>JASDDO010000008.1:58511029-61120705 GCA_030015575.1 Agapanthus africanus
AGGCAGAGGCCTCCGGCAGCAGATGCCAAAAATCAGAATGTGCTGAATCATTGGGATATCACGGCCGACTCGACGCCCTCGAAAGAAGATCGAAGGAATGCATCGGAAAAGTCGTCATTCGAGCGAAGGGGCTAAATATGCCTCCGACTCGCTCACGAAACCCTTCACCAAAGAGCTACTCGCCGTCCACGTCTCTTCCCGGAACAAGCCCCCGAAAGTCTCACTCTTCGACAGGAAGTCCGACATGAAGGACCATTTGGACGTGTTCACAGCCGGGATGAGTTTCCAGGACTGCTCCGATGCCGCAGAATGTCACGCTTTCCCGGCCACTCTCATCCTCTCCGGACGAGACTGGTTCCAAGGACTCACGCCACGCTCAATCTCTACCTTAGATGAGATGGCCACCTAATTCCTCGGCCACTTCGTCGGGAACAGATGGCAGAAGCGGACCGTCGACCATCTCTTCACCATAAAGAGTGGAGACAAAGAATCATTCAAAAGGTACGTCACCTGCTTCTACAACGTCCTCCTCGAGGTCCCAAAACACCAGGACGAAACAGTCATCACGGCCCTCAGGTAGGGTCTTAGGCACAAGGAAAAAAAGGGGCCCGGGAAGAGAAAAGGAAGATTGAGCAGCCAAAGCCCTACTCCCGAAGTTTCAAGAGTACAACCCGCTCAACATCTCCCAGACGGTACTGCTGGAGGAGGCTAAGGGCGAGAGGTTCTTCAAACTCCCCCAGTCTCGAACAAGGCAGCAAAGCCGCACCCAGGGGCCCCTACTGCGGTTTCCACAGGTCGCAGAGCCACTCCACTGAGAACTGCAAACAGCTCCGAGATTATATCGAGGAGCTAATTCGCTCGGGGCAACCTGGCAACGTACTTGCAAGACAAGCGGCAAGAATGACTGTGAGCAAGAGCAACGTCCTCCTCTCGGTGAATTGACAATCGGCCAAATCATGGTCATGTCAGCGGGGGGTACGACGAGGACCAACGAGACACGGCATCCCTCCCCAATCGAGGGACCCGTCGGCCACCCGAGGAAAGAGGACCAAAACGGCCAAAGCCGATCGTTTTTACTGACAAGGACCTCCATCGTATTTCCCTTCCTCACACCGACCCGCTTGTGTTCATAGCTCGGGTCCACCACTATGAGGTACGGAGGATACCGATCGACTTCGGGAAGCTCGGCAGACATTCTCTTCTATGACTGCTTCCTGCGTTATGGGACTCACCCCGTCAAACCTAAGGCCAACCGCCCATGTCCTGTCAGGGATTCACTAACCACTCCATCCCGGCGGAAGGGGTAATCACTCTCCAATTTAACATCGGGGAGGCTGGCCGCACGCGCACTGTGCAGGTGGAGTTTATCATCGCGAGAATCCCATCGGCCTACAACGTTCTCCTCGGTCGCCCGACACTGAACTCCCTCCAGGCCCAGATATCGACCTTCCACCTAGCGATGAAATTTCTGCTCGACCAAGATGGGATTAGGTCGGGCCTACGGAGACCCAATGAACAGCAAATGTTTACTTCACCGCAACATCTACGTCTGAGCGGCCAAACAACGATGTTGAGGGCGAGGGTGACATCAAGGGTTTCTCTGGGACACTCAAGACGAGCAAAAAGAGGTTCGAGGGACCCCGGTGGAGCCACTGACAGAGGTCCTCCTCGTAGAAGGGGAAGACGAATGAACCGTTCAGATCGGGTCGCTTTTGACGGGGACTCAGCGAGACGCCCTGGTTCACTTCCTCAGAAACAAATCTGACGTGTTCGCCTGGGTACCTGCCGACATGCCCAGGATCGACCCCAGAAATCATTTCTCACAAGCTCGGGGTGGACCCTACTGTCCGACCCGTCCGGCAGAAGAACGAAGCTTCACCCCGATCAAACAAAAGGCAATCGAGGACGAGATAGACAGGCTCCTCACCGCCAACTTCATTCGGAACGTTGCCGTACTCGGAATAGTTGGCGAATGAAGTCATGGTCAGAAAGTCAAGCGGGGAAGTGGCGCATGTGCGTCGACTTCACCGACCTCAACAAGGCCTGCCCCGAAAAATAACTATCCCCTCTCTCGGAAAGATCAGCTCGTCGACAGCTCGGCAGGCCACAAGCTACTTAGCTTCATGGATGCTTTTCTCCGGCTCCAACCAGATCCGTATGAATCCGGTAGACGAGGATCTCACCGCATTCACAACGGACCGGGGGGTATATTGCTATAAGGTGATGCCTTTATGCCTCAAAAACGCCGGAGTTACGTACCAATGCTTGGTCAATCGCATGTTCAAGCCACAGATCGGTTGGAACATGGAAGTTTACGTTGACGATATGCTCGTCAAATCGATCTCATCAGACGAACACGCTAAGGATCTGGGCGAGGCCTTCGGCGTCCTTCGTAAATACAAAGATGAAGCTGAACCCCGTCAAATGCGCATTCAGGGGTCACCGGCGGAAAGTTCCTCGGTTTCATGGTCACCCACTGTGGGATCGAAGCTAAGCCGGGATAAAAATCAACGCCATCCTCAATATGGCCGCGCCCAAGACTAACGTCGAAATCATGCGGCTGACAGGGCGGATAGCCTCTCTAAGTCATTTCATGTCAAGGTCTGGGGAGAAGTGCCTCCCGTTCTTCAAGGCTCTAAGGAAGATTCCGCGGTTTAAAGTGGTCGGAGGAGTGCCAGACCGCCTTTGACCAATTAAATAGGCACCTTGTGACTCCCCCACTGCTCATTCCGACCAGTTGAAGGAGACGAGCTATCGCTGTATCTAGCAGTATCCGACCAAGCTGCAGGCTCAGTGCTCGTCCGAGAGGTCGACGGAGTCCAGAAGCCAGTTGTACTATGTGAGCCACGTCTTCAAGGACGCAGAAACGAGGTACCCAGCCATAGAGAAGATTGTCTTAGCACTCAACGTGGTCCTCAAGGAACTACGACACTATTTCCAGGCGCACACCATCCTCGTTCTTACCAAACGGCCTTTGGGGCTATCCTCACCTCCCCCGAGTCCTCTGGCCGCTTGGAGAAATGGAGGTGGGAGTTGTCCCAGTTCGACATAAAATACCTCCCGAGGCAGGCCATCAAATCACAAGCCCTGGCCGATTTTATCGTCGAATCCACCATCCCCGGCAAAGAGCCGGAGTCCACACCAGCCCCCGCAGCTCAACCCTCAGTCGATGGGAAGCCCGACTCCATCTCTGATTAGATCCTCTACGTCGACGGTGTTGGATATTAGTGCCCTCATAGTCAATTATTGGATCACAGGCACGTGATTGCAATGATTGAGGGAGGACCTATGCCGGGTAGGACAGTCTTACTCAAGATGATGGTATGCTATCTGGTTTATCTTTATTGCTCGTGTACTGCTTTAGGTGACCTTACAGGTCACTATTGCGCGTTGATAGAGCCCTTGGGATTCTTGCTTGATGGACAGCGGTATGATGGCGATCATATACGTAGGAGCTGGGTAGTCTATAAGCACATCCTTAAAAGTGGTCCCTAGTCGTGGGAGTTTCGAGACAGGGCATCGATACTCCAGAGTAGGACTAGTGTATACAGTCGAGACCCCGACGAGGGGCGGTGGCCGGTCTCACAAGCCACTGGTGTCAGTTGTTTCACCTAAGATGTATACAGGTGCTCATTGGGTTATGAGTACACCGGACAGGACTCGCCCGGGAACATGCTAGTTGGTCTTATACCTGACGTCAGATATCAGTTCCCTGGTGACATGTGTATAGGTTAGTTCATCGACCTCGAGATTGTCATTTTTTCTCGTGTGAGTTCCCACTGTACTTTGATTACTACCCTACCATGGCTCAAAGGAGTCGTGCAAACAGGTTTTAGTTGGGTACAGTCCCGAGCCACATGGAGGCAGTGAGCGGATCTGCAGGGGTTCGTCTCTCCCGGTATTGGGGATGAAGCCGCGCCTGTGTCTAGGAGAGCCATTACACGAAGTCCTTGGCCAAGGCAGGAGATTTACTGGTAGGTATTCCAGTAGTATCTCAGGGTGTTCTGAGCTGCACTCCGACACGACTTGTACCGATTTTGGGGGTCTGACTTTTTACCAACCCCCTAGGCCCGCCATGTGATGCTCATAGACGAACGGACCGGACTGTATGGATATTGTCACTGACAGGCTCAGTAGGGGTGTCATGATGAGTTTCGCTCATCGACCTCCCTTTTGGTCAATACCTGGTAGCTCGTTACGTACGGCTAATACCTCTGACGTGCTAGTGGTTAAATCCATAGCCAAAGTAATTGACGAGTCTTTAGAGCCCCCCACAGACAGTTTCTCAAGTTTCGGGCGAAAACGCTGTAGAGGGCCATATGGTTTTATGGCAGGGTTCGATCATATACGTGCGGTATTGTACGGATCATGATCGGACGGATAATACTAGCGGGGCTTTGGTTTAAGCCGGATCCTAGTATTGTACAAATTTAGATTTTGTCTCATTACATTTGTATTCGGTCGGAATAAAAATGCGGGTATGTATATACAGTCCGCGAGGTTTTCCTGTAATTTATTACGTGATCGTTTTTCTGAAGTTGCCAGTTTGCTTTCCGTTTCGGTCATTTTTCCTTTATTACTTTCTTGGCTGAAATTTCCTTTTGATGGGAGGGGCTTATTTGCAAATGTGCAAATTAGCATTGTGGAGGGTGGACTTTGTAAAGTTGTTTCTTCATGATGGTTTCAACCATCATTTGACTTCTTTGTTCATCATCACTTGACTTTTGAGATATGATGGGCTTAGTGATGGGTCTTTGATTGGACTTGGTTGTGAATCATTATCATGGTTATCATTCATTTCTTTTTGCTCATGATGACATTTTTCTTTCTCTCCCCTCTATTATGCTTGGGCCCGGGCCACTTCTCTTGGGGTGGGGGCTTGTCAAAATTTTGTAGAAGATTTGGCTCCCATTTGGCTTGCAAAAGTTCTCTAGTTTCATCACAAAATTTCACATCTCACTCTTCCACTCTAAAATGGCAACTTAATATAACCCCATAAGACATAGAGTTCTACACTATTCTACAACAATCTTGGACACGTCGGCTTGCCAACTTCGTGTCCGGAGTTGCCTCGGTCCAGAGGTGGGAGCCCGTAAAAGAATTCGGTTATGTGGTGCCCTTTTCCGACGAGGAGATGAAGACCGGGAGATTCCGCGGGGAAGATCGGGATGGAGGCCGAAGACCGAAGGACCACGGATCGCTCGATATAGCTCTCCACCCTTTCTATAGTTCGCTAGTAGTAGGTTTAATGGCCCGATCCGGATTTATAGTCCGCGGTTAGCGCTAGTTTTCTGTTTGAAGAAAAGTTTTTGTTTTCCGCATTTTGGCCTCGTTCAGACGGCCGCGGCGCCACCCGTGCACTTACATGGTATCAGAGCCATGCCAATTAACCTAGTCTAGCTTGCTCTAACGTGTTTACAAGTTCGATCGAACGAATTTTCTAAAAACTCCATTTTCAAGTCCAGGTTTCTGTCGAATTTTTGCTGTGCTCAAAAAATTATTTGGTACATTGCAAAAATACGTACAGGGTTTTATAAGAATTCTGTGAAAATTTGGTCGGCTGAAATTACTGTAGCGCGGCGGATCGGCGGCCAAAAACCATGTTTTGGCCGCCGATCCGCCGCCGTACTGTGGCCAAACTGCACCAAATTTCTACAGTGGGTTTCTGATATGGAAATAGGATTTTCTGGTATATTTTTTTTTGGGGCCCAGATTTATTTTGAGTGCTACAGTTGTGCTTGAGGCCCACTTCGGGGAAAATTTTGTCGATCGAAAATTTTAATCATGTTTTGAGTGCTACAGTTGTGCTTGAGGCCCACTTCGGGAAATTTTGTCGATCGAAAATTTTAATCATGTTAGTTCACAGTATTTACATATATCTGCGACGTGAATGTCATTTGATCGGTAAATCCTGTCTAATTGCTATAGCCCTTTTAGACGGATTTGTGAACGTGACATTCACGTTGATGTTCTGTGTTGTGCTGTGATGTTGCGGATTTGTCGTGGTGGATAGCCTGGATGCAATGTTAGTACAGTTTGGTTATATATGTACATTTGATATTGCGGGGCGAGCGTCCGACATGTGGACTGCCGTCACTGCCTGTTTGTATATTATTCTTTTGGGGCACGACCGGGCAGAGGTCGATGTACCCGTTGTATATTTTACTTCTGTACTAGGATTACCCTGCGGAGGGGTGCACGGGTAGCCGGGTTCTAGAGGGAAACGGGCTCGCATCTCATGGCGTTGAGATGGAGGGGGCTTCACTTTAGAATTGGCGGGCTATTCGCCGCACTTGTAGGGGGTATAGGTTGACCCAAGGAGGGGTGCCCAAGTTACCGGATTCCGTGAAGTGCTGGGTGGTCCATTCACGTTGCTGAAGGGGACTGCCTCGCTTCAGGTTTTGGCGGGTAACTTGCCGCGCCCGTAGGGGTCTAGGATTTCATTGCACAGGCTATCCACACGACCAAGGAAACGTCGGGTTTCAGTAACGGCTCTGTGAAACCCGGGGATCCCAGATATCTGTATTGTTCTGTGATGCTTATTACATTTCTGTAATGTTGCATTTTATCACGCCATGAGCGAATATTATATATTGATATATATACTAGTAGATGTTGTATATGTTTTGCATCCGCGCTAGTCCAGTCCCCGCTCTGTCGTTAGTTAAGTAACCTAACGGGTGATGACGGGACCCAGTGGCGAATGCGGATGGCATATACGTACATCATTATTTTCGTTCTTTATTGGTGTGATCAATTGATGGGACTGCATTGATTCGGATCAATGCAAGCTAAACAAACCTGTTCTGATGTTGTTAGAACATTTTTTCAAAAAGCTGTTATTGCAAGGATGTTCTCTTTTGTTTTGCACAGCGGTATTCGGTTATGAATATCCAGCACCTCAGTCGACAAGGCAAGGGCCGAGATCCCTTCACCGGAAGTGACCCCTTGGACAGAAGTTTGCGTCAGGGTAATAACTTCACTATAGCCGATTGCCTTTTGCTTTGCATCGTGGTATTCAGTTGGAATATCCTGCACCTCATTCTACGGGGAAAGAGCCGAGATCCCTTCACCGAGAGTGACCTCTTTAGCAAAGGTTTTCGTAACTATATTTTATAAAAGCTATCCGGTTCCTTCAACGATATCAAGTTCATTACGTTAAAGGTTTTTTGCCAAAAACCATTCGTATCCCTCCATCATTTCAGACGGGTAGCACGTAGTATTCATGCTATGTTTGTTGGCCAAAGTCAAGGCATAGTGTATGGTAGCTATTTGTTACTTTTCTGCAGCATAGATAGATGTGTTGGTTTGGGACAGTCGTACTGCTTTGTTGGCCAAAGTCAAGGGTAGGTACGGTGGGTTCAAATCAACCTGGATAATGACGGGTAGAACTTGACATGTGACTTATGATTTGTTGGCCAAAGTCAAGGTCATAAGAGCATGGGGTAAAAATCACATCGGGAGTTTCTAAAGAAACTGAAACTTGCAGATATGCACATACCTTCTGGAGTGTGATAGCGTGAGTGGATTCCATCACGTTAGCATGCGATGATAGTTGGATCCCGATTCCCACTGATGAGTTAGTTTACTCCTCGGGTGATCCCGACTAATTCTTCTTTCAGGTTTGGAGGAGAATTTGAGGTTACAGTGGGAGGTTTCCTGATTAGATAAATTGGTAACCATTCTGATCTAGGTTAGAGTGCAGGCTGAGTGTTTCTTTTCTCTCTCTCTTTGGCAGCGACCATGGCCCGACCCTAGACTTTGACTCAGTGACCAAGTTGACCGAACCTTCTTAAAACACTGGCTTTTGGACTGTCAGAGTTGCATACCTCGTTGCCACTCCTACTTTTACCCTTTTCTCCAGAACACCCCGTATTACTACGAACGTCCACTTCCATTGGATAAAACCATCGTATGGTTATATACGAACTCGAAGGAACTTGTTCCAGATTCGAGGATGGTTTCCGGTTCTGGAGAAAACGAATAGGACTATTCAGTTGTCTTTCTTTTTTCTTCTCTCAGGTTGCGAGTGCTCCTTGGATTAGGACAGTACACCTATTACGTAAATTGGATAGTCTTCTTCTAAACCATAGACAGGTGCCGACCTGTAGGGAATGAAGAAAACCAATTAACCTAACGATGGTGTACAGAAGGTATTATGTAAAGACAAATAAAGGGATTAGTAAGAGGGCAAAGTAAACCGCGACTGCTATTCACGACCAAACCAAGTATTTCATTACCACTCCCACTTCACCTCTGTTTTTCTCCAGAACACTCTGTATCACTACGAAGATCCACAGTTATTTGGATACTCCATCGTATGGTTATATACGAACTCGAAAGGAACTTGTTCCAGTTCGGGGATGGATTCTGGTTCAGGAGAAATAGGAATAAGGTTTATTCAGGTGTATTTTATCTTTACCTTCTCTCGTGTTGCAAGTGCTCCTACGATTAGGACAGTACACCCATTATGCTTATTGGATAATCTTCTTTCAAACCATAGGCTGGTGCCGAAAGGTAGAGAAGGAAGAAAACCATTTAGCCTAAGTGGGTGTACAGAAGGTAATGACTAAAGACATATGAAGGGATTTGGAGAAATGGCAAAGAAATACAGGGTTACAGTTGTGAATCTGGATAATGGAAGAGGCATTACTAGGAATACCCGGATACCCCTACGAAACATTTCAATGTTTCAGTTTCATTGTGTACTGTTAAAAGAAAACTGTTTTCCCAATTAGCCCTTGCTCCAGGGTATGTATTTACCAGTATGATTCTCACATCTTTATGGTTTTACAAATGATGAGTGGGAGTAAGTTATTGGGAATTAGGTGATTGTCCTCATTATATCGGAATTCGTTGTAATTGGTGATATTTGAGGAAACCACCTGGGTTGTTTGCCAGACGACAAATATTTGGTTTTGAATATCCGCTGCTATGCACCAATTTCAAATTGATATATCTGTACGTCTATTTTTATAGAGTGGGATATAACTTTTAAAATTATGTCCATGACATTTACCTATATCAGTAGATGGTTAGGTAAGGAGCATTAAGCAGCGGTGTAATTCTTCATAACCATAAGTACAGTTTTCAATCTACGACACACAGGGATTGAGTTATTAGACTCAGGGGACTTATACAGAGTATTGTATGTTATCCAGTGTCCATGAGGACAAAGGGGTTGGTACTCGTACTATATTCTGTTTACTTGCGACTTCTCTAGTCTTAGACAAGTGTTTCGTAGAAACACAAGGTCCAAGTTTTGAGAAGTTATAGGTATATGAATAAAGTAGAGAACCAGAAGTTGCAAGTATCGGGATTCTTCAAGATGATCGAAGATGTAGATACTTGTGTATGGTATTCAGTTAATAGTAATGATTAAGAGAACTTGCTTCTTTGTCAGGTTACTCATAATTGGAAGCACTCCTAAGTTGAGTAATGCTGATCGCCTCCTTCCATTTAGTTGACATGCACTGGAGACAGTTGCATGACTTGAATCTGGTTCCAATTAAATCAGTGCCTCTGTTTCTATATTGGATATAGAACGGTTCATATCTTAATGATGTTAAGGTACGGGGAGTTGTCCGGCTTATGCTTAAAACCAGACTCCGGATAACTCAAGGCACGTTTCTGTAATGGCTGTTTGTGGGTTGACCCGGGCTATGATGAGGGTTGACTTTCTACCATTTGGAAGATCAATAGTGATATTGTTCTTGACTCGCCACTGTTTTAAAAGAAATGGATTTTTTCAGAAAACAGTAGTGGGAGTATGGTAGAACTGGAAGTGTTTTCAGAACCGCAAACGATTACTGAAAATTTGATAAGAACCTAAAGATTCAATCTGGTTTGACATTCCATTGGCCACTCCGCAGTTATGGTGGGTAACCTCAGGCACCCGAGAGATACTTCGGTAGCCTCAAGGACGGTGACAGGGAGGTTCTTGTTTACCTAAACTTTCCATTGCTGTTGTTCCAGACTGTGAGACCCGGCAGGAGGATGAGTATAGCGTCGTTCTAAACTAGCTTTAGAAGTGTACGTTTATATGACTCTGCCAGAGGGTTGTCATGGTCAGTGGGAGCAGCGGAAGCATAGTGGTCAAGTGACTTGTTTCAATTTATAGACTAAAGCAGATATAGCGGAGATAGATCATCTATTTCTGATGTGAAAGTCATAGGTTTGACTTCATCAGAATAGGGGATGGATCTATTAAGAAGGTAGTAGGGTGTGATATCCTGGTATTTGGATGACATACACAGACTAGGAAGTGAAATTCCTATACTACGGTCGGTTATACTTTGGCCGTCACACAGTGGTTTCTCCAAATAGGAGTTGGATATTATATAAGACATTCTGGTTACTAGATCTATGGTTTTAGAATCTAGATTTGGGTAGTTTCCCAATATGGGTACTTAGACAGCATTCTACAGGTGTTTTAGAATGGACGACTCCTGGCACGGTAGTGTACCTGCAGGTGATGGAGTCACCCTCTCTAAAGGCGTCTTATAGACTAAAGCGGAGAGGGATATGCATGATCGGCAGATCACTTGCTTAGGCAATTGAGTTGATCATGAAATGTCAAGTACCACACCAGATGTTGTTTTTGCACTAGATGCAATAAGTTGATATTGATCAAATCCTGGAGAAACATTCGGAAGCAGTTTTAGAACATAAGTGGATGTTCTAGGGATATGATAACAACAGCCTCTTTTAGGAGACAGTTATCATTCCAGGCTTCCAAGGTGACCTGGATGACAGAGTGACAGTCAGAGTTATAGTTTTCCCTCTGACGAGGGGCAGTATTTTGGACAGGTGGTCCAAGCAGATACTGAGGGAGGCATAGCGCAGGATACTGATTAAGTTCAGTTGATGATACAGTCTAAGAAGTTTGGATTTGGAGTTCATTTATGAACTAGGTCCCATCAGATATCCAGACATATGCTCGTCAAATCGATCTCATCAGACGAACATGCTAAGGATCTAGGCTAGGCCTTCGGCGTCCTTCGCAAATACAAGAAGAAGCTGAACCCCGCCAAATGCGCATTCAGGGTCACCGGCGGAAACTTCCTTGGTTTCATGGTCACCCACCGTGGGATCGAAGCTAACCCGGAGAAAATCAACGCCATCCTCAACATGGCCGCGCCCAAGACTAACGTCGAAATCATGCGGCTGACAGGGCGGATAGCCTCTCTAAGTCATTTCATGTCAAGGTCTGGGGAGAAGTGCCTCCCGTTCTTCAAGGCTCTAAGGAAGATTCCGCGGTTTAAGTGGTCGAAGGAGTGCCAGACCGCCTTTGACCAATTAAAGAGGCACCTTGCGACTCCCCCACTGCTCATCCGACCAGTTGAAGGAGACGAGCCATCGCTGTATCTAGCGGTATCCGACCAAGCTGCAGGCTCAGTGCTCGTCCGAGAGGTCGACGGAGTCCAGAAGCCAGTGTACTATGTGAGCCACGTCTTCAAGGACACAGAAATGAGGTACCCAGCCATAGAGAAGACTGTCTTAGCACTCAACGTGGTCTCAAGGAACTACGACACTATTTCCAGGCGCACACCATCCTCGTTCTTACCAAACGGCCTTTGGGGCTATCCTCGCCTCCCCCGAGTCCTCTGGCCGCTTGGAGAAATGGAGGTGGGAGTTGTCCCAGTTCGACATAAAATACCGCCCAAGGCAGGCCATCAAATCACAAGCCCTGGCCGATTTTATCGTCGAATGCACCATCCCCAGCAAAGAGCCGGAGTCCACACCGGCCCCCGCAACTCAACCCTCAGTCGATGGGAAGCCCGACTCCATCCCTGATTGGATCCTCTACGTCGACGGTGTTGGATATAGTGCCCTCAGAGTCAATTATTGGATCACAGGCACGTGATTGCAATGATTGAGGAAGGACCTATGCCGGTAGGACAGTCTTACTTAAGATGATAGTATGCTATCTGGTTTATCTTTATCCTCGTGTACTGCTTTAGGTGACCTTACAGGTCACTATTGCGCGTTGATAGAGCCCTTAGGATTCTTGCTTGACAGCCAGCGGTATGATGGCGATCATATACGTGGGAGCTGGTAGTCTATAAGCACATCCTTAAAAGTGGTCCCTAGTCGTGGGAGTTTCGAGACAGGGCATCGATACTCCAGAGTAGACTAGTGTATACAGTCGAGACCTCGACGAGGGGAGGTGGCCGGTCTCACAAGCCACTGGTGTCAGTTGTTTCACCTAAGATGTATTCAGGTGCTCATTGGGTTATGAGTACACCGGACAGGACTCGCCGGAAACATACTAGTTGGTCTTATACCTGACGTCAGATAGAAGTTCCCTGGTGACATGTGTACAGGTTAGTTCATCGACCTGAGATCGTCATTTGTCTCGTGTGAGTTCCCACTGTACTTTGATTACTACCCTACCACGGCTCAAAGGAGTCGTGCAAACAGGTTTTAGTTGGGTACAGTCCCAAGCCACATGGAGGTAGTGAGCGGATCTGCAGGGGTTCGTCTCTCCCGGTATTCGGGGTGAAGTCGCGCTGTGTCTAGGAGAGCCATTATACAAAGTCCTTGGCCAAGGCAGGAGATTTACTTGCAGGTATTCCAGTAGTATCTCAGGGTGTTCTGAGCTACACTCCAATACGACTTGTACCGCTTTTGGGGGTCTGACTTTTACCAACCCCTTAGACCCGCCATACGATGCTCATAGACGAACGGACCGGACTGTACGGATATTGTCACTGACAGGCTCAGTAGGGTGTCAGGATGAGTTCTCTCATCGACCTCCCTTTTGGTAAATACCTGGTAGCTCGTTACGTACGGCTAATACCTCTGACGTGCTAGTGGTTAAATCCACAGCCAAAGTATTGACGAGTCTTTACAGTCCCCCACAGACAGTTTCTCAAGTTTCGGGCGAAACGCTGTAGAGGCCATATGGTTTTATGGCAGGGTTCGATCATATACGTGCGGTATTGCACGGATCATGATCGGACAGATAATACTAGCGGGCTTTGGTTTAAGCCGGATCCCAGTATTGTACAGTGTAGATTTTGTCTCATTGCATTTGTATTCGTTCGGAATACAAATACGGGTATGTATATACAGTCGCGGGGTTTTCCGGTAATTTATTACGGGATCGTTTTTCTGAAGTTGCCAGTTTGCTTTCCGTTTCGGTCATTTTTCCTTTATTCCTTCTTGGCTGAAATTCCTTTGATGGGAGGGGCTTATTTGCAAATGTGCAAATTAGCATTGTGGAGGGTAGTCTTTGTAAGTTGTTGCTTCATGATGGTTCAACCATCATTTGACTTCTTTGTTCATCATCACTTGACTTTTGAGATATGATGGGCTTAGTGATGGGTCTTTGATTGGACTTGGTTGTGAATCATTATCATGGTTATCATTCATTTCCTTTTTGCTCATGATGACATTTTCTTTCTCTCCCCTCTATTATGCTTGGGCCGGCCACTTCTCTTGGGGTGGGGCTGTCAAAATTTTGTAGAAGATTTGGCTCTCATTTGGCTTGCAAAAGTTCTCTAGCTCATCACAAAATTTCACATCTCACACCTCCACTCTAAAATGGCAACTTAACATAACCCCATAAGACATAGAGTTCTACACAATTCTACAGCAATCTTGGACACGTTGGCTCGCCAACTTCATGTCCGAGTTGCCTCGGTCCAGAGGTGGGAGCCCGTAAAAGAATTCGGCTATGTGGTGCCCTTTCCGACGAGGAGATGAAGACCGGAGATTCCGCGGGGAGATCGGGATGGAGGCCGAAGACCGAAGGATACGGATCGCTCGGTATAGCTCTCTACCCTTTCTCTAGTTCGCTAGTAGAAGGTTAATGGTCCGATCCGGGTTTATAGTCCGCGGTAGCGCTAGTTTCTGTTTAAAGAAAAGTTTTTGTTTTCCGCATTTTGGCCTCGTTCAGACGGCCGTGGCGCCACCGTGCACTTACAAACGGGTCCTCGACTGAGGAAGGCTGTGGAGCCGGCCTCATCATTCGGTGCCCGAATGAGGAAGAAATGGAATATTCTCTGAAGCTCGGGTTCAAAGCCTCAAATAACACGGTTGAATACGAGGCCTTGCTGGCCGGACTGCACATAGCCTTCGGACTGAGGCTGAAAACGATTCGGATCCGCAGCGACTCCGCCCTAGTCGTTGGCCAAGTGACCGGCCGATTCGAGGCACGAGAGCCTCTAATGGTGAAGTATCTGGCCGAGATAAGGAGGTTGCGAAAGGACTTCCACGAAGTCCTGGTGGATCAGATTCCCAGACAGCTAAACGCCCAGGCCGACGCCTTGAGTAAGCTGGCTTCATCTTATACGGCCAACAACAAGAGGAACATCCTCTTCGAGGTCTTGCCACGGCCCAGCGTGGAAGACGGAGCAACGCCACTTCAAGTGTACACAGCCGGGAAGAAGACCGAGACTGGAGAAAGCCCCTCATAGAATTCCTGAGGGAAGTTATGCTCCTAGAAGATCGGGGAGAAGCCCGCCGGCTCCGAGCCAAAGCTCGCCATTTCTTCTGGAGTAATAGGAATCTCTACAAGAAGTCCTTCACTCAGCCCCTGTTCCAATGCGTCGGCCCTCACGAAGCCGACTACGTCCTCCGTGAGATCCACGAAGGGGTCGGCGGTGCGCACCAAGGGGCCCGCACCTTAATCCAGAAGGCATTGCTCCAGGGGTACTACTGGTCGACAATTCATCAGGATGCCCAGAAGCTCATCAAGAGATGCAAGAGCTGCCAACTCCATGGAATCATACCCTGCCCTACTTCTACCGAGCTAACCTCCCTAACCTCCCCGTGGCCATTTGCCCAGTAGGGAATGCACATGATAGGCCAGTTCCCTACCGGTACGGGTGGGCACAAGTACGTCCTCGTCGCAGTGGACTACTTCACGAAGTGGATCGAGGCCATTCCCATCAGGAAACCGGACGCCACCATGACTATTAAGTTCCTGCAGAACAACGTAATACTCCGGTTCAGAATCCCGAGGTGTATCGTCACCGACCATGGGACAAATTTCGAAAACGAAAAAGTTAAGGAATTCTGCAGTGAATATCGTACCTTCATGAAGTTTGCAGCAGTCACACATCCCCTAATGCAACGGGCAAGCCGAGGTCATTAATCGAGACATCCTCCGAGGTCTTCGGACACGTCTAGAAGGACGCCAAGGCAGTTGGGTCGAGGAATTACCCCGGGTCTTATAGGCCCTGCGCACGTCGAAGAAAACCCCCACCAGGGAGACTCCTTTCAGCCTCTGCTACGGTACCGAGGCTATAGTCCCGGCAGAGATCGGGCTCCCCAGTCACCGGGTCAAGCACTTCGACAACCAAGCGAACACCTCATCCCTTCGAACTAACCTGGACATCTTGTTAGAGAAATGGGACCTGGCTCAGATCAGAGCTGCCGCCTATCAACAGCAAACCGCCCGCTACTACAACGCGCGAGTCAAACGTCGCTTCTTCAAGACCGGAGATTTAGTCCTGAGGCGGAACGAGTTCGTTGATCAAGGCAAGCTGCATAAGTTTTCCCCAAAGTGGAATGATCCTTTCCTCGTCTCTGAGGTCCTGCCCGGCGAAGCCTACCGCTTACAAGACGCGAATGATCACAAATTTCTAAGGCCTTACAACGCCGTGAAGCTCAAGCTGTACCTCTGAAAAGAATAGCTATGCATGTATATTTCTTCTTTCACAAAGGCGATGTAAACCTTTCTAAGGATCTTTCTATTTAAATAATAAAAGGGGAACAATAGAGCATTGCAAAATGGAAGAATTCTATTCATTCAAGGGTATTACGGGCTCCTCGGCCTTACAGAAAAAGGGAAAGGAAAATTTACAACAGAGGTGGAACGGGATCGAGGAAGTACTCCTGATGATACTCAGAGTAGATTTCCGCTAGCCGGGCCTTAGCCTCTGCAGCCCGCTCCCGCCGATGCTGCACACGAACCCAGGACACCACGGAAGCACCCGACGCTCCACCCTCTGCGCCTTGGCTCACGATGTACCTCTTTTTGAAGCACTCCAAAATGAGGGCCAAGGATCAGTCGTGCCTGGCTTTCGAGATGAGTCCGAGCAGGAAGATCGAGCGTACCTTGTCGAGTGCTTCATCCAGCAGCTCATCGGAGAAGGGGTTGTCCAACCCCGGGGACCTCCTCCAAATTGCGTACATCAGCAACTGAAGGAGGGACGACCACCGAGGGAGAAGTCGGCCGATGTGACCATCGAGGCGCTGAACCACTCCCCGGTACCCATCTTTAGCCAGGGACTGATCATACACGGAGACGTCGTCGAAGGTAATGATCTCTTCGATCGAATACATGCGCCCAGTCATCTCAAAAAGCGATGCCGAAGAAGTTGCGGTCTCCTTCTCTATTTATAACCTCAAACGGAATCCTTAAGGACCCAGATTCACGCGCGCATGGGCGCGAGTCCTGGGATCCACCAAGATTACTCCAATACTGCGCCGTCACGTGGAGGAACTGACGCGGCTTCCCGAAATGTTACGCCTCCCCAAGCATTCCTGGCACGTGCCGCCTGCGACGGCCGCTCCTCCCAATGTTCACGAACCAGGGAAGGTCGGGCTGAACCTCCGGATCCACCGAGCAGCTACCCTGCTCGGTCCATCCTTAGCAGGCCACTACTTAGGTTCTTCATCGAAGCGATGTAAATTCTTCTAAGTTCTTTTTATTTAAACAAACAAGAAGGACAAAGCAGTCGAGCATTGCAGAAAACAAGAATTTCATTGATTCAAAAAAGGTATTATAGCCTCCTCAGCCTTACATTACATAAAAAAATATATAAAAATTACAGCAGCGGAGGAAGAGGGTGCAAGAAGTATTCCTCGTGGTACTCTAAGGAAATCTCCACCAGCCGAGCCCTTGCTGCCTTAGACCTCTGCCTTTGATGCTGTCCCCGAACCCTTGTGGCCAGTGACCGGCAATAAAACTCTACAGGCGAGCACCCATCGGCGAGATGCCTCAATTGGTATTACTCGAGGACGAGTGCCACCGAGCGATCCCGCCGACTCATCGAGATCAGGCCGATACAACATAGCGACCTCAGCTTCCCAACTGCCTCGTCCTTCAGCTATTCGGACAAGGGGTTGTGCATCCCCGGCGACGCCCTCCAGATGGAGTACATGAGCAGCTGGAGAAGGGGCGATCGCCGGTGGAGCAGGCAGCCGATGTGATCCTCGACCTGCCGGATCACTATCTGTCGCATCTCCTCGGAGCACAGCTGGTCGTACAGATGCACGTCCTCGAAAGAGATGATCTCGGGGATGGTGAAAGGGAAGTGTCCATTCTTACGTTTTGGGGATGAAGAAAGGAGTGATCAACACACCATCCGTTTCATAGCCCCGCAGCGCCCCAAGAGTCCAACAGTCGCACGTCTCTTCCACTACTGAACCGCCACGCGGCGGATCTCCCGTCTTTCTCGGTGATCCGAAGTCGGAACGACGCGGCTCTTCTAAACGCTTTGCCTCCCCCATGCGTTCACAACATGTGTCGCCCACGATGGTCACTCTTCCCGATGTTCACACACCATGGAAAGTCGGACAGAACCTCACGAATCAACCAAGCAGCTACCCTGCTCGGTCCATCCTTAGCAGGCCTCTCCATGCCCTCCCACGCTAAGGATCAACGCCCTCACCAAGAGATAACCGGACAGCAACCCTGCTCGGTACATCCTTGGCTGGTAATTTCTTACCCTACGACGCCAAGGATCAAAGCCCTCATCGAGAGGCAACCAGAAAGCAACCCTGCTCGGTTCATCCTTGGCTGGTAATTTCTTACCCCATGACGCCAAGGATCAAAGCCCTCACCGAGAGGCAACCGGGCAGCAACCTTGCTCGGTTCATCCTTGGCTGGTAATTTCTTACCCCACGACGCCAAGGATCAAAGCCCTCACCGAGAGGCAACCGGGCAGCAACCCTGCTCAGTCCATCCTTGGCTGGTAATTTCTTACCCCACGACGCCAAGGATCAAAGCCCTCACTAAGAGGCAACCAGGCAGCAACCCTGCTCGGTCCATCCTTAGCAGGCCTCTCCATTCCCTCCCGCGCTAAGGATCAAAGCCCTCACCAAGAGGCAACCGGGAAGCAACCCTTCTCGGTTCATCCTTAGCAGGCCTTTCCATACCCTCTCGCGCTAAGGATCAAAGCCCCCACCAAGAGGCAACAGGGCAGCAACCCTGCTCGGTCCACCCTTGGCTGGTAATTTCTTACCCCATGATGCCAAGGATCAAAGCCCTCACCAAGAGGCAACCGGGCAGCAACCCTGCTCGGTCCATCCTTAGCAGGCCTCTCCATTCCCTCCTGCGCTAAGGATCAAAGCCCTCACCAAGAGGCAACCGGGCAACAACCTTGCTCGGTCCATCCTTAGCAGGCCTCTCCATGCCCTCCCGCGCTAAGGATCAAAGCCCTCACCAAGAGGCAACAGGGCAGCAACCCTGCTCGGTCCATCCTTGGTTGGTAATTTCTTACCCCACGACGCCAAGGATCAAAGCCCTCACCAAGAGGAAACCGGGTAGCAACACTGCTTGGTCCATCCTTAGCAGTCCTCTCCATCCCCTCCCGCGCTAAGTATCAAAGCCCTCATCGAGAGGCAACCGAGCAGCAAAACTGCTCGGTCCATCCTTGGTTAGTAAATTCTTACCCACGACGCCAAGGATCTAAACCCTCACCAAGAGCCAACCGGGCAGTAACCCTGCTCGGTCTATCCATGGCTAGTAGTTCACTGCCCACTGACGCCAAGGATCGAAGCCTTCGTCAAGAGGCCACCGAGCAGCTTCACCGCTCAACTTCCTCCGCGTCTTACTAAGCGATCTCCACCTCGACTTAGGGGCCATGGAGATACCGACCTTTCAACGGTCTTTGCACACTTGGTAAATGGTCAAATTCAACTCGACGTGCGATCACTAGACGAAAAAACCGACCTAACATGAAAGCAGTACTGCGCAAATAAAATGTTTACCACAAACAAAAGGAAAACGCGCACGCAAAGAACACTGCAAAAAGATTTTTATTCATAAAAGTAGGCAGTCTCTACAGGGGTATTGTGGGCTCCCCAGCCTTACAAAAACGCCAGGAAGCTTACAAATTTTTATTGCAAAGAAAATAAGGAGGCGAGGAAGTTCAGGCCTTGGGGCCTGGAAGGACATCAATGAGCAGCACTTCCACGACAACCGGTATGGCATCTTGGAGTTCGGCGCCCATAGCGGAAGCCTCGGCGCCGGTGGCTGGGACGACCGACTTATCCCCAACGCTCCCACCAGGGGCCTCTTCCCTTGCAGCACTCTCGGCGGCATCCCCTGCACCTCATCCCCGAGAGGGTACTCACCCCGGAGCTCGCCATCAGGGAACTCTGGCATCACGGCCTTGACGGCGTCGAGGGCGTCATGCCAGACGACGATGGCGGCTCCGGCAAGGTCGGTGTAGAACTGATCCGACTTCTTGTAGCTCTCCACCGCCTTCGAAGCTCGGAGCTCGGCACACATTGTTTCCTCCTTCGCCGCCTCGTTCTCCCTCCGGAGGGTGCTCACCGTCTTCTTCAGGGTGGCGGCAAGCACCCTGGAGTCTTCCAACTTGGCCTCGGCGGCTCCAGCAGCCTCTCGATACTTGGAGATCTCCCGATCCCAGACCGCCACCCGGTCTTCGAGAGCAGCGACCCTCTCCATCGCCGCCTCCAGCTCCAGCCTCGAGCTCTCCTTCCGCGAGGAGAACTCGCCCGCGGCCCGCATCGCCGGGGCAATTTGCTCGTCCTCCATATTGACGACGAGGGCGACGTGCTGGAAGACCTGAAGAAAACAAATGGGGGTTAGAAAGAAAAGAGCGACACCTAATCTCGCAAACAAAAATACCGAATGAAGAACCAAGTGGGGTGCGAACGCTAACCTGCATGGCCTCCTGATCTATGGCCGCCATTTGGGCCCAGAGGGTCCCCCGAGGGATTCTGTCCCCGGCCGACCTTTCAATCTCCGAAAGCAGGCTTTCGGCGACGGAAAGCCCCGAAGGCACCTCGAAGCGAAGCTCCCCATTGTCTACGAGGATCGGGGAAGCCGGGGAGTGGGGCGCCGTCCTATGAAACCTCTTGAGGAGCGACGCAGGAGAACCAGTCTCGCCTCCCACCTCCGGAGCCCGGGGCTCTTGCTCCCGAGCACGCTTTCGGCTCGGCGCACGGCTGAACTCTGGGGCCTGGAGAGCGCTTGGGCGCCTGGATGGAGCGGCTGCCGGTGGAGCCGAAGCCAACGGTGGGCGAGAAAGACCGGAGCTTCCGGCCTTCTTCCCCTTCTTCGTTTCGACCAGGGCTGCCCGAAATTTGCTTAGGTCCATGGGTACTGCATAAGACAAAAATACAAGGAGTCGGTAATGTCAGGAAAAATGAAAGAATACACAAGTCTAAACAGGTCGCCTGAAAGCTCCTAACTTACCCGCGAACTAGGCGGGGCTGAGCCCGGCCCAACTGAGGGCCCGCTCAGACAGCAGCACATCAGCCCGAGGGAGGGGCTCCTACTTCGACACCGCCACCGCGTCGGAATCATTCGACTGACTCACCCGCGGATAGCTGGCCCTTTGCCACCGGATGGGTACAGGCCAATCCTCACCCTCGGTCGGCCCAACAAACAAAAACTTCTTCTTCCATTCGTGGAAGAATGTACTACGATGACCCTCGACTTGGCAGCGCCCCCCCCCCCCCCCGTTGTTTTCTAAAAGAGATGTATACCCAGCTCGGCTCGCCTCTGCGAGCGCCATGGTGGTTTTTGTAGCAAAGAGAAGAAATGAGAAAGCTCCGGATGAAAGGGATCAGACGCAATTTCAACCGGACCAGGAACCCAAGGAGGATCCTCCAAGAGTTCGACACTAGCTGGCCCGGGGCTAACCCAAAACAATTTAACGCCGCACTCACCTCGGGGGAGAAGGGCAGACGCATCCAGGCCTAAAAGTCTTCCAGGTACGAGGCAATCTCCTTGCCACGTACCTAGTCTGCCCTCTCTCCCTCCTCGGCCAAACGAAGTGAATAGCCGGGAGGAATGAGGAAACGAGTCTGAATGTTGGCGAGCTCATCCGCATGCCTCGGCGTGGATGGAAAGCCAAGAACACCCGTGACCTGCGCTCTGGGGACCGCCCCCGTCGCACGACCCCGGGAAGCGTGACTAACCCTAACGTCCTGGGGGGACTTCGACTCTGACGAGGAAGAGGAAGTAGAAGAGGAAGCTTCAGAAGACTCCCTAGACTTTACCCGGACTACTTCTATAGACTACTCGGAAGAATACATCTAACCTGATCAAAGGGAGGTGTCCTCGGAAGATCAAACGCAAGGAATCCGACCTGAGGGGAAGAGCGCTGAGCTAACGCGACCAGGGACGAGGAAATTATAGAGAGGTATGGACTCTGGTGGAGATCCCACCACTATTTATAGCGGCCGTCGTACACATCCTACGGCTCCGATCGCCTCCCGCCAAAACAACGTTTTGCAACCAACGGCCGACAACGTTCCACCTGTCGCACTCACATTGGGCGCGTCCCTTCGGGCACGGGAATGCTTGCGGTCCGTCTCATCAGCCAACCAGTGCCAGACACGTGGGTTGTCGCTTCGACGAACGTACGCACAAACCGGCGCCTCCTCTTTAATGCGAGATCTCTCCCTTGATCCGCTAACATCATCAAGAAAATACTACTCTTTGCCCGGGAATGCGCGCCGACGATATCTTCGAGTGAGAGCTCACCCCGGATGATCTGTCAGACCACTCTCGACCCGACCCATGAACGGGTCGAGACGAGAGTGGGGGTCTAATGATGATGCTCGTTATCGGTGACTCTCCAGATGTTGACACTCTCCAGATGTTGACACGTGGCAGATGATGTGTCCCAGAACCTACAAGAAAAGATTAAGAACTTTAGTTGGGATCACACCTCGGGCCTCCGGCCCAAGGATCCTCCCGACCTTCGGTGGCCTTCCAAACCACCCCCAGCTCGCCTTCGAGCTGTCCTAAACCAAGGTGCCTCAGCCTCCCGCTCTCTTCCGAGCCTCCCGCCGAGCTCATCTTCCTCGGTCTCACCGACCAACCTACGGCACCGATCACAGGCGTCTCCGCTACGGCTCCGTGAATCTCGTCAGGTGCGAGATATCCGCCGCCCATGATCCCGCGTTCCACGCCATCACGATCCCCCATTAACGAGCATGTCTCGTCATTAATGGGGGATCCCGCCTATCACGCGGACGTGACGCCAGGGGCGTAACTGCCGACATGTATCTCGCGTCCGCCTGCCCATTGCTGCCACTATATAAACCCCTCTTTCAGACGACTTAGGTAAGCCAATTTTAATCCAATAGGCCGTTACTCTGCCAAAATACCCCGTATAACTTGGTGGCACAACCATCCCGGGACTTCTTTGCAGGTAGCTCGGCCTCAACCACACAAAACCCATTGAGATCCACACGCTCCAGGGGGCAACCCTCCAACTCAATCTCAGCCGTCCATCAGCGCTCGCAGCGAATCAACGGAAGATAATATTTGAAGGAGTTCCAGAGATCCATCACTTTTCGATGCGCTTGTCCAAAACTCCAGAAGCCTATTGATTGATCTTATAAAGGACAACCAATAAAGATGATTTTTTTTGTTTGAAAACTCCGGCATTTATTTCAACCCCAAACCGTTTATACTTAGAATTGGTCATTCAATTTGCATGTAACTTTACAAGTTATAAATTATTTGGCTGGTGGTTTAAATAATACACAACAAGGTGATTATGTTGTTTATGTCAAAGTTCTCTGTTGTTGAAAGAAGGAGAAAAAGGGAGAAAAATAGTAACCTTTACTTGATGTGGACAATTATGGAGACCAGGTTGTAATGACTGAAAATCTGAGAACGGTTAGGATTCACTCTCGGATCCTGTTACCAGTTGCGACCTTTTTTACATGGTATGTTCTTCCCACTTGACGTTCTGAATCCTAAACAATCAAGTGAAATATTTCAACCAACTGAAAATCTTCACTAGTAGTTAGAAAGTATCTGAAGATCTAAAATATATGCAATGCACTAACTGTGCTGGGTAAAGCTCAGTGGCCAAGTGAGCAACAGCATGTGCAAAACCACAACTCAAATGTTAAACAAGAGGTGGGTGAACATGAATCCGACCTGTTGCTATCCCTAACTTTAGAGCAGATGTGCTAATCATCACTGGATCAACAAATGTTAAACAAGAAAGGTCTTGCTCTTAGATTTAAGTTATTTATTTTTCTTACTATCGCTTCTGTCAGCGATCTTATATTCTTCTAAAAATATCCCCCGTCGCATCGATCATCACTGAGATAGAGATCTGCAACTGAGTCGCTTCTTACTGTGCCATGTATCTTTCACAAGTGAATTTGTCGGCTGGTCAAGTTAACTTGTTTGATACAAATAACTCTATATATTATTGTGTATGGAAGATTCCCAACAAATGGTTGATGGCACATTAGTCAAGTGATTTCAGCGTGTTTCTTCGGATTGTATATATTAATTAGTGGATTCAAATTGTATAAACAATATATAAACTAAATGTTGTGCATATGCAGACAGTAAGAAGCTGACTCCTGAGTTCCCTGCAAATGTAAAAACTTAGGCCTGCAAAATTTTGTTTGACCTTGTCTGTGCGCTAGGAACCTAAAACTCTGAATCTCTGATGACGCCATCGATAGTTTGGATAACATATTGCACCTAACATCTTCCTCGCCGCCTTCTTCAAAATTCCAATTCCAGCAATTGTTCCAAGGATCGATGGCAGAGGTTGCAAAATATTGCTTTTTTCAATTAATTATAAGTTCACCGGGACTTATCTGTCCATGCCTATGGTATCCAGGCTAAAAATTGTTCATGGATGCTTCTGATCAGCAACTAAAGAAAACGTGTCTTTCTTAGATTGGTCCAAAAGATGCTTTTTTCCGTGAAAGTTGCAATTTCTTCAAATAAATCATTATTGCTTAGGCACCTTAGATGCCTATCTGTTCATATGTCAGTTCCATGCCTTCTAAGCAAACTTTTCGAAGGACTTGAAAGTGAATCATAGAAATTATACAAACAAGTGGTCATCCCCTTCGTACCTATGAGGACAAAAGAAGGCGAGCGAAATGAGGAATTGACTACACAAGAAATTTTTTCCTTGTGACAACTATACGATGTGAATTTATGACCTAAATCATTTGGATATCCACTTATGATTTCCTCAAATTAGACCTATTTAGATGTTAGTTCTTGAAATCTCAGTATTTGGTACAAAATATCCCTCAATTCCATTAATTTGTTTCAAGTAGACCCTTAACTTATTTTCCTACTACGGAGGGATTGATAGCAGCCGTATTGCTCAAGCATCTGCACAATGTAATGAGTTCGTGTGTAAAGATATGCTTTGCAATTATAATGAAAATTGATAAATTAGCCATGTAAGCATGTGATGTTACAAGTTCTTTATTATGGATAAAGCATAAGCCTATGATCACCACTAGCTCATGCATTTTAAGCCATTTGCAGCACCAAGTTAAAAATGGGATATATGTTTTGTATTTGATCGTGATTAGGCAGTGATCTTATCGTCGGATATATGAACAAAACCGAACCTGTTGCTATCTGCAACTTTATAGCAGATGAGCTAGCTTTACAGATTATCACTGGATCAACATGTATTGCAGAAGACAAGATTTGCTTTTAGATTTTCATTAGAATAGTATCAAAAAGCACACACTATAGAAAATTTATAATATATATGGTAGACGATAATTTATTAGAGACAGATGTTAACACCCATTTCCTTATCACTAGAGAGTATCCCTGTAGATAAACATACTGAGATCCTCCACCATTTCTTCGGCCTTGTTGGGGTTGTATAGCTCTACTCCATGGTATCCATCTTCATTGAAGAACGCAACAACGCAGACCCCTTCATCCTTGAGCATCGACGCCAATTCTCTCATCCGGTCAATCAGAGGGTCCCCGACATATCCTCTAATAAAACACCTTGGCAACTCCTTCCCTTTTCCTTGCAGCGGCTTCAGTTTGCTGTACTCGTGATCCCTATTGGTTCCAACAGGAAGAGACAGCTCCCACATTAAGTCAGTTACCGCCAATGGTACAAAGCTGTCATCAGCCATTCGTATCTCCGACTCAGTTCTCTTCTCTCCTCCAAAGAACGGCTGATCCATTATTAATCCATCAATTTTTACAGGCTCCAGGTGGAGGGATAACAGCCGGAGAGCCAAGCGGTAGACAATGTTGCCGCCTGAACTGCTTCCCATGAGAAAAACACGGGAAAAGTCAGCATAGTTGTATAGCCATGGCTCGGCTTCAACAGCTGACAGCTGAGCCTGGGACCGGACCCAGAGGAGGGCGTTGAGCGCATCATCGTAAGCAGCAGGGAGGCGGTGCTCCGGTGCAAGACGGTGGTCTACGGAGAGGACGATAGCAGGAAGATCGGCTGCCATTCTAGCAGTGAAGTTGCTAATGGGAGCGATAGCAGGAGTACAGAGGATAAAGCCTCCCGGATGAAAATAGACAATGATGGGTAGCTTCTTCTTGATTGGTACTCCTACTTTTGGGATGAAGATACGAATAGAGGTGTTGAGTTTTGCATTCAGAGGAACATCTTTTGATAGGACGGGCCATGGTTGGTCTCCGTTGGGAGGAGTAAACGGAACGGGATAGTTTCTACTGAGCGAACCGTCAGGGTTCGTAGATAGGTATAGTTTTTCATATACAGCCATGCAGAATTATTTTCTCAAAAACAGATTTAAATGCTTGGTACTACGGAAGGTGCAAAGTAAAGATTTATATAGAGGATGAAGGGCTCCACCTGATGTAATTTTAGCTCGCAGCTGATAGAACTGATCGTGTCACGAAATTACCTACCTTTGCTAGCGATGTGTTATTTAGTTATCGGTACTCATGCTACACGTTGCTTTTGTGATAGTTATTTTAACTTATTTTTGCTACTGACTCGGTGATCTTATACCTTTTTATATACATCTCTCATCACATCATAGCTGAGGTAGAGACCGGCCGCTGATTTACTTGTTTCTGTGCCGTGCATCCATGGCAAGTGAATCTGTTGGTGAATATCCTTGTTAATTGTTGTGTATGGAAGATTTCCAACAAATGCGTTGATGGCACCTTGGTCAAGGGAACTGAGCGTGTTGCTTAAGGTTGCATACATATATTAATTTGCTGATTCAAATTGTATAAGCGGTACATAGACTAGTTGTTGGGCATATGCAGACAATTAGAACTGGCTGCTAAATGTGGCCAATTAGACCTGCCTATATTTTGTTTGACCTTGTCTATGGGAATTGAGACCCTCGATCCTTCCCTCAGTTTGGTTACTAAGACCGTGATGACACCGTCGATGGTTTGTATAATATCTAGCAGTCCAATTTATATGAACGGGTAGAAACGTAAGTTAACACCTAGCTTCTTCCTCGCCTTCCACCAAAAAAAAAAAAAGATAAGATAAAGGACTCACAATTCCATCCACAGCAATTGTTATAAGGATTAATCACTGTGTTATAAACAGTTGCAGTTCCAATTTATGGTAACTTTATAACTCCATTCGAGCTATAATGTCGCCTATCGCATCCAAATTTGAAATTGTTTATAAACCTTGCTGATCAGCAATTCAGGAAACTATGCTGTTTCTTAAATTGGTCCATAAGATGCTTTTTCTGCGTATTACCGTTGCTTTTAGTTTCATCAACTCAATATATGTTGCAAGCTGCATACTCGTCCTGTGACATCACCTGTTCATTTCATTCTGTCACTTGCCATGCTTCTGAATCAACTTGTCATATGACTTGGAAAATCAATTGTAGAATCTTGCGAACAAGTGGTCATCGCCATCATCATGGTGCCAACTTTATGTGGTGGATTTATTGCCTTGAACTTGGCATTCTTCCAAGTTAGGACCCATTAATTTCATCTCGCGCAAAATTCTTTGATGCAGATAACCTAATATCATACAAAGACTCACATTTCAGTAGTTACCCAAATTGGATCATAACACCCGTCTAAAAGCCCGGAAAGAACAAATCATGGTGGCATAGGCATCGCATTGTCCAACTCACACGAAACCAATTCGATGCTGATCTTTTTTCAAGCATTGGACATGCAGTCTATGCAAATCCAATCCAACTATGGAACCCTAAAACTAATAGTGTCATCGACTTCACCACCAACTTCAAGTTCAACATCAAAATCCTGAACAACGATTCTATGGAGATGGCATCGCCTTTTTCATGGCACTGGTTGGTTACAAGATCCCATTAGGCCCCGCCAGAAAATTCCTAGGCCTCTTCAATTCCACCGCCAACAGTTCTACGCCCATAAGGCCTGTGGCCGTTGAATTTGACATGTATCGGAATAAATGGGATCCTGATGGCAATCACATTGGAATCAATATTGACTCTATAGTTTCGAAAGCAACCGTGATGTTTCCTGGTAACATGAAGGATCAGGGAACTGGGTTTGCGACAATAGGCTACAACTCAGCAACCAACAATCTTTCTGTGCACCTCATGTATGATGGCATAGATTGGTTTAATGGAGCTCTGGCCTCATCGTATAGTGCGAATCTAAAGGATGTTCTTGCTGAAAAGGTAATTGTGGGTTTCTCAGCCGCTACCGGAGGATTGACCGAATTGAACCAGATTGTGTCGTGGGATTTCAGCTCTAGCTACACAGAAGATGATCAAGGCAAGATCTCAAAGTCTGGTACCCAAAGAAGCAACTATGAATCATGGGTAGTTGTATTTATGGTGAGCATTGCAGTAGTTCTAGTTGGTGCCATATGCAACTTAACTCAATGCTTTCTTCTCTCCTTTCTTGATGACAACTTCAGTGTATACTAATGGCTATTCACATACAATGAAAGACGCAGGGGTTTAAATTCTGAAATGATTTGATTCGATGCTTTCAAAAAATAATAAGTCTTTTTAAAAATAAAAAAAACATTTATCCAAGTAAAACAAAATAAAGAAAATGAAAAGAGTACAGAATGTGTGGCTCATGACAGAACGGTCCAGCAACATTCTATCATTCTGGCATCAATACAGCAAACTCGGATAAGTCCTAATGGACGACACTAATAAAAGGCCTAAAACGAAAATGGATATCAATGTAATCTAAATGCTTACTACTGGCTTGGCCCCTTGCTACTTAGGCCATTGACTTTTTAACTATGTTTTTAGGTATAAGGGGGAATTTTATGAGAACTCAACTACATAAATTGATGGTTTCCTTGACATTTCTACACCATGTGTGAAAACAGTTATTTCCAGATATTTTTTGGTTGAAATATTCCTTCACCATAGCCAAACCATTCAGAGACCTAACATTCAAAATGAGAGTGTTGTGCCATACATTTTATTATTACTGTAGGTTAATTTTTCCAAGAATCAGGGTACCAAACTCTGTACCAACCTATGTATGTTGCTGCCTATTTCGCATCAACAAGCAATGTTTATAAAGTTTGTAAGATGTCCATCCCTTGTATCCGAGTAGAATGCAATATATCAATTCTGAATAAAGGAAATCTATCACAAAAAAAATATTGGTGGAACCTTTCTCAGTCTTCATGGTATTCTTAGGAAGAATAATACAAACTATGGAAGAGTTCCTTCACTCTCAGCCCACACCTATCGGCATGTTAGAAACCACTCTGAAAGGACACATGGAAAACTAACATAAGTAGCTTCAAGAAGATAAAATATAGAACTAAGAAGTATATAACAAATAGAAAAGTAAAGCATGAGTAGAACATGGTGCAGGCAAAGGCAACAGCAATCTCCAGCAGAGATTAGCATCGATAGTTCAATAATATTCATTAGATAATATGTACATTCAGATTTTCTACATCTTTGACAGTCTATCATTTTCATAACAATTTTATGAATTATTTTCTTTAATGGAAAGAATAATGAAAAGGAATTTGACAACTTCTCGGGATGTTTGTGATATCTGAAGTGAATTTAACATTGTGGCCTAAGACTGAAAATATGGAAAGTTTTCTGAATATAATATCCTATTTAAGAAACTAGGTAGTGCAGCCTACTTAATAAGTTATCTTGTCTTTTCTTTAAGAAAAACCATATTGCAGGAATTGATTGAAGCAATCTGCGTGCGCAATTTGCAACAGCTCACACAAATGAGCGAACAGAACCAAAGAAAAATATAGATGTAAGGTTAAGGTATGGACTTGTCTAAGCAATAAGATTCATATAGTTTGTACTTGATGGAGCTTGGATTATAGTGCAGGCCTTGGACATAAATGTCTATAATTTGTCATATATTTGTGAAGGGAGAATTGTAGACAAGGTTATACAATTTTGTAAGCTCGATCAATAGTCCTAACTAATGGGGATTCCTACTTAAGTTTATATTTACTTCTTGCCATTTGAGTAATGATCATAACCGTATATGTCTAACAACTAGCACCAAGCCACCAACTCTAAAAGGACCTTTATCCTTTATCAAAAGCTTTTGAAATATGAGCTTAATACATCTCAAATACTTGTTTCTCTATAGAAATCTTTCACCAAACTATCTGATGATGCTCGATATCGGTGATCGCCCAGATCATGACACGTGGCAGATGACGTGTCCCAAAGCTCACAAGAAATGACCTACAGTGGCCGACCAGGCCGCTCCTATGCCCGTCCTACAAACAAACGCCGGCTCACCTCCGAGCCCCCAGCACAATTGGCCTCCTCGGCCTCCCAGCTCGTCTCCGGGCTACCGCAGAACCAAGATATCTCGGCTCTCCCGCTCGTCCGCGAGCTCTCCCGCCGAGGTCATCTTTCTTGGTCTCATCGACCGACTAATGGCACCGCTCACAGGCGCAACCGTCATCCCGCGAATCTCGCCATGTGCGAGATATCCGCCGGCCACATCCCACGTTCCACGCCATCACGATCCCCCATTAAGGAGCTTGTTTCGTCATTAATGGGAGATCTCGCTCATCACGCAGGCGTAACGTCGGGAGCGTAACGGCCGGCATGATTCTCGCGCATGCCCTGCCTGCTGCCACCACTATATAAACCCCTTCTTCAGACGGTTCAAGTAAACCAAACAACCTCAAACCCATTGAGATCCACACGCTTCAGGAGCCTGCCTCCAGATCTAATCTCAGCCGTCCGTCGCCGCCATCAGCAGATCAACGGAAGGTAACATCTCGGCGTGATCCCAGTCACATCAGCTGGCGCCGTCTGTGGGAATACTGACATAGCTTCACGAAACTTTCCGCCTCCCCCCTACGTCCCTGACACATGTCATCCGTGACTATGGCCCATCCTGATGTCCACGCATCTGGAGGGTTGGCAAGTTCCTGCGCAACCGGGTGATTGATCTCAAAAACTATCTATTACCGCAATCAAGAACGGCGTCGCTTTGCAGCTAGCCGGTGAATACGGGTCGGTCCACAGGGATGTTGTGAATCTCCTAATCGCTCTTACGAGTTAATTCCGAAGGGTGTTCGTGGATTAATTAAATCTAAAAACTAAATTAATCTAGGGCAATTGAATTAAAGATCTAACTATCTAACTAGGGCAAGGAATTAAATTTAATCTAGGGCAGAGAATGAAAAATTACCTAGGACAAGAATTGAAATTACCTACTTACTTTACAGATGGCTCTCTCCAAACATCAACACAAGACTTGTCATATCTGAATTTCTGAAATGAAAAGAGGCATCGATGCTCTCCAAAAGAAATCTAAATTTTATTGATAAAAAGAGGCATAGGGAGGCATAGCCTTTACAATGATTTAGAGTTCCTATTTATAGAGGATAGGAAACCCTAGGTTACAATTGATTCACACGTCTACATTTACCAAAATATCCTTAGGAAGACCTAGTCAAAGTAGACTCCAAGCTTTGGTAAAATTTTATGTCTCTGTCTCTTTAAAAGGAAGTATTGGGCCTTGAAATTTCCTTTGTGGGCTCTTCTGTCTTTGGGCTTCCTTATTATTTGGTTCTTTTATTAAAATAGCTTCTATGTTTCATCCAGATCTCCAGTGAATAATTACGGTGGACTTTTAACCGTTCGCTTTGTAATCTTGGACCTTGCATTGCCTTGTACTTTGTGAATTTTATCTTTGATATAGGCTTGATCAAGAGTCTTCTGTTTGTTGGTCAAGTCCACTTTTGCATCGTCTTTTCATTGTTTTCACTGTTTTAGATCCAAGAACCTGTAACCTGTAATATGTAGCAAACATGCGTCAAAAGCACCTGTTTATTTATAAAATGAATAAGAATGGGGAATATAATAATGCAATATTATGGTATGAACACCGGGGGTCAACCCTGCTCGGTCCGTCCTTAGCAGGCGCCTTTCGGCCCCTCCCGCACTAAGGATCGAAGCCCTCACCAAGAGGCAGCCGAGCGGCTACCCTGCTCGGCTATCCCTGGCCGATAGCTTCCTACCCCGCAACGCCCGGGATCTAAGCCCTCGCAAAGTGGCAGCCGAGCGGCTACCCTGCTCGGCTATCCCTGGCTGGTATCTCCCTACCCCGCAACGTCAGGGATCAAAGCCCTCGCAAAGAGGCAGCCGAGCGGCTACCCTGCTCGGCTATCCCCGGCTGGTAGCTTCCTACCTCGCAAAGTCCGGGATCTAAGCCCTCACTAAGAGGCAGCCGAGCGGCTACCCTGCTCGGCTATCCCTGGCTGGTAGCTCCCCTACCCCACAACTCCAGGGATCAACGCCCTCACTAAGAGGCAGCCGAGCGGCTACCCTGCTCGGCCATCCCTGGCCGGTAACCCCCTTCCCCACAACGCCAGGGATCAAAGCCCTCACCAAGAGGCACCGGGCAGCAACCCTGCTCGGCCATCCTTAAGGATCAAAGCCCTCGCCAAGAGGCACCGGGCAGCAACCCTGCTCGGCCCATCCTTAGTAGGCCTCTTATGGCCTCTCCCGTGCTAAGGATCAAAAGCCCTCGCAAGAAGCAACCGGGCTCGCCCTTGCTCGGTTATTCCTAGACGGTAGCTCCCTATCCCAACACACCAGGGAGCAAAGCCCTCGCCAAGAGGCACCGGGCAGCAACCCTACCCGGCTCGTCCTTAAGGATCAAAAGCCCTCGCAAGAGGCAACCGGGCCCGCCCTTGCTCGGTTATCCCTGGCTGATAGCTCCCTACCCCAACACACCAGGGATCAAAGCCCTCGCCAAGAGGCACCGAGCAGCTACCCTGCTCAACCCCATCCTTAGTAGGCCCCTTACGGCCCCTCCCGTGCTAAGGATCAAAGCCCTCACCAAGAGGCAACCGGGCCCGCACTTGCTCGGTTATCCCCGGCTGGTAATTTATTACCCCAAAACGTCAGGGATCAAATCCCTCGCCAAGAGGCAATCGAGCAGCTTCACTGCTCGGTCCATCCTTATCAGGCCTTGTACGACCCCTCCCGCGCTAAAGATTAAAGGCCCTCGCAAGAGGCAACCGGGCCCGCTCTTGCTCGGTTATCCCCGGCTAGTAATTCACTACCCCACAACGCCAGGGATCTAAGCTCTCGCCAAGAGGCAACATAGCAGCTTCACTACTCCGTCCATCCCTAGCAGGCTTTGTACAACCCTTACAACACCAGGGATCGAAGCCCTCGCCTAGAGGCATCGGGCAGCCACCCTGCTCGGTCCATCCTTAGCATGCCTCTCCGAGCCTTCCACGCTAAGGAACATGACCTCAACAAGAGGCATCCGGTCTATCTACGTCTGAGCGATCCCCATCTCGACTTCGGGGCCATGGAGTTACCGTCTTCCCTGTCGGTTTTTGCACACTTAGCAAATGAACAGATTCAACTTGACACGTAATCACTAGACAAAGAACCGACATAACATGAAGGCAGTATTGTGCAAACACTGTGCAAAAAGTTTTTATTCACAAAGCCAAAAGTCTTTACAAGGGCATTGTGGGCTCCCCAGCCTTAACAAATTACCCGAAGGCTTATAAAAGAGAGAGGAGGAAAAGCCAAAAAGTTCGGGCCGCAAGCCCAGTCTAGACCTTGCCTCCCTCATCACCATCGGCCGGAGGCATGACCACTGAAAATGGGACCCGAGCACGAAGCTCACCGTCGGCAAACTCCGGAAACTGCTCCTTGACGGCATCAAGAGCTTTGTTCCATGCAATGGCGGATGCCTCGCCGAGGTCGACGTAAAACTGGTCCAACCCCTTGTAACCAGTCACCGCCTTTCTAGCTCAAATCTCGGCAACCTCCGCCGCCTGAAGCGCCGCCTCGGCATCCCACCTGCTGGCATCCCTCGCCCTCTTCATGACTGCAAAGCAATCGGCCAGTTCCACCAAGTTCGCCTCGATGTCTCGGTGGGACTCACTCAGGCAGTGATAGGACTCCCGGCACTTTGAGACGGTGAGCTCCGCGACGGCCGATCGGGCTTCAAGGACAGTCGTCATCTCCCTCTCCAGACACAGCTCAAGTCGTAGATCCTCGACCTTCGAAGAAGACTCTCCCGCCAGCCTCGTAGCATGGATAGCCCCCTCGGCCTCCATGTGAGTTACGATGGCGCAGTGCTGAAGGACCTAACGAAAAACAACAGAGAGACTCAGAGACACTCCAACTAAAGAAAGGGCGCTCAAAGTAACACATGAAGGAGTACGTACCTGCACCGCCTCCTGAGATATAGCCGCCATCTGGGCCTTCAGGGTCCCCCACAAAATCTGGCCCCCGACCGACTCCTCCATACCAGCAAGCAGGTTGGCAGCAACGGAAAGCCCCAACGGGACCACGAAATGGACGTCCCCCTCCTGCATAAGAATCCCCTTCGGAATCTCTGTCGGTGGCACGCGAGAAACCGTCATCTTCCTCTTAAGAGGAACCCCGTCTTCTCCCTTTCCTGCATCCCTCATCTGAGGCTCGGGAACTCGTGGAAGCCTTTGGCCGCCGCCGGGACAATCATCGGGAGCTCATGACGAGGCAGATGGCCCCGCCGTCGACGGCATATTTGGTACGGGGCTCGGTTCAGCCGGAGGCAGGGCCGCACCGCTGATTGAAAGAATTTAAGTTAACCGCAATCAAGACGGTGTCGCTATGCAGCTAGCCGGTTGAGCACGGGTCGATCCACAGGGAGATGGATGTATGTCCTTTCTTGTCTTAGACGAGTCAATAAAGAATTTGTATGTGTTTGTTCAAACTAACCTATGTGTTTTATTTGCAAGTATAAAGTTGTTAAGAAAAAGATACGAAATTGTAAGCTAAAGAAATCCGTACTCAAAACCTTTGAGCCGAGTCTTGACCAATTGAAGCTAGAGCAATCGGCAACAACGTGGATTAGGGGATTTAAGCGCGGTATTCGTGGAATACGGCTTATTTACCCTTGTCCTTCCATTCTTGTCTCTTGCTTTCGCCTCCGGCTAAACCGAACGCAACCGGTCGCGGTTAGGAATCACCGTTACCTTGTTAGGGTAGGGTGCCTAACGGAGCGCTTGCGTATGGTTTGGACGGAGTTCAATGGAAAATAACGGGAAAAGGAAATGAGAAAAGAAAATCTTAACTTACAATACCGAATTTATACTTAACAATGATAATTACAACCATTCACAAAAACGAACCAAAAGGAGAGAACAAAAAGAAAAGAACAAAGGAAAGAAAAGATTACAAGCAAGTAATTAAAGTGCATGGTAATAAATTGCAAGTAATTAAAGACAAGAATGAAAAATACAAGAAAGTAATTACAAGAACCATAGAACTCAAAACAAGCATGGGATCAATAGCCAACCCTTAAACTTGCAAGCTCAATCAAGAGGTTGCAAGATCAAGAGAAGGATAGAGAACTCATGTGAAAGGAAGCACTAAAGAGAGAACAAAATGATACAACCCCTTGAGACCAATGACCAAAGCTTAAACTTGCAAGCTCACTTAAGAGGTTGCAAGATTAAGTTAAGGTAGAGAGCTCAAGGGGGAAGCTAAGCAAAAAGAATAATACAAAAACCCTCATCTTCATTTCATCATCCACTCAAAAAGCTCTCACTACAATTTTAATGGAGGAAAAAATGATGAAGAAGAAGAAGAAGACTAAAATCTAACAAAAAGAGGCTAAAGAAATTAACACTTGGCTTGGCTCAGTTCTGGAGTATTTATAGGCAGGGAAATGAAAACATAGGGCAAGAATCTGCACCAATATAAAATTACCAAACTGCCCAGAAAAAATGACAGGGAAAGGGGCCCACTTGGCCGCGGATCCGCGGACAATACCCCCTATTGGCCGCGGTTCCGCGGCCCTTTAGAGGACTTGGCTCCTCTGGTTTTTTGTGGTCCCCTGGTCCTCTTTTGTCTGTAGTTTGGCATATGTCTTTTCTGATAATCTTTCCATATTTCTTCCAGAATTTCTGTTGATCAAAAAGATGATTTGATGTGGATCTTTTGCCATGATTGTCTCGAGCTCCGCGTAGATTTCTTGGATCTTGTGTTGCCATTGAGCCTTGTGCATGAAAATGACATTGATTTGCCATTTTGTCTCCTAAACTGGTGTGTGGCAAATGACGGATAAAGAGCGGAGATCCGTGTTTTATCTGTGAATGGCAGGAACCCGGATTTTGTCGTGTTTTTTCATGAATTTCACCGTTTAGAGCCGAGAACCTGTATCCTGCAATTACTAGCAAACACGGCTCAAGAGTACCTACCGATAAACAACCGAGCGTAAGAATGGGCGGTATAAAATGCAGTATTCTGTTATGAACAAATACCCCCAAACTTAACTTTTGCTCGTCCCGAGTAAAACCAATTATTCACAAAAATAAAATCCTAACCGCACTTTCGCAGGGAACGCGATTGCACTGAGCATGTGCAACAAGCCGTTAAACCTCTAGGTGTCCCTAGTAGGAGGAGTGTTGTCTCCTGAGGGTTTTGAGCAGATACTACCCACAAAATCCCGTCAAGCTAGTTTCATAAGTTAACATCGATTCTACTCCTACAGTTTAGTATTTACATTAGAAACTCTATCATCCTAAGTTAGAAATATTCAACCCTTATTTTTCACACCTCCTATCTATTTAGCCTTAGATCATATACGTTCCAAAAAAGTTTAGAAAGATGTTGGTTCTCCTGAGTTTTCCTTCTAAAGTGCGGCCTCAAATTAGGGATTTTTATCACTTTTACAGAAAACACAAGTCTTATTCTTCATTTCTATCTTTTATTCAAACATCGATTGTATACCCCTACGTGTGTGTGTATTTGCACCCCTACACTTTAGAATTCAATTCAAGCTATAATACCCTTGCCCTAATACCTAATACTACTTCTTTTCATTAAGGATGGACGGATTTGCTCACACACCTTTCATGCGACTATTAATGCTTCTTAAGGCACTAACGACCGATTACTGAATATGTAAACTTTAAAGCGTAAATAGCAGTTTCCAGGTCTTGACTTTATTCTATTTTTTCTTTTTCTTTTTCTTTTTCTTTTTCTTTTTCAAGACCGGATATATTTTTCAACATGCTCTTTTGGTGTTTAGCTTTAAATACCGTTTTTTCTTTCATACTAGGCTTTCAGGCAAGAGTATTTCTAGGTATCCTCTACTATCCCAAGTTTCAAGGTACGTGTAAGTGCAGTTGTAGGGTATATACTTTCTAAATTTGAACTCAAGAAAAGAAACTATTTTTCAGACTTATCCTTCAGTAAAGCTTCAATACTTTTCCTTCATTTTGACTTAACTCAAGAACTGAACTCAAGATTACCTATTTCTCAAAAAAACTGTAAGGACGTATACTTACCAAAGTTTAGACAGAATGAGGGTTATTTTTAGGGTTTTCAAATCCTAAGCCTAGAATTTAGTTATTTCTATCATATCAACTAAACTTTCGAAATAGAGATCTAAGTTACCCTATTAGCTAACCTGACGACAAAGTTTTTATATTTTTGGAAAATTTTCGATTTTTGTGGGTTTTTAAATAAGGTATGCAAATGCAAAATATACAAATGAATGCGAAGGAAGAAAGCTTACCGAGCACACCCCCAAACTTAAACTTGACAGTGCCCTCACTGTCAGGCTATACCAAGAGGGTCAAAATTGCCGGCGCTCCCTAAAAACAAATTATATACAAAAAAGAAAACAAAACAAAAAATATATACAAAAAAGGAGTCCCCCCCAAACTTAAGTAAGACAGTGTTTCCACTGTTAAGCGTTGAAGTTCAGGATCGGGGGGAAAGAATAGTATCAATCTATACAAGGCCTTACACAGGCCAAAAGTTAACACCAACCATTCAAAAATTCTATCTCTGTAATATGCGGGCTGGTGAAAGAAGATGAAGAGAAAAGAAATGGAGAATACGCGAGACCGTATGGAGATAGAAGCGGGATACGGTCTCGGTATATCGGAAGAAGAATGGTGGAAGGGAGAAAGAAATGGAATACGAACTTGAGGGTGGAAATGGATTGAATAAATTAGTACAATCTGTAATGATCGATGTGAAAAGATGGATTGTACTAATCTATCAATATGGCGAGAAATTGGGTCAAATCCCTCAAGATTCGTAAGAAGCCATGGGTACGCCGAACTTGGTAAACCAGACATAGGAAATGAAAGTGATACGGTTTGTTGCATGGTCGGAACGATGGAAAGGGTGGGGGGAGGTGATTGAGGAAGGGTATCGGTTAAGGTTTCGGGAGGGTGTACACAGTCAATGAAAGGAACAGGATGAATTGGAAAATCCGACTCATCAATTAAAACTGTTTCATCCTCAGTACTATCCTCAATATTCTCCTCAAAATTTATCTCATCCATGCATTTATCATCAAAATCAAGACGCGTATGAAGTTCGGGAAAAACAGTTAAAGACTCGGGATGATGAGTTGGAGAGAAAAATTCAGCTAAATCTATGGGTTCATCATCCAAAATATTCCCAGCGTCAATATCCTCAATCAAGTGAAAGTCAATTTTCTCAAACACCTCATCAAAAGCATGGATTTCAATAGATTCTGGTTCTGAGATGGAGGTGTAGAGGTCAAAATGTTTAGGATTGGTTTCACTTGGAAGGGACCCTTCACAATCGGGTAAATCAAACACTACAAAGTCGCACAACTCATTAATCATTCTATCTCCAATTGATAAATCATGTGGGATACTCGATAGACTTTCAAAACAGGAGTTATGGGATTCAATTTGGGATAGGTAGGTTTGATTTGGAAGGGGGTACATCTCACTCTCTCCACTCAAATTCTCAGCCTGTCCTACCGCCTCTTCATACATTGGAAAATTTGGAGCTAGCTGGAAACTAGCTACCTGGTCAGTAGGTTGTATTAGAGCGGCCATGGACGCATTCAAATCCATCATCTGTTGGCTTGACGCTACCCTAAAGTCTTCCAACGACTGTTCCAGACTAGACATGGGTTGTGAAGGGGTTTCAGTAAAAGATTCAAAGTTGTTTGGATACTGAAAACTCCCAAATGGCGGTTCTGAAGCAATGTCTAGGGAAGGTGCAAAAGTAGGATAGGATTGGTAGGAATTGAATGGCTGGACAGGAGCAGGATCAACATTTGGATAGGAAGGTGAATGGAATTGTTGATCCCAAGAATTTGAAGTGGTGATAGGAGTGAAAGATCGGCTACGGGATTGTTCAATACGTTCTGCAATAGACATAGGTCTTGGAGTTGCAACATGACTCGAAGAAGGGGTATTAACGTAAGAAGGGGTGAATGTTTGAAATGGTTGATACGAAGTGGATTGCGGAGTCAAATTGGTTTTCTATACGCGTCTATCCGATCTCTCAATAAAATTTTTGGCATGGATGGATCGTTCGAAGTTCGGCCAAAGCAAGAACCGTAAGAAGTAATGTCTGGTTGTGGGTACCAAAGTTCGGCAAGAGTTTTTCGAGGTGGGGTACCCATGATATGAAAAGAGAAAGAAAGAAAGGAAGAGAAAAGGAGGGGAAAAAGAATGTGAATTTTTTTTTTAAATTTTTTTTTAGTTAGTTATTAACAAAAGAATGAAATATACACACAAAAAGAATATGGACAAAAACAATCACGACACAAAAATACCACACACCTAATCGTTCTAGGGTTCACCTAGGTCAACTAGACCTGCTCCAGAACTTGATTGTCGAAGTAAAACTGTGTCGAGAAACGGACTTAAGATACACTGATCACGAGGCCAGGTAAGTGCAGAGATAAGGGGAGGTTTTCCAACGCTTTCGCGAAGTTCCTTAATTAAATAACCCTTTCTCTTTTGGCGGTTTCGCCGTTAACACTTTCCTAGACACCCCGTAAGCAATATACCGTTAAGCGAGGTTCTAAACACAGTTACCTTCTCCTAGTGAGTGCGAAGTCCTTAAGGCTTAAAGTCTAGTTTCTTTTAAATTTTGTGCGGATAAACGTTATGCTCAAGTTCTTGATTTGTGGGCCACGGAAAAGGTGATGAAATCCTTTACCGTATATTGTGGGGTTCGCTTGCCCTTAAGTCCGTATTAATGTATGCAATGCGCAATTCAATAAAAATTCTATAAAGAATCAAATAATCGTTTTTTAGTTTAAGCACGGCACTGCAACAAATACGGGTTAGTCAATTTTTAGCGTTTGCTAGCGAACTTGCAAAGAATCCTGCAAAGAATAGTATATTGGATGCGTCTGATTTGAGAAGAAGGTGTTACTAAAGTACGCACCGTTAAGTTTTTGGGTTAGGAAACCCCCGTTGAATCAAATCCGGTAAGCTTGGAAAGTTCGTTTGCGCGGGTCAAACTACCTGGATCTTTGGCACTGTACTTCGTAATCACCTTAACTTTGAACGTACACTTTGCTCCCACAATCGCAGTTTGCAAATACGCAAAAATCTGCACACTTGCCCACAAAAATTATCAAAAATAACAAAAAGAATTTTATTTTTTTATTTTTATTTTTTTATATATATACAAAAAGAATATTAACCCGAATAACAAGAAAGAAAATACGCTACCGTCTCCCCGGCAACGGCGCCATTTGATTGAAAGAATTTAAGTTAACCGCAATCAAGACGGTGTCGCTATGCAGCTAGCCGGTTGAGCACGGGTCGATCCACAGGGAGATGGATGTATGTCCTTTCTTGTCTTAGACGAGTCAATAAAGAATTTGTATGTGTTTGTTCAAACTAACCTATGTGTTTTATTTGCAAGTATAAAGTTGTTAAGAAAAAGATACGAAATTGTAAGCTAAAGAAATCCGTACTCAAAACCTTTGAGCCGAGTCTTGACCAATTGAAGCTAGAGCAATCGGCAACAACGTGGATTAGGGGATTTAAGCGCGGTATTCGTGGAATACGGCTTATTTACCCTTGTCCTTCCGTTCTTGTCTCTTGCTTTCGCCTCCGGCTAAACCGAACGCAACCGGTCGCGGTTAGGAATCACCGTTACCTTGTTAGGGTAGGGTGCCTAACGGAGCGCTTGCGTATGGTTTGGGCGGAGTTCAATGGAAAATAACGGGAAAAGGAAATGAGAAAAGAAAATCTTAACTTACAATACCGAATTTATACTTAACAATGATAATTACAACCATTCACAAAAACGAACCAAAAAGAGAGAACAAAAAGAAAAGAACAAAGGAAAGAAAAGATTACAAGCAAGTAATTAAAGTACATGGTAATAAATTGCAAGTAATTAAAGACAAGAATGAAAAATACAAGAAAGTAATTACAAGAACCATAGAACTCAAAACAAGCATGGGATCAATAGCCAACCCTTAAACTTGCAAGCTCAATCAAGAGGTTGCAAGATCAAGAGAAGGGTAGAAAACTCATGTGAAAGGAAGCACTAAAGAGAGAAAAAAATGATACAACCCCTTGAGACCAATGACCAAAGCTTAAACTTGCAAGCTCACTTAAGAGGTTGCAAGATCAAGTTAAGGTAGAAAGCTCAAGGGGGAAGCTAAGCAAAAAGAATAATACAAAAACTCTCATCTTCATTTCATCATCCACTCAAAAAGCTCTCACTATAATTTTAATGGAGGAAAAAATGAAGAAGAAGAAGAAGAAGACTAAAACCTAACAAAAAGAGGCTAAAGAAATTAACACTTGGCTTGGCTCAGTTCTGGAGTATTTATAGGCAGGGAAATGAAAACATAGGGCAAGAATCTGCACCAATATAAAATTACCAAACTGCCCAGAAAAAATGACAGGGAGAGGGGCCCACTTGGCCGCGGATCCGCGGCCAATACCCCCTATTGGCCGCGGTTCCGCGGCCCTTTAGAGGACTTGGCTCCTCTGGCTTTTTGTGGTCCCCTGGTCCTCTTTTGTCTATAGTTTGGCGTATGTCTTTTTTGATAATCTTTCCACATTTCTTCCAGAATTTCTGTTGATCAAAAAGATGATTTGATGTGGATCTTTTGCCATGATTGTCTCGAGCTCCGCGTAGATTTCTTGGATCTTGTGTTGCCATTGAGCCTTGTGCATGAAAATGACATTGATTTGCCATTTTGTCTCCTAAACTGGTGTGTGGCAACAGACGGATAAAGAGCGGAGATCCGTGTTTTATCTGTGAATGGCAGGAACCCGGATTTTGTCGTGTTTTTTCATGAATTTCACCGTTTAGAGCCAAGAACCTGTATCCTGCAATTACTAGCAAACACGGCTCAAGAGTACCTACCGATAAACAACCGAGCGTAAGAATGGGCGGTCTAAAATGCAGTATTCTGTTATGAACAACCGCCGGCCCCCCTCCGGGACTGAGCACCGAGGGCACCAAGAGTCCTGGATCGATCTATTTGTCCTGCCAAAGGGAAAGGCTCGACTCAGAAGGAGAAGAAGCAGAAGAAAGAAGAAGAAGACATCTAACCTGATGGAGAGAAGTCCTCAGGAGAGAAAACGCTGAGATCCGACCTAAAAAGGGGAGCGCCGAGCTAACAAGACTCAGAACGAGGAAAATATGAAGAGATATGGGCCCTGAAGCGGACCCCACCTCTATTTATAGCTGCCAGCGTACTCATCCAACGACGGCAACCATCTCCTGCCAAAGTGACTCCTCGTGTTCAACGACCACCATTTCTCCACCTGTCATGCGCACATTGGCCGCACCCCATCGGGTGCAGGGAACCTGCGACCCGTCACCTCAACCAACCAGTGCCCGACACATGGGCTGTCGCTTCAGCGGACGTACGCCCGATCCGGTGTACCCTCTTTAATGCGAAGATCTCACCCCTGATTCGCTGGCGTCATCCAGAAAATACAACAAATTGCCTGAGGATACGCCCGGCGATATCTTCGAAAAGGAGCTCACCTCGGGTGACCCGGCAGACCACTCTCAACCCGACCCGTCAGCTGGTCGGGACGAGAGTGGGGGGCTAATGATGATGCTCGATATCGGTGATCGCCCAGATCATGACACGTGGCAGATGACGTGTCCCAAAGCTCACAAGAAAGGACCTACAGTGGCCGACCAGGCCGCTCCTATGCCCGTCCTACAAACAAACGCTGGCTCACCTCCGAGCCCCCAGCACAATCAGCCTCCTCGGCCTTCCAGCTCGTCTCCGGGCTACCTCAGAACCAAGATACCTCGGCTCTCCCGCTCTTCCGCGAGCTCTCCTGCCGAGGTAATCTTCCTCGGTCTCATCGACCGACCAACGCAACTGCCATCCCGCGAATCTCGCCATGCACGATATATCCGCCGGCCACATCCCACGTTCCACGCCATCATGATCCCCCATTAATGAGCCTGTCTCGCCATTAATGAGAGATCCCGCTCATCACGTGGGCGTGACGTCGGGAGCGTGACGGCCGGCGTGATTCTCATGCCTGCCCTGCCTGCTGCCACTACTATATAAACCCCTCCTTCAGACGGTTCAAGTAAGACATTTTTTACTCCACTAAGTCGTTACTCTACTCGGATTTCCTCTCTAACTTGACCGTCGGAGGGTCCTCGGTGGTACAACCACCCCGGGACTTCCTTGCAGGTAGCTCGGCCCAAACAACCTTAAACCTATTGAGATCCACACGCTTCAGGAGCCTGCCTCCAGATCCAATCTCAGCCGTCCATCGCCGCCATCAGCAGATCAACGGAAGGTAACATCTCAACGTGATCCCGGTCACGTCACTATCAGACTCCTCTCGTTTGACCTTCATAATTTTATCATTTGAGAGTCCTTCATAGACACCAACTCGATAAGATAGAATTTGCATTTCCTTCATACCTGAATGCTAGTGAGTATGGGGCAGCCTCTTTAGGTGTTCTTGTGCCTAAGCCCATAGCCTTTTAAGCAACTTTTTCATCCAAATGATGCTTGTTAAAAATTACCACTTCCTGCAATAGCTTACACGATGTTTTATTGAATGCCTATGCCGAAGAAAGTAGTGCTTGATTGTTGAAAATGACTTCAAATTGTATTCCCTCACCTACCCATTCTTTACACATACCACTCTCTCACCTAACTATAAGGCAATTATTATGAGGCATTATTATGCCGGGGACAAAAGAAATAAAGGAATGAGGCATTAATTGCTAAAGGACATAGCAATGTTGATGGCCTCGTGAAAGGCATTTTCTCTTGTCTACTTAAAGATGAAAGATGCTTTGTTTTGGACATAGAATTACACAGAGAGCAATTCGCGAAGAGAGAAGAGTGTTTGTATTGAGAGTGGCTTGTGCTCTCATTCGCTTTTGAGTGTTTTCTTTTTGTGAGTGTATTCTCTTGTAGTGAGGTTTGTGTGAGGTTGAGAGTATTGCAACTCTTTTGTGTTCTTCTTTTTGAGATAATGGAATCCTGCTGTTGTTGTCTTCGTCCGTGGACTTAGGTCGATCTGGCCGAACCACATTAAATCGTATGTGTTGTCCATTTTCAATTCCGCAATTAGTGTATACTCTATTTTGTGTATCGTATATTTGTGTTGGGGAACCGTTTGACGTAACATATCGGTATCAGAGCTTTGGTATTAATCTATTCCGGGTCCGATGGTTATGGCAAATTACAAAATAGAGAAGTTCGATGGCAGAAATAGTTTCAGCCTGTGGCACGTAAAGAGGCGTGCACTTTTGGTGCAGCAAGAATTGGTCAAAGTATTTTCCGAAAAGGACAAATTGCCCGCATCCATTCCAGATGATCAAAAGAAAGAACTTGAGATGAAGGAACATAGTGCTATCCTATTTTCTTTAGCCGATGAAGTCATGCAGGAAGTCATAGATATATATATACGGTAGCTGGTTTGTGGCTCAAGTTGGAAAGCTTGTACAAGACGAAATCTCTCACGAACAAACTTTATTTGAAGCAGCGTCTCTTCACCCTGCTCATGAAGGAAGGTACGTCCATTAAAGACCACTTAGATCGGTTAAATCAAATTCTTACGGATTTAAAAAATATAGATGTTAAAATTGAAGAAGAAGATTAAACCCTTATTTTGTTATGTTCATTACTACATTCTTTTGAGAATTTCGTTAATAGCATGCAATATGCTAGAGATACGCTTTCTTTAGATGATGTAAAATCCGTCTTACACTCTAATGGGTTGAGACAAAAAGTGTCTGTTAGTGCAAATGAAAATTCGGGCGAGGGTTTATTTGTACATGGTCATTCGGAAAAAGGTGCTTCTAGCAAAAACAAGTTTAGAGGAATATCTAGATCGAAGTCTAGACCGAGAACAACTAATATAAATCCCAAGTGTTATTGTTGTCACAAATTTAGATACATGAGAGCCGCTTGTCTTAAGCTCAAAACTAAAAAGGATGCTAAGCAAAAGCCTCAAAATGAGATTCAGTTGCTAGTGTTACGCAAGACGCTTATACACCAGAAATTCTCTATGTTACCGTATGTGATACTCGCTTGAAAAATGAGTGGGTTCTTGATTCCGGTTGCTCCTACCACATGTGTCCTAATAGGGATTGGTTCATTTCTTACCAATCTATTGATGGTGGGAATGTCTTGATTGGAAATAATACACCATGTAAGACGGTTGGTATTGGTTCGGTCAAAATTCAGATGCATGACAGTATTGTTCGGACGTTAAGTAACGTACGACGCCGAAGTTGAAAAAGAATCTTATTTCTTTGGACGCACTTGACACTAACGGTTATAAGTTTTCAGCTGAAGGTGAAGTCTTAAAGGTTATTAAAGGCTCTCTTGTTGTTATAAAAGGAAAACAGGTAAAAACTTTGTATATCCTTCAGGATAGCACAGTGACAGGTGTTGCAGTTTTATCATCATCAGTCGATTCATTTTCAGACGCGGCTCGTCTTTGGCATATGCGGCTAGAGCATATGAGTAGAGAGAACTTGATATATTAAGCAAACAAGGCATGTTTTGTGACCAGAAAACAGAAGAACTCGAATTTTGCGAGCATCGTGTGTTCGGAAAGCAACGCGGAGTTTCTTTCGCTAAAGGTGTTCACAAAACCAAAAGCACCTTAGACTACATATGTAACGACCACAAAATTAGTACATTCCTTGTATTTTCCTTTCTTCCAAAATTGCTCCTTTTCTTTGAAACACTTGTATATATAATTATTTTCTTTCAAATGATATACATGTTCCATTCTTGTATATCTTGGTTATCACACTGCATTGCTATTCCATAGGTCATAAGTTTGAACCCCAACTGAAATATTTTATTTTTTATTTTAAATCCCCGGGTTATAAAACTAATATCATATTTTTTATATAGTCAAATATTTATTAATTTTTTAAAGGAAAAGAAAAGATTTTCTTCTAATTAAAAATAAAATTTATTTGTTTATATTAGTTAGTTAGTTTGTTATTTTGCTATGTTTGTTTTAATTGTTTTCTTTTTGTTGTTTTGATTTCGGGGGATTGATAGGATTTAATAAAGTTTAACCCCTTAACCTTTACTTTTCTGCCGTAATAAAAAAAATACTACAACTCCAAGTAAAATATTTTTTAATAAAACAAACCAAATATTTTAGTCTTATTTTTATTTTGTTTTTTTAACAAATATCGAGATAGTTGTCAAATCTTATTATTTTTGTTCAGATTTTATTCCGAGCATCCGATATTGCGATTTAATATATTCTATTGACACTTTGAACTTTAAAAAATCCCAAGTCTTTTAAACAACCCAGAAACTTTTTTCTTCTCTACCAACTGAAAAAACGTAAACACCGTGACTCCAAAAAAAAATTCTTCTCCTCTGCCCTCTCTGTCATCTCCGATCTGAAATCCGACGACGAGAGAATCGAATGAAAGTAAATGAAGACTCATCCCTCATCTCGATCTAATCGAGGCATCTTTTGCCTATCAAGAAACGATCTTAGATCGTCCCTTTATTATAAGTTTCTTCCTTTTCTTCTCTTCTTCTTTTGTTGCAAAATTTTCCATGAAATTTTCATGTTGGTAGTCCCTTTAAAAGAAAAAAATGTATTTATAAATACTATTTAGTTTATGAAATAAACAAATTATTAAACTTATTGTATTATTTTTTTTATTAAATTCTTAATACTATATAACTAATGTTATAACTTAATATATTCTATGTATATAATATTATTGTATTAACTTGTGAACTATATGCTTTTAATTATTTTATTTAACATTAAAATTTGTATATAATAATTTTACTATTTTGTTGCATACATAAACTATTTGTATCAACTTATTCGTACTATACTATATATTATTATTACATAATTACTCAATGCCAATGTACTAAATAATGATGTCTAATATAAAATGTTCTAATTTGTATAGTTTATAATATGTATTGCTTCATATTGTTGACTCTCTTTACCAAATGTATACTTGACTATATTAAACCTTTGTAAACATTATATCTATGATAATATTATGCATATATTACAACTATATATTCAACCATTTTTATTTACCTATAACTCTATTTATATGTTACCTTTTCCTATCTAACATGCTACTTGTAACAAACAACTGTAACAAAATTTCATTATTGTTATATAATACATTGTTAATTGTACACAATATATACTAATATTATACTACTACTAATCTTAACTATACTGATACAATTTAGTTTATCCATAAAAATAAAATGACTTTATGTAGTAACATATGATATAATACTATATTATTATTTTCTCTACTTGATTTATTTTGTGTCACGTCCCGTTTCTCAGTAGACGGAAATAGTGACGTGGAAACCCCGCAACGTATTTACTATGAAAATACGTTAAGCGTAATTAAGCAATATAACAATAAGTATGAATGACAAGAGTAATAAAATAAAACAACAACTTTATTTACATTCAACTTTATATACAACTGTCTGGAAATAAAAGGTACAATAATAATGCAAATGCCTAAACAATGACATGATGGAAGTAAGTACGGTAGTAAGAAGCTGGTAGTCTGGCTGAGTAATAAACTGGTCCAAGTCCTCCTGGCTCGGCTCCTCCTTAGATTCTGGTCTTCCTGACGAATATTCCAAAAAAAGAAAACAAAGAGGAATGTCATCAGCGAATTAGCGCTCAGTAAGTCTCAAAAGAACTAAGAGAAGATAGTATATAAAGTGAATAGAAACAAAATGAACAGTGAACGGTAAAATTGTATATGATCATTCACGGATATAAGATAGTTATTCTAACGTGGTTATTTGTAGTTTGATAAAGAAGGTATTCGTGTATACGAGAGGAGTCCATCTTACCCTGTGGAGACTAAGGTAACAAGTAGTACAAGGCCCCGTCATAACCCACGGGACAACGGCACGTGAATTCATGTAGGTGTCTTTTAAAGTGACCTCTCGTGCCACGATATACGTTCCGTATCAATCCACCCTTTTATCCCCGTGTATTTTATTGTATATATTAAGATTACAGGTCTTGGCCGGATCCATGAATATAAAATGTACAGGTTCATGTTCAAGATGTAATCATGTGTTCAGGTATTCATGTCAAGTTCATGTCAAGTTATAATCATAGTTCGATCAAGTCAAATCAAGTATACAAGTTTGAGTTTGATATTTGAATTCGAGTGTTCAGGTTCAGGATCAAGTATTCAAGTTCGTGTTTAATTTTGGATTCTGATTTGAGTTTGGATTTAGGTTGAAATCAGAATCTTATGAAAGAATTTAGTTCTTGAAATTCTTAGGTTCGGGAGTAATCGGCAACTGCTGCACATGGACGGAAGAATTTGTGTCTTTTTCCAAGACAATTGCCATTGAAAACTCCGTTAAGTTGTTTAACCTGAATAGGCAAGCACTCACTTTCTCCGGCTCCCCGAGACTCAAGAGAAATGATACCGCTTAAGCCTATATTAATCTAGAGTCCTTAAAATATTGTTTGCATATCTCGAGAGGTTTTTATGAAAAATACTTTAATATAGTTTAAAATTAAATCTTGAGGGTGATTTATAATATTTAGAATTTTCATGAACATGTATTTTAATTTAGATGGTGTTTTAGTGATAAAACCTAGTTTTTAAAATTTTAGGGTATTTTTTTATGAAAGCTGGCTCTTTTGGAAATTTGATGGTATTTTATTAAAATTTTAATCTTTCATTTAAAAAAAATATAGTTTCATAATATGTCTTTGTTGAAAATACGAATTCATAGCTTTATATAATTTCCAAAGTTTAGTTTTTATTTAGAAAAGTCGTATTTCTTAAAAACCGTATTTTTATTTCCTTTCGAGACCGAATACTCCGTGAGGAGTTCTGCATCTCGCTCTACTGTTCCAAGGATATGCGATAATCCGCACCATCCATTAGCGGGTCTCCTAACGAGGGTTGTAGAGGCGTATTTACCAAGAATTTAAAATATCAATTAAAAGAAACCCGTTTTGAAAAAATATGGTATTTTAATGTAAAAAATATTCTTTAAATAAGCCATATATTTAGAAACTCGTGCTATGAAATCGTAGTGAGCGTGTAGGGTAGGTCGTTATCCCATGAATTTTCCTAAGGTATTTATGCTAATTATTGAAATAACGGTTATACTAAATTTCATGGTATTTTAATGAAAAAGTTCGTTATATGAGTATTTCATATGGAAATTTTCATTATGCTAAAGATAATGATGTGAATAAGGTTAAGAGTGGTTTTATAGTGTTGTGATTTATTTTGCTTATCAAGTGAGTGAAAAGGTTTGAAAAGAAAGCAATATCGGTTCTAACTCCCCTTTACCGATATATTTTAAGAATGTGATTTTAGTTGAAAAGAAGGAGAGGGGAAAGGGACTTACAGCTTTATAACGTCAAGAAAAGAGTAAGGAAGAGAGAGGGAGCTCCGTGGCGTCGCGGTAGCTCCGGGATTGACTCCGATCTTCAACGAAAGAGAACTTGGTTGCTAACTCCACTTGACTCCACTTACACTTAGAAAATTTTGGGAGAAATTTGATAGAAATTTCAGAATGGGGGAGAGGTAGGGCATGGGGTGATATTTATAGGGTAAAAAATAAGAGAGCGTGTGAAATAAAATGAATTAAAATGTATTTAATGGTGTTAATTAGATAATTGAAGAGTCTCTGTTTGATTGCAGGAAAATCAAACAGTGCAAGGGAGTTGAGGGGAGTTGAAGGGACGGGTGTGCAAAGCACAGAGGCTTTTGGCTCAAATTAGACCATCGGCGGCGGGTCTTTTGGAGAAACGGGCGGTCGGATCTTAGGGTTTTGCCTCGAGATTCATGCCACGTATTTAGTTTGGTGTTTACTCCTTTTTGCGCCTGTTTGATATTTCTAAAACTTTTCGTTTCTCCGTGAATTGCACGTGCAACTCTTGGACTTCCGAAAAATTAAAAAGAAAAATCTTTAAAATAATTGGGACCAATGGGAATCGAACACACAGGCTATGTTACAGCAGTATAGAGACTTTACCAGTGAGCTATAAGCTGTTTCTTATTTTTATTTAACAAAAATGACTTATAACTCCTATACAGGCTGAAATACTCTTTTCTATACATTTAAACAAATAATTCTGTACAGAGATTTCAGAGTCGTTACATTCTACCCTTCTTATAAAAATTTCGTCCTCGAAATTTACATTTACATAGAGACTAATTTTCAAAAAGGTAAGGGTATCGTGTACGCATATTTTCTTCTCCTGGCGAATCCTTTCTCCTGGCGAATCCTTTCTCCATATCACTCGGACCAAGTTCACCTCCTTGTTCCGCAATGACTTCATTTTTCGGTCCAGGATCTCAACCGGTTATTGCTCGTAGGTTAGGTCAGTCTGTACCGTGAGCTCGGAGTGATCAAGTATATGGCTAGGGCCACTCACATATCGTCGTAGTTGGGATATGTGGAACATGTTGTGCACTCCTTCCAACGAGAGTGGTAGTGCTAAATGGTACGTCACTTCTCCAACTCGTTCGAGTATGTCAAACGGTCCTATGTATCTTGGACTTAATTTACCCCTCTTACCAAAACGGATTACTCCTCTGTTTGGAGAGATCTTCAAGAATACATGCTCTCCGGGTTGAAACTCCAGATGTCGGCACTTTGTATATGTCCAATGTTTCTGTCGGTCTTGGGCTATGCGCATCCTTTCCCTGATCGTGCGAACTACATCTAAAGTTGCCACGATCATCTCTGGTCCAAGGAGTTCACGATCTCCAACGTCGTCCAAACTCAGTGGGGAACGACACTTCTGTCCGTAGAGTGCTGTGAATGGTGCCATCCCAATACTTGCATGGTAGCTGTTGTTGTATGAAAACTCCATAAGGTGTAGGTGATCTTCCTACGAACCTCCAAAGTCTAACATACAGGCTCTCAGCATATCTTCTAATATCTGAATTGTTCGCTCGGACTGTCCGTCCGTTTATGGATGGTACACCGTGCTGAAATTCAGACTCGTTCCCAGGCTAGCTTGCAGACTCTGCCAGAATTGTGATTGGAATCTCGTATCACGATCGGAGACGATACAAACAGGTACTCTATGTAATCTCATGATCTCCCGCATGAGTTTATGGGTATCAAATATGGTACATCTTGAAGGTATAAATCTTACTTTAGATTTTTTTTACTCGCCTCCATGTACTTTCTTTCTAACATCTCAGTTGACTGGCCAACTCTGAATGGAATAAAGTGAGCCGACTTGGTGATTCGATCCACAATAACCTTAATTGAATCGTTACCCTTCGTGCTGCGAGGGAGAGCAGTCACGAAGTCCATGGTAATGTACTGCCATTTCCATTCTGGGATTGGTAACGGCTGAAATAGACCAGCAGTTCTGTGGTGTTCAGCCTTCACTTGCTGACAAACCAAACACTTTGCTACGCTTCTAGCTACTTCGCGCTTCATTCCATACCACCAGTAGTATTGTCGTAGATCTTTGTACATCTTCGTACCGCTGGGGTGTACCGAAGACAAAGAGATATGGGTTTCTTTCATCAACTCTTCTCAAATAGAGCCAACCGGTACACATAAACGGCTTCCATATAGCAAGGATCCATCTTCGTGGATGATGAAGTCAGTTCGTAGTCCACTTTCTACTTGTTCTCGGATCTTTTGTAGCTTGACATCATTTGCTTGAGCTGCCTTGATCTGATTTACAAGAGTGGACTGGACTTATAAGTTCATCAAAAATGAAGCGTTACCTGACACAACTACTTCAATCTCCAATTCATGCAATTCTTGTTGTAGTCTCCACTGAGCGGTGAGGTTCATTGCTAATAGCTGGCGACTAAGTGTATCGAGAACTGCGTTCACCTTTCCGGGATGATACTGTAGGTTGATATCGAAGTCCGCCATGAGTTCTAACCATCTTCTCTGCCGCATGTTGAGTTCCTTCTGAGTAAATACATACTTCAGATTTTTATGGTCAGTGTATATATTTACTCGCTCTCCCAATAAATAGAGACGCCAAATCTTGAGGGCAAAGATGACGGCTGCCAATTCCAGATCATGCGTTGGACAGTTGAGTTCATGAACTTTTAATTGCCTTGATGCAAAATACATAATTGTTCCATGCTGATGTAGAACACATTCTAATCCTTTACCGGACGCATCACAATGCACATCGAATCCGCCAGATTGATCCGGTATTACAAGAATAGGTGCAGAGGTTAATCTCGACTTGAGTTATACAAAAGCCTTCTCACATGCTTCTGACCACACGAATTTTTCATCTTTACGTGTGAGCTTGGTCAGGGGTGCTACGATCGTTGAGAATCCTTCGATGAAACGTCGATAGCATCCTTCTAATCCTAAGAAACTTCTTATATCTTTCACAGTGTTTGGTGTCGGCCACTCGCTGACAGCTGACACCTTAGCTAGATCCACCGAGATTTCTTCGCCTGAAATAATATGTCCAAGAAATCCGACTTGATCTAGCCAAAATTCATACTTGATGTATTTGGCGTAGTGCTGGTGTTGTCGTAATGTCTCCAGGACAATGCGTAAGTGCTCGGCATGTTCTTTCCGATTCTTTGAATACATCGGGATGTCGTCGATGAAGATAACAACAAACCTGTCTAACTACTCTTGGAAAACTTGGTTCATCAGGTTCATAAAGATGGCAGATGTATTGGTCACTCCAAATAGCATTACGAGATATTCATAATGGCCATAACGAGTCCTAAACGTCGTCTTCGGAATGTCGGACTCTTTGACCTTCACCTGATGGTAACCTGAATGAAGGTCTAGCTTTGAAAAGACACAAGATCCACTTAATTGATTGAAAAGGTCATCGATACACGGTAGTGGATACTTGTTCTTAATTGTCACTTCGTTCAAAACTCGATAATCCATACACATCATTTAGGAACCTTCCTTCTTCTTCACTAGTAACACTGGAGATCCCCAACTTGAAGTACTGAGTCGGATCCAACCTTTCTTCAGTAGTTCGTCTAACTGAATACGGATCTCCTTCAATCCCTCCGGACTTAATCGGTATGGAGCTTTGATTATAGGTTGTGCACCAGGTTGTAAATCAATACTAAATTCAAGAGCTCGATCGGGAGGCAAACCTGATATGTCTTCAGGGAACACATTCTCGAACTTTCAAACTACCTCAGGTTTTTCTTCTTCAGCTGGTAGAAGGAACGCTTCTGCATTCTTCGGTTTAGCACGATAGCTTCCGGGCTCCAAGGTTCTGTCTCCACTTTTGAAATAGAAAACTGGGTGATCTGGTATCTCAAATACTACCCTCCTTTGACGGCGGTCAATGGTAGCATAAAATACTCTCATCCAATACATTCCCAACACAACATCAAAATTTGGTATGTCCGGTACTTTGAAATTTGCGTAGAAATTCTCGACCGCAAACTACAATTGGGCACTGATCATATCCCAAAGTTGCCTTCAAGACTCCATTCCCGGAACTGACATTCCGGTTTAAAATGAGTGGCTTCATGGGAATCACGTGCGTTCTCACGAATCGTTGTGACATGAAGTGGTGTGAAGCTCCAATGTCGAAAAGTGCGAGTGCAGAAAGGGTGGCTGCTAGTATAGTACCTAAGTGGTGTGAGGTTGTGTTTAGATATAGAGAAAGTATAACGATGCATAAGAATTGAAAGGTTGAAAGGATGGGAGAATTTTCCGGTGATGACTTGTCCTATGGCTTCGGCCTCCTCGACCGTCATTGTAAAAGCATGTCATCTCGGTACATTCCTCCTTACCGGAGGAACATTCCTCTGTCCTTGAGGTATGTTTCTTTGTGCGTGACTGATGGAATTGACGCTGAGGCTGTGCAGGTGGTCCACGTGGAGCTGATGCAGGAAGAGCTAAGCGGGGTGCAGGTGCCTGAATGGCTGGCTTCCGCGGAGCTGTAATTGCGGGTCTGGGTGCTGGTGCTGTGTTAATACAATATGGGAATGCTCCTATAGCGTGAGTAGATGCGTCACAAATCAAACACAGGCCATTTGCACGCCTGCAGTCCTTCGCCAAATGTCCAGTTCTATTGCAGTAGAAATAGAAATCTGGACTGGACAGGTTAAACGATCCTCCTGGCCTCTTGGGTGCAAAAGTCGTCCTAGAAGATGCTCCTCCTATCATCTGGGTAGCAGGGCGTTTGATTCCGGCTGTTTGAGGCTTACCCTTCTTCTTGACCACAGCTTCATAACGACGTGCTGCCTTAAGTGCGAGTTCATGAGTTGAATAGTCACCTTTGGCTAAAGCCGCCTGAATCTCTGGGTCTAAGCTCTGTTGGAATCGTCTAGCCCGAATCTCATCGGTCGGGATCAAGTGTGTCGCGAACCTGATAAGATGTTGATGTCAAGATAATGATGTGTTTTAAGAAACCGAATTTGATACAAATTCTTTTCCTGGTAAGCATGATGAATTTGGTATCATATGCATCCACTGATTTTACCCACATAGAGCGTTGTTGTAGGTGGATGAACTGTTGTTGCATCTAAAAGCGAGCAGTCTCGGGAAAAAACTTCACATCGAACAGATCGCATAATGTTTTCTACTCTATTGGTTGTGTGAGACGGATTTCCTCGGATTTCCACCAGACTCTTGTATTGTCGGTGAGCTGGAGCTTGGCCACCCAAACCCAAGCTATATCTGGTACCTACGCTGCTGCAAGGTCGTTCTCGATACTTTGGGCTCATTCTTTCGCCTCAAGAGGACTCTCTTTCCCTGAAAAGTTCCTTGGATGCAATACACGAAATTGCTTTACTCCAGGTGCTTCGGTTTCAGGACGGTTCATGAGAATTGCAGTCTGCTGCTACTGGCCCTCCAGAAGACTTTTGATGGCTTCTAAAAGCACCGTCTGTTCGTTGATTGGAGCAGCAATGGCAGAGGAAGGCGGTAAGGTAAGTGGTGGTGTGTTGCCATTGACGTTGGTACTGGTGTTGTTTGGAGAATCCATCACCTTGATAGAAAAGGAAAGGTTAGGATAGATTTAAGAAATTTGAAATGTAAGGATGTATAGTTGTTGATTCTTATAATTCTTATGATATATTTCTTAAGACTTCATGCAGAACATACCTGCATGGGCCACCAACAAAACCTTTCACGCCCTACTTTCCAGTAGACGGAAACAGTGACGTGGCAAGCCCGCAACGTATTTACTATGAAAATACGGTAAGCGTAATTAAGCAATAAAACAATGAGTAAGAATGAAGAGAGTAATAAAATGAAACGGCAACTTTATTTACATTCAACTTTACATACACATGTCTGAAAATAAAAGGTACAATAATAATTCGAATGCCTAAACAATGGCATAATGGAATTAAGTAAAGGTAGTAAGAAGCTAGTAGTCTGGCTGAGTAGCAAACTGGTCCAAATCCTCCTGGCTCGGCTCCTCCTCAGATTTCGGTCCTCCTGATGAACATTCCAAAGAAAGAAAACATAGCGGAACGTCGTCAACGAACTAGCATTCGGTAACCCCCAAAAGAAGTAAGAGAAGATAGTATATAAAGTGAATAAAAACCAAACGAACAGTGAACGGTAAAATTGTATATGATCATTCACAGGTATAAGATAGTTATTCTAACGTGATTATTTATAGTTTGATAAAGAAGGTATTCATATATACGAGAGGAGTCCATCTTACCCCGTGGAGACTAAGGTAACATGTAGTACAAGGCCCCGTTATAACCCACGGGACAACGGCACGTGAATTCATGCAGGTGTCTTTTAAAGTGACCTCTCGTGCCACGATATACGTTCCGTACCAATCTACCCATTTATCCCCGCGTATTGTATTGTATAGATTAAGATTACAGGTCTTGGCCGAATCCATGGATATAAAATGTACAGGTTCATGTTCAAGATGTAATCATGTGTTCAGGTATTTATGTCAAGTTCAAGTCAAATTATAACCATGGTTCGATCAAGTCGAGTCAAGTATACAAGTTTGATATTTGAATTCGAGTGTTCAGGTTCAGGATCAAGTATTCAAATTCATGTTTAATTTTGGATTCTGATTTGAGTTTGGATTCAGGTTGAAGTCAGAATCTTATGAAAGAATTTAGTTCTTGAAATTCTTAGGTTCGGGAGTAATCGGCAACTGCTGCACATGGACGGCAGGATTTGTGTCTTTTTCCAAGACAATTGCCATTGAAAACTTCGTTAAGTTGTCTAACCTGAATAGGCAAGCACTCACTTTCTCCGGCTCCCCGAGGCTCAAGAGAAACGATACCGCTTAAGCCTATATTAATCTAGAGTCCTTAAAATATTGTTTGCATATCTAGAGGGGCTTTTATGAAAAATACTTTAATATAGTTTAAAATTAAATCTCGAGGGCGATTTATAATATTTAGGGTTTTCATGAACATGTATTTAATTTAGATGGTGTTTTAGTGATAAAACCTAGTTTTTAAAAGTTTATGATATTTTTTTATTAAAGCTAGATGGTATTTTATTAAAATTTTAATCTTTCATTTAAAAAAATATAGTTTCATAATATGTATTTGTCGAAAATACGAATTCATAGTTTTATATAATTCCCAAAGTTTAGTTTTTATTTAGAAAAGTCGTATTTCTTAAAAACCGTATTTTTATTTCCTTTCGAGACCGAATACTCCGTGAGGAGTTCTGAATCTCGCTCTACTGTCTTAAGGATGTGCGATAATCCGCACCATCCATTAATGAGTCTCCTAACGAGTGTTGTAGATGCGTATTTGCCAAGAATTTAAAATATCGATTAAAAAAACCCGTTTTGAAAAAATGTAGTATTTTAATGTAAAAATTATTCTTTAAATAAGCCATATATTTAGAAGCTCTTGCTATGAAAGCGTAGTGTGCGTGTGGGGTAGGTCGTTATCCCTTGAATTTTCCTAAGGTATTTATGCTAATTATTGAAATAACGGTTATACTAAAGTTCATGGTATTTTAATGAAAAAGTTCGTTATATGAGTATTTCATATGGAAGTTTTCATTATGCTAAAAAGCTAAGTGATGTAAATAAGTTTAAGAGCGGTTTTATAGTTTTGTTGTGATTTATTTTGCTTATCAAGTGGGTGAAAAAGGTTTGAAAAGAAATCAATATCGGTTCTAACTCCACTTTACCGATATATTTTAATAATGTGATTTTAGTTGAAAAGAAGGAGAGGGGGAAGGGACTTACGGCTTTATAACGTCAAGAAAAGAGTAAGGAAGAGAGAGGGGGCTCCGTGGCGTCGCGGTATCTTTGGAATTGACTCCGATCTTCAACGAAAGAGAACTTGGTTGCTAACTCCACTTGACTCCGCTTGCACTTAGAAAATTTTGGGAGAAATTTGATAGAAATTTCAGAATGGGGGAGAGCTAGGGCATGGGGTGGTATTTATAGGGTAAAAAATGAGAGAGTGTGTGAAATAAAATGAATTAAAATGGATTTAATGGTGTTAATTAGAGAAATAAAGTGTCTCTGTTTGATTGCAGGAAAATCAAACAGTGTAGAGAAGTTGAGGGGAGTTGAAGAGACGAGTGTGCAAAGCCTGGAGGGTTTTGGCTCAAATTAGACTGGCGGCGGCGCATCTTTTGGAGAAATGGGCAGTCGGATCTTGGGGTTTTGCCTCGAGATTCGTGCCATGTGTTTAGTTTGGTGTTTACTTCTCATTGCGCCTGTTTGATTTTTCTGAAACTTTTCGTTTTTCCGTGAATTGCACGTGCAACTCTTGAGCTTCCGAAAAATTAAAAAGAAAAATCTTTAAAAATAATTGGGACTAATGGGAATCGAACACACATGCTATGTTACAGCAGTGTAGAGGTTTTACCAGTAAGCTATAAATTGTTCCTTATTTTTATTGAACAAAAATGACTTATCATTTTTATACAGGCTGAAATACCTTTTTCTATACATTTAAACATATAATTCTGTACAGGGATTTCAAAGTCGTTACATTTTGCTTATGTATTATTACTTAAGTGTTTATGAACATAATTGACGTCTGATATATTAACTTAATGTATTATCACCTTATTACTGCCTTACTTACTTACTATTTTACAGTAAACTACTTATATCTCTTTCTGCTCTTTATCGTGTTATTATTGTTTATCATTATTCTATGTGATTATGCATTTTTTATAATTTTAACTACACAGCTATATCTATCTATTAGCTTTTATTAACTTTGCATTTACTATACTATTACTATAATAATTATATCCTACTAGCTTGTAGATGCTCTATATTAGAACTCTATTATTCTAACCTTTTATTAAAAAAATGCATTACACTCATAGTACTAATCCACTTAATGTTGAATGCTTTGCAATTCTAGAACGTAACATACTGCCATATTATGCACTATTTTTAACTGATATTCTACAGTAATAGTTAGATTGAAAGTTATGAACAATTAAATATAAGTATAATTGTTAATTATGCAACTTCATGCTGTGTGTATAAAATATTTGGCACTACATCTTGAACTTTATAGGAAGCTGCGAATACATGACTCCTTGAATACATGAACTCGTGAACCCATGAACCTGACATGAACCTAAACTATTTTAGGCATTCATAAATTTATGCTAGCATTTGCATTAACTTATTAATCAGGAATAATTGACACGGGGACAGGTAGCTCGAAGAATGGGGGTATTTACGTGTAACAGGAGATCATACATTATTTTGCATTACATATAAATCTTGAATCTCGTAAATCTCATGTTGTTGTGGTTCCGGGCATAGACAGAATGCTAACTTGCATAGTCATGTAGCCATGTTTCGTCGGTATAAAACGAAACACTTGCTGATCAAGAGTCTCCCACTATACCTGTCATGCAGCCATATTTCGTCGTCATAACACGAAACACTCTGATCAGAAGTCTCATATCGTGTAGCTGTGATTCTGAGTATTAACGGAAGCTAACCTATATTCATTTTGCTGTTGTTTCGTGGGAATTACGGAATATCCTAATTACATGTAAAATCCTCATTAATCGAGCTTATGACTTAAAAAACTATAATAACTAATATCATGACACTCTAGTTATATTTTTCATTAAGAATAGTAGTAGTATAAACGTGTGCAGGAAACTAGCAATGAATTCGACTATTGCATTTCATATTGTTTGACATGAACCTAACATGAACCACTTGAATACTTGAAACCATAAACCTGATATAAACCACTTGAATACTTGAAACTGGTGAATCCATAAATCTGACATGAACATACAATTTATCAAGTATTCATGAATTCATGCTACCATTTGTGTCGAACTCTAGAACTTAAATAAACAATTCACATGGGGATGGGAAGTTCGACAAATGAGGATATTTACGTGTAACGGGGATCATACATGATCGCCGTAGTTCCGGGTATTACGGAACAATACATTACTAACTTATGAATCTCTTGAATCCGTATTTTTTTGTTCCGAGGGGAAACGGAACATCTTTGTTACGTGTAAAACCCTCACTAGTCGAACTTATAAACTTAAAACATGATAATACCGTTTAGAGAACAAATATCATGATATCGTTGCCTTATATATATTGTTATTTATACGTGCTTGATTGTTTCCTTCTTTTTTATATATATCATGTTTCTTTTTAATACTTTTTATTTTTTTTAAATTGGGAACTTACCGAACTCTAGTTCGTTGATGGGCATTCCATTTTCTGTATTTTCTTTCTTTTGGGAATGTCCGTCAGATGACTTTGAGGTAAGAGACCAAGCTTAGTCGAAGTTGAGCCGAGTGAGCAGGATAGCAACCACCTTTCTTCTCAAGCCAAATGTTAACTTCAGTTGCAGTATGCCTTCTTTTGTTCAAAGCTATTTTTTTATTCCTAATTCCTTAAATTTTTAGAACTGTATTCAGTTATTGTTTTTGGGACTGTAATAAATGTCTTTGGATATTATTATTATTTTAAATTCTTGTATTTATTATTTTTCTGCTTGTAGTTACGCTTAGCGAATTCATGTCGAGAAGAAATGCTTCTCGGTTTGAATACATTGTGGGCCTCGTCCGCTCTCGCTCTTCGTCTTTTGGGAGCATGGCGTGACCGGTTTTATTGGTGGCCCAAACAGATCAGTTCTGCATGATCATTGAAAACAAATAATACAAGAATTTTTAAAAAATCACACAACTTTTAGTCTTTCCTTTGAATCTAATACTATACCTTGAATCCATCTTGAACTTCAATTTTAACTTTCTTGAAGATCATATCTTGAAGCATGTTGTAGTTTTTTTATTCCTTAAATTTTTGTTGGTTCCTTCTTTCTTGCACATTTTTTGGAATAGAACATCGATAATCAGGAGCACGAAGATGACTTGCGACGGCATTATCTTCGATTTTTTCTTGCCCTATTATAACATACCCTTCGATAGAATTTCGGGAATGAATTTTTTTAGGACGGTAGACTATTAACGACTGCACCACAGTTTCATTCTTGAATCCTATTCCCTTGAATATTTCTGTATTTTCTCTGACGATCATGTCTCAACGAAAAGGAAACAAAAGTGCGAAACTTCGTCTCCGTCTTGATTTCATCTCGTAATCTTCTTGATTCCTTTTTGTTTTCTTAAATCCCATTGTTTCCTTATAAAAAAAAGAAGAAAATAAGATGAGAGAAAGAAAGAGGGAAACTTCCCACTAAACAAGCCCCACGTGTTAAACACGTGAGCGCCTATATGCAAAGCATATAGGCGCTGCAATTAAACTACAGATAGGCTAAACAAAGCCTCACGTGTTAAACACGTGAGCACCTATATGCAAAGCATATAGGCGCTGCAATTAAACTACAGATAGGCTAAACAAAGCCTCACGTGTTAAACACGTGAGCGCCTATATGCAAAGTATATAGGTGCTGCAATTAAACTACAGATAGGCTAAACAAAGCCTCACGTGCTAAACACGTGAGGACGCCTCCTTACATAGAATTAAATCCTACTTAATGAACCGTTGGATCAAGGATCCAACGGTGATTAAACATAGAATTAAATTCTATTGGAAAGAATATTTTCTGTTATACAGAAAGTTAATGGATCAAAGATCCAAAATATTTTCTATAACTTTCTAAACAGAGAAAGATTATACTCTGTTAAATTAAGCACCCTTGGATTAAAAATCCAATGGTGATTAAAATGCCACCGCTCGATAGAATTTGATTATATATATGGGAGAATATCCCCAATCTTGTTAAAAATAAGAACAATATCTTCTGTAAAACAGAAGTTCTTGGATCAAAGATCCAACGATTGGTAAAATTCCCCAAATCAATTCTAAAACCAATTAAATCAATGGGGATCTCTCAATAAGAAATTTTCTGAGAATTAAACAAACTTCTCTCCACTATATAAAGAGCCCGAGACTTCAAATCTCAGGGGGGACAAGAAGAAAGAGAGGCAGAGAGGGGAACACACAGAAAGAGAGAGAGAAAAAAGAAGGAAAAACAGATGAAACAAAAAAAAGAGAAGAGAATTTAATTCTCAGCGGAGACTTGTTTCATCGAAAAAACACTGGGTAAAGGAAAAACACAAAGATCGTTCTTTGCCTCTCTAAGGGTTTAACCCTTCATATAAGAACTTAGTTCTTCCTCTGGTTGAGATCTGCAGAAGCAGATCTCCCAAAAACTTGAGAATTTAATTCTCATCGGGAAGATTCTATCATGTAGATTCAAAACCTAGAGGAAAGAATTGAGTCCAAAGAATTTAATTCTTACAAAAACATTTGGTAATTTAATTCCTCTGAAAGCTAGGGTTTAACCCTATAAAAAGAATTTAATTCTTACAAAGAATAAGAGGAGAACTTGATTCCTCATCCCTCAGACAATGATAATAATCTGAGATCTTCCAAACCCAAATCCTAATGACTAGAAATTTCATTAATAAGAGATCAAAATTTCCAAGAACACAGAAGAATAGCCTGGTGATTCGTTAGTGTTTAACACCATAACGAGACCTTACGTGTTTTCCATGTGAGTGTTTCTAATGAACAAAAAGAAACGACTGAGACTGCATCACGTGTTTCCCACGTGAGTGCTTAAAAGAGGTGCAAGGAGCAATTCTTAAGGCAGTCATATATTTTGCACGCAAACCCCAATCAAGTGCTTAACACTTATAAAAAAGAAGAGGCAATAAAACCAAAGGGCAGCGCCCATATTTAGGACGCCTCACGTGTTTCACATGTGAGCGCCACGAGAACCAAGTGCTTAGCACTTATATAAAAGAGGGGGGAATAAAACCCAAAGTGCAACGCCCACATTTGGAGTGCCTCACGTGTTCACACGTGAGCGCCTCTGGAGTTTAGTGTTTAACACTGATCCAGCGCCTCATGTAGGATACACGTGAGTGCTGCATATACCAGTGCTTAGCACTGTTGAGTAACTATGGAGACCCAGACCTAGCCCAAATTGGCTAAGTTTTCCCAAGGTCAAACCTCTTCGATTTCCAAACAACCGAGCCTCGCTCATGTTTTCCCAAATTGACCTTAGTCTCAAAAATAACTAGTGGTCTCCCATTGATGATATCCCAAATGATACTCATCTTATATCTCCTAAGATAATTTTAGTCTCAAACATTACTAACATTTCTTAGGTCTACAGCAGCACCATCTTTTCCCTAAAATATGGGATTTGGTTTAAGGGTACATCTCTCCACACCTCTGATATATGTCGTTGTAATTCTTCAACGTCTTCAGAGAGGTGGTGAGTCCCGACAACCAACAACTCGTTGATGCACTTCCAAATTGACGTGCACACTTCAAATCAGATTGCACCCCAAACTGGATTCATCCCAAATCATCGTTGTTCATCCCGTCACGTAACAAATACACGTGCACGTAAGATGGATAACGGACCGAAACGTCCTTAAACTAACTTCACCCCAAAAATGGTGATCAACGGACTGAGACGTCCTTAAACTAAAATCTCACCTCCAAAATGGTGATCAGCGGACCGAGACGTCCTTAAACTAAAACTCTCATCTCTAAAATGGTGATCAACAGACCGAGACGTTCTTAAACTAAAATCTCACCTCCAAAATGGTGATCAACGGACCGAAATGTCCTCAAACTAGAACTTCGCCTCCAAAATGGCGATAATGGACCGAAATGTCCCTAAACTAAGACAACAGAGCCCAAATGCTATCTTGTTGGATCTGAAACAAAAATGATCCTAAAACCTTGTTAAGTAGATCTTAGTCTCAAATTGGACTAACGTATCCTTAACAAAAGACTAACCGAGCCCCGACCGCTCACATACATTTAAGTCGATCTTAATCTCAAACAAGATTGACGATCCTTAAATAAAACAAACCCAAATCTAAGATATACAGAATTGGACTAATCCACGCCCTACGGGCGACAACATAAATTAGTCTCCGTATACAATCCACGAGCAACTTAAACAAAAAAAACACACATGACACGAAGTGAACTTCCGGAGCAGGAGAAAGTGGTTATCGCGACGCGATAACGTAATTAACTGTAGGGGCTTGCGTCTGCAGGGAAGAGCGTCCCCATAATCAAAAACCCCTCGCAAATGAGGGGGGTCTGACGAAGTCTGCTACAACGACCGCATCTGTCCAAACCTCCGATATACGGTGCCATAAATCAACTTGGCATCTTCGGAGAGGTGGACGGATAAATCCAAATAGCATCTACCCTCAAATTCAGGCAAGACGATCTATCCCAGTTCGTCTCTGTTTTCGGCGGTAAACAGATTCTGGCACGCTCGGTGGGACCTTTTCATCTTTCCACTCTACACTTCGTGTGTCGTGTTTCGCGAACAAAAATCACGGTTTACTATGGTTGCTCTTGGATTTGAGGTACTAAGATTTAGTGTATTATTCCTGTGCAGAAAGAAGAAGAGAACATCAATAGCTTCCAGCTGCACAAACTGCAACAGCAACTCCCGCTCCGCCCCAACTGGAAGAGTGACATACGGGCCCAATGCGGCCTCCATCTTTTCAATGCCGGTAGGGGCAAGTAACTCAAGCCACCACTGGATTGTTCTTCGGGACCATGCTCCCGCCAGCGAGTTTCAGCGCCCCAGTGCCACAACAGGAAGCTCCAAAGAAATCGGTCTTCAATCGACTTGTAACCACCACGGCCCCTCTCAACGGGTCATCCAAGTCCTAGGCAGGGGGAATCTGTAGTACGCCTGACAAGCGCGCGTATTCCTATCTTAATGGGGTGATGAAAAACACCCTACAGATTCTGGCACGCCCGGTGGGACCTATCTTTCCTCCCATATTTCGGGTTAAACGTTCATGTGAGCTCAATCAATATACATATCTATATTTATACTAAAATAATGCTTTTTCATGCGGATTTCAAGCAATCACTTTTCAACAATGTCTCCAAAGATGAGCTCAGCTCTCGAAACAGCTCCCATCTCCTACAAGATGAAGATGGACGCCAGGACGGTCCTTCCGGCCAGTCTCGGGCGACAATGGGAAGAGCCGCCACTACCATTTGGCTCTATTCTGTTCGTGTCAGCTAATGCTATCCCCGCACCTCAAGCTCCGGTAACCGACAAACCGGCCTCGAAAGGCAAGAGGCCAAACGTGGTGGTCTCGAAGGCGCCCCAACCCAAACGCAAATCGGTGTCTGAACGGCTTTCCATGGCCCCAGCTGGGGGCAAAGCCGTCATAACATAAGAGGTTGCCAGACGTCATGGGCAAGCCCAGGCGATGCCTTCGACGGACATGCGGGCGGATGTCTTCTCAAGCCTCCCCATCACTCGGCCTATGGCGGCTTCCCAGAGAGCAGAAGCCTGCCAAGCTCTCAAGGCAAAGAGGCTGAGGCAGAAGCGGCTCAGATACGGAGCCAACAAAAGGGATAGGGCTCCGGCCATGTTAAAATTTGTGAATTTCCAAAGCCCGGACCGCTCCGCGAAACCAGCTACCAGTGATGAAAGGATGGCTGAATATGTTATCCACACAGTCTACATGGTAGACGCACGTCCCAGTGATGACCTTCGCAGTAAGGATGGGGCCACCACATCTCAAATCCAACCTGGTGTGAATATAGTTGTCACTTCTCAAGACCAGCATCCTCCGGAGGGTGATGAAATCCTCCCAGTGAGGCTGATAGGCAGAGAGAGCCCTCAGTTCATGGAGAGTCGGGCTCGGAAAGCGAAGATGAGCCAACTTTCCATCCTAAGACCGCAGAGCAGCAACTTCTCCAAGAGCTTCGAAAACAGCTCAGAAGCAAAGACAAGGAGATGGCCCAGCTCTACTCAAAGGTCGACGACTTGACAAATGTCGTCTTACGGCTTACGGCCCAACTTACCTCTCAGCCGCCCAATCAAGCACGGGGCTCTGCTCATGAACCGGGAAACGGTGTCCCGGGACAGCCGACGCCTATTCCCTCAAATCCAAAGGTGGGCGGACCGCACGAAAGCCAGTCGCATCCTATCTCGGGAAATGTCTTGGCGGCCGACGACAGCAACCTGCTAACTCAAGATCAAATCATGGATTTGGTTGCCAACAAAGTCAAAACATTGGTAGCCGAAGCCGGAGAGCAAAAAGATGCCAGCAGTAGCGGGAGACCATATCCTGCTCGGTACAATCTTGTGGAGTTTCCCACTGGCTATGTCGTCCCCAAATTTGAAAGGTTCGATGGGACGGGAAATGCGAACCGGCACATTGCCCAATTTAAAGCATCATGCGCAAATACTGGGAGCAATGATGCGCTCCTTCTCCCTCAGTTTGTTAATAGCTTGACGGATGTTTCTTTCGATTGGTATGCAAGCATACCAGATGACTCGATCACGACGTTCGCTCAAATAGAATCCATGTTCAAGTAAAGGTTCATGAGTGTCAGCGATAAAATCACCATTGTCGACCTCGTAAGGATAGAGCCAAAGGACAACGAAAGCAACATGGATTTTATAGTCCGAAGGCGCAATCTCTCTGTCAAATGTGAACCGCCGTTGGAGCAAGACCAATCTTTCAGTCTTCTTATAGAAAATCTGAAGGACTGGATGAAACATTTCCTATGCACCGCAGGCTTCAAAACATTCCAAGAGCTGACCAAAAAGGTCCAAACGTTGGAATGCTCAAAGCCCGAGTCCGTTCAGGATCTTCAGTTCACAAACTGACCGAAACCTTGGAGAGACGACAACCGAAAAGGCGGAAGTTCTAACAGCACCAATTCTCTAAATAAGCAGAGAGCGGGCGGAGCAAAAACTAACAAAACTCAAGAGCCAACTTTGGAGGAAAGAAAAAATAAGGTCTACTCATTCCGAAGGGACAAGGTCCACAAAATTTTTAAAGACGCTCTGAAGAATGGCCTGCGGCTACCAGAACCAAAAAGTCTAAGTGAAGCGAACAAGACTGATCATCCCAACTTTTGCCCATACCACCGAGTGCTGGGACACACTATTGAAAACTGTTGCATCTTCAAGGATTGGGTCGAGAAATAATACAAGGCGGGAGAAATATCATTGTCCCCTGGCGTGTTAACAAACAATCAAGCTGCGACCGCCAATTTCATACAAACGGAGACCGAAGTCCTTCAGGGACCTGATTCTCTCAGACATCTGCCTTTCTCTAAAAAGAGCGGACCAAGGCAACAAGCTAAGAGCCAAGCGAGCCACATTTCTAATGAAGAAGCAATAGACGGGTACACAACCCATACGGTCTATATGATGGAGCTCAGAAGAGCAAGTCCTCCTACGCCTTATAACCATGACAATGACGCGGTTGTTGCCATCCAACATCAGCCCGATCCAAATGATGAAGAACTCGCTCAGGCCATTGAGCCAAAGGAACCCGTGGTTAATAGTGAATCAAGTTCAGGCGGTAGGGATGACCCCGTTGTCATACCCGGAACTGTAGAATAAGCATTATTCCAATGGCTTCAAAGGCAACTTCAGGACAGGGATGAGAAGATGGCCAAGGTCCATTCTAAAGTCGACGAGCTGGCAAATGTCGTGGCGGATCTCACGACCAAAGTCTCCCGATTGCAATTACAGCAAAATCAAATTTTGGTTCGTGAGCTGGGGATTGATATTCGGAAGCAGCCGACCGATGCTCCCTCCAGCCCGACAGCGGAACACCTTTGTAAAAAACGGACGCGAGCAGCCTCCAGTACCTCCGATACGTACACTGAACGTGGTAAGCGGACAGTAGGTGAACCAAAGACTTATCGTCCTCAGGATCCAGCATCAGTAAGGGCACCTATTCCAATGGAGAGAAAGAAGAAAGTATACTCCTTCAGGAGGGATAAAGTCCGCGAAATATTCATGGATGCCTTGAACAAAGGTCTTCAACTGCCTATTCCAAAGAGGCCACATGAGATGAACATGACTGGCAATCCCATATACTGCTCATATCACAGAATGGTGAGTCATACCATTGAAGACTGCTATGTTTTTAAAGATTGGGTGGAGAACCAATACAAACTCGGGAAAGCCTCACAGTCGTCAGATGTACCGGCAAGCCACAGAGCTACGGTCATCAACATAGCCCCGCCAAGATCAAAGTTCGAGGAGTTGGGATAAGCAAACCACAGACCACCAAGTCTTTAAACTGGGAATAAATGACCACCACATCGTTAAACTGGGAACAATCGACCTCTAAGTCGTTAAACTGGGAATGTAAAAATGTGTAAATAAAACAAAAATAATAAAATGCCGAAATGATAGGGCAACTCGCAATAAAAATCAGCGAGTAAAAATAAAGATGAAAATAAAAGCCGAAATGATGGGGCAACCGCGAATAAAAGCCGAAATGATAGGGCAATCACGACCTTCGCGATAAGAAAAGCTGAAATGATAGAGCAATCGCGGTAAAACAAAAAAAAACGGCGAATGATGAGTCGCTCCTGGTACCATATTCCAATGCAGCGATGCAGACGCCAACCAAAATTCAAATTCTCAAAATTCTCCCAGCCCTACGGCCAGTCCCCAAATTGACTACCGTATACAATCCACGGGCTCAAATAATTCTCATCATACCCATGCCCCACCGCAATTACCAGTCCGGCGGCCGGTCTCCGCCCTTGGAATTATACTCCACTGGGAAGACCCACTCATGTATCCTCACGATACATGAGGAGAACAAAACTTCATGGGATCCTTACGACTCACAAAGGAAAAACATAATTAGGGGTCCTCACGACTCCTAAGGAGAAAATACACCTACGGGATCCTTACAACTCGTAGGGAGAAAATGCTTTTATGGGACCCTTACGGCCCATAAAATTGAAAAGCCTTAGGTGATAGGGACCTAAACCTATCTCCTAATCCATCGCTTCCCAATTGGCAATGGCGAATGATGAGTCGCTCCTGGTACCATATTCTAGTGCAGCGATGCAGACGCCAACCAAATCCAAATCCCCGTGGCGAATGATGAGTCGCTCCTGGTACCATATTCTAGTGCAGCGATGCAGACGCCAACCAATATCCAAATCCCCGTGGCGAATGATGAGTCGTTCCTGGTACCATATTCCAGTGCAGCGATGCAGACGCCAACCAAATTCCAAATCCCATACCCCAACGGCGAATGATGAGTCGCTCCTGGTACCATATTCCAAAGCAGCGATGCAGACACCAACGAAGTCCCGAAATTTTTCCGGCCCTACGGTCTGGATCATACATCCTGCAAAACCGTATACAATCCACGGGCGTAAAACGATCCCAATCTCTCCCAAGTCCCGCCGGTGAAACTACTTTTAAAGTCTCACCAGCGCAAAAAAAAACCGTATGTCCACAAGCAAACGGGTACAGATGAAAACCTGAAAGGTCTCCGTGAGTAAAAACAGCAGGACTACCGGCGAGTTTGTGAAAACCCGAAGGGGCGCAAACTCGTGAAAAAGAGATGAAATGCACTCGCAAAGTCCTCTCGACTTTGTGAGGAGAAAATTCCCGCGTGAGATCCTTACGACTCACAAAGAAGCAATACACTTAGGAGTCCCCGTGACTCCTAAGGAGAAAATACACCTACGGGATCCTTTCGACTCGTAGGGAGAAAATGCTTTTATGGGACCCTTACGGACCATAAAATTGAAAAGCCTTAGGTGATAGGGATCTAAACCTGCCTCCTAAGCCATCAATTCCTAAATCCTTTCGGGGCAAATGATGAGTTTCTCCTAGCATTATTCCAGTGCAGCAATACAGATGCCAAACAAAAAAAAAAACAATCCCCAAATCCTCTCAAAGACAGATGATGATTCGCTCCTGGTACTATATTCTAGTATAGCGATGCTGATGTCAACTCAAATTAAACAAATCAAACCAACCAATTCCAACATCGACCTCTGCGTCAGACAGCCGACACTTCGTGCCGGGGACACGTCGACCAACGACACTCCGTAGCGGGGAAACGTCAAGCAGACACTCCGTCTCGGGGACACGTCAACCGGCGACACTCCGTAACGGGAAAATGTCAAGCAAACACTCCGTGCCGGGGACACGTCTGTTAGGTCCACGTTACCTCACCCAGTACTTTCGGGGTAGCGGAAACGGTAAAACAAAAATTTTTCTAATCTTTGTAACATGGACCGTAAAAGCCGGATCTTTGCTAAACAATAAACTAGCATCCTAACATGAGATGTTATCTACTCGGTTAGGGGTTATACCTCAACTTGAACTCCTTCTCTTCTTGTTGTTCTTCACTCCTTGTTGTTCTTCTCTTCTTGTTGTTCTTCTCTTCTTATTGTTCTTCTCTTTGCTTGCTCAACGGTTGATCCGGACTTTGGTCACCTCCGCGGCCTCCTTGAGTCGAAGACGATCCACCCGAGAGATGTACACCGAGCTCCACCTCAAGCCGAGGTAACTAGGGCAAGGAGATTGCTAATCTAGAAGCCCTAGGATGTGTAGAGGAGATGTATGGATGTGTTTGTCAAGTGGAATCCTTTTTCTCTCAACACATGAGATCAAAGGAGAAATCAAGAGGAGGAAGAAGAAGGAGGAAGGTTAGCAACCATGGAGCTTCTCATTTCAAGAGAGAGAATGAGAATAAAATTATGATACAAAAGAAAAACAACCATGGTTGCAAATAATGCAAAACAACATCATTACTAATCCCATCAAGATAAAGTTGATGGCTACTTTGAAATGACCATTATCATAATCCAAAAGAAAAAGGAAAAGAAAAGAAGAGTGTGGAACTCTCTTGAAAGTCAATGGTCAACCTGGTCAACCGGTCAACAAAGTCAAGAGAGGTCAACGGGGTCAAATGGTCAATGCAATTAGCCATCATAAGATTATCACTAATAGGATTAGTAAATGATGTTCGCGGCTCATAATGGTTTTGACCAAACGAACTGTCAAAACCCTAATGAGCCTGCCACATAACGGTTTTGGCCGAACCAACTGCCAAAACCCTAATGAGGCACCTCCTCCTTCATCACTCTGAAGAACTGTGCATACACACCTGCATCCGTATTCCGTAGAATGCGGATGCACAGAAGACAAAACAAATCCATCCGTGCAATACTAGGATCCGGCTTAAACCAAAGCCTACTAGTACTGCCTGCCCGAACACCATACGCACACAAGTGTACGTAAGTGATCGCAGCCCTGCCGTAAAACCATACGGCCTCTACACATTTCGCTCAGTGCAGGGAAACTCTCTGTGTGGGACTCTAAAGACTCGACACTACGCTGGCAGTGGGTTTAACCACAGACCGCAAGCGGCACTAGCTGTACGTAACGGTCCCCAGGTAGATGTCGATAAGAAGGCCGATGAGGTAAACCCATCCGAACTCCTACTGAGTCTGTATGTGACAACCTCCATACAGTCCGGTATGTTCGTCTGATACATCGCATGGCGGGCCTAGGGGGCGGTAAACGTCAGTCCCCTAATAGCGGTACAAGTCGTGTCGGAGTGAAGCCCAATACACCCTGAGATAACACTGGAAACCTACCAGTATATCTCGCTTGCCCTGGCCAGGGACTACTCGTGTAATGGCTCTCCTAGACACAGCGCGATGTCAACCCCCAATACCGGGAGAGACGAATCCTGTCTAACCGTCACTGCCTCCAAGTGCTTCGGGACTGCTCCCAACTACTACCTGTTTGCACGACTCAGTAGAGCCGTGGTAGGATAGTAATCAAAGAACAGTGGGAACACACTCGAGGCGAAGTGACAGTGTCAAGTCAGCGGACTAAGCTGTACTCATGTCACCTGGGAACTGATAACTGACGATAGGTATAATACCAACCATCAGTTCCCGACGAGTCCTGTCCGGTGTACTCGTAACCTAACGAGCACCCGCATACTATCTCAAGTACGACGTACCGACGGCTGTGGGACAGACCGTCTCCCGAGCTGGGATGAGAAGCGCATACGCTAGTCTACTCCGGAGTATCGATGCCCTATCTCGATACTCCCACGACTAGGGACGTGTATAAGGATGTGCTTGTAGATTACCCAGCCCCCACGAGTGTGATCACCATCACAACGCCGGTAATCAAGCAAAGATCCTAAGGGCTCTACTATGCGTATAGGTGATATAATAAATAAACACACATGTACACATTAAAGCAGAGACAAACCAAGTAGCATACTACTATATTGAGCAAGATTGTTTGTACAACTGTGAATATCCCAAGCTTCCATCAAGTAATATACATACTAGTATGATACAGTAATGGCCTCTAGGGCATATACACTAACAATCTCCCACTTGCACTAAGGCCATGTACTGGCGTATCGAAGACCTATCATCTCGATCAGCCGCTCGAACTGAGTCTGGGGTAAAGCCTTCGTGAATGGGTCCGCAGTGTTGTCCTTTGTGTCCACTCTCCACACCTCGATCTCCTGTCGATCAATGATCTCCCTGATCAGGTGATACCGCCTTAAAATGTGCCTGGATTTCTGATGGGACCTTGGTTCCTTCGCTAAAGCTATAACCCCATTGTTATCGCAATACAAAGGTATTGGGTCAACAATGGACGGAACCACCTGAAGTTCACTAATGAACTTCTTTATCCAGACCGCCTCTTTTGCGGCATCGCTTGCAGCAATGTATTCAGCCTCCATCGTCGAGTCTGCGACGGTATCCTGCTTGGAACTCCTCCAACATACCGCCCCTCCGTTGAGGGTAAACACAAAACCCGAGACGGACTTGCTGTCATCTTTGTCACTCTGGAAGCTTGAATCGGTAAAGGACTCGACCCTGAGGTCTCCATTACCGTAAACCAGGAACATCTCCTTAGTCCTTCTTAGGTACTTGAGAATGTTCTTCACTGCTGTCCAGTGGTCCTCCCCTGGGTCTGACTGATACCGGCTTACCGCGCTCAACGCGTAAGCTACATCTGGTCTTGTACATAGCATCGCATACATTATAGATCCTACCGCCGAAGCGTAGGGTATAGTGCTCATGCGAACCATCTCCTCGTCAGTCTTAGGAGACATCTTCTTGGAGAGGGTAATTCCGTGCAATGCGGGTATGTTACCGCGCTTGGAACCCTCCATACTAAATCTCTTTAGTACGGTCTCTATGTACCTGGACTGCGAAAGTCCCAATAGTCTCTTGGATCTATCTCTATAGATCTTGATCCCCAGAATGTACGAGGCATCACCCAGGTCCTTCATGGAGAACCTTTGTGACAAAAATAGCTTGACCGATTGTAGCATAGGAATATCATTTCCTATCAAAAGAATGTCGTCCACGTACAAGACTAGGAATACGACAGTTCGTCCTACAATCTTCTTATATACACAGGGTTCATCTTCGTTCTTGATGAAATCAAATTCCTTGATTGCCTCATCAAAACAGATGTTCCAGCTCCGCGATGCCTGCTTTAATCCATAAATGGATTTAAGCAACTTGCACACCCTTCCGCTGCTCCCACTGTCTATGAAACCTTCTGGTTGATCCATGTAAACGCACTCTTCCAAACAACCGTTTAGGAAAGCCGTCTTAACATCCATCTGCCAGATTTCATAGTCATGGAAGGCAGCAATGGCAAGTAGGATCCAAATGGATTTGAGCATAGCCACCGGAGAAAAAGTCTCGTCATAGTCCAAACCAGGTCTTTGACGAAAACCTTTTGCAACGAGTCTAGCTTTATAGGTTTCCACCTGCCCATCTATACCAAGTTTCCTTTTGTAGATCCATTTGCATCCAACGGGTTTTACCCCAGGTGGAGCAATATCCAAGGTCCACACTTTATTGGCGTACATGGACTCCATTTCGGATTGCATTGCTTCCTGCCACTTATCAAAGTCCCTACTGATAATGGCCTGCCTGAAACTGGTAGGGTCATCTTCTTCCAAGATGCAATCCTCTCGATCCCCGTCTATGAGAAAACCTTAGTATCTCTCGGGCGGATGAGAAATCCTACCAGATCTGCGGAGTGGCTGAGGTTCGTCTGGGGTTATAGAATCTAGCGGTTCCTCCAAATTTTCAGTTACATTTTGTGGTCGCTGAATTTCTTCCAGTTCTACCGAACTCCCACTAGTTTCTTTTGCAAGAAACTCCCTTTCTGAGAAGGTGGCGTGGCGAGATACAAACACCTTCTGTTCCTCAGTGTGGTAGAACAGATATCCCAGTGAGTTTTTAGGATATCCCACAAATTTACACAGAACTGATCGTGCCTCTAGCTTGTCCGGTTTCTGTGTTTTCACATAGGCCGGACAACCCCATATCTTAATAAACTTCAGACATGGTTTCTTACTGCTCCATATTTCATACGGAGTTTTAGGCACAGATTTGGACGGAACTTGATTCAAAAGGTATGCCGCTGTCTGAAGCGCATGTCCCCAGAATGAAAGAGGTAACTTAGCACTACTCATCATGGAGCGAACCATATCCAATAGGGTACGATTCCTTCGCTCCGATACACCGTTGTGCTGTGGTGTATAAGGAGGAGTAAGCTGAGAGAGAATACCATTCTCTTTTAAGTAATCAAGGAATTCCGTGCTTAAGTACTCCCCTCCCCTGTCAGACCGGAGGATCTTGATACTTTTGCCTGTCTGGTTCTCTACTTCGTTTCTGAATTCCTTGAATTTCTCAAAAGCTTCAGATTTGTGTTTCATCAGATACACATATCCGAACCTAGAGAGATCGTCAGTGAATGTGATGAAGTACGAGAACCCACCCCTTGCATGTATAGACATCGGACCACATACATCACTATGTACGAGTCCCAAGAGCTCTGCTGCTCTTTCTCCATGTCCGGTGAACGGAGATTTAGTCATCTTCCCTTTGAGACAAGACTGATAAGTTTCATAAGATGAAAACTCGAACGCATCCAAGAGTCCATCTTTATGCAACTTACTCAGTCTTTTCTCTCCGACATGACCAAGTCTACAATGCCACAAGTAGGATTCATTCGTATCTGAATTCTTCCTCTTGCGTGTGTTTTGTATATTGAGAACTGTATTCTGATTTAGAACGTAGATACCATTACACAGTGTACCCTCTGCAACCAGTACCTTATCAAGGTAAATGTTCATGATATTCTTTTCAAGAACAAAGTTATATCCATCTTTATCGAGTAAAGAAACTGATATGATGTTGCAAACCATGGAGGGTACATAGTAGCAATCGTTCAAAATCATAGTCTTGCCATTTGGCAATACTAGATGATATTCACCGACGGCTGCCGCATTAACTTGTGCTCCGTTCGCTACTCTGAGCGACATATCACCCGGTGCAACTTTCCTACTTTTTCTCAGTCCCTGTAATAAATTACAGATATAAGATCCTGATCCGGTATCAAGTACCCAGGAGGTAGGGCTGACCGTAAAACAGTTCTCAATTACAAGAACACCTGAAGTAGATGCAAAACCATGCTTCTTCTTCGACTGGGTATCCTGGAAATCCATACAATCCCCTTTCCCATTCTCATGACTGTTGTCACAAGTTAGAGCTGAACCAACTTTCCCCAGTCCCGAATAAGAATTCGGATCGGTCAAGCGATACATTTTATTATCTTGATTAGGGCGTGAAAAGGTTGCTGCCTGGAGAGAGAGAAAAGAAACACTCAGCGTATGCTCTTGCAAGATTAGATTGGTTTATTAATTTATCTAACCAGGATGTCTCCCACTGTTTCCTCAAATTCTTCTTAAAACCTTTTTAAAAGAAGAACTAGCCGGGTTTTAATTCACGTCACAATACTTGCTTAACCTTTCAGCCAGGCTAGTGTCGGTACTTCGAGGGAGGTTTTCCAACGCTTTCGCGAAGTTCCTTAATTAAAGAACCTCTTTTCCCTGGGGGCGTAGCCCCGCTAACACCTTTCTAGACACCTACTAGGTTTATAGCATTGATCGTTAAGTGAAATAATCTCCCGAGAGTAAACCAACTCATCAGTGGGATCGGGATCCAACTGTCATTGTGTGATAACCTAGATGGAATCCACTCTAGTCACCACACTCCAGAAGGTATGCTAAATCTGCAAGTTTCAGTTCTTTTGAAACTCCCGATGTGGTTTTTGCCCCTAGGACCCAAGTGACCTTGACGAATAATCAACAAATCAAAAGGTCCTAGTCAAGTTCAACCCGTCGTTATCCAGGATTGCATTAGACCCGCCCGCATGATCCTTGACGAATAATCAACAAAATCATGCGACCGTCCTAACCAATCGCATCTATCAGTGCAACAGAGAATTATTACTCAGCTACCGTTCACTGTGTCTTGACGAATAATCAACAAACGCAGCACGAATACCAAGTATTAATTATCCGAAACGACGGAGGGCTACGGCTGGGTTTTTGGCGAAAAACCCGTTAACGTAATGAACTTGATATCGTTGAAGGAACCTGGTAATCTTTTTGAAAATATAGTGGCGAAAACTTTTGCTAAAGAGGTCACTCCCTGTGAAGGGATCTCGGCTCTTTCCTCGTCGAATGAGGTGCAGGATATTCCAAACTGAATACCTCGATGCAAAGCAAGAATAATCGACTATAGTGAAGTTATTACCCTGACGCAAACTTTTGTCCAAGGGGTCACTCCCGATGAAGGGATCTCGGCCCTTGCCTCGTCGACTGAGGTGCTGGGCATTCACAACCGAATACCGCGATGCAAAACAAAAATGAACGTCCTTGCAATAACAGCTTTTTGAAAAACTTGTTCCAACAACGTCTTTTAGGTTTATTTCCTTGCATTAGTTCTTTTAATGCGTCCCATCATTTAAATCCTACCATTGCAGAAAACAACCAAAATATGACGTACGCTTATGCCATTCGCATTCGCCACGGGGCCCCGTCATCACCCGTTATGTTACTTAACTAACGACAGAGCGGGGGCTGGGCTAGCGCGGCTGTAAAACATAAGCAACGCCTAAATAGTTATTATATATAGATATACTGCAATGATAGCCAATCCAGATCACAGATGAACACTTTGGATATACTAGGAACCCGCGATTCGTTCGAGCCTGCAACGAAAAGCGGATTACACGGTCGCGATGAATAGCCAAAACCCCACCCAAGACCCCTACGGGTGCGGCAAACTACCCGCCAAGTACCCGAAGCGAAGCAACCTCCCTCAACGCCATGAGTAGGCCACTCGGCACTTCGAGATACCCGGTAGTTTGTGCACCCCCTCCATGGGTCTATCCTAGGAGCAAAAACAGTAAAAAGAATTATACAATGACGGCTACAACCCCGACCCGGTTGTGCGGCCATACAAATAATATTACATAAATTTACAAATTTATTACATGAATGAAAGAAAAAGAAACTCTCATCTCACATCCACCCCGGCTATTCATCCGTGACAATCCAACGATTTCATATACACAAACCATCAACAACAATCACAGATCACAGATATGTATAACCCCGACTAATCGACATATAGCGATTAGCCGACGTTCAATACATATGAACATCACAGATATAACCTTTATAGTCAAAGTATATTGAAGTTCGGAAAAATACGGATTTATAGGCCCCCAAAAACAAATTTCTATTCTGGCAAATCTGGGCACATTTAAACCATCTTAAAAATCCTAAAACCAAATCAGAAACACTCTGCACCAAAAACGACCCAGTGACTCACCCAAAAACAAGCGGATTACACGGTCGGTATTCAGTAATCAAGAACTAATGCCAACACAGGATCAGGTAAGAGCAGGTTTGTCTGGATAGACAACCGGAACGGTCCGCGAGAACTACATGTCAGGTTTGTTGGCATTAGACACAAGATCAGGTAACGGGTCAAGTCATGGTACATCAGGTCAAGTCAAGTAGTGTACGGTACCATGTCGGGTCAATCAATATGCATGTAACAAGTCATGTCAAGGTGTAAACGATATCATGGGTGTGGTCATAATCAGCTAGCATAATCAGGGTTATAATAATCAAGTATGGTTATCAACAACATGTTCTAAGCAGTGAGTTAAGCAATAAAGCAGATTTTATTTATTTAGCTGTACAGTTATCAATTGTGTTTAACAGACAATGTCAGCATAATGTGAATACAGTATGGTAGACGTAAATGCTGAAAACAGGTTAATAAATATTGAGTGATTCATGGATGCGACGACATGTATAATCTGTTTAATGAATGCAGTTGTAATAGACCGGTTAAAGTTGCACATGGATGTCTGATAGGCTAAACTAGAAAAGGGTATCACAACAATAAACAATGTGATTTATCATGTACAGATGATTGTTAGATGTAAATAATTAGATGCAAGATTAAGTTTCACGTTTGGAATCATGAAATGTATAACGGAACTTTACACGGTTAACTTGAAATCCATTTCTTTCAATTCTAACTAGAGATTTAACAGGAAATAAGTAATTTAGCATATGAATAGTTTATTATAGCATGTAGCAAGTTTCACTTGCCTCGACGGGTCGCGAAACGGAAAACGGAACGTTACGCGTCGGCGGGGAAAATATCGCGACGCGCGCACGGTGCACGGAAAGAACCCAAACGACGAACAGTGGAGCCACACGGGTCAGGGTTCCTCGCTGGATCGTCGGGAAACGTCGCCGACACGGTCGGATTCCGGCCAAACACAAAACAGTGAACATCCAAGATACAAGAATGCATACAAGAAAAGAGAAGAAAGAAGGGAAGGAGGATTGAGAAGAGGGTGCTCACGATGATCTGTAGAGGGGTTGTGATCGTCGACAACGTCGACGGAGCTCCGGTGCACGACGTGCAGAGAACCACCGGCGGTTAAAGAAAACAGCCGAGAATGGGAGAAGAAGAAGGAAAAGAAGAAGAAGAAGAAGAAGACCATACTCACCGAGGGGGTACGCGAGGCCAGGGACACGGATCAAGTTCACCGGCGGCGAACCCACGGTGTGCAGCAGCGTGCAGGGGGGTGCGCGATGCTCGTGCAGGGTGCTCGGGGAGAGGAGGAAGGAAAGGAGGTGGAAGTGACGAGGGCGAGGAGGCGACGAGGACTGCGACGACGTCGTCGGCGTTAGGGCAACGACGATAGGAGACGAGGAGGTTAGGGTTTACAGGGGTTGGGTTTTCTTTCGCTGGAGAAAGAAAAGGAAGAAGAATATATAACGGAGAGAGAGAGAGAGAAAATCTCCGAGAGGAGAGAGAGAGAGAGATAGAGGAACAATGAGGAGATGTGGATTTGGCCTTATTTGCAGAGAGAGAAAGAGAGAAGAGAGAGAAAGAGAAGGAGAAATGTGAGAGAGGGAGAGAGACGGTGGGGCCCAGGTGTAAATAATGGATTGTGATTGGCTCGCGGGGGTAAATGGTTAGGGAAAGAAAATTTTAAAAGATTTAATATTTTAATAAATCTTTATGTTAACTGCAGAATATTTCAAGAGCTGGGAACATTTCTTAAGGAAATTCAAAATTAAATAAAATTTGGCGGGATACAAAATATTTCAGAAATGCGTCCGGGTCGGGTCCAAAATTTGAATTTCAAATATAAAAATTATTTGCAAGCTCCAAAATTTAAAATGAAGGATTTTATAATTAAAAGGCATACCCCTAAGAACGGACGCACGTACGTGCGTGTAGACGTCCAAACACGTCCGTTTCACCGAACGGAACGAGAACATGATGCAAGGACGCTACCACAGGGTTAGGGGTATCGAGCAGTCCATGACAAGTATTTTTAATTTTATTTTAGTTGCCTTAAATTGTTATATGCAGAATTGAATTGTCGGGGTAAAATTTATAACTAGCAACAGTCAAGCAAGACAAATGAAATAAATACCACACACCATGCATACGATAACTGAAATTTGTAGAATTGGACTCGGTTGTTACAGTTTCGATCATATACGTGTACTAACTGCATGTATTTTTGATCGGACGAATAATTCTACTGGGTTTAGGATTAAGCTGCATTCTAGTATTATAATATTGGATTATTTTCATCTCTTAGTATTCGTGGTACAAATACGGGTATGTATATACGGTGAGGGATATTCTTGCATTTTCACAAGAGTGCTTCTAGAAGAAGAGACGTCATTTGTGATAAATCCATTTTGTTTAAATGGATAATAAGGTGGAGGTATGAGATGTTTTTTAAGCATGGATGAAGCATGGCTACTTTAGATGACTCATTCATTTGGATAACTATTGAAGTATGTCACATTATTTTTAATATAAATGATATGCTTGATATTATCAACACTTAGTCATTCTTTATCTCATTCTTCACTTGACATTCTCTCTCCTCCTTTGCTCTCTTCTTCTTCCTCAAACCCTAACCCTCTCATGAGTTGAGAAACCTAGGGTTAATGAGATAAATTAATCCAATAAACATTCTCTACATCTTCTAAGATAATTAGATTAGCAAACTAAGTACTTTAGCTACCTCATTTTTAAGATTAAAGATTGAACCATAGACTCTCGGGTGGATCTTCTTTGACACGAGGAGACCGACAACCAAGCTCGATCCATACAAACGAGAAGCTTAAGAAGATGATAAGAAGACCCAAAGGACTCGAACACAAAGGTATAAATCACTTCATAGTAGATAGAACCTTTGTTAGATATGCTAGTTAAGGCTTATGGTAAATCTTGGAAGTTTAGTCGATGTTGTTTGCTATAAAATTATTTTTTGTTAATTCCGCCTCTCTACAAACCCTGTGGAATGTGCGACATCGACTTACAGTTGATGAGCTACATTGAAATTGGCCAGGTAAATTGGCCAGGAGATGTTCCAAGAGGCGTCAGAGCGAGATTATTTCCGTCACTACTCCTTACCAGGCTGTCGAGCCGGAAGGTCGTGGAAATAGTGATCCAAAAGAGAGAACGCGAACTTAGAGATAGAGGACGCCAGACCGTGGGCAGAAAGCAAGTAGAAATTCTTGCTCTGCCAGCTCCGGGTGCACCAGCACCGTTCGACATTAGAGGAGGTGTACCTCGATGTCATTTATTTATGATTTGTGTTTTGGTAATCTGAGTATCACGCTTTCGTCGTTTTGATTCTCATGTTTTGATGATTGAGTTTCATGATTGATATTGATTTTTGTGCACCGTAGCTGCACTTGATAGTTATTTTCCTTATGCACAGCAGTTGCACTTGAATTATGTTTTCATACATCCATTACACTTGGTTTATGTTTTCATGCATATCCATTGCACTCGATATTGTTTTGTACACCTAGTTGCACATATTTATGATTTCATGCATTCTGATACACTTGATTTCGATTTCGTGCACGTTGTATATACTCGATTTGACTTGTGCACTCGATATTGTTTACATGTGCTTTTGATCCATTGGTATTGATTTTCGTGCATGCCAGTTGCACTAGATTTATGTTTTCATGCACCTAGTTACACTTGATATTGATTTTCGTGCACCCTATTGCACTAGATTCTTTTGTGCAGACCTGATGCACTTGATTTAGATTTTCGCACACGCTCGATGCACTTGATGAGGTTTTGTGCACATTAATGCACTTGAGGATGTTCGTGCACATCAGTCGCACTTGATTGAGATTTTCGCTCACTCTAGATGCACTTGATGTTGTTGTCGTGCACACCCGATTCACTTGACAGATGTTTTTGTGCACACCTGTTGCACTTGACATATACTTTTGTGCACACCCGTTGCACTCAGTTTTCATTTTCGTGCACATTCGTGACACTTGGATTTGACTTCAATTTTCGTGCGTACCAGACGCACGTGGGTTGGTTTTCATGTACACCGATTGGGATTGATTTCCTTTCGAGCATCACGTTTTTATGACATATACTATGTTATATAGTAGTAGTGCAGGACTGGTCTGACAGTACCTGAGTATTTTTGCATGCATTGATATTTACTGAAAAGGTTTTCAAAAAGAGTTATAGTTTCACTATCTTCCTACGTGTCAATGAGCGACACAAGATTTTTCGGAAAAAAACCCTTCTAAGATACTCTCAAAAAGGCAAGACATATATTTTAAGCAAAACGTATATGGATGTGTAAATATTTCTTTACAAAATGAACGTTCGCTACTTATACCGTGATATACGCATCACACGGCGATTTGAAAAAGATTTTTCATATATTTTTCAGCTACTTAAATGATTTTACTTGATGCGTACTATATACGTATTATAGCCTTGATTATATTATACTTGATTTTAACCGAAGATTTCGCAACTTGCATTTTCATCATAACTTGTATGATTTACATGACACTGTCGGAGTTTCGATTATTGAGTTTTGCATTTGTTTTCATGCACACGTACTGCGCTATGATATTTTTAACTTATTCATGATTTCGGAGCCCCGTTGATTTGATTTGCTTTACTGAAATATTTTAATACTTGGGGGGTATAAATTTAAATTCCGGGACCGAATTTATTTAAAGGGAGAAGATTGTAACATTTCAGAAAATAGAAAAGATTATTTTGGAATTTAAATAATAAAATGATGAATTTTATGAATATTATACGAATATAGATTTGAGTTTTTGTAAAATGGTATAATTGTATACCTCTATTTTGGAAAATAATTGAAATTTAAAATGAATTATCGTTTATAAAAGTATTTATTTAAATTGGTCTTTTCATAAATTAATATACAATTATTTACATACAAGTTTAATATTAAACTTGATTAGTATTTCACTAATTATGCATTAAATCAAGCTTATTTTGTTAAGCCATGTTTAACTTGTCATTACATGTTGATATTTCATTTGTTGTATTGGTTTTATTTGTTTTCAAAGAAAAAATAAAGAAAAATGAGAAAAGATAAGAAAAGAAAAGAAAAGGAAAAGATGAGCGAAGGGAGACAAGGAGGTATAGGTGAGAGTGAGAGTAAAAAAGAGAGAGGGGGGAGGAACCATGGTTACTACAACCTTCTCATTTGTTTCATCATTTCATCATCATCTCTCCTTTGTCTTCTTCTTCCTCCACTTTCTCCACCTCCCTCTATTATCTTCTACCATCACAAAACACCCTCCAATTAACCTCAAAATCCCATATAACCTTCAGTAAAATTGTTCACAACCACATCCTAAATCCCATGGTGGGATCAAGTTTTCGTTTTGAGCTCTTTTTGCCATCTTGGAATTTTCTTGAGTTATTTTATGAGGTAATAACCATACTTTTAGATAATTTTTTAAGTATCCTTACCTTCATTACTAGTTAAAGTTAGTTTAAAGCTTAAAGCTTAAGTTTTGTAAACTTAAGTTATTCTAAAGTGAGCTTTTGAGGATAGAACTTGTTGTGGTGGTGTAGTAGAGGGTAGAGAGAGATTACTAGCCTATTAGTGATAGATGAGGCCTATTAGTGCAAGTAACCTTGGTCAAGATGAGTTTAGAATTTCCAAATGTCGGTTTTCTTTAAGATATTGATGTTCAATTGAAATCTGGGATAACTAGGAAACTCTAAAAATTAAATAGAGAATAGAGAGAGATGTATAAACCAGTAGAAAGCCACCGTAGAAGCCCGGGCCCCTATCTCTTTTCCTTGCCCACCGTTTTATTTGTTTTGAACGCAATTTGCAGGTCAATTTTGGAATCAGGCTTTGAAATTTGTTCTGTAGCTTACTCATTAGATAACTAAGACTACCCTATATGCTAAAAAGTCTCATATCACCTTAAAAAAATCTAGAGTTGTTTTACTTGGTTTTTGACAATGTTTTGCGATATGTGAGACTTGGTTTTTGGATATTTGTGTTTTGACTCGGTCGTTTAACTTTCGTACGTCGACGTCGAGAAGTATTTTGTTGTTTTAGCACGCGTTGACCATAGGTTCAAACCTATGTGCGCTTCACTCGTGATTTCAATTCGATTCAATTTTTTATGCGATTTTGGTTATGGATTTGATTGCAGGTACATTCGCATGGACTTTCGAGACGACAAAGAAGAGCAAGGCGTTCGTCAACTTCGACTAGGACGAGACAATAAGGTGGGTAGATATATATCTACTGGGGAAGTCGGGTAAATGGCGTATAGCACTCCTGCAATCGTAGAATTAGGATGACACACACACACACACACACACACACACACACTAGAATAGTATACTTGGTCTATAGGTTATGCTAGACTACCATATTCATATAAGTCTATACTTAGTATACTTGGTCTATAGGTTATGCTAGACTACCATATTCATATAAGTCTATACTTAGTAGAATGATATACCCCCAGTACTATTTTTTTAGCCCATGAGTTATATCTACTTATGTAAGTATATTTATACATATGATTACCTTATATAATACAAGTTACTAATGATATAAGAATACTTATGATATGATGATATAAGTCGATATGATACGAGATGATGATATGAGGCGATGTGATATGATATGATACAAGATGACATGAGATGATATGTCATGGTATGAGATAAGATAATGTATGCGACTATAGATCCGTACTATTGATTTGATGATATTGTACAACGGATATTCCGTACGTGTTATGATGAGGAGAGATCGCTGATATTTATTTCGAATCGAGAAAAAATCTTGTTTAAATTCATTAAAGTAGATATTATGATATGTTTGGAGCCATACCTACTTTCAAAACTAACGAATCGTTACGAACTTTTAAATGATAACAAAAAGGGACTCTACGACTTTTCAAATGGTATCTTCTTCAAAAATATCGTATCCCCCTATTTTCTAAAACAACGTTTCATACTATTTTAACCTATAACTGTATGGCTCATATGTAGTTACGTATTTTTATACTTGTTCATGTTATGATTTCTTTATTCCGTTTACGCTCGTATTTCGATTTCTTATTTCTGCATACGCTCGCGCTTCGATCATTTACGATATATACTGCATTTCATGCTTTTATCTTTACATAACTTTGTTTACTAGGACACCGCACCATTACCGATGATGCACATGTTGCATGTACACATACTCGCATGCTCACACACATATCGTCGGTAATTTCCATACCACGTACACAGATAGAACACGCTATGTTACCGTATCACCTTATAACATATTAGCATTTTAGTTACTGTTTAGTACCTAGTACCACATATTATTTCAGATACTGCGATGTCTTTACAATGCTATACGACACGCTTATATGAACATACTTTCTAAGCATTACAGCATTGTTCTGTGCCTGTACACATGTTTTCATGATTGCCATATTCTATATTTATAATTTCACTTTCATAAGATTTCTGGATTTGAGAAACCGCAGATATTATTTAAAAACTTATGAATATTTTAAAAATGCGGTTTTCTCTTGATATGATATTTCGGCGTCCACCATGAGATTTCTCGGTTCTGAGCTATGATTATTATCCGAATCGAGGCAAGTGAAGAGAGACTGATTGCGGATACATCGTAGACCCGGTACGGTACCCCTGGACAAGAAGATCGTATAGAAAGGTGTTGAGCCTGGCAGGAAAAAACTACCTACCGGTGACAGTATTGGACTCGGCGGATATCCGAAGGATACCGACCGGAGTGATATGAGACAGGCGGGTATGAGGACCGATCTGATGAGACGGTGCCTGAGATATGAGGGCCGATCCGATAAGACGACGCTTGAGATATGAGGATTTACGTGTCGATACTGGACACGGGATTTATGATGATTTCGAGTGTCGATGTTGGACACTCAGAGTTTTATGATGATTTCGAGTGTCGTTGATGGACACTCCTCGAATGATATGTATGACATGATACCATATATTGATATATGCACGATATTACTTATATATACATATATACACTTTCACTTTCAATACCACACGGTATGATATTATTATTATTATTATGGTATGACCTAGGCAGGTCGTTATGTATTTGATTTCTACCTGATGATGTCTTCTACTCACGAGTTGGCAGCTCACCCCCGTTGTGTCATAGTTTTCTTACAGGACCGACCGCTCGGATCAGTAGCGGTTTGCTGGTGCGTTCTTCTTTTGGATGATTTGCTTGGTAGGTGGGTTACACTACAGATCGTAACCACCATTGTATATTTTATTCTTTTGTAATTTAGTTAAAAACTCCATCAACCAAATTATGTATATTGTGGACTTAGAGACCAGTTGTATATTCTTTGGACCTAGTGACGAGACTTGTATTATTCTTATATTTGAGTTGATGATGTTTTGGTTTTCTTTATTCTTTCTGAGTTGATTTTTGCCTTAGACGTCGTATACTTACTTGCGTGGTTGTGTTTCCACCGATTGGCGAAGAGCTAGCTCCCGCTTGGGGATGCCAATGTTATTATTGTTTATGTCCTGTTTTGATCAAAATTTACAAACAATGTGTTGTCCAAATTTCAAATGACGAAAATGTTTTCAAACTTTAGTACTCAATCCTCTTGTATTTCTATAAGCTTTACTTATACTTTGAAATGAAAGAATTTGATTTCGTAAATAACCACTTTTCAAAACTTCACCTCCACTATTTTCTTAAAAGGGTTTAAATTCCTGGTTTTCAGTTTATTTGGGTTACGGTGGGGTCATATAGACTTCACTAGATTCAAGCGCCGGTCACGTGTCATTTCCGGGTCGTGACAATGTAAAATCGTCATTAATCGATTTTATGACTTAAAACACTATAATAACTAATATCGTGACACTCTAGTAATATTTTTCATTCAGAATAGCAGTAGTATAAATGCCACGCCCCGCTTCCCAAAATACGGAAAACGAGAGATGACTAGGCCAGCCATGCTCTTACGGTCAAGGAATCATCCCGTCGTAGTCACACTTCGGCTTCTAGCATTACATGGTAATCAGTAAATAAAGCACAGTAGTAAAGGAAATTACATCACTAAATTATTACATTAAAATCCATTGTTCACAAATTACAAATAACAAGAACAGTTACTAACCAAGTTCAATTTCACGATCTCTTTTATGGAAAGCAGTAAAGAAAGAAAGTACACCAGACTAGATCTCCGTGAACTCGAAAGATAGATCCGTCTCCTGCGCTAGTCCTTCCACGGGATCTGAGCATGCATACTCAGGTCGTCAGAGCGACACAATAACAATATTGTTATAATAAGATGAAACAGGTAAAAGAGGTAATAACAGTGAAAGTACAATGCGAGTAATCACTATGTCACTATATGATGCAAAATATGATCTGTGTCCCTATCGGTCTCTAGGTCATGTTTGAAATCGCATAGTGGAAAGGAGGATCATGTTTAACAGGAGTCTCGTACATACCCGAGACAACGGCCCACATGTCCGGGACATAACCCTGTCAGCCGGATCGCTAGATCCTACCTAATATATATATCGCTGCTCGAATGATCATCCTCTAAAACACGGTCCCACTAAATACGATTCTCTTTCCACTTCGATTTACCCTTTATCCCCAGGTTTACACTATTTATGATCTTGATTTAGTCGTGTACAAGTATACCAATGGCACGGTTTTATCACTGTTCACTGTATCAATCACTGTCACGAATATTCACTTCCCATTGGTGTACTCGTCACTACTAAACCAACATCAATCACGCACGATAATGCAATGTCCACTGACTCTAACACTCACTAACACTAAGTATATGGCAAATGGGGTATGATATATGTATGTATGCCATTAACAAGCTAAGTATGTTATGAACTAATGTGCACGTCATCAACTTACATAAATTGCATAAATTCATATGTTTAGAATTCAACGAAATGATACAAATACGATAAATAGCACACTCAGTCAGAAATTCATCAAAATTAGTTTCAGTTCAATCAGGTTTCCGGTATTCAAGATACAGCTGTTTCATTTTAAGTGCTCGCGGCTGGAAATTCAGTTTCTGAACTGAACGCCCGTTTCGCGACACGAATTGCACCCAGTTGGGTTCAGAATTTAGCGATGATACAGTCGAATAGAATCTAGGGTTTACAATGGGGTATTCAACGCAATAGACGGATCCTCAATCGCGTCTGTACGTCGAAAGTTATACACAGTTTAACATTAATATGTCACTTCTGAATCTGTTCTGGACTGTTATACGTTCTGCCCTTTTTATTTACAAATTAAATAACAAACGGCAATGAAACGGAATGAAACCACTTGTTTTGTTTAGCTAACAGATCCATCTTTAATCCATTGCAGAGTTCCGTAACATACGAATTCAGGAAACAAAGTGACACACATTTTGGGACAGTAAACAGTAATCAGAGTCGCTCTGGACTGCAGTCCAGAGTCGCACTCCGATCCAAATATCGTCGCAGTTACAGTACAGAAAACATTAGAAGCTTACATAGAGTTAAAGTTCGTCGAGTCGGATTCGATTTAAGCCCTCGAATGCATCTTTCCAGTATGTACATAATTTACAGTGATTTTAATCATTTTCAGATACGGGAAATTTCTAGTTTTATCGGTATATTTGGGGGTATTCATTTTAGTCACTAACAGTCGTATTTTCCAGTAAGATTTTTACAGAATAATCATCACTACAAGAGACAACACAGACAATTTAATTCCGTCAACTTAGGCAAGTATTTTCATTGGGGCCTAGCATCGAACACATATGTCACTAAATTTTATCGGGAAAAGGAATTTCATAACTTATCCGTTTGAATTTGTAATACGAGTAGATTAGCATGTAGCAAGTAAATTACTTGCCTGGAAACGTCTCGGGGTTGCACGGCAGCAGCGGCGTCACGAACGGGTGACGAACGGCGTGAATCGATTTGCGCGAGCTTGGCTCGCGATACGGATTTGATGTCGGAGTTGTCCGGAGCCGTTGCACGGTCACTGGAAGTTGAGGGGTGCTCAGTGGTCCTCTGCGAGTGCACTGGGGTCGACGACGGTCGGCGGCGGCGCTCCGGCGATGAGCAAGAGGGTGTCGAGTTGTGTGTGGTTTTTTGGGTTTTGTATTTTTTTTTGAAGAGAGAGAGAGAGAGAGAGAGGCTCGGGTGTGTAAATATCGGGGTGTTGGTGATGATGCTGATGACGAGGGAGTTCGGGGGCGCCGACGATGAGGCGAGAAGCTCACCGGCGTCGAGGGCAGGTGGTGGTCGAGCTCGGGTGTAGTGGGTTGGGTGTGCAGGGGAGTTGGATGTGTAAGGCTGGAGGCGAAGGGGGTAGTGTAGGGAGCTCTGTTGGTGGAGAGGAGTGAGCGAGGGAGAATGGTGAGGGGTTGCAGTCGTCGCCGTCGGCGGTGGGTGAGGGGAGTTGGGTGCTCGGTGGGTTTTCTGTGGATGGAGAGGTGAGGAATTTTGAAAATGAGAGAGGAGCGAGGGTGTGACGGAGATAGGAAGCGACGAGGGGTTAGAGGGGGGAGTAACGTCGCACGACGTGAGCGTGGGTGCGGACTGCGTCGAAGGAAGTGGATCGCGGGAACAGTGCGCGAGAAAAAGGGAGATAGCCGTTGGGGAAGAAGAAGGGATTTGAAGGCATGGGCCGGGTCGGGTTGCTGGGGGGAAAACGGGCCGGCGTTCTTGGGCCTGAAAATTAAATTAATTGCTTAATTCTCTTGGAGAAAAAGAGTGTTGGGCTCGGGCAAGGGTTTTAAATAAATCTCATTTGATTTTAAAGTGGGCTGATGATTTAAAGCATAAATTGAAAGTTTAATTTGTTTTGTAAAAAGGTATTGGGCTTATGTAATGTTAGGGTTTTTACAGTAAAATATTTTATTTGTTTTAGTTTCGGTTTTCCAAATTGGTTTTAATTCTGGGTTTTGACTTTTAGGGTTTGGGAAATTATAAATATTGGAATTCAAGCAACCACCTTCCTACAAAAATATACGAGGGAAAAAGAAAGGGACACTCGGGGAAATTTGGAAAATTAGAAACTTTTATCGAGATGGGAACGGGGATTTACATCATACCCCCCCTTACAAAAATTCCGTCCTCGAAATTTAACAGGGATACAAAGAAACAATGTACTAAACAAAGAGATGTGGATAACGAGCACGGATATCTTCCTCCTTCTCCCAGGTGGATTCTCCTGGGGAACGACCGCCCCAAGACACTCGGACTAACGGAATGACCTTATTCTTCAGCACTTTCTCTCTGCGGTCGAGGATGGTAGTGGGTTGTTCTTCGTATGACAGATCGGTACCCAAAACTAGCTCCGAATAGTCCAGGACATGGTTCTCATCCCGAACATAACGCCGCAACTGTGACACGTGGAAGGTATTGTGCACACCAGCTAGCGATGGAGGCAAGGCAAGTCGATAGGCCACCTCTCCTACTCGCTCTAGCACCTCAAAAGGTCCGATAAAACGGGGACTGAGCTTTCCCAGACCTCCGAACCTGATAACTCCACGAGTAGGGGAAATCTTCAAGAACACATGATCTCCGACTTCGAATTCTAGTGCCCTCTTGCTGGTATCTGCCTAACTCTTCTGTCGATCCTGAGCCGTCTTAATACGCTGCCTGATCATTTGGACCTTGTCGACTGTCTGAACAATGAGTTCGGGGCCAGTAATCTTCGTTCTCCCACATCATCCCAACATACTGGGGATCGACACTTCCGCCCGTAAAGTGCTTCAAAAGGAGCCATCTGAATACTAGCCTGATAACTATTGTTATACGAGAACTCGACTAGATGCGGATGGTCCTCCCAGGAACCCTAAAAGTCCAACATACAGGCTCTCAACATATCCTCGAGCGTCTGAATCGTACGCTCGGATTGTCCATCCGTCTGCGGGTGATACGCTGTGCTGAATTTGAGGCGGGTACCCAAGCTCTCCTATAAGCTCTTCCAAAAGTGCGACAAGAATCTGGTATCCCGGTCTGACACAATGCTGACTGGAACACCGTGAAGTCGTACAATCTCCTGCATATATCTCTCTGCCAGTGATTCTGTCAACTGTCCCACTCGGAATGGTATGAAGTGTGCAGCTTTTGTGAGGCGATCGACGATAACCCAAATGGCGTTATTGCCCCTAGGGCTCCATGGTAAGGCCGTCACAAAATCCATGGTAATGTGCTCCCACTTCCATTCTGGTATCGGCAGTGGTTGTAATAATCCTGCTGTCCTCTGATGCTCCGCCTTCACCTGCTGGCATACCAAACATCTGGATACGAACCTCGCAATTTCCCGCTTCATTCCGTTCCACCAAAAGTGCTGCTTTAGGTCCTGATACATTTTTGTACCTCATGGATGCACAGAATAAGCTGAACTATGCGCTTCAGCCAATACTTCTTCTCGGACATCTCCCTTGGGTACGCAGAGTCTGCTACCGAATCTCAGAGAGCCATCTTCATGTATAATCAAGTTCGTTCTCAGCCCGGCTTCCACTTGCGCTCTGAACTTTTGCAATCGGGGATCATCCGCTTGTACAATCTCGATGCGATCCACCAGGGAAGATTGCACCTGTAGTTGCCAAAGTTGACTGAGTGCGTTCGGCGTAACGACTTCAAGCTCGAATCTCTGGAAGTCCTCAATAATGTTCCTCTGACCGTCAACATCATGACCGCTGGCTTGCGACTGAGCGCATCTGGTACAACATTCACCTTCCCCGGATGATACTGAAGGTCCAAGTCATAATCTGCCATCAGTTCTAGCCATCGGCGCTGCCTCATGTTTAGTTCCTTCTGAGTGAAAATGTACTTCAAACTTTTATGATCCGTGTATACCTCCACTTTCTCACCCAATAGATAGTGCCTCCAAATCTTCAATGCAAAGACTACCGTAGCTAACTCCAAGTCATGCGTAGGGTAGTTCTTCTCGTGGTTCCTCAGTTGTCGAGAGGCGTAAGCAACCACTCGGCCGTGCTACATTAGAACACAGCCTAATCCCTTCCCTGAGGCATCACTGTGTATCACCAAACCACCGGAATCATCTGGTACTGTAAGAATAGGCGTCGTGGTTAACTTCTGCTTCAGTGTGTCAAATGCCTGAGTGCACTCCTCTGTCCACGTAAACGGTACGTCCTTCCGTGTTAGCTTCATCAAAGGTTCAGCGATTCTTGAGAAGTCTTGGATAAATCTCCGATAATAACCTGCCAATCCCAGAAAACTCCTAATCTCGGCCACTGACTTCGGCGTTGGCCAATCTCTGACAGATTCTATCTTTGCCGGGTCCACCGAGATGCTTTCACCCGAAACAATATGTCCCAAAAACTGAACCTTGTCGAGCCAGAATTCATACTTGCTTAGCTTCGCATACAGCTTCTTTTCCCGAAGAATTTGTAGAACCGTGCGCAAATGTTCAGCATGTTCCTCCCGGGTCTTCGAGTAGACAAATATGTCGTCGATAAACACGATGACAAATGTGTCCAAGTACTTTGCGAACACCCTGTTCATCAGGTCCATAAATATTGCTGGGGCATTGGTAACGCCGAACGACATCACAAGGAACTCGTAATGTCCGTATCGGGTCCTGAAAGCCGTCTTGCATACATCCTCGGCTGCTACCCTGAGTTGATGATATCCAGAAAGGAGGTCCAACTTCGAGAATACCTTGGCTCCACTTAGCTGATCGAATAAGTCGTCAATGCGCGGGATTGGGTACTTGTTCTTTATTGTGACCTTGTTCAGCTCCCGATAATCTATACACATTCGCAGTGATCCATCCTTCTTCTTTACTAATAGAACTGGTGCACCCCACGGTGAAGCGCTCGGCCAAATAAATCCCTTCTCCAATAGCTCTTCAATTTGCTTCTTCAATTCCGTCAACTCAACTGGTGCCATTCTGTATGGGGCCTTGGATACTTGGGCCGTACCTGGAGTCAAATCGATCGAGAACTCCAAGATTCAAGGAGGTGGTAGACCTGGTAGATCTTCAGGAAATACGTCCAGAAAGTCCCGAACAATTTCTGGGACTGGGCTCTCATCAATCTCCATAGCTGTCAGCTCCTTGGGCTTGGCTCTGTACTTGGCTGGCTCCAAAGATTCGCTTCCGCCCTCGAAAATAAACTCCGGGTGATTGGGAATGCGGAAGATCACGTTCCTTGCACGACAATCGATAACTGCATGGAAAGTGCTCATCCAATCCATCCCGAGAATTGCGTCGTAACTGCCAGTCCCAATCAGAAGGAAATTCGCATAGAATTCCCTGCCACACACTACAACCGGACATGATCTACATTCTCGACTAGATATTATAATGCCATTACCCGTATGTATTTCCCATCCCTTGGTTAGTGGTTCATGTGGTATGGAGTGTGTATCAGTGAAATGCTCAGACAAGAAACAATGCGATGCTCCAGAATCAAATAGTACTCTAGCTGGCAAGGAATGTACGAGTAGAGTATTTGTAACCACGTCTCCTGACGCCTCTGCCTGCTCGGCGGTCAAGGTGAAAGCCTGTCCCTGACCGCGACCTGTAAAGGGTTGCCTCTGCTCCTGTGGCCTCTGTTGCGACGGTCCAGAACCTCCCTATATCTCTGCTCGCTCAGGGCAACCGCTAATCCTGTGCTGACTGGATCCGCAAATCAAGCACTGTCCCTTGGCAAGACGACAATCCTTCTGCGTATGCCCACCTCTACCGCAGTAGCCGCAAACTACGTTCTGTCTCTGGGGGCGATGCTGCGGTACGAACGGGCGCTTCATTTGTGTCGTTCCAGGCCTGTGAACCGGTATGGCTCCTCGAGAAGGTGCGTGGGTACGTGCTGGAACGACTGGGGGTCTCCTGAACTTGTTGATCAATTGCTCCTGAACTCTCGCCGCGTTGAGTACCTGTGCGAAAGTCTGCAAATCTAGTGATGCAATCAACTGCTGCAACTCAAAATCTAGCCCCTGAAGGAAGCGTCTGGCCCTGGTGGCCTCTGAAACGACCATGTATGGAGCAAAACGGCTCAGACGGTTGAACTCTGCCGCATATACGTCCACTGGGTGTCCATTCTGCTTCAAAAGAATAAACCTTTCCTCCATTTCTGCCTTGGCTGTGGAAGGAAAATAATGATCTAGGAAGCACTCCTTAAATTTGCCCCATTCAACCGGCCCGTCTAGCCTGCTTTCTTCCACCGACCACCATGTACGGGCTTCATCTTCCAATTGGATCTTTATCACGTCCACCCTATCTTCCTCTGGAACCCTGGCGGCTGTCAGTAAGTTCTCCATGTTCACCAGCCATTGCTCGGCCTCAAGGGGTTCAGCTAGCCCTGTGAATGCAGCTGGATGTAACCGTCGGAAGTCTGATACGGTACCAGCCCTAGCATGATAAGCTGGTGGGGTAGCGCCTTCGGGGGCAGTAATGAGTGCGGAGGGTCCTCCTGCGGCGGTAATCGCCCTGAGTCCCTCAGCGAGTAAGTCTGTCTTCTTCTCCTGAGCTTCCGCGAGAGAGGTCAGTGCACTAAGTATTCTTTCCGTGCGGTCCTGAGAGCTGGAGTCTGAGGAGGGGTTGTTCGGGGACGTCATATCACTGGAAGATTCAAAAGGATAAGATCAGATTCAAGGATGAAAATCAAGAGTAGTGAAACGAGAATAACGTAATACAGTACAATTAATGTTATCCCTTGATACTAAACACGACTTTGATACCAACTAAACCATGTCATGCCCCGCTTCCCAAAATACGGAAAACGAGATATGACTAGGCCAGCCATGCTCCTACGGTCAAGGAATCATCCCGCCGTAGTCACACTTCGGCTTCTAGCATTACATGGTAATCAGTAAATAAAGCACAGTAGTAAAGGAAATTACATCACTAAATTATTACATTAAAATCCATTGTTCACAAATTACAAATAACAAGAACAGTTACTAATCAAGTTCAATTTCACGACCTCTTTTATGGAAAGCAGTAAAGAAAGAAAGTACACCAGACTAGATCTCCGTGAACTCGAAAGATAGATCCGTCTCCTGCGCTGGTCCTTCCACGGGATCTGAGCATGCATACTCAGGTCGTCAGAGCGACACAATAACAATATTGTTATAATAAGATGAAACAGGTAAAAGAGGTAATAACAGTGAAAGTACAATGCGAGTAATCACTATGTCACTATATGATGCAAAATATGATCTGTGTCCCTATCGGTCTCTAGGTCATGTTTGAAATCGCATAGTGGAAAGGAGGATCATGTTTAACAGGAGTCTCGTACATACCCGAGACAACGGCCCACATGCCCGGGACATAACCCTGTCAGCCAGATCGCTAGATCCTACTTAATATATATATATATCGATGCTCGAATGATCATCCTCTAAAACACGGTCCTGCTAAATACGATTCTCTTTCCACTTCGATTTCCCCTTTATTCCCAGGTTTACACTATTTATGATCTTGATTTAGTCGTGTACAAGTATACCAATGGCACGGTTTTATCACTGTTCACTGTATCAATCACTGTCACGAATATTCACTTCCCATTGGTGTACTCGTCACTCCTAAACCAACATCAATCACGCACGATAATGCAATATCCACTGACTCTAACACGCACTAACACTAAGTATATGGCAAATGGGGTATGATATATGTATGTATGCCATTAACAAGCTAAGTATGTTATGAACCAATGTGCATGTTATCAACTTACATAAATTGCATAAATTCATATGTTTAGAATTCAACAAAATGATACAAATACGATAAATAGAAAACTCAGTCAGAAATTCATCAAAATTAGTTTCAGTTCAATCGGGTTTCCGGTATTCAAGATACAGCTGTTTCATTTTAAGTGCTCGCGGCTGGAAATTCAGTTTCTGAACTGAACGTCCGTTTCGCGACACAAATTGCACCCAGTTGGGTTCAGAATTTAGCAATGATACAGTTGAATAGAATCTAGGGTTTACAATGGGGTATTCAACGCAATAGACGGATCCTCAATCGCGTCTGTACGTCGAAAGTTATACACAGTTTAACATTAGTATGTCACTTCTGAATCTGTTCTGGACTGTTATACGTTCTGCCCTTTTTATTTACAAATTAAATAACAAACGGCAATGAAACGGAATGAAACCACTTTTTTTATTTAGCTAACAGATCCATCTTTAATCCACTGCAGGGTTCCGTAACATACGAATTCAGGAAACAAAGTGACACACATTTTGGGACAGTAAACAGTAATCAGAGTCGCTCTGGACTGCAGTCCAGAGTCGCACTACGATCCAAATATCGTCGCAGTTACAGTACAGAAAACATTAGAAGCTTACATAGAGTTAAATTTCGTCGAGTCGGCTTCGATTTAAGCCCTCGAACGCATCTTTCCAGTATGTACATAATTTACAGTGATTTTAATCATTTTCAGATACGGGAAATTTCTAGTTTTATCGGTATATTTGGGGGTATTCATTTTAGTCACTAACAGTCGTATTTTCCAGTAAGATTTTTACAGGATAATCATCACTACAAGAGACAACACAGACAATTTAATTCCGTCAACTTAGGCAAGTATTTTCATTGGGGCCTAGCATCGAACACATATGTCACTAAATTTTATCGGGAAAAGGAATTTCATAACTTATCCGTTTGAATTTGTAATACGAGTAGATTAGCATGTAGCAAGTAAATTACTTGCCTGGAAACGTCTCGGGGTTGCACGGCAGCAGCGGCGTCACGAACGGGTGACGAACGGCGTGAATCGATTTGCGCGAGCTTGGCTCGCGATACGGATTTGATGTCGGAGTTGTCCGGAGCCGTTGCACGGTCACTGGAAGTTGAGGGGTGCTCAGTGGTCCTCTGCGAGTGCACTGGGGTCGACGACGGTCGGCGGCGGCGCTCCGGCGATGAGCAAGAGGGTGTCGAGTTGTGTGTGGTTTTTTGGGTTTTGTATTTTTTTTGAAGAGAGAGAGAGAGAGAGAGAGGCTCGGGTGTGTAAATATCGGGGTGTTGGTGATGATGCTGATGACGAGGGAGTTCAGGGGCGCCGACGATGAGGCGAGAAGCTCACCGGCGTCGAGGGCAGGTGGTGGTCGAGCTCGGGTGTAGTGGGTTGGGTGTGCAGGGGAGTTGGATGTGTAAGGCTGGAGGCGAAGGGGGTAGTGTAGGGAGCTCTGTTGGTGGAGAGGAGTGAGCGAGGGAGAATGGTGAGGGGTTGCAGTCGTCGCCGTCGGCGGTGGGCGAGGGGAGTTGGGTGCTCGGTGGGTTTTCTGTGGATGGAGAGGTGAGGAATTTTGAAAATGAGAGAGGAGCGAGGGTGTGACGGAGATAGGAAGCGACGAGGGGTTAGAGGGGGGAGTAACGTCGCACGACGTGAGCGTGGGTGCGGACTGCGTCGAAGGAAGTGGATCGCGGGAACAGTGCGCGAGAAAAAGGGAGATAGCCGTTGGGGAAGAAGAAGGGATTTGAAGGCATGGGCCGGGTCGGGTTGCTGGGGGGAAAACGGGCCGGCGTTCTTGGGCCTGAAAATTAAATTAATTGCTTAATTCTCTTGGAGAAAAAGAGTGTTGGGCTCGGGCAAGGGTTTTAAATAAATCTCATTTGATTTTAAAGTGGGCTGATGATTTAAAGCATAAATTGAAAGTTTAATTTGTTTTGTAAAAAGGTATTGGGCTTATGTAATGTTAGGGTTTTTACAGTAAAATATTTTATTTGTTTTAGTTTTGGTTTTCCAAATTGGTTTTAATTCTGGGTTTTGACTTTTAGGGTTTGGGAAATTATAAATATTGGAATTCAAGCAACCACCTTCCTACAAAAATATACGAGGGAAAAAGAAAGGGACACTCGGGGAAATTTGGAAAATTAGAAACTTTTATCGAGATGGGAACGGGGATATACAATAAACGTGTGCAGGAAACTAGCAATGAATTCGGTTGTTGCATTTCATATTGTTTGAAATGAATCTGACATGAACCACTTGAATACTTGAATCCATGAACCTGCCATAAACCACTTGAATACTTGAATCCATGAACCACTTGAATACTTGAAAGTCATGAACTCGTGAATCCATGAATCCGGCATAAACATACAATTTATCAAGTATTCATGAATCCGTGCTAGCATGTGTCGACCTCTAGAACTTAAATAAATAATTTACATGGCGATGGGAAGTTCGAAAAATGAGAGTATTTACGTGTAACGGGGATCATATATGATCGTCGTAGTTCCGGATTGTCATGGCCCACCCCCAAACGCAGAAGGTATTGTCCGCTCTGGCCGAAACTGCACGGTTTTATCTTTTGGAATGAACCGGACTTGAGAAGGGGCCACTTCCCAGGAGGTCATCCATCCCAGAATTTCCCTAACTCGAGCACGCTTAATTACGGAGTTCTTCAAACTCCGGAGTTCCGGTTCACCCAATAAGCGCCTTCATGTTATAAGAGTGGTATCATTCCATTAATAGTTCTGATCGTGCCTTCTTTCGGAATGGAATTCGATACTTCCCATTATTCTACAGTGGGTACCCGTGTGTATCTGTATCGGTTACATCCCAACCTCGATACTGGATAACACCTCACTTCTCACGGGGTAGGTGATATACATGCCCAACTCCACCTGGGGTATTACATTCCCCCCAACTTAGAACAATGGTTCGTCCTCGAATCACAGACATACTTTTGAGTGGCCGGCTCTGATACCATATTTGTCATGACTCACCCCCAAACACAGAAGGTATTGTCCGCTCTGACCGAAGTCACACAGTTTTATCCCTTGAAATGAACAGGACTTGAGAAGGGGCCACTTTCCATGAAGTCACCCATCCCAGAATTTCCTTAGCTCGAGCATGCTTAACTAAGGATTTCTTCAAATTCCGGAGTTTTGGTTCACCCAATAGGAGCCTCCGTGTTATAGGAATGGTATCATTCCGTTTCTAGTTCTGATCGTGCCCTCTTTCGGAATGGAATTCGATACTCTCTATTGTTCTACAGTGGGTCCCCATGTGTATCCGTATCGGTTACATCCCCACCTCGATACTTGATAACACCTTACTTCTCTCGGGGTAGATGGTATACATCCCCAACTCCACCTGGGGTATTACACGGGTATTACGGAACAATGCATTACTAAGTCATGAATTTCTTGAATCTGGGTTTCTGTTGTTCCGATAGGAAACGGAACATCCTCATTACGTGTAAAACCCTCACTAATCGAACTATCACGACCCAAGTGTGGATGTGACCGGCACTTAGATTGTATCATATCTAAAGATATGCACAAAGTCCAAGTAAGCCAAAAACCAAGATCATAATACCTTAATGCGGAATTATTTATGAAAATTTAGTTTTTTAAGTAAAAATCCCAATTTATGAGGTTAATTTATTAAACAAATAATAAAGGTTAAGTTTGGTTGTATTCCTAGTTGGAATCAAAAATATTAGCGATGAACACGAATATAAACATATAGAACATCACTATGAATCTCATAAAGAAAGAACTATGATATACTGACCAAAAGATCTCAACTGTCCATATATATAAAATCTCTCATTCTAAGTCAAAATACAGGTTTGATGGAGACTTTCTAGATACAAAATACAAAATCAAAAAGGAAGGTTACTACACATGTAACCTACCTAACAAAAGATGAAATACAACTGCAAAAGGAGCTCTGCCTCGCAGCTAACCGTCCACTCTACCCCTGCAAGGAACTGTGGCACAACGGGGGTGAGTTGCTAACTCAGTGAATAAAACTAACATATAACGGTGAATAAAGTAAATATGACAATCATATTAACTGAAATGTGAACTCGTATAATGTATGATTATCTGTGAAAAATCATCAATATACGAAGTAAAGCTCATATTGCCACTGAAATCTCATCATTTATTCTCAATAAATTCATTTCTCCGTGTCCATCAACGACACAAAACTTCCATTTCTCACAGGCATCATTCCTCGAATGATTCTGATATCACAAAGTTCTCTATGTATCCGACTGTATTCCCCACCGACTCAGTCTGGATAACATTGTAAATCCGTAACCGTATATCCACCGACTCGGTTCGGAATAAACTCAAATCAAAAAAACGTCTCAATGTGTACATGTAACATAAATCATGAAAATTACCAGATCTGTGGGATAATATTCAAAATGTAAACCATAAATCCTCAATACTTCAATTACCTCGTATCTAAACAAGAAATAAACATATACTAACATGATATAATTGATGCCAATTACTACTATTATTGATATGTGAAATATGATTTAATTTCATGTCAATAAGTATTATTTTTAAGTGTAAAGTGACATAGCAATATCGACGAGGTGTGTGTAGCATATAAGACGTGCACGTGGCATGACTCGTCGATAATTGTGAAGTGTTCTAAAACTAAGCAATTTATATATATTTATAATGAATGCAATTTATCAATTAAGCATACCAATATAAAACATTAAGTTAAGTAAAATTACGGGCGAAACATGCCATCTTTACAAAATTTCCCGGTAGATGTTTAGTCTACTCACCGGAAAAGTCGAATCTACTCCGGAATTGCTAATCCTTTCCCTTTCCTTGCGGCTTCCGTAATTCTTGTATCCGAGTCTAAATTTACAAATTAACGTAATATAAGAAAACGGCTATTCCGATACGACGGAAAAGACAAACACCCCTTTTCCCACTTACAAGTTACATACTATTCGATTATATCAAGCTATTAAACACTTAATCTTGCTGGGTTTTAACCTTAATCTGTACTGTTACAGAAACTAAATCGCGACGTATTTTAACCGTGTCGTATTTAGCGTTTTAAATTACCATTTCCGATATAAGTTTCCAGATTCTTTTTACAGTGGAACTAATTTAAATAAACAGTACCAAAATAACCAAGATAACACACTGGCACATACCCAACAGAGCACACCCACCTAGCTTCCAACATGGCCGGCGACGCCGGAATTCCATGTATGGCCGCCGGCCCAAAACCGGTCCCCCTGGTTCGTGGTTTTATGGTTTAATCTAATTGTTACCTACATCATTTTAACTCTGTTTAGTTAAGTTAAATATTTTCCAGACTAAAGCGGATTTTAACAGACATTAAATTTAACTAAAATACGATATTGTGTGACTTGTTTAACTTTAAACTAAATAAGCTACAGAATTTAATCCCTACTGTGTTTAAGAGTTTTACCCTCCAAATTTTTCTGTAGGAATAACCCTCCAAGATTGAAAAGCTCCTCCTAACTTGATGATGAACAAAACTCAAGAACAAGCTCCTCTTTCTTCTTCTTCCTCTTGTTCTTTCTTGTTTTCTTTTAAATTCCCTTTTCTTTTAAACTTCTTTGAGTTTTAATCTCAGTTTTGAACTGAGAATGAGCTATATAAATGAATGGAGGAAGGGATAGGGTTAAGGAGGTGGTGTCAAGTGTTGAAGGGTGTGTGTTTCATGTAAGGAGGAGGTGGAGGTTGAAGGTGTGCATGCAAGCATGAGGTGGTTAAGCTTTATCATCACATTTTCTTTTTAATCTAAATAAAATTCTGAACTAATTTGACTTTTCCACCACTTTCAATTAAAACCTTAACTATCTTTTATTTGCATAAAACTTACATTTTTAGATATAAACCCCTCACAACATAACTTATTATAAAACACATATTTTGTTAAAATGAAGCTAAATTTGTCACTAAAACCCTTATAACTTATTTAATTTACATTCAAAAATTCTAATTTAATTTGTATTACATATAACTTATGAAGATTGACATATTTGATTTTAACCGTTTTGTGATTTATCAATTTATTATTAATTTAATTAATTTTATTTATTTCTAATATTCCAAATGTTACACGAACTTATTGTTAGTGATATATGCCCTAGAGGCCATTATTGTATAGTACTGGATTGTATATTAAATTTTGGAAGCTTGGGATATATATATATATATATATATATATATATATATATATATATATATATCAGTCATGCTCAATATGATAGTATGCTATCTGGTTTGAGTCTATCTTAACATGTGTATATGTTGCTTTTAACATATCGCTAATGCATATTGATAGAGACCTTATGATCTTTGCTTGACTACCAGTTTTTTTATGGCAGTTACACTAGTGGAGGATGGGTAATCTATAAGCACATCCTTAAACATTGTCTCTGGTCGTAGGATTATCGAGATAGGGCATCGATACTCCAGAGTAGACTAGTGTATACGCTTCTTATCCCCGTCAGGAGAGATGGCATGTCCCGCAGCCGTTGGTATACGGTACAAAAGATCGTATACAGGTGCTCATTGGGTTATGAGTTACACTGGACGGACTCACGGGAAACTGCTGGTTGGTATTATACTTATCGTCGGATAGCAGTTCTCAAGTGTGTTCCCACTGTACTTAGATTACTACCCTACCACGGCTCTAATGAGTCGTACAAATAGGTAGTGGTTGGATACAGTCCTGAAGGACTTGGAGGCAATAGGAGATAGAAAGGATTTGCCTTTCCCAATATTGGGAATTGATATCGCGCTGTGTACGGTTGGTCAATACTAAAATTCCCTGGTCAGGGAAAGTGAGATTTACTGGTAGGTACACCAGTTGTTTCTCAGGTTGTATTGAGCTCCACACCAATATGACTTGTCGTGTTATTAGGGGTTTGACGTTTACCACCCTTAGGCCCGATATGCAATACTCTTTGACGAACAGACCGGACTGTACGGAGAATGTCACCTATAGGCTCAGTAAGGTTTTTAGACGAATTATCGTGTCGATCTTCCCTTCGACAGATACCTGGATAACCGTTACGTACAGCTAGTGCCACTGACATGCTTGTGGTTAAACCCACTGCCAGCGTATTGTCAAATCTTTAGAGTCCCACACAGAGAGTTTCTCGGTTCAGGCGAAACCGTGTAGTTTTCGTATAGTGATACGCTCGGGTGTTTGATTGAACACGTGTATTTATACACGAGCTTTAATCGGACGGTTTAGTAGTACTAGCAGGTTTGAAAGACAGACAGTTTTGATACTAGTATTATATTGCTTTCTTTTGGGTATTTGTATTTTAACATGAATACGGTATTTATACGAATACGTGTATTTGTATAAATACGGGTATTTATGCTTTGATACAGATATATGTATTTCTTTTTAAATATGAATACGCATATTTTGTATTTTCTGTACAAATATGGTATACGTATTTATACGGGTTTAGATATACTTGTTTATATACATATATTTATATATTTATAAGTGTATGTGTATGTATATCTAGTGAGGTGGCTATACTCTCTCACTCATCTCTTCATCATTAAATGAAGAAGGGTGCGGGCTTCAAGCCCACCTTAGTGAGTCACTAGCCCACCTTAATGAGTCACTAGCCTACCCACTCTTTTGTTTGTGGATGAAGAGATAAGATGAGAATGTGATGATATTTTGTGATGGTTGTTGATTTTCATCAAGTAAGATATTTTCTCTAGTTGCCACTTCATCTTCTTCTTCCTTATTTTTTCTTCTTAAGTTTTGAGGATCAAAAGAGAGCATCTTGTTTCACAAACTACACCCTCCTAAGTATCTTGTCCTAGCAAGACTCGATCTTTAGTTGCTTCGGTTGAACCTATCGCTTGAATCGGCATTCTCGGGTGGATCGTCTTTGACGTGTGAAGTTGGACTTCGAGAGCTCGATCTGAACACCTAAGAGCTTGAAGAGTGACCCTTTCAAAACCCGAAGGACCGTCTACAAAGGTTGTAGTACTAACTCAGTAGCTAAACCTCTAGTCGGTATAGTTTATTTTAGGGTTTGGGCTTGAATTCTAGGGTTTCAAGTGTATTGTGCTCAAGATTTTAAAGTTTTTGATTCCGCATAACCGCAATAGTCACGGTAATGAGCACCATGCACATACACTTATAAAATTAAAGCATGATAATATCGTTTAGAGAACAAACTTCATGATATTGTTTCCTTATATCTATTACTATTTATACGTGCTTGATTGTTTCCTTCTTTTTTATACATATCATTTTTCTTTTTAATAATCTTTATTTTTTAAAATTGGGAACTTACCGAACTCCAGTTCGTTGACGGGAATTCCATTTTTTGTCTTTTCTTTCTTTTAGGAATGTCCGTTAGATAACTTTGAGGCGGAAGACCAAACTTAGTACGAAGTTGAGCCAAGCGGGTAGGATAGAAACTACCTTTCTTCTCAATCCGAGTGTTAACTTCGGTTGCAGTATGTCTTCTTTTGTTGAAGGCTATTCTTTTTATTCCTAGTTCCTTAAATTTTTACAACCGTTTTTGTAACGACTCTGAAATCTCTATACAGAAATTTTCCTGTTAATATACAAGAAAAGAGTATTACGGCCTGAGTTTGAGTTATAAGTAACTTTTGTTAAATAAAATCAAGAAGCAACTTGTAGCTTACTGGTAAAGCCTTTGCACTGCTGTGACGTAGCATGTGTGTTCGATTCCTATCATACACAAATTTTTCTGAATTTTTCTTTTTAACTTTTTGAAAGCCTAAAAGATTACATGTGCAATACACGGGGAAATGAAAAGTTCAGAAAAATCAAACATGTGGAAAATGGTATAAACACTGATTTAATCTCGTGGCATGAATCTCGAGGCCAGAGAGCCAAGATCGACCGGCCAAACATGCCTTTGGGCCGGCGGGGACGGTTCAAATAGGGCCAAAATGCTCCGTGCTTTGCACACTCGTCTCTTCAACTCCCCTCAAGTTCTCTGCACTGTTTGATTTCTCTGCAATCAAACATAGACCCTTCATTTCACCAATTAACACCATTTTAATGCTTTTAATCCATATTTTTAATTCCCAAACCCTAATTCTCCATTATAAATACCACCGCATGCCCTAGCTCTTCACTATTCTGAAAATTCTAGCAAAATCTCTCTCAAAAGTTCCTAAGTGTAAGTGGAGTAAAGTGGAGTTAGCGAGCAAGCTTCTTCCGTCGAAGATCGAAGCCGATTCCGGAGCTCCCGCGAAGCCACGAAGCCTCCCTCTTCTTCCTAACCTTTTCTTTGAGTTTTTCAAACCGTAAGTCCTTCCCAAACTCTCTTTCTCTTCATTGAAATTCAACTTTAAAACTTATATCGGTAAGTGGAGTTATTACCGATATTCTTTTTCTAAACCCTACAAACTCCCTTTTTCCTTTATATTTTGATCAATCTAAGTTTACCACAATATTTATAACCTTAAATATAAATGTTTAGAATCAAGTTTAACCAAGAATCTCATATGAGACAACCATAATTAAACTTTTTTCATTAAAATACCTTGAACTTTAATCACTCTTTTCGTTTTCATTAAAACTATACTTTTAGGAAAAACTTCACGGAGTAACGACCTACCCCACACGTACACTTTGGTTTCATAGCACGATACCTATTTGTATATATTTTTGTTTCGAAGAATAATCTTTACAATAAAACACCACATACTTTAAAACCGGGTTTCTTTTAAAACGGTATTTCGTATTTCTTTACAATTATGCATCTACAACATTTGTTAGGGGACCCGCTAATGGATGGTGCAGATTATCGCACATCCTAGGGATAGTAGAACGAGATGCAGCACTCTTCACGGAGTATTCGATCTCGAAAGGATATAAATACGGTTTTTAAGAAGAAAAAAATTTCTAAATAAAACTAAATTTTTAAAAATTAAAATTATATAAAATTATAAATCCATATTTTCATTATATTGTGAAACTATATTTTTATAAAAATTAAAAATTAAAATATGTCAATAAAATACTATCAAGTTACTAAAAAAACTGGTTTTCAATAAAATACCATAAACTTTTACAAGCTAGGTATTCATCATCAAAATACCTCAATACTTAAAACACATGCTCATAAAAACCCTAAGTAATAAAAATCACCCTCGTGGTTTTATTTTTACTCTATATTAAAAATATTTTTCATAAAACCCCCTCGAGATATACAAAACAATATTTAAGCATTCTAGTAAATATAGGTTTAAGCGGGATCAATTCTCTTGAGCCCCAGAGAGCCAGAGAAAGTGAGTGCTTGCCTATTCAGGTTAGAAAACTTAACAGGAGTTATCAATGGCAATTGTCTTGGAAAAAGACACAAATCCTGCCGCCCATATGCAGCCATTGCCGATGACTCCCGAACCTAAAAACTCAAGAGTTTAAATCAGTTTGCAAGTGTCTGACTTAGTCTGAGTCCAACCTCAAACCTGAATCCAAAATCAAACATGAATACTTGATTATGAACATGAATATTCGAATTCAAACATCAATATCAAATATGTATACTTGACCTGACCTGACCGAACTATGATTATAACTTGACATAACTATTTGAATACATGATTACATCCTGAACATGAATACTTGAACATTTTGTATCCATGGTTTCGGCCAAGACTTGTAAATATAATTTATACAATACATTACGCGGGGATGAAGTGGTAGATTGGTACGGAACGTATATCGTGGCACGAGAGGACACTTAAAAGACACTTACATGAATTCTCGTGTCGTTGTCCCGTGGGTTATGACGGAGCATTTTACTACATGTTACCATAGTCCACGGGGTAAGATAGACTCCTCTCGTATATATGAATACCTTCTTTACCAAAGTACAAATAACCACGTTATAATAACTATCATTCGGTCATATACAACTTTACATGTTTATTTCACTTTATATACTATCTTCTCCTTCTTCTTTTGAGACTTACCGAGCGTTAGTTCGCTGACGACATTCCTTTCTGTTTCTTTTATTGGAATGTTCGTCAAGAGGATCGGACTCTGAGGAGACAGAGCCGAGCCAGGAGGACTAGTACCAGCTTACAGCTCAGCCGGACTACTAGTTCTTCTTGCACTTATTTTCTGTATGCCATTTGTTCCCTCATAAAATATCAGGAATACCCAAATGGGGTATCACGTGTCCCCACGTGACCAGAGGTCACGTGCAGACACGTGATAGGTTCCTGTGATCTCTAATTTATAAAATTAAATTCTAGTCAAACAATCAATCAGTGGAGTCACGTGTCCACACGTGATGGGCCTTTAAACCCACTGAAAAGAATAAAAAAGTATAATAAAATAACAAGGAAAAATCCCAATGGGGCATCACGTGCTCACACGTGACCAAGGGTCACGTGCTGACATGTGATGATTCCTTAGTTCTTTAAAAACAACAGAATTAAATTCTGGTTAAATGCTTAATTGGGGAGTCACGTATCAACACGTGATGGGTTCATAAGCTCTTTAATTAATAGAATTTAATTCTATTTAAATGATCAAACAGTAGGTCACGTGCTAACACGTGATAGACTCTTAAACCTTCTGAACTAATAGAATTAAATTCTAATTAAGGGAAATCAAAGACCCTAACTGGGAAAATATTTCTTTAAATCTTTCCAAACAAAAAAGATGGTGCTCTGTAAAATAGAGCATTGTTGGATTAAAAATCCAATGGTGATTAAAAATCATCAATTTATGGAAAGATTTTATACAAGAAAAGATTTCCCTGAAATTCACCAAGAATAACAAACAGAATATCTTATGGATTAAAAATCCAATGGTGAATAAAATTCAATGAGTAATCTAAAAGATCATGTTAGTTACAGAAACAACCAAGATCTTTCAATGAAAGATTTATTAAACAAATTGATTCTTTTCTTTCTCATATAAATAGGAGCCAAGAACAGAAGAGAAGGGATCTTTGGAATTTTGATTTTCTGGAGAAAAACAACAACAGAGAGGAAAAAGAGAGGAGAATTTAATTCTCAAGAGAGAAAAGAAGATCTTTTCAGAGAAAAGAAAACTTAGGTGAGAAAGGGGAAAGAGATCTAAGCTCCAACAAAAAAAAAGAATTTAATTCTCAAATTTAAGAGTTTAACTCTTCTGAATAAGAACTTGGTTCTTCCTTTGGTTGAAGATCTGCAGAAGCAGATCTCCCCACAAGTTGAGAATTTAATTCTCATCGGGGAGATTCTGTCATGCAGATCTAAAACTTAGAAGGGAGAATTTGAGTTTAAGGAATTTAATTCCCCTAAATTCATAGGAATTTAATTCCTCCAAATAAAATTAGGGTTTAACCCTATATGAGAATTTAATTCTCCCAAATTCATAGGAATTTAATTCCTCCAAATAAAATTAGGGTTTAACCCTACATAAGAATTTAATTTTTTCACATACATAGGAATTTAATTCCTCTAAAACAGAATTAGGGTTTAACCCTATAGAGAATTTAATTCTTAAAACAAGAGACTTGGAACCCTCCATGCACGTAAAGAACTTGGTCACATGGTAACACGTGACCCTTCTCCTCAATAAGTAAAAAAAGAAGAAAGAACAAGACTAGGTCACGTGACCCCACGTGACCCTAAAACAGGTTCCCTTAAAATGAAAAAGAAAAACTTGGAGGCAATGCCTCACGTGCTCCCATGTGACCCTCAAAATAAAAGGAACAAAGCCAAAGGCAGAATCAATTTTGGGCGTCCTCACGTGTCCCCACGTGACCCCTTAATAAACACTTTAAAAATCAATACATGGATACCCATCACGTGCCAACACGTGATGGCCTGAAGACTAAAAGTGTTTAACACTTATTTGAATATTCTGAGAATAAAATAAAGGAGGTTTGGCCCAATTCTTAGGCGCCTCACGTGACCCCACGTGACCACCCCACTTTTAGTGTTTAACACTATTTTGAGCATTTTGTCCCCAGTGTTTAACACTGTTTTAAAGCGCATCACGTGGGAACACGTGATCGCCAAATATATGTTAGTGTTTAACACTATTCTCAAACCGGTCTTAGCCCAAATTGGCTAAGTCTTTCTGAGTCAAGACTCCCCTTTGATTAAACGCCGACTACATTCTTTCAAACTTGATCATTTCATATGATATTCAAAGAAAACTCCAGAGCCATGATGAATAGTCAATGCCCAATAAAAGACAAGGTGTTGTCAGAACCCTCAAACCCCTGTTTAGTATTGCTAAATAATGGGGGAGTTGAACCCAGACAAATGTTCAATAGTCCAACAAAGGGCCAACATTTCAAACTTAATTGGACTTAGCCCAAATTGGCCATAAGTCCTCAATTCAGATTTAACGGAGCCAATGTGCTCATAATCTAATTAATTGATCTTAGTTCCAAATTGGACTACAGATCTCCCAATCAACTTTGGTTCAAGGGTACATCTCTTCACTCCTTTGATATTTGTCGTTGTAATCCTTCAACGTCTTCAAAGAGGTAACGGGTCCCAATAGCCAATCATTCCACGGACTGTGGGGTCCTTAAACTCATGGACTATGATGTCCTTAACCTCGAACTGTGGGGTCCCTTTAAACCCACGGACTATGATGTCCTTAATCTCGGACTGTGGGGTCCCTTTAAACCCATGGACTATGATGTCCTTAACCTCGGACTGTGGGGTCCCTTTAAACCCACGGACCGAGATGTCCTTAAACTAACATTGGAACACCATGTCCTTAAATTGGTAATTGACCACAAAGTCCCTAAACTAAAACAATAGAGCCCAAGTGCTTTATTGTTGGATCTAAATGATCCTGTTAAGTAGATCTTAGTCTAAAATTAGACTAACGTATCCTTAACAAATGGTTAAGTTGACCTTAGTCTAAAATTAGACTGACGTGTCCTTAACAAACTGTTAAGTTGATCTTAGTCTAAAATTAGACTAACGTATCCTTAACTAACGTTTAAGTTGATCTTAGTCTCAAATGAGACTAACGTATCCTTAAACACAAACCAAAACCCAAATCTAAGAAAATACGGATTTGGACTAATCCACGCCCTACGGGCGACGACATAAATTAGTCTTCGTATACAATCCACGGGCAACCAAAAACAAAACAAACACCCACGACACGAAGTGACCATCTGGAGAAGGAAAAAGTGGTTACCGCGACGCGGTAGCGTAATTAACTGCATAGGCTTGCGCCTGTAGGGAAGAGCATCCCCACAATCAAAAACCCCTCAAATAAGAGGGAATCCAACGAAGGCTGCTACATCGGCCGCATCTGTCGAAACCTTCGATACATGGTGTCATAAATCAACTTGGCATCTTCGGAGAGGTGTACGGATAGCACCAATTAGCATCTGCCCCGAAATTCAGGCAAGACGGACCTACGCGGTCGTGTCTCCGTGTTTCGGCGGGGAACAGATTCTGGCACGCCCGGTGGGACCTTTTCCTCTTTCCACTCCACACTTCGTGTGTCGTGTTCGCGAACGAATCGCGGTTTGATATGGTTGCCCTTGGGTTCGAGGTACTAAGATTTGGTGTCTTGCTTTGTGAAGAAAACAGAAGATCAATGGCTTCAACCTGCACTAACTGCAACTGCAACTCTCGCTCCCTCCCGTCCGGAAGAGTGACTTACGGGCCCCAAGCGGCCTCCATCTTCGCTATGCCGGTGGAACAGGTCACTCAGGCCACCATTGGATTGTTCTTCGGGACTATGTTCCCGCCAACGAGCTTCACGCTCATGTACCAACACAAGAAGCTCAGAAGAAGTCGGTCTTTGATCTTCTTACAACTACTGCGGCCCTTCTTAACGGGTCGTCCAGCTCCAACGCCTCAGTCTTTGACAGACTGGGCCAAAGCTCAGTTGGGGCCATGAAGAAGCCCGCGATACCAGAAAGGGCTATCCCAAAAAGGATATCCATCCCTGCTCCCGAAGTCGTCAAGGAGGCTTCTCCTTCCAAAGGGTCAGTCTTCACAAGACTGACTATTTCAGCTCCTGTTCCAGGCAAAATCGTCAAGGTTGCTTCCCCTACTCGGAAGTCAGCCTTCGACAGGTTGGCCATCCCCACTCAGCGGACATCAGTCTTCAATAGGCTGACAACGATAACTTCTGACCAAGAGAGGGGGCATGAGGAAGTCACCCCTACAGCTGAGACAATCCCAACGGCTCGACACGCTCGACGTCGCCACTGGCGCCGAATGAGGAAGGCTGGGGGCAGCTCCCTTTCTGGACTAACTCCGCCAGCTCCCATGGTGGAAATCAATGCTGCTGTTCCAACTGGGAACAGTTTTGAACTGCTTATGAGGGTTCGCAAGAACTCTCCGACCGCCGTGCTGAAGAGATCTCCTCCACCTATGGAGATTACTACACAAAAGAAGCCGAAGCAGCCCCCTCAGCAGCTGTCCTCCAAAATTTATAAAGTCTGGCGACAGGTCCAGGAATCGGTGATTAACCAGGACTACTATCGTCGGCCAAAGAAGCTCAAAGCTCAGCAAGAAAAGAGCCATCTCGAGGTACCACAGAAGATGTCATCCGTCTGGGTGCCCGCTGCAACGGCTCCCTCAACGTCAACCGCTCAAAAGAGAAGGAGGCCAGAGAAAGCCCCTGTGACCGCGGCAGACCGCAAGGACGTTGAATCTAAACGCCCCAAGTCCGGGGGCATGGTAATACATACCGTTTATATAGCTTCCGGAAAAGAAGAAAGCCATGCTTCTACGGGTCATCGACCGCTTACCCGATCGATAACGAAGGCTCAGGAACAATAGCAGCAGAAACTTCAGGAGATACTGACTGCAATGGCCGCACTCACTGGGCCAAAAGAAAATCCAGAAACCTCGGAGTAGCGTCGGGAACAAGAAACTGATACCGATTTCCTCCGAAGAACGCTCGAGAGGAAAGAAAAAGAGGTTGCAGAGCAGGCAGCCAATATAAAACGAATGGCTTTTTTGTTCCAAGACATGGCTGGGATGATGTTACAGCCGGAACCTCCAGTTGAAGACCCCCCGATCATTGTTGAAGACGACAGAGGGGAGACATCGAACCCTCCTCAGGCTCTTTCAACAGCCAAAGAGGAGACCATCTCTAAGGCCGCTCTGGATGATTACATTGCTCAGCAAATACGAGCTCACCAGGCAAACGAAGTGGCTGGACAGATCGTTAAGACTGGACGACCTTATCTAGGCTGGTATGACCAAATAAGGTACCCGCCGGGATATACGATCCCTAAATTTCATGTATATAAAGGGACGGGGAATCCACATCAGCATGTCGCTCAATTCAGAGCCTTGTGCGGCAACACCGGGGGTGATGATAAACTTCTGCTCCGCCGGTTTGTTGGTAGCTTGTCGGAGACGGCATTCGAGTGGTATTCTGAACTTCTAAACGACTCCGTCAAAACTTTTGCAAAGATGGAGCTACTATTCATCCAGCGTTTCGCAAGTGCTAGTGAACGCACCCCAATAACGGCATTGATCTATGCCACGGTGAAGCCAGGTGAAACATGGGTGCAATACGCAATACGATGGCGAAATTTATGGTCAAAATGTGAGCAGCGCATCGAGGAAGCGCCGGCAGTGGGCATGTTTGTGGGCACTCTTGACCCTCAAGCAACTATTTCCCAATTCATGATGTTCTTCAAGCCAACCACGGTCCAGGCCTTGATCGACAAACTGACCCAAATGGACCAGATGGGTCATAGACCGTCTCCTTCAAAGCCGGAGCCGCGGAACGAAAAGGGTAAAGGGAAAGCGACCTTCGTCGCAAATGCTCAACGGCAGCCCAGTGGCCCAAAACTAACTGATCGCCTTGACGAGAGACGGCAATTCTATAATAAGAAAATAAAGCGTCCTTATTCGTTTCCCCGGGACAAAACGAGGAGATTGTTCGAACTATCAGTGCGCAACAGGCTCATCAACCTGCCGAATCCAAAACGCCCATTGCAACCCGGTGAGGCTAATAATCCTAATTATTGCCCCTATCACCAAGCGATAGGCCATCCAATTGAAGATTGCTTCATCTTCAAGAGCTGGGTTGAGGACCGGTATCAGCAGGGAAAATTCGCACTATCTGAGAAGTGGAAAGTAAGCCCGCCTCAGCCGCACGCTCTAAAAATGATGGACACACCGGGGGCATCATGCTCTTTTATAGAAGAAGCTCCAAGGGAGGTCGTTCTTTCAGCCAAGACTAAAAGAATACTGAAGGATCTCCAAAGATGTCCGGCGATTAGGTGGAAAAATCCACTGGAACCCGAGATCATTGAGGGAATGCTGAAACCGCGCCCAACTCCAAAGATTGGTGGGGATAGTCAAAGCGCTCACACCCAGCCGTCAAAGTTTTCGAAGAAGAAGAAGAAGACCAAAATGCCCGTGAAGCCTGGTGACAAGCACTCGGACTTGCAAAAATGGATTGACGCGTTGGAAGAATATAATCAAAAAGCGCGGACTCTAGTCACACTCCAAGAGTTTCTCAGCCACGTCCTTGAGGACGGAGATGACGACGATGGAGAAGACTCGTCGGATGAATCTGAGGATTACGTGGCAAGTTGCCATGTGATCTCTCACTCGTCGATAAATGATGAAGAAGCTCCTTATGCAGAGAAACTGGGGGCAGATCCTGAGCCGGAACTCCTAGGGCCATCGGACGAAATAATCGCTGCATTCCTAAACGAAGCTTTTTTGAAAAGTAAAGCTAACCGGGAGCGCGAAATGGCCATATTTGAAAAGGCCAAACGCCGGCGACTGGACGAAAGGGTCAAAGCACTCCCAGCAGATCAAAGTACACCCGCCGCAAATAAAAGCAGGTTCAAGACGAGGAAGAGGTTCGCCAAAGCCATATCGATGGGGATGAAGCTGCCACCCTCCGCAGGAAGCACTCCTGATGAAGCAGATATACATCCTAACTACTGCCTATATCATCGAAGGATTGTGCACCCTACTGAAGAGTGCATAGCCTTTAAAAACTAATGGCAGGGATATGTTGCTCACCGGCAACATTTCAAGCGGATGAAGCGCAAAGCTCGTTGGGAGCAAAGAAATACGACCGAGGAGCGCAAAAGAACTGCCACCAACTGTCACATGGTTGGCTACGGGGGATCGCAAGTTCTCACCTTCGAGAGTGACTCTGATGAAGAAATGACTCTCAGCCCTCTCTTTAAAGAATCCACCTCAGGAAAAGAGGAAGAACCGAAGAGCTGTGAGAACATTCAGCTGCACAATCGTACGCTGTCCGAAAAGAATCTCGGGCCCGCAAACAGTGGGTCGAATAGAAAAGATAAGGGGAAAGAAAAAGTCCCTGAGAATATCACCCTAGATGACCAAGTCGTTAAAGAGCTGATAGCCAAGGACCCGCCAAAGAAAAGTAAGGTGGATTACAACGTTCTTGCACACCTGAGGAAGATACCTTCGCGGCTCAGCATTGTCGACGCCCTTCTGCTATCCAAAGAAGCGAGAGATTCTCTGATCAGGGCATTACAATAACCCGAGCAATTCCAAGCTTTCCTCGCCGAAGAAAAGATGAAGGACGAGCTGGAAGGAGTGACACAGCCGATATCACCTTTGGCGATGAAGATCTCCTCCTCGGGACGTGCGAGCATAACCGTCCCCTCTATATCTCTGAATACTGTCATGATATCAAGATAGGCAATATCCTGGTTGACAATGGGTCCTCCGTCAATCTCCATAATGTGAGAGTATTGAAGGAAATCTGCATGAGCGTTCAGCACCTCGCTCGTGATAAAATCACCATCTCCGGATTTGACTCCCAGTCATGACGGACACTTGGGTCTGTAATATTGACACTACGCTTTGGGCTGCTTGTCACGAACATCAAGTTTCATGTCATTGACGCCAAGACTTGCTATAACGCTTTGCTCGGTAGGCCTTGGCTACACGAGTACAACATCATCCCTTTTACACAACATCAGTGTATGAAGTATTTTAAGGATGGTCTCGAGTACACTGTGACGGGGGAGTTGAACCCATTCTCCGTGAATGAAGTCCGAAAGTACGAAGATGCAAAATACTTCTTACCAGATTTTGAGGACACGGAAAGATGTCACAAACCGAAGAACAAAGCTATCACCACTATTCCGGTCTTCGGGAGTGATACCGAGGAGGAAGAAGAGATTGTTTATTCAGGTCCGCCCCAATGCAACAAGCCAGGACCGTCCAGCCCTATGTTAATCTTCAGCAGCAACTCGGAAGATGAAGTCAATGCCGTATTTTCTATTCGGCCATCAATGCAAGCCATCGCTAATGATGATCGGAGTTTGCAAATCGCCATGGTACCGCGGGAACATTACAAAGAGCTCGATGCACTTAACGCATATAATGTGCAGGAACTGCAGACATTCTATGTCCCTCCCAGGCGAAGAGATGAAAAGGCGATTCTCTTTTATCAATCCACGGAAACCAAAGTGGAGAAAAAAATTTGGCATGGTGAGGATTCTACACTTGACAGGCTCCAGCCCATCCGTCTGCCTAGATTTTACACAGAAGGCTTGAGAAGGCTGTTGAGGCGCCAAGGTGTACCCTTCAAACAGACCGCTCGACAAGCTCGGTTCTACAATAGGATTTAGGACGTCCCCGGAACTCAGTGAAAGTTGCCCAACGGGAAAATGGAAACGGTCGGGCTTGGATATGTCCAATCCAAGAAACGGGAACGAGTCCATGGTAGCTACGTCATACATGACTTCGATGAAGAAGGAGACGCCCTGTTAAAAGATGCTGACCCTGAACCAAAACGAGATCCTGCCATCAAAATGCCGAGTCCGTCGTTTGAAGAACGGATGGACAAGCTAATAAGGGAAGCGGGTCAAAAGATCCGGGATGACCATAACCGTGAAATGGCCATTTACGAGAAAGCCAGGACGCAGCGCCTCCTTCAGCAGGCCGTGGAGAATGACAATACTCCTCATCGCCAGCCCGTCATACAAAAGACCCGGCGCAGAGGCAAAAATAAACCAAAGAACGGAAAAAACGTTCGACAGCAGCCAAGCGGGTCTAAGAAGCCATGCGAGCAAGAGTCGAGCAGCTGGGATCCGTCCCTTATAAAGAAGATGGGTCGGGAATATTCTTTTCCCCAAGATAAGACAAAGAAGATATTCAATCTCGTCGTAAAGAATCAGATGATGACACTCCCGGAGTCCAAGCACCCTGAGCAAGCGAACGAGGTCTCTCACCCAGACTATTGATCCTATCACCGAGCAATAGGACATTCTCTCGAAGACTGCTTCGCCTTCAAGAACTGGGTCGAAGACCAATATCAATAAGGCAAGTTCGCTCTATCCAGCAGTTGGAGGGTAAGCTCGCCACAGAAGCACGAACCGAAAGCGACGAGTATAGCGGGAGTAGAACCAGATCAACATCGATCTTGGAAACGATCTCGTACCTATCACGCGATAACGCTGTCAGAAGAAGAGCCTGAGAATATGGATGACCTCCCCTGGTGCTTCGAAAACGATGATGGCGAGGTGATCTCAGAATTTCCACCGGCGCCAAAAGAGCTGGAAGATGGAATACATACTACTGCAGATAACCTCAAGAAAATTGATTTGGGGACGGCAAGTGACCCGCGGCCGACATTCGTCAGTGAGCTGTTGTCTGAAGAAAGGGTGGTTACGTTAAAGGACGTACTCATGCAGCATAGAGATTGCTTCGCATGGAACTATTCCGAGATGCCAGAACTAGATCCAGAGATTGTTGTACACAAATTGGTAATATCCCCGGACGTCAAGCCGATCAAACAAGCACAGAGAAGAATGCGGCTCGAGCTTGAGATGAGCATCAACGCCGAGGTCAAAATGCCAATCGACTCCGGCTTCATCCAAGAGGTTCAATATCCTGACTGGATTGCCAACATCGTCCCAGTAATGAAGAAAAATGGGACGGTGCGCATATGCGTAGATTTTCGGGATCTCAACAAAGATTGTCCAAAGGACGACTTTCCAGTACCGGTCACTGAGCTGATGATAGATAACACATCCACTCATGAAGTTTTCTCCTTCATGGACGGCTCGTCAGGATACAATCAGATAAAGATGCATCCCGAGGACCAGAAGCATACCGCTTTCTGGACCCCTTTGGGCATATTCTGCTATAAGGTGATGCCTTTCGGTTTAAAGAATGCCGGTGCCACCTATCAGAGGGCCATGACGAGGATTTTTGATGACCTCATACATGAAATCGTCGAATGCTATATCGACGACCTCATAGTTAAAAGCAAGTCATACGAATAACATTTAGAGCATCTGAAGACTGTGTTTCAGCGCCTTCGGAAATACAACTTGAAGATGAACCCTCTCAAATGCGCGTTTGGAGTTTCCTCGGGCAAGTTCCTAGGATTCGTCATCCGACACCGAGGCATTGAGATAGACCCGTCGAAGATCAACGCGATCATGGAAATGCCTCCTCTAAGGACTCTTAAGCAACTACGGTCTCTCCAAGGAAATCTCGCGTATATCAGGCGGTTCATAGCTAACCTCTCCAGAAAGTGCCACCCCTACAGTCACTTGATGAAGAAGGTAACCCCATTCTTCTGGGATCGTAAATGCCAAGGCGCACTGGACGAAATCAAGCAATACCTACAGAATCCTCCGGTGCTAACCGCTCCAGTCAAAGGAAAACCCCTCATTCTGTATACAACTGCCCTCGAAGGTTCTTTAGGTGCGCTGTAGGCATAAGAAAACGACCAAGGGAAAGAGAGAGCCCTCTACTACTTGAGTCGAGTTCTACTAGGGGCAGAAAACAATTACTCCCCCATTGAAAAACACTGCCTGGCGTTAATCTTGGCAATAACGAAGCTCAGACACTATGCGTTGGCACATGAGGTCCATCTCATATCAAAGGTGGATCCTCTCAAATATTTGATGTCAAAGGCTATATTAACAGGTCAGCTCGCTAAATGGGCCCTGCTCTTGATGGAGTTCTCGATAACTTATCAGCCTCTTAAGGCAGTGAAAGGCCAGGCCATCGCCGACTTTCTCGCTGAGCATCCGATACTTGCCGACTCTCCCCTGAACTGCGAATTGCCAGACGAACACGCGTTTGACACGAGCGACGGAGAGAGAAGAGAAAATGATACCCGATGGGAACTCTATTTCGATGGGGCATCTTCCATAAAGAAGCGCAAACAAAGCACTCCCATAATCAAATCAGGGGTAGGCCTCATCTTCGTGACTCCACAAGGAGGGATAATGCGCTTTGCCTTCCCCTTAACAGAGCCGAGGACGACCAATGAAGCCGAATATGAAGCTTTGATAGCAGGTCTTGAAATCTCCGTCGACATGGGAATTGAGAACCTCCTCATATACGGAGACTCCCAGCTGATCGTTAGCCAAGTTAACGGCGACTATCAAACGTGCAAGCCAGAGTTAGTGAAGTACGGCGAGAGAGTACAACAACTGCTGACTCAAATTCCTTCCTACACCTTGGAAAGCATACCGCGTGCGGAAAATAGCAAAGCGGATGCATTAGCCAAGCTTGCTAAGAAATTGGCCGACGAGAACCTCGATGACGTGAGGATCGTTGTGCAAAGCCGTCGGGTTCTTACACCGACAGAAATATCTCCGGAGTTGTCCGAAGAAAAGGGAGCGACCGAGCAAACGACTCTGCGAATAAAAGACCAGGAAAAGGCTAAGGATTGGAGAGAAGTATTGATAGATTACTTCAAATCCCGTCGAACACCTGAAGATGCATCCTCGAGACATCAGCTCATGAAACGAGCTCTTTCTTTTGCATTCGTCAATGATACTATGTATAAGAGATCGTTTGACTCTCTGTGGCTAAGATGCCTGGGATCTGAAGAGGCAAAGAGAGTCGTCCAAGAAACTCACGATGGACTCTGCGGTTCTCACCAAGCCAGCCCGAAGATGAGCTGAAGATCAAAATGATGGGCAACTATTGGCCCATGATGATCCAGGACTGCCTCGAATACGCTAAGCAATGCCACTCGTGCCAGATTCACGGGGACTTTATCCATCAGCATCCGAATCCACTGCATCCAACGGTGGCTAGCTGGCCGTTTGAAATGTGGGGAACTGACATAATCGTCCCCATCGAACCAGCATCGTCCAGAGGACATCGATTCATTTTGGCGACAACTGATTACTTCTCCAAATAGGCAGAAGCAGTACCGCTGAGGGAAGTGAAGACGGAGAATATCCTCCATTTCTTCAAGACGCGCATCATTTATCGATTTGGAACTCCGCGACGGATCATCTCCGATGACGGGCTAGCCTACAGAAGCCACAAGATCAGCCGCTTCGCACAACAGCATAACATAGACTGGAGATACTCTTCAGTCTATAATCCTCGAGCTAACGGTCTAGCTGAGGCTTTCAATAAGACCTTGACAAAGATCGTGAAAAAGACGGTGTCTCGAAATAAGAAGGACTGGCACAAGAGACTGCATGAAGCTCTATGGGCGTATCGAACTATGCTCAAAACGGCCACGAACACAATACCGTACGCGTTGGTATTTGGTACGGAAGTGGTACTCCCCCTCGAGATAGAGCTGCCCTCTCTACGAGTGGCAGTTCACTACGAGCTAACAGACGAAGAAAATGCTCACCTGCGGCTTGAGGAGCTCGATGCCCTTGATGAAACCCGGCTCATAGCGCAACAAAATCTGGAGGCTTATAAAGCAAAGATGACGCGCTCATATGAGAGATTGACTAGGCCGAGAACATTCCGCCAAGGCGAACTCGTGCTAGTGGTCAAAAGACCTATGATCCCTAATCGTGCCAAACGGGGGAAATTCGAGCCGAACTACGAAGGACCGTATATCATAGACAAAGTTTACCAGGGTGGAGCCTACCTACTCATGGAAATGCATGGGGAAAGACCTTTCAGGCCAATAAACGGTCGCTTCCTGAAAAAATACTACGCATGACGAGTCACGGCCTAGGTCAACGATAGATAACGACGCCTATGTTCGCTCGCTATCTTTCTAAGCCCAAACTCTATAAGTAGTAGCCGGTTTATGGACCGAAACGTCTTTAAACTAACGATGGACCACTATGTCCTAAAACTGGCGATGGACCGAAACGTCCTAAAACTAACAATGGACCACTATGTCCTAAAACTGGCGACGGACCGAAACGTCCTTAAACTAACAATGGACCACTATGTCCTAAAACTGGCGACGGACCGAAACGTCCTTAAACTAACAATGGACCACTATGTCCTAAAACTGGCTGTTGATCGAGACATCGATAAACTACTGTGGACTGCAGCATCCCAAGGCTGACACAAAAAAAATAATAAAAAAAAGAAGGAAAAAAAAGAAAACGGTATGTCCATAAGCAAAATGGGTACGGATGAAAACCCGAAATGGCTCCGTGAGTAAAAACAGCAGGGCTACCGGCGAGTTTTTGTGAAAACCCGAAAGGGCGCAACCTCGTTAAAAGACACTTGCAAGGTCCTCTCGACCTTGTGAGGAGAAACCACCTGCGTGAGATCCTTACGACTCACAAGGGAACAACACACTTAGGATCCCCATGATTCCTAAGGAGAAATTACACTTGCGAGATCCTCACGACTCGTAAGGAGAACCCTCCTATGAGACCCTCACGGCTCATAAAATTCAAAAGTCTTAAGCTATAGAGATCTGAACCTGTTCTTAATCCATCACAACCTCCAATTCTACCCTACAAGTGGTTCAATATTGACCCTTGTATACAATCCACGGGCGCGAATAAACAATTCCCTAACAAAGTCTCATCCGGGACTAGAGATATGTTTACACAGTGAACAGACCTTGTAAGTCATCTCGACTTATAATGAGAAAGCACTCTTGTAAGATCCTTACGACTTATAAGAGAACATACGCTTAGGAATCCTCACGATTCTTAAGCAGAAAACGCACCTACGAGATCCTCACGACTCATAGGGAGAAATACCTTTATGAGACCCTTACGGCTCATGAAGTCAAAAGCCTTAGTCGACAGGATCCTAACACTGTCTACAAAGCCACCTTTGTTCGACATCGATGAAGGCAGATGATGATTCGCTCCCGGAAATATCCCAGTTGTAGCGATGCTGAAGCCGAAATCGGTGTCAAATCCCAAAATTCGCAGCGAAAAGCTAGCGAGCCACAAATGCATAGAAAATAGCCGAAATGATGGGGCAACTTGCAACAAAATCAGCAAGTAAAAGTGTATGCATGCAAAATAGCCGAAATGATTGGGCAATTCACAATAAAAAGCAGCGAGTAAAAATAAAACAAATAGCCGAAATGATTGGGCACCGCGAAAAATAGCTGAAATGATTAGGCAATCGCGACTTTCGCGATATAAAAAGCTGAAATGATAGAGCGTCGCGGAAAGAAAAATATATAAAATGAAACCTTTTGCCCTACAGGTGATATCGCATCAATCCCTGTATACAATCCAGGGGCCCAAACAAAGAGGGAATCACACCTTCCCTCCCCAGGATCCAGCCGAAAGAGAGCCAAGTCTCGACTGTTCACGGAGAGCCTGGAGATCATCTCAACATTCGTCTCATTACAACAGACGCACCATCAAGCAAAGCGGAACTGCAGCAATTCCCAGTTCCATGACTCGGCGGTGCACAGATGACCGAGAGTCAAACCCCGACTCCGTGAAATGCGGATAAAGTCAACCCTTCCTGGTTTCGTGGAACACGGCCTATGTCAATCCTGACCCCGTGGGAAACGTCCAGAGCGGAGCCTGGTCCTCGCAGAACACGGCTATGTCAATCAGACCCCGTGGGAAGCATCCAGAGCAAAATCCTGGTTTCGTGGAACACGGCCTATGTCAATCCTGACCCCGTGGGAAACGTCCAGAGCGGATCCTGGTCCTCACAGAACATGGCTATGTCAATCAGACCCCGTGGGAAGCATCCAGAGCAAATCCTAGTTTCGTGGAACACGGCCTATGTCAATCCTGACTCCGTGGGAAACGTCCAGAGCGGATCCTGGTCCTTGCAAAACACGGCTATGTCAATCAGACCCCGTGGGAAGCATCCAGAGCAAATCCTGGTTTTGTGGAACACGGCCTATGTCAATCCTGACCCCGTGGGAAACGTCCAGAGCGGATCCTGGTCCTCGCAGAATACGGCTATGTCAATCAGACCCCGTGGGAAGCATCCAGAGCAAATCCGGGTTTCGTGGAACACGGCCTTGTTTCCTGATTTAAAATCAGGAAAGCTTCTGTGGAAAGCTTCAAATAGGGGCCACGCGCTTACACGTGACCAGCAGTCACGTGTTGACACGTGACCTATAAAGTGCAGAAAAGGCGCACAATGAATCGCTGAGCAAAGTTAAGGAAAAGAGCTTCAGAAGAGGTCACGTGCTTCCACGTGACCAGGGTCACGTGTTGGCACGTGACGTTCAAAGCAGCAAACTCACTCTCCAACTGAACCAAGGAAAGAAGTGCCAGACAGGGGGTCACGTGTTCACACGTGACCAGGGGTCACGTGGTAACACGTGACGGCTAAGCAGCAGAAGAAGGCAGAACGCAGAAAGAAAGAGGATCCTTCATTCCAAAAGGGGGGTCACGTGTCCGTACGTGACCATGGGTCACGTGGTCACACGTGACCGGCTTTCAAAGCCCTTTTTGTCAACAGAATTAAATTCTGAGAGAAATGCGAATCTTGCCAAAGGAACGCAACTATATGCATCCAATCAAATTAAAGATTCAGAGGTCATTTATTTATGGAAAATCTCGGGTTTGGAAAGATTTCCCCCTTAAATCTAACCAAAATAAAAAGGGAGAATCTCTGGGTTTGAAATCCAACGGTGAATAAAATTCACCTAATAATCCAAAGGTCCAGAATGAACAATGGATGCAAATCAAATATCTCCATGAAGATTCGTCAAAAACTGATTGACTCGGCTGCTTCTCCTATAAATAGGAGCCAAGAGATACAAAAAAAAAGAAGGAGATACAGGAGCAGAGAAAGAAAAAAGGAGAAAAGCTTTGATACTTGAAAAAGACTTGGATCTTCTGCAAAAAACCCTAGGTAAGAAAGGGAAGGCCTTTTGAAAGAGGGGGAATTTAATTCCCAACAGAGTTTAACTCTGATACATAAAACAGAAGAGCACATTTCTTCTCTCTTTGATAGAGGATCTGCAAAGTGCGCATCTCCCTTTAGGTTGAGAATTTAATTCTCAATGGGTTGAGATCCTGCCATGCAGATCCAAAACATAGAGAGGGAACGCAAGCATGAGAATTTAATTCTCGCAGAACTATAGGAATTCAATTCCTTTAAAAATAAAATTAGGGCTCGACCCTGTATCATGGGAATTTAATTCCTTCAAAACAAAAGAAACAGGGTTGAATCCTAATTAAGAATGTGGTTCTGTGGAAATAACAGGAATTTAATTCCCTTAATTATAATTCTTTAAAATGGGAAGTATAATTCCTTGAAAGCTTTTATTAAGGGTTGAACCCTCTTCAGTTCTCCACATAAACGAGGAATTTAATCCCTACAGAAAATTCAGAGTTTAACTCTACAAGTCCTCAAAAGGAAATAGGAATTCAATTCCTCTGAAATTTAAAAGTTCGAGGAATTTAATTCCTGAAAGAAACAGATCCTCTAAAAACTACATAGAGGTAGGGTCACGTGCTGCCACGTGACCCCCCCAAAACCCCTACAGAAGTCCCTTTGAGGCAGCACCCCACGTGACCCACGTGACCTTGGCAGAAACTCTAATATACAAGCATTTGAATGCCCATCACGTGATGGCACGTGATGCTTTGAAAGAAGTGATAATTTCAGCAGAACAACTGAAGGGAGGGCGCTCTCATGTGCTGCCACGTGACCCTTCTTGCCTTAGTGTTTAACACTAAAATTAAAACTCTCAAGCCCAGTGTTAAAACACTGTCGGGCCTTAGCATTCAATGCTGGTTAAAGAGCCTTATTGGCAGTGTTCAACACTGATCTGTTTTAGTGTTTAACACTAATTTGAAAAAGCCTTATTACTGGTGTTTAACACCAATTATCTCTTAGTGTTGAACACTAACTCATCAACCTTATTCCCAGTGTTCAACACTGATCGCTCTGAAGTGTTTAACACTAGGCTTTGGTCTAATTGGCTGAAGGGATAGAGGTAAACATTCTCCCTCAATGGACCAACAAAGAGTCAATATTCCAGACCTGACTAGACTTAGCCCAAGCTGGCCATAAGTCCTCAATCTGTGATTAACTGAGCCGATGGGCTCATGACATAATCGATCAGTCTTGACCCAAATTGGGCCAGGGACTATCTAATCCACCCCGGTTCTAGGGTACATCTCTTCACTCCTTTGATATTTGGCATTGTAATCCCTCAATGTCTTCAGAGAGGTGACGGGTCCCGAAGACCATTCATGACATGGACTGTGGGGTCCTTAAACCCATGCATGATACAAAATTCCTGGTTACGTGGAACGTGGATAACGTCACTCTTTGACCCCGCGGGAAACGTCCAGAGCGGATCCTGGTCCTCGCAGAGCACGGCAGTGAACCCGTGTGAAGCATCCAGAGCGGAGCCTGGTCCTCGCCTAGCACGGCAGCGAACCCGTGTGAAGCATCCAGAGCACATACCGGACTGTGGAGTCCTTAAACCCATGGACTATGACGTCCTTAACCTTGACCGAGATGTCTTTAAACTACCCATTGACCGAGATGTCTTTAAACTACCCATTGACCGAGATGTCTTTAAACTACCCATTGACCGAGATGTCTTAAAACTACCAATGGACCGCGATGTCCTTAAACTACCCATGGACCGCGATGTCCTTAAACTACCCATGGACCGCGATGTCCTTAAACTAGGACCATAGAGCCTCTATATGCTCTTTTGGTTGGATCTAAACGGTCCTGTTTAAGTTGATCTTAGCCTCAAAGATGGCTAACGTATCCTTAAACCTTCAAACAGATTGGACTACGAATCCCCCCCAAATTAACTCTGGCTCGAGGGCACATCTCTGAACTCCTCTGACATCTGTCGTTGTAATCCTTCAACGTCGTCAGAGAAGTGACGGGTCCCGACGGCCATACATTCAGTGGACCGCTACGTCCCTAAACTGGAACATTAGAGTCCAAACACTCTTTTGTGGGATCTAAACGATCCCGTTAAGTTGATCTTAGTCACAAAGTTAGACTAACGTATCCTTAACAAACGTTTGAGTTGATCTTAGCCCCAAGCATGGCTGACGTATCCTCAAACCAAACCCCCAAACCCAAATTTAAGATAATGCGGATTTGGACTAGTCCATGCCCTACGGGCGACGACATAACTCAGTCTCCGTAGACAATCCACGGGCAGTAAAACATAAAACAAAACCCACGACACGAAGTGACCATCTGGAGAAGGAGAAAGTTGTTACCGCAATGCGGTAGCGTAATTAACTGCAGGGGCTTGCGCCTGCAGGGAAGAGCGTCCCCACAATCAAAAACCCCTCAACGAGGGGGAATCTGACGAAGTCTGCTACATCGGTCGCATCCGCTCAAACCTTCGATACATGGTGCCATAAACCAACTTGGCATCTTCGGAGAAGTGAACGGATAGCATCAATTAGCATCTGCCCCGAATCTCAGCGCCAAGACATCGCAGCCTTGCGCGCCGTCGTTCGGAGGGGAACAGGCCTATGTCAATCCTGACCCCGTGGGAAACGTCCAGAGCGGATCCTGGTCCTCGCAGAACACGGCTATGTCAATCAGACCCCGTGGGAAGCATCCAGAGCAAATCCTGGTTTCGTAGAACACGGCCTATGTCAATCCTGACCCCGTGGGAAACGTCCAGAGCGGATCCTGGTCCTCGCAGAACACGGCTATGTAATCAGACCCCGTGGGAAGCATCCAGAGCAAATCCTGGTTTCGTGGAACACGGCCTATGTCAATCCTGACCCCGTGGGAAACGTCCAGAACGGAGCCTGGTCCTCGCAGAACACGGCTATATCAATCAGACCCCGTGGGAAGCATTCAGAGCAAATCCTGGTTTCGTGGAACACGGCCTATGTCAATTCTGGCCCCGTGGGAAACGTCCAGAGCGGATCCTGGTCCTCGCAGAACACGGCTATGTCAATCCTGACCCCGTGGGAAGCATCCAGAGCAAATCCTAGTTTCGTGGAACACGGCCTATGCCAATCCTGACCCCGTAGGAAACGTCCAGAGCGGAGTCTGGTCCTCGCAGAACACGGCTATGTCAATCTTGACCCCGTGGGAAGCATCCGGAGCAAATCCTAGTCCTATAGAACACGGCTAAAGTCAATCTTGACCCCGTGGGAAATGGCCAGAGCAATCCCCGACTCCGTGAAATGTGGATAATGTCAACCTCGTCCACCACTTACAGGTCCTCACGACTTGTAAGGGAGAAAACTCTTTTGTGAGATCCTTACGACTCTCAGAAGAAAACGCACTTAGGAATCCTCACGATTCCCAAGGAGAAATTACACCTACGGGATCCTCTCGACCTGTAAGGAGAAGATTCTTTATGAGACCCTCACGGCTCATAAAGTTGAAAAGTCTTAGGAGGCAGATCTTAACCCTGAATCCTAAGCCATCGCTGTCCTATAGAGAAATCAAAATAGATTATCCACAAAATGCATATACTAAAAGGGACACACCATCATGAAGCAAAATATGTCTTTTATTCATGAATCAAAATGAATACAGAGTACAATTTATGAAAGAATAAAAGAAAATATACTCTCATTCAGGAGTATGTACAAAAGAAGAATAAAAAATATATATACAATTCTTCAAGCAGGCGGACGATTCAGTAGATTTGCCAATTCATCCCTTTTCCGCTAGGCCTCGGCTTCATGATTCATTATCGTCAAAAGACGGGCCTCCGCTTGAGCCTGTTGGGCCTGGTATGAGGCAAGCCGGCTTTCAATCTCTTTTTCAGCAACCTTATGGGCTTCGACCATTTCACGAGTAAAAATGACGGCCTTATCAATGGTTACCACCTCCTTGATAGCCTCTTGAAGCACCCGCCAAAGTTCATATGACCTAGTGGTCTTGGCTGTAAGATTGGCTTGAAGCTCCTTCAGCGCTTTGGAAGCCAGCTCCCTTTCCGAAAACTTTCGGCTGAGCCTCTTATCGCATGATATCATGTTCGCAGTGCATCGCTCAATCAGCCCCCGTAAGCTCGCCTTCGCGGCCACAACCTCTGAATGAAGGCGTGTACATTCAAGAATATGCAAGCAAGCCTCCACCTGCCGACAAAACTCAACCCGGACTTGTACCAATGTTTCACTATGGTAGGTGGCAAGAAAGGGAAGGGAACCGTTGGCTTCAGTGGCAAACGCTTCGGCCGTGATCAGACTGCCAGCATGAAGGTCTTCAATCAGGGCTGATAGGGAGTGAAGGCTTAGCTTTGCCATCTGTTTCGAGGCACGTAGAGCATAGGGGCCGGGTGGCATGACGATGCGAGATTCCAGCGTAGTAAGAACTGGCAAAGCTGTTAAGATTTATAAACAATCAGCGAAACTTGTAAGCAAAGAGCAGATGGGACAACGTTGAGATTTTACTTACCCACAGTCATGCAAGAAGGGTCCGAAGGCTCCCCAGGCCCGTCAAGAATCTCAACCTCATCATCGGCTTCCAGAACTGTAGAAGGCATCAATGTCATTATATAAAATAATAATAACGTCGTGAGGAGAGGGCAAATGGCACTACCTTACTCGGAAGAGAGGACGATGCGTTGAGGAGAGATCGCCTGTGGAGCGGCCATCTCCAACAGGCGCTGAAAAGATTTCCTGGGAGACAGATCAGCAATAGACGCCGCCAATCCGCGCAATTCTGAAAAGACAGAAAGGTTCAGATAACGGAGAGATTATTAATATGAAATATAGAAGGCTACCTTCGATGCTTCTCCCATTCTGGACTGGAGGGATAGCAGCTTCGGCGGCCTCCTCCATGCCTCCAGGCACATCATCGAGGACGTGGGCCGGTATAATAACTTCTGATCGAGGAGCAGTGGCCGCCACTGCAGGCTCCAGCGGAAGGACGGTAGCCTCGACTACCTGTTCCCTAGTCTCCGGGCCATCCCCAGAAAGATCCATTGAATCAGCGACCGGCGAAGAGGCCTCTTCCGGGGGAACAAGCACTTGGGGAGCGGGAATCACCGAGGAAAGCTCCATCGCAGGAGCAATAGTTGCATCGACCCCCTCCATACTGATTAGTGTCTCATTGGGGATATTTACGGAGTCCACAGTCAAAGCGCGACTCGAACTCAGATCCTCCGCCATTGCCGAAGTCCCTGCAAAGTTTTCATGAAGATAAGGATATATATATATATATATATATATGTATATGAGCAGTACAAAATATTACAAAGAGATATATGAGCATACCGATGCGCAAAGGAGCCTCTAGTATGGCTTTTTCGAGCTGACGCTCCTTCCTGAGGAGGTATGCTCGCCAAGGTTCGAGGGTAGACTCGTGGCCACCGGTCCACAACGAAAGTGCATCTTCGACGTCGGCTGAGACAGCTTGCTTAAGGGCTCTCTCGCCCCCTTCTTCAAAAGGACCTATGAATATCCGCCGTATCGATGGAGGGTCTTCGTAAAAGATAACAGCAGGATAAGGCCTCTTCGGGATCCTTACATTTTTGGATTCATCTTGTGAGCATCTTATAGCCTCAGCCAATTGTGCGGCTTCCTCAGCAGATGAACCCGGGAAAAGCAGACCACCATCTGATTCTTGCATGGCTAGTGGTTCATCTTGAAGGATAGGCTCGGATGCCACTAAAGAGTCGAGCAGATTGGTGACCATCTTCTTTAGCCTCTTGGACCCAGAACTAACCGCCGAAGACGATCGCTTCCTTCCCCTTGGTGCTTTGGTACGGCGTTGACCCACTTCGCCTTCAAGGTCCTCGCTCGGCGGTGCTACCGATGACGACACGGCCATTGCTGACGCCGCAGCTGATGATACTGCTACTGGTGCCCTATTGACCCGTGATTGAGCTCTAGTACGCAGTGGCATACCAGCTGTGGGAGTTAAATCCACTTCCGCCGCATCCGGAATAAGCACGACGCTAGTATCTCTCAAGGGAGGGCGAACCGCTGCACGCGGTCGCGGCGGAACACCCGTGGCCTGGATCGGAGTAGGAGCCCTATATTCGAGGAGAACCCTCCTCTCCTCGGCAATACTTGGACTGACTCGGTGGAGGTACCAGCCCGTGAAGGACCCCACACATCGAGGAATATGATCAGCTTTAGGAATCACGAAGCGAGAGCCAGTGTTCAGCCGCATGAAGTGATGAGCGGTGTCACGAACAACTTCTGATGACGGGCTAGGCTCCACTATAAATGCCTCAAAGGGGACAGCCTGGTCATATCCGAGTTGCCGAGCAAAGCGGTGTGGGTTGTACCACATAAAAAGGGCCGCACCGTTCTGACGAAATACCAGATAACCTGGTCTGATCGAATATAGGTGCATGGCTTCCCTGGGCTTCAGAGAAGGTACTCCTTCTTTTGATGAGTCGCAGAGCTGTTGAAACATTCCTGAGGGAGCAGAGAGGACTCGATCGTTGAATACCATCCCGCCCGTATTGGCATAGGGATTAATCAGCACGCGAATAGCCCCAGACTGAGTCGGGTCAGGAGCAGAAGCGTCCACCAGCCGCATGAGTCGCGGAAAATTGTAAGCGTCATAAAAGCTGGGTCTTTGGTGCGCAGCAAATGCCCCCAGCACATGCATCTCAATCCAGAACGTAAAGTAATGAAGAGAGAAATTTACCACATCTACGCCTGGGGTTGAGGTATTAGCCGCAGTGCTTAGCCCATGATACAGATGCGCCAGCCCCGCAATACCCACAGCTAGTCGCGTCCCCTCGGCAATGCGATGAGCGGGGTAAATAACCGAGGCTCTCATGAAACGATGGTGCATGGGAATAGCGAACCAACTAAGCCAAACATTCATGAAGCCCACGAAGAAAGTCTCCTCATCCATACCAGGAGCTGCGATCGACTCGAAAGACACGGCCGACATGATGGGAATGTAGAACTGCGGCAAGTCATCTTCTTTAGCCGGCCGCTTATTTAAACCAAACCCAAAGGGGTCGTTGATATTTGCGAACTTCGGAGCCGTCTTTGATAGAACGTCTTCGCGAAGGAAGCAAGCGATAAAGCTTTTGAAAGTGACGCCCTGCTCCTCTGACTCTGTGAATAGCTTCTCAAAAATGCTCAGAGTCTTGATCAAACTTGAACGCTTGTGGCGAACGGCATTCTCGGTCGACAGGACGTCAAGCATGGCAGGCTCGGTTTCGAAGACATACTCATAAGGAGGCAGTAGTTCTTCATAGAGTGTCCCCCTGACCGGCAACCCTGAGATTTCGCGAAACTCTTCCAGAGAAATTGAAACTTCGCGGTCCCCTAGAAAGAAGGTGTTGGTGGGAAGATTCCATTGGTTTAACAAGTCCTTAACCAACCAGACATGGGGAGACTGATAGTGGAAAAGAGACGCATATATCGCCTGATAGAGTCCGACCCTCTGCAGTCGCGCACGATGGGCGGACAGGATATAACGAGCCCAAAGAAGGTAGCCCGTGGGATGTCGAGGGGTAAGCCCTATCTTGTAAATCTGTCCCCATGGCTGGGCTTCTCCTTGGCAAATGCGGCGCCCTAAAATGTCTATAGCCGGCACAGGATGGTTCGGAATACCGGTTGTTGATGGCTCAAGCCATCCCATAGGGATCTAATTCAGCATCTCCACAGCAAAGGCGGTCCGTGGATGATCCATCGGCAGAAATGGATAGGTAGGCTCTGTCGGTATCTTGCAAAGAAAACCGCGGCGACCGCGGATGATATGACAGTACCAGGTCCCCCATAAAAGTAGGTTGGTGCAATTAGGGTCGTGAGCTCTAATCATCGCCATCACCTCTTCATCAGATGGTGACTGAGGAAAGGCAGCCTCCGAGCGGGTGAAAGGAAAGTACGGTAGAGAAGCCATTGTTCCTGAAACAAAGGAAATAAAGCTGTTAATGAAGCCCGCACATGTGTGTGTGTGTGTGTGTGTGTAAGACAGTGGAAGAAAACGACAAAGAACTTATTTTATGGGAACATTGGTTACAGAACATAGGGACCCTACAAAATCAATATGGCGGCTCACTAATGATGATGCTGAGCAATCATCATGAGGACAAAAGGAAGATTCTCAATAAATTCAAACAACACTGCACATTCCCCAAGGAGAAAACCCACTGCAGAACCCTATGCAAATCATGAAGGATCTCTCTGGAAACATTTTCTTTTGCAAAGAACAACTCAGGATAAGAAAATCCCAAGAAGTTCTCTGTGAAGAACTAAGTTCTTTAGAGGAATTAAATTCCCAGAAAATTGGCAGAGCTAAGCTCTTGGAGATGGAATTAAATTCTAGAGGGAGGACAAGTATCATCATCAATCCCTTAAGATCAGAGAAACCCTAGCAAAAGGGGTTTATTATCTAAAGATTGGACATCTTTAAAGAACTTAGAAAGATGGGTTCTTTGAAGGGGAAAACCCTTGGTGTGGATCTAAAATCCAAAGAGTTTTTTTTATATATATATGAAAGTTCTTCGGTCGTTCAAACCCATTACCTGAAGAAAAGATTCTTTCTTAGACAGAGTTAAACTCCGAAAATTTTGGAACTGAGAACTGAGCTCTGAGAAAGAGAATTAAATTCTCAAAAGAAAATGAACAAGGAAGAAGACGAAAGAGTGGAGGCGCTTCTGAAGAGACCCCTGCATTTATAGGATGTGATGGGAAACGGTTCGTCTATCCCCTTCCCTAGACAGATCCAACGGCCACAAAAGGTGACAGCGTTGCACTCACGTGCAAACACGTGAGAACAACGCTGTGGGGGCATTTATTCCCTCATAAAATATCAGGAATACCCCAATGGGGCATCACGTGTCCACACGTGACCAGAGGTCACGTGTTGACACGTGATAGGTTCCTATGATCTCTAATTTATAGAATTAAATTATAGTCAAACAATCAATCAATGGAGTCACGTGTCCACACGTGATAGGCCTTTAAACCCACTGAAAAGAATAAAAAAGTATAATAAAATAACAAGGAAAACCCCAATGGGGAATCACGTGCTCACACGTGACCAAAGGTCACGTGCTGATACGTGATGATTCCTTAGTTCTTTAAAAACAACAGAATTAAATTCTGGTTAAATGCTTAATTGAGGAATCACGTGTCAACACGTGATAGGTTCATAAGCTATTTAATTAAAAGAATTAAATTCTATTTAAATGATCAAACAGTAGGTCACGTGCTAACACGTAATAAACTCTTAAACCTTCTGAACTAATAGAATTAAATTCTAATTAAGGGAAATCAAAGACCCTAACTGGGAAAATATTTCTTTAAATCTTTCCAAACAAAAAAGATGGTGCTATGTAAAATAGAGCACCGTTGGATTAAAAATCCAATGGTGATTAAAAATCACCAATTTATAGAAAGATTTTATACAAGGAAAGATTTCCCTGAAATTCACCAAGAATAACAAACAGAATATCTTCTGGATTAAAAATCCAATGGTGAATAAAATTCACTGAGTAATCTAAAAGATCATGTTAGTTACAGAAACAACCAAGATCTTTCAATGAAAGATTGATTAAACAAATTGATTCTTTTCTTTCTCCTATAAATAGGAGCGAAGAATAGAAGAAAAGGGATCTTTGGAATTTTGATTTTCTGGAGAAAAACAACAACAGAGAGGAAAAAGAGAGGAGAATTTATTTCTCAAGAGAGAAACGAAGATCTTTTCAGAGAAAAGAAAACCTAGGCGAGAAAGGGGAAAGAGATCTAAGCTCCAAAAAAAATAAAAAAGAATTTAATTCTCAAATTTAAGAATTTAACTCTTCTGAATAAGAACTTGGTTCTTCCTTTGGTTGAAGATCTGCAGAAGCAGATCTCCCCACAAGTTGAGAATTTAATTCTCATCGGGGAGATTCTGTCATGCAGATCCAAAACTTATAAGGGAGAATTTGAGTTTAAGGAATTTAATTCCCCCAAATTGATTGGAATTTAATTCCTCCAAATAAAACTAGGGTTTAACCCTATATGAGAATTTAATTCTCTCAAATTCATAGGAATTTAATTCCTCCAAATAAAATTAGGGTTTAACTCTACATAAGAATTTAATTCTTTAACATACATAGGAATTTAATTCCTCTAAAACAGAATTAGGGTTTAACCCTACAGAGAATTTAATTCTTAAAACAAGAGACTTGGGACCCTCCATGCACGTAAAGAACATGGTCACATGGTAACACGTGACCCTTCTCCTCAATAAGTAAAAAAAGAAGAAAGAACAAGACTAGGTCACGTGGCCACACGTGACCCTAAAACAGGTTCCCTTAAAATGAAAAAGAAAAACTTGGAGGTGATGCCTCACGTGCTCCCACGTGACCCTCAAAATAAAGGGAACAAAGCCAAAGGCAGAATCAATTTTGGGCGCCTTCACGTGTCCCCACGTGACGCCTTAATAAACACTTTAATAATCAATACATGGATACCCATCACGTGCCAACACGTGATGGCCTGAAGACTAAAAATGTTTAACACTTATTTGAATATTCTGAGAATAAAATAAAGGAGGTTTGGCCCAATTTTTAGGCGCCCCACGTGACCACCCCACTTTTAGTGGTTAACACTATTTTGAGCATTTTTTCCCCAGTGTTTAACACTGTTTTAAAGCGCATCACGTGGGAACACGTGATCGCCAAATATATGTTAGTGTTTAACACTATTCTCAAACCGGTCTTAACCCAAATTGGCTAAGTCTTTCTGAGTCAAGACTCCCCTTTGATTAAACCCCGACTACATTCTTTCAAACTTGATCATTTCATATGATATTCAAAGAAAACTCCAGAGCCATGATGAATGGTCAATGCCCAATAAAAGACAAGGTGTTGTCAGAGCCCTCAAACCCCTGTTTAGTATTGTTAAATAATGGGGGAGTTGAACCCAGACAAATGTTCAATAGTCCAACAAACGGCCAACATTTCAAACTTAATTGGACTTAGCCCAAATTGGCCATAAGTCCTCAATTCGGATTTAACGGAGCCAATGTGCTCATAATCTAATTAATTGATCTTAGTTCCAAATTGGATTACAGATCTCTCAATCAACTTTGGTTCAAGGGTACATCTCTTCACTCCTTGATATTTGTCGTTGTAATCCTTCAACGTCTTCAAAGAGGTGACGGGTCCCGATAGCCAATCATTCCACGGACTGTGGGGTCCTTAAACTCATGGACTATGATGTCCTTAACCTCGGACTGTGGGGTCCCTTTAAACCCACGGAGTATGATGTCCTTAACCTCGTACTGTGGGGTCCCTTTAAACCCATGGACTATGATGTTCTTAACCTCGGACTGTGGGGTCCCTTTAAACCCATGGACCGAGATATCCTTAACCTCGGACTGTGGGGTCCCTTTAAACCTATGGACCGAGATGTCCTTAAACTAACATTGGACCACCATGTCCTTAAACTGGTAATTGACCGCAAAGTCCCTAAACTAAAGCAATAGAGCTCAAGTGCTCTTTTGTTGGATCTAAATGATCCTGTTAAGTAGATCTTAGTCTAAAATTAGACTAACGTATTCTTAACAAATGGTTAAGTTGACCTTAGTCTAAAATTAGACTAACGTGTTCTTAACAAACTGTTAAGTTGATCTTAGTCTAAAATTAGACTAATGTATCCTTAACTAACGTTTAAGTTGATCTTAGTTTCAAATGAGACTAACGTATCCTTAAACCCAAACCAAAACCCAAATATAAGAAAATACGGATTTGGACTAATCCGCGCCCTACGGGTGACGACATAAATTAGTCTCCTTATACAATCCACGGGCAACCAAAAACAAAACAAACACCCACGACACGAAATGACCATCTGGAGAAGGAGAAAGTGGTTACCGCGACACGGTAGCGTAATTAACTGCAGGGGCTTGCGCCTGCAGGGAAGAGCGTCCCCACAATCAAAACCCCCTCAAATAAGGGGGAATCTGACGAAGTCTGCTACATCGGCCGCATCTGTCGAAACCTTCGATACATGGTGTCATAAATCAACTTGGCATCTTCGGAGAGGTGAACGGATAGCACCAATTAGCATCTGCCCCGAAATTCAGGCAAGACGGACCTACGCGGTCGCGTCTCCGTGTTTCGGCGGGGAACACCATTGTCTAGAAATTTTCTTTATATCATGGTATCTTTTCATTAAAAACAGTTGTATATAAAGTTGAATATAAATAAAGTTGTTGTTTCATTTTATTCTCTTGTCATTATTATTCATTTTTATATATTGCTTAATTACGCTTAACGTATTTATTTCATAGTACATACGTTGCAGCTTGCCACATCACCGTTTCCGTCTACTGGGAAGCGGGGCATGACAGTTTTTGGTTATTGTTTTTGAGACTGTAATAAATATTTTTGGATATTGTTATTATTTAAAAAATTTGTATTTAGTATATTTCTGCTTGTAGTTACGTAATTGATGTGCTTGCAGAAAAGTGTGTTGTAAATAACCGCAATCAAGACGGTGTCGCTAGTAGCTAGCCGCGATGAGTACGGGTCGTCCGCAGGTAAACGTGAACTTTTTTCTTACTTTAGACGAGTTGATTGAAGAAAGGTGATTGGTTGTAGATCTATTTTAATACGGATGCAAAATTTATGAAGAAGAGGCTTGTAGGGTTCATAGGACTTAGTAGTAATGAATGAATAATTAAAAATGACTCCTTTTATCTTTTAATAGTTTAAAACTAGATTGATAGTGATGAATGTAGATTAGGGTTCTTTGGAAGAAACTAGGGTTTCCCCGCTCTTAACCTTTATCCTTGCATCGATCTCTATTCATGTCTAGCCCCTAACAAAACAAGTGTTAAACCAATCTCAAATCGTGGTCGTGACTAGCAATAAATTGGTAGCGTGCCTGATAAGAATGTTAACATTTATTTTGCTAAAATTTATAGACTTTAAAAAATGTATAAAAGAAGTTAAATGATTTTATCATCCATTAATCTACCCTAACCTATGAACCCTAGCAAACTAGGAATTACTCACTCATGGTTTGAGATTTAGAAGAAAGATTGAAGAATGAAAACATGATTAAGATGCAGAAAATAAATACAGAAAGTAAGTGCGGAAATTAATTTGCAAAAAGACTAATAAAAACACTAACTTTATTAATCAACTATTGCATTTACAAATCCTTTGATGGTAGATTATAAGAACCCTGGTTTTTGCTCTCGCTCTCTATCTTGTTGGAGGTAGATGTCTAGCTGATGATCATCTGGATGCGTAGATTGCTTTAGACCTCTTGATCTCTTCGGTTGATTATCTTTAATATAAAGCTCTCAGTCCTATTTATAGTCACAGAAACTAGAAACCCTAGATTTCCTGAGTGAATATACGCTGTCAAAATCCTAACCACCAAATTTCAAATCGTACGGCTCTAGATCCGCCGCGAATAGCATACTTTGGCCGCCCAACCACGGCATCTTAGTGGCATCAGGACTTGAGATTTTTTCTGCTCACTCTTGTTGACATGTGGAGATCCCTTCGATATCTGGATTCCGAGAATAATGATCTGAGTCTCTGCCGTTGCTAAATCTTACGATTTGCTTCCATATTTCGGCAGATTTGATTCCGACATCTCGGATCTCTTGGATTCCAGACCTGAGCTAATCTGCACAATATCTCAAATCAAAATGTTAGTAGTATTTAGTATTTTTGAGATATTATCCTAATCATTTTATATGATATTATATGTTAAGAATATTGATTAGAAATATTTGATATGATATGCATATTTTAATTACTTATATTTCATATAAATATTATATGCATGTATTTTCTCTCAGTATGTTAATTATAATGTAGAAACATATGATAATAAACTTTCTACATATAAACCCTCATATGTTCTATAATTACAATAAACATCATTTAGCACTTAACAATAGTGGGGAAAATAATCATTCAAATGTGCAATATTTTAGACTAATCAAATACCCCCAAACTTAAATTTGATCGTCTCGAGCAAACTAGTTGTTAAAGAGAAGAAGAAAAAAGAAAAATCTAGCACACTTTCGTAAGCAACACGATTGCACTGAGTACGTGCAACGAGCCTTTAAACCTCTAGGTGTCCCTAGTAGGAGAAGTGTTGTCTCCTGAGGGTGTTCAGCGGATTACACCCACAAAATCCCATAATAAAAGAAAAATGATGAAAATTACATATAAAGATAAGGAACATATAAAAGAAAGAACTTGCAAATAAAAGTTTCAAACTACATAAGCTTTTTAGTAGCCATGAGCCCTATCTTAATGGTCGTGAAAAGATGTCAGCAATCACATCGTCCCTCAATAAAATATCGCCTTTAGTCTTCCTCCCTATCTTTCTTTCAAATATCGATCATATACCCCTACGTGTATGTAAAAGGCATCCCTACACTTAGAGAATTCAATTCAAGCTATCATACTCTTATCCATCTTTCTTAGTACTTTTTAGTCGGTGAATATTTTATTGATGGAATTGCTCACACATTTTTCATGCGACCGTTAATACTTCTTGGGGTACTAATCAACCGATTACCAAATGTGCTCACTCTTTTAGGCGTAATTAGCAATATTCTCGTCTTGAAACACCTAAGGCTTAGCAGTGGCTCCCTGTTCATATCAGATTTTTGCATTTTCATACCGCCCAATTTTTATCACATTGCATATCGGTAGATACTCTTGAGCCGTGTTTTGCTAGTCAATTGCAGGATACAGGTTCCCGGTTCTCAAACGGAGAAATTCATGGAAAAAAACGACAAAATCCGGTTCCTGCCAACCACAGATAAAAACATGGTCTCCGCTCTTCATCCGTATGTTGCCAGTTTAGGAAGACAAGTGTCAAATCAACGTCATTCTCATGCACAAGGCTCAATGGTAGCACAAAATCCAAGAGATCTACGCGGAGCTCGAGGCAATCATCCACAAAAAAGTCCACCTTTGCTCAATAGAAATTCTGGAAGAATTGGGAAAGAATTATCAGAAAATACACACACCAGACAAGAGGGGACAGGAGAACAGGAAAAGTGCACAGAAGACCTAACCCTAAGTCGACAAGAGGGGCGCGGATCCGCGGCCATAGGGGGCTATAGGCGGCGGATCCGCGGCCGTACAGGTAGTTCAGGCAGAGACTTTTCAGGGGCAGTTTGGTCATTTCGTCAGGGTTCTGTTGGTTGCCCTAGGGTTTCATTTCTTGGCCTATAAATAGCCCAGAATTTTGTGAAGAAAGGGTCAATTTTTGTATTCTCATTTTTTGCCTAGTTTTAGTCTTGTTCTTCTTCCTCTTCTCACCTCTTCTCCAATCAAACTTGTAGTGAGCTTTTGAGTGAAGAGTGATGAATAAAGAAGACCAATTTTTTATCATGCTTGTCTCTTTCTTTTACTTGTTGTAATGTATTGTAATTTTAATTGTTAAGTAGTTGTTGTTATTTGTTTGATTGTTTCTTTCTTCTCTCTTTTCCTTTATCCTTCATATGACAATGATACTTACGCTCGATCCTCGCCAAGGTGAGGTCGCAAATAGTTAGTCGTATTCTTCTAATCTCCTTCTTTCTATCTTCCTCTTTGTTTTGTTTTGTTTTTCCCTATCATGAAGTGTGAGTAGTTTTATACTTGTTAGGGTAGGATAAGGGAAGTTTGAGAGAAGGAAATCTCTCTCACTCTTTCCTTGCCCAACAACTTAAATCGACTCCCGTTAATTGAACCACAATCCGCTCCTTACGGCACCCTATCCTACATGATAGCGGTGATTCCGTAGTGAGACCGGTTGTGGTTGAATTAACCGGAGGTTATGGATAAGAGCCGAGAACGGACGGACAAGCACCAAAAGGAAGGACTATGCGTTGGAAAGCCTAGCTTATACTCGCAAGTACCTTCCTAGTCGTGCTAATCCCCGTTGTTGCCGATTACCGTAACACCGATATTAAGTGGGGCAACGAAAGATGTGGAGACTCCTAACTCAAACTAACCTAATCCTCACCCTAACAAGCTCTCTTTAAATATCAACTTACACTTAGATAACCACAACAAAATCTGAAAACAGGACTTAACTCGTTAAAACACTTTGAAAAAGACTCCCATCTCCCTGCGGACGACCCGTACTCAACCGGCTAGCTACAAGCGAAACCGTCTTGATTGCGGTATTTAAACTAAACTTGAACACGCACGTATCCTAACAATCAAATGGCGCCGTTGCCGGGGAGACGGTAGTTTATTTCCTTGTGTAATTTCGGGTTAATTTGTAAGTATAAAAAAAACGAAAAAAAAATCATACTTTGTAAAAGAAACCATCTTGTTATTCTTGATTAGTTTTTGTGCAAGTGTGCAGGAAATACGAAGCTCAAGATCGACGCCAAAGACGTTGGAAATACGGAGTTCAAGTACAGTGCCAAAGACGTGGGAAGATAGACCCACATTTTCGCGGCTACACCGCGACGGACAAAAACGAAGCATCCGGTCTACGGTGAAAATCTAGAGTAGATACAGTGAGCAACTCAGCATTCCACACATCCAGAAAAACAGAGGACACCAAACAGAGCCCACACCAGAAAATTGATGGCCCAATACCCACTTCCTGCCGCGGATCCGCGGCAATAGAGGGGAATAGGCGGCGGATCCGCGGCCACTTGGTGGCTTCAGAGCCCCAAAATTTCTCTGTAAGTTCCTCTGCCTCTCTCCACTCCTCTGAACTCCACTGAACTGTGTTTCTGCAGCCTTCTTTGCGCAAACTCTTCTCCCCCTTCCAATAAACTGTTCTTGTGCAGGATTCTTTGCGCCACAAATAAAAATTGTTTGCAGTTGATTTGTTATTGCTTTGCATTTCTTTAATACGGACTTAAGGGGCTTGAAACCAATCCAGATTGGGTGGGGATTTCATCACCCTTCCCAGGACCCCAAAAATCACTAAAGCATATGCATTGTCCATTGTAAATTAAAAAATACTAGACTTCAGCCCTAAGGACTTCGCGCTCATTAGGAGAAGATAAACCGTGTTTAGAACCTCGCTTAACCGTATATTGATTACGGGGTGTCTAGGAAAGTGTTAAAGGCGCAACCGCCGAAAGAGAAAGGGTTATTTAATTAAGGAACTTCGCGAAAGCGTTGGATAACCTCCCCTTATCTCTGCACTTACCTGGCCTCGTGATCAGTGTATTTTTAAGCCTGTTTCTCGACACTGTTTAACTTCGACAATCAAGTTCAGGAGCAGGTCTAGTAGACCTAGGTTACCCTAGATCTAGGTGTGATTGTGCATATCTTGTTTGTGATTGCTTAAGCCGTATTTCCGTACATATTTCTGTAAATCTCTTTCTAAAAACAAACAAAAAAGAAAAAATCAAAAACTTTTATAAAAACTTGCCCTTTGTCGCCAAATCCATTTTCACCCACCACCCATCGCCTTTCTTCATTGACGTTTTCTTACCCTCACCTTCTCCGCTTTGACTATACTAAACTCGTTTAGTGTATGTCCGCTTGGACTCGGGACACTAGCGCCCGTCTAGTCCGCGTTACGTTAGTCGCAACCGACTACGCGATCGACTCCGAAGTCGATACTCCGTCCACTCCTCTTTCACCCCTTCCTTTGCCGGCCAACTCCGACGTTGACCGGAATTCTGTTCATACATCTTCACCTTCACCTTCACTTTCACCAACCTCTTCTTCCGCGATGTCGGGATTTAATCCGAACATCTCTTTGACCACCGCTGGATTGGCTCCACCTCCTACGGAGACCAATATCCCACCACCTCCGCCTGTTGTAGCGCCGCAGCGAATTGCGCTCCAGGATCGTTTCTACCCCACCCGTTCTGCACTTCCCACCTGCCTTTCTCTTCCTCCGGCCAATGGGGACAACTTTGAAATTAAGCCCCATTTCATCAACATGCTTCCACGTTTTCATGGGCTTGAATCTGAAGATGCCTATATCTTCATCAACAAATTTCAAAATGTCTGTGCCATGATGAAAACCACCCAGCTGTCGGACGATGCTATACGTCTACGGGTCATTCCGTTCACTTTATGCGATCTCGCAGAAAAATGGCTGTATAGCACCGCTTCCCACTCAATCACCAGCTGGGACGAGTTTGTTAAAGCGTTTCTGAAAAAATTCTATCCAAATCATAAGACCGCAAGAATTCGAAATGAAATCAACCAATTCTCCCAGCTTCCTTCTGAACCCTTCTGGAAGTGCTTTGACCGGTACAAAGACCTTCTTGTTCAGTGTCCTCACCACGGTATAGAGAAATGGCAACTCTGCCAAACCTTATACGAGGGACTGAACCCAGCAACGAAGCAGTTGCTGGAAACCATCTGTCAGGGCCACTTCCTATCGAAATCTGACGAGGAAGCGTGGCAGTTCTTTGACGATCTTGCGGAGCAAACGCTACAGTGGGAGAGCACCAGACCGACTTCTTCTTCTTCTACCTCCACTTCTACCGGTCAATCTAGGGTAGGAATCCACCAACTCGATGTCTCTATTGCGATGAAAGCTGAAATGGCTGCAATTACACGAATGCTTGAAGCGATAGAGAGCAAATTTTCTGCTCCTACTCCTGCCCCTGTTCTCCCCCTTCGTACCATCTGCGCTTGTTGTTCCGATCCTTCCCACTTGACCGAAGAGTGTCCTTACTATCCACCCTCGCAAGGACAGGATCAGGTTAATGCTGCCTTCCAGCAAAGACCGAGGAATGATCCATACTCTTCCACCTACAATCCCGGCTGGAGGAACCACCCCAATTTCGCCTGGAATCAGAATCAGAATCAATTCCAGGGCAACAATTTCCAAAGGACCCCTCCGCCGCAACAACAAGCGCAACAACAAACTCAGTATCAGCAGCCCTTCCAACCCCAACCTTTCTAAAACCAGACGAACAACTTTGCACCAAACAATTCTTTTCCACCAAACAACAACTTTGTTCCGTCAAACACTGATAAGGTTTCCTCGCTCGAGCGAAGTCTGGAGGCGTTTGTTAAACAATCGACTCAATCCACCGCCAACATCCAGTCTTCGATTCAATCTTTAGTGCAACACACCGCCGCACACGGGCAAAGCATCAAGACCATCGAGGCCCAGATTGCACAGCTGAACGCGGCCTTGAGCGAGCGAGAGAAGGGGAAGCTCCCGTCCCAGCCACTTCCAAATCCCGGTCACCCACATAATGCACATGTTGCTCTTGAACAACAAAACCATAATGTGAGTGCCGTGACTACACTGAGATCGGGAAGGATACTGCAAAACAACACCGGCACACGAATCAACAATGACACCCCGGCCGCCGCTTCTTCTTCTTCTTCTTCTCCTTCTTCTTCGTCTTCCGAGCCTATTCTCCGTTCTTCAACAGGCTCTCCTTCCTCTTCTTCTGCTCTGAACGGACCCACTTCTCACTCCACGAAAACACCTATTCTGGGATCCGTTCCAACTCCAAAATCTCCTCTTCCAGCATTAGACTCAACCAATTTTCAAAATGTTCCATTTCCAAACCGGTTGAGGTCTAACAAACAAAATCCACAAATGGAGAAGATTTTGGAGTTATTCAAGCAAGTTAACATTAACATTCCTCTTTTAGATGTTGTCCAACAAGTCCCGTCTTACTCGAAAATCTTAAAGGACTTGTGCACGAAAAAGAGGAAGTGTCAGGTACCCAAGAAAGTTTTCTTGGCTAGTGCTGTGAGTGATGCCCTTACCCAATCTTTACCACAAAAACGGAAGAACCCTGGCTGTCCTACGATTTCAATTACCATTGGGGATAAGAACATCAACCGCGCACTATTAGATCTTGGTGCCAGTGTTAACTTGCTTCCATATTCAGTATACGAGCAATTAGGCGTCGGAGAGTTGAAACCCACACACTGCACTCTCCAAATGGCCGACCGATCGATCACCCACCCTAGGGGTGAGCTAGAGGATGTGTTAATAAAAGTCGGGGACTTCATATTCCCCGTTGACTTCATTGTATTAGATACACAGCCTGTAGCTAACCCCCGGAATCAAATTCCGGTGATACTCGGTCGCCCATTTCTCGCAACCTCAAATGCTGTGATCAATTGTCGCAACGGTTCAATGAACCTCTCTTTTGGAAACATGACGATTGAACTCAACATTTTTAGGTTGGGGAATCAGCCCGCCGAACCTAATGCTCATATACTGGATGTCTGCTCGATCCAGGAGATCACCTCCGAAGAGTGTGAATTCGAGGAGTTTCTGTTTGAACACGATAATCTTGACGCCACTAGTGCGTTTCTCTTCGAACCTGCTGCTGTTTCTGCGCCCGACAACGAATACGAGTGTTTCACATTCTTGAACGATCTTAGCCGCGCACAACCCGAGTTTGAATCTTTCGACTTTTCGGATGAGTTAGCTGAACCATCCGACTCGGTTGCCTACACTCGTTTTGAACCTTTGCTGGAGTCCTTTGAGTTCGAGACCTTTGCACCAGTCTTGCCTTCCATCATTTCACCTCCAACGCTCGAACTCAAGCCGTTGCCGTCTCACCTTAAGTATGCTTACTTAGGTGAGAACGAGACCCTCCCTGTCATCATCTCGGCTTCTCTAGCTCCCGAGCAAGAGAAAGCCCTTCTCGCGGTCTTGCACGGCAACAGGCAAGCTTTTGGCTGGTCCATGGCGGACATCAAGGGGATTAGTCCCCTCATCGTTGAGCATCACATTCATCTGATGGATGATGCCAAACCAGCCCGGGATCCACAAAGACGTCTTAATCCAGTCATGAAGGATGCTGTGAAGAAGGAGATCGTCAAATGTCTAGATAGTGGTATCATTTACCCTATCTCTGATAGCCAGTGGGTTAGCCCCATTCACGTTGTCCCCAAGAAGTCGGGCATCACGGTCATCACCAACGAGGCGAATGAGTTAATCCCTACTCGCACCCAAACTGGGTGGCGAGTTTGCATTGATTACAGAAAACTCAACGCCGCAACGCGGAAAGACCACTTTCCGCTACCCTTCATTGACCAAATGCTTGAACGATTGGCCTGACATGAGTACTATTGTTTTCTTGATGGCTACTCTGGCTATAATCAAATTCCCATCGCCGAAAAAGACCAGGACAAGACCACTTTCACTTGTCCTTTCCGCACGTTTGCATATCGACGCATGCCCTTTGGGTTATGCAATGCGCCCGCTACCTTCCAGCGGTGTATGATGGGAATTTTCTCAGACATGGTGGAAAAATTTCTGGAGATTTTCATGGATGACTTCTCCATCTTCGGCGACTCCTTTGACGAGTGTTTGCTGCATCTTGACGCTGTCCTTACCCGATGTAAGGACAAGAATCTCACTTTGAACTGGGAGAAATGCCACTTCATGGTGCGCGAAGGTATTGTCTTAGGACATATCATCTCGCAAAATGGCATAGAGGTTGACAAAGCAAAGATTGAGGTCATTTCCAATCTGCCTCCTCCCCGATGCGTCAGAGATATCCGAGCTTTCCTTGGCCATGCCGGTTTCTATAGACGGTTTATCAAGGACTTTAGCAAGATTGCTAGGCCCTTGACGCTTTTGCTGGCTAAGGACACGCCTTTCGACTTCAACTCGAGCTGTGTGACTGCATTCGAGTCACTGAAACGCTCTCTCACTTCTGCTCCCGTTCTTTCTTCCCCTGACTGGACGCACCCATTCGAGATTATGTGCGATGCATCCGACTTTGCCATCGGTGCTGTCCTTGGACAGCACATCAACAAGATGCCGCACGTAATCTATTACGCGAGCCGAACCCTGAACGACGCCCAACTCAACTATACAACAACTGAGAAGGAATTCTTGGCTGTTGTATTTGCTTTAGAAAAGTTCAGGCCCTACCTCATCGGCTCTCCAGTCATTCTCTACACGGACCATTCAGCTCTGCGCCATCTTTTTGCGAAGAAAGATGCAAAATCTCGGTTAATACGTTGGATCCTCTTACTCCAAGAGTTTGACCTTGTCATTAAGGATAAACGAGGATGTGAAAACGTAGTTGCCGACCATCTCTCACGACTTCCTTCTTCGCCTTCGCTTCCAATTCCAATTAACGACGTTTTCCCGGATGAACAACTCTTGACAGTATCTTGCGAACCCTGGTTCGCAGATATTGTGAACTATTTGGCCACGGGATTACTACCGACCGAATGGTCGAGTCAGGACAGACTTCGCTTCTTATCCCAAGTAAAACACTTTTACTGGGACGAACCCTACTTGTTCAAGTACTGTCCCGACCAGATTATTCGTCGGTGTGTCCCTGACGAGGAATTCAAGAGTGTGCTGTCATTTTGCCACGATCAAGCGTATGGCGGGCATTTTGGGCCCAGAAAGACAGCTGAGAAGATCTTGCAATGTGGTTTCTACTGGCCACAACTTTTCAAAGACGCTCACGAATATTGCAAGACTTGTTCCCGGTGCCAACACATGGGCCGGATATCCCGGAGAAACGAGATGCCGCTCCAACCGATCTTGGTTGTGGAGATTTTCGATGTTTGGGGGAAAGACTTCATGGGGCCGTTCCCCAACTCTTTTGGGAACTTGTACATTCTTCTAGCTGTTGATTACGTCTCTAAATGGGTCGAGGCTGTGCCCAGCCGGACTAATGACAACAAGGTTGTCGTTAGATTCCTTAAAGAAAACATTTTCTCCCGGTTTGGGCACCCCCGAGCGATCATTAGCGACAATGGAAGTCATTTCTGCAATAGGACTTTCGAGGCCTTGATGCGGAAATACTCCATTAATCATAAGCTCTCTACGCCCTACCACCCCCAAGCCTGCGGGCAGGCCGAAGTTTCAAATCGGCAAATCAAGCAGATACTGGAGAAGACGGTTTCCAAGAACCGTAAGGATTGGTCTCTGAAACTGACTGATGCCCTTTGGGCATTTAGAACCGCTTATAAGACCGATCTTGGCATGTCTTCCTATCGGCTTGTGTACGGAAAAGCCTGCCACCTTCCTGTCGAAATCGAGCATCGCGCATTTTGGACGATAAAGGAGCTGAATCTTTCTCTTGAGGACGCGGGCAGCCATCGGAAGCTGCAGCTGAACGAACTATGCGAGCTTAGGGATGAGGCTTACGACAACGCGGTTGTCGTTAAGAATCGAACGAAGGTGTTTCACGATAAACACCTTTTGCGCAAAACCTTCGTACCTGGTCAGCAGGTACTGCTTTACGACACCCGACTTCACTTCCATCCTGGAAAGCTCAGATCTCGCTGGAAAGGACCGTATTTCGTGCAGAATGTGTATCCGCAGGGCGCTGTGGATTTGGAAAATCCAAAGGACGGTTCTCTTTTCAAAGTAAACGGACACCGATGCAAACCGTACCTTAGCGCCGAACCGACAGAGGAGCTCCTGTTCTTACAGGAGCCGGTTTACCCTGAATGATCTTCCTCTGCCTACCTCCAAACTTCGGTTATCCAGCCAAGAACAGTGGACACTGTTCCAAATAAGTTTGGGGGTATGTACAAACCATTTTTGTATATATTTGTGTATATTCTTTTTCTTTTCTTTAAAAACAAAAACAAATAAAAATTGTATATCGCTAACCGACAATTTTGAACCTTCAAACTGATCTCTTCATGCAACGACAGTGAGGACACTGTCCAGTTTAAGTTTGGGGGTACGCTCGGTACGCATTTCTTACCTTCACATTCATATGTATATTTTGCATCTGCATATTAATATCCATAAAATCCATAAAAATTTGAAAATTTTCTAAAAAAATATAAAAACTTTTTTGTCAAGTTAGCTTGTGGAAGAACTCTGATTCAACATTCAACGGTTTTTGTTTGAAAAAATAGGAATAACTAGATCTTATGTTTGGATTTTGAAAACCTGAAAGATAACTCTCCTTTGAAGTTAACTATAGCTGATATACGTCTTTACATCACACTACACGTGTCGTAAGATTTTGGGAATTAGATGACAAGTCTTTCATGTTTAAACTTTTAAACAGATAAATGAATTTCTGAGAATCAAATAGGTTTGTTCTGAAATAAGTAATGTCAAGAATAGTTTATGAAGTAAAGCGAATATGAAGGAATGTTATTGATGCCGTAATTGGAGCTAAGTCCGAAAAATAACCCATCTGAAACTTGATTGGAATGATTACACACCGAACCCACTAAACACGTCTTTTATCCAAAAAATATTTGAACTGCCGGTTATATCTCCGTTCGTATTAAATCATCTGATTTTCACGACAAACTGTCTTTTGTTTTTGGACCTAGGTAACTTGAGTAATTAAGTCCGCTGGGGTGTTTCTACACCTAATGCCCTAAAACCAACTGCTTTGGGTGCATTGGCCCAAAGCTCGCTAAGAAGCCTAGAAAGTCCAGTTTAAAACAAAGTCAAGCAAGTGTTCTCTCCGAGTTAAAATTCCTAACGGTTCTTTGTGTGAGAATAATCTTGATAAAAGACAGGCTTTTATAAAAATTTTAACGGAGATATGAAGGTTTTACTCTTTGATAAAGACTATTGCACGTTCACAGAGGTGTGTATGAAATGAAAACAAGAAAAAGGTGGAGTGAAAAATACGACTTAGTTTCCTGTTAGGGAAGATATAAATTCTGAAGTTGAAACCTTACTGGAAAACGAAACTTGAAAAATGCTTAACTTGTTATAAAACTTATGTGATCCTTTTAAAATTGTTATCTGGGCTTTATTGTGCGACATGATGACTTTAATCGATCCTTCTGGAACTTAACGACTCTATTTGCACTGCACGTAAAGACATATAAAATCTGTAGTTAAATAAGAAGCGAGGTGTGAAAAATAAAGGTTCGATGGTCTAGATTTAGGATTATAGAATTGTTATTTTCTAAAACAAAACTTTAGGGTTTGAAGCTTAGTTATTTTACAAAACCAACTTGACCGGATTTTGTGGGTAGTATCCGCTGAAAACCCTCAGGAGACAACACTCCTCCTACTAGGGACACCTAGAGGTTTAACGGCTTGTTGCACATGCTCAGTGCAATCGCGTTCCCTGCGAAAGTGAGGTTATGAAATTTTTTGTGAATAAATGGGCTTTGCTCGGGACGAGCAAATGATAAGTTTGGGGGTATTTGTTCATATCAGATTTTTGCATTTTCATACCGCCCAATTTTTATCACATTGCATATCGGTAGATACTCTTGAGCCGTGTTTTGCTAGTCAATTGCAGGATACAGGTTCCCGGTTCTCAAACGGAGAAATTCATGGAAAAAAACGATAAAATCCGGTTCCTGCCAACCACAGATAAAAACACGGTCTCCGCTCTTCATCCGTATGTTGCCAGTTTAGGAAGACAAGTGTCAAATCAACGTCATTCTCATGCACAAGGCTCAATGGTAGCACAAAATCCAAGAGATCTACGCGGAGCTCGAGGCAATCATCCACAAAAAAGTCCACCTTTGCTCAATAGAAATTCTGGAAGAATTGGGAAAGAATTATCAGAAAATACACACACCAGACAAGAGGGGACAGGAGAACAGGAAAAGTGCACAGAAGACCTAACCCTAAGTCGACAAGAGGGGCGCGGATCCGCGGCCATAGGGGGCTATAGGCGGCGGATCCGCGGCCGTACAGGTAGTTCAGGCAGAGACTTTTCAGGGGCAGTTTGGTCATTTCGTCAGGGTTCTGTTGGTTGCCCTAGGGTTTCATTTCTTGGCCTATAAATAGCCCAGAATTTTGTGAAGAAAGGGTCAATTTTTGTATTCTCATTTTTTGCCTAGTTTTAGTCTTGTTCTTCTTCCTCTTCTCACCTCTTCTCCAATCAAACTTGTAGTGAGCTTTTGAGTGAAGAGTGATGAATAAAGAAGACCAATTTTTTATCATGCTTGTCTCTTTCTTTTACTTGTTGTAATGTATTGTAATTTTAATTGTTAAGTAGTTGTTGTTATTTGTTTGATTGTTTCTTTCTTCTCTCTTTTCCTTTATCCTTCATATGACAATGATACTTACGCTCGATCCTCGCCAAGGTGAGGTCGCAAATAGTTAGTCGTATTCTTCTAATCTCCTTCTTTCTATCTTCCTCTTTGTTTTGTTTTGTTTTTCCCTATCATGAAGTGTGAGTAGTTTTATACTTGTTAGGGTAGGATAAGGGAAGTTTGAGAGAAGGAAATCTCTCTCACTCTTTCCTTGCCCAACAACTTAAATCGACTCCCGTTAATTGAACCACAATCTGCTCCTTACGGCACCCTATCCTACATGATAGCGGTGATTCCGTAGTGAGACCGGTTGTGGTTGAATTAACCGGAGGTTATGGATAAGAGCCGAGAACGGACGGACAAGCACCAAAAGGAAGGACTATGCGTTGGAAAGCCTAGCTTATACTCGCAAGTACCTTCCTAGTCGTGCTAATCCCCGTTGTTGCCGATTACCGTAACACCGATATTAAGTGGGGCAACGAAAGATGTGGAGACTCCTAACTCAAACTAACCTAATCCTCACCCTAACAAGCTCTCTTTAAATATCAACTTACACTTAGATAACCACAACAAAATCTGAAAACAGGACTTAACTCGTTAAAACACTTTGAAAAAGACTCTCATCTCCCTGCGGACGACCCGTACTCAACCGGCTAGCTACAAGCGAAACCGTCTTGATTGCGGTATTTAAACTAAACTTGAACACGCACGTATCCTAACAATCACTCCCAAACCAGTTGGTCTAAGGCACTAGGTGATAAGGCACCCACGCTATATTTTTTTATGTTGCCTTAAGTAATTACAAAACCAGTGTTCATTTTTCTTCACCATTTTTTTCATGTTTTTGTTTATATATTTATTTTCCTTCATACTAAAGCTTTTAAACAAGAGCATTTCAAGGTATTCTCTACTATCCAAAGTTTCAAGAAGTGTGCAAGTGTATATAGTAGGGTATCAATGTTCAGATGTTTGGACTCAAGAATAGGGACTATTTTTCAGACTTATTTCTATCCTCAGATTAGTGATTCCCTTCATCTTACTAACCCTTGGGACAACAGCTCATGATTACCTATTACTAGTTTCATTATAAAATATCTAATTTTCTTACTTTTCTTAAATTTTTCCCTCCTATCATATGTATTTTTCACTTTCTAACTTTCGTTTCTAAGAAAATTTTAAATTTTTTTTTACATAGTGCCTAGTGCCAAATGATATCCAGTAAATACAAACCTCCCCCAAAATCTGTTTGCAGCAGCGTCCTCACTGATGTTGTTCTTTGAGCGCATAAACCTGTAGACTTAGAAGGAAAATATTAGGGATAAAATAATAGTTAGATGAAAAACTACCCCCAAATTTGTTCTTTAGCACGCACAGATACTTACCTTCATTCTTAGATGAAACACTGTTACCGAAACATGGAGGTGATGCGGAGGAAAGTAAGTTGTGATAAAGCGGCTCCTGTAGGAACATGAGCTCTTCTGCAGGGTCAGCGGAAAAGTACAGTTTTAATCTATGCCCATTTACTTTAAAAATAGAACCGTTTTTAAAATTTTCTATATCCACTGCACCGTGTGGGTACATATACCGTACCATAAAAGGTCCTTTCCAACGAGATTTAAGCTTATCTTGATGAAGGTGGAGACGGGAATCGTAAAGAAGGACTTGTTGTCCCGGTGTGAAAGTTTTCCTCAAAAGGTTTTTATCGTGGAACATTTTAGTCTGGTTCTTTACTATAACCACATTATCGTAAGCTTCATCGTGAAGTTCGCTTAGTTCATTTAATTGCAGCTTCCAATAGCTGCCGATTTGATCAAAATCACAATTAAGCTCTTTAATAGCCCACATTGCTTTATGTTCGATCTCGATAGGAAGGTGGCATGCCTTCCCAAACACTAGTCGGTATGGAGACATACCAAGGTCGGTCTTATAAGCGGTACGAAATGCCCAAAGAGCATCCGTCAATTTGGTAGATCAATCTTTACGGTTCTTAGAAACCATTTTCTCCAAAATTTGTTTGATCTGTCTATTGAAGATCTCCGCTTGCCCGCTCGTTTGGGGATGATAGGACGTAGAAAACTTGTGGTTGATTGAATATTTCCGCACCAAAGTCTCGAAAGACCGATTGCAGAAATGCGTCCCGTTGTCGCTAATTATAGCGCGAGGATGTCCAAATCGCGAAAAGATATTTTCTTTCAAGAACTTAATAACAACCTTGTTGTCATTAATACGACACGGAATCGCTTCCACCCATTTCGAGACATAATCAACCGCTAATAAGATGTATAAATTCCCAAAAGAGTTGGGAAATGGGCCCATAAAATCAATTCCCCAAATATCAAATATCTCCACAACCAAGATGGGTTGTAGTGGCATCTCATTTCTACGTGAAATCCGACCTATGTGTTGACACCGTGAACAAGTTTTGCAATGATCATATGCATTTTTAAATAATGTTGGCCGATAAAATCCACATTGCAAAACTTTCTCCGTCGTTTTTCGTAGACCAAAGTGGCCGCCACATGCCTGATCATGGCAGAAAGACAATACACTCTTGAATTCATCATTAGGGACACATCGGAGAATAATTTGATTGGGACAATACTTAAATAAATAAGGTTCATCCCAGTAAAAGTATTTTACTTGGGATAGAAATCGGTGATTGTCTTGTTTTGACCATTCGCTGGGTAGAAGTCCCGTTGCTAAATAATTCACAATAACCACGAACCAAGGTTCGCAGGATATGGTCAAGAGCTGTTCATTAGGAAAGAAATCGTTTATTGTCAAGGTCGAAGAAGAAAGACGTGAAAGATGGTCGACTACGACGTTTTCACATCCACTCTTGTCTCGTATGACAAGATCAAATTCTTGTAACAATAGGATCCAACGTATTAGCCTGGCTTTAGCATCCTTCTTCGCTAAAAGATGTCTTAGGGCGGAATGATCGGTGTAAACTACAACTGGAGAGCCAATCAAGTAGGGCCTGAATTTTTCTAATGCAAATACAACTGCCAAGAGTTCTTTCTCGGTAGTTGTATAATTCATATGGGTATCGTTCAAGGTCCTACTTGCATAGTAAATTACATGTGGTATCTTATCAATGTGTTGTCCTAAGACTGCACCAATAGCAAAATCGGATGCATCACACATAAGCTCGAAAGTGTGATTCCGGTCCGGAGATGACAAAACGGGGGCTGTAGTGAGGAAGTTTTTAAGTGATTCAAAAGCAGCCTCGCAATACAAAAAAAGTGAATTATTGTATCCTTGGCCAAGAGAAGAGTTAAGTGTCTAGCAATTTTGCTAAAGTCCTTAATTAATCTCCTATAAAATCATGCATGACTAAGAAAAGATCATATATCTTTGACGCATTTAGGAGGAGAAAGGTTGTGGATGACATCTATTTTAGCTCTGTCTACCTCCATGCTTTTTTGTGAAATGATATGTCTAAGGAAAATACCTTCTTGAACCATGAAATGGCATTTTTCCCAATTCAAAGTTAAATTCTTATCCTTACAACGGGTAAGAACAGCGTCAAGATAATGTAGGCATTCCTCAAAAGAGTCCCCAAATATAGAGAAATCGTCCATAAATATCTCAAGAAAATTCTCGACCATGTCTGAGAATATCCCCATCATACACCGCTGAAATGTAGCGAGAGTATTGCATAACCCAAAGAGCATGCGTCTATAAGCAAAAGTACCGAAAGGACAAGTAAATGTAGTCTTATCTTGATCCTTTTCGGCGATGGGGATCTGGTTATAGCCGAGTATCCATCTAAGAAACGATAGTATTCATGCCCGGCTAATCGTGCTAACATCTGGTCAATGAAAGGTAGAGGGAATTGATCTTTCTTCGTTGCGGCATTGAGTTTCCTATAATCAATACATACCCCGCCACCCGGTTTGGGTGCATATTTGGATCAACTCATTAGCCTCATTAGTTATGACCATGATGCCAGAATTTTTAGGAACCACATGAATAGGACTTACCCATTGGCTATCAGATATTGGGTAAATTATGCCATTATCTAGGCATTTGACGATTTCTTTCTTTACCGCCTCCTTCATGACGGTATTCAACTGTCATTGTGGGTCTCGGGCTGATTTGGCTTCATCCATCAAATGTATATAATGTTCAACAATCAAAGGATTAATCCCTTTGATGTTTGCCATTGTCCAACCAAAAACTTGCCGATTTGATCTCAAGACCGACAAAAGAGCGTTCTCTTGCTCTAAAACTAGAGAAGCTGATATGATGACGGGCAAAGACTCATTCTCACATAAATATGCATATTTAAGATGAGAACGTAGTGGCTTGGTTCTAGTGTCGGCGGAGAGACAATAGAAGGTAGGGTAGGGGAATTATACTCGGACTCCTTAAGAGGTTCATAGATGGAATAGGATATTGACTCGGAAAGCTCAACTAACTTTTGCGACAAGTCAAAGGATTCGAACTCGGGGGTGGACATGTCAAAAAGGTCCTCACTAGTATAGTATAATGACGCACTAGTGTCATCGAGATTATTATCACAAAGCTCCTCAACTTCGCAGCTGTCGGAAGCTATCTCGTTAACAGAACATATATCGATTAGATGAGCAGAAAGTTCAGATGGTTGACTTCCTAGCCTGTAAATGTTAAGCTCAATTATCGTCTTCCTGAAGGATAGGTTCATAGAACCGTTACGACAATTTATTACAGCATTGGAAGTTGCTAGAAAAGGCCGACCGAGAATCACCGGGATTTGGTTCGGTGGGTTCGCTACAGGCCGTGTATCTAAAACTATAAAGTCCACAGGGAACATAAATTCCCCGACTTTGATTAACACGTCCTCTAGCTCATCCCTAGGATGGATGATAGATCGATCAGCCATCTGGAAAGTGCAGTGTGCAGGTTTCAACTCTCCTATGCCTAACTGCTCATACACAGAATATGAGAGCAAGTTAACACTAGCACCTAGATTGAATAGAGCGCGATTGATGCTTTTGCCTCCAATAGTTATAGATATTGTAGGAAAACCGGGGTCCTTTCCTTTCTTCGGCAACTATTGGGTAAAAGCGGTGCTCACATTACTCGTTAAGAAAACATTTTTAGGCACTTGAGTTTTCCTCTTCCTAGTGCACAAGTCCTTAAGGATTTTCACATAAGACGGAACTTGTTGAATAGTATCTAGGAGAAGAATATTTATGTTAACTTGATTAAACATTTCCACAATCTTCTCCATTTGTGCATTTGGTTTGTTGGCCCTCAACCTGTTTGGAAAGGGAACTTTATCAATAAGGGTTGGGTCTAACATTTGTGGAGAAGTTTGTGGGGATGGAATGGATCCCAAAATTGGATTTAGGATCGTTTGAGGTTTATCCAAGGAAGTGGGCTGAGGGTTTGAGCCTAGTGAAGAACGGAGAATAGGCTCAGAAGAGGATGGTGGACTAGATGAATTAGGGTTAGAAGTAGTAGCCGGCGTTTCATCGCCATCAACTTCAACTTGTTCCCCAACTTGGTTGTGCAACACTCTTCCCGACTTCAACGTAGTCACGGCACTCACGTTATGATTTTGTTGGTTAAAAACGAGGTTTGCGCTTTATGAGTGACTGGGATTTGGTAGAGGTTGAGATGGAAGTCTCCCTTTCTCTCTCTCACTCATCGCGGCATTTAACTGTGCAAGTTGTGCTTCTATCGATTTAATGCTTTCACCGTGGGAAGCCGTGTGTTGCACTAACATTTGGATAGAAGACGTTAAATTAGCCGTCGTTTGTGTAGATTGTTTAATGAACGTTTCTATGTTACATTCGAGTGCAGAGGTTTTATCGGTACCGGCCATTGGGAAAGAATTATTATAAGGTACAAAGTTATTGGTTGGGTTTTGAAAAGATTACGGTTGAAAGGGGTGCTAACTTTGTTGTGGTGACTGTTGTTGCTGTGGGGGAGGCTTTTGATAGTTGCTTGCGAACTGGTTTTGATTTTGAGTTTGGTTTTGGTTCCAAGCAAAATTAAGATGATTCCTCCATCCCTGATTGTATGCGGAAGAATAAGGATCGTTTCTAGATCGTTGCTGAAAAGTAGCATTAGTTTTTTCTTAACCTTGAAACGGAGGATTTAAATGACATTCTTCCGTTAAATGCGATGGGCCAGAACAGCAACCACACACGGTTTTGAAGAGCGTAACTTGGTTTAGGGAGGCTGATGAGAATTTGTTTTCTATAGCTTCGAGTTTTTTTTATATCGCAGCCATTTCAACTTTCACTACGATGGAAATATCGAGCTGATGGATACCTGCCCTAGATGAAGACGATATTGGTCTAACGCTTTCCCACCGTAATATTTGTTCGGCGAGATCTTCCAGGAATTGCCAAGCTTCACCATCGTCTTTAGACATGAAATGATATTGACAAATGGTTTCTAGCATCTGTTTTGTCGTTGGATTAATACCCTCATATATAATTCGGCAAAGTTGTCATCTATCGATTCCGGGATGATGTCGGACAAGAATATCTTTAAACTGTTCAAAGCATTTCCAAAATGGTTCGTTGGGAAGTTGGGTAAACTGATTAATCTTGCTTCGAACACGGGTGGTTATGTGATGAGGATAGAATTTCTTAAGGAATGGTATAACGAACTCGTCCCATTTGGCGATAGAATGTGTGGCAATGCTATAAAGCTATTTTTCTGCTAGGTCACACAAGGTAAAAAGGAGAAGATGTAATCGCATAGCATCCCCTGAAAGTTGGGTTGTGCTCATCATTGCGCATACGTTCTCGAATTTGGTTATGAAAACGTATGCGTCTTCGGGTTCAAGCCCGTGAAATTGGGCAACAGGTTGATGAAGTGGGATTTAATTTCGAAATTATCAATGTTGGCCAGTGGAAGAGAAAGACAAGTAAGATGGGGCCCGCGTACAGGATAGCATCTTTCTTGGAGAGAAATGTGCGGTGGATTCTGCACACCTACGGTTGGTGGCAGGGTGGTATCGTGAAATCCCGATGAAGATCCGTCCATTTTGGGAGATGTAGTGGGTGGAGGGGAAATAGAAGATGAAGAAGTACTGACTTCGAAGTCTATAGCAAAGACGCAGACAAGACTGGCACTAAAATCCCGTGTCCAGCCAACATGCACTAAGCGGGTTTAGTGCACATGGCAGCATGTGTGAGAATGATTTTTTAAAAAGTTTGTTTTGAAAAAGTGTCGGACGTGAGACTTGACTCAACAAATCACAAAAATGCACAATCAATCCCTAGAACCAGGATCACCTATGTCAAGTCACTAGACCGCTCCTAAACTTCCAAAGGACAAATCGCAGGATCAATCCTCTACCACCTCTTTATCGCTCTTGTGGCCAGGTAAGTGCCAGGTAAGTGGGAGATATCCGCTATATGAATCACCGAAAATAGCGGGCATAATTAAGTAACCACTTTCCTTAGTCACGCTTGCCTAGACACCAGAAAAGAAATGCGGATAAGCGATAGATTACCTACGACCCTCCTCTATCCTAATTGAGCGCGACAGTCCTTAGAGGCTTGGTCTAGATATTTTTTAACTAATATAGGGTGAAAATATGCTCATTTTGTGATTTGTGGGGTCTAGGAAGGGTGGTGAAATCCCCACCTAATATGGATTTGGATTATTGCCCCTTAATGTCCGGTTTAGATATGCACAAACAAATCGATATCAAAACACGCAAAAAGATTTTTGAGTGACGATATTTGCAAAGAATCCTGTAGGAAAAATCAGAATATTGGATCTTAGAAAAAAGAGAAAGATATTAGAAAATTACCAGAGGATTTTGGCGCTCCAATTCCCCCACGCCGCCGCGGTTCCGCCGCCAAATCTAAGCTTCTGCCGCGGTTCTCCCGCAAGAGGGAGGGATCTTTTGCTAAATTTTTTTCTAGTGCCCTTCTATGATCCTCTGGGCTATGATGAAAGTATCTGAATCTCTTTTCCTTTGCTCTAGTTACTCCAGATGTCCTTGCAAAACTCGCACAATAATCGTTAGATACACAAGATGTGGTTTTGTTTATTTTATGATATGGATTTAAGAATTCAACCCGAATAGCAAGAAAAAAATTACAGCCGCATCTCCGGCAACGGCGCAATTTGATTGATATGTTTGCTGAAAAATGTGTTGTAAATAACCGCAATCAAGACGGTGTCGCTAGTAGCTAGTCGCGATGAGTACGAGTCATCCGCAGGGAAATGTAAACTTTTTTCTTGGTTTAGACGATTTGATTGAAGAAGGGTGATTGGTTGTAGATCTATTTTAATACGGATGTAGAATTTATGAAGAAGAGTCTTATAGGGTTCATAGGACTTAGTAGTAATGGATGAATAATTATCTTTTAATAGTTTAAAACTAGATTGATAGTGATGAATGTAGATTAGGGTTCTTTGGAAGAAACTAGGGTTTCCCCTCTCTTAACCCTTGTCCTTGCATTGATCTCTATTCATGTCTAGCCCCTAACAAAACAAGTGTTAAACCAATCTCAAATCGTGGTCGTGACTAGCAATAAATTGGTAGCAAGCCTGATAAGGATGCTAACATTTATTTTGCTAAAGTTTATAGACTTTAAAATGTATAAAAGAAGTTAAATAATTTTATCATCCATTGATCTACCTTAGCCTACGAACCCTAGCAAGCAAAGAATTACTCACTCATGGTTTGAGATTTAGAAGAAAGATTGAAGAATGAAAACATGATTAAGATGCAGAAATTAAATACAGAAAGTAAGTGCGGAAATTAATTTGCAAAAAGACTAATAAAAACACTAGCTTTATTAATCAACTATTGCATTTACAAATCCTTTGAAGGTAGATTATAAAAACCCTAGTTTTTTACTCTCGCTTTCTATCTTGTTGGAGGTAGATGACTAGCTGATGATCACCTGGATGCGTGGATCGCTTTGGACCTCTTGATCTTTTCGGTTGATTATCATTAATGTGAAGCTCTCGGTTCTATTTATAGTCACAGAAACTAGAAATCCTAGATTTCCTTAGTGAATATACGCTGTTAAAATCCTAGCCACCAAATTTCAAATCATACGGCTCTAGATCCGCCGCTGATCCGCCGCGAATAGCATACTTTGGCCGCCCAACTGCGGCATCTTAGTGGCATCAGGACTTGAGATTTGTTATGCTCACTCTTGTTGACATGTGGAGATCCCTTCGATATCTGGATTCCGAGAATAATGCTCCGAGTCTCTCCCGTTGCTAAATCTGACGATTTGCTTCCATATTTCGGCAGATTTGATTCCGACATCTCGAATCTCTTGGATTCCAGACCTGAGCTAATCTGCACAATATCGCAAATCAAAGTGTGAGTAGTATTTGGTTTTTTTGAGATATTATCCTAACCATTTTATATGATATTATATGTTAAGAATGTTGATTAGAAATATTTGATATGATATGCATAATTTAATTACTTATATTTTATATAAATATTATATGCATGTATTTTCCTTCATTATGTTAATTATAAAGTAGAAACATATGATGATAAACTTTTTACATATAAACCCTCATATATTCTATAATTACAATAAACATCATTTAGTACTTAACAATGGCGGGGAAAATAATCATTCAAATGTGCAATATTTTAGACTAATCATTACGCTTAGCGTATTTATATCGAGAAAGAGCGCTTCTCGGTGTGAATACGTTGCGGGCCTCGTCCGCTCTCGCTCTCCGTCTTTTAGGAAACGGGGTGTGACAACATACATTCAGATGTTTGGGTCCCTCTCAGGCTCCATCGATAGGTGGAGCTCAATATGTTTTGACGTTGATCAATGATTTTTCGAGAAAAGTTTGGGTGTATCCTTTGAAGCATAAAAGCGACGTGTTTGCTACTTTCCAGCAATGAAAGGTTATGATCGAAAAGCAAGCATGCAAGAAAGTGAAGTGCTTCCAAACCAATAATGGGATGAAATTTTGTTTTAACGAGTTTAATCGATTCTGCAAAAATGAAGGCATTATGCGACATCGTACAAGAAACACCACAGCAAAATGGTGTTGCAGAGCGGATGAACAAAATCCTCTTGGAGATAACTCGATGCATGCTCTCTAATGCCAGTTTATCAAAGATATTTTGGGCCAAGGTGATCAACACAACTTGTTACTTAATTGATCAATCTCCTTCTACAGCGATCGATTTCAAATCTCCTGAAGAAGTACGGTCTGGTAATCCCGCTAATTACTCGCATTTAAAAATATTTGGTTGCCCTGCTTATTTTCGTGTTAATGATGGTAAGCTTGAACCTAGGCAAAGAAAGCTAAATTTCCTGGTATGCTGGTGGGGTGAAAGTATATAGATTTTGGTATCCTGATCCTAAATCACGTAAATTTGTTATTAGTAGGAATGTTACTTTTGATGAAAATTCCATGCTTAATCCGAGAAAGGAATTTGCCGAGTCTACAGGTTCAGGAGAGAAAATCAGTGAGCAGGTGGAGTTAGAGAGCTCAACTCCACTGCAAGCGTGTGATAGCGCTCAAATTGAACCGGTTGATATTGTGCAAAGTTCAACTCCAGCTAATGATACACCTCAAGAGCAACAATACAGTATTGCTGCCAGAAGAGAGAGAATGCAGATTCGACCACCGGCGCGATATGCTCATACAGATATGGTGGCCTATGCCTTAAGTGTGGCAGATTCTATTGAGAGTCCGGAGCCTTCAACCTACAAGGAGGCTATTAGCAGCAGTGAAGCCGAGCAGTGGACTGCAGCAATGACCGAAGAGATTGAGTCTCTTCATAAGAACCAAATATGGGAGCTAGTGTAACCATAAAAAAAAGAAGATTGTTGGTTGCAAATGGGTTTATAATAAAAAGAAAGGAACTCTAGGGGGGAAAGTCTGCAAGGCACAAAGCACGCTTAGTAGCTAAAGGTTATAGTCAGAAAGAGAGTATCGACTACAATGAAATTTTCTCTCCTGTTATGAAGCACACCTCTATTCGTGTGTTGCTCGCCATGGTTGCTTGGTTCGATTTAGAACTCGAGCAACTTGATGTGAAAATATCTTTTCTGCATGATGAGCTTGAGTAGCAAATCTTTATGCATCAGCCGGAGGGGTTCATTGTTGAGGGAAAAGAAGATGACGTGTGCAGATTACAAAAATCATTGTACGGACTGAAGCAGTCTCCAAGACGGTGATATTTGAGGTTTGATACTCTTATGATTGAACACGGTTACTCTAGGAGTTTATATGATAGTTATGTTTACCATAAAGGCTTGATAATGGTTCATTTTTATATTTGCTTTCGTACGTTAATGACATGTTGATTGCAGCTAAAGACAAGTCAGAAATTGAGAAGTTGAAATCTCAACTCAATCAACAGTTTGAGATGAAAAATTTGGATGCGGCGAAGAAAATTTTAGGAATCGAGACTCGCAGGAACAGACAAGAAGGAAAGTTGTTTGTTTCTCAGTAGAAGTACATCGAGAAAGTGTTAGAAAGATTTGATATGCGTGATGTCAAGCATACGAAAACCCCACTTGCCGCTCATTTTCGTCTTTCAGCAGATTTATCACCTAAGACTCCGGAGGAAGTGGAGTGCATGTCTCGTGTTCCCTATGCCAGCGCAGTTGGAAGAATTATGTATGCTATGGTTTGCACTCGTCCGGATGTTGCGCATGTTGTTAGCATTCTTAGTCGCTATATAGACAAGCTCGGTAAGGTCTATTGGCAAACGGTGAAATAGATACTTCGGTATCTAAAAGGTTCTGTAGGTATTGGCTTATATTTCGATAAGTATATTGATCCTGCTTGCAGTGTTATTGGCTATTCAGATTCTGATTTTGCGGGCGATCTTGACAAAAGAAGATCTCTGACCACTTATGTCTTTACTCTTTCTTGTTCTGCAATTAGTTGGAAAGGTACTCTTCAGCCAACGGTTGCTTTTTCTATTATAGAGACAGAGTATATGACAGTGACAGAAGTCGTAGAGGAAGCTATTTGATTACATGGTTTGGTTTCTGATATCGGTTTACACCAATATCTGACTACAGTGTTTTATGACAGCCAAAATGTTATACATTTGAGTAAACATCAAATGTATCACGAGAGAACCAAACATATCGACGTCAGACATTTCTTTATTCGGGAGATTAAAGTCATCAAAATTGAAAAGATTGGCACTGCGGATAATCCCACGGTATAATGACTAAGCCGTTACTTTCACGCAAATTCGAGTACCGTCTCGAATCGATCGGTGTTAGGCTTGATGGTGAGTGAACCCGTTGGGGCTTTTATGGCAAAGACAACAAGGATTTCAAAAAGATTTAATGTTTTGAAGTCAAGTCGGAGATTTGTTGAAAATGACTTCAAATTGTATTCTCTCACATGCCCGTTCTTTGCACAGACCACTCTCTCACCTAACTATGAGGCAATTATTATGAGGCATTATTGTTGTACTAGGGGAGAAAGAAAACAAATGCATGAGACATTAATTGCTCAAGGACATAGCAATGTTAATGGCCTCGTGAAAGGCATTTTCACTTGTCTACTTAAAGATGAGAGGTGCTTTGTATTTGACATAAATTTACACTGAGAGCAATTCGTGAAGAGAGAAGAATGTTTGTATTAAGAGTGGCTTGCGCTCTCATTTGCTTTTATCTTTTTGCTTTTGAGTGTTCTCTTTTTGTGAGTGTATTCTCTTATAGTGAGGTTTGGGCGAGGTTGAGAATATTGTAACTTTTTTGTGTTCTCTTCTTTGAGATAATGGAATCCTGTTGTTACTGTTTTCACCCGTGGACGTAGGTCGATCTGGTCGAACCACGTTAAATCGTATGTGCTGTGCATTTTCAATTCCGCAATTGGTGTGTGCTCTATTTTGTGTATCGTATATTTGTGTTGGGGAACCAATTGATGTAACATTGATATCAAACTAAAAGATGTTGTCGGTGATCATTCATAATGATACTCTGATTAACAAGTCAAGTGTAAGATGATGAAGTGACACGTGCCTTTAGGGGCTGTTTGGTTGTAGGATTTTGAAATTTGGATTTCTAAATAGTACAATTGAAAAAATCTGGATTGGCTAATTTTGTGTTTGGTTGGTATTGAATTCCTAGTGTTGGATTTATAGATCCTTGTAATTCTTATTTGATTGGGAAAAAATAAGTGGGATTTGTATTTGAGAATTAGAGAGAGAGGGGGATTTTTTAATAGCATAAAGCACATTGGGACCCACGTGAACAGTGTCAAATCCATAGAAATCCATAGTTTTTTTTGGATTCAAGAATCCAAAAAAATGGTGGGCCCCTAACAAAAAACAAGCAAATCCAAAACAATCAAAATACTACAACCCAACAAAAAATTCAAGAATCCAAACTCTTTTTTGGATTCAAGAATCCAAACGGTGCCAAATCCTATCTTTAATTCTGCAACCAAACAGCCCCTTAACCTTCTTCAATGAAAAGGCTCCTTCCCACTTTGATTTGCATGATTGAGCTTTTCGTATTCCATTCCATGGTCACCAGATATACAACAAGGTTTGGAGTGGCGTTTCCAAACGCCTAATTTGCTTTAAACTAACAAAATAACTAGGCTTGCCAACCCGATGTTTTGTTTTCTAAACATAATAAATCCAGGCTGCCAAACCTTGGGTTTTAGTTAATCGTTAATTTAAAAATTAGCTTGAGAACATAAAGCAAAGAGGGGAAAAGAATGTTTTCTTCTAAAATGTGGTAATAAAACTAATGATATATAAGTGATCCAATCACCAGAGTCATAGAAAAATAAAGTTCAGGTAAAAGAAGCATGAAGAGCCAAAATAGTTCTGTTGTGCGTTTAATTATTGTAGAACACTACGTACATGAAAACTTAAAGCCTAAGATAAAACAATGAATATTGCATTATATATAGTAGGTTTCTATAAAGAGCGCTTCTAGCCTAGAAGGACAATTTCTATAATATTCTCTCTCGACTAAATGAGAAAGATCAAACTGACTTTTCTACAAGCAATCTACCTTCCCTCGATGAGAAAGTTTCAGATCCGCCGAGGCAAGTTTTCAAACTCACCACCCCGCTTCCATCAAACGCTATCTCGTCTATCTCGTCGTGCGCTTGAAATTCCATGCAAAAATCATCATCAATAAAAGCCACATCTAAAGAAAATTGCCGATGGTCAAAATCATAGTTACAAACAAATAGAAAAGTTCGAGCAACATAAACCCACTCACCCAAACAAATCATCGGGTTTCTCAACAACCAAATGCACAAAGCTTTCCAAATTACGTCTTTTTAGATGAAAATAAATAAATCAAGCATCAGGAAAAAAAATCTTTTTTTACCCCACTTCATTGGCACGAAAATTGATCAGAATCAACTCACATTATACTTCAAACCCTAAGACCCTAAAATTATGGATCTACAACAGCATTGGTAATCAAACAGAAGAGAACATACTGGAAACCCTAAATTATGGATTGAAACCCTAATTCGAACTTTGAAGCAGACAAATCGATTTCAAAAGACGAAACAAACAAGAGAGGAAAAAGTGCAAATTTTTACCCTAAGTTTTCGCTGCTCCAAAATGGATAGAAAAAGAAAGGGATAAAAAAGGAGAGCGCGAGGCGAGTATTTATAAGAACGTAAAATGAGAGCGGGGAGGGTCTGAAAATCTTGCAGGTTGCGGCAAAAATTACGCAACCATTGCTTGAAATTACAGCAGAAGTGGGTTCATTGTTTCGGGCCCACTAGCCTTGGCCCGAATTACCCATGGGCCTGGGGGCCACGTATTGTTTGGACATGTCCAAAATTATTCGGGTGAGTTGTATAATCAACCAAAGTTTCATCGGTGTCCGTGTTGCACTTCACTATCTTAATGAATGGTTTTTTTTTTCTTGCATATCAATACTTAACTACCTCATTTGAGGTATTGATTAGTTAATTGCATTTAGGAAAATTGAAGGTTAATTAAAGGTAGCTAACCCGCAACTGACTGTACTTTAACTTATTTATATATAGAAATAAATCATTATGGTAGTAAAGCACAAGAAGAATGAAACTTTTGGGGATTCATATAGCAATTTACCCGAAATATTCTGCTAATTCGTTTTTCCTTTTCTTATATTATTTTCTTTATTGCAACCTTTTTTCGGTTTTTTAAGCCTAACTAATGCATAACGGTCCCATCTTCTCCTCTACAAAGCTCCAGTCTTTCCCTCCCACTCATCTTCAGTCCAGTCAGCCTAGCTTACATATGAAGGAATTTGGGTATTCTTTTGGTAAATTTGAAGATCAAACATCAATTCTGCTACTATGGCAAAACGACAATGAGACCACCGAGACCACCATTAATCATGCAGATCGATGGTTCATATATGAAACCGACCTCCCCAACTTGAGAGGATCCCATTTCTTCATATCTAAAACATGCGGAAAAATAAAAGAATGAAGAAGACTTTATAAAGCTAAGTACAATTCCCTGGAAATGAAAAAGACGAAGTTAATCCACATCCTCCAAAATGCTACTACAAACAATTTCAATAACATAAACAGAGTAGAACTTTGGTAACAGGTATCGCATAAAATACATTTAATTTGAAAGAAAAGAAAAACACTGATATTGATTCATGTTTTAACATTCAGGATTCATCGAACATGAGACAGTACGAACCTTTGTTTCGAGTCTCCACCTTCAAACATGGCATCCAAAGTCTACTAATTGTTCTATGCAGTTTTAATACACTACGCAGTATATCCTTGTCAAGACTATTACAGAAGCATATAGATACAGTGGTGCACAATACAATTCCAGCTTGATAAAGTTACGGTTATCAGGAAAATCGACACAAAACGGTTTAACATTTATTTAATGAAATAGGGTTTCCATTAGTCAGTTGCTGTCACTCCCTTTGAAGTCCTCTTTATACATGAAATTCTTGCTGAAAGCAGCAGAATGATAAACTGCTTAAGCTGCAGCATCCATTTCCTCGGTCGATTTCTTGTATTCTGGTTTAAGCTCATGTGTCCCCTGATTAGGTCCCCTCTTGTTGTAAACACACAGATCGTTCAGAATCTCTTTTAGGAATTGCTGCACAAAAAAAGGTAAAAAGAGCACAAGTTTTAATCATAATCGAAGCAGGGCGATTTATGGTGGTGAAAGATATACCAGTTCATTGTAACCTAAGAAGTTATTACTACATAAAATGGTTCCCTATCTATGACAGTCACCAGCGAATGCCATCAATTTTTTGTTTATTCAGGCATAATTCTTCAAATATTATGATAAAATTTATGACGAATTCAGTAGAACCTATACCCATATTTTTGGGATAAAGGCTAAGTTGTTGTTGTCAGTAGAACCTATGCATAAATGCTAAAACAGCTCAAGGAAAATATCGAAGACATGATAATTTTATTTTCACGACTCCTCACTCGTGTACATCTTACCTCTATTTATACTATTTATAAACATGTTATATTGCCAAAATTCATAAAGTACATGTTAAGAAATGTGGAGAAAAGTATTAGGGTCCAAAAGGGTTAGTAGAAAAACATGGAACATGAGGTACAATGTCCAAGAGTTGATTGGACAAGCAATTCAAGGATGTAGAATTGCTACTATTATCTTGGTTTCAATATGTAGGAAGACAAATGGAGAAAGATAGACATTTTTTACAGGGTCAAGGCTGGCTGAGAAAATAGGAAACTGAGTTTGTAATGCTTTGTGACCCATTACTATGCAGAGAAAAGGATCCATAGAGGACCCAATTAGTAAGAAAACTGATATCAGGAATGCAAATAAAAGAATCCGTAACATGAGCCCCCCAACAGTTTAGAAATGGATTAATGCTTTTTTGAGGCTTGCTCATAATCACATAAGCACAAATCAGAAACTCAGGAATAATTTCAGCGACCTTCAACAAATATCTTGAAATTAAGGGAGAGATCAAGAAACCGCCCCTCAGTAGAGTTAATATATGTATAAGAAGTGTGGAGGAAATGTTTGAGTACATCTACTGAGGAATTCTAATGAAATTGAAGTGTGGCCCCTCAGTAAAGTGAATAGATCACAAAAGATAGCTTCAAAAGTCGCATCCTACAGCAGCGTTAGCTAAATCCTAATAATTTAGTCAATTCAACTCGCAATTAATTTGCAGAGTCAACTAACAAACTATGGGCCAACCCTATTCATAAGCATGCAATTTAAATGTGATTTCATTTGTTTTATCAGTTATCCCCAGAATATTCACAAATCTCCTTAAGAGTTCGCAGCTATGCTCCTTGGTCCAGAATTTTGCACAGCTTACAGAAGACTAATGTCACGTTACTGGTTATTAAACATACCTCTGGTTGATCTGTCTCTTTGACCAGTGCCTTCAATGCCCAGTTTGGTTGCTTTTCGAAGAGTTTGAATATAATATTTTCCAGTTCTCGGCGGTCTCTTCGTGTTCGTTTTGTTTCGTTTCCTTTTGTTGGTGTTACTTTCTTCTTGTCCTGGTACAGTAAGCATTGGAGAAAAGAAAAACTATTACAAAGAATGGACACCACCTAATGATGAAAGAAGTATTCGACAACTGATAGGGTAAAAACCAGGCCCAGTGTTGTGCCAAGTAAACCTCTGAATTAACATAATCTAGAAGAATATCCGATTTACCAGAAGTTCAAGAAGCCATCATACAAGGCCCGAAAAACATAGTGACCATCAGTATAGATACGCAAGTAAAATCAAATCATAAAGAAGCTTTTACCGTTGAACCAGATGGAACCAAGCCAACCATGCCAGGCAGTGGTCTCATATTTTCTCCGTTATCGTTTGATATTACCTTTAAAAAGAACCGTTTATTCGTTTAGCACAAAGAAAATATAAAAGGGGACAGCATCCTAAGTGAATGCATACCTGAATTTGCCTGGTTTTAATCATAGATTTGTTTGTCCTTTCACGGCATAACTTTCCATAGTCGCCGAAAGTTTCTCTATGGGGCTCCATGTCAAATTTATGCTCCACCTTACCTTCCACTGCAATTCTTTCTGCAGTAAACATATGATTTCTGTAAATATATAGAAGCATCCAAGTAGGAGGAACAAGAAAGAATGAAATAACGAGTACGACAAGAAGAGCAGTAAGCAACACTTAATAAATGTAACTACAGCTTATCAAACGGTCAAAATTCTTACCTTGGTTTGATTCAGAGAAGACACACATGGGTACAAAGTCCTTGAACATATTTAAAGAGTAGCTCTTTGGTGTATTGCCAATCTCATTTTGAGCCATTTCCATCTTGAACTGTCAATTTGTGCAAAATAAGGACGAGAAAGGATGTGTACAGGAGAAAACCATAAACAAGCAAGATACTTTATAAAACTGAATAAATTCAAACATTCTATAAAATTGAACATATCTACCTGTTTAAAATATGTATATAGTAGCACACAGTCCCCTATGACATACCAATAACTAATTATATCAAAACTATTGTGCTTGTGTGTGTGTGTGTGAGTGTGTGTCCATACAGGTGTCGTTTGCAAGTGTGTGTTTATGAATATTAACATTAACATGTTTTCGCCATTATATTTGCAACACAAATGACCCAGAATTCCTAGTTAAACCCAGGATCACAGAATTTACAGACTTTAAATTCATTAACCGGCTTAAATAAAAAGGACCTAATAAGCTGCTATCATGGAAAGTTTAGCCACTCATTAACATCATTATTCTAAAAAAGATACCATTTTAATGCAAGATATTTACAGAATAACGATATTATCATCATTGCACACAACTGTTTCAACAGATTATGCTTCTTGTTGATGTGTTAGTTTGTTGTTGCTTGTTACCTTTTTTAAGATTATTTATAAGGTTGATTTTGAAACTGAAATATGCACCCGCATCACATCCATTTGCATCTTCAAATTATCGATTGTGGTGACAATTGTATTTTCAAGGACAACCCTAATATCTAGCCAATGAATGGACACCGCGTAGAACAAAGAGTTGTTCCTGTTCGATGTAGCTTTATTAGTTGGCGTGTAATGGTGAGGTATGTGAATTTTAAAGGAACAAGTCTAGGATATAGCAAATGAATAGCCACCGCATGGTGGATACAGCTATCTCTTTTGAACATGCGACAGGCATCAATAGACCGTTTCTTGTATGGGGCTCATTTTTATTAGTAGGTTTATCTTTAATTGGTTGTGTCCATTTATGTTGTTATTTTAATCTTTAATGTTATTGTGGGATTCACAACATTTTTGCTTTTGGACGCGGAACAATGGCAGTCTTGGACTAGATCAAGATAGATGAATGGTAAGGTAACCGGAGGTCCTATAATGGTGTGGGGTACAATTCGACATAGGGGCATGGAGAATCGGATGATCAAGGATTCAAGGGCACCAATAATGGGTTCCGACTTCCATTTGAATTATTGGGCTGGGTTCGATGATCCGTGTACAATATTCAGCATGGGGGATCATACTTTAATTTGAATTCTACGCGAGGGTGACTCTTTTCATTTCCCTTTCCAAATTGTATTATTAATTTTAGAGTCCATTACATTTATAAGCCGCAAATCATTTTATTTGGAAAAGGAAATATTTTCGCACCCATAATTTAAAGCAACTTTATATTTAGACTCGTGTAGATTAAAATTGCTATAAAACTGTATCGCTTGTATGTGACCAGATATGGCATTGTTTTGATTAGTTGGGATCACATGTACAACATGATGAGATGAATGACAAACTTAGATACATATTTGTTGCCTGCCACTGCCATTGCCTTTGGCAATGACATTCGAATTTTAGGAAGACATGCATTACATTTAAACTATTCATATTTGATAGTACCGATCACATTAATAGATTTGTAATGGGTAGAAGTAGAATATATGCTTATAATGACCATAAATGTCATCAATATGTAATCATGGAAAATAACTGTCCCAAATTAAATTCGACTTGAAGTGTTTCAAACGGGGTTATAGTCATCATGCTTTTTGGCAATCATAGAGCATAGTTAAAGATGGTTTCATATATTTCCCAAAACACGTTAAATCAGAAATCGGGTTGAATTGCTAAACAATGCTTCTGGGCTGCTCTCAAATTTTTGGTAACATACAAACAATAACAGCTCAATATCTTAGAAAAAACATATGATTAAAGTTTGAAATGTGGTCAATACTTAGATCTTGTAGACCTCATGTGCGATGCGAGAATGCTTCGTGTTGCTATTCAACTTACATTTGGATTCAAAAAGAAAATGCTACTCTCTATAGAAATATACTATCATCCTGCTTTTCTTAGTTAACCATAATTTAAAAGTTCATTTTTCTAGTTATGAACTTGATTTACACAAAAAGTGTAAGTTGTCACTACAACATAATTAAAAATCTTGAAGCCAACTATTAGGTTAAAGCAACAACATTTTTTTTCAAAAAAATTCTAAACAAAACTCCAAAATCCTCATAGGTCTTGTTTGGCTTTGCTTTTGAAGTTGGGGCAAAGATATCTCAACGCGGAGTTGAGATAACTTAAATTATGTACAATCAATTCAATCCATTTTTTTCTTTAAATCTATTCTTCTGACAAAAAAAGACATCTTTCTCCTTCCCTTTCTTTTTCCTAATTATTTTGTCTAAGCTCCCCTCCAATAACCTTGGTGTCCAAGTTGTAGATCGTCTAAAATTAGGAGTTAGCATTCATCTTTAAAGTTCTTCATGTTTATCTGTTTGTTTGTGATTCTAAAGATAGGATCTTTTATTAAGGGTATCCATGCTATTTCGAGTTAACTCCGACAATTATTTTGGTGTTTTTCCTCTCTTTTATTTAGAAATTAAATGAGCAGAACTTGATCTACTGGATTCACCTTTCATTTAGTATACTCTTTACTTCTGCGATCTCAACAGAACCAACAGTCCCTATAGCATCAAACTACAAATTAAGTCAACTATTACAATCCCATCCAAACTATATGGTAATGTAATGTAACTGGCAGTACAAAGATATAAACTTTAATAGATGTTAATCAAAAGAGACGGTAATCAGGATCCAAGACGAATCTCTGGGTCCTTTCTCTTCAACCATGCAGGAGCTAGCTTCTAGTCTATAAATAAATTGGAGTTCTTACAGCTCCACTATGAAAGCATATACTAAATCTAGAACCAAACAAATGCAAGAGCCATCAAATCAGCAGCCACACCAAGACACAAACTTTAATTAGGGTTAGGGATAGCGAACTTACTCTTTCCCGTAAAATCATAATCACCAGCTGCAGCAGCAGAAGAACTAAGAAGTAAAACCCTAGGTACGCATAAAGAAAGAAATAGCAAACCTGAAGAGGGGAGGAGTCGTCGTTGGTGAGGAGGTCGAGGGAGAGGACGACCTTGGCGACCACGGGATGGGAGGAGGCGGCAGCGGCGAGGTCGGGCGGCGGAGGCGGCGGAGCCCTGGAGGCGGAGGACTGCCACGACTTGGCGACGACCGGGGGACACTTCATCAGCCACACCGAGCGATCCGCCTTGTTCGTGTCCACCGCGCTCCTCTCCTCCTCCTCGTTCGCTGCTGACATTTTTTCCTTGCTCTCTTTCGCTTTGACGCTCGATATTTTTTAGAAGAAATTACAGCGCCTCTTTATTTGAGAATATTTCCACCAAAACCGAGCCCAAAATAATTTATCACAATAGAGCTCCACGCAGCAGGTACGTGCCAAACAAAAACGCTATTGTTGATATTGATTTTGCTATATTTCTAATAAGATATTGATTTTGATTTTGATTTTGTTAAGATTTTTTTTTATTCTGATTTTATTGAAACTGCAACAAAATTGAGAGAGATTGGATGAAAAAAATCTCAGTTTTTTGGAAAAAAAATAAATTTGGTTAGTATATAGATTTCAATTATGCTTTATTTTTATATATTTTCCGAATCAAATATAGATTTCTATAGACTGACTAAATTTATTCTATTTTTAAAAAACCATGAGATTTTTTCATCTGCTCTCTGTAAATTTTGTTACAATTTCAACAAAATCAAAATCAAAATAAAAAACAACTTTAACAAAATCAAAATTAATATCTTGGCAATAGCGTTTCCACTTTGAGGAAAACGCTTTTGCATCTAATGCCACTGTAAGGTCGGACACGCTCGGGCTTATGCGCAGCGGAAGCGGAACTGATTGGATAACAAAAAATTCCTAAGAGTGTGATCGACCATTCGACAAGAAATCGTCCAAACACCAATCAAGCAAACAATAAGAGCAAAGAAAGAGTAAAGAGTGTGCTACAACCTTTGGAGCTTGTACGGCTGATCCCGGAAGACCCTGTGAGCTCCCGGACGTGTAGGAACGCCGGCCGCCCCAACGTAGATGATCCACTTCGGGTTGTTCGAACTCTAACTCCGTCACCGGACGGAGAAACTTCCTCCAGAGACATGCTACGCGTAGAAGAAGGCGGTGTGGTTTTTGGTTACTCTTTTATTTTCTCATTCTCTCATCATCGCAATATTTGCCATTAATCTAGAGAACTTAGGCTTTCATGAAGACATGAAGAAGGAGAAGAAGATGAAAATTATGACATGGTAGAAAAAAATTGGCTGTACGGAGATCTATTCTGGGAATCATTTTGTGCTTAGTATCATTTTGGGAATTATTTATTTTACTAGTATCATTTTGGAGAAAATTCTTTATTTGAAGCAGGCTGAATCTAAAGGCCGGGAAAGGAGTTGAGTTTAGCATAAGTTGACTGCAAGATGCTGACTTTATCCAACAGTTATTTCAACTCTAAGGTTTAAGTTATCTAAATTCAACTTTTTTCCAAACACGTCTCTTATAATATAGCTAGAGGCTATTCTAAAATGAAGTTTGGGGATTGCATCACCTCAGTCTCCACTTATAAATATCGGTATCGATAAGTTTCGGCGACTCAAGATCTCATCTTTCCAAAACTATAAAAATTGAGCAAGGTTTCATACCATGTCTCTTTTTATTTCACTTTGTGTCGTACTTTTAAGAAGCAAATTAAAGGGTTCTTAAAAAAGGATGGCTTGAATTTCGGAGTTTAAGAAGAGTTTCAAGCCAATCGCGGTTTGAGAAAATCTATTTTGGTTATTGAACAATATTCGGTTATATTTTATGGAGTTTAGCTTTAAAGCCTCAAAGAACAATGGTTTCGGAAACCTTAACCCTGTAGGCAAACCAGACTTAAATGAATCAATTTAGATGGCCAACCGAGGGAGAGAGCGAGAGGGAGGGGGGAGGGATAGAAGTTTAAAGATTAAAAGAAAATCGTTTAGCCTACTTTAGCCTTTCTTGATGAATAGTCGGGATGACATTATGTCCAAAGCATCCCAAGAAATTTTCTTCTATAATGAAAATGTAATGTGCTATCTAACATGTGCTGCATCAATCTAACTACTACTAACGAAAGAACCAAAAAGAAATTAATACACATAATTTCCTGGGAATCGAATACCAATCCAGTAATATTTGAACCCTCCCGTTTCGTGATTGATTCGTGTGTCGACCGAAATGATCCGTTTCTAACAACCCAAAGGATGAAAGAGTTGCAAGACAAGAGAAATCTAACAATTCAAGACATACTATCAACACAATGGTTGTGGTCGAAACCAGAGGAACACACAAGAAAATGATATGCTTCAAGCATGAGTTCCAATGTCAAATGCGTGAGGTCCAAACGGTAACACTAATTTAGATATCAGAAAAGGCGAAAACAGTTACCCCGAAATAGAAAAGGCAGGCAAAAACACATTAATTTACAATTATCTACACGAATATCGCTTATTCCTGTAATGAATGTCTACAGTAAAAAAAGGCACATAAGCGCCATTATGCAAAAATAACCAATATAAATAGTCTAAATAATAGATACAATGCCATTTTATTTGGAAACATAATTATCAGGCTCAATTTATACAAGCTTGAGTCATCTTAATATAACTTAAGTGATGACGGTAGGCTTCTCTCTGCCAGTGAACTCCTTCAGCTTTGAAATGGATAATGCCACATCTGGAACAACAAAAACAATTTGTCAAGTGTTGACAGTACAATCTAACATATAATAAATTAACGGTGATTGGTAATGTGAATCCTGAACCTATCAAAGGCTTCAAAGCTGTTTGCGCATCCATCTCATGTTTCGCTACATCAGGCTCAAACTGTTCAATATAAATTCGTATTGTTGCACCTGCTGATCCCGTGCCCTGAAAAGTTAATATACAGAATACACATGATGAAGACAGCATAATATAGTCGCTAAATTAATAAGAAAATACTGCATAGGAAATGTTGATAAATATCTTGATATAGAGGAGACATACTGATAAACGAAATATAACCCTAGACCCGTCTGTGAACACAAATCGAAGGCCTTGCTTAGCTGCTACACTGCCATCAACCTGATGAATTTGGTATTCATATTAATAGAAAATTGATGATAATCGGTACATACGACACATGTCAAAAAAATTCCTACAGAAAATATATGCAGACTTACTGGATCAGTGTAGGTGAAGTCATCCGCAAATTGAAGGGTATAGTTTCCTGGATTATTAAGAAAGTTGAATGTATTAGCAATTTGACAGGTTCAAGATGTACAGTTATAAAGTTTATGTGGGTATGAACCAAATTTTTCGCCGGACATGCTCTTAGAAATCATTTCTCTGAGATATTCAATCATTTGATTGGCTCCTGCCGATTCACATTCCTAAGAACATCAATGATTAGTAACCTCCTTAAGGCTGAAATGATGAACAAAGAATTAGAGGAAGGGCAATTAATTTTGGTGGATAGTTCTTAAAGAGGGAATGTGGGAGTAAAGCGAGGTAGAGCAGACATATTTCAGAAAAGCCTGCTCTTCCATTTACAGAAACTTCAATTTCACAATAATCAAGCAGTTGGTTTGGGCATGGGTGGGATGGCCGGGGGGGGGGGGGGGGGGGGGGTTCTGTGAACCTGGAAAAACTGATGTCAAAGGTGTGCTGTTAATGCAGAATAGAATGTTTACCTCATAATCGTATCTAGAAAAGAAATTTCTGCCATATATGGCCCAATGCTCTCGAGCAACATCAGCAACTGAGATCAATTTATCTCCAACCTTCTTGTCCTTGTTTCGATATGCAATTATAGAAAGCCATGCCAGTACAGCCCTGGAAATATTAAAAAAGGAATCAAACAAAAGGTGTCAGAATATTTTCGGACATTGCAACATGCAAAGAAATACATGTTGATTACCAAAATAATTAGCATTGAAATTATGCTCCATAATGGGTGCCTAGGATTATTAAGGGTCACTCCTGAATACTAGTTTAAAGGTGCCTACAAGAATAGCATCAGCCTTATAGGCCTCAACCAGGAACCTGGCACCAATTAGCATCGCTTGATAGTAAACTTACTCCTGAAGATCGATTATTGTGAACTAGTCTAATCAGAAGCTTAAGCTATATAGCAGCAGGCTGTTTCTTATGGAACATCCAACATGGTTGTCTGGCTTATCTATTATGTATGTATGGGATATATATTCCTCTAGAGAAATTTTTAATTTAATAATGAGAAAAGCTCCAGAAAAAACCTTCAAGAAATTTATTTCTATAGCATAACCTACCATATGCCATCCTTCTCACGGATGTGATCAGAACCTGTTCCAAAACTTTCTTCTCCACAGATAGACAATCTTCCAGCATCCATCAAATTACCGAAGAATTTCCAGCCGGTGGGGACCTGTCCACAAAATCCCTCAACTGTGATTATTGCCAATTTTCCACAACACTTCCTAAACTTTATAACTGTACATCTTGAACCAAATTTTTCGCCGGACATGCTCTTAGAAATCACAAAAATGGCTTGCGTTATGCATATGTAATTATGCACAATGCACCAAATATTTGTAAAGACAACTCCTCAAACGTTATTTATTTTGAAGAATCCTCCAGTGTTGGTTAAACCTCATAAAAGGGAAGATTCAGCTTCTCTGCAACGCGATCGAGAGCGCCGCTTGTTGGCATGGACCTAGCAAGTCCCTGTTAGGTATACGGAAAGTGTCAGCAAATAAAAGCAGTAAAATAGCACAATAGCTCAAAAGGTACGAAGTTCTAACAAGCTAAAGTATGCACTACAACATACCTTGGGGCCATTTTGGAAGTATGGGATTGCTGCCTGTGCATTAGCAGCAATAAGCGCAACAGAGTCAGATGGAGTGACAAAAAAATTTCGTCCAAGAATCATGTTCCGATCCCCGTCCCCTATATCACCATGTTGGAATGAGAAGATCATGAGAATACAAGCTTTTGGATCCCATCTCAGAGTACAAATCAAACAAAATTTTCAGATTCAAAATTGTCATCCACATTCAAAATCAGGCCTTAAATTACTTATAGCTGAAAAGGGCTTGAAATAAAAGTAGCAGTGCCGCAACAGCAATAATAATTCGCATCAATGTATGGCCTAATTGAGGAGCTGGCTACCATATTTCCCATTGCATTTTGACTTCTGTTCAAGATAGGAATGCACACTATTCTTTGAAAGGCATTTCAAGGCCTAATTGAGGAGCTGGCTGTTTTAGCATTCATATTTCCATTACATTGTGACTTCTGTTCAAGACATTTCAAGGCAGTTTCTATAGATCAAAGCCTTGCACGAGCTTATGTTTCAAGCATTGAATAAAAAAGTTCAGAATGTTGTCATGGATGTTTGGGATGACTGAAGAATATACTGGTAGAGGAAAAAGGGTTTACTTATTTGAACTTTAGGATGACTGAAGATTATAGTCATGGAGGAAAAAACGTTTACTTGTATGAACTGGATGATGCAAGTATACTAGAAGAAATTTCAAGGCATAAAAATCTGCGGATTGTAATGGATGAGACATGAATGATTTCGAAAAGTTAAAGATGCCCTCAAGATTTAGCATTAAGATAGAAGCCTAATAACAGGTAAAGTCTAGTGGTGTAGTACAATATTTATGCATCACTGACGGTTGTGATGGATAGTTGAGTGTAGGATGAATAGACATGTTTCAAGATTCTATAATCCTCGTTTAATTATTTTTGTAGTGTAAAATTTATGCATGTTATTCTTATAGCACTTTTTGAATATCAATAATCCATGAACTTGTGCTTTCGCAATTAAATGATTTTAACATGCGCAGCTGCCTATGAAACCATTTTTTTTACAATAACTGCCTATGAAACCATTAGTCTGCATATTTCAAATTTTTAAATGCGTAATGTTATTTATCATCTTCTCAACTGTCTAATTTTTTTCATTCTTCTCTCATATATCCCTTTATGCATATTATAAAATTGTACGCTTCAAATTATGGATATAACCAACCTTCTAAGTTCAACCATTTCATTTTGTGCCTAAATGATGTATGGCATGAAAACTTAAAATCATTTATTTTCGGTCTTTATGTGCCCTAAATGGTTGAGTTCGACTTGGATTGAGTGGATTTACAATTTCCAATCATTCAATTTGGAAGGAAAGGAATTGCTTCCAAATCCTTCACGGATGAGCCAATTTACCTATGTATCCATTTATGAATGTGCCTATGGATATAATTGATAGAGCTTTATCTTTCCCTATGGGTGCGCTTGGTAGACGGTAATCTAGATGGTAATACTAGATTACCATGAAATATTACCACGCTTGTTTAGGTGCAAAATATATTCCCGGGAATATAGGATTACTAGGGTAATCAAATGACCCTATTTCATGGTAATCCTATCTCCCAAAACATGTTTATCCTGGATTACCACGAAATATTTCCGTTTAACATAAAATGAACCATGACCATCCGCCGCCGGCCTCCCTCACCACCCGCCTGCCGGCCCCACCGCCCATCGTCAATCATCTACCGACCGGCCGTTCGTCGGTCGTCACCAATCGTACACCGGCCGACCCGCCGCCGATCGGACGTTCGTTGCCGGTCGTCCGCGGGCCAGCCCCGCTGCCGGTCATCGCCGATCGTTCATTGGTCGGCCGGCTGCCGATCGGACGTTCGTCCACGGCTCGCCGCCGATCGACTGGTCGTCCTCCGGCCGGCCGGCCGCCGTTCGGACGTTCGTCGCCGGCCTCGCCGCCAACCACCGGCCCTCCTATGGCCTCACCGCCGGTCGACGGTTGCACATACATATATTACCAGGAATGATTAAAGTATACCAAACACATTAATGCAAGATTCCTTGGAATCAGACGCCCGTCATCCCATTCTCAGGAATGCGAGGATTTCCGGTAATCTTCTATTTCATGTACCAAACGCAACCAATGAGTAAATATGTCACATACCAAACTACATGGTATAATGGTCCCTAAATGAATAGTCTTCACCATTCATCCTGGCCGACAAGTTTGAGACATGCGGATAGGGAATTGTGATTATGAAGGTTTCTAGCTCATTTGGTTCCAAAATTGGCAACTACCGGAAATAAAACAAAAGGGTCAATTTTGTGAATGGATTCGAACTAAAAAGCTTATAAGCACGTGTTTCATAACATGCAAATCAAGATGACTGGTGTGCATCGTAAATTGGGGTGCCCGTCATGTCATTTGTTATGTAGGAAGAAGCTATAAGTCCCCCCCCCCCCCGCCGACTTAACGGTGCTCCCTTACGTGTATGTCTCCTAAGATCATGTGTTAGACAAAATCACACATGGTTTGTCATTGTAATATTTATGCCCTGGAATGTTTCAATAACAGATATCATGAGATTCTAACTCCTCAGGAACTACTTAATTCACAGTTTAAAGTTCTTCGAAGTTCAAACCCGATAATTTTTCAGCATTGGCGCTTGAAGACACAAAGATCATGGCTAATGCTGCTGATCATCAGCGTAATGACTGATGGGCACCAACTTTCAATGAGTTAGCAGGTTGGCACCTTAGGTACACTTCTTATTATTATCTTTTTGTTACTTTTTGTTTGTGTGCATTTATGTTTGTATGAGGATGATTTCCATGCTGCATGTTATCACATAAGGTGTCTTAAGAACTACTAGGTAGTATTTGTTTCTAGGTAGTTAGTACTGCACATAAATCGCAGTTATGGCCACAAGTTGAGCCGGTGAAATTTTTTTCATCATCATTAATCAGGAAAAAAAAAATCAGTAAGAGATTGATGCAGGTTCAAGGCTTCCAATTATTTTATAAACGAGGATAAATCACTCTTGCTAGTGTATATACCCCGGATAAAAAGGAGTTACCAAACTTACATGCTATGAATTAAGTGACGAAGAAGAAGAATATTGCTTCTGCTTATCCCAAGAAAAAGACAGTGAAAAACAATTTAAATGAGAATGATCCTGCGGTTTATATTAAGAATTTCATGCATACCATCACTTGCTGCTCCAAGATCAGGAGCATTCTCCGCGTACATGATTTCAACCAGATCTTTAGCATAACTGTCCCAGGATTTGAAAGTAAAATTACAATGCCCGAATGAAAACAAAATAAAAGATAAGTTTTCCCACCCTTACGTGAGATTAGGATCCGGATGACCATGCCCAAAATCTTCCGAAGGAACTCCATTTGAAATACAATTCTGCAGGTTGTACCAAAGCTTAGGTTATCAAACTGCCTGTAAGGTACATTTATTCGTAACATGTTAAAAAGGATTCGAGAACGAACCAGATTGGCTCCAAGTCGATCTACAAAGATAGGTTTTGCATAAGCACCAGTCACCGCATGCATTGCATCAAATGTAAACCTGAAAATTTAATGGCAACATTATGTTTTAATCATCTGCTTCATATTTGTCTATATAAGAGGTCATGATTTGGCCATCTACGAAGCCTACAAAAAGTCAACATCATCTTTATATTCATCCCCTTCACAAAGTTCTTATTATGTAATAAATTCCCATGCAATAAAGTCTACTTTGAATATCTGGTGAAGGAAGAGGAAAGCAATGAAGAGAAACAATAAATATATAGTTGAAGGATTTAGATATTAAAGAAAAAAGTGAATTTTGGGTTTATCAGCCACGTAAGCAATATAGTAATTCGCATTAGTATCTATTTACATTTCCCTCAAATCTCTTTACGTTGTTAGCACCTCTTATACTTCTAAACTAGAAAAGTCATTTAATTTGAACCCATTTGTCAGTAAAACCTATTATCATTATCAAATAACTATATCAATAAATATCATACAGTATTCCATATCGATCTAAATGGAGCAGAACATTATGGCTCATACAACAACCAGCTTCCGTAGAAACTCCGGCATAAGAACATGTCGGTACTTGAAGAAATCTTCGCAAGGACCAAAGAACGATCGGCACACAATCATCGATAGGAAATATGCTCTCACAAAACCTTTTAGAACTTATATTTGTTAATTCTACAATCTCCATAGATTCAACGCTTAGCAATTTTTAATACTCTACTTACTATCATGCTGACATTTACATGCCATAAGTGTGGAGTGTTATCTTTTAAAAAGAATCTCTTCATGTTTTGATTATTTTACAAAAATATATTTCAATATATAATATATGATCTAACCATGTCACAAATGTCAAAATGCTACACAATGGAGTTATTCAAGCATCGGGACAATCATTGAAATTAACTGACATCAAATTGACTCAATCGCACTCAATATGGATTTCAACGGAATATACGAGAAAGTCGACATTAAGAATCGTTCAAGACGTCTAAGACTTTTTAATTTTATTTTGAGTCTAAAATCAAGTCGATCTTAAAAGGTTAGAATCAAAATTTCCATCTAATCCCAAATCAATTCTTTTTTAAAAAATGATGTCTGAAAAAAACTGTGGCTGAATATCAGACATATAGAGGGAAATAGACGTTTATTATGCAAGTTTTCAAATTTTAAATTTGGTGGGAATTTCGGTTTTGAAACGGTTTTACAACGGTTAGAAACTGTCTTATAACTTACGGGATTACTTTAACTGGACCAGCTGCCTCAAAACATTTTCTATAAATAGGAAAAAGTTTCATTTGATTTTACACGTTTTTTCTTGCTTTAAAACTTTAATATTCTGATTTTCTAGAATTCGTGAAAAAACTCTTTTAATACACTCAAGCATTTGCTAATTTTTTGAGAACAACAATCTTTCTTAACCTTTAGAATTTTCTATTTCTTTAGAAAAGAAAGATTGTTAATTTGACGAAGAAGGTATCGATTTTAAACTTGTATCAATCCTTTGAAAAACTTTTTTGATATTGATTTTAAACGTTTTTAACTCTCTAAAGTGCAATCCATCATCTCTTTGAATCTAAGTTTTAATTATTCTTTTTAAGATCGTTAGGATTGTCAAAATTGGTGTATATTGAGATTATAATAATTTTGAAATTATAATGATCTAGTGAAGAGAGGTTTAAATTCTTCACAATTGTAAAGGTTTGGACTTGATCCTCGGAAAAGGTCTAAGTGTTCACCGCCTGCAAGCGTAAAGATTTGGATCTGAGCCTGAGCAAAAGCTCTGGATTTCTCCATCCGCAAGGAGTCACTGGATAGTGTGTTGAAACCTGAACAGGAGTTTTCAGACGGAGATTAGCCACTGGGTTGGTGAATCTCGATAACAATCATCTATGTCAATTTACTTTTCTGCACTTCTGTGGACGTTTCTATGAATGTGATAGTTTAGTATTTTTACATTCCGTTGCACAATTTTTGTATTCGCAAAATTACTCTGAGTTTGCCATAAAGCCTTATTCGCCCCCTCTAAGGCTGTTTTCATGCACAATATATTTGTTTCGAAGTGATTATGCTACAGGTTTCTTTTCCATTTGCATTGCTAGGTTTCATCTTTATAATTTCATTATCAGTGTTATGGCAAAAATGTGGCATGAGACCGGCCACAGCAAATAATAAGTGTTATGGCAAAAATTTAGCTGCAAGCGCTCACCCACAGCAAATGGAGATGGGTCCTGCCTTATTTTAAATCACATGGGACCCAAACTCCAACTCCTCTCCCCACCGCCACACCCCCAAATCATTTAACCCTATATTACACACATCTCCAGTGTTATATACCTGAAATCTGGTCTAGAAAGAAGATCTTTGATAAGCTGAAAGTCAAACACATTCTGCAAAAATATAAAATCATGTGTTACTGGAATTGTAGAAAGGTTAAAGCATCATTCTAAAGGACAGTGCTGCCTTATTTCTTACCTCCATTAACTCCAAGTAATCAGAAACTGGGTCGATCACCTCTACACTGAAGTTTCCATAGTTTGTAACTCCCAAGCGGGAGAGGTCCACATCTGGAATATCTGCTACTTTAATTTCAGAAATCTGCAGTTATTAAATACTAGGATTTCATAAAGGTCAAGACATTGCATTACATCAAAATTAGGTTTTGATGTGTTTCAGTTTGAATTATATATTATTCACGTTGTACAAAAATATACGGCATATACTTGCTCTAAGAGAATGTAGAAAAATAAGGCAAAGATAAATTCATGAGTAGAACTATAAAGCATATAAAGAATAGATGAGTCAAGCATATATAATTGCATCACCATCTACAGCAATTGGTCTCTACAGTCTACACTATGCATGCTGCATATGTTAGTCAAAAGACAAAATTTAAAAAAAAAAAAAACATGCATTCAAAATTAAGGGCTGCAATTAAATTCAATCTTGGCTGCTACCTAATGTGGACTACAAAGTTTCTGTCCAGGTTAATTAGACAATGAGTATGGTGTGTTCAGAATTTTGCATAACTTTTTGATAGAAAGAGTTGTCAATTTGAAGAGTCCATCTAGTCTATTTAAGAGGCATGTGATCTTCCATCAAGGATACATATTAAGAAAAAGAGTAGACTAGAAAACAAAGGCTCTTCCTCTCTGATTTGCAGATCTCAAAATTGTGCTTGGAGGAGGAGAAGAAGACCAGAGGTATGAATTTAAATTTAAATTTGTGTTGTATTAACACTGTAAAGCTCCAACAGTCGGTATCAAAGCCTAAGAGTTTCATTTACGTACCTTTTGGAGATCAAACCTTGATCTTCTCTGATGCTCTTCATCGGAGCTAATCGAGCTGATCGATGTTAGAAGACGGGCCTGAGTCCGATCTCCGCCGTCGTTGTGGTGTTAAAACTTCACTTTTGGTCGCATGATCCCTGAATCGACCTCTACGGTGGTGCCCTAATTTTACTGCCATCTTCTGAGAGGGAAGACGATGTTTTCAACGCCGTTTTTTTCTTCTGGTGTTTTGATGGATACCTATTGGGGTCAGGTTTGATAGTATTGTCATATACTATTGTTTTGTGTGCATTAAAGCTAAGGCTTTAATTTCTATGCAGGGTCTTACATTTACTATTAATTGCATGGTTTGCATTAAAACTAAGGCTTTAATTTCTATGCAGTTCACTTTCAATAGATCATTGATTTGTGTTGTAGAGACAACCGCGTTTATAAAGTAATAAAATATGAACCCATTATAACTTTTGGATTTGTTGTTAATATTACATTAGAAATTAACTCTTTAATACTTTTGTAAAATCAAGGAGTGTTGTTTAGTTGTGCATGAAGTTTTCTGCTAAAGTATTGTGTTAATTAAAATTGCATAAAACATTTTTGTTTTGCTAATTTTTTTAATTGACTATATCTTTTGATATACATACCTGTTTTTAACAATTTGCTAGTTGATTAAAGATATTTTCATGCTCTACACAAATATTTCAGTTATACCATCATGTTACAAGTATAAAATACAGTAATCTTGTGTATTGCATATGACTATTTAAATCATAAATAACGTTAAATTGATGAATAAAGTTTAGATGCCATTTATATTTAAGTTATCGTGTGATTTTAGAATAGCCACACCGTCTTATTTCATATAATAAGCGAATTACAATTTATCCACATAAAGCTAATAATTGGAATAAAGTGACATCTTGGACTCAAATAACTTATAAGAAGTTTATTCATAAAGTTAATTTTATAGAAACTCTCATCATGGTAATTCATGTTAAGTTTTGAGTTTCATATGGTTCTTTCACTGTTAAAAGAACAACTTTAAGTTTTGGCCATAAAGATAAATTGTTTTGTTATTGTCTTATAAAGTAACTGTTCATATCATAATATTGCTTTACATAACCATCATTCTTATCCACATTGTATATAAAAAAAAGTGCTTGACCCCTTTTGCTCATCTTAGACAGGTTACAGGTCAAGAAGTCCTAAAGTGGCATTTTTGAGCCAAAACTGGAAATTCTAAGTCGTTAAAAAACATGTTTTCTGTCCAAGATTTTCAAAGTGTTCTTAAAATTATTCAGATGACAGAAATAGGACAGAGACAAATATAAGATTAAGGTTTCAAAACGATACCCTAATTCCCAAAGTTGACTGTGGATCCACGGTCAAATGAACTACAGGGACCGTGGTCCACTTAGTGTCTCACTAGGTCGACTTGGACCCATTGGTTCGTTATTGCAAAAAGCAGTCCAAAGTTGAATTGGGGATATTTTTTCCATTTCTTAGGTTTAGTTTTATTTTTGAATTTGAGTTGTATTTTTCCATTTTTAGGCCTAGCTTTTTTCTTCTTCCTCCATTGTTAGCTTCCTCATAACCATCAATGGAGATTGAAGCTTAGATTCATAATTTTTCTAGTTTCCTCTTTCAAAAATACATAAAAATTGTAATGAATTTGAAAATCAAGATTGAATAAAAGGTAATTGAAGGTCAATTGGTCTTCCCTTTTTTCTCTCTTTTGCACTTTAAATATCTTGAGCTTTCTTGATGATCTCTTTCTTCCTTTCTTTTAGTTTTTATGTGATGATAATGATTGTTTGTGAGTAGTTGTTTGTTTATTTGGGAATTTAAAAGAAGTGGATGATTGATCTATGATCTAATTTAATACTTCTTTCTCATTATCACATTATGAGATGAAACTCTAGTTCTATCGTCTTAATTACTCTCCGAGTAGAGACATTCTCCTTTCTAGTCCGAGCCGAGAGTGGCGAGGCTTGATGATTATGCGATCTAGGGGGGACTAATTAATCTTGATGAAGTTAGAGGTTAGTTCAAGTCTAAGAAACTATTGTTAACGGTTCAAATATGACAAACTCGAATAAGGAATAGTCTTCTCATCGAGCAATTCCACAAAAGTCCCTTAACATCATCTCTTAGAATTAATATAGCACCATCCTAATCGAGATAAGTTCAATTTAATGTGTCAAATTTGACATTCCATGCTCCATCACCCTAGTGGTGCATATTTGATGGCTTGTACTCATAACACGTTGGTTAGACCTAACTTGTACTTAATTTGCTAAAGTTAGATTAGATTATTACTTGATGGATCATGCTCCTCCACCCTAATGGTAAGTGTTTGATGATCCATGCTCTTACCATCAGCTTGAGCTTAGTGAAGTGATTAAAAGAAAGGTCGTGGGTTAGGTTATCTTGACATCATTTATTAGTTTTGAATTCCCGAGTAAATTCCATTCCCTTTGCACATTCATTTCTTTCTAAAAAAACGTTCACAAGAACTCTCCCAAAACTCAAAATCTTATAACTCACGTTGGAAACACAATGCTAAACATTCGATCTCCGTTGGAACGACTCATACTCACTACTTTGTTTAAACGCAAAACTGTTATGAAAAAAAACTATACTACAAACGATTTCGTTCTCACAGTTTTCTTTACCACATAAAAACGTGAACTGAATTTGGCGCCATTGCCGAGGATCAAAGCTTCAAGAATGTGTTAACAATTCTTGTTATTCTTCTTTCTCAAAACAATTCTTGTGAATAGTAAATTCTTTAGAAAAAACTTATAAAAATCTTTTTTTGGTTATTTTTTATGAATTTTGTAACATCCTAGTTCGATCATACGTTTCTTTTTCTTTTGGATATATTGGATTTTGTTTTATTTTTATTATTATAACTTGGAGTTTAATACTTTTAATTAAGATATATACATATAATTATGGTTTTTCAAATTTGTTAAATATGTATATTATTAGTATTTAAATATTTATTTGTCTAACACTATTTTATAACCATATTTATATTTTAGTATTATAGTTTAAATAAAAGATATTTTATTTGGTATTTCTTTAAACAATACATATACATAAGATTTTACCACTTTTTAAATTCTATTTATATTAATTTTGTCTTACGATATTTATTTGGTTAAAATATTTAATTTTGAAAAGTCATGAGAGCCCCTGTTAAATATTTTAACCATATAAATATTTTTCCTAAACTAACTTAATTTTCTCTCTCCAATCACCATATATGTCTCACCTGATAACTTTATTCTTTTAAAACAAATACTATTCTCTCTCCAAACAAATATCTTTTCTAACAGATTTCTTTCTCCCCATATTCTATTCTATCTACATATATTTTTCTATATCACTAACTATATTTCACCAAACTCCCGCTCTCTTTCTATATATATTCCCTAACAAAATCCCTCTCTTCAATCTAATCTAATCTCTCTCAGCAGATTCTCCTTCTCAAATCTACTCTCTTTAATTATTTTTCTACAAATCTATATACATACATAAATATATATAATTGAAGATAGTTTGTTATGATAGTTTAACTGAAAATATATTTTAGTTGTTTGATATCATAAAATCCTATATATATATATATATATATATATAACTAATTATATTTATTTTCATTAACCCATAACCATATACATATCTACATATATTTTCACTATATACTAATATGTATATATATATATACTTTTCTATTATTCTAACTATATACAACTTTTCTAATATCTTATAAAAGTATATAACAATCCATCATATCTCTCTTTTATAAAATTAAATCAAAATCTCATTTCATCAGAATATTTCTCTCTAATTATAATAATCTCTTCAACCTTTAACAGCATTTCTCTTCCCAATAAATAACAACCTAATTATTATCTTTCCCCTTCTCATATAAATCAACCTTCTCTTTTTCCCATCACAATATTTTCTTCTTCAAAATTAGCCGAGCAATCAAGCCTTGGAGTTGTTCTTCGTGTCGTCGTGTTTATCTGTCTCCGAGGCAAGTACTCTTACTCTTTTAATTTTTTTAGTCGATGCAACATTGGAAATTCTCTAAATAAATTATTAACTTACAATATTTAAATAAAATTGTAATATTTTGCCGCTTTATTAATATATCTTATAATACTTGTACATATGATGAAAACCCTAGGATCTAGAATACCTATTAATCCTTTCATCAAGTGAACAACTGTAAAAGTGCAAGCGTAACAAAATAACTATTAACATGTAAATGTTATTTAATATATAAAAAGCTTTATAAGTAATTATATGTTTCTGTTGCAACAATATTGGTATACACTAGCATGCAAAATGTCAACACTTATATCCTAATCTAAAACATAAAAATATACCATTATTACTGTTAATCAATAAAAGCTTTGGGATTAATATTTTATATATATAAATTAAACTTTCTACACTATCACTCCTTATAATATCGCTGCACTCTATGTGCCCTAGTCATATAAATTATTTTGATACTATAATTTGTATTAATATTTTCTATTATCACATGATTATTATTAGCACTTACATGATGACTAGTCAATCTGTCATTTATTTTATCTTACTTACTATCATCTCGTAATTATACTATTAGCACTATCCGCTTTATGCATCTGTAATTTGTCATTCCTATTTAACTATATTAACCCTTTAAAACCATATTTCAGTTTATTATTCTTTTCAATAAATAAACCCAGATGTTAAATACAGATGCTTGCATATTTATGTTGAGTCTTGTTTACATTTTTGACCTTATCATATCCTATCATCTATATTTAACATTTTACTTGAGACTATCATTGTCGGCATGCTTGAGAAACCTTAGCATGCTATTCTTGTTTATGGACACCATCATTTTATAACTATTGTACTTGACATGCCATGACTACTCATTGTTCCAGACTACTCATATTAAAACAAGTTCTCTAATTTGAATGCTGAATTACATGACATGACACAATCTATATTGCTTACATGGTTCTTTTTTTATACAATTAACATGATATTATAAGTTTCAGTCTTTTCAGCATTCTTAATTATTGATCCAGAAATTACCATAGTAGCTATAAATACACGGGTGTTGGGGTAGTTTGAGTATGCGTTCGTACAACAGGATCTCAGGAGTCCCATGCCGGCAGCTCGTACCGGGCTGTATCGGTCGCATGTTTACAGCTCGTACCGGGCTGTATCGGTCGCATGTTATTACAGCTCGTACCGGGCTATATCAGTCGCATGTTTACAGCTCGTACTGGGCTATATCGGTCGCTTGTTCATTCCACAGTTGGGCCCGTGTTTCTTAGCCCCTGAGGCACCACTCTTGGGTTATGAATACTCCTGCAGAGGTTGACGCACACACTCGAGCTTACGATAGGATAGTTTACCTTTTAGTGACCAGTTAGGTTATGACTTGGCCTCTTACATATTTGTTTCGTAGTATCCATGTATTTATTTATATATCTGTTTTACTTGCGCACACGGGCTTCACTACTTTCATATATTCATGATATCATACTATACACACACCTTATACGTTGAGTACTTGCTGGGGTGTTCTAACATCCCTGAGATTTGCCATCTCAGATTTAGAGATAGATTTTCAGGCCGAGCAGGATCGCAGCGACTATCAGAACTTTGTCGAAAATCAGTAACCCGTAGGTTTATTTTCCTTTTCTTCTAGTATTTAGTATGTGCGCCCTTATGGGACATTAGGACTTATGCATCTCTTTTGAATCTTATTTTATTTCGAACCTATTGTATCAGATTTTTAATTGCATCAATTGTCTAGTGGATCCATTTTTAGTACTCCTTGTGGTTTCATTGCAGCATGATTATCAGTATTATTCCTTTTGGTATTGGATTTTATTTTTGACAGGTTAATATAGACAGCCTTATGTGACCATGGAAGGATATTTCCTTACCGTAGACAGCACGAATAGCTTTCGTCGCTCTCCGCATTCCGGGTTTTGGGAAGCGGGACATGACAAATTTGGTAGCTGTACAATGAATAAATCGAGCTAGGAAGCTGCTAAAATTTTTTAGGAAAGCTTAAGAAGCTTTATAGAAGGAGTCAAGTACAATGCCAAAGACAGGCAAATTGTCCCTAGTTCCACCGCTGAACGCGGTCGGTGAAGCTCTATTCACCGCAGATCCACGGTCCTCTTGGGGGTTCTGAGCCAAACATTTTACGAGCACTTTTCTACCTTTCTCCCCTCCATTAGCTCCAATAGAATATATTTTGTGCAGGATTTCTTTGCTCACAAAGCCGTCGCTAAAAATAATTGTTGTGATTGATTTTTGGATTGTTTTAGATTTTAAAATTGTGCTCGCATTCATTCTTAATACAGACTAATTAAAGGCAAAGACCACTACAAGATAGGGTGGGGAGTTCATTACCCTTCCTAACCCAAGAAATCACAACCAAGCATTTGCGTATCACATTGCGAACTTAATAAAAAAATCTAGACTTGACTCTAAAGATTGTCGCACTCAAATAAAGACAAGAGAGGTGTTTAGGGTAATCTATTTCTTCTCCTAATTGCTCTAGTGGTGTCTAGGAAAGGGTTTTGAGACCACGTCTCCAAAGTCACTTACGGTTATTAGATTAGGACCTTAGCGAAAGCTTTGGGAAACCTCCAGTAATACTTGCGTTTTCCTAGCCATTTGAGTAGTGAAGAGAGATTTAGAGGATTGATCATTCTCATCGTCTTTTAGAAACCTAGTGAGTGGGTTTAGAAATTTGACCTAAATGACTCTAGATTTTAGAAGATTGGTTTTCTTTTTGTGTGGTTAAGTCTTTGATCCGTAATTTTTAGTGTTGGGGTCAAAAATTACATCTTGGTTGACCAAGTCAAAGTCAAAGTCAACCCCAAGTAAGCGGGTCCAAGCCCAGGTCAAGTAGGTCCATGTCCAGGTCAAAGGCCGCGGCCGGACTGCCCCATGCAAAAATGAAAATTATGTAATAAATGATTTTGATGTAATTTTTATGAATAAATGTAAGGAAAATGGGCATAAAACCAAATTTTTGTAAAGCCCATGGCTCATGTGCAAAAGAAATGAGCATATGAGGCATGGGATGGGCAAAATGTCATTTTATAAAGCCCAAAGGGTTGTGTAAACCTGTAAGCTTATATAAGGCAACATTATGATGAAATGAAGATAATTAATTCATTCCCCTCAAAAATTAGGGTGTCTGTGCCTCATTCTCCTTCCTCAAGGTTTTAAACCTTCTTCTTTTTCTGAATTAAATCAAGAGTTTAACTCTTTCTTTCCCAAAAAGAAATAGTTTTTCACCACAAAACCCACGAAGGAGAGTTCAGATCTTCCATCAAATCTCTAAAATGGGAGATTTTTAAGTCTCACACCCTTTTCTCCAAGATCCAACCAATAGAGGGGAGGAAGGAGACTCGTCTTCAAAAATTCCACTTTAGGGAAGATCTGAGACTTAGGAGAGGATCCAGGACTCAAGGAAGAAGAAAGAGGTCCCCTTTGATCATCCCCGAAGATTTTTAGGAGTTCAACTTCATTTGTCAAAATCTTTTGGAGTTTAACTTCATAAATAAAATCCTTTTGGGAGTTTAACTCTAATCAAAACCCTTTTGGGAGTTTAACTCCATAAAAATAAAAAACCTCCCCTTTTCTGGAAGTTTCCAAAATCCTCGGGAGTTTAACTCCTAGTCCCGGGGCTAAGCCCCTTTTTCTGCAGGCGCCCAGCGCCCACGTGCCGGGTGAGTGAGGCGTCGACGCCCAGCGCCCATATGTCGGGAGCGTGAGGCGCCGGTGTCCACGCGCCTCGCACGTGGCCTGCGGACGCCCAGCGCCCACGCGCCATTCATTCGTCCTTAGGATGCTCATCACCTTTCTTTTTCCCTCATGCTCCACACTCAAAACACATCCCCTGTTTGAAAATTTTTCTAACAGGACGCTGCCTCGCACCCCGCAAGGAAGCTTCTAGCCCTCTTGACCTCCAGTCCACTATCCGGGTAGCGGGACCCCCGTAAACTCTGCGAGGCCCCCGATACATCTAAGTCCTCTTCAAAACATAACACACGCACACTGCATATTAAGTTTGCATGACCAGTTTTACCCGTCAATCGGAACTTCCCTCGCTTCAAAGGCTTCAAAGGCGGGAGGTAATTAACGGCAGCTTAGTCCACGGCTGCCGGAGATTCGGATCTCCACAATCAATAAATCCCGACCTATCCTGGACAGATGAATCTGTAATGCGCCTGACAAGCGACGCGTATTTCCCATCTCAATAGAATGACGAAAAACACCCTACAAGGTGTAGTTGCCGATAGTTTCAAGAAAGGGTCAAATCCATGTCAATATCGGAAATACTTCATTTGTGGTGACGGCCCCGATGTAATTCATGAGGTCACCAATATTCCGAAGGCTCAATATCATGATCAACCCTTTCCTTTAATTGAATATTTGCCGTTCACGGGAGTTGAATGCAATCGACGAGCCCGTAGTGGGATTGATAATCGGGAGGTTTATCGCAATGTGCATGTCGTTTGCCGATTGTTTCAAAACAATATGATAGGAAGTTTGCACACCGCCGCCTTTTACACCCAAGTGATCCATATTGCTTTCTATCTCATGATTAAGAAGACGAGAATTGATTTGTGCACTATCCTTTTGCACACAATCTGCAACGCCAAAAGAAATCGCATCTACCCGTGTCCTACGTTTGTTACCCAAATTTGTCGCTACTTCATGACCGAAGCTCAAATCAATGCATACATGTTAAATGAGGATAGTGTTGTTCACCCCGACATTGAGCATAAGTCTAGTTCTTATCGTCGAGAAAAGGGGATTAATTGGACCCCCAATGAACCAACTCAAGCCGAGGATGTGCTCGAGGAACCCTCCAATGAAGATGATGAAGCAGCCGAATACGATGAAGTCGATGACGCTACACAGTCCTTATTTATGAAGATGACAAAAGGAATAAATAAACTTCTTAAATCCATGAAGAAACATGAGGATGTTATTCAAAAACAAGCAATAATTCAAAGGAGGCAAGAAGCAACGCAATATCACCAAGAGGAAATTTTGAGGAACTATGGCGATCAAATGGATAGTATGAAAACGGACCTAGCCGCGCTTCGCACGCACATTGAGGGAGGTGGTAGTTCAAGTAGTGCTCCATCAAAGAAGAGCAAGTGAATGCCTTAAGGACATAGCTCAATTCAAGTTTAGGGGTAGTGATGGATGTTTGTATCTAGATTAGCTTGCATCATGTTTAATTCCGCATGCATCGTTTCAAATTCCTTTTCCTTTTCTTTTGTAATTTTTCTTTTCTTTTGCATGTTTAAATTCTTGTATTGCATGTCTCAAATTCTATATCGCATTGTAATGAAAAATCACAAAAACTTGTTTGTGTCAAGTTGGCAAGTTGGGAAATTTAGATTCAAAGTTCGACGGTTTAGTTTAATAGTTTAGAAACAACTAAACTCTAAGACTAGTATTTGAAAACCCGAAAGATAACCCTTCTTGGAATCTAACTGTAGCAAATATATGCCTTTATCTCACACTTACACATCTCTAAGTTTTGGGAAATAAAGGAAAGGCATAATATATCTACAATAAAAAAAAAAATAATAATAATAATAAAAGAGAAACCAAGTTATGATCTTTGTTAGGGAACTTGGCAACTTGAGTTGCTAGATCTTTGGGATGCTTCATCACTCGATGCCCTAAAACCGCAGGTTTGGAAGTCATTGTCGAAAGAGCTAAAAGAATAAAAAATAAAACAAGCCAAAGGATCGAAGCAAAAATTAATCAAGCAAATTAACACGGAGTAGCCGGTTGATCTAGGCCTAAGCAAGCCCAGATGATCGCGTCGAAACGTGTTGTTTCATGTCGCTTAAATAAAAGGAGATATGATAGTCTCAAATGGATATACCTTAACTAAAGAGATAATTTGCACATACACAAAGGCATATAAGAGCTTAAGTTAGATGTATAGCAAGGAGTGAAAAAAAAGTTGTAGACAGTCTAAACTTAGTGATAGAGTTTCTAACCTAGAGATCTAGATTTTAGAATTAGAGTTGAAAGTTGACCAACGAAACTAGCTTGGCGGGATTTTGTGGGTGCAATCCGCTGAAACCCTCACGAGACAACACTTGTCCCTAGGGCAACCTAGAGGTTTAATGGCTTGCTGCACACACTAAGTGCAAATGTGCCGCCTACGAAAATGAGCTAGGGTTTTCTCTTTTTTAAAATATAACGGTTTTGCTAGGGACGAGCAAAAGATAAGTTTAGGGATATTTGTTCATATCATAATATTACAATGCATAACCCTCATTCTTACCCACATTGTATATAAATAAAGTGCTTTTGACCCCTTTTGCTCATCTTGGCCATGTTACAGGTCAAGAAGTCATAAAGTCGCATTTTCAAGCCAAAACTGGAAATTCTGAGTCGTTACAAAACATGTTTTATATCCAAGATTTTCAAAGTGTTCTTAATATTATTCAGATGACAAAAATAAGACCCAGAGACAAATATAAGATTAGGGTTTCAAGATGATACCCTAATTTCCAAAGTTGACAGCGGATCCACGGTCAAATGAACTACAGGGGCCGCGGTCCACTTAGCGCCTCACTCGATCGACTTGGGCCCATCGATTCGTTATTGCAAAGAGCAGCCCAAAGAGCTTCTAGAACCTCGATGGCAAATCTATAAAAGGAGCATATCATAATTGAATTGAGGATGTTTTTTCAACTTCTTAGGTTTAGTTTTATTTTTGAATTTGAATTGTATTTTTCCATTTTTAGGCCTAGCATTATTTTTCCTCCTCCGTTGTTGGCTTCCTCATAGCCATCAATGAAGATTGAAACTTAGATTAGTATTTTTTCTAGTTTCGTCTTTCAAAAATCCATAAAAATTGTAATGAATTTGAAGATCAAGATTGAATAAAAGGTAATTGAAGATCAATTGGCGTTCTTCCCTCTCTTTTGCACTTAAATACCTTGAGCTTTCATAATGATCTCTTTCTTGCTTCCTTTTAGTTTCTATCTGATGATAATGATTGTTTGTGAGTAGTTTGTTTTTCTGGGAATTTAAAAGTAGTGGATGACTGATCTATGATCTAATTTAATACTTTCTTTCTCTTTATCACAACATGAGATGAAACTCTAGTTCCATCGCCTTAATTATTCTCCGAATAGACGCATTCTCCTCTCTAGTTTGAGCCGAGAGTGGCGGGGCTAAAGGATTATGCGATCTATGATGGGGCTAATTAACCTTGATGGAGCTAGAGATTAGTTCTAAGTCTAAAGAACTATTGTTAAGTGTTCTAATATGACAAACTCGAATATAAAAGGCACAGTCTCCTCATCAAGCAATTCCACGAACCTCCTTTAATATTGTCCCTTAGAATTGATCTAGTATCATCCTAATTGAGATAGGTTCAATTTAATGTGTCGAATTTGACATTCCATGCTCCGTCACCCTTGTGGTGCATGTTTGATGGTTTGTACTCATAACACGTTGGTTGCACCTAGCTTGTATTTAATTCGCTAAAGTTAGGTTAGATTAGTACTTGTTGGATCATGCTCCTCCACCCTAGTGGTGAGTGTTTGATGATCCATGCTCTTACCATTCAACTTGAGCTTAGTAAAGTGATTAAGAGAAGGGTCGTGGGTTAAGTTATCTTGACATCATTCATTGGTTTTGAATTCCCGAGCAAATTCCCTTCCTCTTGCATATTCATTTCTTCCTAAAAACGTTCACAAGAACTCTCTCAAAACTCAAAATCTTACAACTCGTGTTGGAAACATAATGCTAAACATTCGATCTCCGTTGGAACGACTCGTACTCGCTACTTTGTTTAAACGCAAAGTTGTTTGTTGCGATAAAGACTACACTACAAACGATTCCGTTCTCATACTTTTCTTTACCACATAAAAACGTGAACAATAACCTGTGAAGTAAATTTAGTGGTCCAAGTGCGAGAATATTAGTCAAAAGACAATTTTTTTAAAAAAACATAAATTCAAAATTAGGGTCTGCAATTAAATTCAATCTTGGCTGCTACCTAATGTGGACTACAAAATTTATGTCCAAGTTAATTAGACAATGAGTATAGTGTGTTAAGAATTTTGCACAACTCTTTGATGGAGAGAGTTGTCAATTTGAAGAGTCCATCTAGTCTATTTAAGAGGCATGTGATCTTCCATCAAGGATACAAATTAAGAAAAATAATAGACTAGAAAACGAGGGCTCTTCCTCTCTAATTTGCAGATCTCAAAATTCTGTTCAGAAGAGGAGAAGATAACCAGAGGTATGAATTTAAATTAAAATTTGTGTTGTATTAACACCGTAAAGCTTCAACACGGACGACATTCTTTTTTTATTTTTAATATTAAGTATGAGGATGGTAAAATGTTCTTGAATATTGGAAATTATAACTGAATAAGACTCTACTTTTCACTGTTGAACTACAACAATAATAGGAAGCCATCATCCCACTTTTGGCATCAGCTATATGAATCATTTTCTTTAGCTCTAATCAACTCTTCTAAGGGACATCCCCTCATCAACTGCCTTCTTTGTTTAGGCATGCCTCTATTTTCTCCATGAACTACTAGTTGGTCGCTCCACCTTTCTTATTGGCTCATTTTTGTCTCCATTGCACATATCCAAGCCATCTCTTGCTTTTTCAATGGTTATACCTAGCCCTAATTGCGCATTTTTACATGTACTAGTTAGCATAAAAAGGCTACGGACCAATTCAAACTTTTTCTTTTCCTTGTTACACCGATTTTCTTAATTCTTTGATTAAGAGATAACCAAGAAGTTTGATAGAAAGAAATAGTTCTACCCAAGAAGTTGATCGCAAGAAAAGGTTACTCTTCTTAACTTCAATTTACATTTTCTTCATTGTATTTAAATTTTAATAAGAAAATTATTATTTATATAGAGTACCATGTTTCTCTATGCACATTATATACTTTTCTTAATACTGTAAATAATTTATAATTTGGTGACAATATTTTTTCCAGTGCCTAATTAGTAATTACCTCACGTTTCGTCAAAATTATCTCTATGTGAATTAGACGGTTTTCTCCATTTGTGAACCAACTTAAATTGCCTCTCATGGTTTCATTGACACGCCCTTGGTGATAGTGGCCTAAACAAGTGATTTCACACCAACTCACAAAGGATAAATGTTGCAAACCCACTATGATTGTTAACGACTATGACACCCCAGATGACGGTCATAATTTAGAGAATTTTCTACTAGATGATCACTAAAATAGATTTCACATTTTTCTTCTTTATGTATTCAACATTGTCTTGTTTACCACCATGCCAAATTAAATTACATAAAAAAAACTTTCGGTTTGACATATTTGCATCACAATAATCAACAAAAACTGAGAAATAGATATTATATAATAGTAAAATGAAATCATAAGATACGAAATACCTCTCAAAGAAAAAAGATATGGCAATGTATTAATATTTCCATATGAAATATATTTCCATACATAATAAGCTAGTATCACATCTCCGGTTATAGGTTTTGCACTTACGACAGATATAAACTTTCAGGCTAGACCAAAGGAGGCTAGACCAAAGGATTATAGCTCTTGCAGTAAAATTTACTCTCCAAAGTGAAAGACTACCAGTTTGATTCCCAAAGGGGTTACCAAAAATATTTAAAAATTAAAAACAAATCAGACTGAGACTTATTAGCAACAATGTAGGCTTATGGTACACCAATAGGCGGACAGTGCCAGATTAGTTCACAAATTAGAATATGAACCAACTGTCCGACTCATAATATGTCAAAAGAATCTCCGAGCAAGTTCAACTTCACTCTTTTTTCCCTACATAATAGTATGTGTGTATGGGATTGACTACACACAAAAGATGAGTTTGATATTCATAGACAGCAAAACATTCACCACAAAAATAGCAGAGAGGATCAGATTTCACATTAATAGAAAAGGCAAAATGTCAGACAGAAAATTGACTGCTGAGGGTCAGTTACATACAGAAAGTGTGTTCCCGTAAATTTTGTCTGTGATCGACTCTGGTGCAGGCTGTCCGCTATTGTAGTTAAACTGAATACATATAAAAATAATCAGGGGAAGTAGTTAGGCAATCAAATAAACTCATTAAATATAAATAAAGAATCAAATCTATAGTAGCTAAGGATGGAATATGCTCTTATGAAAACTATAAGACAAACTTTAAAAGATAGGCAAGCATATGAATATATATAGAATTCAGAAAACCGCAATGTTTTTTAAGGAAAGGGTTCAACATGTTTAATTTTCTAACCAAAAAGGGTAGCTCCCAAATTCAATATACAAAATCCTTATGTGGAAGTAAATGTTGAGAAATACCAAAACTTTTTATTAAGTCGTCGTTTTAAAATTTTTAAAAGAAGAAATGAATGCAGTGCCACAGTGAAGAAGAAATTACCTTAATTCCCCAATCATAGTCTGGTCCCCCCGGATTGTGGCTTGCACTCATTATAAACCCACCATTGGCCTATCAATAAAATGACATTAAAAGAGCACGAAGCCAAACAGCTCTCATATACAATGAAACCAGCACACATGCATACCTTTCTCTTGCGGATCACAGCTGAAACTGCTGGTGTTGACATAATGCCATCCCTGACAATGCAGCATGCTAAATTATAGATTTTTTGTATTTTTGAAAACTGCAAATATAAGAAAAGCTAACAGTATGCATCCCTTGGAAACCATGCATGTATCCAATTAAAATGCAAGCAATAAGAGGAGACATTAACCTGTTACAAAACATTATCACAGCCATTGATCATATAGAGCTAAAATGTTTATTGGTTCTATGTATGTAATACTTTGCAGTGAAGTATATAACTGTCATATCACCTCTCTGTCTAGGTTCGTTCCTAGAGTAGGGAATTTGGACGTTTGTTACTTCCTTGTGCGAGCTTAAACAACATGGCTTGGATACGAGAAAACAAAGGTCTTCCTAATTGCCAACTGACCGTTTGGTTCTATGGCATTGGGGATCTAGTACCACAACTAAGAATTGACATCAGGAGTCAAATTGGTGTGGAGTTTTCTTGGATTTGAGTTGATTGGTATATGGAAGAGACTAGAATAGTAATGATGGGGGAGAAAATGTGTTAGCAACATTGTTCTCCCTCTACTGCCACTTTCAGGCATTTGAAAAAAATGATGCAGTAAGAAGTCTCAACAGTTTTTACATGGAAAGAAACTAAGTGTGTGTGATTACTAAAGCTTGAGGCTTTTTACAACCAGAAACTGATTTAAGTCAAACCTGACTCGTTCTCGATTTATCAAACTTTGCTTGGACATTAGACTTCACAGCTTGCATAGTGTTATCATATTTTTTGGGTTCTTTTCACAAAACACCCCAGTAGTTCACCATTTTAGCACTCGTACCCCTCAAGTAATTTATTAGCACAAACACCCCTTCTTTACGCTCTTTTTAAGGATTAAAACCCTTTAAAAGAAATACTCAAAATTTCTACTCCAAAGAACCCAAAAAATTCCTAAAGTTAAATTAAATAACCACTTGAGTTGTTTAGAGTTGGCATTGATAGATTTCAAGGGTTTTAATTATTAGGTGCGGGGTGTTTATGCTAATAAACTACTTGAGGGGATATAAGTGCTATCCGGGTAAACTACACAAGTGTTTGGTGCAATTATATTAATAAATGGAAAAAAAAATCAAAGTAGAGCAGGCTTCTGAAAGCTATTCATCTTGGCAACGTCCTCCAACTAGTAGCTTTCATGGTCAAACCTTACTAGAAGGGAAGCCAAGAGCCATTGAATTACTTCTCTGCTTAAAGAAGTGTTTATCTATGGCTCTCTAATTAACCAGTAATTATTTATCTATTGGCAATTTGGTGCAGACCGTAAATAAGCCTTCACTCTGCGAATGCAGAGCCAATAAAATCCATGCATTTTGCTTTATCCATTATTCACCCATGTTGACACCTGATGCTCTTGAGAACTATCAAACCCCTTTTTTTATTTTTATATCTTGATCTTTCTTCCGTGGAAAGCCATGTATCTCATGAAAGTTCGGTCTTGACTTGACACTATGCCCAGCACTCAAAATACAGGGCATTGTATTTTCGCTTTACAATGATATAATGTGTCTGCTATCAAAAAACCTCAAGCCTCAACATTCGTAATATTGAGGGAAGGACTGAAATTATATTTTTGGCCCGCTTCATGTATGTTTAATAACCTTCCTTGACATAACAAAATTGCAATGCAAGAGATGCATTCAGAACAACTAACCAACTTTGAATCATAATTTTCTTCCAAATCAGCGGCGAGTCACTAACCTGCCAACAAGAATTTTCCCAACGCCATTCCCAGCAGCGATTTTAATGATGATCTACATTGAAACAGCAAAGCACAAAGCAAAAGCACATAATCAATTGAATTTTTTTCAAAAAGAACAACAGATGTCATCAATTCACAGTCTTTACGTAAAAGAACAGTCAATAAAGACTAGAACACCTGTGAAGCCTCTCGATTGAAATAGCGGCCATCGCCCCCCAACACCAACACCCCATCGATAAAGTCCTCAACAGGCAAAGAGTTAAAAAGTGCCTACACAACAAATTCTTACAAAATCAGCTCATTTCCCCCATCTCACTGCCAACATTCCAACACAAGTACAAGACGATACCTGAATCCAGTTCGCGAGGTAGTTCTCTTGTTGGAAAACCTTGACCTAAACCCCCAAATCAACACAAAACTCATCAGCAAAATCTAAAATTAATCAATTAGGATAAATAATAAAACCAATTGCAAGCCCTCGCCTTTTTCCGCAACCCGCTGGTACCGGTCTTCTGCCCTTCGACTGCTTTTGTAGGGATCGATTTGATCTGAGAAACAACAAAACCCTAAAAAGCATCAGCAACCCATCAAATTCAAGATAAATCCAACAAAAATCAAAATTGATTAACCAAAAACCTCGATTCCAGCGGAGGTAGAAGGAGCAGAGGACGCCTTTACTGAGAATCGGCATCTCGCTATTCTTCGAAGAATCGGAGAAGGGAGCAGCTTAATTGGGAGAGAATTGGTGGCTCCAATTGAGGAGCGATTTGGGAGTTTGAGAGAAGAGAAGAAGCACCCAGTGCTGAGAGTGGAAGCAGCCATAGCTTTCTCTCTCTTAGGGTTCCGATGATCTCGGCCTTGATCTTTCACTGGAAATAGACGAAGAGTGGGGGAGAGGGGAAGATCAAATTGATTCGATCGGAGATTCGTCTCATGTGGCGCGCGAAACTCGAAAAGGAGATCTCTGGATGGGCGCCACGTGCATAGGGTGGCCCCCGCTTTCTAATCTGTAACAGCTTTCTTATCTGTTGTGCATGGATGGACTTTGGAAGTAGCGGAGTTTCACGAGATTTCGGTGATCTCGCGCAGCGATGACAGACGGGCGCTCCTGTTTGTGCGGCCAGCAATGGTTGTTTTTCTTGCCTGTCACTGGGCCCAGTATTGATCACATGATTCACATCAGATCTTTAATTGAAGTAAGGTTTAAATCCAGCTGTTAAATTTTTCATTCAAAATAGATCATGTGTCCCTAACATTGCTTTTTTTTAGGGCTGATTATTCGATAAGCCGAGCAGGAGAGGAGAGAGAAAGAGATACAACACTTTAGACATCTTTCGAAAAGCTTGTTGAGATTCGTGTTCTTATCACTTTCTCTCTCATGGCATCATGACAGAGCATTATGACCGGCAAATACCCTTTTCTGGACCATATGCCCCCCGCAAGATAAATAAATAAATAGGCATTTTTTCACCCGCACCCACTCCGGCAAAGCTCAACCGATTTCGACGAATTTTGGCCTTTTTTGCGACCCTATCATCACTGGTAACAACGATCCCTCTTCTCAGATGACCACGGCGATCCATTCGAATCCAAACCCCAACATAGGTTTTGCATATTTAACCTTTATCTCAAAATCCAAATGAAACCCTAACTCAAATCCTCTATCAAAATCAGAATCTAAATACTAATCCAATCTTAGAATTAAAACCCTAATCGAAACATTAAATCGATGACTATATCCAATTTTTTTTAAAGAAGAAAGAGGAGTTGAGATTGTTAACGAGCCTGTGATCGGGGCCGTCGTGTGTTGGAGATGCTTGGAGGCCGCCAGCAAGGGTCGAAGTTGCCGACTTTGTCCGAGGGATGTCGGAAATAGAAAAGCATGGTTTTAACTTTAATTTTCTTCATAAATTTTAGGGAAAAATTGGTCCCGGAAACACCGCGTGTGAGACGCGTGGATTACTTTGGATGGAAAGCTTTAACTACAATATCTTTTTTTTTCTTTTGTATTGTGTATTTTTGATAATGATTTTCTCTGTTCCTTTCCTTCTCTTTCTATTTTTCTTCTTCATATCTTTCTTGGCCCAAGAACCCTAGCCCAACTCCCTTTCTTTCCTTTTTCTTGTTCTTCCTCCTCATTTTTCCCAGCCCAACCGAGCCGTTCCCCCAATCCCCTCTCTCCTTCTTCTCCTTCTTCGTCGTGCTCCCCCACGATCCGCTCCTCCTCAACGGCCTCCACGAGAATCACCCCCTCCGGATTCTCCTCCCTCTTCCTCTCAACCGCAAGCTCCTCACCCTCACCCTCTCTCTTAATTTCACTCGAACCCTCTATCTCTCTATCTAGCCTTCAAGCTCAACCCAAACAGCCCATCATTTCATCGAACACTCCTGTTGCTGTTGCTGCCGCCGTTCATCGCCTCTGTCGGAGTCATCGTCATCGCGACCATCGAACCACCGCAGGCAAGTGAATTCTACCTGCTTATCATGCTATATATATATATATATATATATATATATATATATATAGAGAGAGAGAGAGAGAGAGAGAGAGAGAGAGAGAGGATTGTTTTGTAATCGATGAGTTTTGAGTACCAACCAAAATTTTGCTATTGGATTGCGTGGGATTGATATTGATTGGGTCAGAATCTCAATTAGGAATTGTATCCAATTTGTAGGAATCAATTTCCGCTCCGTTTGAGAAGCTGAAACCTAAATTCTTGATTGAAATGAATACGCACGTAACCTGCTAGATGAATTGTCCAAACCAAACTTTTAAACTTAGAATCACCGACAAACCACAGTGATGACTCAGTAATACATATGCCTAACACCCACTGTGCGAGTTCCCCGATCAACTCGCAAATCGTGCCATATACCGTACCTGTTTTTCTAAATATCAATTCAGTAAATAGTGCATGTATCTCTTCATTTTACCGATACTTAAAAAACAAAACAAGTATTAATATATACAGTATATAATATTGGTGAAATATTTAATTATACATTTGTGTAATCTTACATAGTTTTGCCTATTTGATAATATTTAAGTTATTAGTAGTACATTATTTCTTAATTATCCAGTTCCCAAATTTTACTTCGTATTGATGTCAATCTTCAGTAGTAACTGCATATAACCTTTAGCTCTGTCTTATCATTTTTGAAATTAACTACTTGTTTGTGTACATTCTGGATCAATTTAAGAAATGATGTATGATTTGCTATAGTATATATGATTCCAATTTTATTGGGTTATTAAGCAGTTTTTATCTCCCCTTCATGGAGGCAGACTCTAGGCGTTGCCATGTTTCCCTAATTGCCATATCTAATTTGCATCAATGGTATTACCTTGTTCTTCTTGCACTAAACAGATTGATTATGTGCTACCGCTTTATGCCATACAAATTAATCCGGGTTGAGTTTGCATATCATTAAAAAATCAATTTTTGCTAATGTTTTGGAGACATAATCACAGCTATGTTAGTAAAGAACTTGCTTTAGTGAGCTTTAGACCCTTGACAAACCCTGCATTGACAAACACAAGAGGACCAGTAGTGTTCCCATCCCCTTTTTGATTATTCTAACTTAAAATTGAAATATAAGGTGTTATTCTTGTTGAATTTTCGATACGCAAAGAAGTTATACGGAACAGTAATAGGAAACTCACTACAATACCCTAACCCTTCTGTTTGGCTTAATGTCATCAACCAGGATCAAGATGCTGTTTTCTCATGCTTTCATGTTCTTATTACTTGTACCCTACTGCCTATATCGCATGGTAATGATAATTTGTTAACTTGTGAATAGAACTTATTCACCGACATGAATGCCACGCACCGCTTGAAATCATGAATGTCACGGCTATTATTATTGTCACTATTGCCATTTCATCGTTCGGCATTCACAAACGTGATTAGGTTTCAATCATAATCATCGCCACACGAATATAGGTAACCATTGTTTAGTGACTATTACTCTGATACTTTAATGATTGTTTTTGCATTGTCGACTGTTAAGTGTTAGTGACTGGGTTGTGATAAGTACGTCAGTGAACCGGTGATTGAAAGTGATACTGATAAACATGACAGCGTGATCGAATAGTGAAAGTGGCACGTACTTGTATACAACCCATCTAATACCTGAACATATAATCTAACCCGGGGAAACAGGAAAAATCAAGGTGGAAACGAACTCATATTTATTTATTTATTTATTTAATGCTTTAGAAGGTGATCACTCAATATTAGTGACAGTGATACGTGTAGGTATTTGTGCCTAGTGACATAGTTGACAGGGTTATATTCCAGGCACATTTTTGACCGTTGTCTCGGATATGCACGAGACCCTTGCTAAACATGAGCATACATTCCACCGATCGATTTCAAATAACATAAATATTGTTAGTTTAGTGACTTACATATTAACCTAGATTACTGCCATGATCCATACCTGCTGCCATCTATTTATGTTGCTTTATACATTCATGTTAGTGCTTTATACATTCATGTTAGTGCTTTATACCGCTGTTTCATGTTTCGCTAATTACCGCCACCTGTTTTGTATTATTATATTATACTATTATGTCGCTCAGACGACATGAGTATGCATGCTCAGAGGAAGAAGTGGACCTGCCCTATTTTGAGAAGATTGCGGAGATCCAGACCAGTAAACCGGCTGTATCATTCCTTTGATATCACTGGTCAATTATCTCTTTTGTTTGTATCCGTTGCGCCCAGTTTTATGTAATATCTCATCATCCGAGTTAGATTACTGCTACTATGTAATTCTAGAAGTCGAAGTGTGACCACAACAATATTTTTCCTTAACCGTAGGAGCATGGATTGCCTTGTCACCCTCGTATTCTGAATTTTGGGAAGTGGGGCGTGACATGGCTACACATGCTATTCAGTCTGTCGTTGATGTTGTCAGCCAATGTCATCTCTTTTAACTCTTGTTGCTCTCCATTATGAATTCTATCAATTCTTTTGGCTACTGCCGACACCGTTGTCATCTCCGTCGGGTTCTTCCGTTTGTAGCCTTTATCTTCGTCTCGTCCTCTTTCTCATCGTTGTTAGCACAAAATCGTTATTAGCACAAACATTGTTTAACTTGGATGCATATTCTGCCCCCTCCCCCTCCTCTAAAAATAATAATCATGCAGTGCCCCAGGTGCTTTATTGGCCGCCTCAATCGTTAATGTTTACGCCATTTGTGTCTAACGATGTCATCAATCATCCATGCCATCATGGTGATTGTTGATTCTTTCACCTGTTTGTCCTCACATAAATGGTCAGAAAATGGTAGACTGATAAAAGTCATCCGTGCTTTGAATATCCAGTTGAACTTATCCCAACTTGAACTTATCTCATCTATTAAAACACTCCCACTTTTGCATGAAAATATTGTAGTTTGGGTTTTATAAGCAACACCACAACAACAAAAAAGGGTAAAAATAGTTTCAGAAACCTTAGTTTTATATAACAACAAATAAGAACAACCTTTCTTACGAAAAGCATTTTTCACACACAAATATATTTTTTCTATCGAACAAACAGTTACATCCACGTGAGACTGATCCTAATTATTGTTTTCGATCCCATACGTATATAATCACAAATATTTTATTTATTCGGCAACGATTTCTAGTAATTTTTCAATGGAGACAGACATCAACGGTCTTGACTTGGACCGAATCCATAGAAGTCTCGAGGCAAGTAATTATCACGGGACTAGCATTTTGCACGTGTGATGCACGTGCAAAAACAAAGATTCTAAGCATGTATAATGCATGCGAAAACGAGTAGAATATAGTTATAAATAAAGGAGTAAGTAGCCATAGCGAGAGAACATTAGATGTGGTTAATATAACATTAGATATTCATTTTTTTAATTTGTAAAATATAGGAGAAAAGAAGAGTGGGCAATAATAAAAGACACTTTTTGTTTTTGTTTTTGTTTTTTCATTGAAATTGGAGATTCCACCCATCTCCTTTGTGTTTGCATTATAGTAGCAACAATCATTAATATTTTAAACCTGAAGATTCAATTGATCCTGACAAAACTTAGCCTACTCCGCAGATTTAGTAGGTAACCTCTGCCACTTGAGAGATATTACGATTTTCTTATTGAAGGTGAGAGGAGGCTTGCATCATACGATGATGACCCTACTAGTTATCAGCAGAATACGAGAAATGGTGGTTTCCGATTGATGGTTGGATGCCAAGTTATCCTAATTGGACTTCATACACTGGAACAAAGTGTTGACTTTGTTGGATACTCCTGAAGGGGTTAAACACATAAGAAGCAAGTAGATCTTTCGAGATCGATGCAAATGGCAAGGTACTAACCTAATAAGACTGGACTTGTAGTAAAAAGTTTTCATCAAATTCCCATTGTGGATTGTGATAAAACTATTACTTCAGTCTCTGCGCTGAACTCCATACAGATATAACTTACAATTGTTGTCCTTTATGACTATGATATCTGACATGTGGATGACTATAACGTTGTAGGGTGTTTTTTGTCATCACATTGAGATGGGAATACACGCGCGCTTGTCAGGCGTACTATAGATTCCCCCTGCTTAGGGTAGACTGGGGTTTATTAATTGTGGGGATCCGAATCTTCGGCAGCCGCGGACTAAGCTGCCGTTAATTACCCCTTATCTTTGGAGCGAGGGAAACTCCGATTGACGGGTCAAACAGGTCATGCGAACTCAATGTGCAGTGTGTATGTGTGTCTTGAGGGGTTTTGGATATATCGGGGTCCCCGCAGAGTTTTACGGGGGTCCCGCTACCCGGATAGCGGGCTGGGGATCAAGGGAGCTAGCAGCCCCCTTGCGGGGTGCGGGACAGCGTCCCGTTAGAAATTTTTTCTAATGGGGACAGTGTTGTGGAGTGTGTGTGCATATAAAAAAAGGAAGAATGGCGTCCAACGCCCCACGGGCTTGGCACGCGGGCGTTGGACGTCAACAGGAAAAAGTTTGTCCCTGCACTGGGAGTTGTGCTCCCGATTTGACTTCTGGAGTTAAACTCCTAAAAAGAGATTAATTTATGGAGTTGAACTCCAATAGATCTTGAATAGAGTTAAACTTCTAGAAATCTTTAGAAATGATCAAAGGGGTCTTTTTTGTTTCTCTCCCCTTTGGCTTTTGATCTTCCCAAGATAGGATTTTTGGAGATGTGTCTCCTTCTTTTTCTTCTCGGTTGGCCGGATCTTGGAGAAAGGGGGTGAGATTTAAAAATCTCCCATTTTTAAGATCTGATGGAAGATCTGAGCTCCTTTTTATAGGTTTTGTGGTGAAAAACTATTTAATTTTGGAAAAGGAAGAGAACCTCTTGATTTAATTGAAAATGGAAAGAAGGTTTAGAACCATGAGGAAGGAGAAGGAGGCACAAAAACCCTAGATTTTGAGAGAAATGAAAAGTTATTTTTTATTTCATCATCATGTTGTCTTATATAAGCTTACAAATTTACACATAACCTCTTGGGCTTTACAAAATGGCATTTTGCCCATCTCATGCCTCATGTGCTCATTTGTTTTGCACATGAGCCATGGGCTTTCCAAAAATTTGGCTTTATGCCCATTTTTCTTACATTCATGCATAAAAAATTACATCAAAATTATTTATTACATGATTTCATTTTGGCATGGGGGAGGCCGGCCGCGCGGCTCGACCTGGGCTTGGGCCCACCTGGCTTGGGGTTGACTTTGACTTTGACTTGGTCAACCGGGGTGTAATTTTTAACCCCAACAAAGTGCCCCATCAATAAATACACACCGCACATGTGGGTCGTGTGCATGAAATTGATGAATCTTCTTTCACATAGAGACGACTTGATTTAATTCTCGCTTTGTGGGAAGCTGGCACTGTCCTTTTTACGACATGGACGGTCGACGCTTGAGCGTCTCCGAGACGGAGTGTCCGTGGTAGACGTTTCCCCAGCACGGAGTGATTTTGTTCTCATTTTGTGGGAAGCTGGCACTGCCCTTTTTACGACATGGACGGTCGACGCTTGACGCGTCTCCGAGACAGAGTGCTCGTGGTAGACGTTTCCCCGACACAGAGTGATTTGGTTCCCGCTTTGTGGGAAACTGGCACTGCCCTTTTTATGACATGGACGGTCGACGCTTGACGCGTCTCCGAGACAGAGTGTCCGCGGTAGACGTTTTCCCGGCACGGAGTGATTTGGTTCCCGCTTTGTGGGAAGCTGGCACTGCCCTTTTTACGATATGGACGGTCGATGCTTGACGTGTCTCCGTGACGGAGTGTCAGTGTATGACGTATCCCCAAGACGAAGTGTCGATATTGGACGTTTCCCCGAGACGGAGTGTATGTATGTGACGTTTTCCCGGTACGGAGTGTCGCTGGTTGACGTGCCCCCGGCACGGAGTGTCTCTTTGACGTTTCCCCTGTATGGAGTGTCTTTTTGACGTTTTCCCGGTACGGAGTATCGCCGGTTGACGTGTCCCCAAGACGGAGTGCCTGCTTAACGTTTCCCCGTTACGGAGTGTCGGCTGGTTGACTTATCTCTTGCACGGAGTGTCTGTGTTGGACGTTTCCCCGAGACGGAATGTCTGTATGTGACGTTTCTCCGACACGGAGTGTCGCTTGTTGACGTGTCCTCGGCACGGAGTGTCTGTGTTGGACGTTTACCCGAGACGGAGTGTCTGTATGTGACGTTTTCCTGGCACGGAGTGTCATTAGTTGACATGTCCCCGGCATGGAGTGTCGCTGGTTGACCTGATTCTGAGGCGGAGCATGATTCCGACAGGGAGGTTGCTGGTCGACTTGTCGCTGGCTGTTCGACTTGTCCCTGGCACGGAGTGTCGCTGGCTGTTTGACTTGTTCCCGGCACGGAGTGTCGTTGGTTGTTCGACTTATCTCTGGCGCGGAGTGTCGCTAGGTGACTTGATTTCGAGACGGAGCATAATTCCGGCAGGGAAGGTAGATATCCCGAGGCGAAGCATGATTTCGACACGGGATACATTCTGGGATGAAGCATGATTCCGCCGTAGAGGTTGTTGGTTTGATTTAGGTTGACATCAGCATTGCTACACTGGAATATGGTACCATGAGCGAATTATCATTTGCCATGAGTGGATTTGGGGATTTTGGTTTTAGTTTGGCATCAACACCGCTTACACTGGAATATGGTACCAGGAGCGAATCATCATTTGTCATGAGGGGATCTCCCTCGTTTCCAGTTTAACGACTTAGGGGTCATCTGTTCCCAGTTTAACGACTTAGAGGTCATCAGTTCCCAGTTTAAAGATTTAGGGATCTATTAGATCGGAAGCTTGGAATTTTGTGGTAAGGGCCGGCATCAGCGTTGCTGACACTGAAGTACAGGTGCCAGGAGCAATTCATCATTTGCTTTTGCCTGTTGGGAAGCGATGGCTTAAGAGACAGGTTTAGGTCCCTATCACCTAAGAATTCTCAATTTTATAAGCCGTAAGGGTCCCATAAAAGTATTTTCTCCCTACGAGTCCAAAGGATCTCGTAGGTGTACTTTCTCCTTAGGAGTCATGGGGACTCCTAAGTGTGTTTTTCCTTCGCGAGTCATAAGGATCACATGAAGGTGTTTTCTTACAAGTCGAGAGGATCTCGTAAATTTGTTCTTTTTGTGTATCGTGAGGACACATGGGTGAGTCTTTCCAAATGGAGCATAATTCCAAGGGCGGAAATCGGCCGCAGTACTGGTGATTGCGGTGGCGTATGGGTATGATGAGAATTATTTGAGTCCGTGGATTGTATACGGTAGTCAGTTTGGGGACCAACCGTAGGGCTAGGAGAATTTTGGGAAATTGGATTTTGGTTGGCGTCTGCATCGCTGCACTGGAATATGGTACTAGGAGCGACTCATCATTCGCCGCTTGGGGATTTAGAATTTGGTTGGCGTCTGTATCGCTGCACTGGAATATGGTATCAGGAGCTATTCATCATTCGCCGTTGGGATATGGATTTTGATTGGCGTCTGCATCGCTGCACTGGAATATGGTACCAGGAGCTATTCATCATTCGCCGTTGGGATATGGATTTTGATTGGCGTCTGTATCGCTGCACTGGAATATGGTATCAGGAGCTATTCATCATTCGCCGTTGGGATATGGATTTTGATTGGCGTCTGCATCGCTGCACTGGAATATGGTACCAGGAGGGAATTATCATCCGCTATTTGGGGTTTTAATTTTGGTTGGCGTCTGCATCGCTGCACTGGAATATGGTACCAGGAGCGACTCATCATTTGCCTTTTTTTACCGCGATTGCTCTATCATTTCAGCTTTTCTTATCGCGAAGGTGGCGATTGCCCTATCATTTCGGCTATTTATTCACGGTTACCCCATCATTTCGGCTTTATTTTCATCTTTATTTACTCGCTGATTTTTATTGCGAGTTGCCCCATCATTTCGGTTTTTTTATATTTTTGTTTTATTTACACATTTTTACAACTCCAGTTTAACGACTTAGAGGTCGATTGTTCCCAGTTTAACGACGTGGTGGTTATCGGTTCCCAGTTTAACGACGTGGTGGTCAGTTGTCCCCCAGTTTAACGACGTGGTGGTCGAATGTGTTTGTTTATCCCAGCTCTTCGAATTTTGATCTTGGCGGAGCTGTGTTGATGACCGTAGCTCCGTGGCTTGCTGATACATTCGAGCACTGTGAGGTTTTTCCAAGCTTGTATTGGTCCTCTACCCAATCTTTGAAAACATAGCAGTCTTCAATGATGTGACTCACCACTCTATGATATGAGCAGTATATGGGATTGTCGGTCATATTTATTTCATGTGGCCTCTTTGGAATAGACAGTTGCAGACCGTTGTTCAAGGCGTCCTCGAATATATTGCGGACCTCATCCCTTCTGAAGGAGTACTTTTTTCTTTCTCTCCATTAGAGCAGGTGTCGTTCTTGATGCTGGTCCTCGAGGCCGATCAGTTCTTGGTTTGCCTGCTGCCTGCTTATCCCGTTCACTATACGTGTCGGAAGGATTGAAAGCTGATCGCGACCGTTTTTCGCAAATGTGTTCCGCTCTTGGGCTGGGGGAGTGTCGGTTGGCTGATTTAGAATATCAATTTTTGGCTCATGAACCAAATTTTGATTTTGCTGTAATTGCAATCGGGCGACTTGGATCGTGAGATCTGCCACGACGTTTACCAGCTCGTCGATTTTGGAATGGATCTTGGCCAACTTCTCGTCCCTGTCCTGAAGCTGCCTTTGAAGCCATTGGAATAACACTTGTTCTATAGTACCGGGCATGACAACAGGGTCATCCTTACCTTCTGAGCTTGATTCGGCAAGAACCACGGGCTCCTTTGGCTTATCGGCCTGAGCGGGCTCTTCATTATTTAGACCGAGCCGACGTTGGGTAGCAACAGCTACGTCGTTGTCATGGATGCAAGGCGTAGGAGGACTTGTTCCTCTGAGCTCGATCATATAGATTGTATGGGTTGTGTACCCGTTTATCGCTTCTTCATTAGCAAGGTTGCTCGTTCGGCTCTTAGCTTGTTGCATTGGTCCACTCTTTTCAGAGAAAGGCAGATGTCTGAGAGAATCAGGTTCCCGAAGGACTTCAGTCTCCGTTTGTATGAAATTGGCGGTCGCAGCTTGTTTATTCGCTAGCACGCCAGGGAACAATGATATTTCTTCCGCCTTGTACTGCTTTTCGACCCACTCTTTGAAGATGAAGCAGTCCTCAATAGCGTGACCTACCACTCTGTGATAGGGGCAATATTTGGGGTCGTCGGTCATATTCGCTTCTTGAGGTCTTTTTGATTCTGGAAATTGTAGGTCGTTTCTTAGGGCATCCTTGAATATTTTACGAACTTTGTCCCTTCTGAAGGAATAAACCTTATCCAGCTTCTCTTTCAGTGGAGATTCTTCTCCCTCTCCGAACACTGGCTACTGATGATGGTTGGCATTAGGCTTGCTCATCCTTCGCTTATTTCGGTTAGCCGAAGTGTTAAAAGATTCAGTATCGTCGGAACTTCCGCCTTCGCGATTATCGTCTTTTCGGTTTCTCCAGGACCTATTGTTATTTTGGGAATCAGGGGAGGATTCCTGCTTTGAGCGCTCCAACATCTGAACTTTCCTGGTCAGCTCTTAGAATGTATTGAGACCCGCAGTGTATAGATACGGGGCAATCCAATTGTTGAGACTTCCGACGAGGAGACTGACAGATTGGTCTTGCTCTATTGGCGGTTCACATTTAACGGAGAGATCGAGCCATCGGGTTATAAAGTCCATGCTGCTTTCGGGCTTGGTCGTTACGAGGTTGGTAATGGTGATCTTATTGCTGACGCTCATGAATCTCTGCCGAAACAGAGATTCCATTTGGACGAAAGTTGTGACGGAGCCATCCGGTATGCTCGCGTACCAGTCGAAAGAAATATCGGTCAAGCTATTAACGAACTAGCGGAGGAGAAACACATCATTGCCCCCAGTATTCCCGCATGAGGCTTTAAAGAGGGCGATGTGCTGATTTGCATTTCCCGTCCCATCGAATCTTCTGAATTTAAGGATGACATAGCCGCTATGAAACTTTACCGGGTCATACTGAGCGGGATATGGTCGCCAACTACTGCTGATATCTTTTTGCACTTCGGCTTCGGCTACTAAGGTTTTGACTTTGTTGGCAACCAAATCCATGATTTGATCTTGAGTTAGCGGGCCGTTTTCATCGATAGCCAAGACATTTCCCGAGATAGGATGCGACTGACTTTCATGCGGTCCCCCACCTTTCGATTTAAGGGAATAGGCGTCGGCTGTCTCGGGACACCGTTTCCCGGTTCATGAGCAGAACCCTGCGCTTGATTGGACGGCTGAGAGGCAACTTGGACCGTGAGCTGCATCACAACATTCGTCAAGTCTTCAATTTTTTAGTAGAGCTTGGCCGTGAGCTGCATCTCTTTGTCTTTGCTTCTGAGCTGTTTTTGGAGCTCTTAGAGAAGTTGCCGCCCTGCGTTCTTGGGACGGAAGATTGGCTCGCTCATCTTCGCTTTCCGAGCCCGACTCCTCATGAACCGAGAGATCTCTCTGCTTATCAGTCTCACTGGAAGGGTTTTCATTACCTCCCAAAGGATGCTCGTCTTGGGAAGTGGCGGCCACATTCATACCAGATTGGATCTGAGATGTGGTGGTCTCGTCCTTGCTCTTGCTGCGTGTGCCTACCATGTAGACAGTGTGGACCACATATCCAGCCGTCTCTTTATCTTTGGCGGGATAACCTTGTTTTTTGGAGCCTCACGAAGTTCAGCCTAGCATGAGTCGTAGCCCTTTTGTTGACTCTATATATGAGCTTTTCTGTCTTAGATTTTCGATTTTGAGGGCTTGGCGGGCATCCGTCATCCAGGAAGCCATCGTGAGCCGATTAACGGGGAGCTTAGAGAAGATACCTAATTGAGCAGTTGACAGGGACGCTGCTGGAGCTTGCCCGAGATGCCTTGTTGCTTTGTTGGTGTTGATGGCCTTGCCTCCCAGTTGGGGCCAAGGAAAGTCGTTCAAATATCGACTTGCGTTTGGATAGTGGTGCCCTCGAGATCACCACCTGGTCTCCTGCCTTTTGAGGCCGGTCTGTTTGTTGCTGGTGCTTGAGAAGCAGGAATGGAACTAGCTGGCACGAACAGAATAGAGCCGAATGGTAGCAGCGGCTCCTTCCATTGTCGCCCGAGACTGGCCGGGAGGACCGTTCTGGCGTCCATCTTCATCGTGTAGGAGATGGGAGTTGTGTTGAGAGCTGAGATTGTCCTTGGAGACATTTTGTTGCGTCCGAAGATTGCAGTCGAAAGTCGTTAACCTGTAAACAGAAGCATGATTTCAGGACAGACAATCAATGTATATGTTGATTGAGTTCGCATGGATATTTAACCCGAAATATGGGAGGAGAGATTGATCCTACCGGACGTGCCAGAATCTGTAGGGTGTTTTTTGTCACCCTATTGAGATAGGAATACGCGCGCGCTTGTCAGGCGTACTACAGATTCCCCTGCCTAGAGTAGGCTGGGGTTTATTGATTGTGAGGATCCGAATCTCCGGCAGTCGCGGACTAAGCTGTCGTTAATTACCCCTCGTTTCAGGTCATGCGAACTCAATATGCAGTGTGCGTATGTGTGTCTTGAGGGGTTTTGGATATATTGGGGTCCTCACAGAGTTTTACGGGGGTCCCGCTAACCGGATAGCGGGTTGGGGGTCCCTTGCGGAGTGCGGGGTATATTGAGTCCGCATGACGCGTGGGTGTCGGCGCCTCGCGCGTCTGGCATGCGGGCCTTGGGCGCCAGCGCCCCACATGCTTGGCATGTGGGCGCTGGGCGCCAGCGCCCCACGTACTTGGCACGCCGGCGCTAGGCGTCAACAGGAAAAAGGACTTTGTCCCCGTACTAGGAGCTGTGCTCCCGATTTGACTTCTAGAGTTAAACTCCTAAAAAGAGATTAATTTATAGAGTTGAACTCCAACAGATCTTGAATGGAGTTAAACTCCTAGAAATCTTTAGAAATGATCAAAACGGCCCCTTTGTTTCTCTCCCCTTTGGCCCTGAATCTTCCCAAGATGGGATTTTTGGAGATGGTTCTCCTTCTTCCTCTCGGTTGGCCGGATCTTGGATAAAGGGGGTGAGATTTAAAAATCTCCCCTTTTTGAGATCTGATGGAAGATTTGAGCTCCCCTTTGTGGGTTTTGTGATGAAAAATTATTTAATTTTGGAAAAGGAAGAGTAAAACTCTTGATTTAATTGAAAAGGGGAAAAATGTTTAGAACCATAAGGTAAGAGGAGCCAAAAAACCCTAGATTTTGAGGGGAATGAAAAGTTATTTTTCCTTTCATTATCATGTTGCCTTATATAGGCTTACAAATTTACACATAACCCCTTGGGCTTTACAAAATGGCATTTTGCACATCCCATGCCTCATGTGCTTATTTGTTTTGCACATGAGCCACGGGCTTTACAAAAATTGAGCTTTATGCCCATTTTTCTTACATTCATGCATAAAAAATTACATCAAAATTATTTATTACATGATTTCATTTTGGCATGGGGGAGGCCGGCCGCGGGGCTCGACCTGGGCATGGGCCCACCTGGCTTGGGGTTGACTTTGATTTGGTCAACCGGGGTGCAATTTTTGACCCCAACAAACGTGTTTCTAAATTAGATTTAGAAGTGTACGTCTATATGACTCTGCCAGAGAGTTATCCTAGTCAGTGGGAGCAGCGGTAAGTGTGCAAGTTGCTTAAGTCTATTTTTAAACTAAAGCAGGCATAGCGGAATTGGATCATCTGTTTTGATGTCACGGTTAAAGTGTTTGACTTCATCAAAACGAGGGATGAACCTGGTATTTGTAAGAAGGTAATAGCGAGTATTGTCAAATTCTTCATATGATGACATACTCATGATATGAAGTGATATTCTTATACTGCAAATCAGTAAAACAATGGTGATTATAAGTGTTTCTCCATACAGGATATTGATGTCTGTCCAATCGTAGAGAAACATAGGGTAGCAGTGAAGAGCATTTAATATTCTTGGTTTATGGTAAAGACAACCTCCTAAAGGATGTGGTTACCGATTCTAGCTTCGCAAAGAAGACAGAGTGTCTGTCATGAGTTATAATTTTACCCTCTTTTGAGGAGCGGTATATTGGAAAGAGTTCCAAGTGGGATACTGAGCCAGTCATGGCGCTGGATGCTGATTGTGAATCAGTAAAAGGATACCGTATGAGAATTCGCTGGATATAATTGTTCATTTATGAACATGATTCCATCGTCAGTCCAGGCAAATACTAAGACAGGTATCGCTCAGTTCGGAAGATATTTGATTTCCGCAATGTTGAGATTCAGGAAGAAACAGAGAGAAGCGCTGTGTCGCGTCCACTCATTGAGACTGGTTCTCGAACACAGTTTGTGAAACTGTTAGTAAAGAAGTTGGGTATGAGATACCATGATAATTGGCCTTAAGTGCAAATAGGAGATTGTTGGATATAGGTGCGCTCAAGGCAATTATTGTAATTGAAGAAGAACCTATATGAGAGAACAATCTTACTCGAGATGATATTATGCTATCTGGTTTGCCTTTATCTTACACGTGATGCGTTTTATTCACTATCACGTATCGTTTAGACATGAGATAAATCCTTAGGATTTTGCTTCACTAGCAGGGCGATAATAGAGATCATACTAGTAAGGTAGTCGATAAGAACATCTTTAAATGTCCCTAGTCATAGGAGTATTGAGACTGGGCATCGGTACTCCAGTTTAGACAAGTATGTATGTTTCCTGACCCGGTTGGAAGGCTATAGCCGATCCTATAACTAGTGGTGTTTGACATCGAGAATTGTATCCAGTGCCTATTGGATGAGTTACACTGGACGGACTCACCGAGAACTCATAGTTGGTTATATACCAATTTCAGATAGCAGTTCTCTTGTGACATATGTACACGGTAGTCCCTACGACCTGAGATCGCCACAGTGTCTCATGTGTGTTCCCACTATATTTTGACTTCTACTCTACCACGGCTCAAAGGAGTCGTGCAAACAGGTTTTTGTTGGGTATAGTCCCGAAGCATATGGAGGCAGTGAGCGATCGAAGGGATTCGTCTCTCCCGATGTAGGGAGTTGATGTCGCGCTATGCATGACATAACTACAACCATAAGTCGATAGCCATCGCAGTGGAGATAAACTGATAAGTGTTATCTGTTGTATCTCCGGTTGGTTATGAGTCCTCTGTCGCACGACTTATCGAGTTATTGGGGTCCGACACATTCCAAACCCTAAACCCGATATGCGATATTCTTAGACGAAGAGACCGGACTATACGGTAATGTCACAGATAGCCTTTGCATGATTCAGATGAGCTTGCTCGTTGACCTTCTTTCGATCAATATCTGGATAGCCATTACGTGCAGCTAGTACCGCTGACGTGCTTGTGGGCTATGGATATGATCCTAATCTACTGCCAGCGTATTGTCGAGTCTTTAGAGTCCCACATAGAGCTTTTCTAGCACATGCAAAATGATGCATGGCACGTATAAGGATACGTGCAGGAATTTGATTAAACACGTATATATGATACACGTATTTTAATCGAGTGTTTATTGATATTACCCGGTATATATATGATATAGCCGGATTATTAAATCAAGTGTTGATTTAATAATTAAACATATATTTATATATTAACTAATATCGTACTCAATTATTTTCTTCTCTTTAAATCAATATTTATATTTGATATAAATAAAGAGACATGTATGTTGATACATGGATGATAGGAGTATAAGAATTATATGAAAGAAATGAGAATGAGTCATGGTTGTAGAAAGAATGAGATGATTCTTTTAATGACTCATTTTTGTTTCTAGTTAATATTCTTTGCATGCTTATCTTTATCATACACTCCATGTTCTTCATGCTTCTTTTTCCTTCTCTTGATTTTTCTTCAAGTGAGGAATGGAAAAGAAAAGAAAAAAATTAAATGAGCTAATTATTCTACATGTCCTAGTAATCATTCTTAGCAGTTTAATTAGTGGGTTGCTTCATTTTGATTAGATCTGCTTGTGTTAGAGTTATCTCAAGAGGATCATCTTCGGCGGCGAGGAGATCTTCAAGCAAGCTTGTTCCGGATTTCGTGGAAACTAGCCAGAGTCGAAGGAGAAGTTTAAGAGTTTGGTTTGATTCTTGATTTGGGTTTGCTATAACTCTCTAGATTTTTAAAATTACCGTTTTCGTCGCGCTTTAAACCATATTAGAGGCACCTAGCAACCCAACAGTGGTATTAGAGCCATACCAAAAGACTACAACTTGTTTTGGTGACATTGGAATTCATTAAACCCAAAAAAATTTCAAAACTAGTTTTAAATATTTGCATGAAAAGCTCTCATTTTTGCTTGTGCCGCAGCCACTGGATTCTTGGTTCGGACCAAGAGTTTAGAGTCGACTCACGATAACCCAAACCCACCCAATTTGAGCTCGATTCGGTCCCGATTCGAGGCCGATTCTATAAGTCCACGGTAGCGCCCCGGCCGTCTAACAGACGCCAAATGCGGAACAAAAACTTTTTACAACTGGCGCTATCGCGTACTATAACCCGGATCTGCCATTAAAGCTAAACTAACAAACTACAAAGTGGGTAGAAATGTTATACCGAATGATCTGAGTCCTTCGGTCTTCAACCATCATCCCACGCTTTGTTGCGGCTGCTCCGATCTCCTCGATTTCCATTCTTCTCGTCTAGGTGGCACCACGTCGACGGATCTTTAAACGGGCTCCCGCCTCTGAACAGAGGCAACTCGGTTGTCAAGTTTGCTAAAAGAGACGACCAAGATGATGTAGAGAATGAGTAGAACACTTTGTCTCGTTATGTCCAAAGCCATGGACGAACGGTTAATGAAGTTGCCATTTGAATCGGGTGAAATAAGAATTGTAGCTGTCTAATTTCCATACACCAAAACACTATCATAATCTTTTCCCTCAAATGAACAACCATATCCTCACAAGAGGGGAGGGGCCGGCCACTTATACAAGAGAGGGAGGTAAGTGTAGGAGAGGGGAAGGTGACCACAAGATTAAAGAAAGAATGAGTCACAATTTCATCTTGTATGAACACATTTAATGCATATAATGAATCACCTTAACTAGTCACCAAATCATTTAATGCATAATCAATGCACTAATGACTCACTAGCCTAGTCACCATCTAGAAACATCTAGAGCCGTCCACACTCATCAAGAAAAGATAAATCCGTCTTTAACCGAATGTTAAAGACGGGCGATAGAAAACTGGAAACTGGCAACTTCCAAAAGTGATCCTGAAACGAATTTCAGGATAATCCCGTATCAGTATAAACATACCCGCATTTGTATTACGACCGAATACAAATGCAACTGAGACAAAGATATTATATCTTCACAGCATAATACTCGGATCCGGCACCAAAGCCGACCAGTATTATCCGCCCGAAATATGACACGTGCGTAAACGCACGTGCATTTTCCGAACCCTGCCATAAAACCATACGGCCTCTACAACGTTTCGCCCGAACTTGGGAAAGTGTCTATGGGGGACTCTAATGACTCATCAACACACTGGCACTGGGTATAACCACTAGCACGCCAGAGATACTACCTGTACGTAACGGTTGCCTATGTATTGATTGGAAGGGAAGCTGACGAGCGAACTTATCCATAACCCTACTGAGCCTAACAGTGACAATATACATACAGTCCGGTCCGTTCATCTATGAGTATCGCATATCGGCATAGGGGCTGGTAACGTCAGACCCCCAATAGCAGTATTAGTCGTGTCAGAGAGTGGCCCAGAACACCCTGAGATACTACTGGAGTACCTACCAGTAAATCTCCTGTCCCGGCCGAGGGCTTTGTGTAATGGCTCTCCTAGACACAGCGCGATCTCACCCCCAATACCGGGAGAGACGAATCCCCTGCCGATCCGCTCACTTGCTTCCATATGGCTCGGAACTGTACCCAAAAAAGACCTGTTTGCACGACTCCTTTGAGCCATGGTAGGGTAGAAATCAAAGCACGGTGGGAACTCACACGAGACCAATGACGACCTCAGGTCGATGAACTAACCTGTACACATGTCACCAGGGAATTGCTATTTGACGATATGTATAATACCAACTAGCATGTTCTCGGCGAGTCCTGTTCGGTGTACTCATAACCTAATGAGCATCTGTATACATCTTAGGTGATCCTACTGACACCAATGGCTTGTGAGACCGGCCATCGCCTCTCGTCGGGGTCTCGACTGTATACACTAGTCTACTCTGGAGTATCGATGCCCTGTCTCGAAACTCCCACGATTAGGGACACTTTAAGGATGTGCTTACAGACCCCAGCTCCCACGTATATGATCGCCATCATACTGCTGGCAGTCAAGCAAGAATCCTATGAGCTCTATCAACATGCAATAGCGAACTAAAGCATGTATACGATGATAAAGACAAACCAGATAGCATACTATCATTTTGAGCAAGACTGTCATATCGGTATAGGTCTTGCCTCAATCATTGCAATCACGTACCTGCGATCCAATAATTGACTTTGAGGGTACTATCTCCAACAATCTCCCACTTGCACTTAAGGCTAATTATTGCGATGTCGCATACTCACAGTCCGTGTGATACCGAACATCCAACTCCTCTACTAATCAGTTTCACAAAGCTAGTTTGTAAAACTCTTGTGTTCGAGAAATAGCCTCATTGAGTGGATCCGCCCTGATGTTTCTTTTTATGTCTTTCTTAATCTCAAGTTTGCGGAGAAAGCCATCTCCCGAATCGAGTAATTCCTGTCTCAGAATATGTCTGAATATCTGATGGGACCTAGTTCATAAATGAACTCCAAATTCAAACTTCTTAGACTATATCGATAACTGAACCTAATCAGTATCCAGCACCAAACCTCCCACAGTATCCTCTTGGACCACCTGTCCATAATACTGTCCCTTGTCAGAGGGAAAACTATAACTCTGACAATCACTCTGTCATCCATGTCACCTTGGAAGCCTGAAATGATAACCGTCTCCCGAAGGAGGCTGCCGTCATCAAATCCGTAGAACAAGCACTTATGTTCTAGAACTGCTTCCTTATGTTTCTTCAGGATTGGATTAATATAAACTTATCGCATCTAGTGCAAAAACATCTGGTGTGATACTTGACATCTTACGATTGACTCAATTACCTAAGCAAGTGATCTGCCAATCATGCATATCCCTCTCCACCTTAGTCTGTAAGACACCTTTAGAGAGGGTGACTCCATCATCTGCAGGTACACCACCATGCCAGGAGTCATCTATTCTAAAATACTATTAGAATACTGTCAAAGTACCCTGATTGGGAACCTACCCAATTCTAGATCTAAAACCATAGATCTAGTAATCAGAATATCTGATATTAAATCCATATCCTTTGCGGAGAAACAACTGTGTGACGACCAAAGTACAACCGATTGTAGTATAGAAATTTTTATATCCTACTTCGTGTATGTCATCCAAATACCATGACATCACACCCTACTACCTTCTTAACAGGTCCATCCCCTATTCTGATGAAGTCAAACCCATGACTGTTACATCAAAAATAGATGATCTATTTCCGCTATAACTGCTGAAGTCTATAAATAGACATAAGCTACTTGTCCACTATGCTTCCGCTGCTCCCACTGACCACAACAACCCTCTGGCAGATTAATATATACGTGTACTTCTAAAACTAGTTTAGAACGACGCTATACATATCCTCCTGCCGGGTTTCATAGTCTGGAACAACAGTAGTGTCAAGTCTGGGTAAACAAGAACCTCCCTGTCACCGTCCTTGAGGCTACCGGAGTACCTCTCGGGTGTCTGAGGTTACCCACCATATCTGCGGAGTGGCTATTGGAATGTCAAATCTGATTGAATATATAGGTCCTATTAAATTTTCCGTAATCGTTTGCGGTTCTGGAATCACTTCCAGTTCTACCATACTCCCACTACTGTTTTCTGAAAAAAATCCATTTTACTTAAAACTGTGGTGAGTCAAGAACAATATCACTATTGATCTTCCAAATGGTAGAAAATCAACCCTCGTCAAACCCAGGGTCAACCCACAAACTACCATTACAGAAACGTGCCTTGAGTTATCCAGTGTCTGGCTTTAAGCATAAGCTGGACAACTTCCCATATCTTAACATCGTTAAGATATGAACCATTCTATATACAATATAGAAATAGAGGCGCTAATTTAATTGGAACCAGATTCAAATCATGCAGCTGTCTCCAGTGCATATCAATTTAATGGAGAGAGGCTATTCAGCATTACTCAACTTAGGAATCCATCCAATTATGAGTAACCTGAAAGAGAAACAAGTTTCTCAAAACCACTATCTGAATACCAATCACAAGAATCTGCATCTTCGATCTCTTTGAAGAATCCCGATACTTGCGATACCTGGTTCTCTACTTTATTCTTTTCCCCACAACTTCTCAAAAACTTAGACATTGTATTTCTACGAAACACTTGTCTAAAAACTAGAGAAGTCACAAGTAAACAGAACATAGTACGAGGACCTACCCTTTTGTCCTGACGAACACTGGACAACATACAATACTCTGTATAAGTCTGCTGAGTTGAATAACTCAAAACCTGTGCATCGTAGGTTGAAAACTGTACCCAGACGATTTCCTCAAATATCACCAATTACAACGAATTCCGATATAATGAGGATGATCTCCTAATTCCCAATAACTTACTCCCACTCATCATCTGTAAAACCATACAGATATGAGAATGAAACCTGGTAAATACATACCCTGGAGTAAGTATCTAATTGGGAAATCAGTTTACAATTAACAATGCACAGTGAAACTGAAACATGAAAATGTTTCGTAGGGATATCCTGGTATTCCTAGTAATGCCTCTTCCATAAATCAATTCAAGACTATAACCGTATATTTCTTTGCCATCTCTCCAAATCCCTTTATTTGTCTTTATTCATTACCTTTCTATACACCATCGTTAGGCTAAATGGTTTTCTTCCTTCCCTACCGTTCGGCACCAGCCTATGGTTTGGAAGAAGACTATCCAGTAAGCATAATAGGTGCTCTTCTGAACCAAGGAGTACTCGTATCTTGAGAGAAGGAGATGATAAAAAACAACTGAATAATACCTTATTCTATTAAAGGTGAAATAGGAGTGGCCCTCTTTCTAATCCCTTTATTTTGTCTTTACATATTACCTTCTGCACACCCTACTTAGGCTAATTGGTTTTTTTCATTCCCTACCTTTTGGCACCAGCCTATGGTTTGGAATAAGACTATCCAATAAGCGTAATAGGTGTACTCTCCTAAACTAACGAGCCCTCGCAACCTGAGAGAAGGTGATAATAAAAGACAACTGAATAAACCAATTCTATTTCTCCTGAACCTGGATCCATCCTCGAAGAAGTCCCTTCGAGTTCGTATATAACCATACGATGGATCTATCCAATAGAAGTGGATGTCCGTAGTAATACGGGGTGTTCTGAGAAATGCAAAGGGTAAAGGAAGGAGCGGCAATGACTTATGCAACTCCGACAATCCAAAAGCCAGTATTTTAAGAAGGTTCGGTCAACTTGGTCACTTAGTCATAGTCTAGGGTCGGTCAAAGGTCGCTGCCAAAGAGAGAGAGAAGAAACACTCTGCGTGCACTCTAACCTAGATCAGAATGGTCATCACTTTATCTAATCAGGAAACCTCCCACTGTAATCTCAAATTCTCCTCCAAACCTAAAAGAAGAATTAGTCGGGATCACCCGAAGAGTAAACCAACTCATCAGTGAGAATCGGGATCCAACTATCATCGCATGATAACTTGATGGAAGCCACTCAAGTTATCACACTCCAAAAGGTATGCGCATGTCTGGCAAGTTTCCTGTATGTTTGAAACTCCCGATATATATTTTTGCCCCATGCTCTTATGACCTTGACTAAGGGCCAAATATCTCATAAGTCACATGTCAAGTTCTATCCATCATTATCCAGGTCAATTTGAACCCACCCGTACATACTCTTGACAAAGGGCCAAATATAGTAATATGACTGTCCCAAACCAACGCATCTATCTATGCAACATGTGAACACCCCAGCAGCTACCAATCACTATGTTTTGACTAAGGGCCAAATATACATAGCTTGAATACTACTGACCATCCATAAGAAATGACGGAGGGCTACGGCTGGTGTTTGGCGAAAAACCTTTAACGGAATGAACTTGATCTCGTTGAAGGAACCTGATAGCTTTTTATAAAAATATAGTGGCGAAAACCTTTTGCTAAAGAGGTCACTCCCGGTGAAGGGATCTCGGCTCTTTCCTCGTGGAATGAGGTGCAGGATATTCTAACTAAATACCGCGGTGCAAAGCAACTTGTAATCGACTATATTGAAATTATTACCCTGACGTAAACTTCTGCCCAAAGGGTCACTCCCGGTGAAAGGATCTCGGCCCTTGCCTCGTCGAATGAGGTGCAGGATATTCTAAACTGAATATCACTATGCAAAACAAAAAGAAACGTCTTTGTAATAACACTTTTAAAATTTGTTCCAACAACATCAAATATAGGTTTGTTTTATCCTTGCATTGATAAGAATCAATGCAGTCCCATCAATCAATCACACCAGAAAAGAACGAAAATAAAATGTACGTATATGCCATCCGCATTCGTTACTGGGTCCCGTCATCACCCGTTAGGTTACTTAACTAACGACAGAGCGGGGGCTGGACTAGCGCGGGTGTAAAACATATACAACATCTAATAGTATATATACCAATATACAATAATCGCTCCAGGCCTGATAATATGCAACATTACAGAAAAGTAATAAGCATCACAGAACAATACAGATAATCTGGATCCCCGGGTTTCATAAAGCCGCTACTGAAACCCAACGTTCCCCTGGTCGTGTGGATAGCCTGTGCAATGAAACCTAGACCCCTATGGGTGCGGCAAGTTACCCGCCAAAACCTGAACCGAGGTAGTCCCCACAACATAGTGAATGGAACACCCGGCACTTCACGGAATCTGGTAAATTGAGTACCCTTCCTTGGGTCAACCTATACCCCCTATGAGTGCGGCGAATACTCAACCAATTCTAGAGTGAGGTTCCTTTGCCTCTCAAAGCCATGAGATACGGACCCGTTGCCCTCCAGAACCTGGCTATCCGTGCACTCCTTCGCGGGATAAACCTAGTACAGAAATAAAAATATGTACAACGGGTACATCGACCTCAACCCGGTCGTGCCTTAAAAGAATATTATACAACAGACAGTGACGGCAGTCCACATGTTGGACGCTCACCCCGCAATATCAAATGTACAAATAAATCCAAACTGCACTATCATTACACCTTGCTATCCACCACGACATATCCGCAATATCACAGAACAACACAGAACATCAACGCGAATGTCACGTTCGCAAACCCGTCTAAAAGAACTATAGCAATTAGACGCGGTTTACCGATCGAATGACATTTCAGGTCGGAGATATAAAGTAAGTACCGTAAACTAACAAGTTTAAAATTTCGATCGACAAAATTTCCCAAAGTGGGCCCCACGTACATCTGCTGTACAGTAACAAAATCTGGGCCCAAAAGAACAGTACCGGAAACCACAATTTGTCATGTAGAAACAACAGAAGAAACATGGTCCACTAAGTCACCAATACGGCCGCGGTTCCGCGGCGGTTTGGTCGACTCAGTGGGTCGTTTTTCTTCTGGTTCCTTAAAAAAGCCTGTTTAATTTTCTGGTATATGCAAAATAATTTTTAGACCCTTTTAAAAAACGACAGAAACATTAACATGGAATTTTGCGGTTTTTGAAAATCCGTTCGATCGATCTTTTAAACGCGTTAGTTCAAGTTAGTATAGCTTAATGGTGAGGCTCTGATACCACTGTAAGTCCACGGTAGCGTCCCGGCCGTCTAATAGACGCCAAATGCGGAACAAAAACTTTTTACAACTGGCGCTATCGCGTACTATAATCCAGATCTGCCATTAAAGCTAAACTAACAAACTACAAAGTGGGTAGAAACGTTATACCGAATGATCCGAGTCCTTCGGTCTTCAACCATCATCCCACACTTTGTTGCGACTGCTCCGATCTCCTCGATCTCCATTCTTCTCGTCTAGGTGGCACCACGTCGACGGATTTTTAAACGGGCTCCCGCCTCTGAACCGAGGCAACTCGGTTGTCAAGTTTGCTAAAAGAGACGACCAAGATGATGTAGAGAATGAGTAGAACACTTTGTCTCGTTACGTCCAAAGCCATGGACGAACGGTTAATGAAATTGCCATTTGAATCGGGTGAAATGAGAATTGTAGCTGTCTAATTTCCATACACCAAAACACTATCATAATCTTTTCCCTCAAATGAACAATCATATCCTCACAAGAGGGGAGGGGCCGGCCACTTATACAAGAGGGGGAGGTGAGTGTAGGAGAGTGGAAGGTGACCATAAGATTAAAGAAAGAATGAGTCACAATTTCACCTTGTATGAACACATTTAATGCATATAATGAATCACCTTAACTAGTCACCAAATCATTTAATGCAATAATCAAATGCACTAATGACTCACTAGCCTAGCCACCATCCTAGTCACCATCTAGAAACATCTAGAGCTTTCCACACTCATCAAGAAAAGATAAATCCGTCTTTAACCGAATGTTAAAGACGGGCGATAGAAAACTGGAAACTGGCAACTTCCAAAAGTGATCCTGAAACGAATTTCAGGATAACCCCGTATCAGTATAAACATACCCACATTTGTATTACGACCGAATACAAATGCAACTGAGACAAAAATATTATATCTACACAGCATAATACTCGGATCCGGCTTAAACCAAAGCCGACCAGTATTATCCGCCCGAAATATGACACGTGCGTAAACGCACGTGTATTTTCCGAACCCTGCCATAAAACTATACGGCCTCTACAACGTTTCGTCCGACTTGGGAAAGTGTCTGTGGGGGACTCTAATGACTCATCAACACACTGGCACTGGGTATAATCACTAGCACGTCAGAGGTACTGGCTGTACGTAACGGTTGCCTATGTATTGATTGGAAAGGAAGCTGACGAGCGAACTCATCCATAAACCCTACTGAGCCTAACAGTGACAATATACATACAGTCCGGTCCGTTCGTTTATGAGTATCGCATATCGGCCTAGGGGCTGGTAACGCCAGACCCCCAATAGCAGTATAAGTCGTGTCAGAGAGGCCCAGAACACCCTGAGATACTACTGAAGTACCTACCAGTAAATCTCCTACCTCGGCCGAGGGCTTTGTGTAATGGCTCTCTTAGACACAGCGCGATCTAACCCCCAATAATCAAATGCACTAATGACTCACTAGCCTAGCCACCATCCTAGTCACCATCTAGAAACATCTAGAGCCTTCCACACTCATCAAGAAAAGATAAATCCGTCTTTAACCGAATGTTAAAGACGGGCGATAGAAAACTGGAAACTGGCAACTTCCAAAAGTGGTCCTGAAACGAATTTCAGGATAACCCCGTATCAGTATAAACATACCCACATTTGTATTACGACCGAATACAAATGCAACTGAGACAAAAATATTATATCTACACAGCATAATACTCGGATCCGGCTTAAACCAAAGCCGACCAGTATTATCCGCCCGAAATATGACACGTGCGTAAACGCACGTGTATTTTCCGAACCCTGCCATAAAACTATACGGCCTCTACAACGTTTCGCCCGACTTGGGAAAGTGTCTGTGGGGGACTCTAATGACTCATCAACACACTGGCACTGGGTATAATCACTAGCACGTCAGAGGTACTGGCTGTACGTAACGGTTGCCTATGTATTGATTGGAAAGGAAGCTGACGAGCGAACTCATCCATAAACCCTACTGAGCCTAACAGTGACAATATACATACAGTCCGGTCCGTTCGTTTATGAGTATCGCATATCGGCCTAGGGGCTGGTAACGCCAGACCCCCAATAGCAGTATAAGTCGTGTCAGAGAGGCCCAGAACACCCTGAGATACTACTGAAGTACCTACCAGTAAATCTCCTACCTCGGCCGAGGGCTTTGTGTAATGGCTCTCTTAGACACAGCGCGATCTAACCCCCAATAATCAAATGCACTAATGACTCACTAGCCTAACCACCATCCTAGTCACCATCTAGAAACATCTAGAGCCTTCCACACTCATCAAGAAAAGATAAATCCGTCTTTAACCGAATGTTAAAGACGGGCGATAGAAAACTGGAAACTGGCAACTTCCAAAAGTGGTCCTGAAACGAATTTCAGGATAACCCCGTATCAGTATAAACATACCCACATTTGTATTACGACCGAATACAAATGCAACTGAGACAAAAATATTATATCTACACAGCATAATACTCGGATCCGGCTTAAACCAAAGCCGACCAGTATTATCCGCCCGAAATATGACACGTGCGTAAACGCACGTGCATTTTCCGAACCCTGCCATAAAACTATACGGCCTCTACAACGTTTCGCCCGACTTGGGAAAGTGTTTGTGGGGGACTCTAATGACTCATCAACACACTGGCACTGGGTATAATCACTAGCACGTCAGAGGTACTGGCTGTACGTAACGGTTGCCTATGTATTGATTGGAAAGGAAGCTGACGAGCGAACTCATCCATAAACCCTACTGAGCCTAACAGTGACAATATACATACAGTCAGGTCCGTTCGTTTATGAGTATCGCATATCGGCCTAGGGGCAGGTAACGCCAGACCCCCAATAGCAGTATAAGTCGTGTCAGAGAGGCCCAGAACACCCTGAGATACTACTGAAGTACCTACCAGTAAATCTCCTACCTCGGCCGAGGGCTTTGTGTAATGGCTCTCCTAGACACAGCGCGATCTAACCCCCAATAATCAAATGCACTAATGACTCACTAGCCTAGCCACCATCCTAGTCACCATCTAGAAACATCTAGAGCCTTCCACACTCATCAAGAAAAGATAAATCCGTCTTTAACCGAATGTTAAAGACGGGCGATAGAAAACTGGAAACTGGCAACTTCCAAAAGTGATCCCGAAACGAATTTCAGGATAACCCCGTATCAGTATAAACATACCCACATTTGTATTACGACCGAATACAAATGCAACTGAGACAAAAATATTATATCTACACAGCATAATACTCGGATCCGGCTTAAACCAAAGCCGACCAGTATTATCCGCCCGAAATATGACACGTGCGTAAACGCACGTGCATTTTCCGAACCCTGCCATAAAACTATACGGCCTCTACAACGTTTCGCCCGACTTGGGAAAGTGTCTGTGGGGGACTCTAATGACTCATCAACACACTGGCACTGGGTATAATCACTAGCACGTCAGAGGTACTGGCTGTACGTAACGGTTGCATATGTATTGATTGGAAAGGAAGCTGACGAGCGAACTCATCCATAAACCCTACTGAGCCTAACAGTGACAATATACATACAGTCTGGTCCGTTCGTTTATGAGTATCGCATATCGGCCTAGGGGCTGGTAACGCCAGACCCCCAATAGCAGTATAAGTCGTGTCAGAGAGGCCCAGAACACCCTGAGATACTACTGAAGTACCTACCAGTAAATCTCCTACCTCGGCCGACGGCTTTGTGTAATGGCTCTCTTAGACACAGCGCGATCTAACCCCCAATACCGGAAGAGACGAATCCCCTGCCGATCCGCTCACTTGCCTCCATGTGGCTCGGGACCGTACCCAAAAATGACCTGTTTGCACGACTCCTTTGAGCCGTGGTAGGGTAGAAATCAAAGCACAGTGGGAACTCACACGAGACCAATGACGACCTCAGGTCGATGAACTAACCTGTACACATGTCACCAGGGAACTGCTATCTGACGATATGTATAATACCAACTAGCATGTTCCCGGCGAGTCCTGTCCGGTGTACTTATAACCTAATGAGCACCTGTATACATCTTAGGTGATTCTACTGACACCAATGGCTTGTGAGACCGGCCATCACCCCTTGCGGGGTCTCGACTGTATACACTAGTCTACTCTGGAGTATCGATGCCCTGTCTCGAAACTCCCACGATTAGGGACACTTTAAGGATGTGTTTACAGACCCCAGCTCCTACGTATATGATCGCCATCATACTGCTGGCAGTCAAGCAAGAATCCTATGGGCTCTATCAACATGCAATAGCGAACTAAAATATGTATACGATGATAAAGACAAACCAGATAGCATACTATCATTTTGAGCAAAATTGTCATATCGGTATAGGTCCTGCCTCAATCATTGCAATCACGTACCTGCGATCCAATAATTGATTTTGAGGGCACTATCTCCAACAGATTCAGCCCAGCATCGGGGGCTGAATCAGCCACTTGATCAGCCCCGATTTTGGATGGCTGATGTGGGGCTGATCCCGCCCCTGATTCGGCTCCGTTTCGGGGCCGAATCAAGGCTCATATAGTGTGGGAATTTTATGAGGTTGTTGGGATTCGATTTCGCGCAAAAATGAGGGGATTTTTGTTTCCGGGATGAACTTGAACTTCAGTTTTTGGAATTTCAAGTTAGCGATCTCGGGGTTTATGAATTCTAATGTCATGGTTCGAATCGACTCGAACACGGATATAATAACGATATGCGTGTTTGATTTAGTCGGCTCGAACATGGATATAATAACAATATGCGTTGGTAAACGTCGCCTAATTGTTTTATGATCAATTAGACGAGGTTGCGCATTTGTTATTGTGATTGTTGTTGATATGGAATGTGTTGGGTTGTCGGGAAATGAATAGTCTCTATGCGGAAGTGTGATGATGCGACAAGTGTTCTTTTCATTCATGCTTGTAGTCATCTTGTATATTCATTTGTTCGGAACGAGCTTCAACTTGTGGCCACCGTTTCCGCTATATGTATATTCTTTTGTTTCGGGACCAAGCGTTAATATGTGGCCATAGTCACCGTTTGATGTATTATTATTTATAGGGACACAATCAGGTTGTGATCGTTGTCGTTGTATAATACAGGTTTAGGATTATCCTACGGAGAAGCGCATGAGCAACCGAATTCTAGATTGCAGCGGGTGGCCATCTCAAAGAGTTAAGATCGGGTCACTCGAGTTTAGGATTGGTGAGTTGCTTGTCGTGCTTGTAGAGGTATAAGATAGACCAGCGGAGGAGTGCTCAAGTCACCGGATTCGAGAAAGTGTCGGGTGTTCTCATGATGATGATGTTGGGTTGCCTCATTTCTTAGGTTTCTTAGTAGCTTGTCGTACTCGTAGGGGTCTTCTTTTGGCTGCGCACGGACTATTCACGCGCGACCGGTGAATGTCGTATTTCGTTTGTGGCTCGAACGAAAAGCGGGATTCCTAGGTAATCCGACCATTCCTATTCTTTGATGTTCATTACTTGCTTGTGATGTGGTTACCTGTCTGTGATGATATTTATCGCTTGTCTGTAATGTTGATTATCTGCCTGCGATAATATATATAATGATATATATGGGGTATATAAATAAATGCTATATACGTTTTGCACCCACGCTAGCCCTGCCTCCGTCCTGCCGTAAGTTAAGTAACCTTAAGGTGATGACCTGGGGCCCCGTGGCGAGCGGATAGTGTATGTGCATTCTATTTTTTTCCATGCTTTTATGTGATTGTATGAGAAGATGCTAGGTAATGTGATTATTTATTTGATAGGATTGCATTGATTCGGATTAATGCAAAGATAATAAACCCAAAACACATTGTAGAAACCAAATATCAGATATTGTGGTGTTATAGTCGAATATTTTGCTTTGCATAAAGGTATTCGGTTAGGAATATACGTACCTCATTCAATGAGAGATGAGCCTTGATCCCTTCACCGGGAGTTCGCTCTTAAGCAAAAGTTTATGTTACTATAAGTTTGCAAGTTGAATAGTCATAGTTTTTTGCTTTGCATCGAGATATTCGATTAGGAATATCGTGCACCTCATTCAATGAGATAATAGTTTACGTAACTATAAATTTGCAAAACCATCTGGTCCCTACGATGAGATCAAGTTCATTACGTTAAAGGTTTTCTTCAAAACCAGTCGCAGCCTTCTGTCATTTCAGGAAGTAGAGTAGGAAGTAGAGTACTTAGTATTCGTGTTGCGTTTGTCGACCTTTGCCGAGGCGTAGTGTACAGTAGCTAAAATATGTCTTCCTACATGCATACGATGTGATCGGTTAGGACAGTCGTACGACTTTGTTGACCTTTGCCAAGGGTCGTACGGGTGAATTTAATTTGATCAAGAAATGACGGGTTGAACTTGACACGCGGCTTATGATTTGTTGACTTTTGCCAAGGTCATAAGCCGCTTAGGATAAAAACCTTATATCGGGAGTTTCAAGTGTTGAAACTTGAAATGAGATTGCATATTTTCTATGGAGTGGGATGACTTGTTGATCACTGTTAAGGTTACCACGCCATGATAGTTTGGATCCCGATTCTTACTGTGAGTAATAGTTACTCTCGGGATATGATCTCGGCTAATTCTCCTTTTAGGGTTTGAAGGAGAATTTGACGGAACTGCGTGAGCTATCCTGATTAGATAAATGTACTAATCTAATCTTGATAGAGTGCACGACGAGTGTTTCTTTTCTCTCTCTCTGGCAGCGACCTAAGACTGACCCTAAACTAAAATCTCGTAAACCTAGTCAATCGAACCTTTTTACAATCAACGGCTTTGGAATGTCTGATTGCCCTATTTCACGACATAGTCGCATATATCCTTACCCCTCCCACTTTCCCTTTTGCTTCCTCCATAACACACTGTATCTGATACAGAGATCCATACTGCTTGGAAAGTCACCGTATAGTTAGATACGAACTCGAAGAAATTGTTTCAGTCGCGGGTTCTGGAGAAAGTGAATTGTATATGATACAATTCAATTGTCTCTCCTCTCAACCTTCAACTTTGAGAGCTCCTTAAATAAAGAGTATATATCAGTTACGCTTGTTGGACAGTCTTTTTCCAATCCCGATGCTGGAGCTGGAAGGAAGGAAAGAAGAAAACCGACTAGCATAAGTTTGGTATAAATAATGTAAGAAAGAGAGACAACAATAGGGGAAGAAATGAGCGGAAAGGAAAATGCAACTACTGTTATGCCCTGGGGCAATAAAAGAGGCATTATTTGGAATACTCGGCCACCCATTGAAACATTTTGATGTTTCATGTATTCTATGTGATTGTAATCGAAAACCGTTTTCCAATTAATTCTGAATCCTGGGTATATAGATACCAGATTAATATCTCATCTCTGTAAATTGTTTCAGATACCGAGAAGAATTAGATTATTGGAAAATGTGATTTGATCCTCAATTTCGGATATCGGAGTAATTGTTGCTATTGGGGAAATCATCTGGTTTTGCTTTTTGGCTAACTTTTGGTTTTGAATATGTGTTATTATGTACCAACTTCTAAAAACTGATATATCTGTCTCTTTATTTGATAAAGTGGGATATATATTTTCAAAAATTATGTTATGAACATTTGCTTTTATCATTTGATGATTGATGTAACATTCTAGCCCCGATCGTAAGTTTTTCTTCTTCTTTTGTTCTTTTTCTTTCGAATGTATTAGGTTTTGTTTTATTATTATTATTATTATTTTAAGTTGGAGTTTAATACTTTCTACTTAAGATAGAACATATTATTATGATTGTTTTAAGTTTGTTATAGTTATGGGTTTCCAAGTTTGTTAAATAAGTATATTATTAGTATTTATGTTTGTTTAGTATTTGATTAATATCTTAAATTTCTATATATATAATATTTATTTGTTTAACATTAGTTTTGTAACTAAATAGATAATGTTAGTATGGTTGTTTTAACAAAAGATATTTAGCATTTAAGATTGTTTGATAATTTATTAATATCTTATTTTAATTTGAATCTAATATATTTTCAAATGCTAGATATGTAAAGAAATATATTATGGTTATTTATGTTAGTTAAGTATGTGATATTTAACTTTTAAAGTTTTGTTTCGCTAAATCTAATAATATATTATTTATATTCTAGTACAATATTTTGTCTACCATGATATATTATTAATAATTTTTTAATCTTCAAATCCTATTTTAAATCTTTCAAATTAAACTATTGGGGGTTATGAGAATTTTTTCCTAAATTTATATATATTTTCTTATATTCTCTCTCCAAATATATTTTATCTCTCCAAACAAATCTATACCTATTTTAATCGTACACATTTAAACTAATCTATATGCATTATATCTATTTAAAATTCTATATATATTTATATAAATATTTTCTATTATCCTATATAATAACAAACCATAAACCTATTTTAATTATACACACACAACAAAACAATCTTTATAAACTCCCACATAATTTAATCTCTTTAATGATATTTGATTTCTTCAAATATATTTTTCTCCTCAATATTTTATTCTCCTACGTTATAGCAATTTTACATATATTCATTATCATCTCTTTCCTTATATAAATCAATCTTTTCACTCTTTCCCATCACAATATTTTCTTCTTCAAAATTAGCCGAGCCATCAAAGGTTGGAGTTTCGTTTCGTTTCGTCGTGTTTATCCTTCTCTGAGGCAAGTACTCTTACATTTTTTCGCCGACGCAACATAGGAAAATATCGCAATAAATTCTTAGTCTATAATATTTGAATGAAAATTATATTATTGTGCAATTTCACTAAAATACCACGTAATTATTATATACATGATGAAAAACCTTAGTTTATACCGCTCACGTAAGTTTGCATGCTGCTCACGTATATGTAGCTTATATTTAGACTTATTTGCATAGTTGATATAAATTTTAATTAGTAGATGTGAGTTATCATTTCATTAAGTTAAATAATCAATTCAGATTTATTTTTTTGTTGAATCTTTGTAGAATATAGCTTACATAATATAGTGCTTAGTGAACAGTAGTTCAGGATAATTAAATTATATATATATATACATAAAATCAGATTATTGCAACATGTAAGAAAATAAATATACAATACATAATGCAATCAAGAAATTACTCATTGTTACTAATAGTATAAAACAGAACGCTTAAGTGCATTTATATAAGATAACTATATTGATTGTGTTTTAATACCCTTGGTATTAACTTTATAGCTTTGTGTTTTTATTAACAATCAAATCATATGCTATTGAATGAAACTCTATTTTTCATCATGCATGAAATGAAAACCCTATGATTTCTAGAACATCCATTAATCATATTAATCTTTTAAAACCATATTTTAGTTTATTATTTTTCCCAATAATAAATCCGAATATTAAAAGGAGATACTTGCAAATTCATGTAGATTCTTATTTATATTATTAATACTAACATATTATATCGACTGTATTTGACATGCTACTTAAGACTATTATCTTCGACTTGCTTGATATGACATACATGTTCACGATTACCGTTTCCTTACATTAAAACGATATCACTACAAAGAATGTTGAACATTCATGCCATGAAATAATTACTCATGCTTACATGTTTACCATACTGTACTATCATCGCGACTTGTCATGTTTACCTGTCCAGTCAGCATTCTATATTGTGATTGAATTTATTACCATGTTAGCTATACATACGCAGTGGTTGGGTAGTTTGAGTGTGCATTCGTACAACACGATCTCAGGAGTTCCATGCCGGCAGCTCGTACCGGGCTATATCGGTCGCATGTTATTACAGCTTGCACCGGGCTATATCAGTCGTATGTTATTACAGCACGTACCGGGCTATATCGGTCGCATGTTATTACAGCTCGTATCGGGCTATATCGGTCGCATGTTATTACAGCTCGTACCGGGCTATATCAGTCGCTTGTTATTACAGCTTGTACCGGGTTATATCGGTCGCATGTTCATTCTACTGTTGGGCCCGTGTTTCCTAACCCCTGGGCCCTACTTTTGGGTTAGGAATACTCCTGCAGAGGTTGACGCACACACTCGAACTCACGATAAGATAGATTACCTTTTAGTGACCAGTTAGGATGTGACTCGACCGACTCGACCTGTTTACATGTCTATTTCATATTATTACTATATCCATATTTGTATAAACATGTGCACACGGGCTTCACTACACTCATATATTCATGTTATCACACCACACACACCTTATATGTTGAATACTTGTTGGGATGTTCTGACATCCCTGAGATTTGTCATCTCAGGTTTAGAGACAGATTTTTAGGCCGAGCAGGATCAGAGCGATTATCCGGAGTTTGCAGAAGACCAGTAATCCGTAGGTTTATTTCTTTTTAGTTAGCATTTAGTATGTGCGCTCTTGTGGGACATTAGAGCTTATGTATCTTTGTCGGATTTTGTTTTTATTTTAAACCTATTGTATTGGATCTTTATTTGCATCGATTATCTAGTGGACCTATTTTTTAGTATTCTTTATGGTTTCGTTGCAGCATGATTATCAGTATTATCTCTCCAGTTATTGGATATTATTTTTGACAGGTTAGCAAGACAGACTTTATGTGACTATGAGAGGATCTTTCCTTACCATAGGTAGCATGGCTGGCCTTCGTTGCTCTCCGTATTCCGTATTTTGGAAAGCGGAGCGTGACAATTGGGTAAGGTGCATTGAAAAATAGGATGTACATTCTTAACCAAAATACAATTTTCATATTATAACACATAGTATGAGTTAGTGAACTCATAGGACTTATACATAATGATGTTTGTCGTCCAATGCCCATATTTACAAGACGGTATTCATATTTCGTTCCATTTTACTATGAGTTCTCTGGTTTTAGACGCGTATTCTTATTGAAATGGAAAGTCCAAAGATTTTGAGAAGTTCATAAGATATAGGAATAAATTAGAGAACCAATTGCTGAAAGTATCATGATTCTTCGAAGTGTTCGAAGATGTAGATACTTATGATAGGTATTCTCTAGTAATTGAGAATTTGATTCTTTCAGATTGCTCATCCGTGGGTGCGCTCCATGACGGGTAATGCTAAATCACATTTTTCAATTAAGAGATGCACTAGAAATAGATGCATATCAATTGATACCGGTTCACCTAAATCTGCGCCTCATATTCTATATATGATATAGATTGGGTTATCATCTTAAAACTGTTAAGATGTTGAGTTTTCCAACTTATACTTAAAACCAGAATCCGAATTAACTCTAGACACGTTTCAGTAATGGCAGTTCGTGGGTTATTCCAGACATTGACGAGGGTTTAACTTTCTACCATTCTCAGCATCAAAAGTTGTTTTGTTCCCGACACGCCACCTTTTTAGAAAAAGAATTGCTTGCAAAAGAAATTGGTAGGAGTATGGTAGAACTAGATATGATTCCAGAACCACAAACAACTACTGAAGATTTAGTAGAATCTGGAGATTCAATTGACCCCGACAGATCTTTAGTCTACTCCACAAATTTAGCATGTGACCTCTGCCACCTGAGAGGTACTACGGTTTCCTCATTGAAAGTGACATGGAGGCTTGTATCATGTAATGATGACCCTACTAGTTATCAGCAGGCCATAAGAAGTTGTGACTTCCGATTGATAGCTGGATGCCGAGTTATCCTAGTTGGACTCCATGCACTGCAACAAAGTGTTGACTTTGTTGGATGCTCCTGAAGGGGTAAAACTCATAAGGAGCAAGTATATCTTTCGAGATCGGTGCAAATGGAAATGTACTGACCTAATAAGGCTAGACTTGTAGTAAAAAGTTTTCATCAAATTCCCGTTGTGGATTGTGATGAAACTATTACTTCAGTGTCTGCGTTGAACTCCATACGGATGTAACTTGCTATTGTTGTCTTTCATGACTATGACATCTGGCATGTGGATGACTATAACGTGTTTCTAAATTGGATTTAGAAGTGTACGTCTATATGACTCTACCAAAGGTTATCGTAGTCAGTTGGAGCAGTGGTAAATGTGCAAGTTGCTTAACTCTATCTTTAGACTAAAGCAGGCATAGCGGAATTGGATAATCTGTTTTGATGTCACGGTCAAAGTGTTTGACTTCATCAAAATGAGAGATGAACCTGGTATTTGTAAAAAGGTAGCAGGAGTGTTGTCAAATTCCTTATATGGTATGTGGATGACATACTCATGATATGAAGTGATGTTCCTATACTGCAAATCGGTAAAACAATAGTGATCACAAGTGTTTCTCCATACAGGATATTGATATCTGTCCAATTCTAGAGAAACATAGGGTAACATTGAAAAGCATTTGATATTCTTGGTGTATGGTGAAGGCAACCTCCTAAAGGATGTGGTTATCGATTCTAGCTTCCCATAGAAGACACAGTGTCTGTCGCGAGTTATAAGTTTACCCTATTTATGAAGCAATATATTGAAAAGAGTTCTAGGTGGGATACTGAGGTGGTCATGGCGCTAGATGCATATTGTGAATCAGCAAAAGGATACCGCATGAGAATTCGCTGGATATAATTGTTCATTTATGAATATGATCCCATCGTCAGTCCAGAAAAATACTAAGGCAGGTATCGCTCAGTTCGGAAGATTTGATCTCCGCAAAGTTGAGATTCAAGGAGAAACATATAGAAGCGTTGTGTCGCGTCCACTCATTGAGGCTAGTTCTCGAACACGATTTGCGAAACTATTAGTAGAGAAGTTGAGTATGAGATACCAAGATAATTGACGTTAAGTGCAAGTGGGAGATTGTTGGATATTAGTGTCCTTAAGGCAATTATTGTAATTGAAGGAGGACCTATATGAGTGTACAATCTTACTCGAGATGATATTATGCTATCTGGTTTGCCTTTACCTTACATGTGATGTGTTTTATTCACTATCATATATTGTTAAGATATGAGATAAAGCCTTAGGGTTTTGCTTGACTACCAGGACGATGATAGGGATTATACTAGTAGGGCATGAGTTGTCGATAAGCACATCCTTAAATGTCCCTAGTCGTAGGAGTATCGAGACTGGGTATCGGCACTCCAGTTTAGACTAGTGTGTACGTTTCTTGATCTGATTGGAGGACGATAGCTGATCCTACAGTTATTGGTGTTTGACATTGAGAATTGTATACAGGTGTTCATTGGATGAGTTAAACTGGATGGACTCACCGAGAACTTCTAGTTGGTTATATACCAATGTCAGGTAGCAGTTCTCTTGTGACATATGTACAGAGTGGTTCTTAGGACTTGAGATCGCCACAGTGTCTCATGTGTGTTCCCACTATACTTTGACTTCAACCCTACCACGACTCAATGGAGGCGTGCAAACATGTTTTTGTTCGGTATAGTCTCGAACCATATGGAGGCAGTGAGCGATCGAAGGGATTCGTCTCTTCCGGTATAGAGAGTTGATGTCGCGCTGTGCAGGACATGACTACAACCATTAGTCGATAGTCATCACAGCGGAGATAAACTGATACGAGTCCTCTGTCGCACGACTTATCGAGTTATTGGGATCCGACAGATTCCAAACCCTAGACCCGATATGAGATACTCTTAGACGAAGAGACCGGACTGTACGGTAATGCCACTGATAGACTTTGCAGGGTTCAGATGAGCTTATTTGTTGATCTTCTTTCGATCAATATCTGGATATCCGTTAGATGCAGGTAGTACCGCTGACGTGCTTGTGAGCCATGGATATGATCCTAATCTACTACCAGAGTATTGTCGAGTCTTTAAAGTTTCACACAAAAGTTTCCCAATAAATGCAAAACGATGTAGGGCAGGTATAAAGATATGTGCAGGAATTCAATTAAACACGTGTATATGATACACGTATTTTAATCGAGTGTTTTGATGTTAGCCGGTATATATATATATATATATATATATATATATATATATATATATAGCCAGATTATTAAATTAAGTGTTGATTTAATAATTAAATATATATTTATATTTTGATATATTTATATATTAACTAATATCATGCTCACTTAATTATTTTCTTCTCTTTAAATTAATATTTATATTTGATATAAATAAAGAGACATATATGTTGATACATGGATACTGGGAGTATAAGAATTATATGAAAGAAATAAGAATGAGTTATGATTGTAGAAGTTATGAGATGATTCTTTTAATGACTCATTTTTGTTTCTGGTTAATATTCTTTTCATGCTTTTCTTCATCATACACTCCATCTTCTTCATGCTTTTTCATATTCTTGATTTTTCTTCAAGTGAGGAATGGAAAAAGAAAAAGAAAAATTAAGTGAGCTAATTATTTTACATCTTCTACTAATCATTCTTAGAAAGTTTAATTAGTGGGTTGCTTCATTTTGATGAGATCTGCTTGTGTTGGAGTTATCTCAAGGTGGATCATCTTCGGTGAGAAGATCTTCGAGCAACTTTGTTCCAGGCTTCATTAAGACTAGCCGGAGTCTAAGGGGAGGTGGCTAACGCGTTACAAAGGTTGTTCCCCGCTAAACTCTTGTATTTAGCTTATTAGTTTAGTGACAAGTTTAGTAGTTTGGTTTGATTTTTGGTTTGGGTTTGCTATAACTCTCTGGATTTTTAAAAGTATCGCTTCCGCCGTGGTTTAAACATACTAAAGGCGTCTAGCAACCCAACACTTTAACTCTTGTTGCTCTCCATTATGAATTCTATCAATTCTCACGGCTACTGCCGACACCGTTGTCTCCGTCGGGTTCTTCCGTTTGTAGCCTTTATCATCGTTTGGTCCTTTTTCTCATCTTTGTTAGCACAAAATCGTTTTTAGCACAAACATTGTTTAACGTGGATGCATATTCTACCCCCTTCCCCGCTTCTAAAAATATTAATCATGCGGCGTCCCAGGTGTTTTATTGGCCGCTTCAATCGTTGATGTTTACGCCATTTATGTCTGATGATGTTATTAATCATCCATGCCGTCATGGTGATTGTAGATTCTTTCTCCTGTTTGTCCTCACATAAATGGTCAGAAAATGGTAGATTGATAAAATTTATCTGTGCTCTGAACTTATCCCAACTTGAACTTATTTCATCTATTAAAACACTCCCACTTTTGTATGAAAATATTGTAGCTTAGGTTTTATAAGCAACACCACAACAAAAAATAGAGGGTTTAGGTATTTTAAAAATAGTTCAGAAATCCTCGTTTTGTATAACAACAAATAAGAGCTACCTTTCTTAAGAAAAGTATTTCACACGCAAACATGTTTTTTATATCGAACAAACAGTTACATCCACATGAGACTGGTCCTAATTATTGTTTCCGATCCCAATTTACGTATATAATCACAAATATTTTTATTTATCCGGCAACGGTTTCTAGTAATTTTTCAATGGAGATATCAACGGTCTTGGCTTGGACCGAATTCATAGAAGTCTCGAGTCAAATAATTGTCACGGGACTAGCATTTATGCACATGCGATGCACCTGCAAAAACAAAGATTCTAAGCATGTATAATGCACGCGAAAAAGAGTAGAATATAGTTATAAATAAAGGAGTAAGTAGCCATAGCGAGAGAAAAATAGAAGTGGTTAATGTAACATTAGATGTTCTTCATTTTTTAATTTGTAAAATGTAGGAGAAAGGGAGAGTGGCCAATAATAAAAGACACTTTTTGTTTTTGATTTTTCATTGAAATTGGAGGTTCCACCTGTCTCCTTTGTGTTTGCGTTATAGTAGCAACAATCAATAATATTTTGAAAACCATATGTATTTTCACTTTAAATATCTCGTTTATATATTTTCACTCTAACTATCTCGTTTTGATTCGAGACTAATTTCTTTTCCATAATGCCCTCACAACGATGAGTTATTTCATGTAACTCGCAATTTAATTTTTTGGCAATTAAAGGAAAAGGCAATTAAAAACGCATTAGCTTATTGTTAACGTTTGCCCAAAAGTCTAGTTGTTTCGGGTCGGGTTGAGAACAGATAAATACGAATCATTCGGATCAGAATCCAATATCCATTAAAGACACTCCCATTTCCTTTTCCCCAACCGCGTCTTGGGTAACAAGGCCGTGACGCTGCAGCGAGAGCAGGACGCTCGAAGAGGTCATCGTTCTTCATTTCTCTTTGTTTTACATTTTTTTGATCTGATCTCTGATTGAAATCAACTGAATACTTCAATTCGATCATCCGTGGATCCTAATTTTATCATTGTAGCTTGAATCGAAACGAAATCGTAGATCAAATGCATAGTTTCATTCTACCATTTGCCATTCAATTTGTTAGCTTTTTAGGGTTTGCATTGATCTGTTTCTTGAGGTTGCTTGCTTGGTCACTCTCCGTTTGTTGAAATGATTTTTTTATCAAACCCTAGTTATCTGGGGCGATCATGAAAGAGTTTGAAGCATGGAGCTCTTGAGAATTTGATGGTATCTGGCTATTGTCATTCACTCGCTTTTTTTTTTTTTTTGTCAAGAATTTGTGCGATCATTGTGAATGTGTTCATCTCTTGTAGATTCGAAGAGGAACCGCTTATGAGTATGATTTTAAGTTTAGGGTCCTAATTTGGCATGAAAGAGCTTTGACATTCGGAAAATGAAGTGGGGAAAATACTAAGAGGATTGGAAAACAATCATCTTGTCTACGTGATGATTGCCTAGAGAGCTTTAGTAAAATCAAAGAAGAGAAAAGACTCATAGTTATATAGAGCAGAAGAAGAAAATCAAAGAGAGCAAAGGAAGACACAAAGAGATGAGAGGAGAAATACGAAAGAGGAAAGGAAAAGTGAAATAGCACATAACATTCACTTTATATGCGAATTTTGGTTGTCATGAGAAGTCATCTCATGCGTGGGTTAGTTAACTAAACAATAATCTAATGAAAGTTAGAGGTTAAGGTACTTATTCTAAAGGTAAAAGCAGTGCTCTGGGCAATTCTAGTATTCTTGTGGAACTTGTACATGAATACTAAAGGTTTTCAATGATTTCATCATCTAGAAGTATAAAAAAACCATATATAAGGGATCTAAGTGATGGTTTCCTTATCATGACAATATGCTCGTTAATGTGTTTCATTATATCACTTTCAAATTACTACGATTATGCTTTGTGCTCTTGTATTAGAAAATAAAGCCGCAACGTTATGATACATTAATTATTAGAATTTTTACAAAACAAATTTATTAACTATGAGGAATATGTCATTTCGATGATTTAGATCTTAAATTCTTATCGTTTAGTTTTTTTTACTGAAATAATATCATTTCTTCGAACTTTCTCCATCTCTGTCACATTCTCCCTCGTCCTTTAAACCGTCATCCATTTTTCTTTTATTTCCTTTACTTCTTTCTCTTGAAGGAAACCAATAATTCAACCGTTCTTTCGAAAAGGGGTTTTATAGAAAGCTTCCAACCAAATAAAGACTTGCTATGTCTACACAACAAATTTAAGAGAGCGATCTGAAAATCGTCGAGCGGTAATAAGCCTATTAGCTTCAGTTTCTCTATTTCTAATTCTTCAATTATTTCTAAGGTAAAATCATATATATCTATTAATCCAGAATAAACTCAATACCATTGAGCTTCGAAAGCAAAAAGGGATGATTACGAATAGAGTATGTGAATTGTGTGATTGCAAAGAAGATGCATCCCACCTCTTCTTAGACTATGTTTTTGTGAAGTCTATTTAGAATAGCCTCAAATATAGAATAGGGAGATGCAATTATAAGATCCTTTCAAACTTCAAAGAACTATGGTCAGCCTGTTAAAAAGAAAAGAAGTGGGAGATAACAATCATTGTTGTAGGTTGGGTGTATGGTTTGAAAGAAATTGAAGAATGTTTCATAACAAAAATAGAAAATCTTGCTTGATAATATACAAAAGTAGATTCGTTTTTGGGCGGTTCAAGCCTCTTCTAGACAACTAATTAGCTTGAGAATGCAATGGTGAACTGTCTTGATTTTACCGATGCTGGAAATGATGTGTAGGTGATGCCTATATTTCTATGTTCACTCTAGATTTTTTTTGATAATATTGTTTAAATGGAATCAGTACTTAGATTGTATCTATCAGTTTACATACTAATGATGATAATGATATGCTTGATGGTGAACAAAAGATGGGTGAAGAAAAAGGAAGGATGCAAATTGGAGGCGGGCTCACCATGATGAGGAGAGTGGTCCAAGCGTGAAAGTTATATAAGAAGAGTTGTTAATTAGAAAATGCAAGAACATTTGTATGGTTTCTATTGTATGCAGTGGCTCAAGAAAAATTCAGAAGTTAATATGGTCTCTTAAATGAGATAATTATATGGTTAGGATTTGTCCTATCCTTTTCGGGGAAAAAGGAAATTTACATTATATCTTTGTTTAAAATAAATTAACTCACATGTTAAATTTCAGAAAATTTTGGTTGGCATCATTTGAGACAAACTGAAGCCTACCTAAATTTTATTATCGTTTTTTTGGACAAGTTCATAACGGTCAACAAAAAGTGGAAAAAAATGGAGAAAATCATTACTCTTAGAATGGATTTTAAAACTTGATTTGGATATTGAAGTATATTTTTTAAACTAGATATGTAAGAAGAATGTAAATATAAAGTGTCGGATTAATAACAAAAGATAGATTCTAGAAATGGGGACTTTTAGTGAACTATTAGAAGGAAATTACAAATATGTCTAAACCGAGAGAAAGAAGGCTCGAGCTGACTTTGTAATTTGGGATAATGATTTTTTTGCCGTTGATTATTATTTTCATCCTATAAATGCCTACAAAACGAATTCAAGTTATTTTCTAAGCAACTATTTATCACAAATGTACATTTTTCAACTATAAGCTTATATATTTTGGTGAGGGATCAACGAGCTCTAGGTCATATACAGAGAATTCTCATTGAGACCATGTTGCGGACATCTTGAAACCGATTGATGAAAATTGTTAAACATAAAATGTTTGTATGGAACATTCAGTAAAAGGTTATATTACAATTAATTGTTCAAAGAATGGAGTCGTTCATGAGACCTCTCCCAGCAAGACTCGGGTTTAAGGCACTACATGTCGATTCACTTTGACCTTTTCCTTAAATTATTTTGCTAACAATTATTTGTATCCTTGAGCAGCCTGTTTTTGAAAATCTTCTTTGTCTAAAAATCTGTGTACTAACCGTACTATAAGTAATGTGGTTGTTGCAAATTAAAGTATATATTACTTTCTGACCAAAATTTTTCTAAAATGGTTGAAGTCTATGGTAGAGCTTTTGTGATGATGCAAGAAGCGATGATAATATTTTTTAAAAAATGGAAATAGAGTTGTGATCCACATGGGAAGTTTAACATTCATCATTGCCAACAATATAGGGTAAGTTGCTTAGGACCTACCGGGATGAGATCTAATCACACGTCCTTCTTTGACCTAAAATTTACATGACTTGGAATTTTTCATTTTTGATTTCACCAATGAAGGTTAGTTCATAATCATTCGCGTAAACCACTTTTAATATGGTTTTGTTGTGAGAGAGACAATTTGATAGATATGTCATAGCTCATATTATAAGATATAATATCTATATTTGCTCACTTACCAGGATGACAATGGAGTGTATGACGAGTCAACCATAAGATATGTTGTATAACTCGATTCGAAGACATTGTTTTCTTCATTTTCTTTTCCCTTTCAGCGGACAACAGGCGAAGGCTTAACGCTGAAGCTTAATTTTCAAATCAGTACAAAAACATTGAACATCCTTGCACAACTTTCATGAATCTTGGGTGATACAAAATTTTAAATTGACACAGTTCGGTGAAATTTAAAAAAAATTAGTTACACAGTGATTATACATATATTTGGTGTTCCGTGTTATATTAAGACACGCCTAGCTTCCAAATTGATTATGCTTTAGTTAGACTTTGTGCTTTTGCAATTGTCTTAGCTACTTCTGCTACGATTAGGCCAGGGACAGACTTGCAGCAATGTTAGATTGAACTCGTTGATTTTATTGGTAAACAAAGATGAATACTGCTTTTGGTCATTGGATTAACCTTAATCATACAGGTAAACTATTGATTTTACCTGTTATGATAGATCATGATTAGCGAATCACCATACCTCTCAAGGATAAATTAATCAATAAAAATATTTCGACTTATATAAACTGTTATGGTGAGGGTTTAATTAAAGTCCAATCATATGGATCTAGTCAATTTCCCCCTAAATTCCCCACACCGCCATACTTCTAATAGGGACGATCTTTGCAAGCGTTAGGGAATGTATTTCTTATATATCTAATACTAGAAGAACTAATTGAAGATGTGATCTACAATGATTTTAAGTTGATTGTGCAAGGGGTTACTTGGTTTTTAGTTTAAGTCTAAGGGCTTCTTTGGTTACACCTTTTCCTTAGGATTAAAGGTCCAGATTCTTCTTTTACTCTGGATTAAAGTAATCCCGAGAAATGGACTGTTTGGATGATATTTTCAACAGTAAATTCGAAGGGGGAAAACCCTCCAAATAGGCTCATTCCTCTGGATTTTAAAAATTGGCTCGGAGCTAATTTTTTAATCATGATTTTTTCGCTCTTCTCTTGAAAATAGTGTTTGATAACCTCCTCTCTCATTCTTTCTCTCCTGTTTCCTTTCTTTTTCATTCACCCAATCTATATCTCTTTGCTGCCCTATAAAAAACCCATCGATGGACTCATCGTCTCTTCTCCATTTCCCATGCTCTTCGAGTAATCAAACTAGACGACTCGTCCTCCAAGAAAAACGAAAGCTGAAATCGATTTTTCTGCTCATGGGTTTAGATATTTGAGGCTGACCTATAAATACTTTAGCAAGAAGAGTGGGAAAAGATGAGAGAAACTCGGAGATTCAATGAGATGAGAGATCAATATAGAAATTAAACAATTTTTATTGATTTATATAAGCATTGGGTATCTAGGTTATGCTTAGAATTGGATTTGATGGTAGTTTAGTTAATGTTCAACTTATGCCTATTAATACGTCTTGCAAGTGTTTGATAAAATGCCCATATGAAGTCTTGGATATACACTTCTTAACTAGATCGTTATCCTTGAACTATCCAACCGTACATATATTTAAAAAGGCTTTAGGAATTTTACTTTAGCAATGCATGTGCATTCCAGGACATATTGATTCCAAATTAAATCCTATAAATTTTAACCCTAACTATCTAAACATGCCCTAATGGGTTTATGCTAGTGGAGACCAGGGTTAGATGTTATGATGTTAATTTGGGTTCAATAGAATATACTGGTGTTAAGAGGGTATTCTTTCTGCTGCTTCAATTATTTCACTCTTATTCCACTCTGTTATTTTCTTATCTTTGTGTTTCTTTGTTCATACTTCTTTAAGTTATCTATTGCTGTTAATCTACTTTCTTTACTATTAGATTTCTGCATAATCTTAGTTCCGCTATCTTCACCGAACATATATTTAATTATTGAAGTTTTATCAATCTAGTGATGAAAGATTGATCCATGGACTGTATGAACTTTGTTCTTTCTCATTTTCATTCATAAACCACATAAAATTGCCCTCTTCACATTTTCCATCTCTCCATCATAAAATATGCATAGGGGCCCTTCTTTCTAAGTATCTCGCTTGCTCTATTTTTCTTTTAATTTTTTAAGAACATGTTTTCCCGTTGAATCTACAGTACTACACTACAGTAGACTTAGATTGTAATACCCCAGGTTTTATCCGGTATACCCATATATACCAGATAAGCATGGAGACTCACTATAAAACAATGGGGAATCTTAGGAATACATTCCGAAAGAGAACAGATCTGTACTATAAATGGAATGCTACCACTCTTCAATACAGAGGCGTCTTTTAAGTGAACTGGCACTACAAGAGCTTGAGAACTCCATAGTTAAGCGTGCTTGAGCCAGGGAAGTTCTGGGATGGGTGACCTCCTAGGAAGTGGCCCCTGGTCGGGTCCGGTTCGTCCCGAAGGACAAAACCGTGCGGTTTCGGCCAGAGCGGACAATACTCTCTGTATTGGGGGTGGGCGTGGCAGAATGGTATCAGAGCTGGTTTCTCAATAGTAGGTCCGTTGTTCGAGGACGAACCATTGTTTTAAGTGGGGGAGAATGTAATACCCCAGGTATTATCCGGTATACCCATATATACCAGATAAGCATGGGGACCCACTATAAAACAATGGGGAATTTTCAGAATACATTTCGAAAGAGAACATAGCTGTACTATAAATGGAATGATACTACTCTTTAATACAGAGGCACCTTTTAAGTGAACCGGCACTACAAGAGCTTGAGAACTCCGTAGTTAAGCGTGCTTGAGCCAGGGAAGTTCTGGGATGGGTGACCTCCTGGGAAGTGGCCCCTGGTCGGGTCCGGTTCGCCCCGAAGGACAAAACCGTGCGGCTTCGGCCAGAGCGGACAACACTCTCTGTATTGGGGGTGGGGAGTGACAGAGATTCAAATTAAAAGAGCATTACAACAACCGAGCCTTTTATCCCAAGCATATGGGGTAGGCTGCATGAACCAACATGAGAATCACGCCGGATTGAGCACACGAATCCACCGCCTCCACTCACTCCTATCGAACAATATACTTTCATTATCGCCTTCATCCACGTTTTCTTCGGTTTTCCTTTCGCTCTTTTGACTTGGCCTAAATCGGTAATATCCATTCGTCGAATCGATACTTCCGTAAGTCTACGTCGCACATGACCAAACCATCTAGGCTGATCTCTCGCATCTTTTCCTTTACAGGTGCTATACCAACTTTTGCACGAACATTCTCATTTCGCATCTTATCTTTTCTAGAGTTACCACACATCCAACGAAGTATGCGCATCTCCTCTACATGCATCTTCTGTGCATGATGTTTCTTTAAAGCCCAACATTCTGTACTATATAATAAGGCATGTGGAATAGCGCTTCGATATAACTTTCCTTTCAATTTTAACGGAAAGTTACGATCGCACAAAATCCATGTTGCTCTCCTTCATTTCAACCAACCAACCAGAATACACTGGTTGACATCGCTATTGATTTTCCTATCCTTTTGGATGATGGAACCTAGATATCTAAATTGATTGCTCGGTAATATCTCTTGTCCATCCAGTGTTATACCACCGTGATATCGACTTCTCTGTTTACTGAATTTATATTGAATATATGATGTCTTGGACCTACTCAATCTAAACCCCCGAGATTCGAACGTTTGCCTCCATAACTCCAATTTGACATTAACCCCTATTTTCGTCTCATTTACCAGAATAATATCTTCAGCGAATAACATGCACCAAGGCACCCTATCCTGGATAGTTCTAGTAAGCTCATCCATCACTATGGAAAACAAGAATAGACTTAACGCAGATTCTTGATGCAAACCAATTGTAATCAGAAAATCACTTATTAGGCCGTCACAAGTCCTTACATTTTTCATTACTCCATCATACATGTCCTTGATTATGTTAATATACCTGATTGGGAGACTCTTCCTCATCATTGTCCTCCATAATAGCTCTTTAGGTATCTTGTCGTAAGTTTTCTTTAAGTCAATAAAAACCATATGCAAATCCATTCTCCTATCTCGAAAGTGTTCGACAAAATGACGAAGCAAATGAATAGCCTTTGTCATCGATTGTCTAGGCATGAACCGAAACTGGTTCTCTGTTATCTTGACATCCTATCTTAGCATGTGTTCAGTCACTCTTTCCTGCTGCTTCACATAAGTTTTATTTTACGGTAGTTTGAGCAACTTTGAATGTTACTCTTATTCTTGTTGAGAGCTTGTAGAGAGGTGCAACGATATTCCTCCTACACTCATTTGGCATATTTCTGGTTTGCTAAATCTTATTAAACATGTCCGTCAGCCATCAAACCCCTATCTTTCCTAGGCATCACCATACTTCAATAGGAATTTCGTCTGTACTAACAACTTTTCTTGATTTCATTCTCTTCAAAACCTCTGTAAACTCGGATTTCTTATTCTATGCATGAAATCATGATTTATACCTTGAAATTGAATGACAAGCCCATCGAAATCCTTAGTAAAGTTCTCATTGAACAACTTGTCAAAATAATCTTTTCACCAATTTTTGATATCATCTCGAACTAAAACTTTCTGATCTTCATCTTTCACACTTTACCACTCATAAGTCTATGTTCTTCCTTTCTCTTATCCGAGCAATTTTATATATATCATTTTCAACCTCTTTGGTGGCCAGCTTCCCGTACACGTCTTTATAGATCTTAGTTTGGCTTCCCAACAACTTTCTTAACCACATTTTTAGCTGTCTTATACTTCTCAAATCTCTCTACATCTCTACTCTTTTTCAAATCTCTATAAGAATCCCTCTTCATTTTAATAACATCTTTTACTTCTTCATTCTACTATGATGTGTCCTTAAATTGTGGAGCATCAACACTTGACCCACCATGTAGCCCTCTATCTACTCTCTTAACGCAACTAGCAATTTTGTTACATGTTGTGTATGAAACTATGAATCATCTTCGGACTTCCAATCAGTCTCTTGAACTACACGATCTACAAAACCTTCTTGGTTACCTTCCTTCTGTCGCCACCTTACGTCTAATCTTCCAATGTCTTTTAAACCAAACATATAGAACTTAAAGTTTATGTTGAGTGGTTACACTCTTGCCTGACGCTATCTTACAATCAATGCAAGAACTTCTATCTATCTTTCTAGTTAGAAAAAAGTCTTTGAACAGCACTTGATCTACTCCTAAAGATGATTAAGACTCTCTTTTGCTAAACCAAGTATTTGCCAAGATCAAGTCATAAGACAAGGTAAAATCTAAAATCGAGTTACCTCCTTTATTCCTCTGGCCAAAACCAAAACCTCCATGAATAGTATCAAATCCACTACGATTAGTATCTATATGTCAAATGAGATCCCCGCCAATAAATAACTTCTTTCTACTTGGTATCTTTTGCACCATCTCGTCTAAATCTTCCCAAAATTGACTTTTATTGGCATCATCAAGACCTATTTGTGGTGCATAAGCACTAATAATATTAAGGATCTCCCCATCTAAAATAAGCTTAGCTAGTATAATCGCATCATCTTTTCTCCTAATTTTAACTACATCCTCAAGCAACCGTTTATCTATGATTATGCCTATCCCATTACGCTTTTTATCTCTATCCGTATACCAAAACTTATAATCTCAGGGCTCTAACTCTACCTTTTATACCAAGCCATTTAGTTTCTTGCAAACGCATAACACTAACTCTCCTCCTAATCATTGCATCCACTAATTTTATTAATCTATCCGTAAGGGAACATATGTTCCAAGAGGCTAGACGGATCCTATGAAACGCTTGCTTATTTGACACTACATTCGGGATCTGATGAAGCGCGTCGCTTCCGGACGACGGCTTAGAAACCCTTGCAAACTTAACACTACATCCGGGATCCGATGTAGCGCTCGCTGAGTGGGTGGAAGCCCAACGATATTCTTATGGTGGTTCATGTCATAGAATGTGGCAAAGTTTCATGTTAGCTGTCGCAAGCCTACCATAACTCTCACCCTTTCTCATCCGGACTTAAAAGAGCATTAGAAGTCCTGAAATAAATCAACTGTTCATTGTAAGTTTTGGTAGTATATTCAAGCTAAGGGGAGCAGTGGTAATCTATCCTTCAAGCACAACTTAAACACATGCCGCTGCTAGTACATCCCGGCAGTGACATTTGGTGTACATTTTGTTGTAGTAGAAAAGCTAACATTATATTAGCAATTCCCCATTTACTCAATAGAAAAATATGCTACCAAATGCCCTTTCTGTTCTCTGTTATGACAAGGGAATGCTTGCATTGGTTTTATGTTGAACTATGGAACGACACTCTGGACATATAGTTACAAACCATGAGCTCATACATTGAGCAAAATTTGCATATGTGATAGGAATAGGTATCCTTGAGTGGTGCTTATATGTTGTATTTTATGAAGCCAACAGCAGCAGCAGCAATCCTTTAGCACAAACTTTTGGAACTACATGAATCTTTTTTCATTGATCAGTCATCTCCTCTTTTAGACGCACAACTAACCTACCGATTTTAATTGCCTTCATCAATGTACATATAGACCCACCTCTAGTTCTTGCAGCTTTGTTAACTATTTTTTTTCTTCAATTTCTCTTAACTGGAGCACTTATGAGCCTGAGTTGCACATCACAAATCATCTCAACTGATTGTCCCTCATCTATCTTTTTTGGGGCTACCTCTGTTATCTTTGGAATGCATTCATTTAACCTCTGTATCACTTCTAGACCACTTACAATGCAAACAAAATATATATTTGTGTAATACCTAATTTCTTTTTGCATATTACACATAGTGTTTTCATGCAGTTCTCTATAATATAGTCTGTTTGCGGGTACAGAACTTGATCTTTATTTAACCTCTCAATTTTTTGTGCATGATGAGTTCAAAAAAGTTGCTCTGATACTATGACCGAGTCAGGTCTACTGTACTGGACTTATATTATTTTTACCTGGCATGAAATAGATTAAAGATGTCGAAGGGGAGAAAAACAATGGTATGAAAAAGAAAGGCTGTAGAACACACAATCAATGTTTAGTTTATGACTTTATGAAGTTGTCGAGCTGTTAGAAAGAAGAAAGAATGCAAATTAAGGGGCAGCTACCAATTAGGTCTGCATGTAGTTGGACATGTAGTTAAATCTGCATGTAGTTGGACATGCATTGCATATCCAACGACAATACATCTGTTAATTAGTAGTCATCTCTGCATGAACTTGAGTTGTCCTTGAGGAAGCAATTGGTCATCAATATGTCAGGTCCCTGCTTGTTTATTTATTTTCTCCTTAAGTCACCATGGGCTGCCTTCTTCCATCTTGCGACTTCTTCTCAAACATATATCGTTAATACAAACTTACCAGGTTAACAATCACTAGGAAGTTAATTGTTTATTTTTTAATTTTTTTCACATCTAATATTATTTTGAAAAGTAGTTGCTGAATTCCTCTTCTTAAAAAATTAATCAGTTGAAAAAGGGATCAATTGTTACTTTGCAGAAGTATTTATTTAGCCTAATGGCATAGTGTTTTTTTTTCTGTCCTGGGTTTATGTTTTAACTTCCAACTGGCAAGAACTTTTTCCTTGTTGCGTTTCCACAGTCCTCACTTTCCCAATTTTTTCAATAGTTGAACCATCAAAAGCAAACACATGACACTGATGCAAATTCCAACGACATCCATCAGCAGTTGGTGGAAGCCGAGTTATATTACTTCACATTAAAGCTTGATTCATCTGCAATAACTTTCGCCAAGTAACCTATGAACACAGTTTCATTCATCTCTTAGGGGTAATGTATTGTGCTTCGCGTTGTTTGCATTGGCCAAAATATTGCACTCCCATGGTTGCTGTTACTGATGTTAATTTCTAATCATAATTGTTGTGCTGAAATATTTAAGCTTTTTCTTGCCTACCACTTCTATGATCTGACCATTAATTATCTCTGAGGAAATAAATATGATTTAGTTTTTGAAAAATGACAGAAGAATTTGTCATGGATTGCTTGATACATTATTACAGTATAGTAGATGATAATATGACTACTTCATGATATGCTTGTATTCATATATCTCGATAGAAACAATACTTTTCAATTGTCAATGATGTTTCCCCCCCTTTCATTTCAATCTAACTCATAGTATCCCCGCTTTTTTCTTTTTGGAATTTTTATTAGATTATACAAAGTGCTGCAATGGACGTATCATACACAATTCAAATCAGCACCAACCTAGTCAACAAACTTGCTAGAGACAGTGCGGCACCAAAGAAGAAAGCCAAGAAGCCAACACCAAAAACCCTAGAGCCACCACATAAGCATCAAACCAAGTTCGATCCACCTTCTGCTGCACCTAAAAATACCAATGCATGGCCCGTGCAAACCCCTATGTTCTTGCCTGTGCCTCCGCCTCCACCACCCCCAGCTCCCATTGCCCTTGCTGAGCTGGAAGCCATCCAGTCCGTGCTCAAAGAGAGCGAGAGCTTGCTGAAGAAGTTAGAGCAGCAGGATACCAACATGACTCAAGAGCTCACTCAAAGAGCTAAAGAGCTGCGGGAGAAGGAGTTCAAGCCGCCTTCTCAAAAATCTGTGCCCTGTGAAGTCGAAAGAGAGGCATGCAAAGAGTGCTACTATGAAAATCTGAATCAGCCATTGAAGTGTGCTGAGGTAGTGAGATCGTTCGATGAATGTGCTCGCCGAGCAAGAAGGCAGCAGCAGCATTAACAGTAGAGGTTGAGAAATTGTGTGATCCGATTCTTAGTTGAAGTTTGTGATTTTACATAAGCCATAAGGAGCAAATTCCTTTTGTTTTGTGGATGGAGTACCATTTACCCATTTACTTGCTCGGGATATCTCTGATGTTGTGTTTCAAATTTTGCATTGCAGTGATCTGGATGTGAGTTGCCTGCGATTTGAGAACAAAGAAACTTTGTATTCACTTCAAACAAGTTAGTTTTGTGTTACTGCCCTCTGTGGCTGGTGGATAGCCACAATGCACCAATTCAGCCCATTCTATGTTTTTGGTGTCACCTAATGTTAGGGGAACCATATTAAATGTTTGTTTTGAACTATCTCTTTCTCCGCTTTTGTTTAGATCAGTAATCGACAACAGTTATATGTGGGATGTTTGCGTCTTGAACAAACGTTGTTATACATGGAAAGAGTGATACCGCAGCCGTGTGACGGCATGTTTAACTACTGCTTGTTCCGATATACTTCTTCGATGTTGTGTTCTTTTAATATCATTTGAGAAATTGGTTCTTGTTCATGTGAGATGGGTCCTTGGAGATGGACTCATGATGGTAATCTCTGAAAGCGACTGTCATAGAATTCAGAAAACCACAATGTATTTTAGGGAAAGGGTTCAACAAGTTTAATTTTCTAACCAAAAAGGGTAGCTCCCAAATTCAATATACAGAATCCTTATGTGGAAGTAAATGTTGAGAAATACCAAAACTTTTTATTAAGTAAAAAATTTAAAAGAAAAAATGAATGCAGTGGCACAGTGAAGAAGAAATTACCTTAATTCCCCAATCATATTCTGGTCCCCCCGGATTGTGGCTTGCACTCATAATAAAATGACATTAGAAGAGCACGAAGCCAAACAGCTCTCATATACACTGAAACCAGCCCACATGCATACCTTTCTCTTGCGGATCACTGCTGAAACTGCTGGTGTTCACATAATGCCATCCCTGACAATGCAGCACGCTAAATTATAGATTATTAATTTTTTTTTTTTGAAAACTGCAAATATAAGAAAAGCTAACAGTATGCATCCCACGGTTTCATGCATCCCTTGGAAACCGTGCATGTATCCAATTAAAATGCAAGCAATAAGAGGAGACATTAACCTGTTGCAAAACATTATCATAGCCATTGATCATATAGAGCTAAAAAGTTTAAATTATGGGTGCTATGTATGTAATACTTTGCAGCGAAGTATACAGCTATCATATCACCACTCTATCTAGGTTCGTTCCTAGAGTAGGGAATTTGGACGTTTGTTACTTCCTTGTGCGAGCTTAAACAACATGGCTTGGATACGAGAAAACAAAGGTCTTCCTAATTGCCGACGGACCATTTAGTTCTATGGCATTGGGGATCTAGTACCACAACTAAGAATTGACATCAGGAGGCAAACTTGTGTGGAGTTTCCTTGGATTTGAGTTGATTGGTATATGGAAGAGACTAGAATAGTAATGTTGGGGGAGAAAATGTGTTGGCAACATTGTTCTCCCTCTACTGCCACTTTCAGACATTTGAAAAAATGATGCAGTAAGAAGTCTCAACAGTTTTTACATGGAAAGAAACTAAGTGTGTATAATTACTAAAGCTTGAGGCTTTTTACAACCAGAAACTGATTTAAGTCAAACCTAACTCGTTCTCGATTTATCAAACTTTGCTTGGATGTTAGACTTCTGTCACACAGCTTGCATAGTGTTATCATATTTTTTGGGTTAATTTCACAAAACACCCCAGTAGTTCACCCTTTTAGCACTCGTACCCCTCAAGCAATTTATTGGCACAAACACCCCTTCTTTATGCTGTTTTTAAGGATTAAAACCCTTTAAAAGAGCACAAACACCCCTCCTAGAGTTAAATTAAATAACCACTTGAGTTGTTTAGGGTTGACATTGATAGATTTCAAGGGTTTTAATTATTAGGTGGGGGGGGGGGGGTGTTTATGCTAATAAACTACTTGAGGGGATATAAGTGCTACCCGGTTAAACTACACAAGTGTTTGGTACAATTATATTAATAAATGGAAAAAAAAAAAAAAATCAAAGCAGAGCAGGCTTCTCAAAGCTATTCAACGTCCTTCATGGTCAAACCTTACCAGAAGGGAAAGCCAAGAGCCATTGAATTACTCCTCTGCTTACAGAAGTGTTTTATCTATGGCTCTCTAACTAATCAGTAATTATTTATCTATTGGCAATTTGGTGCAGACCGTAAATAAGCTTTCACTCTGCGAATGCAGAGCCAATAAAATCCATGCATTTTGCTTTATCCGTTATTCACCCATGTTGATACCTGATGCTCTTGAGAACTATCAAACCCCTTTTTTATTTTTGTATCTTGATCTTTCTTCCGCGGAAAGCCATGTATCTCATAAAAGTTCAGTCTTGACTTGACACTGTTCCTTGCACTCAAAAATACAGGGCATTGTATTTTCGCTTTACAATGATATAATGTGTCTGCAGTAAAAAAAAAGGGCCCCGATCAGGCCATCCCTGTACCTGACCTACACATGCGAGCTGGCCCTCCTCGGACCCCCCTGCAAATGGGCCTCCTCGGCCTCTCAGCTCGCCCCGAGCTGTCACAAGACCAAGACTCCTCGGCCTTCTCGCTCGCCCCCGAGCTCCCCAGCCGAGGACGTCTTCCTCGGTCCTCCGACCAACTCCACCGCTCACGGGCGTAACCGCCGCTCCGCAAATCTCGCCATGCGTAGATTCTCCGCCAGCCATATCTCACGTTCCACGCCATCACGATCCGCCCTTCGCGCGGGCGTGACGTCGGGACCATAACTGCCGGCGAGAATTTTGCGTCTGCTGCTGTGTGCCACCACCGCTATATAAACCCCCATCATAGAGGGGTCAAGTAAGCCATTTTTTACTCCACTTAGCCGTTATGCTGCTCGGATCTAGTACTAACTTGATCGTCGGAGGGTCCTCGGTGGTACCAAACCACCCCGGGACATCTTTGCAGGTGCTCGGCGCTAAACTCCCCAAGTCACCAATCTCCTCCTAACCCATTAAGACCCACACGCAACAGGAGATCACCTCCAGAATCCACCGGGAGATCGACGGAAGACAACATCTGAAGGAGACCCAAAAAGGATCTCCATCAGCTGGCGCCATCTGTGGGAACGCAAACTCCACAAAAACAAAGTTGGCCTTCCGATCTCCGTCCATATGGCAAGCAACCATCCTGAAGATCCGGGTACCAGCCGCCGCCTCTCCCTCACCGTAGGCGCGGATGAACCCTCTCCAGTGACCATCATCAACGCCCTCTCCAGCCGAATAGATCGGCTGCAATCCCTCGTAGAGGCGCTCATCCGTGTCCAAACGGCCGGGCCTGGGCCCCAGATCACCGTTCCTCCGCCTCCAGAAGGCTCCGCCCCCGTCGGTACGGCTGACCACCGGCAGGCTACGACTCCAGACCACGAATCTCACGGGCCGATACTCTATGAGGCCCGTTGGGCGCCCCACGGCTCCACACCAAGGTCCGCAGCCGGAGCGCCTCGCCTCGAGCCTCCTCGCGACCCGTACCCCCTAAGGAGATGTCGGTCACCTTGCCTGCTCACAGGCATGACAGACGCCCCCTCCCTCGACGGGGTCGCTGTTGGGATACGGCAGCGTCCCGGCCGTCTTTCCGAGGCCAAATGCGGAACAAAAACTTTTTACGAACTGGCGCTAACCGCAACCCAAAAACCGGATCGTTCCATTAACCGTAAACTAGTAAACTGTAAAGGGGTTTCGAGATTATACCGATCGATCCGTATCCTTCGAACTTTAACCTCTGCCCCTAACTTGTTGCGGATGCACCGACGAATCTCGCTCTACGATCTCACCTTTGGCGAAAACTGCGCCACATCAACGAATCTTTATACGGGCTCCCGCCTCTAAACCGAGGCAACTCGAACACGAAGTTTGCAAGCCAACGCGTCCAAGGTTGATGTAGAGTAAGTGTAGAACACTTTGTCTTAAAGCACCCAAGCGATTGGATGAGGGTTAATCGAAGTTGCCATTTGGAGTGAAGATGGAGAAATGAGCTTTTTAGAATGGCTAAGGATTTTATGCAAGATGAAATGAATCAAAATCCTCACAACAACCATAGGGGGCTGTCTAATGAGGGCTCGGCCAACCAAGAGGAATGGGGGGGTGAGCACAAGGCAAGAGGTGGTGACCATAAAGAAAAAGTAGCTACAAAAAACCTCACAAAAACATCACCTCAACGCTCATCATCAACCATCAACTCTCACCACAAAAAAACCCCTCCATTATCAATTTCGAAATTTGCAGAAAACCCCTTCCACCAATTTCGGCCACGAATCAAAGAATGGTGATTTTGCCAAAAATAATGCAGAAAATATCAGCCATCAATTAAACATTAAAAAATATGTTTAATCGAGCGGAGAAAAACTGGCAACTTCAAAAGGCGATCCCGTAATAAATTACAGGATAACCCTACAACTGTATATACATACCCGCATTTGTATTCCGACCGAATACAAATGCAATGAGACAAAATCTACACGGTATAATACTAGGATCCGGCTTAAACCAAAGCCCGCTAGTATGATCCGTCCGAACCATGACACGTGCACAAGTTCACGCGTATGTTCGAACCCTGCCATAAAACCATACGGCCTCGACAACGTTTCGCCCGAACTGGGAAACTTTCGGTGGAGGACTCTAAAGACTCGTCAATACTCTGGCAGTGGGTTTAACCACAAGCCGTCAGCGGTACTAGCTGTACATAACGGCTGCCCATGTATTGGGTGAAAGGGAGTCCGATGAGCGAACTCATCCTGGAACCCTACTGAGCCTATGTGTGACAATATCCGTACAGTCCGGTCCGTTCGTCTATGAGTATCGCATATCGGACCTAGGGAGTTGGTAAACGTCGGACCCCCAAAAGCGATATAAGTCGTGTCGGAGTGTAGCCCAGAACACCCTGAAATACTACTGGAATACCTACCAGTAAATCTCGCTTACCATGGCCATGGATTTTGTGTAATGGCTCTCCAGACACAGCACGATCTCACTCCCAACGTTGGGAGAGATGAATCCCCTGCCGATCCGCTCACTGCCTCCATGTGGCTCGGGACTGTACCCAACTAAAACCTGTTTGCAAGACTCTTTTGAGCCGTGGTAGGGTAATAATCAAAGTACAATGGGAACTCACACGAGACAAATGACGATCTCAGGTCGATAAACTAACATGTACACATGTCAGCTGGGAATTGCTATCTGACGACAGGTTATAATAACCAGCTAGCATGTTCCCGGCGAGTCCTGTCCAGTGTACTCATAACCCAATGAGCACCTGTATACATCTTAGGTGAACCAACTGAAACCAATGGCTTGTGAGACCGGCCATCGCCCCTCGTCGGGGTCTCGAATGTATACACTAGTCTACTCCGGAGTATCGATGCCCTGTCTCGAAACTCCCACGACTAGAGACCACTTTTAAGGATGTGCTTATAAACTACCCAACTCTCATGTATATGATCGCCATCATATTGCCGGTAGTCAAGTAAGAATCCTATGAGCTCTATCAACGTGCAATAGTGATATATCATGTCACCTAAAGCAGTACACGTTTGATAAAGATAAACCACATAGCATACTATCATCTCGAGTAAGACTGTCCTACCGGTATAGGTCCTCCCTCAATCATTGCAATCACGTGCCTGCGATCCAATAATTAACTTTGAGGGCACTATATCCAACAATCTCCCACTTGCACTTAAGGCTAATTATTGCGATGTCGCATACTCACAGCCCGTGTGATACCGAACACCCAACTCCTCTACTAATCAGTGTCACAAAGCTCGTTTGTAAAACTATTGTGTTCGAGAAATAGCCTCAGTGAGTGGATCCGCTCTGATATTTCTTTCTATGTCTCTCTACATCTCAAGTTCGCGGAGAAACCCATCTCCCGAAATGAGTAATACCTGTCTTAGAATATGTCTGTATATCTGATGGGACCTAGTTCACGAATAAACTCCAAATCCAAACTTCTTAGACTGTATCGTCAACTAAACTTAATCAGTATCTTGTGCTATGTGAAGGGTTCCGGCAGCGCCTCGACCATCGAAACGCGGCCAAAATGCGGAATAAAAATTTCTAAAACCGGCGCTACCGCTACCCGATTTACGGATCGACCTTAAACCCTAAACTAGCAAACTAAGAAGAGGTTAAAATCGTTATACCGAGTTGATCTGTGTCCTTCGGCCTTCATTCCAAACTCCTAGCGGCTCCTTGATGTTGTTTGGTTGCCGGTCTTCTTTTGTCTCCGATGATCCACCCGAGGGAAACGACGCAAGCTCCAACCTCGTCGAACGAGATAACCGACGCTCCAAAGTCGCTAGCGATGGAGAGTGGGGATGTATGAAAGTGTCACTACAAGTTTCTCTCAACTCTTGTGCTCATGAGAGCAACCATAGAAGATGAATGGAGGTGATGAAATCTTGGCATGAGCAAAATGGTTAAGTGTTTGTGAAGCATGAGAGAGTGAGTGAGAGAGCTAAATGTGTAGATCAAAAAACAAATGAAATGAGCTCACCCCCACCTCTAAAGTGGTCGGCCCCCTCTCTCTCCCCCATCATAAAAAAATAGCATTTCCAATTAATCAAATAAAATAAACCAAACCATACTTTGCTCCATGCTTTGACCATGCATAACACTATGCAAATGCCACCTCACACCCTCCACCTCATTATTAAACAAAATGAATTTCCATAAATGGAAAATCAAATAATGAGGTGGCAAAGCTTCTAGAAGCTATTCCGTATAAAATACGGAATACTTCCCGGTACATGTATCGAAATACATATACGCGTATTCGTACCAAAATACGAATAGCCGAGAGAGAAAACGAATAGTGAACAATAATACTAGAATATGTATATACAAATACATATATTAATTATTAAATCAAAACCCGATTTAATAATCCGGCTTAATTCTAAGCCGCTAGTATTATCAACCGTCCGATTAAAGTCTGCGCAGCACTTGCACATATTTAATCGGACACCTGTATGTATCAACATACCTCATGTACACCATATCGCCTGAACCGTGAAAACCCTCTGTGTGGGACTCTAAAGACTCGTCAATACACTGGCAGTGGGTTTAACCACAAGCACGTCAGCGGCACTAGCTGTACGTAACGGCTACCCAGGTTTCGAGCGAAAGGGAGGCCGGCGAGCAAACTCATCCTGAACCCCTATTGAGCCTGTCAGTGAAAATATACGCACAGTCCGGTCTGTTCGTCTAAGAGTATCGCATACCGAGTCTAGGGGGTGGATAAAGTCAGACTCCCAATTATGCGATATTTAGTGTCGGTATGAAACCCATCACCACCTGAGAAACTATCGATCCTGGATCGATAACTCTCGTCCACCGTGGCCATGGATTTATGATGATGGCCATCCGTACACAACGCGACATCAACCCCCAATACCAGGGGAGACGAATCCCCGACGATCCGATCACTGCCTCCATGTGCCTCGGGACTGTACCCAACTAAAACCTATTTGCACGACTCCTTTGAGCCGTGGTAGGGTAGTAATCAAAGCACAGTGGGAACTCACACGAGACAAATGACGATCTCAGGTCGACAGACTAACCTGTACACATGTCACCTGAGAACTGCTATCTGACAATAGGTATAATACCAACTAGTAGGTTCCCGGCGAGTCCGTCCAGTGTACTCATAACCCAATGAGCACCTATATACTATCTTAGGTGAACAAACTAACACCAATGGCTTGTGAGACTTAACCACCGCCCCTCGTCGGGGTCTCGATCAGTATACACTAGTCTACACTGGAGTATCGATGCCCGATCTCGATACTCCCACGACTAGGGACATTTAAGGATGTGCTTATAGAACCCTAGCTCCCACGTATGTGATCGCCATCACAATGCTGGCAGTCAAGCAAAAATCCTATGGGCTCTATCAACATGTATATGATGATAAAGATAAACCAGATAGCATACTATCATCTTGAGTAAGACTGTTTCATCGGTATAGGTCCTGCCTCAATCATCATAATCACAAGTCCGCGACTATGATAATTGCCTTGAGGGCACTATAGCCAACAATCTCTCACTTGTACTTAAGGCCAATTATTAAGATGTCGCATACTCACAGCCCGTGTGATACCGAACACCCAACTTCTCTACTAATCAGTTTCGCAAAGCCTGTTTGCGAAAATGATTGCGTTCGAGAAATAGCCTCAGTGAGTGGATCCGCTCTATTGTTTTTTTCTGTATCTCTCTTAATCTCAACTTCGCGGAGAAAACTATCTTCCGAAATGAGCAATACTTGTCTTAGAATTTTTCTGGATATCTGATGGGACCCAGTTCACAAATGAACTCCAAATCCAGCAAACTACTTAGATTGTATCGTCCACTGAATTTAATCAGTATCTTGCGCCTTGCCTTTCCTCAGTATCCGCTTGGACCACCTGTCCAACATACTGTCCCTTGAAAGAGGGAAAACTATAACTCTGACAGTGACTCTGTCATCCAGGTCGTCTTGGAAGCCTGAAATGATAACCGTCTCCCGAAGGAGGCTGCCGTAATCATTTCCCAAGAACATTCACTTGTGTTCAATAACTGCTTCCCAATGTTTCTCCATGATTGGATTAATATATCTGCTTACTGCAGCTAGTGCAAAAACAATATCTGGTATGGTACTTGACATTTCACGATTAACTCAATTGCCTAAGCTATATGCTAATCATGTAGAACTCTCTTCCCTTTAGTCTGTAAGACACCTTTAGAGAGATTGACTCCATCACCTGCAGGTAGACCACCATGCCAGGAGTCGTCCATTTAATGTCAAACTACCCAGATTAGGATACTTTCCAAATCTAGATCCAAAACCATAGATCTAGTAACCAGAAAACCGGATATTACGTCCATATCCTATGTGGAGAAAACAACTGTGTGACAACCAAAGTATAACCGATCGTAGTATAGGAATATCTCTTCCTATCAAGTGCATGTCAACCCAATACCTGGACATCACTCTCTACTACCTTCTTACCAGATCCATTTCATATTCTGATGAGGTCAAGACCTATGACTGTCACATCAAAAATAGATGATCTATTTCCGCTATACCTGCTTTAGTCTATAAATAGACATAAGCTGCTTGCCCACTATGCTTCCGCTGCTCCCACTGACTACAACAACCCTCTGGCAGAGTCATATACACGTACACTTCCAAAGCTAGTTTAGAACGACGCTATACTCATCCTCCTGCCGTGTCTTATAGTCTAGAACAGCAACAATAGCAAGTCTGGGTAAACAAGAACCTCCCTGTCACCGTTACTGAGAAGACCGAAGTACCTCTCGGGTGCCTGAGGTTACCCACCAAATCTGCGGAGTGTCTAATGGAATGTCGAAAACTAATTGAATCCTCAGGTTGTATTAAATCTTCAGTGATCGTTTGTGGTTCTAGAATAACTTCCAGTTCTACCATACTCCCACTTGTGTTTTCTTAAAAAGGTCCATTTTACTAAAACTGTGGAGAGTCAAGAACAATATAAATACCGATCTTCCTGATGGTAGAAAGTTAACCCTCGTCAAAGCCCGGGATAACCCACAAACTGCCATTACTGAAACGTGCCTTGAGTTTATCCGGATTCTGGTTTTAAGCATCAGCCGGACAACTCCCTATACCTTAACATCTTTAAGATATAAATTGATTCTATATAAATCTAATATAGAAACAAAAGCACTATCTAATTTGAACCAGATTCAAAATCATGCATCTATCTCCAGTGCATATCAACTAAATGGAAAGAGGACAATCAACATTACTCATCTAGGAGTGCATCCACATATGAGTAACCTGAAAAAGAAGCAAGTTCTTAAAACCATTACTATTAACTGAATACCAAACACAAGTATCTACATCTTCGACTTCCTCGAAGAATCCTGATACTTACAACAAATGGTCCTCTACTTTATTCTTATACCTATAACTTCTGAATATCTGGACTTTGCATTTCAACGAAATACTTGTCCAGAACTGGAGAAGTCATAAGTAAACAGAATATAGTACGAGTACCAACCCCATTGTCCTAACGGACACTGGACAACATTCAATACTTTGTATAGGTCTCCTGAGTCCAATAACTCAAACTCTATGCGTCGTAGGTTGAAAAAATGTACTTTGGTTAAGAAGAGTTACATCTCTGTTGAATGCACCTTACCTAATCACCAACTGATATAGGTAAATGTCATAGACACAATATCAAAAAGTTATATCTCACTTTATAAAATAAATGTACAGATATATCAGTTTGAAATTGGTGCATAACAACGGATATTCAAAACCAAATATTTGCCATCCGGCAAAATCTAGATGATTTCCTCAAATATCATCAATTACAACGAATTCCAATATAATGAGGATCTAATCACCCAATTCCAAATATCTTACTCCCACTCACCATCCGCAATAACATGCAGATGTGAGAACTGATCTGGTAAGTACATACCCTGGAGTTAGATTTCAATTGGGAAAACAGTTTTCAATTAATATCGCATAGTCAGACTAAAACATGAAAATGTTTCAAAAGGGTTAACTGGTATTCCTAATAACGCCTCTTCCATTATCCTGATTCACGACAGTAACCATATACTTGCCTGCCCTCTCTGCAATCCCTTTATTATGTCTTTACTTATTACCTTCTGTACACCTCTTTTACGCTAATTGGTTTCCTTCATTCCCTACCTTTCGGCACCAGCCTAAGGTTTGGAAGAAGACTATCCAATAAGCGTAATAAGTGTACTCTCCTAATCCTAGGAGCCCTCGCAACCTGAGAGAAGGTAAAGAGAAAAGACATCTGAATAATCCTATCTAATTTCTCTTGAACCGGAAACCATCCTCGAATCTGGAACGAATTCCTTCGAGTTCATATGTAACTATACGATGGCATATCCAATAGAAGTGGATATCCGTAGTGATACGGAGTGTCCTAGAGAAATGCAAAGTGGATGTAGGAGTGGCAGGGGTATACCCGGTCTTTGTCGTGGATGATGGTGATCGCAATTTCCTTTGCTATTATTCTAATCCATTTATATGTCTTTACTTATTGCCTTCGGTACACCACAGTTAAGCTTGTTGGTTTTCTTCCTTCCCTACCGTTCGGCACCTGCCTATGGTTTGGAAGAAGACTATCTAATAAGCCCAATAGGTGTACCCTCTCCTAATCTTAGGAGCCCTCACAACCTGAGAGAAAGTAAAGAGAAAAGACAACCGAATAATCCTATTCAATCTCTCCAGAACCAGAATCCATCCTCAAAAAGTTCCTTCGAGTTCGTATATAACCATACGATGGATTTATCCAATGGAAGTGGATGTTCGTAGTGATACGAGGTGTTCTGGAGAAAAGCAAAGGTGATTTAGAAGTGGCAACAGTATATGCGACACCGTGACATTCCAAAAGCCAAAGTGTTTTAAGAAGGTTCGGTTAACTTGGTTTATAAGTTTTAGTCAAAGGTCGGGTCATAGTCGCAGCCAGAGAGAGAGAGAGAGAAGAAACACTCAACGTGCACTCTAACCTAGATCAGAATGGTTAATCACTTTATCTAATCTGGATGGCTTCCACTATTTCCTCGAATTCTCCTCCAAACCCAAAAGGAGAATTAGTCGGAATCAACCGATGAGTAATCCTACTCATCAGTGGGAATCGGGATCCAACTATCATCGCATGATAACTTGATGGAAGCCACTCAAGTTACCACACTCCAGAAGGTATGCGCAAGCCTGGCAAGTTTCCTGTATGTTTGAAACTCCCAATATGAGTTTTTACCCCTAGGACCCAAGTGATCTTGACACAGTCAACATATCAAAGGGTCCTAGTCAAGTTCAACCCGTCATTATCTTGATTGCATTAGACCCATCCGTACGAGTCCTTGACACAGTCAACATGACCATACGACTGTCCTAACCAATCCACATATCCATGCGACAGAAAAGCATTACAGAGCTACCGCACACTACGCCTTGACACAGTCAACATACGCAGCACGAATACTAAGCAATACTAATCTGAAATGACTGAGGGCTACGGCTGGTTTTTGGCGAAAAACCTTTAACGTAATGAACTTGATATCGTTGAAGGAATCCAAGTGGTTTTATAAATATATAGTGGCGAAAACTTTTGCTAAATAGGTCACTCCCAGTGAAGGGATCTCGGCTCTTTCCCCGTCGAATGGGGTGCAGGATATCCCAAACTGAATACCACGATGCAAAGCAAAAGTAATCGACTATAGTGAAGTTATTACGTTGACGCAAACTTTTACTCAAAGGGTCACTCCCGATGAAGGGATCTCGGCCCTTGCCTCGTTGAATGAGGTGCAGGATATTCCAAACTGAATACCAAGGTGCAAAGCAAAAGAGAACGTCTGTAATGTCAGTTTTTAAAAACTTGGTTCCAATAAAATCATATATAGGTTTGTTTTATCCTTGCATTGATAAGAATCTATGCAGTCCCATCAATTAATCACACCAGAAAAGAACGAAAATATATGATGTATGTATATGCCATCCGCATTCGCCACTGGGTCCCGTCATCACCCGTTAGGTTACTTAACTAACGACAGAGCGGTGACTGGACTAGCGCGGGTGCAAAACATATACAACATCTACTAGTATATATATAAATATATAACAATCTTCCCAGGCATGATATAAAGCAACATCACAGAAACATCACAGAAACAATACAGAATGGTGGATAATCTGGAGCCCCGGGTTTCACTTGAGCCGCAAGTGAGACCCGACGTTCCCTGTCGTGTGGATAGCATATGCAATGAAACCTATACTCCCTACGTGTGCGGCGAATAGCCCGCCAATTCTAGAGTAAGGTCCCCTCCGTCCCAACGCCATGAGATGTGGACCCGTTGCCCTTTAAAATCCGGCTATTCGTGCACCCCACCGCGGGGTAATCCTAGTATAGAAAATAAAATTATATACAAGGATGACATCGACCTCAGTCTGGTCATGCCCCAAAAGAATAATATACAAACTGGCAGTGACGGCAGTCTACATGTCGGACGCTCGCCCTGCAATATCAAATATACAAATGAAATAAAGCTGTACTAACATTGCACCATTGCTATCCACCACGATGATCCAACCAACATCACAACACAACACAGAACATCAACGTGAATGTCACGTTCGCAAACCCGTCTAAAAGACATATAGCAATTAGACGAGTTTACCAATCAAATGACATTCACGGTCGCAGATAGAAATGTATATACCGTTAAACGCACACTTAAAATATCGATCGACTAAGTTCCAAATTGGCCCCAATAGCAAAACAACACTTCATTGAAACCTGGGCCAAAACAGAATATCACAAAAATCATATTTTCAAGTAAATGAGCTACACAAAAAATTTGGACGCCCGTAGCCTCTAAACCGTCGCGGAACCGCCGCCAATAGGGGCTAAGTGCGGCGGATCCGCGACGCTTTTGGGGAATCACGAGCCCAAAATTTTTGTGTACCCATAAAATAGCCTGCACGGATTTTTAAGATGCCTAAAATAATTTTTTGACCACTTTAGAAAATCGGCAGAAACTGTGAAAATGGAATCATGATTTCGTAAATTTCCATCGATCGATCTATTAAGCACGTTTAAACAAGCTAGTAAAGGGTTTAAAGGGTGGCTCTGATACCATGAAGGGTTCCAGCAGCGCCCCGACCATCGAAACGCGGCCAAAATGCGGAATAAAAATTTCTAAAACCGGCGCTACCGCTACCCGATTTACGGATCGATCTTAAACCCTAAACTAGCAAACTAAGAAGAGGTTAAAATCGTTATACCGAGTTGATCCGTGTCCTTTGGTCTTCATTCTAAGTTTCTAGCGGCTCCTTGATGTGGTTTGGTTGCCGGTCTTCCTTCGTCTCCGATGATCCATCCGAGGAAAACGGCGCAAGCTCCAACCTCGTCGAACGAGATAACCGACGCTCCAAAGTCGCTAGCGATGGAGAGTGGGGGTGTATGAAAGTGTCACTACAAGTTTCTCTCAACTCTTGTGCTCATGAGAGCAACCATAGAAGATGAATGGAGGCGATGAAATCTTGGCATGAGCAAATTGGTTAAGTGTTTGTGAAGCATGAGAGAGTAAGAGAGTGAGAGCTAAATATGTAAATCAAAAAACAAATGAAATGAGCTCACCCCCACCTCTAAAGTGGCCGGCCCCCTCTCTCTCCCCCATCATAAAAAAATATCATTTCCAATTAATCAAATAAAATAAACCAAACCATACTTTGCTCCATGCTTTGACCATGCATAACACTATGCAAATGCTACCTCACACCCTCCACCTCATTATTAAACAAAATGAATTTCCATAAATGGAAAATCAAATAATGAGGTGGCAAAGCTTCTAGAAGCTATTCCGTATAAAATACGGAATACTTCCCGGTACATGTATCGAAATACATATGCGCGTATTCGTACCAAAATACGAATAGCCGAGAGAGAAAACGAATAGTGAACAATAATACTAGAATACGTATATACAAATACATATATTAATTATTAAATCAAAACCTGATTTAATAATCCGGCTTAATCCTAAGCCGCTAGTATTATCAACCGTCCGATTAAAGTCTGCGCAGCACTTGCACATATTTATCGGACACATGTATGTATCAACATACCTCATGTACACCATATCGCTTGAACCGTGAAAACCCTCTGTGTGGGACTCTAAAGATTCGTCAATACGCTGGCAGTGGGTTTAACCACAAGCACGTCAGCGGCACTAGCTGTACGTAACGGCTACCCAGGTATTGAGCGAAAAGGAGGCCGACGAGCAAACTCATCCTGAATCCCTACTGAGCCTATCAGTGACAATATCCGCACAGTCCGGTCTGTTCGTCTAAGAGTATCGCATACCGAGTCTAGGGGGTGGATAAAGTCAGACCCCCAACAACGCGATATTTAGTGTCGGTATGAAATCCATCACCACCTGAGAAACTATCGATTCTGGATCGATAACTCTCGTCCACCATGGCCACGGATTTATGGTGATGTCCATCCGTACACAACGCGACATCAACCCTCAATACCGGGGGAGACGAATCCCCGACGATCCGATCACTGCCTCCATGTGGCTCGGGACTGTACCTAACTAAAACATGTTTGCACGACTCCTTTGAGCCGTGGTAGGGTAGTAATCAAAGCACAGTGGGAACTCACACGAGACAAATGACGATCTCAGGTCGACAGATTAACCTGTACGCATGTCACCTGGGAACTGCTATCTGACAATAGGTATAATACCAACTAGCAGGTTCCCGGCGAGTCTGTCCAGTGTACTCATAACCCAATGAGCACCTGTATACTATCTTAGGTGAACAAACTAACACCAATGGCTTGTGAGACCTAACCACCGCCCCTCGTCGGGGTCTCGATCAGTATACACTAGTCTACACTGGAGTATCGATGCCCTGTCTCGATACTCCCACGACTAGGGACATTTAAGGATGTGCTTATAGACCCCCAGCTCACACGTATGTGATCGCCATCACAATGCTGGCAGTCAAGCAAGAATCCTATGGGCTCTATCAACATGTATATGATGATAAAGACAAACCAGATAGCATACTATCATCTTGAGTAAGACTGTTTCATCGGTATAGGTCCTGCCTCAATCATCATAATCACAAGTCCGCGACTATGATAATTGCCTTGAGGGCACTATAGCCAACGCCATGCCCCCCTAAGTCTCCGCTTGGACCAGCTGTCCAAACCACTGCCCCTCGTCAGAGGGAAAACTATAACTCGGACAGTCACTTAGTCATCCAGGTCACCTTGGAAGCCTGGAATGATAACTGTCTCCCAAAGGAGGCTATCATTATCATATCCTTAGAACATTCACTTATGTTCTAAAAATGCCTCCGAACGTTCCTCCAGTATAGGATTAATATCAACTTATTGCATCTAGTGCAAAAACAACACCCGGTGTGGTACTTGACATCTTATGATCAACTCAATTGCCTAAGCAAGTGATCTGCCAATCATGCACATCCCTCTCCCCTTTAGTCTGTAAGACACCTTTAGAGAGGGTGATTCCATCACCTGCTGGTACACCACCATGCCAGGAGTCGTCCATTCTAAATACCTTTAGAATGCAGTCTAAGTACCCAGATTGGGAAACTACCCAAATCTAGATCTAAAACCATAGATCTAGTAACCAGAATGTCTAAAATAATATCCATATCCTATATGGAGAAAACACTGTGTGACAACCACAGTATAACCGTCGTAGTATAGGAATTTTACTTCCTACTCTGTATGTCTCATCCAAATACCAGGACATCACACCCTATTACTTTCTTAACAGATCCATCTCCTATTCTGATGAATTCAAAGCCTATGACTATCACATCAAAAATAGATGATCTATCTTCGCTATATCTGCTTTAGTCTATAAATAGACATAAGCTTCTTGTCCACTCTGCTTCCGCTGCTCCCACTGACTACGACAACCCTCTGGCAGAATAATATACACGTGCACTTCTAAAACTAATTTAGAACTGTTGGATATAGTGCCCTCAGAGTCAATTATTGGATCGCAGGCACGTGATTGCAATGATTGAGGGAGGACCTATACCGGTAGGACAGTTTTACTCGAGAGCTTTGTATATTATCTGGTTTGTCTTTATCATCGTGTACATGCTTTAGGTGACATTGTAGTTCACTATTACACGTTGATAGAGAATAGTATGCTACCATGGTTTGTCTTTATCATCGTGTACTGCTTTAGGTGACCTTACAGGTCGCTATTACGCGTTGATAGAACCCTTAGGATTCTTACTTGACTGCCAGCAGTATGATGGCGATCATATACGTAGGAGCTGGAGTCTATAAGCACATCCTTAAATGGTCCCTAGCCGTGGGAATTTTCGAGATAGGGCATCGATACTCCGGAGTAGACTAGTGTATACAGTCGAGACCCCGACGAAGGGCGGTGGCCGGTCTCACAAACCATTGTTGTCAGTTGGTTCACCTAAGATGTATACAGGTGCTCATTGGGTTATGAGTATACCGGACAAGACTCGCCGGGAACATGCTAGTTGGTATTATACCTGACGTCAGATAGCAGTTCCCTGGTGACATGTGTACAGGTTAGTTCATCGACCTGAGATCGTCATTTGTCTCGTGTGAGTTCCCACTGTGCTTTGATTACTACCCTACACGGCTCAAAGGAGTCGTGCAAACATGTTTTAGTTGGGTACAGTCCCGAGCCACATGGAGGCAGTGAGCGGATCGGCAGGGGTTTCGTCTCTCCCGGTATTGGGGGTGAGATCGCGCTGTGTCTAGGAGAGCCATTATACGAAGTCCTTGGCCAAGGCAGGAGATTTACTGGTAGGTATTCCAGTAGTATCTCAGGATGTTCTGGGCTATACTCCGACACGACTTGTACCGATTTTGAGGGTCTGAATTTCACCAACCCCCAAGGCCCGCCATGCGATGCTCATAGACGAACGTACCGGACTGTACGGATATTGTCACTGACAGGCTCGGTAGGGTGTCAGGATGAGTTCGCTCATCGACTTCCCTTTTGGTCAATACTTGGTAGCCCGTTACGTACGGCTAGTACCTCTGACGTGCTAGTGGTTAAATCCACAGCTAATGTATTGACGAGTCTTTAGAGTTCCCCACAGACAGTTTCTCAAGTTTCGGGTGAAACGATGTAGAGGCCGTATGACATATGGCAGGGTCCGATCATATACGTGCAGTAGTGCACGCATCATGATCGGACAGATCATACTAGTAGGCTTTGGTTTAAGCCGGATCCTAGTATTAGATTTGTTGGATTACTTTAGTCTCATCGCATTCGCATTCAGTCGGAATGCGGGTGCAGGTATGTATATACAGGTGAGGGGTATCCTTGTGATCCGTCACGAGTTTACTTTAGATGTTGCCGTATTTTTTATTGTTGCAAACATTTGGATTAATGTTTGTAAATGGAAATTGTGAGCTAAATATCATCATTCAGAGAATTAATTGTGACACATGCACAAGTGGTGACTCATGGTCTCTTTCTTTGTGCATGTGTCACATTATTTGATAGATTTGTGATGATATGATAAGAAGAGAGAGAGAGGAGCTGCCATGAAGAGGTTGGTCTTGTATTATTTTCATGAGACACTCTCTCATTTTATCATTCCATCACAAAAGAAAAGAAAGAAAAAACTTCTTCTTCTTCCTCTTTCTTCTCTAGCTCATAATCTCCATCAATGGCAACACCTTCAACCTCCATCCATCTCATGGATGCAATAGACAAAGTGATCACAAACATTCTCTACATCACCTTGGACACGTCGGCTAGCACACTTCGTGCCCGAGTTGCTTCGGATGAAGCGGGAGCCCGTAAAAGGAATCGATGATGTGGTGCCCTTTCCGACGAGGAGATCAAGACTGGAGATGCCGCGAGGAGTTTGGGATGGTGGCCAAAGACCGAAGGACACAGATCGATCGGTATAGCTTACCAACCCTTTCTCTAGTTGCTAGTTGTAGGTTAATGGTTCGATCTGGGTTTATAGTATACGATAGCGCTGGTTTCAAGTTTTGAAAAAGTTTTCATTTCCGCATTTTGGCCTCGGAAAGACGGCCGGGACGCTACCGTAGACTTACATGGTATCAGAGCCACGCCATTAACCTTTACTAGCTTGCTCTAACGTGTTTAGAACTTCGATCGAACGAAAATTCCGAAACCGCATTTCCAATTTAACAGTTTCTGTCGAAATTTTTTTGTGCTCTAAAATTTTTTTTGAGTATTGCAGAAATATGTGCAGGCTTTTCTAAGACATCTGGGAAAATTTGGTGAAGTGATTGTACTGTTGCGCTGCGGAACCGTGGCCATACCCTTGTTTTGGCCGCGGTTCCGCCGCAGTAAAGATCCTTCTCTGCACCAAAATTTCTACAGTAATCTTTGACTTGGAATTGGGGTTTCTGGTAATTTTTGTTTTGGGCCCAGATTTGTTTGAGTACTGGGTATTGTGCTTGGGGCCCACTTCGAGAAATTTTGTCGATCGAAAATTTTAAACATGTTAGTTCACAGTATTTACATTATATCTACGACCGTGAATGTCATTTGATCGGTAAATCTTGTCTAATTGCTATAGTTCTTTTAGACGGATTTGCGAACGTGACATTCACGTTGATGTTCTGTGTTGTGCTATGATGTTGCGGATTTGTCGTGGTGGATAGCCTGGTGCCATGGTAGTACAGTTTGGTTATATATGTACATTTGATATTGCGGGGCGAGCGTCCGATATGTGGACTGCCGCCACTGCCTGTTTGTATATTATTCTTTTAGGGCACGACCGGGCTGAGGTCGATGTACCCATTGTATACATTTTACTTTCTGTACTAGGATTACCCCGCGGATGGGTGCACGGGTAGCCGGGTTCTAGAGGGCAATGCGCCCGCATCTCATGGCTTTGAGACGGAGGGGGCTTCACTCTAGAATTGGCGGGCTATTCGCCCCACTCGTACGGGGTACAGGTTGACCCAAGGAGGGGTGCTCAAGTTACCGGATTCCGTGAAGTGTTGGGTGGTCCATTCACTTTGTTGAAGGGGGCTGTCTCACTTCAGGTTTTGGCGGGTAACTTGCCGCACCCGTAGGGGTCTAGGATTTCATTGCACGGGCTATCCACACGACCAGGGGAACGTCGGGTTTCAGTAGCGGCTCTATGAAATCCAGGGATCCCAGATTATTTGTATTGTTCTGTGATGCTTATTGCATTTCTGTGATGTTGCATTTTATCACGTCTTGAGCGATTATTATATATTGATATATATATACTAGTAGATGTTGTATATATTTTACACCTGCGCTAGTCCGGTCCCCGCTCTGTCGTTAGTTAAGTAACCTAACGGGTGATGACGGGACCCAGTGGCGAATGCGGATGGCATATACGTACATCATATTTTCGTTCTTTATTGGTGTGATTAATTGATAGGACTGCATTGATTCGGATCAATGCAAGCTAAACAAACCTGTTTGATGTTGTTGGAACATTTTTCAAAAAGCTGTTATTGCAGGAACGTTCTCTTTTGTTTTGCACAGTGGTATTCGGTTATGAATATCCAGCACCTCAGTCGACGAGGCAAGGGACGAGATCCCTTCACTGGGAGTGACCCCTTGGACAGAAGTTTGCGTCAGTGTAATAACTTCACTATAGCCGATTGCCTTTTGCTTTGCATCGTGGTATTCAGTTGGAATATCCTGCACCTCATTCTACGGGGAAAGAGCCGAGATACCTTCACCGGGAGTGACCTCTTTAGCAAAGGTTTTCGCCACTATACATTTGTAAAAAGTTATCCAGTTCCTTCAACGATATCAAGTTCATTACGTTAAAGGTTTTTCGCCAAAAACCAGCCGTAGCCCTCCGTCATTTCAGATTAGTATTGCTTAGTATTCGCGCTACGTTTGTCGTTGCTATTTGCCGAGGCGTAGTGTGCGGTAGCTCTGTAATGCTTTTCTGTCGCATAGATATGTGGATTGGTTAGGACGGTCGTACGACTTTGTTGATTATTCGTCAAGGGTCGTGCGGGTGGGTTTAACGCAATCAAGATAATGACGGGTTGAACTTGACTAGGACCTTTTGATTTGTCGATTATTCGTCAAGGTCACTTGGGTCCTAGGGGTAAAAATCACATCGGGGGTTTCTAAAGAAACTGAAACTTGCCAGGCATGCGCATACCTTATGGAGTGTGATGACGTGAGTGGATTCTGTCACGTCATCATGCGATGATAGTTGGATCCCGATTCCTGCTGATGAGTTGGTTTACTCCTCGGGTGATCCCGACTAATTCTTCTTTAAGGTTTGGAGGAGAATTTGAGGATACAGTGGGAGACTTCCTGATTAGATAAAGTGGTAACCATTCTGATCTTGGTTAGAGTGCACGCAGAGTGTTTCTTTTCTCTCTCTCTCTCTCTGGCAGCGACCATGGCCCGGCCCTTGACTATGACTATGTGACCGAGTTGACCGAACCTTCTTATAACACTGGATTTTGGATTGTCAGATTTGCAAACCTCGTTGCCACTCCTACTTTTACCCTCTTCTCTAGAACATCCCGTATTACTATGAACATCCACTTCCATTGGATAAAACCATCGTATGGTTATATACGAACTCAAAGGAACCTGTTCCAGATTCGAGGATGGTTTCTGGTTCTGGAGAAAATGAATAGGACTATTCAGTTGTCTTTTCCTTTTACCTTCTCTTAGGTTGCGAGTGCTCCTTGGATTAGGACGGTACACCTATTATGCTAATTGGATAGTCTTCTTCCAAACCATAGGCAAGTGCCGAATGGTAGGGAATGAAGAAAACCAATTAGCCTAACGATGGTGTACAAAAGGTATTAAATAAAGACAAATAAAGGGATTAGTAAGAAGGCAAAGTAAACCGCGACTGCTATTCACGACCAAACCAAGTATTTCATCGCCGCTCCTACTTCACCTTTATATTTCTCCAGGACACTCCGTATCACTACGAAAATCCACAGTTATTTGGATACTCCATCGTATGGTTATATACGAACTCGAAGGAACTTGTTCCAGTTCGGGGATGGATTCTGGTTCGGGAGAAATAGGAATAAGGTTTATTCAGTTGTATTTTATCTTCACCTTCTCTCAGGTTACGAGTACTCCTAGGATTAGGAGTGTACATCCATTATGCTCATTAGATAGTCTTCTTCCAAACCATAGGCTGGTGTCGAACGGTAGGGAAGGAAGAAAACCATTTAGCCTAAAGGGGTGTACAGAAGGTAATGACTAAAGACATATAAAGAGATTTGGAGAGATGGCAAAGAAATATACGGTTACAGTTGTGAATCTGATAATGGAAGAGGCATTACTAAGAATACCCGGATACCCCTTCGAAACATTTATATGTTTCAGTTTCACTATGTATTGTTAAAAGAAAACTGATTTCCCAATTGGTCCTTGCTCCAGGGTATATATTTACCATGTATGATTCTCACATCTGTATGGTTTTACAGATGATGAGTGGGAGTAAGTTATTGGGAATTGGGTGATCATCCTCCTTATATCGGGATTCGTTGTAATTGGTGATATTTGAGGAAATCACCTGGGTTGTTTGTCGGACGGCAAATATTTGGTTTTGAATATCCGTTGTTATGCACCAATTTCAAATTGATATATCTGTACGTTTATTTTTATAAAGTGAGATATAACTTTTTGAAATTATGTCTATGACATTTACCTATATCAGTGGATAGTTAGGTAAGGAGCATTAAACAACGGTGTAATTCTTCTTAACCATAAGTGCAGTTTTCAACCTACGACACACGGGGAATGAGTTATTAGACTCAGGGGACTTATACAGAGTATTGTATGTTGTCCAGTGTCCATTAGGACAGAGGGGGTAGGTCCTCATACTATATTCGGTTTACTTATGACTTCTTTAGTTTTTAGACAAGCGTTTCGTAGAAACACAAGGTCCAAGTTTTGGGAAGTTATGGGTATATGAATAAAGTAGAGAACCAGGTATTGCAAGTATCAGGATTCTTCAAGGTGATCGAAGATGTGGATACTTGTGTATGGTATTCAGTTGATAGTAATGATTATGAGAACTTGCTTCTCTTTTAGGTTACTCATATCTGGATGTATTCCTAACTTGAGTAATGCTGATCGGCCTCTCTCCATTTAGTTGACATGCACTGGAGACAGCTGCATGATTTGAATCTGGTTCAAATTAAATCAGTGCCTCTGTTTCTATATTGGATATAGAATAGTTCATATCTTAATAATGTTAAGGTACGGGGAGTTGTCCGGCTTATGCTTAAAACCAGACTCTGGATAATTCAAGGCACGTTTCTGTAATGGCAGTTTGTGGGTTGACCCGGGCTATGACGAGGGTTGACTTTCTACCATCTGGAAGATCAATAGCGATATTGTTCTAGACTCACCACAGTTTTAGTAAAATGGACTTTTTCAGAAAACAGTATTGGGAGTATAGTAGAACTGGAAGTGATTCCAGAACCGTAAACGATTACTGAAAATTTAATAGGACCTAAAGATTCAATATGGTTTAACATTCCATTGGCCACTCCGCAGATAAGGTGGGTAACCTCAGGCACTCGAGAGGTACTTCGGTATGCTCAAAGACGGTGACATGGAGGTTCTTGTTTACCCAGACTTGACACTACTGTTGTTCCATACTGTGAGACCCGGCAGGAAGATGAGTATAGCGTCGTTCTAAACAAGCTTTAGAAGTGCACGTGTATATTATTCTGGCAGAGGGTTGTCGTAGTCAGTGGGAGCAGCGGAAGCATAGTGGACAAGTGGCTTATGTCTATTTATAGACTAAAGCAGATATAGCGGAGATAGATCATCTATTTCTGATATGACAGTCATAGGTTTGACTTCATCAGAATAGGGGATGGATCTGTTGAGAAGGTGGTAGAGTATGATGTCCTGGTACCTGGATGACATACACAGAGTAGGAAGTGAAATTCCTATACTACGATCGGTTATACTTTGGTTGTCACACAGTGGTTTCTCCACATAGGATATAGATATAATATTAGACATTCTGGTTACTAGATCTATGGTTTTAGATCTAGATTTGGGAAGTGTCCCAATCTGGATACTTAGACAGCATTCTAAAGGTGTTTTAGAATGGACGACTCCTGGCACGGTAGTGTACCTGCAGATGATGGAGTCACCCTCTCTGAAGGTGTCTTACAGACTAAAGGGGAGAGGGATGTGCATGATTGACATATCACTTGCTTAGGCAATTGAGTCAATCACGAGATATCAAGTACCACACCAGATGTTGTTTTTGCACGAGATGCAATCAGTTGATATTAATCCAATCCTGGAGAAACGATCGGAAGCAGTTTTAGAACATAAGTGGATGTTCTAGGGATTTGATAACGGCAGCCTCTTTCGGGAGACGGTTATCATTCCAGGCTTCCAAGGTGACCTGGATGACAGAGTGACTGTCAAAGTTATAGTTTTCCCTCTGACGAGGGGCAGTAGTTTGGGCAGGTGGTCCAAACGGATACCGAGGGAGGCATGGCGTATGATACTGATTAAATTCAGTTGACGATACAGTCTAAGAAGTTTAGATTTGGAGTTCATTTATGAGCTAGGTCCCATCAGATATCCAGACATATTCTAAGACAGGTATTGCTCATTTCGGGAGATGGCTTTCTCCGCGAACTTGAGATAAAGAGAGACATAAAAAGAAACATCAGGGCGGATCCACTTACTAAGGCTATTCCTCGAATGCAATAGTTTCGCAAACGGGTTTTGTGGGACTGATTAGTAGATGAGTTGGGTGTTCGGTATCACACGGGCTGTGAGTATGAGACATTGCAATAATTAGCCTTGAGTGCAAGTGGGAGATTGTTGGATATAGTGCCCTCAGAGTCAATTATTGGATCGCAGGCACATGATTGCAATAATTGAGGGAGGACCTATACCGGTAGGACAGTCTTACTCGAGAGGTTTGTATACTATCTGGTTTGTCTTTATCATCGTATACATGCTTTAGGTGACATTATAGTTCACTATTACACGTTGATAGACAATAGTATGCTACCATGGTTTGTCTTTATCATCGTGTACTGCTTTAGGTGACCTTACAGGTCGCTATTACGCGTTGATAGAGCCCTTAGGATTCTTGCTTGACTGCCAGCAGTATGATGGCGATCATATACGTGGGAGCTGGAATCTATAAGCACATCCTTAAATGGTCCCTAGTCGTGGGAGTTTTCGAGACAGGGCATCGATACTCCGGAGTAGACTAGTGTATACAGTCGAGACCCCGACGAGGGGCGGTGGCCGGTCTCACAAGCCATTGGTGTCAGTTGGTTCACCTAAGATGTATACAGGTGCTCATTGGGTTATGAGTACACCGGACAGGACTCCCCGGGAACATGCTAGTTGGTATTATACCAGACCTCAGATAGCAGTTCCCTGGTGACATGTGTACAGGTTAGTTCATCGACCTGAGATCGTCATTTGTCTCGTGTGAGTTCCTACTGTGCTTTGATTACTACCCTACCACGGCTCAAAGGAGTCGTGCAAACAGGTTTTAGTTGGGTACAGTCCCGAGCCACATGGAGGCAGTGAGCGGATCGGCAGGGGTTTCGTCTCTTCCGGTATTGGGGGTGAGATCGTGCTGTGTCTAGGAGAGCCATTACACGAAATCCTTGGCCAAGGCAGGAGATTTACTGGTAGGTATTCCAGTAGTATCTCAAGGTGTTCTGGGCTACACTCCGACACGACTTGTACCGCTTTTGGTGGTCTGACTTTTACCTACTCCTAGGCCCGCCATGCGATGCTCATAGACGAACGGACCGGACTGTACGGATATTGTCACTGACAGGCTCGGTAGGGTGTCAGGATAAGTTCGCTCATCGACTTCCCTTTTGGTCAATACCTGGTAGCCCGTTACGTACGGCTAGTACCTATGACGTGCTAGTGGTTAAATCCACAGCTAATGTATTGACGAGTCTTTAGAGTCCCCCACAGACAGTTTCTCAAGTTTCGGGCGAAATGATGTAGAGGTCGTATGACATATGGCAGGGTCCGATCATATACGTGCAGTAGTGCACGCATCATGATCAGACGGATCATACTAGTGGGCTTTGGTTTAAGCCGGATCCTAGTATTAGATTTGTTGGATTACTTTAGTCTCATCGCATTCGCATTCAGTAGGAATGCGGGTGCAGGTATGTATATACAGGTGAGGGGTATCCTTGTGATCCATCACGAGTTTACTTTAGATGTTGCCGTATCTTTTTATTGTTGCAAACATTTGGATTAATGTTTGTAAATGGAAATTGTGAGCTAAATATCATCATTTGGAGCATTAATTGTGACACATGCACAAGTGGTGACTCATGGTCTCTTTCTTTATGCATGTGCCACATTATTTGATAGATTTGTGATGATATGATAAGAAGAGAGAGAGAGAGGGGCAACCATGAAGAGGTTGGTCTTGTATTATTTTCATGAGACACTCTCTCATTTTATCATTCCATCACAAAAGGAAAAAAAGAAAAAAACTTCTTCTTCTTCCTCTTTCTTCTCTAGCTCATAATCTCTATCAATGGCAATACCTTCAACCTCCATCCATCTCATAGATGCAAGAGACAAAGTGATCACAAACATTCTTTACATCACCTTGGACACGTCGGCTAGCACATTTCGTGCCCGAGTTGCTTCGGATGAAGCGGGGGCCCGTAAAAGGAATCGATGATGTGGTGCCCTTTCCGACGAGGAGATCGAGACCGGAAATGCCGCGAGGAGCTTGGAATGGTGGCCAAAGACCGAAGGACACGGATCGATCGGTATAGCTTACCAACCCTTTCTCTAGTTGCTAGTTGTAGGTTAATGGTTCGATCCGGGTTTATAGTATACGATAGCGCTGGTTTCAAGTTTTGAAAAAGTTTTCGTTTCCGCATTTTGGCCTCGGAAAGACGGCCGGGGCGCTACCGTAGACTTACAAGAACGACGCTATACTTATTTTCCTGCCGGGTCTCATAGTCTGGAACAGCAGTAATGGCAAGTCTGGGTAAACAAGAACCTCCCTGTCACCGTCCTTGAGGCTACCAGAGTACCTCTTGGGTGTTTGAGGTTACCCACCATAACTGCAGAGTGGCTAATAGAATGTCAAACCTGATTGACTCTTTCGGTCCTATTAAATTTTCCGTAATCGTTTGCGGTTCTGGAATCACTTCCAGTTCTACCATACTCCCACTACTGTTTTCTGAAAAATCCATTTTACTTAAACTGTGGCGAGTCAAGAACAATATCACTATTGATCTTCCAGATGGTAGAAAATCAACCCTCATCTAAGCCAGGGTCAACCCACAAACTGCCATTACAGAAACGTGCCTAGAGTTATCCAGAGTCTGGTTTTAAGCATTAGCCGGACAACTCCATATACCTTAACATCGTTAAGATATAATTTATTCTATATATAATATAGAAACAGAGGCACTGATTTAATTAGAACCAGATTCAAATCATGCAGCTGTCTCCAGTACATGTCAACTAAATGGAGAGAGGCCGATCAACATTACCCAACTTAGGAGTACATCCAATTATGAGTAACCTGAAAGAGAAGCAAGTTCTCTAAAATATTACTATCAACTGAATACCATACACAAGTATCTATATCTTCGATCACCTTGAAGAATCCCGATACTTGCTACACCTGTTTCTCTACTTTATTCTTATACCTATAACTTCTCAAACTTGGACCTTGTATTTCTACGAAACACATGTCTAAAACTACAGAAGTCACAAGTAAACAGAATATAGTACAAGGACCAACCCCTTTGTCCTAATGGACACTGGATAACATATAATACTTTGTATAAGTCCCCTGAGTTGAATAACTCAAACCCTGTGCGTCGTAAGTTGAAAACTGTACCCAGGCGATTTCCTCAAATATCACCAATTACAACGAATTCCGATATAATGAGGATAATCACCTAATTCCCAATAATTTACTCCCACTCATCATCTCTAAAACCATACAGATGTGAGAATCATACCTGGTAAATACATACCCTGGAGCAAGGACTAATTGGGAAATCAGTTTTGTATTAACAATATACAGTGAAATTGAAATATGAATATGTTTCGAAGGGGTATCCGGGTATTCCTAGTAATGCCTCTTCCATTATCCAGATTCATGAGTATAACCGTATATTTCCTTTGCCATCTCTCCAAATCCCTTTATTTGTCTTTAGTCGTTACCTTCTGTACACCATCGTTAGGCTTAATGGTTTTCTTCCTTCCATACCGTTCGACACCAGCCTATGGTTTGGAAGAAGACTATCCAATAAGCATAATAGGTGTACTCTCCTAATTCTAGGAGTACTCGCAATCTGAGAGAAGGTGATGATAGAAGACAACTGAATAAACCTTATTCTATTTCTCCCAAACCAGAATCTATCTCCGAAATGGAACAAGTTCCATCGAGTTCGTATATAACCATACGATAGATTATCCAAATAGCTGTAGATCTTCGTAGTGATACGGGGTGTTCCGGAGAAATACAAAGGTGAAATAGGAGTGGCGATGAAATACTTGGTTTGGTCGTGAATAACAGTCGCAATTTACTTTGCCCTCTTTCTAATCCCTTTATTTGTCTTTACTTATTACCTTCTGTATACCATACTTAGGCTAATTGGTTTTCTTTGTTCCCTACCTTTCGGCACCTGCTTATGGTTTAGAAGAAGACTATCCAATAAGCGTAACAGGTGTACCCTCTCCTAATCCTAGGAGCCCTCATAACCTGAGAGAAGGTAAAAGGAAAAGACAACCGAATAGTCCTATTCAATCTCTCCAGAACCAGAATCCATCCTCGAATCTGGAACAAATTCCTTCGAGTTCGTATATAACCATACGATGGATTTATCCAATGGAAGTGGATGTCCGTAGTGATACGGGGTGTCCTGGAGAAATGCAAAGGTTAAAAGAAGGAGCGGCAATGATGTATGCAACTCAGACAATCCAAAAGCCAGTGTTTTAAGAAAGTTCGGTTAACTTGGTTATTGAGTCATAGTCTATGGTCGGGTCATGGTCGCAGCCAAAAAGAGAGAGAAAAGAAACACTCTGTGTGCACTCTAACCTAGATCAGAATGGTTATCACTTTATCTAATCAGGAAACCTTCCACTGTATTCTCAAATTCTTCTCCAAATCTGAAAGAAAAATTAGTCGGGATCACCCGAGAAGTAAACCAACTCATCAGTGGGAATCGGGATCCAACTATCATCACATGATAACGTGATGGAATCCACTCACGTTATCACACTCTAGAAGGTATGCGCATGCCTGGCAAGTTTCAGTTTCTTTGGAAACTCCCGATATGATTTTTACCCTGACCTTGACTAGGTCAACAAACCATAAACCGCTAGTCAAGTTCAACTCGTCATTATCCTGGATTGCATTAAACCCACCCGTACGTGCCCTTGACTAGGTCAATAAGGTCGCACGACTGTCGTAACCAATCCCATTTATGCAACAAACAAGCACCACTTAGCTACCGAACACTACGCCTTGACTAGGTCAACAAACGCAGCACGAATACTAAATAATACTCGTAAGAAATGACGGAGGGCTACGACTGGTTTTCGGCGGAAACCCTTTAGTGTAATGAACTTGATATCGTTGAAGGAACTGCATAGCTTTTACAAATATATAGTGGTGAAAACCTTTGCTAAAGAGGTGACTCCCGGTGAAGGGATCTCGGCTCTTTCCCCGTAAAATGAGGTGCAGGATATTCCAACTGAATACCACGATGCAAAGTAAAAGTAATCGGCTATAGTGAAGTGATTACCCTGACGCAAACCTCTGTCCAAGGGGTCGCTCCCGATGAAGGGATCTCGTCCCTTGCCTCGTCGAATGAGGTGCTGGATATTCACAACCGAAACCGCTATGCAAAACAAAACAGAACGTCCTTGCAATAACAGCTTTTTGAAAAATTGTTCCAACAACATCTGTATAGATCTGTTTTGTTTGCACTGATCTGAATCAACGCAGTCCCATCAATTAATCACACCAGAAAAGAACGAAAATAAAATGTACGTATATGCCATCCACATTCGCCACTGGGTCCCGTCATCACCCGTTAGGTTACTTAACTAACGACAGAGCGGGGATTGGACTAGCGCGGGTGTAAAACATATACAACATCTATTAGTATATATATCAATATATAATAATCGCTCCAGGCGTGATAAATACAACATCACAGAAAAGTAATAAGTATCACAGAATAAAACAGATAATCTGGGAGCCCCGGGTTTCATAGAGTCACAAATGAAACCCGACGTTCCCCTGGTGGTGTGGATAGCCTGTGCAATGAAAACCTAGACCCTTACGAGTGCGGCAAGTCACCCGCCAAAACCAGAAGCGAGGCAGCCGCCTTCAACATCGTGAATGGACCACCCTGCACTTCACGGAATCCGGTAACTTGAGCACTCCACCTTGGGTCAACCTATACCCCCTACGAGTGCGGCGAATAGCCCGCCAATCCTAGAGTGAGGTCCCCTCCCTCTCAAAGCCATGAGATGCGGACCCGTTACCCTCCAGAACCCGGTTATCCGTGCACTCCACCATGGGGTAATCCTAGTACAGAAAAGAAAATATATACAATGGGTACATCGACCTCAACCCGGTCGTACCCCAAAAGAATAATATACAAACAGGCAGTGACGGCAGTCCACATGTCAGACGCTCGCCCCGCAATATCAAATGTACAAATATATCCAAACTGCACTACCATTGCACACAAGCTATCCACCACGACAAATCCTCAACGTCACGGCACAACACAGAACATCAACGTGAATGTCACGTTCGCAAACTCGTCTAAAAGAGGTATAGCAATTAGACAAGATTTACCGCTCACGGTCACAGATAGTAATGTAAGTACTATGAACTAACTTATTTAAAATTTCGATCGACAAAATTTCCCGAAGTGGGCCCCAAGCACAAATCCAGCACTCAAAATAATCTGGGCGAAAACTAAAAATTCCAGAAACCACATTTCCACAAAGAAGACCACCTCAAGAAAAATTGTGCAATGAAGCCACATACCTGCGGCGGAACCACGGCCAAAAATGTGGGTATGGCCGCGGTTCCGCGGTGTTACTGTAGAATCATTCTACAAAATTTCTACAGTGGTCTTGAAAAGCCTGCCTGATTTTCTGACACAACCAAAATAATTTTTTGACGACAAAAAAAATTCGACAGAAACTTTAAACTTGGAAATGCGGTTTTAGAAATTTTGTTCGATCGAGTTTTTAAACATGTTAGAACAAGCTAGTAAATGTTAATAGCGTGGCTCTGATACTATATTAGGATACGGTAGCGCCCCGGCCGTCTTTCCGAGGCCAAATGCGGAACAAAAACTTTTTACGAACTGGCGCTAACCGCAACCCAAAAACTGGATCGTTCCATTAACCATAAACTAGTAAACTGTAAAGGGGGTTCCGAGATTATACCGATCGATCCGTGTCCTTCGGTCTTTAACCTCTGCCCTAACTTGTTGCGGATGCACCGACGAATCTCGCTCTCCGATCTCACTCGATCTACGATCTCCTCCTCGCCGAAAACTGCAGGCGCTCGGCGCTAAACTCCCCAAGTCACCAATCTCCTCCAAACCCATTAAGACCCACACGCAACAAGAGATCACCTCCAGAATCCACCGGGAGATCGACGGAAGACAACATCTGAAGGAGACCCAAAAAGGACCTCCATCAGCTGGCGCCATCTGTGGGAACGCAAACTCCACAAAAACAAAGTTGGCCTTCCGATCTCCGTCCACGTGGCAAGCAACCATCCTGAAGATCCGGGTACCAGCCGTCGCCTCCCCCTCACCGTAGGAGTGGATGAACCCTCTCCGGCGACCATCATCAACGCCTTCGCCAGTCGAATAGATCGACTGCAGTCCCTCGTAGAGGCGCTCATCCCCGTCCAAACGGCAGGGCCTGGGCCCCAGATTGCCTTTCCTCCCCCAGATTGCCTTTCCTCCGCCTCCAGAAGGCTCTGCCCCCGTCGGTACGGCTGACCACCGGCAGGCTACGACTCCAGACCACGGATCTCACGGGCCCACGGCTCCACACCAAGGTCCGCCGCCGGAGCGCCTCGCCTCGAGCCTCCTCACGACCCGTACCCCCTGAGGAGATGTCGGTCACCTCGCTTGCCCACAGGCATGACAGACGCCCCCTCCCTCGACGGGGTCGTTGTTGGGATACGGCAGCGTCCCGGCCGTCTTTCCGAGGCCAAATGCGGAACAAAAACTTTTTACGAACTGGCGCTAACCGCAACCCAAAAACCGGATCGTTCCATTAACCTTAAACTAGTAAACTGTAAAGGGGGTTTCGAGATTATACCGATCGATCCGTGTCCTTCGGTCTTTAACCTCTGCCCCTAACTTGTTGCGGATGCACCGACGAATCTCGCTCTCTGATCTCGCTCGATCTACGATCTCCTCCTCGCCGAAAACTGCGCCACATCAACGAATCTTTATACGGGCTCCCGCCTCTGAACCGAGGCAACTCGAATACGAAGTTTGCTAGCCGACGCGTCTAAGGTTGATGTAGAGTAAGTGTAGAACACTTTGTCTCAAAGCACCCAAGCGATTGGGTGAGGGTTAATCGAAGTTGCCATTTGGAGTGGAGATGGAGAAATGAGCTTTTTGGAATGGCTAAGGATTTTATGCAAGATGAAATGAATCAAAATCCTCACAACAACCATGGGGGGCTGCCTAATGAGGGCTCGACCAACCAAGAGGAATGGGGGGGGGGGGGGTGAGCACAAGGCAAGAGGTGGTGACCGTAAAAAAAAAGTAGCTACAAAAAACCTCACAAAAACATCACCTCAACGCTCATCATCAACCATCAACTCTCACTACAAAAAAACCCTCCATTATCAATTTCGAAATTTGCAGAAAACCCCTTCCACCAATTTCGGCCACGAATCAAAGAATGGTGATTTTGCCAAAAATAATGCAGCAAATATCAGCCATCGATTAAACATTAAAAAAAATGTTGAATCGAGCGGAGAAAAACTGGCAACATCAAAAGGCGATCCCGTAATAAATTACAGGATAACCCTACAACTGTATATACATACCCGCATTTGTATTCCTACCGAATACAAATGCAATGAGACAAAATCTATACAGTATAATACTAGGATCCGGCTTAAACCAAAGCCCGCTAGTATGATCCGTCCGAACCATGACACGTGCACAAGTTCACGCGTATGTTCGAACCCTGCCATAAAACCATACGGCCTCTACAACGTTTCGTCCGAACTGGGAAACTTTTTGTGGAGGACTCTAAAGACTCGTCAATACTCTGGCAGTGGGTTTAACCACAAGCCGTCAGCGGTACTAGCTGTACATAACGGCTGCCCATGTATTGGGTGAAAGGGAGTCCAATGAGCGAACTCATCCTGGAACCCTATTGAGCCTATGTGTGACAATATCCGTACAGTCCGGTCCGTTCGTCTATGAGTATCGCATATCGGACCTAGGGAGCTGGTAAATGTCGGACCCCCAAAAGCGGTATAAGTCGTGTCGGAGTGTAGCCCAGAACACCCTGAGATACTACTGGAATACCTACCAGTAAATCTCGCTTACCATGGCCATGGATTTTGTGTAATGGCTCTCCAGACACAGCACGATCTCACTCCCAACGTTGGGAGAGACGAATCCCCTGCTGATCCGCTTACTGCCTCCATGTGGCTAGGGACTGTACCCAACTAAAACCTGTTTGCACGACTCTTTTGAGCCGTGGTAGGGCAATAATCAAAGTACAGTGGGAACTCACACGAGACAAATGACGATCTCAGGTCGATAGACTAACCTGTACACATGCCACCTGGGAATTGCTATCTGACGACAGGTTTTAATAACCAGCTAGCATGTTCCCAACGAGTCATGTCCAGTGTACCCATAACCCAATGAGCACCTGTATACATCTTAGGTGAACCAACTGACACCAATGGCTTGTGAGACCGGCCACCGTCCCTCGTCGGGGTCTCGACTGTATACACTAGTCTACTCCGGAGTATCGATGCCCTGTCTCGAAACTCCCACGACTAGGGACCACTTTTAAGGATGTGCTTATAGACTACCCAACTCTCACGTATATGATCGCCATCATACTGCTGGTAGTCAAGCAAGAATCCTATGATCTCTATCAACGTGCAATAGTGATATATCATGTCACCTAAAGCAGTACACGTTTGATAAAGATAAACCAAATAGCATACTATCATCTCGAGTAAGACTGTCCTACCGGTATATGTCCTCCCTCAATCATTGCAATCACGTGCCTGCGATCCAATAATTGACTTTGAGGGCACTATATCCAACAGTCGCACAGAAGGGGCTCGCCACGACGGCTCGAGGGCCACCTCGCCCGGGGATCTGAGGAACCTCATCGAGAGGAACCGGGGCCATGCCTAGACACAGGTCTCCCACAGCAGAGGCCAGGGATTGCAGGGCACCGAGTCCTCGGGGTACCATGGCCGACTCGACGCCCTCGAAAAGAAGATCCAGGGCATGCGCCGGGAAGGTCACCTCTCGGCCGACGGGGCTGAGTACGCCGCCGACTCACTCACCAAACCGTTTACCGAGGGACTGCTCGCCGTCCATGTCTCCTCGTGCAACAAGCCCCCAAAGGTCTCTCTGTTTATTGGGAAGACCGAACCCAAAGACCATTTGGATGCCTTCACCGCGGGGATGAGCTTCCAGGACCATGCCGACGCTGCCCAGTGCAGGGCCTTCCCAGCCACCCTCATCCGCGCAGGTCGAGACTGGTTTCGAGGGTTCGAGCCTCACTCAATCTCGACCTTCAACGAGCTGGCTACTCAGTTCCTCGGCCACTTCGTTGGGAACCGTCGGCAGAAGCGCACGGTCGACTACCTCTTCACAATAAAGAGCGGAGATAAGGAGACGTTCAAGGCTTACATCACCCGCTTCTACAATGCCCTCCTCGAGGTCCCCAAGCACCGGGACGAGACCATCATCACGGTGCTTAGATCTGGCCTTAGGCACAAGGAATGGTTGCACTCCTTTGCGTTGGCACAGCCTAGGACCATGGCTGAAGTCAAGGCGTGGACCGAGCGCGAGGTTCAGCTGAAGTCCGAGGTGAACACAACCTCCCTCGAGCAGAACGGCCCGACCCGAAGAAGAGGGCTCGGGAAGAGAGGCCGGAGCGTCAACAGCCCTACCACCCGAAGTTTTATGAGTACACCCCGCTCAACGTCTCCCTCGCAGTGTTACTGGAAGAGGCCCAAGGCGAGGGGTTCTTCAAGTTCCCCCCAATCCCGCGTCAGGCTACGAAGTGAACCCGGGGCCTTTACTGCGCCTTCCACCGGACGCTGGGCCACGCCACGAAGGATTGAAAGCAACTCCGGGACTACATCAAGGAGCTCATCCGATCGGGGCACATCGCCGCCTACTTAAGGGACAAACGGCAGGCCGACCGTGAACAGGAGAAGCGTCCTCCTCCCGCCGAGCTGACCATCGGCCAGATCATGCTTGTCTCAGCAGATGACCAGTCCGGCGCTTGAGAAGCCCCGTACCCGGTGCCGAGCACGAAGACCCGCAAGCCTCCGGGAATCTCGGGCTGCGCTGATAGGGTCATCTATTAGCATGTACTTTTCTTTTGGGGCAATGTAAACTCTCTCTAGGGTCTATTGTTAATTTAATAAAGATCAACAGGACATTGCGGAAAAATATGAAAGATCCCATTTATTCAAAAAAAGGTATTATGGGCTCCTCATCCATACATATAAAAAGAAAAAGAAAATTACAACAGCGGGGGAAGAGGGTGCAGAGAGCACTGCTCATGATACTCAGTAAAGATCTCCACCAGCCGAGGCCTCGCGAGATCCAACCTCTCCCCTCGATTCCCCCAGCGCGCATTGACCCCGATCCTCAGCTCACAGCACTCGCGGACGAGCGCCTCTGAGCGAGCCAGCCGGCTCGCGGAGATCAGGCCGAAGCGCCTCAGAGACCGCAGCTTGCCTACGGCCTCGTCATAGAGCTGCTCGGACAGGGGGTTGTAAAGCCTCGGCGACGCCCTCCGGATGGAGTACATCAGCAGCTGCAGTAGGGAGGAGCGTTGGGGGAGCAGCCGGCCGAAATGGTCCTCGATGCTCCCATAGACCAACTGCATCGTGTCCTCGGTGCAGTTCTGGTCGTAAAGGCATACGTCTTCGAAGTGGATGATGTCGGGGATGGTAAATGGGAAGTCTTGCATTTTCGACGACCTGTTTATGAAGGAAGGAAGGACCAGTACTCCTTCAGCCTTATATAGCCCACTGCGCCCCAACGGAGCTCAACAATCGCCCGCTTTCACCCAAAAAGTCGCTGCCACGCGGCAGTCATCAAGCCTTCTCTGGCAGGATCGAAACAAAGCGCCCCTAGCGCTTCTCCTCACCCCACATTCAATGCACATGCTACGCGCACAGTCGCCGTGACCGTTCCTGTTCCCCATGCCTACAACTGGATGGTCGGGCTAAACCTCGTGAAGAATTAGCCAAAGCAGCTACCCTGCTCGGCTATACCTGGCTGGTAGCTTCCCTACTCGCAACGCCAGGAATCAAAGCCCTCACCAAGAGGCAACCCAGCAGCTACCCTGCTCGGTTATCCATGGCGGGTAACTTCCCTACCGCAACGCCAGGGATCAGAAAGTCCTCCCAGAGGCAGTCAAGCCCAACCGCCGCTCGGCTATCCCTGGCGGGTAGCTTCCCTACCGCAACGCCAGGGATCAGAAAGTCCTCCCAGAGGTAGTCGAGCCCAACCGTCGCTCCGCTATCCCTGGCGGGTAGCTTCCCTACCGCAACGCCAGGGATCAGAAAGCCCTCCCAGAGGCAGTCGAGCCCGAGGATCCCTTGCTCGGCTATCCTTCAGGACAAAAGCCCTCGCCAAGAGGCACCGGGCAGTAACCCTGCCAGGCCAAGGGTCCTTGGTAGGCTTCTACAGCCCCTCCCGCGCCAAGGACTAAAGTCCTCCCAGAGGCAGTCGAGTCCTTACTCGGCTATCCCCTGCTGGTAGCTTCCTACCACAACCGACAGGGATCAAAGTCCTCGCCAAGAGGCACTGGGCAGTAACCCTGCTTGGTCCCCATCCTGAAGGATCAAATCCCTCGCAAGAGGCAACCGGGCAGCTACCCTGCTCGGTCATCTTCGTCTGGTAGCTCCCTACCCATGACGCCAGGGATCGAAGCCCTCGCAAGAGGCGTCCGAGCGGCTACCCCGCTCGGTCATCCCAGGATGGTAGTTGCCTACCCACGGCGCCAGAGATCAAAGCCCTTGCCAAGAGGCATCCGCGCAGCTTCACTGCCCGGTCATCCCCACTCAGTTAACCCCGGCGGGTAGCTTCCCTACCGCAACGCCTGGGATCAGAAAGCCCTCCCAGAGGCAGTCGAGCCCGAGGATCCCTCACTCGGCTATCCTTCAGGACAAAAGCCCTCACCAAGAGGCACCAGGAAGTAACCCTGCTCTGTCCCCGTCGTGAAGGATCAAAAGCCTTCGCCAAGAGGCAACCGTGCAGCTTCACTGCGCGGTCATCCCCGCACAGTTATCCCCGGCGGGTTGTTTCCCTGCCGCAACGCCTGGGATCAGAAAGCCCTCCCAGAGGCAGTCGAGCCCGAGGATCCCTCACTCGGCTATCCTTCGGGACCAAAGCCCTCGCCAAGAGACACCGGGCAGTAACCTTGCTCGGTCCCCGTCCTGAAGGATCGAAGCCCTCGCAATTGGCAACCGAGCGGCTGCCATGCTCGGTCGACTCCGACTGGTAGCTCCCTACCCATGACGCCAGGGATCAAAGCCCTCGAAAGAGGCCTCCGAGCGGCTACCCCGCTCGATCATCCCAGGCTGGTGGTTGCCTACCCACGACGCCAGAAATCAGAAGCCCTCACCAAAGGGCAACGGAGCAGCTTCTATCCATCCTCGGTACACTTAAGGCAGACAACCCTCTGCCCATCGTATGCAGAGAATCCGAGCCACCAACAAGGTGCATCAGGTCTATCCAAGTCTCGAGCAATCTCCCCTCGACTTCGGGGCCATGGAGATGCCTCCTTCCCAGCAGCGCTTGGCATGCTTGGCAAGTAATCAAAATTAACTCGATGGACGATCGCTAGGCAAGTAACCGACCTGACATGGAAGCCCAACAGCGCAAGAAGAGAAATTTTACGAGCATTCTTCATGAACCAAAGAAAAAGTTTTATTACTAAAAGGCAAAGTCTTTACAAAGGGTATTTTTGGCTCCCCAGCCTTACAAAATGCCCGGAGGCTTACAAAATTCCAGAAGCAACAAAAGAAAAGGAGGAGGAAGACAGGAGCTTTAGGCCTTGGGGCCAGGAGCGACCTCGGGGCCCTTGACATCCACCACGATGCGAGCTAGGTCCTCGGAGACTTCCTCGCCAGGAATCTCCTGCCCCTGCTCACCGGCGTCCGCGAGGGGGTATTCGGCCCGGAGCTCTTCGTCGGCAAACCCCGGCATCCGGGCCTTAATGGCGTCGAGGGCCTCGTGCCAGATGAGGGTCGTAGCGATGGCCTGGTCATCGTAGTAGTCTTTCGACTTCTTGTAGCCCTCCACCGCCTTCGCCACCGAGAGGTCGGCCAACTTCGCCGCCCTCAGGTCGGCCGATTTCGCCGACTCGGCCGCTGCCCCCAGCTCCTTCCGGAGGGTTTTCACCGTCTTCTTCAGGTTGCCGGCAAGCACCTGAGCGTCCTTGAGCTTGGCCTCGGCAACCGCGACGGCCTCGCGGTGCCGGGCGACCTCCCGCTTCCCGGCCTCCACTTCGCCCTCCAGGGCGGCGACTCTCGCCATCACCGCCTCCAGCTCCCGCCTGGAGCTCTCTTTCAGTGAGGCAAGCTGGCCCGCAGCGTTCATCGCCGGGGATATCACCTCGGCCTCCATGCGTAAAGCGAGGGCAACGTGCTGGAGAACCTGAAAGGCAGGAGAGAGATCAGAAAGACGAGGGAGACACCGAATCTCAAAAAAATATAATAATAAAAACCAAGCACTTACCTGCACAGACTCCTGGGCGATGGACGCCAGCTGAGCCCTGAAGGTCCTCTCGGGGACTCTACCCCCGGCCGATGTCTCTATCTCGTGCAGCAGGCTATCCGTGACGGATAACCCCGAAGGCACTGCGAACTGGAGGCCCCCTTTCTCCACCATGATCGGCGAAGACGGTCCCGGAGATGACCTCCTCTTGAGCGGCTCTGAGGGAGAGCCGATCTCCTCCTCCGAGGCCGGGTCCTCCAGAATCCGAGCCCGCTTCCGGCCCGACACTCTGCTGGGCCCCGGGGCGAGATCTGCCTCCGAGCGCTCGCGAGACGCGACCACTGGAGGAGAAGGAGCTGGGGCAGGCTTTGAGCGGGAAGAGCCGGCACCCCCGGCCTTAGTGACTTTCCTCGGCTGGAAGCTCGGAGCGAGTCCATATCCATGGGTCCTGCACAAAACCGAATGTAAAGAGGTCAGCGGCACAAGCAATATACAAGCCATAAAGCAAGCCTAAACTTATCGAAGAACTCAACGGGGCTGAGCCCGGCCCAACTCAGGACCCTCTCAGACAGCAGCACGTCGCAACGGGGGATGGGCTCCCACGACGCCACTCTCACCGCGACGGGGTCACTGGACTGGTTCCCCAGCAAGCATTTCTCCATCGACAATTGTGTAGGCACGGGCCAGTCCTCGCCCTCGGGGGGGGGGGGAACAAAGAAGAACTTCTTCTTCCAGTCGTGAATGGAAGAAGGCAGGGCCACAACCCCTGTCCTGACAGGGCCTCCCTGTCGCTTTCTAAAAGAAAGGTAGGCCCACCTCGGGTCGCCCGCTCGACCACCAGGGTGATTTTTGAAGACGAGGGAAGAATCAAGGAGAGAGAGGATGAAAGGAATCGCCTGTAACTTCAGGCGGATCAGGAACCCGAGGAGAATCCTCCACGAGTTCGGCACTAACTGGCCAGGGGCTAACCCGAAAAAGTTCAGTGCTTCGACGACCTCAGGAGAGAAGGGCAGGCGCATTTCACCCCAAAAAGCTTCCAAATACAGGGCGATCTCCCTGCCCCGTACTTGGTCTACCCTCTCTCCCTCTTTGGCTAGACGAAGCGTATATCGTGGGGGGATGTGGAAGCGAGCTCGAGCGTTGGTGAGCTCATCCTCATGCCTCACCCAACACGAGACGCCGGGGGCAGCATCTACCGCCTCCTCCCTGGGGGCTGCCCCCGCCGCACGATCCCGGGAAGAGGGGCCGACCCCTGCTCCCCGGGAGGACTCAGGCTCACCTAAAGGGTCCATAGAACCTACTCCGACGACATGTACTGACTCGACAAAGAAAGACATCTAACCTTGAGAAGAAGGGTCCTCGGGAAACGAAAGCGGAAGAAAGAAGACAAGCGCCGAGCAACCAGGACTTGGAAAGGGGAAATATGAAAGAGTAGGGGCCCTGGAGCGGGCCCCACCCCTATTTATCACAGCGAGCGACCTCATCCAACGACTCCCTTCGTCTCCCGCCAAAACACCTCCTCGCATCCCAAGGCTCCGATTGTTCCACTTGTCGTTTCCACGCTGGACCGCACCCCTGCAAGCGTCGTAGGTCTGCACACGTCGCGTCGGCCAACCAACGCTTGACACGTGGACTGTCACTTCAACGGCAGGAGGCACTAACCGGCGCACCTTCCTTAAATGCAGAGATCTCGCCCTGATTTGCTGACAGAAAAGACAGCCGACAGCCCGGGAATGCGTCCTGACGAAACCTTGGGAGGGAACTCACCCCGGACGGTCCGGCAGTCCACTCCCGACCCGACCCGCTAGCTGGTCAGGACAAGAGTGGGGGGCTAATGGTGATGCTCAATATTGACGACCCCCAAGAGTAGGACACGTGGCAGATGACGTGTCCCAGAACTCAGAAGAAAAGGGCCCACAGGGCCCGACCGGGCCACCCCTGTACCCGACCTACACGCGCGAGCTGGACCTCCTCGGGCCCCCCTGCAAATGGGCTTCCTCGGCCTCTCAGCTCGCCCCGAGCTACCACAAGACCAAGACTCCTCGGCCTTCTCGCTCGCCCCCCAGCTCCCCAGCCGAGGACGTCTTCCTCGGTCCTCCGACCAACTCCACCGCTAACGGGCATAACCGTCGCTCCGCAAATCTCGCCATGCACAGCCATATCCCACGTTCCACGCCATCACAATCCCCATTAATGGGCGATCCGCCCTTCGCGCGGGCGTGACGTCGGGAGCATAGTTGCCGGCGAGATTCTCGCGCCTGCTGCTGCGTGCCACCACCGTTATATAAACCCCCATCACAGAGGGGTCAAGTAAGCCATTTTTTACTCCACTTAGCCGTTACGCTGCTCGGATCTAGTACTAACTTGATCGTCGGAGGGTCCTCGGTGGTACTAAACCACCCCCGGACTTTTTTGCAGGTACTCAGCGCTAAACTCTCCAAGTCACCAATCTCCTCCAAACCCATTGAGACCCACACGCAACAGGAGATCACCTTCAGAATCCACCGGAAGATCGACGGAAGACAACATCTGAAGGAGACCCAAAAATGACCTCCATCAACTATCTTGGTTTCTTTCGATGTGTATTTTTTATAACGATTTCCCCCAATTCCTTTACTTCTCTTTCTATTTTTCTTCTTCATATCTTTCTTGGCCCAAGAACCCTAGCCCAACTCCCTTTCTCTTTCCTTTTTCTTGTTCTTTCTCCTCATTTTTCCCAGCCCAACCGAGCCTTTCCCCCAATCCCCTCTCTCCTTCTTCTCCTTCTTCGTCGTGCTCCCCCACGATCCGCTCCTCCTCAACGGCCTCCACGAGAATCACGCCCTCCAGATTCTCCTCCCTCTTCCTCTCAACCGCAAGCTCCTCACCCTCACCCTCTCTCTTAATTTCACTCGAACCCTCTATCTCTCTATCTAGCCTTCAAGCTCAAGCCAAACAGCCCATCATTTCATCGAACACTCCTGTTGCTGTTGCTGCCGCCGTTCATCGCCTCTGTCGGAGTCATCGTCATCGCGACCATCGAACCACCGCAGGCAAGTGAATTCCACTTGCTTATCATGCTATATATATAGAATTGTTTTGTACCTAGCAACCTTATCAATGAGTTTTGAGTACCAACCGAAATTTTGCTATTGGATTGCGTGGGATTGATAGTGATTGGGTCAGAATCTCAATTAGGAATTGTATGCAATTTGTAGGAATCAATTTCCGCTCTGTTTGAGCAGCCGAAACCTAAATTCTTGATTGAAATGAATACGCACGTAACCTGCTCGATGAATTGTCTAAACCAAACTTTTAAACTTAGAATCACCGACAAACCGCAGTGACGACTCATTAATACATATGCCCAGCACCCACTGTGCGAGTGCCCCGAACAACTCGGAAATCGTGCCTTATACCGTACTTGTTTTTCTGAATATCAATTCAGTAAATAGTGCATGCATTTCTTCATTTTACCGATACTTAAAAAACAAAACAAGTATAAATATATACCGTATATAATATTGGTGAAATATTTAATTATACATTTGTGCAATCTTACATAGTTTTGCCTATTTGATAATATTTAAGTTATTAATAGTACATTATTTCTTAATTATCCAGTTCGCAAATTTTACTTTGTATTGATGTCAATCTTCGGTAGTAACTGCATATAACCTTTAGCTTTGTCTTCTCATTTTTGAAATTAACTACTTGTTTGTGTACATTCTGGATCAATTTAAGAACTGATGTATGATTTGTTATAATATATACGATTCTAATTTTATTGGGTTATTAAGCAGTTTTTATCTCCCTTTCATGGAGGCAGACTCTAGGCTTTGTCATGTTCCCCTATATCTAATTTGCATCAATGGTATTACCTTGTTCTTCTTGCACTAAACAGATTGGTTAGGTGCTACCGCTTTATGCCATACAAATTAATCCTGGTTGAGTTTGCATATCATTAAAAAATCAATTTTTTGCTAATGTTTTGGTGACATGATCACATCTATGTTAGTAAAGAGCCTGCTTTTGTGAGCTTTAGACCCTTGACAAACCCTGTATTGACAAACACAAGAGAACCAGTAGTGTTTCCATCCCTTTTCTGATTATTTTAAATTAAAATTGAAATATAAGGTTTTATTCTTGTTGAATTTTCGATACGTAAAGAAGTTATACGGAACAGTAATAAGAAACTCACTACAATACCCTAACACTTCTGTTTGGCTTAATGTCATCAATCAGGATCAAGATGCTGCTATTTTCTCATGCTTCATGTTCTTATTACTTGTACCCTACTGCCTATATCACATGCTAATGATAATTTGTTAACTTGTGAATAGAACTTATTCACTGACATGAATGTCACACACCGCTTGAAATCATGATTGTCACGACTATTATTATTGTCACTATTGCCACTTCATCATTCGGCATTCATAAACGTGATTAGGTTTCAACTGTAATCGCCGTCACACGAATATCTGTAACCATTGTTTAGTGACTATTACGCTGATACTTTATGATTGTTTTGCATAAGTGTCGGTGACTGGGTTGTCACAAGTACGTTAGTGAACCAATGATTGAAAGTGATATTGATAATCGTGATAGAATAGTGAAAGTGGCACGTACTTGTATACAACCCATTTAATACCTGAACATATACTATAACCTGGGGAAATGGGGAAAATCAAGTTAGAATCGAACTCGTATTTAGCGAGGTATTTAATGGTTTAGAGGATGATCATTCGATATTAGGGACAGTGATATGTGTAGGTATTTGTGCCTAGCAGCACGGTTGACCAGGTTTTGTCCCATGCACATTTTGACCATTGTCTCGGGCATGCACGAGAGCCTTGTTAAACATGAGAATACATTACACCGATCGATTTCTAATGATATATAGACTGTTAGATTAAATACTTGAATATCAACCTAGATTGCCGCCATGATCCATGCCCACTACTGCTATCTATTTATGTTACTTTATACATTCATGTTAGTGCTTTATACTGCTGTTTCATGCTTCGTTAATTACTGCTACCTGTTTAGTATTACTATATTATAATATTATGTCGCACTGACGACATGAGTATGCATGCTCAGAGGAAAAAGTGAACCTGCCTTATTTTGAGAAGATTGCGGAGATCCAGACCAGTAAACCGGCTGAATCATTCTTTTGATATCACTGGTTAATTGTCTCTTTTGTTTGTATCCGTTGCTCTCCGTTTTCTTTATATCTGATAGTTTTAGTGACTGTAATATCTCATCATCAGAGTTAGATTACTGCTACCATGTAATGCTAGAAGTCAAAGTGTGACTACGACAAGATTATTTCTCGACCATAGGAACATAGATGGCCTTGTCACCTTCGTATTCCGAATTTTGGGAAGCGGGATGTGACATGGCTACATATGCTATTTAGTTTGTCGATGTTGTCGGCCAATGTCATATCCTTTAATCTTGTTGCTCTCCATTATGAATTCTATCAATTCTCTTGGCTACCGCCGACACCGTTGTCGTCTCCGTCGGTTCTTCCGTTTATAGCCTTTATCATCGTCTCGTCCTCTTTCTCATTGTTAGCACAGAATCGTTATTAGCACAAACATTGTTTAACGTGGATGCATATTCTGCCCCCTTCCTCTCCCTAAAAATAATAATCATACGGTACCCCAAGTGCTTTATTGGCCGCCTCAACCGTTGATATTTACGCCATTTGTGTCCGACGATGTCATCAATCATCCATGCCGTCATGGTGATTGTTGATTCTTTCCCTTGTTTGTCCTCACATAAATGGTCAGAAAATGGTAGATTGATAAAAGTTATCCGTGCTTTGAATATCCAGCGGAACTTAGCCCAACTTGAACTTATCTCATCTATTAAAACACTCCCACTTTTGCATGAAAATATTGTAGTTTGGGTTTTACAAGCAACACCACAACAAAAAAGGGGTTTGGGTATTTTAAAAATAGTTCAGAAACCCTAGTTTTGTATAACAACAAATAAGAATAACTTTTCTTAAGAAAAGCATTTTTCACACACAAACATGTTTTTTCTATCGAACAAACAGTTACATCCACATGAGACTGATCCTAATTATTGTTTCCCATCCCAATTTACGTATATAATCACAAATATTTTTATTTATCCGGCAACGATTTCTTGTAATTTTTAATGAAGACATCAACGGTCTTGGCTTGGACCGAATCCATAGAAGTTTCGAGTCAAGTAACTATCACGGGACTAGCATTTATGCGCGTACGATGCACGTGCAAAAACAAAGATTCTAAGCATGTATAATGCACGCGGAAAAAAGTAGAATATAGTTATAAATAAAGGAGTAAGTAGCCATAGCGAGAGAAAAATAGAAATGGTTAATATAATATTAAATGTTCTTGATTTTTTAATTTGTAAAATGTAGGAGAAAAAGAGAGTGGCCAATAATAAAAGACACTTTTTGTTTTTGTTTTTTCATTGAAATCGGAGGTTCTACCTGTCTCCTTTGTGTTTGAATTATAGTAGCAACAATCATTAATATTTTAAACCTGGAGATTCAATTGACCCCGACAAAACTTACCCTACTCCACAGATTTAGTAGACGACCTCTGCCACCTGAGAGGTACTACGGTTTCCTCATTGAAGGTGACAGGAGGCTTGTATCATGTGATGATGACTCTACTAGTTATCAGCAGGCTATGGGGAATTGTGACTTCCGATTGATGGCTGGATGCCGAGTTATCCTAGTTGGACTCCATGCAATGCAATAAAGTGTTGACTTTGTTGGATTCTCCCGAAAGGGTAAAACCCATAAAGAGCAAGTAGATATTTCGAGATCGGTGCAAATGGAAAGGTACCAATCTAATAAGTTTAGACTTGTAGTAAAAAGTTTTTATCAAATTCCCGTTGTGGATTGTGATGAAACTATTACTTCAGTGTCTGCACTGAACTCCATACAGATATAACTTACCATTGTTGTCATTCATGACTATGATATCTGGCATGTGGATGACTATAACGTATTTCTAAATTAGATTTAGAAGTGTACGTTTATATGACTCTACTAGAGGGTTATCGTAGTCAATGGGAGCAGCGGTAAGTGTGCAAGTTACTTAAGTTTATCTTTAGACTAAAGCAGGCATAGCGGAATCAGATCATCTGTTTTGATCTCAAGGTCAAAGTGTTTGGCTTCATCAAAATGAGAGATGAACTTGGTGTTTTTAAGAAGGTAGCAGGGAGTGCCGTAAAATTCCTCATATGGTATGTGGATGACATACTCATGATATGAAGTGATGTTCCTATACTGCAAATCGGTGAAACAGTGGTGATCATAAGTGTTTCTCCATACAGGATATTGATGTCTGTCCAATCCTAAAGAAACATAGGGTAGCAGTGAATAGCATTTGATATTCTTGGTGTATGGTAAAGGCAACCTCCTAAAGAATGTGATTACCGATTCTAGCTTCCCATAGAAGACAGAGTGTCTGTCGCGAGTTATAAATTTACCTTCTTTTGAGAAGCAGTATATTAGAAAGAGTTCCGGGTGGGATACTGAGGCAGTCATGGCGCTGGATGCTGATTATGAATCAGTAAAAGGATACCCCTGAGAATTCGCTGGATATAATTGTTTATTTATGAACATGATCCCATCGTCAGTCCAGACAAATACTAAAGCATATATCGCTCAGTTCGGAAGACGGTTGATCTTCGCGAAGTTGAAATTCAAGGAGAAATAGAGAGAAGTGCTGTGTTGCGTCCACTCATTAAGGCTAGTTCTCGAACACATTTTGCGAAACTTTTAGTAGAGAAGTTGTGTATGAGATACCGCAATAATTGACCTTAAGTGCAAATAGGAGATTGTTGGATATAGGTGCAATTATTGTAATTGAAGGAGGACCTATATAAGAGAACAATCTTTCTCGAGATGATAGTATGCTATTTGGTTTGCCTTTATCTTATATGTGATACGTTTTATTCACTATCACGTATCGTTTAGATATGAGATAAAGTCCTAGGATTTTGTTTGACTACTGGACGATGATAGAGATCATACTAGTAGGGCATGAGTAGTTGATAAGCACATCCTTAAATGTCCCTAGTCGTAAGAGTATCGAGATTGGGCATCGGTATTCCAGTTTAGACTAGTATGTACGTTTCCTGACCCGATTGGAGGCGATAGCTGACCTACAGCTATTGGTGTTTGACATCGAGCATTGTATATAGGTGCTCATTGGATGAGTTATATTGGACGAACTCACCGAGAACTCCTAGTTGGTTATATACCAATGTCAGGTTGCAGTTCTCTTGTGACATATGTACATGGTAGTCCTTAGGACATGAGATCGCCACAGTGTCTCATGTGTGTTCCCACTATACTTTGACTTCTACCTACCATGGCTCAAAAGAGTTGTGCAAACAAGTTTTTGTTGGGTATAGTCCCGATGCACGTAGAGGCAGTGAGCGGTCGAAGGGATTCGTCTCCCGGTATATGGAGTTGATGTCGCGTTGTGCAGGACATGATTACAACCATAAGTCGATGGCTATCGCAGTGGAAATAAACTGATAAGTGTTATCTGTTTTATTTTTGGTTGGTTATGAGTCCTCTGTTGCACGACTTATCGAGTTATTGAGGTCTGACAGATTCCAAATCCTAGATCCGATATGTGATACTCTTAGACGAAAAGACCGGACTGTATGGTAATGTCATTGATAGGCTTTGCGGGGTTCAGATGAGCTTACTCACTAACCTTCTTTCGATTAATACCTGGGTAGCCGTTACGTGCAGCTAGTACCACTGACGTGCTTGTGGGCTATAGATATGATCTTAATCTACTGTCAGCGTATTATCGAGTTTTTAGAGTCATACACAGAGCTTTCTCAGCACATGCAAAACGATGTAGGGCATGTATAAGGATACGTGCATGAATTCGATTGAACACGTGTATATGATATCCGTATTTTAATCAAGTGTTTATTGATATTAGCCGGTATATATATGATATAACCGGATTATTAAATTAAGTGTTGATTTAATAACTAATGTATATTTATATATTGATATATTAATATATTAACTAATATCATACTCAATTATTTTCTTCTCTTTAAATTAATATTTATATTCGATATAAATAAATAGACATGTATGTTGATACATGGATAATGGAAGTATAAGAATTATATGAAAGAAATGAGAATGGGGCATTGTTGTAGAAACCATTAGATGATTCTTTTAATGACTCGTTTTTGTTTCTAGTTAATATTCTTTTCATGCTTATCTGCATCATACACTCCTTCATGCTTCTTCTTCCTCTTGATTTTTCTTCAAGTGAGGAATGGAAAAGAAAAGAGAAAAATTAAGTGAGCTAATTATTCTACATCTCGTAGTAATCATTTTTAGCAAGTTTAATTAGTGGGTTGCTTCATTTTGATGAGATCTGCTTGTGTTGGAGTTATCTCAAGGTGGATCATCTTCGGCGAGTAGATCTTCGAGCAAGCTTGTTCCGGGCTTCGTAGAGACTAGCTAGAGTCTAAGGAGAGGTAACTAACGCTCTGCAAAGATTGTTGCCCGCTAAACTCTTGTATTTAGCTTATTAGTTTAGTGAAAAGTTTAGCATTTTGGTTTGATTTTTTATTTGGGTTTATTATAACTCAGTAGATTTTTAAAATTACCGTTTTCGCCGTGCTTTAAACCATACTAGAGACGCCTAGCAACCCAACAGTGGTATCAGAGCCATACTAAAAAACTACAACTTGTTTTGGTGACATTGGAATTCATGAAACCCAAATTTTTCAAAACCAGTTTTAAATATTTGCATGAAAAGTTCTCATTTTTGCTTGTGCCGGAGCCACCGGATTCTTTGTTCGGATCAAGAGTTTAGAATAGGCTCACGATAACCCAATCCTACCCAATTTGAGTTCGATTCGGCCCCGAACTGAGGCCGATTCGGCCCCGCATCGGGGGCTGAATCAGCCACTGGATCAGCCCTGATTTGGGGCGGTTCCAGGATTGATTCAGCCCTGATGCGGGGCTGATCCTGCCGCTGATTCGGCTCCGTTTCGGGGCCGAAGCAAGGCTCATATAGTGTGGGGTTTTATGGGGTTGTCGAAGTTCTATTTCGCGCAAAAATGAGGGGATTTTCGTTGCCGGGATGAACTTGAACTTCAGTTTTTGGAATTTCAAGTTATCGATTTCACGGTTTATGAATTCTAATGTCATGGTTCGAATCGACTAAATAAAAGTGTTTGATTTAGTCGGCTCGAACACAGATACAATAAAAATATACGTTGGTAAACGTCGCCTAATTGCTTTATGATCAATTAGACGTGGTTGCGCATTTGTTATTGTGATTGTTGTTGATATATAGTATTGTTGGAATTTGTTGGATTGTCGCGAAATGAATAGCCTCCGTCCGGAAGTGTGATAATGCGATAAGTGTTCTTTCCATTCATGCTTGTAGCCATCTTGTATATTCATTTATTCGGAACGAGCTCCAACTTGTGGCCGTTGTTTCCGCTATATGTATATTCTTTGTTTCAGGACCTAGCGGTTAACATGTGGCCGTAGTCACCGTTTGATGTATTATTATTTGTAGGGACACGATCAGGTTGCGATCGTTATTGTCGTTGTATAATATAGGTTTAGCATTACCCCGCAGAGAAACGCACGAGCAACCGAATTCTAGATTGCAGCGGGTGGCCATATCAAGGAGTTGAAATCGGGCCACTCGAGTCTAAGATTGGCGGGTTGCTTGCCACGCTTGTAGGGGTATAGGATAGACCCACGGAGAAGTCTCAAGTCACCGGATTCGAGAAAGTGACGGGTGTCCCCTTCATGATGATGATGTTGGGTTGTCTCGTTTCTTGGGTTTCCGCACTCGTAGGGGGTCTGCTTTTGGCTGCGCACGGACTATTCACGCGACCGGAGAATGTCGCATTTCGTTTGGGGCTCGAACGAAAAGCGGGATTCCTAGGTGATCCGACCATTCCTATTCTTTGATGTTCATTACTTGTGATGTGATTACCTGTCTGTGATAATGTTTATCGCTTGCCTGTTATGTTGATTATCTTCCTGCGATGATATATATATGGGGTATATAAATAAATGCTATATACGTTTTGCACCAGTGCTAGCCTGCCCCCGCCTTGCCGTAAATTGAGTACCTTACGGTGATGACTCGGGGCCCCGTGGCGAATGCGGATGGCGTACTTGTGCATTCTATTTTCTTTTCATGCTTTTCTGTGATTGTATGAGAAGATACTAGGTAATGTGATTATCTATTTGATGGGATTGCATTGATTCGGATTAATACAAAGATAATAAACCTAAAACACATTGTAGAAACCAAATATCAGATATTGTGGTGTTATAGTCGAATCTTTTACTTTGCATAAATGTATTTGGTTAGGAATATCCCGTACCTCATTTGATGAGAGAAGAGCCTTGATCCCTTCATCTGAAGTTCGCTCTTAAGCAAAAATATATGTTACTATAAGTTTGCAAGTTGAATAGCCGTAGTCTTTTGCTTTGCATCGAGATATTCGATTAGGAATATCCTCACCTCATTCAATAAGGTAAGAGCCCTGATCCTTTTACGGGAAATCCGCACTTAAGCAATAGTCTACGTAACTATAAATTTGCAATACAACTCGGTTCCTACGATGAGATTAAGTTCATTACGTTAAAGGTTTTCTTCAAAACCAGTCGTAGCTCTATGTCATTTCAGGAAGTAAAGTACTTAGTATTCGTGCTGCGTTTGTCTACCTTTGCCGAGGCGCAGTGTACCGTAGCTAAGTGATGTCTTCCTGCATGCATACGATGCGATCGGTTAAGACAATTGTATGACTTTGTTGACCTTTGCTAAGGATCGTGCGGGTGGATTTAATTGGATCATGAAATGACGGGTTAAACTTGACTTGCGACTTATGATTTGTTGACCTTTGCCAAGGCATAAGCCGCTTGTGGTAAAAAACTGATATCAGGAGTTTCAAGTGTTGAAACTTGCAATGAGATTGTATACCTTCTATAGAGTGGGGTGACTTGTTGACCTCTGTCAAGGTTACCACGCCATGATAGTTTGGATCTCGATTCCTACAGTGAGTAATAGTTACTCTCGGGATATGATTCCGGCTAATTCTCCTTTTAGGGTTTGAAGGAGGATTTGACGGAACAGCGGAAGCCATCCTGATTAGATAAATGTACCAATCTAATCTTAATAGAGTGCATGAGTGTTTCTTCTCTCTCTGGCAGTGACCTAAGACCTGACCCTAAACTAAAAACTCGTAAACCTAGTTAACCGAACCTTTTTACAATCAACGGCTTTGAAATGTCATAATTGCCCAATTTCACGACATAATAGCATATATCCTTACCCTTCCCACTTTCCCTTTTGCTTCCTCTAGAACACTCTGTATCTGATACTGAGATCTATATTGCTTGGAAAGTCATCGTATAGTTAGCTGCTAACTCGAAGAAATTGTTTCAGTCGAGGATGGCCGTGGGTTCTGGAGAAAGTGAATTGTATATGATACAATCGAATTGTCTCTTCTCTTCATCTTATCTCAAGTTTGAGAGCTCCTTAAATAAGGAGTATATACCAGTTACGTTTGTTGGATAATTTTCTTCCAATCCCGATGCTGGAGCTGAAAAGAAAGAAAGAAGAAACCCGACTAGCATTAGTTTGGCATAAACAAGGTAAGAAAGAGAGACAACAATAGCGGGGAAAATGAGCAGAAAGGAAAATGCAACTAATGTTATGATCCGGGGCAATGAAAGAGGAATTACTTGGAATACCCGGCCATCTCTTGAAACATTTTGATATTTCATGTATTCTATATGATTGTAATCGAAAACCGTTTTCCAATTAATTCTGAATCCTGGGTATATAGATACCGGATTAACATCCCACCTCTGTAAATTGTTACAGATGTTGAGAAGAATTAAATTATTGGAAAATGTGATTTGATCCTCAATGTCGGATATCGGAGCAATTGCTGCTATTGGAAAAATCGTCTGGTTTTGCCTTTCGGCAAACTTTTGGTTTTGAATATCTGTTATTATGCACCAACTTCTAAAAACTGATATATCCGTCTCTTTATTTGATAAAGTGAGATACATATTTTCAAAAATTATGTTATGAACATTTGCCTTTATCATTTGATGACTGGGTAAGGTACATTGAAAAACATGATGTACATTCTTAACCAAAATATAATTTTCATATAACACACAGAGTATTGGTCAGTGAACTCATAGGACTTATGCATAATGATGTATGTCATCCAATGTCTACATTGACAAGAGGTTGGTATTCATATTTCGTTCCATTTTACTATGAGTTCTCTGGTTTTAGACACATATTCTTGTTGAAATGGAAAGTCTAAAGATTTTGAGAAGTTCATAAGATATAGGAATAAAGTAGAGAACCACTTCCTGAAAGTATCATGATTCTTTGAAGTGTTCGAAGATGTGGATACTTATGCTAGGTATTCTATAGTAATCGAGAATTTGATTCTCTCATATTGCTCATCCGTGGGTGCGCTCCATGATGAGTAATGCTAAATCACCTTTTTCAATTAAGAGATGCACTAGAAATAGATGCATCAATTGATACTGATTCCACCTAAATCTGTGCCTCATATTCTATATATGATATAGATTGGGCTATCTTAAGATTGCTAAGATGTTGAGTTTTCCGGTTTATACTTACAACCAGAATCCGGATTAACTCTAGACACGTTTCAGTAATGGCAGTTCGTGGGTTATCCCAGACATTGACGAGGATTTAACTTTCTACCATTTTCAGTATTAAAAGTTTTGTTCTCGACACGCCATCTTTTTAGAAAAGGAATTTCTTATAAAAGAAATTAGTATGAGTATGGTAGAACTTGAAGTGATTTCAGAACCATAAGCGGTTACTGAAGATTTAGTAGAATCTGGAGATTCAATTGACCGTGGTAAATCTTAGCCTACTCCACAGATTTAGTAGGCGCCCTCTGCCACATGAGAGGTACTACGGTTTCCTCATTGAAGGTGACAGGAAGGCTTGCATCATGTGATGATGACCATACTAGTTATCAGTAGGTTATGAGAAGTGGTGACTTCTGATTGATACCTGGATGCTGAGTTATCATAGTTGGACTTCATGCACTGCAACAAAGTGTTGAATTTGTTGGATACTCCTGAAAGGTTAAGACTCATAAGGAGCAAGTATATCTTTCGAGATCGGTGTAATCGAAAGGTACTGACCTAATAAAGGTAGACTTGTAGTAAAAAGTTTTCATCAAATTCCCGTTGTGGATTGTGATGAAACTATTATTTCAGTGTCTGAGCTAAACTCCATACGGATATAACTTGCCATTGTTGTCTTTCATGACTATAATATTTGGCTTGTGGATGACTATAATGTGTTTCTAAATTGAATTTAAAATTGTATGTCTATATGACTCTACCAGACGGTTATCGTAGTCAGTGGGAGCAGCGGTAAATATGCAAGTTGCTGCAGGCATAGCGGAATTGGATCATTTGTTTTGATGTCACGGTCAAAGTATTTGACTTCATCAAAATGAGGGATGAACCTGGTATTTGTAAGAAGGTAGCAGGGAGTGTTGTCAAATTCCTCATATGGTATGTGGATGACATACTCATGATATGAAGTGATGTTCCTATACTGCAAATTGGTAAAACAATGGTAATTATAAGTGTTTCTCCATACAGGATATTGATGTCTGTCCAATCCTAGAGAAACATAGGGTAGCAGTGAAAATCATTTGATGTTCTTGGTGTATGGTAAAGGCAACCTCCTAAAGGATGTGGTTACCGATTCTAGCTTCCTATAGAAGACAGAGTGTCTGTCGCGAGTTATAAGTTTACCTTCTCTTGAGAAGCAGTATATTGGAAAGAGTTTCAGGTGGGATACTGAGGTGGTCATAGCGCTGAGTGCTGATTATGAATCAGCAAAAGGATACCGCATGAGAATTCGTTGGATATAATTATTCATCTATGAACATGATCCCATCGTCAGTCCAGGCAAATACTAAGGCAGGTATCGCTCAGTTCGGAAGATATTTGATCTCGGTGAAGTTAAGATTTAGGGAGAAACAGAGAGAAGCGTTGTATGGCGTCCACTCATTGAGACCAGTTCTCGAACACAATTTGCGAAACTGTTATTAGATAAGTTGGGTATGAGATACCGCAATAATTGGCCTTAAATGCAAGTGGGAGACTGTTGGATATACGTGCCCTCAAGGCAATTATTGTAATTGAAGGAGGATCTATATGAGAGAACAATCTTACTCGAGATGATAGTATACTGTCTCGTTTGTCTTTATCTTACATGTGATGCGTTTTATTCACTATCACGTATCGTTTAGACATGAGATAAAGCCCTAGTATTTTTCTTAACTACCAGGACGATGATAGAGATCATAGGGCATAAGTAATCGATAAGCACATCCTTAAATGTCCATATTCGTAGGAGTATCGAGTCCGGGCATTGGTACTCCAGTTTTGACTAGTGTGTACGTTTCCTGACCCGATTGGATGGAGATAGCCGATCCTACAGTTATTGGTGTTTGACATCGATAATTGTATACATGTGCTTATTGGATGAGTTACACTGGGCAGACTCACCAAGAACTCCTAGTTGGTTATATACCAATGTCAGGTAGCAGTTTTCTTGTGACATGTACAAGATAGTCCCTAAGATCTCAGTTCGCTACAGCGTCTCATGTGTGTTCCTACTATACTTTGACTTCTACTCTACGACGGCTCAAAAGAATCATGCAAACAGGTTTTTGTGGGGTATAGTCCCGAAGCACGTGGAGGCAGTGAGCGATCGAAGAGATTCGTCTCTCCCGGTATAGGGAGTTGATGTCGCGCTGTGCAGGACATGACTACAACCATAAGTCGATAGCCATCGCAGAGGAGATAAACTGATAAATGTTATCTGTTGCATCTCCGGTCGGTTATTAGTCCTCTGTCGCACGACTTATCGAGTTATTGGGGTCCGACAGATTCCAAACCTTAAACCTGATATGCGATACTTTTAAACAAAGAGACTGGACTGTATGATAATGTCACTTATAGGCTTTGCAGGGTTCAGATGAGCTTACTCATTGACCTTCTTTCGATCAATATCTGGGTAACCATTACGTGCAACTAGTACCGCCGAGGTGCTTGTGAGCTATAGATATGATCCTAATCTACTGCAAGCGTATTGTGGAGTTTTTAGAGTCCCACACAGAGGTTTTCCAGCACATGCAAAACGATGTAGGGCATGTATAAGGATACCTGCAGGAATTCGATTAAACACATGTATATGATACACGTATTTTAATCAAAGTGTTTATTGCTATTAGCCGGTATATATATGATATAGTCGGATTATTAAATCATGATTTAATAATTAAATATATATTTATATATTGATATATTTATATATTAACTAATATCATGCTCACTTAATTATTTTCTTCTCTTTAAATTAATATTTATATTTGATATAAATAAAGAGACATGTATGTTAATACATGGATGATGGGAGTATAAGAATTATATGAAAGAAATGAGAATGAATTATGATTGTAGAAGCCAAGAGATGATTCTTTTAATGACTCATTTTTGTTTCTAGTTAATATTCTTTTCATGCTTATCTTCATCATTCACTCCATCTTCTTCATGCTTCTTCTTCCTCTTGATTTTTCTTCAAGTGAGGAATTGAAAAGGAAAGAGAAAAATTAAGCGAGGTAATTATTCTACATCTTTTACTAATCATTGTTAGCAAGTTTAATTAGTGGGTTGCTTCATTTTGATGAGATCAATTTGAAGCGAAAGCTTGTTTTGGATTTATTTCAAGGTGGATCATCTTCGGCGAGGAGATCTTCGAGCAAGTTTGTTCTGGGTTTCGTGGAGACTATGCGGAGTCCAAGGAGAGGTGGCTAACCCGTTACAAAGGTTGTTGCCAGCTAAACTCTTGTATTTATCTTATTAGTTTAGTGACAAGTTTAGTAGTTTGGTTTGATTCTTGATTTGGGTTTGCTATAGTTCTCTAAATTTTTAAAATTACCACTTCCGCCGCGCTTTAAACCATACTAGAGGCGTCTAGCAACCCAACACTTTAACTCTTGTTGCTCTCCATTGCGAATTCTATCAATTCTCACGGCTACTGCCGACACCGTTGTCTCCATCGGGTTCTTCCGTTTGTAGCCTTTATCATCGTCTGGTCCTCTTTCTCGTCGTTGTTGGCATAAAATCGTTTTTAGCACAAACATTGTTTAACGTGGATGCATATTCTGCCCCGCTTCCCCTCCTCTAAAAATAATAATCATGCGGCGTCCCAGGTGCTTTACTAGTCGCCTCATTCGTGTCTGACGATGTCATCAATCATCCATGCCGTCATGGTGATTGTTGATTGTTTTGCCTGTTTGTCCTCACATAAATGGTTAGAAAATGGTAGATTGATAAAAGTTGGCCGTGCTTTGAATATCCAGCTGAACTTATCCCAACTTGAAATTATCTCATTTATTAAAACACTCCCACTTTTGCATGAAAATATTGTAGCTTGGGTTTTATAACCAACACCACAACAAAAAATAGAAGGTTTGGGTATTTTAGAAATAGTTCATAAACCCTAGTTTTATATAACAACAAATAAGAGCAACATTTCTTAAGAAAATCATTTTTCACACATAAACATGTTTTTTCTATCAAACAAAAAGTTACATCCATATGAGACTGATCTTAATTATTATTTCCGATCCCAATTTATGTATATAATCACAAATATTTTTATTTATCCGGCAACGGTTTCTAGTAATTTTTCAATGGAGACATCAACGGTCTCGGCTTGGACCGAATCCATAGAAGTCTCGAGTCAAGCAATTATCATGGGACTAGCATTTATGCACGTGCGATGCACGTGCAAAAACAAAGATTCTAAGCATGTATAATGCACGCGAAAAAGAGTAGAATATAGTTATAAATAAAGGTGTAAGTAGCCATACCGAGAGAAAAATAGAAGTGGTTAATATAACATTAGATGTTCTTCATTTTTTAATTTGTAAAATATAGGAGAAAGGGAGAGTGGCCAATAATAATGACGCTTTTTGTTTTTGATTTTTCATTGAAATTGGAGGTTCCTACCGTCTCCTTTGTGTTTGCATTATAGTTGCAACAATCATTAATATTTTGAAAACCATATATATTTTCAATTTAAATATCTCGTTTATATATTCACTCTAACTATCTCGTTTTGATTCGAGACTAATTTCTTTTCCATCATGCCCTCATGATGATGTTATTCCATGTAACCCCCAATTTATTTTTTTGGCAATTAAAGGAAAATACAATTAAAAATGCATTAGCTTATTGTTAACGTTTGCCCAAATATCTAGGTGTTTTGGGTCGGGAACAGAAAAATCCGAATCAGAATCCAATATCCATTAAAGACACTCCCATTTCCTTTTCCCCAACCACGTCTTGGGGAATAAGACGGCGACCCTGCAGCGAGAGTAGAACGCTCGAAGAGGTCATCGTTCTTCATTTCTCTTTGTTTTACAATTTTTTGGATCTGATCTCTGATTGAAATCAATTGAATACTTCAATTCGGTCTTTTGTGGATCCTAATTTTATCACTGTAGCTTTGAATCGAAACGAAATCGTAGATCAAATGCATAGTTTCGTTCTACCATTTTCCATTCAATTTGTTAGCTTTTTAGGGTTTGCATTGATCTGTTTCTTGAGGTTGCTTGCTTGGTCGCTTTCCGTTTGTTGAAATGATTTTTTGATCAAACCCTAGTTATGTGGGGCGATCATGAAAGAGTTTGAAGTATGGAGCTCTTCAAAATCCGATTGTTTCTAGCTATTGTCATTCACTCGCTTTTTTTTTGTCAAGAATTTGTCCGATCATTGTGAATGCGTTCATCTCTGCTAGATTCGAAGAGACACCGCTTATGAGTATGATTTTAAGTTTGGGGTCCTAATTTGGCATGAAGGAGCTTTGACATTCGGAAAATGAAGTAGGGAAAATACCGAGAGGATTGTAAAACAATCACCTTGTCTACGTGGTGATTGCCTAGAGATCTTTAGTAAAATCAAAGAAGAGGAAAGACTAATAGTTATATAGAGAAGAAGAAAATCAAAGAGAGCAAAGAAAGACACATATAGATAAGAGGAGAAATACGAAAGAAGAAAGGAAAAGTGAAATAGCACGTAACATTCACTTTATTTGCGAATTCTGGTTGTCATGAGAAGTCATCTCATGTGTAGGGTTAGTTAACGAAACAATTATCTAATGAAAGTTAGAGGTTAAGCTACTATTCTAAAGGTAAAGGCAGTGCCCTGGGCAATTATAGTATTCTTGTGGAACTTGTACATGAATACTAAAGGTTTTCAATGATTTCATCATCTAGAAGTATAAAAAATCATATATAGGGGATCTGAGTGATGGTTCCCTTATCATGACAGTATGCTCGTTAATGTGTTTCTTCATATCACTTTCAAATTACTACGATTATACTTTGTGCTCTTGTATTCGAAAATAAAGCCGCAACATTATGATACATTAATTATTAGAATTTTTACAAAACAAATTTATTAACTATGAATATGTCATTTCTATGATTTAGATCATAAATTCTTATGGTTTAGTTTTCTTTACTGAAATAATATCATTTCTTCGAACTTTCTCCACCTCCGTCACATTTTCCCTCTCCCTTTAAACCTTCATCCATTTTTCTTTTATTTCCTTTACTTCTTTCTTTTGAAGGAAACCAATTATTCAACCGTTCTTTCGGAAAAGGGTTCTATAGAAAGCTTCCAACCAAATAAAGACTTGCTATGTCGACACAACAAATTTAAGAGAGCGGTCTGAAAATCGTCGAGGGGTAATTAGCCTATTAGCTTCAGTTTCTTTTCTATTTTTAATTCTTCCATTATTTCTAAGGTAAGGTCATATATATATATATATATATATATATATATATATATATCCAGAATAAACTCAATACCATTGAGCTTCTAAAGCAAAAATGGATGATTACGAATAGAGTATGTGTATTGTGTGATTGCAAAGAAGATGTATCCCACCTCTTCTTTGACTATGGTTTGGTGAAGTCTATTTAGAATAGCCTCAAATGTAGAATAGAGATGCAATTATAAGATCCCTTCAAACTTCAAAGAACCGTGGTCAACCTGTTAAAAAGAAAAGAAGTGGAAGATAACAATCATTGTTGTTGGTTGGATGGTATGGTTTGAAAGAAATTGAAGAATGTTTCATAAGAAAAATAGAAAATCTTGCTTGATAATACACCAAAGTAGATTCGTTTTTGGGCGGTTCAAGCCTCTTCTAGACAGATAATTGGCTTGAGAATGCAATGGTGAACTGTCTTGATTTTACCGATGCTGGAAATGATGTTGTAGGTGACGCCTATATTGCTATGTTCACTCTTGATTTTTCTGATAATATCGCTTAAATGAAATTAGTACTTAGGTTGTATCTATCAGTTTACATGCTAATGATGATAATGATATGCTTGATGGTGAACAAAAGATGGGTGAAGAAAAAGGAAGGATGCAAATAGGAGGTGGGCTCACCATGATGAGGAGAGTGGTCCAAGCATGAAAATTATATAAGAACAATTGTTAATTAGAAAATGCAAGAACATTTGTATGGTTTCTATTGTATGCAGTGGCTTAAGAAAAATTCAGAAGTTAAATGATATAATTATATGGTTAGGATTTGTCCCATCCTTTTCGGGGGAAAAGGAAATTTCCATTATATCTTTATTTAAAATAAATTAACTCACATGTTAAATTTCAGAAAGTTTTAGTTGGCGTCATTTGAGACAAGCTGAAGCCTACCTAAATTTGAATATCGTTTTTTTGGACGAGTTCATAGTGGTCAACAAAAAGGGGAAAAAATGGAGAAACTCATTACGCTTAGAATGGATTTTAAATCTTGATTTGGATATTGAAGTATATTTTTAAAACTAGATATATAAGAAGAATGTTTGTAAATATAAAATGTTAGATTAACAACAAAAGATAGATTCTAGAAATGGGAACTTTTAGTGAACTATGAGAAGAAAATTACAAATATGTCTGAACCGAGAGAAAGGAGGCCTGAGCTGATTTTGAAATTTGGGATAATGTTTTTTTTGCCGTTGATTATTATTTTCATCCTATAAATGCCTACAAGACGGATTCAAGTTATTTTCTAAGCAACTATTTTTCACAAATGTACATTTTTCAACTATAAGCTTATCTATTTTGGTGAGGGATCAATGAGCTCTAGGTCATATATAGAGAATTCTCATTGAGGCCATGTTGCGGACATCTTGAAATCGATTGATGAAAATTGTTAAACATAAAATGTTTGTATGGAACATTCCAGTAAAAGGTTGTATTACAATTAATTGCTCAAAGAATGGATTTTGTGGATGTCTGAAACTCGGGTTTAAGGTACTACATGTCGATTCACTTTGACCTTAGTCCTTAAGTTATTTTGCCAACAATTATTTGTATTCTTGAGTAGCCTGTTTTAGAAAATCTTCTTTGTCTAAAAATCTGTGTACTAACCGTACTATAAGTAATGTGGTTGTTGCAAATTAAAGTATATATTACTTTCTGACCAATTTTTTTCTAAAATGGTTGAAGTCTATGGTAGAGTTTTTGTGATGGTGCAAGAAGCGATAATAATATTTTTAAAAAAATGGAAATAGAATTGTGATCCACATAGGGGTTTAACAATCATCATTGGCAACAATAGAAGGTAAGTTGCTTAGGACCTACCGGGATGAGATCTAATCCCACGAACTTGTTTGACGTAAAATTTATATGACTTGGAATTTTTCATTTTGGATTTCACCAATGAAGGTTAGTTCATAATCATTTGCTTAAACCACTTTTAATATGGTTTTGTTTTGAGAGTGAGACAATTTGATCGATATGTCGTAGCTCATATTATAAGATATAATATCTATCTTTGCTCACTTACCAGGATGACAATGGAGTGTATGACGATTTACCAGGATGACAATGGAGTGTACGACGACCCAACCATAAGATATCTTGTATAATCCGATTCAAAATCATTGTTTTCTTCCTTCTCTTTTCCCTTTCAGCGGACAACAGCCGAAGGCTTAACGCAGTAGCTTAATTTTTAAATCAATACAAATACATTGAACATTCTTGCACAACTTTCACGGATCTTGGGTGATACAAAATTTTAAATTGACACAGTTCGGTGAAGTTTAAAAAAAATTTAGTTACACAATGATTATACATATATTTGGTGTTCCGTGTTATATTAAGACACGCCTAGCTTCCAAATTGATTATGCTTTAGTTAGAATTTATGCTTTTGCAATTATCTTAGCTACTTTTGCTACGATTAGGCCAGTGACGGACTTGCAGAAATGTTAGATTGAACTCGATGATTTTATTGGTAAACAAAAATAAATGCTGATTTTGGTCATTGGATTAACCTTAATCATACATGTAAGCTGTTGATTTTACCGAAGTTAGGTCCAATTTAGATTAGAAAACTTGCTATGTTGGATCTTGATTAGTGAACCGCCATACCTCTCAGGTATAAACTAATTAATAAAAACGTTTCGACTTATATGAACTGTTATGGTGAGGGTTTAATTAAAAGCCCAATCATATGGATCTAGTCAATTTCCCCCCAAATTCCCCACACCGCCATACTTCTAATAGGGACGATCTTTGCAAGCGTTAGGGAATATATTTCTAATATATCTAATACTAGAAGAACCAATGGAAGATGTGATCTACAATAATTTTAAGTTGACTGTGCAAGGGGTTACTTGGTCTTTAGTTTAAGTCGAAGGGCATGTTTGGATACATCTTCTCCTTAGGATTAAAAGTCCATATTCCTTTTTTACACTGGATTGAAGTAATCCCGAGAAATGGACTGTTTGGATGGCATTTTCAAGAGTAAATCTGGAGGGGAAAAACCTTCCAAATAAAGCTCATTCCTCCGGATTTTAAAAATTGGCTCGGAGCTAATTTTTTTAATCATGATTTTTTCTCTCTTCTCTTGAAAATAGTGTCTAATAATCTCCTCCCTCATTCTTTCTCTCCTGTTTCCTTTTCTTTTTCATTCACCCAATTTATCTCTCTCCTGCCTTATAAAAAATCCATTGATGGACTCGTCGTCTCTTAACCATTTCCCATGATTTTCGAGTAATCAAACTAGACGACTCATCCTCCAAGAAAAACGGAAGCTGAAATCGATTTTTCTGCTCATGGGTTTAGATATTTGAGGTTGACCCATAAATACTTTAGCAAAAAGAGTAGGAAAAGATGAGAGAAACTCGGAGATTCAATGAGATGAGAGAGCAATATGGAAATTGAACAATTTGTATTGATTTATATAAGCATTGGGTTTCTGGGTTATGCTTAGAATTGGATTTGATGGTAGTTTGGTTAATGTCTAACTTATGCCTGTTAATATGCCTTGCAAGTGTTTGATGAAATGCCCATATGAAGTCTTGGATATACACTTCTTAACTAGATCCTTATACTTGAACTATCCAATCGTACATATATTTAAAAAGGCCCTAGGAATTTTACTTTAGCAATGCATGCGTATTCCGGGACATATTGATCCCAAATTGAATCCTATAAATTTTAACCCTAACTATCCAAACATGTCCTAATGGGTTTATGCCAGTAGAGACCAGGGTTAGATGTTATGATGTTAATTTGGGTTCAATAGAATATACTTGTGTTAAGAGGGTATACTTTCTGCTGCTTCTATTATTTCACTCTGCTATTTTCTTATCTGTGTTTCTTTGTACATAGTTCTCTTAGTTTTTTCTATTGCTGTTAATCTACTTTATTTACTATTAGATTTCTGCATAATCTTAGTTCCGTTATCTACACCAAACATATATTTAATTATTGAAGTTTTATCAATCTAGTAATGAAAGATTGATCCATGAATATAGCTGTATAAACTTTGTTCTTTCTCATCTTCATTCATAAACCATATAAAATTGTCCTCTTCATATTTCCCATCTTTCCATCATAAAATATGCATAGGAGCCCTGCTTTCTAAGTATCTCGCTTGCGCTATTTTTCTTTTAATTTTTTAAGTACATGTTTCCCCCTTGAATCTACAGTATTACACTACAGTAGACTTAGATTCAAACTAAAAGAGCATTACAACAACTGAGCCTTTTATCCCAAGCATATGGGGTAAGCTACATGAACCAACATGAGAATCACGCTGGATTGAGCACACGAGTCCTCCACTCCACTCACTCCTATCGAACAATATACTTTCATTAAGGCATATCTTTTCATATCGTCTCCATCCACGTTTTCTTCGGTCTCCCTTTCACTTTTTTGACTTGGCCTAAATCCGTAATATCCATTCGTCGAATCGATACTTCCGTAGGTCTGCGTCGCACATGATCAAACTATATAGGCGGTTTTCTCGCATCTTTTCCTCCATAGGTGCTGCCCCAACCTTTGTACGAATATCCTCATTTCACACCTCATCTTTTCTAGGGCTACCACACATCCAACGAAGTATGTGCATCTCCGCTACATGCATCTTCTGTGCATGATGTTTCTTCAGATCCCAGCATTCTGTACCATATAATAAGGCAGGTCGAACAAAACTTCGATAAAACTTTCCTTTCAAGTTTAATGGAAGGTTAAGACTGCACAAAATCCCCGTTGCTCTCCATTTCAACCAACCAACCTGAATCCTCTGGTTGACATCGCTATTGATTTCCCCATCCTTTTGGATGATGGAACCTATATATCTAAATTGATTGCTCGGTGATATCTCTTATCCATCCAGTGATATCACCGTGATATTGACTTTTCTGTTTACTGAATTTGCATTGCATATATGCTGTCTTGGACCTACTTTATCTAAACCCCTGACATTCGAACGCTTGCGGCATTAACCCCTGCTTTCATCTAATTTACCAGAATAATATTATCAACGAATAATATACATTAAGACACCTCATCCTGGATAGTTATAGTAAGCTCATTCATCACTATGGCAAACATGAACGGACTTGACGCATATTCTTGATGCAAGCCAATTGTGATTGGAAAATCACTTGTTAGGTAGTTGCAAGTCCTTACATTTGCTATTACTCCATCATGCATGTCCTTGATATGTCAATGAACCTGATTGGGACTCTTTTCCTCATCATTGTCCTCCATAATACCTCTTTAGCTATCTTGTCGTAAGTTTTCTTTAAGTCAATAAAAACCATATGCAAATCCCTTCTCTCTCGAAAGCGTTCGACAAGTTGAAGCAAATGAATAGCCTTTGTCATCGATCGTCTAGGCATGAACCCAAACTGGTTCTTTGTTATCTTGACATCCTATCTTAGCCTGTGTTCAATCACTCTCTCCGACGGCTTTATGGCGTGACACATAAGTTTTATTCTACGGTAGTTTGAGCAACTTTGAATGTCACCCTTGTTCTTGTAGAGAGCTTCTTGTAGAGAGGTGCAACGATATTCCTCCTTCACTCATTTGGCATATTTTTGGTTTGCCAAATCTTATTAAACATGTCCGTCAACCATCAAATCCCTATCTTTCCTAGTCATCTCCATACCTCAATAGTAATTCCGTCTGGACTAACTGCTTTCCTTGATTTCATCCTCTTCAAAATCTCTGTAAACTCAGGTTTCTTATTCTATGCAAGAATTCATGGTTTATACCTTGAAATTGAATGACAAGCCCATCCAAATCTTTAATAAAGCTCTCATTGAACAACTTATCAAAATAATCTCCACCTTTTTTTTATATCATTTCGAACTAAAACTTTCTGATTTTCATCGTTGACACACTTCGTCGCATATAAGTCTCTGTTCTTCCTTTCCTTTATCGGAGCAATTTTGTATATATCAGTTTCAGCCTCCTTGGTGGCCAGCTTCTCGTACACCTCTTTATAGATCTTAGTTTGGCTTCCCAACAGCTTTCTTAATCACATTTTTAGCTGTCTTATACTTTTCAAATCTCTTTACACCTCTACTCTTCTTTAAATCTTTATAAGAATCCATCGTGATTTTAATAGCAGCATTTAGTTCTTCATTCTACCATGACGTGTCCTTAAATGGTAGAGCACCACCCCTCGACTCACCAAGTAGCCCTCTAGTTACCCTCTTAACACAACTAGCTATTTTGTTCCATGCTGTGTATGAAATTTTGAATCGTCTTCGGACTTCCAATCAGCCTCTTGAACTACACGATCTACAAAAGTTTCTTGGTTACCTTCCTTCTGTCGCCACCTTATGTCTAATCTTCCAATGTCCTCTTTTAAACCGAACATATAGAACTAAAAGTCTATGTTGAGTGGTTGCATTTTCACCTGGCGCTATCTTACAATCGATGCAAGAATCTCTATCTATCTTTCTAGTTAGAAAAAAGTCTTTGACTAGCACTTGATCTACTCCTAAAGGTGATCAAGTGAGACTCTCTTTTGCTAAACCAAGTATTTGCCAAGATCAAGTCATAAGATAAGGCAAAATCTAAAATCGAGTTATCTGCTTTATTCTTCTGTCCAAAACCAAAACCTCCATGAATAGTATCAAATCCACTACGATCAGTACCTATATGTCTATTGAGATCCCTACCAATAAATAACTTCTTTCTACTTGGTATCCTTTGCACCATCTCGTCCAAATCCTTCCAAAATTGACGTTTACTGGCGTCATCAAGACCTATTTGTGGTGCATAAGTACTAATAATATTAAGAATCTCCCCATCTAAAATAACCTTAGCTAGCATAATCATATCACATTTTCTCCTAATCTCAACTATATCCTCAAGCAACTGTTTATCTATTATTATGTCTATCCTATTACACTTTTTTATCTCTATCCGTATACCAAAACTTATAACCTCAGGGCTCTAACCCCATCTTTTTTACCTACCCATTTAGTTTCTTGCAAACACATAACACTAACTCTCCTCCTAATCATTGTCTCCACTAATTCTGTTAATCTACCCGTAAGAGAACCTATGTTCCAAATGGCTAGATGGATCCTATGAAACACTTGCTTATTTGACACTACATCCAGGGTCCGATGTAGCGCGCCGCTTCCGGACGACGACCTAAAAACCCTTGCATACTTAACACTATATCCGGGATTCGATGTAGCGTCGCTGAGTAGGGGATGCCCCAACGATATTTTTATTGTGGTTCATGTTTTAGAATGTGGCAAAGTTTTTCGTTGGCTGTCACAAGCCTACTGTAACCGTCACTCTTTCTCATCCAGACCTAAAAGAGCTTAGAAGTCATGAAATAAATCAACTATTCATTGTAAGTTTTGGTAGTATATTCAAGTTAAGGGGAGCAGCGCTAATCTATCCTTCAAGCACAACTTAAACACATGCCACCGCTAGTACATCCCGGCAGTGACATTTGCTGTACATTTCGTTGTAGTAGAAAAGCCAACATTATATTAGCAGTTCCCCATTTACTCAATAGAAAAATATGCGACCAAATGCCCTTTCTGTTCTCTGTTACTGAAGGGAATGCTTGCATTGGTTTTATGTTGAACTAAGGAACTGGACATATAGTTACAAACCATGAGCTCATACATTGAGCAAAATTTGCATATGTGATAGGAATAGGTATCCTTGAGTGGTGCTTATATGTTGTATTTTATGAAGCCAGCAGCAGCAGCAGCAGCAGCAGCAATCCTTTAGCACAAACTTTTGGTACTAGATGAATCTTTTTTCATTGATCAGTCATCTCCTCTTATAGATGCACAACTAACATACCGATTTTACCTCTAGTTCTTGCAGCCTCGTTAACTATTTTTTTCCCTTCAATTTCTCTTAACTGGAGCACTTATGAGCCTGAGTTGCACATCACAAATCATCTCAACTGATTGCCCCTCATCTATCTTTTTTGGGGCTACCTCTATTATCTTTGGAATGCATTCATTTAACCTCTATATCACTTCTAGACCACTTACAATGCAAACAAAATATATGTTGGTGTAATACCTAATTTCTTTTTGCATATTACAGATAGTGTTTCCATGCAGTTCTCTATAATATAGCCTGTTTGCGGGTACAGAACTTGATCTTTATTTAACCTCGCAATTTTTTGTGCATGATGAGTTCAAAAAAGTTACTCGAGTCAGGTCTACTGTACTGAACTTATATTATTTTTACCTGGCATGAAATAGATTAAAGATGTCGAAGGGGAGAAAAACAATGGTATGAAAAAGAAAGGCTGTAGAACACACAATCAATGTTTAGTTTATGACATTATGAAGTTGTCGAGCTTTTAGAAAGAAGAAAGAATGCAAATTAAGGGGCAGCTACCAATTAGGTCTACATGTAGTTGGACATGTAGTTAGATCTGCATGTAGTTGGACATGCATTGCATTCCAACGACAATACACAACAACAACAACTGAGCCTTTTATCCCAAGCATATGGGGTAGGCTACATGAACCAACATGAGAATCACGCCGGGTCCAGCACATGAATCCTCTGTCTCCACTCACTTCTATCGAACAATATACTTTCATTGAGTTCTTTGGCAACCATATCGTTTCGTATCACCTCCATCCATGTTTTCTTCGGTCTCCCTTTTGCCCTTTTGCCATTACCCATATCGAGAGTATCTATTCGTCGAACCGGTGCTTCCATAGGTCTGCGTCGCACATGACCAAACCATCTAAGCCGGTTTTCCCGCATCTTCTCCTCCACGGGTGCTACACCAACTTTTGCACGAATATCCTCATTTCGCACCTTGTCTTTTCTAGTGTTACCGCACATCCAACGAAGCATGCGCATCTCCGCTACGTGCATCTTCTGTGTATGATGCTTCTTAGGAGCCCAGCATTCTGTACTATATAATAAGGCAAGCCGAATAGCGCTCCGATAAAACTTCCCTTTCAATTTTAACGGAAAGTTACGATCACACAAAATCCCTGTTGCACTCCTCCATTTCAACCAACCAGCTTGGATCCTTTGATTAACATCACTATCGATCTTCCCATTCCTTTGGATGATGGAACCTAGATATCTAAACTGGTCGCTCGATGATATCTCTTGCCCTTCCAATGTTATACCAATATGGTTTTGACTTCTCTGGCTACTAAATTTGCAGTGCATATATGCTGTCTTGGACCTGCTCAATCTGAATCCCCGAGATTCCAATGTTTGTCTCCATAATTCCAATTTGGCATTAACCCCTGCTTTCGTCTCATTTACTAGAACAATATCATCAGCGAATAGCATACACCAAGGGACCTCATCTTGGATAGTTCTAGTAAGCTCATCCATCACGATGGTAAACAGGAAAGGACTTAATGCAGATCCTTGATGTAAACCAATAGTAATCGGAAAATCACTTGTTAAGCCACCGCAAGTTCTGACATTTGCCACTACTCCGTCGTACATATCCTTGATTATGTCAATATACTTGACGGGGACCCCTTTTTTCATCATTGTCCCCCATAATACCTCTCTAGGTACCTTGTCGTACGCTTTTTCTAAATCAATAAATATCATATGCAAATCTCTTCTCCTCTCTCGAAAGCGCTCGACAAGTTGACGAAGCAAATGAATCGCCTCTGTCGTCGATCGTCCAGGCATGAACCCAAATTGGTTCTCTGTTATCTTAATATCCTTCCTTAGCCTGTGTTCAATCACTCTCTCCCAAAGTTTCATGGTGTGACACATTAGTTTTATTCCACGGTAGTTTGAGCAACTTTGAATGTCACCCTTATTCTTGTAGATAGGTACAAGGATACTTTTCCTCCATTCATTTGGCATCTTTTTTGTCTGCCAAATCTTATTAAACAGATCTGTCAGCCATTTAACGCCTATTTCTCCTAAGCATCTCCAAATCTCGATAGGAATCCCGTCAGGACCAACCGCTTTTCTTAAACCCATTCTGTTCAAAACTTCTTTAACCTCAGTAAGTCTTATTTTACGCATGAAATCACGATTTATATCTTGAGATTGAATGACAAGTCCATCCAAATTCTTAGTAAAGCTCTCATTGAACAATTTGTCAAAATAATCTCTCCATCTTTCTTTGATATCCTCATCTCGAACTAAAACCTTCTGATTTTCATTTTTGACACACTTCACCGCACATTAGTCTTTAGTCTTCCTTTCCCGCATTCGAGCAATCCGGTATATATCATTTGCAGCCTCTTTAGTGTCTAATTTCTCGTACACCTCCTTGTAGACCTTAGATTTAGCTTCCCGAACAGCTTTCTTCACTTCCTTTTTAGCCATTTTGTACTTCTTAAATCTCTCCACATCTCTACTTTTCTTCAAATCTTTATAAGAATCTCTTTTAATTTTAATAGCAGCTTTTACATCTTCATTCCACCATGATATGTCCTTAGATGGTGGAGCACCACCTCTCGACTCACCAAGTAGATCTCTAGCTACTTTCTTGATACAACTAGCCATTTTGTTCCATGTTTTGTCTGGATCATCTTCCGACTGCCAATCCGCTTCTTATACTACACGATCTATAAAAGCCTTTTGATTACCTTCTTTCAATCGCCACCATTTAATTTTAGGCTCTACCTTACGTCTAATCTTCCTAGGTTCTCTTCTAAATCGAAAATCTAGAACTAAAAGTCTAGTTGAGTAGTTACACTCTCACCTGGCACTACCTTACAGTCGATACAACAACCTCTATCTATTCTTCTCGTCAGAAAAAAGTCTATTTGACTAGCATTTGACCCGCTCCTAAAAGTGATAAGGTGGGACTCTCTTTTCCTAAACCAGGTGTTTGCTAAGATCAAGTCATAAGATAAAGCAAAATCTAGAATCGAGTCACCTACTTCATTCCTTTGTCCGAAACCAAAACCTCCATGGATAGTATCAAACCCACTACGACTAGTACCTACATGTCCATTAAGATCACCACCAATAAATAACTTCTCTCCACTAGGTATACTTTGCACCACCTCGTCTAAATCCTCCCAGAATAGACGCTTACTAGTGGCATCAAGACCTATCTGTGGTGCATAAGCACTAATAACATTAAAGATCTCTCCACCTAGAATAAGCTTAACCAGTAAAATTCTATCACCTTTTCTCCTAATCTCAACTACATCCTCAAGCAACCGTCTATCTATGATTATACCTATCCCATTACGATTTTTATCTCTACCCGTATACCAAAGCTTATAACCCCAAGGCTCTATGACTCTACTCTTTTCACCTACCCACTTAGTTTCTTGCAAACACATAATACCAACTCTCCTCCTAATCATCACCTCCACTAATTCTATTAGTCTACCCGTAAGGGAACCTATGTTCCAGGAAGCTATACGGATCCTATGAAACCCTTGCTTATTTGTCACTACACCCGGGGTCCGATGTAGCGCGCCGTCTCTGGACGACGACCCTTGCTTATTTGTCACTACACCCGGGGTCCGATGTAGCGTGCCGTCTGTAGACGACGACCCTTACTTATTTGTCACTACACCCGGGATCCGATGTAGCGCGCCGTCTCTGGACGACGACCCTTGCTTATTTGTCACTACATCCGGGGTCCGATGTAGCGCGCCGCATCTGGACGGCGACCAAGCCCTTGCATATTTAACACTACACCCGGGATCCGATGTAGCGCGTCGCTGAGTAGGGGACGCCCCAACGATATTCTTATTATGGTTCATGTCATAGAATGTGACAAAATTTTACGTTGGCTGTCACAAGCCTACCACAACCCTCACCCTTTCTCATCCGGACTTGGGACCGGCAACGGTGGGTTGTCCTTGAGGAAGCAATTAGTAGTCATCTCTGCATGAACTTGAGTTGTCCTTGAGGAAGCAATTGGTCATCAATATGTCAGGTCCCTGCTTGTTTATTTATTTTCTCCATGGGCTGCCTTCTTCCATCTTGCGACTTCTTCTCAAACATATATAGTTAATACAAACTTACCAGTTTAACAATCACTAGGAAGTTAATTGTTTATTTTCTAATTTTTTCTCACATCTAATATTATTTTGAAAAGTAGTTGCTGAATTCCTCTTCTTAAAAAATTAATCAGTTGAAAAAGGGATCAATTGTTACTTTGCAGAAGTATTTATTTAGCCTAATGGCTTAGTTTTTTTTTGGTTCTGGGTTTAAGTTTTAACTTCCAACTGGCAAGAACTTTTTCCTTGTTGCGTTTCCACAGTCCTCACTTTTCCAATTTTTTCAATAGTTGAACCATCAAAAGCAAACACATGACACTGATGCAAATTCCAACGACATCCATCAGCAGTTGGTGGAAGCCGAGTTATATTACTTCACATTAAAGCTTGATTCATCTGCAATAACTTTCGCCAAGTAACCTATGAACACAGTTTCATTCATCCCTTAGGGGTAATGTATTGTGCTTCACGTTGTTTGCATTGGCCAAAATATTGCGCTCCCATGGTTCCTGTTACTGATGTTAATTTCTAGTCATAGTTGTTGTGCTGAAATATTTAAGCTTTTTCTCGCCTACCACTTCTATGATCTGACCATTAATTATCGCTGAGGAAATAAATATGATTTAGTTTTTGAAAAATGACAGAAGAATTTGTCATGGATGGCTTGATACATTATTACAGTATAGTAGATGATAATGTGACTCCTTCATGATATGCTTATATTCATATATCTCGATAGAAACAATACTTTTCATTTGTCAATGATGTTTTCCCCCTTTCATTTCAATTCAACTCATAGTATCCCCCCTTTTTTCTTTTTGTATTTTTTATTAGATTATACAAAGTGCTGCAATGGACGTATCATACACAATTCAAATCAGCACCAACCTAGTCAACAAACTTGCTAGAGACAGTGCGGCACCAAAGAAGAAAGCCAAGAAGCCAAAACCAAAAACCCCAGAGCCGCCACATAAGCATCAAACCAAGTTCGATCCACCTTCTGCTGCACCTAAAAATACCAATGCATGGCCCGTGCAAACCCCTATGTTCTTGCCTGTGCCTCCGCCTCCACCACCCCCAGCCCCCATTGCCCTTGCTGAGCTGGAAGCCATCCAGTCCGTGCTCAAAGAGAGCGAGAGCTTGCTGAAGAAGTTAGAGCAGCAGGATACCAACATGACTCAAGAGCTCACTCAAAGAGCTAAAGAGCTGCGGGAGAAGGAGTTCAAGCTGCCTTCTAAAAAATCTGTTCCCTGTGAAGTTGAAAGAGAGGCATGCAAAGAGTGCTACTATGAAAATCTGAATCAGCCATTGAAGTGTGCTGAGGTAGTGAGATCGTTCGTTGAATGTGCTCGCCGAGCAAGAAGGCAGCAGGAGCAGCAACAGTAGAGGTTGAGAAATTGTGTGATCCGGCGCTTAGTTGAAGTTTGTGATTTTACATAAGCCATAAGGAGCAAATTCCTTTTGTTTTGTGGATGGAGTACCATTTACCCATTTACTTGCTCGGGATATCTCTGATTTTGTGTTGCAAATTTTGCATTGCAGTGATCTGGATGTGAGTTACATGCGATTTGAGAACAAAGAAACTTTGTATTCACTTCAAACAAGTTAGTTTAATGTTACTGCCCTCTGTGGCTGGTGGATAGCCACAATGCGCCAATTCAGCCCATTCTATGTTTTTGGTGTCACTTAATGTTAGGGGAACCATATTAAATGTTTGTTTTGAACTATCTCTTTCTCCGGTTTTGTTTAGATCAGTAATCGACAACAGTTATATGTGGGATGTTTGTGTCTTGAACAAACGTTGTTATACGTGAAAGAGTGATACCGCTGCCGTGTGACAGCATGTTTAACTACTGCTTGTTCCGATATACTTCGTAGATGTACTCTTTTAATATCTTTTGAGAAATTGGTTCTTGTTCAGGTGAGATGTGTCCTTAGGGATGGACTCATGATGGTAATCTCAGAAAGTGACTGTCATAAATAAAACTTAGGACTGTAAGTTGGGAGATGGAGAAAGGTCTCCAACAGGTCATTATCTTCCCTCAACCCATGGATCTTAGCTTAGTGTTTGTATGAAGTCTGTATGCATAAATTGTGACTCTATTCATATAAACTGGTGTTTAGTGTGACTAGATATGGACACAAGAAAATATTTAAGAAGAAATCTATAATGGTAAAAATAATCATACACAAAATTTTAAACCTATTAACTTTTCATCATGTACACAACCAATATATCACTAGCTCATCTTTGTACAACTCCTCACAACAAAAATCACAACTCCTGTCGGTTCAAAGTTCAAATTACTTCATGCTCTTCTTCTCTTTTATACTATTCTTCTTCTTCTTATTGTAATTACCCCCCTTTAACAGCTTAATCCCCTTATTATTATAACAAACACTCCTGATGTTTCTACCTAGTGCACTCCACCACCCTCTCTTCCCTTTCTCCGCCCCTCTCACCACCACGGCCCCCACCGCCACCGGTGACTTCGTCCGCCTCATCAACGGCCACTTCACCCCGTTGTAAAACGCGTGCTTCTTAATCTTGGCCGCCCCTCTTCTGCTCCCCAGCCTCCCCTTGGACTCCTTCACCAACAGTCTCCGAATCAAGTCTCTAGCTGCTGCGACCGAGGCGTCAGTCATTCTCGTCGGGGAATCTCACTTCCCTCTTCATGATATTCTTCAACGTCGCCTCTTTGCTCGACCCCATGAACGGGGTTCCCCCATACATAAGCTCGTATATGAAAACCCCAAACGCCCACCAATCTATGCCGTTGCCGTGTCCGTTACCGTTGACAATCTCCGGTGCCAGGTACTCATGCGTGCCGACACACGCACGTGAGAATGCAGCCTCAGGCTCCACGACGAACTCCAACTCCTCTTTATCCGACCAATGAATCCACGGTCTAACTTCAGAAGAGAAGCAGAGATCGAAGTCCGACAGCATTATATGCCCATCACCACGAATCAGAACGTTCTCAGGCTTGAGATTGCGATACACGAATCCGAGAGCTTGCAGATACTCTAACGCAAGAAGAACCTCGGCGGCCAAGAATCTGACAGCAGAGATCGGGAGAGATTCGCCAGGTCAAGATCGATGACCTTGAGCGCGAAATCGAAAGAGTCGGAGCCAATGAGACGGCAATGAAAGACCTGATATATAACAATGGCAGCTCCGTCAGCGTGAAACCAATGATCTCAATTTATACAACTCTTATGTTAAAAAAAAAATAGTCAAAGTAGACTCTTATTTAAACTATCATAATCTCAACAGGCAAAATTAGAAACTGATCTATCTATAATAACTATAATATCGAATACAGCTACATATATAGAGATGTCTACCTTGGCGAAATGGCCGGAGCCGAGGTGGCGGAGAAGGTGGAGATGTCGGAGGTGGAAGGCACCATCTTTGGAGAGGTTGGCGGCGGCACGGATGTCCGACCAGCTGGGGTCGGAGTTGGACTTGGAATGGGGTAGAGGGTTGATTAAAGAAGTGGAGGCCGAGAAAGAAGGGAGGCTAAGGCTGCTGCGGGCCGAGGAGGCGGAGACGGTGCTCGTGAAGCTTGAGTCGAGGTCCAAAAAAGAGTCGGGGTCTATTGGCGAGCCCTCCATTGACAACAATGCTGCTGTTGTTTGTTTGTTTTGTGGGGTGAATGAAAGTTGAGGGAAGGGGAGAGGGCTTTCTTAAAGGAAGTTTGGAAATTTAAGGGTAGTTTAATGCAACTGGGGTTTAAATTAAATTAACGAGGAGAGGGAAATCGAGGTGAAAGATGCGTTAGCTTTGGGCGCGCCCTCAGAAATGGGGATGAGATGGGCTCGTATTTACTCTAGGGATGGGTATAAGCTGGACTATAGTGAGTTAATCACCAGGACCGTTCATTCAACGAGGCGAACTGATGAATCTCTGGAGCTCCTTTAGATGTTACCTTCCGTTGATCCGCAGCGAGTGGTGACGAGTGACTGAGATTGGGTTTGAGGGTTTCCCTCTGGTGCGTGTGGATCTCAATGGGCTTGAAGTGGATGAAGCCGAGCTAACTGCAAGGAAATCCCGGGGTGATTGTACTACCGAGGACCCTCCGACGATCAAGTTAGACGGGCTAAATGGGCAGAGTAGCGGCCTGTTGGGGTGAAAAATGCCTTACCTGAGTCGTCTGAGAGAGAGGTTTATATAGTGGCAGCCGTGGGCTGGCGTGCGCGAGATTCACGCCGGCCGTTACGTTCCTGACGTCACGCTTGTGTGAAAGGCGGGATTTCCCATTAATGATGAGATGCGCTCGTTAATGGGGGAACGAGATGACGTGGAACGCAGATCGTGGGCGGCGGATATCTCACGCCAGGCGAGATTTGCGGAGCCGTGGCGGAGACGCCTGTGATCGGTGCTATGGGTCGATTGATGAGACCGAGGAAAATAAACTCGGCGGGAGGCCGAGCAGGCTTGGTTCATGTGATAGCCCGGAGGCGAGCTAGGAGGGCCGAGGTAACTCAGCATGCGAGAGGGCTCGGAGGCGAGCCAATGGTTGTTTATAAGACAGGCACATGAGTCGTCGGGGGGGGGGGGCACTGAAGGTCGGGAACATTCTCGGGTTGAAGGCCAGGGGCATTCTTCCAATGTACCGTTCCTGCTCCTTTCCCGCAAGCCCTAGGACACGTCATCTGCCACGTGTCATGATCTGGGGAGTGCTCAGTACCGAGCATCATCATTAGCCCCCCACTCTCGTCCTGACCTATTTATGGGTGTCACGCCCCGTTTCCCAGAGTGCGTTAAGATCGGCACGTGACAGAGCCAACCATGCTACCTGTGGCTAGGAAATATCCCTCCACAGTCACATTACGGCTGTTTATAAGATATCAAGAACAGTAAAATAAAAAAATAAACTATCTAGTACATGTCCATATGCCAGAATAAACGAGTCAAGAAATAATATGCGGAAGTAATAAATCCAATAAACAATAATATCTGGAAAGTACGTTCCAAATACGGGCTTACATCAGGAAATGAAAGTACGGAAATAAAACTAAACTAAACTAGATGCTAACATGATCCTCACTGCTCGGCCTGATAACGGAAATACTCCTGATCAGCCTGCGAAAGAGACAGAGGATCTGGGCCATGCAAAACCCAGACGTCAGTGCGTCATAATATCAAACAATAAAATATAATCAGGAGGTAACAAGATATGCACGCATGAGTATGAACAGTAATGAGTGTATAACAGTAATACGAATATGGAACAGTGAAGTGTATGTGCATGCGGTGAGTAGTCTATGCTACCGGGTTAATTACTCTCAAATCTTTGAAATCAATTTAATGAATCGTCGATGTAACTCAATAGTATCCCGTGCATACCCGGGACCACGGTCCAGACTCTCGGGGCTGAATCCGAGACGTGCCGCTAAGCACAAAACAGGAAACATGTACAGACGAATGATGTCAGCAGCAGCATCCCGGGACTGGCCTAACCCCCAAAACTGATCAGTATAAGTGTCGTACTGTTGAGTTACAAGTCAGATTTCATTATTGATTTCCCCTTACCCCCAAGGTTATGTGTTCAAGTCAGGTATTGATAAATCTGGAGCTAATGCCACCACAGGATCAAGCAGGTACATGTTTGTCTGAATAGATAACATGATACGTCCATCGGGACAACAAGTCAGGATGTCGGCATTAGAAACAATATCAGGTGTCAAGTCAAGCAGTGGTGTATCAGGTCATGTCAGGCAGTGCATAGTGTATCAAATGAATGCCCAACAGTAAAATGTAGCAAGTATCGAAACACGGTAAAAGCACGGATGCACGAATAGTAATCAGTGATAAATATAATATTAGTCCATGAGTCGTATAATGCATACTAGCAGGTATGGTAAATGAATCTAGCAGTAACATGAAGCAATCAGGTTCCGGCATGCAACTAAATATATAATAAATGATACGGGTATCGTAAACAGTAAAACGGTAACATGGGATGCATAATACAATAAACATGCAACATATTTATTCATATAGATGAAAATATATAGACATATTATGTAGCAAGATAAACTTGCCTGAACGGATCTCACGACGGGGTGTGTATGCTGCGTCCGACATTAGGTAAACGTCACAATGTACACGCGCACGCACGGGACAGGACCAGGCAAGGCAAGAAGTTGACCACGCTGGTTGGGAACGTCAACTGGGTCGTCCGGGTCGTCGGCAGCGGCACAACTCCGGCGAGACACGGGTGACGAGGGTTGCAGGGGCTCGAGTTGGGTGTAGGGGTGTCGGGTTCTTGGTGCTCGGGTGAGGGTGGTGTCGGTTGAGAGAGGGGGAGGAAGAAGTGGTGGCGAGGACGAGGCGGTCGACGGGGAGGCGAGCTCCGGCGAGGAGCAGGTGAGGCTAGGGTGAAGGCTATGGGTTCTTGGGCTCGATTCTTGCAGGGGTTTCGTGCAGGGACTCGGGGTTCTGGAGAGAGGACAGAGGAGAACGAGGTGGTGGCGTGGGTACTGGGGCGACGGTGAGGGTCGCTGGCGAAGAGGCGAGGGTTCCTGGTGCTCGGGAGATGGGTTCGTCGGGGATGGGTGAAGACGCCGGTGGCAGTGGCTATGTGGATGAGGGTGAGGAGGTGGAGGCGAGGGTGTTGGCGACGAGGAGCTGAGTGTGAGGGTGGAGGCGGCGACGAGGCGACGAGGGTCACGGGCGTGGGTTCTTACGAGAAGAGAGGGAGATATATATATATATATATATATATATATATATATATTTATTGTTAAATTTTTTTTTATGAAATCCCATCTAATCTCATATCTCTATATAATATATATATATTATATTTTTATATAATCCTTTTTAAAATCCTAACATATATATATATATATATATTACGAGATAGAGAGGGGTCTGTTGCTTTAGGATTTTAAAGAAAATCTTTAAATTATATGATTGGATTAAAATTTTAAAACGTGTGTAGATATATTTAAACGGAATTTTATTATAAGAATATAATATCAGTTAAAACTGAGATTTTGGAAAATACAAACTTACTTCAAAATATGCACAGGTCGGGTATAAAATTATGGTTTGAAAATATGGATAATATACGTGTCAACCAAAACCAAAATAGCATATCCGGGTAACAAAAATGCATATCCACAAGAACGGATGCACTTAGCGTGCACGTAGCTATCCAAACAGGTCCGTTTCACTGAACGGGATGAGAACACGATATACGGACGCTACGACAGGGTTAGGGGTATTATGCAGGCCATGCTAGATATTGTTAAAATATTTTATTTGACTTTACTTGTTATATTGAAAAATGCAGATGTCGGATATAATACAGTTATACAACAAGAAAGTGCACGGATTCTCATAACTAGCCGGGATAAATCACAAACAGGAATTAAGACGGGTTTCCAGCATGCAGGTCGGGTCGAATGCAAACACAGATATCAATTACACTATTCATACCCAAACAGCAATAAATCAAGAAATAAGCATAAATAAAGAAATACCCAAAAGAACTGGTATAAATGAACTAGGGTGTTACAATGGGTCGGGTCGAGAGTGGTCTAACCGGTCATCCGGGCTAAGTTCTTATTTGATGACGTCAACGGATTAGGAAAGAGATCTTGCATTAAAGAGGAAGCGTCGATTCGGTCGTACGCTCATCGGAGCACCAGGCTACGTGTAGGACGTTGGTTGGGTGACGTGACGGGCCGCTGGTTTTCTCGCCCCCGATGGGACGTGCCCGATGCGCGTGCGACAGGTGGAATGCTGATGGCCGTTGAACGCAAAGGGTCATTTTAGCGGGAGTCGATCGGCGCCACTGGATGTGTTCGCCGATTGCTATAAATAGAGATAGGATTCCCTCGAGGGTCCACGCTTCGCTATAATTTCCTCTTCCCTTCGTGTTGGCTCGGCGCTCTTCCCTCTAGGTCAGATTTCCTGCATTCTTTCCTCGGAGGACCCCTTCTCCCGATCAGGTTAGATGTCTTTCTCTGAGGAGTCCATAGAAATAGTTCGGGTAGAGTCTAGAGAGTCTTCTACAGCTTCCTCGTCTTCATCCAGGTCGGAATCTTCCCGAGAGGTTAGGGTTAGTCGCGCTTCTCGGGGTCGTGCGGCGGGGACGGTCCCCAAAGCAAGCGCCAGGAGTGTCCGCAACGTAGTTTCCCTTGTGAGGCACGTGGATGAGCTCACCACAATTCAGGCTCGCTTCTACATCCCCCCCGGCTTCTTGCTTCGTTTGGCCGGGGAGGAAGAGAGGGCAGATCAGATACAGGGCAAGGAGATTGTCTTGTACTTAGAGGCTTTTTGGTCCGAGATGCGCCTGCCCTTCTCTCCCGAGGTGAGTGCGGCGTTGCGTTGTTTTCAGTTAGCCCCGGGCCAGTTAGTGCCGAACTCCTGAAGGATTCTCCTCGGGTTTCTGGTCCGGTTGAAATTGCGGGAGATTCCTTTCAGTCTGAACCTTCTCCTTTCCTCTTTCTGCTATAAAAACCACTCCGACACTCGCAAGGACGAGCCGAGCTGGGTATATATTTCTTTTAGAAAGCACCGAGGAGGTACGGTCGGGTCGGGGGTCGTCGCAGTACCTTCTTCCATTCACGAGTGAAAGGAGAAGTTTTTGTTTGTCGGGCCACCAGAGGGCGAGGATTGTCCTGTGCCCATCCAGTGGCACATGGCCAACTGTCCGCAGGTGAGGCAGTCGAATGATCCCGATGCAGTGGCGGTGTTGGAGTGGGAGCCTGTCTCCCGGGCCGATGTGTTGCTGTCTGAGCAGGCCCTCAGTTGGGCCGGGCTCAGCCCCGCTCAGTTTGCGGGTAAGTTAGGAGTTTTAGGTGACCTGTTTAGACTTATGTAATCTTCCACTTTTTTCTGGCGTTGCTAACTCCTTTGTATTTTTGCTTTCTTGCAGAACTGATGGACCGAGCTAAATTTCGGGCGGCCCTTGTCGAACAGAAGAAGGGGAGGAAGACCGGGGGCACCGGCCCATCGCTTCCCACTACGAGCCTGGTTCCACCGGCGGCCCCGGACTTCGGAGCCTCACGAGCGCAGAGTTGCAAACACGCTTAGGAGCAGGAGCCCCGGGCCCCAGATCTTGGAGACGAGGAGGATGTCTGCGCGCCCTTCCTCAAGAGGTACTATAGGACGATGCCCCGTATTCCGGTTTCCCTGATCATCGTGGATGAAGGGGAGCTTCACTTCGAGGTGCCCTCGGGGCTTTCCGTCACCGACAGCCTGCTCTCGGAGATGGAAAGGTCGACCGGGGGCAGAATTCCTGGGGGACCCTCAGGGCCCAAATGGCGGCTATAGCCTAGGAAGCCGTGCAGGTCAGTGTTCGGCCCCCCATTCGGGTTTTGTTCAATACTTTTTGTTTGCAAGATTAGGCACCCCCTTTTCTTTTTAACCCCTCCTTTGTTTTCTTCAGGTTCTCCCGCACTGTGCCCTCGTTGTCGGCATGGAAGACGAGGAAATTGCCCCAGCGATACAAATCGCGGGTGATTCCTCCTCGCGGGAGGAGAGCACAAGGCTGAAGCTGCAAGCGGCGGAGGAAAGGGTCACCGTCCTCGAAGATCGGGTGTCGGCCGGGGATCGAGAGATTGCCAACTGTCGAGAGGCTGTCCGAGTTTTAAAAGAGTCTAACCAGGTCACCGAGGCCAAGTTGGAAGACGCGAGGGTGCTTGTCAACACCCTGAAGAAGACGGCGAGCACCCACAAGAGGGAGAATGAGACGGCGAAGGAAGGAGTTAGGCGATCCGACCTCCGAGCAGCGAAGGCGATGGAGAATTACAAGAAGTCGGACCAGTACTACGCCGACCTCGCTGAAGTCGTTGCCCTCGTTTGGCATGAGGCCCTCGACGCCGTCAAGGCCAAGATGCCGGAGTTTCCTGATGGCGATCTCCGGGATGAGTACCCCTTTAAGGGTGAGGCATAGGGGAATGCCCCTAGAAGTGTCACCGGGGAAAAGGTCCCCGGCGGTGGCGTCAAGGAGAAGCCGGTCGCCTCGGCTCCTGAAGTTGAGGCCCCTGGGGTGGGTACTGACCCACCAGCCTCCATACCGGCCATCATGGTGGAAGCGGAGCTCATCAAGGTCCTTCCCAGCCCCGAGGCCTGAATCTCTTCGCCTTCTTCTTATTTTCTCTTGCGCTGGAATTTTTGTAAGCCTACGGGCATTTCGCAAGGCCGGGGAGTCCATAATACCTCTGTAAAGTGTCACGCCCCGCTTCCCAGAGTACGCAAGATTTGGGCACGTGACATAGCCAACCATGCTACCTGTGGGTAGGAAGTATCCATCCACAGTCACATTACGGTTGTAAAGATATCAAGAACAAGATAAAATAAACTAAATACATGTCCAAATCCATAATAACAGGAATCGATAAACAATAAATGCGGAAGCTAATGATCCAATACAATGAATAAACAGTACGTCCCATAATGCGGGCTCACATCTGGAAATGAAATGAAATAATTAAACTAAATACTAAGGACTCACTGTTCAGCCTGCTGGCTGAAGTACTCCTGCTCGGTCGACGACAAAGGTACGGAATCTGGGCCATGCAAAACCCAGACGTCAGCGCGTCATGATATCAAGTAGGTAGCATAAACATGGTAATAAACAGTGCAAGCATGAACATGAATAATCAGTAATAAGAAGTAATAAACGGGGTAACGTGCAGTAGTGACTAAACTGTCCTATCAGGTTTTCTACTCTATAGTCTTTGAAACCAATTGATGAATCGTCGATGTAACTCAATAGTATCCCGTGCGTGCCCGGGACCACGGTCATGATCCTCGGGGCTGAATCCGAGACGTGCCGCTAAGCAGTAAAAGGTAGTAGGATAGATGAGTGATGTCAGCATCAACACTCCGGAGCTGGCCAAGCCCGTAAGACTGATCAGAACAATGTATCGAACTGTTGAGTTACAAGTCGGTTTCACCTTTGATTTCCCCATACCCCCAAGCTATGTATGTCAAGTCAGGTATTCAGTAGTCGAGGACTAATGCCAACACAAGTCAAGTAAAGGTAGGTCTGTCTGGATCGACAGCAGGAATGGTTAGGTCTGTCGGCATTAGGCATGAGATCAGGTAACAGGTCAGGTTACTTTCAACAGGTAAAGTCGATATGTACAGGGTGTTGTGTCCGGTGTATCAGTACATGTGTCAGGTGTATCAAGATCGGTCAATATGTAATGCAATCAGGTATATGATGATAACAGGTATAATAACAAATAATGAACAGTAGCAGGAATCAGTAAATAACAATTATTATTCTATGTGGACACAGTGATGTTTGTATTTTCATATTAATCCGGTTCACGCACCTTTGAGGTGCAAAAGCCACAAGGTAAAGCAGTATTCACAATATGAATTTAGGAACTACATGGGATTACACTAAGCATAATAATTGTCTCGAGAATAGTTTAACAGTTCAAGCAGATCAGATTCAGTTGTTTTGTTTAGTTAAAGCATGGAGTGATGTGGGTTGCAACGATTCCGTTATGAGGGTAATAGCAATATTACGATATCAAATGTCATCATTAAGTTACGGTATTAAATAGTTGGAATTAAATTGCGTGGCGAGACTAGATCTCGCACGCTAGCATGTTCAAGCAAGTATTCAGATACTTGCCTCGACGGTCTGCAAATTGGAACACGGATGCGATGTCGGTAGAAACCACGATACGGAAGCACGGGCCACGGATCGAGTCCCAACAGAGGTCAACGGGATCACACGGACCAGGGGGCTTCGCTGGAGCGTCGGGTTCGTCAGACGGCACGGTCGGATTCCGGCAAAATGTCAAAAGTAACGGAGTTAGCGACAAAATACGATATACGCCAAACTAACGACCAGCGGGGGTTGTACCAAAAGGAAGGAGAAGGAAACTTACAGGGAGACACCAGGGGGTGACCACGGCGGGTTCGACGGCACTGGAATGCCGGCGAGGCCGCGACGATGGCTGTGAAGGCTGGAACAGCCGCTGGGCTCGCTGGAGGGGGGTGCGACGAGTGGAGAAGGGTGTGGTCGGCTCTGGTGGTCGTGTGAGAGAGAGAGGTGGTCGGAGGTGGCGTCGACGAGGTCGCCGGCGCGCTTCTCCGGCGAACAGGGGAGGTGCAGGCGAAGGGTTTGGGCTCGGGTTTACTGTTCCGGCGAGGGGAGGAAGGAAACGACGACTAGGTCTCGTCGAGGAGGGTAAGAGGGAGTCGTGGGAGGCTTCGACGGTCGGAGGCGACGTCGACGGCGAGGTCTGCGAGGGGATGGAGGCGTCGGGGAGATGGGTTGCAGGCGCGGGAAGGAGGAGGAAGGAGGGAAGGAAAGTGCGGCGGTCTCGTGGTGGCGAGGGCGGCGACGGCGAAGTCGCGGTGGCGACGGTGGTGAGGTCTGCGGTGAGCTAGGGTTAGGGTTGAGGGGTTTCTCGCGATGGAAGGTGGGTCGAGGAGGCGGCTGCGTGCATGGGGTTTTATAGAGGGAGAGAGAGAGAGAGAGAGAGAGTTGTTGAGAGAGAGAGAGAAAGAGAAAGAGGAGAGAGACAGAGAGATAGGGGAGAGAGAGAGAAAGATTTGAGAGAGATTAAGGGAGGAGAGAGAGAGACTGAGGGAAAGAGAGGCGGGCCCCACGAGCTCATTAGGAGCTCGTGATTGGCCACGAGATTGGATTTGATAAGGAAAATGCGCATATTTGCTGTTATGAAAGAATATAGATTAGAATATGGATATTAGATATTAAATTTAAATGGGCCATTTTGGCGCGAAATGAAACATTTCCAAATCGCGCCCGGGTTGCGCCCAAATGTTCCAAATTCAAATTATAGGATTTTAAGCGGGTTCCAAATTTTGAAAAGAGGTGTTTAGTGATTAAAATGCATGCTCCCAAGTCGGACACTTGTACGCGCGCGTAGTCGCCCAAACTGGCCCGTTTAGCCAAACGGAACGGAATCTCGGCACGCGGACGCTACCACGCGACTAGTGGCGACGAGTAGGCTAACATGGACATCTTAAATTTCATTTTCGGAGTTAAAATTTGTCATGTGCCAAAATGACTTAACCGGGTAAAATTTAGCAATAAACACCAGAAAATCAGGAAAATTGGAATGAGCAATATATAACCCTCAACTAGTAATATACATAGTATTATTGGACTCGGGTGTTACATAAAGACTTCCGACTTTTGTGAATGAAATCATTTTGTAGTATTCTTTGCATACATATTTTCTCTTTATTTGTGGTAAAATCTCCATTTGCGCGGTATTGCTTTCATGATGTGTTAGGTCGGAGACCGGTCCTTCATCTGGCGATCGCACGTCTCGAGTTGAACTCAACTACTTGCCAAGTGTGCAAGGATCGGTGGAAGGTCGGTATCTCTATGGCCTCGAAGTCGAGGTGGGTAGTAAAGACGGGTAAGAAGTCACCCTCTAAGAATGGATTGAGCAGGGAAGCTGCTCTGTGGCCTCTTGATGAGGGCTTTGATCCTTGGCGTCGCTGGGTAAGAGATTATCGGCCAAGGACGGACCGAGCAGGAAAGCTACTCGGTGGCCTCTTAATGAGGGTTTTAATCCTTGCCGTCGTTGGGTAAGATATTACCAGCGAAGGACGGACCGAGCTGGGAAGCTACTCGATGGCCTCTTGTTGAGGGCTTTGATCCTTGGCGTCTTTGGGTAAGAGATTACTAGACAAGGAGGGACCGAGCAGGGAAGCTGCTCGGTGGCTTCTTGATGAAGGCTTTGATCCTTGGCGTCGTTGGGTAAGAGATTACCAGCCAAGGACGGGCCGAGCAGGGAAGCTGCTCGGCGGCCTCTTGTTGAGGGCTTTGATCCTTGGCGTCTTTGGGTAAGATTACCAGCCAAGGATGGACCGAGCAGGGAAGCTGCTCGGTGGCCTCTTGATGAGGGCTTTGATCTTTGGCGTCGTTGGGTAAGAGATTACCAGCCAAGGATGGACCGAGCAGGGGGGCTGCTCGGTGGCCTCTTGATGAGGGCTTTGATCCTTGGCGTCATTGGGTAAGAGATTACCGGCCAAGGTTGGGCCGAGCAGGGAAGCTTCTCAGTGGCCTCTTGATGAGGGCTTTGATCCTTAGCGCGTGTTTCCCCCAATCAGAGCAACGCTTTGTTCAAAATTCAAATTTTGAAATGAAGCAACGCTTCAGAAGCAGCGTCAAGTGCGCTGCGTCCTAAGCAGCGCACCACGTGCAAAGCACGTGTGCGCTGGCGCTAGGTGCGCTGCGCTGTGCTCTAAACAGCGCACCACATGCAAAACACGGGTGTGCTAGCGCTAGGTGCGCTGCCCTCTAAGCAGCGCACCACGTGCAAAGTACGGGTGCGCTAGCGCTGGAACTAAAAGCTCCCCACAGACAGATCTAAGATCCAATAATAATGATAAATTATTAATTAATCAGAATTAAATTCTGCTAAGAAAAGATTCCTTAAAATTTTTCCAAACAACAAGATTGTGCTCTGTAAATCAGAGCACCGTTGGATTAATGATCTAATGGTGATTAAAAATCACCAAAATACAGAATAAATTCTGTATGGAAAAGATTTCCCAATCTTGTTAATAACAAGAAGATTACCTTCTGTAAATCAGAAGCCCTTGGATCAAAAATCTAATGATGGGAAATTCCCCAAATCAATTAGAGAAAAGATCTCCTTAACTGATTGAACTGATAAGCTTGCCCTATAAAAAGGCCCCTAAACTTCACGTCTCATGGACAGAAGATATACAGAAGCATAGAGAGGAACCCCCCAAGAAGTTTTGAGAAAACCTCAGAAAGAAGAGCCAAGCTCTCGATAGAAGAACTTCTTTTCTTCAAGGTAAAAGAACAGAGAGATGAAATTATCTCATAATTAAAAAGAAGAATTTACTTCTTTCTCACAGATCATAGATCTATAAGACTAAAGTCTTTCTCAAAGAGATCATGAACATCTCACTATAAAAAGGGGGGAGAATAATTCAATTCTCTTAAGGATCACAGATCCATAAAAGCAAAGCCTTTCATCAATATAAGAGATTAAAACATCTCCTGTGAAGCTAAAAACTTTATTCTTAGATCTATGAAACAAAGTCTCTTAAAAGAGGATTTAATTCTCAGTGCATAGCGCTGCATAAAAGAGCCTTAGCGCTTCGTATTAAAAAGCGCTTCAGCGTACCGGAACTAGCACACAACGCTGTATAGAAAAGAGCCTTAGCGCTCCATATTAAAAAAAAGAATCTCAGCATTCCTGATCTGGCGCGAAGCGCCGAGCGCACCACGTGCTCCTCACGTGTGCGCCACTCAACAGTTAGCGCTCTGCGCTCTTGAACTAGCGCTTTGCGCTAAACGCACCACGTGCTCCCCACGTGTGCACCACTATACAAGCAGCGCTTGCGTTCATAAGATAGCGCTCTATGCTCATAAACTGGCGCAATGCGCCCATCATCTGATGCTTAGCGCCAAGCGCAACACATGTCCCCCACGTGTGCGCTACCCAGCAAAAGCGCAACACGCTCATAAACTAGCGCACTGCGCTCTTTGATTGGCGCAAAGCGCCAAGCGTACCATGTGCTGCGCTGATAGAACATAAATTGTTTTTTAATAAGCTCCGAGCTCTGATGAATGCTCAGCATTCAATAAAAGACAAAATATTGTTAGAATCCAAATCAATGCTCAGCATTATCAAATGTTTAAACATTTTAAATGAGTGGGCCGAGCCCAAATTGGCTATAAACCCCTCATTCAGATTAATTAAGCCCATATGCTCACAAATCTTTTGATCTTAGTCTCAAATTGGACTACAGGTCTCTCAACCAAAATTGGTTCAATGGTACATCTCTTTACTCCTCTGATATTTGTCGTTGTAATCCTTCAACGTCTTCAGAGAGGTGACGGGTCCCGACAACCATACATTTCATAGACTATGATATCCTTAACCTCGGACTGTGGGGTCCTTAAACCCACGGACTATGATGTCCTCGGACTGTGGGGTCCTTAAACCTATGGATTATGATGTCCTTAACCTCGGACTGTGGGGTCCTTAAACCTATGGATTATGATGTCCTTAACCTCGGACTGTGGGGTCCTTAAGCCCATGGACTATGATGTCCTTAACCTTAGACCACCATGTCCTTAAACTGGTAATCGACCGCAATGTCCCTAAACTAAACAACAGAGCCCAAATGCTCTTTTGTTGGATCTAAATGATCCTGTTAAGTAGATCTTAGTCTAAAATTAGACTAACGTATCCTTAACAAATTGTTAAGTAGATCTTAGTCTAAAATTAGACTAACATATCCTTAACAAACGTTTAAGTTGATCTTAGTCTCAAATGAGACTAACGTATCCTTAAACCCAAACCAAAACCCAAATCTAAGAAAATACGGATTTGGACTAATCCACGCCCTACGGACGACAACATAAATTAGTCTCCTATATAATCCACATGCAACCAAAAATAAAACAAACACACACGACACGAAGTGACCATCTGGAGAAAAAGAAAGTTGTTACCGCGATGCGGTAGCGTAATTAACTGCAGGGGCTTGCGCCTGCAGGGAAGAGCGTCCCCACAATCAAAACCCCCTCAAATGAGGGGGAATCTGACGAAGTCTGCTACATCGGCCGCATCCGTCTAAACCTTCGATACATAGTGCCATAAATCAACTTGGCATCTTCGGAGAGGTGGACGGATAGCACCAATTAGAATCTGCCCCAAATTCAGGCAAGACGGACCTACGTGGTCTCGTCTCCGTGTTTCGGCGGGGAACAGATTCTGGCACGCCCGGTGGGACCTCTTCCTCTTTCCACTCCACACTTCGTGTGTCGTGTTTCGCGAACGAATCGCAGTTTGACATGGTTTCCCCTGGATTCGAGGTACTTAGATTTGGTGTCTTGCTCCGTGCAAAAAAAAAAAGATCAATAGCTTCCAACTGCACCAACTGCAACAATTGCAACAACTCCCGCTATGTCCTCGCAAGAGGAGTGACTTATGGGTCTCAAGCGGCCTCCCTTTTTACCATGCCAGTGGAGCAGGTAACTCAAGCCACCACTGGGCTATTATTCGCGATCATGCTCCCACCGATGGACTTCAACGCCCCTGTACCATTGCAAGAAGCTCCGAAGAGCTCGGTCTTTAATCGGTTCACAACTACCGCGGCCCCTCTCAACGGGTCGTCCAGCTCCAACGTCTCAGTCTTTGACAGACTGGGCCAAAGCTCATTTGGGCCCATGAAGAAGCCCGCGATACCAGAAAGGGTTATCCCTGAGAGGATAGCCATTCTTGCTCTTGAAGACGTCAAAGCGGCTTCTCCTGCCAAAGGGTCGGTCTTCACAAGACTGACTGTTTCAGCTTCCGTTTCAGGTGGAATCGTCAAGGCTGCTTCACCTGCTCGGAAGTATGCTTTTGATAGGTTGGCTATCCCCACTTAGCGGACATCAGTCTTCAACAGGTTGACAACGACAGCTTCTGATCAAGACAGGGGGCATGAGGAAGTCACCCCTATAGCAAAGACAATCCCAAAGGCTCGATACGCTCGACGTCGCCACTGACGCCGAGTAAGGAAGGCTGGGGCAACTCCCCTTCTGGACTGACTCCGCCAGCTCCCATGGTGGAAGTCGATGCTGCTGTTATGACTGGGAACAGCTTCGAACCGCTTAGGATGGTCCGCAAGAACTCTCCAACTGCCATGCTGAAAAGATCTCCCCCACCTGTGGAGAATGCTACAGAAAAGAAGCCGGAGCAGCCCCCTCAGCGGTTGTCCTCCAAAATTTACAAAATCTGGCGACAGGTCCAGGAATCGGTGATTGACCAGGATTACTCTCGCCGACCAAAGAAGATTAAAACTCGGCAAGAAAAGAGCCATCCCGTGGTACCACAGAAGATGTCATCCTTCTGGGTGCCCGCTGCAACGGCTCCCTCAACGTCAACCGCTCACAAGAAAAGGAGGCCGGAGAAAGCCCCTGTGACCGCGGCGAACCGCAAGGACACTGAACCTAAACGCCCCAAATCTGGGGGCATGGTAACACATACCATTTATATAGCTTCTGGAAAAGAGGAAAGCCGTGCTTCTACGGGTCATCGATCGCTTACCCGATCGATAACAAAGGCTCAGGAGCAACAGCAACAAAAACTTCAGGAGATGCTGACTGCAATGGCGGCACTCACTGGGCCAAAAGAAAATCTAGAGACCTCAGAGCAACGTCGGGAACAAGAAACTGATACTGAATTCCTCCGAAGAATACTCGAGAGGAAAGAAAAAGAGGCCGCGGAACAAGCGGCCAACATAAAACGAATGGCTCCTTTGTTCCAAGACATGGCCGGGATGATGTTACAGCCGGAACCTCCAGCTGAAGACCCCCCGATTATCATTGAAGACGACAGAGGGGAGACATCGAACTCTCCTCCGGCTCTTTCAGTAGCCAAGGAGGAGACCATCTCCAAGGCCGCTCTGGATGATTACATCGCTCAGCAAATACGAGCTCATCAAGCGAATGAAACGGCCGGGCAGATCATTAAGACTGGACGACCCTATCCGGGCTGGTATGACCAAATAAAGTACCCGCTGGGATACACGATCCCCAAATTCCACGTATATAAGGGGACGGGAAATCCGCATCAGCACGTCGCTCAATTCAGAGCCTTATGTGGCAATACTAGGGGTGACGATAAACTGCTACTTCGCCAGTTCGTCAGCAGCTTGTCGGAGACAGCGTTCGAATGGTATTCGGAGCTTCCCAACGACTCCGTCAAAACTTTTGCAGAGATGGAACTACTATTCACCCAGCGTTTCGCGAGTGCTAATGAACGCACCCTGATTACCGCATTGATTAATGCCAGGGTAAAGCCTGGAGAGACATGGGTTCAGTATGCAATACGGTGGCGGAATTTATGGTCGAAATGCGAGCAGCGCATCGAAGAAGCTCCCGCGGTAGGCATGTTCGTGGGTACTCTTGATCCACAGGCGACCATTTCCCAATTCATGATGTTTTTCAAGCCGACTACTTTTCAGGCCTTGATTGACAAGCTGGCCCAAATGGATCAGATGGGTCATAGACCATCTCTTTCGAAGCTGGAATCTCGGAACGAAAAAGGGAAAGGGAAAGCGACCTTCGTTGCCAATACTCAACAACAGCCGAGCAACTTAAATCCGGTTGTTCGCCAAAACAACGCGCGCTCACGTCCAGCCCTCGAGGAGAGACTGGGACGTCCTTACTCGTTTCCCCGGGATAAAATGAGGAGACTGTACGAGCTGGCAGTACGCAACAGACTCATCAGTCTGCCGGATCCAAAACGTCTGTTGCAGCTAGGCGATGTCAACAATCCTGATTATTGCCCTTACCACCAAGCAGTAAGCCATCCAATCGAAGATTGCTTCGTCTTCAAAGGATGGATTGAGGACCAATACCAACAGGGCAAATTCGCGCTGTCTGAAAAATGGAAGATGAACCTGCCACAACCACATGATCCGAAAAAGATGGACATGCCGGGGGTATCGTGTTCATTCATAGGGGAAGCTCCGTGGGAGGTCGCTTTTTCAACCAAAACAAAAAGAATGCTGAAGGATCTCCAAACATGCCTGGCGATTAGATGGAAAAATCAGCTAGAACCCGAGATCATCGAAAGAATGCTGAAGCCGCGCCCAACTCCAAAAATTGGTGGTGATAGTCAAAGCGCTCGCACCCAGCCGTCAAAGTCTTCGAAGAAAAAGAAGAAGACCAAAAATCCTGTGAAGCCTGATGACAAGCGCACGGAACTGCAAAAACATATTGACGCGCTGGAAGAATATAATCAGAAGGCACGGACCCGAGTCATACTCCAAGAATTTCTCAGCCACGTCCTTCAGGACAGAGATGATGACAATGGAGAAGACTCGTCGGATGAACCTGAGGATTATGTGGCAAGCTGCCATATGATCTCTCACTCGTTGATAAACGGTGAAGAAGCTTCTGACGCAAAGAAATTGGGGGCAGATCCTGAGCCGGAACTTCTAGGACTATCAGACGAAATGATTGACGCATTCCTGAACGAAGCTCTTCTGAAAAGCAAAGCTGATCAGGAGCGCGTGATGGCCATATTTGAAAAGGCCAAATGCCGGCAACTAGACGAAAGGGTTGAAACATTACCACCAGATCAAAGCATCCCTATCGCCAGCAAAAGCAAGCTTAAAGTAAGGAAACGATTCGCTAGGGCCCTGTCAATAGGAATAAAGTTGCCATCTTTCAGAGAAAATTCTCCTGGCGGTATACATCTTGATGAAGCGGACATACATCCTAACTTCTGCTTATACCATCATAGGATTGCACACCCTACCGAGGAGTGCATAGCCTTTAAAAACTGGTGGCAGGGATATGTTGCCCACCGACAACACGTTCAACGAGTGAAGCACAAGGCTCGTCAGGAACAGAAAAGCACGACATATGAGCGCAAAAGAGCCACTGGCAACTGTCACATAGTCGACAACAAGGGATCGCAGGTTATCACATTTGGAAGCGACTCTGACGAAGAAATCTCCCTCAGCCCTCTCTTCAAGGAATCTACCTCCGACACAAAAGATGCGAAGACTTGCGAGAAAATCTAGCTGCGTAATCATACGTTGCCCGAAAAATTTCGGACCCATGACCGAAACGTTTTTAAACTACTACAAACCCGCAGCATCGCCAGGCTGACATGGTAATAAAAAAAGGGTACGTCCACAAGCAAGATGGGCACGGATGAAAACCCGAAAGGGATCCGTGAGTAAAAACAGCAGGACTACCGGCGAGTTTTGTGAAAACCCGAAAGGGCGCAATCTCGTTAAAAGACACTTGCAAGGTCCTCTCGACCCTGTAAGGAGAAACCACCCGCGTGAGATCCTTACGACTCACAAGAGAGAAACACACTTAGGAATCCTCATGATTCCTAGGGAGAACTTACACTTACGAGATCCTCACGACTCGTAAGGAGAATTCCTTTTTGAGACCCTCACGGCTCATAGGGCTCAAAAGCCTTAAGTTACAGGGATCTGAACCTGTTCTTAAGCCATCACAATCTCCAATTTTGCCCTACAAGCGTCTCGACCCTTGTATACAATCCACGGGCGCGAATAAACATTTCCCTAACAAAGTCCCACCGGCGACTTGGGATATATCTACACGGTGAACAACCCTTGTAAGTCCTCTCGACTTATAAGGAGAAAGCACTCTTGTAAGATCCTTACGACTTATAAGAGACCATACACTTAAGACTCATCACGATTCTTAAGAAGAAAACCCACTTACGAGATCCTCACGACTCGTAGGGAGAAATACCTTCATGAGACCCTTACGGCCCATGAAGTCAGAAGTCTTAGTCGACAGGATCCTAACCCTGTTTACTAAGCCACCTTTGTTCGACATCCACAAAGGCAAATGATGATTCGCTCCTGGCAATATCCCAGTTGTAGCGATGCTGATGCCTGAATCGGTATCAAATCACAAATTCGCAGCGAAAAGCCAGCGAGCCATAAATGCATATGAAATAGCCGAAATGATGGGGCAACTTGCATAAAAATCAGCAAGTAAAAAAAATGTATGCATATAAAATAGCCGAAATGATTGGGAAACTCGCAATAAAAAGCATCGAGTAAATAAAACAAATAGCCGAAATGATTGGGCACCGCGAAAAATAGCCGAAATGATTAGGCAATCGCGACTTTCGCGATATAAAAGCTGAAATGATAGAGCATCGCGGAAAGAAAAAATATATATAAAATGAAACTTTTTGCCCTACAGGTAAGATCACATCGATCCCTGTATACAATCCATGGGCACAAACAAAGAAGGAACTATACCTTCCGACCAGGCTCCATCAGAAAAGAAGCCAAATCTTGACGGTTCATAGACAACCTAGAGACCACCTCGACATTCGTCTCGTTACAGCAGACATGACGTCAGCAAAGCGGAGTGACGGCAAAATCCTAGCTCCACCTCAGCATCCGTCTCGTTACACCAGACGCAATGTCAACAACGGCATTCCTTCACAGTCCAGAAGGATGCAGATGCAACGTCAACGAAAGACCTTACGGTCGAAACAAAGCGGAGTGATGGTAAAATCCCAGCTCCACCTCAACATTCGTCTCGATACAGCAGACGCAATGCCAACAAACAAAGCGAAGGCCAAATTCCTAGTTTCAGGGTCTTGACGGCAACTCATATAAAACTTGAAAGACTATCGGAGATCATCCCACACCAGCGCGGAGTGATCACCACCTCAACGTTCGTCTCGATACATCAGACGAGATGCCACTACAGCGTCCTTCCTCCAACAGGATTCGGACACGCTAAAACAAATGAAGCAAAGGCCAAACTCCTAGCTTCAGGGTCTTGACGGCAACTCATATAAAACCTGAAAGACTGTCGGAGATCATCCCACACCAGTGCGGAGTGGTCACCACCTCGACGTTCGTCTCGATACAGCAAACGAGATGTCACCACAGCATTCCTCATTCCAGCAGGACTCGGATGCAACATCACCAAACAGAGCCACGGCATAGTCCCTAATTCCAAATCTCGACGGTTCACAGACAACCTAGAGACCACCTCGACATTCGTCTCGTTACAGCAGACGCGACGTCAGCAAAGCGGAGCGACGGCAAAATCCCAGCTCCACCTCAGCATCCGTCTCGTTACACCAGATGCAATGTCAACAACGGCGTTCCTTCGCAGTCCAGCAGGATGCAGATGCAACGTCAACGAAAGACCTCACGGTCGAAACAAAGCGGAGTGATGGCAAAATCCCATCTCCACCTCAACATTCGTCTCGATACAGCAGACGCAATGCCAACAAACGAAGCGAAGGCCAAATTCCTAGCTTCAGGGTCTTGACGGCAACTCATATAAAACCTGAAAGACTTTCGGAGATCATCCCACACCAGCGCGGAGTGGTCACCACCTCAGACGTTCATCTCGATACAGCAGACGAGATGTCACTACAGCGTCCTTTCTCCAACAGGATTCGGACACGCTAAAACAAACGAAGCGAAGGCCAAATTCCTAGCTTCAGGGTCTTGACGGCAACTCATACAAAACCTGAAAGACTATCGGAGATCATCCCACACCAGCGCAGAGTGGTCACCACCTCAACGTTCGTCTCGATACAATAGACAAGATGTCACCCCAGCGTTCTTCCTCCAGCAGGACTCAGACGCGACAATCAAACAACGGAGCCATGAAAAAATCCCTAGTTCCAAACCTCGACGGTTCACCAACAAGCTAGAGACAACCGCGACATTCATCTCGATACAGCAGACGCAGTGCCGGCAAACGAAGCAAAGGCTAAATTCCTAGCTTCAGGGTCTTGACGGCAACTCATATAAAACCTGAAAGACTATTGGTGATCATCCCACACCAGCGCGGAGTGGTTATGACTCATCGGGGCTCCCCAAACTGAGCCTAACCTCAAGTAAAAAGCGGCATGGCAAAATTCCTAACGCTTGCTCTTCTGACGGTCAAACTGCCTAGGAAGATTGCTTGAAGACGTCTTGTCCAGCACCCGAAGGGATCAGAGACACGACAGTCGCAAGGCTACTCGAACAGCAAGATTGCCTATCGAGGGATACATCAGTCAACGCGACGGTACGACGGACAAAACCCTAGTACCACAGACCCTAACGGACCTCTGTCGTAAAGAGCAGAGGTTAACTGTGACGTTATGACATTCTTGCGAGAACTTCTCGACTCATCTCGACCCGTGAGGAAATTAATGTCTTTGCGAGAACTTCTCGATTCGTCTTGACTCGTAAGGAAAAGCCTTAGGCAATGGAGATAAGGACATGTTTCCTAAGCACTGGGGCCCTGCAAGTCGGTCCAAAATGGACTCTTGCATACTATTCACGGGCCACACTCTCCAAAGTCGAATCTCGACAAGGAGGGAAACAACCACTTACGAGTCCTCTCGACTTATAAGAGGGAAAATTCTCTTGTGAGATCCTTATGACTCTCAGGAGATAACACACTTAGGAATTCTCACGATTCCTAAGGAGAAAATACACCTATGGGATCCTCTCGACCTGTAGGGAGAAAAGTCTTTATGAGACCCTCACGGCTCATAAAGTTGAAAAGCCTTAGGCAGCAGATTTGAACCTGCTTCCTAAGCCGTCGCTACCTCTCAAAGAGTTCAAGATAGAATGCTCTCTCTATCATCTACAGCTTACACTTGCTAAAAGTAACATGCCAGCAACAAAGAAAAAGAGAAGAAAGCGATGGTTAGGAGAATATTTGATTCGCATTCAAAGCGCACCCATTCATGCATGAGCGAAAAGGTTTAATGCATAAGATAAACACATGGAAATGGAAAAGCTTGCCATTCATACTTCAGAAAATTCATACATTAATGAAAGCGGTAAACAAAAACGCCATTAAAATGTTTATAAAGGCAAAACATCAAATCCAGGACATGGATTGAGAAATTTAAGAGTGAGGCCATCCAAAATTTTTCGGGCCTCTCGGACCATCTTCATATGCATCCTTTCACGATCACAAGCGTCAGGATCCCCACCGATGTCCTCCACCCTTCGATAAGCAGCAAGTATCGCCGCCTGTTGAAAAGCTTGATGCAGGATATCAACAAGATTGTCTCGCCTTTTCTTTGAGATTAAGCCCATCAGATACACCAAGTGCACCTTATCTTCGGCGTCGTCCAATGCTTTAAGCGGCATGTCGGCGTAAAATAGAGGAAGTGCTCCCCAGATCGCTCCCACAATAAGCTTCAAGAGAGAGGAACGACGATGGAGCAGTCGACCATTGTATGCATCAAAGCGACCCATAATTTCAGCACACTGGGCGTTGGTAAATTCTTGGTTTTGAGAACGGCAGAGTGCGCGAATGTCTCCGGAAGAAATAATCTCGTCGAGATCATACATATGAGCGTCCATAAAGTCTGAAAAGGAAAATCAGTGAGAGTTAGTGGACAGACCGATTAAAAGAAAGTTTATTGAAACAAACACGGGATTTAAACAACTCTTGATATCTCCAAGGAAGAAATAAGTGCTAATTAAATCACCCAACAAATTTAATCCTGTGCAATCAAGAAAGGAATCCTAAAAAGGATTTCGCATTTAATAAAAAGGTTTCTCGGGCCAAGGAGTTAAACTCCTCGAGAGCAATGCTCTGCAGACAGGAATGACACCTGTCGAAGTCAATTATGAGGGGAATTAAAAATTCTCCAGGAATTCTAAGAGCCTTGCTCTGTAAAAATGATGGAATAACCCATCAGAAAAATTAAAATAAATTTTTTAATGAATTAAAATTCTGAGATCTTCAAAATCCATGAACAAACTCTTAAAAGTTCTTCATAAGAGATTAACAAATCTTCATTATTCAGGAGAGCAAAGCTCTGTTAATGGGTAAAACCCTAATAACATTTTTTTGGATCTAAGATCTATGAAGAGCAAAGCTCTGTTAATGGGTAAAACCCTAAAAACATTTTGAGATCTATGATCTGAGGAAGAGCAAAGCTCTATTGATAAAGTTCAAATCTTATCAAAATTTAGCAGTGTTTTGACTCTTGAAGGTTCTTAAAATGAAGAGCTATGCTCTGAAAGAGAATAAAAATTCTCAGAAGGCAAAAATGAAGATGAACAGAAATCATCACAAGGGCCAAGTATCCTATGTATAGGCACTGAGATGCCTTTTCAGCTTCTGAGTTGATCCAAGGGCGCAGATGCTGCCACCACTGCACTCACATGTGGGCCACGTGAGCGCAACGGTGGGGGGGCATTTGTTTCCCTCAATCAGAGCAAAGCTCTGTTCAAAATTCAAATTTTGAAATGAAGCAACGCTTCAGAAGCAGCGCCAAGTGTGCTGCGCCCTAAGCAGCGCACCACGTGCAAAGCACGGGTGCGCTAGTGCTGGAACTAAAAGCTCCCCACCGACAGATCTAAGATCCAATAATAATGATAAATCATTAATTAATCAGAATTAAATTCTGTTAAGGAAAGATTCCTCAAAATCTTTCCAAACAACAAGATTGTGCTCTATAAATCATAGCACCGTTGGATCAATGATCCAATGGTGATTAAAAATCATCAACATACATAATAAATTCTGTATGGAAAAGATTTCCCAATCTTGTTAATAACAAGAAGATTACCTTCTGTAAATCAGAAGCCCTTGGATCAAAGATCCAGCGATGGGAAATTTCCCAAATCAATTAGACAAAAGATCTCCTTAACTGATTGAATTGATCAGCGTGCCCTATAAAAAGGCCCCTAGACTTTAAGTCTCATGGACAGAAGATATACAGAAGCATAGAGAGGAACCCCCCGAGAAGCTTTGAGAAAATCTCAGAAAGAAGAGCCAAGCTCTCGATAGAAGAACTTCTTTTCTTCAAGGTAAAAAAACAGAGAGATGAAATCATCTCATAATTAAAAAGAAGAATTTACTTCTTTCTCATAGATCATAGATCTATAAGACTAAAGTCTTTCTTAAAGAGATCATGAACATCTCACTATAAAAAGGGGGGAGAATAATTCAATTCTCTTAAGGATCATAAATTCATAAAGGCAAAGCCTTTCATCAATATAAGAGATTAAAACATCTCCTGTGAAGCTAAGAACTTTATTCTTAGATCTATGAGACAAAGTCTCTTAAAAGAGGATTTAATTCTCAGTGCATAGCGCTGCATAAAAAAGCCTTAGCGCTCTATATTAAAAAGCGCTTCAGCGCACCGGAACTAGCGCACAGCGCTGTATAAAAAAGAGTCTTAGCGCTCCATATTAAAAAGAAGCATCTCAGCGTTCCTGATCTGACGCGAAGCGCCGAGCGCATCACGTGCTCCTCACGTGTGCGCCACTCAACAGTTAGTGCTCTACGCTCTTGAACTAGCGCTTTACGCTAAGCGCACCACATGCTCCCCACGTGTGCGCCACTATACAAGTAGCGCTTGTGTTCATAAGATAGCGCTCTGCGCTCATAAACTGGCGCAATGCGCCCATCATCTGACGCTTAGCGCCAAGCGCAACACGTGTCCCCCACATGTGCGCTACCCAGCAGAAGCGCAACGCGCTCATAAACTAGCGCACCGCGCTCTTTGATTAGCGCAAAGCGCCAAGCGCACCATATGCTGCACTGATAAAACATAAATTGTTCTTTAATAAGCCTAGAGCTCTGATGAATGCTCAGCATTCAATAAAAGACAAAACATTGTCAGAATCCAAATCAATGCTCAGCATTGTCAAATGTTTAAACATTTTAAATGAGTGGGCCGAGCCCAAATTGGCTATAAACCCCTCATTCAGATTAATTGAGCCCATATGCTCATAAATCTTTTGATCTTAGTCTCAAATTGGACTACAGATCTCTCAACCAAAATTGGTTCAAGGGTACATCTCTTTACTCCTCTGATACTTGTCGTTGTAATCCTTCAACGTCTTCAGAGAGGTGACGGGTCCCGACAACCATACATTTCATAGACTATGATGTCCTTAACCTCGAACTGTGGGGTCCTTAAACCCACGGACTATGATGTTCATAACCTCGGACTGTGGGGTCCTTAAACCCACGGACTATGATGCCCTTAATCTCGGACTGTGGGGTCCTTAAACCCATGGACTATGATGTCCTTAACCTTGGACCACCATGTCCTTAAACTAGTAATTGACCGTAATGTCCCTAAACTAAATAATAGTGCCCAAATGCTATTTTATTAGATCTAAATGATCATGTTAAGTAGATCTTAGTCTAAAATTAGATTAACTTTTCCTTAATAAATTGTTAAGTAGATCTTAGTCTAAAATTAGACTAACGTATCCTTAACAAACGTTTAAATTGATCTTAGTCTCAAATGAGACTAACGAATCCTTAAACCCAAACCAAAACCCAAATCTAAGAAAATACGGATTTGGACTAATCCACGCCCTACGGGCGACAACATAAATTAGTCTCCGTATACAATCCACAGGCAACCAAAAATAAAACAAACACACACGACACGAAGTGACTATCTGGAGAAGAAGAAAGTTGTTACCGCGATGCAGTAGCGTAATTAACTGCAGGGGCTTGCGCCTGCAGGGAAGAGCGTCACCATAATCAAAAACCCCTCAAATGAGGGGGAATCTGACGAAGTCTGCTACATCGGTTGCATCCATTTAAACCTTCGATACATGGTGCCATAAATCAACTTGGCATCTTCGGAGAAGTGGACGGATAGCACCAATTAGTATCTGCCCCGAATTCAGGCAAGACGGACCTACGCGGTCTCGTCTCCGTGTTTCGATGGGGAACAGCGCGGCAGGGCAAGGAGTTGCCTGCTAAGAATGAACCGAGCAGGGAAGCTGCTCGGTGGCCTCTTGATGAGGGCTTCGATCCTTGGCGTCGTTAGGTAAGAGATTACCAGTCAAGGATGGGCCGAGCAGGGAAGCTGCTCGGTGGCCTCTTGATGATGGCTTTGATCCTTAGCGCGGGAGGGTAAGGAGTTGCCTGCTAAGGATGGACCAGACAGGAAAACTGCTCGGTGGCCTCTTGATGAGGACTTTGATCCTTAGCACGGGAGGGCAAGGAGTTGCCTGCTAAGGATGGACCGAGCAGGGAAGCTGCTCGGTGGCCTCTTGATGAGGGCTCTGATCCTTGGCGTCTTTGGGTAAGAGATTACCAGCCAAGGATGGACCGAGCAGGGAAGCTGCTCGGTGGCCTTTTGATGAGGGCTTTGATCCTTGACGTCGTTGGGTAAGAGATCACCAGACAAGGATGGACCGAGCAGGGAAGTTGCTCGGTAGCCTCTTGATGAGGGCTTTAATCCTTAGCGTCGTTGGGTAAGAGATCACCAGCCGAGGATGGACCGAGCAGGGAAGCTGCTCGGTGGCCTCTTGATGAGGGCTTTGATCCTTAGCGTGGGAGGGCAAGGAGTTTCCTGCTAAGGATGGACCGAGTAGGGTTGCTGCTCGGCTTTGCGAGGTTCTGTCTAACCTTCCTTGGTGTGTGAACATCGGGAAGAGTGACCATCGCGGACGACACATGTCAGGAACGCATGGGGGAGGCGAAGCGTCTCGAAGGGCCGCGTCGGTCCGACTTTGGTTCGTCGAGAAATAAGGGATATCTGCCATGTGGCGGAGCGGTATTTGAGTAATTTAGGTGGATCCCAGGATTCGCGCCCATGCGCACGCGAATTTAGGTCCTTAGGGATCCTGTTTGGGGTTATAAATAGAGAAGGGTGTGTTGCCCATACTTAGGTTTGCACCCCGAAAAATAATAATGGACGGATTCCCTTTCTCCATTTTCGAGATCATTTCCTTCGAAGACGTATATATGTATGATCAGCGGATCTCCGAGGAGGTGTTGCAGGTGGTGGTTTGGCGTGTTGAGGATCATGTCAGCCGCCTGCTTCCCCGGCGATCACTCCTACTCCAGCTGCTGATGTATTCGATTTGGAGGGCATCGCCGGGGCTGCACAACCCCTTGTCCGAACAGCTGAAGGATGAGGCGGTTGGCAAGCGGAGATCACTATGTCGTCTCGGCCTGATCTCGAAGAATCGGCGGGATCGATCGGTGGCACTCGTCCTAGAGTGTTACGGACAAAGGCGTCTTGCCGATGAGTGCCCGCGCGTAGAGCCCTCCGGCCCGTCTGTGTCCTCGAGGGTTCGCGGACAGCATCAGAGGCAGAGGTTCGAGGCGGCCAGGGCTCGGCTGACGGCAGTTTCTTCGGAGTACCACGAGCAATGCTTCTTGCACTCCCTCCCTCTGCTGTTGTAAGAATTTTTCTTTTTGATGTAAGGCTGAGGAGCCAACAATACCTTTCGAATAAATAAAATTCTCTTTTTTTGCGATGTTCCATTGTTTCCCTCTTATTATTAAATAAAAAGAACTTTAGAAAGATTTGCATCGCTTTTATGAAAGAAGAAATATACATTCATAGATATTCTTTTCAGAGGTACAGCTTGAGCTTCTCGGCGTTGTAAGGCTGTGGAAATTTGCGACCATTCGCATCTTCTAAACGATAGGCTCCGTCGGACAGGACCTCGGAGACGAGGAAGGGTCCGTCCTATTTCAGGAAAAACTTATGCATCTTGCCTTGATCGAAGAACTCGTTCTGCCTTAGGACTAAATCTCCGGTTTTGAAAAAGCGACGCTTGACCCGCGCGTTGCAGTAGCGGGTGGTTTGCTGTTGATAAGTGGAAGCTCTGATCTGAGCCAGGTCCCGTTTCTTTAACAACACGTCTAGATTAGTCCGGAAGGCCGAGGTGTTAGCTTCGTCGTCGAAGTGCTCAACCCTGTAACTGGGCAGCCCGATCTCTTCTAGGACCATTGCCTCGGTGCCGTAGCAGAGGCTGAAGGGGATATCTCCGGTGGGGGTCTTCTTCGATGTGCGTAAGCCCATAAGACCCGGGGTAGTTCCTCGACCCAACTGCCTTGTCGTCCTTCTAGGTGTGTCCGAAGACCTCGGATGACGTCCTTGTTAACGACCTCAGCCTTCCTGTTGCACCGGGGATGCGCGACCGCGGCAAACTTCATCAGGATATGGTATTCGCTGTAGAATTCCTTAACTTTTTCGTTTTCGAAATTTGTCTCGTGGTCGGTGACGATACACCTCGGGATGCCGAACCTGAGTATTATGTTGTTCTGCAGGAATTTGATAGTCGAGGCGGCGTCCGGTTTCCTAATGGGGGAGGCCTCGATCCACTTGGTGAAGTAGTCCACCGCGACGAGGACGTACTTGTGTCCGCCTGTACCGATAGGGAACTGGCCTATCATGTCCATTCCCCACTGGGCAAACGGCCTGGGGGAGGTTAGGGCTGTTATCTCGGTTACCAGAAAGCGAGGTGTGCTGCCATGGAGTTGGCAGCTTTTGCACCTCCTCACGAGCTTCTGGGCATTCTGATGAATCGTCGGCCAATAATACCCTTGGAGCAGTATCTTCTGGATTAAGGTGCGGGCCCCTTGGTACGCGCCGCCGACCCCTTCGTGAATCTCATGGAGGACGTAGTCGGCCTCGTGGGGGTCGATGCACCGGAGCAGGGGTTGAGTGAGGATTTCTTGTAGAGGTTCCCGTTGCTCCAGACGAAAAGGCGAGCTTTGGCTCGGAGACGGCGGGCTTCCCCTCGATCTTCTGGGAGTATACCTTCCCTCGACAACACCACGAGGGGCTTCCTCCAATCCCAGTCTTCTTCCCGGACTGTGTACACTTGAAGTGGCGTCGCCCCGTCTTCCACGCTGGGCCGTGGTAAGATCTCGAAGAGGATGTTTCTCTTGTTGTTGGCCGTATAAGATGAAGCCAGCTTACTCAAGGCGTCGGCCTGGGCGTTTAGCTATCTGGGGATCTGCTCCACTTGGACTGCGTCGAAGTCTTTTCGTAATCTTTTCACCTCGGCCAGATACTTCACTATCAGAGGCTCCCATGCCTCGAATCGGCCGGTCAATTGGCCAATGACTAGAGCGGAGTCGCTGGGGATCCGGGTCGTTTTCAGCCCCACTCTGGAGGCTATCCGTAGTCCGGCCAGTAAGGCCTCGTATTCCGCTGCATTGTTTGAGGTTTTGAACCCGAGCTTCAGAGAATACTCCATCTCTTCCTCATTCAGGCCCCGAATGATGAGGTCGACACCACATCCTTCCTCGGTTAAGGACCCGTCAACTTAAAGGATCCAATCAGGGGCGGAGTCGGGCCTCTTATCGATTGAGGGTTGAGCTCCGGGGGCCAGCGTGGATTCTGCCTCTTTACTGGGGATGGTGCACTCGACGATAAAATCGGCCAGGGCTTGTGCCTTGATAGCCTGCCTTGGGCGGTATTTTATGTCGAACTGGGACAACTCTCACCTCCATTTCTACAAACGACCAGAGGACTCAGGGGAGGCAAGGATAGCCCCTAAAGGCCGCTCGGTAAGAACGAGGATGGTGTGCACCTGGAAATAGTGTCGTAGTTTCCTTGAGGCCACGATGAGTGCCAAGACGATCTTCTCTATGGACGGGTACCTCGTTTCCGCGTCCTTGAAGACGTGGCTCATATAGTATACCGGCTTCTGGACTCCCTCGACCTCTCGGACGAGCACCGAACCTGCAACTTGGTCGGACACCGCTAGATATAGCGATAGCTCATCCCCCTCAACTGGCCGGGTGAGCAGTGGGGGAGTCGTAAGGTGCCTCTTTAATTACTCAAAGGTGGTCTGGCACTCCTCTGACCATTTGAACCTTAGTATCTTCCTTAGAGCTTTGAAGAACAGGAGGCACTTTTCCCCAGATCTTTACATGAAATGACTCAGAGCGGCTACCCGCCCTGTTAGCCGCATGATTTTGACGTTGGTCTTGGGCGCGGCCATGTTGAGGACGGCGCTGATTTTCTCCGGGTCAGCCTCGATTCCACGGTGGGTGACCATGAAGCCGAGGAATTTTCCACCGGTGACCCCGAATGCGCACTTGGCGGGTTCAGTTTCATCTTGTACCTATGGAGGACGTCAAAAGCCTCGCCCAGATCCTTGTCGTGTTCATCCGACGAGGTTGATTTGAAGAGCATGTCATTGACCTAAACCTCCATGTTCCTGCCGATCTGTGGCTTGAACATCCGATTAACCAAGCATTGGTACGTAGCCCCGGCGTTTTTGAGGTTGAAGGGCATCACCTTATAGCAGTATACCGCCCGGTCTGTTGTGAATGCGGTGAGATCCTCGTCCGCCAGGTTCATACGGATCTGGTTGTAGCCGGAGAAAGCATCCATGAAGCTAAGTAGCTCGTGGCCTGCCGAACTGTCGACGAGCTGATCAATCCGAGGGAGGGGATAGTTGTCTTTCGGACAGGCCTTGTTGAGGTCAGTGAAGTCAACGCACATGCGCCACTTCCCGCTAGACTTTTTAACTATGACTACATTCGCCAACCATTCCGAGTAAGGCACGTTCCGAATGAAGTTGGCGGCGAGGAGCCTGTCTACCTCGTCCTCGATCGCTTTTTGTTTGATCGGGGCGAAGCTTCGCTTTTTCTGCCTGACGGGCCGGACCATAGGATCCATCCTGAGCTTATGTGATATGATTTTAGGGTCAATCCCCGGCATGTCGGCAGGCGCCCAAGCGAATACGTCCGAGTTATTTCTGAGGAAGTGGATCGGGTTGTCTCGGTGATTCTCCGTTAAGAGTGACCTGATCTGGACGATTCGCTCATTGTCCCTTTCTGTAAGGGGGACCTCAGTCAGTGGTTCCACTGGGGTTCCTCGGACCTCTTACTGCTCGTTTCAAGTATCCAGGGAACCCTTGATATCATCCTCGCACTCAAGGTCATTGTTTGGCCGCTCAGACGTAGATGTTGTGGTGAAGCAAACCTTTGCGGTTTGTTGGTCCCGGTAGGCCCGACCTATCCCGCCTTGGTCGAGAGGGAACTTTATTGCTATATGGTAGGTCGATATCTGGGCGCGGAGGGAGTTTAGTGTCGGGCGACCTAGGAGGACGTTGTAGGCCGACGAAATTCTCGTGACGATGAACTCCATAGGCACGGTGCGCGTACGACCCGCCTCTCTGATGTTAAATTAGAGGGTGATTACCCCTTCCGCCGGGATGGAGTGGTTAGTGAACCTCGACAGGATGTGGGCGGTCGGCCTTAGGTCCGACTGGGTGAGTCCCATACGCAGAAAGCAGTCATAAAAGATAATGCCCGCCGAGCTTCCCGAGTTGACCAAAATCCTCTGCACTTTGTAGCGGTGGACCTGGGCTGTGATCACTAGAGGGTCGTTGTGAGGCAGGGATATCCCGTGGATGTCCTTGTCGATAAAGATGATCGGCTCGGCCGCTTTAGCCTTCTTCCTTGGGTGGCTGGCAATCCCCTCGACCGGTAAGGGGTGCCACGTCTCGTCGGTCCCTGTCGTACCCCCCGCTGACACGACCATGATTTGGCCGATTGCCAACTCGCCGGGAGGGGGATGGTGCTCTTACTCACGGTCGGCTTGCCGCTTGTCTCGTAAGTACCTTACTAGGTGCCCCGAGCGGATCAACTCCTCGATGTAGTCTCGGAGCTACTTGCAGTTCTCGGTGGGGTGGCCCTGTGACCTGTGGAAAGCGCAGTAGGGGTCTCAGGTGCGCTTTGCCACCCTATTCGAGACTGGGGGGATTTTGAAAAACCTCTCGCCCTTTGCCTCCTCCAATAGTTCCGTCTGGGAGACGTTGAGCGGGGTGTATTCCTGAAACTTCGGGGAGTATGGCTGTGGCCGCTCAATCTTCTTTTTCTACTCCCTGGCCCTTTTCTTCTGATTGGCTTGCTCTGTCCGGGGCAGGTTGGCGTTCATCTCGGACTCAAGCTGGATCTCACGTTCGGTCCAGACCTTGATCTCGGCCATGGTCTTAGGTTGCGCTAATGCAAAGGAGCGTAGCCACTCCTTATGCCTAAGACCCGACCTAAGGGCCATAATGACCGTCTCGTCCCAGTACTCTGGGACCTCAAAGAGGGCGTTGTAGAAGCGGGTGACGTATCCTTTGAATGATTCTTTTTTCCCACTCTTTATGGTGAAGAGATGATCAACGGTCCACTTCTGCCGTCTGTTCCCAACGAAATAACCGAGGAATTGGGTGGCCAGCTCATCGAAAGTAGAGATTGAGCGTGGCATGAATCCTCAGAACCAGTCTCGTCCAGAGCGGATAGGAGTGGCGGAGAAAGCATGGCATTGCGCGGTGTCGGAATTGTCCTGAAAACTCATCCCGGCTGTGAACGTGTCCAATTGGTCTTTCGGGTTGGACTTCCCGTCGAAAAGGGAGACCTTCGGGGGCTTGTTCCGGGAGGAGACGTGGACGGCGAGTAGCTCTTTGATGAAGGGCTTCGTGAGCGAGTCGGTGACATATATAGCCCCGTCGCTTGGAGGACGATTTTCTCGATATATTCCTTCGATCTTCTTTTCGAGGGCGTCGAGTCGGTCGTGGTATCCCGACGATTCAGCATACTCTGATTTATGGCCTCTGTTGCTGGTGACATGCGCCGGACCACGGCTCTGGTTCCGTTCGATGAGGTTCCTTAGGTCCCCTGGTGAGGTCGTTTTTGAGTTACCGTGGTGAGTCCAGTCCGCGCGACCCTGTCGAGGAAGGGGGTGCTGGTCATGCCTGGGAGAAGGCGAGCTGACCGATACCTCATCGGGAGGGACAGGAGCACGATGGGCCTCAGGTCGGGGTGCTCTGGCAAGAGACCTTGGTGTGGAGCTGTGAGGCTGTAACGCTTTGAAATTCGTTAGATTAATTTTCGCGTTAATTAGCGGTAATGCGTGTTTTTCCTAAAATCTCCTAAATTTTAAATTTCCACTTAAACTAAAATAAAATCAGTTTTAATTGTGATAAGGTGTGTTTTATATATAATAGTGTTTTATTAATTATTAATTAGTTTAGTGTTCACATAATTAGAAAATTTTCTTAACTAATTTTCCTAAGCCAAATTTAGTTAACATGCACAACCCTAATCATCTAGGTTAAGTGTTACCTTGTAGTCATTTTCTTTTTCCCTCTTGCATGGTTCATATATCCTCACAAAAATCAAGTCAAACCCTTAATTAAAAATGAAAATAAAAGAATGGGAGGCATGGTTGGAATTAGGTGAAGAATGGCTTGACTTTTGACCATACTCCCTCACTCATTTCTCTCTCTCCCTCTCATTTTCTGGAAATTCAGCAGAGGCAACAGCAGCATACTCTTCATCTTCTTCTGCTTTGCTTCTCTTTGTATTCAAACAACAAATCCCTACACAAAAAACTCACCTTTTCTTCATAAAACCTTTGAAAAATGCCTCTTTTATGGGTCTTGGTGGCAAATCCGTGCCTTTGAAGGCAAGTGCAGCAAGTTAGGTTCCCCTAAGATCATTTGGAGGTATTAAACTCACCAAATCACTCTATTGCTTAACTTGTAGTTTTATTAGCTAAAAATTTTGTTTACGTTTTAGTGCTAATGAGATGGATTAAGTGAAGTTTAGGGTAAGCTAGGGTTTTTAAGGTTTGATTAACTTAATTAGGCGCTATTAATGTTGTTTAAACCAAGTTAATTTCTCAGGTTACACTAAAATACCATTTTGTATAAAATTAGTGTTAAATTAGCGTTTTTGTTAGAATTGTGCTCTTTTGTGATCTGCTTTCAACCCGGTTGCTTCAGGCAAAAGTTGCAATTACTGGAGCATGTACACTAGACCTAGACCACACACACGAAGCATGAGACCATACACCCTACCCCAGGCCGTAAATATATTTGTTCTGGCCGCAAATTGCGGCCAGATAGGAGAGTTGTGTGTTGGGTTTGGGTGGGTAGGAGTCTGCTGCATATTTAAGATCTTTGGTGTATGCAACTTTTTCTAATTATGCCTGTATCAAAATCTGGAGAAAAATACCCTACTTTCAATACTTTAAGCTTGCGCAACACGTGTGTTATGTGTGTGGGTTTAGTGGTTGCTGTGTGTTACAGCGTGTCGGGGTAGTTTCAGACGCGTATTCACACGTTTTAGCGTATCAGATACACACGCGTTTAGTTCGCGACGTGAGTGTTTCCCCCAATCAGAGTAAAGCTCTGTTTGAATTTCAAAAATTCAAAAATTGAAGCAACGCTTCAGATTCTTTGCGCTGCGCGCCACGTGTCAAAAGTTGACACGCCAGCGCAAGGAGCGCTGCGCCCAAGGCAGCGCACCCTCAATCTGAGCAAGGCTCTGTTTTAAAATTCAAATTTTAAAATAACTGAAGCAACGCTTCAGATCACTTGCGCTCTGCGCTGCGCGCCACGTGTCAAAAGTTGACACGCCAGCGCAAGGAGCGCTGCGCCCAAGGCAGCGCACCCTCAATCTGAGCAAGGCTCTGTTTTAAAATTCAAATTTTAAAATAACTGAAGCAACGCTTCAGATCACTTGCGCTCTGCGCTGCGCGCCACGTGTCAAACAGTGGTGCGCTAGCGCAGTTGCGCTGCGCTCTGCGCCACGTGTCAAACACAGACGCGCTAGCGCAGTTGCACTGCGCGACACGTGTCAAGCGCAGGCGCGCTAGCGCCAATTGCGCCAGCACTGGAATTTAAATAATAAATTATTAATTAACCAGAATTAAAATTCTAGAAAGATCTTTCCAATCTTATTAAAATAAGAAGATTGTCTTCTGTAAAACAGAGGCTTTAGGATCAAAGATCCAACGGTGGGGAAATATCCCCAGATCAATCAGAGAAAGATCTCTGTAACTAACTTAACAAACCAATTGGCCCTATATAAAGGCCCCTAGACTCCAAGTCTCACATATACAGACATACAGAAAAGAGAGAACCCTCTGAAAAATTTGAAAGGCAAGCCTTTGAAGAAAGAAAATCATCTTCTTCATCTTTGAAGGTAAAGAATCTGATTCTTGAAGCACAGAGATGAAAATACCTCATTAAAAAAGAAGAATCTCTTCTAAAAAGATCAAAGATCTAAGAACAAGATCAAGATCTTTAATAAAAAGAAAAAGATCAGAAAGATCTAATCATAAATTTTTTTTAAAGAAGTATTACTTCACAGATCATTTGATCTATATAAAGGCACAGCCTTTTGATAAGAATAAGAACCATTGGTTCTTGAATCTTGAGGTAAAACCTCTTTCATGAGAACAAGAAAAACTTGTTTCTTTGATCTGAATTGGATCAAGATGCGCTCTGCGCTATTGTACAGTGCCTTGCACTTTTGAAATGCGCCTTTGCGCTCCTTGGACTGGCGCACTGCACCAGAGCGCGCCACGTGTCAACCGCAGAATAATCTGCGCTTTGTGCTTCTAAAACAGCGTACTGCACTCTTGGGGTGGCGCACTGCATCAGAGCGCGCCACGTGTCAGCAGCGCACTGGCGCAGCGCACTGCGCTAACAGACTTGCACTTAGCAGAGCGTGACACATGTCACCTCCACATGCGCTAGCGCCTTGCGCTCTTTAATTGGCGCAAAGCGCCTGATAAGCCACGTGGCGCACTCTCAGACCACTGAAATGCTATGCATTATTAAAAAAAGGGCAGAGCCCAAGTAAAAGCCTAACATGCCAAATATAAATGCTATGCATTATTTAAAAAGGGCAGAGCCCAAGTAAAAGCCTAATAGGTAGAGCATTAATAAAATGTTGAACATTTTCAACTGGACTTAGCCTAATTCTGGCCGTAAGTCCTCAATACAAATTGAACTGAGCACAACTGCTCTCCCAATCAATTTACATCCGGTTCGAGGGTACATCTCTGAACTCCTATGATATTTGTCATTGTAATCCTTCAACGTCTTCAGAGAGGTGATGGGTCCCGACAGCCATATATTCCACGGACTATGATAAATCACCATGTCCTTAAACTGGTAATCGACCGCAATGTCTCTAAACTAAACAATAGAGTCCAAATGCTCTTTTGTTGGATCTAAATGATCTTGTTAAGTTGATCTTAGTCTGGAAATTAGACTAACGTGTCCTTAACAAACGTTTAAGTTGATCTTAGTCCAAAAATGAGACTAACGTATCCTTAAACCAAAAACCCCAAACCCAAATCTAAGAAAATATGGATTTGGACTAATCCACGTCCTACGGACGACAACACAAATTAGTCTCTGTATACAATCCACGGGCAACCGAACACAAAAACAAATACCCACGACACGAAGTGACCATCTGGAGAAGGAGAAAGTTGTTACCGCGATACGGTAGCGTAATTAACTACAGGGGCTTGCGCCTGCAGGGAAGAGCGTCCTCACAATCAAAAACCCCTCAAATGAGGGGGGATCTGACAAAGTCTGCTATATCAGCCGCATCCGTTTAAACCTTTGATACATGGTGCCATAAATCAACTTGGCATCTTCGGAGAGGTGGACGGATAGCTCCAATTAGCATCTGCCCCGAATTTCAGGCAAGACGTTTATCGCGTCTCCGCCGCGTCCTTCGGAGGGGAACAGATTCTGGCACGCCCGGTAGGACCTCTTCCTCTTTCCACTCCACACTTCGTGTGTCGTGTTCACGAAAGAATCGTGGTTTGCTATGGTTGCCTGTAGATTCGAGGTACTTAGATTTGGTGTCTTGCTCCGTGCAGAAAACAGAAGACCAATGGCTTCAAACTGCACTAACTGCAACCGCAACTCTCGCTCCGTCCCGTCCGGAGGAGTGACTTATGGGCCCCAAGCGGCCTCCATCTTCGCCTTGCCGGTGGAACAGGTAACTCAGGCCACCACTGGGCTTTTCTTCGGGACTATGCTCCTACCGATGAGCTTCAATGTCCCAATGTCATTGCAAGAAGCTCCAAAGAAGTCGGTCTTTGATCGGCTTACAACTACCGCGACCCCTCTCAACGTGTCGCCCAAGTCCAATGCCTCAGTTTTCAGCAAACTGGGCCAAAGCTCAATTAGGCCCATAAAGAAGCCCGCGATACCTGAAGCAGCCATCCCGAAGCGGATAGCCATTCCTGCTCCTAAAGTCGTCAAGGCAGCTTCCCCTGCTGGAAGGTCGATCTTCACAAGACTGTCTGTTTCAACTCCTACTCCATGCAAAGTCACGAAGGCTATTTTCCCTGTTCGAAAGTCGGCCTTCGCAAGACTGACTATCCCCTCTCAACGAACGTCAGTCTTCGACCGGCTAGCGTCAATAACAGCTTCTCCTCAAAACAGGGGGCATGACAAGGCCATCCTCATAGCCGAACCAACACCATCTGCGCGACACGCTCGACGTCGCCACTGGCACCGAGTGAGGAAGGCTGAAGGTAACTCTCCATCTGGATTTACTCCACCAGCTCCAACGGCGGAGATCGATGCTGCTGTTCCAACCGGTAACAGCTTTGAATTGCTGAACAAGGTGCGCAGGAACTCTCCTACCGCCATATTGAAAAAATCTCCTCCACTGGTGGAGAATGTTACAGAAGCAAAACTGGAACAGCCCCCTCAGCGGCTGTCCTCCAAAGTTTACAAAGTTTGGCGACGGGTCCAGGAGTCAGTGATCGATTAAGACTATCTCCGCCGACAGAAGAAGCTGAAGATTCAGCATGAAGAGAACCATCCTAGCAAGCCACAAAGGACGACTACCACCTGGGTGCCCGCTGCAACGGCCCCCTCAACGTCAACCACTCAAAAGAGAAGGAGGCCAGAGAAAGCCCTTATGAATACGGCAGAGCGTAAAGACGCCGAGACCAAACGCCCCAAGTCTGGGGGCATAACGGTCCATACTGTTTATATGGCTTTCGGAAAGGAGGAAAGCCGTGCTTCGATGGGTCATCGACCGCTCACTCGATCCGTGACCAAAGCCCAGGAGCAACAACAGAAGCTTCAGGAAATGATGACTGCAATGGCCGCACTAACCGGGCCAAAAGAAAGCTCGGAGGCATCATCAAAACAGCGTCACGAACAAGAAACTGACGCTGACTTCCTACGCAGAGTCTTCGAAAAGAAGGACAGAGAAGCAGCAGAACAAGCTGCCAATATAAAACAAATGGCGCTTCTCTTCTGAGACATGGTAGGATTGATGTTACAGCCGGATCCTCCAGCTGAAGATCCTCCGATTACCGTCGAAAACGAAAGAGGAGAAACATCAAATCCACCTCCGGCTCATTCAGCAGCCAAGGAGGAAACCATTTCCACAGCTACACTAGAAGACTATATAGCTCAGCAAATACAAGCTCACCGGGCAAATGAGGCAGCTGGGAAAATTGTTAGAACCGGACGACCCTATCCGGGCTGGTATGACCAAATCAGTTACCCGTCGGGATATACGATCCCTAAATTCCATGTGTAAAAGGGGACAGGGAATCCACATCAGCATGTCTCTCAATTCAGAGACTTATGCGGCAACACTGGAGGCAACGACAAACTGTTGCTTCGCCAATTCGTCGGCAGTTTAGCAGAAACGGCCTTCGAATGGTATTCGGAGCTGCCTAATGACTCCGTCAAAACATTTGCGGAGATGGAGCTGCTGTTTACACAAAGATTCGCGAGTGCTAGTGAACGCACCCCGATAACAGCACTGATTAATGCCAGGGTGAAACCTGGCGAGACGTGGGTCCAGTACGCTATCCGATGGCGGAATCTGTGGTCGAAATGCGAACAGCGGATCGAAGAAGCGCCGGCGGTGGGCATGTTCGTGGGCACTCTTGACCCTCAGGCGGCCATCTCCCAGTTCATGATGTTCTTCAAGCCAACTACTTTCCAGGACTTGATTGACAAGTTGGCCCAAATGGACCAAATGGGGCATAAGCCATCTCCTCCAAAGACGGACTCTCGAAATGAAAAAGGGAAAGGGAAAGCAACTTTCGTCGCCAATACTCCACAACAGCCGAGCAACTCAAAGCCGGTTATTCGCCAAAACAACGTGCGTCCACGCCCATCTTTCGAGGAGAGACTAGGACGTCCTTACTCGTTTCCTCAGAATAAAACGAGGAGACTGCTCGAGCTGGCAGTGCACAACAGACTCATCAATCTGCCGAGTCCGAAATGTTTGTTGCAGCCAGGCGATGTCAACGATCCTAATTACTGCCCTTACCATCAAGCGGTAAGCCATCCAATCAAGGATTGCTTCGTCTTTAAGGGATGGATCGAAGATCAGTACCAACAAGGCAAGTTCGCGCTATCCGAAAACTAGAAGGTGAATCCACCACAGCCTCACACTCCTAAGAAGACAAACATACCGGGGGCAACGTGCTCTTTTGTTGAGGAAGCTCCATGGGAGGTGGCTCTTTCGGTCAAGACCAAAAGGATGCTGGATGATCTTCAGACATGCCCGACGATCAGATGGAAGAACCCGTTGGAATCTGAGATCATCAAGGGGATTCTGAAGCCGCGCCCAACTCCAAATATTGGTGGTGGTAGCCAAAACATTCAAACCTAGCCGTCAAAATCTTCGAAAAAGAAGAAGAAATCCAAGAAGCCTGTGAAGACTGGCAACAAGCGCACGGACCTGCAGAAACAAATCGACGCGCTGGAAGAGTATAACCAGAAGGCGCAGACTCCAATCACGCTCCAAGAATTCCTCGGCCACGTCCTTAAAGACGGAGATGATGACAAAGACTCATCGGATGAACCTGAGGATTATGTGGCAAGCTGCCATGTGATCTCTCACTCGTCGATAGACGATAAAGAAGCTCCTTGCACCGAGAGACGGAGGGCAGATCCTGAATCGGAACTTCTGGGGCCGTCAGATGAAATGATCGACGCATTCCTAAACGAAGCTCTCCTGAGAAGTAAAGCTGATCGGGAGCGTGAGATGGCTATATTTGAAAAGGCCAAACGCCGGCGACTGGACAAAAGGGTCGAAACACTCCCACCAGATCAAAGTATATCCGCCGCAAATGAAAGCAGGATCAAGACAAGGAAACGATTCACCAAATCCATATCGATGGGAATGAAGCTGCCCTCTTTCGGAGAAAATTCTTCTGGTGGTATACATCTTGATGAAGCGGACGTACATCCTAACTTCTGCTTATATCATCAGAAGATCGCACATCCTACTGAAGACCGCAACTCCTTTAAGTGTTGGTGGCAATAATATGTCGCTCACAGGCAGCACTTCAACAGGACAAAGTGTGAAGCTCGTAGACGGCGGAAAAATACAACAGATGAGCATAAAAGAACTGCCGGCAATTGTCATAGGGTTAATCCCGAGGGACCTCGAGTTCTCACCTTCGGGAGCGACTCCGACGAAAAAGTAGCCCTCAGTCCTCTCTTTAAGGAATCCATCTCTAAAACGAAAGAATTGAGAAGTTGCGGGAACATTCAGCCGTGCAATCGCACGCTACCCGGAAAGAATCCCGGACCCGCAAACAAGGGATCGGACAAAAAGGATAAAGGGAAGGAAAAAACGGCCTTCGTCGCCAACGCTCAGTAACAATCGAGTGACCCTAGACCGTTCGTTCACCAAAGCAACAAGCGGCAACCCCTCTATGAGAAGTTGAAACGTCCTTACTCATTCCCCCGGGATGAAACAAGGAGACTGTTCGAACTAGCAGTGTGCAACGAGCTTATCACTATACCGGAGCTGAAACACTAACTACAACTGAATGATGTAAACAATCCTAATTACTGCCCTTACCACCAAGTATTAGGCCATCCGATCGAAAACTGCTACGTCTTTAAAAACTGGGTTGAAGACCAGTACCAACAGGGCAATTTCGCGTTATCCGAAAACTGGAAGGTGAGCCCGCCACAACCACATGTTTCGAGAAAGATGGATATGCCGGGGGCATCATACTCATTCATAGGGAAAGCCTCACGGACCGAAACGTCCTTAAACTAACAGCGGACCGAAACGTCCTTAAACTAACGACGGACCACTATGTCCTAAAACTAGCTGTTGACCGAGATGCCAATAAACTACGGTGGATTGCGGCATCCCAAAGCCGATACAAAAAAAAAGAATAAAAGGAGAAAAGAAAACGGTATGTCCATAAGCAAAATGGGCACGGATGAAAACCCGAAAGGGCTCCGTGAGTAAAAACAGCAGGACTACCAGCGAGTGTTTGTGAAAACCAGAAAGGGCGCAACCTCGTTATAAAAAAAATAAAAAAGAAGAAGAGAGAGAGAAAAAAAGGAAAACGGTATGTCCATAAGCAAAATGGGCACGGATGAAAACCCGAAAGGGCTCCGTGAGTAAAAACAGCAGGGCTTCCGGCGAGTGTTTGTGAAAACCCGAAAGGGCGCAATCTCATTATATATATATATATATATAAAAAGCGAATAAAAAAAAAGAAAACGGTATGTCCATAAGAAAATGGGCACGGATGAAAACCCGAAAGGGCTCCGTGAGTAAAAACAGCAGGGCTACCGACGAATGTTTGTGAAAACCCGAAAGGGCGCAACCTCGTTAAAAGACACTTACAGGGTCCTCTCGACCTTGTAAGGAGAAACCACCCGCATGAGATCCTTACGACTCACAAGGGAGCAGCACACTTAGGGATCCCCACGATTCCTAAGGAGAAATTACACTTGCGAGATCCTCACGACTCGTAAGGAGAACTCTCTTATGGGACCCTCAAGGCTCATAAGATTTGAAAGTCTTAAGTTACAGAGACCTGAACCTGTTCTTAAGCAACCCCTACAACTTCCGATACTGCCCTACAAGCGGCTCGATACTGACCCTTGTATATAATCCACGGGCGTGAATAAACATTTCCCTAACCAAGTCCCATCCGCGACTAGGGATATGTTCGCAAGGCGAACAGCCCTTGTGAGTCCTCTCGACTTATAAGGAGAAAACTCTCTTGTAAAATCCTTATGACTTACAAGGAGCCATACACTTAGGAATCCTCACGATTCCTAAGGAGAAAACGCGCCTATGAGATCCTCACGACTTGTAGGGAGAAATACCTTTATGAGACCCTTACGGCTCATGAAGTCAAAAGCCTTAGTCGACAGGATCTTAACCCTGTCTATTAAGCCACCTTTGTTCGATATCGACAGAGGCAAATGATGATTCGCTCCTGGCAATGTCCCAGTTGTAGCGATGCTGATGCCAAAATCGGTGTCTAATTCCAAGCTTGCAGCAAAAAGCCAACGAGCCACGTATGCATGCGAAATAGCCGAAATGATGGGGCAACTTGCAACAAAATCAGCAAGTAAAAAGAAAATGTATGCATGCGAAATAGCCGAAATGATTGGGCACCGCGAAAAATAGCCGAAATGATTGGGCAATCGCGACTTTCACGATATAAAAGCTGAAATGATAGAGCATCGCGGAAATAAATAAAATAAAATAAAAATAAAATGAAATTTCTGCCCTACAGGTGAGATCACATCGATCCCTGTATACAATCCAGGGGTACAAACAAAGAAGGAACCATACCTTCCCAACAGGCTCCACCAGAAAGCGAAGCCAAATCTCGATGGTTCATAGACAACCTAGAGACAACCTTGACATTTGTCGCAATATTGCAGACACAATGTCAACAAACGAAGCAAAGGAAGATCCCTAGCTTCAGGGTCTCGACGTCGATATCAACAACTTAGAGATCACCAACGGCGTTTCTCCTCACTCCAACCAAATGCAGACGTGGCGTCAACAACTGACCTCAGAGTTGCAACGAAACGGAGCCATGGCAAAGTCCCTAGTTCCAAATCCTAATGGCCACATCTACAGCCTGAAGACCAACAACGGTGTGCCTCTTCATTCCAGCAGGATATAGATGCAACGCCATCAAACGGAGCCACGACATAGTCCTTAGTTCCAAATCTTGACGGTTCACAGACAACCTAGAGACCATCTCAGCATTCGTCTCGTTACAGCAGACGAGATGTCACCCCAGCGTTCTTCCTCCAACAGGATTCGGACACGCCAAAACAATGAAGCAAAGGCAATATTCCTGGCTTCAGGGTCTTGACGGCAACTCATATAAAACCTGAAAGACTATCGGAGATCATCCCACACCAGTGCGGAATGGTCACCACCTTGACATTCGTCTCGATACAGCAGATGCGATGTCACCCCAGCGTTCTTTCTCCAACAGGATTCGGACGCGCCAAAACAACAAAGCGAAGGCAATATTCCTAGCTTCAGGGTCTTGACGGCAACTCATATAGAACCTGAAAGACTATCAGAGATCATCCCACACCAGCGCGGAGTGGTCACCACTTCGACGTTCGCCTCGATATAGCAGACGATATGTCACTACAGCGTCCTTCCTCCAACAGGATTCGGACACGCCAAAGCAAGCGAAGCAAAGGCCAAATTCCTAGCTTCAGGGTCCTGATGGCAACTCATATAAAACCTGAAAGACCATTGGAGATCATCCCACATGAAGTGGTCACCACCTCGATATTCGTCTCGATACAGCAGACGAGATGTCACCACAGCGTTCTTTCTCCAGTAGGATTCAGACGCGACAATCAAACAACGGAGCCACGACAAAATCCCTAGTTCCAAATCTCGATGGTTCACCAACAACCTAGAGACAACCGCGACATTCGTCTTGATACAACAGACGCAATGCCAACAAACGAAGCAAAAGCCAAATTCCTAGCTTCAGGGTCTTGACGGCAACTCATATAAAACCTGAAAGACTATCGGAGATCATCCCACACCAGCGCGGAATGGTTATGACTCATCGGGGCTCTCCAAAATGAGCCTAACCTCAAGTAAAAAGTGGCATGGCAAAATTCCTAACGTTTGCTCTTCCGACGGTCAAACTGCCTAGGAGGATTGCTTGAAGACGTCTTGTCCAGTCCCCGAAGGGATCAGAGACATGACAGTCGCAAGGCTACTCGAACATCAAGGTTGCCTATCGAGGAATACATCAGCCAACGCGACGGTACGATGGACAAAACCCTAGTACCACAGACCCTAACGGACCTCTGTCGTAAAGAGAAGAGATTAACTGTGACGTTAGGATATTCTTGCGAGAAATGCTCGATTCGTCTCGACTCGTGAGGCAAAGCCTTAGGCAGCGGAGATTAAAAAAAAAACTGTTTCCTAAGCACTGGGGCCGTGCAAGTCAGTCCGAAATGGACTCTTGCATACTATTAACGGGTCACACTCTCCAAAGTCGAATCTCGTCAAGGAGGGAAACAACCGCTTACAGGTCCTCTCGACTCGTAAAAGGGAAAATTCTCTCAAAAGATCCTTACGACTTATAAGGGAAAACGCACTTAGGAATCCTTATGATTCTTAAGGAGAAATTGCACCTACGGGATCCTCTCGACCCGTAGGGAGAAAATACTTTATGAGACCCTCACGGCTCATAAAGTTGAAAAGTCTTAGGTGACAGATCCTAACCCTGTTTTCTAAGCCATCGCCACTCTGCAAAAAGTATAAGATTGACAGTCATATACTATCTACGGATCGCACTTGCTAAAATCACAAGACAAACAACAAAGCAAGAAAGAAGAAAGCGGAGAAATGACACGAGACATTATGAAGAACGTATATCTTTTATTTATGAATTCGATTGAGTACAAAATATATCATGTTAAAGAATAAAAGAACCAAATACATTTAATTCACAATTACAAATGATACAAAATTTTCATGGAGAAGGAAGCGTCTTTAACAAATCCGCAAGTTGTTCTCGCACTTCCTTCAGCGCCTTCTCATGATCGGATGCCGCGGCCAACTCTGCTTCCACCTGGGCTCGCTGCTGCAAATAGGATGAAAGTTGTTCTTCGACGGCTAGCCGAGCTGCTTCACGACCTTGGGCATCACGCTCAACGGCATCGAGCTTCTGCTTCAATGTTAACCCATCAGAGATACTTTGCAGAAGGCTCTCAAAGATAACTTTCACCTGAGCAGCATTCGCGTTGACCTCAGCACGCAGTCGAGCAGACTCGCTTGAGGTTTCTTTGCATTCCTTCCGCTTTAAAGCCGCTTCTTGTTCAAGATGGCGGAAGTAAGAAGCGCTCTGCTCGATCCATGCCGCCCGTTGAGTGCTCGTGGCTAAGATCTCGGGGGCAGGACGCATAAGTTCCAACTGATGCAGACAGGCCTCGATCTCCCTGCAGTGATTAACCCAAGACTCGACGACGCCTTCATTATGGAAATTTACAAGCGTCGCCAGCATCGGATTAACCTCGGCAGCGAAATCTGCGGCAGATGTATGAGCTTCTGCGTCAAGCTGCTCGATGCACCCGCTCAGCATACTCAGACTCATTATAGCACCCTTTGAGGATGGACGTCTGGAGAATGGGCCCGCCGACATCATAATGCGGGACTCAAAAGGGACCGGAGTCGGAGCGACCGCTGCAAAACAGATCACAATCAAATGACGGTTCAAGAAATATAGGAAGGTCATGAATGATGGAATCTACTATACCAACTGTAGTAGGTGGCAAAGCCGGAAGGACCGGTGGCGCGACTGATCTCTCATTTCCTCCTTCGATCTGTAGCACTGCAATCAGGGCAAGGAAGAATCAGAAACAAGTTCATTATCGAAAAAATAAAGAGCAGTAATTGAAAAATATATTCACCAGCGCCACTGGATGAAGCAAGCTCCGACGGGAAGGAGAAGTAGGGATGCAGCACCTGACACAGGTGGTCAAAAAGGACTCCTGCAAAGACGGAATAGTATAACGTCAGTACATAAATTATGCAGCCAAGATAAGACTGGTGGGTCACAAATCCATACCTTCCAGCATTTGCGATGGTGCGAGAGAAAGCAGATGGGTGGTCACCGTCAGGGCGGTAACTGGCGGCGCTGTCTCGAGCAAAGTGGCATCAGCACTAGCCGCACCTGCATTAGAAACGAGATAAGCCCTGTCAGGAAGGATTGCAGAATAAAAGAAGGACGGTAATCCAAAATTTACCTGAAGAGTCGCCGGCCAGAGCCCTAACTAGGGCGTTACTTGATGCAACAGTGGCGTCTTCCTCCTCCATTGGGACGGCCTCACCTCCCGTTGCCTCATCGACCGACTCTACAGGAGCCGTCGTCACGCTCGCGGCGTCGGAAGACGACAAGGATCCGTAAGCAGGGAGAGCGATGATCAGAGCGGCGCCCGACTCTTGAGAAGGAGCGGCCATCTCTTGCTTAGCGACCATAGCATCCGTCTCACCCGCTCCCGCTTCGGGCTCAGCGGTCGCAGCCGTCTCGTCCACCGCTGCCGTAGGCTCGCCCGTAGCAGCCGTTTCATCCACTGCTGCCTCAGGAAGGATTGCAGAATAAAAGAAGGACGGTAATCCAAAATTTACCTGAAGAGTCGCCGGCCAGAGCCCTAACTAGGGCGTTACTTGATGCAACAGTGGCGTCTTCCTCCTCCATTGGGACGGCCTCACCTCCCGTTGCCTCATCGCCCGACTCTACAGGAGCCGTCGTCACGCTCGCGACGCCGGAAGACGACAAGGATCCGTAAGCAGGGAGAGCGATGATCAGAGCGGCGCCCGACTCTTGAGAAGGAGCGGCCATCTCTTGCTCAGCGACCATAGCATCCGTCTCACCCGCTACCGCTTCGGGCTCAGCGGTCGCAACCGTCTCGTCCACCGCTGCCGTAGGCTCGCCCGTAGCAGCCGTTTCATCCAATGCTGCCTCAGGCCCGGCCATAGCAGCCGTCTCACCCACTGCCACCTTGGGCTCGGCATTGGTAGTCATCTCGGGCCTGGCAATCGTGATTGTCTTATCAGCCACTATCTCGGGCCCGGCAACTATGGTTATATCACCTACTGTCGCCTCGGGTTCAGCGGCTACCTCCTCTACCATCCCCTCAGGCTCGACGTTCGCCACCGCTCCTCCAGTAAGGCTCGGCCCTACAGGACAAGATATATAAGAACCGATAGTTTTAAAACATTGATAACAAAGCCTCAAAGAAACATTACCTGAGGCGGATTTACCGTTGTCTTCCCGAGCTGCGCGTGCCGCCTGTCTATGAGCAGTAGACAAGGCGACCGGGAGCTCCTCTGAAGGAGTAGCAGCGGAAGTAACGGCGCTTGAACCTGCTCCCGCAGCCAAAGCAGCGCTACGTTCCCTTGCCGCGTGCCTCAGGCGTTTCCTCTCCTCCCGGGCCGTCACGACAGACCTTTTGGAAGCCTCCTTCAGCAAGGCGTCGTCATCCGCATTCAGGGTTGCCTCCAGAGCCATCAAGGCTTCCATCATCGGCTCAGACGAGTCAACTCTAATATCGGCTCTCGTGGTACAGTCGGCTCTCGCGGCTCAGACGAAATCAAACCCATTAAAATAGTGAGTGAAGAAATCAAACCCATTAAAATGGGCAGTACACCCATTGTACCTGAGCAGACTGTTCCCCCTTCGACAGACCAGATCGCCATGCTAGGGGCCGGTATGCAGGAGATGCACCAGATGATAGGGTCGTTAGTTGAGACACTTTGAGCGCAGCGACCAGAGATAGTTCCACCCATTACGGGGACCGCGATGGTACCTACAGTTCAGGCAATTGCCCCTGCAGCTACAGAGGTTATTACAGTATCGCTATCCGAATTTATGAGGCTGAAGCCTCCGGTCTTCACAGGCACCGATGCAGCCGAGGACCCACAGTCATTTATTGATAGGATGGCCCGAATATGTCGTTCACTCAGATGCTCAGATGCGAGATGGGTGGAGTTTGCGAGCTTTCGCCTGGAAGGTCTTGCGCAGAAGTGGTGTGAGTCGGTAGAGAAAGGCAGAGCAGCAGGTCTTCCTCCTATGACCTGGACTGAGTTCGTGACGGTGTTTCATGCCCGTTTCCTTCCCCAGAGTGTCAGTGATGCTCGAGCGCGCAGGTTCGAGTCATTACGCCATACGCCGGAGGTGACGGTGGCGGAGTATGATGTGCAGTTCACCGAGCTATCTGTTTATGCCCCATATTTAGTGGCTACTGAGGAGATGCGAGTCAAGAGGTTTGTTCGAGGTTTGCTCACCCCGTTGTTTCTTGCGATCAGCGCACAGCATTACAAGACCTATGCAGCAGCTGTAGATGCAGCCCTATTAGTCGAGGAGCGCCTTGCCGAGACTTCGGTAGTTCCGGAACCGAAGAGAGTTCGCACTGGCATGTCTTCCCAGAGGCAGATGGGTAGGCGCCGAGGTAGACCCCTTCCAGGACGTGATGATGACAGAGGTTCGAGACGAGGACGGTTATATAGCACCTATCCACAGGACCGGCAGTCACCGTCTAGATGTTTCCGGTGCGGGAGTACTTATCATCAAGTTCGAGATTGTCCGGAGCCACGTGAGGGCGAGACAGGCGTACCACAGGTTATATTTCCACCTTTTCCACCCCAGAGGGCGTTGCCTCTTGTACCTGCTGTTGCTCCATGTCAGACCCATCCACAGAGAGGTCGTGGTCGCGGAGGGTTTGCTCAGAGAGGACGAGGTGGCCAAGGCAGAGGACAGCCAGCTGCCGGCAGAGGACAGCCCGTTGCTAGTAGGGGACTGCCAGTCGCAGGTAGGGGACAGGCACGGTTTTTTGCTTTGACGCATCAGTACGCGCAGACGTCCAATGCAGTGGTCTCAGGTACCCTTTCAGTATATTCTGTTGACGCACACGTTTTGTTTGATCCGGGATCCATGCACCCGTACGTTTCCACACACTTCGTGCCCAGTTTGGGTAGAGAGTCTTGTTTTGCTTGATCAGCCGCTTGTTGTGACCACTCCTGTGGGCGAGTCGTTTATTGCTAGACACGTGTTCCGGTCGTGTATTGTCCGTATTGGTGAGAGAGAGTTGCTTGTCAACTTGATCCTTCTTGAGATGTTGGACTTCGACGTCCTCCTGGGCATGGACTGGTTAGCCACGTGCTATGCGTCTGTGGACTGTCGCGAGAAGACAATTAGGTTTTGTTTTCCCGGCGAGTCGGCTTTTGTTGTGCAGGGGGACCGTGGTGCCGCCCCTCACAGTTTGATTTCATCTCTTCGCGCTGGACAGCTTTTGAGGAAGGGATGTCAGGGATTTCTCGCCTATGTTTGCAATACTAGAGCTACAGAGGTTCCGTTGGACCAGGTTCCGATTGTTAGTGAGTTCCCTGATGGTTTCCCTGACGAGCTTCCTGGGCTACCGCCTGAGCGTGATATTGTTTTCTGTATTGACTTGATTCCCGGCACGGGGCCTATTTCCATACCGCCTTATCGGATGGCCCCGGCGGAGTTTAGAGAGTTGAAAGGTCAGTTGCAAGATTTGCTGGATAAAGGGCTTATTCGACCTAGTGTGTCTCCTTGGGGTGCTCCAGTCCTGTTTGTCAAGAAAAAGGAATGCAGTTTGCACTTGTGTTGACTACCGCCAGCTGAACATGGTTACCGTACGGAACAGATATCCTTTACCACGCATCGACGACTTGTTCGACCAGCTTCATGGTGCAGGATACTTTTCGAGGATCGACTTGCGATCAGGCTACCATCAGCTGCGGGTTCGATAGGAGGATATTCCGAGGACGGCTTTTCGCACGCGTTACGGCCACTATGAGTTTTTGGTGATGTCGTTCGGACTCACCAATGCCCCAGCAACATTTATGGACTTGATGAACCGTATTTTCAGGCCGTATCTTGATCTGTTCATCATCGTATTCATTGACGACATTTTGGTGTATTCCCGGAGCCGAGAGAAGCACGAGCAGCACCTGCGGATCACATTGCAGACTTTGAGGGAGCACCAGCTGTTCGCAAAATTCTCCAAGTGCGCGTTCTGGCTTGACAGCGTAGATTTCTTGGGTCACGTGATTACGCGAGATGGTATATGTGTGGACCCGAAGAAGATCGAGGCCGTTCAGCATTGTCCCAGACCAGTATCAGTTATAAAGATCCGCAGCTTTCTACGACTGGCCGGCTACTACCGACGATTTGTACAGGACTTCTCCCGTATTGCTGCACCGTTGACCGGGTTGACCCGGAAGGGTGTTCCTTTTGATTGGACAGATGCGTGCGAGCATAGCTTTCAGCAGTTGCAGACTAGTTTGACTACGGTGCCGGTGTTATCATTGCCTTCGGGATTGGGCGGATTTGTGGTCTATTGTGATGCTTCTAGAGTGGGGCTAGGGTGCGTATTGATGCAGCACGACAGGGTGATCGCGTATGCTTCTCGGCAGCTGAAGAAACACGAACAGAACTACCCTACTCACGATTTAGAGATGGCTGCAGTGGTCTTTGCACTCAAGATCTGGCGACATTACCTATACGGCGAGTCGTGCCAGATATTCACTGATCACAAGAGCTTGAAGTACATATTTTAGCAGTGAGACCTGAATCTTAGACAGCGCCGTTGGATGGAGTTAGTGAAGGACTACGATTGTGAGATCCTTTATCACCCGGGCAAGGCGAATGTAGTGGCGGATGCTTTGAGTAGGAGGCCCGGGGATAGTCTATCTTGTTTGAGTGCAGTGCAGAGGCAGTCGTCGGCAGATTGGCAGATTTTATGCGACAGCCGAGTGCATATCGAGTTCACCCCGATCGGGGGACAGCTTGCGCATGTCTATGCACGTCCACAGTTGCTTGACCGTATCCGCGAGGCGCAGCCCAGTGACAACCGTCTTTCAAAGATCAGAGAGCAGATTAAACAGGACAGAGACTCTGAGTTCGTGATCGATGATCAGGGGATACTGCGATTTGGGACTCGACTATGTGTACCAGATTTTGAGGGACTGAGGCATGGGATTCTCGAGGAGGCGCATCGATCAGTGTACAGCGTTCATCCAGGTTCCACCAAGATGTACCATGATCTGAGAAATGTTTACTGGTGGGAAGGGATGAAGAGGGACGTCACAGACTTCGTGTCGAGATGCCTGACTTGTCAGCAAGTCAAGGCCGAGCACCAGAGGCCCGCGGGAGAGCTACAGCCGTTACCCATTCCGGAGTGGAAATGGGAGCAGATTTCTATGGACTTCATTATGGGTCTACCCAGGACTAGTCGAGGGTATGACTCCATTTGGGTGATCGTGGATCGTTTGACGAAAGCGGTTCACTTCCTGCCGGTGAAGACCACTTTCGGAGTTGCTCAGTATGCCCAGATATACATCAACGAGATCGTACGACTGCATGGAGTCCCGACATGTATCGTGTCCGACCAAGGCACCCAGTTTACCAGCCGACTATGGCAGAGGCTTCAGGAGGCTTTGGGCACCTGTTTGAGTTTCAGCACAGCATTTCATCCGCAGACCGACGGCCAGTCAGAGCAGACTATTCAGACTCTCGAGGACATGCTCCGAGCGTGCGTCTTAGATTTCGGAGGTAGCTGGGATCACCATTTGCCCTTAGTTGAGTTCTCCTACAACAACAGCTTCCAGGAGACCATACAGATGGCACCATTCGAGGCTCTATATGGGAGGAGATGCAGATCGCCCGTCTGTTGGACAGAGCTCAGTGAGAGCAGTATTTTGGGGCCGCATATTGTTGAGGAGATGACCGCGAAGATCCAGTTGATTCACGATAGGATGAGAGCAGCCCAGAGCATGCAGAGATCTTATGCGGACCGTCGTCGGCGCATGCTTGAGTTTTCTGTTGGCGATCATGTTTTCTTGAGGGTCTCCCCAATGAAAGGTGTGATGAGATTTGGAAAGAAGGGGAAGCTTAGTCCCAGATACGTGGGCCCCTTCGGGATCCTCGAGCGTGTTGGCGCAGTTGCGTATCGGTTAGCTCTTCCGCCTAGTTTTCCAGACGTTCACCCCGTCTTCCACGTATCGATACTCCGCAAGTATCTTCATGATCCTTCGCATGCGATTCAGCACCCGACGATCCAGCTGGAGCGCGACCTTTCTTTTGCAGAGCAGCCGGTGGTCATCCTGGATCGGCAGGTGAAGAAATTGAGGTCGAAGGTTATACCGTCCGTCAAGGTCCTTTGGTGTAGCCCGATCAGCGTGGAGGTTACCTGGGAGATCGAGGGCGAGATGAGGAATAAATCTCCTCATCTCTTTGAAGGTACGCGTAGCTAGATTTTAAATTCGGGGACCGAATTTCTTTAAGGGAGGAAGATTGTAACGCTTTGAAATTCGTTAGATTAATTTTCGCGTTAATTAGCGGTAATGCGTGTTTTTCCTAAAATCTCATAAATTTTAAATTTCCACTTAAACTAAAATAAAATCAGTTTTAATTGTGATAAGGTGTGTTTTATATATAATAGCGTTTTATTAATTATTAATTAGTTTAGTGTTCACATAATTAGAAAATTTTCTTAACTAATTTTCCTAAGCCAAATTTAGTTAGCATGCACAACCCTAATCACCTAGGTTAAGTGTTACCTTGTAGTCATTTTCTTTTTCCCTCTTGCATGGTTCATATATCCTCACAAAAATCAAGTCAAACCCTTAATTAAAAATGAAAATAAAAGAATGGGAGGCATGGTTGGGATTAGGTGAAGAATGGCTTGACTTTTGACCATACTCCCTCACTCATTTCTCTCTCTCCCTCTCATTTTCTGGAAATTCAGCAGAGGCAGCAGCAGCAACAACAGCATACTCTTCATCTTCTTCTTCTTTGCTTCTCTTTGTATTCAAACAACAAATCCCTACACAAAAAACTCACCTTTTCTTCATAAAACCTTTGAAAAATGCCTCTTTTGTGGGTCTTGGTGACAAATCCGTGCCTTTGAACGCAAGTGCGGCAAGTTAGGTTCCCTTAAGATCATTTGGAGGTATTAAACTCACCAAAATCACTCTATTGCTTAACTTGTAGTTTTATTAGCTAAAAATTTTGTTTTTGTACGTTTTAGTGCTAATGAGATGGATTAGGTGAAGTTTAGGGTAAGTTAGGGTTTTTAAGGTTTGATTAACTTAATTAGGCGCTATTAATGTTGTTCAAACCAAGTTAATTTCTCAGGTTACACTAAAATACCATTTTGTATCAAATTAGTGTTAAATTAGCGTTTTTGTTAGAATTGTGCTCTTTTGTGATCTGCTTTCAACCCGGTTGCTTCAGGCAAAAGTTGCAATTACTGAAGCATGTACACTAGACCTAGACTACACACACGAAGCACGAGACCATACACCCCACCCCAGGCCGCAAATATATTAGTTCTGGCCGCAAATTGCGGCCAGATAGGAGAGTTGTGTGTTGGGTTTGGGTGGGTAGGAGTCTGCTGCATATTTAAGATCTTTGGTGTATGCAACTTTTTCTAATTATTCCTGTATCAAAATCTGGAGCAAAATACCCTACTTTCAATACTTTAAGCTTGCGCGACACGTGTGTTATGTGTGTGGGTTTAGTGGTTGTTGCGTGTCACAGCGTGTCGGGGTAGTTTCAGACGCGTATTCACACGTTTTAGCGTATCGGATACACACGCGTTTAGTTCGCGATGTGAGTTTCTCGTTTGGTTTTGATATCGCATTTTTGCAGGATTTTAGCTTATGTGTACTCTTTGTGTAAATTCTAGGTTCGCAGGCGGGTACGTCGGACGCCGCAAGGAAGGGGAAGCAAGTAGTCGGCTACATTTAGCACGAGACCACGGTGAGTAGATTTAACATCTATGGGGAAATCGACCGTATGGCGTTAAGCGTCAGGGCTTGATAGGATATTGTAGTCGTGTATATATATATATATATATATATATATATATATATATATATATATATATATATATATATATATTGCTTGTGCATATATACTATTGTAGCGTACCTATCCTTGTCGCATATTGGCACCTATACATATTGTACACTCATGCTTGCGTATACTTGTACATCCATATTGGCACATATACATATTGTACACTCATGCTTGCGTATATACCACTTGTACATCCATATTGGCACATATACATATTGTACACTCATGCTTACGTATATACCACTTGTACATCCATATTGGCACATATACATAGTTGCGTATATACCACTTGTACATCCATATTGGCACATATACATATTGTACACGCATGCTTGCTTATATACCACTTGTACATCCATATTGGCACATATACATATTGTACACTCATGCTTGCGTATGTACCACTTGTACATCCATATTGGCACATATACATATTGTACACTCATGCTTGCATATATACCATTTGTACATCCATATTGGCACATATACATATTGTACACTCATACTTGCGTGTGTGTATATATATATATATATATATATATATATCTTTGTGCATCCATGTCTACATACATACATACTCTTGCACATACATAGATGATGCTGACTTTGATTTGAAAAATTGGGGACTGCATGAAATGTTTTCAACTGGATCCTTTTAAAAGAGCGGTTTTCCCCTTTTACTCGCAGTACGATTTTATACGGCATACGACACATTGCATGGATTTACGCAGTGAGTTTTGGATTCGTGTGATTTCTGGATTTGAGAACTGTGGTATTATTTTAAGAAAGTATGCACTGTTTTGAAAAACCCGGTTTCTCTTGATATGATATTTCAGTGCGTCCACCATGCGTTTTCTCGGTTCTGAGATGTATGACATGTGAAATCCGATTCGAGGAGGAGGACGATCCGTTTGCGGGTACATGGTGGACCCGGTATGGTACCCCGGGACGAGAGAGAGATTTCGTGTGGATGACGATGAGCCTGGCAGAAGGGCTACTACCTATCGTTGATTGGTTGGACCTGGCGGTTATCCGGAGGATACCGACTAGAGTCGAGAGATGGATATGGGCAGACCCGTACTGCTGGGGCCGAGGGCCGATTCCGCAGACGGAGCCCGTGGGCCGATCCGAACTGACGGAGCCCGATATATGAGGTTTTGCGTGTCGATATTGGACACGAGTATTTCATGATGTTTTCGGGTGCCGATGTTGGGCACCCCGTTTTTATGAGAATTACAGGATCGAGGGCCGGATAGAGTGACGGCCTGAGTTATCGGGATTTTGGGGTGTTTTTGGTAGACACCGGGGTTTTCCACGTTGATATTCCGTGTAGATGATATTTTATCCCATGCTCAGCATTCATTGTTATGCATTGTATCATGTAGTTATAGTACCTGATAGAGTACTTTTGCATGATTATCTCATACCCAGCTCATCATATAGATGTTATCTGATTGCACATGTTAGAGTATCGCAGCACGTTCATACTCGCGATTACCTTTATATGTTATCTAATATTCACGAGTTGGCAACTCACCCCCGTTGTGCCACAGTGTTTGCAGGTCGACCCTCAGAGTAGTTACGGCAGGGCTATCTCTTGTATCTTTTTGCTATGGATACCACTGCAGTTGGCGTGTGAGCCGTTTTGCTGATAGGTGGGTTTGCGGTATCCGTTTATTTTCCATTTGTACATACTATTGTATCTAGTACTCTCCATCTACTATTTCATGTATTAACTTAGAGACCAGTTGTGAGAGCGATGTTGTATATTATTTTGTACTCTGGTGTCGATCTCGTGTGAGCCGACTTTATTTATGCAGTTTTATCTTTTATGATGTTTTTCACTTATATTGCTCATTTCTTCGCTACGGCGTCGTATATTATTCTTGTGGTGATTGTTTCCGCCGTTTGGCGTGATTGCTCCCGTTTGGGGATGTCATACTCTTGTTATCGGCCATTTTACTTATATCATGTTTTGTACCCGTCTTTGGGGTTAGTTTTTACAAAGGAGGCGCTGCCGAAATTTTTAATAGAACAACTTAAACTTTAAAATTTTTTACTAAATTACATAAGGTTTTCTAAATGTTTTAAACTAATGTTTTTCTTCACTCACTATTTTAATGGGTTTGATTTCTGGGTTTCGGCTTAGTTGATCGCGTTGCGCCTGTAGACGTTACGTGGTTAAGTGCCGGTCATGGGCCGAACTTTGGGTCGTGACAGAGGCGCCCACCGGGTCATCGAGTTGGTCGCCACGGGGGATCTGTGGCCGCCCGAGATAGCGCGGCGGCGCCCAGAAGTGCTGGCATAGGTAGTGTCTTCTCTCCCCATGTGTCGCTCCCGAAGTGGGGGAACAGCGACTTGGGGAGCTTGTCCTGCCGTTTGGACGCGGACAAGCGCATCCACGACGGACGCGAGCCGATCTATCCGAGCCGATAGGGCGTGAATGGCGTTCGGGGGAGGAGGGGATTCACCTGCGTCTCCATTGTGGGGAGGACGGCGGCTGGAGCTCGGCTCATCACGGTGATCACTCGCCATATGTTCGAGATCGGAAGGTGAACTTTCGTTGAGTGGAACTAGATGATGTTCCCACAGACGGCGCTGACTAATGGATCTCTGGATCTCCTTCAGATGTTACCTTCCATTGATCCGCAGCGAGTGGTGACGAGTGGCTGAGATTGGATCTGAGGGTTTCCCTCTGGTGCGTGTGGATCTCAATGGGCTTGAAGTGGATGAAGCCGAGCTACCTACAAGGAAGTCCCGGGATGGTTGTACCACCGAGGACCCTCTGACGATCAAGTTAGACGGGCTAAATGGGCAGAGTAGCAGTCTGTTGGGGGTGAAAAATGCCTTACCTGAGTAGTCTGAGAGAGGGGTTTATATAGTGGCAGCCGTGGGTCGGCAGACGCGAGATTCACGTCGGCCGTTACGCCCATGCGTCACGCCTGCGTGAAAGGCGGGATTTCCCATTAATGACAAGATGCGCTCGTTAATAGGGGAACTGTTGGAGATAGTGCCCTCAGAGTCAATTATTGGATCACCGGCACGTGATTGCAATGATTGAGGGAGGACCTATCCCGGTAGGACAGTCTTACTCAAGATGATAGTATGCTATCTGGTTTACCTTTATCATCGTGTACTGCTTTAGGTGACCTGACATGTCACTATTGCACGTTGATAGAGCCCCTAGGATTTGTGCTTGACGGCCAGCAGTATGAGGGCGATCATATACGTGGGAGCTGGTAGTCTATAAGCACATCCTTAAAAGGTCCCTAGTCGTAGGAGTTTCGAGATAGGGCATCGATACTCCAGAGTAGACTAGTGTATACAGTCGAGACCCCGACGAGGGGCGGTGGCCGGTCTCACAAGCCACTGGTGTCAGTTGGTTCACCTAAGATGTATACAGGTGCTCATTGGGTTATGAGTACACCGGACAGGACTCGCCGGGAACATGTTAGTTGGTCTTATACCTGACGTCAGATAGCAGTTCCCTGGTGACATGTGTACAGGTTAGTTCATCGACCTGAGGATCGTTATTTGTCTCGTGTGAGTTCCCACTGTGCTTTGATTACTACCCTACCACGGCTCAAAGGAGTCGTGCAAACAGGTTTTAGTTGGGTACAGTCCCGAGCCACATGGAGGCAGTGAGCGGATCTTCAGGGGTTCGTCTCTCCCGGTATTGGGGGTGAGGTCGCGCTGTGTCTAGGAGAGCCATTACACGAAGTCCTTGGTCAAGGCAGGAGATTTACTGGTAGGTATTCCAGTAGTATCTCAGGGTGTTCTGGGCTACACTCCGACACGACTTGTACCGCTTTTGGGGGTCTGAATTTTACCAACCCCCTAGGCCCGCCATGCGATGCTCATAGACGAACGGACCGGACTGTACGGATATTGTCACTGACAGGCTCAGTAGGGTGTCAGGATGAGTTCGCTCATCGACGTCCCTTTTAGTCAATAGCTGGTGGCCCGTCACGTATTGGCTTATACCTCTGACGTGCTAGTGGTTAAATCCACAGCCATAGTATTGACGAGTCTTTAGAGTCCACCACACTTACAGTTACTCAAGTTTCGGGCGAAACGCTGTATAGGCCGTATGGAGATATGGCAGGGTCCGATCAGATACGTGCGGTGTTGCACGGATCAGGATCGGACGGTTGGTAATAGTGGCCGTATAGATATATGGCAAGGTTCGATCGGATACGTGCGGTATTGCACGGATCAGGATCGAACGGATATTACTAGCCGGCTTTGGTTTAAGCCGGATCCTAGTTTAGTACAGTGTAGATTTTGCCTCATTGCATTTGTATCCGGTCGGAATACAGATGCGGGTGTGTATGCACAGTATCGGGGATTTCCTGTAATTTATTACGGGACCAGTTTTCTGGAGTTGCCAGTTTGCATTCCGTTCCGGCCGGTTTTCCTTTGTTCTTTCCCGGCCGGACTTTTCCGATGGAGGGGGTTATTTGCAAGTTTGCAAATAACACATTGTGGAGGGGTTTCTTGCAAATGTATTGATTATGATGGCATCTTTTCTTTTCAACCATCATTTGATTCTCTTTACATCACTAAAAGGTGATTAGAGTTTGATATGACTTAGTTATCATGGTTTTTGGATATGGTCACCTCTTACCTTTTACTACACTCACCTCCCAATGTTTTAGTTTTGATTTCCCTTCACCATTTCCTCATAGCATGGCCGGCCACTTCTTGGGGAGAAAATGAGAGAGTTTCATTTTTGGAGTGTGGCAATTTTGATCTCATTTTCATGCTAGGTAAAATACAAGCACCATTTTTCTCATCTTGATTCATCCATCATCTTCAAAGGCAACTAACCCCAAATGAGACCTAGCCTCTACACTATACATTCTACAGCAAATCTTGGACGCGTCGGCCAGCCAACTTCGCGCCCGAGTTGCCTCGGTATTGAGATGGGAGCCCGTAAAAGATACAGGCGATGTGGTGCCCTTCCGGCGAGGAGGCGACGACCGGAGTTTCCGCAGGAGATCGGGACGACGACGAGAAGACCGGAGGACTCGGATCATTCAGTATATCTCTTCCCCTTCTTGTAGTTGGCTTAGACTAGTTAATGGTTCGATCCGGGTGTTTAGTGCGCGGTGGTGCCGGTTTGCTAAGTTCGCAAAATTAAAGTTTTTCACCGCTTCCGCATTCCGGCGTCGGATTGACGGCCGGGGCGCCGCCGTGCACTTACAGTAGTATCAGAGCCTCGCCATTAACATAGTCTAGCTTTGTTTGATGTGTTTGCATTTCCGATCGACCAAAATTCTAAAAACCCGCATTTTTCTTTACATCAGTTTTCTGTCAAAATTTTTTGAAGTCAAAAATTTTTTCAGGTTGTCTCAGAATGATGTGCAGGGAGTTCTAAGAACACTGGAAAAATTCGACAACACGATCCCTCCGTACGACCGCGGAACCGCGGCCATAACCCCTCTTTGGCCGCGGTTCCGCCGCAGGAATGAGGGATCATGTCATCGTTTTTTTGCAGTGGGCTTGTGGGCTGAAAATAGGGGTTTTGGAATATTAATATTGGGCCCAGAATTTCTGTGAGTGCTACAGTATTGCTTTGGGGCCCACTTGTTAATTTTTGATCGATCGGATATTTTAAACACATTTTTCACAGTATTTACATTATATCTGCGACCGTGAATGTCACTCGATCGGTAAATCCTATCTAACTGCTATAGCCCGGTTAGACGGATTTGCGAACGTGACTTTCACGTTGATGTTCTGTGTTATGCTGTGATGTTGCGGATCGGTCGTAGGGGATAGCCTGGATGCAATGCTAGTACAGTTTTTGTTGAATTATGTACATTTGATTTTGCGGGGCGAGCGTCCGACATGTGGACTGCCGTCACTGCCTGTTTGTATTATTCTTTTGGGGCACGACCTGGTTGCGGTCGATGTACCCGTTGTATGTATATTTTACTTTCTGTACTAGGATTACCCCGCGGAGGGGTGCACGGATAGCCGGGTTCTGGAAGGCAACAAGCCCGCATCTCATGGCATTGAGACGGAGGGGGCTTCACTCTAGGATTGGCGGGCTATTCGCCGCACTCGTTGGGGGTACAGGTTGACCCAGGAGGGGTGCCCAAGTTACCGGATTCCGTGAAGTGCTGGGTGGTCCATTCACGGAGCTGAAGGGGGCTGCCTCGCTTCAGGTTTTGGCAGGTAACTTGCCGCGCCCGTAGGGGTCTAGGTTTTCATTGCACAGGCTATCCACACGACCAGGGGAACGTCGGGTTTCAGTAGTGGCTCTGTGAAACCCGGGGATCCCAGATATCTGTATTGTTCTGTGATGCTGTACATTTCTGTGATGTTGCATTTTATCACGCCTTGAGCGAAATATAGTATATTGGTATATATATTAGTAGATGTTGTATATGTTTTGCATCCGCGCTAGTCCAGTCCCCGCTCTGTCGTTAGTTAAGTAACCTAACGGGTGATGACGGGACCCAGTGGCGAATGCGGATGGCATATATGTACGTCATTATTTTCGTTCTTTTGTGGTGTGATCAATTGATGGGACTGCGTTGATTCGGATCAATGCAAGTTAAAAACAAACCTATTCTGATGTTGTTGGAACACTTTTCAAAAAGCTGTTATTGCAAGGACGTTCTCTTTTGTTTTGCATCGTGATATTCAGTTGGAATATCCTTCTCCTCAGTCGACGAGGCAAGGGCCGAGATCCCTTCACCGGGAGTGACCCCTTGGACAAAAAGTTTGCGTCAGGGCAATAACTTCACTATAGACGATTACTTTTGCTTTGCACCGTGGTATTCATTTGGGATATCCTGCACCCCATTCTACGGGGAAAGAGCCGAGATCCCTTCACCGGGAGTGACCTCTTTAGTAAAGGTTTTCGTCACTATATTTTCTAAAAAGCTTTCCGTTCCTTCAACGAGATCAAGTTCATTACGTTAAAGGTTTTCGCCAGAAACCATTCGTAGCCCTCCGTCGTTTCATATGGGTAGTCAATAGTATTCAAGCTATGTTTGTTGGCCAAAGTCAAGGCACAGTGTTTGGTAGCTGTTGGTTATTCATATGCAGCATAGATAGATGCGTTGGTTTGGGACAGTCGTACTACCTTGTTGGCCAAAGTCAAGGGTATGTACGGGTGGGTTCAAATTAACCTGGAGAATGACGGGTAGAACTTGACATGTGACTTATGATTTGTTGGCCAAAGTCAAGGTCATAAGAGCATGGGGTAAAAATCACATCGGGAGTTTCAAAAGAACTGAAACTTGCCAGATATGCGCATACCTTCTGGAGTGTGATACCGTGAGCGGATTCCGTCACGTTATCATGCGATGAGAGTTGGATCCCGATTCCCACTGATGAGTTGGTTTACTCCTCGGGTGACCCCGACTAATTCTTCTTTCAGGTTTGGAGGAGAATTTGAGGTACAGCGGGAGGTTTCCTGATTAGAAAAAGTGATAACCATTCTGATCTAGGATAGAGTGCACGCTGAGTGTTTCTTTTCTCTTTCTCTTCGGCAGCGACCATTGACCCGACCCTAAGACTATGACTCAGTGACCAAGTTGACCGAACCTTCTTAACACTGGCTTTTGGATTGTCAGAGTTGCAAATCTCATTGCCACTCCTACTTTTACTCTTTTCTCCAGGACACCCCGTAGTACTACGAACGTCCACTTCCATTGGACAAAACCATCGTATGGTTATATACGAACTCGAAGGACTTCGAGGATGGTTTCTGGTTTTGGAGAAAACGGATAGGATTATTCAGTTGTCTTTTCTTTTCACCCTCTCTCAGGTTGCGAGTACTCCTTGGTTTAGGAGTAGTACACCTATTACGCAAATTGGATAGTCTTCTTCCAAACCTTAGGCTGGTGCCGACCGGTAGGGAATGAAGAAAACCAATTAGCCTAAACGGTGTACAGAAGGTATTAAATTCAGACAAAGCAAGGGATTAGTAAGAGGGCAAAGTAAATTGCGACTGCTATTCACGACCAAACCAAGTATTTCTTCGCCAATCCTAAATCACCTTTGTATTTCTCCAGGACACTCCGTATTACTACGAAGATCCCAGTTTATTGGATAATCCATCGTATAGTTATATACGAACTCGAAAGGAACTTGTTCCAGTTCGGGGATGGATCCTGGTTCAGGAGAAATAGGAATAAAGTACATTCAGGTGTCTTTTATCTTCACCTTATCTCGCGTTGCGAGTGCTCCTAGGATTAGGACAGTACACCCATTATGCTTATTGGATAGTCTTCTTCCAAACCATAGGCTGGTGCCGAACGGTAGGGAAGGAAGAAAACCATTTGGCCTAAAGGGGTGTACAGAAGGTAATGACTAAAGACATATGAAGGGATTTGGAGAGGTGGCAAAGAATTATACGGTTACAGTTGTGAATCTGGATAATGGAAGAGGCTTTACTAGGAATACCAGGATACCCCAACGAAACATTTCAATGTTTCAGTTTCACTGTGTACTGTTAATGGAAAACTGATTTCCCGATTAGACACTTACTCCAGGGTATGTATTTACCAGGTATGATTCTCACATCTGTATGGTTTTACAGATGATGAGTGGGAGTAAGTTATTGGGAATTGGGTGATCATCCTCATTATATCGGGATTCGTTGTAATCGGTGATATTTGAGGAAGTCACCTGGGTTGTTTGCCGGACGGCAATTATTTGGTTTTGAATATCCGTTGTTATGCACCAATTTCAAATTGATATATCTGTACGTCTATTTTTATAGAGTGAGATATACCTTTTTGAAATTATGTCTACGACATTTACCTATATCAGTGGATGGTTAGGTAAGGAGCATTAAACAGCGGTGTAATTCTTCTTAACCATAAGTACAGTTTTCAACCTACGACACACAGTGAATGAGTTATCAGACTCAAGGGACTTATACAGAGTATTGTATGTTGTCCAAGCGTCCATGAGGACAGAGGGGTTGGTTCTCGTACTATATTCGGTTTACTTATGACTCCTCTAGTTTTTAGACAGGTGTTTTGTGGAAACACAGGGTCTGAATTTTGAGAAGTTATAGGTATTTGAATAAAGTAGAGAACCAGGTATTGCAAGTATCGGGATTCTTCATAGTGATCGAAGATGTAGATACTTGTGTATGGTATTCAGTTGATAGTAATGATTAAGAGAACTAGCTTCTCTTTCGGGTTACTCATAATTGGAAGCATTCCTAAGTTGAGTGACGCTGATCGGCCTTTTTCCATTTAGTTGACATGCACTGGAGACAGCTGCATGATTTGAATCTGGTTCAATTAAATCAGTGCCTCTGGTTCTATATTGGATATAGAACAGTTCATATCTTAACGTTGTTAAGGTACGGGGAGTTGTCTGGCTTATGATTAAAACCAGACTCTGGATAACTCAAGGCACGTTTCTGTAATGGCTGTTTGTGGGTTGACCCAGGCTATGACGAGAGTTGATTTTCTACCATCTGGAAGATCAATAGTGATATTGTTCTTGACTCGCCACAGTTTTATTAAAAATGGATTTTTTTTCAGAAAACAGTAGTGGGAGTATGGTAGAACTGGAAGTGATTCCAGAACCGCAAACGATTACTGAAGATTTGATAAGAACCTAAAGATTCAATCTGGTTTGACATTCCATTGGCCACTCCGCAGATAAGGTGGGTAACCTCAGGCGCTCGAGAGGTACTTCGGTATGCTCAAGGACGGTGACAGGGAGGTTCTTGTTTACCCAGACTTGCCATTGCAGTTGTTCCAGACTATGAGACCCGGCAGGAGGATGAGTATAGCGTCGTTCTAAACTGGTTTTAGAAGCGTACGTGTATATGACTCTGCCAGAGGGTTGTCGTAGTCAGTGGGAGCAGCGGAAGCATTGGTGGACATCAGGCTTATGTCTATTTATAGACTAAAGCAGATATAGCGGAGATAGATCATCTATTTCTGATATGACAGTCATAGGTTTGACTTCATCAGAATAGGGGATGGATCTGTTGAGAAGGTAGTAGAGTGTGATGTCCTGGTATTTGATGACATACACAGAGTAGGAAGTGATATTCCTATACTACGATCGGTTATACTTTGGTCGTCACACAGTAGTTTCTCCACATAGGATTTGGATATTATATCAGACATTCTGGTTACTAGATCTACAGTTTTAGATCTAGATTTGGGTGGTTTCCCAATCTGGGTACTTTGACCGCATTCTATGAGTATTTAGAATGGACGACTCCTGGCACGGTAGTATACCTGCAGGTGATGGAGTCACCCTCTCTAAAGGTGTCTTACAGACTAAAGGGGAGAGGGATACGCATGATTGACATATCACTTTCTTAGGCAATTGAGTCAATCATGAGATGTCAAGTACCACACCAGATGTTGTTCTTGCAGTAGGTGCAATAAGTTGATATTCATCCAATCCTGGAGAAACAGTCGGAAGCAGTTTTAGAACATAAGTAGTTGTTCTAGGGATATGATAACGACAGCCTCATTCAGGAGACAGTTATCATTCCAGGCTTCCAAGGTGACCTGGACGACAAGGAGGTTGTCAAAGTTATAGTTTTCCCTCTGACGAGGGGCAGTATTTTGGATAGATGATCCAAGGCAATACTGAGGGAGGCATGGCGCAGGATACTGATTAAGTTCAGTTGATGATACAGTCTAAGAAGTTTGGATTTGGAGTTCATTTATGAGCTAAGTCCCATCAGACATCCAGACACATTCTAAGACAGGTATTGCTCATTTCGGGAGATGGGTTTCTCCGCGAACTTGAGATATAGAGAGATATAGAAAGAAACATCTAAGCGGATCCACTCACTGAGGCTATTCCTTGAACACAATAGTTTCGCAAACGAGCTTTGTGAGACTGACTAGTAGAGGAGTTGGGTGTTCGGTATCACACGGGCTGTGAGTATGCGACATCGCAATAATTAGCCTTGAGTGCAAGTGGGAGATTGTTGGAGATAGTGCCCTCAGAGTCAATTATTGGATCATCGGCACGTGATTGCAATGATTGAGGGAGGACCTATCCCGGTAGGACAGTCTTACTCAAGATGATAGTATGCTATCTGGTTTACCTTTATCATCGTGTACTGCTTTAGGTGACCTGACATGTCACTATTGCACGTTGATAGAGCCCCTAGGATTTGTGCTTGACGGCCAGCAGTATGAGGGCGATCATATACGTGGGAGCTGGTAGTCTATAAGCACATCCTTAAAAGGTCCCTAGTCGTAGGAGTTTCGAGATAGGGCATCGATACTCCAGAGTAAACTAGTGTATACAGTCGAGACCCCGACGAGGGGCGGTGGCCGGTCTCACAAGCCACTGGTGTCAGTTGGTTCACCTAAGATGTATACAGGTGCTCATTGGGTTATGAGTACACCGGACAGGACTCGCCGGGAATATGCTAGTTGGTCTTATACCTGACGTCAGATAGCAGTTCCCTGGTGACATGTGTACAGGTTAGTTCATCGACCTGAGGATCGTCATTTGTCTCGTGTGAGTTCCCACTGTGCTTTGATTACTACCCTACCACGGCTCAAAGGAGTCGTGCAAACAGGTTTTAGTTGGGTATAGTCCCGAGCCACATGGAGGCAGTGAGCGGATCTTCAGAGGTTCGTCTCTTCCGGTATTGGGGGTGAGGTCGCGCTGTGTCTAGGAGAGCCATTACACGAAGTCCTTGGCCAAGGCAGGAGATTTACCGGTAGGTATTCCAGTAGTATCTCAGGGTGTTCTGGGCTACACTCCGACACGACTTGTACCGCTTTTGGGGGTCTGACTTTTACCAACCCCCTAGGCCCGCCATGCGATGCTCATAGACGAACGGACCGGACTGTACGGATATTGTCACTGACAGGCTCAGTAGGGTGTCAGGATGAGTTCGCTCATCGACGTCCCTTTTAGTCAATAGCTGGTGGCCCATCACGTATTGGCTTATACCTTTGACGTGCTAGTGGTTAAATCCACAGCCATAGTATTGACGAGTCTTTAGAGTCCACCACACTTACAGTTACTCAAGTTTCGGGCGAAACGCTGTAGAGGACGTATGGAGATATGGCAGGATCCGATCAGATACGTGCGGTGTTGCACGGATCAGGATCGGACGGTTGGTACTAGTGGCCGTATAGATATATGGCAAGGTTCGATCGGATACGTGCGGTATTGCACGGATCAGGATCGAACGGATATTACTAGCCGGCTTTGGTTTAAGCCGGATCCTAGTTTAGTACAGTGTAGATTTTGTCTCATTGCATTTACATCCGGTCGGAATACAGATGCGGGTGTGTATGCACAGTATCGGGGATTTCCTGTAATTTATTACGGGACCAGTTTTCTGGAGTTGCCAGTTTGCATTCCGTTCCGGCCGGTTTTCCTTTGTTCTTTCCCGGCCGGACTTTTCCATTGGAGGGGGTTATTTGCAAGTTTGCAAATAACACATTGTGGAGGGGTTTCTTGCAAATGTATTGATTATGATGGTATCTTTTCTTTTCAACCATCATTTGATTCTCTTTACATCACTAAATGGTGATTAGAGTTTGATATGACTTAGTTATCATGGTTTTTGGATATGGTCACCTCTTACCTTTTACTACACTCACCTCCTAATGTTTTAGTTTTGATTTCCCTTCACCATTTCCTCATAGCATGGCCGGCCACTTCTTGGGGAGAAAATGAGAGAGTTTCATTTTTGGAGTGTGGCAATTTTGATCTCATTTTCATGCTAGGAAAAATGCAAGCACCATTTTTCTCATCTTGATTCCTCCATCATCTTCAAAGGCAACTAACCCCAAATGAGACCTAGCCTCTACACTACACATTCTACAGCAAATCTTGGACGCGTCGGCCAGCCAACTTCGCGCTCGAGTTGCCTCGGTATTGAGGTGGGAGCCCGTAAAAGATACAGGCGATGTGGTGCCCTTCCGGCGAGGAGGCGACGACCGGAGTTTCCGCAGGAGATCGGGACGACGACGAGAAGACCGGAGGATCATTCGGTATATCTCTTCCCCTTCTTGTAGTTGGCTTAGACTAGTTAATGGTTCGATCCGGGTGTTTAGTGCGCGGTGGTGCCGGTTTGCTAAGTTCGCAAAATTAAAGTTTTTCACCGCTTCCGCATTCCGGCGTCGGATTGACGGCCGGGGCGCCGCCGTGCACTTACAGAAACGAGATGGCGTGGAATACGAGATCGTGGGCAGCGGATATCTCGCGTCAGGCGAGATTCGCGGAGCCGTGGTGGAGACGCCTGTGATCGGTGCTATGGGTCGATCGATGAGACCGAGGAAAATAAGCTCGGCCGGAGGCTCGGAGGCGAGCGGGAGGCCGAGCAGGCTTGGTTCATGTGATAGCCCGGAGACGAGCTAGGAGGGCTGAGGTAACTCAGCGTATGGGAGGGCTCGGAGGCGAGCTAATGGTTGTTTATAAGACGGGCACAGGAGTCGTCGGGGAGGCCACTGAAGGTCAGGAACATTCTCGGGTCGAAGGCTCGAGGCATTCTTCTAATGTACCGTTCCTATTCCTTTCCCGCAAGCCCTGGGACACGTCATCTGCCATGTGTCATGATCTGGAGAGTGCTCAGTACCGAGTATCATCACGAATGGACAAGGTTAAAAAACTATTGTTATCTAAACTTCAAAATCGAGATAACCGGAATTTACTAAACTCCAATCTAACTAGAGTTTTCTAAACTCCAAAAAAAATATGATAAGAAAACACTTATTTTGGACTTTAGAAAACTCCAAAGCTAAATTTTGGAGTTTAGATAACTCCATTTCCAAACATCTTATGCAAGTTAAAATTTAAAATAGCGGTAGAGCCTTGTAAACTAGAGTTTGCATCCCTTCTATCTCCATTTTAAAATAAACTCCGGTTATACTAACTCTATACCTAGACAAGGCCTAGATTGTTCGTGTTTCTATAATTATTTATACGAGTTTAAAAACTTATTTAGGCTCGGCTCGTTTATTTGTCGAACCTTAGTTGACTCTGATGTTTCTATTGAAATCTAGAAAGATGGCAATAAAAAATTATAGTAAATGAGAAAACCTTGGAAAATGTTCAATATTAGATTAAGCGGCAAGAAATATAATTGTTATAACTAAATAAACGAGTTCAATGCTTTCTTAGAACCTCGTCGAGCCTGGATTTAAAGTTATTAATTATCTAAGTTCTTCAATTGCAGGGAAACTAGACTTGACTCAATATCGATCTGAAGTCTCGAGTTAACATAAATGAGTCGAGATCTTTGATCTAGATTTAAAAACGAGTAATCATTTTATTATTGTTATCAAATACCAAAAAAGATACAAAACGAACTGAGCTTGAATACGAGCCAGGCTTGAGCCTGCCATGTTTATATTCGTTGGTTTATTCACCGAGCTTAGATTTTGTTTAAGCTTGGCTCATTAAGTTTTCGAACAAGATTTTACCACGTCAGTCCCGAGCGGAGCACCTATATTTGAACTTTTTTTAGCCACTATCAGTAATGACTAATGATTATATGAATGGTTTAAGTAAAATATATATTGACTCTCAAGTCTCAACAGCTCCACCATTTACCACAATAGAATAAAAATCCAGCCGCTCAAGTGTTGTGATGGTCTTGAACTTTTGCTCACATCTCCTAAAATGCCATGGATTTATACACAAAAAAATGAGTGGGGGAGAGTCCCATATTCTAGAGATATTCTTCCTATCTCCTTCTCCATTCTAATCAAATCTAAATCTCTCGTCACACACCAAACCCTCATGATCGTGCTCACAAGTGCAGATTCTTCTGATCAAGACACATGGCGGACGACAAGTCTCTCACGTGCACCAACCAGCTCTTTGAAATACCATGCGAAGGAGACATTTATCGGCGCCTTATCTCCGAAGTATCATCCGACCTTTGGAGAGACGTCCCTAAGTATATTCCCTGTTCGTCTAGCAACCAGCCAACGACTCGCCCCCAAGCAATCCTACAGCTGAACTTCCTCAGCGACCACGCTCGTCTCTGAGCTATTATAGAGCTGAGCTTTCTCAGCCTCCTCGCTCGTCTCCGAGCTGAGCTTTCTCAGCCTCCTCGCTCGTCTCCGAGCTATCACAGAGCTGAGCTTCCTCAGCCTCCTCGCTTGTCTCCGAGCTGAGCTTCCTCAGCTTCCCTGTCTGGCCGGGAGCACGAAGCACGAGCGTCCCCGTAACGGTTCCTTGTATCTCTCCATGACGGGATCTCCGTTACTCTACGTTCTGCATCCCACGCTAGCGTATCTCGCCATTAGTGGGCGTATCTCGCATCAACGCGAACGTGACGCAAGGGCGAAACGGACGAAGAGAATCTCGTATCGGCTCGCTCCAATGCGATCCCTATATAAACCCCTCCTCCAGATGATTCAGGTATCTCAAACTCATTCCAATACGCCGCTACTTTGCCCTAATATTTCTCGGTACTTACTTGATCGTCGGAAGGTCCTATGGTGGTTTTCCATCCTGGGACTTCCCTTGCAGGTAGCTTGGCGTCAATAACAACTAAAAATCCATTAAGATCCACACACTCAACCCTCATCTCAAATCTCAACTGTTCAGCCCTGCTGGCAGCAATATCGACGGAGGACAACATCTGAGGGAGATTCCGACCTCCATTAGTTGGCGTCGTATGTGGGAACGAAAGACTTTTCCACCACAAAAGTTGATCTTCCGTGTCACGCCCCACTTCCCAGAGTACGCAAACTACGGTACGTGACAGAGCCAACCATACTACCTGTGGTTAGAAAACATCTCTCTACAGTCGCATTATGGCTGTCTATAGGATATCAAGAACAGTAAAATATAAAAGCTATCTAGTACATGTCCATTTGCAACAATAAAAAGAGTCAAGAAAATGTATAAGCGGAAACGAATCAATATCCAATAAACAACATCTGAAAATACGTCCCAATATGGGCTCACATCAAGAAATAAAGCCGCGGAAAATAACTAAACTAAGTATCTCTAAATTTAATTCCTCACTGCTCGGCTTGGCGGCTAAAGTACTCATGTTCGGCCTGCGATTAAGATAGAGGAACTGGTTCAAGCAAAACCCAGATGTCAGTGCGTCATAATATCAAAAGAATAGTAGTAACTAGGATGTAACGATATAGGTAAATATGAATATAAACAAATAATATCGATATGAACAGTGAGGTATGTGTATGTATGCGATGTGTGATGTGTAACCTAAAACCGTGCTTCTAGGTTATTTATTCTAAAAGTATTTGAAATCGATTAATGTAATTCTCATCGTAACCTAACAGTCTATGTCCTGTTCATTCCCCACGGGACCACGGTAACAGAATTATTCTGTAACGCCCGGAAAAACGGCAAACATGATTATTCCGTAACGCCCGGAAAAACGGCAAATATGTAATTATTCCGTTACGTCCGGAAAAACGACAAACATGTAATAATAGCCTTTTGAGTTACGTTTCGGTTATATTATTGATTTCCCCTTTACCCCCAGGTTTGTGTTCAAGTCAGGTATTGCCAAATATAGATCTAATGCCAACACAGGATCAAGCAGGTACAGATTTTCGTCTATGCAGACAACAAGTAACGTCCGTCAGGACAACAAATCAGGATTGTTGGCATTAGTAACTAGATCCAAGTAATGAGTTAAGTAGTGGACCGTGAACATGTCGTGTGATGCATATGTATCAGATAGATACCCAAATGTGAAACTGTAATGAATATTTGAACACGGTAAGCACGACAGATATCAGGATGCATATGTGTCTATCTGTAATAACTTTTTATACGTCCATGACTACGTATGATGCAAACTAGATGGTATGTTATACTAATATAATAGTATAATGATATCAGGATGTTCTGGTATGCAATTAGATATGCTATTCTCAGTACGGATACGAACGGATATCGTAAAACGGTAAAACTATAACATTGGATGCATAATACCACACATGTATTATTTTTATTCATATATAAATAGATATATTAGAACATAGCATGTTGCAAGGTAAACTTTCCTGATTGGATCTCACGTCGGGGTACGTAAGTCATGTTCGACGTCGGATAAACTTCGCGATGTAACCATGCGCGTGCAGGACTGGACCTGGTTACTCAAAGACGTGACCACGCTAGACGACGACGATGGCTAGGTCGCCCGAATCGTCGGCGACGTGCACGACTCCGGCGACGGTCAAGAACGGGTAAAGAAAGAAAGAAAAGAGAAGAAAGAGGAGAAGAGAATGGGTTGTGGCCGCTGGTGATCGAGCTTTGGGTTCAGGGGACAGAGGAGACGATGACGGCGACAATGGATGCCGTCGACGACGAAGCTTTCCAGCGATGGGCAGATGGGTTTCTGGGGTTGTTGTTGTCAGTTGCTAGGAAGTTATGGTTGGGGATTGTGGTGTATGGTTTTGGGAGTTAAAGAGGGAGGTGAGGAGATGGAGGGGTGACGACGACGAGGTTGTTGGTGATCGACGGTGAGGTCTCCGACAATGGGTTCTTAGGTTCTTGCAGTTGCAGGGTCGGGGTTGCAGGGAGTTTGGGTTGTGGGTTCTTGGGGAGAAGGATGAGAGGAGGTGAAGAAGGTGAGGGTGAGGTCATGATTGGCGGCGAGGTGAGGATGAGGTCAAGGTCGGGTTCTTGGGTTGCTCGGGGTGTGCAGGAAACGTGGTCGGTTAGAGGAGGAGAGGAGGTGGTTAGGGTTAGGTCGGGGTGGCGAGATGAGGGTGGTGATGTGGGTGGCAAGACGAGGGTGGTGATGTCGGGGTTATGACGACACTGGCGACGAGGGATTCTCGGGTTCAAGAATGCGGTTGCAGGGTGTCGGGGAGAAGGATGAGAGAGGAGAGGAGATGAAGTTGATGAGGGTGGTGAGGTAGGGTCGACGAGGCGGTCGGCGAGGTCTGGGGTGCAAGAACAAGCAGAACCCGTAAATCTCCTTCGAGATCTCTCTCTCTCTCTCTATCTTTCTCTTTCTCTCTCGTCCATCCTCTCATCGACATAATAATAATATGGTTTTAGCAAGCTAATTTAATCTTGACCTATTTACTAGAAATCCTCATATTAACAAAAAAACATCACATATTAATCTGTCTTGCAAGAGTTATCCCATCTAGTTTATATGTTTTAAGTTGGAATTTGCCATGCTAAACAAAACTAGAACACAATATAACAATTAAATACCATATTCTTTATGCTATCTCGATTACAATGTTTAGTATGTTAACTTAGCTAGCACGAGATAATGACATACCCCACACGTACACATAGAAAATATAGCAAGATACCATATTTATAATTTTTTTTACAAAGATACGTATTTTATTAAAATACCCTCAAATTCAAAAAAATACGGTTTTATCGATATTTTCATCCTTTACAAATACGTCTCTACAACCCTCGTTAGGGACCCGTTTATGAATAATATGGATTATCACACATCTTTTGGATAGTGGAGTGAGATGCTGAATTTCTCACGGAGAATTCGATCTCGAAAGGAATAAAATACGGTTTTAAAGAAAATACGATATTTTAAAACAAAATTAAACAAATTGCAAATAACTTGAAACATATGTTGTAATTCTAAAGAATTTTTTTTTGTGAAAATTAGATAAATACTCTAAAATGAAAATATTAAAGTTTTTAAGAAAATACTCTCAAGTTTCCAAAAGATAGATTTTTATTAAAAAAAACATAAACTTTTAAAAGCTAGGTTTTATCATTAAAATACCTCTAAATCTAAAATATTTTTTTTATAAATACTTCTGATGTTCTAAATTAACATGTTTTTATCAAAAACACGCTTAAGGTTTTTTTTTTTAAAAATAACATATTTTACATAAAACCCTTTGAGAAATGCAAACATACAAATACATATAATAAATAATTTGAATAAATATTTAAGAACTCTAAATTAATAATGGGTTAAGCAGTATCAAATCTCTTGAGCCTCAGGGAGTCGGAGAAAGTGGGTGCTTGCCTATCCGGATTGGATAACACTGCAAATTAAATGAATTATCGTTGACAATCTTTTTTGAAAAAGTCATAAACACGGCCACCCATGTGCAGTGGTTGCCCGATTATTCCTAAATTTAAGATCTTCAAAAGATAATTTTTTTAATAAAATATGATTAACTTGAACTCGAATCATAAATTGACTTGAATTCTAATCTAATTTGAACTCGAACTTAAACTTAAATTTCAACTTGACTTGAACACGAATTTGAACACAAAGTATCTACTTGAAACTTAACATGTATACATGAACTCAACAAGTATACCTGAAGACTCGAACCATGAATACAAATGGTATGACTTACACTTGACATGACTACATGATTATATAAACTAAATCTTGATATTGTATTACCTTTTGTATTCATGAACTCGATCAAGACTTGTAATCTTAATCATAGTTTAATATAAGCGGGGTGTTGGGATAGTTCAAGTGTGAATCCAACGGAATTTTAGAAGTCCCCTTAATTCATGAATCCATATCTACTGACATATGCAATCTATCATGAGGGCTCATATTTCCAAGCCCATGGGGCCCTATATTTGGGTTTGGAATACTTCAACACTAGGTTGAAGTCTCATTACCTACGCTTGATTCGGTCCCGTGATTCCTTACTCCTGGGGTCCTACCCTTGAATTCAAGAATACTCTTGAAATTGGTTGACATTTATATTTGGACTGACGTTAAGCTAGAATATCTTATAGAGACATGTTAAGACACATACTCATGCTTACTCACACACACATAACACCTGTTGTATTATACATGCTATTTTATATTATTTTATACATGTTAAACATTATATTTCCTTGGAGACTTACCGGGTGTAAGTTCGCTGACGGACATTCCACCCATCTTTGTTTCTTTGGAATGTTCGTCAGATAATTTAGAGGCTGAGGAGGTGGACCCGACTGTTGAGAATTATGACCAGATCACTGCCCCAGCCGGCCTTTAGATTCTTGCTTAGTTCTTTCAGTACCGGTATGCCACTTGGTTAGGCATTTCTTGTTATTTGTATTTTTCTTTTTCAGAACATCTATATATGTATTAAAGTTTGTGGAATGAATGTAAATAAAATGGTTTGTAGAAAATTTCATGTTTTTATCATTCTTGCTCTGTGTATAATTGTTTATTTACGCTTAATATATTTATTTTTAAAAATGACCTTCTTAACATAAATATGTTGCGAGTTTGTCATGTGATTGTTACCGTCCATTGGATAGCAGGACGTGAAAGGAGAAGGCAAAACCCGTGTCTACTCCTTTAAGGGCGCACTTCATACTTTCGACGAAATTATCACCGGGGTCGGATACGGACAGAGAGTGCATGTCTAGGGTGTCATATGCGAGTGCAGTAGGCAGTTTGATGTATCCGATAGTTTACACGTGTCCAGACATTGCATATGCAGTAAGCATGGTCAGCCGATACATGCCTAATCTGGGTTAGGAGTATTGGCAAGCTGTAAAGTGGATTCTGAGGTGCTTGATGGGTGCTACGTGGTTCGTCTTGTTATTCAGCAGAGACAGTACGGATGGTTGTATTGTGACAGCTTATTGTGACTCGGATTTTGCTGGTAATAGTGACAGACGGAGACCTACGACGGGTTACGTATTCACGTTAGACACCGGCGTGGTGTCATGGAAATCGACGTTACAGTCTATTGTCGCATTATCGACGATAGAGGCAGAGTTGATAGCTGCTACGGAGGATGTCAAGGAGATTATATATTTGCGTGGATTGATGGGTGGCATGGCTGTTCCGTATGATTTCACGGAGGTGTTTTACAACAATCAGAACGCGATTCACTTGGCGAAGTATCAAGCTTATAGTTCGAGAACTAAGTATATTGAGGTGAAAGATTTCTTTTTGGAGAACGAGAAGAAAGTTATTTCGCTTACTAAGATTGGTACTCATGAAAATCTGGCGGACGCATTTACGAATGTGGTCCCAATTTCCAAGTTCAAGTTTTGCTTGGACTTGATTTGCCTAGTTGCTTGGTAAAAGCTAGAGCGACGAATTACAGAATTCCAAATTTTTTTCATGGAAGTGTAGAGAATTTGGCGAATTTTCATCAAACTGGAGATTGTTATTTTTGATGGTAAATTCGGGTTTTGTCCAAAAGAAAAGCCTAAGAATTATGGCTCAGGTGAGACCACTTGTTTTTATCGGTGACCAACAGATTGAGTGAGACTAGGACTTGAGAATTCGGACTTATCTCTGGAAGTCTTGAGAATTCGGACTTATCTGGAATTGGGTCTCTCTAATATATATATATATATATATATAGAGAGAGAGAGAGAGAGAGAGAGAGAATAATGGAGGAAAGAGGTCATAAAGGGAATTTCCTCTTATGGCGTTGAAAAATTATACGCTCCATCGTTTTTTCCGACGATCGACACCCATCATCTTCATCGTTATCATCTAAGATGTGGGCACACCAAATTTCATGTGATTCTACAACTTTTTCACCGTTGATTTAGCAAAACAAAAAGTTATGTTGTCGGTAAACTGTTAATCTTGAACCCACTAAATCAACGGTGAAAAAATTATAGAATCACATGAAATCAACGGTGAAAAAATTATAGAATCACATTAAATTTGGTGTACCCACATCTTAGATGATAACGATGAAGATGATGGGTTCCGATCATCGGAAAAAACGTGGAAGGATGTATTTTTTTGACGCCATAGGAGGAAATTCCCTCAACTTCCTCCCCCCCCCTCTCTCTTTATTTATATATATATATCCATTTGTTTTGATCGTGACCAACAGATTGAGTGAGACTAGGACTTGAGAATTTGGACTTATCTCTGGAAGTTCTGAGAATTTGGACTTATCCGTAATTGGGTCTCTCCAATATATATATATATATATATATATATATATATATATATATGAGAATAATGAAGAAAAGAAGTCATATGAGGGAATTTCCTAATTTCCTCCTACGGGGTCGAAAAAATACGACCACCCTCGTTTTTTCCGACGATCGGCACCCATCATCTTCATTATTATCATCTAAGATGTGGGTACGCCAAATTTCATGTGATTCTATAACTTTTTCACCGTTGATTTAGCAATGTAAAAAGTTATGTTGTCAGTAAACCGTTAATTTTGAACCCACTAAATCAACGGTGAAAAAGTTGTAGAATCACATGAAATTTGGTGTACCCATATCTTAGATGATAACGATGAAGATGATGGATGCCGATCATCGGAAAAAACGAGGGAGGCCGTACCTTTTCGACGCCATAGGAGTAAATTCTCTCCTATGACATCTTTCCTCCGTTATTCTCTCTCTATATAAATAAAGTTAATACATGTGCAAGAAAATTAATCCAGTTTAAAAAAGGGCCTGCTGCCGACAAATCAACAGTAGCCTTCAAATCTGCAGCGTCTTCGGCTATAGAGCAATTAATTAAATCCAGAGTGGATTTTTGAAGGCAACGGCTGAAATTTGATTGGCGGAGAAGAGAGAAAAAAAGAGAGAGTTGTATTCACGGAGATTGACTTGCATTTGGATGAAATCGAGAGGACGGTAAATTTTCTTGTAATTTTTCGTTGAATAGTGAAAGCAACTCGTCGTCGGTTTGCAGGATTAGGTGCAAGTGCGTACCAAACTTGGTTGCTGCGTTTGAACATTTCATTAGCTCACAAGTATCGATTATCTGTTGCGTACTTTGACGGTGTTTTCAAATCATGTATGTGGTCCTACAGACCAATCCTCACATTATTGATCCACATACCAACTGTTAACCCATCACATATTCTCAAGATGGGCTCCCAAACATTTGGCACTGAAAAAATCAGAGGGGGGCTGAATAAAATTATTAAATTTTAGTACTAAGATATCATTATGCAATTATTTTTCTCACCTAATAAGAACCCTCAATAACAAGTGTGGGTTGTTGTGACCCACAATGTGAGGGGCCTGAATCCATACTTAGAATATGCAAAAATTTGGCAGAAGAAGATGCCACATTGTGTCAATGGAGAGGGGGGTGGGGGATGGGGGGGAGGAGGTTGGCAATTGATTCTATTTTCCAACTAACATTAATTTGATTCACCATGAGTTGGCTGATGCCAAAAATTGAAAATACAAGATACATAGTTTGGAATAATTCATTTTAGGCATGTTTGGCGTCTGGAAAATGGAAAAAAAATTAGCACTGCTCTCTCACTTTCTTTGTTTCGTTCAAAACGTAACAGATGAAAAGCAGTGAAAAATTATAGTCTAGTTGCTTCATTCTATTTCCATTTATAAAACCATAAAAAGCATATGGAAAGTGAGAAAAAGTGTTTATTAACAACTATTTTATTGTATTTCTCTTTATTCAATGCATATTAATTCAACAATTAAGTAACATTTAATTCATATTCTAATCTATATTTACTGCTATTTGTTACTCTCGGCATAAATTTCAAGTCGTTGACTTTCTCACTTTCTTGGCACCAACAAAGAAGCATGAATGTTAACGTCTTACTGTTGTACTTCCTTATCACTTTCCTACATTCCTACATATACATAAATCTATAAAAATTAAAGCAAACGGGTAATTGCAAAATAACCCTCCTATAAGTTACCGAATTTATACCCTTTTCACAATCCTATTAGCGAATTCTTTAGAATTTTAATGTTTTAACTTTGTTTAATGTATAGTTTATCTTCAAGCAATTTGTGTGACAAAGAAATGAATTATGTTAATCTCGAATTTGCTTTTGTATTGTTTTGACTAGATCCTTATATCGTTGTACTTAAAATACTTTTGCTTGATGAAAAGGACGTTCACACTAATAAGTCTGTTAAGGGGATATAATTGCCATGAGAGAGAGAGAGAATAATGACAAAAAGGCGCTCGAAGTCATTTTCGTTGGGCGTCAAAAATCTTTATCCTCCACCATTTTTTTCAACAATCAGCAATCATTACTCTTAATTTTCCATCTAAGATGTGCATACACCAAATTTTATGTGATTCTACCATTTTTCACCGTTGAATTAGCAATGTAAAAAATTCTATTGTCGGTAAACCGTTAATTTTGGACCCACTAAATCTACGGTCAAAAAGTGATAGAACCAAATGAAATTTGATATATCCACATCTTAGATGATAAACATAAAGATGATGGATGCTGATCGTCAAAAAAAAATAAAATTTGTAGAGGACGTTTTTTTTCAACATCATAGGAGGAAATTCCTTTCTATGGTACCTTTCCTCTATTATCCTCGTATGTATAGCAAACCGATGAGTAGTATATATAGCATTTGCCGGAGACTTGACGAGGTTTAGTCATTTTCTAATTTTTCGTCAACGCCATTATGATAATTTTGGGATACTCTAAAAATTAATGATAGCAATCCATTATTTTAAAAGTTCAGGATATCATTCGTGGAAAAAGCTCAAAGTTCATAGTAGCAAGTTGAAATTTATCCATACTCTAACTAGCAACCTCATAGATTCCACATAGATTTCTGGGTTGTTGGCTAATTATAAGTTCGGGACAAAAGCAAAACTATCAGACTTGCACATTTTCCTCGTGATTTTATAACCAATCATCAACTCAAAAGCATAAATCCTCAGTAGCATGTGGCAACTCAGTGGCATGTGGGGAAGGCAGGTAGCAAAGTATTTTTCTTATATATATAACTAGGCATTGGAAAATTTTATAATTATTTGTCCTTAATTAACATTATTTTGTGCTCCTGAGCAAAAATGAGAGGAGGAACAATATTCACATGGAACAAGGCCGGGATTTGTCGATAGAGAATCTTCCAACTGGAACAACTAAAAGCCTCGTTGGCCTCTGATGCCTCTGATGGAGGTCGGAATCTTTCTCAGATGTTGTCTTCCGTCGATCTTATGGCCAGCGGGGCTGAACGGTTGAGATTGATGGTGGAGGTTGGGTGTGGATCTCAATGGGTTGTTGATTGTTGTTGACGTCGGGTTACTTGCAAAGATAGTCCCGGGGTGGGAAACCACCGTAGGACCCTTCGACTATCAAGTAAGTACCGGAAAATATTCATGCAGAGTAGCGGCGTATTGGATTGAATTCGAGTTACCTGAATCGTTTGGAGCAGGGGTTTATATAGGGGTCGCATCGGAGCGAGCCGTTGCGAGATTCTCGCCGTCAGTTCCGTCCAGACGTAACGTTCATATTAATGGAGAGATGCGCTGGCGTGGGATGTAGGACGTGGAGTGGCGGAGATCTCGCCATGGCGAGATATACAGAGCCGTTATGAGGATGCTGGTGCTCCATGCTCCCGGCCAAACATGAGCACTAAGGAATCTCAGTTATGAGATAGCTCGAAGACGAGCAAGGAAGCTGAGGAAGTTCAACTCTATGATTGCTCGGAGACGAGCTATTGGCTGGCTGTCAGGCGAAGAGGGAAGGTACTTAGGGGAGGCTCCTAAAAGACCAGATGCTACCTCGGAGGTGAGACGCCGAGAAATGTCCCCATTGTATCATACTTATTCTAGCCCCATAGCCTCCAGGAATCTAGTGGACGACACGTCATCTGCTACGTGTCGTAATCTGGGGAATCCCCACTTATGAGTATCATCATTAGCCCCCCCTCCCACACCTGGTCCGACCTATTTTATGGGTCGAGTCATGGGTGGATCGCTTCATCTTCTCCCTCGAGCTTTTTGCCGAGTAATCTACGTGGTGGAACGTTCAGGAACGACACGACGTTTGGGGTTTGTGTCTCCCCGAATTCCGGGTCCACGTGGCTTTCACCGTGCTCCTTAACTCCCGCGCGTATCCTCGATGACGTCAGCGGATCGCTCAGAGGGTGACGCCATCATGGAGACGTCGCTTCACTTGTTCGGGCCGTCGTGGCAATAGGTTAACCGTCGATTTCATGCTATGTGGCCGCAATTGGATGACGGATTGTGAGACATCGCTTCAGATGATCGGATTCGCATAAGGGGGAAGCATCCAATGGTTGGCTACCACGTGGCGCCATCTGGATCGTTGGGCGCGACGCTTCATTTTGGCAAGAACAGATCTGGGCCGCTGGATGGCCTTTGCTGAGTGTATAAATAGGGATGGCCTATCGTCACGAAACACGTTTGCTACGCTTGCCTTCTGTCGTCTGTGGATTGCTCGACGCCACTGCCCTTAGGTCGGATCTACAGTTCAAACACTTCATCAGCTCCCCTTCCTTTGGATCAGGTCAGATGTCTTCCTCTGATCCTCTATTAGATTAGTTAGAGTAGAGTTAGGCGCTGAGGTTTCGACCTATGAAGCCGAGTCTAGTGGGTCTTCCTCGGATTCTGATAGCTGAGAATGTTCTTCTTCCTCTATGTCGGGTGCACCTACAAGAGGTGGCTATTCCCTTGTTCCTGGTCATCGAGGGGCCAAGAAGGCCTCTAAGGTGCGTATCGAAAACACACGTGACGCTACCTCGGTGCTGAACAGGTTGAACGAGATTTTCGACATACGGACTCGTTTCCACATTCCCTCTGGCTACACGCTCCGTCTGGTCAGGGAGGGTGAACGAACAGACCAGGTACATGGCAATGAGATTGCCCTGTATTTGGAAGCGTTCCGAGCAGAGACGCATCTGTCCTTTTCGCCCGAGATTTGTGCAGTCCTTCACTATTTTCAACTCGCCCCAGGCCAGCTAGCACTGAATTCGTGAAGAATTCTCCTCGGATTTCTGGTCCGGCTTAAAATCGATCGGATCCCCTTTAATATAGGGCTTCTCTTGTCCTTTCTCTGTTATAAAAACCATCCGGGTACCCGTAAGTATGAGCCGAGTTGGGTATATTATTTTTTTAAGAAGCTCAAGGGCAGTGCGGCCGGGTCGGGGGTAGTGGTCGTCCCTTCTTCTATCCACGAGTGGAAGGAAAAGTTCATCTTCGTCGGTCATCCGAAAGGAGAGCAGTGGCCAGTGCCCATCGAGTGGCATAGGGTAAATTTCCCGAAGGCCAAGCTGTCGAATGCCGCGGAGGCAGGAATCGTGTCCCGGTGGGAATCGATCTAGCACGCCGACGCCTTGCATTCCGAGCAGGCCCTGAGCTGGGAGGGACTCGGTCCCGCGTGCTTCGTTGGTAAGTTAGGTATCAGCCGATCAATTTAGACTTGGTATATTTTATAACTTTTATTTCTAACCCTTTTTTGTTTCTCCCCGCAGATCCCATGGACCAGTCAAAGATAATGGCCACCGTAGCCGCCAAGGTACATGGTAAGAAGGGCGGTGGTGGCGACTCATCCAAACCCGCGCCGAGTGGGATACTCCGCTAGGGGCCCTCAGCAAAGACCGCTGCCCCTCTGCCTGTCCCCGAGGAGCACAGGAGTGGCGGGCAGAAACAAGCCCGGGAACAAGTTTCCCGGGTGAGGCTAGAGGCGCCTTCTTCCGCCGAGTCTTCGGCCAAGAAGCTCAAGAAGGTGATTTCCCGGCCGAGATACATATACAGGAGGGCGACCTCTGTCTTGAGGTGCCATCGAGGTTATCCGTAGCCGACAGACTGCTGGCCGACATGGAGAAAGCGGTGGGGACCAAAATACCTAGGGGCATTATGAAAGCCCAGGTCACTGCTGTTGGGGTAAAAATTTACACCCCTGTTGACCGAGTCAAAGTCAAGGTCAACCCCCAAACTAGGTGGGCCCAAGCCCAGGTCAAGTAGGCCCATACCCATGTCGAGCCCGTGGCCAGCCTCCCCATGCCAACAACAAAATCATGTAACAAATAATTTTTATGTAATTTTTGTGCATGAATGTATGCAAAATGGGCATAAAGCCAATATTTTGTAAGCCCATGGCTTATGTGCAAAAATGAAATGGCACATGAGCCATGGGGTGGCTAAAATGCCATTTTTGTAAAGCCCAAGGGGCTATATGTAAATATGTAAGCCTATAAAAGGCAACATGATGAATAAAAAAGTAATACTTTTCATTCTCTCCAAAAAATTAGATCTGAGATCTTTCTCCTTCTTCAAGGTTCCAAAACCTTCCTCTTTCTCTTGAATTAAATCAAGAGTATTACTCTTCCTTTTTTAAAAAACTAAATAGTTTTCCACCACAAAACCCACATAGGGGAACTTGGATCTGTCATCAGATCTTAAAAAGGAGAGATTTTGAGATTTCACATCTCTTGATCTTCAAGATCCAGCAAGCAACAGGAGGAAGAAGAAGAACATCTTTCACTAAACCCCCCCCCAAAAAAAAAGAGAGAAGAAAAACACATTCAGGAGTCCAACTCCTCTCTGATTTCTCTTCTGAGAAATTTTTTAGGCTAAAAGCCTGTTGTGCCTCACCTGCGCGCTTGCGCAAGTGCGCAAGTCGCCCGCGTGCCGACACGTGGCACGCGCGCTTGCGCAACTGCGCAAGTGCGCAAGTCGCCCGCGTGCCGACACGTGGCGCGCGCTTGCGCAAGTGCGCAAGTCGCCCGCGTGCCGACACGTGGCGCGCGCGCTTGCGCAACTGCGCAAGTGCGCAAGTCGCCCGCGTGCCGACACGTGGCGCGCGCGCTTGCGCACCTGCGCAAGTGCGCAAGTCGCCCGCGTGCCGACACGTGGCGCGCGCGCTTGCGCACCTGCGCATCCCTTGGATGTCTTTTCCCCCTCTTTTTGTGTACATATATACATATATACATATGTATACAAATTTATACATACATGTACTCCACGACACTGTCCCTGTTAGAAAAAAATTTCTAACGGGGCGCTGCCCCGCACCCCGCAAGGGGGCTGCTAGCCCCCTTGACCCCCAGCCCGCTATCCGGGTAGCGGGACCCCCGTAAAAACTCTGCGTGGCTCCCGATATATCCAAAACCCCCTTTCAAAACACACGTATACTGCACATTGAGTTCGCATGACCAGTTTAACCCGTTAATCGGAGGTTCCCTCGCCCCAAAGGCGATGGGTAATTAACGGCAGCTTAGTCCGCGGCTGCCGGAGATTCGGATCCCCACAATCATTAAACCCCGGCCTACCCTAGGCCGGGGGAATCTGTAGTACGCCTGACAAGCGCGCGCGTATTCCCATCTCACTGGGGTGACGAAAAACACCCTACAACTGCAATAGCCCATGAGACCGTCTAGGTTGGTGATTTCTTCGTAATATTTTCAAGTAATTTTTCCCCTATTTATTCCCTAACGAATGTTGTCCGCTTTTTTCTGTAAGTCTTTCAACACTGTACCCTCCCGGCTGCCATGGAGGTCAAAAAAGTTGCCCCGATGATAAAAAAAAGGCTGGGTAGACATCTTCGCGCATGGAGAAAATCCTTGCCAAGCTGAAGGAGATCAAGGACAATACTGCATCCCTCGAGACACGGTTGCTCTCGGAGGGTGTGAAGGCCACCAGGCTGAAGGAGTCCCACCGGGCCCTGACCGAGTTTAACCGGACCCCTAGACCCAGGTCGGCGAAGTCAACGAGCTCTTTGATGTCATGAGGAAGCAAAGAGACTCGTTCAAGGAGAATGTCTGGGCAGCCAATGAGACGACGAAAAGGGCCGAGGAGAAGGCGGAGAAGGTTGTGGAGAACTACAAAATGTCCGACCAGTTCTACGTCGATCTCGCTGACTTTGCGGCTGTTGGGTGGCATAATACCCTCGACGCCGTTACAGATATGGTGCTCGGGTTCGATGACCAAGAGCTCCGTGCAAGATACCACCTCCTGGAGGAAGAGGCAAAGGGTGGAGGCACCGGGCAGACGGGCGGCGTTAAGACCTTGGCTGAGAAGACGACTTGAAGCCGCTGCTCTTCCTGCTCTCTTTCTTTTTTCTTTGTTTTCCATTGTAAGCCTTTGGGCAATTTTGTAACAACTTTGTGAAGCTCAAGAGCTCATAATACATTGTATATAATTTTGACGTTAATGAAATATTTTTGCTCGTCTGTAATGTGTGGAAAATTATCATTTTTATTTTTATTTTTCCAAGTGTGGATAGACCGGTGTCCCGCTTCACCCCGGAGACGAGATAACGTGAGTCGAGCGAGCACTAGGTTTATTCTTCTAAGTGCAGATAGACTGGTGTTCTCTTAGAAACTTTAGGAACTCGGACTGAGATTTGCAAAGCTCGGTGATATCCCCTCTTTGGATTCGAGTGGAATAAAATTTAGGCCGGCTATCGACCGTGAACTAGCTTTCTTTACTTGGGATATACAAGAGTTTGCTTATTTCAAGTATGCATGCCAGGTATGGGTCTGCCTGCTAGTTAATGCGAGGTCTTAGGATCCACCGTTTAGGTCGAACATAAATCCGTTCGTCATGAATAGGTATGCCTCGGTATCGAGCAGGAGTCTACCCGTGCGGGAACTTGGGATTCACAGTTTAGACCGAGCGGGAATCTACTTGCTATGAATTGGCCGGGTAGAAAGCTACCCCGTGGCCTCGTGAGTGGGATTCTGACTCACAGTTCGGGCCGAGCAGGAATCTACTCGCTGCGAGTCAGCTGGGCAGGAATCTACCCATCGGTCTCGCGAGAGAGCTTCAGATCCACAGTTCTTGCCCAGCAGGAATCTACTCGCTATAAATTGGCCGGGCATGAAGCTACCCAGCGGCCTCGTGAGAGGGTTTCTGACCCACAGTTCGGGTCGAGCAGGAATTTACTCGCTGTGAGTTGGCTAGACAGGAAGCTACCCAGCGGCCTCGTGAGAGGGCTTTCGACCCACAGTTTGGACCGAGCAGAAATCTACTCGCTGCGAGTTGGTCGGGAAGGAAGCTACCCAGCGGTCTCGTGAGAGAGTTTCAGAACCATAGTTTATGCCGAGCTTACTGTGAATTGGCCGGGCAGGAAGCAACATAGCGGCCTCTTGAGAGTGCTTCTGATCTACAGTTTGGGCCGAGTAAGAATCTACTCGTCGCGAATTGATCATGAAGGAAGGTACCTAGCGGCCTTGTGAGAGGGCTTCCAAGCAATGGAAGCCATGATCGCCATAACGTTGACATTTACGTCTCCTGATTCCCGGTGCCATATAGCGCATGGCAGGTATCTTGAGATCCGTGCGTATCTCCTGACGGATCTTGAGATCCGTACGTATCTCCTGACGACGTTGTTCAATCTGCTCGGATCCACGTGAAAGAGAAGCGACCAATGGCCGGAAGACACGTGGGAACGCCTCACCCGACGAATGCAATACTCCGTAATCGCGCCTTGGCGGTGTTGGGGTCGAAAATTACACCCAATTGCCAAAATCAGAAATCAAACTCAAGTTCAAAATCAAAACAAAAATTAAAGTCAAAAAGCCATGTGGGCCCAATCCCAAGCCCGAGCCAAATGGGCCCGAGCCCAAGCCCAAGCCCAAGCCCAAACATGAAGAGGGACCGGCCAAAAATAGAAGAAGAAAAGGAAGAGATTGAATGTAATTTTTGTTTTAAATAGGCAAAAGCCAATTTTGTACAAGCCATGGGGCTAAAAGGTAAAAGATGTAAGCCTATAAAAGGCCCCCCATAATGATTTGATAACCAATCGGGATCTTAATCTTGAATTCCCAAGAACAAAATCTTGAGTTTTGAGCTGCTCTTAGTGCGCAAATCTCTCTTCCTCTTTTTCTTTAATTGCGCACGTCAGAAGGCTTTGAAAATTTTATGTTCGCACGTTAAGAGACTTTGAAAAAGGGAAAAGAGCCCTTTTTAATCTTCAAAGTCAAAGTCTTGATATTTTTGGACTATTGTTTAATTGGGTTTCGACCATACTTGTATCGTGCTAGGTGCGTACTGTGCAAGTTGCCCATTTGGCTGAGTGCGCACTCCGTCGGGTGCACATCAAGCCAAGTGCGCACTGGCCCAGGTGCGCACCTAGCAAAGTTGTATAAAGTCTAGTAAAACCATATTTAACGATGTGAAGCTCTACGAATTCTATCTTTGCCAGTACTTATTCCCACATCTATCGCACGGGTAGAGAATCTTCTCTAACACGATCTTATTATGTGAGCATGAAAATTTAATGAAAGCAGCAACTCCTGCGACAAACTTAGGTTGCATACGTTGTTTCCAATCCACGTACATCCAGTCTTTAACTCTGATGTACTCATGGGCCATGTTAGATTGTATAACATATAAATTATAGGTTATGATGACTATATTAAGAAATCTAAGAACGAGATGGTTACCAACAAAGAAGAAAATCCGTAGATGCAAGTTTGTCGTTGAAAAGAATAAATCATAGATAAACAAAGTTAGATTTGAAGATACCCAAGTATGAGTTGTATTCTGTGTATGTGTGTTTCAATTTATGATTTCACTTAACTTTAGGGTTGTTAGTGTGTATGTGCTTTGTGTGTGTGTTTGTTGTGTATTCGTATTATATGTGTGTGTTTCGGCTGTCGGGGGTTAGGTTTCTATCCCATTAAGAATGTATAGAGCAGACGCCCATTTGCTTGTGCTTTCATCCGTTTCGAGTAAATTTCGGCAGCACCTCCCCGCTGTTCTCCGAGTACACTGTAATAGAATAGATAATCATTTCAACGCTGTGAAACAAAATTGAAATGAACATCTAACCTATCTTTGTACATGGAGAACCAGCGGAAAAGTACCGACGAAATAACTCGAAACGAATGAAAACACAAGTGAATGCAGGTGTTTGCTTTATATATTCCTAACTTGTCCACACTGGACAAATCTATCAGTTATCATACGTTGAATCTTCTCGTCATATAGAATACATGATGGTTATTAGTACCGAACTATACCATCCGATATTTAACAACTTTCGTATAGTTCTATGTCACGACGAATATCGAACGTATGTTAACCGATAGACGGGGACTAAGTCGCGCTTTAATTTTCACATATAAGTATTGATGAGAATATGAAAGTTTCATATTATCATCGAGTATCATATATTGGTTTTAACTTGAACATTTAACTTGAATAGGTTTTATGTTTACGTTTCGTTATTAAGGATTCGAAGTTTTTAGTTTAGGGTAATTTTTTCTTGCGTTTACGGTAAAATTGTATGTTTACGTTATCATCGAGTATCCTACTGAATGAACTAGTGCACCCTAAACCCTAAGCCTAAGTAACCCAAATTAACCCTAATCATCACCCTAACTCAAATTATCCCTAATTAACCCAAAATTAATCCAATTAATCCAAATTAAGCCTAACCCTAACCCTAACTCAAATTATCCCTAATTAACCCAATTAACTTAGCCCTAACCCTAATCAATACTCTGACACAAATACACTCTACTTTACTTAATTAATCAAAATTAATCCTAGCCTAAACCCTAACCCAAATTAACCTAACCCTAATCATCACCTAAATCCCAACCCTAATTAACACAAACTAACCCTAACCCTACATAATTCACCCTAACCCTAACCCTAACCCGAACCCTAACCTTAACCCTACCTAATTAACCCTAACCCTAACTTAATTAACCCCCAATTAACACTGATGTAGCTATAATCCTAACCCTAAAATCAAGATTAATACAAAAAAGCATGATTATAAGGGGAAAATGGAAATTAACTCACCTCAAAGTAGTTTTGCCGGCGGGAGACTGTAGTGCGGCCAACGACGACGAGACACAGCCGACAACGAGCTCGCCGGAGAATTACTGAGCTCGACGAGACACAGTCGACGACGAGACAAACTCGACAATGATTGTGGTGCTGCCAACGACGACGACGAAGTCGACGATGGGTGTACCGACGACGAGGTGTGGTGGCGAGGAGACGCACGCAGGAATCGATAACGGGAGAGAAAGGAAATTTTGGGGATGACAGTGGGAAATTACTGAGCTTTATTTTTTTACAAATAACTCATCGTTGCCCCTACGGATTAATCCGTAGGGATTTTTTTTGCGGTTCCGCTGGGCCAAATAAAATATTACATTTTAATATTTTTTAATTAATACGTAAGGCACCGTAGGGACAACCCTACGGATCTACGGATTAATCCGTAGGGACAGTAAAAAGTTGCCTCTATAGATTACTATAGCCTTAGGGACAGCTCCTTATTGCAGTAATGTCCATATACCACTTCGACACCACACCTCTCTTAATGCCGCCACCCACCCTCCTTCTATTTCTTCTTTCGTTCCTTGCCCCCTCACCTCCGTGCTACCCATGCCACATCGATGTTTCCCCCTTATAATCACCACCACCACCACCACCACCATCATCTTCTTCTTCTTCATTTAAACTAGTCCTCACTTAGCCAGAACTTAACCTAGACATGACTTCACCATAACCCTATCCCTAACCACCCCCGATGACTCCTCTTGACCCAGTGCCGCCCTAGAAATCTCTCACCATCCTCTCTCATTGCCGTTGCCGGCCTCCTCTCTCGCCATCGCCATCACGATTGCGGTTAATTAATTAACGATAAATCCAAAGTATTGATAAAATAATTATTTAACTAATTGTCATTATTAAAAGAGCAAAATGATCATGTAACATGTAGAGATAAATAACACTAAGATGTGTGGACAGGAAGTTATAGCATTTTATCAAGAGATTTCAAACCTTTTGGTAGTTTGTTGACAAACTGTGCAACATTTTTGTGAGCTTAAAAGAAATAATGCTAAATCCTAATTTTACTTTAAGAAAATGGATATGAACATTAGGTGCACCCCATCTTTACAAAGTGAAATCAGACAAACAGGCAAAAAAGGTTACTGAATTTAAGTTGTTGTATTCACAAATGCACGCAAGAGCCAACAAAAAGATTCTTTTCCCCTTAACATTGCCTTCATACTACTGGGACAGCGACTATCCTACACACATTGTTTGCACAGGTCCATTTTGAATGATAGGCAACAGTCATTTCATCCAATGAGCATTATCATAAAGTAATGTTTGCGACACAAGTGGCTTTTCTTCCCCGATCCCCTAAGATTTTGATGGTCCAAGTTGAGACCTAAACCAAGTGCGGCCTCGGATATATCAGTCCCAGTTGAGACCGAAACCAAGTATGGCCTCCGCGCCTCTGACAGTGGAGGAATATGACATTGCTATAGGTAGAGTGGGCACAAGCCTAAGCTCTGCGTTTACCTCCAGATCTCTGAACAATAATATCTTTATATTTCCTGTTAAAAGAAGTAAAAGTTTAATATATGAAAAATCTAGGGGATCTCGCTAATATGGATTACAGTGGAGGGCGAGAAATCGAAATGAGAACTTGAAAGATATCAAAATGAGAGCTTACATTGCATTCACCAAGTAGAATAAAAAAAGATGCAGGTTTGAAAGTGAAGAAACTGAAAATAGAAATGCTACTGTGAGATTAAACAATGAGGTTTATGGTCACTGTAACAACATTCAGACTGAAGATAATTAGTTGAAGCTATATACACAGTGAAGGCTTCAATGAAATGTCACCAAATTTAGAAAAAGGTGTTGAGTATGACCTACTTTGAAGCTAGAAAGAAAAAGCCATGCAAATATGATGGTTGAAGCTTTCTCAGTTTAGCAGGCATAACCGAGGGAGGATCAAACCGCATGCTGTGATTGATTACCAAACAGTAATCGTTCTCATCTCAGGGAGGTTGTGAAATGAGAAATCGTGCATGCGCGTGCGTTGTGCTGTCAATTTTTTTTTCTGTGTGTGGATGAACGGGCTTCAATTCATTCAACTAAGAGCCATTCTTGATCAGTTCTATCATAAAGGCAAGTGCCAGTTTGATCATGATATTGATCATGGGCCCTGCTAGTGTACTCGTTCATACACCATGGGAATGGTGCTCTATTTCGCCACGCTTCACGTCATATGCCAACGAAATCTGTGACAAAAACGTGATCCATATAATCACGTCTCGATCATCTGAGCTGCCATCCAAATTGATCAGCACATGCACAAACTATCATAAATTATAAGTGTGTGTGTATATTAGAGTTTTTTTTAAATATATTTATATTCAAGAACGAGATTATATATTTTATTTATGAGTATACCCGATCTTTTGATATAAGTGGGTTCTAACAATAAAACTCAAGCCTTGTTGAGTTTTGGTCCATCTTATATCTTATACTCATGTACTTCTCATGGTTTTCCAATGTGGCACTATTTTAGTCTCTCACATCTCAACACTCCTGGTTATTACGTGAGTTGCACAACACTTGTACTAGATCTCTCAGAGGCATTTTTTTGTTGGTGCTTGTAGCCCGCTTCTCTAAGAGGTATCGTTGAGGTTTCGGATCGAGCCATTGGCTTTGATACCATATTAGAGAGGGAAATGATTATATATTTTATCTATGAGTATGCACGAGCTTTTGATATAAGTGGGTTCCAACAATAAGACTCAAACCTGGTTGAGATTTGTCTCATCTTATATCGTATACTCATGAACCTCTCATAGTTTTTCTAATGTTGGACAATTTTAGTCTCTCACATCTCAACAATATACAAGTTCAGGATACTACTGTGACCGCTCTGAGGTTGTCACGACTGCGACGGATGTCAAAGGCGAAACTAATAGAGAAAGCTAATCTTATGGATCGAGTAAATTTATGATGGCAATGACTGAATGGACCATTCAGTTAACAGGTAGGATATGCTTCAGATTCTGCTAGCTGCAAGAATTTTCTGAAGCTCAAAGCTCGACTAGCTATATGTGACCCGAATGCAGGTAGAAATTTGTGGGGCTCATTGTTTGGACCTGCACCAGGATATTTGTGGGAACCATGTATTGAATAGTAGAGAGCAAGAATATCATAGGCTGACCTTGATGGTCATGTGACTCATTTCTTCATGTATCAAAGTTGTCGTCCTCATTGTCCACGTATCACTCACAATGATAATGTCCCCAAAAAATAAAAGCGGGGATCACTCGTTACTTGAGAGTTGAAGTATGCAAACATTTCCTTTGTCAACAAGGTTACCTCGTTTTCGTCCAAAAAATAATAATAGTAGTAGTAACAAGGTTACCTCTTCAAACTCTCCTTAGCCACTGAAACCTCGTAACTCCACAACATCTTAAACAATTTGTTCTCCTGTAAACAGGGCCTTCCCCTTTCTCTCACTCCATTATATATATCTGTCTCTCTTCTACCATCGTATCAGTGAGCTATGAATATTCAAGTTTCTACCAACAAAACCATCAATGAGCTCGATGATCTCACCGAGCTCCTCAAAACAGCATTCATATTCTTCTTTGCTTTTCTAACCATCATTTGGTCTCAATCTGTACTCACGAAAAACAAGAAGAAGCTCACATTGCCCCCGGGACCACGAGGTTTTCCACTGCTCGGCAACCTCCCATTCCTTGGCACAAATCTCCACCATCTCTTCTCCAAATACTCTCAAGCCTATGGCCCTATAATGAAACTCAAACTCGGCACCAAGCTCTATATCGTGGTGAGCACCCCAGAGATCGCAAGAGAAATATACAAAGACAACGACATAATTTTCTCAAACCACGATCAACCGGTTGCGGCAAGAGTAATTTCATATGGCGGATGTAACTTAGTCCGGTCCCCCTATGGACCCACATGGAAAATGCTGCGTCGGGTTTTTCTCCACGAACTACTCAGTACTAAAACTCTGGACGCTTGTTCGAGTCGAAGGCAACAAGAAGTTAAACGAATGTGTTGCCAGATTTATGCAAAGAGAGGAAACGTTGTGAATTTAGGAGAACAAGCATTTGCGGCGTTTTTGAATTTGTTGTCAAGCATGTGCTGGGGAGAGACGCTCGAATGGGAAGAAACTGGTGTCGGATTTAGGAAGGCGGTGATCGAGACCATCGAGCTTTTGGGAAAGCCAAATGTTTCGGATTTTTTACCAATACTTGCATGGTTCGATTTGCAAGGGATAGAGCAAGAGATCAAGAAGCGAGTTTCATGGTTGGATAAATTGTATGACACCATCATTGAGCATAGGTTGAATACGGTAGCAGAAAGCAAGAACGATAGCAGAGGCGATTTCTTGTCGATTCTTCTGAAACTAAGGGAAGATTCGATGACTCCATTGACAATGGCTAACCTCAAGGGCTTGATCATGGTAATCTTTTTCTTCCTCCGTCTCAAGCTGCATCTGTGCCTTTTCTTTATTTTACTAGAATTATCAATGGCACGATCATGATAATGTTAATAGCAGTAGAAGCGAGTATTTCCAATTTAACACTTAAGAAACTGATCCGTTCATAACCATCCATCAGAAACACAGATTTGTCATGAAATTTGATCCCACAAGTTCTTGTAACCTTTCAAGTGCACTGTAGGCTCCAAATTAATTAAGTTGTAGTATCTCAGTTTCAGGATGTCCTCTGAAATCCCTGAATAGATACTAAGAAGCTAGGTGCCAATATGATCTCTGGGGGAACTAAATCTATCTATAAATCAATATTTAAAACAACTTAAATATACTATTTATGTGTAGATCAAGATGGACGGACCGACCGTAAAAACTAATTCATTTATCGGGTTATTTGATGGTGGGTGTAAAATTAACTGTTTATCGACAATAAAACTTTTTATACAGTGAGACATATATAAGAGGGAATTTTCTTCTATGGCGTCGAATAAATACACCTTCCATGATTTTTTTCGACGATCGGCATCCATCATCATCGTCTTTATTATGTAAAATGTGGGCACACCAAATTTCATTTCATGTGATTCCATCACATTTTCACCGTTGATTTACCGTGTCTAAAATTAACGGTTTACCGACAATAAAACTCTTTACATTAGTAATCCAACGGTTAGAAAGTGGTGGAATCACATGAAATTTGGTGTATCCACATCTTACGTGATAAAGATGATAATGATGGGTGCCGATCGTTTCAAAAAAATCACGGAGGAAATAGATTTTTGACGCCATCTAACGAAAAAGACTCCTAGGGCCTCATTTTTCCATTATTCTCTCTCCCCCCATGTATATAAAAGTGATACACGGAAATGATATGGCAATATATATTCCTGTTCACACACACACACTTGACTATAGAAAGGTTCCAAAGAGCTAAAATTTGTTTGGTAATGTTAAACCACTAGATTGCCCAAATTCTGTTCCCAAGAAATAGCTAGCTACGGATTTCTTCCAACTTTTATCATCTTCCTTTTGCAAAATCACCTTAATAGCAAATAATAATAAATAAAATATTAATTTGGCAATATGATCCAAAAAAACACATAATTTAGCAGCTCGCAAATTATATGAAGTCAGTTAAGTTTTTCACCATTGGATGAAAGAGAGATTCTTACAACTATTACCAGCATGCACTATTTCCACTAAATATAATACGATTATCCTAGGATGGTGACATAACGGGGTTTGGACATAAGCTGATAATTCTATTAAAATTTAGACAAATGATAGCCAGCCGCAATCCTTAAGCCTTAACAACATGAAGAATAATAGTGCACGTACACGTACTTTCGTTTGAGCTAATAGAATGTCACAAAAATAGCAGGTATCATTCTCCTTTAATCCAAAGCAATAGGGATTTGCCAAATACAAATGGTAATTGAAGATGATTATTGCAGGTCAATTCACCACCTTTCTCGGTCTTCAAATTTTAAACAAACAAAGTTAATGTTAGTTTGGCATGCCACTCTCCTATTGGCCCATAAACTCAAATCATGCCTAATGTGAGTGATGGTTACGTTAACACACCTCTTCCATTCTTTCAATTTAATCAGAATCCACCAATTGAGCTCAATAATTAAGATTGAGTATCATGTCCACATCAGGTTAATATTATGTGTAGCCATCATCTATGTCTAATCTAAGTCATTTTTTTCATTAGAAGACTATACTGTGCTATATATAGGTAAACACATTCAACTCGGTGACACAAGAGATGTTCCGAACATTTATCTTGTCATACAATTATAGTCTTCGGACAGCCGACTAATAAAGACATAGACATCATATGAGCCAAGAGCCAATCTAACTCACAACCTTGACTTAATAGGTCGCAGACATCGTATAAGATGAAAGATTATTTCAATGACACATGAATGCTTAAACTTAAGATCATGTCTAAGCAGGACATCATGGTGGGAGGAACCGGTGTAACCTCCACTACTGTCGAGTGGGTGATGGCAGAGCTGATGCACCGACCGCAAATCAAGCAAAAGGTCCAAAAAGAGCTTGACATGGTCGTCGGCCGACACCAAATCATTAATGAATCCCACATCCCCAAGCTCCACTATTTGCGCGCCACAATCAAAGAAACTCTCCGCGTCCACGCCGTGGTTCCGCTCCTGGTCCCACGCGTGCCTAGCCAATCTTGCATCATTGGCGGGTACCTAATCCCAAAAGGTGCCTGTGTTGTCACTAATGTGTCGGCCATACATATGGACCCCAAGGTTTGGGATGTGCCCATGGAGTTCAAGCCAGAGAGATTTCTGACAACACACAGTATAAAAGAGTTCGGGTTTTTCCCGTTTGGATCGGGGAGGAGGAGATGCGCAGGATTGCCATTGGTCGAGAGGATGTTGCCGCTCGTGGTGGCAACGATGCTGCATTTGTTTGAATGGAGATTGCCTGAAGGGGAGAAGTTTGATTTATGTGAGAGACCGGGAGTGACTTTGACTAAGGAGAGGCCGGTGTTGGTTATCCCTGAACCTAGGGTTGATGTTTCGGAACTCTATGAGCATTGTGTTCTCAGTAATGAGACAAGCAATAGATAGTGGTTACAGAAAGTTATGTATACGCTCTCTTTGTGCAACGTTTCTTTTCAATGCTTAACTCATTTGAAGGCCGAGTTAAAGAAAGTATGCCCATCAGTGTTTTGTGCCGCTAAAGTTTGCATTGACATCTCAAATATCTCACTTGAATTTGGTTCTCACAAAATCAAAACATATGGTTAATGTAAATATCCAATTCTACATCAGTTGTTATCAATTAAGATTAACTCCTAAGGTTTCATGGCTATGATTTGCAACATATTAGATATCCGTACATGCAATTTTCTTTAATTGTTGACTTTCTATGTTGCCATTCTCATCTATGGCAACCACAGACATGGCAGGGGATTTTCTTGAACTGCATAAAATATTTATCCATCCATGGTTCTTTTCTTCCTTATGTTCCCATAGTCACATTAGTCACTTTCTAAAACTGATAGCCTATCAAGTATCAAAATCGAAGCAACTAGGAAACATATGAAAGTTGTATGAAGTTTAAAACAACTTGTGCATCTCTTTCGCTAGGATACTGCTGCTCGTATATTCCAGACAGTGGCTACCTATGAATCAAAACACATGCCAAAATCCTGCGTGGTCCCGGTTCTAGGTTTAGGCTTTTAATGAAGAGTTCATAAGGATCAATACATACAAATAACAAGGAGTAGATATGCCAATCACTCGAATTTGTTTCCAAAAATTAGGAACTGCCAGGGATAAGTTTAACCCATATCTCGCCTAATTTTTTGGTTTGAGCTACGCACCTGGCATCTTTCAATTTAGAATCAAAAGGGTGCTAACCCATAGAAGCTAAGGATTACACAGAGTACCACAAACAGACAATAGATTCGCTATAGATAATTTCATGTTAACTCTGACATGTCAAGCTAAAATGAACACATTCCAAACTCATGGATGCCTTGGTCTGTTCGTGATTTCTATAAACTTTAGAAACAATAAATCATCTGAAGGAGATTGATATCTATATGACAAGACATTGACTGGAAAGGCAATCAGCAATTAGGAATAAGCAATTCTTCTATGATGTATAGCCGATTAACTGTTAAGACGGCTGCAGAGAAAGAGTAAATATTAACATAACTACGCTCTCTCTTATATGCAACAAAACAGGAGGAGAAACGGTTGGTAAATATCAATTTGGAAACATTATCATGTCTAAGAAAATTATCTCCTACAGAGAATGGATTTTCAAATATCAGGCTCACAAATCAAACATGCAACAGCTGATAAGTGCAAAGGCTGTAACGATCTCATCATCATTAATTACCATTTGGAAAATCTATAAAGCTTTAGAAATTCGTACACTTTCCGTAAGTAAAGTTTCACCGTGATGTTGCCCGCTTATATGTTCTGCAACTTTGGCTTCTCTTGCAACATCTGTTGCCGTGGCTTCGAGGTTTTGCACTTTGTTTCCATCTTCTTTAGGAATTATCAATCCATATCCACCTTCTCTTCTCTTGTACAAAATATTTATCTCACCCGAGGAGAAAAAATACAGCTCCTTTAGCAACAACCTGGTTAACAAAATTATGCCAACACCTTTGAGGTCGGTGTCTATGCCAAAGCTGCATAATGTATTTAAAATCAAGTCGACCTTTCTAATAAACCAAATAATATGTTTAAAAGATAATGAAAACCACATCCAGTAATATTCTGGTGAAGAGACAATCGGAAGTGCTCAGATTTCATTATAAGTTCATAAAACATCGCTTATGACCTGCTCAGAATATGAGAAAATCATATGGCAAAGCAAAATCTTTTTCCATAGATTTGTAGCACAACCATTGTAGTGGATATGGTTTTAGGTATCATTAATGGTACATTCTTCAGGATTATCATACTAAATTGGGTTGCCAGAATTGAATTGGATGTGGTTTTTGGGTATCATTAATAGTACATTCATCAGGATTATTGTAACAAATTTGGTTACCAGATCGGAATCAAATATGGTTTAGGGCAAACGACAGTGATGATCATAATTCTATCAGCTATATGCTATTGAACTCATAAACGACGCTGTTATCGACATTTAGAGATTTACGGGGCACATCTGCACATTCATCAATTATTTATAGATAGGCCTTTGTAAAGCTAACAGTTTGGTTCAGTCATATATAGGCCAACAAAAATGACTTGGCCGTTTCTATATTTCTAAATCCATAAAACGCATGAGAGCCCTGAATTTTAGGGTAATTAGCAGTTGGCCCCTCCAACTTGGGATACAGAGACAGATCCCCAGGAAATTTCAGCCAGCACCCTTGATTCAGGAAAATTTACTTTCGGCCCTTTTTGGCCAATCTCATTCCTGCAGAAATTTCGCTGAGCCCCTGCATTACAGGGAAATTCACATTGGCCCCAGACATGCGCATGGAACACCCTGCTAGTATATACTAAATCTATATATTTGAATGCGTGCTTTTAAAGCACATATATATAAGTCAATTTGATGGCTTGTTTTAGGCCGAACAAAAGAAAAGCTGAGTGGCTTGATTCAAACAAAATATCAAATGATATTGCCTAATGCTCGAGTAACCAATGTGGTAGACTTATATTAAGAAAGAATGACTCTAAATTTTGACTAGTCAAAGTAAACGAAAGTAAAAAAAAGGACAATATAAATGCCACCATCCCCTTGTTAATAGTAGCTTTATTTGTCCCTGTCACCAGCAAGTTTTCATCTCACAGGAATATTAATGGATAGATGTAACCTCTTACTTGAGTTTTTTCCCAAATCCAAAATATTTAAAAATTAGGAAAAAACTCAAAATTATTATGTATTCGATTTGGGGAAATACTTTCTCTACCATTCTCATGACCAGTAGAAAAATTACCTAAGGCCTCCATTGAGGGCATCTCTCGTCGATGAGGCTATAATAGCAGAGCTGGCCTCATTAATGGGACAGGCCCCCATTGACCGGGCTGGTAGCGGTAGCTCTACCAGCCTGGTACAAAAACCATTTCCCTTTGATTTGTATGCCTATTTGTTATTGTACCCTTTTGTTATTTTCGTAAAGTATGTATTATGATTTGATAAATATCCCTGTTTCATAATTGATAATTAATGTTATCCTTTGCTAAATAAATAAATAAAGTTAGAAAATTATAGATTGAGAAAGGATAAAGTTGATATATCTGAAAACTTTTCTCAATTAGACTTTAGAATACACTACGAACTTGAAATATTCATATTTTAAAATATATATATATATATATATATATATATATATATATATATATATATATATATTAAGCCTTTTAACATCTTCTGAAATAGTTTGGGGTCTCTGCGCAAAATATCGCCCCTTGCTTTGTCTCTATTAATAGGTGGATGCGTTGTAAAAGGTTGTGCAGACGGGATGTTTCCCGGGTCAGTTAGGATCCGTAACCCATCTGAATCCGTCCGCTTTAGACGGGTAAAATGACTGTTTTAATCCCGCCCGAAAGTGACAGGTTAAACCACGAACCCGCCCGCATTTAAATAGGACGGGTTTTAAGTTTTCAATAGCCCGCCCGAACCAGAACCCGAAGGCACACTCGTCTGTAACCCGTATCGGTCTGCAACCGATCTGAACACGTCCGCTTAATAAACATCCGAGTCTTTGATAAATTTAATTACATGGCTAAGATCAATACCCTACACCTATAGGTTATCTAAACTAATTTATTACTTCTCAAATCTAAAGTTTAATTAAGCTGCATTTTCTTTTATCCTAGTTTTTCCCTATTATCTTATCTTTTTATCTTCTTAAATTAAATAGGAAATCTTTTTATTTCTCGATTATACCATCCAAACTAAGAGGTTTCAACTTCTAATATCAATAGATGCTAAAAAAAATATGGTTTAATTACAATCAAGTTAAGGGTTTATGGTCTATGGTTTTATTTCATATAAATTAAAACTCAAACCTAATATGTGAAACCCGTGATTACCCGAAACTTTGTTTAACCCATCCGTACTAATGAAACCTGTACCCTAGCCCGAAACCCGCCTGTACCTATTGGGTTCGGGTTTATCTACCCATTCCAATTTGCGGGTTTAAAGTGGCTAAAAAACCCGTCCGCACTAACGGGTGAGGGTTCATTTTTGGTCCAAAACCCGTCCAATCCATCCCGTGCACAGCCCTATGTGCAGTAATCTTTTTCTACTGTCAATTAGCCGTTTTAAAGATAAATCACCTCACAAAGCCAGGCTCCAAAACATTTTTAGAAAAACTGGCCCATAAGCAGACTTAACAGGTCCAGACACAACACACAATACACACTGATCCAGGACCCATGAATTTGCCTCGAAAACATTAAATTGTAGTCATTTCTTCTGCCGGGGATAAGGATCGAACTCTCGCACTGATTCTAGGAGAGGAATTGTGTCATACCAACTTAGCTATTGCTCATTGTTCTCGAAAACAATCATTATACTAATAGAAAGTTACATGAGAAGTGGAAATTTGGTAATAATCTCAAAATGGCCTTAATAATATATTATTCTTTTAGATTTGTTTGCAAAACATCTGGTATTTTGTTAATTTTAATATTTTGGTGGGGATATTTTAGATAGATCGAGGCAAAGTTTTGCCAACTTTTAATTATTTTCCATTATCTCAACCCCTCACTATTTACAAATGCACCACTAGTTCAAAAAATTCCAATAATTATAAGTATGCCATCAATTCAAAATCATAATAGTTGTTTCTTAAAATACCATGAACTTTCAATGTCTTATATATAAATACGATTAGATTTTCATTAAAATACGATAAACTTTCGCAATTTTTAAATAAATACAATGAATTTTGTCCATAAAAAATACCATAAATATCCAACGTTTTGCATATAAATAACATGAATTTTTCCCGTTACAAATAAACATCGTCAACTTTCAATGTATTTCAGATAAATACCATGGACTTTTTCCGTTACAAATAAATAACATTAACTTTCATTGTTTTCCGATAAATTCCATAGACTTACTCTATTTACAAATAAGTAACATAAACTTTCCAAGTTTTATAAGTTAATAGCATTAGATATTAATACGATGAACTTTCCCTTTTTCAAATAAATACCATGAATTTTGTCTGTTATAAAAAAATACCATAAACTTTCAATGTTTTTAAAATAAATATTATTGACTTTGTCTTTTACGAAAAAAATATCAATAAATTTCAACGTTTCTTACATAAATGCCATGGTTTTGTCCGTTACAAATAAATAACATTAAATTTCAACGTTTTCCGGATAAATTAATAGCATGGATTTTATTTTTCATAAATAAATATCATTTTAACCCGTACCGCTAGTTTTACCAAATTAAAATTTCTGACATATTTAATCTTTGGTTATATGATAATCAATGGAGCGCAGGAGCATCAGAACCTTTTCTTCTGCTATCCTAAAGAAGAATCCTATGCATGAAGGGGCACAAAGCCGTGCCGTGTCAGATCCCAATACACGCACATGAGAGTCTATGCGGGCTCAAATCCTCTACGAAAGCCATGGCTCGTACTGATGCGAGCTTCGGAAATAACTACTCGGAGATGACCGCAGGGAGATGGGAGATGAGAGTTTTTGTTGTGATTTAAGTAATCTCTTTCTGCTCTTTTCACACATTGATGATGAAGTGACCATTCTGGACTATCTCATGTTTCCTTTATTGGGTCTGTATGCAGACTATAAAAAGATGCATGCATGTGTCCACTGTCCAGTGAGTGTGTGGCAGGCCTTGACCAAACGTTTTTGTTGTTTCTCTCCTTTTGAATATGCCTTGCTTGTTAATTGTTCTCTTGATATATACATGAGAATGAGAGAGAGAGAGAGAGAGACTGGGGGTATCAGGAGTGAAACAGGAAGGCTCAGAGACCATGAACTGTTATCATGAATGTTTGATATTATAAAAGAAAATAGCAGTGAATCTCAATCCCTTGGGTATGGGCAGAAACTATTTTGCCATGCATTACATTTCATAGACAAAAATAAAACCGGCAGTGTGAAATGTCCCTTCCATTGCTTCAATACTCCGAAGTTATGATGAGCGTTGAACAAATATATTTTATATTCTAATACGTCCCCGCAGGACGAAGGCCTTTTGGGCCGAAACCTAGGCCCAATACAGCTTTTTATGTAGTATATATAAAATAATTACCGTCTTTGTATACTATATGTATTATTTATACTGGTATTTAGCACGTGCGATGCACGTTTGTATATTTTAACATAGACAAAGATTTGAGAATTTTTTGACTAAAATGCATGAAAGCCCGAAAATTAAAACAGCAAACCCCCGTAAACTTTAAAAATATGCACTTCACCCCATAAATCTAACGCCGTTAGTTTTTTTAGTTGTATATTACCCAAAATGCCTTTCAAGCCTTTCTCCAAATCCTCTTCTCTTTCTTCTCTATAAAAATTTTTCTTCTATAAAAATTTTTAATTCATTTTTTCCTAAATCTCTAAAGAGCATTACATATCTTCACTCTAATCATCCAAAAAAATGAACATCAATTAAAAGAGTATGAATTTGAAATAGATGAAGAAAAAATAAAATAAAATATTAGAATGGTCGATTAAAAATGTTCAAGGGGCGTTTTTGGCATAAGAAAGTCTTATGGAGAAAAATTAACACCATTAGGGTTTTGAGAGTAAAATATATGTTTTCAAGGCTAGGAGGATTTCCTGCTTTTCGTACAATAGTAAGGCGGTTTTCCTGTATTTTAGCCAATTTTTTTTAAAGAATCGGTTAAATTAATATAGATTTTAGCGAGATTTTTATTGTTTTAAAATTTAATAAGTTAGCTGTCTTAAAGAACTTTAAAAAATTGTTATTATCTTAACTAAAAGAATTTTTAAGATATTTGTTAAACAAAAAATTAAAGTGATTTAAACTTAAAAAAAACTAACAAATTTCAGGTTTATTTTGCACGTGTTCCGTACATCTCTTTTTTGACATTAATATTGCAGAGATGATTAAAGTGGAATCATATTATCAGCTGAAAAGTCTAAAAACATTTCCTGAAAAGACATAAGTTGGATACCGTGACCAATATTTTTTGTATGAATTCACATAGTTTATTCAAAATTTCTAATTGCAATAGCCATTTTCTTGGGTATTGTTCCATTTTCAAAAATGCAATGGAAAAAACTTGCCGATAACGGTCTGAACAAAAATTTCTATATGTCTTTAGATGACTTTTGAGATTTATACAAAAAACAAAAAAGATTTGCACGAATCTTAAAACGACTTGCAAGGATCTTATAGAAATTTTTTATCTACAAGTCTTTAATGGGAAGTTTTTTCCAATGGAATTCGATAATCCCTTCATTTTTTTAATGACAAATAATAGAAATTTAAGGCAGCTAATTAGCTTAAATTCAATCTGAATCTTCATTTATTTAGAAGTATACAATCGCCGCCGCCACCCTATATTTTATTCACCATGAATTCAAATGGGACGAATGCTTACCTTTTCCAAATAGCAATGGGCCTCTAGTGACCATAGTGGCTTTACATACTGATATACTGGCCTGGCTATGAGTCCAGTGAACCGTGACTCGACTCGCCTCGCCTCACGACGAGACGAATTTTAATCGCATCGTCGCGACGGGTTCAACGAAGCGAGTGGGTTCAGGGAATCCCTAATGTTGCCTCGTTCGAGTTCGCCTCAGCTATCTCGTCGCTCGCCTTGCTTCGCCTCGCTCGTCCCGACTCGCATCGACTCGCTTCAACTCGTCTCTTGAACCCGCATCCAACGGTTGGCAACAATAGGATTGTTTACGAATCGCCTCGCCTCGCCTCGAAAAACCCCATCCAACGGTCGTTATTCGTCTCGCCTGGATCGAGTTTAAAAAAATATATATATATACCCAGATTCAGGCGAGTCGACTCGTCTTGCCTTGCCTTGCGAATCGCTTAGACGAGATGGCAAGGCAAGTGGGTTCTTACTCCGTTACTGTTGAACTCGCCTCGTTGGCTAGACGAGGCAAGTCCAACTCGTCTTGGCATTGAAGCGACTCAGGCGAATCATCTCGATTCGTTTCATTTGCCATGCTTACTGTTATATATTTGAGGTCTATCATGTATGACAGTGGCCAGAAGGGACGACCGACATATTTTTGTAAATGCAATTATTTTTACTATCCCTAACCTAAAAAATCTAGAATAAAAAATAATAACATGCACTAGCCTTTATCCTAAATATTTTGGATAAGATATATGAATAATTAACCAATTAGTTTTTAGTTCAGTTGGTATCAATTTTCTCTCTAATGTGAAACCGTCCACTTCGATCTTTGAAGGAGGTTGGATTAAAAATAAAAATAAAAGTGTATGAATCATCAAATGAAAATTAAGCATGTCGTTTTTAATTGTTTCTATTCATACTTGTTTAGTTCTATCCCCAAACCCTCGTGGCTCAATTAACTACAATTTTTTATCACTTCTTTTAAGCCAAATATATGTCACGCCCCGCTTCCCAAAATACGGAATACGATGGATGACTAGGCCATCCATGCTCGTACGGTCAGGGAATAATCCCACCGTAGTCACACTTCGGCTTCTAGCATTACATGGTAGTCAGTTAACAGTACTAAGGTAAAGAAAATCGCAATTCACAACTTTATTATATCACAATAAAAGAGTTTGAGATACATTTATTTTACAGAAGGAAATAACTAACCAACAAAACACAATGTGCTTAAAGCAAAAAGGAATGGCGCTGATGTTGCGGTCTAGACCTCCGCGATCTCGAATGGCAGGTCCTGCTCCTTGACTGGGTTCACTTCGTCCTCTGAGCATATATACTCAGGTCGTCAGGGCGACACATATAGCAATAAATGTATGATGTATGTACAATATTATTAAACATGAAAGGTGCGACAGATTACAGAAACATGAGAATAATGAACATCGTTTGAATATGAACAGTGAGATATAAGTATCATGTCAGTAAACTAGGCAATGTGTATGTCACTATTTATCAGTCACTAAATCAATGAAATCAATTGGTGGAAAGGATGCTCGTGTTTAACAAGGGTCTCGTGCATGTCCGAGACTATGGTCCATTGTTACCCGGGACATAACCCTGCAGCCATGTCGCTAGGCACATGACCTAATGCATGTGTGTGTGTTTGTGTGTCTCACTAATATCGAATGATCATCCTCTAAATCACTGTACCTCGCTAAATACGAGTTCAATTCCATCTTGATTTCCCCATTCCCCAGGTTGTAGTATGTATTCAGGTATTAGATAGGTTGTGAACAAATACGTATCGCTTTCACTTTCAATCACGTTTCCACTTATCAATATCACTTTCGTACTTACCACAACCCAATCACTAACACTTATATATCGACAATGCACAAATGTAATACCCAATATCTATTATACAGTCAAATAAGAATTTAAATAAACTTTATTTATTCTAATTTATTTCTTTGTATTTTACTTTCATTTTATATTTCCTCACATTGGCCAAATTGTGTTATTTTTATTACTTGTTATTAATAAACTTGATTTTGTCACAAATTGCTATTATATTGCATTTTAAAAACATACTTATTAATTTCCTAAGCCTAACCTTTTATTATAACCAATTTCTATAATTCTATTTCCTAATTATAATAATTTTACGCCCAACCTATTTAAACCCTAAACCAACCCAATCTCACACTCTTTCTTAACCCAAACGTCCATGCCAGACCTGTATCTTTATTTTACCTAATTTCCTTAACCCAAAGACCCTAATCCCATTTCTTTATCCTAAAATTTATTCTAGCCATTTCCCTATTTTCTTTTATTTCTAATTCTCAAGACCCAATGGCCCAAAGCCCTAACCCTATAACCTAACACCCTGACTCATCCGCCACAATTCTTTTGAATTCCTCCATTAAACCTTATTTAACACCCAAATCTATTCCCCATTAAATACCTTTATTCCCAATTAATCCTAATTAATACAAATTTAATTTCTTAATTCAAATTCTAACCCTCTCTCCCCTCTCAATCACACCCTCTCTCTCTCTCTCTCTTCATACTTTAGCTCTCTCTCTCTCTCTCCTGTTCACTCACTCTCTCTTTATCTCTCCCTCATCTCGTTCCCTCTCATCCCGTCATTCCGAACTCGAGCCCCTCCTTCCTTCACCACCCCCATAAACCCACTGACCTTCGGCCAAGCCCATAACGCCGACAAGCTTCTCCCCGTGCATCGACCATCTCCTCCGACCATCCCACTCCACCTCCCGCGCCCCATCACCACCAACACCCTCTCCAACTCTTCAAACCAAGGCCCACCTATAAAAATCGAGACCACCATCTTGTCACCACCGACAAACTCACCGACCACCATCACCCCCACAAGTTCCTCCTCGTCTCCTCTCCCGAGCACCTCTACAAACCTCCGACGCTGTAATGACCCCAAAATCTTTATACATTTGTATTATCCCTCTTCAATAATATACCGTATTTATTTGTACTTGGTATTTTCCTTTTTCTATTAAATTTATTATTATTTTATTCCACAATCCATTATGTATTTTTCTGTGTACAATTTCTTTTTCTTATATTTAAGCTTTTAACTTCTCGTTCTTATTTTTTTTCTTTCATAAATACTTAACCCAAATCCATTATTCTTATTCTCTACAGCCCATCTGGAAAGCCCACTTTCTTTTTAAGCAACAACACATATTTAATTCTAATTAAATATGTGCATGAACAACCTTGTAGCTCATTTGTTAAGTCCTTGCATTATTATTCCATAAGTCACATGTTCAAATCCTCATTCTTGCAATTATTTTTTATCATTTTTTAATTCTTCTCATAACTTACAAATGAAACCTTTCATTTCCAAAATGAATGGTGACCTTTCATTTCTCTTTTAATTCTCATGTTAAATGCATATATTATTATTCACCATTACACCATCTTTATTTGTCCTCCTCTATCTTTTCCTTCATCGCATTTTTATCTCTCATTTCTCCCTCTTTACCTAGAGTCCAAGAAGAAGAACATGAAGAAGTCTTCAAGAGGGTCTCGCTAGTAACGCGAGGCTATCGGCGGATAGACAAGCCCGGTGACAATACCGGCTTGTGTATGTAAGTCCTTTCTCTCTCTCCCTCTCCCTATCTTTATTCTCCTTTTGTCATATCTCGTAAACCCGCTATTCTTTTCATATCGTAATTCTTAAGAGAAGATAAAGATAAACATGTACATATATAGAAAAATAAGAATAAGAAGTTAAAAACTTAAATATAAGAAAAAGAAATTGTACACAGAAAAATACATAATAGATTGAGGAATAAAATAATAATAAATTTAATAGAAAAAGGAAAATACCAAGTACAAATAAATACGGTATATTATTGAAGAGGGATAATACAAATGTATAAAGATTTTGGGGTCATTACATTCTACCCTCCTTAAAAATAATTTCGTCCTCGAAATTACTCAAGAAGGATGATGTAACAGAGTAAAGAAACATGATTAGGATGATATCGTTTTCGAGCTCCTTCGATTGATACTCTAACCAATTGAGCTAATATGCCAACGAGATACAAATAGAAATGGTGAATAAGAGTTAAGAATTCAAAAGTCTTGAGATAGACTTCAAAGAAACCGAAGGTGGAGTTCAAGATGGATTCAAGGAATATGTAATGTAAAGAATGTTTTCAGTTGTTGTTTCTTGTGTTATATTGCTTAGCTTGTTCACGCATAACAGAATTGCATGGCAGTGTTCCATACAACAATGACCCGCATGGGCCACCAACAAAACCTGTCACGCCCCGCTTCTCGGTATACGGTGAAGGGGACGCGACTGGTCCGCTACGTATTTACTGGGAAGTAAATACGCTAAGCGTATCTAAGCAATATAAAAGTAATCACAAGAGACAAGAGATATAAAAAATAACAGCAACTTTATTCCTTAACATTCCTTTGTACAATGCATGAAAAGGAAATACAATTGAAGTAAAAACGATGCCTAAACAATGACATGACAGGAAATGAAAAGTACTGAATGGAAAATGTACAATGAAACTAGAGCTCCGGTTCTTCAGCAAGCTGATCCAAGTCTTCTGCAGATGGCTTGATCTCTGTCGGGTCCAAACCACCTGACGACATTCAAAGAAGAAAGAAATAGAATGTCGTCAGCGAACAGATCGCTCGGTAAGTCCTAAAGATAAGGGAGAAGTAGAAAAGAAGAAAGAGAGAGTAGCTTTTAATGTTGTATTAACGCTGTTGTTTGTATCTTGGTATAGAAGAATGCCAGTGTATACGAGAGGGGTCTCAGTATGCTAGAGACCAGGGCAAATGGAAGTACAAGGCTCCTTTATACAAACCGGAATAACGACAATTGGATTCATATTAGGTGTCTTAATCTTACCGTCTCGTGCCACCTTTAACACCTTCCGTACCAATCTACCCCTTAAACCCCGTAGTGTTTTATTTGTATTGTTTTGTACTGTAAATTGTATTGAATGTATAATTGAAAGACTGACTGAAACCATGATATCAGTAAACGGATGTAACCATAGAATCATGTAAATGGAATAACTGGAGAACCATGTAAATGGAATGTATATCCATGGTTCGGTTCGGTCAAGTCGTATAGATTGATAATTAGATTCATGGATTCATTTTTAATTGTAATATTGAAGATTGTAGATTATACTTGAATCATATTCAGGTCAAACTAATCAGACTCAAATCCGAGTCAGACAATTAGAAATGTAAGTCGAAATCTTGATTATTTCTTAAACCTATAATTGCTAGGGTCCTTAGGGTAATTTATAAACTTGAGGGGGTTTTATATAAAAATAATTTTGTATGGTTCTTAAAATACAACTCAAATATTTAATTATCGTATTTATGTACATACAACAATTTAATGATCAATATAAATATGTATACATGTTCGAATAGCATGAAATGAGTCAAGTATATTATACGAGTAACTACCAAAAATAATGCTATAAAGAAATATTATGTACGACTAATTAATCAAGTCGAACGAATGTGGAACATAAACAAAAATATGGCTCTAAGTGTTTTGCATGCGTAATTTCCAGTTTCACCTAAATACGACTACCGGTTTGAGAGATATATCTGTTTTCGTATCATTGCGCAAAACAGATCAGAATCTGTTCAGTACCGTCACATATTTTTAAAACACAGTTTGAGTTAATTTCCATCAGGTTTCAGGTTACGAAGATTATTAGAAAATTGTAGGTATTTTGAAGTACTTATCCAAAACACCAAGATTCATACGATCTGAATTTCTGTTTTAAACGCTGATATTAAAATGATCATAACTAGAGCTTCAGAAATCCAAATCGTATGAATTATGGTGTTTTGGATAAGTACTTAAAAATAGCTACAATTTTCTAATAATTTTCGTAACCTGAAACCTGATGGAATTTAACTCAAACTGTGTTTTAAAAATATGTAACGGTGCTTGTTCCCCTCCGAATGATGGCACAAGACTGACTCCTTGCCTGAGATTCGGGGCAGATGCTAATTGGTGCTATCCGTCCACCTCTCCGAAGATGCCAAGTTGATTTATGACACCATGTATCGAAGGTTTAAACGGATGCGGCTGATATAGCAGACTTCGTCAGATTCCCCCTCGTTTGAGGGGTTTTTGATTATGGGGACGCTCTTCCCTGCAGGCGCAAGCCCCTGCAGTTAATTACTCTACCGCATCGCGGTAACAACTTTCTCCTTCTCCAGATGGTCACTTCGTGTCGTGGGTGTTTGTTTTTTTTTTGTTGCCCGTGGATTGTATACAGAGACTAATTTATGTTGTCGCCCGTAGGACGTGGATTAGTCCAAATCCGTATTTTCTTAGATTTGGGTTTGGGGTTTTGGTTTGAGGATACGTTAGCCTTGTTTGAGGCTAAGATCAACTTAAACATTTGTTGAGGATACGTTAGTCTAATTTCAGACTAAGATCAACTTAACCGTTTGTTAAGGATACGTTAGTCTCATTTCAGACTAAGATCAACTTAACGGGATCGTTTAGATTCAACAAGAGAGCATTTGGACTCAATTGTTTAGTTTAGGGACATTGCGGTCGATAACCAGTTTAAGAACATGGCGGTCCATTACCAGTTTAAGGATATAGTGGTCCAATACCAGTTTAAGGACATAGTGGTCTATTGCCTGTTTAGGGATATGGTGGTCCAACATTCCCAATATTGGTTTAAGGACGCATTAGTCCATAAGTTTAAGGACCCCACAGTCCGTATTACCAGTTTAGGGACATGGTGGTCCAACATTCCCATTTTAGGGACGAATGTTGGTTTAAGGACACGTTAGCCATATTTGAGGCTAAGATCAACTTAAACGTTAGTTAATGATACGTTAGTCCAATTTGAGACTAAAATCAGCTTAACAGGATCGTTTGGATCTGACAAAAGAGCATTTGGGCTCTATTGTTTAGTTTAGAGACATTGCGGTCGATTACCAGTTTAAGGACATGGTGGTCCAATACGAGTTTAAGGACGTAGTGGTCCAATACCAGTTTAAGGACATAGTGGTCCAATAAAATGTATGGTTGTCGGGACCCATCACCTTTCTGAAGACATTGAAAGATTACAACGACAAATATCAGAGGAGTTCAGAGATGTACCCTTGAACCAATGAGTTGGTTGAAAGAGCAGATGTGCTCAGTTTAAGATGATTTGAGGACTTATGGCCAGTTTGGGCTAAGTCCAATTATGTTTGAAATATTGGCCCTTTGGGCCATTAGACATTTGTCTGGGTTCAGCCCCTCATCATTCAACAATGCTAAACAGAGGTTTGGGGGCTCTGACAACATTTTGTCTTTGATTTCCTCAATTTTGAGATTCATTTGGATGAGGGACATTTGCCGCTGGAAAATTAACCAATTTGGCTAAAAGTAGTGTTAAACACTAGAGAACAACAGTGTTAAACACTGGAGATAGAACTCTCAAATTAGTGTTAAACACTAAAAGACAATCAGTGTCAAACACTGGAAATATAATCTTCAATTTAGTGTTAAACACTTGAAACAATCAGTGTTAAATGTAAGGTCCACGTTGCCCACCCCGGTGCTTACGGGGAGGCGGAAAACATAATAAAAAACGGATTTTTATCGACTATAGGCAACATGGACCTAGCTATGAGGATCTTTACTAAACGAAAACTAGCTAAAGCAAACTAACAACTAGCTAAGTTGTAGAAAGGTTATACCTTGAGCTCGAAGTCCTTCTCTCCTTGCTCCTTGGAATGGTAGAAAGATGTCACCTTGCTTGTCTTCTTCCGTCAAAGAACGATCCACCCGAAAGCCTCGACCTTTAGCTTCAACTCCAAGTTAGGAGTAACTAGAGTGCAAGAAATGCTAAGACTTGAACCCTAGAATAGAGTAGAGAAGATCAAGTGAAGGTTTTTCTCAAGCTTTTTGTTTCTCAACACATGAGAGGGAGGGAGCTTGAGGGAGATGATGAGCAAGAGAGAGAAATGATATGAGAGAATGAATTATTAGTGAGCCATTCTCACTAATATGTGTGTAATATTTTAATTCCATAATTAGCTAGAAAATTGTCATGGTTTAATCAAGAGGTGACCATTATCATTTCAATATTAATGCAAATTGCAAGGATCAAAGAGCATCTTCCAAATGAAATGATTATGGTCAAGTTGTCAACATGGTCAACAAGTCAATGAAGTCAAATGGTCAACAACAACAACCATGCACAATAATTAAGCTAATTATCAATTAACAATAATACACACAAAAGCAATAGGGTTAATAAAATGACAATAGTCATTAACCCTAAACAAGGTCCTCTCCCTCAATCTCAAGCAACTGTGCATACGCACCCGCATTCGTGATCCGAGGAACACGAACACAATGAGAAAAACCAATCTCAAATCATATACTAGGATCCGGCTTAAACCAAAGCCCGCTAGTATAAACTGTCCGGACAGCAAACGTGCACAAGTGCGCGGATGCGAACGAACCCTGTCGCAAAACCATGCGACCTCTACTCATTTTGCCTAAAGGCGAATAGCTCTCTGTGTGGGACTCTAAAGACTCGACACTACGCTGGCAGTGGGTTTAACCACAGACCGCAAGCGGCACTAGCTGTACGTAACGGTCCCCAGGTAGATGTCGATAAGAAGACTGACGAGGTGAACCTCATCTGCACTCCTACTGAGCCTGTATGTGACAGTCTCCGTACAGTCCGGTCTGTTCGTCTGATACATCGCATGGCGGGCCTAGGGGGGCGGTGAACGTCAGTCCCCTAATAGCGGTACAAGTCGTGTCGGAGTGTAGCCCAATACACCCTGAGATAACACTGGAACCTACCAGTAGATCTCGCTTGCCCTGGCCAGGGACTACTTGTGTAATGGCTCTCCTAGACACAGCGCGATGTCAACCCCCAATACCGGGAGAGACGAATCCTGTCTAACCGTCACTGCCTCCAAGTGCTTCGGGACTGCTCCCAACTACTACCTGTTTGCACGACTCAGTAGAGCCGTGGTAGGGTAGTAATCAAAGAACAGTGGGAACACACTCGAGGCGAAGTGATAGTGTCAAGTCAGCGGACTAAGCTGTACTCATGTCACCTGGGAACTGATAACTGACGATAGGTATATTACCAACCAACAGTTCTCGACGAGTCCTGTCCAGTGTACTCGTAACCTAACGAGCACCCGCATACTATCCCAAGTACAACGTACTAACGGCTGTGGGACAGACCGTCTCCCACACTGGGATGAGAAGTGCATACGCTAGTCTACTCCGGAGTATCGATGCCCTGTCTCGATAGTCCAACGACCAGGGACCTGTATAAGGATGTGCTTATAGATTACCCAGCCCCCACGAGTGTGATCGCCATCACAACGCCGGTAATCAAGCAAAGATCCTAAGGGCTCTACTAATGCGTATAGGTGATATAATAAATAAACACACATGTACACATTAAAGCAGAGACAAACCAAGTAGCATACTACTATATTGAGCAAGATTGTCTGTACAACTGTGAATATCCCAAGCTTCCATCAAGTAATATACATACTAGTATGATACAGTAATGGCCTCTAGGGCATATACACTAACAATCTCCCACTTGCACTAAGGCCATGTACTGGCGTATCGAAGACCTATCATCTCGATCAGCCGCTCGAACTGAGTCTGGGGTAAAGCCTTCGTGAATGGGTCCGCAGTGTTGTCCTTTGTGTCCACTCTCCGCACCTCGATCTCCTGTCGATCAATGATCTCCCTGATCAGGTGATACCGCCCTAAGATGTGCCTGGATTTCTGATGGGACCTTGGTTCCTTCGCTAAAGCTATAGCCCCATTGTTATCGCAATACAAAGGTATTGGGTCAACAATGGACGGAACCACCTGAAGTTCACTAATGAACTTCTTAATCCAGACCGCCTCTTTTGCGGCATCGCTTGCAGCAATGTATTCAGCCTCCATCGTCGAGTCTGCGACGGTATCCTGCTTGGAACTCCTCCAACATACCGCCCCTCCGTTGAGGGTAAACACAAAACCCGACACGGACTTGCTGCCATCTTTGTCACTCTGGAAGCTTGAATCGGTAAAGGACTCGACCCTGAGGTCTCCATTACCGTAAACCAAGAACATCTCCTTAGTCCTTCTTAGGTACTTGAGAATGTTCTTCACTGCTGTCCAGTGGTCCTCCCCTGGGTCTGACTGATACCGGCTTACCGTGCTCAACGCGTAAGCTACATCTGGTCTTGTACATAGCATCGCATACATTATAGATCCTACCGCCGAAGCGTAGGGTATAGTGCTCATGCGAACCCTCTCCTCGTCAGTCTTAGGAGACATCTTCTTGGAGAGGGTAATTCCGTGCAATGCGGGTATGTTACCACGCTTGGAACCCTCCATACTAAATCTCTTTAGTACGGTCTCTATGTACCTGGACTGTGAAAGTCCCAACAGTTTCTTGGATCTATCTCTATAGATCTTGATCCCCAGAATGTACGAGGCATCACCCAGGTCCTTCATGGAGAACCTTTGTGACAAAAACAGCTTGACCGATTGTAGCATAGGAATGTCATTTCCTATCAAAAGAATGTCGTCCACGTACAAGACTAGGAATACGACAGTTCGTCCTACAATCTTCTTATATACACAGGGTTCATCTTCGTTCTTGATGAAATCAAATTCCTTGATTGCCTCATCAAAACAGATGTTCCAGCTCCGCGATGCCTGCTTTAATCCATAAATGGATTTAAGCAACTTGCACACCTTTCCGCTGCTCCCACTGTCTACGAAACCTTCTGGTTGATCCATGTAAACGCACTCTTCCAAACAACCGTTTAGGAAAGCCGTCTTAACATCCATCTGCCAGATTTCATAGTCATGGAAGGCAGCAATGGCAAGTAGGATCCGAATGGATTTGAGCATAGCCACCGGAGAAAAAGTCTCGTCATAGTCCAAACCAGGTCTTTGACGAAAACCTTTTGCAACGAGTCTAGCTTTATAGGTTTCCACCTGCCCATCTACACCAAGTTTCCTTTTGTAGATCCATTTGCATCCAACGGGTTTTACCCCAGGTGGAGCAATATCCAAGGTCCACACTTTATTGGCGTACATGGACTCCATTTCGGATTGCATTGCTTCCTGCCACTTATCAGAGTCCCTACTGATAATGGCCTGCCTGAAACTGGTAGGGTCATCTTCTTCCAAGATGCAATCCTCTCGATCCCCGTCTATGAGAAAACCGTAGTATCTCTCGGGCGGATGAGAAATCCTACCAGATCTGCGGAGTGGCTGAGGTTCGTTTGGGGTCATTGAATCTAGCGGTTCCTCCAAATTTTCAGTTACATTTTGTGGTCGCTGAATTTCTTCCAGTTCTACCGAACTCCCACTAGCTTCTTTTGCAAGAAACTCCCTTTCTAAGAAGGTAGCGTGGCGAGATACAAACACCTTCTGTTCCTCAGTGTGGTAGAACAGATATCCTAGTGAGTCTTTAGGATATCCCACAAATTTACAGAGAACTGACCGTGCCTCCAACTTGTCCGGTTTCTGTGTTTTCACATAGGCCGGACAACCCCATATCTTAAATCGCTTAAGATACGGATTTCTTCCATTCCATATTTCATATGGAGTCTTAGGCACTGATTTGGATGGAACATAGTTCAATAGGTACGCCGCTGTCTGAAGCGCATGTCCCCAAAATGAAAGAGGCAACTCAGCATTACTCATCATGGAGCGAACCATATCCAGTAGGGTACGATTCCTCCGCTCCGAAACACCGTTGTGCTGTGGTGTATAAGGAGGAGTAAGCTGAGAGAGAATACCATTCTCTTTTAAGTAATCTAGGAATTCCGTGCTTAAGTACTCCCCTCCCCTGTCAGATCGGAGGATCTTGATACTTTTGCCTGTCTGGTTCTCTACTTCGTTTCTGAATTCCTTGAATTTCTCAAAAGCTTCAGATTTGTGTTTCATCAGATACACATATCCGAACCTAGAGAGATCGTCAGTGAATGTGATGAAGTACGAGAACCCACCCCTTGCATGTATAGACATCGGACCACATACATCACTGTGTATGAGTCCCAAGAGCTCTCTTGCTCTTTCTCCATGTTCGGTGAACGGAGATTTGGTCATCTTTCCTTTGAGACAAGACTGACAAGTTTCATAAGATGAAAACTCGAACGCATTCAAGAGTCCATCTTTATGCAATTTACTCAGTCTTTTCTCTCCGATATGACCAAGTCTACAATGCCACAAGTAGGATTCATTCGTATCTGAATTCTTCCTCTTGCGTGTGTTTTGTATATTGAGAACTGTATTCTGATTTAGAACGTAGATACCATTACACAGTGTACCCTCTGCAACCAGTACCTTATGAAGGTAAATGTTCATGATATTCTTTTCAAGAACAAAGTTATATCCATCTTTATCGAGTAAAGACACTGATATGATGTTGCAAACCATGGAGGGTACATAGTAGCAATCGTTCAAAATCATAGTCTTGCCATTTGGCAATACTGGGTGATATTCACCGACGGCTGCCGCATAAACTTGTGCTCCGTTCGCTACTCTGAGCGACATATCACCCGGTGCAACTTTCCTACTTTTTCTCAGTCCCTGTAATAAATTACAGATATGAGATCCTGATCCGGTATCAAGTACCCAGGAGGTAGGGCTGACCGTAAAACAGTTCTCAATTACAAGAACACCTGAAGTAGATGCAAAACCATGCTTCTTCTTCGACTGGGTATCCTGGAAATCCATACAATCCCCTTTCCCATTCTCATACTCATGACTGTTGTCACAAGTTAGAGCTGAACCAACTTTCCCCAGTCCCGAATAAGAATTCGGATCGGTCAAGCAATACATTTTATTATCTTGTTTAGGGCGTGAAAAGGTTGCTGCCTGGAGAGAGAGAAAAGAAACACTCAGCGTATGCTCTTGCAAGATTAGATTGGTTTATTAATTTATCTAACCAGGATGTCTCCCACTGTTTCCTCAAATTCTTCTTAAAACCTTTTTAAAAGAAGAACTAGCCGGGTTTTAATTCACGTCACAATACTTGCTTAACCTTTCAGTCAGGCCAGTGTCGGTACTTCGAGGGAGGTTTTCCAACGCTTTCGCGAAGTTTCTTAATTAAAGAACCTCTTTTCCCTGGGGGCGTAACCCCGCTAACACCTTTCTAGACACCTACTAGGTTTATAGCATTGATCGTTAAGTGAAATAATCTCCCGAGAGTAATCCAACTCATCAGTGGGATCGGGATCCAACTTTCATTGTGTGATAACCTAGATGGAATCCACTCTAGTCACCAAACTCCAGAAGGTATGCTAAATCTGCAAGTTTCAGTACTTTTGAAACTCCCGATGTGGTTTTTGCCCCTAGGACCCAAGTGATCTTGACGGAGTCAACAAATCAAAGAGTCCTAGTCAAGTTCAACCTGTCATTATCTGGATTGCATTAAACCCACCCGCATAACCCTTGACGGAGTCAACAAGGTTATACGACTGTCCTAATCAATCCCATATACCGATACAAACAAGCAGCACTTAGCTACCGTACACTACGCCTTGACGGAGTCAACAAACGCAGCACGAATACTAAGTGTTACTTGTAAGAAATGACGGAGGGCTACGGCTGGGTTTTTGGCGAAAAACCCGTTAACGTAATGAACTTGATATCGTTGAAGGAACCTGGTAGTCTATTTGAAAAAATATAGTGGCGAAAACTTTCGCTAAAGAGGTCACTCCCTGTGAAGGGATCTCGGCTCTTTCCTCATCGAATGAGGTGCAGGATATTCCAAACTGAATACCTCGATGCAAAGCAAGCATAATCGACTATAGTGAAGTTATTACCCTGACACAAACTTTTGTCCAAGTGGTCACTCCCGGTGAAGGGATCTCGGCCCTTGCCTCGTCGACTGAGGTGCTGGGCATTCACAACCGAATACCGCTATGCAAAACAAAAATGAACGTCCTTGCAATAACAGCTTTTTGAAAAACTTGTTCCAACAACGTCTTTTAGGTTTATTTCCTTGCATTAGTTCTTTTAATGCGTCCCATCATTTAAGCCTACCATTGCAGAACACAACCAAAATATGACGTACGCTTATGCCATTCGCATTCGCCACGGGGCCCCGTCATCACCCGTTAGGTTACTTAACTAACGACAGAGCGGGGGCTGGGCTAGCGCGGCTGTAAAACATAAGCAACGCCTAAATAGTTATTATATATAAATATATAGCAATGATAGAAATTACAGATCACAGATGAATACATTGGATATACTAGGAATCCGCAATGCGTTCGAGCCTGCAACGTAAAGCGGATTACACGGTCGCGGTGAATAGCCAAAACCCCACCCAAGACCCCTACGGGTACGGCAAACTACCCGCCAAGCACCCGAAGCGAAGCAACCTCCCTCACCACCGTGAGTAGGCCACTCGGCACTTCGAGATACCCGGTAGTTTGTGCACCCCCTCCATGGGTCTATCCTAGGAGCAAAAACAGTAAAAAGAATTATACAATGACGGCTACAACCCCGACCCGGTTGTGCGGCCATACAAATAATATTATTACATCAATTTACATGTTACAAATGAATGAAAGAAAAACAACGCTCATCTCACATCCACCCCAGCCATTCACCCGCGACAATCCAATCCATTCATATCCACAAACCAATAACAATCACAGAGATGTATAACCCCGACTAATCGACTTATAGCGATTAGCCGACGTTCAATACATACAAGCATCACAGATATAACCGATGTAGTTAAAGTGTAGTGAAGTTCCGAAAAATACGGATTTATAGGCCCCCAAAAGTAAATTTTAGTTCTGGAAAATCTGGGCACATATAACATATCCTAAAAATCCCAATACCAACACAGAAACATACTGCACCAAAAACGATGCAGAGAGGGGACAAGACGGCCGCGCTTCCGCGGCAGGAGCTTCCTCTTGCCGCGGATCCGCGCTCCTCTGATCTCCTCTCTGGTTCGTATTTGGTGGTTTGTCACACAAAACCCTGAGATAATTTTTGGTATATAACAAATGTCATTTTGACCAGAGAAAAAATTAACAGAAACTTGGGTTTTGCAAAGTTTGGTTTTTGGATTTTCCGGTTTCGAAACTTCGTTACACTTCACTACCTAGCTAGTTTGAGTTTAGTTAGGCTCTGATACCACTGTAAGGTCCACATTGCCCACCCCGGTGCTTACGGGGAGGCGGAAAACATAATAAAAAATGGATTTTTATCGACTATAGGCAACATGGACCTAGCTATGAGGATCTTTACTAAACGAAAACTAGCTAAAGCAAACTAACAACTAGCTAAGTTGTAGAAAGGTTATACCTTGAGCTCGAAGTCCTTCTCTCCTTGCTCCTTGGAATGGCAGAAAGATGTCACCTTGCTTGTCTTCTTCCGTCAAAGAACGATCCACCCGAAAGCCTCGACCTTTAGCTTCAACTCCAAGCTAGGAGTAACTAGAGTGCAAGAAATGCTAAGACTTGAACCCTAGAATAGAGTAGAGAAGATCAAGTGAAGGTTTTTCTCAAGCTTTTTGTTTCTCAACACATGAGAGGGAGGGAGCTTGAGGGAGATGATGAGCAAGAGAGAGAAATGATATGAGAGAATGAATTATTAGTGAGCCATTCTCACTAATATGTGTGTAATATTTTAATTCCATAATTAGCTAGAAAATTGTCATGGTTTAATCAAGAGGTGACCATTATCATTTCAATATTAATGCAAATTGCAAGGATCAAAGAGCATCTTCCAAATGAAATGATTATGGTCAAGTTGTCAACATGGTCAACAAGTCAATGAAGTCAAATGGTCAACAACAACAACCATGCACAATAATTAAGCTAATTATCAATTAACAATAATACACACAAAAGCAATAGGGTTAATAAAATGACAATAGTCATTAACCCTAAACAAGGTCCTCTCCCTCAATCTCAAGCAACTGTGCATACGCACCCGCATTCGTGATCCGAGGAACACGAACACAATGAGAAAAACCAATCTCAAATCATATACTAGGATCCGGCTTAAACCAAAGCCCGCTAGTATAAACTGTCCGGACAGCAAACGTGCACAAGTGCGCGGATGCGAACGAACCCTGTCGCAAAACCATCCGACCTCTACTCATTTTGCCTAAAGGCGAATAGCTCTCTGTGTGGGACTCTAAAGACTCGACACTACGCTGGCAGTGGGTTTAACCACAGACCGCAAGCGGCACTAGCTGTACGTAACGGTCCCCAGGTAGATGTCGATAAGAAGACTGACGAGGTGAACCTCATCTGCACTCCTACTGAGCCTGTATGTGACAGTCTCCGTACAGTCCGGTCTGTTCGTCTGATACATCGCATGGCGGGCCTAGGGGGGCGGTGAACGTCAGTCCCCTAATAGCGGTACAAGTCGTGTCGGAGTGTAGCCCAATACACCCTGAGATAACACTGGAACCTACCAGTAGATCTCGCTTTCCCTGGCCAGGGACTACTTGTTTAATGGCTCTCCTAGACACAGCGCGATGTCAACCCCCAATACCGGGAGAGACGAATCCTGTCTAACCGTCACTGCCTCCAAGTGCTTCGGGACTGCTCCCAACTACTACCTGTTTGCACGACTCAGTAGAGCCGTGGTAGGGTAGTAATCAAAGAACAGTGGGAACACACTCGAGGCGAAGTGATAGTGTCAAGTCAGCGGACTAAGCTGTACTCATGTCACCTGGGAACTGATAACTGACGATAGGTATATTACCAACCAACAGTTCCCGACGAGTCCTGTCCAGTGTACTCGTAACCTAACGAGCACCCGCATACTATCCCAAGTACAACGTACTAACGGCTGTGGGACAGACCGTCTCCCACACTGGGATAAGAAGCGCATACGCTAGTCTACTCCGGAGTATCGATGCCCTGTCTCGATAGTCCAACGACCAGGGACCTGTATAAGGATGTGCTTATTGATTACCCAGCCCCCATGAGTGTGATCGCCATCACAACGCCGGCAATCAAGCAAAGATCCTAAGGGCTCTACTAATGCGTATAGGTGATATAATAAATAAACACACATGTACACATTAAAGCAGAGACAAACCAAGTAGCATACTACTATATTGAGCAAGATTGTCTGTACAACTGTGAATATCCCAAGCTTCCATCAAGTAATATACATACTAGTATGATACAGTAATGACCTCTAGGGCATATACACTAACATTAAACACTGGAAATATAATCCCCAAATCAGTGTTAAACACTAAAGAAAGAGGGGTCACGTGTGGACACGTGAGAGCGCCCAAAAGTGGGACCAGATCTCTTTTCTTCGTTGTGCAATTAAATGTTAAACACTTTTATATTTTACTTTGCAGCATCACGTGCTGACACGTGAGGAGGATTCATGCATTGATTGTTAGAGCGTCTGCCAAGAAGTCACGTGGGATCACGTGAGAGCGCCCAAGGCCTTTATTTCTTTTACTTTTTCTCTCTGTATTTCGGGAGTCACGTGGAGCACGTGAGGCGTTGCCTCAGTAATTTTTCCTTCTCATTTCTGGGGATCTTTTCAGGGGTCACGTGATCTTAATTCTTGTTCATTCTCTTTTTATCATTGAGAGGAAAGGTCACGTGTTACCACGTGATCAAGTTCTGTTTTTTCTTCTCTGCTCATTGAGAATGGAGGTCACGTGTTACCACGTGATCAAGTTCTTTACGTGCATGGAGATATTTCAAGTCTCTTTATTTCTTTAAGAATTAAATTCTCTGTAGGGTTAAACCTTAATCATGATTTTGGAGGAATTAAATTCCTATATATGTAAAAGAATTAAATTCTTGAGTAGGGTTAAACCCTAATTTCATTCATCTTGAAGGAATTAAATTCCTGTGAGTTTGGGAGAATTAAATTCTCATATAGGGTTAAACCCTAGTTTTGTTTTGGGAGAATTAAATTCTCTAAACTCAATTCCCCCTCTAAGTTTTGGATCTGCATGGCAGGATCTCAACCCGATGAGAATTAAATTCTCAACTTATGGGGAGATGTGCTCTGTGCAGATCTTCAACCAGAGGAAGAACTAAGTTCTTTTGTGCAGAAGAGTTAAACTCTTAGATTTTGAGAATTAAATTCATTGTTTGAAGTTTTGATTCCCTTTCTTTTCTCACCTAGGATTTTATTTGTTGAGAATTAAATTCACCTTTCTCTTCTTTTCTCTCTTGAGAATTAAATTCTCCTCTCTTTTTTTCTCTCTTGAGAATTAAATTCTCCTTTCTCTGTTCTTCACTCAAAAAGGTCCATCCCTTCTCTTCTTTTCTTGGCTCCTATTTATAGGAGAAAGAAAAGAATCAATTTGTTTTGCAAATCTTTCATTGAAAGATTTGATTTGTTTTAATTTTTACTATGAGCCTTTAGATCATTCAGTGAATTTTATTCACCGTTGGATTTTAAATCCAAAAGATATTCTCTTTGTTATTCTTGGTGAGATTTAGGGAAATCTTTCCTTGTCTAAGATTTTCCCATAAATTGGTGATTTTTATCACCCTTGGATTTTTAATCCAACGGTCCCCCATAGACCTATTGTGTTTGGAAAGATTTAGAAAATTTTAGAATTTTAATTCTATTAATCTGTAAGGCTTTCAAAGCCTGTCACGTGTGAGCACGTGATCCCCAATTGCGTCCTTTTCTCAGCATTTACTTACGGTTCAGTTTTAACCATCACGTGACCATTGGTCACGTGTGAGCACGTGACATCTCATTGAGGTATTTCCTTCAGCCGTTTGTTATTTCATTTCTGTTTTAACTATCACGTGTCAACACGTGACCATTGGTCACGTGTGAGCGCGTGACCCCCAATTGGGTCCTTCTTCACCCGTTTATCTTTATTTATGTTTTAACCTATCACGTGTCAACACGTGACCATTGATCACGTGTGAGCACATGATACCTCATTGAGGTAATTCCTGATTTTTAATCAGGGAACAATGCATAGTATATTTGCTCATAACTTTTGATCCCGGATGAATAATGAAGCCCATAATATATCAAATCAAAGGGTTTCTCGAGATGCTTCCAATATCATCAGAATTTAGCAGTTTCTCCTTCGGGAGTTTATCAAAATATAGGACGAAAGATACTGGTTCGCATTTCCTTAAGCGTATCGCTGCCATTTGATACCTTGGGCTCTCTTGCGCAGAAATTTTTGGCGGGAACAAATGCCCCCCACTACTTTGCCCACATAAGTATGTACGTGGGTGAAGTAGTGAAAAGTTATGCATGGTCACCGAATTGAGGGCTTAGGAGACAAGTTTAGAGTCCTTGTAGCCTAAGACTTTTCAACTTTATAAGCCGTGAGGGTCTCGCAAAGACTTTTCTCCTTACGGATCGAGAGGATCTCGTAGGTGTATTTTCTCCTTAGGGGTCGTGAGGACTCCTAAGTGTGTTTTCTCTCATAAGTCGTAAGGATCTTATAAGAGAATTTTCCCTCTTACGAGTCGAGAGGACCCGTAAGCGGTTGTTTCCCTCCTTATCGAGATTCGACTTAGGAGAGTGTGACCCGTGGATAGTATGCAAGAGACCGTTTTGGATCGCCTTACAGGGCCCCAGTGCTTAGGAAATAGGTTTTTTAATCCCCGCTGCCTAAGGCTTTTCCTCACGAGTCGAGACGAATCGAGCATTTCTCGCAAAAACACTAATTTCCTAACTAGTCGAGACGAATCGAGCATTTCTCGCAAGAAAATCCTAACGTCACAGTTAACCTCTGCTCTTTACGACAAAGGTCCGTTAGGGTCTGTGGTATTAGGGTTTTGCCCGTCGTACCGTCGCGTTGGCTGATGTATCTCTCGATAGGCAATCTTGTTGTTCGAGTAGCCTTGCGACATGTCGTGTCTCTGATCCCTTCGGGGGCTGGACAAGACGTCTTCAAGCAATCCTCCTAGGCAGTTTGACCGTCGGAAGAGCAAGCGTTAGGAATTTTGCCATGCCGCTTTTTACTTGAGGTTAGGCTCATTTTGGAGAGCCCCGATGAGTCATAACCACTTCGCGCTGGTGTGGGATGATCTCCGATAGTCTTTTAGGCTTTATATGACTTGCCGTTAAGACCCTGAAGCTGGGAATTTGGCCTTTGCTTCGTTTGCTGGCATTGCGTCCTCTGTATCGAGACGAATGTTGTGGTTGTCTCTAGGTTGCTGGTGAACCGTCGAGGTTTAGAACTAGGGATTTTGCCGTGGCTCCTTTTGGTGATGTTACGTCTGCTGTATCGAGACGAACGTCGAGGTGGTGACCACTCCGCACTGGTTCGATATGATCTCCAATCGTCTTTCAGGCTTTATATGACTTGCCTTTAAGACCCTGAAGCTAGGAATTTGGCTTTTGCTTCGTTTGCTGGCATCGCGTCCTCTGTATCGAGACGAATGTCATGGTTGTCTCTAGGTTGCAGGTGAACCGTCGAGATTTGGAACTAGAGATTTTTCCGTGGCTCCTTTTGGTGATGTTGCATCTGCTGTATCGAGACGAACGTCGAGGTGGTGACCACTCCACACTGGTTCGAGATGATCTCCGATTGTCTTTCAGGCTTTATATGACTTGCCGTTAAGACCCTGAAGCTAGGAATTTGGCCTTCGCTTCGTTTGCTGGCATTGCGTCTGCTATATCGAGACGAATGTCGCGGTTGTCTCTAGGTTGCTGGTGAACGTCGAGGTTTGGAACTAGGGATTTTTCCGTGGCTCTTTTTGGTGATGTTGTGTCTACTGTATCGAGACGAACGTCGAGGTGGTGACCACTCCGCACTGGTTCGAGATGATCTCCGATTGTCTTTCAGGCTTTATATGACTTGCCGTTAAGACCTTGAAGCTAGGAATTTGGCCTTCGCTTCGTTTGCTTTGGTGTGTCCAAATCCTGTTGGAGGAAGGACGCTGTGGTGACATCGCGTCTACTGTATCGAGACAAACGTCGAGGTGGTGACCACTCCGTGCCAGTGTGGGATGATCTCCGATAGTCTTTCAGGTTTTATATGTGTTGCCTTCAAGACCCTGAAGCTAGGAATTTGGCATTTTGCTTCATTTGCTTTGGCGCGTACGAATCCTGCTGGAGGAAGGACGCTGTTGTCGACATTGCGTTTGCTGTATCGAGACGAATGCTGAGGTGGAGCTGGGATTTTACCGTCACTCCGCTTTACTGACCATGGGGTCTTTTGTTGACGTTGCATCTACATCCTGCTGGACTGCGAAAGAATGTCGTTGTTGATATTGCGTCTGCTGTAACGAGACGAATGCCGAGGTGGTCTCTAGGTTGTCTGTGAACCGCCGAGATTTGGAACTAGGGACTATGCCGTAGCTCCGTTTGATGGTGTAACATCTGTGTCCTGCTGGAATGAGGAGGCCCACCGTTGTTGTTCTCCAGGCTGTAAATGTGGCCATTGAGATTTGGAACTAGGGACTTTGCCATGGTTCCGTTTTGTTGCGACTCTGAGGTTGGTTGTTGACGTCATGTCTGCATCTGGTTGGAGTGCGGAGAAACGCCATTGGTGATCTCTAAGTTTTCGATGTTGACGTCGAGACCCTGAAGCTAGGAATTTTCTTTTGCTCCGTTTGTTGACATTGTGTCTGCAATATTGCGACAAATGTCGAGGTTGTCTCTAGATTATCTATGAACCGTCGAGATTTGGCTTCGCTTTCTGGTGGAGCCTGGTGGAAAGGTATGGTTCCCTCTTTGTTTGTGCCCCTGGATTGTATACAGGGATCGATGTGATCTCACCTGTAGGGCAAAAGTTTCATTCATTTTTTTTATATTATTATTTTATTTCCGCGATGCTCTATCATTTCAGCTTTTATATCGCGAAGGTCGCGATTGCCCAATCATTTCGGCTATTTTTCGTGATGCCCAATCATTTCGGCTATTTATTTTTTTTTACTCGCTGCTTTTTATTGCGAGTTGCCCAATCATTTCGGTTATTTTGCGTGCATACATTTTTACTTGCTGATTCTTATTGCAAGCTGCCCCATCATTTCGGCTATTTCGTATGCATGTATGGCTCGCTGATTTTTTTTATCGCGAGTGTGGAACTTAGAATCTGACGCCAATCTCAGCATCAGTATCGTTACAACTGGAATATTGCCAGGAGTGAATCATCATTTGCCATGAAAGGGCTTGGAATTTGATACCGGTTTAGGTATCAGCATCACTACAACTGGGATATTTCCAGGAGCGAATCATCATTTTCCTTTGTCGATGTCGAACAAAGGTGGCTTAGCAAACAGGGTTAAGATACTGTCGACTAAGGCTTTTGACTTCATGAGCCGTAAGGGTCCCACAAAGGTATTTCTCCCTACAAGCCGTGAGGATCTCGTAGGTGTGTTTTCTCCTTAGGAATCATGGGGATTCCTAAGTGTATGTTCCCCTGTAAGTCGTAAGGATCTTACAAAAGGGTTTCCTCCTTATAAGTCGAGAGGACTTATAAGGGTTGTTCACCATATGGACATATCCCTAGTCACGGGTGGGACTTTGCTGGGGAAATGTTTATTCGCGCCCGTGGATTGTATACAAGGGTCAGTATTGAGCCACTTGTAGGGCCATATCGAAGGTTGTTGGGGTTGCTTAAGAACAGGTTAAGGTTTCTGTAACTTAAGACTTTCAAATCTTATGAGCCGTGAGGGTCCCATAAGAGAATTCTTCTTACGAGTCGTGAGGATCTCGCAAGTGTAATTCTTCTTAGGAATCGTGAGGATCCCTAAGTGTGCTGCTCCCTTGTGAGTCGTAAGGATCCCACGCCGGTGGTTTCTCCTTACAAGGCCGAGAGGACCATGTAAGTGTCTTTTAACGAGGCTGCGCCCTTTCGGGTTTTCACGAACACTCGCCGGTAGTCCTGCTGTTTTTACTCACGGAGCACTTTCGGGTTTTCATCCGTGCCCATTTTGCTTATGGACATACCGTTTTTTTATTCTTTTTATTCTTTTTTCTAACGAGGTTGCGCCCATTCGGGTTTTCACAAACACTCGCCGGTAGCCCTGCTGTTTTTACTCACGGAGCCCTTTCGGGTTTTCATCCGTGCCCATTTGGCTTATGGACATACCGTATTTTTTTTACTACCACGTCAGCCTGAAGATGTTGCGGGTTGGTAGTAGTTTAACGACGTTTCGGTCATCAGCCAGTTTTAAGACATAGTGGTCCATCGTTAGTTTAACGACGTTTCGGTCTTCAGCCAGTTTTAGGACATAGTGGTCCATCGTTAGTTTAACGATGTTTCGGTCTATCGTTGCTATTTTTTAGGCAAGTTTCTAGTTTACGGACTTTTTGGTCCATGGGGCTTTCTCTATGAAAGAGCACGATGCCCCCGGCATGTCCACTTTTTTTAGGGGTGTGAGGTTGTGGTGGGTTCACCTTCCAATTTTCGGATAATGCGAACTTGCCTTGTTGGTATTGGTCCTCAATCCAGCCTTTGAAAACGAAGCAATCTTCTATTGGATGGCTTACTGCTTGATGGTAAGGGCAGTAATTAGGATTGTTGAGATCGCCTGGCTGCAACGGACGTTTTGGACTCGGCAGATTGATGAGTCTGTTGCGCACTGCCAGTTCGAACAGTTTCCTCGTTTTATCCTAGGGAAATGAGTAAGGACATCCCAGTCTCTCCTCGAGGGATGGGCGTGGACGCACATTGTTTTGGCGAACAACCGGCTTTGAGTTGCTCGGCTGTTGTTGAGTGTTGGCAACGAAGGTTGATTTCCCTTTGCCATTTTCATTCCAAGGCTCTGTCTTTGAAAAGGAAGGCCTATGGCCCATCTGGTCCATTTGGGCCAGCTTGTCAATCAAGGCCTGGAAGGTGGTCGGCTTGAAGAACATCATGAATTGGGAGATGGTCGCTTGAGGGTCGAGAGTACCCACGAACATGCCCACGGTAGGAGCTTCTTCTATGCGCTGCTCGCATTTCGACCACAAATTTCGACATCGTATTGCATATCGGACCCATGTTTCTCCAGGCTTCACCCTGGCATTGATCAATGTCGTTATTGGGGTGCATTCACTAGCACTCGTGAATCTTTGTGTAAACAGTAGCTCCATCTCCGCAAATGTTTTGACAGAGTCGTTAGGTAGCTCCGAATACCATTCAAAGGCCGTTTCTGCTAAGCTGCCGACGAATTGGCGAAGCAACAGTTTGCCGTCGCCTCCAGTGTTGCCGTATAAGGCTCTGAATTGAGCGACATGCTGGTGCGGATTTCCTGTCCCTTTATATATATGAAATTTAGGGATGGTATATCCCGGCGGATATCTTATTTGGTCATACCAGCCCGGATAGGGTTGTCCGGTTCTAACAATTTGCCCAGCCGCTTCATTCGCCTGATGAACTCGTATCTGCTGAGCTATATAGTTGTATAGTGCAGCTTTGGAAATGGTTTCCTTCTTGGCTGCTGAATGAGCCGGAGGAGGATTAGATTTCTCCCCTCTATCGTCTTTAATAATGATCGGAGGGTCTTCAGCTGGAGGATTCGGATGTAACATCATTTCTACCATGTCTTGGAAGAGAAGCGCCATTTGTTTTATATTGGCAGCTTGCTCTGCTGCCTCTCTGTCCTTCTTTTCGAGGACTCTGCGTAGGAAGTCAGCGTCAGTTTCCTGTTCGTGATGCTGTTCTGATGATGCCTCCGGGCTTTCTTTTGGCCCGGTAAGTGCGGCTATTGCAGTCAGCATCTCCTGAAGCTTCTGCTGTTGTTGTTCCTAGGCCCTTGTTATTGACCGGGTGAGCGGTCGGTGGCCCGTCGAAGTGCGGCTTTATTCTTTTCCAGAAGCCATATAAACAGTATGCACCGTTATGCCCCCAGACTTGGGGCGTTTGGGCTCAGCGTCTTTACAATCTGCCGTAGTCACAGGGGCTTTCTTTGGCTTCCTCCTCTTTTGAGTAGTTGACGTTGAGGGGGCCGTTGCAGCGGGCACCCAGGTGGCTGTCGCTTTTTCTGGCTTGACAGAGTAGTCCTTCTCCTGCCGAACCTTCATCTTTTTCTGTCGGCGGAGATAGTCTTGATCTATTACGGAGTCTTGGACTTGACGCTAGACCTTATAAATTTTAGAGGACAGCCGTTGAGGGGGTTGCTCCAGCTTCACCTTTGGGGCATTATCCACAGGTGTAGGAGATCTTTTCAATACGGCAATTGGCGAGTTTTTGCGCACCCTTCTTAGCGGTTCAAAGCTATTCCCGGTCGGAACAGCAACATTGATTTCCACCATCGGAGCTGGCGGAGTTATCTCAGAGGGGGAGTTGCCCCCAGCTTTCCTTACCCGGCGCCAGTGACGACGGCGAGCATGTCGCGCGATTAGAGTTGGTTTAGCCGTAGGGGTGACCTCCTCATGCCCCCTGTGTTGATCATAATTCGTTGTTATCAGCCTTTTAAAGACCGACGTCCGTTGAATGGGGACGGTCAGCCTATCAAAAGCGGACTTCCAAGTAGGGGAAGCAACCTTGGTGATTTCGCCTGGAACGGGAGCAGAAATAGTCGGTCTTGTGAAGACTGACCCTTTGGCAGGAGAAACCGCCTTGAAGATTTTGGGAGCAGGGATGGCTATCCGCTTTGGGATAACACCTTCTGGTATTGCAGGCTTCTTCATGGGCCTGTTGGAGCTTTGGCCTAGTCTGTTAAAAACTGAGGCAGTGGAGTTGGGCGACCCGTTGAGAGGGGCCGCGGTAGTTGTAAGCCGATCAAAGACCGACTTCTTTGGAGCTTCTTGAGACGTTATTGGGGCATTGAAGCTCATCGGTGGGAGCATGGTCCCGAAGAATAGTCCAGTGGTGGCTTGAGTTACCTGCTCCACTGGAATCTTGAAAAGGGAAGCCGCTTGAGGCCCGTAAGTCACTCCTCCGGATTGGATGGAGTGGGAGTGGTTGCAATGAGTGCAGTTTGAAGCCATTGATCTTCTATTTTTTCTTCACGGAGCAAGACACCAAATCTAAGTACCTCGAATCCACAAGCAACCATAACAAACCGCGATTCGTTCGCGAACACGACACACGAAGTGTGGAGTGGAAAGAGGAAAAGGTCCCACCGGGCATGCCAGAATCTGTTCCCTCCGAAAGACGGCGCAAGACTGACGCCTTGCCTGAGATTCGGGGCAGATGCTAATTGGTGCTATCCGTCCACCTCTCCGAAGATGCCAAGTTGATTTATGGCACCATGTATCGAAGGTTTAAACGGATGTGGCCGATGTAGCAGACTTCGTCAGATTCCCCATCGTTTGAGGTGTTTTTAATTATGGGGACGCTCTTCCCTGCAGGCGTAAGCCCCTGCAGTTAATTACGCCATCGCATCGCGGTAACAACTTTCTCCTTCTCCAGATGGTCACTTCGTGTCGTGGGTGTTTGTTTTGTTTTTGGTTGCCCGTGGATTGTATACGGAGACTAATTTGTATTGTCGCCCGTAGGACGTGGATTAATCCAAATCCGTATTTTCTTAGATTTGGGTTTGGGGTTTTGGTTTAAGGATACGTTGGCCTTGTTTGAGGCTAAGATCAACTTAAACATTTGTTAAGGATACGTTAGTCTAATTTCAGACTAAGATCAACTTAACCGTTTGTTAAGAATACGTTAGTCTCATTTCAGACTAAGATCAACTTAACGGGATCGTTTAGATCCAACAAGAGAGCATTTGGACTCAATTGTTTAGTTTAAGGACATTGCGGTCGATGACCAGTTTAAGGACATTGTGGTCCATTACCAGTTTAAGGACATAGTGGTCCAATACCAGTTTAAGGACATAATGGTCTATTTCCAGTTTAGGGACATGGTGGTCCAACATTCCAATATTGGTTTAAGGACGCATTAGTCCATGAGTTTAAGGACTCCACAGTCCGTATTACCAGTTTAGGGACATGGTGGTCCAACATTCCCATTTTGGGGACGAATGTTGGTTTAAGAACACGTTAGCCATATTTGAGGCTAAGATCAATTTAAACGTTAGTTAAGGATACGTTAGTCCAATTTGAGACTAAGATCAGCTTAACAGGATCGTTTGGATCCGACAAAAGAGCATTTGGGCTCTATTGTTTAGTTTAGAGACATTGCGGTCGATTACCAGTTTAAGGACATGGTGGTCCAATACCAGTTTAAGGATATAGTGGTCCAATACCAGTTTAAGGACGTAGTGGTCCAATACCAGTTTAAGGACATAGTGGTCCAATAAAATGTATGGTTGTCGGGACCCATCACCTCTCTGAAGACGTTGAAGGATTACAACGACAAATATCAGAGGAGTTCAGAGATGTACCCTTGAACCAATGAGTTGGTTGAAAGAGCAGATGTGCTCAGTTTAAGATGATTTGAGGACTTATGGCCAATTTGGGCTAAGTTTAATTATGTTTGAAATATTGGCCCTTTGTGCCATTAGACATTTGTCTGGGTTCAGCCCCTCATCATTCAGCAATGCTAAACAGAGGTTTGGGGGCTCTGACATCATTTTGTCTTTGATTTCCTCAATTTTGAGATTCATTTGGAGGAGGGACTTTAGCCTCTGGAAAATTAGCCAATTTGGCTGAAAGTAGTGTTAAACACTAGAGAACAACAGTGTTAAACACTGGAGATAGAACATCAAATTAGGGTTAAACACTAAAAGACAATCAGTGTTAAACACTGGAAATATAATCTTCAATTTAGTGTTAAACATTAGAAACAATCAGTGCTAAACACTGAAAATATAATCCCCAAATCAGTGTTAAACACTAAAGAAAGAGGGATCACGTGTGGACACGTGAGAGCGCCCAAAAGTGGGACCAGATCCCTTTTCTTCGTTCTGCAATTAATTTTTAAACACTTTTATATTTTACTTTGGAGCATCACGTGCTGACACGTGAGGAGGATTCATGCACTGATTGTTAGAGCGTCTGCCAAGAGGTCACGTGAGATCACGTGAGAGCACCTAAGGCCTTTATTTCTTTTACTTTTTCTCTCTGTATTTCGGGAGTCACGTGGAGCACGTGAGGCGTTGCCTCAGTGATTTTTCCTTCTCATTTCTGGGGATCTTTTCAGGGGTCACGTGACCTTAATTCTTGTTCATTCTCCTTTTATCATTGAGGGGAAGGGTCACGTGTTACCACGTGATCAAGTTCTGTTTTTTCTTCTTTGCTCATTGAGAATGGGGGTCACGTGTTACCACATGATCAAGTTCTTTACGTGCATGGAGATCTTTCAAGTCTCTTTATTTCTTTAAGAATTAAATTCTCTGTAGGGTTAAACCCTAATCATGATTTTGGAGGAATTAAATTCCTATATATGTAAAAGAATTAAATTCTTGAGTAGGGTTAAACCTTAATTTCATTCATCTTGAAGGAATTAAATTCCTGTGAGTTTGGGAGAATTAAATTCTCATATAGGGTTAAACCCTAGTTTTGTTTTGGGAGAATTAAATTCTCTAAACTCAATTCCCCCTCTAAGTTTTGAATCTGCATGGCAGGATCTCAACCCGATGAGAATTAAATTCTCAACTTATGGGGAGATGTGCTCTGTGCAGATCTTCAACCAGAGGAAGAACTAAGTTCTTTTGTGCAGAAGAGTTAAACTCTTAGATTTTAAGAATTAAATTCTCTGTTTGAAGTTTTGATCTCCTTTCTTTTCTCACCTAGGGTTTTCTTTATTGAGAATTAAATTCTCCTTTCTCTTCTTTTCTCTCTTGAGAATTAAATTCTCCTCTCTTTTTTTCTCTCTTAAGAATTAAATTCTCCTTTCTCTATTCTTCTCTCAAAAAGGTCCATCCCTTCTCTTCTTTTCTTGGCTCCTATTTATAGAAGAAAGAAAAGATTCAATTTGTTTTGCAAATCTTTCATTGAAAGATTTGATTTGTTTTCATATTTAATATGAGCCTTTAGATCATTCAGTGAATTTTATTCACCGTTGGATTTTAAATCCAAAATATATTCTCTTTGTTATTCTTGGTGAGATTTAGGGAAATCTTTCCTTGTCTAAGATTTTCCTATAAATTGGTGATTTTTATCACCCTTGGATTTTTAATCCAACGGCCCCCCATAGACCTTTTGTGTTTGGAAAGATTTAGAAAATTTTAGAATTTTAATTCTATTAATTTGTAAGGCTTTCAAAGCCTGTCACGTGCTGGCACGTGACCCCCAATTGAGTCCTTTTCTCAGCATTTACTTACGGTTCAGTTTTAACCATCACGTGTCAACACATGACCATTGGTCACGTGTGAGCACGTGACACCTCATTGAGGTATTTCCTTCAGCCGTTTGTTATTTCATTTCTGTTTTAACCATCACATGTCAACACGTGACCATTAGTCACGTGTGAGCACGTGACCCCCAATTGAGTCCTTCTTCACCCTTTTATCTTTATTTATGTTTTAACTATCACGTGTCAACACTTGACCATTGATCACGTGTGAGCACGTGATAACTCATTGAGGTAATTCCTGATTTTTAATCAGGGAACAATGCATAGCATATTTGCTCATAACTTTTGATCCCGGATGAATCATGAAGCCCATAATATATCAAATCGAAGGGTTTCTCAAGATGCTTCCAATATCATCAGAATTTAGCTGTTTATCCTTCGGGAGTTTATCAAAATACAGGACGGAAGATACTGGTTCGCATTTCCTTAAGCGTATCGCTGCCATTTGATACCTTGGGCTCTTTTGCGCAGAATTTTTTGGCGGGAACAGTGCTGAACAGATTCTGATCTGTTTTGCGCAATGATACGAAAACGGATATATCTCTCAAACTGGTAGTCGTATTTAGGTGAAACTGGAACTCACGCATGCAAAACACTTAGAGCCATATTTTTTTTTATGTTCCGCATTCGTTCGACTTGATTAAATAGTCGTACATAATATTTCTTTATAGCATTGTTTTTTATAGTTACTCGTATAATATACTTGACTCATTTCATGCTATTCGAACATGTATACATATTTATCTTGATTATTAAATTGTTGTATGTACATAAATACGATAATTAAATATTTGAGTTATATTTTGAAAACCATACAAAATTATTTTTACATAAAACCCCCTCAAGTTTATAAATTCGTCTAAGGACCCTGACAATTATAGGTTTAAGAAATAATCAAGATTTCGACTTACATTTCTAATTGTCTGACTCGGGTTTGAGTCTGATTAGTTTGACCTGAATATGATTCAAGTACAATCTATAATCTTCAATATTACAATTCAACATGAATCCATGAATCTAATTATCAATCTATACGACTTGACCGAACCGAACCATGGATATACATTCCATTTACATGGTTCTCCAGTTATTCCATTTACATGATTCTACGGTTACATCCGTTTACTGATATCATGGTTTCGGTCAGTCTTTCAATTATACATTCAATACAATTTACAGTACAAAACAATACAAATAAAACACTACGGGGTTTAAGGGGTAGATTGGTACGGAAGGTGTTAAAGGTGGTACGAGACGGTAAGATTAAGACACCTAACATGAATCCAATTGCCGTTGTTCCGGGTTGTATAACGGAGCCTTATACTTCCATTTGCCCTGGTCTCTAGCATACTGAGACCCCTCTCGTATACACTGGCATTCTTCTGTACCAAGCTACAAACAACAGCGTTAATACAACATTACAACAATATAATACAACATTAAAAGCTACTCTCTCTCTTTCTTCTTTTCTACTTCTCCCTTATTTTTGGGACTTACCGAGCGATCTGTTCGCTGACGACATTCTATTTCTTTCTTCTTTAAATGTCGTCAGGTAGTTTAGACCCGACAGAGATCGAGCCATCTGCAGAAGAGTTGGATCAGCTTGCTGAAGAACCAGAGCTCTAGTTTCATTGTACATTTTTCATTCAGTACTTTTCATTTCCTGTCATGCCATTGTTTAGGCATTGTTTTTACTTCAGTTGTATTTCCTTTTCATGCATTGTACAAAGGAATGTTAAGGAATAAAGTTGCTGTTATTTTTTTATATCTCTTGTCTCTTGTGATTACTTTTATATTGCTTAGATACGCTTAGCGTATTTACTTCACAGTAAATACGTAGCGGACCAGTCGCGTCCCCTTCGCCGTATACCGGGAAGCGGGCGCCGGCCCGAGTCGGCCGGTCCGCCGAGTCCCTTGAATAAAATTTGTGCCCCTTCACCTCTTTATACCCCATGCATACTTTAATTCTTCAGACCACCTCCAGAGAGCCTATTAACACCTATTTACTACAATTTTAATGAATTTTCCAATTATTTTTACATTTTTAATTAAAAACCCTACACCTACCCTAACCCTAGTCTAACCCTATAAATACACCCCTACCTCCTACCCTCTCATCCCAAAATTCTGAGCCCACTCTCTCAAAATCTCAAGAAAATATTGTGTACTTTGAAAATGAGCGAAAGGCGAAGCTCCGACGAAATCGACGGCGAAATTCCGGTGATCGTGTTAGGAACTCTCGGCGATGAATCGACGCACCGGCGAACCCTCTTCTTCCTTATCACTCTCGTGTTTGTCCAAACCCGTAAGTCCCATTCTAATCTCTCTCTCTCTTTTCTAAAATACAAATTTACAAACCCGACGGAATCGGAACAAAACCGATTTCCGATTCGGTTTTTTCTTATAAACTTCACTTCTCACTAATACAATCTTGATTAAACTTTCTCATGTTAACTATTAAACACTAATCAAATAAATTGATCAAGTTTCAATTCATGAAATGATAACTTTCCCATTTATCGTATTTTTTCACTTAAATACCACATTGTTCCAATTTCACATTGAACTCCATTAAACTTGCTATAACTATAAGTAGAGCACGAGGTAATGACCTACTTTCTCACACACTCCCATCTAATCATAGTACTATAATCTTGGAAATTTAGAATACGAGAAAACAAACCTTTTCATTAAAATTCCATTTACTTAATAAAACTTTTAGTATTAATATATTTTTATAAATACATAACTTTTGAAATAATAAAATATATCTAGACTCATCCAATTAAGGACTGTCGCATTCATTAAGAAAGTCGTGAACTTTCAGTCGTTTATCTAAACCTGACTTTGTGGTGTATAGACTAGATAAGTAAGAAAGATAACTTTAAAAGGCCCGTCTCACGGTGATTCATGAGCGAATCCCTCATTTCTTCACTTGTACTTACCTGGCCACAATTGGCGGTGAAGAGGCGATTTGAACTTGTCACTAGAACATAGAATACGGAAAAATCGGCATCTTTACAAATAAATACTATTTACTTAATAAAACCGTTTTCTAAAGGATTAGTATTTTACAATCTTTGCAAAGCGCCGCTACAACCCATTTTTGGGAAACCCGTTCGGGATGGCACGGTTTATCGCACATCCTCGGGCTTAGTAGTGCGAGATTCAGACCTCCGCAAGGAGCATTCGGTCTCGAAAGATTTAAAATACGACATTTTAAGAAAATGAGATTTTTAGAATATAAAATATTTATTAAAATTAATTTTTTATAAATATATGTATATTTATCATTAAAATATCTATTTTTGTATGATATAAATATTCCACCTTTTTCTAAAAATCACAAGAAAAAATTTTACACTAAAATACCATAAATTCCACATAAATTAATATTACAAATAAATACCTTTATTTGTGAAATTAGGATATTTTCACTAGAAATATCACAATATAAAATCCACATTCATTACAACTCTAAAGACGAATAATAAATACTTAGGGTGCATCTTGAAAACTATACAAAAGTATTTTTACATAAAACACCCTCAAGTTTTATAAATTACCCTAAGGACCCTAGTAAATATAGGACTTCGATTAACATCTCTACTGTCTGCTCGGGTTTGAGTCTGATCATAATCTGACTTGAATATGATTCAAGTACCATATAAATCTACAATATTACAGTTCAACATGAACACACGAATCCATGAATCCAGTTATCAATCTATTCAATTTGACTGAACCAAACCATGGATATACTTTCCATTTACATGATTCCAGTTACATCCATTACATCCGTTACTGATATCATGATTTCGGTCAGTCATCTATCCATACAACTTATACAATACAATATAACAATACAATCAAAACACTACGGGGTTTAAGGGGTAGATTGGTACGGAAGGTGTTAAAAGTGGCACGAGACAGTAAGATTAAGACACCTAACATGAATCCTGTTGCTGTTGTACCGTGGCATAACGGTTCCTTGTACTTTCAGTTTGCCCTGGTCTCTAGCATATAGAGATCCCTCTCGTATACACTGGCATTCTTCTGTACCAAGCTACAAACAACATCGTTAACACAATATTCTACAATATTATACAACTTTAAAAGATACATTCTTATTCTGTCTTTTCTATTTCTCCCTTATCTTTGGGACTTACTGAGCGACCTGTTCGCTGAAGACATTCTATTTCTTCCTTCTTTGAATGTCGTCAGGTGATCTGGACACAGCAGAGATCGAGCCCACCAGTGAAGACTTGGATCAGTTCCTCGAAGACCCCGAGCTCTAGACATTGTACATTTCCATTCAGTACCTTTAATTTCCTGTTATACCATTGTTTAGGCATCGTTTTTACTTCAGTTGTATTTCCTTTTCATGCATTGTACAAAAGAATGTTAATAAATAAAGTTGCTGTTATTTTTATATCTTTTGTCTATTGTGATTACTTTTATATTGCTTAGATACGCTTAGCGTATTTACTTCACAGTAAATACGTAGCGGACCAGTCGCATCCCCTTCACCGTATACCAGAAAGCGGGGCGTGACAGACGCCATCACCTGCAAGCTTCTCCATCAACGAGCCAGTTGTATCTTTTCCTTGATATCCATGGTTAGTTACCCTCTTGTTTACTTCCATTGTGCTTAGTTTCCTTTATATTCGATAGTTCTAATGACTGCATTCTCTTTATCCGTGTTGTATTTTACTGATTATCATATAATGCTAGAAGCCAAAATGTGACTACGGCAGGATTTTTCCTTGATCGTAGAAGCATGGATGGCCTAGTCACCATCGTATTCCGTATTTTGGGAAGCGGAACGTGACATGGTTTTGTTGGTATCATAGCGCCGGGTTTAGAATGAGATTGCAGTTCAATTTAGGGATCCCTTGAATTATACTTTGTTTTCTTACTTTCACTTCCAAATACTACTTGCGCATCATCACCCAAGTTCATGTTTTTGAATCTTATCTACCTTTTCTTTTCCTCGTGTTCTGCATCATTAGTTGTTATTTCCTTCGTGTTCCACTATCTGATCATGACATTTACTTTTTAGGCCATGGCCAACCATGGGGGGCAGCACCGCTTATTGATGGGGACGCTCGGTCTTGCATTTCTTTTGACTGCATACTAGTGAGTTCAGACGACGAGGTCGATGGCCCATAGGTTATTTTCGATGACAGCGAATCCGAGGACGAGGGAGTCGATGTCGCAACTCCAGAGATCAATATGATCAATGATTCTGACGATGAAGAAGAGAATCCTGAAGAAGACCCGATATAAGAGAATCCACAGGGAAATCCAGTAGAGAAGGATCCAGATGAAGATCCTGAAGACGAAGATCCCGAAGAAGACCCGATAGAAGAGAAACCACAGGAAAATCCAGTAGAGGAGGATCCATATAAAGATCTTGAAGAGCAGGATCCTGAGGAAGACCCTATGGAAGAGAATCAAGAAATAGACCCGGAAGAAGTGGAACATATGGAGGAGGATCCCGATGAGGAAGCTCCTGTCGAAGAAGAAGAGCTAGGAGAAGAAACCCCTATAGGGAAGGAGTCTGAAGACGAAAATTCGACCGAGCAGGAATCGGAGGATGAAGCCTCGAGTGAGGAGGAACTCGAGGCTGAAGAACCTCTAGCAGCCGTCCCTGCAAGACACTATAGGGATGAACACCCCTATCTTACCGCGAGAACTTATCTTAATTTGTTGAACTTCCACAATCACGACTGACGCGACCCATTTTCTTTTCTCCGGGCCAAATAAAAACAATGTATAGCTTAGGGCCACGTTTATCTCTCAATTGTACTCTGTCAAAATTTTCTGAATAATAAAGTTTCGATTTGATCAAATATTCTTAGAGTATTATACCTTTAAAGTCCACTTGATAAATTAATTGTTCCTTCTTACAAAATTTCTTTCCCTTCTTGCAAATAATTACTTTTATCCCATCCTTAAACCTTGTAGTCACTTGACCCCTAATTTAGCTGACACTGCGGTTAGCACCGCATTCTTGATTCCATCTTTCGATTAGGTCGTGTTTTACTACAATCTATGCCCTGGCTAGTTTATTATACATTACTAGTATTATTTTCTATTACTGTAATTACATATAGTGACATTCTAAATCCAGTTTTCTCACTATTTTGTATTTGGTTATGTTTTTTCAAATTTGTATATTATTAGCTACTTTTGTTTTACTTGCTTACTTAAAGTACTCTACTATTTTGAAATTTCCAATAATTCAAATTTACACTGTCTATTTTTCCTGGCGAATTTTCCCTACTAACGATTTTCATGCTACCGTTCTTCCATTATGAAATCCTACTTTTCATGCCTTTTGTTTTGATTTTATCTGCTTCCAATTGCTGGATGTCATTTCGAGATATTGCTATTCTGTAATTCCTTTAACGTTTTATTGTTTATTATAAGATTAACATTCATATTCATTTCGGTTGTATATTATCAACGGTAGGGTTTTTTTAAAAATTTGTTCTATCTCGATTTTCTACATAATATTCTCTTTTCTTTTATTCTTATTTTTACCAACTTTCCCTTGAGCTTATTTATATCTTCCCTCATACGTTTTCTTACTACTCTTTGTTAAACTTACTTATCCTTATAAAGTCTTTCTTCTTTTGTGATATTCAATTTTCATATCACTTTCTCGATTTTCTTCTCAAACTTATTTGTGACCACTGTGCTTTAAAATTTTTATTACTATGTTCATGTATATATATTACGATTATCGTATTTTTATATTTACTGCCACTTATTTTACTTAACCATTCTACGCTATTGATTAATATTTTATTTATCTTTATACTGTGTGTGCTAAAAGTTTTCTATTACTTACGGTTTTCTAATGTTTCGTTGGTTACTTTCAATATTTTCTTTATACGAATATAGTAAATTACATATTGCTTTATTATCTTATTATTTTCATATTAATAAAGTTGTTATCAAATTTAAGGTTCATTTCTTTTTGTTTTAATTCACCGATATAGCTATATATTGAATATATTTTGTTTTGTAAATTACTAATAAGTTGGATCATTTTTCTTTTGTTTCATGTCATTGCTTCTAGTTTACTTTTCGCCTTTATGAAAAGCGCGCTTATTTTGTTCACTTTTTTCTATACTTCATTTTATGCTCTATTCTGAGGAGTATTCTCAAGCAATATTTTCCAGTACTCGTTCTATAATTTGAATTAACTATAGTTCCATGAAACTTTTCAATTACTGCTTCGAAATAACTCATTATATCCTTGTTTTTACATATGACTGTTTTTTCTAGTTGTTCTATTCCTTATATACAACTGTTTGATTTTCATCCAGTCTATTTGCTAAAAGTTACTATCACTAGTAAAATAGGGGGTTGCCCCTACGGATAGTTTAATCCGTAGGGGCAGAAATAACTTGGCCCTACAGATATATCCGTAGGGCTAAAAGGTTGCCCCTACGGGCAAAGACGTCCAAGAATAAAAATATTAATTCTTAATTAGGTGTTTGCCCTTACGGAGCCGCAAACAAAGTACCTACGGATATATCCGTAGGGGCAAGTAAATATCGATTTAATAAAATCCCAGATCTCGATCGCCTACGCTCATTTCCCTCTCTCTCTCGATCGGGCGCGAAAATAAGGTTAGGGTTTCGTCGCCACTGGAGTTCGATCGCCTACCCCAATGCGCCACGCCGTCGCCGCCAAGGTTGTTCTCCTCGTGGCCACCGCCGGTTTCGTCGCCACTGGAGTTCTCGTCGCCACCGCGGTTAAGGTCGTCGCCACCGCCGTTCAGATTGTCGCCCCTGCCCCAGCAGCCGTTCAGGTGAGTAAATCTCGAGGTAAGTTAAAGAATTTATTGGATTATTTTGGCTTAAGGTTCATGGCGCGCGAGTTGGGGTTGGGCTGGGGTCGCGGTCGCAGTCGGGGTCGGGTTAGGGTTGGGGCAGGGGCTGGGCTGCGGGGTCGGGTTCGGGGTCGGGGTAGGGTTAGGGTCGGGGTCGGGGAAGGGGAAGGGTTAGGGTCGGGGTCAGGGTCGGGGTAGGGTTAGGGTCGCAGTCGGGGTCGGGGTAGGGTTAGGGTCGGGGTCGGGGTCGGGGTCGGGTAGAATTTATCAAATTTTTTATTGGGGGTGCGGCTGGGGCTGCGGGCTGGGGCTAGGGCTGGGGAAGGGGAAGGTCAATTTATCAAATTTTTAACAAGATTTGTATTAGTTTGCAAGAACACTTAAGTTTATCACAAAATATTGTTTGGGTTTTCGATTTATATCTTGAGAATAATGGAGGAAAGATGCCATAGGAGGGAATTCCCTCCTATGGCGTCGAAAAAATACCCCCTCCATGGTTTTTTCCAACGATCGGCACCCAACATCTTCATTGTCATCATCTAAGATGTGGGTATACCAAATTTCAAGTGATTCTACAACTTTTTCACCGTTGATTTAGCAATGTAAAAAGTTCTATTGTCGGCAAACCGTTAATTTTGAACCCACTAAATCAACGGTGAAAAAGTTGTAAAATCACATGAAATTTGGTGTACCCACATCTTAGATGATGACGATGAAGATGGTGGGTGCCGATCGGCGGAAAAAATTAGGGAGAGGGTATTTTTTCGACGCCATAGGAGGGAATCCCCTCCTATGGCCTCTTCCCTCCATTAATCTCTTATATCTTTTAGCGGTATGTATCCGTTGTCCCAAATTTTGAATTATCTTATACTAGTATTTATGCATGTGCAGATCTTCTTTATCCTGACAAAAGATCCATATCCATTATCTTAACTTAAAATCCTTTAGAGGGTGCTAATCCTAAATAACAACAAAATGATGTTAAATATTTCATCCGATTTTCACAAGATCATACTTGAAAAAAATGCAACTACTTTCACAATTTCACAATCCTAACCAACTCCCAATTTATTATGGTATTCGATCATAACTTGAGAACAAATTCTCTTTTCTATTGCCATCCCATATCAAACCCTAGAATCGTGGGCCATTTCAAATTACACCAAATTGAGGCAAGAATTGGATGAAACCAACATAACCAACAATAAAGAGCTTTATTTGGTAATATATATTGATGAACAATGGTTGCTGTGTTAAATCCAACCCTCACATCACATGCATATCAATAAAGGAGAGGACTGACCAAAATGTTGAATTTTAACAATTGTGAAAGTTCTTCGGTCAGGATGTAACAGAAATAAGGAAAAAAAACCTAAAATATTTTTCACAAAAAAGAAAAAGCAAGCTTCTCTCCCATATCATTAACAAAGCTTATCACTTTTGATTCTCGAAATTATTTTACATTATATTTTCATTCAAAACGTTTTGCTAGTTTGCTCACCAGCCGTTTGATAAAATTCCTAAACTATTTTTACTTTCCTTGCTCACAATTGCTCTTGACTACGTACAAATCTTGAAAACCCATTAACGCTCTTGCAATAATATGCAAAATCACATGAGGATTCACATTCATCACCACCACCTAAGGCTAGGGTTTGGGCTGGGGCTGCGGCTAGGGTTGTGCGTCCTCAAGAGGGCGATCATAGGATCGGTGAAGTGAGGTGGCTGGATATGAGATACGATGGATTTCCATGTGTTCAATGGAATGCTGAGGGTCAGAGTCGGTTATTCATATATCTCCCAAAAAAGAATGAGTTTGTTATCAAAGGTGTATTGATTTCTACATCAAGGAATATCAGTTATATGTCATTCAGTGACTAAGTCTGTTTCTGGCCCAACCATATTTATGAATCGTTTCTTCTTTTTCCTTCTTACGTATATTTACTAGTTCAGACTGTATGCACCTCTGCAATCAACGCCGAGAACTTATACATTATAGGTTAATAGACATATGCTATGAAATCACGGTGCATATCGAATTCATGATATGTTATAGTCCCTCATTATTTTTACTGTGGTGAGAAAGCAGTCGCTGGTGGCCACAAGCCATAGAATTGGCAGTTGTCCTACCTAAAATAACAACTTTTATACTAAAAAATTATGTATGCCATTAGTTAGTAGTTTATGTTTTTTAGACGCAAAAGCCATTTGAGAAATACTTTTCCAACCCACTATTAATCCATATTCTCAATATAGTCATTGAATTTGCACGCGCACATAATAAGAAGGAGAAGACAATAATGTGGCAGAAGAAGAAGAAGAAGACAGTAATGTGGCAGAAGAAGAAAAAAATGACATTCCTCGTTCTCTGTTTCAGCATCAATCTTCTGATATGAACTAATGATGGCTTTCACATAGGCTTTTCCCTTTAGAGACTTCTTAGTGTCCAATGGAAAGCAACATCCGTAGGGGCAGTTAAAGTTTGGCCTACATTGATGCCTCAAGCAACGAATCAAATGATGTGGATCACAAACTAATTAAATAAATTTTGAATACCAATCTGGACTGGGATTTGAATACCAATCCTAGTTTGCTATATTATATCTTGAATTTGCACGCGCACATAATAAGAAGGAGAAGAGAATAATGTGGCAGAAGAAGAAGGAGAAGACAGTAATGTGGCGGAAGAAGAAAAAAATGACATTTCTCGTTCTCTGTTTCAGCATCAATCCTTTGATATGAACTAATGATGGCTTTCACATAAGCTTTTCCCTTTAGAGACTTCTTAGTGTCAAATGGAAAGCATACATCAGATTTTTGCAGGTCGGGTTCTTCTATGACTTTCAAGAGTCTCAACTGATTATGTTAATTACACTCTAGTTGGGTGGTACTTTTACCACTTCTCACTGCAGGTGCGCTCTCTAATATCCATTTTGAATGTAATATTATCGATATTCAAAATGGATATTAGAGAGTGCACCTGCAGTGAGAAGTGAGAAGTGGTAAAAGTATCACCCAACTAGGGTGTAATTTACAGAATCAGTTGAGACTCTTAAAAGTCATAGAAGAACCCGACCTGCACAAATCTGATGTATGCTTTCCATTTGACACTAAGAAGTCTCTAAAGGGAAAAGCCTATGTGAAAGCCATCATTAGTTCATATCAGAGGATTGATGCTGAAACAGAGAACGAGAAATGTCATTTTTTTCTTCTTCCGCCACATTACTGTCTTCTCCTTCTGCCACATTACTGTCTTCTCCTTCTTATTATGTTCGCGTGCAAATTCAATGACTATATTGAGAATATGGATTAATAGTGGGTAGGAAAAGTATTTCTCAAATGGCTTTGGCGTCTTAAAACCATAAACTACTAAGTAATGACATACATAATTTTTTTAGTATAAAGGTTGTTATTTTAAGTTTTTCCTTATAGAGATATGATCTAACTGCATCTATCAACTATAAGTGTGCAGAAAATTATGATAAGAAATCATAAGAAAGGGTCGTAGCCATGCATAACCTTGAATCTACATACCAAATCATGCAAAAACATGCACTTATTGTCATCTTGCCTTGGAATATAAAATATCTTGGAAGACTATAAGCGAGCATTTAAATCTTGTTAGCTTTTGACTTCAACATATATTTTTCTCAAGTACCATGAAATATACTTGCTCCGTATAAACCGTTTTCAGGAAGATGGATTAATAATGACAAATTATCCATTGTGACTCACTAGGTTAGAATTTTCTCTTCTATTAACCATCTTTCTAATCAGCTTGGTAAATTTATTCGGAACCGGCTGCGAATCATTAAAAGACATGCATAAGAAAGAAAACTAAAATACAGATATATAGCATACCGATACATCGAAACTTCATAGTTGCGATGGCAATCCAGAGATATTTATTTCTACACACGTGGTGCGCGTGCGAATGCGTCAGGCATCATGGACAAATATTTCAGAACATGAAAAGTATTATTCGTATAAAGTAATTAAAATTTTTAAACACCTTGGGTAGATATTTTCTTAGTTGATGCAATCATATCATGATGACTAAATTTAAGCTATTATACATATGCTTATGTATTTTTCTAATCTAATATATCACACACAGAGAGAGAGAGAGGGGGGGAGAATACCAGGTAGATAGAGAAATCAGTTAGCAGGATCCTGAAGAAATGGAGTCCACAGCATTGCTCATCATCATCATCCGTGATCCCTTTGAAAAAATATTATCAAAGGGATCATGGATGATGATGATGAGCAATGCTATGGACTCCATTTCTTCAGGATCCTGCTACCTGATTTTTTTACCTACCAGGTGTTCTCTCTCTCTCTTTCTGTGTGTGTGTGTGATATTTTAGGTTAGAAAAATACATATGCATATATATAATAGCTTAAATTTAGTCCTCATGATATGATTGCATCACCTAAGAAAATATCTCTACCCAAGCTTTTTAAAAGTTTTAATTACTTTATACGAATAATACTTTCCATGTTATGAAATATTTGTCCATGTTGCCTGACGCATTCGCACGCGCACCACGTGTGTAGAAATAAATATCTCTGGATTGCCATCGCAACTATGAAGTTTCGATGTATCGGTATGCTATATATCTGTATTTTAGCTTTCGTTCTTATGCTACTCTTTTAATGATTCACAGCCGGTTCCGAATAAATTTACCAAGCAGATTAGAAAGATGGTCAATAGAAGAGAAAATGCTAACCTAGTGAGCCACAATGGATAATTTGTCATTATTAATCCATCTTCCTGAAAACGGTTTATACGGAGCAAGTATATTTCATGGTACTTGAGAAAAATATATGTTGAAGTCAAAAGCTAACAAGATTTAAATGCTCGCTTATAGTCTTCCAAGATATTTTATATTCCAAGGCAAGGTGACAATAAGTGCATGCTTTTGCATGATTTGGTATGTAGATTCAAGGTTATGCATGGCTACGACCCTTTCTTATGATTTCTTATCATAATTTTCTGCACACTTATAGTTGATAGATGCAGTTAGATCATATCTCTATAAGGGAAAACTTAAAATAACAACCTTTATACTAAAAAAATTATGTATGTCATTACTTAGTAGTTTATGGTTTTAAGACGCAAAAGCCATTTGAGAAATACTTTTCCTACCCACTATTAATCCATATTCTCAATATAGTCATTGAATTTGCACGCGAACATAATAAGAAGGAGAAGACAGTAATGTGGCAGAAGGAGAAGACAGTAATGTGGCGGAAGAAGAAAAAAATGACATTTCTCGTTCTCTGTTTCAGCATCAATCCTCTGATATGAACTAATGATGGCTTTTCCCTTTAGAGACTTCTTAGTGTCCAATGGAAAGCATACATCAGATTTGTGCAGGTCGGGTTCTTCTATGACTTTTAAGAGTCTCAACTGATTCTGTAAATTACACCCTAGTTGGGTGGTACTTTTGCCACTTCTCACTGCAGGTGCACCCTCTAATATCCATTTTGAATGTAATATTATAGATATCCATGCCTGTTTATGTCAAAATTACTTATATTGTCAATGTTTGATTGTCTAGTTGTTGGTGATGCGTCCATATCAGGGACAGAGGCCACTCCCGTTCCTCCAGGTATGTTTATATATTATATAGGGCATGTATATTGATTTAGAATGCTATATCATAAATATACACACATTTCTTTTGCTCTTAGTCGTCCAACTCATTATCATGGGCTGCTTGATGAGATTAGATTTGCGCCTGATGATCTACAAGAGCTCCTTCACTCCCTGTCATATGTGTAAGCAGCGCTATATGCGAGTTTACCTTGTTAGTATGTATGTACTGAAATTAATTAATATTATTCAAATTTTGATACATGCAGATACCAGAGGAGCACATCTTCTATCTCTGTAGGTAAGGCTTTGAATTTGTTGATTTTGGTGTTTCTTGTCAATTTTATAGACCCGTATGTGCTAAATATAATGTTCTGACAGTTGCTAGGGGAAGGCAACATTCGAGGCTGCTGACCCCAGTCCTGGACGCCGCACACGGACGGCACCACGGAGGTTGGGAGAGAGGCCGAGGACTAGGCTCTAGCAGGGCCCATATGAGGTTGGACTCCACCCCGGTGGTTACTTCCTCCGTCTCCAGTGAGCGACGTATCCATCATGAACTGGATAGCTTGAGGGCCAGCGTTCAGGAGTTGAAGGAGATGCTGGTATGTATACTACTTTATAGTAAAATATCATTTCATATTATATACATATCAACATATCCATAATTAGTACGTAGCTTGAGCTTATTTGGTTTTAGACTTAAGTTTGATTAATCATACATACATATGTAATTGAAATAAACAACGATTTTCCAAACTAGATATCCAAACAGGGTTTCGAAATAACTTAATAATGATACGAATTCGAATAATAAACAGTTCTTACACGCTCATGTAGCACACGTTATATCCAGACGCGACAAGGTAGATCGGCCGAGCCTCCACACGCAACTCCTTCGGCTGCGGCTCCGCAAGCCACTACATCGGCTGCGGTTCCGCAGACAGCTCATGTAGCTCCACCGCCCACTCAGACTCCCGCAGCCGCGGCTCCGCAAGCGACTACCTCGACGGCGGCTGCGCAGACCACATGCCGCTCAGACTCCCGCTACCGACAAATTGCATAGTTTATTGACCGAGGAGCAGGCGCGCGTTATTCTATCGTTATTCAGAGGTGGAGCTGGACCGAGCTAGGGTAGATTTTTGGTTCTTTTTTTTTGAAACATGTATTTATTTATATCATACACATTGTACTACATTTTGAAACGATATTGATATTGGTTTGTATTTATATCATATTCAGTTTTTGGGTTTCTTTTGTATATTATATATATGCGTGAGATGTGATTATGAATACTGCAATATATGATTTGATTGATGTATATATTATTGTGCACAGGGCGGGAAAAATCAAACAGCAAATATTTTAAAAAAAAATTCAGATAATATGTACCTACGGTTTAATCCGTAGGCAAACATGTTATACCTACGGATATGTCCGTAGGGGCCAAATATCAGCAGTAACTGATATTTCCCCCAGATCTCAGTACCAGGGGTTGGGAAAGCCCTTACGGATATATCCGTAGGGGCTCCTCACTCGCCCCTACGGCTTTTTCCGTAGGGGCTACATATCAGGAATCCTGAATTTATGCCCCTACGGAACCGTACCTACGCATATATCCGTAGGGGGTAGTACATGCCCCGACGCGTATATCCGTAGGGCAAAGTAATTTATTAAAATAAACCGTAAATAATATAAAATCTTATACCCTACGGATTAAGCCGTAGGGACAACAGGACCTACACAGATATCCGTCGGGGCAAGAATTTACCCGTAGGGGCAAGTTAAGGGCCTCAACTTGCACCTGCGGCCTTTGCACCTACGGGGTATATTTTCGTCCCTACGGATATATCCGTAGGGGCAGTGGGTTGCCCCTACGGATTTATCCGTAGGAGCAACGCCTATTTGTAGTAGTGTATACAGTGTTTCCAAATAACGTCACTTGAGTCTTCTCGTTTTTTTTAATTTCGATGACGAAATTTTTATTTAAGTGGGGTATGATGTAATACCCAGTACTTATTATACAGTCAAATACGAATTTAAATAAACTTTATTTATTCTAATTTATTTCTTTGTATTTTACGTTCATTTTATATTTCCTCACATTGGCCAAATTGTGTTATTTTTATTACTTGTTATTAATAAAGTTGATTTGTCACAAATTGTTATTATATTGTTGTTTACCGCCGAAAACAGGGACGAAACCGCGTAGGTTCGTTTTGTCTGAATTTGGGGGTAGATGCTATTTGGTTTTATTTGTCTCCCTCTCCGAAGACGCCAAGTTGATTTATGGCGCCGTGTATCGAAAGTTTAGACAGATGCGGCCGTTGCAGCAGATTTCGTCAGATTCCCTCTCGTTGTGAAGGGTTTTGATTGTGGGGACACTCTTCCCTGCAGGCGCAAGCCCCTGTAGTTAATTATGTTACCGCGTAGCGATAACCACTTTCTCCTGCTCCAGAAGGTCACTTCGTGTCGTGTGTGTTTGTTTTATTTTTGGTTGCTCGTAAATTGTATACGGAGACTAATTTGTGTTGTCGCCCGTAGGGCGTGGATTAGTCCAAATCCGTATTTTCTTAGATTTAGGTTTGGTTTGATTTAAGGATCGTTAAGCTTGTTTGAGATTAAGATCGACTTAAATATTTGTTAAGGATACGTTAATCCGATATTGGACTAAGATCTACTTAACGGGGGTTTAGGATCATTTTTGATCCAGTAAAAGAGCATTTGGGCTCTATCGTTTTAGTTTAAGGACGTTACGGTCCATAGCTAGTTTAAGGACGTTACGGTCTATAGCTAGTTTAAGGACATTACGGTCCGTATTGGGATGTGTCCTTCCATTTGAGAGTACACTAAAGAGTTGTTGGTTATCGGGGCCCGCCACCTCTCTGAAGACGCTGAAGAATTACAACGACATTTATCAGAGGTGTGAGGAGATGTACCCTTGAACCGATGTTCGTTGAAAGATCAATAGTCGTGTTTGGGACTAAGACCAATTTGGGAAAAATGTGAGCATATGGGCTCGGCTGATCTGAATTAGGGACTTTTGGTCAACTTGGACTCAGCCCACTCAGTCTTTGAATAAAGTGTTAAACACTTATTTGGGCTCGGTCCCTTTTCTGTGCAACAATGTTGAGCATTGATATGGGCTCTGCGCTCACCCTTTTCTGTCTTTTTTTGTTTTCTATGGAGTGTTAAACACTCTTTATGGCGTCCTCGTGAGGGACACGTTAGGCGCTCGGCGTTGGGCGCCAACCACCGAGTGCCAGGCACTACTTATTGAGTAGTGCCCACGTGAGGGGCACATGGGGCGCTGGGCGCCAACCACTGAGTGCTAAGCACTCTTTATTAAGCAGCACCCACGTGAGGGGCACGTGAGGCGCTCGGCGCCAACCACTGAGTGCTAAGCACTCTTTATTAAGCAGCGCTTGCGTGAGGGGCACGTAAGGCGCTCGGCGATGGTTCTTCCTTTGTGCATTTTTTTTAAGAGTTCGATTCTTTATTCTCCCCTGGATTTTCAATCCCCAAGAACAAATTCATCCCTTCGAGAATTAAATTCTCATTTGTGGGAGACTTGTCTAATGGATCTCAGATCCAGGGAAAGAACTATGTTCTTTTATGAGGGTTAAACCCTTAGATATGCAGATGAGTTGCTCTGATCTCTATTCTCTTTATTTACCTTGAAGAAAGTTCTTCTTCCTTCTTCTCTCTTGAAGCTTTCTTTTTAGCTTGCTCTTCTTTTTGAACTTGAAGTTTATAGGGGGGTTCCTCTGTACAAGGTTTGAAGTCTTGGGTCCTTTATATAGTGGAGGCAAGTTTGTTGATTTAGTTAAAGAAATCTCTCATTGAGAGATCCTTAATTGATTTGGGGATTTTGTCCACCGTTGGATCTTTGATCCAAGGACTTCTGTTCTACAGAAGATATTTTTCTTGTTTTTAACAAGATTGGGAAAATATTTTCCATACAGAGCTTATTCTGTAGCTTGGTGATTTTTAATTACCATTGGATCTTTAGTCCAACGGTGCTCTGTTTTACAGAGCGTAATCTTTCTTGTTCAGAAAGATCGGGGAAAATATTTTCCCCTACAGAGCTTATTATGTAGCTTGGTAATTTTTAATCACCATTGGATCTTTAATCTAACGGTGCTCTGTTTTACAGAGCGTAATCTTTCTTGTTTAGAAATATTTCCTCAATCAGAATTTAATTCTGTGTTTTGATTATTTATCATCTCCATTGGATCTTTGGCAGAGAACTTTTAGTTCTGGCGCTGGCGTCCTCGTGCGAGGTACGTGAGGCGCTGCCTCAGAGTTTTTAACTCTTGGCGCTGGCGCCCTCGTGCAAGGTACATGAGGCGCTGGCGCCCTCGTGCAAGGCACGTGAGGCGTTGCCACTTTTCAAATTTTGAACAGAGCCTTGATCTTCTATTATTAGGGGGAAACAAATGCCCCCCATAGTTGCGCTCATGTGGCTCACACGTGGGTGCAGTGGTGGCAGCTTTTCCGCCGTTGGATCTTCTTGGAAGTTGGATCGGCTTTCCCTGCCTATAAGTAGGGCCTTTGGCCCTTGAGATGACTGTTGTTCATCTTCTTCTCTTCTTTGTTCTTTTGAGAATTTAATTCTCTTTTTTAGAGCTTAGATCTCTGCCTAAGGAAACTCTTTTAGAGTTAGAACTCCGTCCAAAATTTTGGTAAGGATTATGCTCGAACCCATTAAACGGATCTTTGCTCTTCTTAGATCACAGATCTTAATGTTTTTTAGGGTTTATTTAACCCATTAAATGAAAACAGAGTTTTGCTCTTCTTAGATCATAGATAAAAAAAAATCTTTTTTAGGGTTTCTTAACCCATTAATGAAGAACTCTTAGAGTTTCTAGGATTCTTACTTCAGATCTTTAAAGATCTTGGGGTTTTACAGACCATAGCTCTTTAGAAATTTTTAGGGAATTTTATTCCCCTCTTAATTACATTTGACAGATATGATTTCTGTCTGCAGAGCACTGCTCTCGAGGGATTTCAACTCCTTGGCCCAATGAGTTTCTTATTAAATGAGAATCCTTTTTTGATTCTCACAATAAGCGTTTTCTTGATCATTTTGATCACTAAACTCTTACTGATTTTTCTTTTCAGATACTATGTCCGCTTATCTGTATGATCTTGACAAAATTATCTCGTATGAAAACATTCACGTCCAAGGCCGCTGTCTAAACCAGTTGTTTACAAATGCCCAATGCGCTGAGGTTATGTGTCGTTTCGACGAACACAACGGTCGACTACTCCCCCGTTGTTCCGCTCTTTTGAAGATCATCGTGGGGGCAATTTGGGAAGCGCTCCCTGAATTTAATGAAGCCATGCCGCTTAAGGCACTTGATGATGCTGAAGACAAGGTGCACTCAGTATATCTGATGGGCTTGATCTCGAAGAAGCGGCGAGATGGTTTTGTTGATATCTTGTATCAAGTTTTCCAACAGACGACGATAATTTCTGCCTACCACAGGACGGACGATATCAGCGAGAATCCTGACGCTTGCAGTCGTGAGAAGATGCACACGAAAATAGTCAGAGAAGCTAGAAGCATTTTACTCGGCCATGCTTCTGAATTCCTCAATCCATGTCCAGGATTTAGTGTTTTACCATTGTAGACATTTTCTTTTGTTTTTATACCATGTATAAGTTCTCGGAGCATGAATGACAAAACTTCCTCTTTCCCCCCTTTTTTGCTCACATGTATTCTGCATGAAGTGTCGTTATACTGTTGTTGGCATTCATGTGTTATGCGCATGAGGCGCTGTTGGGGATTTTAATCCTGAATTAGCGCCGGCGCTCACGCGTTATGCACGTGCGGTGCCGCTTCAGTTTTCAAAAGGATCAACACGGGTGCTCATGTGCCATGCGCGTGAGTCTCTGCTGATGAGGTCGTTCCGCCTTTCTATCTCGATTCCAATGAGTCACCCCTTTTTTTCCCATGCCCCCCTTTTTTTGGGAATAGCTCCACCATGCACGACATTTTCTGTGCATAGACTTGAATGCTTCTCCTTATAACCCAAAACTATGTCTTCCCCTTTTCTTCGTAGAGAGAGAACCATTTAGAACTTAGGGTGATCATTTTGAGAAGCAAACCAAAGGTTATGGCTTGCAATTGTCCTGACGCTCGTCGGCAACCCTGGGAGGTTCCTATCGAGGAGATTGTTCCTCGTTTTGCCACGCGGTTAGCGGATTCTCTTCTCACTGATGACCAATGTGACGCAGTACTGTACGAACTCTTGGCCCGTATGGGCTCTCCTCTTCCTATGGGTTCCATTTGGCTCAGGATGATTTTCTTGTCTGTGCTTGCTGATATTCCCCCTCATCCGGCGGAGATGACTCTGGCGATTCTTGATATGGAGGAGGACAAAATTGAGTGTTTTCACGAGGCACACTTAATTACCCAGGCTCTGAAGGATCGTTCGGTGCATTTACCGAGTCGGATAAAAGCCCGGTGGGCCATCATGTCCGTTTTCGCTGATGAGCACGGTGCTAATCGGTGGGGAGTAACTTCTCGCGAAGACTGTTGCTTCGACATTGTGGAGAGGGCAGAGAGGGAATTGGAGAACTTTGTGTTTTTTTGTTAACCCCTATATCTCTGATCCCATATTTGATGATCTTTTTCCTGTAGAGTAGTATATTTATATCGATGTATTTCCCTTATTATTTACTGTTGAATGTTTTCTGTTCATCATATATTCGTACATGTATCCCACTTCTGTACATGAGCTTTACCCTTAGGAATTTTCTTTTAAGTGCGAGCGTTATTGTAGTGTCGTACATAAATCAGCACGTTTTGGACACCATTTCAATTTAAGCACATATGCAGTTGTACTGTCGTGTCTCTTTAGCAAATACGTCTTGTAGATAGTTTATCTTGATCTCCTTACAGGGCAGCGATGACTTAGGAAACAGGTTCAGATCTGCCGCCTACTTTTCAATTTTATGAGCCGTGATGGTCTCATAAAGACTTTTCTCCCTATGAGTCGAGAGGATTCCGTAGGTGTCTTTTCTCCTTAGGAGCCGTGAGGACTCCTAAGTGCGTTTTCTCTTAAGAGTCCTAAGGATCTCACAAGAGAATTTTTCCCGCTTACAAGTCGAGAGGACTCGTAAGTGGTTGTTTCCCTCCTTGTCGAGATTCGACTTTGGAGAGGCTTTTCCTTACGAGTCGAGATGAATCGAGCAATTCTCGCAAGGACACTAATTTCCTCACGAGTCGAGATGAATCGAGAAGTTCTCGCAAGGGTGTCCTAACGTCATAGTTAACTCCTGCTAATAGAAGTCCGTTAGGGTCTGTGGTACTAGGGCTTTTTTCCCGTTGTACCGTCGTGTTGGCAGATGTATTCCCCGATATGCAATCTTGCTATTCGAGTAGCCTTGTGACTGTCGTGTCTCTGATCCCTTCGGGAGATGAACAAGACGTCTTCAAGTAATCTCCCAGGTGATTTTACCGTCGGAAGAGCAAGCGCTAGGGATATTCCATGCTGCTTTTTACTTGAGGTTAGGCTCAGTTTAGGAGCCCCGATGAGTCATAACCACTCCACGCCGGTGTGGGATGATCTCCGATAGTCTTTTCAGGTCTCATTTGAGTTGCCGTCAAGACCTTGAAGCCAGAAATCTTTCTTTGCTTCATTTGTTGACATTTTGTCTGATGAATGTTGAGGTTGTCTGTGAACCGTCGAGATTTGGAACTAGGGACTTTGCCATGGTTCCGTTTGTTGATGTCGCGTCTGCATCCTGCTGGAGTGAGGAAGAACGCTGTTGTTGATCTCTAAGCTGTAGATGTTGCCGTCGATACTTGGAACTAGGGACTTTGCCATGGCTCCGAGGTAGTCTCTAGGCTGTTTGTGAACCGTCGAGTCTTGGAACTAGTGACTTTTCCATGGCTCCATTTGTTTTGATGTCACGTCTGCATCCTGCTGGTGCGAGGAAGAACGTTGTTGTTGATCTCTAGGCTGTAGATGTTGCCATCGAGACTTAGAACTAGGGACTTTGCCATGGCTCCGAGGTAGTCTTTAGGCTTTTTGTGAACCGTCGAGTCTTGGAACTAGGGACTTTTCCATGGCTTCATTTTGCTGACGTCGTATCTGCTTCTGGTTGGAATGAGAAGGAACGCCATTGTTGATTTCTAGGCTGTAGATATAGCCATTGAGATCTGGCTTCCCTTTGACGGAGCTTGGTGGGACAATATAGTTCCCTTTTCGTTTGTGTCCATGGATTGTATACAGGGGTCGATGTGATCTCACCTGCAGGGCAAAAGTTTCATTTTATTTTTTTTCCCGCGATGCTCTATCATTTCAGCTTTTTATATCACGAATAGTCGCGATTGCCCAATCATTTCGGCTATTTTTCGTGGTGCCCAATCATTTCGGCTGTTTTCTTTTTCTTTACTCGCCGCTTTTTATTGCGAGTTGCCCAATCATTTCGGCTATTTTTATATGCATATATTTTACTTGCTGATTTTTGTTGCAAGTTGCCCTATCATTTCGGCTATTTCATATGCATTTCTGGCTCGCTAATTTTTATTGCGAGTATGGAACCCAAGGTCTGATACCAATCTTAGCATCAGCATCGCTTTGACTGGAATATTGTCAGGAGCGAATCATCATTTGCCATGAAAGGACTTGGAATTTGATACCGATTTAGGCATCAACATCGCTACAACTGGGATATTGCCAGGAGCGAATCATCATTTGCCTTTGTCGATCCGAACAAAGGTGGCTTAGCAAACAGGGTTAGGATCCTGTCGACTAAGACTTTTGACTTCATGAGCCGTAAGGGTTTCATAAAGGTGTTTTTCCCTACGAGTCGTGAGGATCTTGTAGGTGCGTTTTCTCCTTAGGAATCATGAGGATTCTTAAGTGTGTGTTCTCTTATAAGTCATAAGGATCTTACAAGAATGTTTTCTCCCTATAAGTTGAGAGGACTTACAAGTGTCGTTCACCACATAGGGAAATTTCGCGCCATTGGTGGAACTTGGTGGGGGAAACGTTTATTCGTGCACGTGGATTGTATACAAGGGTCAATATTGAACCTATTATAGGGCAAACTGGGAGATGTGATGTCTTAAGAACAGGTTCAGATCCCCGTAGTTTAAGGCTTTCGAATCCTATGAGCCGTGACGGTCTCATAGGGAGGATTCTCCTTACGAGTCGTGAGGATCTCGTAAGTGTCCTTAGGAATCGAGGGGATCCCTAAGTGTGTTGCTCCCTTGTGAGTCGTAAGGATCTCACGCAGGTATTTTCTCCTTACAAGGTTGAGAGGACTTTGCAAGTGTGCATGATTTTTTTTACGAGTCTGCGCCCTTGCAGGTTTTCACAAACTCGCCGGCAATCCTGCTGTTTTTACTCACAGAGCCCTTCCGGGTTTTCATCCGTGCCCATTTTACTCGTGGACGTACCTTTTTTTTTTTACGATAAAACTCCCGAGAATAGTTTCGCCACATGTGGCCTATTTATTTGCCGGTGGGATTTGAGTCGCAGTCCTCAGCTGGGACTTGTGGACTTGCACTCCACTATCGCCGTGTTTGAGGTGACGTTAGTTTAGGGATATCTCGGTCCGTTGTTAGTTTAAAGACATCTCGGTCCAATGTTAGTTTAAGGACATCTCGGTCCACAGGTAGTTTAAGGACGTTGCGGTCCGCAGCTAGTTTAAGGACATCTCGGTCCGTTGTATTTCGAGGCGAGGTTTCGCTGGATACTACTCATAGAGTTTGGACTCAGGGAGATAGCGAGCGGACATGAGCGTCGTCATCTATCATTAACCTGAGCCGTGACTTGTCAGGCGCAGTATTTCTTAAGGAACGGGCCGTTTATTGGCCGGAAGGGTCTTTCGCCATGCATATCCATGAGCAAGTAGGCCCCGCCTTGGTATACCTTGTCTATGATGTACGGGCACTCATAGTTCGGCTCGAATATCCCTCGTTTGGAATGGTTGGGGATCATAGGTCTTTTGACAACTAGTACGAGTTCGCCTTGGCAAATTAGTTAGTCTTTCGTATGAGCGCGTCATCCTTGCTTTGTAAGATTCTAGGTTTTGCTGCGCCATGAGACAAGTTTCTTTGAGGGCGTCGAGCTGCTCAAACCGAAGGTGGGCATTTTCTTGATTCGTCAGCTCATATTGGACTGCCACTCGTAAAGAGGGTAGCTCTATCTCCAAGGGAAGTACTGCTTCTGTGCCAAATACCAATGCGAATGGCGTTGTATTTGTGGCCGTCTTGAACGTGGTCCGATAAGCCCAGAGAGCTTCATGCAATCTCTCGTGCCAGTCCTTTTTATTTCTGGACACCGTTTTCTTTATGATTTTTTTCAAGGACTTGTTGAAAGCCTCAGATAGACCGTTAGCTCGGGGATTATAGACCGAAGAGTATCTCCAATATATTTTATGTTGCTGTGTGAAGCGGCTGATCTTATGGCTTCTATAGGCCGGCCCATTATCCGAGATGATCCGTCGCGGAGTGCCGAACCGGTAGATGACATGTGTCTTGAAGAAATGGAGGATGTTCTCCATCTTCACCTCTCTTAGCGGTACTGTTTCTGCCCACTTGGAGAAGTAATCGCTTGTTGCTAGTATGAACCGATGTCCCTTTGATGATGCTGGCTCGATGGGCCCAATTATATTGGTTCCCCACATTTTGAATGGCCAGCTAGCCAGCGTTGGATGTAGCGGATTCGGATGCTGGTGGATGGATTCCCCGTGAATTTGGCACGAGTGACACTGCTTCGCATATTCGAGGCAGTCCTAAACCATTGTAGGCCAATAGTATCCCATTCTTTTGATCTTCAGCTTCATCTTTGGCCCAGCTTGATGGGAACCGCAGAGTCCGTCATGAGTTTCTTGAACGACTATTTTTGCTTCTTATGGTCCCAGGCATCTCAGCCACAGACAGTCGAACGATCTCTTATATAGAGTATCATTGACGAAGGCGAAGGACAGGGCTCGCTTCATAAGCTGATGTCTTGACGACGCGTCTTTAGGCGTTCGATGGGATTTGAAGTAGACTATAAAAACTTCTCTCCAATCCTTCGCCTTTTCTTCATGCTCTAATTGGAAGGCCTCTTGTTCAGTTGCTTCCTCTCCTTTAGACGACTTCGGGGATATTTCTTCTGGCCCGAGAATCCGGCGGCTTTGTACAATAATCCTTACGTCGTCGAGGTTTTCATCGGCCAGTTCTTTAACGAGCTTGGCTAACGCATCCGCCTTACTATTTTCCGCACGCGGTATACTTTCCAGGGTGTAGGAGGGGATTTGCGTTAGCAGTTGCCGCACTCTTTCACCATACCTGATCAGTTCTGGTTTGTATGTCTGGTAGTCGCTATTTACTTGGCTAACGACCAGCTGAGAGTCTCCATATATGAGGAGGTTTTCGACGCCCATGTCGACCGCAATCTCAAGACCTGCTATCAAAGCTTCATACTCAGCCTCATTGTTTGTTCTTGACTCTGTTAAAGACATGGCAAAATGCATTATCCCTCCTTGTGGAGTCACAAAGATAAGGCCCACCCCGGCTTTAATCATTGGGGTGTTTTGCTTTCGCTTCTTCAAGGAGGATGCTCCATCGAAGTAGAGTTCCCATCGGGTATCACTCCATTCTTTCTCCCTGTCGATTGCGTCAAACGCGTGTTCGTCCAGCAATTCGCAGTTTAAGGGAGAGTCGGCGGGTATCGGATGCTCAGCGAGAAAGTCGGTGATGGACTGGCCTTTTATTGCCTTGAGAGGTCGATATACAATCGATAACTCCATCAAGTGGAGGGCCCATTTGACAAGCCTTCCCGTTAACATGGCTCTTGGCATCAAATACTTGAGAGGATCCACCTTTGATATGAGATGGACCTGATGTGCTAAAGCATAATGTCGAAGCTTCGTTATCGCGAAGATCAGTGCCAGGCAATGCTTTTCGATAGGGGAGTAATTGTTTCTGCCCCCAGGAGAACTCGACTCAAATAGTAGAGAGCTCTCTCCTTCCCCTGGTCATTCTCTTGTGCCCATAGCGCGCCTAAAAAACCTTCAAGGGCTGTTGTGTACAGGATGAGTGGCTTTCCCTTGACCGGAGCGGTTAGTACCGGTGGGTTTTGCAGATATTGCTTGATTTTGTCCAGTGCGTTTTGGAATTTACGATCTCAAACGAATGGGTCCCCTTCTTCATTAGATGATTGTAGGGGTGGTATTTGCCGGAGAGGTTAGCTATGAACCGTTGGATATACGCGAGCTTTCCATTGAGAGACCGTAGTTTCTTGAAAGTTCTTGGCAAAGGCATTTCCATAATCGCCTTGATTTTTGACGGGTCTATTTCGATGCCCCGGTGTCGTACGATGAATCCTAGGAATTTTCCTGAGGAAACTCCAAATGCGCATTTCAGAGGGTTCATCTTCAGATTATATTTCTGAAGACGCTGGAACACCATTTTCAAATACTCCCAGTGCTCCTCGTATGATTTGCTCTTCACCACGAGGTCGTCGATATAACATTCAGCAATCTCATGTACAAAGTTATCGAAGATCTTTGTCATGGCCCTCTGGTAGGTGGCGCCAGCGTTTTTCAGACCAAAGGGCATCACTTTGTAGCAGAATATGCTCAGCGGAGTCCGTAAAGCAGTATATTTTTGGTCTTCAGGATGCATCTTGCTTTGGTTGTACCCTGAGGACCCGTCCATTAAAGAGAAGACTTCATGGGTGGATGTGTTATCGATCATCAGCTCGGTAACAGGCACTGGAAAGTCATCTTTCGGACAAGCTTTGTTGAGATCCCAAAAATCTACTCAGATGCGTTCTGTCCTATTTTTTTCATTACCGGAACGATATTGGCGATCCAGTCAGGATATTGAACTTCTTGTATGAAGCCGGAGTCGATTAGCTTCTTGACTTCGGCATTGATACCCATCTCAAGCTCGAGCCGCATTCTTCTTGGCGCCTGTTTGACTGACTTGACATCCGGCGATATCGCCAGTTTATACACAGCTATCTCTGGATCTAATCCCGGCATCTTGGAATAGTTCCATGCGAAACAATCTTTATACTGCATAAGCACATCCTTTAACGTGGATACCTGTTTCTTAGACAGCAGCTCACTGACAAACGTTGGCCTTGGCTCGTTTGTCGTCCCCAAGTCGATTTTTCTCAGGTTGTCTGCTGTGGTGTGTATCCCATCTTCCAGCTCCTTTGGCGCTGGTGGAAATTCTGAGATCATCTCGTTCTTATCTTCTTTTGCGAACCACTGGGGGAGGTTGTTCGTATTCTCGTGCTCTCCTTCCTTTGAGAATGTTATCATATAGGAGGTACGAGCTCGTTTCCAAGATCGATGCTGATCTAGACTTTCCCTTATAGTGTAGGTTGCTCTCAGCTCATGCTTTCGTGGCGGAGCTACCCTCCAACTGCCGGATAGAGCAAACCTGCCTTGCTGATACTGATCTTCAACCCAGTCTTTGAAGGTGAAGCAGTCTTCAAGAGGATGTCCTACTACTCAGTGGTAGGAGCAATAATCCGGGTGATGGACCTCGTTTATCTATTCGGGGTATCGAGACTCCTGGAGCGTCATTATTTGATGTTTCATGACAAGGTTGAATATTTTTCTTGTCTTGTCTTGAGGGAAAGAGTACTCCCGGCCCATCTTCTTCATAAAAGATGGGTTCGAGCTGATTTTTTCTCGCTCGCGCGGCTTCTTGGATCCGCTTCACTGTTTTCGAACGTCGTCCCCGTTCTTCATCTTGATTTTGTTTCTACGTCGGGCTTTCTTTTTTTCCATGAGAACGCACGACGGGTTGGGGGTGAAAGGGATCGTCATCCTCCGTAGCCTGCTGAATGATACGTTGCGTCCAGAGTTTTTTGTTAATGGTCATTTCGCAACTGTGGTCATCCTGAACCCTTTAACCTGCTTCTCTTATTAACTTGTCAATCTGCTCTTCGAATGACGGACTTGATATTCGTATGGCGGGATTTTGCTCTGCTTCAATATCAGCGCTGTCTGGAAACGCATTCGTTTCTCTACCGAAATTATTTATGACATGGTAGCCATGGAATCGCTCCCTTTTATTGGACCGAACGTATCCAAGGCCAGCCGTCTCCATTCTCCCGTTGGGCATCTTCCGCTGAGTCCCGGGAACATCCCAAATCTTGTTATAGAACCGGGCTTTTCGAGTAGTCTGTTTGAAGGGTATGCCTTGGCATCTCAATATCCTTTTCAGTCCCTCTGCGTAGTATCTGGGCAGACGGATTGGTTGAAGCCTGTCGAGCGCAGGTTCGGCACCGTGCCATACTTCCTTCTCCACTTTAGTCTCCGCGGATTGGTAGAAAAGGATCGCCTTCTCACTTCTTTGGCGAGTAAGGACGTAGAAAGTCTGCAGCTCTTGCACGCTATATATATCAAGTGCATCAAGTTCTTTGTAATGCCGCCGCAGAACCAGGGTAATCTGTAAAATCTGGTCAGCTCTGGCAAAGGTCTGTATTGACGGGCGGACGGAGAATACTGTGTTGGCCTCGTCCTCAAAGTCATTGCCAAATACTAGAATAGGAGTAGATGGTCCTGGCCTGTTGCCTTGGGGTTGTCCCGAATAGACCATCTCTTCGTCCTCCTCGGTATCGCTCCCAAAGATCAGGATAGTGGCGATGGTTTTTTGTTTATTCTCCTGTTTGCGACATCTTTCCATGTCTTCGAAGTCTGGTAAGAAGTATTTTGCGTCTTTATATTTGCGGACTTCATTTACGGAGAATGGGTTCAGCTCCCTTGTAACTGTATACTCGAGACTATCCTTGAAGTACTTCATACACTGGTATTGTGTAGAAGGAATGATGTTGTACTCATGTAACGAAGGCCTGCCGAGCAAAGCGTTGTAGCAAGTTTTGGCGTCAATAACATGGAACTTGATATTAGTGACGAGTAGCCCAAAGCGTAATTTCAGTATTACAGACCCGAGCGATTGTGATGACTGCGAGTCGAACCCAGAGAAAGTAATTTTGTCCCGAGCCAAGTGCTGAACGTTCATGCAAATCTTCTTCAACACTCTTACATTAAGAAGGTTGACGGAGGACCCGTTGTCGACTAGGATCTTCCCTATTTTGATGTCGTGAAAATACCCGGTTACATACAGCGGGCGGTTGTGCTCGCACGTTCCGAAAAGGAGGTCTTCATCACTGAAGGTGATATCCGCTGTGTGAACTTCTTTCGGCTCGTCTTTCATCTTTTCTTCCGCCAGGAAGGCTTGAAAATGTTCGGGCTCTTGTAACGCCTTGATCAGGGAATCTCGTACCTCTTTAGATAGGAGAAGGGCATCCAAAAACTCAATTGTGAGGGTATCTTCCTCAGATGTGCCAGGACATTGTAATCCACCTTGTTCTTCTTGAGCGGGTCCTTGGCTGTGGGTTCTTCGATGACTCTATCATCAAGGGTGATCTCCTCAGGGACTTTTTCCTTCCCTTTGTCTCTTTTGCACGAACCTTTGTTTGAGGGCCCGAGATTCTTTTCAGGCAACGTACGGTTACGCAGCTGAATGTTCTCACAGTTCCTCATCTCTTCTTCTTTTTCAGAGGTGGATTCCTTGAAGAGAGGGCTGAGGGAAATTTCTTCGTCAGAATTGCTCCCAAAGGTAAGAACTTGAGGTTTTGCTATTGCTGGGATGGCATCAGCCATATGACAGTTACCGACTATTCTTTCATGCTCGTCTGCCGCGCTTCTCTATTCCCGACGGGCTTTGCGCTTTACCCGCTTGAAGTGTTGTCGGTGGGCAACGTATCCCTGCTACCACTTCTTGAAGGCATTACACTTTTTGGTAGGGTGTATGACCCTCTGATGATACGAGCAGTATTTCGGATGTACATCCGGTTCGTCGGGGCACATACTTCCGGAAGTATTTTCTTTGAAAGGTGGCAATTTCATTCCAACTGACAGAGCTTTGGCGAACTGCTTCCTTATCTTGATTCTGCTCTTGCTGGTGGCAAGGGCACTTTGACTCGGTTGAGGTACTTCATTGCTTCTCATCACCGGAGCTTTTTCGGCCTGACACCGACGCTTGGCCTTTTCATAAATGGCCACCTCACGTTCTCGATCAGTTTTGCTCTTTTGAAGAGCTTCGTTCAGCAGCTTGTCGATGAGGTCATCCGACGGTTCCATGGGCTTCGGTTCTGGATCTGCCTCCAGTTTCTCTCCTTCAGGAGCTTCTTTGTCGTTTATCGATGAGTGAGAGATCATGTGGCAGCTCGCCACATACTCCTCGGGTTCTTCTGACGAGTCGTCTTCTTCATCAATGTCACTGTTTCCGTCCTCAAGAACATGTTTGAAGAACTCTTCCAGTGTGACCGGGGTCCATGCCTCTTGGTTGTATTCCTCCAGTGCATCGATATATTTCTGCAGAGCCGTACGATTGCCATCGAGCTGCACATGCTTCTTGGCCTTCTTCTTTTTCTTTGAAGACTTCGGAGGCTTGGCCTGGAGGTTTCGTCCATCATTACCAACTTTTGGCGTTGGGCGCGGTTTCAGCATTCCGTCAATAATTTCAGGCTCCAGCGGGCTTTTCCAGCTAATCGTCGGACATGCTTGAAGATCCTTCAGCATTCTTTTAGTTTTAGCTGAAAGGACCACTTCCCATGGAGCTTCTTCCACAAATGAGCACGATGCCCCCAGCGTATCCACCTTTTTAGGAGCATGCTGCTGCGGTGGGTTTACCTTCCAGTTTTTGGACAACGCGAACTTGCCCTGTTGGTACTGGTCTTCGACCAAGTTTTTAAAGACGTAGCAATCTTCGATTGGGTGGCCCACTATTCGGTGGTATGGGCAGTAATTGGGATTGTTGACGTCGTCCGATTGCAGTGGGCATCTCGGATCCGGCAGAGTGATGAGCCTGTTGCGCACTGCCAGTTAGAATAATCTTCTCGTTTTATCCCAGGGAAATGAGTAAGGACGTCTCAACTTCTCTTCGAGGGCTCGCGGGCTGTTGTTTTAGCGAGCCACCGACTTCGGGTCACTCGATTGTTGTTGAGTGTTGGCGATGAAAGTCGCTTTCCCTTTCCCCTTTTCATTCCGGAGATTCGTTTTTGAAGAGGACGGCCTATGGCCCATCTGGCCCATTTGGGCCAGCTTGCCAATCAAGGCCTGGAAGGTGGTCGGCTTGAAGAACATCATAAAATGGGATATAGTTGCCTGAGGGTTGAGGGTCGCCACGAACATGCCCACAGCAGGAGCTTCTTCTATACGCTGTTCACACTTTGACCATAGGTTACGCCAGCGAATTGCGTATTGAACCCAGGTCTCTCCCAGTTTCACCCTGGTGTTGATTAATTCCATGATCGAGGTGCGCTCGCTAGCGCTCGCGAACCTTTGTGTAAACAGTAGCTTCATTTCTGCAAATGTCTTGATGGAATCATTCGGAAGCTCTGAATACCATTCAAATGCTGTCTCCGCCAAGCTGCCAACAAATTAGCGAAGCAATAATTTGTCATCGCCCCCGGTGTTACCACACAAAGCTCTGAATTAAGCAACGTGTTGGTGCGGATTGTTCGTCCTCTTATACACATTGAATTTGGGGATCGTATATCCTAGCGAGTATTTAATTTGGTCGTACCAGCCTGGGTAAGGTCGCCCAGTTCTAACGACCTGGCCTGCCGCTTCGTTCGCTTAATGAGCTTGTATTTGTTGAGCTATGTAGTCATCAAGGGTAGCTTTGGAGATCGTCTCCTCCATGGCCGCCGATAAGGCCGAAAGAGGGTTCGATGTCTCCCCCATGTCGTCTTCAATGATTATTGGAGGGTCTTCAGCTGGAGGATCCGGCTGTATCATCATCCCAACCATGTCTTGGAACATAAGCGCCATCTATTTTATATTAGCCTCTTGTTCCGTGGCCTCTTTATCTTTCTTTTCAAGCACCCTCCGTAGGAATTCGGTGTCAGTCTCTTGCTCCTGGCGTTGTTCCGACGATCCTTCCGGGCTTTCTTTCTTCCCAGTAAGTGCGGCCATTCTTGTCAACATTTTCTGGATCTTTTGTTGTTGCTCCTGAGCTTTCGTTACAGACCGTATAAGTGATCGATGACCCGCGGAAGTACGGCTTTCCTCTTTGCTGGAAGCCATGTACACCGTGTGCACTACCATGCCCCCAGACTTGGGGCGTTTGGATCCATCACGCTCAGAATTTGTCTGTGGTGGTGGTTGATTCTCTGGCCTTCTCTTTTTATGGGAGGTCGAAGTTGAGGGGGCCGTAGCGGTAGGCACCCATGCAGACGATACCTTTCGTGGTATGGCAGAAGGATGGTCTTCTTCTTGCCGAGCCTTCGTCTTCTTCAGCCGGTGAGAGTAATCTTTGTCAATTATAGAGTCTTGGACTTTCCACCAAACTCTGTAGATCTTGGAGAACAACCGCTGAGTAGGCTGTTCCGGCTTCACCTGTGTTGTGTTTTCAACAGGCGGAGGAGAATTCTTCAGTATGATGGTCGGAGAGTTCTTGTACACCCTTCTGAGCAGCTCGAAGCTGTTTCTAGTTGGAACAGCAGCATCAATTTCCACCATTGGAGCTGGTGGGGTAAGTCCAGAGGGGGAACTGCCCCCAGCCTTCCTTACTCGGCGCTAGTGGAGACGTTGAGCATGTCGTGTAGATGGGAGTGGTTCAGTTATGGGAGTGGCTTCATCATGCCCCCTACTCTGATGGGGGGTTGTTGGTGTTAGCCTGTCGAAGACTGACACCCGCTAAGAGGGAACGGTCAATCTTGAAAAGGCTGACTTTTTGGCAGTGGAAGCCCCTTTGACGACTTCGTCTACCGGAGCTGGAATGGCTATCCGCTTCGGGATAACCCCCTCAGGTATCGCGGGCCCACTTGAGCTTTGGTTCAGCCAGTCGAAGACTGAGGCGGCGGACTTGGACGCCCCGTTGAGAGGGGCCGTGGTAGTTGCAAACCGATCGAAGACTGACTTCTTTGGAGCCTCCTGTGATGATATTGAAGTATTGAATCTCATTGGCGGGAGCATGGTCCCGAAGAACAGTCTAGTGGTGGTCTGAGTCACCTGTCCCACTGGCATTGCGAAGAAGGAGGCCGCTTGGGGCCCATAAGTTACTCCTCCAGCAGGGACAGAGTGGGAGTTGTTGTTGCAATTGGTGCAGTTGGAAGCCATCGATGCCATCTTCTCTTCTGCACGGAGCAAGACACCAAATCTTAGTACCTCGAATCCAGGGGCAACCATATTAAACCGCGATTCGTTCGCGAACACGACACACGAAGTATGGAGTGGAAAGAGGAAAGGTCCTACCGGGCGTGCCAGAATCTGTTTACCGCCGAAAACAGGGACGAAATCGTGTAGGTTCGTCTTGCCTGAATTTGGGGGCAGATGCTATTTGGTTTTATCTGTCTCCCTCTTCGAAGACGCCAAGTTGATTTATGGCACCATGTATCGAAGGTTTAGACAGATTTGGTTGTTGTAGCAGACTTCGTCAGATTCCCCCTCGTTATGAGGGGTTTTTGATTGTGGTGACGCTCTTCCCTGCAGGCGCAAGCCCCTGCAGTTAATTACGTTACAGCGTAGCGATAACCATTTTCTCCTGCTCCAGAAGGTCACTTCGTGTCGTGTGTGTTTGTTTTATTTTTGATTGCCCGTGGATTGTATACGGAGACTAATTTGTGTTGTCGCCCGTAGGGTGTAGATTAGTCCAAATCCGTATTTTCTTAGATTTGGGTTTGGTTTGATTTAAGGATCGTTAACCTTGTTTGAGATTATGATCGACTTAAATATTTGTTAAGGATACGTTAATCCGATATTGGACTAAGATCTACATAACGAGGGTTCAGAATCATTTTTGATCCAGTGAAAGAGCATTTGGGCTCTATCATTTTAGTTTAAGAACGCTACTGTCCATAGCTAGTTTAAGGATATTACGGTCCATAGCTAGTTTAAGGACATTACGGTCCGTATTGGGATGTGTCCTTCCATTTGAGAGTACACTAAAGAGTTGTTGGTTATCGGGGCCCGCCACCTCTCTGAAGACGCTGAAGAATTACAACGACATTTATCAGAGGTGTGAGGAGATGTATCCTTGAACCGATGTCCGTTGGAAGATCAATAGTCGTGTTTGGGACTAAGACCAATTTGGGAAAAATGTGAGCACATGGGCTCGGCTGATCTGAATTAGGGACTTTTGGTTAACTTGGACTCAGCCCACTCAGTCTTTGAATAAAGTGTTAAACACTTGTTTGGGCTCGGTCCCTTTTCTATGCAACAATGCTGAGCATTGATATGGGCTATGACGCTCACCCCCTCTCTCTTTTTTTTTGTTTTGTATGGAGTGTTAAACACTCTTTATGGCGCCCACGTGAGGGTCAAGTGAGGCGCTTGGCGCCAACCACCGAGTGCTAGGCACTACTTATTGAGCAGCGTCCATGTGAGGGGTACGTAGGGCGCTTGGCGCTGGGCGCCAACCACTGAGTGCTAAGCACTTTTTATTAAGCAGCGTCCACGTGAGGCGCTCGACGCCAACCACTGAGTGCTAAGCACTCTTTATTAAGCAGCGCCCGCGTGAGGGGTACGTGAGGCACTCGGTGCTGGTTCTTCCTTTGTGCATTTTTTTAAGAGTTCGATTCTTTATTCTCCCCTAGATCTTCAATCCCTAAGAACAAATTCATCCCTTCGAGAATTAAATTCTCATTTGTGGGAGACTTGTCTCATGGATCTCAGATCCAAGGAAAGAACTATGTTCTTTTATGAGGGTTAAACCCTTAGTCCGTCGCTTCACCACCTCACTCCACCACCAGCTCCCAAGCCGCAACCCTGACCAACGCCCATTGCCTCCTCACCAAAACCTATCTCCTTAGCCGCTGCAATCATCACCGGCCGACCCAGAACCATCGCTTCCTGAACCACCATCGAGCCCAAGCCCTTCTTCGCTGACCCGAGCCCTGCTTCGCTGCCACAGCGCCACCAAGCTCCGTCTCCATCGCCGAGGCCATGCCCGAACCCTAGCCATGTGTAGCCGCACCGTGTCGTGATTGCGCCCGTATTGTTGTGTTGCCGTGTTTGTGCGATCCATCGCCTGTGTCATCGTCGCTGTTGTGAAATCGTCGATTCATCAAAGGCAAGTTCAAATACTTGCTTACATGCTATACTATATTTATATCGATGCGTACGAACTATATCGAAAAATTACCATTGCGGTTTAATAATAAACCGTATTTTATTTTTATTAATATTGTTTGAGATATAATCAAGTCTAGAAGCTAGTGATAACGTTGTAAGAAAATTGTAGAATCAAATACTGTTTATTGGTTGAAACAAACGAGTGTTTCGGTTGCAAATCAAATGTTTATCATAGGTGCTCGATGCAAACCCTAAACTAAAAACCATCTTAAATAGAGGAACTCATGATAAATAGATCTCTTTACTATTAATGAATGTCGTGTGAAAATTTAGTTGTAAAATAAAAATTGTTTACCCCAGAAAATGATACCCCGAGACTCGATGCGGAATCTAGATTTTATCACGTACCTTGCCAGGTTAAATTCGTAGTTAATTATGTATAGATTGGATTGTGACGTTTCATGACTCATATCGAAGCTGACGGAATAACCTACAGTAATTTTTTTCCACTAAATTTTAATAAGTCTTGATAAAGAAAATTGAGGATAATTGCGGCTCTGGACTGCAGTCCAGAGCAGCACTACTTGTCGACACTTGAAATAAAATACTTTTACAACTCTGTGTGAAAATGGTATTATGCGGAACCCTATACCGTTGCGAAGATTTATCTTTTAGCTAACTATTGAAGGTGGTTTCATTCATTTTTACCATCGTTTGCTATATTTATCATATTTTAAATTATCAATACATACTGCAGTCCCAAGCAGGGACAGAACATATATCTCTATCTTAAATAATGCATAACTCCTAACATACAGCGGATATTGTTGATCTGTATGTCGTGTTGGAAACCTAACTAATAAATCTAAATATCATCCAACTGTAACGTTGCCTAATTATGATCCTAACCGGGTGAAAACTGTGTTACGAAATGGACTTTCAGTTCAGGAACTGAATTTCCAGCAGAGAACACTTAAAAAGAAATGACCGTAATTCGCGAACCTGAAACCCGATTGACTTAAAACTAATTTCGTTGAATTTCTAATTAAGTTTACTTTTTACCTTTTTTGTATCATTTTGCTTAATTTTGATCGTACGAGTTAATGTGATTTTTCTAAGTTCCTAAAACGCGTAATGACTTGTATTGCATATGATTTGTTTAGCGGCATAATTCACATATTTACCCAACTGCGATACCTCTAGCAATAGTCAACGTTCTTATTAATTCTCAGTGCATAATGCATTGTCGAACGTGAATGGTATCGGTTTATATGTGTCGAGTACGCCAGTAAAAAGTGAATGATTCGTTATAGTGAACAACACAGTGAATAGTGAATAAAACGGTATTATTGGTGCGTACTTGTACACAACTGGCCCATACTTATAGATAGTGAAATCTGGGGAAAAGAGGGAAATCGAAGTGGAAAGGAACTTATATCTAGCGAGGTTAGCGATTTAGAGGATGATCATTCGAACAACGACTCTTATATATATATTAGGTTGGGACCTAGCGGTTCGGCTGACAGGGTTATGTCCCGGGCAATAGTGGGCCGTAGTCTCGGGTACATATGAGACCCTCGTTAAACATGATCTTTCCTTTGCACAAACTCGATTTCAAAAAAAAATTGACTTAGGGACCGATAGGAACACAGGTCGTACATTGCATTGTTTATTGACATATCGATTACCTGCATTTATTGTCTCCACCGTTATTACTTTATTTCTTGTCTCATTATTATTATCATAATATTTCTATTGCATTGCCCTAACGACCTGAGTATGCATGTTCAGTGATAGAAGTGGATCTGTCTGATTTCGAGAAGACCGTGGAGATCCAGACCAGTGAACCGGTTGTATCTTTCCCTTGATATCCCTGGTTAGTTGCTCTCTTGTTTACTTCCATTGCGCTCAGTTTTCTTTATATCCGATAGTTCTAGTTGTTAGATATGTATGCCCTAGAGGCCTGTATTGTATAGGATGCTAGGCATGTATATGTACAGAAACAATCTTTGCTCGAAATGATAGTATGCTATATGGTTTATCTTCATCTTAACGTGTGATATGTTATATACATGTTGATAAAACCCTTAAGACTATGCTTGACTGCCAGGATTATGATGCAGATCATACTAGTGGGGCCTGGGCAGTCTATAAGCATATCCTTTAATAGTTCCCAATCGAGGGTATATCGAGACATGGCATCGATATTACCAGAGTAGACTAGTGTGTATGTTTCTTGACCCTGGGGGCGATGGTTGATCCCACAACCATTGGTGTTTGACATCAAAGATTGTATACATGTGTTCATTGGAGAATGGGTACACCGAATAGGACTCGCCGAGAACTCCTAGATGGTATATATACCTATTGTCAGATAGCAGTTCTCTGGTGACACTTGTACATGTTAGTTTGTAGACCCGAGATCGTCATAGTGTCTTATGTGATTCCCACTGTGCTTTGATTTCCTCCTTACCGCGGCTCTACTGAGTCGTGCAAATAGGTGGATTTTGGGTACAGCCCCAAATCGCATGGAGGCAGTGAGCGATAGGAGGGGTTTCATCTCTACCGGTATAGGGAGTTGATGTTGCGCTATGCTAGATCGGCCATAACAGCAAATCCCTGGCCAAAGTTCTCGAGATTTATTGATAAGAGTTATTAGTTGTTTCTCGAACCGTTATGAGCCATAAATTAGCATGACTTATAAAGTTATCGGGGTATGACATTTACCACCCCGAGACTTCATATGCGACGTATCAGATGAAGAGACCGGACTATACGGTAAGTGTTGCTTACAGGCCCGTTAGAGTTATGATGAGTTCGCTCGTCGGCCACCTTTTCGTCATGTACCTGGGTAGCCGTTACGCACAGCTAGTGCCGCTGACGTGCTTATGGTTAAACCCACTGCCACCGTACCGTCGAGTCTTTAGAATCCCACACAGAGGGTTCCCTGGTTCAGGCAAAGGATGTAGAGGCCGTAAGTTGTTACGGCAGGGTTTCGATCATGTTCGTGTAATGGTTACAGGAATAATGATCGGAAGGATAATACTGGTTAGCTTTGGTTTAAGCTGGATACCGGTATTATATTATTGGATTATTTGTATTCATATTTTTCGGAATTCGGATACGGGTATACTTATACGGTATACGGTGGAGGGGTATTCTTGTAATTGTTACAAGAATATCTTCTAGAATGGGACATCTCATAATTAGATATTTATTTTATGAAAATAAATAAATGAGGTGGAATTTGGAGAAATGTCAAAGCATGGATGAAGGAATGACTTATATGATTATTTTATTCATTTGGAGTTACTATTGAAGCATGGTGCATTATTTTATTACATGTGTAACAACCCTAATTTTCCTATACAAATTTTTTCAAATATTTTTTCAAAATCCATAAAGGGGTTTTTAACCTGAGCACAAGATATAAGTAATTATTTTGCTTTTTAATTACAAGTTAAAAGAATGTAATAACTCCATTTTTAGTGTACAAAAATTTGCTTTAAAATTAATGTATATTTAGGGTATTTACATTTTCTGTGACTACTTTATGTAATTAAATAGCTCCATAATTACAAGAAAGAGCTTGTAGCTCATTAGTAATACCTTGCACTGCTGAACCAAGCCACCAGAGTTCAAATCCCATACCCCACATTATTTTTAATATTAATTTGTTTTGAATTTTATAGAAGCCCAACAGTCAACACGTGATAACTCCCAAATTTTCCACTACACATGAAAAACTAAATATACCAGAGGTTACACCAGACGACCCCCTACCTCCCTGACCTCCGACTCGGCCCGACTCGGCCGACTCGGAAGGCGGACCTGCCGACTCGGGACGGCGCCGTCGGCAGGACTCGGCCGAACGGCCGAGTCCCAACAGGGAAAATATGACTTTTCTTCTTCTTATACCCCCTGCATACTTTAAATATTGAGATCGTTTCCAGAGAGCCCATTAACACTCATTTACTCCATTTTTAATACTTTTTTCCTACATTTTTACATTTTTTTAAATTAAAACCCTTCATCTACCCTAACCTTAGCCTAACCCTATAAATACACCCCTACCCTCTACCCTCTCACCCCAAAACTCTGAGTTAACTCTCTAAAATTCTCAAGAAAACTTGTGTACTTTGAAAACGAGCACGAAGCGAAGCTACGACGAAATTTCCGGCGAACTTCCGGCGATCATCCTAGGAGCTCCCGGTGATGAAACGACGCACCGGCGACTCCTCCCGTTCAATCTCCCTCTTCTAGTTGTCCAAAACCCGTAAATCCCATTTTCTATCTCTCCTTTCTATTCTAAAAATACGGATTTACAAAAACCGATGAAACCGGAACAAATCCGATTTCCGATTCGGTTTCTTATAAAACTTCACTTCTCGTAATACAATTATGCTTAAACTCTTTCATGTTGACTATTAAACACTAATCAACCAAATTGATCAAAATGATGGCTATTTCAATTTATCGTAATTTTCACTTAAATACCACATTGTTTCAATTCTACATTTAACTCCATTAAACTTGCTATACCTTTAAGTAGATCACGAGATAACGACCTACCTCCTCACACAATCATACGCAACATAACAAGATACCATCGAGAACCTAGAATACGAGAAAACAAACATTTTCATTTAAATACCCTTTACTTAATAAAACCATTTCTAAAAGATTTAGTATTGATACATCTTTATAAATAAATACCATTTATTATGAAAATAGGATAAAGTTGTGGGCATCGGTCGTTTATCTAAACCCGATTTTGTAGTGTCTAGGCTAGGCAAATGAGAAAGGTAATTTTAAAAAGCCCGTCTCACGGTGATTCGTGAGCGGATCCCTCCTTTCTTCGCTTGTACTTACCTGGCCACAATTGGCGGTGAAGAGGCTATTTGAGGTATCTCGCAACTTGTCGCTTTGGACCAGTTAGGAACAGTCTAGTTGACTTAGGAGACCCTAGAACATAGAATACGGAAAACGACACCTTTTCATTTAAATGCCATAATTAATAAAACCGTTTTCCTTAATGATTTACTATTTATACAAATCTTTGCAAAGCGCCGCTACAACCCACTTTGTGGAACCCGTTCGGGATGGTGTGGATTATGGCACATCCTCGGGCTTAGTAGTGCGAGATTCAGACATCCGCAAGGAGTATTCGGTCTCGAAAGATTTAAAATACGACATCTTAAGAAAATGAGATTTTTAGAATATAAAATATATGTTAAAATTATTTTTGTATAAATATATGTATATTTATCCTTAAAATACCTATTTTGTTATGATATAAATATTCCACCTTTTTCTAAAAATCACAAGAATCAATTTTATACTAAAATACCACAAATTCCACATAAATCAATATTACAAATAAATACCTTTATTTATGAAATTAGGATAATTACACTAGAAATATCACAATATAAAATCTACATTCATTACAATTCTAAAGACGAATAATAAATACTTGGGGTGCATTTTGAAAACCATACAAAAGTATTTTTACATAAAACCCCCTCAAGTTCTATAAATTACCGTAAGGACCCTAGTAAATATAGGTTTAAGCGGAACCAATCTCTTGAGCCTCAGGGAGCCGGAGAAGTGGGTGCTTTCCTAACTAAGGTAGACAACTTAACAACGATGTTATCAATATGGTAATCGTCTTTGAAAAAGACACGAAAGGTTACCGATAATATCAAAACAACCAGGGCTTCAATTTACTTTTCTAATTGTCTGACTCAGTTGAGTCTCATTATAATCTGACTTGAATATGATTCAAGTACAATCTATAATCTACAATCTACAATTTACAATATTACAATTCAACATGAATCCATGAATCCATTATTCAATCTATCAACTTGACCGAACCGAACCATGGATATACATTCCATTTACATGATTATACTGTTACATCCATAATTCTACAGTTACATACATGATTCTCCAGTTACATCTGTTTACTGATATCATGGTTTCGGCCAGTCATCCAAACATACAATTTATACAGTTTACAATACAATACAACAATACAATTAAGATAACACGGGGTTTAAGGGGTAGACTGGTACGGAATATGTTAAAGGTGGCACGGGGTTGTCACTTAAGAAATAATTACATCCATGCCGTTGTTCCGTGGTATTATTGACGGAGCCTTGTACTACAGGTTACCAAAGTCCCCGGTGTAAGTGGGACTCCTCTCGTATACACTGGTATCTTCTGTACCAAGCTACAAACAACAGTGTTAACACTAAATACAATATTATAACAAAATAATACAACTTTAAAAACTACACACTCTCTCTCTTTCTGTCTATTCTCTTTCTCCATTATCTTTGGGACTTACCGAGCGATTTGTTCGCTGACGACATTCTCTTTCTTTTTTCTTTGAATATCATCAGGTGATCTGGACATTCCTGAGATCGAGCCCTCTGCTGAAAATTTGGACCAGTTCAGTGAAGACCCCAAGCTCTAGACATTGTACACTTTCCATTCAGTACTTTCATTTCTGTTATGCCTTTGTTTAGGCATTGCTTTTTATTCACTTGTATTTACTTTTCATGCATTGTACAAAAGAATGTTAATAAATAAAGTTGCTGTTCAGTTTATATCTCTTGTCTCTTGTGCTTACTTTTATATTGCTTAGATACGCTTAGCGTATTTACTTCACAGTAAATACGTAGCGGCCTCGTCCCGTCCTCTTCGCCGTATACCGGGAAGCGGGGCGTGACAGGTTTTGTTAGTGGCCTATGCAGGTCAGAGCTGTATGGAACCCTAAGAAATATAAAACACAAGAATCAGCAACTAAAATATTCTTTACAATCATGTTCCTTGAATCTTATCTTTCATATTGCTTGAATCATATACTTTGAATCTGTCCTAACCCAAAATTTCCTCACCTCTTTTACAATCTTACCAAAACCTTCGCATCCTTTCATTCATTCACACATTTTTCATACACTATCAAGTACTTCTAACAACTTGTAACACCTTAGCAGCCATAGAAGCCAAGACAGTTGACCAAGATAACACTTGTATTTCACTTTCACATTTTTAAAACCCTTGCATCACTTTATTTTTTTTTTCCTTTCATACACTATCAGTACTTCAGTCACCACACTTTTCTTAAATTTGTTACACTTTCCTTTTACAAATTTCAAGGACGAAATTTTTATAAGGAGGGTAGAATGTAACAACCATAATTTTCCTATATAAATTTTTTCAAATATTTTTTCAAAATCCATAAAGGGGTATTATAGCCCGAGCACAAGATATAAGTAATTATTTTGCTTTTTAATTACAAGTTAAAAGAATGTAATAACTCCATTTTTAGTGTACAAAAATTTGCTTTAAAATTAATGTATACTTGTGGTATTTACATTTTCTGTGACTACTTTAAGTAATTAAATAGCTCCATAATTATAAGAAAGAGCTTGTAGCTCATTGGTAATACCTTGCACTGCTGAACCAAGCCACCAGAGTTCAAATCCCATACACAATATTATTTTTAATATTTATTTGTTTTAAATTTTATAGAAGCCCAACAATCAACACGTGATAACACCCAAATTTTCTACTACACATGAAAAACTAAATATACCAGAGGCTATGATTGATACAAAAAAGTGTGTTTGTAGTTTAACCGCAATCAGAACGGTGTCGCGTGTAGCTAGACCGAGATGAGTACGGGTCGTCCTCTGGGAAACGTGGAACCTTTTATTTTTACTTTAGATGTGTTGAGAAAGAGAGGAGGAATAAAGAATTTTGTGAAAAGTTTCTAGATCTACTTTAATGTAAAATATAGATCTAGATTATTTTAGAGATTTAAATAATATAATAATAGGGCTTGTAGGGTTCTTTAGGATTTAGTAGTTATGGAAGATTAATTAAAAGTTACCATTTTTATCCATTAATAGATTTAGAACTAGAACGACGGTGATGCGTGTAGATTAGGGTTTCTGGAGGGAAAAGGAATCCCATTCGTAACCCTTATCTCGACACGGAACTCCGTTCATATCTAGCCTTTACCAAAACAATCATTAATCTAATCTCTAATCGCGGTCGGAACTAGCAAGGAATTGCTAGCGCGCCCGATTAGGATGTTAATGATTATTTTGATAAAGTTCCTAAACTTTATAGGACTTAAAAAGGGTTTAATTATTTTCATCCCCCATTAACCTATCCTAATCCTACGAACCCTAACAAGCGGAGAATTACTCGCGCATGTTGGGAGAAAAAGAGATGGAGAGAAAATGCATAATTAAACTACGAAGAAATAGAATAAGAAAAAGAACTACCTTTATTAATCAACAAGATCAAGTACACTTTGATTCCTTAGAAAATGATTACAAAAACCTAGTTTGCTTCTCGATCTCTTCTAAGGAGGTAGATGAACCGTTGATGATCAGCCTGGATGCGTGAGCCGTCTTGGACTTCGTGATCTCGTCGGCTTGATAGCTTTTCCAAGAGGCTCTCGGTGCCTTTTTATAGTGCAAACCCAGAATCTTATTGTTGAGAAGTTGGTAAAATTCAGCAGTTGTAAATCTCCCAAAATATTGCCTTCCAACCTCCTCAAACTGCGGCGGATCCGCGGCTCGAGGGTGTGTTTGGCCGCGGATCCGCGCTCATGGGTCGAGATCAATTGATGAATTTTCTTGGTCTTTCATCTGGTGACATTTGGCAATCATAGGAATCTTCAGAATCTGAAAATATTTTCTCGGTTGCTTCCAGACTTGGTCTCTTGCTTCTTAATTTGGCAAGTTTTCTTCAACAAATTGATTTGTTTGTTAAATCCTTCATAACAACTTGGAAATATTCTGCACAACAACTCAAATAAGATTTTAGTAGACTTTGTTCTACTAGGATTAGACCAATAATATTATTTGCATACATTTTCCTACCAAATGATAATTAACATATATTAACACATGGAAAATAATGTTTTTACACATAAACCCTCATATGTATAATATATTATAATAAAGTCCTTTTTTAATATGAAAATGGTAGGAAAATTGTAATACAAATGTGCAGTTTTATCAACTGAACAAATACCCCCAAACTTATCTTTGATCGTCCCGAGCAAACTAGTTTATTCAAGAGGAGAAAAAGAAAGGAGAAAACTAAGCACACTTTCGTAGGCAGACACGATTGCACTGAGCACGTGCAACAAGCCGTTAAACCTCTAGGTGTCCCTAGTAGGAGGAGTGTTGTCTCCTGAGGGTTTTCAGCGGATTACACCCACAAAATCCAATAACAAAAGAAAGATGGTGAAATTTACATATAAAGACAAGAACCATAAAAGAAATACTTTGAAAAGAAGAGTTTCCAACTATGCCAGCTTTTCAGTTGTCATGAGCCCTATCTTAATAGTCATGAAAAGATGTTAGAAATCACATTATCCCTCAATAAAACATCGTCTTTATTCTTCATTCCTACCTTTCATCCAAACATTGATCATATAACCCCACGTGTGTGTAAATAACATCCCTACACTCGGAGAATTCAATTCAAGCTATCATACTCTTGTCCATCTATCTTAGTACTTTTTAATTTGATGAATACTTAGATTTGCTCACACATTTTCATGCGACCGTTAATACTTCTTGAGGTACTAACCGACCGATTACTCATGTGCTTGCTGATTAGGTGATAATATTTCCTCGTCTTGCACCACCTAAGGCTTAGCAGTGACTCCCAGACCAGTTGGCCTTAGGGCACTAGGTGAAGAGGCACCCTCGCTATATTTTTTTATTGCTGCCTTGGCGATACAAAACCAGTGTTCATTTTTCTTTTCACCATTTTTATATTTTCTTCATTTTTTTTTTCATTTCCTTCATACTTTGGCTTTTATACAAGAGCATTTCAAGGTATCCTCTACTATCCCGAGTTTCAAGACGTGTGTAAGTGCATATAGTAGGGTATCAACGTTCAAAATGTTTGGCTTCCAGAATAGAAACTATTTTTCAGACTTATTTTTATCCTCAGATTAGTGACTTCCTTCATCTTACCAACCCTTGGGACAACAGCTCATAACTACTTATTACCAGTTCGTGTAAGAAACTTCTAATTTTCTTGGTTTTCTTAAACTATTCCTATCTTTTGGATGTAATTTTTCACTTTCTACTCTTTTGTTATAAAAGAATTTTTTTTTTAAATTTTTGAAAATGTTGTGCTTATGCAAAATATGATGCAAATTGATGTGTAAATAAGCACAAACCTCCCCCAAACCTGTTTACAGCAGTGTCCTCACTGATGTCATCCGTTAAGCTCAAAAAAACCTGTAGACTTGGGAGGAAATTATTAATGGGGACAACAATATATGAAAGTGAAAATCCTCCCCCAAACTTATTTTAGGCTCACAATTTTGTAAAAATCATTTTCTTTCAAGAGCCAAAATATACCACCCCTCCCCCAAACTTGAGTTAAACATTTTTAATCTTTTAAAATCATATGAGGGGGTCAAGGTTATTGGTCAATACCAAGCTTTGCAAAGACCGAAGGTCAACACCAACCATTCAAAAATTTTATCGATGAAGCACCAAGGTTGGTGGAAGAACATGTCACCTATTGACGTGAAGAAGTGGGGAGGTGACAAGAGGTGTATTGGAAAAGGATTGCGTATCAATTTGGAGAGACGACACAGTGATAGTAATGATGGATTACTCGCATTGTCATGATTGTCCAAAAGAGGGGGTGGAGGTCCAATTTCTTCATCTTGGAGTTGATTCATCTCAACACCCGTGTCTTGTAAAAATGCGAGTTCATCAGCGAAAATTTCCTCAAAGCTTTCATCGATACCCCGAAAAATAATGTCATCAGAAAAAATGGGGTGATCGTCAGACTCAATATAAAGTTCCTCATTAGATGTTGACCCGGACAACTCGGTGGAAGAGTAAATGGTTGGGTCAAACAACAACATATGAAAAGAGTCTGTATTATGAGGTTGATCAAATTCGCTGCTGTCGACATCCATTAATTCGACAGAACACACATGAGCATAGGGTTCGGAGGGTTCACTTCCCAACTTGTAAATGTTAACCTCAATTGACTTCTTTCCAAAGGATAGGGTCATAGAGCCGTTTCTACAATTAATTACTGCGTTGGAAGTGGCCAAAAAGGGTCGACCGAGTATCACCGGAATTTGATTGCGTGGGTTTGCTACAGGTTGTGTATCTATAACGATAAAGTCTACAGGGAATATGAATTCCCCGACTTTGATTAACACATCCTCTAGCTCACCCCTTGGTTGGGTGATAGATCGATCGGCCATCTGAAGAGTGCAATGCGCAGGTTTTAACTCTCCGATCCCTAATTGCTCATAAACAGAATACGGAAGCAAGTTAACACTAGCACCTAGATCGAGTAGAGCACGATTGATATTTTTACCCCCAATAGAGATTGAAATTGTAGGACTTCCGGGGTCCTTTCGTTTCTTAGGAAGTTGTTGTGTAAAAGCTGTGCTCACATTACTCGCAAGGAAAACTTTTTTAGGTACTTGAACTTTTCTCTTTCTAGTGCACAAGTCCTTTAAGATTTTCGCATATGACGGAACTTGTTGAATAGCATCTAGGAGAGGAATGTTTATGTTAACTTGCTTAAAAATTTCCACAATCTTCTCCATTTGTGGACTTGGTCTGTTGCCCCTCAACCTGTTTGGATAAGGTGCTTGATCAATAAGTTTTGGGTCCAACGTTTGTGGAGAAGACTGTGGGGATGGATTCGATCCCAAAATTGGAGTGGGCATCGACTTAGATAGATTTGGTGAAATGTTTGAGCCCTGGGGAAAACGGAGAATAGGCTCGGACGAAGGTGGGAGACTAGACGAATTAGGAGAAGAAGAAGAAGAAGGGGTATCAAATGTGTCACTATCATCAACTTGCTCGCCCACTTGGTTGTTCAGCACTCTCCTCGATCTCAACGTAGTGACGGTATTCACAATATGACTTTGTGAATGGCTAGGATTAGGTATGGGTTGAGATGGGAGTTTCCCTTTCTCTCTCGCACTCATTGCGGCGTTTAACTGTGCGATTTGGTTTTCTATTGATTTAATACTCTCACCATGGGAGGAGGAGTTTTTCGTTAGGGCATCAATAGAAGACCTCATCTCAGCCGAATTTTGCATGGATTGTTTCATGAACATATCCAAAGTTTGTGCAAGTGAGTTGTCAATACCGGCCACTTGTGGTGTAGAAATGTTGGCCGGATTTTGGAAATTCTGTGACTGAAAGGGGGGCTGATTCTGTGGTTGTGGTTGCTGTGGAGGAGGTCTTTGATAATTACTTTGTTGGTTTTGATTCCAAGAAAAGTTAGGATGATTCCTCCATCCTTGATTATATGTGGAAGAATAAGGATCATTTCTAGGTCGCTGCTGAAAAGCATCATTAGCTTGAAATGATGCATTCATAGGACATTCTTCCGTTAAGTGTGAAGGATCCGAACAGCAACCACAGACGGTCTTAGGAAGCGTAACCTGATTTAGGGAGAATGATGAAAATTTGTTCTCCATAGCATCGAGTTTCTTCTGCATCGCTGCCATTTCGGCTTTTACTGCGATGGAAACATCGAGTTGGTGAATACCTCCCTTAGTTGAAAGTGGTCTTACGCTTTCCCACTGCAACGTGTGTTCAGCGAGATCTTCCAGATATTTCCATGCTTCACCGTCATCTTTAGACATGAAATTGCATTGACACATTGTTTCAAGCATCTGCTTTGTCGCTGGATTAATGCCCTCATATATAATCCGACATAAATCCCACCTTTGTATCCCGTGATGGGGGCATTGGACAAGCAGATCTTTGAAACGTTCAAAGCACTTCCAAAATGGTTCATTGGGAAGCTGGGTGAACTGGTTAATCTCGCTCCTAACATGTGCAGTCTTATGATTTGGGTAAAACTTCTTAAGAAATGCTACGACGAATTCATCCCAATTAGCGATAGAGTGTGCGGCAGTATTATAAAGCCATTTTTCTGCCAAGTCGCACAGTGTGAATGGGAGAAGACGTAAGCGCATAGCATCTAAGGTCAATTGTGAAGTACCCATCATTGCGCATACGTTTTCGAATTTGGTGATGAAAACGTACGCGTCTTCCGACTCAAGCCCGTGAAATTTGGGCAGCAGATTGATGTAGTGGGGTTTAATTTCGAAATTATCCCCGTTAGGTGGTGGAAGAGATAGACAAGTAGGAAGAGGACCACGAATAGGATAGCATCTCTCTTGGAGAGAGATGCGCGGTGGATTCTGCGCACCTGCGGGCGGTGGCAGCGTGGTGTTATACTCTGATGGAGTGCCGTCCATCTCGGTTGATGTGGTGTGTGGTGGGGGAAAAGAAGATGAAGAAGTACCGACTTCGGCGTCGATAACAGGAACGCGGACAAGACGGGCACTAGGATCCCGTGTCCAGCCGAGCATGCACTAAGCGGGTTTAGTGCAAGTGGCAGCGTGTGTGTGATTTAAAATTGGCTTGTTTTGAAAAAGTGGGACTCAAGACAAATCTCCCTAAAATGCACAAGCAACCCTAGAACTAAGGTTACCTAGGTCAGTCTCTAGACAGCTCCTAACTAAGGCTAGAAATAGGACCTCAAACCGCCTCTTCACGGACAAGTACGGCCAGGTAAGTGGGAAGGAACCACCACTACAGTGGGCCTAATTAAAAACCACTAGCCTAGACACCGCAATGTCAGTTAGGATAAACGGCCGATGCCTATACTAGTCTTTTTCCTATTGAGCTCGACAGTCCTTAGAGTCTGGTCTAGATATTTTTTAAATTACTGAAGGGTTGATCTATATGCTCGGTTTGTGATTTGTGGGGCTTAGGAAGGGTGATGAAATCCCCACCTAATCTTGATTTGGTCCTTGCCCCTTAAAATCCGTATTAAATATGCAAAACAAAACCAATCACAAAACTTTTGCAAAAAGATTTTTTAGCGGCGCAATTTTCGCAAAGAATCCTGCAGAAGATAGATTTTATTGGATTTGAGAGGAGAGAGAAGGAGTTGAGAATCTTACCAGAGAGTTCTGTAGCCCTAATCCCTCCAAGCAGCCGCGTTTCCGCCGCAGGAAGCACCTTAGTGCCGCGGTTCCGCCGCGAGGTGGAAAGATCAGTTGATGAAAAATTTCCTGTGATCTCCTTTGCTCCTCTGGATCTCTAAAAATCTCTCTGTTTCCTGTTTTCCTCAATTCTGTGACTCCAGATCTCCTTGCAAAAATCCACGCACAAATCGTTAAATATGCAGTTTGCAGTTTTGTTTTAATAATGATATGGCTCGTCTAAGAATTCAACACAAATAGTAAAAATAAAAAATTACGCACGTATCCCCGGCAACGGCGCCATTTGATTGTTACGAAAAATCGTGTTTGTTTAGTTTACCGCAATCAATAACGGTGTCGCGCGTAGCTAGACCGAGATGAGTACGGGTCGTCCTCTGGGAAACGTGGAACCTTTTATTTTTACTTTAGATGTGTTGAGAAAGAGAGGAGGAATAAAGAATTTTGTGAAAAGTTTCTAGATCTACTTTAATGTAAAATATAGATCTAGATTATTTTAGAGATTTAAATAATATAATAATAGGGCTTGTAGGGTTCTTTAGGATTTAGTAGTTATGGAAGATTAATTAAAAGTTACCATTTTTATCCATTAATAGATTTAGAACTAGAACGACGGTGATGCGTGTAGATTAGGGTTTCTGGAGGGAAAAGGAATCCCATTCGTAACCCTTATCTCGACACGGAACTCCGTTCATATCTAGCCTTTACCAAAACAATCATTAATCTAATCTCTAATCGCGGTCGGAACTAGCAAGGAATTGCTAGCGCGCCCGATTAGGATGTTAATGATTATTTTGATAAAGTTCCTAAACTTTATAGGACTTAAAAAGGGTTTAATTATTTTCATCCCCCATTAACCTATCCTAATCCTACGAACCCTAACAAGCGGAGAATTACTTGCGCATGTTGGGAGAAAAAGAGATGGAGAGAAAATGCATAATTAAACTACGAAGAAATAGAATAAGAAAAAGAACTACCTTTATTAATCAACAAGATCAAGTACACTTTGATTCCTTAGAAAATGATTACAAAAACCTAGTTTGCTTCTCGATCTCTTCTAAGGAGGTAGATGAACCGTTGATGATCAGCCTGGATGCGTGAGCCGTCTTGGACTTCGTGATCTCGTCGGCTTGATAGCTTTTCCAAGAGGCTCTCGGTGCCTTTTTATAGTGCAAACCCAGAATCTTATTGTTGAGAAGTTGGTAAAATTCAGCAGTTGTAAATCTCCCAAAATATTGCCTTCCAACCTCCTCAAACTGCGGCGGATCCGCGGCTCGAGGGTGTGTTTGGCCGCGGATCCGCGCTCATGGGTCGAGATCAATTGATGAATTTTCTTGGTCTTTCATCTGGTGACATTTGGCAATCATAGGAATCTTCAGAATCTGAAAATATTTTCTCGGTTGCTTCCAGACTTGGTCTCTTGCTTCTTAATTTGGCAAGTTTTCTTCAACAAATTGATTTGTTTGTTAAATCCTTCATAACAACTTGGAAATATTCTGCACAACAACTCAAATAAGATTTTAGTAGACTTTGTTCTACTAGGATTAGACCAATAATATTATTTGCATACATTTTCCTACCAAATGATAATTAACATATATTAACACATGGAAAATAATGTTTTTACACATAAACCCTCATATGTATAATATATTATAATAAAGTCCTTTTTTAATATGAAAATGGTAGGAAAATTGTAATACAAATGTGCAGTTTTATCAACTGAACAGGCTACACCAGACGACCCCCACCTCACTGACCTCCGACTCAGCCCAACTCGGCCGACTCGGACGGCGGACCTGCTGACTCGGGACTGCGCCGCCGGCCGGACTCGGCTGGATGACCGAGTCCCCAACAGGGAAAATATGACTTTTCCTCTTCTCATACCCCCTGCATACTTTAAATATTGAGATCGTTTCCAGAGAGCTCATTAACACTCATTTACTCCATTTTTAATACTTTTTTCCTACATTTTTACATTTTTTTAAATTAAAACACTTCATCTACCCTAACCCTAGCCTAACCTTATAAATACACCCCTACCCTTTACCATCTTACCCCAAAACTCTGAGCCAACTCTCTAAAATTCTCAAGAAAACTTGTGTACTTTGAAAACGAGCACGAAGCGAAACTACGACGAAATTTCCGGGGAACTTCCGGCGATCATCCTAAGAACTCCCGGCGATAAAACGACGCACCAGCGACTCCCCCCGTTCAATCTCCCTCTTCTAGTTGTCCAAAACCCGTAAATCCCATTTTCTATCTCTCCTTTCTAATCTAAAATTACGGATTTACAAAAACCGATGAAATCGGAACAAATCCGATTTCCGATTCGGTTTCTTATAAAACTTCACTTCTCGTAATACAATTATGCTTAAACTCTCTCACGTTGACTATTAAACACTAATCAACCAAATTGATCAAAATGATGGCTATTTCAATTTATCGTAATTTTACTTAAATACCACATTGTTTCAATTCTACATTTAACTCCATTAAACTTGCTATACCTTTAAGTAGATCACGAGATAACGACCTACCTCCTCACACAATCATACGCAACATAACAAGATACCATCGAGAACCTAGATACGAGAAAACAAACATTTTCATTTAAATACCCTTTACTTAATAAAACCATTTCTAAAAGATTTAGTATTGATACATCTTTATAAATAAATACCATTTATTATGAAAATAGGATAAAGTTGTGGGCATCGGTCGCTTATCTAAACCTGATTTTGTGGTGTCTAGGCTAGGCAAATGAGAAAGGTAACTTTAAAAAGATCGTCTCAGGGTGATTCGTGAGCGGATCCCTCCTTTCTTCGCTTGTACTGAACTGGCCACAATTGGCGGTGAAGAGGCGATTTGAGGTATCTCACAACTTGTCGCTTTGGACCAGTTAGGAACAATCTAGTTGATTTAGGAGACCCTAAAACATAGAATACGGAAAACGACACTTTTTCATTTAAATGCCATAATTAATAAAAACCGTTTTCCTTAATTATTTAGTATTTATACAAATCTTTACAAAGCGCCGCTACAACCCACTTTGGGGAACTCGTTCGGGATGGTGCGGATTATCGCACAGCCTCGGGCTTAGTAGTGCGAGATTCAGACCGAATGACCTCCGCAAGGAGCATTCGGTCTCGAAATATTTAAAATACGACATCTTAAGAAAATGAGATTTTTAGAATATAAAATACATGTTAAAATTATTTTTGTATAAATATACGTATATTTATCTTTAAAATACCTATTTTGTTATGATATAAATATTCCACCTTTTTCTAAAAATCACAAGAATCAATTTTACACTAAAATACCATAAATTCCACATAAATTAATATTACAAATAAATACCTTTATTTCTGAAATTAGGATAATTCCACTAGAAATATCACAATATAAAATCTACATTCATTACAACTCTAAAGACGAATAATAAATACTTGGGGTGCATTTTGAAAATCATACAAAAGTATTTTTATATAAAACCCCCTCAAGTTCTATAAATTACCCTAAGGACCCTAGTAAACATAGGTTTAAGCGGGACCAATCTCTTGAGCCTCGGGGAGCCGGAGAAGTGGGTGCTTGCCTAACTAAGGTAGACAACTTAACAACGGTGTTATCAATATGGTAATCGTCTTTGAAAAAGACACGAAAGGTTACCGATAACATCAAAACAACCAGGACTTCAATTTACTTTTCTAATTGTCTGACTCAGTTGAGTCTCATTATAATCTGACTTGAATATGATTCAAGTACAATCTACAATCTACAATTTATAATATTACAATTCAACATGAATCCATGAATCCATTATTCAATCTATCAACTTGACTGAACCGAACCATGTATATACATTCCATTTACATGATTATACAGTTTCATCCATAATTCTACAGTTATATACATGATTCTCCAGTTACATCCGTTTACTGATATCATGGTTTCGGTCAGTCATCCAAACATACAATTTATACAATTTACAATACAATACAACAATACAATTAAGATAACACGGGGTTTAAGGGGTAGACTGGTACGGAATATGTTAAAGGTGGCATGAGGTGGTCACTTAAGACGTAATTACATCCATGCCGTTGTTCCGTGGTATTATCGACGGAGCCTCGTACTACAGGTTACCAAAGTCCCCGGTGTAAGTGGGACTTCTCTCGTATACACTGGCATCTTCTGTACCAAGCTACAAATAACAGCGTTAACACTAAATACAACATTATAACAAAATAATACAACTTTAAAAACTACACTCTCTCTCTTTCTGTATATTCTCTTTCTCCCTTATCTTTGGGACTTACCGAGCGATTTGTTCGCTGACGATATTCTCTTTCTTTCTTCTTTGAATGTCGTCAGGTGATCTGGACATTCCTGAGATCGAGCCCTCTGCTAAAGACTTGGACCAGTTCAGTGAAGATCCCGAGCTCTAGACATTGTACACTTTCCATTCAGTACTTTCATTGCTGTTATGCCATTGTTTAGGCATTGCTTTTTATTCGGTTGTATTTACTTTTCATGCATTATACAAAAGAATGTTAATAAATAAAGTTGATGTTCAGTTTATATCTCTTGTCTCTTGTGCTTACTTTTATATTGCTTAGATACGCTTAGCGTATTTACTTCACAGTAAATACGTAGCGGCCTCGTCTCGTCCTCTTCGCCGTATACCGGGAAGCGGGGCGTGACAGCATGCTTCAATTATTTTCATTTGAGCCATATCATTTTTTCCATGCTTGAATTTTTCATTTATCACTCTCACATTCTCTCTCCTTATTATCTCCTTCTTCCTCCTCTTTGCTTTACCCTTCACATGAGATGTGAATCAAAAGCTTAGAGCAAAAAGATAATCCACTACTTGATCTCTACTTCATCTAAGTGATCACTCCTAGCACACTTGATCTCTTAGTTAACTCTTGAGAAGAGTTTGAAGCTTTTTCCATAGCTCTAGGGTGGATCATCTATGTGTTTAGGTGGCCGGAGATCGAGAACATCGCAAGCATCCGAAGGAGCCTAGGAGTTGCATAAAAAAGAAGACCCGAAGGACCGGTTCATTAGGTATAACCCTTTCATAGTAGTTAAGAACTCTAGATAGGGTTTACTAGTTAAGGTTTAAGCACAAGATTTTGTTTTTATATGGGTGTTGCATGCAAGAAATTTTTCGTTTGCCACTTCTGCTTCCTCGCAAGTGTTATGAGGGTGTACAATATCCACTAACACTAGTGAATGCATTCTCTTTATCCGTGTTATATTTTACTGATTACCATAAAATGATAGAAGCCGAAATGTAACTACAACAGGATTTTTTATTGTTCGTAGGAGCATGGCTGACCTAGTCACCCTCGTATTCTGTATTTTGGGAAGCGGGGCATGACAAAAATAGTCACTAGGTCTCAATGTAAACGATCACTATGCAGAAGGTATAAAGCAAACACAAAAATAGGTAGAAATGCACTGAACAGATATTCACTAAATTATGACAGCTAACGACATATGACTTGCAAAATTCACTATAAATCACACGTATAGAATCGACCAAAACAATATACAAGGCGTACAATTTATACTTGATTATCTAAGCGGTAAAATTAGTTTCATGTCAAACGGAATTCAGGTTAGGGACTTATTATCATTTTAGATTAGCGATCGATTGTTGGAATTCCAGTTTCAGAACTGGAAGTCCAATTTCGCGCACGGTTTACTAGGGATTTTGTTTAGTTTCAAGTATTTCTCCAGTTGAATAAAACCTAGTTCTATCTGTTGGGTTTCCGACGCATCAAACGGATTAACAATAGTTTTTCTGTACTAGAAGTAATGTCCAATTTAATGTGAAGATGTAAGAAATGTCACTGCAGAAACTGCAGAACACGTCGATATTCTAAAATACAAAAAAAATATCAAACGACTGTGAAACTGAAAGAGATAAGATCCATATGTTAGCTAACTAAAATATATACGTGACTATATAGTACTCCATGTAAGGTTAGTTAGCACAACAGCAAGGTTTCGGGAGGTATCGTCCATACCATTTTCATATTTTTGCTATGCTAGTTAACCCTAACCCTAGAATCTTAACTAAAGATTTAGACAAAAGTATATGTAAAAAACTTTACATCTAAGTGATTGCGGAATACAACCTTTGTAGACCGGTTTTTCACTTCAAATGCTCCGAGTAGTGGACCCTTCGCTGCGATCCAAGAACTCCCGGACTCTTGAGAGGCTCCACAAGATGAATGGTGTATGCTTGCTAGAAGTCTTCAAAATCCAAGATGATCTACTTCGAGGAGACACAAACCCAAGCCATCTCTTCACTTGTAAGCAACCAGTGAAGCTAACACCCTAAACTATATGGCTAGTATAGAAGTGGATGATGAAGTAGGAATTTTGCTCACTTTAGAATTTAATTTCTCACTATTTTTCCTCACTTAACCAAAACCTAAAGAGCTCTCACTTGAGCTTGAAGAAGAAGATGAAGTGATGTGATGAATGAGAGAGTGAGATTAGAAATGAAACCATGGTGAGTATATGTCATGCTTAACCCTTGTAGAGAATAAACCATGGTAAGAGATAATGGTTAGGTTAATAAGTATCTAAAGAAAGAAAAAAATGGTGGACTAAGTCAATGGTTATCCAAAGCTAGCAACGATGACAAATTCCATTCATTTTTGAATTTCTTAAATAAATAAAAACCTTATTATTATCTTTTATATGGTGTAAGTCTCATACACCCACGTTGCATATATAACCTAGCATGTCACAATAATATATCACATATATATATTATTTATGTAACAAAAGAAAACAATACAATAAACATATATCACATATAAGCTAAATGTATCAAAAGTGAGAAATGAATACTTAAGTGAGCATATATTAGTTAATGTAATTTAATATATCAAATATATAATTATGCATTAAATCATTAAATCAACACTTGATTTAATAATCCGGCTATATCATATATAACCGACTAATATAAAATGTATCATTTCATCGAATTAACACTTGATCCGATGACCCGGCTATATCACATATAACCGGCCGATATCACATATTGCGAGAATAGAATACGGTATCACATACTCGTATTATTCTCGGTCCCGCACATATCTCATATGTTCTCCTACTCCGTTTCGCCTGAGCCAGGAAATCTCTGTATATGACTCTAAAGACTCGTCAATACGCCGGCAGTAGGTGATAATCATATCAAACACCCACAAGCCGCAAGCGGTCAGCTAAACGTAACGGCCACCCGGGTATTGAGCGACCAGAAGATCAACAAGCAAGCATGTACATACTCCTGCAAAGCCTGTCAGTAACACTACCGTACAGTCCGGTCTCTTCGTCTAATATGTCGCATATCTAGTCTACGGGTGGTAAACATCAGACCCTAGTAACCGATAAGTCGTGCCGATGTGAGGCTCATAACGGGTCGAGAAACTACTGATAACACTTACCAGTAGATCTCAATAGCAGCCCTGGCCAGGGACTTTCAGTTATAGCTAATCGAGCACAGCGCAACATCAACCCCCAATACTGGGAGTAACGAAACCCCTCCTATCGCTCATTGCCTCTATGTGATTCGGGACTGTACCCAAAAGCCACCGTTTTGCACGTTCTCTTGAACGTGGTAAGGTTGAAATCAAAGCACAGTGGGAATCACACAAGTCTCTATGATGATCTCGGGTCTACAAACTAATCTGTACCAGTGTCACCAGAGAACTGCTATCTGACGATAGGTATAATACCAACTAGGAGTTCTCGGCGAGTCCGTTCAGTGTACCCAGTCTCCACTGAGCACCCGTATACTATCTTTGATGTCAAACACCAATAGATGTTGGAACATCCATCGCCCATCATATGAGTCAAGAACCATATATGCTAGTATACTCTGGAGCATCGATGCCCTGTCTCGATACACCCTCGACTAGGAACAATTATAGGATGTACTTGTGGATTACCCTGGTCCCACTAGTATGATCTCCATCATAGTCTTAGTAATCAAGTAAGCAACCTAAGGGCTTCGTCAACATGTGAGAGCGAGACAGTATCACAATACAAGTCAACATGTTAAGACAAAGAGCAACCAGATAGCATACTATCATGTCGAGAAAGAAAGTCCTTTCTATATATGTCCAAGCATCCACTATAATATACATCACATGTACAATAATGGCCTCTAGGGCATATACATAACTAACAATCTCCCACTTGCACTAAGGCCAGTTGTTGTAGTATCTCATACCCAACATCCCGAAGAGTCTCTCAAATTGTATCTGGGGTATGGCCTTCGTGAATGGATCTGCTGTGTTGTCCTTCGTGTTAACTCTCCCGACTTCGATCTCCCGGTGATCAACTATCTCCCGGATCAGGTGATACCGCCTCAGAATATGCCTGGATCGCTGATGGGACCTGGGTTCATTAGCCAAAACCACATATCCATTGTTATCACAATACACAGGTATTGGATGCTCAATGGATGGAACCACTCCAAGTTCAGTTATGAACTTCTTCATCCGGACAGCCTCTTTGGCAGCATCGTTGGCAGCGATGTATTCAGCCTCCATCGTCGAGTCTGCCACGGTTTCCTGTTTGGAACTCTTCCAACAAACCTCCCCTCCATTGAGGGTAAAGAAAAATCCCGAGACCGACTTAGAGTCGTCCTTATCACTCTGGAAGCTCGAATCGGTAAAGGACTCCACTTATAGTTCTTCGTTACCATACACCAAGAACATCTCTTTAGTCCTTCTCAAGTACTTGAGAATGTTCTTCACAGCTGTCCAGTGACTCTCTCCAGGATCTGCTTGATACCTATTCACTACACTTAGTGAGTATGCCACATCAGGTCTAGTACATAGCATCGCATACATGATAGAGCCTACTGCCGAAGCATAGGGTATCTCTTGCATGCGAGCTCTCTCCAAATCAGTCTTGGGAGACATCTCTTTGGAGAGAGTGAGTCCAGAGATCGTGGGTAAATTCCCACGTTTGGATTCTTCCATACTAAACCTCTTTAATATGGTGTCAATGTACCTGAATTGGGACAATCCCAGTATTCGTTTAGATATATCTCTATAGATCTTAATTCCCAAGATGTATGAGGCATCACCTAGATCTTTCATTGAGAATCTTTGTGATAAGAAGAGCTTGACCGAGTGCAGCATAGGAACATCATTTCCTATCAAGAGTATGTCATCTACGTACAATACGGGGAAGACAATCTTACTCTCTGACACCTTCTTGTATATACAAGGTTCATCTATGTTTTAGATGAAGTCAAGCTCTTTGACTATGACATCAAAACATATGTTCCAACTCCGCAATTCCTGCTTTAACCCGTAGATGAATTTAAGCAGCTTGCATACCTTTCCGCTGCTCCCACCGTCTACGAATCCCTCTGGCTGAGTCATGTACACACACTCTTCTAAATCACCATTTAGAAAGGCGATCTTAACATCCATTTACCAGATTTCGTAGTCATGGTATGCAGCAATGGCAAGTAGGATCCGGATGGACTTAAGCATAGCTACTGGAGAAAATGTTTCATCATAGTCCACACGTGGTCATTGACGAAAACATTTTGCAACAAGTCTAGTTTTGAAAGTCTCAACTTTTCCATCTACACCAAGTTTTTTCTTGAAGATCCACTTGCTCCCGATGGGTTTTACCCCTTTAGGAGTATCTTCCAAAGTCCATACTTTGTTGGTGTACATGGATTCCATCTCAGATCGCATTGCATCCAGCTATTTCACAGAGTCACCAGCTCAAAGCTAATTGGGTCATCCTCTTCCATGATGCAATCCTCGCTCCCACCATTAACGAGAAAAACGTAGTATCTCTCAGGTGGATGAGGAACCCTACTAGATCGGCGGAGAGGCTGAGGTTCGTTGGGAACTATCGAATTTTCTGGTTCAACTAAATCTTCAGTTGCAGTCTGTGTATCTGGAACTTCTTCCAGTTCTACCTCTTTGCCACTTATTTCTTTTACAAGAAATTCCTTTTCTAAAAAGGTGGCATGTTGAGCAACAAACACATTTTGTTCCTCACCATGGTAGAAAAAATATCCATATAAATTCTTTGGATATCCCATAAACTTGTAAAGAACTGATCGTGCCTCGAGTTTGTCCGGATTTTGCCTTTTGACATAGACCGGACAACCTCATATCTTAACTCGTTTAAGATATGGCATCTTCCCATTCCATATCTTATATGGTGTGGTAGGTACAGATTTAGATGGAAGTTGGTTCAATAGGTATGCTGTCGTCTCCAGCGCATAATCCCAAAAGGAAATAGGTAATTCAACGGTGCTCATCATAGAGCGCACCATATCTAATAGGGTGCGATTCCTCCGCTCCGATACACCGTTTTGCTGTGGTGTATACGGAGGAGTAAGCTGAGAGAGAATCCCATTCTCTTTTAGATAGTCCAGGAACTCATTGCTCAAGTATTCTCCTCCTCGATCAGATCGAAGGATCTTAATATTTTTACCCGTTTGGTTCTCGACTTCGTGCTTATATTCTTTGAATTTCTCAAAAGCTTCAGACTTGTGTTTCAACAGGAACACATGTCCGTATCTTGAGAGATCGTCAGTGAATGTAATGAAGTATGAGGAACCATTCCTGGCATGTGTAGACATGGGACCGCATACATCACTATGTATCAGTCCCAGGAGTTCGGTAACTCTTTCTCCGTGTCCACTAAACGGAGTTTTGGTCATCTTGCCTTTGAGACATGACTGGAAAGTGTCATAATATGAAAATTTGAACGTATTCAAATATCCATCCTTATGCAACTTAGCTAGTCGTGTCGCATTGATATGATCTAGTCTACAATGCCACAAGAAGGATTCGTTCATTTATGAACTCTTCCTATTGTGTGTGTTTTGTACATTAAGAACTGTAGTTTGATTTAGAATGTATATGCCATTATTTAACGAGCCCGATCTAATCAACTTTTGATTTAGGAAAATGTTCATAACATCATCCCGTACTACAAAATTATATCTTTCTTTACTTAATAAAGAAACTGATATAAGATTACATATCAGGGTCGGTATGTAATAGCATTCTTTCAGAATCAATGTATTACCATTTGGTAATATAAGGTGATATTTGCCAACTGCTTTGGCTGCAACATTTGCACCATTCCCTACTCTTACGGAATGATCACCTATTCCCAGTTCTCTACCTTTCCTTAGCCCATGCAACATATTGCATATGTGGGATCCTGATCCGGTATTTAATGCCCAGGACGTAGAGTGAACTGAGAAACAGTTCTCGATAACTAACACACCCGAAGAAGATGCATCAACATGCTTATTCTTCGTTTGGGCGGCGTGGGAATCCGGATATTCCCCTATTTCCTGCTCAGTCTTATAACACTTATAAGAAAGAACGAAACCAACGTTCCCCTGCTCAGTATAACAAGCGGGTTCAGTCAATACATCCATATTATTATCTTGATTAGGCCTGACATGGTCGCTACCTGAAGAGAGAGAAGAAAACACTTAGCGTATGCTCTTGCAAGATTAGATTGGTTATTATCTTATCTAATCAGGATGGCTCCCACTGTTTTTATCAAATCTTTCTTCAAACCCTAAAAGGTAAGATTAGCTGGGATTAATTACACCTTACAAGTTCGCCAATCTTTCAGCCAGGCCAGTGTTGATACTTTGAGGGAGGTTCTCCGTGCTTTCGCACGGACCTAATTAAAATAAATCTCGTTTTCCCATGGGCGTAACCCCGTTAACACCTTTCTAGACACTTACTTGATCGGCTAATTGTCCTGTGTAAAACTCTCCCAGGAGTAACTCTTACTCGCAGTGGGTATCGGGATCCAACTATTTCATAGAAGGTATGCAATCTCATTGCAAATTTCAACACTTAAAATTCCCGATAATACTTTTGCCCCAAGCGATCTATGACCTTGACAAGGTCAACAAACCATAAATCGCAAGTCAAGTTCAACCCGTACATTTCATGATTGAATTAAACCCACCCGCATGACCCTTGACAAGGTCAACAAGGCCGTACGACTACCCTAATCCAATCGCATCTCATACTTTAGCAGATAAGCAATAATCAGCTACCGTACACTACGTCTTGACTCGGTCAACAAACGTAGTATGAATACTAAATAGTACTTATCTGAAATGACGGAGGGCTACGCAGGTTTTTAAGAAAACCATGAGCGTAATGAACTTGATATCGTTGTAGAAACAAGTGATTTTTGAAAAGGAGTGTTTTTGAGGCTTTTACTAGTTCCGCTAAAGAGGTCACTCCCGGTGAAGAGATCTCGGCTCTTTCCTTATCGAATAAGGTGCAGGATATTTCATAAATACCACTATGCAAAGCAAGAACTATAGAAGTAGTCAAAAACTAAACCGAGTGAGTTGTAGCATCTGCTAGTTTCGCTAAAGAGGTCACTCCCGGTGAAGGGATCTCGGCTCTTTCCTTATCGATTAAGGTGCTGGATATTCTACAAGGAATACCGCTATGCAAAGCAAAAACCAGAGCTAGCTTTTTTGAAAATTTGATTCTACAATATCTTTTAGGTTTCTTTTATTTTTTTAATCACATTAATGAAGTCCCATCAATTATGCTTCCTAAGCATCACAGAAGAAACGAAAATACAACGTACGGTTATTCCATCCGCATTCGCCACAGTGTCCCGTTATGCACCGTTAAGTTACTTAACTAACGGCATAGCGAGGCGGGACTAGCGCGGGTGTAAAATATAAGCAGCGTTTATTATATATCATATATATAATAATAAAGCATTCGTCTCAGCATATAAAGTGATCACATCACAGAATATCAGCAGCAGAAGATAACATATGAAATATTGGATATACTAGGAGGTCCGTATTTTGTATTTAGCCAATATAGAAAATACGGATTCCACGGTCGAGATGAATAGCCAAACCCACATCCCTAGACCCCTACGAGAGCGGCAAGCAACCCTACCAATTCTAGAGTTAGGAGACCCGGACTCGACTACTCGAGATGGTCTCCCACTGGACTCTAGAACCCGATTACTTGTGCTCCCCACCTTGGGTCTATCCTAATGCGGAAAAGTAAATAATATACAATGGTGACATCATCCTCAACCCGGAAGTGCCCCAATAAAAAAATATTACATACAATGAATTTTACATGAATGAAAATAAAAACTCCCATCTCACATAAAACCCCCCGGCTATTCAGAACACGACGATCCAATATAACATATCACAGCAACACATAACATCACATGTCACCAACGTAAGTAAATATGTGTATCCCAATTGTCGTTGATATATAGCAACGAAACCGGCGATACACCACATATTACACTTATGGTCGCAGAAAAGAAAATGTCAAACTACAACATTTGGAATCCATAATCATCTTAGACATCATAAATTCGAAATATCGCATATTTCGCGTTTCATGCCTAACACGACGAATTCCACATATTGTATCACATTCCAGAAAAAACTAGACGACGTTAAACATTCTGATCGAATCAACAAACATCCAAAATTTCCCAAAATGCTCAACTCTTGAGCGTAGTTTAAAAATACCCATCACATGCCACAGTACCAATGAACCAGCCGTAAAAGGGCAAACTAATGCCTCACCTGTGGCACCGCTGAACTACCATAAACCCTAGGGTTTAGTGGCGGTTCTGACGGTCACAGAATCGAGTTAAGGTTTCATTCTTCTAGAGGGTCCATCGAATCACTTGCACGATATTCGAATGCTCTTTAACTTAGAAAAAATCCAACTCTTCGAAAAAATTCTAGCGAGGGTTAAAGTGGGTATTTGATATCCGTTCGAAATTTTTAACACCGTCTAAATAACCCGAAATACTGTTAGAATTGCGACTACGAAACACTCCGAGTTACCTTTATAGTAAATTAACATCTCATGCAAATTTAGCAAAAACAAACAACACCTGAAACACCAAAACCCAGAAACCAGAACACAAAAAAAATTTGAAGCCAAAATTCCCAAAGGGGGCCGGCATGCTCGGATTTTGAGCACATGTGCTCGGCCAAAATCCGGCCGTTTAGGTTCAAATTTCTTCTATGTTCATTTAATGTCTCATACAATATTCTGCAGTTGTTTAAAAAAATTTTAGAGCTCATATAAAAATCGACAGAAACCAGGTTTTGAGGTTTCAAGTTTCGGAGTAATTTCGGTTTCGTAATCCTACACAATCCGTCTAAATCTCTAGCTTGGCTCTAATACCACTGTAGGGTTACTTAGCACAACAGCAAGGTTTCGGAAGGTATCGTCTATGCCATTTTCATATTTTTGCTATGCTAGTTAATCCTAACCTTAGAATCTTAACTAAAGATTTAGACAAAAGTATATGTAAACAACTTTATATCTGAGTGATTGCGGAATACAACCTTTGCAGACCGGTTCTTCACTTCAAATGCTCTGAGTAGTGGTCCTTTCGCTGCGATCCAGGAACTCCCGGACTCTTGAGAGGCTCCACAAGATGAATGGTGCATGCTTGCTAGAATACTTTAAAATCCAAGATGATTTATTTCGAGGAGACACAAACCCAAGCTATCTCTTCACTTGTAAGCAACTAGTGAAGCTAACACCTTAAACTATATGGCTAGTATAGAAGAGGATGATGAAGTAGATTTTGGCTCACTTTAGAATTTAATTTCTCACTATTTTTCCTCACTTAACCAAAACCTAGAGAGCTCTCACTTGAGCTTGAGGAAGAAGATGAAGTGATGAAATGAATGAGAGGGTGAGGTTAGAAATGCAACCATGGTGAGTATATGTCATGCTTAACCATTGTAGAGAATAAACCATGGTAAGAGATAATGGTTAGGTTAATAAATATCTAAAGAAAGACAAAAATGGTGGACTAAGTCAATGGTTATCCAAAGCTAGCAACCATGACAAATTCCATTCATTTTTGAATTTCTTAAATAAATAAAAACCTTATTATTATCTTTTATATGGTGTAAGTCTCATACACCCATATTGCATATATAACCTAGCATGTCACAATAATATATATCACATATATATATTATTTATGTAACAAAAGAAAACAATACAATAAACATATATCACATATAAGTTAAATATATCAAAAGTGAGAAATGAATACTTAAGTGAGCATATATTAGTTAATGTAATTTAATATATCAAATATATAATTATACATTAAATCATTAAACCAACACTTGATTTAATAATTCGGTTATATCACATATAACCGACTAATATAAAATGTATCATTTCATCGAATCATCACTTGATCCGATGACCCGGCTATATCACATATAATCGGCCGATATCACATATCACGAGAATAGATGTATCACATACTCGTATTATTCTCGGTCCCGCACATATCTCATATGTGCTCCTACTCCGTTTCCCCTGAGCCAGAAAACCTCTGTGTAGGACTCTAAAGACTCGTCAATACGCCGGCAGTAGGCGATGATCATATCAAACACCCACAAGCCACAAGCGATCAGCTAAACGTAACGGCCACCCGGGTATTGAGCGACTAGAAGATCAACAAGCAAACATGTACATACTCCTGCAAAGCCTGTCAGTAACACTACCGTACAGTCCAGTCTCTTCGTCTGATATGTCGCATATCTAGTTTAGGGGTGGTAAACGTCAGACCCCAGTAATCGATAAGTCGTGCCGATGTGAGGCTCATAACGGGTCGATAAACTACTGATAACACATACCAGTAGATCTCCATAGCAGCCCTGGCCAGAGACTTTCAGTTAAAGCCAATCGAGCACAGCGCAACATTGAATGTGGTAAGGTGGAAATCAATGCACAGTGGGAATCACACAAGACTCTATGACGATCTCGGGTCTACAGACTAATCTGTACCAGTGTTACCAGAGAACTGCTATCTGACGATAGGTATAATACCAACTAGGAGTTCTCGGGGAGTCCGTTCAGTGTACCCAGTCTCCACTGAGCACCCATATACCATCTTTGATGTCAAACACCAATGGATGTGGGATCATCCATCACCCATCATATGGGTCAAGAAGCGTATACGTTAGTCTACTCTGGGAGTAGTCGATGCCCTGTCTCGATACACTCTCGACTAGGAACAATTATAGTGATGCACTTGTAGATTACGCATGGCCCCACTAGTATGATCTCCATCATAGTCCTGGTAATCGAGTAAGAATCATAAGGGCTTCGTCAACATGAGAGAGCAAGACAGTATCACAATACGAGTATCACAATACAAGTCAATATGTTAAGACAAAGAGCAATCAGATAGCATACTATCATGTCGAGCAAGAAAGTCCTCTCTGTATATGTCCAAGCATCCACTATAATATACATCACATGTACAATAATGGTCTCTAGGGCTTATACATAACTAACACTCCACGCATTTTCAGTTTTATGCAGGGTTGGGCAGGCGCTTAAATTCAGGTATTCTCATGGAATGCTGCCCCCGACTGCAGTCCAGAACTGCATTCCCAGTCAATGCTCGTTACAGTGGCTTATTAGCATTGAAGGGTAAATTTTATAGGGTTCTATTTTATCGAGTCGGCTTCGATATGAGCCGTAGAATATCAGGTTTGATTTGTATTTAATTTACAATGATTTTAATAAGGCAACATGGGCGGTAAAATTTCAGATTTGACGTAACTAGATGGAGGTATCCTTTCATAGTGAATGAAGTCAATATTTTTCTCTCAAATTCTTAATAGTTATCTATTATCATTAATGGGATTTATTGGGCCATAAATTTCGCCATTTTAAAATGGGGTTTTAATTAGGCTAGTGTATCAAACACTTACAAAGTATGTATGTGTGTGTGTATCACGATTCGATACTTCGTTTTTTCTTCCACTAAATAAACGGTAATTAATTATTCTGGGCTCTACATAATAATAATACGCATTATCAACTCGATCATGTTCCAACCATCATAACTACGAGCGTAAATGAAATGTAACGATTATACGATATAATATATAAACGTGTTCATATTTTAGATTACTCGTTACAATATAATACGATAGCATGAGTAGCAAGTGAGGAGTTTCACTTGCCTTAGACAATAGAGGACAACACGGCAGTGAACGGCGACCGATGGCACGGGCTCGATGCACTCACAGGCAAGGCACGACACGACAACAGTGACGAGCTTGAGTGCTTGATGAAATACTGGGCTCGGCGGCGGCTCGCGGCGATGGCAATGGCGTAGCGACGGCACGGGGGCAGTGGGTTTGCAGTGATGGCGGCAAAGACGGCTCAGGCGGTGGTTGTCGAAGAGGAGCTCGGTTGTGGCAGTGGGGTGCCGGCGGGTTTGCAGTGGTTCAGGTGAGGACTTTAGGATGCGGTTGTGATGAGAAGGAAGAAGTAGGGGAGGTGTCGGCTGCGTCGCAGCGAAAGAGGGAAGCTCGGCTAATGGAGATAGAGTTGAGGAGATGAGGAGGTCGAGGCTCGTCGTCGATGGAGGAGTTGGTGGTGACTGCGGCGATGGATGCAGGGGCTCGGTTTGGAGCGTGGTGGTGGTGGTATGTTGGTGGGGTTCAAGCTGGCCGCTGGAGGTTGAGGGAGATTGCGAGGCGGTGATGGGTTCGTGGTGGTGGTGAGCTCGAGCTGAAGGAGAAGGAACTTGGGTGTTTGGTGGGGTTGTCGGTGATGATGAGTGAGGACGAGGGGGAGTGAGCAAGATAGGATAAGGTGTGAGAGGGGTCTCGGTTGAGAGATCAACGTTGAGGAGATCGTGGGGGTCGGCGCGCAGATCACGTGACCGTCGGCGACGTGGTGGCGTGGGTCTCGCGGTGTGGATGAACGGGTCTCGTGGCGAGGACGAGAGAGGAGGGGAGCCGTTGGAGTTTGTTGGCATAGTGGGCGCGGTCGTCGCTGGTACGGGCGTGAGGAAAGAGGGGAGGAACGTTGAAAGGAAAAAGGGCGGGAAAAATAAAGGAAAGAAGAAGAAGAGAGGGGGAGTGGGGAGTCGGGTAGGTTGGGTTGTTTTAGAGTTTAGGAAATTAAAATATAATATAAAATATATATATATATATATATATATAATGAAAAAAAAATAGAAAAAAATCTGGAAAAATACGATATATATATATATATATATATATATATATATATATATATATATATATATATACACACGAAAACTGGGGATTTACAATATAAGAAAATAAGCAAAATCAAAAAAAAAAGAAAGTCACTTTAGTATTACTTATAGAGTTTAGCTTGCTAAAGCATCATATAAAGCAAACAACACTGTGAAAAAAGAAAGTTGGAAAAAAGAGAAAAAAACACGGTGAAAAGTAGATAACGAAAGCAAAGTAATAAAATTTACATTATTCCATCCCAGCCCAGTGCCCGTCCACTGCACGCTCCAAAAGAAATTAATAAATAAATAAATAAAAAGAGAAGACCCCTCCACACTGCCTGCTAAAAGCTAAACACGTGCACGTTCCAGTTGGATGGTTAATTTATATCTAATTTTTAAATCTCACCTCATTTATCAAAAACACCCAAAACAAAAGATAAATAAAAAAGTAACAATATACATTCAACCGTCACGTGTCCCCTTTCACGCCCCCGCGTTCGTGGCCGCGCCCGCAGTGCGTGGGCCCCACAGGTGGTTACAGCCTCGAACAGACCGCGAGCGACGCCGCTGCCTCCCCCACGACGGAGCCGAGCACGTCCTCCTCGATCTCCAACGCGATCTCCTCCGCCTCCGCCTCCACCAGCGGGTGGCGGAGTAGCCGCCGGACCCTCGCCTCCGCCATATCCCCGGCGATGAGCGCGTCGATGTCCCCGATGACCTGGCAGTCCGCAGCCGGGTAGCTCCTCACCTGGGCCAACAAGCGTTCTGGAAGCGGAAGATGCGGTGGCCCCCTGTCGATCTCATGCGGCCGTTTTCGACCACCGAGGATGTCGAATAAGATCTCCTCGGCGAGATGGAAGAGGAGTTTCCGGTTGCACCGGTGGCGGAGTGGGCCCGTGATCACGGAGCGAGGGAGGTCGAGCTCGAGCTGGTGGAGGATGAAGGGGTCTATCGGGAGCGAAGGAGAGTACCATGTCGGCCGTGCGGTCGTGTTCGTGATGCCGGCGCGCTCAAGGATGCATTTTATGTATAGGAACTCCGGGTCTCGCTCTGTCGCGAGACGTGTATGATGATCGTACTGCTGATCACATAAAAGAATGCATATGATTTAGTTTACACGATATCATAGCACCAGGGTTCCAAAACCGAGGTTTTACGATATACAAAATATACATGAAGAGATTCAAGAATTTTTCATATTGATATGCATGGTTAATTTATATCTAATTTTTAAAATATGAAAACATATTTTATATGTTGGTATTGTGGTGCACTGGGAGAAACATGGTATATATCTGAATAATCCACCATCAGACTCTACGGTGCAAATAGTGCTGTATGTAAACCTTTAACATACCTGCAGTTGTGCAACTTCTTGAGCTGGGAAAGTGGAAGCTGACTGCGTTCGTCCAGGCGCCAGCACTGCCGCTGCGCGATAGGAAGTTTCCCTCCTTGTTGTGGCCACTGCACATGTGTAGCTACTTGTTACCTTCTCATAACTAGGAGTACCATGTTGCCTTGGACACAACGCCACTAAGTTTGATGGAGATGGTGATGAAGAAGAAGCAGTGGTCGGTCTCATAACACAACTCATGAGTCGTGCATCCGATTGAGTGGCCGCCTCGGATAGAGGCGGCGGCTTTTCTATCCTCTCGTGGAACCTCTCGTAGCTCGTCTTGTTCCTCCTGCTCACTCCCGTTTTGGTCGTTTTCACATCATATGCATTTTCTTTCATCTTGAAGCAGGAAGAGGACTGCAGCCGTGATTGTACTTTCGGCTGAACTTGAGGTGAAGGAGGCGAAAAAGACGTAGCCGAGGGCTTCTCTGTATAATGCCTGCCGTCATCTTCTGATCTACTCGTCCTTCTCGATCTCACCGTCACATTTTCGCTATTGCCGCCGCCGCCTCTTCTCCTACTAACGTTCTCCTTCACTTGCTTCACGATCTCCCTCGCATAGTAATGGCTCCTCGGGCTTCTACTGTCTTCCTGCTGAGCCTTGATCAGACCATAATCTTTTCTCCTCGGCGAAGGCGGCAATGAGTTGTAACTGCAACTGCTGTTGTAATTGTGACTGTAATTTTCTTGGTTGATCACTTGCAAAGAAAGTCTCGGATCCGCATCCCTCGGTCTCTCCGATGAGGCTCTAGGCGTGTCCGGCAACGAGCGGGACCCGAGGACGTTGGTATCTCTTTTCTGAAGCGGCAGCCGATTATTCAAGCCTTTTTTGTTATTTTCATTTGATGTTTTCTTCTGCCAACCAATTTTCGGAGAGCGGGCTTGAGACTTAAATCCTAGATTAGGAGTTGAGCAGCCATCCGGCAAGATCTCTAGGCCCATCAGGCGTGCGACGACGCTGGGCGTTCTCGGAGTTTCGCATTGCGAGTTGATTCTTTTCTCGTCGTCCACCAGTATCCTGAGATCCTTCTTCTTCTTCTTCCTCCTTAAGGATAAGGATGGTGTGGCTTTTACTTGTATCCCAATCTACAAAATTTAAAATTTTAGAACAATATATTAATTCACCAATTAAATTAAACTTGGATTGATAATAAAAACAAAACTTACAGGGATTCTGTAGTACTCTTCTGCTAGACCCGAAGCAGTGCATGTTGTCGTCGCTGCAGCGGCCTCGTCTAGCTCCAAGCTGTTCCTCGGAGCCTCAACACCTGAAATATTGTTGCATATAGCTTTCAAAAAAAATAAAAAATATATACACATCATATTCAAGTATATATATGATCTATACCTCTAAGTTGAGAAGGGCAAGGGCGCAGCCTAGGAGATTGCTGCCGTTCGTTTGCCGCCATGCCATTGCCGCTGCCGGCGAAGAGAATGTGATGCAGACTGAAAAACTGAAATATGCCTCTCATGCATCCAGGGATCTCCTTCTCCCTTTTCGCGAACGAACGATACCAATCTTTTCTTCCCATCGCTTGAAGAAGGAGAATGAGAAGGACTGAAGAGGGAGCTGAATGATGAATTAAATTTTATAGCTATATTATTTTTTGCAGAATTTGAAAAAAGGACAGGTTGAAGGAAGGAAATAATAATGGTAGCATGAGTAACAGCAGAAAGCTGTTAGGATCCCCTTATCTTTTTACGCCCCCAATCCAACAGGTTCCTCTTTGGGAACTGAGTACCATGACGAGAGATTTGGCCACGAGCACCCCCATTGCCTTATTGCCTTATTGACGCGACCGGGATCACGCCAAGATATTTCCTTCAATTGATCTGCTGATGGCTGCGATGGATGGCTGATATTGGATCTGGAGGCAGGCTCCTGAAGCGTGTGGATCTCAATGGGTTTGAGGCTGGTTGTCGCCGAGCTACCTGCAAGAAAGTCTCAGGATGGTTGTACCACTGAAGACCCTCCGACGGTCAAGTTAGAGAGAAAATCCGAGCAGAGTAATGGCTTAGTGGAGTAAAAATGGTTTACTTGAACCGTCTGAAGAAAGGGTTTATATAGCGGTGGCAGTAGGCAGGATAGGCACGAGAATCACGCCGGCAGTTACGCTCCCGACGTCACGCCCGCGTGATGAGCGGGATCTCCCATTAATGGTGAGACAAGCTCGTTAATGGGGGATCGTGATGGCGTGGGACGTGGGATGCGGCTGGCGGATATCTCACACATGGCGAGATTCACGGGATGACGGTTGCACCTGTGAGCGGTGCCGTTGGTCGGTCGATGAGACCGAGGAAGATGACCTCGGCGGGAGAGCTCGCGGAAGAGCGGGAGAGCCGAGGTATCTTGGTTCTGCTGTAGCCCGGAGACGAGCTGGGAGGCTGAGGAGGCCAATTGTGCAGGGGGCTCGGAGGCGACCAGCGTTTCCTTGTAGGACGGGTACGCGAGTGGTCTGGTCGGCCACTGTAGGTCCTTTCTTGTGAGCTTCGGAACACGTCATCTGCCACGTGTCATGATGTAAGGAATTATCGTTATTGAGCATCATCATTAGCCCCTCACTCTCGTTCCTATCTATTTGTAGGTCGGGTCAAGAGTGAACTGCTTGGTTCTTTCTGTGCGGCTTGGCGCTGGTAATTCCTCGTGGTGGATTGTTTGGGAACGACACGGCGTCCTTGTTGTCGCGCATCGATTATGAGTTTATTCGGCGGGTCTTGAATCCGTGTCTTCGTTGGGCAGGAGTCTACCCGCCGGGGATGCGCTGAGCAGGAAGAAACTCGGCGGCCTCGTGAGGAGGACTTCAGATCCTCAACGTCTGATGGGCAGGAGGCTGCCCGCTGGGGATGTGCCGAGCAGGAAAAACTCGGCGGCCTCGTGAGGAGGGCTTCAGATCCTCAGCGTCTGATGGGAAGGAGGTTGCCTGCTGGGGATGCGCCGAGCAGGAAGAACTCGGCGGCCTCGTGAGGAGGGCTTCGGATCCTCAGCGTCTGATGGGCAGGAGGATGCCCGCTGGGGATGCACCGAGAAGGAAGAACTCGGCGGCCTCGTGAGGAGAGCTTTAGATCCTCAGCGTCTGATGGGCAGGAGGCTGCCCGCTGGGGATGCGCCGAGCAGGAAGAAACTCGGCGGCCTCGCGAAGAGGGCTTCGGATCCTCAGCGTCTGATGGGCAGGAGGCTGCCCGCTGGGGATGCGCCGAGCAGGAAGAAACTCGGCGGCCTCGTGAAGAGGGCTTCGGATCGTCAGCGTCTGATGGGCAGGAGGCTGCCCGCTGGGGATGCGCCGAGCAGGAGGAAACTCGGCGGCCTCGCGAAGAGGGCTTCAGATCCTCGACGTCGGTGGGAAGTGAACTACCAGCCGTGGATGACCGAGCAAGGTAGCTGTTCGGTTGCCTCTTGCTGAGGGATTTGATCCTTAGCGCGAGGGGGGCCGCAAGAGGCCTGCTAAGGATGGGCCGAGCATGGTAGCTGCTCGGTGCCTCTTATCGAGGGCTTTGATCCCTGGCGTTGTGGGGTCGGGAACTACCAGCCAGGAATAACCGAGCAAGGGCGGGCCCGGTTACCTCTTGACGAGGGCTTTGATCCTTAGCGCGGGAGGGGGCGTAAGAGGCCTACTAAGGACGGGCCGAGCTGGGTTAATGCTCGGTGCCTCTTGGTGAGGGATTTGATCCTTAAGGACGGGCCGAGCAGGGTTACTACCCGGTGCGTCTTGGCGAGGGCTTTGATCCCTGATGTGTTGAGGTAGGGAGCTACCATCCAGGGATAACCGAGCAAGGGCGGGCCCGGTTGCCTCTTGCGAGGGCTTTTAATCCTTAGCGCGGGAGGGGTCGTATATGGCCTACTAAGGATGGGCCGAGCAGGGTTACTTCCCGGTGTCTCTTGGTGATGGCTTTTGGTCCTTAAGGATGGCCGAGCAGGGTTGCTTCCCGGTGCCTCTTGGCGAGGGCTTTGATCCCTAGCGTCGTGGGGTAGGGAGCTACCAGCCAGGGATAGACGAGCAGGGTAGCCGCTCTGCTGCCTCTTGGTGAGGGCTTTGATCCCTGGCGTTGTGGGGTAGGGAAGCTGCCAGCCAGGGATAGCCGAGCAGGGTAGCTGCTCGGCTGCCTCTTGGTGAGGGCTTTGATCCCTGGCATCGTGGGGTAGGGAAGCTACCGGCCAGGGATAGCCGAGCGGGGTAGCCGCTCGGCTGCCTCTTGGTGAGGGCTTTGATCCCTGGCGTTGTGGGGGTATGGAAGCTACCAGCCAAGGATAGCCGAGCGGGGTAGCCACTTGGCTGCCTCTTAGTGAGGGCTTAGATCCTTAGCGCTGGAGGGGCCGTGCAAGGCCTGCTAAGGATGGACCGAGCAGTGAAGCTGCTCAGTTGCCTCTTGGCGAGAGCTTTGATCCCTGGCGTTGTGGGGTGGGGAGCTACCAGCCAGGGATAGCAGAGCAGGATAGCCGCTCGGCTGCCTCTTGGTGAGGGCTTCGATCCTTAGCGCTGGAGGGGCCGTGCAAGGCCTGCTAAGGATGGACCGAGCAGTGAAGCTGCTCAGTTGCCTCTTGGCGAGGGCTTTGATCCCTGGCGTTGTGGGGTAGGGAGCTACCGGTCAGAAATAGCCGAGTAGGGTAGCCGCTCGGCTGCCTCTTGGTGAGGGCTTCGATCTTTAGCACTGGAGGGGCCATGCAAAGCCTGCTAAGGATGGACCGAGCAGTGAAGCTGCTCAGTTGCCTCTTGGTGAGGGCTTTGATCCCTGGCATTGTGAGGTAGGGAATTATCGGCCGGGGATAGCCGAGCAGGGTAGCCGCTCGGCTGCCTCTTGATGAGGGCTTCGATCCTTAGCACGGGAGGGGCCGTAAGAGGCCTGCTAAGGATGGACCGAGCAGTGAAACTGCTCAGTTGCCTCTTGGCGAGAGCTTTGATCCCTGGAATTGTGGCGTAGGGAGCTACTGGCTAGGGATAGCCGAGCAGGGTAGCCGTTCGGCTGCCTCTTGGTGAGGGCTTCGATCCTTAGCGCTGGAGGGGCCATGCAATGCCTGCTAAGGATGGACCAAGCAGTGAAGCTGCTCAGTTGCCTCTTGGCAAGGGCTTTCATCCCTGGCGTTATGGGGTAGGGAGCTACCGGCCAGGGATAGCCGAGCAGGGTAGTCGCTCGGCTGCCTCTTGGTGAGGGATTCTTAGGTCTCCTGGCGAGGTCGTTTTTGAGCTGCTGTGGCGAGTCTCGCGTGCGCGACCCCGTAGATGGAGGGGGTGCCGGTCATGCCTGGGAGCAGGCGAGCTGACCGTCACCGCCTTGGGAGGGACAGGGGTGCGACGAGAATCAGGGCGAAGCTCTTTGGCGTAAGACCCCGAAGTCGAGACTTGCGGTGCCCAACGGGTCATCGAATATGTCGGCCATGGGGACCTGCGGCTGTGGGATACAACGAGGCGGTAGTCGGCAGCGCCGATGCGAGTAGAGTATTTTTTCCCTCTGTAGGGGTCCCGGTCCCAAGGCAGGGGAGCGGCGACCTGGGGAGCTTGTTCTGCCGTTTGGACAAGGACGAGCGGATCCACCATGGACGCGAGTAGATCTATCTGGGCGTCTAGGGCGTTGATGGTGTTCGGAGGAGGAAATTTGTCCGTGCCCCGGTTGTGGGGGATGCGGCGGATAGTGCTTGGATCGTCGCGATGATCGCTCTCCATTAGGTTGAGATCGGAAGATGAACTTTTGTTTTTATGGAATCAAGGTTTTCCTACAGACAGCGCTAGCTGACGCGACCGGGATCGCGCCAAGATATTGCCTTCCGTTGATCTACTGATGGCGGCGATGGATGGCTGATATTGGATCTGGAGGCAGGCTCCTGAACCCTGTGGGTCTCAATGGGTTTGAAGCTGGTTGTCGCCGAGCTACCTGCAAGGAAGTCCCGGGGTGGTTGTACCACCGAGGACCCTCCGACGGTTAAGTTAGAGAGGAAATCCGAGCAGAGTAACGGCTTAGTGGAGTAAAAATGACTTACTTGAACCGTGTGAAGAAGGGGTTTATATAGCGGTGGCAGCAGGCAGGGCAGGAGCGAGAATCACGCCGGCAGTTACGCTCCCGACGCCACGCCCGCGTGATGAGCGGGATCTCCCATTAATGGCGAGACAGGCTCGTTAATGGGGGATCGTGATGGCGTGGGACGTGGGATGTGGCCGGCGGATATCTCGCGCATGGCGAGATTCGCGGGATGGAGGTTGTGCCTGTGAGCGGTGTCGTTGGTCGGTCAATGAGACCGAGGAAGATGGCCTCGGCGGGAGAGCTCGCGGACGAGCGGGAGAGCCGAGGTATCTTGGTTCTGCGGTAGCCCGAAGACGAGCTGGGAGGCCGAGGAGGCCAATTGTGCAGGGGCTCGGAGGTGAGCCAGCGTTTGCTTGTAGGACGGGCACGAGAGCGGTCGGTTGGCCACTGTAGGTCCTTTCTTGTGAGTTTCGGGACATGTCATCTGCCACGTGTCATGATGTAATGAATTACCATTATTGAGCATCATCACTTATGCTTAAAATATTTCATTTTGTTTATTTTACTAGTGCAGTTTTTACTGCTTAAATTGTGAACGGTTGAGATCAATGGCGTGTCGCCGATCCAACGTCCGGTTTGTTATATATATCTGTGATCGAACGGTCTTCACAGTATCCAAACGGCCTACGGTGAAAAAGAGGTGGTAACTATATTCTGTATAAACTACTGCTCTTGTGCTTTGTATAATATATCCACACTAACAACTTTCATATTTTTATGTAGCATTAGTTGAATTCGTTATATTTTAAATACTTATTATACAAAATTTAGAGTCAGTTCAGAAATGTTAGTACTTGTGTTTTATGATGCGGTGATACTGTAATGAGTTCATTGCAGCCTCAAAAGAGTAAAACAGAAGGATGAGATCCCTAGGATCTAGTTGGTGCCGGATCCCACTACTACAGAGTATGGATTTGGTCACGGTACCACAGATACGTTAGGTCACGGTTAAAACCGTAACACACCCGTCATCTAAAGCCCCGTCACGAGAAATCTAGTCATGCCCTTAACTGTGACCATATGTTTTTTTAGTCACGGTTAAGATCGTGACCATATACGTGGCGTTACCGAAAATGGTTCAAACAACTAAATAAAATCTGCGTGGGGTCCATATATATGGTCACGGTTATAACCATGACCAATTTATGGTCACAGTTTACACCTTGACCATAGGAGATATATGGTCACGATTTACACCGTGACCACAAGGTTAAACCGTAATATAGAATACCTGGATACCTGCTATAACAGGTAACCGTGATTATATAGTCCATATGGTCACGGTTTAAACTGTGACCATAAGGATAAACCATAGTGAAGGTTACCTGCTACTAGCAGGTAACTGTTACTATATCCTAAGGTCACGGTTAAAACTGCTGATTGTTAGTTTTGTGCTATGCGTTTTATATGTTCTATTTACCACAATTAAATCGGTTTCGCTTGTAGTTAGCCGGTTAAGTACGGATCAATCTATGGAGAGATGAGAGTCTTTTTCTTAATATTTTAACGAGTTAAGTCAAATTTTTGTCCGAGTTTATTCGATACCAACTATCTGTTTGACATGTATGTGAATGAAAGCTTGTAAGGGTTAGGATTAGATTAGTTTGAGTTAGAAATTCGCTCACTTCATTCAATTGCCTCTCTTGATATTGATGTTACGGTAATCGGTAATAATGGAGATCAGCACGATTAGGAAGGATACTTGCGAGTATAAGCTAGGCTTTCCAACTCTTAGTTCCATACTTTTGGTGCTTGTCCGTCCATTCTTAGCTCTTAGCCATAACCTTCGGTCAATCCAACTACAACCGGTCTGACTAAGTTGTCACCACTATCATAGAGGATAGGGTACCGTAGGGAGCGGATTGTGGTTGAATTGACGGGAGTTCAATCCAAGATGTCGGGCAAAGGAAAGAGTGAGAGAGATTTCCTTCGCTCAAACTACCCTTATCCTACCCTAACAAGTGAGAAAACTACCCACTCATTATATAAAAAAAGAAAATAAAAAACAAGTAGAGAAGATAGAAAGAAATGAGGTAGAAGATGGCAACTGGCTACTTAAGACCTCACCTAGGCAAGGATCACATTTGAGTATCATGATTGCAAAGATAAAAGAAAAGAGAAGAAGAAAAAGAACAAATAAAACCAATGGCTACTTAAGACCTCACCTAGGCAAGGATCGCATTTGAGTATCATGGTTGCAAAGATAAAATAAAAGAGAAGAAGAAAAAGAACAAATAAAACCAACAACTACTTAATAAAGAAAATGACAGGCAATTGATAAAATCTAGTTAACAATAGAACAAGACATGCATAAAAAAACTTTCTAATTTATTTATCATCCACTCAAATTCTCTTACTACAATTTTAACGGAGGAAAGATGAAAAAAGAAGAAGTTAATGCTCAAATTCTAACTAAAACTAGTGAAAATATACATCCTTTGCTTGGTTTTGATCTGGAGTATTTATATGCAGTGGGGTGAAACCTTAGGGGTATATTCTGAGCCTATATACAATTACAAAACCACCAGTGAAATTTGGTCGCAGTTTTCCACGACATGGCGGAGGTTCCGCCGCCTATAGGCCCTAATAACCGCGGTTCCGCGGTCCTCTTAGGGAATTGGGTCCTCCGTTTTCTTGTGATCTCTTGTGTTGCTATATTTTTCTGTTTCGTACACTTATATTTGTAGAATCATTTTAATTTACTCCCATATTTTCAATAGTCCAAACAATGAAAATGTGTGGACCTTTTGCCTTGATTTTCCTCGAGCTCCGCGTTGCCATCTTGATCCTTGTGCTGCCTCTCTCGTGCTCTGTGCCTATCCGAGACATGTATGACCCTTTCTCGACCTTGTCTCCTGAACTGGTAGGCGACACCTGACGGATGGTGAGCGGAATCCGTATTTTTATCCGTTTGTGGAAGTTGTCCTAAATTTGTCATGACTGTTCGTGATCCGCATTGTTTTAGACTGCGAACCTATAACCTGCAATTATGTAGAAAATACGGATCAAAAACACCTACCTATATGCAATTCGATAAAAAACGGGTGGTATAAAAGTGCTAAATTATGATATAAACAAAATACCCCCAAATTTATCGTTTGCTCGTCCCTAGCAAAACCATTTTATTTTCAAAAAATAAAATAAAATCCTAGGCTTACTTTCGTAAGCGTCACGATTGCTCTTAGCGTGTGCAACAAGCCGTTAAACCCATAGGTTTCCCTAGAGGAGGAGTTTTGTCTTTTGAGGGTTTTCAGCGGATACCACCCACAAAATCCTATCAAGTTAGCCGTTAATTCTAATCTTACAGTTCAACATCCTAATTAGAAACTCTATCATTCAAAGGTAGAAATATTCATCCTTATTCTTCACACTTTCTTTTCATTTAATTTAAGATCCTATACATTTTGTCAGTTTATTAAGATCTCAGTTTCCCTTGAGTTTTTCTTCTAAAGCGTAGTCTCCAATTCGGAATTTTTATCATTTTCAAGGAAGATATAAGACTTTATTCTTTATTGCTATCTCTCCTCAAAATATTGATCATATATCCCTACGTGTGTGTAATTACTCCGCTGCACTTTGGAATTCAATTCAAGATATAGTACCCTTGCCCTAATACATAGTGCTATTTCTTTTTATTAATGATGGACGGATTCACTCACATTCCTTTTCATGCGACTACCACTGCTTTCTGAGGCACTAGTTAGCCGATTACCGGGTGTGTGAGATTATTAAGGCATAAATAGCAGTTTTCAGATTTTGTAATATACACAAATTTTTTTCAAGACCGAATATATTTTTCAGTGACGCTCTTTTGGTGGTTAGTTACAAATACCATTTTTTTCATAATAGGCTTTCAGGCAAGAGTATTTCTAGATACCCACTACGATCCCAAGTTTCAAGGTGTGTGTAAGTGCAATTTGTAGGGTATATACTTTCTGAATTTGGACTCAAGAATATTAACTATTTTTCATACTTATTCTTAAATAATACTTTCAATACTTTCTCTTCATTTCCACTTAACTCAAGAACTGAACTCAAGATTACTTACTTTTAAACCAACTGCAAGAACACATATTTACTACAATTATACTTCAAGGAGGGTTATTTTTAGGCTTTTCAATTACTAAGTCTAGAATTTAGTTATTTCTAACCAGTTGATCAGTCGAAAATATTGCATATTTTAACCGGCAATTTCCTTATCATCTGCATACATAAAGAAGTGTACGGTATTCATAATTCACATATTAGCTAATCGGTCGCAAAATATCAAATTACATGTATTCGACCTTAAAACCGGCATTTCTAGGGAAATCGACTGCATTGCATTATATAGCATATTTTCCATATCTTGCAACCCGTGTTGAGATATCTGTGCAGGAAAAGGAAAGCTTACTCGACCATTACAATTGCTCGTAAACTCACTGAATTCAAATCTGGTATCAACATAGAAGGGAAACTGCAATTCTAAACATCAGAGAAAAGCCCAAACTACAGTTCAAAGCTTCACCAGAAAGCCCAAGGTCCAAGACAACAAACTGAGCACGGAAGCGCGGCCTAGAGGCACTTCTTGCGGCGGATCCGCGGTGGGCCCAGGGACTCAGCTCCTCATATTGCACCAAAACTCCTGTTTCAATGGCTACAGCTCAATAATGCACACAAACTTCCAGAAGATTCCAGATACTTCCACCAGATCAGCAAACACCCAAACTAGCCTAATCTTTCTAGAACTTTCCTAAACCCTTGCTTAAACCCTAAGCTAGTTCCTAACAAACTTTGGCAACAAACTTTGGGAGGGAAAGTCCAATTTAAACCTAAACCTAGGATTTGAAAGTTCTATAAATAAGACCCTAGACTCACTCATTATTCATCATGTGATATCTTAGGCTATAATTCAACATCTTAGATTTTAGCCATTCTCTTTCTTCATCTCCCTCTTCCTCAAGTTTAGTGAGAGAGCTTGTAGGAAACCCTAACCCTAAATCCAACCACAATTCAAGATTTTGAGTGCAAGCCAAGCAAGATGCCTTCAACCCTTTTATGAGCCGAGCCGATCTTCAATCGGGCAAGAGATCAAAGTAGATCCACGATCCACGGAGACGAGCGAAGCCGAGTCAACGATCGATTTCTTCTTCTTGTAGATCTTGAAAGAATGTATTGAAATTGTTGATTAAATAAAAGGTGATATTTCTTCTATCTTGTTTTCTTTAAATTCCGCATCATGTTATCTTTACTATTCTTGAATATTGTCTATGTGGTGATGTGTGAATAAAACTCCGCTCGTTAAGGAGTCGAAACGATCTTTAGTATGATGATGTAACAAATTTGTAATCAATTCTTGAATCCCACGAGTTTGTAAACCCTAGCAAGATTCAAGAATCGACAACCCAATTCGTTGCGATGCTTTCTTGATCGACATCGCTCGAGATTGGGGAAATCCGATCGCTTCTTGAAATTGCTAGAGGCTAGAATATAAATGGTATCCTCGAAAGAACAAGGGTTAAGAGATGAAACCCTAATTTCATCAAGAAAGCCCTAACTTTCGTCGATCACCATTGATCTAGTATCAATTCTTTGAAGGACAAGAATATGAAATCTTGTAGACTACATCACATCTAAAGATCCGATCGATTCCTACGAGCCTCTCTCTTATTCTTGACTGTTGTTTGGAAAATACCATTGAAATCCGATTCTTGATTGTTTATAGTTTCTTGATTCTTTAATAGAGAATAGTGACACTCGAATACAAATCATTCTTGAATCATGTTTTCTTTTATTGTTGCTTAACATTTCATTTCAAACACATTAAAATACAAACGAATCTTGAAATCCCTGTGGACGATCCGCACTCATTCATTAACTACAGCCGACACCGTAGTTTGATTGCGGTCAATTTAATTTTTTGATTGTCGATACTTTTTACATATACACGTCAGAAAATAGTTCAATCAAAATGGCGCCGTTGCCGGGGATTACGCGCTAATTCGTTTACATTTTATAGTTTGAAGTGAAAGAATTATTACATTCTACTTCTTGAAATCAAAATTCGTACAAACTCTTACACGTGTGTTGTGATTTGATTGCAAGGAGATCTGGAGCATTCTGTGCTGTGGAAAAATTATTTGGGATATACCAGAGAGCTGGAGATAGGAACAGAAAGCAGCTGAAGAAGTTTGGTACAGTGAACCCATCAACAAGCCGCGGAAGCGCGGCATATACGTGGTCATTGCGGCGGAACAGCCGCAGTCTTGGGGGTTCTCTGGAAAATTTTCCAGCAGGTATTTCTTGCTCTCTCCCCTCTCCCTTTTTAGCTCCAACTAATCCTTTCTGCAGGATTCTTTGCAAACAATAGCTGCGCCGCAAAAGCAAATTAAAATTGTGCGTGATTTTGTTTTCTTGGTTGTTTTGCATTCTAAATACGGAATTTAAGGGGCACGGCCAAATCCAAATTAGGTGGGGATTTCATTACCCTTCCTAGGCACCGAAAACCACCAAACTTGCATTCGCATTGACCCACATTAACTAAAAGAAATCTAGAGATGACTCTAAGGACTGTCGCGCTCATTTAGGACAAGAAAGGGCCGTGGGTAATTCATTGCTTATCCGCGTTTTCTTGTGGTGCCTAAGGCGAGTGTGTCTAAGGCTAGTGGTTATTAATTAGGCCCACTACTTACGTAGTGGAGTACCTTCCCACTTACCTGGCACTTATCCGGCCACAGGGGGACAAAGAGGCAGTGGAGGATTGATCCTGCGACTTGTCTTTTGGCAGTTAGGAGCGGTCTAGAGCCGGACCTAGGTGACCATTAGATTCTAGGGTTGGTGTGCTGCATTTGTTTGTCGCATCATTTCTTCAAAATCCGTCCCTTTTTCAAAAGCAAACACCGCATTTATTCATTACCCCTAATTAAAAGCCAACGCTGCCACTTGTACTAACCCTTTTTAGTACAAGATAGGCTGGACACGGGATTCTAGTGCCCGTTTAGTCCGCGTACCCTTTATCGACTCCGAAGTCGATAATTCTCCATTTACCTTTTCTTTACCTCCTACCACACCCACACCGATGGACCCGAATCCATCAAACTTCTTTAACCCTAATCTGCCGCCGTCCGTTGGTGCGCAGAATCCTCCCCACATTTCTCTTCAGGAAAGATGCTACCCACTTAGAGGTCCTCTTTCGACCTGCTTATCCACACCACCAGCTAATGGGGATAACTTTGAGATTAAGCCCCAGTATATCAATCTTTTACCCAAATACCACGGACTCGAGACCGAGGACGCTTACGTTTTCATTACCAAATTTGAAAACGTTTGCGCAATGATGGGTACGTCACAACTTTCTGTGGATGCGATGCGTCTACGACTTCTTCCATTTACATTGTGCGATATAGCCGAGAAGTGGCTATATAACACTACCGCACATTCTATTACGAATTGGGAAGAATTCATCGCTGCATTCCTTAAGAAATTTTACCCAATCCAAAAGACGGCTCGAATCCGTAGCGAACTGAATCAATTTGCCCAGCTCCCTGCCGAACCATTCTCTAAATACTTTGAACGTTTCAAGGATCTATTGGTTCAATGTCCTCATCACGGCATCCCGAGATGGGAGCTTTGCCGAATCATATATGAGGGCAGTAACCCTAGCACTAAACAGAGCCTTGAAAACATGTGTCAAGGTACATTTATGACTAAGGATGATGGGGAAGCTTGGCGATACTTAGAAGAGTTCGCTGAAAAATCACTAATTTGGGAGAGTGGAACCCAACCATTGAATAGGGGTGGCGTACACCAAATAGATGTGTCCATAGGTGTTCGAGCAGAAATGGCAGCAATGCAAAAGAAGCTCGACGCTATGGAACACAAAGTTTCTGCAGCCTCCCTAAACCCGGTATCACTCCCCAAAACTGTTTGTGGGTGCTGTTCTGATCCGTCTCACTTGACGGAAGAATGTCCGTTTCAAGGTCGTGAGCATACCAATGCCACATTTCAAAGACCTAGGAACGATCCTTTTTCTTCCACATATAATCAGGGTTGGAGGAACCACCCGAATTTTTCTTGGAACCAATCACAATCACAAAACACGGTTCTAAACCAAAACAATTTTCAAAGGGTCCCTCCACCACAACAGCAGCCACAACTTCAATTAAGTCAGTACCCCTTTCAAGCACATAATTTTCAAAATCAGGTCAACACACCTGCACTGTCTAGTCCTTTACAGTTGACCGGAACTGATGAATCCTCTTCTTTTGCACAATACATGAATTTGATCTTAACAAATATCATGCAAGTCTCGGCTGAAATGAAATCTTCTGTCGATAAAATTGAGAAAAACTCTGCGTCCCAAAACGAGAGTATTAAATCGATGGAAGAAGAAATTGCACGATTAAAAGCCGAACTGAGTGCAAGAGAGAAAGGGAAACTTCCAGCGCAATCCTTACCAAATCCTGGTTATTCACATCACGTGAATGCAATCACCACATTGAGATCTGGAAGAGTGCTTGACAATCATGTTGGGGAAGAAGTTGATGATACTGAAAATCATATCAACACCCCGGCTGAGACCTTTCCACACACACACACATCTAATTCTGACCCCAGTTCTTCTACCCTACCACCCTCTTCCGAGCCTATTCTCCATTTTCCAAAAGGCTCGCCATTACAGCCCACCTCTTTTACCCCTCCTCGGACGATTCCCACTTCTATTTTAGGATCGGTTCCACACACACTTCCTTCTCCTATGATGGACCCAGCGCTTATTGCTAAAGCACCTTACCCTAATCGGTTAAGGGCAAACACACTAAGTCCACAGATGGAGAAGATCACTGAGATGTTTAAACAGGTTAACATCAATATCCCTCTTCTAGATGCTATCCAACAAGTACCTGCATACGCAAAAGTTCTTAAAGATTTTTGCACTAGAAAGAGGAAGAAACAAATGCCCAAGAAGATATTTATGGCTAAGACAGTAGACACAGCTTTCCCCCAGCAATTACCAAGGAAACGTAAGGATCCTGGATATCCTACGATTTCCATCTCTATTAGGGAGAAACGCATTAACCGTGCTCTACTAGATCTTGGGGCAAGTGTTAACCTGCTTCCTTTCTCAGTTTATGAGCAGTTAGGGATCGGAGAGTTAAAACCATCTCCTTGCACTCTACAGATGGCTGACCGATCAATCACCAGACCTAGGGGTGAACTAGAGGATGTGTTAATAAAAATCGGGGAATTTATCTTCCCTGTGGATTTTATTGTAATTGATACACAACCTGTAGCGAACTCACAGAATCAAATTCCGGTGATTTTAGGTCGCCCCTTTTTGGCCACTTCCAATGCTATCATCAATTGTCGTAACGGTTCTATGACCTTATCCTTCGGGAACAGGACAATTGAGATGAACATTTACAAGTTAGGAAGTGTACCCTCTGAACCTACTGCTCAGGTCTGTTCTGTCGACTTAATGGATGTCGACAGCAGCGAATTTAATGATCCTCCTGATACTGATCTTGACTCTTTTCATACGTTATTGTTTGACCCAATTATGTATCATACACATACGGACTCTTCCATCAAGATGTCCGGGTCAACAACTAACACTGATTATGAACTGCTTTTAGAGTCTGAAGATCACCCCGCACATTGTGATGACATTATTCTTCGGGGTATAGATGAAACTTTTGAGGAGATCTTCGCTGATGAACTCGCATTTCTAAAAAGCACGGGTGTTGAGACGAATCATGTCCAAATCAATGGAATTGAACCTCCACCCCTTCTTCTGAAATATAAAAAGAATGCGAGTTATCCATCACATTCACTGCATCGTCTCTCCAATATGAGACGCACACATATTCTATTCCACCACTTACCTTTTCCCCACTTCTTCTGCCACCAACCCGAGCACTGCATTGATAAAATTTTCGAATGGTTGGTGTTAACTTTTGGTCTTTGCAAAGCTTGGCATCGACCACTGATTTTTGACCCCCACTTGTGATTTTCAAAACTTAACATTGCATAACTCAAGTTTGGGGGGGTATAATTTTTTTTTTCTGGCTCCTAAAAAGAATTTTTACAAAATGATGAGCCAAAAATAAGTTTGAGGGAGGTTCTTCACTTAAATTTTTGTCCCCACTAATAAATTCCTTCCAAGCTTACAGGTTTTTCCAGATTTAGCAGAAGGCAACAGTGAGGACACTGTTGAAAACAAGTTTGGGGGAGGTTTGTGCTTATTTTCGCATCATTTGCATATCATCTGCATAAGCACAAAACATTTTTGAAAAAAAAAAACCCATAAAAATTTAAAAATTTTCAAAAAAAAATAAAAATATTTTTGTATATAAATAAGATAATGAAAGTTTAGACAGTGAAAAATTACATCCATGAGATTAGAAAAATTTAAGAAAACTAAGAAAATTAGAAGTTTTCTTATACGAACTAGTAATAAGTAGTTATGAGCCGTTGTCCCAAGGGTTAGTAAGATGAAGGACGTCACTAATCTGAGGATAAAAATAAGTCTGAAAAATAGTTTCTATTCTGGAAGCCAAACATTTTTGAACGTTGCTACCCTGCTATTCGCACTTACACACATCTTAAAGCCTGGGATAGTAGAGGATACCTTGAAATGCTCTTGTCTTAAAGCCAATAGTATGAAAAGAAAAATATGTCTTAAAGTGGTGAGAAAAATGGATACTGGTTTTGTTATCACCGAGGGCAATAAAAATTTATAGCAAAAGGGTGCTTCTTCACCTAGTGTCCCAAGGTCAACTGGTCTGGGAGTCACTGCTATGCCTGAGGTGGTGCAAGACGAGGAAAATACACCAAGCATGCAAGCACATTAGTAATCGGTCGGTTAGTACCTCAAGAAGTATTAACGGTCGCATGAAAGTGTGTAAGCAATCTCGTTTGTCAAGAAGTACCGAGGCTGATGGGTAAGAGTATGATAGCTTGAATTGAATTCTCCGGGTGTAGGGATGTCCTTTACACACACGCAGGGTGATATGATCGATGTTTGGAGGAAAGATAGGAATGAAGAATAAGACGATGTTTTATTGAGGGAGGACGCGATTTCTAATATCTTTTCATGACCATTAAGATAGGGCTCATGACAACCGAAAAGCTAGCTTAGTTGGAAACCCTAATTTTCAAAGTCTTTCTTTTACAATTCTTTTCTTTAAATGTAAAATTCATGATCTTACCTTTATTATTGGATTTTGTGGGTGCAATCCGCTGAAAACCCTCAGGAGACAACACTCCTCCTACTAGGGACACCTAGAGGTTTAAAGGCTTGTTGCACATGCTCAGTGCAATCGTATTGCCTACGAAAGTGTGCTAGTTAGTTTTTCTCTTTCTTTATTTTCTCCTTCTCTTTTTAATAAAACATTCGCTCGAGACGATCGAAATTAAGTTTGGGGGTATTTGATCAGTCGAAAATATTGCATATTTTAACCGGCAATTTCCTTATCATCTACATACATATAGAAGTGTACGGTATTCATAATTCACATATTAGCTAATCGGTCGCAAAATATCAAATTACATGTATTCGACCTTAAAACCGGCATTTCTAGGGAAATCGACTGTATTGCATTACATAGCATATTTTCCATATCTTGCAACCCGTGTTGAGATATCTGTGCAGGAAAAGGAAAGCTTACTCGACCATTACAATTGCTCGTAAACTCACTGAACTCAAATCTGGTATCAACATAGAAGGGAAACTGCAATTCTAAACATCAGAGAAAAGCCCAAACTACAGTTCAAAGCTTCACCAGAAAGCCCAAGGTCCAAGACCACAAACTGAGCGCGGAAGCGCGGCCTAGAGGCACTTCTTGCGGCGGATCCGCGGTGGGCCCAGGGACTCAGCTCCTCAAATTGCACCAAAACTCCTGTTTCAATGGCTACAGCTCAATAATGCACACAAACTTCCAGAAGATTCCAGATACTTCCACCAGATCAGCAAACACCCAAACTAGCCTAATCTTTTTAGAACTTTCCTAAACCCTTGCTTAAACCCTAAGCTAGTTCCTAACAAACTTTGGCAACAAACTTTGGGAGGGAAAGTCCAATTTAAACCTAAACCTAGGGTTTGAAAGTTCTATAAATAAGACCCTAGACTCACTCATTATTCATCATGTGATATCTTAGGCTATAATTCAACATCTTAGATTTTAGCCATTCTCTTTCTTCATCTCCCTCTTCCTCAAGTTTAGTGAGAGAGCTTGTAGGAAACCCTAACCCTAAATCCAACCACAATTCAAGATTTTGAGTGCAAGCCAAGCAAGATGCCTTCAACCCTTTTATGAGCCGAGCCGATCTTCAATCGGGCAAGAGATCAAAGTAGATCCACGATCCACGGAGACGAGCGAAGCCGAGTCAACGATCGATTTCTTCTTCTTGTAGATCTTGAAAGAATGTATTTAAATTGTTGATTAAATAAAAGGTGATATTTCTTCTATCTTGTTTTCTTTAAATTCCGCATCATGTTATCTTTACTATTCTTGAATATTGTCTATGTGGTGATGTGTGAATAAAACTCCGCTCGTTAAGGAGTCGAAACGATCTTTAGTATGATGATGTAACAAATTTGTAATCAATTCTTGAATCCCACGAGTTTGTAAACCCTAGCAAGATTCAAGAATCGACAACCCAATTCGTTGCGATGCTTTCTTGATCGACATCGCTCGAGATTGGGGAAATCCGATCGCTTCTTGAAATTGCTAGAGGCTAGAATATAAATGGTATCCTCGAAAGAACAAGGGTTAAGAGATGAAACCCTAATTTCATCAAGAAAGCCCTAACTTTCGTCGATCACCATTGATCTAGTATCAATTCTTTGAAGGACAAGAATATGAAATCTTGTAGACTACATCACATCTAAAGATCCGATCGATTCCTACGAGCCTCTCTCTTATTCTTGACTGTTGTTTGGAAAATACCATTGAAATCCGATTCTTGATTGTTTATAGTTTCTTGATTCTTTAATAGAGAATAGTGACACTCGAATACAAATCATTCTTGAATCATGTTTTCTTTTATTGTTGCTTAACATTTCATTTCAAACACATTAAAATACAAACGAATCTTGAAATCCCTGTGGACGATCCGCACTCATTCATTAACTACAGCCGACACCGTAGTTTGATTGCGGTCAATTTAATTTTTTGATTGTCGATACTTTTTACATATACACGTCAGAAAATAGTTCAATCACCAGTCAACCATCATGTCGAACTTGAGTATAAATAGCCAACTTTTCTTCTTTTTTTTGTTTTTTTTTTGATTGTTTTTATTGTTTTTAAAAGAAGATTTCAAATTTTTATGGGTTTTAGGGATAACAATGCAATGCAGAAATATAAATATGATGTGATGCAGAATTTAAACATGCAAACAAAAAAACAAATATTTACAAGTAAAAAATAAACGTGCAAATGCAGAATGCATGGATAACTATTTACAACAAACCATACTCCCAAACTTACTCACAGCAGTGCCCTCACTGCTGCCTACTACGTCTCCTAGAACCAGACGTAGTACCACTAGTGGCAGTCCCACTGGTGTCAGCACCACGTCCCCTGGACCTCGCCCTATTACCACGTGCTAACAGGATAAACATCCTCTGCTTTAAACTCGTAATACGCTGATCAAAAGTCGTCAGCATCCCTGATACTCTCTCGGCCCCCTATGAGTGTGCCACAGCAAGCATGCTTGCTCGGCGGGGGCCAGCTCCTCATCACTCGTTGTGGAACTCGAGTTAGGGGTCTCCGCCGTCACATTCTCGGTCGGCTCGGTGCGCGATCATAACTCATGAAATCTAGTATATGACGTGGAGCACCCTCAACTAGGGGTCGAATGGAAACCCCCATCTGCATAAAAGTATCGAACTCCTCTGCAGGAAGAAAATAGCGACATAATTGTGTCACTAATATTGGACATGGATAATTGGCCGCCCCTTTACCAGCGCCAATCGAGTGTAACAATACGGTGCACATGTCATAGCTTGGGTTTTTCATCATTGATGTGTGCACAATGTGTAGGGATGGAGTAAAAAAAGGTGTTATGCGAACTACCAAAGATGTTATTTTGTGCCCAACGATACACGGTTAATACGTTCGCATACAGCATACGTTCAAGAATTCCTTTCTTCGGTTCCCTAGCACAACCCGCGTCCATCAATGGCATGTAATCCTCAAATCGGAGGGGTTGGTCATGAGCGGGGATGCGGGGATCAAAGTTAATACATGAATCAAGTCCCTATCTACGGCGCGGCGAAACGGCGATGGATGTGCGGTCTGTGGCGCCCCAGGCGGCGGTTGCACGGTCCTTTCGGCGGATCTCCGGTGGAGTTTTCGTTGGCGGCTAGAGTTTTGTAAAAAGGGGGGCTGAAGTCTCGGGTTAGGGAGAAAGAAGAACATATGGGTTTTAAAAGGGGTACTCAAAAAATGGTCAAAAAGAAGAACAGATGGGTTTTAAAGGGGTAGTCAAAAGGTGGTAAAAAAGGTACCTCTTTTGCACTAAAACCCCTTTAATTGTGGAAGTTTTCAAAAAATTTGCTTTTCTCCTATACTTTTGGGAATTTTCAATAGAACCCTCTTTTTTTTTTTTCAAAAGCGAATTTCACGTGGTAAGAAATATCCCGGCACACAAAACCGAGCATTAATAAGGCAGAGATGCTCGTCAAAAGAACAAAAAATAGATATGCACCGGACAAGAATATCCACACACACACACACTCACACACACAAGATGGTATATACATACCTGCAAACTTATTTGAAACAGTATTTCTACTGTTTATGGCTGGATAACCGAAATTTGGTGGTAAACGGAGGAAGATCGGGCAATGTAAACCGGCTCCTGCAAAATCAAGAACTCCTCCGATGGTTCTGCGGTAAAAAACGGTTTTACTCTGTGTCTGTTCACCTTGAATAGTGAACTATCTTTCGGATTCTCCAAATCCACCGCGCCGTGCGGGTATACACACCTCACAAGAAAATGTCCCTTCCAGCGAGATCTGAGCTTACCAGGATGAAAGTGGAGTCTGGTGTCATAAAAAATACTTGCTGATCAGGCGTGAAAGTTTTGCGCATAAGGTGTTTATCATGAAACACTTTCCTTTGGTTCTTTATAACAACCGCGTTTTCTTAAGTCTCATCCTGAAGCTCGTTCAATTCGTTAATTTGCAGCTTCTGATAGCTGCCTGCATCGTCAAGCTTGAAGTTAAGCTATTTGATCGCCCAAAATGCGAGATGCTCGATTTCAATAGGGAGGTGGCAAGCCTTTCCGTACACAAGCCAATAGGGAGACATGCTAAGATCAGTCTTGTACGCGGTTCGGAATGCCCAAAGGTCATCAGTCAATTTCAAAGTCCAATTTTTATGGTTTTTAGAATCCGTTTTCTCCAATACCTGCTTGATTTGCCGATCAGAAACTTCGATTTGCCCACTTGTTTGGGGGTGGTAGGCATGGAGAGCTTGTGATTAATCATGTATTTCCACATCAAGGCCTCAAAAGACCTATTGCAGAAATGTGTCCCATTGTCTCTAATGATAGCGCGAAGGTGCCCGAACCGGAAAAAGATATTTTCTTTCAGGAATCTAATGACAACCCTGCCGTCGTTCGTCCGTCTCGGCACTGTCTCAACCCATTGGGAGACATAATCAACATCTAAAAGAATGTACAAGTTCCAAAAAGAGTTGGGAAACGGGCCCATGAAGTCTATCCCTCAAACGTCAAATATCTCAACAACCAGAATTGGTTAGAGCGGCATTTCATTTCTCCTGGAGATCTAGCCCAAATGTTGGCACCGGGAGCAAGTTTTGCAGTAATCATGTGCATCTTTGAAAAGTTTTTGCCAGTAAAAGCAACATTGTAAGATTTTCTTAGCTATCTTTCTTAGGCCAAAATGTCCGCCACACGCTTGATCATGGCAAAATGACACACTCTTGAACTTGTTATCAGGGACACACCGGCGAATGATTTGGTCTGAACAATACTTGAACAGGTAGGGTTCGTTCCAGTAAAAGTATTTTACTTGGGAGAAAAATCTAAGTTTGTCCTGACTTGACCATTCACTTGGTACTAGTCATGATACTAAATAGTTCACAATATCTGCGAACCATGGTTCGCAAGATACTGTCAAGAGTTGTTCATCAGAAAAAGTGTCATTTATCAGGAGAGGAAGCGTCGGCGAAGAAGAAAGTCATGAAAGATGATCGGCCACTACGTTTTCACATCCTCTTTGTCCTTAATGATATGGTCAAACTCTTGAAATAAGAGGATCCAACATATCAACCGAGGTTTGGCATTTTTTTCGCAAAAAGATATCTTAGAGCAGAATGATCAGTGTAGACGACGAATGGGAGCCAATGAGATATGGCCTGAATTTCTCCAAAGCGAATATAATCCCCGAAAAATCTTTCTGGATTGTTGTATAGTTCATTTGTGTATCATTCAAGGTCCAGCTTGCGTAGTAGATCACATGCAGTATCTTATCGATGTGCTGTCCTAAGACCGTACCGATAGCAAAGTCGGATGTATCGCACATAATCTCGAAGGGATGCATCTAGCTGGGAGAAGAAAGAACGGGTGTAGTAGTGAGTGGGCTTCGTAGTGATTCAAAAGCAGTAAAACAGTTCGAGTCGAAATTGAACGTGGTTTTCTTGGCCAGAAAAAGTGTCAAGAGTGTAGCAATCTTGCTAAAGTTCTTGATGAACCATCTATAGAAACCGGCATGGCCAAAGAAAGATCTGATATTTCTGACGCATTTGGGAGGCGGGAGGTTGGAAATGACTTCAATGTTTACGTTGTCAACCCCGATACCGTTTCGCGAAATGATGTCCTAAGATAATACTTTCACGCACCATGAAGTGGCATTTCTTCCAGTTTAAAGTGAGATTTTTATCCTTATATCTGGTAAAGACATCATCTAGGTGTTATAAACACTCGTCAAAGGAGTCTCCAAAAATGGAGAAATCGTCCATGAATATCTCCAGAAATTTCTCGGCCATATTAGAGAATATTCCTATTATACACGGCTGAAATGTAGCGGGAGAATTGCATAGCCCAAAGGGCATGCGAGGATATGCGAACGTGCCAAAAAGACAAGCGAAAGTGATTTTGTCCTGGTCTTTTTTGGCGGTGGGAATCTGGTTGTAACCTGAGTAACCGTCCAAAAAACAGTAGAACTAATGTCCAGCTAATTTTTCAAGCATTTGGTCAATGAATGATAGAGGAAAGTGATCCTTCTGCGTTTTGGCATTGAGTATTCAATAATCAATGCATACCCGCCACCCGGTTTGGATGCGAGTGGGGATTAACTCGTTCGCCTCATTTGTGATGACCGTAATGCCCGAATTTTTAGGGACAACGTGTATTGGACTGACCCATTAGCTGTTGGATATAGGATAAATGATATCATTATCTAGACATTTGATAATCTCCTTCTGCACAGCCTCTTCCATGACTGGATTTAATCGTCTCTATGGATCCCTAACTGGTTTGGCATCATTCATCATGTGAATGTGATGTTTAACAATCAGGGGACTAATCCCCTTGATGTCCACCATCGTCCAGCCGAATGCTTGCCGAATTGATTGCAAGAACGAAAGTAGAGCTTTCTCTTGCTCTGAAGCTAGAGAAGCCAAAATGATTACGGGAAGTGTCTCGTTTTCACCTAAGCAAGCACACTTGAGGTAAGACGGCAGAGGCTTGAGTTCGAGTGTTGGAGGAGAAACAACTGAAGGCAGAATCAGAGAACGTGTCTCGAACTCAAAATATTCTAAGAGGGCCTCAAAGCGGGTGTATGCAACAGAGTCGGATGGTTCAATTAACGCATCCAAAAATTCAAAAGATTCCAACTCAGATGATGACTTGTCAAGTTCGTTCAGAAACGTGAAGCACTCATATTCTTTATCGGAGTCGGAATCAGCTAGTTCAAAAAGGAACGTACTAGTGGCGTCAAGATCACTGTGATCAAACAAAAATTCTTCAAATTCATAATTCTCGGTGGCGATCTCCTGAATGGAACAGATATCGAGTATATGAGCGTTCGGTTCGAATAGTTGATTTCCTAACCTAAAAATATTGAGTTCAATTATCATGTTACCAAAAGATAGATTCATGGAACCATTTCGACAATTGATCACCGCATTTGAGATTGCAAAGAATGGACGACCGAGAATCACCGGAATTTGATTCCGGGGGTTGGCTACAGGTTGTGTATCTAAAACAATAAAATTCACGGGAAATATGAAGTCCCCAACCTTGATCAACACATTCTCTAGATCAACCCTAGGATGGATGATAGATCGGTCAGCCATTTGATGAGTACAATGTGTAGGTTTCAGTTCTTCTACACCGTGTTGCTCATAAACTGAATAAGAAAGAAGGTTAACACTAGCACCGAGATCTAAAAGAGCGCGATTTATATTTTTATACCCAATGGTAATTGAAATCGTAGGACAACCAGGGTCCTTCCGTTTTTGTGGTAAATTTTGGGTACGAGCATCACTCACGTTACTAGCCAAGAAAACTTTCTTCGATACCTAAGATTTTCTCTTCTTAGTGCACAAGTCTTTAAGATTTTTGCATAAAACGGGACTTGCTGGATTGCATCTAAGAGGTGAATGTTGATATTAATCTATTTGAACAACTTCATAATTTTCTCCATTTGTGGATTTTGTTTATTGGATCTCAACCATTTTGGAAATGGGGCTTTGAAATTGGTTGAGTCCAATACTTGTGGAGGAGATTGTGGAAATGGATCGGAACTCAAAACTGGAGTTTGAGTGGAGTGAAAGGTGGGTTCGTTCTTAGTAGCAGTCGAAGAAGAGCCTCGTGAAGATTGGAGAATGGGCTCAGAAGAAGAAGAAGAAGCGGCCAGGGTGTCTTCATCAGCAATTGGGGGCGTCAACGTGGTTGTTCAGCAGCTTCCCTGATCTCAACGTAGTCACGACACTCACATTATAGTTTTGTTGTTCAAGAGCAACATGTGCATTATATGGGTGACCAGGATTGGGTAATGGTTGAGATGGAAGTTTTCCTCTCTTTCGCTCGCTCAATACCGTGTTCAGCTGTGCAATCCGGGTCTCGATTTGATGCTCTGTCAATGAGAAGCTGTGTGTTGTACAAGTGATTGAATAGAAGATTGGATGTTCGCGGGGGATTGAGTTGATTGCTTCACAAAAGCTTCAAGACTCCGTTCAAATGAGAAAACCTTATCATTACCGGGTGCTGCAAAGTTATTGTTCGGAGGGAACGAATTGTTGTACGGAGCAGCATGGTTCGTCTGGTTTTGAAAAGGTTGCAGTTGGAAAGGTAGCTGAAATTGTTGTTGTTGCGGTTGTTGTTGTGGAAGGGCCCTTTGAAAGATATTTTGGCCTTAGAACTGGTTTTGGTTATGGTTCCAGACAAAATTAGGGTGGTTCCTCCAACTGAGATTATATATGGAAGAGTATGGATCGTTCCTTGGTCTTTGCTGAAATACAGTATTAATCTGATCCTGTCCTTTAGATGGTGGGTTATAAGGACACTCCTCCGTCAAGTTTAACGGATCCGAACAGCAGGCACAAATGGCGCGGAGAGGAGCAACAGGGTTAGGGGCAGGGAATGAAAATTTGCACTCAATCGCTTCAATTTTTTGCATGATTGAGGTCAGTTCGGGTTTCATCATAATTGAGACGTCCAGATGGTAAACTCCTGCTCGAGGTTAACCGGAATAAGATGAAGAAGATGAAACGGTCGGTCGGGTACTTTCCCTTTGCAGAGTTTGCTCAATAAGATCTTCTAAGAATGGCCAGGCTTTCTCTTCGGATTTAGATATGAAGTGACCTTGACAAATGGTTTCTAGTAATTGTCTAATTTTTGGAAGCAGTCCCTCATATAAAGTGCAGCAAATTTGCCATTTTTCAAAACCATGATGAGGACACTGCACAAGGAGATCCTCGTACCATTTGAAACACTTCCAAAATGGTTCATTTGGAAGTTGGGTGAATTGATTGATTTCAGTTTTGATGCGCGCAGTCTTATGATTTGGATAAAACTTCTTTAAAAAGGCTTTCACAAACTCATCCCAACTGGATATGAAATGAGATGCGGTGGAATAAAGACATTTTTCTACTAAATCGCAAAGGGTGAAAGTGATCATCCTTAAGCGGATCACATCATTAGAAAGCTGAGTCGTTTTCATCATCTGGCAAATTTGCTGAAATTTGTTGATGAAGACGTACGGGTCATCAGAATCAAGCCTATGGAATTTTGGCAGAATGTTGAGAAAATAGGGTTTAATCTCAAAATTATCCCCATTGGCTGGTGGTACAGAAAAGCAGGTGGGGAGAGCTGTACGAATATTATTGTTGGCTATAGTGCCCTCAAGTCAATTATTGAATCGCAGGCACGCGATTGTGATGATTGATGGAGCACCTATACTGGTAGAATAGTCTTACTCGAGATGATAGTATGCTATCTGGTTTGTCTTTATCATCATGTACATGCTTCGGGTGGTATTACAGATCACTATTACATATTGATAGAGCCCATAGAATTCTTTCTTGACTACCAGCATTATGATGGCGATCATATACGTGGGAGCTGGGTGGTCTATAAGCACATCCTTAAATATCCCTAGTCGTGGGAGTTTCGAGACTGGGTATCGATACTCTAGAGTAGACTAGTGTATACTGATCGAGACTCCAACAAGGGGCGGTGGCCAGGTCTCACAAGCTATTGGTGTTAGTTTGTTCACCTAAGATAGTATACATGTGCTCATTGGGTTATGAGTACATTGGACGGACTCGCCGGGAACATGCTAGTTGGTATTATATCTATTGTCAGATGGAGTTCCCTGGTGACATGTGTGCAGGTTAGTCTGTCGACTTGAGATCGTCATTTGTCTCGTGTGAGTTCCCACTGTGCTTTGATTACTACCCAACCACGGCTCAAAGGAGTCATGCAAATAAGTTTTAGTTGGGTACAGTCCCGAGCCACATGGAGGCAGTGAGTGGATCGTCGGGTTTCGTCTTTCCTGGTATGGGGGTTGATGTCGCGCAATGCACGGGTGGCCATCACCAGAAATCCTTGGCCAAGGTAGTCGAGAATTACTGATCTAGGATCAGTAGTTTCTCAGGTAGTGATGGGTTTCATACCGACACTAAATGTCGCGTTATTAGGGCCTGTCTTTATCCACCCTCCTAGACTCGATATGCGATACTCATAGATGAACAGACCAGACTGTACGGAGATTGTCACTGTCAGGCTCAGTAGGGGTACGGATGAGTTTGCTCGTCGGCCTTCCTTTCGCTCAATACCTGGGTAGCCGTTACGTACAGCTAGTGCTACTGATGTGTTTGTGGTTAAACCCACTGTCAGCGTATTGACGAGTCTTTAGAGTCCCACACAGAGGGTTTTCACGGTTCAGGCTATATGGTGTAGATGACGTATGTTGGTATATACAGGTGTCTGATTAAATATGTGTACAGGCTGCACAGACTTTAATCAGACGTTTGATAATACTAACGGCTTAGGACTAAGCCGGATTATTAAATAAGGTTTTGATTTAATAGTTTATATATGTATTTATATATATGTATTCTAGTATTATTGTTCACTATTCATTTTCTCTCTTGGCTATTTGTATTTTTGTACGAATACGCATATATGTATTTCGATACGTGTACCGGGTTGCATCCGTATTTATACGGAATAGTTTCTAGAAGATTTGACACCTCATTATTTGATTTTCTTTTTAGAAAATCATTTTGGAAAATGAGATGGAAGGGGTGAGGTGGCATGAACATTGTATGGCATGTAGAGAGGTATGACATGGATTTGTTTATTTAAAATTGTAAGGAGATATTTTTGGGTGCATGATTGAGAGAGGCAGCTACCATTCTTCCAACAGGCCATGCTTTTGTTTTCTTCACTTGTTTTCATTACTCACTCATATACTCACTTGTGAGACTTATCCATTTTCTTTAGTTGCTCATGCTACTTGTTTTCCTCACCTCCTCTTCATCTTCTTGAGTTGCTCTTGGAGAATTTTTTATGAGAGAAAAATTATAGTGAGATAATCCTACACCTCCACTCTCCATTGTTAGAAACTTTGGAGCATCGGTTGCCTCGCTTTGCGAGGCTGAAGCTTGCGTCGTTTCCCTCGGGTGGATCATCGTAGATAGAGGAAGACAGACAACCAAATTCGATCCGCGACTACTAGGAGCTTAGGGATGATGGTTGAAGACCCGAAGGACTTGTTTCATTCGGTATAACCATTCCTAACTCTTTATATTGCTTACTAGTATAAGATTAAGGGTAGATCCGGGCATCGGGTTGTGGTAGCGCCAGTTTTTGTAAATTTTTGTTCCGCATTTGGCCACGGTTTGATGGCCGGGACGCTGCCGTAACCCAACATGGTATCAGAGCCAACCCTTTTAACTCCATTGCTAGCAGTTTAGACAATGTTAAAGTATCGAAACCGAAAGAACTCCGAAACAATACCCTGTATATTCCAGGTTCTGTCGATTTTTCAGAGTCTTCAAATTTTTTTTTAAACAATTGCAGAAGGCTATTTTTGAGACATATAGAACACCCTACAAAATCGAGGACCTTTCACCGGATTTGACCCGGTGAGATTGCTTAAAAAACGGGAGTGGCCGGTTTTTTAAGTGAGTTTGGACTTGAATTTTGTAGGATTGTCTGGTCTCTGGAATATTGGTGTAGTGGTATTGTTTGTTTTGCCCATTTTGGATATAGTGTTATCTTTTGTTCAGGGGAAATTCGGGGTGTTTTGAAGTCGATATTTTAGCACTGTTTAAATGTTTACAATACATGCATTACTATCTGCGATCGTGAATATCATTAGAGCGGCACAACTCGTCTAATTGCTATATGTTCTTTTAGACGAGTATGTGAATGTGCCATTCACGTTGATGTTCTGTGTTGTGGCTGGATCGTGGTTGTGGATAGCTTGGGTGCAATGTTAGTACAATTTAGATTCATTTGTACATTTGATATTGCATGTCGAGCGTCTGACATGTGGACTGCCGTCACTGCTAGTTTGTATATTGTTTGTTTGGGACACGACCGGGTTGAGGTCGACGTCACCCTTGTACATATTATTTTCTTTTCTGTACTAGGATTACCCCACGGTAGAGTGCACGAATAGCCGGGTTCTAGAGGACAACGGGTCCACATATCATGGCGTTGAGGCGGAGGGGACCTTACTCTAGAATTGGCGGGCTATTCGCCGTACTCGTAGGGGGTATAGGTTGACCTACGGAGGGGTGCTCAAGTTACCGGATCCGTGAAGTGCTGGGTGATCCATTCACGTTGTTGATTGGGGTTGCCTCTCTTCTGGGATTGGCGGGTAACTTGCCGCATTCGTAGGGGTCTACGTTTTCATTGAACAGGCTATCCACACGACAGGGTATGTCGGGTCTCATTTGCGGCTCAAGTGAAACCCGAGGCTCCAGGATTATCCACCATTCTGTGTTGTTGGCTGAGATTCTGTGATGTTGCTTTATATCATGCCTGAGACGATTGTTATATATATTTATATATATACTAGTAGATGTCGTATATATTTTGCACCCGCGCTAGTCCTGGCCCCGCTCTGTCGTTAGTTAAGTAACCTAACGAGTGATGACGGGGCCCAGTGGCAAATGCGGATGGCATATATGTACATCATATTTTCGTTCGTTTCTGGTGTGATATGTTTAATTGATGGGACTGCGTTGATTCTGATTAATGCAAGGAAAGAAAACCTATATATATGATGTTGTTGGAACCAAGTTTTTAAAACACAGACATTACAGACGTTGTCTTTTGCTTTGCACAGTGATATTCGGTTATGAATATCTAGCACCTCATTCGACGAGGCAAGGGCCGAGATCCCTTCATCGAGAGTGACCTCTTGGGTAGAAGTTTGTGTCAACATAATAACTTTACTATAGTCGATTCTTTTTCTTTGCATCGTGGTATTCAGTTTGGAATATCCTGCACCTCATTCGATGAGGAAAGGGCCGAGATCCCTTCACCGGGAGTGACCTCTTTAGCAAAAGTTTGCGCCACTATATATTTGCAAGACTACTTGGATTCCTTCAACGATATCAAGTTCATTACGTTAAAGGTTTTTCGCCAAAAACCAGTCGCAGCCCTCCATCATTTCAGATTAGTATTGCTTAGTATTCGTGCTACGTATGTCGTGCTTAGCCGAGGCGTAGTGTTCGGTGGCTATGTAGTGCTTTTCTATTGCATGGATATGCGATTGGTTAGGACAGTCGTGCGGTCATTTTGGCTCAGTCAAGGACTCATGCGTGTGGGTCTAATGCAATCAAGATAATGACGGGTTGAACTTAACTAGGATCTTTTGATATGTTGGCTCAGTCAAGGTCACTTGGGTCCTAGGGGTAAAAACATACATCGGGAGTTTCAAACATACAGGAAACTTGCCAGACATACGCATACCTTCTGGAGTGTGGTGACTTGAGTGGCTTCCATCAGGTTATCATGCGATGATAGTTGGATCCCGATTCCCACTGATAAGTAGGTTTACTCCTCGGGTGGTTTTAGATGATCCCAAATAATTCTCCTTTTGGGTTTGGAGGAGAATTCGAGGAAACAGTGGGAGATATCCTGATTAGATAAAGTGATTTACCATTCTGATCTAGGTTAGAGTGCATGCTGAGTGTTTCTTTTCTCTCTCTCTCTTTGGCAGCGACCATGGCCTGACTCTTGACTAAAACTCATGAACCAAGTTAACCGAACCTTCTTAAAACATTTTAGCTTTTGGATTGTTATTTAGTCGCATAAATCATTGCCGCTCCTTCTTTCCCTTTGCATTTCTCCAGAACACTCCGTATTACTACGAAGATCCACATTTTTTGGATATTTCATCGTATAGTTACATACGAACTCGAAGGAACTTGTTCCAGTTCGAAGATGGATTATGGTTCTGGAGAAATTGAATAGGAATATTCGGTTGTCTTTTCTCTTTACCTTCTTTCAGATTGCGAGAGCTCCTAGTGTTAGGAGAGTACACCTATTTGTGCTTATTGGATAGTCTTCTTCTATACCATAGGCAGGTGCCGAAAGGTGGGGAAGAAAGAAAACCAATTATCCTGAGTGTGGTATACAGAAGGTAATAAGTGAAGACATATAAAGGGATTAGATTGAGGGCAAAAGACATTGCGACTACCATCATTCATGACAAAAACGCGTATACCCCTACCACTCCCACATCCACTTTGGTTTTCTCCAGAACACTTCGTATCGCTACGAACGTACATAATGCTTGGATACGCCATCGTATAGTTACATACGAACTCGAAAGAACCTGTTCCAGTTTCGAGGATGGTTTCCGGTTAAGGAGAAATAGAATATGTTTATTCATTTGTCTTTTCTCTTTACCTTTTCTCAGGTTGCGAGGGCTCCTTCTTAGGAGTGTACACCTATTACGCTTATTGGATAGTCTTCTTCCAAAACCTTAGGCTGGTGCCGAAAGGTAGGGAAGGAAGAAAATCAATTAGCCTAAGTGTGGTGTACAGAAGGTAATGAGTAAAGACAAAAAATGGATTGGGGAAATGGCAAGGAAATATACGGTTACTGTCATGAATCTGGATAGTGGAAGAGGCATTACTAGGGATACCCGGCTACCCCTTCGAAACATTTTCATGTTTCAGTTTTACTGTGCGGTGTTAATTGAAAATTGTTTTCCCAATTAGATTCTGACTCCAGGGTATGCATTTACTAGATTTGATTCTCATATCTGTATGGCGTTACGGATGCTGAGTGGGAGTAAGATATTGAGAATTAAGTGATTATATTCTCAACATATCGGAATTCTTTGTAATTGGTGATATTTGAGGAAATCACATGGGTTTTTCCTGACGGCAAATATTTGGTTTTGAATATTCGTCGTTATGCACCAATTTCAAACTGATATATCTGTACGTTTATTTTATAAAGTGAGATATAAATTTTTGAAATTATTTCTATGACATTTACCTATATTAGTTGGTGATTAGGTAAGGCGCATTCAACAGCGGTGTAATTCTTCTTAACCATAGTACAGTTTTCAACCTACGACGCATAGGGTTTGAGTTATTAAACTCAGAGGACTTATACAAAGTACTGTATGTTGTCCGATGTCCATTAGGACAGAAGGGTTGGTACTCGTACCATATCTTGTTTACTAATGACTTCTCTAGTTTTAGACAAATATTTCATTGAAATACAAGGTCCGGATTTTGAGAAGTTATAGGTATAAGAATAAAGTAGAGAACCATGTATTGCGAGTATCAGGATTCTTCAAAGTGATCGAAGATGTAGATACTTGTGTTTAGTATTCCGTTGATAGTAATGGTTTTGAGAACTTGCTTCTCATTCAGGTTACTCATATGTGGATGCACTCCTAGATGAGTAATGCTGCTTGGCCTCATTCCACCTAGTTGACATGAACTGGAGACAGATGCATGATTTGAATATGGTTCCAATTAAATTAGTTCCTATGTTTCAATATTGTATATAGAATGGTTCATATCTTAACGATGTTAAGGTATATGGAGTTTTCTGGCTTATGCTTAAAACCAGACTCTGGACAAACTCAAGGCACATTTTAGTAATGGCAGTTTGTGGGTTATCCCGGGTTATGACGAGGGTTAACTTTCTACCGTCTGGAAGATCAATGATTATATTGTTCTTGACTCGCCACCGGTTTTAATAAAATGGATTCTTTTCAGAAAACATTAGTGGAAGTATGGTAGAACTGGAAGTGATTCCAGAACCACAAACGTTTACTGAAAATTTAATAGAACTTGAGGATTCAATTGATTTCGACGTTCTACTAGCCACTCCGCGGATTTGGTGGGTAACCTCAGGCACCCGAGGGGTACTTCGGTCTTCTCAGAAACGGTGACAGGGAGGTTCTTTTTTACCCAGACTTGCCATTGCTATTGTTCTAGAATATAAGATCCGGCAAGAGGATGCGTTTAACGTCGTTCTAAACTAGCTTTAGAAGTGCACGTATATATGACTCTGCCAGAGGGTTATTGTAGTCAGTGGGAGCAACGGAAGTATAGTGGGCAAGTAGCTTATGTCTATCTATAGACTAAAGCAGGTATAGCGGAAATAAATCATCTATTTTTGATGTGACAGTCATTGGTTTTGACTTCATCAGAATAGGAGATTGATCTGGTAAGAAGATAGTAGAGAGTGATGTCTACGTATTTGAATGACATACACTTGATAGGTAGAGATCTTCCTATACTACTATCGGTTAAATACTGTGGTTTTCACAAGGTGTTTCTCCATATAAGATCTGGAGAAAATATTAGGGTTTCTGGTCACTAGATCTATGGTTTTAGATCTAAATTTGGGAAGTGTCCTAATTTGGGTACTTGACACTATTCTAAAGTGTTTTAGAATGGACGACTCCTGGCATGGTGGTATACCTGCAGATGATGGAGTCACCCTCTCTAAAGATGTCTTTCAGACTAAAGGGGAGAGGGATTTGCATGATTGGCATATCACTTGCTTAGGCAATTGAATCAATCATGAGATATCAAGTACAACACCAGATATTTTTTTTGCATTGGCTGCAATAAGCATATATATATTAATCCAATCTTGGAGAAACAATGGGAAGCAGTTATGAACATAAGTGAATGTTCTTGGTATATGGTTACGGCAGCCTCCTTCAGGAGGCGGTTATCATTTTAGGCTTCCAAGGTGACCTGGATGACAGAGTGACTGTCAGAGTTATAGTTTTTCCCTTTTTTTGAGGGACAATATGTTGGACAGATGGTCCAAGCGGATACTGTGGAAGGCATGGCGCAGGATACTGATTAAATTCAGTGGATGATACAGTCTAAGAAATTTGTTGGATTTGGAGTTCATTTGTGAACTGGGTCCCATTAGATATCCAGACAAATTCTAAGACAGGTATTGCTCATTTCGGGAGATGGATTTTCTCCGCGAAGTTGAGATATAGAGAGATACAGAAAGAAACATTGGAGCAGATCTACTCACTGGAGCTATTTCTTAAACGCAATAGTTTCGCAAACGGGCTTTACGAGACTGATTAGTAGAGAAGTTGGGTGTTCGGTATCACACGAGCTGTGAGTATGCGACACCGTAATAATTAGCGTTAAGTTCAAGTGGGAGATTGTTGGCTATAGTGCCCTCAAGTCAATTATTGAATCGCAGGCACGCGATTGTGATGATTGAGGGAGGATCTATACCGGTAGAACAGTCTTACTCGAGATGATAGTATGCTAACTGGTTTGTCTTTATCATCATGTACTTGCATCAGGTGGTATTACAGATCACTATTACATGTTGATAGAGCCCATAGGATTCTTTCTTGGCTACCAACATTATGATGGCGATCATATACGTGGGAGCTGGGTGGTCTATAAGCACATCCTTAAATGTCTCTAGTCGTGGGAGTTTCGAGACTGGGCATCGATACTCCAGAGTAGACTAGTATATACTGATCGAGACCCCGACGAGGGGCGGTAGCCAGGTCTCATAAGCCATTGGTGTTAGTTTGTTCACTTAAGATAGTATACAGGTGGTCATTGGGTTATGAGTACACTGGACGGACTCGCCGGGAACATGCTAGTTGGTATTATATCTATTGTCAGATGGAGTTCCCTGGTGACATGTGTGCAGGTTAGTCTGTCGACTTGAGATCGTCATTTGTCTCGTGTGAGTTCCCACTGTGCTTTGATTACTACCCTACCACGGCTCAAAAGAGTCGTGCAAATAGGTTTTAGTTGGGTACAGTCCCGAGCCACATGGCGGCAGTGAGTGGATCGTCGGGGATTCATCTCTCCCGGTATTGGGGGTTGATGTCGCGCAGTGCACGGGTGTCCATCACCAGAAATACTTGGCCAAGGTAGTCAAGAATTACTGATCTAGGATCAATAGTTTCTCAGGTGGTGATGGGTTTCATACCGACACTAAATATCGCATTATCAGAGGTCTGTCTTTATCCACCCCCCTAAACTAGATATGCGATACTCAAAGACGAACAGACCAGACTGTACGTAGATTGTCACTGTCAGGCTCAGTAGGGGTACGGATTAGTTTGCTCGTCGGCATTCCTTTCGCTCAATACCTGGGTAGCCGTTACGTACAGCTAGTGTCGCTGACGTGCTTGTGGTTAAACCCACTGCCAGCGTATTGACGAGTTTTTAGAGTCCCATACAGAGGGTTTTCACGGTTCAGGCGATATGGTGTAGATGACGTATGTTGGTACATACATGTGTCCGATTGAATATGTGTACAGGCTGCACAGATTTTAATCAGACGTTTGATAATACTAGCGGCTTAGGACTAAGCCGGATTATTAAATAAGGTTTTGATTTAATAGTTTATATATGTATTTATATATATGTATTCTAGTATTATTGTTCACTATTCATTTTCTCTCTTGGCTATTCGTATTTTTGTATGAATACGCGTATATGTATTTCGATACGTGTACCGGGTTGCATTCCGTACTTATACGGAATAGTTTCTAGAAGATTTGACACCTCATTATTTGATTTTCTTTTTAGAAAATAATTTTGGGAAATGAGGTGGAAGGGGTGAGGTGGCATGAACATTGTATGGCATGTAGAGAGGTATAGCATGGATTTTTTTATTGAAAATTGTGAGGAGATATTTTTGGGTGCATGATTGAGAGAGGCAGCCACCATTCTTCCAACAGGCCATGCTTTTGTTTTTCTTCACTTGTTTTCATTACTCACTTATATACTCACTAGTGTGACTTAGCCATTTTCTTTAGTTGCTCATGCCACTTGTTTTCCTCACCTCCTCTTCATCTTCTTGAGTTGCTCTTGGAGCATTTTTGATGAGAGAAAAATTATAGTGAGATAATCCTACACCTCCACTCTCCATTGTTAGCAACCTTGGAGTATCGGTTGCCTCGCTTGGCGAGGCTGAAGCTTGTGCCCAATGTTTAAAATAACTCGCTACGTAGCTTGCTATTTTGCGCTACGTAGCATACTTTAGTATATTCGCTACGTAACTTTGGAAAAAAACTCAAATACAAAGTAGCTTATGTTTTTTCTTCAAATAACTTACGCTTCTTAACAAATAGTATACGCTACGCTATGCGTACGCTATTTTCATATAAAATTTTCTATTGAACTTCTTAAGATTTCAGTATCAAATCCTAAACTATACGAACATAGTTTAATTAAAGTTCCAACCTCTTAATTTGAAATCATATTTAGTAGACATGATTCTCAAATATAGATTATTTAATTGATTTTCGATAGGTTTAATCTAGTATGAATCATATATATGAACTCAAGTATTGAAAATATTGAAAATAATTTTTTTTTGGAATTTCGAGGAGCAGAGAAACTACTACTGTAAAAAATATTGTTATATTACTTATTTTTCTATGTTCCCAAGCCAATTTTATATCTTTATAATAATATAATTTATTGTAAATGAGATGATTATAGTAATAATTAATAATTCATGTAGCTTACGCTATGCGCAACGCTTTTTGCGTTTTCGCTATTTAGTAATAGAACGCTACGCAACACGCTATCGTTATTTTAAACATTGCTTGTGCCATTTCCCTCGGGTGGATCATCATAGATGGAGGAAGACCGGCAACCAAATTTGATCTGCGACCACTAGGAGCTTGGGATGATGGTTGAAGACCCGAAGGACTTGGTTCATTCGGTATAACCATTCCTAACTCTTTATATTGCTTGCTAGTACAAGGTTAAGGGTAGATCCGGGCATCGGGTTGTGGTAGCGCCAGTTTTTGTAAATTTTTGTTCCATATTTAGCTATGGTTTGATGGCCGGGGCGCTGCTGTAACCCAACAATGATAGCATTGGTCTTGTAACGCGATGCGTGATGTTGCACCTACGGAAGGTGGTAGATTAATCATACCAAGAGACGGTGGAATTATTCCCGGATGAAATAGATTATTCACACCAAGAGGTTGTGGAATCAAGTTGGGAAATGCGGGATTGGTCTGGTCGAGAAAAGATGGAGGTCCCGACATTTCACGATAAGTGGTACAGGATAAAGAAGGTGAAGATGTGTGAACAGAATCTTGGTTCATCTCGGTGTTGACCGGTAAAGGTAAGTTGTGCGTAGGGTACGATGAGTCGACTTCGGAGTCGATCGCGTAGTCGATAAGGACTAACGTAACATGGACTAATTGGGCAATAGGGTCCCGAGTCCAAATGGACATACACTAAACGAGTTTAGTTTAGTCAAATCGTAGAATGTGAGGGTAAGAAAATGAATATGAGAAATGTAGGTGAAAGGTTGGCGGAATGAAAATTTGGTGACAAATGGCATGTTTTTATGAAAGTTTTTGGATTTTTTACAGAGTTTTGAAAAAATATATAAGGAATTAAGGACAAAACTTCAAACAATTATAGTCACAATATGCACATTCACACCTAGAGCTATAGTCTTCAAAGTCCAACTAGACTGCTCCTAACTGTTCCAAAGCTACAAGCTGTGAGATAACCCTCGAGTTGCCTCTTCACTGCCAATTGTGGTCAGGTAACCACAAGTGAAGTAAGGAGAGTTCCACTCACGAATCATCGTGAGATAATCCTTTTAAAATTACCTCCTCACTTGTTTAGCCTAGACACCACAAACTCAAGTTTAGATAAACGACCGAATGCCCACAACCTTCCTTTATCCTATTGAGCACGACAAGTTCTTAATTGGCCAAGTCTAGATATTTTTTAATTAAGCTAAAAGGTAATGCGTATACTGTTTGTGATTTTTGGGGTCTTAGAAAGGGTGATGAAATTCCCACCCAATCTGAATTAGTGTTATGGCCCCTTAAAGTCCGTATTATTTATGCAAAACTGTAGGGTTCTTTAGCACTACCATAAGGTCTCGGGAGGCATCAAACATGCCGTATTTTAAAATTTCTAGTGTGCCAAACAACCTAACCAATGATCTAGCTAAAGTTTTAGGAGCTAACTAGAATGTAAACAACTTTACATAGAAAGTGAACAAGAAATACAACCTTTGTAGACCGGTCCTTCACTTCAATAGCTCCGTGTAGAAGTCTCTTCGCTCCAAGTAGTGATCTCCCACACTCAAGATAGGCTTCATGATTGTGTCGAAAGAGTGTTTTTGTTTGTAGTTAACCGCAATCAATAACGGTGTCGCGCGTAGCTAGACTGAGATGAGTACGGGTCGTCCTCTGGGAAACGTGGAACCTTTTATTTTTACTTTAGATGTGTTGAGAAAGAGAGGAGGAATAAAGAATTTTGTGAAAAGTTTCTAGATCTACTTTAAACAAGAATGTTAAATATAGATCTAGATTATTTGAGAGATTTAAATAATATAATAATAGGGCTTGTAGGGTTCGTTGGGATTTAGTAGTTATGGAAGATTAATTAAAAGTTACCCTTTTTATCCATTAATAGATTTAGAACTAGAACGACGGTGATGCGTGTAGATTAGGGTTTCTGGAGGGAAAAGGAATCCCACTCGTAACCCTTATCTCGACACGGAACTCCGTTCGTATCTAGCCTTTACCAAAACATTCATTAATCTAATCTCTAATCGCGGTCGGAACTAGCAAGGAATTGCTAGCGCGTCCGATTAGGATGTTAATGATTATTTTGATAAAGTTCCTAAACTTTATAGGACTTAAAAAGGGTTTAATTATTTTCATCGTCCATTAGCCTACCCTAATCCTACGAACTCTAACAAGCGGAGAATTACTCGCGCATGTTGGGAGAAGAAGATGAAAAGAAAGAGAGAGAGAACATAATGTAAAAAAAACAATTAAATAAAAAAAAAACTACCTTTATTAATCAACTCCTTCAAACTACACTTTTAATCAATAGAAAATGATTACAAAACTTGATTTGCTTCTCGATCTTTCCTAGGGAGGTAGTCAAACAGTCGATGATCAGCCTGGATGCGTGAGCGTCGGGAGCTTCGTGATCTCTTCGGCTTGATGATTTTTCCAAGAGGCTCTCGGTCTTTATTTATAGCCCCAAAGGCAGAAATTTAGTTTCCAAAGTTGGAAACTAATAGTAAAGATTCTCCCACAAATTTCTGAGCTCCTAAATCCCCTACACTGCCGCGGATCCGCGGCCCAAGGGGGGGGTATGGCCGCGGATCCGCGGCCATATGATCTGATCCCTTGATCAAATCTCTGTGGGTTGCTCCTTGTGATATGTGGTGCTCTCTGGTACCTTTGGATCTTTGAAATCTTCTCATAGTCACTGCCAGACTTGGTCTCCAAGTTTTGATTCTTAATTTGGCAAGATTTCTTCAACAAATTGATTTGTTTGTTAAATCCTTCATAACAACTTGGAAATATTCTGCACAACAACTCAAATAAGATTTTAGTAGACTTTGTTCTACTAGGATTAGACCAATAATATTATTTGCATACATTTTCCTACCAAATGATAATTAACATATATTAACACATGGAAAATAATGTTTTTACACATAAACCCTCATATGTATAATATATTATAATATAGTCATTTTTTAATATAAAAATGGTAGGAAAAATATACTACAAATGTGCAGTTTTATCGACTGAACAAATACCCCCAAACTTATCTTTGATCGTCCCGAGCAAACTTGTTTATTCAAGAGGAGAAAAAGAAAGGAGAAAACTAAGCACACTTTCGTAGACAGACACGATTGCACTGAGCACGTGCAACAAGCCGTTAAACCTTTAGGTGTCCCTAGTAGGAGGAGTGTTGTCTCCTGAGGGTTTTCAGCGGATTACACCCACAAAATCCTATAACAAAAGAAAGATGGTGAAATTTACATATAAAGACAAGAACCATAAAAGAAATACTTTGAAAAGAAGAGTTTCCAACTATACTAGTTTTTCAGTTGTCATGAGCCCTATCTTAATAGTCATGAAAAAATGTTAGAAATCACATCATCCCTCAATAAAACATCGTCTTTATTCTTCATTCCTACCTTTCATCCAAACATTGATCATATAACCCCACGTGTGTGTAAAGAACATCCCTACACTCGGAGAATTCAATTCAAGCTATCATACTCTTGTCCATCTACCTCAGTACTTTTTAATTTTATGAATACTAAGATTCGCTCACACATTTTCATGCGACCGTTAATACTTCTTGAGGTACTAACCAACCGATTACTCCTGTGCTTGCTGATTAGGTGATAATATTTTCCTCGTCTTGCACCACCTAAGGCTTAGCAGTGACTCCCAGACCAGTTGGCCTTAGGGCACTAGGTGAAGAGGCACCCTCGCTATATTTTTTTTATTGCTGCCTTGGCGATAACAAAACCAGTGTTCATTTTTTTCTTTTCACCATTTTTATATTTTCTTCATTTTTTTTTTCATTTCCTTCATACTTTGGCTTTTAGACAAGAGCATTTCAAGGTATCCTCTACTATCCCGAGTTTCAAGACGTGTGTAAGTGCATGTAGTAGGGTATCAACATTCAAATGTTTGGCTTCCAGAATAGAAACTATTTTTCAGACTTATTTTTATCCTCAGATTAGTGACTTCCTTCATCTTACTAACCCTTAGGACAACAGCTCATAACTACTTATTACCAGTTCGTGTAAGAAAACTTCTAATTTTCTTGGTTTTCTTAAACTATTCCTATCTTTTGGATGTAATTTTTCACTTTCTACTCTTTTGTTATAAAAGAAAATTTTTGAATTTTTTTTTGAAAATATTGTGCTTATGCAAAATATGATGCAAATTGATGTGTAAATAAGCACAAACCTCCCCCAAACCTGTTTACAGCAGTGTCCTCACTGATGTCATCTGTTAAGCTCAAAAAAAAACCTGTAGACTTGGGAGGAAATTATTAATGGGGGCAAGAATATATGAAAGTGAAAATGCTCCCCCAAACTTATTTTTTGGCTCACAAATTTGAGGACAAAAGTTATGATCAAGAGCCAAAAATATACCCCCCCTCAAACATGAGTTAGACAATATGAAGCATTTTAAGAGGGGGTGAGTCATTTGATCAAAGTAAGGCTTTACAAAGAACAAAAGTTAACACCAACCATTCAAAGATTTTATCAGTATATCGTATAGGTTGGTGGAAGAATGTGTTGTATCGACTCAAGAAAAAGTGGGGAAGGCATAAGAGGTGGTCTGGAAAGGGTTTGAAATTAGAGAAAAGAAAGAATGAGGATGAATGTGAATGATTAGAAAGAAGGAATGGTGACGGTTCAACCTCTAGAGGTGGAGATTGATCAATCACAAAATCCGTATTGTTTAAAAATTCAAGTTCGTCAGCAAAAAGTTCTTCAAAACTTTTATCAATAGTGTGATTGAACATTTTGCTGTCAAAGAGTTTTATGCCAGAATTTATTCTACTTGATTCATAAAAAATCACTGAGGTAGAGGACTCAAAAAACTCATCTACCTCTTTTTTCAAAAATATCCAAATCAAGTTGAATTTCTGGTATTATTGAACTTGAATTAACAGATTGGGATTTATCAAAACTCACTGAAACTATAGGAACAGAAGAAGAACCGGAGAAAGTAGAAGGTGAAATGGGTAAACAAATTGGTATGTCGAGTGGTGTTGAACCAGATGTGGAAGATGGAGGTTGTATTTCGGTCTGATCTTCGGGTATACCATTATCATCAACTTCAAGACATATTTGGGATTCGGGAAGAATTAAAGGCTCAAGATGATGACCATAAGGAAGTGAAAGGATTTGATGAATTGGTGGGCCAAAATCATCCAAAATTTCGGGTTCATCAATCAAAATATCCCCAACGTCAATCACCTCATTCAAGTGAAGGTTAAAATTCTCAAACTCCTCATCAAAAGTATGGTTTTCAATCAGTTTTGGTTCAAGAGTGGAGGTGTAGAGATCACAAGGGTTGGGTATGGTTTCACTTGAAAGGGACCCTTCACAGTTGGGTAAATCAAACACTACAAAGTCACACAACTTATCAGACATTGTACTTGATGAATCTATGAAACTGGAGTTGTGGAGTTCAGTTTGGAATGGGGAGGTTTGATTAGGAAGGGTGTACAGTTCTGTCTTACTACGCAAATCCTTCATAATTTGATTCGTCAGTTCCATATATTTTTCTAATGTCTACTCCAGACTAGTCTTAGGTTGATAAGGGGTTTCAGTATACGATTGAAATTCCCGTGGATAATTAAAACTCCCAAATGACTGATTAGAAGAACTGTCTAGAGTATGTGGAAAGGTCGGATTGGATTGATAGGAACAGAATGGTTGCTGAACTTGGGTAGGAGTAGAAGAATATTGATATGGGTTGGTTGGTTGGCTATATACAAACCGCATATCAAACTCTTCTCCGGACAGTGGTGGTGATGGTTGATATTGGTCCGGGTTGAAACTTTGGCCTCTAGACCTAGCTATGTGCTCAGCAATGGACATTCGTCTAGGGGCTTCCTCACTCTGGGTATGAACTGAAACAGGTGTCGGATTAGGATACGGTTGATAAGACCTAGACTGAGGTGGCCGACTGTTTCTTCCTGCTTGTTCTATATGATCTCTTAAGGACATGGAAGAGCCGGACGGTATACCGAAGGGATTTCGAAAACAGGAGATATCTGGTTGTGGACAGCAAAGCTCGGCGAGTGTTCTTCTATTTAGGTCACCCATTATAAGAAGAGAAGAAGGGGGAAGGGGTAAAAAGGAGAGAAAATAATTGGTTTGTTTTGAAAAATAACGGATTTAGACAAATCACACAAAAATGCACAACCCTAGAACTATGGTTACCTAGGTCCAGTCTCTAGACCGCTCCTAGACTTCCAAAGGACAAGCCGCAGGATAAATCCTCTACCGCCTCCGTACTACCCTTGTAGCCAAGTAAGTGCCAGGTAAGTGGGAAGGAACCACGTCGTGGGCCTAATTAAAAACCACTAGCCTTTGTCACACTTGCCTAGGCACTACAAAAGTAATGCGGATAAACGATAGATTACCCACGACCTTCCTCTGTCTTTATTGAGCGCGACAGTCCTTAGAGTCTGGTCTAGATATTTTTTAAATTAATGAAGGGTTGATCTATATGCTCGGTTTGTGATTTGTGGGGCTTAGGAAGGGTGATGAAATCCCCACCTAATCTTGATTTGGTCCTTGCCCCTTAAAGATCCGTATTAAAATATGCAAAAACAAACCGAAAAACAAAACTTTGCAAAAAGATTTTTGAGCGGCGATATTTTGCAAAGAATCCTGCAGAAAATAGATTTTATTGGATTTTAGAGGAGAGAGAAAGGAGTTAGAATCTTACCAGAGAAGTGTGAACCCTAGATCTCCTGTTTCCTCAAGTCCGTGACTCCAGATTTCCTCGCAAAAATTCACACAATAATCGTAAAATATACAATTTGCAGTTTTGTTTTAATAATGATATGACTCGTCTAAGAATTCAACACAAATAGTAAAAATAAAAAATTACGCACGTTTCCCCGGCAACGGCGCCATTTGATTGTGTCGAAAGAGTGTTTTTGTTTGTAGTTAACCGCAATCAATAACGGTGTCGCGCGTAGCTAGACCAAGATGAGTACGGGTCGTCCTCTGGGAAACGTGGAACCTTTTATTTTTACTTTAGATGTGTTGAGAAAGAGAGGAGGAATAAAGAATTTTATGAAAAGTTTCTAGATCTACTTTAAACAAGAATGTTAAATATAGATCTAGATTATTTGAGAGATTTAAATAATATAATAATAGGGCTTGTAGGGTTCGTTGGGATTTAGTAGTTATGGAAGATTAATTAAAAGTTACCCTTTTTATCCATTAATAGATTTAGAACTAGAACGACAATGATGCGTGTAGATTAGGGTTTCTGGAGGGAAAAGGAATCCCACTCGTAACCCTTATCTCGACACGGAACTCCGTTCATATCTAGCCTTTACCAAAACAATCATTAATCTAATCTCTAATCGCGGTCGGAACTAGCAAGGAATTGCTAGCGCCCCCGATTAGGATGTTAATGATTATTTTGATAAAGTTCCTAAACTTTATAGGATTTAAAATGGGTTTAATTATTTTCATCGTCCATTAGCCTACCCTAATCCTACGAACCCTAACAAGCGGAGAATTACTCGCGCATGTTGGGAGAAGAAGATGAAAAGAAAGAGAGAGAGAACATAATGTAAAAAAAAAATTAAATAAAAAAAAACTACCTTTATTAATCAACTCCTTCAAACTACACTTTTAATCCATAGAAAATGATTACAAAACTTGATTTGCTTCTCGATCTTTCCTAGGGAGGTAGTCGAACAGTCGATGATCAGCCTGGATGCGTGAGCGTCGGGAGCTTCGTGATCTCTTCGGCTTGATGATTTTTCCAAGAGGCTCTCGGTCTTTATTTATAGCCCCAAAGGCAGAAATTTAGTTTCCAAAGTTGGAAACTAACAGTAAAGATTCTCCCACAAATTTCTGAGCTCCTAAATCCCCTACACTGCCGCGGATCCGCGGCCCAAGGGGGGTATGGCCGCGGATCCGCGACCATATGATCTGATCCCTTGATCAAATCTCTGTGGGTTGCTCCTTGTGATATGTGGTGCTCTCTGGTACCTTTGGATCTTTGAAATCTTCTCATAGTCACTGCCAGACTTGGTCTCCAAGTTTTGATTCTTAATTTGGCAAGATTTCTTCAACAAATTGATTTATTTGTTAAATCCTTCATAACAACTTGGAAATATTCTGCACAACAACTCAAATAAGATTTTAGTAGACTTTGTTCTACTAGGATTAGACCAATAATATTATTTGCATACATTTTCCTACCAAATGATAATTAACATATATTAACACATGGAAAATAATGTTTTTACACATAAACCCTCATATGTATAATATATTATAATATAGTCCTTTTTTAATATAAAAATGGTAGGAAAAATATACTACAAATGTGCAGTTTTATCGACTGAACACTTCACAAAGCGAAATGAACGAGCATGCTTGAAGTCTTCGAGGCCGAAGATGATCTACGTCGAGGAGACTCTAACCCAAGCTATCTCTTCACTAATGGGGGATTAGTGAAGCAAACACCATAAACTAAATGGCTAGTCTAGTAGAGGATGATGAAATATGATTTTTGCTCACTTTAGATTTATTTTTCTCACTAGGATTCTTCACGTCCTCAAAACCTAGAAAGCTTTTTCGAAATGAAGAAGAAAATGAAGTGGAGAATGAAATGGTGAATCAATCATGCGAGAATAGCAACCATGGTGAGATAATATCTCATACTAACTCTTGTAGAGACTAAACCATGATTTAAGATAATGGTTGGGTTAATAAAATCTCAAGTGAGACAAAATTAGTGGACTAAGTCAAAGATGCTTTAAGCTTCTCCAAGCTTCCAAGCATGATAATTTCAAACTAATTTTGAATTGCTTAAAATAAATAATAACCCACCATTATATAAGTATGGTGTAAGTCTCATACACCCATGTTGCATATATAAACAAGCATGACACAATAATATATATCACATATATATTAAATGTGTCACAAGTGAGAAAAAGAAATATTTAAGTGAGCTAATATTAGTTAATGTATGTTAATATATCAAATATAAATAATTATACATTAAATTATCAAATCAACACTTGATTTAATAATCCGGCTATATCACATATAACCGACTAATATCATATGTATCAACTTATCGAATTAACACTTGATTCGATAACCTGGCTATATCACATATAACCGAACGATACTATAAATCGTGAGATTAGGATACGGCATCATATACACGTATCAATCTCAGTCCCGCACATATCATATATGTGCTCCTACTTCGTTTCGCCTGTGCCAGGAAAGCTCTGTGTAGGACTCTAAAGACTCGTCAATACGCCGGCAGTAGGTGATGATCATATCAGTCACCCACAAGCCGTCAGCGGTCTGCTAAACGTAATGGTCACCCGGGTATTGAGCGATCAGAAGATCAACAGGCAAGTCTTCTCATACTCCTACGAATCCAATAAATAACACTACCGTACAATCCGGTCTCTTCGTCTGATATGTCGCATATCCAGCCTGGGGGTGGTAAAACGTTAGACCCCAATAGCCTGATAAGTCATGCTAATGTGAGGCCCATAACGGTTCGAGAAACTACTGATATCACTTACCAGTAAATCTCAGCAACCCTGGCCAGGGATTTTCTGTTATGGCCAATCGAGCATAGCACAACATCAACCCCCAATACCGGGAGAGACGAAATCCTCTCGCATCGTTCATTGCCTCCATGTGACTCGGGACTGTACCCAAAAACCATCTGTTTGCACGACTCAGTAGAGCCGTGGTAGGATGAAAATCAAAGCATGGTAGGAGACACACAAGACTCTATGACGATCTCGGGTCGACAGACTAACCTGTACCAGTGTCACTAGAGAACTGCTATCTGACGTGGGGTATAATACCATCTAGGAGTTCTCGGCGAGTCCTGTTCAGTGTACCCAGTCTCCATTGAGCACCTGTATACCTTCTCTGATGTCAAACACCAATGGATGTGGGATCATCCATCGTCCATCATATGGGTCAAGAAGCGTATACGCTAGTCTACTCTGGAATATCTATGCCCCATCTCGATACTCCCACGACTAGGAACAATTAAAGGATGTACTCACAGACTACCCAGACCCCACTAGTATGATCTCTATCATAATCCTGGAAGTCAAGTACACATCCTAAGGGCTTTATCAGCATGTAACAGAGAGACAATCAATGCACATGTTAAGATAAAGAGCAACCAGATAGCATAATATCATGTCGAGCAAGAAAGTCCTCTCTATATATGTCCCTGCATTCACTATAATATACATCATATGTACAATAATGGACTCTAGGGCATATATATTACTAACAATCTCCCACTTGCACAAGGGCCAGTTATTGTAGTATCTTATACCCAACGTCCCATAAAAGTCTCTCTTGGGAAAAGCCTTCATGAGTGGATCCGCCGAGTCATCCTTCGCGTCAACTCTCCTGACCTCGATCCCATGGAGATTAACCATCTTCCTGATCAGATGATACTGCCTCAGAATATGTCTGGATCGCTGATAGGATGGGGGTCCATAGGCCAAAGCCACAACTGCATTATTGTCACAATAATAGTTATCGGACGCTCAATGGTAGGAATCATGTCCATCTCATGAACAAGAAATGTCCGAACATCCACTTTGGCAGTATCGTTGGTAGCGATGTATTTACCATTTATCGTCTAGTCTGCCACGGTATCTAGCTTGGAACTCTTCCAACATACCGTCCCTCCACTGAGGGTAAAGACAAAGCCTGGGACTGATTTTCAGTCGTCCTTATCACTCTGGAAGCTCGAATTGGTAAATGACTTCCACTGGAGATCACCGTTACCAAACACCAAGAACATTTCTTCAGTGCTTCATAAGTACTTAAGAATATCCTCCATAGCTGTCCAGTGATTCTCCCAAGATCTGATTGATTCCTGATCACTACACCTAGTGAGTTAACTACATCTGATCTGGTACATAACATCGCATACATTATAGAGCATACTGCCGAAGCATAGGGTATCCCTTGCACGCGAGCTCTCTCCAAATCAGCCTTGGGAGACATCCTTTTGGAGAGAGTGATTCCTGAGTAAGTAGGCGAACCACCACGCTTAGAATCTCCCATACTAAACCCCTTTAGTGTGGTGTTAATGTACCTGGATTTGGGACACTCCTAACATCCACTTAGATCTATCTCTATAGATCTAAAACCTTAAGATGCAGTAGGTATCATCCAGATCTTATATGGAGAATCCTCGTGATAAGAGGAGCTTGACCGAGTGTAGCATAGGAAACCCTTTTCCTATCAAGAGTATGTCATCTACGTACAATACGTGGAAGACAACCTTACTCTCTACAACCTTCTTGTATATACAAGGTTCATCTACCTTTCTGATGAAGTCAAACTCTTTGACTGCCATATCAAAACAGATGTTCCAACTCCGCGATGCCAACTTTCCTGATGGACTTAAGCATAACCACTTGAGAAAAAGTTTCATCATAAACCATACCTGGTTATTGACGGATTTTTTTTTTACAAGTCTAGCTTTGAAAGTCTCAACTTTTCCATCTATACCAAGAATCTTCTCAAGATCCACTTGCTCCCGATGGGTCTTACCCCTTCAGGTGCAACATTCAAAGTTATACTTTGTTGGTGTACATGGATTCCATCTCAGATCGCATAGCATCCAGCCATTTCACAGAGTCTCCACTCGTGATGGCCTGCCTGAATCTGGTTGGGTCATCATCTATCATGATGCAATCCTCGCTCCCACTATCACCGAGAAACCTTAGTATCTCTCAGGTGGATGAGGAACCCTACCAGATTCGCGGAGAGGCTGAGGTTCATTAGAGACTATCGAATCCTTTGGTTCCATTAAATCATCAGTCCTAGTTTGTATAGCTGGAACTCCTTCTAGTTCTATCTCATGACCACCAACTTGTTTTTCAAGAAAACCCCTTTTGTAAACAGGTGACATGTTGAGAAACAAAACAACTTTTGTTCCTCGGTTTGATAGAAGATATTCCGTTACAAATATTTGGGATATCCAACAAACTCATAGAACTGACTTTGCCTCAAGTTTGTTCGGATTTTGCTTTTCAACATAGGCTGGATAACCTCATATCTTAACTCGTTTAAGATATGGTCTCTTCCCATACCATATCGCATATGAAGTGGTAGGCACTGATTTGGTGAGAACCCTATTCAAATAGGTATGCAGATTCTCAAGTGCATAACTCCAAAAGGAAACATGCAACTCAGTAGTACTCATCATAGAGCGCACTATATTTAATAGGGTGCGATACCTCCACCCCGATACACTATTGTGTTGTGGTGTATACAAAGGAGTAAGCTGAGAGAGAATCCCATTCTCTGTTTAGAAAATTCAGGAACTCCATGCCCAAGTATTCTTCTCCCCGATCACATCGAAGGAGTTTAATACTTCTACCCATCTGGTTCTTAACTTCAAGCTTATATTCCTTGAATTTCTCAAAAGTTTCAGACTTGTGTTTCAACAGGAACATATGTCTGAATCTTGAGAGATGGTTGTTGGGGTAAAAATTTACACCCCGGTTGACCAAATCAAAATCAAAGTCAGCCCCAAGCCAGGTGGGCCCAAGCCCAGGTCAAGTAGGCTAATGCCCGGAGCGAGCCCGAACATGAAGCGGCCGGCCTCCCCCCATGCCAAAATTTTGCTGTATTTCTTGTATTTTATTTTATGAATAAATGTAAGAAAATGGGCATAAAGCCAAATTTTTGTAAAGCCCATGGCTTATGTGCAAAAAGAAATAGCACATGAGGCATGAGATGGGCAAATGCCATTTTTGTAAAGCCCAAGGGGCTATATGTAAAGTGTATAGCCTATAAAGGCAAGGATAATGAAAATATCTCCACAACTTTTCTTTTTCTCTCCAAAAGAATTCAGATCTGAGATCTTTCTCCTTCCTCAAGGTTCTAAAATCTTCTTCTTTCTTTTGAATTAAATCAAGAGTTTTACTCTTCCTTTTGTAAAACTAAATAGTTTTTCACCACAAAACCCACAAAGGAGAATTCAGATCTGCCATCAGATCTCAGAAAGGAGAGATTTTTAAAATCTCATATCTCTTGATCTTCAAGATCCTGCCAACAGAGGAGTAAGAAGGAGACCCATCTCCAGAAACCCCACTTTGGGGAAGAACTAGGGCTCAAGGGGAGAAGCCCTTCATCAGCTTCAAAACATCCTAAGAGTTTAACTCCTCATATACATATATACACACACACACACACACACACAAAATAATAAGCGCTCCTTTCTGGGAGTACAACTCCCATTGCAGGGACCAAGTCCCTTTTGCCGTCCGAACGCCCACGTGCTGACACGTGGGGCGCTAGCGCCCGAGCGTCCACGTGCTGACATATAGGGCGCTAGCGCTCTTGCGCTCAGAGCTCTAGCGCCCGAGCGCCCACGTGCTTGGCACGTGGGGCGCTAGCGCTCTTTCGCTCAAAGCGCTAGCACCTAAAGCGCTGGCGCTTTTTCCCATGCATCCTTTGGATGCCCTTTCCCTTTTATTTTTATTTTATATATATACATATACACACACACACACATACTCTAGAACACTGTCCCTCTCAAAAAAAATTTTGGGCCGGGGCGCTGCCCCGCACCCCGTAAGGGGGCTGCTAGCCCCCTTGACCCCCAGCCCGCTATCCGGGTAGCGGGACCCCCGTAAAAACTCTGCGTGGCTCCTGATATATCCAAGCCCCCTCCAAAACAAAACACACGTACACTGCACATTGAGTTCGCATGACCAGTTTAACCTGTCAATCAGAGGTTTTCTCACTCCAAATGCGAGGGGTAATTAACGGCAGCTTAGTCCGCGGCCGCCGGATATTCGGATCCCCACATTCAATAAACCCCCAGCCTAACCTAGGCAGGGGGAATCTGTAATCCGCCTGACAAGCGTGTGTGTATTCCCATCTCAATGGGGTGACGAAAAACACCCTACAGATTCTGGCACGCCCGGTGGGACTCGAACCCAGAATCTGTAGGGTGTTTTTCGTCACCCCATTGAGATGGGAATACGCGTGCGCTTGTCAGGCGCAATACAGATTCTCCCTGCCTAGGGTAGGCATGGGTTTATTGATTGTGGGGATCCGAATCTCCGGCAGCCGCGGACTAAGCTGCCGTTAATTACCCCTCGCCTTTGGAATGAGGGAACCTCCGATTAACGGGTTAAACTGGTCATGCGAACTCATTGTGCAGTGTGCGTGTGTTGTGTTTTAAAAGGGGTTTTGGATATATCGGGAGGCCCGCAGAGTTTCTAACACGCGAGCGCTGGGCGCTTAGGCGCTGGCCCCCCACGCATCCTTTGGATCCCCTTTCTCTTATACACACACACACACACACACATACTCCCCACTAAAAAAACCTTCCCCGTTAGAAAAAATTTCTAATGGGGCGTTGCCCCGCTCCCCGCAAAGGGGCTGCTAGCCTCCTTGACCACCAGCCCACTATCCGGGTAGCGGGACCCCCGTAAAAACTCTGTGGGGCCCCCAATATATCCAAAACCCCTTTTAAAACACAACACACGCACACTGCACATTGAGTTCGTATGACCAGTTTAACCCGTTAATCGGAGGTTCCCTCGCTCCAAAGGCGAGGGGTAATTAACGGCAGCTTAGTCCACGGCTGCCGGAGATTCGGATCTCCACAATCAATAAACCCCTGCCTACCCTAGGCATGGGGAATCTATACTGCGTCTGACAAGCGCACGCGTATTCCCATCTCAATGGGGTGATGAAAAACACCCTACAGATTCTGGCACGCCCGGTGGGACCTTTCTTTCCTCCCATTTTTCGGATTAAACGTTCATGTGAACTCAATCAATATACATATCGATTGCCTATACTGAAATGATGTTTTCTTTTCGTGCAACAATCAACTTTCAACGACAATGTCTCCCAAGACGAATTCAGCTTCCAACGCGTCCCCGATTCCGTACGTAGTCAAGATCAACTCTCGTGTGGTTCTCCCCGCGAGCCTCAGTCGACAGTGGGAGGAACTGCCCCGCCAGTTTGGTTCCATCATCATCTACCCTGTCGGAAGCGCTCATCTGGCAGAAATCCCGACAAAGCAGGCGGCCATGCCGGTCTCAAGGGGCAAGAGGCCGAATGTTGTGATCGCTAAGGCGCTACAACCGAAACTTAAGACGATGTCTGAACGACTCTCTTGTGCTCCAGCTGGGGGCAAGACTTCTGGTACAAAGGGCAACATTAAACGTTGCAGATGAGCTCAGGTGATGACTCCAACGAATGCATAATCAGGCGTAGCTCCAAAGTCTTCCATCGCCCGGTCTACGGCGTCTTCCCACAGAGCCGAAATCTGCCAAGTGCTTAAAGCAGAAAACTTAAGGCAGAAGAGGCTCAGGTATCGAGCCAACAAGAGGGCCAGGACTTCGGCCAAGTGGAATCTTGTGAGGTTCCAAGAGCGGAGTCATCCTGCAACGATGACTGAATTGGTCGTAAAAATCAGCAATTCCTTCGAACCTCTGAAGTGGGTTCAGAAAAATGCCATGACCGCCAGGATCAAGAAGACAGCGGTCCGAACGTTGCTGCAAAGAGACGTGTCCCGGCTCCAACAGAAAAAATGTGAAACTGTCTCTTCAAAGTCTATCAGGTGCTCTGTGCCGCATGAAAACAGTGGGGCAAAACCACAAAGGAAGCGTCAGCACCGTTCAAGAATCCGGCCAGGCCAGCCGCCTTCAGTCGACTGCCCGTTACCAAAACAGGAAGGTAAAGACAGCGATCCGAGAAATCAGCCGCCGATAATAAAAAGAAGGCTGGATATATCATCCATACGGTCTATATGGCGGGCGGGCGCCCCAGCGACAACCTTTGCAGCAAAAGCAAGGAGGGGGCCACCACATCCCAAGCCCAATCTGGCTTGAATGTGGTTGCCGCTTCTCAAGAACAGCCGCCTCCACTGGATGATGAAAACCCTCTCGATGAGGACGATAGGCAGAAAGACCCCTCGGTCCATGCAGAGTCAAGCTCGGACAGCGAGGAAGAGCCGACTTTCCACCCCAGGACTGCGGAGCAAGAGCTGCTTCAAGAGCTTCGAAAATAGCTCAAGAGCAAAGATAAAGAGATGGCCAAGCTCTATTCGAAAATTGACGACTTAACGAACATTGTGATGCAGCTTACGGCTCAAATTGCTCGAGCGCCTCCCAATCAAGCACAAGTCGCTACTCATGAGCCGGATGATGACAATCCGAAGCGGCCGATGCCTGTCCCTTTGGGTCCAAGATTCGTCGAGTCGCACGAAAGCTGGCCACATTCCGCTTCTGGGGATGCCTTAGCCCCAGATAACACCATCCCGCTAACACAAGATCGGATAATGGATTTGGTCACCAGCAAGGTTAAAACATTGGTGGCCGAAGCTAAAGCTCAGAAAGAAATTGGTAGTAGTAGGCAGCCATATCCCGCACAGTACGATCTGATTGAGTTCCCGAGCGGTTACGTCATTCCTAAGTTCGGAAGATTTGACGGGACGGGAAATGCAAATCAGCACGTCGCCCACTTTAAAGCATTGTGCGGAAATACAGGGGGCAATGATGCGCTCCTTCTTCGTCAGTTTGTCAACAGCCTGACCGGTGTCGCTTTCGACTGGTACGCGAGTATACCAGACTGGTCCGTCATTACCTTTGCCCAAATAGAGTCTCTATTTCGGCAAAGGTTCATGAGTGTCAGTGATAAAATCTCCATTGCTAACCTTGTGAGGACCAAGCCTGGGAAGAATGAAAGCAACACCGACTTTATCGCCCGATGGCGTAATCTCACGGTCAAGTGCGAACCGCCGCTGGAGCAGGACCAGTCCGTCAGCCTTCTCATTGGGAACCTCAACAATTGGATGGTCCCATTCTTGTGTACAGCAGGCCTCAAGACGTTTCAAGAGCTAACCAAGAAAGTACAAAAGCTGGAACGCTCGAAGCAAGAGTCCACCCCGGACTCTCAGAAAGAAACGACTTGGAAAAGCAAGCGGGACGACAACCGTAGAAGCGGGAGTCCCAGCAGTACCAATATCTTCAATGCGTCCAACAATGAAGAAAAGCGAAGGGCGGGTGAAACCAAAACCAACCGGTCTCGAAAGCCAGTGCTGAGAGGAGAAGGGCCTTCCCTAGAGGAGAAAAAGAACAAGGTTTGCTCTTTCAGTAGGGACAAGGTCCGAAAGATATTTAAAGATGCCTTGAACAACGGTCTACAATTGCCAGAGTCGAAAAGACCTCAAGAAGAAAAAATGACCGACAATCCCCTGTATTGCCCGTACCACCGAGTAGTGAGCCATGCGATCGAGGATTGTTATATCTTCAAAGACTGGGTCGAGAAGCAGTACAAGGCTGGAGAGATTGAGCTGTCTAAAAGTGTATTGGTGAACAATCAAGTTGCAACCACCAACTTTATACAGACAGAAGCTGAAGCCTTCTGGGAGAAGACAACCGAACCCGCTACCCTGAGAAATGAAACGGACTCACCGCAGCCTCCGTGGAGTACGTACATATCTAATAAGACGAAAAAGATGATAAAGCTACTTCAGAAAGAGCCCAGGACGGAATAGGAAGGGTAGAAGAAGCCTACCATGCCAGCTGCCAATGCGGCTCCATCAGGCTCAAAGTCCAAAAAGCTCAAGAAGAAGAAAAGTGCAGCTCAGCGCGAAAAAGAGTCTGCAGGGAGATCGACCATTCAAAAATATATTGATTCCCTCGAAGACTATGAACAGAAGAAAATGACTCTAATTCAATTGAAAGAGTTCTTCCCTGTAGAAGCGGGTGAGATTCTGGAGGAGTTAGAAGAAGACTCCAATGAAGGGATCCCTATAGTGACCTGCTACGCCATCCATCTGGGCAGCGACTCTGAGGGGGAGCTCTGTTTTCCCGAAGAGGACGGGGAGCTCGCCACAAAGGTCAATCAAATCCAGCTCAGAAGCGGCAGGGCTCTACCGCCAAATCAGGGCAACGCCCCAAAAGGGAAGGAAAAACAAGTCGCTAATGAAGAAGATGGCAGAGAACTTGCTCATGAAGGTTCGAGTCCTTCCCCAGTAGACTATAATGTCTTGGCTCACCTCCGAAAGCTTCCGTCTCTCCTTAGCATCTACGATGACTTGGTTCAATCTCAAGAGCATAGAGATGTTCTCATTCATGCTCTACAAAATCCTGAGCGGTATCAGGCTCGCTTTGCGGAAATTAATATGAAAGAAGCTCAGTACACTTTGCAAGCCGCCGCAGTGACGTTTAAAGACGAAGACTTGCTACTGGGAACGACTGAGCATAATCGGCCGCTCTACGTGACCGGGTACAGTGACGGAGATCGAATTAATCGCATATTGATTGATCCGGGGTCTTCAGTGAACATCATGAACTTGCAGACTCTGAAGAGTTTATCAATGGATGTCCGACACCTGTCAAGGGAAATGATTGTTATTCAAGGCTTCAATCAAAACTTCCAGCAAGTTCTTGGGTCTATAGTTTTGCCAATCAAACTCGGGGATCTGCAAACTGAAGCTAAGATATAGGTGATCGACGCCGACACGTCTTATAAGATTCTCTTGGGGCGGCCATGGCTCCACGATTACGGCATCGTTCTATCAACTCTCTATCAATGCATGAAGTATACTAAAAATGGCGAAGAAAGACGCATTGACGGAGATATCCAGCCATTCGGTGTGCATGAAGTCCGATATGAAGATTCTCGGTACTTTATAAACCACCAAAATACTAAACCACAACTGATCGAGGATAGAGCGGCCCCAAGACTCAAAAGCAAATCTGAGCCGGCTGTCACCTTCAAAAGCAAAGACGCCCAAGTGCGCCCGCGTTTCGGTAGCGACACTGATGAGTCCGACGTTGGAGGTCCGTCCTTCCGTAAAACTCGCCCTCATTTCGGTAGCGATACGGACGAATCTATTACTGAAGCCCCTTCTAGCAACAAAGTTCGCCCTCATCTTGGCAGCGACACTAAAGAGTCTGAGGAAGAGGACCTGTCGTGCAACAGCGGTGCAGATTGGACCCCCATGCAACAAGCGAAACTACGAGATACCTTCGAAATTGCAGAAGGGCCCCTAACTGTCACAACGGTACCAGAGAAGATGTTCAAAGAGCTCGATGCATTGTCAGTCTCCACCGTGGACCAGCTGAAAACTTTCTACGTTCCCGGAAGGAAAAATGGACAGAAGGGCATCCTGTTTTATGGGTCAAATATTGTTGTGCACCCGGACGATTTGTCTGTCGCGTGCCTTCCCTATGAGAGAGGCATAAGAGCCGTCCTCAGCCCCAGATACTATGCACCCGAGATGCGGGAATATTTCAAAAAGTGCGGATGCCGCTTATATCAAACGGAGTCCGAAACAAAGTTTTATGAAGGGTTATGGCATCTGCCCCAGGTCCGAGCACTCATCGATGGACGAATTCCAGATAGACGGGGCATAGGCTACATTCAACCTGATTCCAAAGCGTGCTACATGACCCATATTGGGGAAGCCAACAAAGAGTCAAATGATGAAGACGAGCTAGCCGAGCCAGAAGAAGCTGCTCAAGAGCTCGAAGATGGCGGACAAGCAACCTTTGACGAGCTAACCGAGATTGACTTAGAAACGCCCGATAATCCAAGGCCGACCTACATCAGCTCACTCTTGTCGGAGGAAATGAAAGAGCAGATAATTGCCCTACTGCATGAGTTCGTCGAATGCTTCGCGTGGACATACAAAGAAATGCCTGGCCTTTCCCCTGAAGTGGTCGTGCATAAGCTGGCTATATCTCCTGATGCTAAGCCAGTCAAACAAGCTCCTCGAAAAATGAGAAAGGAACTAGAAGAAAAGGTCATCGAGGAAACCAAGAAGCTCATCGATGCCGGCTTCATCAGGGAAGAGAAATATGCGGATTGGATCGCATGCATAGTCCCAATGAAGAAGAAAAATGGGCAGATCCGAGTTTGTGTCGATTTCAGGGTCCTCAACAAGGCATGTCCTAAAGACGACTTCCCGCTACCAGTCATGGAAATGATGGTCGATGACACCTCAAATTACGAGCTGTTCACCTTTATGGATGGCTCTTCTGGGTATAATCAGATCAAGATGTCGCCTGAGGATGAGAAGCACACAACATTTCGAATCCCGATCGGAATATACTGCTACAAAGTGATACCTTTCGGACTGAAGAACGCGGGTGCTACATATCAAAGGGCAATGACCAATATGTTTAATGACCTAATTCATAAGGTCGTCGAATGTTATGTTGATGATCTGGTCGTCAAGACTAAAGCCAAGGCTAATCACATCCAAGATCTTAGGACCATTCTCACCAGGCTGAGGGAGTACGATCTGAAAATGAATCCCCTGAAGCGTGCTTTTGGCGTGTCATCGGGAAAATTCCTGGGCTTCATTGTCCGACATCGAGGGATATAAGTTGACCCATCCAAGATAAAGGTCATCATGGAGATGCCCCCTCCGAAGAGTTTGACGCAGCTAAGATCTTTTCAAGGCAAGCTTGCTTATATACGGAGCTTTATCTCAAATTTATCGGGGAGATGTAGGCCCTTCTCAAAGCTCATGAAGAAAGAGCTCCTTTTATCTGGGATGCCGAATGTTAAGCAGCGTTCAAAAGCATCAAACAATACTTGTTGCACCCTCCAGTGCTGGCCGCTCCCATTCCAAATAAACCGCTGATTCTATACACTGCCGCGCTAGATGAGTCACTCGGTGCGCTCCTTGCCCAGAATAACGAGGAGGGAAAAGAGAATGCCCTCTACTACCTCAGTTGAACTTTAGTCGGGGCAGAACACAACTATTCCCCGATCGAAAAGCAATGCCTGGTTCTGATATTTGCTGTGAAGAAACCGAGGCACTATCTGCTCGCTCATCGGGTTATGCTGATCTCCAAGGTCGACCCGCTTAAACACTTGATGACCAAAGAAAGCCTAACCGGTAGAATGTCAAGATGGGCTGTCATGCTACTTGAGTTTGACATGGTTTATACTCCTCAGAAAGCAGTAAAAAGGCAAGCTCTTGCAGACTTCCTTGCTGCTCATCCCATATCATAGGGGTCACCGCTTAATTGCAAGTTACCAGACGAACAAGTGCTGCACCTCGAGGAAGATGAGCCATGTTGGGAGCTCTACTTCGATGGAGCCTCATCAATGAGGAGCTCCGGCAAATCAAGCATCCCGCAGATAAAAGCAGGGATAGGGTCGGTGTTCATCATGCCATCGATGGGAACCCTACGACGTTCTTTTTCTTTCACCGAGCCTCGCACAAACAACGAGGCTGAGTACGAGGCTCTGATAGCTGGTCTGGATCTCGCCATAGAAATGGAAGTCCTTCGGCTACGGGTTGATGGTGACTCTCAGCTTGTCATCAACCAAGTAAGCGGCGACTATAAGATATAGAAACCTGAGTTAGCTCGGTACAGAGGCCGAGTGGTGGAACTCATAAAATGGTTCACTCACATTGAACTAATGAGAGTCCCTAGAGCATTGAATGGAAAGGCTGACGTACTCGCTTGCTTAGCCAAGGAGCTGGCTGATCTTGACATGGACGAAATTCTGATCACAGTCAGGAGCCGGCAAATTCTACCCCCAGTCTCTCTATGAGAAGAGGAAAGCGTGGAATAGAAGAGCAGTCCTGCCGAAGAAGCTTCGATCATCCAAGATGAGCCCGATTGGAGAGAACCCTTCATAGAGTACCTCCGATATGACAAGCTGGCCGAAGGAAAATCTGCAAGGATTCAGCTGAAGAAGAGAGCTCTCCGATACGTGTTTGTAAATGACACGCTATACCGCAGGTCATATGACCAACTCTGGCTCAGATATTTGTCATCGGCCGAAGCCCGAAAAGTTATGAAAGAAGTTCACTCAGGCGTCTGCGGGGCTCACCAGTCCGGCCCCGAAATGCGGCTTCAGATCAAACGGCTTGGATATTACTGGCCCACCATGATAAGGGATTGCGAAAAGCATGCAAAGAAATGCCATCTCTGCCAAATTCACAGTGATTTCATTCACAAGCATCCCAATCCGTTGCATCCTACGGTGGCGTCGTGGCCCTTCGAAGTTTGGGGCACCAACATAGTTGGTCCAATTGATCCTCCGTCATCCAAAGGCCATCGGTTCATACTGGCTGCAACAGACTACTTCTCCAGATGGGCTGAAGCTGTCCCGCTAAAAGAAGTCAAGATAGAAGATATTCTGACATTCTTCCAGCATAATATTCTATACCGCTTTGGTACACCAAGAAGAATCATTTCTGATAACGGGCCTTCTTTCAAGAGCTTCAAAGTCTCAAGGTTCGCTACTCAGCACAAGATAGACTGGAGATATTCCTCCATCTATAATCCAAGAGCCAATGGACTAGCCGAAGCCTTCAATAAGACTCTATGCAAGCTCCTGAGGAAAAATGCTTCAGCCAGCAAGAGAGACTGGAATCTTAAACTTCACAAGGCGTTGTGGGCATATCGTACCACGCACCGTACTCCAACTCAGTCCACTCCATACTCATTGCTCTTCGGAGTAGATGCGGTCCTCCCCCTCGAAGTCGAAGTTCCAAGCTTAAGAATGGACGTTCAGCACGAGTTGACGGAGGAGGAAAACGTTCTCCTTCGGCTTGAAGAGCTCGACCCCCACGAAGAAAAGAGGCTCGCTGTGCAGCAAAATCTGGAGCTATACCGATCCCAAATGTCACGGGCCTATGACAAGATAACTCATCTCCGCGCTTTCAAGAAAGGTGAATTGGTGGTGGTCCTCAAAAGACCGATCATCCCCAATCGATATGCCAAGGGAAAATTCGAGCCAAACTGGGAAGGACCATACGTCATCGAGAAAGTGTTCGACGGAGGATCCTACCAACTAATAAGTGCCGAGGGAGAAAGTCACATGTCACCCATCAATGGCCAATATCTCAAGAAATACTACGCGTGAATGCTCCAAGTCGCAGGCGAATTGAGCACACCAGCCCTACGGTCTGGATCATACATCCTGCAAAACTGTATACAATCCACGGGCGCAAATGACCACTATCTCTCCCAAATCCTGCCGGTGAAACTACTTTTAAAGTCCCACCAACGGCAAAAAAAACGGTATGTCCACAAGCAAAACGGGCACGGATGAAAACCCGAAAGGGCTCCGTGAGTAAAAACAGCAGGACTACCGGCGAGTTTGTGAAAACCCGAAAGGGCGCAAACTCGTGAAAAGAGACGAAGTACACTCGCAAAGTCCTCTCGACGTTGTGAGGAGAAAATCCCTGCGTGAGATCCTTATGACTCACAAAGGAGCAACACACTTAGGAATCCTCACGATTCCTAAGGAGAACATACACCTGCGAGATCCTCTCGACTTGTAGGGAGAAAATGCTTTTATGAGACCCTTACAGCTCATAAAATTGAAAAGCCTTCGGTGATAGGGACCTAAACCTGTCTCCTAAGCCATCGTTCCCCAACGGGCAACGGCAAATGATGAGTCGCTCCTGGCATTTCGCTTCAGTGTTAGTGGTGCTGATGCCGACCAAAAACCCAAATCCCAAGTCCTCCCGAGGAAAATGATGAGTTGCTCCTGACATTATTCCAGTGCAGCAATGTTGATGCCAAACAAGATCCAAATTCCAAGTCCCCAAACGGCGAGTGATGAGTCGCTCCTGGTACCATATTCCAGTGCAGCGATGCAGATGCCAACCAAAATCCAATTTCTCAAAATTCTCCCAGTCCTACGGTTAGCCCCTAAATTGACTACCGTATACAATCTACGGGCTCAAATAATTCTTATCATACCCATACCCCACCGCAATCACCAGCCCAGCAGCCGGTCTCCGCCCTTGGAATTATGCTCCATTAGGAAAGACCCACTTATGTGTCCTCACGATATATGAGGAGAACAAACCTTCGTGGGATCCTTACGACTCACAAAGGAAAAACACACTTGGGAGTCCCCACGACTCCTAAGGAGAAAGTACACCTATGAGATCCTTTCGACTCGTAGGGAGAAAATGCTTTTATGGGACCCTTATGGCTCATAAAATGGAAAAGCTTTAGGTGATGGGGACATAAACCTGTCTCCTAAGCCATCCTAAGGCAAATGATGAATTGCTCTTGGCACATGTGCTTCAGTGTTAGCAACGCTGATGCCTACCCTAACCCCAAAATTCCAAACTCCAATCCAGATGACCTCTAAGTCGTTAAACTGGGAACAGATGACTTCTAAGTCGTTAAACTAGGAACAGATGACCTCTAAGTCGTTAAACTGGGAATGAGGGAAATCGCCTCATGACAAATGATGATTCGCTCCTGGTACCATATTCCAGTGCAGCGGTGCTGATGTCAACCCAAATCACATCGAATCAGCAAGTCAACTTCATCCCTGACACCGCAAGAAGCGAAGCAAGTCAAATCCAGAATCGACCGTCCTAGTCGCTAAAAGGGCAGCACCGACTGTCCAAGTCGCTAAAAGGGCAGCACCGACCATCCAAGTCACAAAAAGGGCAGCACCGACCGTTCACGTCACTAAAAGGGCAGTACCGACCGTCCAAGTCGCAAAAAGGGCAGAATCGACCATCCACGTCGCTAAAAGGGCAGCATCGACCGTCCACGTCGCTAAAAGGGCAGCACCGACCGTGCAAGTCGCTAAAAGGGCAGCATCGACCGTCCACGTCGCTAAAAGGACAACATCGACCGTCCACGTCGCTAAAAGTGCAGCACCGACCGTCCAAGTCGCTAAAAGGGCAGCATCGATCGTCCAAGTCGCTAAAAGGGAAGCATCGACCGTCCACGTTGCTAAAAGGGTAGAACCGACCGTCCAAGTCCCTAAAAGGGCCGCATCGACCGTCCACGTCGCTAAAAGGGCAGAACCGACCGTCCAATTTGCTAAAAGGGCAGCATCGACCGTCCAAGTCGTAAAAAGGGCAGCACCGACCGTCCACGTCGCTAAAATGGCAGAATCGACCGTTCAAGTCGCTAAAAGGGAAGCATCGACCGTCCAAGTCGCAAAAAGGGCAGAATCGACCATCCAAGTCGCAAAAAGGGCAACACCGACCGTCTACGTCACTAAAATGGCAGAACCGACCGTCCACGTCGCTAAAAGGGCAGCAACGACCTCCTCGTCGGAGTTATGCTCCGCCTTGGAATCAAGTCAACCGGACACTCCATCTCGGAGACACGTCAAGCATCGACCGTCCAGGTCGTAAAAAGGGCAGTGCCAGCTTCCCAAAAGGTGGGAACCGAATCAATTCTCCTCCACGTGAAAGAAGATCCATCAATTTCATGCACACGACCCACATATGCTGTGTGCATTTATTGATGGGGAGAAATTTGTTGGGGTAAAAATTTACACCCCGGTTGACCAAGTCAAAATCAAAGTCAGCCCCAAGCCAGGTGGGCCAAAGCCCAGGTCAGGTAGGCCAAAGCCCAGGTCAAGTGGGCCAATGCTCGGAGCGAGCCCGAACATGAAGCGGCCGGCCTCCCCCCATGCCAAATTTTTTCTATATTTCTTGTATTTTATTTTATGAATAAATGTAAGAAAATGGGTATAAAGCCAAATTTTTGTAAAGCCCATGGCTTATGTGCAAAAAGAAATAGCACATGAGGCATGGGATGGGCAAATGCCATTTTTGTAAAGCCCAAGGGGCTATATGTAAAGTGTATAGCCTATAAAGGCAAGAATAATGAAAATATCCCCACAACTTTTCTTTCTCTCTCCAAAAGAATTCAGATCTGAGATCTTTCTCCTTCCTTAAGGTTTTAAAATCTTTCTTTCTTTTGAATTAAATCAAGAGTTTTACTCTTCCTTTTATAAAACTAAATAGTTTTTCACCACAAAACCCACAAAGGGGAACTCAGATCTGCCATCAGATCTCAGTAAGGAGAGATTTTTAAAATCTCATATCTCCTGTTCTTCAAGATCCTGCCAACAGAGGAGGAAGAAGGAGACCAATCTCCAGAAACCCCACTTTAGGGAAGAACTAGGGCTCAAGGGGAGAAGCCCTTCATCATCTTCAAAACATCCTAGGAGTTTAACTCCTTATACACACACACACACACACAAAATAATAAGCGCTCCTTTCTGGGAGTACAACTCCCCTTGTAGGGACCAAGTCCCTTTTGCCGCCCGAACGCCCACGTGCTGACACGTGGGGCGCTAGTACCCAAAGCGATAGCGCCCGAGCGCTCACGTGCTGACACGTGGGGCGCTAGCGCTCAAAGCGCTAGCGCCCGAGCGCCCACGTGCTGACACGTGGGGCGCTAGCGTTCTTGCGCTCAGAGCGCTAGCGCCCGAGCGCCCACGTGCTTGGCACGTAGGGTGCTAGCACTCTTGCGCTCAAAGCACTAGCACCCAAAGCGCTGGCGCTTTTTCCCATACATCCTTTGGATGCCCTTTCCTTTTTTTTAATTATTTTATATATATACATACACACACACACACACACACACACACATACTCTAGAACACTGTCCCTCTCAAAAAAATTTGATCAGTGAATATAATGAAGTACGAGGAACCAGCCTTGGCACTTGTAGACTTAGGACCGTATACATCACCGTGTATCAGTCCCAAGAGTTCAGTAACTCTTTCTCCGTTTTCAGTAAACGGAGTTTTGGTCATTTTACCTTTGAGACAAGACTGACAAATATCATAAGATGAAAATTCAAACAGATTCAAATATTCATCCTTATGTAACTTAGCTAGTTGCGTCGCATTGATATGACCTAGTCTACAATGCCACAAGAAGGATTCGTTCATTTCTGAACTACCCTTCTTGTATGTGTTCTATATACTTTGAACTGTGGTTTGATTTAGAACGTATATGCCATTACATAACGTGCATGATCCAATCAACTCTTGATTAAGGAAAATATTCACAACATTATCCTCCAATACAAAATTATATCCTTCTGTAACTTAATAAAGAAACTGATGTGATGTTGTATATCAGGTTCGGTATGTAATCACATTTGTTCAGAATCAATATATTTTGTAATACAAGGTGATATTTACCAACTAACTTGGCTGCAACAATTGCACCGTTCTCTACAATTAGAGACATATCACCCAATCTCAGTTCTCTACCTTTCTGTAGTCCATGTAACATATTACATATATGGGATTCTTATCCGGTATCTCATACCTAGGACGTAGAGGATAGTGAGAGACAGTTCTTGGTAACGAACACACCCGAAGAAGGTGCATCAACATGATCTTTCTTCGATTGGGTCGTGTGGGAATCCGGATATTCCCCTATTTCCTGCTAAGACTTATAACATTTATAAGGTAGAGCGGAACCAACGTTCCCCAGCTCAGTATAATAAGCAGGTTCGGTCAATACATCCATATTATTATTTTAATTAGGGCATGTCACGGTCGCTACCGGAGAGAGAGAGAAGAAAACACTCTGCGTGCGCTCTTTTTCAAGATTAGATTGGTTATTTATTTTATCTAATCAGGATGGCTCCTACTGTTTTTATCAAATCTTCCTTCAAACCCTAAAAGGAAAGACTTGCCGGGATTAATTACACTCTACAAGTTCGCTAACCATTCAGCCAGGCCAGTGTTGGTACTTTGAGGGAAGTTCCCCGTGCTTTCGCACGTACTTAATTAAAGTAAATCTGGTTTTCCCAGAGGCATAACCCCATTGACACCTTTATAGACACCTAATAGGTTATCTAATTGTAAAGTGCAAAACTCTCCCAGGAGTAACTCTTACTCGCAGTGGGTATCAGGATCCAACTATCTCATAGAAGGTATGCAATCTCATTACAAATTTCAACACTTGAAATTCCCGATAATGGTTTTTACCCCTAGAACTTATGACCTTGGCTATGGTCAACATATCATAAGTCTTAGTCAAGTTCTACCCGTCATTTCGTGATTAATTAGACACACCCACATGACCCTTGGCTATAGTCAACATAATTGCATGAATGTTCTGACTAATCGCACCATATGCTATGTAGGAAGACATCATTAGCTACCGTACACTACGCCTTGACTATGGTCAACATACGCAGCACGAATACTAAGTACTCTAGTTTCTAAAATGACGGAGGGTTGCAGATGGTTTTTAAGAAAACCTTTAACGATTTGAACTTGATATCGTTGTAGAATCGTATGGTTTTAAAAGGAGTGGCTTAAGCTCCGCATTTTGAAACTTGCTTTTTCATAAAAAGGCCGAGTGAGTTTCAAATTCGATTCTGCAACATCATTTGGGTTTACTTTCTTTCATTAATTTCATTAATGAATTCCCATCAATTATGCTTCCCAAGCATTACAGAAGAAACGAAAATAGAACGTACGCTTATGCCATCCGCATTCGCCACAGTGTCCCGTTATGCACCGTTAGGTTACTTAACTAACGGCATAGCGGGGAGGGACTAGTGCGGGTGCAAAATATAAGCAACGTTTATTATATATCATATATATAATAATTACCATTCGTCTCAGAATATACAGTGATCACATCACAGAATATCAGCAGCGGAAAACAACATATGAAATATTCGATATATTAGGATTTCCGTGTTTTAAATTAAGCCAGTAAAAAACACAGATTCTACGTTCGCGATGAATAGCCAAACCCACATCCCTAAACCCCTACGAGAGCGGAAAGCAACCCTACCAATTCTAGAGTTAGAAGGTCCGGTCTCGACTCCTCGAGATGGTCTCCCACTGGACCCAAGAACCCAGTTACTTGTGCTCCCCTCCTTGGGTCTATTCTAATGCGGAAAAGTAAATAATATACATCAATGGTGACATCATCCTCAACTCGGAAGTGCCCCAATAAAAGAGTATTACATACAAGTTTTTACATGAATGAAAATGAAAAAAACTCTCATCTCACATAAAAAAAAACCCGGCAATTCAAACACGACGATCTAATATAACATATCACAGCAACACATAACATCACATGTCATCAACGTAAGTAAATATGCGTATTCCAATTGTCGTTGACATATAGTAACGAAACCGGCGATACACCACATATTACACTTACGGTCGCAGAAAAGAAAATGAAAACTACAATAATTGGAATCCACAACCACCTTAGAGATCATAAACCCAATATATCATATACTTCGGATTTCATGCTTAACCAAATGAATTCCTTAGACATCATAAACCCGGAATATCTCATATTCCAAATTTCATGTCTAACAATTATAAACCCCGTATTTTAGTCTCGTTATTGAAAAAACTTTCCAATAACAAGTCGGGCAATTCAACAAGATTCCCGACATCCTGATCGAATGCTCGTCGGAAACTTTAGTAGACGGCCGCACCCCCGATGCCGTTGACGAAGTGTACTTAGGCGGAACACCGCGGCCGCGAGCACCCTGACGGATGCTTTTGGCAACGGGGTTCTCCTAGAGTCACTTGGTCGGGGCTATGGGGCATGGCTATCTGGTAATATTACCCGGCGAGTATCAGCGTACACTACGTAATTGTGACGGAGTTTTGATTTGAATCAAAATCCCGCAGCAACCGATCACTTGAGACTAAATTGCTAGATTTATAAAATTCAAATTAGTTTTCACAAAACTAATTATTTGGGATTCCAAATATTGTATCACAATTCACAGACAGCTAGACGATATTAAACTTTTCGATTGAATCAACAAACACCCAAAATTTTTCAAAGAGCTCAACACTTGAGCACAGTTTAAAAATTACTCAGAACATGCCACAACACCTATGGACCAACCGTAGAAGGGCCAACTCTTGCCTCACCTATAGCGATGCGGAACTACCACAAACCCTAGGGTTTGGCGGCGGTTCCGGCGGTCACAGAATTGAGTTAGGGTCTCGTTCTTCTAGACTGTCCATAGAATCACCTGCATGATTTTCTGAAGATTTTAAACTTGGAAAAATCCAACTCTTGGAAAATTTCCAGCGAAGAAGAAAAATGGTTTCTTGATATTCATTCGAACTTTTTAACGTCATCAAGATAACCCGAAACGATGTTAGAATTACGACTACGAAGCACTCCGAATTTCCTTTACATTAAAGATAACATCACATGCAATCTCAGTAAAAACAAGGAACACCTGAAACACCAAACCCCGGAGACCAGAGCACCAAACAAAAACGAGGCCCATAGCTCACCAGAAAACCGGTGATGCCGGTCTATTGCAGGGTCTTCGCCGGGTCAAATCTGGTGAGAGGGGGTCGTTTTTGTCTAGTGTTCATACAATACAATAAAGAGCACTCCGCAACTGCTAAAAAATTTTTTAGAGGCTCTGAAAATTTTGACAGAAACTGGGGTTATGTTTCGATTGTTTCAGAGTTGTTTCGGTTTCGTATTTCTAACTTCGTCAAGACAACTCCTAATACTCTAGCTCGGCTATGATACCACTGTAGGGTTCTTTGGCACTACCACAACGTCTTGAAAGGCATCAAACATGCCGTATTTTAAAATTTCTAGTGTGCCAAAAAACCTAACCAAGGATCTAGTTAGAGTTTTAGGAGCTAACTAGAATGTACACAACTTTACATAGAAAGTGAACAAGGAATACAACCTTTATAGACCGGTCCTTCACTTCAATAACTCCGTGTAGAAGTCCTTTCGCTCAAAGTAGTGATCTTCCGGACTTAAGATAGGCTTCACAAAGCGAAATGAACGAGCATGCTTGAAGTCTTCGAGGCCGAAGATGATCTACGTCGAGGAGACTCTAACCCAAGCTATCTCTTCACTAATGAGGGATTAGTGAAGCAAACACCCTAAACTAAATGGCTAGTCTAGTAGAGGATGATGAAGTAGGATTTTTGCTCACTTTAGATTTATTTTTCTCACTAGGATTCTTCACCTCCTCAAAACCTAGAAAGCTTTTTGGAGATGAAGAAGAAGATGAAGTGGAGAATGAAATGGTGAATCAATCATGTGAGAATAGCAACCTGATTGATCTCAAAAACTATCTATTAACCGCAATCAAGAACGGCGTCGCATTGCAGCTAGCCGGTGAGTACGGGTCGGTCCATAGGGATGTTGTGAATTTCCTAGTCGCTCAAACGAGTTAATTCCGATGGGAGCCGGATTGATTATTAAATCTAAAAACTAAATTAATCTATATCTAAATCTTGCTAGGGTTAGGTCTAGGTTAAGTTTGGAAAGTCAATAAATCTCACCGCTTTCTATACCCATATGATGATCTAATTAGGTGTTATGGTAAATATTAATAGAGGGGATTAGAATGATTGGGAAGATTGTTCTTCCTCTAGATCCTTGTCATTCCTTTCTTAATCTTTACCCTAACCTCCATGGAAAACCTTAAAATCCGGGCTTTTAGACTACGGTATCACCGCTACCTCGTGGGTAGAGTGCCGTAGGAAGCGGAATAAGAAGGTATGCATGGAGTTCTATTGAAAATATATGACGGGCAAGAAAGGGGATGAGAGATTTTCGTCTCTCAAAACTTCCCCAAATCTAACCCTAACAAGCGAGGAGACTACTCACTCATTAGGGAATTAAAATACATTTATCTAGGGCAGAGAATAAAAATTACCTAGGGCAAGAATTGAAATCTAAACTAGGACAAGGAATTAAATCTAGTTACAGATGCATCTCTCCAATCATCAACGCAGGGTTGTCAGATCTGAATTCATGAATTAAAAAGAAACACCGATGCTCTCCATGAAGAATTCTAAAATTTATTAATGAAGGAAGGCATGAGAAATTACAATGATTAGAGTTCCTATTTATAAAGAATAGGAAACCCTAGGTTACATTTTGATCCGCATGTCTAAATTTACAAAAATAGCCCTAGGTCAACTTTTCAGCACCGCTAAACATTTTGGTAAAAAGTTCTCCGTGTACGGGCACCATATGGCCGCGGAACCGTGGCAATAGCAGGCTTGGGCCGCGGTTCCGCGGCCCATTAGTGAGAACAAAGTATGAGATTTTGTGGGCTGCTTCTTGGTTCTTTGGATATTTTATTTCATCAGTTCATTTCTCTGTTTGGCTTCTGATTATTCTCCAGATCTCCAGTGAACATTTGTAGCGGACTTTTTAACCGTTTGCCTTGACATTTTGGACCTTGCACTGCCTTGTTGATTGTGAACTGTTCTTTGATGTAGGCTTGATCAAGAGTCCTCTGTTTGTTGGTCAAAAGTCCATATTTTCATTGTCTTTACATTGTTTTCACTGTTTCCTGTCCAAGAACCTGTAACCTGTAACATGTAGCAGACATGCGTCAAAAGTACCTGTTTATTTATAAAAAGAATAAGAATGGGGAATATAATAATGCAATATTCTGGTGTGAACAAATACCCCCAAACTTATCTTTTGCTCGTCCTCGAGCAAACTTATTTTTTATTCACTAAAATCCTAACCACACTTTCGCAGGGAAACGCGATTGCACTGAGCACGTGCAACAAGCCGTTAAACCTCTAGGTGTCCCTAGTAGGAGGAGTGTTGTCTCCTGAGGGTTTTCAGCGGATTACACCCACAAAATCCTATCAATTTGGCTTTTCGACTTTTGTTTTCCAATTAGGTTTTCTAACAAGGAATTCTATTACCTTTTGACTCGCAAATTATCCACCCATATTCTTCACACTTCCTTATTATTTAACTTAAGATTATATATGTTATGTAGACATACTTAGCTTACGGCATTTCTTAAGTTTTCCTTCTAAGGTTCCATCTCCACTTAGGAATTTCTATCAACTCTACTAAAGATACAAGTTCTATTCTTCATTCCTCTCTCTCATCTAAATTCTAATCACTTACCCCCACGTGTCTGTATAAATCACCCCTACACTTGGAAATTCAAATCAAGCAATCATGCTCTCGTCCGTTGTCCAAAGTACTTATTAATTAGTGAACTTTTAATTGAATTTCGCTTACACATCCTTCATGCGACCGTTAATACTTCTTGAGGTACCAACAACCGATTACAAAATGCGTTAGCACTTTAAAGCGTACTTCCTAGTTTTGCAACACCCAAGGCTTTAGCAGTGACTCCCAAACCAGTTGGTCTAAGGCACTAGGTGATGAAGCACCCTTGCTAAATATTTTTCTATTTTTTTACAGCCTTAAGTAATCACAAAAACCAGTGTCCATTTTTTTCTTTATTCACTTTTTTTCTTTTATTTTCATTGTACTAAGGACTTTAGACAAGAGCATTTCAAGGTCTCTTCTACTATTCCAAGTTTCAAGGTGCGTGATTGTGCAAATTGTAGGGTATACATTTTCAGAATCTAGACTTAAGCTAGGAACTATTTTTCAAACTTATACTCTAATAAGAACATCAATACTCTTCCCTCATTTTGACTTAGCCCAAGAAGTGAACCCAAAATTTGCCTATTTCTAAATAAACTACAAGGCATATACTTTCTACCGTTAAACTTTAAGGAATGTTATCTTTAGGGTTTTTAATTCACTAAGTCTAAAATCTAGTTGTTCCTATCCAGTTAACCTATTTGTCAAACTTAAGTCAAATATGGCCAAAATTAAATACAATTATTTTTATAATTTTTGAAATTTTTTAAATTTTTATGGGTTTTCAAATAAATATGCAAATGCAAAAATATGTACAAATGAATGCGAAGGAAGAAGACGTACCGAGCATACCCCCAAACTTGAACTTGACAGTGTCCTCACTGTCATGCTAAACCAAGAGGGTCAAAAATGCCGGTACTCCCCTGTTTATTTATTTATAATTTTTTTTTTAATGTTTTGAAATTTTTTTTAATTTTTGTATAGAAAAAGAAAACAAAAATATATATACATATATACAACAAGGTTCCCCCCTAAACTTAAGCTTGGCCTTACACAAGCCAAAGGTTAGCACCAACCATTCAAAAATCTTATCGCGGAAATGGTATAGTTGTTGCAAGAAAATGAGAAGCACGCGAGACCGTGTGGAAAGAAGAATGGTAGAATATGGTCTCAGTGGGGGAGAAGAATGGCGAAAAGAAGAAGGAAGTGGAGTACGATCTTGAGGGTGTAAATTGAGTGAATAAATTAGCGCAATATGTGATGACCGATATGTTATAAGCGATTGCGCTAACCTATCAACCCGTCGGGAAATGGGGTCAAATCCCTCAAGATTCGTAAGAAAATATGGGTACGCCGAACTTGGTATAAGAGATGAAAGCGTAACGGTTATTTGTTCGGTCGGAACAATGGGAAAGACGAAAGGGAGTGAATTAGCGATAGTATCTTTCTCACCGTAGTAAACTGTTTCGAACTTGAAAGATTCCATTAATGGTTCGAAACTACTATAATCAACCGAGTCTGATGGCCCATCTGAAAATGTAAAGGACTCAAACTCGGGTGGTGAGTCATCAACATCGTCTGAAAAAGCGAAACACTCGTAGGTGTCATCGTCTGTGAGAATTGTGTCAGATTCGATGGAAAAGGTTTCAAGCTCACAGTCTTCAAGCGGGGTCGGAATGATGGGAAGGAGGGAGGGTGATATAACAGTCAAAGGTTCAGGAGGATGAATTGGAAAATCAGACACATCAAACAAAAATGATTCAACCTCAATATTATCCTCAAGACTCTCCTCAATACTATCCTCAATATTCAACTCATCCATGTCATTATCATCAAAATCTAGACGCATATGAGATTCGGGAGAAACATTTAATGACTCGGGATGATGATTTGAACATAAAATTTCAAGCAAATCGACAGGTTCATCATCCGAAATATTCCCGGCGTCTATATCCTCAATCAAGTGAAAATCAATTTCTTTAGACACCTCATCAAAAGCATGGATATCTATCGATTTAGGTTCTAGAGTGGAGGTGTAAAGATCGAAAGGATTAGGTGCGGTTTCACTCGAAAGGGGTTCCTCACAATCTGGCAAATCAAACACTACAAAATCACACAACTCATTTTTATTTTCAACAGGTGAACTATTTAGGGCAATCGATGGAAAACAAGAGTTGTGGGCTTCAATTGGGTAAGGGTAGGTTTGATTTGAAAATCCTCTCTCATTCTCACTCTGTCCAACTGCCGCCTCATACATTGAAAAATTTGGAGCTAGCGGGACACTAGCTACCGGTTCACTAGGTTGCATAAGGGCGGCCATGGACACTTCCACATTCCTCATCGTTTTGTTTGTTGCTGCGATATACGCCTCCAACGCCTCTTCCAAACTAGACTTTGGTGGTAAGGGGGTTTCGGTAAAAGATTCAAAATCGTGTGAATATGCAAAACTCCTTAATGGCTGTGTAGAATCAATGTTTAGTGAGGGTGGGAAGGTCGGGTAGGACTGGTAGGAAGTGGGTGATTGGCCAGGGGTAGGGTCAACATATGGATAAAAAGGTGAATAGTCTTGTGGATCCCTAGAACTAGATGAGTGGAGAGGGGTGAAAGATCGACTGCGAGATTGAGCAATATGCTCAGCAATGGACATCGGCTTAGAAGTTACAGCAGGACTTGGAAAAGTGGTGTCAACATATGGAGGTGGTGAAGGTTGACTTGGTTGAAACAAAGTGGGTTGAAAAGTCAAACTGTTTCTCTTAGACGCCTCTATTTGATCTTTCAACGAAATTTTTGGCAAGGAAGGATCGTTTTTAAATTGACCGAACAAATTGACGTATGACGCAAAATTAAGGTCGGGATACTAAAGTTCGGCTAATGATTTATTGTGTGGGGTACCCATGTTAGAAGAAAGAGAGAAAGAAAGAAAGTTTGTTGGTGCAAGGATTTATTTGCGGCAAAAGTTTGCAAGTTCTTGTAATAAAAATTTTCCTTTTTCTTTTTCTTTATTTGAAAATTTTTGCAAAAATGATTTTTAATTAAAGATATGCAACTGAAAATATATTACCTGCAATCAGTTATTATCTTAAGCATATCACAAGAATCTTTATTTAGAAAAAAATTGTTGCAAAAAGATATTCGAGAAAAGATATGCAACAAAAAATATTACTTGCAATCAATTTTCATTTCAAGCGGGGCCCAAAAATCCTGCACAAAATTGTTATTTGGAAGGGGAAATATTTTTATAGCTCACGGAATCCTGCAGGAATTTTCAGAAAAGATATTTCAAAAATTACAGAGGAGGAACAGAAGATCTAGCAGAAATTTTTTTAGAAGAAGATGTCACCAGCGCGCCGCCCTTCCGCGGCAATAGAGGGTTAACACTGCGGTTTCGCGGCGGGGAAGTCGGCACGGATCCCTAAAATTTTTGTAGCGCACTGAGTCAGTAAGGTGGCCGCGTTTCCGCGGTCTAAGTCTGGTTTCGGCCGCGGAAGCGCGGCACGTTGAATGACTCAAATTTCCAGAAAAATTCTACTATTTTGTTTTTGAAATCCTTCTCTGTTCTGATCTCCTGATTTCTGTTTCGCCTTCTGGAAATTTCCAGATCCGTCTCGATTGTTCCTGCAAGATTCACACAACAAAGTACCATTTCCAAAAAATAACAATTGACATATTTTTATAGTTTTTGGATTTTTTTAGATTTTTATGATTTTTTTTAATTTAAGATTAACCCGAAATCGCAAAAAGGAATTTAACACGTCATCCCCAGAAACGGCGCCATTTGATTGAGAGAAGTTTTGTCGATCAAAAATATTTACCACAATCAAGAACGGCGTCGCATGAAGCTAGCCAGTGAGTACGGGTCGGTCCACAGGGATGTGTAAATCTCCTTTAAGTTCTTACGAGTAATTCCAAATGGTGTTTGGATTTATAATTAAGCCTAAAAATTGAAGTTGTATGATACTAGGATTAGAAACTTGCTAGGATTAGGTTTAGGGAAAATTTGGTAAATAAAGATCTACATCTCTTTCCATTGCCTTTAATTAAAGATTTCATATTAGTGTTATGGTAAATCTTAACAAAGGGGATTAGGATGATTGGGAAGATTGATTCTCCCTTTAGATCATTGTCCTTCCTTTCTTAATCTTTACCCTAATCTCCATGGAAAACCTTAAAATCCGGGCCTTTAGACTACGGAATCACCGCTACCTTGAGGGTAAAAGTGCCGTAGGGAGCGGAATAAGAAGGTATGCATGGAGTTCTAATGTTCATAAAAGTTTGGCAACGAAAAGAGATGAGAGATCTTCATCTCTCAAATCCTTCCTTATTCCTAACCCTAACAAGCGAGAAAACTACTCGCTCATTGAGGGGATGAAAAAAGACATGATTTTATTAAAGAGAGAAAACATCGATTGCAAGTTAATAAAAGCTAAACTAAATTAGAATAAGGCGAGAAAATAATTTACCTAGGGCAGATATGAAAAACTACAACTACTGCAAGGAAAATAACCTACTTACTTTTGATGCTCTCCATGAAGAATTCTAAAATTTATTAATGAAGGAAGGCATGAGAAATTACAATGATTAGAGTTCCTATTTATAAAGAATAGGAAACCCTAGGTTACATTTTGATCCGCATTTCTAAATTTACAAAAATAGCCCTAGGTCAACTTTTCAGCGCCGCTAAACATTTTGGTAAAAAGTTCTCCACGTACGGGCACCATATGGCCGCGGAACCGCGGCAATAGCAGGCTTGGGCCGCGGTTCCATGGCCCATTAGTGAGAACAAAGTATGAGATTTTGTGGGCTGCTTCTTGGTTCTTTGGATATTTTATTTCATCAGTTCATTTCTCTGTTTGGCTTCTGATTATTCTCCAGATCTCCAGTGAACATTTGTAGCGGACTTTTTAACCGTTTGCCTTGACATTTTGGACCTTACACTGCCTTGTTGATTGTGAACTATTCTTTGATGTAGGCTTGATCAAGAGTCCTCTGTTTGTTGGTCAAAAGTCCATATTTTCATTGTCTTTACATTGTTTTCACTGTTTCCTGTCCAAGAACCTGTAACCTGTAACATGTAGCAGACATGCGTCAAAAGTACCTGTTTATTTATAAAAAGAATAAGAATGGGGAATATAATAATGCAATATTCTGGTGTGAACACAACCGTAGTGAGATAATATCTCATACTAACTCTTGTAGAGTCTAAACCATGGTTTAAGATAATGGTTGGGTTAATAAATATCTCAAGTGAGACAAAATTAGCGGACTAAGTCAAAGATGCTTTAAGCTTCTCCAAGCTTCCAAGCATGACAATTTCAAACTAATTTTGAATTTCTTAAAATAAATAATAACCCACCATTATGATATGCATGGTGTGAGTCTCATACACTCATGTTGCATATATAAACAAGCATGACACAATAACATATATCACATATATGTTATTGTGTCATAAGTGAGAAAAAGAAATATTTAAGTGAGCTAATATTAGTTAATGTATATTAATATATCAAATATATATAATTATACATCAAATTATCAAATCAACACTTGATTTAATAATCCGGCTATATCACATATAACCGACCAATATCATATATATCAACTTATCGAATCAACACTTGATTCGATAACCCGGCTATATCACATATAACCGAACGATACTATAAATCGCGAGATCAGGATACAAAATCATATACACGTGTCAATCTCAGTCCCGCACATATCACATATGTGCTCCTACTTCGTTTCGCCTGTGCCAGGAAACCACTGTGTAGGACTCTAAAGACTCGTCAATATACTGGCAGTAGGTGGTGATCATATCAGTCACCCACAAGCCATCAGCGGTCTGCTAAACGTAACGGCCACCCGGGTATTGAGCGATCAGAAGATCAACAAGCAAGTCTGCTCATACTCCTGCGAATCCAATAAGTAACACTACCGTACAGTCCGGTCTCTTCATTTGATATGTCGCATATCCAGCCTGGGGGGTGGTAAAACGTCAGACTCCAATAGCCTGATAAGTCATGCCAATGTGAGGCCCATAACAGTTCGAGAAACTACTGATAACACTTACCAGAAAATCTCGGCAACCCTGGCCAGGAATTTCCTGTTATGGCCAATCGAGCATAGCACAACATCAACCCCCAATACCGGGAGAGACGAAATCCCCTCGCATCGCTCATTGCCTCCATGTGACTCGGGACTGTACCCAAAAACCACCTGTTTGCATGACTCAGTAGAGCCGTGGTAGGGTGGAAATCAAGTACAGTGGGAGATACGCAAGACTCTATGACGATCTCGGGTCGATAGACTAACCTGTACCAGTGTCACCAGAGAACTGCTATCTGACATGAGGTATAATACCATCTACGAGTTCTCGGCGAGTCCTGTTCAGTGTACCCAGTCTCCCCTGAGCACCCGTATACTTTCTCTGATGTCAAACACCAATGGATGTGGGATCATCCATCGCCCATCATATGGGTCAAGAAGCGTATACGCTAGTCTACTCTGGAATATCGATGCCCCGTCTCGATACTCCCATGACTATGAACAATTAAAGGATGTACTCACAGACTACCCAGATCCCACCAGTATGATCTCTATCATAATCCTAAAATTCAGGTACACATCCTAAGGGCCTTATCAACATGTAACAGAAAGACAATCAGTATACATGTTAAGATAAAGAGCAACCAGATAGCATACTATCATGTCGAGCAAGAAAGTCCTCCCTATATATGCCCCAGCATCCACTATAATATACATCATATGTACAATAATGGTTTCTAGGGCATAACTAACAAAAACGATAACAAACAAAAATATAAAACACTTGCAAAAAAATTATTTGGTGGCGACGCAAAAAATCCTACACAAAAACAATTTATTGAAAAGGGGGAGAGAGTTTGCGTAAAGAACACTGCAGAAAAAACAGTTCAGTGGATCTTAGAAGGCATTTTTAGAAAAAAGAAGTACTCACCAAAAATTTTGGGCACCGAGTCAATACTTTGACCGCAGAACCATGGTCAAACACATGCAATCGCCGCGGAAGCGCGGTGGTTTTAGAGAATTAGATCTCCAAATTTCTGCAGTGTGCTAAAATAGGTCTTCTCTTCTGGGTTTTTGCCTTTGGTACTTGATTTGGTCACTGAAATTTCTCCAGAATTTGGTACGATTAGCCGCGGTTTCGTCTTGATCCGCCGCGGTGTAGCCGCAAGATATGGGTCTAACTCCCACGACTTTGGCACTGAACTTGCTCTTCTCCCTATCCTGCACACCCGCACAAAAAGAATAAAAAAATAACAAGATAATTTTTATTGTTTGTTTGTTTTTTATTCACAAATTAACCCAAAACAACAAAAAGAAATAAACTACCGTCTCCCCGGAAACGACGTCATTTGATTGTTAGTTTTGTGCCATATATTCTATATGTTCTATTTACCGCAATCAAGTCGGTTTCGCTTGTAGCTATCCGGTTGAGTACGGGTCGATCAACGAAGAGATGGAAGTCTTTTTCTTAATGTTTTAATGAGTTAAGTCGATTTTTTGTTCAAATTTTTTCGATACTAACTATGTATTTGATATGTATGTGAATGGAAGTTTGTCAAGGTTAGGATTAGATTAGTTTGAGTTAGATGTTCGCTCACTTCATTCAATTGCCTCTCTTGATATTGATGTTATGGTAATCAGTAACAACGGGGATTAGCACGACTAGGAAGGATACTTGCGAGTATAAGCTAGGCTTTTCAACGCTTAATTTATTACTTTTGGTGCTTGTTCGTCCGTTCTTGGCTCTTAGCCATAACCTCCGTTCAATCCAACAACAACCGATCTCACTAGGGTGTCACCACTATCATAGAGGATAGGGTGCCGTAGGGAGCGGATTGTGGTTGAATTGATGGGAGTTCAGTTCAAGCTGTCGAGCAAAGGAAAGAGTGAGAGAGATTTTCTTCTCTCAAATATCCCTTATTCTACCCTAATAAATGAAAAAACTACTCACTCATTATATAAAAAACAAAATAAAAAACAAGTAGAGAAAATAGAAAGAAATGGGGTAGAAGATGACAACTAGCTACTTGGGACCTCATCTAGGCAAGGATCACACTTGAGCATCATGGTTTCAAAGATAAAAGAAAAGAGAAGAAGAAAAAGAATAAATAAAACCAACAACTACTTAACAAAGAAAAGAACATGCAATTGATAAAATCTAGTTAACAATTGAACAAGACATGCATAAAAAACCCTTTCCGCTTCATTTATCATCCACTCAAATTCTCTCACTACAATTTTGATGGAGGAAAGATAAAAAAGAAGTTTACACTTAAATTCTAACTAAAACTAATGAAAATATACATCCTTTGCTTGGCTTTGATCTGAAGTATTTATAGGCAGTGAGGTGAAAACCTTTGGGTATATTACGAGCCTATGTATAATTACAAAACCACCCGTGAAATTTGGTCGCAGTTTGCCACGACATGGCCACGGTTCCGCCGCCTATAGGCCCTAATAACCGCAGTTCCGCGGTCCTTTAAGGGAATTGGGTCCTCCATTTTCTTGTGATCTCTTGTGTTGCTATATTTTTCTGTTTAGTACACTTATATTTGCTGAATCATTTCAATTTACTCTCAGTTTTTCAACAATCCAAAAGATGAAAATGAGTGGACTTTTTGCCTTGATTTTCCTTGAGCTCCGCGCCGCCTTCTTGATCCTTGTGCTGCCTCTCTCGTGCTCAGTGCTTGTCCGAGACACGAATGACCTTTCCTCGATCTTATCTCCTGAACTGGTAGGCGGCACTTGACTGATGTAAGTGCACGGCGGCGCCCCGGCCGTCAATCCGAGGCCAAAATGCGGAAACGATAATTTACTTTAACTTTTGAAACCGGCACCACCGCGCACTATAAAACCCGGATCGTGCCATTAATCTAGTCCTAGCTAACAAAAGAACGGGGTAGAGAGATATACCGAGCGATCCGTGTCCTTCGGTCTTCTCGTCGTCGTCCCGATCTGCCGTGGAATCTCCGGTCTTTAACTCCTCGTCGGAAGGGCACCACTTCGCCGGCTTCTTTTACGGGCTCCCACCTTTGGACCGAGGCAACTCGGGCACGAAGTTGGTGAGTCGACGTGTCCAAGATTTGTTGTAGAATGAGTGTAGTGCTATGTCTCATAGGGGTTGAGGAAGTTGCCTTTTGGTGGAGAAAATGAAACATGAACCTTTTTAGATCAACTTGGGGATTTTTCAAGCATCAAGAGAACAAAATCCCCTTGCCAAAAATTTGGATAGCCCCATCAAAAAAGGTGGCCGGCCCTCTCATGTGTGGAAGTGAGGAATGGAGAGTGAGAGAGGAAAGATCAAGGGGTGGGAAAGCAACTAATACAAGCAAAAAGGAAAATGATTATCATATGAAATGATGATCACAATCCAATCCAAAACCACTCCCATCATCAACAACCATGATGAACCAAAAGTCAAGCCATGATGAAAAGAAGAAGTCAAATGGTGGAGGAATTATCATGATACAACAATATGCAAAGACCACCCTCCACAATGATTATTTGCACAATTGCAAATAAGCCCTCCTCCACCAAATTTCAGCCAAGAAAAGATACAAAGGAAAATGGCCGAAACGGAAAACAAACTGGTAACTTCGGAAAACTGATCCCGTAATAAATTACAGGAAAACCCCGCTACTATATATGCATACCCGCATTTGTATTCCGACCGAATGCAAATGCAATGAGACAAAATCTATACTTTACTATACTAGGATCCGGCTTAAACCAAAGCTCGCTAGTATAAACCGTCCGATCATGATCCGTGCAATACCGCACGTATCTGATCGAACCCTGCCATATCTCCATACGACCTCTACAGTGGTTCGCCCAAAACTTGAGAAACTGGTCTGTGGGGGACTCTAAAGACTCATCAATACTTTGGTTGTAGATTTAACCACTAGCACGTCAGAGGTATTAGCCATACGTGACGGGCTACCAGCTATTGACCAAAAGGGACGTCGATGAGCGAACTCATCCTGACACCCTACTGAGCCTGTCAGTGACAATATCCGTACAGTCCGGTCCGTTCGTCTATGAGCATCGCATGGCGGGCCTAGGGGGTTGGTAAAAGTCAGTCCCCCAAAAGCGGTACAAGTCGTGTCGGAGTGTAGCCCAGAACACCCTGAGATACTACTGGAATACCTACCAGTAAATCTCCTGCCTTGGCCAAGGACTTCGTGTAATGGCTCTCCTAGACACAGCGTGACCTCACCCCCAATACCGGGAGAGACGAACCCCTGCAGATCCGCTCACTGCCTCCATGTGGCTCGGGACTGTACTCAACTAAAACCTGTTTGCACGTCTCCTTTGAGCGTGGTAGGGTAGTAATCAAAGTACAATGGGAACTCATACGAGACAAATGACGATCTCAGGTCGATGAACTAACCTATACACATGTCACCAGGGAACTGCTATCTGACGTCAGGTATAAGACCAACTAGCAGGTTCCCGGCGAGTCATGTCCGGTGTACTCATAACCCAATGAGCACCTGTATACATCTTAGGCGAACCAACTGACACCAATGGCTTGTGAGACCGGCCATCGCCTTTCGTCGGGGTCTCGACTGTATACACTAGTCTACTCTGGAGTATCGATGCCTTGTCTCGAAACTCCCACGACTAGGGACCTTTTAAGGATGTGCTTATAGACTACCAGCTCCAACGTATATGATAGCCCTCATACTGCTGGCAGTCAAGCAAGAATCCTAGGGGCTCTATCAACGCGCAATAGTGACTTATAAGGTCACCTAAAGCAGTACACGATGATAAAGATAAACCAGATAGCATACTATCATCTTGAGTAAGACTGTCCTACTGGGACAGGTCCTCCCTCAATCATTGCAATCACGTGCCTGTGATCCAATAATTGACTCTGAGGGCACTATCTCCAACAGTCTTCCACCAGCACTCAAGGCTAATTATTGCGATGTTGCATACTCACAGCCCGTGTGATATCGAACACCCAACTCCTCTACTAATCAGTCTCACAAAACCTGTTTGCGAAACTATTGCGTTCGAGGAATAGCCTCAGTGAGTGGATCCGCCTTGATGTTTCTTTCTATGTCTTTCTATATCTCAAGTTCGCGGAGAATGCCATCTCCCGAAATGAGCAATACCTGTCTTAGAATATGTCTGGATGTCTGATGGGACCTAGCTTATAAATGAACTCCAAATACAAACTTCTTAGACTGTATCGTCAACTGAACTTAATCAGTATCCTGCGCCATCCTTCCCTCAGTATCCTCCTGGACCACCTGTCCAAAATACCGCCCCTCGTCAGAGGGAAAACTATAACTCTGACAACCACTCTGTCATCCAGGTCACCTTGGAAGCCTGGAATGAAAACTGTCTCCTAAAAGAGACTGTTGTTATCATATCCCTAGAACATCCACTTATGTTCTAAAACTGCTTCCGACCGTCTCTCCAGGATTGGATCAATATCAACTTATTGCATCTACTGTAAAAACAACATCTGGTGTGGTACTTGATATCTCATGATCGACTCAATTGCCTAAGCAAGTGATCTGCCAATCATGCACATCCCTCCCCCCTTTAGTCTGTAAGACATCTTTAGAGAGGGTGACTCCATCACCTGCAAGTACACTACCATGCCAGGAGTCGTCCATTCTAAAACTTTAGAATGTTGTCTAAGCACCCAGATTGGGAAACTACCCAAATCTAGATCTAAAACCATAGATCCAGTAACCAGAATGTCTGATACAATATCCAAGTCATTTGTGGAGAAACCACTGTGTGACAACCAAAGTATAACCGATCGTAATATAGGAATATCACTTCCTACTCTGTGTATGTCATCCAAATACCAGGATATCACACCTTACTACCTTCTTAACAGATCCATCCCCTATTCTGATGAAGTCAAACCTATGACTGTCACATCAGAAATAGATGATCTATCTCTGCTATATCTGCTTTGGTCTATAAATAGACATAAGCCACTTATGCACCAATGCTTCCGCTGCTCCCACTGACTACGACAACCCTCTGGCAGAGTCATATACACGTACACTTCTAAAGCTAGTCTAGAGCGACGCTATACTCATCCTCCTGCCGGGTCTCGCAGCCTGGAACAACAACAATGGCATGTCTGGGTAAACAAGAACCTCCTTGTCACCGTCCTTGAGGTACCGGAGTACCCCTCGGGTGCCTGAGGTTACCCACCATATCCGCGAAGTGGCGAATGGAATGTCAAACCAGATTGAATCTTTAGGTTCCTATCAAACTTTCAGTAATCGTTTGCGGTTCTGGAATCACTTCCAGTTCTACCATACTCCAACTACTGTTTTCTGAAAAAATCCATTTTTATTAAAACTGTGGCGAGTCTAGAACAATATCACTATTGATCTTCCAGATGGTAGAAAGTCAACCCTCGTCATAGCCTGGGTCAACCCACAAACAGCCATTACAGAAACGCGCCTAGAGTTATCCAGAGTCTGGTTTTAAGCATAAGCCAGACAACTCCCCGTACCTTAACATCGTTAAGATATAAACTGTTCTATATCTAATACAGAAACAGAGGCACGGATTTAATTGAACCTGATTCAAATCATGCAGCTGTCTCCAGTGCATGTCAACTAAATGGAGAGAGGCCGATCAGCATTACTCAACTTAGGAGTGCTTCCAATTATGAGTAATCTGAAAGAGAAGCAAGTTCTTTAATCATTACTATCAACTGAATACCCTACACAAGTATCTACATCTTCGATCAACTTGAAGAATCCCGATACTTGCAACACCTGGTTCTCTACTTTATCCATATACTTATAACTTCTCAAAACTTGGACCCTGTGTTTCTACGAAACACCTGTCTAAAAACTAGAGAAGTCATAAGTAAACCGAATATAGTACGAGAACCAACCCCTCTGTCCTCATGGACGCTGGACAACATACAATACTCTGTATAAGTCCCTTGAGTCTGATAACTCAATCCTTGTGTGTCGTAGGTTGAAAACTGTACTTATGGTTAAGAAGAATTACACCGTTGTTTAATGCTCCTTACCTAACCATCCACTGATATAGGTAAATGTCATCGACATAATTTCAAAAAAGTATATCTCACTCTATAAAAATAGACGTACAGATATATAAATTTGAAATTGGTGCATAACAACGGATATTCAAAACCAAATACTTGCCGTCCGGCAAACAACCCAGGTGACTTCCTCAAATATCACCAATTACAACGAATTCCGATATAATGAGGATGATCACCTAATTCCCAATAACTTACTCCCACCCATCATCTGTAAAACCATACAGATGTGAGAATCATACCTGGTAAATACATACCCTGGAGTAAGTTTCTAATCGGGAAATCAGTTTTCCTTTAATAGTACACAGTGAAACTGAAACATTGAAATGTTTCGATGGGGTATCCCGGTATTCCTAGTAATGCCTCTTCCATTATCCAGATTCACAACTGTAACCGTGTAATTCTTTGCCATCTTTCCAAATCCCTTTATATGTCTTTAGTCATTACCTTCTGCACACCCTCTTAGGCTAAATGGTTTTCTTCCTTCCCTACCGTTCGGCACCAGCCTTTGATTTGGAAGAAGACTATTCAATAAGAATAATGGGTGTACTGTCCTAATCCTAGGAGCACTCGCAATGCGAGAGAAGGTGAAGATAAAAGACAACCGAATAAACCTTATTCCTATTTCTCCTGAACCAGAATCCATCCCCGAACTGGAACAAGTTCCCTTCGAGTTCGTATATAACCATACGATGGAGTATCCAATAAACTGTGGATCTTCGTAGTGATATGGAGTGTTCTGGAGAAATACAAAGGTGATTTTAGGATTGGCGAAGAAATACTTGGTTTGGTCGTGAATATCAGTCGCAATTTACTTTGTCCTCTTACTAATCCCTTGATATGTCTTTACTTAATACCTTCTGTACACCATTGTTATGCTAATTGGTTTTCTTCATTCCCCATCGTTCGGCACCTACCTATGGTTTGGAAGAAGACTATCCAATTTGCGTAATAGGTGTACTATCTCCTAAACCAAGGAGTACTCGCAACCTGAGAGAAGGTAAAAGAAAAAGACAACTGAATAGTCCTATCCGTTTTCTCCAGAACCGGAAACCATCCTCGAATAAATTCCTTCGAGTTCGTATATAACCATACGATGGTTTTGTCCAATGGAAGTGGACGTTCGTAGTAATACGGGGTGTCCTGGAGAAAAGGGTAAAAGTAGGAGTGGTAATGAGGCTTGCAACTCTGACAATCCAAAAACCAGTGTTAAGAAGGTTCAGACAACTTGGTCACTGAGTCATAGTCTTAGGGTCGGGTCAATGGTCGCTGCCAAAGAGAGAGAGAAAAGAAACACTCAACGTGCACTCTAACCTAGATCAGAATGGTTTCCAATTTATCTAATCTGGAAACCTCCCACTGTACCGTCAAATTCTCCTCCAAACCTGAAAGAAGAATTAGTCGGGATCACCCGAGGAGTAAACCAACTCATCAGTGGGAATCGGGATCCAACTATCATCGCATGATAACGTGATGGAATCCGCTGACGTTATCACACTCCAGAAGGTATGCGCATATCTGGAAAGTTTCAGTTTCTTTAGAAACTCCCGATGTGATTTTTGCCCCATGCTCTGATGACCTTGGCGTGAGGTCAAAATATCATAAGTCATATGTCAAGTTCTTCCCATCATTATCCAGGTTAATTTGAACCCACCCGTACATACCCTTGACGTAGGCCAAAATAGTAGTACGACTGTCCCAAACCAAAGCATCTATCTATGCAACAGATAAATATTCGGCAGCTACCAATCACTATGCCTTGGCGTGAGGTCAAAATACATAGCTTGAATACTACCGAATATTTAACCGAAATGATGGAGGGCTACGAATGGTTTCTGGCGAAAACCTTTAACGTAATGAACTCGATATCGTTGAAGGAACTGGATAGCTTTATAAAAATATAGTGGAGAAAACCTTTGCTAAATAGGTCACTCCCGGTGAAGGGATCTCGGCTCTTTCCCCGTAGAATGAGGTGCAGGATATTCCAACTGAATACCACGATGCAAAGCAAAAGTAATCGGCTATAGTGAAGTTATTACGCTGACGCAAACTTCTGTCCAAGGGGTCACTCCCGGTGAAGGGATCTCGGCCCTTGCCTCGTCGACTGAGGTGCAGGATATTCCAACTGAATACCAATGTGCAAAACAAAAGTGAACGTCCTTGCAATAACAGCTTTTTGAAAAATGTTCCAACAACATCAGAATAGGTTTGTTTAGCTTGCATTGATCCGAATCAACGCAGTCCCATCAATTGATCACACCAATAAAGAACAAAAATAATGATGTACGTATATGCCATCCGCATTCGCCACTGGGTCCCGTCATTACCCGTTAGGTTACTTAACTAACGACAGAGCGGGGACTGGACTAGCGCGGATGCAAAACATATACAACATCTACTAGTATATATATCAATATATAATATTTCGCTCAAGACGTGATAAAATGCAACATCACAAAAATGTAATAAGTATCACAGAACAATACAGATATCTGGGATCCCCGGGTTTCATAGAGCCACTTCTGAAACCCGACGTTCCCCTGGTCGTGTGGATAGCCTGTGCAATGAAATCCTATACCCCTATGGGCGCGGCAAGTTACCCGCCAAAACCTGAAGCGAGGCTGCCCCCTTCAGCAACGTGAATGGACCACCCTGCACTTCACGGAATCCGGTAACTTGGGCACCCCTCCTGGGTCAACCTGTACCCCCTACGAGTGCGGCGAATAGCCCGCCAATTCTAGAGTGAAGCCCCCTACGTCTCAATGCCATGAGATGCAGGCTTGTTGCCCTCTAGAACCCGGCTATCCGTGCACCCCACCTTGGGGTAATCCTAGTACAAAAAGTAAAATATACATACAACGGGTTCATCGACCTCAACCTGGTCGTGCCCCAAAAGAATAATATACAAACAGGCAGTGACGGCAGTCCACATGTCGGACGCTCGCCCCGCAATATCAAATGTACATAATACAACCAAAACTGTACTATCATTGCATCCAGGCTATCCCCCACGACCAATCCGCAACATCATAGCACAACACAGAACATCAACGTGAATGTCACGTTCGCAAATCCGTCTAACTGGGCTATAGCAGTTAGACAGGATTTACCGATCATGTGACATTCACGGTCGCAGATATAATGTAAATACTGTGAACTAACATGTTTAAATATTTCGATCGATCAAATTTATCGAAGTGGGCCCCAAGCACTACTGTAGCACTCACAGAAAATCTGGGCCCAAAAAGAATATTCCAAAACCCCTATTTTCAAGTACAAGAGCCTCTGTAAAATTTTGATACGCTGAACAGTGAATCTTGCGGCGGAACCGCGGCCCAAGCATGGGTTTGGCCGCGGTTCCGCGGTGGTACAGTGTGTTCACGTGACCAAAATTTCACAGAACGCTTAGAATTTCCTGCACATCATTCTGCAACAACCTGAAAAAAATTTCGAGCCAAAACAAAATCGACAGAAACTGATGTTTTTGAAAACGCGGGTTTTGGAATTTTGTTCGATCGAAAGTGTAAACACATTAGATCAAGCTAGACTAGGTTAATGGCGTGGCTCTGATACCAATGTAAGTACACGGCGGCGCCCCGGCCGTCAATCCGAGGCCAAAATGCGGAAACGATAATTTACTTTAACTTTTGAAACCGGCACCACCGCGCACTATAAAACCCGGATCGGGCCATTAATCTAATCCTAGCTAACAAAAGAACGGGGTAGAGAGATATACCGAGCGATCCGCGTCCTTCGGTCTTCTCGTCGTCGTCCCGATCTCCCGCGGAATCTCCGGTCTTCAACTCCTCGTCGGAAGGGCACCACTTCGCCGGCTTCTTTTACGGGCTCCCACCTCTGGACCGAGGCAACTCGGGTACGAAGTTGGCGAGTCGACGCGCCCAAGATTTGCTGTAGAATGAGTGTAGTGCTATGTCTCATGGGGGTTGAGGAAGTTGCCTTTTGGTGGAGAAAATGAAACATGAACCTTTTTAGATCAACTTGGGGATTTTTCAAGCATCAAGAGAACAAAATCCCCTTGCCTATAGGCCCTAATAACCGCAGTTCCGCGGTCCTTTAAGGGAATTGGGTCCTCCATTTTCTTGTGATCTTTTGTGTTGCTATATTTTTCTGTTTAGTACACTTATATTTGCTGAATCATTTCAATTTAGTCTCAGTTTTTCAACAATCCAAAAGATGAAAATGAGTGGACTTTTTGCCTTGATTTTCCTTGAGCTCCGTGCCGCCTTCTTAATCCTTGTGCTGCCTCTCTCGTGCTCAGTGCTTGTCCGAGACACGAATGACCTTTCCTCGATCTTATCTCCTGAACTGGTAGGTGGCACCTGACTGATGGTGAGCGGAACCCGTATTTTTATCCATTTGTGGCAGTTGTCCTGAATTTGTCGTAGATGTTCGTGATTTGCATTATTTTGGATTACGAACCTGTAAGCTGCAATTATGTAGCAAACAGGGATCAAAAACACCTACCTATATGCAATGCGATCAAGAATGGGTGGTATAAAAGTGTAAAATTCTGATATGAACAACTGTGACCAAATATATTATTAATTTTTTTTAAAACTGAAATTTGTGCATCCCACACGCGCTACTTTCAATTACAACCAGCAATAGATAATAATGATATGATCAAATCTCGTGCAATTATAACAATCAAGAAGTAATATGATTAGAATCAAACATAATTATAAACAAAATATATACACCAAATGGTATAATCAATAAACCAATAAAATAAATGTTTGTATAAAAAAATCAATAATTTATGGTCGTTGGGACGATCCAGCTCTATCATCCCATGACCTGAACATACTCCCAAACTCGTCTCGTATGGCCTGCCTGATGGCCTCCGTATTCAACTACCTCAGCTCCTCGATCTGCGCCTGAAGCATAACCCGCACATTCTACTGCTCCACCCAATCTTGGAGTCGACGAATCTCCTCCTGCGATGCAGCGGCCGCATTTATCCGCGTATGGGTTACAACGTACTCGTGGATGGACGAACGCCTGGCAAAGTGTCGGTGGTCCCCGGGACCAACCACGTGCTCATAACCACCATGATGTTCGCCGGATATCGAAACCAGAACAGGGACAATGGCGGTAATCGAGTCGTCGGGGACAAATCCTAAGACGTCTGTCCTCTCCTGGAACTGGATCTATAAAGAATATATATATATACATACATATATATATATATATATATAAACGTGTTAATTTAAATGCAGTATCGACTTGATTATATGAAACTTACCATATACTCAGTCGTGCCCCTGTGTAACGTGGACCATCCCCTGGCAGCAGTGTAATTGGCGGGGTATTTCTTTTTCTGCGATAAAATTAGAATTTATTTCAATAAGTAATTTGCGATAAAAACATATATTCTTAAACGTCGAAATACTCACGAGCTGGTGCTAAGTGCTAGCATGCAACTACTTCTCTTGGATCGGGATAGCGCGTTCTTTGATGCCGTTGTTCCAGTTCTCTCTGTTGCGAACCGATGCCGTCTTGTAAATATAAAGAAAATTATATTATATATCAAAAAATATGATTTCATATTATATAATTATAATCTTAAAAATTTAATTTATACCTGAAAATCATCGCGCTCGTAATACGTGACTAGCAGTGGCCACTCCTCTATCGAGACATCCCGAAAAATGGCCTCCATCATCACCTCCCGCTCCTCCTCAGTCGCCGCGGTGAAGGGAATGTAATGATTCTTCCTTACTTCATATCAGCATCTCCTCTTGATAACCTGGCACTCGGATTTGACCCGGTCTATTGCTCGATGTGCATCAAACGGTATAAGAACGCCATCCTTGTCGATGACGATGATGAATCTGTAATGTCCCTGATTCTAAAATTACAAAAATTTGAATAAATAAGTGTGTGTGTGTGTGTGTGTGTGACGACGATTAAATTTAAATGTATAAAAGGGTATATGATCTCGTGGCCGCTGCAAAAAACTGCCGAACATAGTCGGTCTGGTATGGGCTCCACCTAATATGGAGCGGGTACTTATAGTAGGTACGGATCCCATCTCCCATGTAATCCCCCCCATTTGGTCGAGTACTCACCAACGACACACCTGACGTGGTCTACTCCAGTGTCCATAGAGCAGCGTCTGGGGCTGACATGGAGGAGGAGGGCCCAGTAGAACCCCTCGTCCTAACACTGGTGGAGCCTGAAAAATGATAAATATACGGACACAGTATTATAATATTCAGAGCATGTATATAGAATTTGACAAATTTAAATTGCAATTGTTATTTAAAATATTTAAGCAATAATGATTATACCGGACGTCCTCGGCGTGGCGCTAGAACCGACGCCAGACCCTATCCCGTCAGTACCATGCATGACTGCAAACAATAAACTGTTAAATGATTTAATAGAATTATTTTAATAGAAAACTAAAAGATGAATAGATAAGTATATACCATGTGCAGGAGGAGTGACTAGGATAGGAGCATATGCTACCTCGCTAATATAGGGTAGGCAGAAGGTCCTGTGGCACTACGGCTGCTTAGGATGGTGGGGGTCATGTAGTAGGAACGCCGGTAGGAGGGGCCATGATAGGAGGGACGGTAGGAGAGACTATGGTAGGAAGGGAAGTAGGAAGGTCGTCGGTAGGAAGGGCGCTAGTACGCGGGGCGCGGGTAAGGGTAGGCGCCGCCGCCGCCGCAGCTACTGACATCCCACCAATACCGTCTAGATGCCGTTTCCAATGACGTCTAGAGCCGGATCCACAGCCTTCCATCAGACCCTACATATTTATTCAAATATTAAAAATTTACTAATAATCATTATACAGTTTAAAATATTTAGTTCAATTATATTACCTAGAACGTTTGTTCGGTGCATTAGCTGAACATTCGTTGGATGGATTATCGAAATCTTGATCTGTGGCAATCACTTGGCCGATGTCACATCTTACTAACGTATTGATGGACGGTGCAGAATAGTTTGGATCGTTTGTACGTTCAATAGAAGGATTGAGACGTGTTATCGCCTCTTCCTCGTCACTCTCATCTTCAGAGTCACTCAACGTCGGCACATTATAATAATTTCTTAGTTTCCAACGACAAATAACACCCCAGTCGGCCTTCTTCAGGTCCCAAGAATAATATATTTGTGTTTTCATTGATGGAAAGATAAAATTATCGTATTCGTAGGCTGTTCGTTTGGTGTTTACCAAAGTGAGTTTGTATTCATCGACCATCATACCCCGTTCAGACTTGGTATCGTACCATCTTCATTGAAATGTAAAAAATGGGGCAGCCTTATGGATGTATGAGACCGCTATAATCTGCTCAAGAACACCGTGATAGGGATTTCCTTTGTCGTCGGAAGTTACGACGCCGCTATTTTGCGTAGCTCTAATGCGTTCCGTCCTTTCCATATCAAATTTATAGTCGGAAACCTCGTACCCGTTATAAAACATAGCTGCAATAGATGAACTGATTAAAAGGTCCTGGACCTCTCTATCAATCTTTTCATCATGATTCATTTGTCCGTCAACTTCTTCTCTACACCAAGCGACGAAAATGTGTCTCTGTTCTTCTTCGATTATGTCATCTGACCACATCGTATAATTCGATATCTTGAGTATAGTTTTGTGCGCACTATTCGTTAATTTAAAATTATATCGGTTAGATTATACTATATTTTAAACGGTTTAAATGGATGAAATTAGAAAAACTTACTCTGCATATTTAGCAAAACATTCGCTGTTTAGCAAGATGAACGCATGTAAACCACCAATGAGATCGTATGACATGTTTTTTAGCCTTCCTTCTCCAATTGGACCATCAGGAACACGCGGCGGTTTGTTCAGCTTCGTCCCGACATCGTCGTTCAGGAAATGAGCACAAAAAGACGTCACTTCTTCTAAAGACATAACCTTCCGCAATCAAACTTTCAGGGACGATACTTATTGCGGATATTGTTTTTTAAAGTTAATAGATATCTGTTGAAAATAATAGATATTGATAATCCACGATAATATTTTGCAATTTAAATGATTAATAATAAACATTTTTCATATCTCTCGATGGGATACATCCAATGGCAATGCACCGGATTGCCAATCTTGACCTCGGTTGCCAAATGGACGGAACAATGAACAATAATGTCGAAAAAGAAAGGTGGAGAAATAGTTTCGAGCTTGAAAGATCATAGGAATATCTTTTTGGAGCTCTTCTATCTCATTGACGTCCATATTTTTGGAACACAGTTGTCGAAAATACGTGCAAAATTCGTTAAGAACGAGACCAATTTCGGATTATACCGATACTCTAAGGCATAAAGGAAGAAGATGTTGCATCAATATGTGGTAGTCATGGCTCTTGAGTCCTACAATTTTTCCATTTTCTACTTGTACATGTTTGGAATTTGATAAGAAACCATCAGGGACTTTCAATTCTTTCAACACCAGCAAGAACTGCCGCTTCTCCTCTTTATCTAGATTGTAGATTGCTGGTGGGATCTCATAATTACCTGGTTTACCAGCCACAGTGTAACAACCCTAAATTCCCTGTACAACTTTCTGTGCAAATTTTTCAAAATTTAAAGAAAGGGGTACTTTTGCCTGAGCACAAGTTAAATATTTGTTTAGCTCTTTAATTACAAGAAGGAGCTTGTATCTCATTGATAATACCTTGCACTGCTGAACCAAGCCACCAGAGTTCAAATCCCATACCCCACATTATTTTTAATATTAATTTTTTTAACCTTTAGAATACCAAGGGTTTACACGTGCATATCTCACAAAACCCCCACTACACCCAAAAATGTAACATTGCCAGAGGATAGTTGAACCATCGGAGGGGATTTCGGCCGCCTGACTCGGCCGGAAATCGGCCAACTCGGCCTCGACTCGGCCGACTTAGGCCTCAGACCGAGTCACGGCCGAGTCGGCCGATTCCGACGACGACCACAACACAAAAATTGTGTCTTTTGGTGTCCCCTATACACATGCAAAATTTTGTCTTCAGACCATTTCCAGAGCTCTTTTAAAACCATAATTACTCTACTTTTAATACATTTTAAAAATATTTTATTACATTTTTCATTTTAACCTTTCATCTACCCTAACCCTAACCTAACCCTATAAATACAACCCCTAAACACCACCCCCTCACTCCAAAATTCTAATCAAAACTCTCAAGGAAACCCTAGTAAAATTGTGTACAATTCAAGCTAGCAAAGGGGCGAAGCTTCGGCAAAATTCCGACGGCAACCCTAGGAGCTTCCGGTGACGAAACGACGCACCGACGCCTCCTCCCGATTCCCCTTCCTCCCTTCTAAGCTCTAAGCCAGTAAGTCCCCTGTAAGTCGATGTACAACACCCCACGACTTGCGGGGAGGCGGAAAATTAAAAAACGATCTTGTTCTATGCATAAACATCGACTAACCGAGAATCTTTGCTAAACTATAACTAACAAGAAACCATAAAAGTGTTAACTACTATGATAAGTGATTATACCTAATGAACCGTGTCCTTCGTCTTTTCGTTCTCCATGTCCTCTCCGGCCTTCTCTATATAGTAGATGATCCACCCGAGAGCTTTACTTCAAGCTTCACCTCTAACTTGAGGTAACTAGGTTTCTTAAAGTGCTAATCTAAGTAACCTAGGTGATATAGAAAATGGTTAAGGATTAAGTAGTCTATTCTAATCCTTGGTCTCAACATATGAGAGGGGAGGATTAGGGTTTGAAGAGAGAAAGAGCTTGAGGAGAGAGAAAGTGAGCAAGAGAATGGAATGAGATAATGATCTCTCATGATATATATGAAGCATTATCATTATCAAGATAAAAGAAATAAATGATTTAACAACCATGCTTCATAAATACAAATGAGTGATTCATCTACATGAGTCATTAAGCATTTATGATGCATTAATGACAAGGATGAATCACACAAATGAGTCACTAATCTCATTTAATCCTTATGCCACCTTAACCCCAAGTCACCAACCTTCTAGAAGATTCTCGCGAAATTACGAGAATGCCCTTCCTATCCGTGAAAACACGGAAAAATTTTAGACTGTATAAATCCAATAATCGGATACTAGAAACTGGCTTAAACCAAAGCCGGCTAGTAAAAACTGTCTGGATGTCGTACGTGCGTAAACACACGTATGCGTCCGAACCCTTGTCGTAAAACCATACGGCCTCTATATCGTTTCGCCTGGAGTAGGGAAACTCTCTGTGTGGGACTCTAAAGACTCGACTACTACGCTGGCAGTGGGTTTAACTACAGACCGCAAGCGGCACTAGCTGTACGTAACGGTCCCCAGGTAGATGTCGATAAAAAGGCCGATGAGGAAACCCATCCGAACTCCTACTGAGTCTGATGTGACAATCTCCGTACAGTCCGGTCTATTCATCTAAGACTATCGCATATCGGGCCTAGGAGGGCGGCAAGCGTCAGTCCCCTAATAGCGGTATTGTTCCCGCAAAAAATTTCTGTGCAGAAGAGTCCAAGGTATCAAATGGCAGCGATACGCTTAAGGAAATGCGAACCAATACCTTCCGGCCTGTATTTTGATAAGTTCCCGAAGGAGGAACTCATAAATTCTGATGGTATTGAAAGCATCTCGAAAAACCCTTCGATTTGATATATTATGGGCCTCATAATTCATCCGGGATCAAAAGTTATGAGGCATCACGTGTCCACACGTGATGGACCTTTAAGAACCCCTTGGAAGAGTTAAAAGATATAATAAAAACACAGAAAAGACCCTAATGGGGCATCACGTGCTCACACGTGACCATGTGTCACGTGCAGACACGTGATGGGCTTTTAAAGCCTATAAAATACTGAATATAATTTAATTCTAAAAGTCAGAAGTTACCTCAATGAGGTATCACGTGCTCACACGTGACCAATGGTCACGTGTTGACACGTGATAGTTAAAACTGAAGCATAAACAAACGGCCGTTCAAGAACTCAATTGGGGGTCACGTGCTCCCACGTGACCAAGGGTCACGTGTCAGCACGTGACTGGTTTCGAAAGCCTTACAGTTAATAGAATTAAATTCTAAAAGCTTCTAAATCTTTCCAAATGGAAAAGGATTATGGGGACCGTTGGATTAAAGATCTAAGGTGATTAAATATCACCAATTTATGGAAAAATGCTAGACAAGGAAAGATCTCCCCAAATCTCACCGAAATAACAAACAGAATATCTTTTGGATTTAAAATCCAACGGTGAATAAAATTCATTGAATGATCTAAAGGATCATATTAATGATGAAAGTAAATCAAATCTCTCATGAAATCAAATCAAATCTTTCAATGAGAGATTTGCTAAACAAATTGATTCTCTTCCTTCTCCTATAAATAGGAACCAAGAAAAGAAGAGAAGGGATCTACTTTTTTGAGAGAAAAACAGAGAGAGGAGAATTTAATTCTCAAGAGCGAAGAAAAGAAAGGAGAATTTAATTCTCAACAAAGAATACCCTAGGTCAGAAAAGAAAGGGAATCAAAACTTCAAACAGAGAATTTAATTCTCAAAATCCAAGAGTTTAACTCTTATACAAAAAAGAACTTAGTTCTTCTTCTGGTTGAAGATCTGCACAAAGCACATCTCCCCATAACTTGAGAATTTAATTCTCATCGGGTCGAGATCCTGCCATGCAGATCCTAAACTTAGAAGGGGAATTGAGTTTTGAGAATTTAATTCTCCTAAAACAAAACTAGGGTTTAACCCTAATCAAGAATTTAATTCTTTTACATATCTGGGAATTTAATTCCTTTGAAAAGAAATCAGGGTTTTATCCTAAATAAGAATTTAATTCTTTCACGATAGGAATTTAATTCCTCCAAAATCATAATTAGGGTTTAACCCTATAAAGAATTCAATTCTTAAAAGATCTCTGTTCATGAAAAGAACTAGGGTCACGTGCCCCCACATGACCCTTGAAAAGATCCCCTGCAAAGAACTTTGAAGCATCACCTCACGTGCTCCCACGTGACTCCCAAAACGCAGAAAGAAAAAGCAAAGGAAATGAAAGCTTTGGACGCTCTCACGTGTTATCACGTGACCCCTCAGCAAATGCTTTAACAATTGGCGCACAGATCCCCATCACGTGCCAACACGTGATGCTCTAAAATAAAAACAAAAGTGTTTAACACTTATTCGCAGATTTGAGGATAAAACAAAGGAGAGCTGGCTCCACATTTAGGGCGCCCTCACGTGTCCCCACGTGACCCCTAACAAATCCCTTTAATATCCAATGGATGAATGCCTATCACGTGTCCACACGTGATGGCCAGGAAATGAAAAGTGTTTAACACTTAATTGCAGAACAAAATAAAAGGGATCTGGTCCCCCCTTAGAGCGCCCTCACGTGTCACCACGTGACCCCTAATGAGCATTCTAACAGACCAGGGCGAGGGCCTCCATCACGTGCTCACACGTGATGGCCGTCAGAATTAAAAGAGCTAAACACTGATCCGCAGAATAAAATAAGGAAAATCAGGGCGCTCTCACATGTCCGCACGTGACCCCTCCCTCCTTAGTGTTTAACACTAATTGGAAAACTCTATCTGCAGTGTTTAACACTGATTTCCTTAGTGTTTAACACTAATTGGAAAACTCTATCTGCAGTGTTTAACACTGATTTTCTTAGTGTTTAGCACTAATTTGGAAAACTCTATTTGCAGTGTTTAACACTGATTTTCTTAGTGATTAACACTAATGTGAAAACTCTGTTCCCAGTGTTTAACACTGATTTGCTTTAGTGTTTAACACTAATTTGAAATCTATGCTACTAGTGTTTAACACTGATTTGCTTTAGTGTTTAACACTAATTTGGAAGCCTCTGTTGCTAGTGTTTGACACTGATTTGCTCTAGTGTTTAGCACTAATTTGAACCCTCTGTTGCTGGTGTTTAACACCAACTGTCTTTTAGTGTTAAAACACTAACTTGATCCCAGTGTTCAACACTGCTGAATTAACGTTAGCCCAATTGGCTAAATGGCCAGAGGCAAAGCCTCTCCTTCAATGGACCAACAGGAAGCCAATATTCCAAACATGATTGGACTTAGCCCAAGATGGCCATAAGTCCTCAATTCAGATTTAACTGGGCTAATGGGCTCATACTATAATTAATTGGTCTTGATCCCAAATTGGGCCAAAGACTATTTAATCCACCCCGGTTCAAGGGTACATCTCTTCACTCCTTTGATACTTGGCATTGTAATTCATCAACGTCTTCAAAGAAGTGACGGGTCCCGATGACCATACATCAACACGGACTGTGGGGTCCTTAAACTCATGGACTTATGTGTCCTTAAACCAAGATACGGACTGTGGGGTCCTTAAACCCGCGGACTTATGCGTCCTTAAACTAACGGACTAATGCGTCCTTAAACACACCCATATAGACTGTGGGGTCCTTAAACCCATGGACTTATGCGTCCTTAAACTACCAATGGACCACTATGTCCCTAAACTGGAAATGGACCACTATGTCCCTAAACTGGAGATGGACCACCATGTCCCTAAACTGGCAATGGACCACTATGTACCTAAACTGGAACAATAGAGTCCAAATGCTCTTTTGTCGGATCTAAACGATCCCGTTAAGTCGATCTTAGTCCCAAACTGGACTAACGTATCCTTAACAAACGTTTAAGTTGATCTTAGCCTCAAATACGGCTAACGTATCCTTAAACCCTCAAACAGACTTTAGTCCCAAATTGGACTACAGGTCTCCCAACCAACTTTGGCTCAAAGGTACATCTCTGAACTCCTCTGACATCTGTCGTTGTAATCCTTCAACGTCGTCAGAGAGGTGACGGGTCTCGATGGCCATACATGCAATGGACCACTATGTCCCTAAACAGGAAATGGACCACCATGTCCCTAAACTGGCGATGGACCACTATGTCCCTAAACTGGAACAATAGAGCCCCCAAATGCTCTTTTGTCGGATCTAAACGATCCCGTTAAGTTGATCTTAGTCTCAAACTGGACTAACGTATTCTTAACAACCGTTTAAGTTGATCTTAGCCTCAAATATGGCTAACGTATCCTTAAACCTTCAAACAGACTTTAGTCCCAAATTGGACTATAGATCTCTCAACCAACTTTGGTTTAAGGGTACATCTCTGAACTCCTCTGATATCTGTCGTTGTAATCCTTCAACGCCGTCAGAGAGGTGACGGGTCCCGATGGCCATACATGCAATGTCGGATCTAAACGATCCCGTTAAGTTGATCTTAGTCTCAAATTGGACTAACGTATCCTTAACAAACGTTTAAGTTGATCTTAGCCTCAAATATGGCTAACGTATCCTTAAACCAAAACCCCAAACCCAAATCTAAGAAAATACGGATTTGGACTAATCCACGTCTTACGGGTGACAAAATAAATAGTCTCCGTATACAATCCACGGGAAACCACAAAAAAAAACAAACACCCACGACACGAAGTGACCATCTGGAGAAGGAGAAAGTTGTTACCGTGATGCGGTAGCGTAATTAACTGCAGGGGCTTGCGCCTCCAGGAAAGAGCGTCCCCACAATCAAAAACCCCTCAAGCGAGGGGGAATCTGACGAAGTCTGCTACATCGGCCGCATCCGTTTAAACCTTCGATACATGGTGCCATAAATCAACTTGGCATCTTCGGAGAGGTGGACGGATAGCACCAATTAGCATCTGCCCCGAATCTCAGGCAAGACGCCCATGTCTCGGCCGCCATTCGGAGGGGAACAGATTCTGTCACGCCCGGTAGGACCTTTTCCTCTTTCCACTCCACACTTCGTGTGTCGTGTTCGCGAACGAATCGCGGTTTACTGTGGTTGCCTGTGGATTCGAGGTACCAAGATTTGGTGTCTTGATCCGTGCAGAAAACAGAAGATCAATGGCTTCAAGCTGCACTGCCTGCAACTGCAACTCTCGCTCGGTCCTTGCTGGATGAGTGACTTATGGGCCCCAAGCGGCCTCCCTTTTCAAGATGCCAGTGGAGCAGGTAACTCAGGCCACCACTGGGTTATTCTTCGGGACCATGCTCCCACCATTGAGCTTCAATGCCACAATGACGTTGCAAGAATCCCCAAAGAAGTCGGTCTTTGATCGGCTTACCACTGCCGCGACCTCTCTCAACGGGTCGCCCAACTTCAATACCTCAGTTTTCAACAGATTGGGCTAGAGCGTCTACAAGCCCGCGATACCCGAAGTTGCCATCGCAAAGCGGATAGCCATCCCGGCTCAAGCGGACGAAATCATTGGAAAGGCTTCTCCTTCCAAAAAGTCAGTTTTTACAAGGATGGTCATTCCGGCTTCTGCTCCAGGCGAGGTCCTCAAAGCTGCTTCCTCTGCTCAGAGATCTGTCTTTGACAGATTAGACATTGCTTCTCAACGGGTGTCAGTCTTCGACAGGCCAGCACCAATAACGGTCTCTCCTCAAAGCAGGGGGAATGAGGATGTCATCCCTACGGCTGAGACAACTCCATCCACACGACACGCTCGACGTCGCCACTGGCGCCGAGTGAGGAAGGCTGGGGGCAACTCCCCATCTGGGATAACTCCGCCAACTTCAACGGTGGGGATCGATGCTGCTGTTCCAACCGAGAACAGCTTTGAATTGCTGAACACGGTGCGCAGAAACTCTCCTACTGCGATGCTGAAGAGAACTCTTTCACCTGTGGAGGATACTCCAGAGAAGAAGCTGGAGCAGCCCCCTCAACGGCTACCCTCTAAAATTTACAAGGTCTGGCGACAGATCCAGGAGTCGGTGATTGATCAAGACTATCTCCGCCGACAGAAAACGATGAAGGTGGGGCAGGGGAAGGATTACCCCGTCAGGCCACAAAAAGCAACGGCTACTTGGGCTCCCATTACAACTGCCCCCTCAACTTCAACCACTCAAAAGAAAAGGAGGCCGCAAAAATCCCCTGTGAACATGGTGAACCGTAAACGCGATGAGCACAAGCACCCCAAGTCTGGGGGCATGGTGGTGCACACTGTTTATATGGCTTCTAGAAAGGAGGAAAGCCGTGCTTCGATGGGTCACCGACCGCTCACCCGATCCGTAACGAAAGCCCAGGAGCAGCAACAGAAGCTTCAGGAGATGATGACTGCAATGGCCGCACTTACCGGGCCAAAAGAAAGCTCGGAGGAATCATCAGAGCAGCGTCATGAACAAGAAACCGACGCTGACTACCTACGCAGAGTCCTCGAAAAGAAGGACAAAGAAGCCGCAGAGCAAGCGGCTAATATAAAACAAATGGCGCTTCTCTTCCAAGATATGATAGGGATGATGATCCAGCAAGATCCTCCTGCTGAAGATCTTTCGATTGTCCTTGAAGATGACAAAGGAGAGACATCGAATCCTCCTCCGGCTCTTTCTGCAGCCAAGGAAGAAACCATTTCCAAGGCCGCACTGGATGACCATATAGCTCAGCAAATACGAGTTCACCAGGCAACTGAGGCAGCCGGTCAAGTTGTCAAAACGGGGCGACCCTATCCGGGCTGGTATGACCAAATCAGTTACCCGCCGGGATATACGATCCTGAAGTTCCATGTGTACAAGGGGACAAGCAATCCTCATCAACATGTCACTCAGTTCAGGGCTCTTTGCGGCAATACTGGAGGTTATGATAAACTTCTACTTCTCCAGTTCGTCGGTAGTTCAGCAGACACAGCTTTTGAATGGTACTCGGAGCTTCCCGACGACTCCGTCAAAACGTTTACAGAAATGGAGTTGCTATTCACCCAGCGTTTCGCGAGTGCTAGTGGACGCACCCCGATAACAGCACTGATTAATGCCAGGATAAGTCCAGGCGAAACGTGGGTCCAATACGCAACACGATGGCAGAACCTATGGTTGAAATGCGAACAACACATAGAAGAGGCTCCTGCAGTAGGCATATTTGTGGGTACCCTTGATCCGCAAGCGACCATCTCACAGTTCATGATGTTCTTCAAGCCGACCACCTTCCAGGACTTGATTGACAAGCTGGCCTAAATGGACTAGATGGGCCATAGGCCTTCCTCTTTAAAGACGGAGCCTTGGAATGAAAAGGGCAAAGGGAAAGCAACCTTCATCGCCAACGCTCGACAACAACTGAGCAACTTAAATCCGGTTGTTCACCAAAACAACGTGCGTCCACGCCCATCCCTCGAGGAGAGACTGGGACGTCCTTACTTGTTTCCCCAGGATAAAACGAGGAAACTGTTCGAACTGGCAGTGCGCAACAGACTCATCAATCTGCCGGATCCAAAACATCCGTTGCAGCCAGGCGATGTCAACAATCCCAATTATTATCCTTACCACCAAACGGTAAGCCACCCGATCGAGGATTGCTTCGTTTTTAAGAGATGGATCGAGGATCAGTACCTACAAGGAAAGTTTGCGCTGTCTGAGAAGTGGAAAGTAAACCCACCACAACCGCACACTCCTAAGAAGACAGACACACCGGGGGCAACTTGTTCTTTTGTTGAAGAAGCTCCATGGGAGGTCGTGCTTTCATCCAAAACCAAAAGGATGCTGAGTGATCTTCATACACGCCCGACGGTCAGATGGAAGAACCCGCTCGAACCTCAAATCATCGAGGGGATGCTGAAACCGCGCCCAATTCCAAAGATCGGTGATGATAGCCAAAGCGCTCACACTCAGCCGTCAAAGTCGTCGAAGAAGAAGACCAAGAAGCCCGTGAAGCCTAGTGACAAGTGCACGGACATGCAAAAGCAGATTGACGTGTTGGAAGAATACAATCAAAAAGCGCGGACTCCAATCACACGCCAAGAATTTCTCAGCCACGTCATTAAGGATGGAGATGATAACAATGGAGAAGACTCGTCGGATGAATCTGAAGATTATATGGCAAGCTTCCATGTGATCTCTCACTCGTTGATAAACGACGAAGGAGCTCCTTACACAGAGAAGCTGGGGGCAGATCCTGAGCCAGAACTTCTAGGACCATCAGACGAAATGATTGATGCATTCCTGAACGAAGCCCGTCTTAAAAGCAAAGCTGATCGAGAGCGCGAGATGGCCATATTCGAGAAAGCCAAACGCCGACGACTAGATGAAAGGGTCGAAACACTCCCACCGGATCAAAGTACATCCGCCGCAAATAAAAGCAGGTTCAAGATGAGGAAAAGATTCGCCAAAGCCATATCGATAGGAATGAAGCTCCCCTCTTTCAGAGGAAATTCTCCCACCAATATATATCTTGATGAAGCGGACATGCATCTTAACTTCTGCTTATATCATCAGAAGATTGCACACCCTACTGAAGAATGCAATGCCTTTAAAAACTGGTGGCAGGGATACGTTGCTCACCGGCAGCACGTTCAGCGATTGAAGCGCGAAGCTCGTCGGAAACAGAGCACGACAAATGAGCATATGAAAACTGCCGGCAACGGTTACATGGTTGACGGCAGAAGATCGCAAGCTCTCACCTTCGGGAGCAATTCTGAAGAAGAAATGACTCTCAGCCCTCTCTTCAAAGAATCCACCTCAGGAAAAGAGGAAGAAAAGAAGAGCTGTGAGAACGTTCAGCTGCGCAATCGCACGCTACCCGAAAAGAATCTCGGACCCGCAAACAAGGGATCGAACAAGAGGGATAAGGGGAATGGAAAAGCGACCTCCGTCGCCAATTCTCAACAACAACCGAATGACCCGAAACCGTTTGGTCGTCAAAACAACAACCCGCGATACCTCAATGAGAAGTTGAAACGTCCTTACCCGTTTCCCAGAGATAAAACAAAGAGACTGTTCGAGCTAGCGGTGTGCAGCGGACTCATTACTCTGCCGGATCCAAAACGTCCGTTGCAGCCAGGTGACGTTGACAATCCTAACTATTGTCCCTACCACAGAGTAATGGGTCACCCACTCGAAAATTGCTGTCTTCAAAGGCTGGATTGAGGATGAATACCAAAAGGGCAAATTCGCGTTGTCTGACAACTGGAAGGTGAGCCCGCCACAACCACATGCTCCGAAAAAGATGGACATGCAGGGGGCATCGTGCTCTTTCATAGAGAAAGCCCCATAGACCGAAAAGTCAGTAAACTAGAAATTCGCCTCAAATTTGGCAACGACGGACCGAAACGTCCTTAAACTAACTGTGGACCGCAATGTCCTAAAACTTGCAAATGACCGAAACGTCGTTAAATTACTATCAACCCGCGGCATCCTTATGCTGGCGTGGTAAAAGAAAAACGGTATGCCCATAAGTAAAATGGGCACGGATGAAAACCCGAAAGGGCTCCGTGAGTAAAAACAGCAGGGTTACCGGCGAGTCTTGTGAAAACCCGAAAGGGCGCAACCTCGTTAGAATAAAAAAAGAAGAAGAAAGAATAAACAAAAAAAAAGAGAGAGAGAAAAAGAGAAAAAGAAAACGGTATGTCCATAAGCAAAATGGGCACGGATGAAAACCCGAAAGGGCTCCATGAGTAAAAACAGCAGGGCTACCGACGGGTGTTTGTGAAAACCCGAAAGGGCACAAGCTCGTTGAAAGACACTTACAGGGTCCTCTCGACCTTGTAAGGAGAAGCCACCCGCGTGAGATCCTTACGACTCACAAGGGAGCAACACACTTAGGAATCCCCACGATTCCTAAGGAGAAATTACACTTGCGAGATGCTCACGACTCGTAAGGAGAATTCTCTTATGGGACCCTCACGGCTCATAAGATTTGAAAGTCTTAAGTTACAGAGATCTGAACCTGTTCTTAAGCAACCCCTACAACCTTCGATACTGCCCTACAAGCGGCTCATACTGACCCTTGTATACAATCCACGGGCGCGAATAAACATTTCCCTGACTAAGTCCCACCCGTGGCTAGCGATATGTCCATATGGTAAACAACCCTTGTAAGTCCTCTCGACTTATAAGGAGAAAACCCTTTTGTAAGATCCTTACGACTTACAGGGGAACATACACTTAGGAATCCTCATGATCCCTAAGGTGAAAACACACCTACGAGATCCTCACGACTTGTAGGGAGAAATACCTTTGTGAGACCCTTACGGCTCATGAAGACGAAAGCCTTGGTCGACAGGATCTTAACCCTGTTCGCTAAGCCACCTTTGTTCGACATCGACGGAGGCAAATGATGATTCGCTCCTGGCAATATCCCAGTTGTAGCGATACTGATGCCTAAACCGGTATCAAATTCCAAGTCCTTTAACGGCAAATGATGATTCGCTCCTGGCAATATTCCAGTCGCAGCGATGCTGATGCCAAGATTGGTATCAGATCCCAAATCCCCTACTCGTGAAAAAAAAATCAGCGAGCCAAAAAAAATGCATACGAAATAGCCGAAATAATGGGGCAACTTGCAAACAAAATCAGCCAGTAAAAATGTATGCATGCAAAATAGCCGAAAAGATTGGGCAACTCGCAATAAAAAGCAGCGAGTAAAAAGAAAAATAGCCGAAATGATCGGGCGCCGTGAAAAATAGCCGAAATGATTGGGCAATCGCGATTTTCGCGATATAAAAAGCTGAAATGATAGAGCATCGCGGAAAGAATAAAAAATGATGAAAGAATGAAACTTTTTGCCCTACAGGTGAGATCACATCGATCCCTGTATACAATCCAGGGGCACAAACAAAGAGGGAACCATACCTTCCCAACAGGCTCCGCCAGAAAGCGAAGCCAAATCTCGACGGTTCATAGACAACCCAGAGACAACCTCGACATTTGTCGCAATATCGCAGACATAATGTCAACAGACGAAGCAAAAGGAAGATCCCGAGCTTCAGGGTCTCGACGTCAACATCGACAACCTAGAGATCACCAACGACGTTTCTCCTCACTCCAACCAGATGCAGACGTGACGTCAACAATCGACTTCAGAGTCGCAACGAAGCGGAACCATGGCAAAGTCCCTAGTTCCAAATCTCAATGGCCACATCTACAGCCTGGAGACCAACAACGGCGTGCCTCCTCATTCCAGCAGGACAAAGATGTTACACCATCAAGCGGAGTGATGGAAAAATCCCAGCTTCACCTCAGCGTTCGTCTCGTTACAGCAGACGCAATGTCAACAACGGCGTTCCTTCGCAGTCCAGCAGGATGTAGATGCAACGTCAACCAAAGACCCCATGATCAGTAAAGCGGAGTGACGGCAAAATCCCAGCTCCACCTCGACGTTCGTCTTGATACAGCAGACGAGATGTCACTACAGCGTCCTTCCTCCAACAGGATCCGGACACACCAAAGCAGATGAAGCAAAGGCCAAATTCCTAGCTTTAGGGTCTTAACGACAACTCATATAAAGCCTGAAAAACAATCGGAGATCATTTCGCACCACATGGAGTGGTCACCACCTCGACGTTCGTCTCGATACAGCAGATGAAATGTCACCCCAGCGTTCTTCCCCCAACAGGATTCGGACGCGCCAAAGCAAATGAAGCAAAGGCCAAATTCCTAGCTTCAGGGTCTTGACAGCAAGTCATATAAAGCCTGAAAGACAATCGGAGATCATCTTACACCAGCATAGAGTGATCACCACCTCGACGTCGTCTCGATACAGCAGACGAGACGTCCTTCCTCCAACAGGATTCTGATACACTAAAGCAAATGAAGCGAAGGCCAAGTTCCTAGCTTCAACGTCTTGACGGTAACTCATATAAAACCGGAAAGACAATCAGAGATCATCTCACACCAGCATAGAGTGATCACCACTTCGACGTTCGTCTCGATACAGTAGACAAGATATCACTACAGCGTCCTTCCTCCAGCAAGATTCGGACGCGCCAAAGCAAATGAAGCAAATGCCAAATTCCTAGCTTCAGGGTCTTGACGGCAAGTCATATAAAGCCTGAAAGACCACCGAAGATCATCCCACATGGAGTGGTCACCACCTCGGTGTTCGTCTCGATACAGCAGACGAGATGTCACCCCTGCAGGGTTCAGACGCGACACTCAAACAAAAGGAGCCACGACAAAATCCCTAGCTCCAAACCTCGACGGTTCAGCTCCAACCTAGAGACAACCATGACATTCGTCTCGATACAGAGGACGCGATGCCAACGAACGAAGCGAAGGCTAAATTCCTAGCTTCATGCGTCTTAACGGCAAGTCATATAAAGCCGAAAGACAATCGGAGATTATCTCGCACCAGTGCGAAGTGGTCACCATCTCGACGTTCGTCTCGATACAGCAGACGCAACATCACTAAAAGGAGCCACGACAAAATCCCTAGTTCCAAATCTCGACGGTTCACCAGCAACCTAGAGACAACCACGACATTCGTCTCGATACAGAGGACGCAATGCCAGCAAACGAAGCAAAGGCCAAATTCCTAGCTTCAGGGTCTTAACGGCAAGTCATATAAAGCCTGAAAGACTATCGGAGATTATCCCACACCAGCGCGGAGTGGTTATGACTCATCGGGGCTTTCCAAAATGAGCCTAACCTCAAGTAAAAAGCGGCATGGTAAATTCCTAACGCTTTCTCTTCCGACGGTCAAACTGCCAAGGAGGATTGCTTGAAGACGTCTTGTCCAGCCCCCGAAGGGATCAGAGACACGGCAGTCGCAGGGCTACTCGAACAGCACGATTGCCTATCGAGGAATATATCAGCTCATGCGACGGTACGACGGCCAAAACCCTAAGTACCACAGACCCTAACGGACTTCTGTCGTAAAGAGCAGAGGTTAACTGTGACGTTAGGATATTCTTGCGAGATCTGCTCGATCCGTTTCGACTCGTGAGGAAATTGATGTCTTTGCGAGAACTTCTCGATTCGTCTCGACTCGTGAGATAAAGTCTTAGGCAGCAGGGATTAAAAAACCTGTTTCCTAAGCACTGGGACCCTGCAAGTCGGCCCAAAACGGTCTCTTACATACTATCCACGGGTCATACTCTCCAAAGTCGAATCTCGACAAGGAGGGAAACAACCGCTTACGGGTCCTCTCGACTCGTAAGAGGGAAAACTCTCTTATAGGATCCTTACGACTTATAAGAGAAAACACACTTAGGAATCCTCATGATTCCCAAGGAGAAAATACACCTACGAGATCCTCATGACTCGTAGGGAGAAAAGTCTTTATGAAACCCTCACGGCTCATAAAGTTGAAAAGTCTTAGGTGGCAGATCCGAACCCTGTCTCCTAAGCCATCACCGCCCTGCAAAGAGGTCAAGATGGACCATCTATGAGCCACACTCGCCAAAGCTACATGCCACTGAAATGGAAAAGCTACTCATGAGCATATAAACTACTTCACGCCAGAGTAAGATATAAAGAGATAGAAGGGTGTGGCTCATGGAGTTAAGGGTTTGGAACTATATCTCTTAAGAGTCGAGATTTGAGTCAATAATAAATGACGACGCTCGTGTCCGCTCGTTATCTTCTCAGATCAAGATTCTGAAAGCAATCTACCAACCCGAAACTGGTCATACGTTATGCATTACTTTGCACTACTTCACCCACGTATATACTTACGTGGGCAAAGTAGTGGGGGGTATTTGTTCCCGCCAAAAATTTCTGCGCAGAAGAGTCCAAGGTATCAAATGGCAGCGATACGCTTAAGGAAATGCGAACCAATACCTTCCGGCCTGTATTTTGATAAGTTCTCGAAGGAGGAACTATTAAATTCTGATGGTATTGGAAGCATCTCGAAAAACCCTTCGATTTGATATATTATGGGCCTCATAATTCATCCGGGATCAAAAGTTATGAGGCATCACGTGTCCACACGTGATGGACCTTTAAGAACCCCTTGGAGGAGTTAAAAGATATAATAAAAACTCAGAAAAGACCCCAATGGGGCATCACGTGCTCACACGTGACCATGGGTCACGTGCAGACACGTGATGGGCTTTTAAAGCCTCTAAAATAATGAATATAATTTAATTCTAAAAGTCAGAAGTTACCTCAATGAGGTATCACGTGCTCACACGTGACCAATGGTCACGTGTTGACACGTGATAGTTAAAACTGAAGCATAAACAAGCGGCCGTTCAAGAACTCAATTGGGGGTCACGTGCTCCCACGTGACCAAGGGTCACGTGTCAGCACGTGACTGGTTTCGAAAGCCTTACAGTTAATAGAATTAAATTCTAAAAGCTTCTAAATCTTTCCAAATGGAAAAGGATTATGGGGACCGTTGGATTAAAGATCTAAGGTGATTAAATATCACCAATTTATGAAAAAATCCTAGACAAGGAAAGATCTCCCCAAATCTCACCGAAATAACAAACAGAATATCTTTTGGATTTAAAATCCAACGGTGAATAAAATTCACTGAATGATCTAAAGGATCATATTAATGATGAAAGTAAATCAAATCTCTCATGAACTCAAATCAAATCTTTCAATGAGAGATTTGCTAAACAAATTGATTCTCTTCCTTCTCCTATAAATAGGAACCAAGAAAAGCAGAGAAGGGATCTACTTTTTTGAGAGAAAAACGGAGAGAGGAGAATTTAATTCTTAAGAGGGAAGAAAAGAAAGGAGAATTTAATTCTCAACAAAGAAAACCCTAGGTGAGAAAAGAAAGGGAATCAAAACTTTAAACAGAGAATTTAATTCTCAAAATCCAAGAGTTTAACTCTTATACAAAAAAGAACTTAGTTCTTCTTCTGGTTGAAGATCTGCACAGAGCACATCTCCCCATAACTTGAGAATTTAATTCTCATCGGGTCGAGATCCTGCCATGCAGATCCTAAACTTAGAAGGGGAATTGAGTTTTGAGAATTTAATTCTCCTAAAACAAAACTAGGGTTTAACCCTAATCAAGAATTTAATTCTTTTACATATCTGGGAATTTAATTCCTTTGAAAAGAAATCAGGGTTTTATCCTAAATAAGAATTTAATTCTTTCACGATAGGAATTTAATTCCTCCAAAATCATAATTAGGGTTTAACCCTACAAAGAATTCAATTCTTAAAAGATCTCTGTTCATGAAAAGAACTAGGGTCACGTGCCCCCACGTGACCCTTGAAAAGATCCCCTGCAAAGAACTTTGAAGCATCACCTCACGTGCTCCCACGTGACTCCCAAAACGCAGAAAGAAAAAGCAAAGGAAATGAAAGCTTTGGGCGCTCTCACGTGTTATCACGCGACCCCTCAGCAAATGCTTTAACAATTGGCGCACAGATCCCCATCACGTGCCAACACGTGATGCTCTAAAATAAAAACAAAAGTGTTTAACACTTATTCGCAGATTTGAGGATAAAACAAAGGAGAGCTGGCTCCACATTTAGGGCGCCCTTACGTGTCCCTACGTGACCCCTAACAAATCCCTTTAATATCCAATGGATGAATGCCTATCACGTGTCCACACGTGATGGCCAGGAAATGAAAAGTGTTTAACACTTAATTGCAGAACAAAATAAAAGGGATCTGGTCCCCCCTTAGGGCGCCCTCACGTGACCCCTAATGAGCATTCTAACAGACCAGGGCTAGGGCCTCCATCACGTGCTCACACGTGATGGCCGTCAGAATTAAAAGAGCTAAACACTGATCCGCAGAATAAAATAAAGGAAATCAGGGCGCTCTCACGTGTCCGCACGTGACCCTTCCCTCCTTAGTGTTTAATACTAATTGGAAAACTCTATCTGCAGTGTTTAACACTGATTTCCTTAGTGTTTAACACTAATTGGAAAACTCTATCTGCAGTGTTTAACACTGATTTTCTTAGTGTTTAACACTAATTTGGAAAATTCTATTTGCAGTGTTTAACACTGATTTTCTTAGTGATTAACACTAATGTGAAAACTCTGTTCCCAGTGTTTAACACTGATTTGCTTTAGTGTTTAACACTAATTTGAAATCTATGCTACCAGTGTTTAACACTGATTTGCTTTAGTGTTTAACACTAATTTGGAAGCCTCTGCTGCTAGTGTTTGACACTGATTTGCTCTAGTGTTTAGCACTAATTTGAACCCTCTGTTGCTGATGTTTAACACCAACTGTCTTTTAGTGTTAAAACACTAACTTGATCCCAGTGTTCAACACTGTTGAATTAACGTTAGCCCAATTGGCTAAATGGCCAGAGGCAAAGCCTCTCCTTCAATGGACCAACAGGAAGCCAATATTCCAAACATGATTGGACTTAGCCCAAGATGGCCATAAGTCCTCAATTCAGATTTAACTGGGCTAATGGGCTCATAATATAATTAATTGGTCTTGATCCCAAATTGGGCCAAAGACTATTTAATCCACCCCGGTTCAAGGGTACATCTCTTCACTCCTTTGATACTTGGCGTTGTAATTCCTCAACGTCTTCAAAGAGGTGACGGGTCCCGATGACCACACATCAACACGGACTGTGGGGTCCTTAAACTCATGGACTTATGCGTCCTTAAACCAAGATACGGACTGTGGGGTCCTTAAACCCGCGGACTTATGCGTCCTTAAACTAACGGACTAATGCGTCCTTAAACACACCCATATGGACTGTGGGGTCCTTAAACCCATGGACTTATGCGTCCTTAAACTACCAATGGGCCACTATGTCCCTAAACTGGAAATGGACCACTATGTCCCTAAACTGGAGATGGACCACCATGTCCCTAAACTGGCAATGGACCACTATGTCCCTAAACTGGAACAATAGAGCCCAAATACTCTTTTGTCGGATCTAAACGATCCCGTTAAGTCGATCTTAGTCCCAAACTGGACTAACGTATCCTTAACAAACGTTTAAGTTGATCTTAGCCTCAAATACGGCTAACGTATCCTTAAGGAAAGAGTGGAGTCGGTGTGAAGCACCTAATACCGTTGGCGATTTCTGATGTGAATTCGGCGGAATTAGTGCTTGATTCCTGCTTCGCGGCAACAGAAGATGTACAAGCAAGACCAGTGGTTTCAGTAGCACATTAGTAGTTGAAAGTTGTCAACATCATTATTCAAAGCTGCATTATTATTGTGAGTTGGAGAACATTATTAGACTTTTTCCTCAAACAGACTTTAGTCCCAAATTGGATTACAGGTCTCCCAACCAACTTTGGCTCAAGGGTACATCTCTGAACTCCTCTGACATCTGTCGTTGTAATCCTTCAACGTCGTCAGAGAGGTGACGGGTCTCGATGGCCATACATGCAATGGACCACTATGTCCCTAAACTGGAAATGGACCACCATGTCCCTAAACTGGCGATGGACCACTATGTCCCTAAACTGGAACAATAGAGCCCCCAAATGCTCTTTTGTCGGATCTAAACGATCCCGTTAATTTGATCTTAGTCTTAAACTGGACTAACGTATCCTTAACAACCGTTTAAGTTGATCTTAGCCTCAAATATGGCTAACGTATCCTTAAACCTTCAAACAGACTTTAGTCCCAAATTGGACTATAGATCTCTCAACCAACTTTGGTTCAAGGGTACATCTTTGAACTCCTCTGATATCTGTCGTTGTAATCCTTCAACGCCGTCAGAGAGGTGACGGGTCCCGATGGCCATACATGCAATGTCGGATCTAAACGATCCCGTTAAGTTGATCTTAGTCTCAAATTGGACTAACATATCCTTAACAAACGTTTAAGTTGATCTTAGCCTCAAATATGGCTAACGTATCCTTAAACCAAAACCCCAAACCCAAATCTAAGAAAATAAGGATTTGGACTAATCCACGTCCTACGGGCGACAAAATAAATAGTCTCCGTATACAATCCACGGGCAACCACAAACAAAACAAACACCCACGACACGAAGTGACCATCTGGAGAAGGAGAAAGTTGTTACCGCGATGCGGTAGCGTAATTAACTGCAGGGGTTTGCGCCTGCAGGGAAGAGCGTCCCCATAATCAAAAACCCCTCAAGCGAGGGGGAATCTGACGAAGTCTGCTACATCGGCCGCATCCGTTTAAACCTTCGATACATGGTGCCATAAATCAACTTGGCATCTTCGGAGAGGTGGACGGATAGCACCAATTAGCATCTGCCCCGAATCTCAAGCAAGACGCCCATGTCTCGGCCGCCATTCGGAGGGGAACATGTATAAGTCGTGTCGGTACGTAGCCCATTACACCCTGAGAAAACAACTGGAACCTACCAGTAAATCTCGCTTGCCCTGGCCAGGGACTTTGCGTAATGACTCTCTGACACAACGCGATATCAACTCCCAATACCGGGAGAGACGAATCCTGTCTAACCGCCACTGCCTCCAAGTGCTCGGGACTGCACCCAACTGCTACCTGTTTGCACGACTCCTTTGAGCCGTGGTAGGGTAGCAATCTAAGAACAGTGGGATACACTCGAGGAGAAGTAGCAGTGTCAAGTCTGCGGACTATGCTGTACTCATGTCACCTGGGAACTGTTAACCGACGATGGGTATAATACCAACTAACAGTTCCCCGTGAGTCCTGTCCGGTGTACCCGTAACCTAATGAGCACCTGCATACTATCTCCAGTACGACGTACTGACGGCTGTGGGACAGACCATCTCCCCAACTGAGATGAGAAGCGTACACACTAGTATACTCCGGAGTATCGATGCCCTGTCTCGATAATCCTACGACTAGAGACCTGAATAAGGATGCGCTTGTAGACTACCCAGCCCCCACTAGTGTGACTGCCATCACAACGCTGGTAGTCAAGCAAAATCCTAAGAGCTCTATCAATACGTATACTCACATATTAAGATAGAAAAACCAAGTAGCATACTACCATGTTTAGCAAGACTGTTATATACATATGAATATCCCAAACTTCCATTAAGTAATATACAAACTAGTATGATACAATAATGGCCCCTAGGGCATATACACTAACAATCTCCCACTTGCACTAGGGCCATGTACTGGCATAACGAAAACCGATGATCTCGAGTAGCCTCTCAAACTGAATCTGAGGTAGGGCCTTCGTGAATGGATCAACAATGTTCTATTCAGTAGCAACTCTCCGAACCTCGATCTCTCGACGATCAATGATCTCCCTGATCAGGTGATACCGTCTTAAGATGTGTCTGGACTTCTGATGGGACCTTGGTTCCTTCGCTAAAGCTATAGCTCCGTTGTTGTCTCAATACAGAGGTATTGGATCAACAATGGTAGGAACCACCTGAAGTTCTGTTAGGAACTTCTTCATCCAGACCGCTTCTTTTGCGGCATCACAAGCAGCAATATACTCCGCTTCCATCGTCGAGTCAGCAACGGTGTCCTGCTTGGAACTCTTCCAGCATACCGCCCCTCCATTGAGGGTAAAGACATAACCTGACATGGACTTGGAATCGTCCTTATCACTCTGGAAGCCGGAATCAGCAAAGGCCTCCATCTTTAGGCCTTTTCCGCCGTAAACCAAGAACATCTCCTTAGTCCTCCTCAAGTACTTGAGAATGTTCTTTACTGCTATCCGGTGCTTCTCCCCTGGGTCTGACTGATACCGGCTTACCACGCTCAGTGCGTAAGCTACATCTGGTCTGGTGCACAATATCGCATACATTATAGAGCCTACCACAGAAGCGTAGGGTATAATAGACACCTTTCCAAATCAGTCTTGGGAGACATCTCTTTGGATAGGGTGATTTCGTGACAAGCCAGTAGATTACCGCGCTTAGAATTTTCCATACTGAATCTTTTCAGTACAGTGTCGATATACCTGGACTGCGAAAGTCCCAACATCCTCTTGGATCTATCACGATAGATCCGGATCCCCAGAATGTAAGAGGCATCACCCAGGTCTTTCATGGAGAACCTGTATGACAAGAATCTTTTGACAGATTGTAGCATAGGAATGTCATTTCCTATTAATATAATGTCATCCACGTACAAGACGAGGAATACAACAGTTCTTGCTACAACTTTACTATATATACATGGTTCATCTGGATTTTTGATAAAGTCATATTCTTTGACTGTTTCATCAAAACAGATGTTCCAACTCCGCGATGCTTGCTTTAATCCATAAATGGATTTAAGCAACTTGCATACTTTCCCGCTGCTCCCACTCTGATTGAAACCCTCTGGCTGATCCATATAGACGCACTCTTCTAAATTTCCATTCAGAAAAGCCGTCTTTACGTCCATCTGCCAGATTTCATAATCATGGAAGGCAGCAATAGCAAGAAGGACCCGAATGGATTTGAGCATAGCCACTGGAGAAAAAATTTCGTCATAGTCCAAACCAGGTCTTTGACGAAAACCCTTTGCAACAAGTCTAGCCTTATAGGTTTCCACATGTCCATCTACACCAATCTTTTTCTTAAAGATCCATTTGCATCCTATGGGTTTTACCCCATCTGGAGCAAAGTCCAAAGTCCATACTTTGTTGGTGTACATGGACTCCATTTCGGTCCGCATTGCATCTAGCCATCGTACCGAGTCGCCGCTCTGGATGGCCTGCTGGAAACTAGTAGGTTCATCATCATCGATGATGCAATCCTCTCTATCCCCATCTATGAGAAAACCGTAGTATCTCTCAGGCGGATGAGACGGCCTACTACTCCTGCGGAGGGGTGCGGGAATGTCCTGTTCTTCTTGAACTACTGGTTCTACCAAACTTTCAGTATTAGTTTGTGGTTCTGGAATTTCTTCCAGTTCTATTTCGCTCCCACTTGTTTCCTTTTCTAAAAACGGATGTTCTAGAAAATGGGCATTACGAGAAACAAATACCTTTTGTTCCTCTGCGTAATAGAATAGATATCCCCTGGAGTTCTTTGGATATCCCACAAACTTACACTTTATTGATCGTGCCTCGAGCTTGTCTGCATGCTGCTTTTTAACAAAAGCTGGACATTCCCAAATTTTCAGATACTGAAGATAGGGTTTCTTCTCACTCCAAATCCTGCCGCCCATATGCAGCGGTTACCGATAACATCAAAACCATCAGGACTTCAATTTACTTTTCTAATTGTCTGACTCAGACCGAGTCTCATTAATAATCTGACTTGAATATGATTCAAGTACAGTTTACAATCTACAATCTACAATCTACAAATTACAATTCAACATGAATTCATATATTCAATATGTTCAAACTCTTCAATCTATATTGACTGAATCGAACCATAGATATACTTCCATTTACATGATTCTCCAGTTACATCCATTTACATGATTATACAGTTACATCCTTTTACTGATAACATGGTTTCGGTCAGTCATCTAATTATACAATCTATACAGTTACAATACAAGACAAACAATATAATCAAAACACTACGGGGTTTAAGGGGTAGATTGGTGCGGAGGGTGTTAGAAGTGGCACGAGACTGCAACCATAAGACACCTAACTTATATTCCGTTGTTGTTGTACCGTGGCCCAACGGTTCCTTGAGTTTCTGATACCTTAGTCTCCGGGGCAAGTGAGACTCCTCTCGTATACACTGGCATTTTTCTGTACCAAGCTACAAACAACAGCGTTAACACAACATTATAACAACATAATACAACTTTAAAAGCTATCTTCTTTCTGTCTATTCTATTTCTCCCTTATCTTTGGGACTTACCGAGCGATCTGTTCGCTGACGATATTTTCTTCTTTCTTCTGTCAATGTCGTCAGGTGACCTGGACACGTCAGAGATCGAGCCCAGCGCTGAAGACTTGGACCATTTCGCTGAAGACCCAGAGTTTTAGTTCATTGTACACTTTTATTTCAGTACCTTTCCTTTTCTGTTATGCCATTGTTTAGGCATTGCTTTCTTCCAAATATATTTATCTTTCCATGTATTGTACAAAAGAATGTGAATAAATAAAGTTGATGTTTTATTATATCTTATCTCTTGTGTATTTACTTTTATATTGCTTAGATACGCTTAGCGTATTTACTTCAGAGTAAATACGTAGCGGCCTTGTCGCGTCCTCTGCCCGTACACTGGGAAGCGGGGCATGACACACAGGCCGAGAATGCACTTCTTTAATAGAAAAATCATCCAAATCCGTCAAATCACGGCGGGCATTGAGATTGTCCTTCGTTTTTCTATCCTTACAAAGCAGAAAATTGATGGCGTGTTTAAAGACGTTGTTCAGTCGATAAAACTGCACATTTGTAGTACATTTTTCCTACCATTTTTATATTAAAAAGGACTTTATTATAATATATTATACATATGAGGGTTTATGTGTAAAAACACCATTTTCCATGTGTTAATATGTTTTAATTAGTATTTGGTAGGAAAATGTATGCAAATAATATTATTGACCTAATCCTAGTAGAACAAAGTCTACTAAAATCTTATTTGAGTTGTTGTGCAGAATATTTCCAAGTTGTGCAGAATTTTCCAAGGCTAGAATCAAGCAAATAAAGTTGTTGAAGAAATCTTGCCAAATTAAGAAGCAAACTTGGAGACCAAGTCTGGAAGCAACCGAGAGAAGATTTCTGAATTCTGAAGATGCTTAGGATTGCCATATGTCACCAGATGAAAGCCCAAGAAAAATAAGCAATTGATCACATCCCTTGAGCGCGGATCCGCGGCCAAACACACCTTTGGGCCGCGGATCCGCCGCAATAATGAGGAGTTGGAATGCAAGATTTTGGGAGATTGATTACTGCTGAATTTTACCAACTTTTCAACAATAAGATTCTGGGTTTTCACTATAAAAAGGCACCGAGAGTCTCTTGGAAAAGGTATCAAGCCGAAGAGATCACGAAGCTCCCGACGCTCACGCATCCAGGCTGATCATCGACTGTTCGACTACCTCCTTAGGAAAGATCGAGAAGCAAATCAAGTTTTGTAATCATTTTCTATGGATTAAAAGTGTAGTTTGAAGGAGTTGATTAATAAAGGTAGTTTTTTTTATTTAATTGTTTTTTACATTATGTTCTCCCTCTCTTTCTTTTCATCTTCTTCTCCCAACATGCGCGAGTAATTCTCCGCTTGTTAGGGTTCGTAGGATTAGGGTAGGCTAATGGACGATGAAAATAATTAAACCCTTTTTAAGTCCTATAAAGTTTAGGAACTTTATCAAAAGAATCATTAACATCCTAATCGGGCGCGCTAGCAATTCTTTGCTAGTTCCGACCGCGATTAGAGATTAGATTAATGATTGTTTTGGTAAAGGCTAGATATGAACGGAGTTCCGTGTCGAGATAAGGGTTACGAGTGGGATTCCTTTTCCCTCCAGAAACCCTAATCTACACGCATCACCGTCGTTCTAGTTCTAAATCTATTAATGGATAAAAAGGGTAACTTTTAATTAATCGTCCATAACTACTAAATCCTAACGAACCCTACAAGCCCTCTTTTTATATTATCTACATCGTTAAAATAATCTAGATCTATATTTTACATTCTTGTTTAACGTAGATCTAGAAACCATTCTATAAAATTCTTTATCCCTCCTCTCTTTCTCAACACATCTAAAGTAAAAGTAAAAGGTTCCACGTTTCCCAGAGGACGACCCATACTCATCTCGGTCTAGCTACACGCGACACCGTTCTGATTGCGGTTAAACTACAAACAAACTTTCACGTACAATCAAATGGCGCCGTTGCCGGGGATACGTGCGTAATTTTTTATTTTTACTATTTGTGTTGAATTCTTAGACGAGCCATATCATTATTAACACAAAACTGCAAATTGCATATTTAACGATTTGTGCGTGAATTTTTGCAAGGAGATCTGGAGTCACAGAATTAAGGAAAACAGGAAACAGAGACATTTTTAGAGATCTAGAGGAGCACAGAAGGCTATATAAAAAATTTCATCAACTGTTCCTTCTGCCACGCGGCGGAACCGCGGCAAAATCACCCCTTCTGCGGCGGAATCACGGCAGGTTGGAGGAATTAGAGCTTCAATCTTCTCTGGTATCTTTCTTAACTCCTCTCTCTCCTCGAATCCAATAAAATCTATTTTCTGCAGGATTCTTTGCAAAATTGCGCCGCTAAAAAAATCTTTTTGCAAAAGTTTTGTGATTGGTTTTGTTTTGCATATTTAATATGGACTTTAAGGGGCAAAGACCAAATCAAGATTAGGTGGGGATTTCATCACCCTTCCAAAGCCCCACAAATCACAAACCGAGCATATAGATCAACCCTTCATTAATTTAAAAAATATCTAGACCAGACTTTAAGGACTGTCGCGCTCAATAAAGACAGAGGAAGGTCGTGGGTAATCTATCGTTTATCCGCATTACTTTTGTAGTGCCTAGGCAAGTGTGACAAAGGCTAGTGGTTTTTAATTAGGCCCACGACGTGGTTCCTTCCCACTTACCTGGCACTTACCTGGCTACAAGGATAGTACGGAGGCGGTAGAGGATTGATCCTGCGGCTTGGCCTTTGGAAGTCTAGGAGCGGTCTAGAGACTGGACCTAGGTGACCTTAGTTCTAGGGTTGCTTGTGCATCTTAGGGTGATTTGTCTTGAGTCCCACTTTTTCAAAAACAAGCCAATTTTAAAATCATACACATGCTGCCACTTGCACTAAACCCGCTTAGTGCATGCTCGGCTGGACACGGGATCCTAGTGCCCGTCTTGTCCGCGTTCCTGCTATCGACGCCGAAGTCGGTACTTCTTCTTCTTTTCCCCCACCACACACCACATCGACCGTGATGGACGGCACTCTATCTAATTATAACACCACGCTGCCACCGCCCGAAGGTGCGCAAAATCCACCGCGCATCTCTCTCCAAGAGAGATGCTATCCTATTCGTGGTCCTCTTCCCACTTGTCTATCTCTTCCACCACCTAATGGGGATAATTTCGAAATTAAACCCCACTACATCAATCTGCTGCCCAAATTTCACGGGCTTGAGTCGGAAGACGCGTACGTTTTCATCACCAAATTCGAAAACGTATGCGCAATGATGGGTACTTCACAATTGACCTTAGATGCTATGCGCTTACGTCTTCTCCCATTCACACTGTGAAACTTGGCAGAAAAATGGCTTTACAATACTGCCGCACACTCTATCACTAATTGGGATGAATTCGTCGTAGCATTTCTTAAGAAGTTTTACCCAAATCATAAGACTGAACGTGTTAGGAGCGAGATCAACCAGTTCACCCAGCTTCCCAATGAACCATTTTGGAAGTGCTTTGAACGTTTCAAAGATCTGCTTGTCCAATGTCCTCATCATGGAATCAATAGATGGGATTTATGTCGGATTATATATGAGGGCATTAATTCAGCGACAAAGCAGATGCTTGAAACAATGTGTCAATGCAATTTCATGTCTAAAGATGACGGTGAAGCTTGGAAGTATCTGGAAGACCTCGCTGAACACACTTTGCAGTGGGAAAGCGTAAGACCACCTTCATCTAGGGGAGGAGTTCACCAGCTCGATGTTTCCATCGCAGTGAAAGCCGAAATGGCAGCGATGCAGAAGAAACTCGACGCTATTGAGAGCAGATTCTCATCAGTCTCTCTAAATCAGGTTACACTTCCTAAGACTGTCTGTGGTTGCTGTTCGGATCCTTCACACTTAACGGAAGAATGTCCCATGAATGCATCGTTTCAAGCTAATGCTGCTTTTCAGCAGCGACCTAGAAATGATCCTTATTCTTCCACATATAATCAAGGATGGAGGAATCATCCTAACTTTGCTTGGAATCAAAACCAACAAAGTAATTATCAAAGACCTCCTCCACAGCAACCACAACCACAAAATCAGCCCCCCTTTCAGTCACAAAATTTCCAAAATCCGGCCAACATTTCTACACCACAAGCGGCCGGTACTGACAACTCGCTTGCACAAACTTTGGATATGTTCATGAAACAATCCATGCAAAATTCGGCTGAGATAAGGTCTTCTATTGATACCCTAACGAAAAACTCCTCGTCCCATGGTGAGAGTATTAAATCAATAGAAAACCAAATCGCACAGTTAAACGCCGCAATGAGTGCGAGAGAGAAAGGGAAACTCCCATCTCAACCCCTACCGAATCCTGGCCATTCACAAAGTCATAATGTGAATGCCATTACTACGTTGAGATCGGGGAGAGTGCTGAATAACCAAGTGGGTGAGCAAATTGATGATAGTGACACATTTGATACCCCTTCTTCTTCTTCTTCCCCTAATTCGTCTAGTCTCCCACCTTCATCCGAGCCTATTCTCCGTTTTCCCCAAGGCTCGAACATTTCGCCAAATCTATCTAAGTCGATGCCCACTCCAATTTTGGGATCGAATCCGTCGCCACAGTCTTCTCCACAAACGTTGGACCCAAAACTTATTGATCGAGCTCCATTTCCAAACCGATTAAGGGCCAACCGACCTAACCCGCAAATGGAGAAGATTGTGGAAATGCTTAAGCAAGTTAGCATGAATATTCCTCTCCTAGATGCTATTCAACAAGTCCCATCTTATGCAAGAATCCTTAAAGACTTGTGCACTAGGAAGAGAAAAACTCAAGTGCCTAAAAAGGTTTTCATGACGAGTAATGTTAGCACAGCTTTTACCCAACAAATACCAAAGAAACGTAAGGACCCCGGCTGTCCTACAATCTCTATTTCTATTGGGGGTAAAAATATAAATCGTACTTTACTCGATCTAGGCGCTAGCGTCAACTTGCTTCCTTATTCAGTATACGAGCAGTTAGGAATTGGAGAGTTAAAACCCGCCCATTGTACTCTCCAAATGGCAGACCGATCTATCACCAAACCTCGGGGCGAACTAGAGGATGTGTTAATTAAAGTCGGGGAATTCATATTTCCCGTGGACTTTATTGTTTTAGATACACAACCTGTGGCAAACCCACGCAATCAAATCCCGGTGATACTTGGTCGACCCTTCCTAGCAACTTCTAACGCTGTGATTAATTGTCGTAACGGTTCTATGAACTTATCCTTCGGGAAAATGACAATTGAGCTTAATATTTACAAGCTAGGAAGTCAGCCATCAGAACCTTCTGCTCATTTGCTGGATGTTTGTTCCATCCACGAGATAGCTCCCGAAAGCTGCATGGATGAGGAACTTTGCTTTGATGTTCTCGACAACACTAATGAGACATCGTTTGATCTTGCACCACTTTATAGTGAGGATATGTTCAATGAGTCAGACCTTGAGATTGAACCCGTTGACTCATTGCAAAAGTCAGCAGCACTTTCCGAGTCAATATCTTATGCAAGTTTTGAACCTCTTCGGGAGTCCGAATATCATTCGCTTACCCCTCCTTCTATTGTCTCTCCGCCAATTCTTGATCTCAAACCGCTACCTTCTCATCTTAAATATGCATATTTAGGAGAGAATGAGACTTTGCCAGTGATTATTTCCGCTTCTCTAGCCTTAGAGCAAGAGAATGCACTTTTGGCAGTGTTGAGATCGAATCGGGAAGCATTTGGTTGGACTATGGCTGACATCAAAGGGATTAGTCCCTTAATTGTTGAACATTACATACATCTGATGGATGAAGCTAAACCAACCCGAGACCCACAAAGACGGTTAAATCCCGTTATGAAGGAGACGGTAAAGAAAGAAATCGTCAAGTGTCTTGATAGTGGAATAATTTACCCCATATCTGATAGTCAATGGGTAAGTCCAATTCATGTGATCCCTAAAAAGTCTGGCATCACGGTCATCACTAACGAGGCTAATGAGTTAATCCAAACACGCACCCAAACTGGGTGGCGCGTATGTATCGAATACAGGAAACTCAATGCCGCGACGAGGAAAGATCACTTCCCTCTACCTTTCATTGACCAGATGTTGGAACGATTAGCGGGACACGAATACTACTGTTTCTTGGACGGAAACTCTGGTTACAACCAGGTCCCCATCGCCGAAAAGGATCAAGATAAAACCACTTTTACTTGTCCTTTCGGAACTTTTGCTTATAGACGCATGCCCTTTGGGTTATGCAACGCTCCCGCTACATTTCAGCGGTGTATGATGGGGATATTTTCAGATATGGTGGAAAATTTTCTAGAAATTTTTATGGACGATTTCTTCATTTTTGGGGACTCCTTTGAGGACTGCCTTCGTAATCTTGACGCTGTTCTTACCTGCTGTAAGGATAAGAACTTGACTTTGAATTGGGAAAAATGCCATTTTATGGTCCAAGAAGGTATTGTACTTGGACATATAATTTCACATAAAGGCATTGAGGTTGACAGAGCTAAAATAGATGTCATTCAAAACCTCCCTCGTCCCAATTGCGTCAAAGATATACGATCCTTCCTTGGTCATGCAGGATTTTATAGGAGATTTATTAAGGACTTTAGCAAAATTGCTAGACCCTTAACCCTTCTATTGGCCAAGGACATTACTTTTCACTTCGATTCGGATTGTGAGGCTGCTTTTGAATCACTTAAAGAATCACTCACTACAACCCCCGTTCTATCATCTCCGGATTGGAACCACCCGTTCGAGCTTATGTGTGACGCATCAGATTTTGCTATTGGTGCTGTCTTGGGACAGCATATTGATAAGATGCCACATGTAATTTACTATGCAAGTAGGACCTTGAATGATGCACAAATAAATTACACAACTACCGAGAAAGAACTCTTGGCAGTTGTATTTGCATTAGAGAAGTTCAGGCCCTACTTGATTGGCTCGCCTATTGTGGTTTACACAGATCACTCCGCCCTACGACATCTTTTAACGAAGAAGGATGCAAAGGCCAGGCTAATACGTTGGATCCTATTGTTACAAGAATTTGATCTTGTTATCAAAGATAAGAGTGGATGTGAAAACGTAGTAGCCGACCATCTTTCACGCATCACTTCTTCGCCAACTGTGACCGTGCCGATAAATGACTCATTTCCCGACGAACAGCTCTTGAATGTATCCTACGAACCTTGGTTCGTGGATATCGTGAACTATCTTGCGACGGGACTTATACCTAGCGATTGGTCGAAACAAGACAAACTTCGATTTCTATCCCAAGTAAAATATTTTTACTGGGATGAACCATATCTATTCAAGTATTGTTCCGATCAAATCATTCGCAGGTGTGTCCCTAACGATGAATTCAAGAGCGTGTTATCATTTTGTCATGATCAGGCATGCGGCGGTCACTTTGGACCTCGAAAAACGGCGGAGAAAGTTTTGCAATGTGGCTTTTATTGGCCAACATTATTTAAAGATGCATTTGAACATTGCAAAACTTGTCCGCGATGTCAGCATTTGGGTCGGATTTCACGAAGGAACGAGATGCCGCTCCAACCTATATTGGTTGTGGAAATATTTGACGTTTGGGGTATTGATTTTATGGGCCCTTTTCCCAACTCCTTTAGGAATCTATATATCTTGTTAGCGGTTGATTATGTCTCGAAGTGGGTGGAAGCTATACCGTGTCGCACTAATGACAACAAAGTTGTCACTAAGTTCCTTAAAGAAAATATCTTTTCGCGATTCGGACACCCTCGCGCTATCATTAGCGACAACGGGACACATTTCTGCAATAGGTCTTTCGAGGCCTTGATGCGGAAATATTCAATCACTCACAAGCTTTCTACGCCCTATCATCCCCAAACAAGCGGGCAGGCTGAGATCTCTAATAGGCAGATCAAACAGATATTGGAGAAGACGGTTTCGAAAAACCGTAAGGATTGGTCAACCAAATTGACGGATGCTCTTTGGGCATTCCGCACCGCTTATAAGACCGATCTTGGTATGTCTCCATACCGCCTTGTGTTTGGGAAGGCATGCCACCTTCCTGTCGAGATCGAACACAAGGCAATGTGGGCTATTAAAGAGCTTAATTTTGATCTTGATCATGCAGGCAGCTATCGGAAGCTGCAATTGAATGAGCTAAGCGAACTCCGCGATGAAGCTTACGATAATGCGGTGATAGTAAAGAATAGGACTAAAGTGTTCCACGATAAAAATCTTTCTAGAAAAACCTTCACATCGGGGCAACAAGTCCTTCTTTACGATTCCCGTCTCCATCTTCATCCGGGTAAGCTTAAATCTCGTTGGAAAGGACCTTTTGTGGTGCGGTATGTACACCCGCACGGGACGGTTGAAGTCGAAAATTTGAAAAACGGTTCGATTTTTAAAGTAAATGGGCATAGATTAAAACCGTATTTTTCTGCTGACCCCGCGGAGGAGCTCCTGTTTTTACAGGAGCCGCTTTATCAAAACTAAATTTCCTCCGCCTCACCTCCATGTTTTGATAACATTTTCTCATTTTAAGAATGGAGGTGAGTAAAAATGGATTTGATTGAATATCTGTGCGTGTCAAAGAATAAGTTTGGGGGAATTTATCATTTAACTATTATTTTACCCCTTGTATCTCTCCCTTAGTATACAGGTCCATGTTCTCAAAAGGCTACATCAGTGAGGACACTGTTGAAAACAGGTTTGGGGGGGAGGTTTGTATTCACTGAATTATCTTTGACACCGGGCATTAAAAATTTTTTATAACAAAAGAGTAGAAAGTGAAAAATTACATCCAAAAGATAGGAATAATTTAAGAAAACCAAGAAAATTAGAAGTTTTCTTACACGAACTGGTAATAAGTGGTTATGAGCTGTTGTCCCAAGGGTTAGTAAAATGAAGGAAGTCACTAATCTGAGGATAAAAATAAGTCTGAAAAATATTTTCTATTCTGGAAGCCAAACATTTGAATGTTGATACCCTACAATATGCACCTACACACGTCTTGAAACTCGGGATAGTAGAGGATACCTTGAAATGCTCTTGTCTAAAAACCAAAGTATGAAGGAAATAAAAAAAATGATGAAGAAAATATAAAAATGGTGAAAAGAAAAATGAACACTGGTTTTGTTATCGCCAAGGCAGCAATAAAAAAATATAGCGAGGGTGCCTCTTCACCTAGTGCCCTAAGGCCAACTGGTCTGGGAGTCACTGCTAAGCCTTAGGTGGTGCAAGACGAGGAAAATATTATCACCAAATCTGCAAGCACATGAGTAATCGGTCGGTTAGTACCTCAAGAAGTATTAACGGTCGCATGAAAATGTGTGAGCAAATCTAAGTATTCATCAAATTAAAAAGTACTAAGGTAGATGGACAAGAGTATGATAGCTTGAATTGAATTCTCTGAGTGTAGGGATGACCATTTCACACACGTAGGGGTATATGATCAATGTTTGGATGAAAGGTAGGAATGAAGAATAAAGACGATATTTTATTGAGGGATAATGTGATTTCTAACATCTTTTCATGACTATTAAGATAGGGCTCATGACAACTGAAAAGCTGGCATAGTTGGAAACTCTTCTTTTCAAAGTATTTCTTTTATGATTCTTGTCTTTATATGTAAATTTCACCATCTTTCTTTTGTTATTGGATTTTGTGGGTGTAATCCGCTGAAAACCCTCAGGAGACAACACTCCTCCTACTAGGGACACCTAGAGGTTTAACGGCTTGTTGCACGTGCTCAGTGCAATCGTGTCTGCCTACGAAAGTGTGCTTAGTTTTCTCCTTTCTTTTTCTCCTTTTAAATAAACTAGTTTACTCGGGACGATCAAAGATAAGTTTGGGGGTATTTGTTCAGTCGATAAAACTGCACATTTGCAGTACATTTTTCCTACCATTTTTATATTAAAAAGGACTTTATTATAATATATTATACATATGAGGGTTTATATGTAAAAACACCATTTTCCATGTGTTAATATGTTTTAATTAGTATTTGGTAGGAAAATGTATGCAAATAATATTATTGACCTAATCCTAGTAGAACAAAGTCTACTAAAATCTTATTTGAGTTGTTGTGCAGAATATTTCCAAGTTGTGCAGAATTTTCCAAGGCTAGAATCAAGCAAATAAATTTGTTGAAGAAATCTTGCCAAATTAAGAAGCAAACTTGGAGACCAAGTCTGGAAGCAACCGAGAGAAGATTTCTGAATTCTGAAGATGCTTAGGATTGCCACATGTCACCAGATGAAAGCCCAAGAAAAATAAGCAATTGATCACATCCCTTGAGCGCGGATCCGCGGCCAAACACACCTTTGGGTCGCGGATCCGCCTCAATAATGAGGAGTTGGAATGCAAGATTTTGGGAGATTGATTACTGCTGAATTTTACCAACTTTTCAACAATAAGATTCTGGGTTTTCACTATAAAAAGGCACCGAGAGCCTCTTGGAAAAGGTATCAAGCCGAAGAGATCACGAAGCTCCTGACGCTCACGCATCCAGGCTGATCATCGACTGTTCGACTACCTCCTTAGGAAAGATCGAGAAGCAAATCAAGTTTTGTAATCATTTTCTATGGATTAAAAGTGTAGTTTGAAGGAGTTGATTAATAAAGATAGTTTTTTTTATTTAATTGTTTATTACATTATGTTCTCCCTCTCTTTCTTTTCATCTTCTTCTCCCAACATGCGCGAGTAATTCTCCGCTTGTTAGGGTTCGTAGGATTGGGGTAGGCTAATGGACGATAAAAATAATTAAACCCTTTTTAAGTCCTATAAAGTTTAGGAACTTTATCAAAAGAATCATTAACATCCTAATCGGGCGCGCTAGCAATTCTTTGCTAGTTCCGACCGCAATTAGATATTAGATTAATGATTGTTTTGGTAAAGGCTAGATATGAACGGAGTTCCGTGTCGAGATAAGGGTTACGAGTGGGATTCCTTTTCCCTCCAGAAACCCTAATCTACACGCATCACCGTCGTTCTAGTTCTAAATCTATTAATGGATAAAAAGGATAACTTTTAATTAATCGTCCATAACTACTAAATTCTAACGAACCCTACAAGCCCTCTTTTTATATTATCTACATCGTTAAAATAATCTAGATCTATATTTTACATTCTTGTTTAACGTAGATCTAGAAACCATTCTATAAAATTCTTTATCCCTCCTCTCTTTCTCAACACATCTAAAGTAAAAGTAAAAGGTTCCACGTTTCCCAGAGGACGACCCGTACTCATCTCGGTCTAGCTACACGCGACACCGTTCTGATTGCGGTTAAACTACAAACAAACTTTCATTTGATTGGAGTGGATTTAGTGTGCTTGCGCTTTCTAAAATATAGATCAAAAATATTTGTAACCGCAATCAAGAACGGCGTCGCTTTGCAGCTAGCCGGTGAGTACGGGTCGGTCCACAGGGATGTTGTGAATTTCCTATTCGCTCAAACGAGTTAATTCCGATTGTGGTCGGATTGATTATTAAATCTAAAAATTGAAGTTGTATGATACTAGGATTAGAAACTTGCTAGGATTAGGTTTAGGGAAAATTTGGTAAATAAAGATCTACATCTCTTTCCATTGCCTTTAATTAAAGATATCATATTAGTGTTATGGTAAATCTTAACAAAGGGGATTAGGATGATTGGGAAGATTGATTCTTTCTCTAGATCCTTGTCCTTCCTTTCTTAATCTTTACCCTAACCTCCATGGAAAACCTTAAAATCCGGGCCTTTAGACTACGGAATCACCGTTACCTCGAGGGTAGAGTGCCGTAGGGAGCGGAATAAGAAGGTATGCATGGAGTTCTAATTTTCATAAATGATTGGCAAAGAAAAGAGATGAGAGATCTTTGTCTCTCAAATCTTTCCCCATTCCTAACCCTAACAAGCGAGGAAACTACTCACTCATTAGGGAATTGAAGAACATTTATCTAGGGCAGAGAATAAAAATTACCTAGGGCAAGAATTGAAATCTAAACTAGAGCAAGGAATTAAATCTACTTACAGATGCATCTCTCCAATCATCAACGCAGGGTTGTCAGATCTGAATTCATGAATTGAAAAGAAACACCGATGCTCTCCAAAAGAATTCTAAAATTTATTATTAAAAGGAGGCATAAAAAGAATACAATGATTTGGGCTTCTATTTATAGGAGATAGAAACCCTAGGTTACAATTGATTTGCATGTCTACGTTTACCAAAATATCCTTAGGAAGACCTAGTCAAAGTAGACTTCAAGCTTTGGTAAAATTTTATGTCTCTTTAAAAGAAAGTATTGGGCCTTGGATCTTTGGGCTTCCTTATTATTTGGTTCTTTATTAAAATAGCTTCTATGTTTCTTCCAGATCTCCAGTGAATAATTGCGGTGGGCTTTTAACCGTTCGCTTTGTAATCATGGACCTTGCATTGCCTTGTACTTTGTGAATTTTATCTTTGATGTAGGCTTGATCAAGAGTCTTCTATTTGTTGGTCAAAGTCCACTTTTTCATCGTCTTTATATCGTTTTCACTGTTTTCTGTCTAAGAACCTGTAACCTGTAACATGTAGCAGACATGCGTCAAAAGCACATGTTTATTTATAAAAAGAATAAGAATAAGGAATATAATAATGCAATATTATGGTGTGAACAAATACCCCCAAACTTATCTTTTGCTCGTCCTCAAGCAAACTTATTTTTATTCACTAAAATCCTAACCGCACTTTCGCAGGGAAACGCGATTGCACTGAGCACGTGCAACAAGCCGTTAAATCTCTAGGTGTCCCTAGTAGGAGGAGTGTTGTCTCCTGAGGGTTTTCAGCGGATTACACCCACAAAATCCTATCAACTCGGCCCATTGACTTTTGTTCTCCAATTAGGTTTTCTAACAAGGAATTCTATTATCTTTTGACTCGCAAATTATCCACCCACATTCTTCACACTTCCTCATTATTTAACTTAAGATTATATATGTTCTATAGAATTACTTAGCTTTCGGCATCTCTTAAGTCTTCCTTCTAGGGTTTCATCTCCATTTAGGAATTTCTATCAACTCTACTAAAGATACAAGTTCTATTCTTCATCCCTTTCTCTCATCTAAACTCTAATCACATATCCCCACGTGTGTGTATAAATCACCCCTACACTTGGAAATTCAAATCAAGCAATCATACCCTTGTCCGTTGTCCAAAGTACTTATTAGTAGGTGAATTTTTAATTGAATTTTGCTTACACATCCTTCATGCGACCGTTAATACTTCTTGAGGTACCAACAACCGATTACAAGATATGTTTGCACTTTAAAGCGTAATTCCTAGTCTTGCAACACCCAAGGCTTTTAGCAGTGACTCCCAAACCAGTTGGTCTAAGGCACTAGGTGATGAAGCACCCTCGCTAAATATTTTTTCTATTTTTGCAGCCTAAAGTAATCACAAAAACCAGTGTCCATTTTTTTATTCTTCATTCACACTTATATATTTTTTTTTCATTTTCTTCGTACTAAGGACTTTAGACAAGAGCATTTCAAGGTCTCTTCTACTATTCCAAATTTCAAGGTGCGTGATTGTGCAAATTGTAGGGTATACGTTTTCAGAATCTAGACTTAAGCTAGGAACTATTTTTCAAACTTATACTCTAATAAGAACATCAATACTCTTCCCTTGTTTTGACTTAGCCCAAGAAGTGAACCCAAAATTTGCCTATTTCTAAATAAACTACAAAGACATATACTTTCTACCGTTAAACCTTAAGGACGGTTATCTTTAGGGTTTTTAATTCACTAAGTCTAAGATCTAGTTGTTCCTAGCCAGTTGACCTATTTGTCAAACCAAAGTCAATTAGCCAAAATTGAATACAATAATTTTTATAATTTTTGAAATTTTCAATTTTTATGGGTTTTCAAATAAGTATGCAAATGTAAAAATATGTACAAATGAATGCGAAGGAAGAAGACGTACCGAGCATACCCCCAAACTTGAACTTGACAGTGTCCTCACTGTCATGCTAAACCAAGAGTGTAAAAATGCCGGCACTCCCTTGTTTATTTATTTATAATTTTTTTTTTTGAAATTTTTTTATTTTTTTATAGAAAAAGAAAACAAAAATATATATACATATATACAAAGATTCCCCCAAACTTACGCTTGGCCTTGCACAAGCCAAAAGTTAGCACCAACCATTCAAAAATCTTATCGTGGTAATGGTATAGTTGGTGTAAGAAAATGAGAAACACGCGAGACCGTGTGGAAAGAAGAATGGTAGAATATGGTTTCGGTGGGGGAGAAAAATGGCGAAAAGAAGAAGGAAGTGGAGTACGATCTTGAGGGTGTAAATTGAGTGAATAAATTAGCGCAATATGTGATGACCGATATGTTATAAGCGATTGCGCTAACCTATCAACCCGTCGGGAAATGGGGTCAAATCCCTCAAGATTCGTAAGAAAACACGGGTACGCCGAACTTGGTATAGAAGATGAAAGCGTAACGGTCATTTGCCCGGTCGAGACAATAGGAAAGACGAAAGGGAGTGAATTAGGGATAGTATCTTTCTCACCGTAGTAAACTGTTTCGAACTTGAAAGATTCCATTAATGGTTCGAAACTACTATAATCAACCGAGTCTGATGGTTCATCTGAAAATGTAAAGGACTCAAACTCGGACAGTGAGTCATCAACATCGTTCGAAAAAGTGAAACACTCGTAAGTGTTATCATCTGTGAAAACTGTGTCATATTCAAAGGAAAAATTTTCAAGCTCACAGTCTTCAAGCGTGGTCGGAATGATGGAACGGAGGGAGGGTGATATAACAGTCAAAGGTTCAGGAGGATGAATTGGAAAATCAGACACATCAAATAAAAATGATTCAACCTCAATATTATCCTCAAGACTCTCCTCAATATTATCCTTAATATTCAACTCATTATTTAGCCTATCCATGCCATTATCATCAAAATCTAGACGCATATGAGATTCGGGAGAAACATTTAATAACTCAGGATGATGATTTGAACATAAAATTTCAAGCAAATCGACAGGTTCATCATCCGAAATATTCCCGGCGTCTATATCCTCAATCAAGTGAAAATCAATTTCTTTAGACACCTCATCAAAAGCATGGATATCTATCGATTTAGGTTCTAGAGTGGAGGTGTAAAGATCGAAAGGATTAGGTGCGGTTTCACTCGAAAGGGGTTCCTCACAATCTGGCAAATCAAACACTACAAAATCACACAACTTATTTTTATTTTCAACAGGTGAACTATTTAGGGCAATCGATGGAAAACAGGAGTTGTGGGCTTCAATTGGGTAAGGGTAGGTTTGATTTAAAAATCCTCTCTCATTCTCACTCTGTCCAACTGCCGCCTCATACATTGAAAAATTTGGAGCTAGCGGAAAACTAGCTACCGGTTCAGCAGGTTGCATAAGGGTGGCCACGGACGCTTCCACATTCCTAACCATTTTGTTTGTTGCTGCGATATACGCCTCCAACGCCTCTTCCAAACTAGACTTTGGTGGTAAGGGGGTTTCAGTAAAAGATTCAAAATTGGTTGGATATGTGAAACTCCCTAATGGCTGTGAAGAAACAGTGTCTAGTGAAGGTGGAAAAGTCGGGTAGGACTGATAGGAAGTGGGTGGTAGGACAGGGGTAGGGTCAACATGTGGATAAAAAGTTGAATAATCGTGCGGGCCCCTAAAACTAGAAGAGTGGAGAGGGGTGAAAGATTGGCTGCGAGATTGAGCAATATGCTCAGCAATGGACATCGGCCTAGGAGTGACAGAAGGACTTGAAGAAGTGGTATCAACATATGGAAGTGGTGAAGGTTGACTTGGTTGACACAAAGTGGGTTGAAAAGTCAAATTGTTTCTCCTAGACTCTTCTATGTGATCTTTCAAAGATTTTTTAGGTAAGGAAGGATCGTCTTTAAATTGACCGAACAAATTGCCGAACGACGCAAAATTAGGTTCAGGATACCAAAGTTCGGCAAGTGATTTATTATGTGGGGTACCCATGTTAGAAGAAAGGATGAAAGAAAGAAAATTGGGTGATGGTGCAAGGATTTATTTGCGGCAAAAGTTTGCAAGTTCTTGTAACAAAAATTTTCCTTTTTCTTTTTCTTTATTTGAAAATTGTTGCAAAAAGATTTTTGATAAAAGATATGCAACAGAAAAATATTACCTGCAATCAGTTATAATCTTAAGCATATCACAAAGAATCTTTATTTGGAAAAAGTGTTGCAAAAAGATTTTCGAGAAAAGATGTGCAACAAAAAGATTACTTGCAATCAATTTCTATTTTAATCTAGGCGCAAAAATCCTGCACAAGATTATTATTTGGAAAGAGAAAGATTTTTAAAGCACACAAAATCTTGCAGGAATTTTTTCGGAAAATAAATGGAAATTTTTGCAGAGGAGGAACAGAGAAACTTACAGAGTTTTTTTTTTTTTTCCGCGCCCTGAACCAACCAGGGCGCGGCGGTTCCGCGGCCAGAAGCCTGATAGTGCGGCGGTTCCGCGGCCGGAAAGGGAGCGTCGCGCTTTTTTTTTCTTTCAAATCTCTCTCTGTTCTGATCTGTTATTTTCTGTTTCGCTTTCTGTAGATTTCCAGATCTGTCTTTCGATTGTAGATCCTGCAAAATTCAAACAACAAAGTACCCTTTCCAAAAATAACAGATGATATATTTTTATATTTTTTGGATTTTGCAGATTTTTATGATTTTTTTAATTTTGATTAACCCGAAATTGCGAAAAGGAAAGTTCTACGCCATCCCCGGCAACGGCGCCATTTGATTGGAGTGGATTTAGCGTGCTTGCGCTTTCTAAAAGATAGATCAAAAATATTTGTAACCGCAATCAAGAACGGCGTCGCTTTGCAGCTAGCCGGTGAGTACGGATCGGCCCACAGGGATGTTGTGAATTTCCTATTCGCTCAAACGAGTTAATTCCGATTGTGGTCGGATTGATTATTAAATCTAAAAATTGAAGTTGTATGATACTAGGATTAGAAACTTGCTAGGATTAGGTTTAGGGAAAATTTGGTAAACAAAGATCTACATCTCTTTCCATTGCCTTTAATTAAAGATATCATATTAGTGTTATGGTAAATCTTAACAAAGGGGATTGGGATGATTGGGAAGATTGATTCTTCCTCTAGATCCTTGTCCTTCCTTTCTTAATCTTTACCCTAACCTCCATGGAAAACCTTAAAATCCGGGCCTTTAGACTACGGAATCACCGTTACCTCGAGGGTAGAGTGCCGTAGGGAGCGGAATAAGAAGGTATGCATGGAGTTCTAATTTTCATAAATGATTGGCAAAGAAAAGAGATGAGAGATCTTCGTCTCTCAAATCCTTCCCCATTCCTAACCCTAACAAGCGAGGAAACTACTCACTCATTAGGGAATTGAAGAACATTTATCTAGGGCAGAGAATAAAAATTACCTAGGGCAAGAATTGAAATCTAAACTAGAGCAAGGAATTAAATCTACTTGCAGATGCATCTCTCCAATCATCAACGCAGGGTTGTCAGATCTGAATTCATGAATTGAAAAGAAACGCCGATGCTCTCCAAAAGAATTCTAAAATTTATTATTAAAAGGAGGCATAAAAAGAATACAATGATTTGGGCTTCTATTTATAGGAGATAGAAACCCTAGGTTACAATTGATTTGCATGTCTACATTTACCAAAATATCCTTAGGAAAACCTAGTCAAAGTAGACTTCAAGCTTTGGTAAAATTTTATGTCTCTTTAAAAGAAAGTATTGGGCCTTGGATCTTTGGGCTTCCTTATTATTTGGTTCTTTATTAAAATAGCTTCTATGTTTCTTCCAGATCTCCAGTGAATAATTGCGGTGGGCTTTTAACCGTTCGCTTTGTAATCTTGGACCTTGCATTGCCTTGTACTTTGTGAATTTTATCTTTGATGTAGGATTGATCAAGAGTCTTCTATTTGTTGGTCAAAGTCCACTTTTTCATCGTCTTTATATCGTTTTCACTGTTTTCTGTCTAAGAACCTGTAACCTGTAACATGTAGCAGACATGCGTCAAAAGCACCTGTTTATTTATAAAAAGAATAAGAATAAGGAATATAATAATGCAATATTATGGTGTGAACAGACGTCTTTATCGATATGCATAACATCTAAATTGTAGCGTAGTTGTAGATCAGACCGGTATGGAAGTTGAAATAAACCACTTAGCTTCTTCCAACCGGTTGGGCATGACATTGCATCTTTGTTTTGTTTCTTTCCGAATGTGATATTCTGATAAGCTTTCCATTGTTGCAATATGTTGTTACTGGACAATGGTTTATAAGGCATCTGGTCTCCGTCTTGCCATTGAACAATTCTTTATTCTTTCTGAATATGTGAGTTATAGGCAAGAAACGTCGGTGACCCATAAACGACTCTTTCCCGCTAAAGTTGAAGTGCACGGCGCTAGTATGAGTATATAAACTGGGGTAAGAAAGCTTACCTTAAGTTGTCCATCCCGACAATATTTTGTAGGCTGGAAAATCATTAATAGTCCACTACAAAACAGCCCACATCTAAAAAAATTGTTTACCATCTGCATCATAAGTTCTCACGTCTGGTTCCTACAGCAACTTTAACCCATCGATCAAGGGTTGAAGGTACACGTCGATGTTTTTCTCAGGAGATGAGGGAACGTTGATTAAAAGCCCCAACATAAAATAAGACTGTGGCATAGCCCTCCATGCTGGCAGGTTGTATATAGTCACCACAACGGGCCAAGTACGGTGAGTACGCCCTCCGCGAACCATCCTAAATGGACTAAAACCGTCACTCGCAATTCCCAGCCTCACGTTATGCGAGTCTGCGCTGAATGAAGGATGTTTTTCATCTAAAACTTTTCACGATATCGAATCTCTGGGATGACTCATTTTTCTCTCTTCACGGGGCGCTTTATGGTGTCACTGCACTTCGGACGCTGTCTCCTCACACACAAATAACCGTTGCAGTCTCGGTATTAATGGAAAATGACGAAGAATTTTCACGGGCACATCACTCGACCGAGGGTCTTTCTTAGACTTGAATCGGCTAGTCCCACACACGGGGCAGTTTCTGAGTGTGACGTGTTCATTCCGGAACAAAACACAATCATTCTCACATGCATGTATCTTATGATACTTCAGGCCGATGTTTGTGATTACCTTTTGTGTCTCATACCAGCTCAGTGACACTTCATTTCCGTCGGGAAAAATTTTGTATATAGTGCCCTCAAGTCAATTATTGTAATCGCAGGTATGCGATTGTGATGATTGAGGGAGGACCTATACGGGTAGAACAGTCTTACTCGAGATGATAGTATGCTATATAGTTTATCTCTATCATCATGTACATGCTTTATGTGGTATTACAGATCACTATTACATGTTGATAGAGCCCATAGGATTCTTGCTTGACCACCAGTATTATGATGGCTATCATATACGTGAGAGCTGGATGGTCTATAAGCACATCCTTAAATGTCCCTAGTCGAGAGAGTATCGAGACTGGACATTGATACTCCGGAGTAGACTAGTGTATATTTATTGAGACCCCGACGAGGGGTGGTGGCCGGTCTCACAAGCCATTGGTGTCAGTTGGTCACCTAAGATAGTATACAGGTGCTCATTGGGTTCTAAGTACACTGGACGGACTCGCCGAGAACATGCTAGTTGGTATTATACCTATTGTCAGATAGCAGTTCTCGGGTGACATGTGTACAGGTTAGTTTGTCGACCTGAGATCGTCATTTGTCTCATGTGAGTCCCCACTGTGCTTTGATTACTACCCCACCACGGCTCAAAGGAGTCGTGCAAACAGGTTTTAGTTGGGTACAGTCCCGAGCCACATGGAGGCAGTGAGCGGATAGTTGGGGATTCGTCTCTACCGATATTGGGGGTTGATGTCGCGCGATGCACGGGTGGCCATCACCAGATATCCTTGGACAAGATAGACGAGAATTACTGATTTGGATTAGTAGTTTCTCAGTGGGTGATGGGTTTCATACCGATACGAAATATCGCGTTATTAGGGGTCTAATTTTATCCACCCCTACACTCGATATGTGATACTCTAAGACGAACAGACCGTACTGTACGGAGATTGTCACTGATATGCTCAGTAGGGGTTCGGATGGGTTTGCCATCGGCCTTCCTTTCGCTCAATACCTGGTAGCCGTTACGTACAGCTAGTGTCACCGGCGTGCTTGTAGTTAAACCCACTGCCGGCGTATTGACGAGTCTTTAAAGTCCCACACAGAGAGTTTCCCTGGTTCTGGCGAAACGATATAGTAGCCATATTGCATACGTTCAGGGTTCCGATCTATTGATTGTACTATGTACCAGGACTTTCGATCGGACAGTTGATAATACTGGCCGGCTCGGGTTTGAGCCGGATTATTAAATCAGGTATTTATTTAATAATTTACTTATATATATATATATATATATTTCGATATGTATATTCTAGTATTATGTTCTTTGTGTTATTCTATTTCTTCGGGTATTCGTATTTCGGTACGAAAACTGGTATGTATATACAGTAGAATGTAATCCGTATTTTTTACAGATAACATTCTAGAAGGTGGACACCTCATTTAGTTCTTATCCATTTATTCATAAATGGAAATGAGGTGGAAAAGAAATGAGGGGAGTATGGTGCGAGCCATGCTTGCATTGTGTTGCATAAATGAATTATTAATTCATTTGTGCAAACTATTCAAGCATGGGCTTGAAATTATATTGAAAGAATATGTTTTACAAAACCTAGCATGAGATTTTCTCTCTCTATGGATGGCTCATTATTTTTGAGAGATGAGTTTTCTTCTCACTATCATGTTTCACTCCCTCTCTTGAGTTTCTTGAGTTCCTCCACCTTCATTCTCAAGCTCCTCTCTACAATCTCATGAATTGAGAATCAAAAGAGGAGGTGAGATGGATAAACACTTAGAACATTCACTACATCCTAGGCATTCTATATTAGCAACCTAGAATCCCTAGTTGCTTCATTTGCTTTTGATGTGGAGCTAGAGCCATGAGCTACACCCCTTGAGTGGATCATCTTCGACGGAGGAAGACCGACGGCCAAGTTCAATCGAGCACGCCTCAAGGAGCTAAGGAAGATGATGGAAGACCGAAGGACTTGGTTTGTTCGGTATAACACTCTATCATAGTAGATTAACTCTTGTTAATTAACTAGTATAGGTTTATGGTTCGATTCTAGCGGGTTTCGTTAGCGCCAAGTTTTTAAACGCCGGTTTTTGTTCCACACCGACCACGGCTGATGGCCAGGACGCTATCGTAACCCAACAAAAAGCTTCCTTCAGCGGTTCTAGGAGATCAGTGAAAGACTGATCACTTCATCTATTCTTGCACTTGATCTGGAAGAGACGTACAAAAAAAGGAAAGTTTCGAAAACCCTTTGTAATTTGGATATAGCGGGATCTTAGAGTTTGCCTAGTACTTTTCCAATAACGAGGGTTCAGTACTTTCCATATCATAAGGAAGTCCAGCGGTATTTATAAGCTCATCCATGTCGTCGATCGGCGTGAACACAACATCATCTTCTTCGACGGATTCATGTTCTTCAAACCGCCATTCCTTTTCCTCCTCTTTTTCTACTATCCCTTACCACTCTGCGGTTTCTATTTCGATGAATTCGTTTTCCGTCTCTTGCACCCATACCTCATCTCCAGTTACGACGATTTTTTCTCCGTGAGATTTCCACGTGGTGTAATCTCTAACGAAACCGTATGTCACGATGTGTAACTCAACTTTCGACTTCTTTAGTAATCGCTTATTCATACACTTAGAGCAAGGACAATAGATTTTGTGCTCTTTCGATAACCCAAGATGTGCGTAGGCAAAATCGGTGAAAAAACTGACACCGTCAACGAAAAAGTGGTTGACTCTCGAGGGAGCATCGACGTTTATCCAACTCTTGTCGTGGAGGTACGAGAATGCCATATTGGAACAGCCTGGACGAAGTAAGGTTCCGACAAGACGTATCGGATTAAAATTTCTTGACAGTTACGCGATAGACGGGATTCTAAAAAGCGTTAGTGCTGGGTTTAATTGACGACTTGGTTAATTTAAGTTTCAATTAACTATTTATTTATAAAGATAATCAAGGACCAAGAGCAAATGCTCATAGGTAGAGAGTTGGATTTTTCTTCCAAGAAAGACGATGATGACATTAAATGTTATATATTGAATGTCGAGGGTAGCGGCTGTCGGGGATAAGGCACCTATCCCATTAAGAATGTATAAAGTATACACCCATTCATTTGTGTTTTCATCCGTTTCGAGAAAATTTCGGCAGCACCTCCCCGCTATTCTCCGAGTACACTGTAATAGAAAAGATGATCGTTTCAATGCTGTCAAACAACATTGAGACGAGTATTTAATCTATCGTTGTAGACGGAGAACCAGCGGAAAGGTACCGACGAAATATCTCGAAACGAATGAAAAACACAAGTGAATGCAGGTGTCTGTTTTATACATTCCTAACTTGTCCACACGAGACAAATCTATCGGTTATCATACTATTGAATATTAATTCTCGTCACATAGACTACGCGACGGTTATTAGAAACCGATCGATACCGTCCGATATTTAACAAGTTTCGTGTAGTTTTATGTCACGACGAACATTGCACATATGTTAACCGATAGATGGGAACTAAGTCGCATTTTGATTTTCACATATGATTATCGATGAGAATATAAAAATTTCATATTATCATCGAGTTTCATACACTTAATTTAAGATTTAATTTGGATTGGTTTTACGTTTATGTATTAATTTCCAGGTTTTGAAGTTTTTGATTTAGGGTACAGTTTTTTAAAATTAAGGGTTTTCTTAATTGAGTTTAAGATTTTGAATTTAGGTTTGGGGTTAGGGTAGGATGGGGTTTTACAAGAGTTCACTGTAGAGGAGAATGATGATAAATTAACGTTTGACCTTATTTGTATGTGCGCGCGCGCGCTTGTGTGTGTATGCGCGCGCACGCAAGCGTACACCCCCCAAACAATCTATTTCTTCCATTTTACTAAATTACACTAAAATACCTTTAACTATTCATGATTTTTCACTAAACTATCCTAAATTCACTAAATTACTATAAATTTCACTAAAATACCCTAACTAATATAGTTTTTCACTAAACAGCTTTTAAAATTTAACTAAACGATTTCTCTTAGTAAATTAACTAAAATACTATAAATTTCGTTAAAATATCCATAGCTTTTGTTGTTTTCACTAAAATATCATTAAAATTTTAAATTAGAAAACCTCATTTGCTCAATATTATTTATTTACACTAAAATACCCTTAACTATTGTTGTTTTTCATTAAAATACGCTTAACTGTTATTGCTTTTTACTAAATTACCTACAAAATTCGATAAATTACCCTAGCCTAAACTTAACACTAACCCTAATCATAAATCCTAATCTAACCATATCCCTAACCCTAACCATAACCATAGCCCAGGCCCTAAACCTAACCCTAATCATATCCTAAACACTAATTAACCCTAACCCCCTAGCCCTAACTTTAGCCCAAATCATTACCCTAACCCTAATTAACCCCAATATATCCTGGCCTTAACCCCTAATTAACCCTAACCTCTTAACCCTAGCCCAAATCATTAACCCTAACTCTCATCCTAATCCCCTCACCCTAACCCTAATCAGAACCCAAACCCTAACAAAATTACAAGTTAAATTCTTGAAATTGAAGAAATCAAATTCAAAATTTATGAAAATTAAATTTAAAATTCAAGAAACTAACCTGCGGCGGCGGCAAATCGAGGAAAAATGAACGGTGGTGAAGCTCGAGGCGGCGAGCACGGCGGTGAGGAGCTCGATAAGCGTCACCGGCTTGGTATCGATGCGGTCAGCGAAGCTCCAGGCGAGACGCGCGTCTGGGTTTGGCGAAGAGGCGGTGGAGATCGTAGGAGGTGACGACGAGATGCTCGGCGGTGGCGACGAGAGGCCAGGCGACGGTGGCGACGAGATGATAGGGGCGGGAATTTTTTTGGGAGAGTAGGAAATGAATAGTGTTTGGAAAAAAAAAGGGGATAGGGGGATTTATCTTTAGTAGGTTGTGGGGCCCACCATAATTTTTATTTGTAGCGGTCTTAACCATGACCATATCTTCTAAAACCGTGACCGTCAGTTGGTCACGGGTAAAACCGTGACCAAATGTCCATTACCACTGGAAACATTTGTAGCAGTGTCCATGGTTGAAGCAGGAGCTACCGCGATGAAAGGATTCCGCCACAACCTCATTTTCCTCCAAATATATATAGTGAAAACATGATCTAACAATCAAGATCAGATTGCTATAAGTAAAAAAACGATCACGTATCTATGCACACTACAGTCCCAGTGTCAACAAAGGAAAACATGTACAAATTTGCTACTCTGATTAGTAGTTGGTTAAATTATTTTGACTGGAACAAATTATTATTTTGTAACCAGAACATGACCTGACTATAATATTTTACTTTGTAGATTCGATAAAGGAAATTAGTTAAATACATAAACGGCCTGTAAATGGTAAAAACCAAATTCGGATCCCTAGTTTTAAATAGCTCACTTTATTAGACGTGTAAGATTCATCCATGTGCCCAATGCATGTGACCTTGAAAAGAAAAGAAATAAAGATATAAGCCTATAAAACCGTCCAAAGGTATTCTAATACCCTCATTTCTCTCTCATGTCCGGATGCATTGCAACTGATATATCAAATAATCACGTTTTTTTTCTGCATTGGTCCGTCGGTCCTAACCTATGGACACAACACACACAAACACACCCACGCACACAACAACAGCCATGGGATCCATTAGTTTGCTCTGCAAATGTTAATTTATGGCCACTTTCTTTCTTGGGGTTCGAACCCCGTACTCTCCACACGAGGGGAGTGCCCGAACCAACTGAGCTATTGCTCGTCGGTAGCTCTTTCTTTCATTAATATGATTAGACAGGTAAATAAAATATCGCACATGATAATAATAAGTTGGTGCTTGGAATCGAAATTATTAGGGTGGTGTGGATGTTCTATAGATTGTCAATGATCTAATGCGGTGATATAAAGGCTAATTAATTAAGGTTATGATATTTAATATATGTGCCTGTTACTCGTGTATGCCCCCTGTGCAGAACTGCGGATAGAAGTTAGGGGAGGCGACAAAAGAAAATGGGTGGTGGGGCCAACAGAAAAAAGATCCAGATTCCTTTTCTTACTACTATTTGAAATTTCAAAAGTGATTTCTGCCTTCTCTCTCTTCCCTCAACACACACTCTCTCTCTCTCTCCCCCTTCGAATTTAATGTCCCTTCCCTTCGTACGAATCCCCAGTGACCGCCGACGTCACGTCTACGCCCCGTGACAGTTTAAGGCCCAGCGATTCCTCGGGCATTTCGGCAGTTAGTTAGGCCTGGCCCCTCCCTGACACTGGGGCCCACTTCAAGATAATCTCGTCGGGTTTCTTTAAAAAAAAATAAATGACCTCCGAAATAATGAAAAACAACATTCAAAATCGATGATCATAAATCCTGTTTGTTAACCAAATTAGCATTCTGTAAGTGAAGTTATAAAATATTAAAATATTCGGCAGTATAAATTTATTTTCTTCTTCGCCTCCCTATTGTTTATGGTATTTATTTTAGAAGAATAACATAAGATTCTTATTATTAGTGGATTTTTTCAACACTTAAAATTTAGTCAGTGTGTACGATGAAGTGGCATCTGCTAGGTGTTGGAATTTTAATTCGGTAATATGCCCTTTTCTTCTAAATTCAAATAATAGAGTTAGTCCACTGAAGTTAATTTCACCTCCCAACACTATTAGATTTAACACTTTAAGGTGTAACCAATGAGCAATAGCTCAATTGGAATGACACTTCCCCTGCTGAGGAGGGTCCTGGTTTGAACCCTAGAAAGAAAAGTTACCATAATTTAACACTTTCGGGGCAAATTCATGAATCCCTTGAATGTGCTGTTTGTGTTTGCGCGCGCACTGTGTGCATGAGTGTGTTGTATGCTTGGGTTAGACTTACAGATCAGTTCTAAAATACACTTTGAGATGTATAAAGACGATTTTACCCTCTAACCGATTGTGGATTGCGAGAAACTTTTACAAGGCTGGTCGTAGTGGTGTTGATAAAAACCAGTTTGAATCGACTTTGGACCTCACACCTTAGGAATCCCTGCATGGAAGAATATGGCAGAAAGAGATGAGGACAACATGGGACCAATGGTTAACTCCAACTCGTGGATTAAAGAGACATTGGGGTTTATTTAAATAAAGAATAACCTTAAAGCTTTTTTTTTAAATATAAATACCAATATTTGAGGTCCTATATCCCAAAAAACATGTGCAAAGAGTTTGAAAAGTGGGTACGATCCCCCAGCCAATGCGCCGGCCTAATAAAAACAATACGTAGATTGTTCCTCCTCCTTATTTATTATTTCAATTTTGATACCCAAACAGTAAAGTTCAATGAAAATAAATAAGGAAAACAGTGACTCTTAAAAGCCGGCCGTACTAAAACTATGAGGCACACCATGGATTAGGTACGGACAGGCTTTCGCATTGGGCCCCCTGGCACTCAAGAGTTTATTCGGCCTGACATTGTGATTAATTTTTGGCCCAGGAGAGGAATGGGGCCTTTTTAGAGACCGAGCACATGAATTTCATGTGGTCTCTTTATTCATCATTATTAGTGATAGGGTAGGGACCGGTTTGTTTATTGAATTTTGGGACCACTGTTAGGAGATCAATGGGGTAGACCGGCGTGCTGGCTAACCGAATCGAGCCAGCTCAGAGATTAGCTTAGTTTGATGCATTTATTGACATGTGTCATCCCTCACATAAGCCAAACAACTAGGCTCATTTAGCTAACAAGATAGAAAGCTGGACGCGTTCAGCTTACGAGACAAACTCAAGCTGGTGCTGTCTCTGATTACGGCTTGAGTTAGACTTGTATATGTGTCATCGCATATGGTGCGACTTGGATCGCGCCAAGATGTTACTTTCCGTTGATCTGCTGATGGCGGCGATGGGTGGCTGAGATTGGATCTGAAGGCTGTTGCTTCTGTAGCGTGTAGATCTCAATGGGTTTGAGGTTGTGGTTGCCCAGCAACCTGCAAGGAAGCCCCGGGGTGGTTGTACTACCGAGGACCCTCCGACGGTCAAGTTAGACCAGAGATCCGAGCAGACTAACGGCTTAGTGGAGTAAAAATGGCTTACTTGAACCGTCTGAAGAAAGGATTTATATAGCGGTGGTAGCAGGTAGGGCAGGCACGGGAATCACGCCGGAAGTTACGCTCCCGACGTCACGCCCGCGTGATGAGCGGGATCTCCCATTAATGGCGAGACAGGCTCGTTAATGGGGGATCATGATGGCGTGGATCGTGGGATGTGGCTGGCGGATATCTCGCGCATGGCGAGATTCGCGGAATGGCGGTTGCGCCTATGAGCGGTGCCGTTGGTCGGTCGATGAGACCGAGGAAGATGACCTCGGCGGGAGAGCCGAGGTATCTTGGTTCTGTGGTAACCCGGAGACGAGCAGTGAGGCCGAGGAGGCCAGTTGTGCAGGGGGCTCGGAAGTGAGCCAGCGTTGGTCGGTAGGACGGGCATAGAAGTGGTCTGATCGGTCACTGTAGGTCCTTCCTTACATGCTCTAGGACACGTCATCTGCCACGTGTCATGATCTAAGGAATTACCGTTATCGAGCATTATCATTAGCCCTCCACTCTCGTTCTGATCTATTCGTGGGTCGGGTCGAGAGTGGACTGCTTGGTTCTTTCTGTGCGGCTTGGCGCTGGTAATTCCTCGTAGTGGATTGTTCGGGGACGACATGGCGTTCTTGTTGTTGCGCATCGAGTATAAGTCGAATGAAGGACGAGTGTGGGAATGTCGGTATCCTCCCTTTGCCGGAGTTGAGGCGCTAATCGCGCGTTGAGTATGAGTTTATTCGGCGGGTCTTGGATCCGTGTCTTTGTAGGGTAGAAATCTATTCGCTGCGGATGCGCCAAGCAGGAAGCTACTCAGCGGCCTCGCGAAGAGGGTTTTCGACCCACCGCGTTGATGGGCAGGAGGATGCCCGCTGGGGATGCGTCGAGCAGGAAGGAACTCGGTGGCCTCACGATGAGGGCTTTAGATCCTCAGCGTCTGATAGACAGGAGGATGCCCGTTGGGGATGCGCCGACCAGGAAGGGACTTGGCGGCCTCGCGATGAGGGCTTCAGATCCTTAGCGTCTGATGGGCAGAAGGATGCCCGCTGGGGATGCGCCGAGCAGGAAGGGACTCGGCGGCCTCAGGATGAAGGCTTCAGATCCTCAGCGTGGGCAGGAGGTTGCCCGCTGGGGATACGCCGAGCAGGGTAGCTGCTCGGTGGCCTCGCGATGAGGGCTTCAGATCCTCAGCGTTTGGTAGGCAGGAGGATGCCCGCTGGGGATGCGCCGAGCAGGAAGGGACTCGGCGGCCTAGCGATGAGGGTTTCAGATCCTCAGCGTCTGATGGGCAGGAGGATGCCCGCTGGGGATGCGCCGAGCAGGAAGGGACCCAGCGGCCACACAATGAGAGCTTCAGATCCTCAGCATTGGATGGGCAGGAGGTTGCCCGCTGGGGATGCGCCAAGCACGGTAGCTTCTCGGTGGCCTCGCGATGAGGGCATTAGATCCTCAGCGTCTGATGGGCAGGAGGATTTCCGCTGGGGATGCACTGAGCAGGAAGGGACTCGGCGGCCTCACGATGAGGGCTTTGGATCCTCAGCGTCTGACAGGCAGGAGGATGTCCGCTGGGGATGCGCCGAGCCAAAAGGAACTCGGCGGCCTCACGATGAGGGCTTCAGATCCTCAGCGTCTGATGGGCAGGAGGATGCCCGCTTGGGTTGCGCCGAGCAGGAAGGGACTCGGCGGCCTCACGATGAGGGCTCCAGATCCTCAGCGTCTGATGGGCAGGAGGATGCCCGCTGGGGATGCACCGAGCAGGGTGGGACTCGGCGGCCTCACGATGAGGGCTTCGAATCCTGAGCGTCGGATGGGCAGGAGGTTGCCCGCTGGGGATGCGCCGAGTAGGGTAGCTGCTCGGTGGCCTCCTGGCGAGGGCTTTTATCTTTAGCACGGGAAGGGTCGTAAGAGGCCTACTAAGGACGGGCCGAGCAGGGTTACTGCCCGGTGCCTCTTGGCGAGGGCTTTTGATCCCTGGCGTCGTGGGGTAGGGAGCTACCAGCCGGGGATAGCCGAGAAGTGTAGCCGCTCGGCTTCCTCTTGATGAGGGCTTCGATCCTTAGCGCGGGAGGGGCCGTAAGGGGCCTACTAAGGACGGGGCCGAGCAGGGTTGCTGTCCGGTGCCTCTTGGCGAGGGCTTTGATCCTTAGTGTGTTGGGGTAGGGAGCTACCAGCTAGGGATAACCGAGTAAGGGCGGGCCCGGTTGCCTCTTGCGAGGGCTTTGATCCTTAAGGACGGGCCGAGCAGGGTTACTGCCCGGTGCCTCTTGGCGAGGGCTTTGATCCCTGGTTTGTTGGGGTAGGGAGCTACCGGCCAGGGATAACCGAGCAAGGGCGGGCCCGGTTGCCTCTTGGCGAGGGCTTTGATCCCTGGTTTGTTGGGGTAGGGAGCTACCAGCCAGAGATAACCGAGCAAGGACGGGCCCGGTTGCCTCTTGGAGAGGACTTTGATCCCTGGTTTTTTGGGGTAGGGAGCTACCAGCCAGGGATAACCGAGCAAGGGCGGGCTCGGTTGCCTCTTTCGAGGGCTTTTCATCCTTAGCGTGGGAGGGGCCGTAAGTGGCCTACTAAGGATGGCCGAGCAGGGTTACTGCCTGGTGCCTCTTAGCGAGGGCTTTTTGTCCTTAAGGATGGCCGAGCAGGGTTGCTTCCCGGTGCCTCTTGGCGAGGGCTTTGATCCCTGGCGTTGTGGGGGTGGGGAAGCTACCAGTCAGGGATAGCCGAGCAGGGTAGCCGCTCGGCTGCCTCTTGGTGAGGGCTTTGATCCCTGGCGTTGTGGGGTGGGGAAGCTACCAGTCAGGGATAGCCGAGCAGGGTAGCCGCTCGGCTGCCTCTTGGTGAGGGCTTTGATCCCTGGCGTTATGGGGTAGGGAGCTACCAGCCAGGGATAGCCGAGCAGGGTAGCCGCTCGGCTACCTCTTGGTGAGGGCTTTGATCCCTGGCGTTTTGTAGTAGGGATAGCTGAGCAGGGTAGCCTTTCGGCTGCCTCTTGGTGAGGGCTTAGATCCTTATCGCCGGAGGGGCCATAGGAAGCATGCTAAAGATTGACCAAGCAGTGAAGCTGCTCAGTTGCCTCTTGGCGAGGGCTTTGATCCCTGGCGTTGTGGGGTAGGGAGCTACCAGCAAGGGATAGCCGAGTAGGGTAGCCGCTCGGCCGCCTCTTGGTGAGGACTTTGATCCTTAGCGCTGGAGAGGATATGGGAGGCCTGCTAAGGATTGACCGGGTAGTGAAGCTGCTCATTTGCCTCTTGGCGAGGGCTTTGATCCCTGGCATTGTGGGGTAGGGAGCCACCAGCCAGGGATAGCCGAGCAGGGTAGCCGCTCGGCCGCCTCTTGGTGAGGGCTTTGATCCTTAGCGGTGGAGGGGCCATGAGAGGCCTGCTAAGGATTGACCGAGCAGTGAAGCTGCTCAGTTGCCTCTTGGCGAGGGTTTTGATCCCTGGTGTTGTGGGGTAGGGAGCTACCAGTCAGGGATAGCCGAGAAGGGTAGCCGCTCGGCCGCCTCTTGGTGAGGGCTTTGATCCTTAGCGATGGAGGGGCCATGAGAAGCCTGCTAAGGATTGACCGAGCAGTGAAGCTGCTCAGTTGCCTCCTTGCGAGGGATTTGATCCCTGGCGTTGTAGGGTAGGGAGCTACCATCCAGGGATAGCCGAGTAGGGTAGCCTCTTGGCTGCCTTTTGGTGAAGGCTTTGATCCCTGGCGTTATGGAGTAGGGGAGCTACCAGCCAGGGATAGCCGAGTAGGGTAGCCGCTCGGCTGCCTCTTGGTGAGGGCTTAGATCCTTATCGTCGGAGGGGCCATGGGAGGCCTGCTAAGGATTGACCAAGCAGTGAAGCTGCTCAGTTGCCTCTTGGCGAGGGCTTTGATCCTTGGCATTGTGGGGTAGAGAGCTACCAGCCAGGGATAGCCGAGCAGGGTAGCCGCTCGGCCACCTCTTGGTGAGGGCTTTGATCCTTAGCACTGGAGGGGCCATGGGAGGCCTGCTAAGGATTGACCAAGCAGTGAAGCTGCTCAATTGCCTCTTGGCGATGGCTTTAATCCCTGGCGTTGTGGGGTAGGGAGCTACCAGCCAGGGATAGCCGAGCAGGATAGCTGCTCGGCTGCCTCTTGGTGAGGGCTTTGATCCCTGGCGTTGTGAGGTAGGGAGCTAACAGCCAGGGATATCCGAGCAGGGTAGCCGCTCAGCTGCCTCTTGATGAGGGCTTTAACCCCTAGCCCCGGAGGGGCCGTGGGAGGTAACGAGGCGGTGGTTGGCTGAACCAACGTGAGCAGAGTCTTCTCTCCCTCTGTAGGGGTCCTGGTCTCGAGACGGAGGAGCGGCGACCTGGGGAACTTGCCCTATCGTTTGGACACGGATGAGCGCCTCCACGATAGACGCTAGTTGGTCTATCCGGCCGGCAAGGGCGTAGATGGCATTCGGCGAAGGAGGTTCTTCCACGCCTCCGTTGAGGGGAAGGCGGCGGCTGGTGCTGGGATCGTCATGATGATCGCTCGCCATTAGAGTAAGATTGGAAGATGAACTTTTGTTTTTGTGGAATCAAGGTTTCCCACAGACGGCGCCAGCTGGCGTGGCCTGGATTGCGCCAAAATGTTACCTTCCATTGATCTGCTGATGGCGGCGATGGGTGACTAAGATTGGAACTGGAGGCTGTCGCTCCTGAAGCGTGTAGATGTCAATGGGTTTGAGGTTGTGGTTGCCGAGCTACCTGCAAGGAAGTCCTGGGGTGGTTGTACTACCGAGGACCCTCCGACGGTCATGTTAGACTAGAGATCCGAGCAGAGTAACGGCTTAGTGGAGTAAAAATGGCTTACTTGAAACGTCTGAAGAAGGGGTTTATATAGCGGTGGCAGCAGGCAGGGCAGGTGCGAGAATCACGCCGGCAGGACAGGTGCGAGAATCACGCCGGCAGTTATGCTCCCGACGTCACGCCCGCGTGATGAGCGGGATCTCCCATTAATGGCGAGACAAGCTCGTTGATGGGGGATCGTGATGGCGTGGAACATGGGATGTGGCCGGCGGATATCTCACGCATGGCGAGATTCGCGGGATGGCGGTTGCGCCTGTGAGCGGTGCCGTTGGTCGGTCGATGAGACCGAGGAAGATGACCTCGGCGGGAGAGCTCGCGGACGTGCGAGAGAGCCAAGGTATCTTGGTTCTGTGGTAGCCCAGAGATGAGCTGTGAGGCCGAGGAGGCTAGTTGTGCATGGGGCTCGGAAGTGAGCCGGCATTGGTCGGTAGGACGAGCATAGGAGTGGTCTGGTCGGCTACTATAGGTCCTTCCTTGCATGTTCTGGGACACGTCATCTGCCACGTGTCATGATCTAAGGAATTACCGTTATCGAGCATCATCAGCATATTACATATTTTGATAACATAAGTTCTATAAAGACATAACATCCACACAAAAAAAATACACTACCTGAAAATCATATAACAATACCCAAAAAATATTGATGTTCTTTCAATATTTTTGAATATTGAATTAGTAGTTCTATGCGAACGAGCCAAGGTGAGCTCACAAACGGCCTCACGCCAAGATTCTTTGCTCATCTATTAGCTCAACTCGTCTAGACAGGACTGATATAAATGATGCCAGGAGATATAATTTTTAGGCTAAAGTTCATTAAACCCCCAATTCGTTTAGCCATATCTCAGAAACCCCCAAAAGGTTTAATTGACATAGAACACTCCCATGGATAACGATGAGTGGCTAATGGTGTTAAGTAGGCATGTAAAATGACTATTTTACATGCCTAAATAAACATAGTTAATTAAATTATTAATTAACAATATTAATTTTATATTAAATTATTAATTAATATCTAAATTTTAGGCCAGGATAGATTTTGCACGGGGAGGGTGGTCGAAAGAGGAGACGGGGACAGGTGGGCGAGGAGGAGGCGAGGACCGACGAGGGCAAGAGCGTGGTTGGAAGAGGTGGGCAAGGAGGAAGAAGTGATGAGATGAAAGAAGAAGAAGAAGGTCATGATGATGACGATGGCGGCGGCGGCGGCGACGGAGGATAAGGGAGGTCGTGGGAAGGCGAAGGAATGGGGAGGTCGTGGGGAGGCATGGGGGGGAGGGTACCGGGGAGGAAAGAGGGAGGGAGAAGGAGATGGATTAGGACAAAGGTTAGGATTAGAGGAGGAGAGAGAGGGAGGAGGCAGCGGTAGGTGTTGGATATAAGTGCTATGAAGACAATATTGTAATTTTAGATGGACCTATATGAATAGAACAATCTTACTTGAGATGGCAGTATGTTATCTGGATTATCTTTATCAATCATGTGTATATATTTTACTTATTATTACGTATCATTAATATATGTTGATAAAACCCATAGGATCTTTGTTGGATTACCAAGGTTATGATAGGGATCATAATAGTGAACCTTGATAGTCCATAACCACATCTTTAAATGTTTCTAGTCATAGGAGTATCGAGACTAGATATCGGTACTCTAGATTAAATTAGTGAATACGTTTCCTGATCCGGTTGGAGGGTGATGGCTGGTCCCACAGCTATTGGTATTTGACACCAAGAATTGCATACAGATGCTCATTGGAGAATGAGTTTTACTAAACGGACTCGCCGATAACTCCTAGATGGTATTGTACTTATTGTAAGATAGCAGTTCTTTGACGACATGAGTACATAGTAGTCTTTTGACTTGAGATCGCTATAATGTCTTGTGTGTGTTCCCACTGTATTTTGATTAATACCCTACCATGTGTTGGTTATAGTGTCCTGAAGTCAATTATTGTAATCGCAGGCACGCGATTGTGATGATTGAGGGAGGACCTATACAGATAGAACAATCTTACTCGAGATGATAGTATGCTATCTGGTTTGCCTTTATCATCATGTACATGCATTATGTGGTATTACATATCATGATTGCATGTTGATAGAGCCCATAGGATTCTTTCTTGACTACCAGCATTATGATGGCGATCATATACGTGGGAGCTGGGTGGTCTATAAGCACATCCTTAAATATCCCTAGTCGAGAGAGTATCGAGACTGGGCATCGATACTCCGGAGTAGACTAGTGTATACTTATCGAGACCCCGACGAGGGGCGATGGCCGGTCTCACAAGCCATTGGTGTCAATCAGTCACCTAAGATAGTATACAGGTGCTCATTGGGTTATGAGTACACTGGACGGACTCGCCGGGAACATGCTAGATGGTATTATACCTATTGTCAGATAGCAGTTCCCAGGTGACATGAGTACAGGTTAGTTTGTCGACCTGAGATCGTCATTTGTCTCGTGTGAGTCCCCACTGTGCTTTGATTACTACCTTACCACGGCTCAAAGGAGTCGTGCAAACAGGTTTTAGTTGGGTACAGTCCCGAGCCACATGGAGGCAGTGAGCGGATCGTTGGGGATTCGTCTCTCCCGGTATTGGGGGTTGATGTCGCGCGGTGCACGGGTGGTCATCATCAGAAATCCTTGGTCAAGATAGACGAGAATTACTGATTTGGATCAGTAGTTTCTCAGTGGGTGATGGGCTTCATACCGACACGAAATATCACGTTATTAGGGGTCTGACTTTATCCACCACCTAAACTGGATATGCAATACTCTTAGACGAACAGACTGGACTGTATGGAGATTGTCACGGACAGGCTCGGTAGGGCTTCAGATGAGTTTGCTCGTCAGCCTTCCTTTCGCTCAATACCTAGGTAGCCGTTACGTTCAGCTAGTGCCGCTGACGTGCTTGTAGTTAAACCCACTGTCAGCATATTGACGAGTCTTTAGAATACCACACAGAGGGTTTCCCTGGTTCTGGCGAAACGATGTAGTAGCCGTATTGGATACGTGCAGGGTTCCGATTGATTAATTGTACTATGTACCCGGACTTTCGATCGGACGGTTGATAATATTAGTCGGCTCGGGTTTGAGCCGGATTATTAAATCGGGTATTGATTTAATAATTTACGTTTATGTATTTCGATATGTATATTTGTAACAACTCCAATTTCAATGTACAGAAAATTCATTTAAAAGTTAATGTACAAATGGAGTATTTGCTATCATGTGTACACTATAAGTATTTGAATTGCTTTTGAACGACAAGAAAACACTTGTAGCTCATTGGTAAAGTCTTACACTGCTGTGACGTAGCCCCTGTGATCGAATCCCCCAGCCACATTATCTTTTTTGTTGATTTTTCTTTTAATCTTTTAGAGCCCAAAAGTTTGCACGTGTACTACACGTAAAATGAAGAGTCATAGATTAAACAAATACGTGCACTGAGTTATAACAAGCGACAGGGACACATAGCCAAATCTCACACACCCCTCACCGGTATTCGACCGGCGAGATCTTCATTGGCGACCGGCACCGCCAGGCACCCTATAGGGGATGCTCCCTAAAATTTAACTCCACACCCCTTGGCCTCCCCCCTTAACCTCTGTACTGTTTATTTTTATTAAAAATAAACAGAGAATTAAAAAGTGCATTAAACCAAATTTTAAATGCATTTTAATTCTCCAATTCATTACCCTAAACCCTAATTTTCCTTATAAATACCACACCCCATTTCACCTCTCCTCATTCAGAATTTCATTACAAAAACTCTATAAAATTTCCAAGTCCCAAGTTGTACAAGTGGAGTTAGCAAGAGGCGAAGTTCCGGCGACGTTCCAAGGAAAATCCGGTGACGAAACGATACCCCGACGGTTCCATAATCTTTCCCTACCTCCCCTCTTTCTTTATAACTTGTAATTCCCCATTCCCTCCTCTATCCCTATTCTAAAACTTGTCTTTTTGAAAACTCGTCGGAAGCGGAATTATTCCGACTTACGATTCGTTTTTCTTTAAAAACTCCATTTTTCTTAAATAATAAAATACCATATTCTCTCATAATATTTAATAAACATAAATAAACACATTAGAACATGTTTCATCTCAAAATAAATCATGTTGAAATTTCTATTTCACTTTTACAGTAAAATACCATCATGTTTACAAACGATATTGATATCCACTTTTAACCGTATTATCTTTAGAAAACTCATGAGGTAATGACCCACCTCATCACAACACACATTTTTGACATAGTACGATAAATTTTGGGATTCTAAATTATGGGAAAATACGCTTTTACGAATAAATACCTTAAACAATTAAAAACCGTTTTCTTTAAAAAGTGTATTATTTAATTCCTTGCAATTGTACCTCTACAACCCATTTTGTGGAACCCCGATTGGGATAGTGTGGGTTATCGCACGTCCTCGGGCCTAGTAGAGCGAGATGCAGACCTCCGCAAGGAGCATTCGATCTCGATGGAATTTTTAATGCAATTTTTAAGAAAATGAGATTTCTACAAAATAAATAAAATTTATTATATTATATATATATATATATTATCAAAACATCTATTTTAAATATATTATACAAATATTCCATATTTTCTAAATCAAAGGAATCACAATTTCATGAAACTACCATTGCAATTCAATACAAATTCCAATATTTCAATAAAATACCATAAACAATGAAAACTAGGTTCTACTCACTAGAAAATTTCACTTTTATAAAATATACATCTATGAAAACCCTAAAGACGATAATTAAATACTTGAGGTGTATTTTGAAATTATATCAAAACTATTTTTACATAAAACCCTCTCAAATTATACTGAATTACAATAAGGACCCTAGTAAATATAGGTTTAAGCGGGACCAGTTCTCTTGAGCTTCATGGAGCCGGAGAATATGGGTGCTTGCCTATCTAAGGTAAACAATCTAATAACGGTGTTATCAATACGGTAATTGTCTTGGAAAAAGACACACATCCTGCCATACATGTTAGTTATATGTATGCCCTTGAGACCATTACTGTACATGAGATGTATGTTGTAGTGGATGCTTGGACATATATAGGAAGGACTTTCTTGCTCAACATGATAGTATGATATCTGCTTACTCTTTATCTTAACATGTACACTGATTATCTCTCTGTTACATGTTGGTAAAGCCCTTAGTATGCGTACTTAACTACCTAGATTATAATGGAGATCATACTAGTGGGACAAAGGTAGCATGTGAGTACATCCTTTAATGTCCCTAGTCGTGGGTGTATCGAGACGGGGCATCAATATACCAGAGTAGACTAGCGTATAGCTTCTCAACCCATGTAGATGGGCGATGGATGATCCCATATCCATTGGTGTTTGACATCAGAGATGATATACGGGTGCTCAGTGGAGAATGGGTACACTGGAAGGACTCGCCGAGAACTCCCATATGGTATTATACCTCACGTCAGATGGCAGTTCTCTAGTGACACTGGTACAGATTAGTCTGTCGACCCGAGATCGTCATAGAGTCTTGTGTGATTCCCACCGTGCTTTGATTTTCACCTTACCATGTTCAAGAGAACGTGCAGAACGGTGGTTTTTGGGTACAGTCCTGAGTCACATGGAGGCAATGAGCGATAAGAGGGTATTCGTCTCTCCTGGTATTGGGAGTTGATGTTGCGCTGTGCTCGATTGGCTATAACATGAAGTCCCTGGCCAGGGCTGATTCTGAGGTTTACTGGTAAGTGTTACTAGTAGTTTTTCGACCTTTTATGAGCCTCACATTGGCACGACTTATCGAGTTACTGGGGTCTGACGTTTACCACCCCTAGACGAGATATGCGACATATCAGATGAGGAGACCGGACTGTATGGTAAGTGTTACTGATTGGATTCACAGGAGTATGAGCAGGCTTGCTTGTTGATCTTCTGATCGCTTAATACCCGGGTGGCCGTTATGTTTAGCACGCCTCTTGCGGCTTGTGGGTGTTTGATATGAACATCAGCTACTGCCGGCGTATTGACGAGTCTTTAGAGTCCTACACAGAGGTTTCCTAGCTCAGGCGAAACGGATTAGAAGCACATATGAGATACATGCGAGACCGGGAATAATACGAGTATGTGATACCGTATTCTATTCACGTGATTTGTGTTATCGGTCGGTTATATGAGATATAGCCAGGTTATCGAATCAAGTGTTGATTCGATAGATTGATATATTTGATATTAGTCAGTTATATATGATATGACCGGATCATTAAATCAAGTGTTGATTTAATGATTTAATGTATAATTATATATTTGATATATGAATTTACATTGACTAATCTTGCTCACTTGACCATTTCTTTTTCTCACTTTTATATACATGTTATATATGTGATATATACATTGTATCATGCTAGGCTATATATACAATTTGTGTGTGTAGGACTTACACCATATCCATGATAAGTTTAACGTTTTAATTATCTTTAGTAATTCATTTTTGAGTGGAATTGTATCATGCTAGAATCTTGGAGAAGCTAATTGTGAGTTTTGACTTAGTCCACTCAATTTGTTTTACACTAAAGATATTTATAAACCTAACCATTATCCTTGGTATGGTTAAGTCTCTACAATGGTTAAGTGTATGACACTAACTCACTATGGTTGTAAATCTAACCTCATTCTCATTCTTTTGTTGTTCTCATTTTCATCTTCTTCTTCACAACTCCAAACCTTTCTAGGTATTGGATTAATGAAGAAATATAGTGAGAAACTAAAATCTAAAGTGAGCCCACTTCCTACTTCATCATCCTCTACTACTTGACATTTAGTTTAGGGTGTTCTCTTCACAAAGTTCATCACCTAGTGAAGAGGTAGCTTGGGTTTGAGTCTCCTCGACGTAGATCATCTTCGGCTTCGAAGGTATCGAGCAAGCCTATTCATTTTTCCGAGGGAACCATTCTAGAGTTCGGGAAATCTTCACTTGCAGCGATCGCAGCGAAGGGACGACTACACGAAGCTTTAGAAGTGAAGGACCGGGTTTACAAAGGTTGTATTCTTGTTCACTTTCCTTTGCAAAGTTGTTTGCATTTACTTTTCCGTCGATTTCTAGTTAACGATTCTTAGTTAGGGTTAGCTAGAACGGAAAAATTTTAATTTGGCATGGGCGATACCTCCCGAAACCTTGCTGCCATGCTAGGTAACCCTACAGTGGTATCAGAGCCATGTTAGAAATTTAGACGTATTTTGTTAGGATTACGAAACCGAAATACTCCGAAACTTGAAACCGAAAAATGAAGTTTCTGTCGTTTTTAAAAGTTGTTCAAATAACTTTTTAAATAAGTACAGAGTGATATATGAGATATATTAAGAACACCATGAAAATTTCAGGTAAAAATAAGAATTTTTGGCCGGCCACATGTACCCTGATCTCGGCCAAATCCGAGCACCCTCCCCTGAAAATTTTTGTGTATTCCAGTGACTTGGTTTTTGTGTTTCAGGTGTTGTTTGTTTTTGCTAATTTTGCATGTAATGTGAAATTACACTATAATCAATTCGGAGTGTTTCATATTCGTAGTTTTAACAATGTTTCAGGTTTTTCACAAGTTATCTAGGCGAAGTTAAAAAGTTCGATCGAATGTAAAAAAACACATTTTTCCAAGTTTAACGTATTTAGAAAAACATGCAAGTAATTCTGTGGACCCTCTAGAAGAATGCAATCCTAACTTGACTTTTTTGGATCGCGGAACCGCGGTCATACCCTAGGGTTTGCCATAGTTCCGTGGCGACATGAGTGAGGCTTGGATTTGCCCTTCTACGGTTGGTCCATAGGTACTATGGCATGTTCCGGATATTATTAAAACTTTGCTCAAGTGTTGAGCTGTCGGGAAATTGTGGGACTTTGATGAATCGATTGAAAAGTTTAACGTTGTCCGGATATCATGTGATGGGATAAAATAATTGTAATCTATCTAGTTGCATGCAAGTTTAACATTTCGGCCTCGGACGGAATCGGGAATCTTGTTGAATTACCCGACTTCTTTTGAAAAGTGTTTTCATGGTTGAGACCTAAATGTAAAATTTGCATTGTTAGGCATGAAATCCAGAATATGTGATATTCCGGGTTTATCATGTCTGAGGGCAGTGCAGATTCCAATTGTTGTAGTTTTTCACTTTCTTTTCTGCGACCGTAAGTGTAACATGTGGTGTATTGCCGGTTTCGTTGCTATATGTCAACGACAATTGGGATACGCATATTTACTTACGTTGATGACATGCGATGTTATGTGTTGCTGGGATATGTTATATTGGATCGTCGTGTTTGAATAGCCGGGGTTTTTATGTGAGATGAGAGTTTTTCATTTTCATTCATGTAAAAACTTGTATGTAATATTCTTTTATTGGGGCACTTTCGGATTGAGGAAGATGTCACCGTTGATGTATATTATTTACATTTCCGCATTAGAATAGACCCAAGGAGGGGAGCACAAGTAACCGGGTTCTAGAGTCCAGTAGGAGACCATCTCGAGACGTCGAGTCCGGGTCTCCTAACTCTAGAATTGGTAGGGTTGCTTGCCGCTCTCGTAGGGGTCTAGGAATGTGGGTTTGGCCATTCATCACGACCGTGGAATCCGTGTAAAACCCGGAAATCCTAGTATATCCAATATTTCATATGTTGTTTTCTGCTGCTATATCTGTGATGTGATCATTTTATATGTTGAGATAGATACTATATATAGTATATATGATATATTATATAGACGTTGCTTATGTTTTACACCCGCACTAGCCCTGCCCCGCTCTGCCGTTAGTTACCTAACCAAACGGTGCATGACGGGACATCGAGACGAATGCGGATGGTATAAGCGTACGTTGTATTTATCTGTGATACTTAGGTAACTTAAATGATGGGACTTCAGTAATGCGATTAATGAAAGAAAAGAAACCTAAAGATGTTGTAGAAACTTGTTTTAAAAACTGGCAGCTCTAGTTCTTGCTTTGCATAGCGGTATTCCTTGTAGAATATCCATCACCTTATTTGATAAGGAAAGAGCCGAGATCCCTTCACCGGGAGTGACCTCTTTAGCGAAACTAGCAGATGCTACAAACTCGGTTTGTCTTTTGATTGCTTTTATAGTTTTTGCTTTGCATAATGGTATTTGTAAAATATCATGCACCTCATTCGACGAGGAAAGAGCCGAGATCCTTTCACCGGGAGTGACCTCTTTAGTAAAACTAGTAAAAGCCTCAAAAACACTCCTTTTCAAAATCACTCGATTCTACAACGATATCAAGTTCATTACGCATAATGTTTTCTTAAAAACCTGTCGTAGCCCTCCGTCATTTCAGATAAGTACTTCACAGTATTCGTGCTACGTTCCGTCAAGATGTAGTGTGCGGTAGCTATTTATGCTTATCTGCAAAAGCATATGATGCGATCGAGTTAGGGTAGTCGTGCGACCTTGTTGACCTCCGTCAAGGGTCATGCGGATGGGTTTAATTCAATCATGAAATGTACGGGTTGAACTTGACTAGCAGCCTATGGTTTGTTGACCTTCGTCAAGGTCATAGGATGTTAGGGGCAAAATATTATCGGGAATTTCAAGTGTTGAAATTTGCAATGAGATTGCATACTTTTTATGAGATAGTTGGATCTTGATACCCACTGCGAGTAAGAGTTACTCCTGGGAAAGTTTTGCACATTACAATTAGCCGATCAAGTAGGTGTCTAGAAAGGTGTCAACGGGGTTACACCCCTGGGAAAATGAGGTTTACTTTAATTAGGTCTGTGCGAAAGCACGGGGAACCTCTCTCAGAGTACCAGCACTGGCCTGGCTGAAAGATTGGCGAAATTATAGGGTGTAATTAATCCCGGCTAGTCTTTCCTTTTAGGTTTTGGAGGAAGATTTGATAAAAACAGTGGGAGCCATCCTGATTAGATAAAATAATAACCAATCTGATCTTGCAAGAGCGCACGCAGAGTGTTTTCTTCTCTCTCTCTCTCCAGGTAGCGACCATGTCACGCCATAATCAAGATAATAATATGGATGTATTGACCGAACCCGCTTGTTATACTGTGCTGGGGAACGTTAGTCCCGCTCCAAACTTATAATTGTTATAAGACCGAGCAGGAAATAGGGGATTATCAGAATTCCCGTGCCACCCAAACGAAGAAAGTGCATATTCATGCATCTTCTTCGGGTGTGTTCATTACCGAGAACTATTTTTCAGTATCCTCTACGTCCTGGGTATGTGATACCGGATCAGGATCCTACATATGTAATTTGTTACATGAGCTACAGATAGGTAGAGAACTGAGAACGGGTGATAAAGTTTCAAGAATTGGAAACAGTGCAATTGTTGCAGCCAAGATGTTGGCAGTTATCACCTTGTATTACCAAGTACATTGATTTAGAACGATTGTTATTAGATTCCGAACCTGATATACAACATCATATCAGTCTCTTTATTTTGTAAAGAAGGATATAATTTTGTATTGTTGGATATTGTTTTGAACATATCCTATATCAAGAGTTGATCGGTTCAGGCACGTTATCTAAAAGCATATACGTTCTAAATCAAACCACAGTTCTCAACGTACAGAACACACACAAGAGGAATAGTTCAGAAATGAACGAATCCTTCTTGAGGTATTGTAGACTAGGTCATATCAATGCGACCCGACTAGCTAAGTTACATAAAGATGCATATTTAAATCAGTTTGAATCTACATCTTGTGAAACTTGCCAGTCATATTACAAAGATAAGATGACCATAGCTCCGTTTACTGGAAACAGAGAAAGAGTTAATGAACTCTTGGGATTGATACATGATGATGTATGTAATTCCCATGTCTACACATGCCAGGGCTGGTTCTTTATACTTCATTACATTCACTGATAATCTCTCAAGATTCGGACATATGTTCCAGTTGAAACACAAGTCTGAACCTTTTGAGAAATTCAAAGAATATAAGTCGGAAATAGAGAACCAAAATGGGTATAAGTATTATGTCCTATGATGAGATCAGGGAGGAGAATACTTGAGCACGGAGATCCTGGACTATTCTAAAGGAGAATGAGATTCTCTCTCAGTATTACTCCTCCGTATACATCACAGCACATCGGTGTATCGGGACGGAGCAATCGCACCCTATAAGATATAGTGCGCTCTATGATGGGTACTACTGAGTTGCCTATTTCCTTTTGGGGATATGCACTTGAGAAGCTGCATACCTATTGAATTAGGTTCCAACCAAATCAGGTGCCTACCACTCCATATGAGATATGGTATGGGAAGAGCCCATGTCTTAAGTAAGTTAAGATTTGGGGTTGTCCGGCCTATGTCTAAAAACAAAATCCGGACAAGCTCGAGGCAAGGTCAGTTCTGTGGAAGTTTGTTGGATACCCAAGTATTTGCAAGGGAATATCTTCTACCGTACCGAGAAACAAAAGGTGTTTTATTTCTCGGCATGCCACCTTTTTAGAAAAAGGAATTTATTTTAGAAAGAAATTAGTGGTCATGAGGTAGAATTGGAAGGAGTTCCAGCTATACAAACTACACCTGACGATTTGGTAGAACCGGATGATTCAATAGTTCCTGATGAACCTCAGCCTCTCCGCCGATCTGGTAGGGTTTCTCATCCACCCGAGAGATACTTCGGTTTACTCTATGACAGTGGGAGCGAGGATTACATCATGAGATGATGACCCAACTAGTTTCGAGCAGGCCATCAAGAGTAGGGACTCTGTAAGAATGGCTGGATGCTATGCGATCTGAGATGGAATCCATATACACCAACAAAGTATGGAATTTGATTGCTATATCTGAAGGGTTAAATCCCCAGCAGGAGCAAGTATATCTTGAGAAGATTACTTGGTGTACATGGAAAAGTTGAGACTTTCAAAGCTAGACTAGTTGTAAAAGGTTTTCGTCATTGACCAGGGGTGGATTATGATAAAACCTTTTCTCCTGAAGCTATGCTTAAGTCCATCCGGATCCTACTTGCCATTGCTACATAACATGACTACGATATCTGGTGGTTGGGTATCATGACTGCTTTTCTAAATATTGATTTAGAAGAGAGCGTCTATATGTACACAGCCGGAGGGTTTCGTAGATAGTGGGAGCAGCGGAAACATGTGCAAGTTGCTTTACGGGTTAAACCAGGCATCGCGGGGTTGGAACATCTGTTTTGATGTGGTAGTCAAAGCGTTTGACTTCATCAAAATGGTAGATGAACCTTTTATATACAAAAAAGTAGTAGAGAGTATTTTAGTTTTCCTCGTATTGTACGTGGATGACATACTCTTAATAGGAAAGGAGTTTCCTATGCTACGCTCGGTCAATCTCCTCTTATCACAAGGATTCTCTATATAAGATCAAGGTGATACCTCCTGAATCCTGGCTATTGGATCTATGAGATATATCTAAGTGGATGTTAGGGTTCTCACCAGGTGTAGTGAGATGGTATCAATCGATCCTGGGGAGAATCACTGGATAGCTTACAGGGTGGTAAGGTCGACTGAATGTCAGTCACAGGCATTGTCTTTACCCTCAGTGGAGGGACGGTATGTTGGAAGAGTTCAAAGCTAGATACCGTGGCAAACTAGACGATAAAGGCTGAATACATCGCTACCTGAGATGCTACCAAAGAGGAAGTCTGGGTGTATATTAGTTCATGAGATGAACTTCGTTCCTACCATTGTGTGACAATGGAGTTGTGGTTTAGGCCTAGGAACCCCCGTCCCATCAGTGACCCAGACATATTCTAAGGCAGTATCACCTGATCATGGAGATGGTTGATTCCAAGAGATCGAGGTTAGGAGAGTAGAATCAGAGGAAAACACGGCGGATCCACTCACAATGGCCTTTTCCCAGAGAGAGACTTTTATGAGATGGTTGAGTATGAGATACTACAACCACTGCTATATGATGGCCCTAGTGCAAGTGGGGGATTGTTAGTTATATGTATGCCCTAAAGGCCATTACTGTACATGAGATGTATATTGTAGTGGATGCTTGGACATATATAGGGAGGACTTTCTTGCTCGACATGATAGTATGCTATCTGGTTACTCTTTATCTTAACATGTACACTGATTGTCTCTTTGTTACATGTTGGTAAAGCCCTTAGGATGCGTACTTGACTACCTAGATTATGATGGAGATCATACTAGTGGGACAAAGGTAGTCTGTGAGTATATCCTTTAATGTCCCTAGTCATGGGTGTATCGAGACGGGGCATCGATATACCAGAGTAGACTAGCGTATAGCTTCTCGACCCATGTAGATGGGCGATAGATGATCCCATATCCATTGGTGTTTGACATCAGAGATGATATACGGGTGCTCAGTGGAGACTCGGTATACTGGACGGACTCACCGAGAACTCTCAGATGGTATTATACCTCACGTTAGATGGCAGTTCTCTGGTGACACTGGTATAGATTAGTCTGTCGACCCGAGATCGTCATAGAGTCTTGTGTGATTCCCACTGTGCTTTGATTTCCACCTTACCACGTTTAAGAGAACGTGCAAAACGGTGGTTTTTGGGTACAGTCCCGAGTCACATGGAGGCAATGAGCGATAGGAGGGGATTCGTCTCTCCCGGTATTGGGAGTTGATGTTGCACTGTACTCGATTGGCTATAACATGAAGTCCCTAGCCAGGGCTGATTCTGAGATTTACTGGTAGGTGTTACTAGTAGTTTCTCGACCTGTTATGAGCCTCACATCGGCATGACTTATCGAGTTACTGGGGTCTGACGTTTACCACCCCTAGACGAGATATGCGACATATCAGATGAAGAGACCGGACTGTACGGTAAGTGTTACTGATTGGATTCACAGGAGTATGAGCAGGCTTGCTTGTTGATCTTCTGATCGCTCAATACCCGGGTGGCCGTTACGTTTAGCACGCCTCTTGCGGCTTGTGGGTGTTTGATATGATCATCACCTACTGCCGGCATATTGACAAGTCTTTAGAGTCCTATACAGAGGTTTCCTAGCTCAGACGAAACAGAGTAGGAGCACATATAAGATATGTGCGGGACCGGGAATAATACGAGTATGTGATACCGTATTCTATTCTCGCTATTTGTGTTATCGGTCGGTTATATGAGATATAGCCAGGTTATCGAATCAAGTGTTGATTCGATAGATTGATAAACATGATATTAATCGGTTATATGTGATATGACCGGATCATTAAATCAAATGTTGATTTAATGATTTAATGTATAATTATATATTTGATATATGAATTTACATTGGCTAATATTGCTCACTTGACCATTTCTTTTTCTCACTTTTGTATACATGTTATATATGTGATATATACATTGTATCATGCTAGGTTATATATACAACTTGTGTGTGTAGGACTTACACCATATCCATGATAAGTTTAGGGTTTTAATTATCTTTAGTAATTCATTTTTGAGTGGAATTGTATCATGCTAGAAGCTTGGAGAAGCTAATTGTGAGTTTTGACTTAGTCCACTCAATTTGTTTTACACTAAAGATATTTATAAACCTAACCATTATCCTTGGTATGGTTAAGTCTCTACAATGGTTAAGTGTATGACACTAACTCTCCATGGTTGTAAATATAACCTCATTCTCATTCTTTTGTTGTTCTCATCTTCATCTTCTTCTTCACAACTCTAAAGCTTTCTAGGTTTTGGGTTAATGAAGAAATATAGTGAGAAACTAAAATCTAAAGTGAGCCCACTTCCTACTTCATCATCCTCTGCTACTTGCCATTTAGATTAGGGTATTCTCTTCACAAAGTTCATCACCTAGTGAAGAGGTAGCTTAGGTTTGAGTCTGCTCGACGTAGATCATTTTCGGCTTCGAAGGCATCGAGAAAGCCCGCTCATTTTTCCGAGGGAACCATTCTAGAGTTCGGGAAATCTTCACTTGCAGCGATCGCAGCGAAGTGACGACTACACGGAGCTTTAGAAGTGAAGGACCGGGTCTACAAAGGTTGTTTTCTTGTTCACTTTCCTTTGCAAAGTTGTTTGCATTTACTTTTCCGTCGATTCCTAGTTAACGATTCTTAGTTAGGGTTAGCTAGAACGGAAAAATTTAAATTTAGCATGGACGATGCCTCCCGAAACCTTGCTCCCGTGCTAGATAACCCTACAATACATGTGCAGCACTTACCGATAACATCAAAACTAATTCAGGACTTCAATTTTGTTTAAAAGTCTGACTCAGTTCGAGTCACGGTCAAATCTGAAATCAATCTGACTTGAAAATGATTTATGTATAAACTGCAATTCAACATGAATCTGTCAATACCGGAATTCAATCTATAACAATTTGTCTTGACCGAACCGAACCATGGATATACTCTGTTTACATGTATATCCATTATATCCATTCCATTTACCCGATATCATGGTTTTGGCAAGTCGTAAAAGCTATTATACAAACAATACAAATCAATGCAAAATACATTACGGGGTTTTAAAGGGGTAGACTGGTACGGAATGTGTTAGAAGTGGCACGAGACGGTCATTTTAATACACCTAACCTGAATATCCATTGCCGTTGTACCGTGTCTGAACGGTTCCTTGTGCTCCGTATACTTTAGTCTCCGGAATAGTGGGACTCCTCACGTATACACTGGCATATTCTGTACCAAGCTATAAGCAACTGCGTTAACATTATAATCAAACATTACTAGTTTTACTCTCTTTCTGTCTATTCTATCTCTATCTATCTTTGGGACTTACCGAGTGATTGTTCGCTGATGACATTCCTTTTCTTCTTTCTTTGGAATGTTGTCAAGTGATTCGGACTCACTAGAGATCGAGCCCAGTACCGAGGACTTGGAGCAGTTTGCTTTCGACCCAGAGCTTTAGGCACTTGTATATACTTTTCATTTCAGTTATGCCATTGTTTAGGCATTGCTTTCTATTCATGTATTTACATTTCAGTTGTACTATTAAAGAATTGTTTAATAAATAAAAGTTGCTATTCATTTTTACTCATGTCTCTTGTGTACATTTTACTTTATATTGTTTAGATACGTTTAGCGTGTTTACTTCGAAGTAAATACGTCGCGTGACCCATCGCATCTCCTCCCCGTACAACGGGAAGAGGGGCGTGACAGGTTTTGTTAGCGGCCCATGCAGGTCTAGTGCTGTATGGAACCCTACCATGCAGGTCAGTTCTGCATGGGCATGTGGGTCAATTCTGCATGAAGTCCTAAGCAATATAACACAAGAATCAGCAACTAAAAACATTCTTTACAATTCATATTCTTTGAATCTTACAATTTCATATACTTTGAATCTATCCTAATCCTATTTTTCTTTCAAGGTTATAGATTCTCCATACAACACCAGCACCAACTTCAACAACACACCACTACCTCTACCGCTTATGCCTATCGTCGTTGCTCCGATCAATGAGCAGACGATACTGCTTGAGGCAATCCGAAGCCTCCTGGAAGGACAGCAGCAGTAGACTGCTATTCTAATGAACCGTCCAGAAGAGGAAGCGTCCGGAGTAAAGCAATACCGGGCATTGCACCCAAAACAATTTTCGGGAAAAGAGAGCCCCTGGAAGCTGAAGAATGGGTTCAAAATATCGAGGATGATCTGGCAGCGACACAAGTGCCAGAGATCACTTGGGTTCGAGTTGCGAAGCTGCAACTCACCGACAATGCCCAAGTATGGTGGAAGGCGGAAGAAAGCCGTCCTGCCCAACCTATCGAATGGAGGATGTTTCCCCAATTAGAGCAAACCTCTATTCAGAATTCAAAATTTGCATTAAAGTTGCGCTTTTATAAAAGCGTTGCGCTACAACTAGCGCACCCCGTGCAAAGAGCATAGGCGCTAGCGCTAGATGCGCTGCGCTACAAGTAGCGCACCACGTGCAAAACACGTGTGCGTTAGCACTAAGAGTGCTGCGCTCCAAGTAATGCACCATGGGCAGAGCGCTGGAACTAAATGTTCCTCACCGTTGGATCAAATATCCAACGGATATGATTAAATCATCAATTAACAAGAATGAAATTCTGTTGAATCTTTCCAAACAGAAAAGATTGTGCCCTGAATTTGGAACACCGTTGGATCAATGATCCAATGGTGATTAAAAATCACTAAAATACAGAACAAATTCTGTAAGGGGGAAAGATTTCCCAATCTTGGTAAAAAACAAGAAGATTATCTTCTGTAAACTAGAAGCCCTTGGATCAAAGATCCAACGATGGGAAATTCCCCAAATCAATTGGAGAAAAGATCTCCTTAACTGATTGAACAAACCATCTTGCCCTATATAAAGGTCCTGAGACTTCAAGTCTCAAAGAGAGAAACCCCCCCATAAATTTTGAGAAAATCTCAGGAAGAAGAAGCTCTCGGCAAAAGAAGACAATTCTTTTCAAGGTAAAAAAGAATAGAAAGACGAAATCGTCTCAATATAAAAAGAAGTATTTACTTCTTTCACAGATCATAAATATATAAGACAAATTGTTTTTCACAAAAGAGATTATGAACATCTCATTATAAGGGGGGAGAATTATTCAATTCTCTCTGGATCACAGATCCATAAAGGCAAAGCCTTTCATCAAAAAGAGATTGAAATATCTCCTATAAAGTAAGAACTTTGTTCTTAGAATCTTGAGACAAAGTCTCTTATCAAAGAAAAGATAATCTTCAGAGCGCAAAGTTAACCTAAGAAGAGCCTTAGCGCTCCAAATTTAAAAGTGCCTTAGTGCTCTTTATCTAGCGCAAAGCGCTGTAGTGCCATAACGCTTTAAACACAGCGCACCGCGCTCATTGGCTAGCGCTTAGCGCTAAACGCGCCATGTGCTCCTCACGTGTGCGCTGCATTACTAAAAACGCTTTGCGCTCATTATATGGCACCGGCGCTAAACGCCTCAACGATTCAACTATAGCGCATCAGCGCTCTACGTCTAGCGCTAAGTGCATCAGCGCTCTTCATTTGGTGCAAAGCTCTAAGTGCATTAGCGCTTCATATCTGGCGCAAAGCGCTAAGCGCATTAGCGCTTTAACCATAGCGCACTGTGTTCATGGGCTTGTGCTCAGCGCCAAGCGCACCACGTATCACTCACGTGTGCGCCACTAAACTGAAAGCACAATGCGCTCATGAATTAGAGCTCTGCGCTCATAAATTGGCATCATGCGCTCATCATCTGGCGCCTAGCGCCGAGCGTGACACGTGTCCCTTACATGTGCGCTGCTTGGCAGAAGCGCACTGCGCACTCTGACTGGCGCAAAGCGCCAAGCGCACCATGTGTTGCGCTGACAGAACATAAATTGTTCTCTAATAAATCCCAGAGCTATGATGAATGCTCAACATTCAATAAAAGACAAAATATTGTTAGAATGCAATTCAATGCTCAGCATTGTTAAAAGGGCCAAGCCCAAATAAAGGCTCCAACAGCCCAAAATAAATGTTAAAACATTTTTAACTTGATTGGACTTACCCCAAGATTGGCCATAAGTCCTCAAATTCAGATTAATTGAACCCACATGCTCATAAATCTTTTAACAGATCTTAGTTCCAAATTGGACCACGGATCTTTCAACCAAAATTGGTTCAAGGGTACATCTCTGAACCCCTCTGATATATATCGTTGTAATCCTTCAACGTCTTCAGAGAGGTGACGGGTCCCGACAACCATACATTTCATAGACTATGACGTCTTTAAACTGGACTGTGGGGTCCTTAAGCCCATGGACTATGATGTCCTTAACCTCGGACTGTGGGGTCTTTCAAAACCCATGGACTATGATGTCCTTAAACTCGGACTGTGGGGTCCTTCAAAACCCATGGACTATGATGTCCTTAACCTTGGACTGAGATGTCCTTAAACTAACAATGGACCGTAATGTCCTTAAACTAATCGACCGCAATGTCCCTAAACTAAACAATAGAGTCTAAATGCTCTATTGTTGGATCTAAATGATCCCGTTGAGTTGATCTTAGTCTAAAATTAGACTAACGTATCCTCAACAAAGGTTTAAGTTGATCTTAGTCTCAAATGAGACTAACGTATCCTTAAACTCAACCCAAAACCCAAATCTAAGAAAATACGGATTTGGACTAATCCGCGCCCTACGGGCAACAACATAAATTAGTCTCCGTATACAATCCACGTGCAACCAAAAACAAAACAAACACCCACGATACGTAGTGACCATCTGGAGAAGGAGAAAGTGGTTACCGCGATGCGGTAGCCTAATTAACTGCAGGGGCTTGCGCCTGCAGGGAAGAGCGTCCCCATAATCAAAAACCCCTCAAATGAGGGGGAATCTGACGAAGTCTACTACATCGGCCGCATCCGTTTAAACCTTCGATACATGGTGTCATAAATCAACTTGGTATCTTCGGAGAGGTGGACGGATAACACCAATTAGCATCTGCCCCGAAATTCAGGCAAGACGAACCTACGCGGTCGCGTCTCCCGTGTTTTCGGAGGGGAGCAGAGGACTTTTCGCGACATGTTCGATGCGAAGTACTTCCCAGAGACTGCCCGAATTGACATGGATCAGCAATTCATCCATCTACAACAGGGTTCGATGTGGACCAAATCAGTGGATGAATATGATACCGAGTTTACCATGCTCAGTAGGAAAGATATATCTCAATATTCGATTTTCAAATATCACATATTACACAGCTAACACAAGACCTTAACAGGTTCGCGACATACTTAATACCGACTGCTGAGATCAGGTCCCGAAGATTTCAGCAAGGGTTAGATCCAGAAATCCAAGCTGCCTTAGCTACAGGGGATTTTCCAACTCATGAACCGGCCCTGAAAGCTGCCCGCTGATATGAGGCAGTGGTGAAGATGAAGGGCAGACCCCAATCTGCCGGAGTGAAGCACCCTGCCACTCAGATGGCAGGAGGAGCCTCTTCAAGGCCACATTTTGTGACCAGGAGACCGGGAGTACCAAACAACCGGCCCAACCCGGCCTTTTGTATCTACTGCAGGAGAGATGGACACCTGGCGAAAGACTGCCGGCGTGCAAACCGCCTTTGCTTAGTGTGCAGCTCAGCCACTCATGATATGGGACTTGTCCTCATAGACACAACCCAAATGCTGCACCCAGACCAGTAATTACTTATCAGTAGCATCCAGCCATCCAGGCACCTGCTCAATGACTCGCTCTCCCTACCCCACCACCTCGTGGACCGACTGCACCTCTTCCTCGTCAGTTCCATCAAGCTCAAAGGAACGTACCTCAAGTACAACGGAACGGGCAGAGGAATGCTCCACCAGTAAAGAGAAATGTACCGAGGCGACAGGCTTTCACAATGACTGTGGAAGAAGCTGAAGTCACCGGCCAAGTCATCACTGGTAACACTTTCCTTTCAAGCTTTATTTCAATCTATATATATCTTTTCCTTATACATAAAACCTATCCTATATAACTTAGGTATGATCTTAGTAGCCTCACTTCCTGCACTAGCACTCTTCGATACTGGAGCATCTCATTGCTTTATGTCGCAATGGTTCGTCCGAACTCATGCGATTCCGTCAAACCTCTCGTATCCAGCTGGAATGTCAGTTCAGGGAACGACGTTCTAAAGGCAACAATAGGATACGACCTGTGTCCAGTGGTCATCTGCAGCAGAGAATTCTATGCTGACTTCAAGGTGTTGGACATACCGAATTTCGATGTCGTTTTGGGTATGGATTGGCTAAGAACATTCTATGCTACCATTGACTATCGTCAAAGGAGGGTAGTGTTCGAGATTCCAGAGTATCCGGTCTTTTATTTCAAAAGTGGAGACCGTACCCTGGAGCCAAGCACATACAAAGCAAAACCGAAGAAGGCAGTGATTGCAACACTTCAAGCGAAGAAAGGATCGAAGCCAGAGGTAGTTCGAGAGTTCGACGATGTATTTCCTGAAGACATATCAGGTTTGCTTCCCGATCGAGCTCTTGAATTCATCATTGATTTAGTACATGGAGCACAACCGGTGATCAAAGCACCATATCTCCTAAGCCCCAAAGGATTGAAAGAGATCCGTACTTAGTTGGACGAATTATTGACGAAAGGATGGATTCGTCCCAACACTTCAAGTTGGGGATCTCCAGTTCTACTTGTGAAGAAGGAAGGTTCAAATCGAATGTGCATTGATTATAAAGCTCTGAATGAAGTAACTATAAAGAACAAGTATCCACTCCTGTGCATCGATGATCTGCTCGATCAGCTAAGTGGATCTTGCGTTTTCTCCAAGTTAGATCTTCGTTCGAGTTATCATCAGGTGAAGGTCAAAGAATCTGATATCCATAAAACGGCATTCAGAACTCGCTATGGTCATTACAAATTTCTCGTGATGCCATTTGGATTGACCAACGTACCAGTTATATTCATGAACCTAATGAATCAAGTTTTCCGAGAGTACCTAGAAAGGTTTGTTGTCATCTTCATCGACGACATCCTGATATATTCTAAGAATCGGAAAGAACACGCTGAATACCTACGAATTATCCTGGAGACTTTACGACATCATCAACTCTATGCCAAGTACAGCAAGTGCGAGTTTTGGCTAGATCAAGTCGGTTTTCTCGGACATATTGTATCAGTCGATGGAATCTTTGTAGATCCAGCTAAGGTATCAGCAATAAGCGAATGGCCGACATCGAAGTCAGTGAAGGACATTCGAAACTTCTTGGGTTTAGCAGGATATTATAGAAGGTTCATTGAAGGATTTTCGAAGATTGCAACACCGCTAACCAAGCTCACATGTAAAGATGAAGAATTCGTATGGTCAGAAGCATGCGAACGAGTTTTCATAGAACCCAAGTCAAGATTGACATCAGCACCTATTCTCGTCATACCGGACCAATCTGGAGGTTTCGAAGTGCATTATGATGCATCCGGTAAGGGATTAGGATGTGTTCTACATCAGCACGGTAAAGTTGTAGCTTATGCTTCAAGACATCTGAAAATTCATGAGCGCAACTATCCGACGCATGATTTGGAGTTGGTGGCCGTTATCTTCGCACTCAAGATTTGGCGCCATTATCTTCTTGGTGAGCGAGTGGACATATACACAGACCATAAAAGTCTGAAATATGTGTTTACTCAGAAATAGTTGAATATGCGGCAGAGAAGATAGTTGGAACTCATGGCGGACTTCGACATCAACCTACAATATCATCCAGGGAAGGTGAATGTAGTACCTGATGCTCTTAGTCGCCAACCATTAGCATTGAATCTCACTGCACAGTGGAAGCTTCAACAAGATTTACATCAAATGGAGATTGAAGTAGTCATGCCAGGTAACGCTTCAAGTTTGATGAACTTACAAGTTCAATCTACCATTGTCAATCAGATCAAAGCAGCTCAAGCAAGTGATGTTAAGTTGCAAAATATCAGAAAACAAGTAGAAAGTGGACTTCGAACCGACTTCATCATCCATGAAGACGGATTTTTGAAATACGACAGTAGATTGTGTGTACCAAAAGGTTCTGTACGAGAAGAGTTGATGAAAGAAGCTCACAACTCTCCTTATTCAGTACACCCTGGAGGCACAAAGATGTACAAAGATCCGCGCCAAAATTACTGGTGACATGGAATGAAGCATGAAGTAGCCAGAAGCGTCGCTAAATGTTTGGAGTGTCAGCAAGTAAAGGCTGAACATCACAGGAAAGCTGGTTTACTTCAACCGTTACATATCCCAGAATGGAAGTGGCAACACATCACAATAGATTTCGTGACTACACTTCCTCGTAGCACGAAAGGTAACGATATGGTATGGGTTATTGTGGACCGACTCACAAAGTTGGCTCACTTCATCCCATTTCGAGTTGGCCAATCTACTGAGACATTAGTAAAAAAGTACATGGAGGTAAGAATCTAAGTAAGATTTAAATCTTCAATATATACTATCTCTAATACCCATGAACTCATGCAGGAAATCGTGAGATTATATGGAGTACCGGTTTGCATTGTCTCCGATCGTGACACCAGATTTCGATAGCAATTTTGGCAAAGTCTGCAAGCTAGCTTGGGAACAAGTCTGAATTTCAGCACAGCTTATCATCCACAAATAGATGTTCAGTCTGAGCGAACTATTCAGATCTTAGAAGATATGCTAAGAGCGTGTATGCTAGACTTTGGAGGATCGTGGGAAGATCACCTACATTTTGTGGAGTTTTCATACAACAACAGCTACCAAGCAAGTATCGGAATGGCACCATTTGCAGCTTTATATGGAAGGAAGTGTCGATCACCATTAAGTTGGGATGACATCGGAGATAGAAAACTCCTTGGACCTGAGATGATAGTATCAACCGTAGATGTAGTTCACACTTTCAGGGAAAGAATGCGCATAGCTCAAGATTGACAGAAACACTGGGCTGATGCAAAGCGCCGTCACTTGGAGTTCCAACCGGGAGAATATGTATTTTTGAAGATATTTCCGAACCGTGGAGTGATTCGCTTTGGAAGACGGGTAAGCTCAGTCCGAGGTATATTGGACCGTTCGACATACTCGAACGAATCGGAGAAGTGGCGTATCGCTTGACACTTCCACCTTCATTGGAAGGAGTGCACAATGTGTTCCACATATCCCAACTCAGAAGGTATGTGAGTGACCCCGGCCAAATTCTTGATCACTCCGAGCTCACTGTACAGCCAGACTTATCTTGTGAGCAACAACCTGTTGAAATCCTGGATAGAAAGGTGGAGTCATTTCGGAACAAGGAGGTCAACTTGGTTCGAATGATGTGGAGAAAAGATTCACCAGGAGAATCAACATGGGAACGTGAAGACGACATGCGTGCAAGATACCCTCATTTGTTTGTAAACTAGTCCTTAAAATAATTGTAAATTTCGAGGACGAATTTTTTGTAAGGAGGGTAGAATGTAACAACTCCAATTTCAATGTACAGAAAATTTATTTAAAATTTAATATACAAATGGAGTATTTGCAATCCTGTGTACGCTATAAGTATTTGAATTGCTTTTGAACAGCACGAAAACACTTGTAGCTTATTGGTAAAGTCTTGCACTGCTGTGACGTAGCCCCTGTGATCGAATCCCCCCAGCCACATTATCTTTTTTGTTGATTTTTCTTTTAATCTTTTAGAAGCCCAAAAGTTTGCACGTGCATTACACGTAAAATGAAGATTCATAGATTAAACAAACACATGCACTGAGTTATAACAAGTGACAAGGACACGTGGCCAAATCCCACACACCCCTCACCGGTATTTGACCGGCGAGATCTTCTACCGCCGGGCCCCCCGTAGGCGATGCTCCCCAAAATTTAATTCCACACCCCTTTGCCCCCCCAACCCCTGTACCGTTTGTTTTTATTAAAAATAAACAGAGAATTAAAAAGTGACATTAAACCAAATTTTAAATGCATTTTTAATTCTCCAATTCATTACCCTAAATTCTAATTTTCCCTATAAATACCACACCCTATTTCACCTCTCATCATTCAGAATTCCATTACAAAAGCTCTATAAATTTTCCAAGTCCCAAGTTGTGCAAGTGGAGTTAGCAAGAGGCGAAGTTCCGGCGACGTTCGAAGAAGAATCCGGCGACGAAACGACGCCCCGACGGTTCCAAAATCTTTCCCTACCACCCCTCTTTCTTTATAACTTGTAAGTCTCCATTCCCTCCTCCATCTCTATTCTAAAACTTGTCTTTTCGAAAACTTGTCAGAAGCGGAGTTATTCCGACTTCCGATCGTTTTCTTTAAAAACTTCATTTTTCTTAAACAATAAAATACCATATTCTCTCATAATGTTTAATAAACATAAATAAACACATTAGAACACGTTTCATCTCAAAATAAATCATGTTGAAATTTCTATTTCACTTTTATAGTAAAATACCATCATGTTTACAAACGATATTGTTATCCACTTTTAACCGTATTATCTTTAGAAAACTCACGAGGTAATGACCTACCTCATCACAACACACATTTTTGACATAGCACGATGAATTTTGGGATTCTAGATTATGGGAAAATACGCTTTTAAAAGGTGTATTATTTAATTCCTTACAATTGTGCCTCTACAACCCATTTTGGGGAACTCCGATCGGGATGGTGTGGGTTATCGCACGTCCTCGAGCCTGGTAGAGCGAGATGCAGACCTTCGCAAGGAGCATTCGAATTTGATGGAATTTTTAATGCAATTTTTAAGAAATTGAGATTTCTACAAAATAAATAACTTTATTTTATTATATATATATTATCAAAAGATCTATTTTAAATATATTATACAAATATTCCATGTTTTCTAAATCAAAGGAATCACAATTTCATAAAACTACCATTACAATTGAATACAAATTCCAATATTTCAATAAAATACCATTTACAATGAAAACTAGGTTCTACTCACTAGAAAATTTCACTTTTATAAAATATACATCTATGAAAACCCTAAAGACGATAATTAAATACTTGAGGTGTATTTTGAAATTATATCAAAACTATTTTTACATAAAACCCCATCAAGTTATACTAAATTACAATAAGGACCCTAGTAAATATAGGTTTAAGCGGTACCAGTTCTCTTGAGCCTCAGGGAGCCGGAGAATATGGGTGCTTGCCTATCTAAGGTAGACAATCAACCAACGGTGTTATCAATACTGTAATTGCCTCGGAAAAAGATACAAATCCTGCCGTCCATGTGCGGCAGTTACCGATAACATCAAAACTAATTCAGGACTTCAATTTTGCTTAAAAGTCTGACTCAGTTCGAGTCACGGTCAAATCTGAAATCAATCTGACTTGAATATGATTCAAGTATAAACTGCAATTCAATATGAATCTGTCAATACATGAATTCAATCTATAATAATCTGTCTCGACCGAACCGAACCATGGATATACTCTGTTTACATGTCTATCCATTATATCCATTTCATTTACCTGATATCATGGTTTCGGCAAGTCGTAAAATCTATTATACAAACAATACAAATCAATGCAAAATACATTACGGGGTTTTAAAGGGGTAGACTGGTACGGAATGTGTTAGAAGTGGCACGAGACGGTAACTTTAATACACCTAACCTGAATATCCATTGCCATTGTACCATGGCTGAACGGTTTCTTGTGCTCCGTATACCTTAGTCTCCGGAATAGTGGGACTCCTCTCGTATACACTGGCATATTCTGTACCAAGTTACAAACAACTGCGTTAACATTATAATCAAATATTACCAGTTATACTCTCTTTCTGTCTAATCTATCTCTATCTATTTTTGGGACTTACCGAGCGATTGTTCGTTGACGACATTCCTTTTCTTCTTTTTTTGGAATGTTGTCAGGTGATTCGGACTCACTAGAGATCGAGCCCAGTACCGAGAACTTGGAGCAGTTTGCCTTCAACCCAGAGCTGTAGGCACTTGTATATACTTTTCATTTCAGTTATGCCATTGTTTATGCTTTACTTTCTATTCATGTATTTACATTCCAGTTATACTTGTAAAGAATTGTTTAATAAATAAAAGTTGTTGTTCATTTTTACTCCTGTCTCTTGTGTACGTTTTACTTTATATTGCTTAAATACGCTTAGCGTGTTTACTTCGGAGTAAATACGTCGCGTGACCCGTCGCGTCTCCTCCCCGTACACCGGGAAGCGGGGCGTGACAATATTCTAGTATTATGTTTGTGTTATTCTATCTCTTCGGGTATTCGTATTTTGGTACAAATACAGGTATGTATATACAGTAGAGTGTAATCCGTATTTATACAGATAACATTCTAGAAGGTGGACACCTCATTTTAGATTTAACCATTTATTGTAAATGGTAAATGAGGTGGAAAAGGAGAGAGAGGAGTATGGTGAGAGCCATGCTTGTATAGTGTTGTACAAATGAATTGTAAATTCATTTGTGCAAACTATTCAAGCATGGGTTGCATTTTATATTGGAAAAATGAGTTTGTTAAAACCATGCTTCATGTTATTTTCACACTTGATGTTGGATGAGGAAAATGCATGGTTGGTTTTTTCATCACCTCACCATTAGCTTCACTCTCCTCTTGGGTTTTCATGAGTTCTTTCACCTTCATCTTCAACCTCCTCTCTACTATCTTATGTGTTGAGAATCAAGAGAGGAGGTGAGGTAGATTAACACTTTGAACACTTCACTACATCTTAGGCACTCTAGATTAGCAACGTAGAGTCCCTAGTTGCTACACTTGATCATTAGTGTGGAGCTAGAGCCATGAGCTACATCCCTCGGATGGATCATCTTCGACGGAGGAAGACCGGCGGCCAAGTTCAATCGAGGACGCCTTAAGGAGCTAAGGAAGGTGGTAGAAGACCGAAGGACACGGTTCATTCGGTATAACCATTTCTAACCTTGTAGTTTAGCTCTTGTAGTTTGCTAGTATAGGTTTATGGTTCGATTATAGATGGGCTCATTAGCGCCAAGTTTTTTAAACGTCATTTTTGTTCCGCATCGGCCACGGTAGATGGTCAGGGCGCTATCGTAACCCAACATGGTATCAGAGCCAGCCCATAAACTCTTAACTAGCAGTTTAAATGATATTTAAAATTACAAAACCAAAACAACTCCAAAACAATCGAAACAATATTCAAGTTTCTGTCGAATTTTTAAAGTCTTCAATTTTTTTTAAACAATTGCAAAAGGCTACTCATGTGATATCTAGAACACCATTGAAAAACGAGCCCCAAACACCAAGGTTTGGCTGGCGAGATTCCTCATTTTACCAACCTCGCCGGTCCTACATGGGATTTGGGTCTTGAAATTTTGGTGGTGTTCTAGACTCTTGAATATTGGTTTTTAGGTATTGTTTGATTTTGTCCAGATTACATATTCTGTCATCTTTGGTTTGGAGCAATACGGAGTATTTCGAAGTCGCCATTTTAACACCGTTTATAAGTTTCAGTGCATACATTACTATCTGCGACCGTGAATGTTATTGAGCGGTATAACCCGTCTAACTGCTATATGTTCTATTAGACGGGTTTGCGAACATGACATTCACGTTGATGTTCTGTGATTGTGCTGATATTATGGTTGGATTGTTGTGGTGGATAGATTACTATACAATGGTAGTAGTACGGTTAAGATTCATATGTATATTTGTTATTGCGGGGCGAGCGTCCGACATGTGAACAGCCGCCTCTTCTAGATTGTATATTCTTTTATTGGGGCACGACCGAGTTGAGGTCGATGTTGCCATTGTATATATACTTTTCTTTTCTGTACTAGGATTACCCCGCGGTGGAGTGCTCGAATAGCCGGGTTCTAGAGGGGAACGGGCTCGCATCTCATGGCATTGAGACGGAGGGGGCTTTACTCTAAAATTGGCGGGCTATTAGCCGCACTCGTAAGGGGTATAGGATGACCCACGGTGGAGTGCTCAAGTTACCGGATTCCGTGAAGTACTGGGTGGCCCATTCACTTTGTTGATTGGGGTTGCCTCACTTCTGGGATTGGCGGGTAATTTGCCGCGCTCGTAGGGGTCCAGGTTTTTATTGCACAGGTTATCCACACGACCGGGAATGTCGGGTCTCATTTGCGGTTCAAATGAAACCTGAGGCTCCAAGATTATCCACCATTCTGTGTTGCTTGTTGATGTTCTGTGATGTTGATTATATCATGCCTGGGACGAATGTTATATATATATATATATATATATATATATATATATATATATATATATATATAGTAGATATTGTATATGTTTTGCATCCGCGCCACGCTAGTCCAGCCCCCGTTCTGTCGTTAGTTAAGTAACCTAACGGTGCATGACGGGGCCCCGTGGCGAATGCGGATGGCATATATATACAATGTATTTTCGTTCCTTTTTCTGGTGTGATATGGATTAATTGATGGGACTGCGTTAACTTTGATTAATGCAAGGAAAAACAAACATAAATGATGTTGTTGGAACCAATTTTTGAAAATTGTTATTACAGATGTTTCGTTTTGCTTTGCAGAGTAGATTTCGGTTCTGAATATCCTGCATCTCATTCGACGAGGCAAGAGTCGAGATCCCTTCATAGGGAGTGACCTCTAGGGCAAAAGTTTACGTCGGTGTAATAACTTCACTATAGTCGATTCTTTTGTTTTACATCATGGTATTCAGTTAGGAATATTCTGCACCTCATTTGATGAGGAAAGAGCCGAGACCCCTTCACAGGAAGTGAGCTCTTTAGCAAAAGTTTACGCAACTATATATTTGTAAAACTGCTCGGGTTCCTTCAACGATATCAAGTTCATTACGTTAAAGGTTTTTCGCCAAAAACCAGCCGTAGCCCTCTGTCATTTCTTACAAGTATTACTTAGTATTCATGCTGTGTATGTTGACCTCTGTCAAGGCATAGTGAATGGTAGCTAGGTAATGCTTGTTTGTTGCATGGATATGCGATTATTTAGGACAGTCGCACGGTCATGTTGATCTCTGTCAAGGGCTTGTGCGGGTGGGTCTAAATTAATTCTGGACAATGATGGGTTGAACTTGACTTGTGACGTATGATATGTTGACCTCTGTCAAGATCATAAGCCGCTTGGGGCAAAAACCACATCGGGAGTTTCAAATATACAGGAAACTTGCCAGGCATGCACATACCTTCTGGAGTGTGGTAACTTGAGTAGCTTCCATCAAGTTATCATGCGATGATAGTTGGATCCCGATTCCCACTGATGAGCAGGTGTTACTCCACGGGCGATTTTCAGATGATCCCGACTAATTCTCCTTTTAGGGTTTGAAGGAGAATTCGAGGAAACAGTGGGAGCCATCCTGATTAGATAAACTGATTAACCAATCTAATCTACATTAGAGTGCACGCTGAGTGTTTCTTTTCTGTCTCTTTTTAGCAGCGACCATGACCCGACCCTAAACTAAAACTCATGAACCAAGTTAATCGAACCTTCTTAAAACACTTTGGCTTTTGGATTGTCATTTAGTAGCATATATCCCTACCGCTCCTATTTTCCTTTTGCATTTTTCCGGAATACTCCGTATCATTACGAAGATCCATATTTCTTGAATATTCCATCGTATAGTTCCATACGAACTCGAAGAAACTTGTTTTAGTTCGAGTATGGATTCCGGTTCAGGAAAAATTGAATAGAACTATTCTGTTGTCTTTTCTCTTTACCTCCTCTCAGGTTGCGAGAGCTCCTGGTATTAGAGAGTACACCTATTGCGCTTATTGGATAGTCTTCTTCCAAACCATAGTGAAACGCTTTAAAAATTCGTTTAGGATAATTTTATGTTAATTAGAGTTATAGCATGTGTTTTGCTATAAAACCTAGTTATAATTATTTTTCCACCTAAATATATAATTTTACTAGTTCACTTACGTAATTACTTAATTAATTGTGTTTTACTAGTTATTTATTTAATTACTTCTTTACTTAATTATTTCCTTATTTATTAATTATTAAAAATTATTTTAACATGCACTTACACACTAATCTAGTGTTCATCATAGGATAACATTATGATAACATGTTTATGTAACCATGGCCACTTAAACCAATTTTTGTAACATGTTTCTCTTCTTATAAGGCATGGTTCTAGATTTTTTCTTTAAAGGAAAAGATAAAAAGAAAAAAAAAAGAAAAGAGGTATGGTGCATTTAATGTAAGGCATGGTGTGCCATGGTTTAGGATCACTCTTTCTCTCCCTCACTTGGAACCCCTCCCCCCCCCCCCCCCCACTTCTTCTTCCTCTCTTGTTAAACCTCTGTAACTCATCTCTAAAAAACCTACACAAAAATCAACATAAATCCTTTTAAATCACTTCAAAATCCAATTTTTCCAAAACCTCTTTATGAGTTCTTGAAGCAAGTCTTCATCGGTGGCAATCTTATCAAGTTAGGGTCTTTTACAAATCTTTGAGGTATGAAGACAAAGTTTACTCATTACTTTGCTAATCTTTGCTTTTAATTGTCTTAATTAGGTGTTTAAGTAGTTACTAGTGTAAGTCTAGAATTTTAACTGATGGTTAGGTTAAGTTTACTGTTTTAATCACTTATTAGGGTAGTTAAGTGCAGTTTAACACCTAATAGTCTTATTAATCCAACTTGTTTGCACTAAAACACCATATTGTTTTCAATTAGTGTTTTAAAATGGTTTTTAGTTAAGCTTAGTGATATTTATGATCTGCTATTTAATCTAACAAGACAGTAGAGTAGTGATAGAGCCCTGAGTTCACTCTAGAAACCCGGACCCAAACCCACATAGTTCGACCGGCGAGATTGATGATTTCCCCGGCGCCGCTGGCCTTCAGGCTGAGTTTTGTGTTGGGGTTTTGTGGGTAGTTCTCTGTGAGTCTTTTAGGGTATTTGGTATTGTTGGTTTTTCCTAGTTTGCTACAGATAAAATCTGGGACCATTTTCCTTTTATGAGAGTGTTTGGGTAATGTGCGATACGTATGTTTCGATCCTCGATTTAGCGTTTGCTATGTATAACAGCCCCTAGGTGTGGTTTGTGACGTTGTCACGCACGTTTTGTGCACCAAGTGCACACGTGTTTAAATTGTGGCGTTAGTTCCTCCGTATTATCTTGACTTCGCATTTTATCGAGTGTTTAGCCTTATGTATTGATATTGTGCGATTTTAAGATCGATTGCGGAGATGTCGGATACGGCAAGGAAAGGAAAGGCGGTGGTCGGATTCGATTAGCCGAGCCGTTCCGGTGAGTAGATGTACACATCTATAGGGGAATCGCTTGAATGGCGTAATGCGCCCGATAGTTAGGATTTATTTATAATTCTTGTATTCATATGCGTATATCATATTCCTATAGCATTGCATCATCATGCACATTTATATTATCACCTAGGACACTTGCACCTTACCAATGGTTTATGCCGCACGTGCACTACAATATGTGAACACACACGCCATTAGTAATTGCTATGTCACGAACTCTATAGAATTTGCTTAAAAATCGGTATTTGAGAATTGCATCACTATTAATATGTGGTTTCAAGTCATTCATCTCATTGCATCATATTGATATCATGGACATTCATCATTATCGATATATGCATTTAATGTGATTCTTCCTGGAGATTTCCGTATTCATGAGATTTCTAGATTTGGTGAAAACCGCAAAGGAATTTTATAAACCTATTATTATCATTCTAAAATGGAAATTTGCGATATCGTGATCTGATGTATGGCGTCCACCATGAGTTTTCTCGGGTATTGAGCCATGTATATACATATATCCGATTCGAGGATAGAGGAGGCACCGTCTGCGGGTACATGGTGGACCCGGTGAGGTACCCCGGGATAAGAAGATCGTATAGTGAGACGTTGAGCCTGGCAGTGGAGCACTACCTACCGGTGATTATTGGCTCGGTGGAGATCTGGAGGATACCGACCTGAGTCGTGTGATTTAGACAGATTTGGGGCCGATCTGAGAGACGACACCCGAGATATTGATATATATTGAGTGTCAATACTTGACACGAATTTCTGTCGTTTCTATTGATGATACTTTGGTTTACCATACCGAAAATTTTCTAAGATAAAAACTCAGTTTTTCTCACATCGGATGTACCAGATTTCATGCTTGATCATTTATTCATGTCGCATTCATACTAGTACATCGCATCATAGTTTATACATATTATTTAACGCATTTGCGTGTATGCTTGTGATTGTCTCATTAGATGTTACTTACTACTCACGAGTTGGCAACTCACCCCCGTTGTGCCACAGTGTCTTGCAGGACCGACCCGTCAGCATAGTCGCGGTGGGTGCACTGCTACTACCTCTGTTGCTTTCTTTTGCTTCGACTTGAGGGCTTTACTTGTAGGTAGGTTTTGTGAGGATATTCTTTTGTTTCCCACCATGTATATTTACTTTTGTATCTAGTACACTCCATTGACTATTTGTATATTAACCTAGAGACAGGACTGTGAGACTTGTATTATTTTGATTTCTGGTGTCGAGCTCGTGTGAGCCGACTTTCATGCTTTCCTATTTCTTGCTCTTTATATGGTTTTTCACATTATTATGATATATCTTGTCTGTGGTTGTATTCTGCCATTCGGTGAAGAGCTAGCTCCCGCTTGGGGATGCCTTTTATCATTTCTTGTATATATTCATGAATGTATTGTTTTGGGACCGGTTTTTACAAAGGAGACTCTGCCAAAATTTTTAGAAAACTTGATGCTTTTAAAGAGTTTTGATGCAACACTATTTTGTTAAAATCACTCTTTTAAAACAAGTATTTCATCACTCTATTTCATTTCACGATTTAGATTTTGGGACTTTCTTAGATTACGTTACGTTTCTAGACGTTGCGTGATTTAAGTGTCAGTCACGTTCCACATTCGGGTCGTGACAAAGTTGGTATCAGAGCGTTAGGTTTTATCTTTCTGAGTGTAGGATGACCCTTGATATGATGGAGTAGGTGACTTTAGCAGAGTGACGTGGCATGTGTATGTTCCGCGGCATACTCACGATACGATTCTCCGCCTAAGTGACCTTAGGATATATATTTACTTGTAATTCCATCCTTGATTCCATATATCCTTTGTTTCGATCGCAATATTCCTATCAAGTCCTGTTTCTTGTTCCAGCCACTATACCGCCGAAGACTACGAGGGCTCAGACGGCTGCCTCCAGAGATGAGGTTAAAGCGGGCTCGTCTGAGACGAGGACCGACCAGGGCAGTATGCCTACCCTTCAAGGACAGACCGATCCCCCTTCTCCAGGCCGGATAGCTAGGCTGGAGGCGAGTATTCAGGATTTGTGCCAGTTGGTTGGATCTTTAGTTGAGGCCAGCTGAGCACCGAGATTTGATGATGTTCCTCCTACTACGGGGACTGTGATAGTACCGGCTGTACCTATCGCTACCGAGACTATCACAGTATCACTATAGGAGTTTATGAGACCGAAGCCTCCAGTTTTCACCGGCACAGACGCAGCGGAGGATCCACAGACGTTCCTCGACAGGATGGCCAGGATTTGCCTTTCACTGAGATATTCTGATGAGAGATCGGTCGAGCTTGCGAGCTTTCGTATGGAGGGTCTTTCCCAGACTTTGTGCGAGTAAGTTAAGAGAGGCCGAGCTGCATGTCACGCCCCGCTTCCCAGAGTGCGCTAAAATCGGCACGTGACAGAGCCAACTATGCTACCTGTGGCTAGGAAACATCCTTCCACAGTCACATTACGGCTGTCTAGAGATATCAAGAACAGGAAAATAAAAGAACTATCTAGTACATGTCCATGAGCCAGGAATAACGAGTCAAGAAATAATATGCGGAAGCAATAGATCCAATAAACAATAATAATCTGGAAAGTACGTCCCATAATACGGGCTCACATCAGGAATGAAAATGCGAAATAAAACTAAACTAACTAACAACTAACAAGATCTTCACTGCTCGGCTTGTTGGTCAAAATACTCATGAACTGCCTGCGACAGAGATAGAGGATCTGGGCCATGCAAAACCCAGACGTCAGCGCGTCATGATATCAAACAATAATAAATGAACAGGATACACGAGATATGCAGGCATGAATCATAAACAGTAACATGAATGTGATACGTAAACACGGATATAGAACAGTGAAGTGTATCAATATATGTGTCGTGCAGTGATCAATCTAAACTGTGCTACTGGGTTATCTATTCTAAAGTTTGTTTGAAATCAATTAATGTAATCCTCCATGTAACTTAAAGGATATGTCCCGTTACCCCCCGGGACCACGGATCAGGAATATGTGAACCAAGAGTGGTTCTGTCCCGTTACCCCCCGGGACCACGGATCAAGTAATACCGTTTTAAGTTACACTTTAGTTTACACTTTTGATTTCCCCATACCCCAAGGTTATGTGTTCAAGTCAGGTATTAATAAATCTGGAGCCAATGCCAACACAGGATCAAGCAGGTACAGGTTTGTCTAAATAGACAACAGGATATGTCCGCAGGGATAACAGGTCAAGATTGTCGGCATTAGTAACAAGATCAGGTATCAAGTCAAGCAATGGTATATTAGGTCATGACAGGTAGTGCACATGCGTCAAGCGGATGCTCATAATAAAACTGTAGCAAGCACGGGTGCACAAATAAAAGCATGGATGCACAAACATTGATTAGGGTTATATTTACGGTTCCAAGACTAAATGGGATGCATATTATTAAGCATGGGGTGTCACTACAATAATAACATGAATTAATATGATCTATAGATGCAGTTATATATATTTTAAATGATATGGATGCAAACGGGTATCCGAAAACGGTAAAACTGTAAAATGGATGCATAATGTGATAAACGGGTAATATTTTACTCATATGGATGCATAATAATATACCTAGCATGTAGCAAGATGAATTAGTATGCGACTAGATATGTAAATAGTGATATGGATGCACACGGATGTCCAAAGACAGTAAAATAGTAAAATGGTAATGCGGGATGCATAATTAAACAATAAATAATGTTATTATTCACATGTGTGCAATATATTGTAGTATAGCATGCAGCAAGATTAACTTGCCTCGATGGATCACGATATGGATACGCACGGCACGTCCGACATCGGTAAAATGTTGCAACGCATGCACGGCACACGGGACGGGTCCAGACAATGCAAGAGGGTGATCACGCAGGTAAGGTACGTCCACTAGGTCGTCTGGAACGGCAGCGACAGTCACGGCTCCAGCGATTGCTGATATTACAAGATTCAAACACAAGAAAAAGAAAAGAAAAAGAAAAGAATAAGAGGAAGAAGAAAAGAGAAGGGTTGAGGCTTACTGGGGTTTTAGTGCACAGGGGTTAGGAGAGAGGTGAGGGCGACGGTGAGATCAACGGAGCTCCAGCAAGGCTAGGGTTTGGCTTTGAGGAGTTAGGGTTTGGGCTCGGGTGTTGGTGCAGGCTGGGATTGGGTGTAGGGATCATGGTGTAGGAGGGAGAAGAGAGAAGAAGGAGATGCTGGAGATGAGGAAGTGATCGGCAGCGATGGAGGTGCAGGTGAAGGGTTCTGTGGACTTGGGTGTGTAGGGTGATGGGTGCTCGGGAATGGAAGAAGAAGAAGAAGAAGGTGACGAGGAGGAAGAGGAGGCTCGGTTGAGAGAGATGGAGTGAGAGTTGAGGTTGAGGGCAGTGAGGAGAGAGAAAGAAGAGAGAGAGACACACAGCGAGGGGAAAGAGAAAGTGAGAGAGAAAGAGAAAGAAAAAGGAGAGAGAAGGAGTGGGGCTGGGATTGTTAATTAGGTTTAGATTTTAATTTTAAAAGATTTGTTAGATTTATAAATTTTAAACTGTTGATTTATTTTTAATAAAAATATTATATTAATAAAAATTGGATTTTCTGGTAAATACAAATTTAGTCCAAAACACGCCCGGGTCGGATCTAAAATTCAGTTTCAAAATACTAAAAATATATGTGACGACCAAAGTTAAAATTAAATATCCGGGTAACGAAAATGCATACCCCCAAGAATGGATGCACGTACGTGCGCGTAGCCATCCAAACAAGTACGTTTCACTGAACGGGACAGGAACAAGATGAGCGGATCCTACGACAGGGTTAGGGGTATCATGCTGGCCATGCAATGTATTTCTAAAATATTTTATGTGACTTAAAATGTTATAGTGAAAAATGCATATGCCAGATAAAATGCCAGTATGCAGGATGTATAAATTAGAATGAAAGTGCACGATTCTACGTAACAAGTCAGGATAATCATAAACATGAACCAAGACAGGTTTCAAGCAAGCGGGTCGGGTCGGAGGCAAATACAAATGCCAAATACACTATTCGCACCCAAAACACAATAAATCAAGAAAATATCATAAATAAAGAAATACTAGAATTGGCATAAATGAACTAGGGTGTTACATTATACCCAACTACAAAAAGAATTTCGTCCTCGAAATTCCCAAAACAAGAAAAGATAAACAATCAAGAATTTACAAGAACAGGTGTGGAAACTTCTGTCGAATCTCGTCTTCTCGTTCCCAAGTCGATTCTCCATGCGAGCAATTTCCCCACGAAACAAGTACAAGAGGGATAATCTTATTCTTAAGGACCTTTTCTCTTCGATCAACAATCGACATCGGTCGTTTCTCAAAGGTTAAATTCTCTCTTACAGTCAGCTCCGAATGATCCAGCACGTGTGTTTCATCTCGAACATATTTACGGAGTTGAGATACATGAAACACGTCATGAACATTCGCCAAAGATTGTGGTAAACCCAATCGATAAGCCACTTCTCCAACACGCTCCAAAATCTCGAAAGGCCCTACGAATTGAGGACTAAGCTTGCCTCGACTCTCAAAATGAATCACTGCTCTAGTCGGTGATATCTTTAAGAACACAAGATCTCCAACAGCGAACTCTAGAGGTCTTCTCAATATATCGGCCCAACTCTTCTGCCGATCTTGTGCTGCCTTCATGTGATTCCGGATAGTATTAACTTTCTCCACGGTTTGCACGATCAAATCCGGTCCTAACAATTTTCGCTCTCCAACATCGTCCCAACAAACAGGTGAACGACACTTGCGACCATACAATGCTTTGAATGGAGCCATCTGAATAGTCGCCTGAAACTGTTGTTGTACGAAAACTCCACTAAGTGTAGATGATCCTCCCATGAACCCTTGAAGTCTAAAATGCAAGCTCTCAACATATCTTCAAGAGTTTGGATCATTCTCTCCGACTGGCCATCTGTCTGAGGATGATAAGCTGTGCTAAACTTCAATCGCGTCCCCAAACTTTCCTGTAAACTCCTCCAGAAGTGCGATAAGAATCGGGTGTCACGGTTGGACACGATACTCACAGGTACTCCATGCAATCTCACAATCTCTTGCTGTTCCCCTCCGAACGGCGGCCTGGACTTCGCGTCCGTTGCCTGGGGTTCGGGGCAGATGCTATTTGGTTTGATCCGTCCACCTCTCCGAAGATGCCAAGTTGATTTATGGCATCGTGTATCGGAGGTTTAGACGGATGCGGCCGATGTAGCAGACTTCGTCAGATTCCCCCTCAGGGTGAGGGGTTTTTGATTGTGGGGACGCTCTTCCCTGCAGGCGCAAGCCCCTGCAGTTAATTACGCTACCGCATCGCGGTAACAACTTTCTCCTTCTCCAGAATTTCACTTCGTGTCGTGTGTGTTTGTTTTGTTCGTGGTTGCCCGTGGATTGTATACGGAGACTGAGTGATGTCGTCACCCGTAGGACGTGGATTAGTCCAAATCCGTATTTAGGTAGATTTGGGTTTGGTGTTTTTAGTTTAAGGATGCATTAGTCGCGTTGTGGCTAAGATCATCTTAAACATTCGTTAAGGATACATTAGTCCTGTTTTAAACTAAGATCAACTTAACGTAGTGATTGATTTAATTATCTGGCCGTCGGGACTCGTCACCTCTCTGACGTCGCTGAGGGATTACAACGACAGGTGTCAGAGGAGTTCAGAGATGTACCTTTGAACCAAAGTTGATTTGGAGTTTTATTGTTTATTTAAAGATCTAAGGACACATTAACCGTATTTGGAGTTAAGATCAACTTAGACGGGACCGTTTAGATTCGGAAAAAGAGCGTTCGGACTCTATTATGCCAGTTTAAGGACGTGGTGGTCCATCGCCAGTTTAAGGACGTGGTGGTCCATAATGAGTTTAGGGACGTTTCGGTCCGATATTAGTTTAGGGACGTTTCGGTCCGATATTAGTTTAAGGACGTTTCGGTCCGATATTGATGTGTGGTCGTTGGGACCCGTCACCTCTTTGACGTCGTTGAGGAAGTACAACGAGGGATGTCAAAGGAGTTCGGAGATGTACCTTCGAACCGGTCGTGAATTGGTTTAGGAGAGCCATTTTGCTCAATCAATTTAATTTAAGGACTTACGGCCAAAATCGGGTTAAGTCCAATTTTTTTTTTAATTTTAGGCTCTGCCTGACTAAAAGAATCAGTCCAAACAGGGCTCTGCCCCTTTATTATTTTGCAATTTGATTTGGGCCAGGCCCTTTTAAATAATGAGTTGCATTTCTGCAGAAATTCAAGAATTTTCCAGACAGGGCTCTGCCCTTCTATTATTTTGCAATTTGATTTGGGCCAGGCCCTTTTAAATAATGGGTTGCATTTGTGCAAAGCCCCAAGAATTTTCCAGATTCAAGAACAAAAGTGCATAGCACTTTTGATCTGAATTTGGATAAAAGGAAAACAAGTTTTTCTTCTTGTTTTCCCTGATTTCACAGAACCAAGGGTTCATATCAAGTGCAAGGCACTATTTATTTCTTTTTATTGAATTATTCATTTTTTTATCCTCTGTTCTTCAGAGATTTTTCTCTTCTTCCAAAAGAAGTTTTTACCTCTTTTTTTGTGTTCTTGATTAATCTTCAAGAGTTCTTTCTCTTCTTTTTTTTTGCCAGAAGTTGATTCTTCCAGTTGATCCTTCTCGAATGAGGTCTGGGGTCCTATTTATAGTGCTCACCAATTTGTTGAATTTGTTAACAGGATCTTTCCTGAATAATTTTGGGAATTTTCCCACCATTGGATCTTTGATCCAAAGGCAGAAGAAAATCTTCTGTTTCAGAAAAGATTCATCAAATTTTCATTCTGTTTCTGCGCAACTCCCCAGTGAATGACACGTGTCGCGCAGTGGAAGGCTTGCGCAGCAGTGCTTGCGCAACTGCGCAGACACGTGTCGCGCAGTGGAAGGCTTGCGCAGCAGTGCTTGCGCAACTGCGTAGACACGTGTCGCTCAGCTGTGCACTTGCGCAAAAGTGCTTGCGCAACTGCGCAGACACGTGTCGCGCATCTGTGCACTTGCGCAACAGTGCTTGCGCGACTGCGCAGACACGTGTCACGCAAGGGTGCACTTGCGCAACAGTGCTTGCGCAACTGCGCAGACACGTGTCATGCAGCGGTGCGCTTGCGCAACTGCGCAGACACGTGTCGCACTGTGGACCTCTTGCGCACTGCGCAACGCACGGAATTTGAAGCGTTGCTTCAGAAAATTTTGAATTTTCAAAATTCAAATGAGCCTTGCTCAGATTGGGGGAACAAATGCCCCCCCACCGTTGTGCTTACGTGGCGCGACGTAAGCGCAACGGTGGCCAGGGTCAGTTGAAGGGGCGCAAGCGCCTATAAATAGGACTCTTGGTCCTCAACAGATGATCACCATCTTCAAGATTTCTCATTTTCAGAGCCTTGCTCTTGCCTTCAAGAACTTCATAGCCTTGCTCTTGCTTCCAAAGTTAGAACTTTTTTTAGAAAAACTTTAGGTAAAAATTAATCTTAAATTAAATTAATTTTAATTAATAGAGCCTTGCTCTCATAGATCTTTTGATCTAAGGAAAACCCCTTTGGGGTTTCACCAACAGAGCCTTGCTCTCAAGAATCTGTTTCAGGGTTTTTTAACCCATGAACAGAGCTTTGCTCTTTGGCAAAACATAGATCTTTTGTCTAAAAATGAAGAACTCTTAAGAGTTTTCATGGATCTGTAAGATCCCAATTTTTTTAAATTTTTTTTTAATTTTTAATTTTTAAAAATTAATTTTCCTTTGATGGATATTTCCATCATTATCACAGAGCCAAGCTCTTTTAAGGAATCTTGTTCCCCTGAGACCAGAGTTTGACATATGTCACTCTGTGACAGAGCTTTGCTCTAAAAGAGGAGATTTTCTCTTTGTCTCCAGGGACTTCCCCACCAATGGGTGTATCCTATTGGGCCCTTTTTATGAATTGACAGTCCTATCTGATGATGTGATTGTCTTATTAAATGATGCATATCATCCAGATTTTGTGGGTCCCCCTTTGGTCCCCTACCCACTGCATCACAGTGTGGAACAAGATTTTTATTATTATTTATTTTTTATTATTTTTTTTATAATGCCAAGCGTTAGGCCACTAATGATGTATATTTTTTTTGTCTTTCCACAGAAAAGATGTCTGACGACTTGTCTTTCCCCTTCGTTCGCTCGGAAGGAGGGTTTCCCCATGCGCCAGTGGATCGGGTGGTATTCGCTCTTATTAAAGATCGCGATCCTGAGTGCAAAAAGCTCCATCTGTGGGGAAGGTGGTATAGCCAGATCATCCAAGGCCGTCGCAGTTTTAGTTCCGCCGCGCCCTCTGAGCCCATAGTCACGATCCCTTATGCGGACGAACCCCCGGTGAAGTATGCCGTGGAGGTTAAGAATTGGAATTCTGATGACCTCCTTCAACTTGCAATCGGCGCCATCCCCGTGCAGCCGCCGCCGGCGATAGATATTCTGGGGAGGCGAATCTGTCAGGGCGAAGCACGCCCTTGGGGACAGGCTTATAATATTGGAATGATCCCGCGATCCCCCGCCGGATATTTGCAGTGGGCCCGGTACATTCTATCGGCGAAGAGGACCCACCTAACGAAGATTGGTCTATACTCAGCCGTCTTCGTCTCGCTCTTCGAGTACCCCTCTCCTCCAACGTGGTGGATAAAGGCTTTTGTTGAACAATGGAATATCCCCACCCATACCTTCCTGATGGCGGATAAGGAAGTTTCTATCTCTTTGGAGGAATTTGCCGAAATTTCAGGTCTGCCAATGAGGGGAGAGCACTACGAGGAGTTGCTTCCTCCTGATGAGTATGTCTTTGCCACCAAACAGTTGGTATTTGACTTAACCCCGGAGAATGCCATTCAGCATCAGCATCCGGGTTTGGTGAAAGTGTTGGAGATCTATGAGGAACTCCATTTGGAATCGGGTGACAAGGGCGTCAGTTTCGCAGCTTTCATTGCTCGCTTTATCCGCCCGGAGTTCTTATCAGAGCAGGGCGAGAAGTTCGCTGAGCTTGACGACCCCTTTGGTTTCGGTTTGGATCGCCGCCCCATATCGGAAAATAACCAGAGGGATTTCTATCTCCCCAATGCTGCCATCGTTGCCTTCTCGGAAATCGCCGTCCCCGGCATGGATGAGGAAACTTTCTTTATTGGATTCTTGGGCTTGTGGTTATGCAACTTTGCGCTCCCCATGCACCCGCGCTTCATGCGGCCCTCTGTCTTTTACCCGGCGCATCGGATGGTGGCCGGTCTGCAGTTGTCGGTAGGAATTGCTGGGTTAGCTTACCTTTATCATGGACTCAGCGTAGCGGCGGACGCCAATGATCCTGGGACACAGCCTGCTAACTTCCCGATGCATTACTTCGTTTCTTGGATGGAGATGCACGTGCGAGGGGTGTTTGGCGCCCACAAGACTCCCCCATTTTTCGAGAAGTACAGACTCCCGAGGGTCATACGGTTAGTCGGGGCTTCAATTGTGTTTGCATCCCCGCGGGATTCTAGGGGACTCCTCCTGCGCCCACATTTGGTCGGAGCGACGACTTCTTTCGTGGATAAGGTTATCACCATAGGCTCGGAGACTACTAAGTCGGTGGTGCCCCTGCGTGACGAGTTTAAGGGCGGGGCTTCTGTACTGAAGGCTCGGGAAATCCTCCATCTCTACTCCATTCGACCGGGCTACCTGGTGTTTCGGCAGAATGAGACGGCTTTGTTCATGAGGTATAATCCGCATCGATTCGCCCAGCAATCAAGCTACAACCAGAGGATCCCGATGGAAGCCTTCTTGGAAACGCCCGTGGTTGGCCCAGCAGGGGTAAAGAATGCGATGCATCACTTTATACGGCTTAACACGGGTTCCTATTTCTTCATCAGTGAACCCAGCTGTGTGCCTAAGATGCTTAATTCATATGTGGCCTGGTATGCGCACGCTATGGGCCCAATCATTTTACTGGAGAAACGCCTGCTGGTCGACCGTAGGGGTGCGCCTCCTGGCGGTGATCGCAAGGCCCCTTTGCAGCCAAGGCTCCCGGTCGTCCCTCCGCTAAAAGATGCTGGAGTCGATCGACCACGCGTGTTGAGTCCTCCACGGGGATTGCCGTTGCCCGCTACGGTGGATGCACCATCGGCGCCTCGTGCTCCCATGAAGGCGGCTAAAGTAGTATCGCCAGAGTCAGGCGTAGGGGCAGATGTTGGGACTCGCCGCCCTAAAGTGGCTTCCAAGCGCAAATCCGCTCCAGGTGGATCTAAAGCTGGTGGACAGCAGAAAAAGAAAAAGTCCGCCCTTTCCCTCGATGCGATCCTCGGCTTAAAGCCTGCGGCTTCTCCTTCCAAGACCATATGCGAGTACGGCAGCAATGAGGGCTTTGTGGTGGACCCTGCGGACACCAATTTGGCTGCCGCCATTGCAGCTTCGGAGCGATCGGCGAGGCTCGAAGCGATGCTAAGTAAACTCGCTGAGTCAGGTAATCATCAGCCACTTTCTTCGTCATTTTATTGCACTTTTCATTATTATCTTTAGCTGATATTTGCTCCCTTTTCAACAGGTGTTTCTACCGAAGAGGCTATTGCTGCCTCCCTAAAAACCTTCCAAGAGGAGGAGGAGAAGCGTGCCCTAGCAAGCGTCGGTATGTTTTATCCCTTTCTCTTTTATACGGAAAGTTTGTTGTCTTTTTATGATAGTCAACCTGACCTTCTCTTGTTTCTTTACAGGGGTTGTATTAATCGGCGCAAGGATCCTTTCCGAGCTCGTCACCTAAGCCCCGGCTCCGTCGAAGCTGCCGCAAGAGCCTCGGCTTGACGCCACGACGAGGGATGCTCTGAAAAATCTGGAGGCATCCCTCTATACGGATGAGGATGCTTCACTCAAGGAAGCTCTGATAGTATCCGTCTCAACGGCTCGAGAAGAGCGGAAGCGGTTGGGATGTGAAGCAAAGGCACGGAAAGCTGCTTTGGCCACGGGAGCGGGCCCTTGCACCATTCCTCACGCTAGTACTCCTTCCGAAGAGGCCCCTGCCGTCTTGTCTACTGCTCATAGGCAAGTGGCGCGCGCGGTTCGGAGTGCAAACGATAAGTCCTCGTCAGGTAACACTTCTTTCAGAACCTTGTTGTAAGAATTATCAAACCGTTGGCTCATACGCATTCCTTTTGCAGGGCCGAGTCCGACTGAGGAGGAGGCGGAGACCGTCGAACCCCGGGGAGCGGAGGAAGCGGTACTTGCCGAGCCCGAGCTGACAGTGAGCAACGTCATCGGGGCCACGGCGCCTGAAACAGAAGTTGAAGGATCCGCTGCCGAGAAGGTCATCGATGCCGCATCTGAAGGGGCGGCAGATGAGATGATTGTCGAGCCGAAGGCAGTAGAAGTCGGGGCGCTTGAGGCCGGAGATGTCACGGTGCCGATGGACGAGGCAGCTGTGATCGCCGATCCTAAGGGAGCAGCGGGCGAGGCGGCCATGATTCCTGAAGATGGGCTAGGCGCTCCTTCTCAGAAATCTGGCAATGTTCCTATTATAGCCCTCCCTGCCTATGGTCCCCCGCCACCTGTAGAGCTTGCGAGCATAACAACGGTTCCCCTCGAGTCGGGTGACGAGGCTACGGGTGGTGGCCCGATGTCAATGGAGGAAGGAATTGCCTCCGTCTCGGCTGGCAGTTCGTCGGGTAAGTTTCGGGTTACTACCGTTTCCCCCTTTTTTTATATATCTTGCGATCTCTTCTAACAAGCTTGTCTTTGCAGGTGCGGCCAGTGCCGACGCTCCATTGCTTGAAGGAGCACCGTCAACTACTGCTTTGGCGGTGGTCACTTCCCCGTCTTCCCTCGTGCCATCGTGGATGTTGGAAGGTATGGATCTACGACTCACAAGTTAATCTCTTAAACGTGTAGTTCATGGACTAACGCCATGCCATCGCATCTTTTCAGGAGTGCTCTTTGATCATCTATATCAAATGTTGCTCCCACACTTCTCCTTCCCATCCGAGCTTACTTCTCCGTCTAGTGGCGCTGGTGAGTGTACGTTCAATACAATATCTCTGTTCATCCCCTTTTTCTAGTAATTGAATGATTTTTGACCTTTCCCTTTCTTTATTGCAGTATCACAAATCGAAGGAGGGGATGCCAGACCTGCCGTGCTACCGGCCCTCCCGGCTCTGCCGTCCGTTGCTGCTGGTATAGCAAATACCCCTTCTTTTTTTTGTAACCCTTAAATATCTCTTGAACCATCGTTTAACCATGTTTTGTTTTGCAGCTATTGTTCCGGCTCCGGTCCCTTTTGAGTCGCGCGTCCTTATACCGGTAGGCCCTTTTTCGAGACGCCCGTCTTCAAAGGGTGCTGTGATGAGTCTGGGCATGCTGAGCGGGTATATCGAAGAGCTCAGCATGGATGCTCTCCCTTCTGCCGTAGATTTCGCTGTGGATGTTAATCCAATGTTAGCGGAGCTCGTAACTTTTCACAACGAAGGCGTCGTTGAATCTTGGGTTAATCACTGCAGGGAGATCGAGGCCTGTCTATACCGGCTGGAGTTGACGCGCCCTTCTCCCGAAGTTTTAGCCCTGAGCACCCAACGCACAACCTGGCTCGAGCAAAGCACTTCGCACTCCCGCCACTTGGAGCAAGAAGCAGCTCAAAGACTAAGGGAATGCCAAAAGACCTCGAACGAAATGGCCCATCTGCGCGCTGAGGTTGAGGCAAATGCTGCCCAGGTGAAGACTATCTTTGAGGGTCTCTTGGAGCGCATCTCCCATGGGCTAAACTTAAAGCGGAAGCTTGACGTGGCTGAGCGCAATATCCCAAGTCGGGAGGCTGCCTATCAAGTCGTGAGGGAGCAGCTTGCGTCGGTCTTGCGGCAACGAGCCCAAGTGGAGGCAGAGCTGACGGTGGTAGCCGAGCAAGAGAAGGCATGGAAGGACATATGCGAGCGATTGCTACATCTGTGCAAGACGCTTCCTTCCCAATAATTCTCCTTGTATCATTTGTCTTTGTAAAGTATATGTATATATTTTTTTTTATTCTTTAGCACAATGTATCCTGTACTCAATCAATATTTATGAATAAAAGATACACATTTTGTAATGTCTTGTGTCATTTCTCCGTCTTTCCTTTCTTTTATTATCAGTACGCCACCTTAATAACCATGATTGACGGACGATTGAGACGAGTATCCCGACCTTCTTAAGAAATAACGATGGCTTAGGCCGCAGGTTCAGATCTGCTGCCTAAGACTTCTCAACTCTATAAGCCGTGAGGGTCTCATAGAGACTTTTCTCCCTACGGATCAAGAGGATCTCGTAAGTGGATTTTCTCCTTAGGAATCGTGAGGATTCCCAAGTGTGGTTTTCTCTCATAAGTCGAAAGGATCCTATAAGAGAATTTCTCCCTCTTACGAGTCGAGAGGGCTCGTAAGCGGTTGTTTCCCTCTTCGTTGAGAATTGACTTCAGAGAGTGAGACCCGTGAATAGTATGCAAGAGACCATTTAGGATTGACTTGCAGGGTCCCATTGCCCTCTTACGAGTCGAGAGGGCTCGTAAGCGGTTGTTTCCCTCTTTGTCGAGAATCGACTTCAGAGAGTGAGACCCGTGAATAGTATGCAAGAGACCATTTAGGATTGACTTGCAGGGTCCCATTGCCCTCTTACGAGTCGAGAGGGCTCGTAAGCGGTTGTTTCCCTCTTTGTCGAGAATCGACTTCAGAGAGTGAGACCCGTGAATAGTATGCAAGAGACCATTTAGGATTGACTTGCAGGGTCCCATTGTTCAGGAAGCAAGTTTTTGAATCCTTACTGCCCGAGATGTGAGTCAAAGAAGCTCTCGTCACGGAGTGTTTGTATCCGTGAGTTGAGAATTTTGCTAGGGATTATTTGTTTCCCGAGCGCCAAGGATTATTTGTGTCCTTGGGGTTTGAAACGAATCGATGGTTCCCACGGAGGCGCTGGTGGCTCTGCGAGTCGACGCGGATCAGAAGGCTCTCGTCAAGGAGTGTTTGTATCCGTGAGTCGAGGAATTTGCTGGGATTATTTGTTTCCCAAGTGCCAAGGATTATTTGTATCCTTGGGGTTTGAAACGAGTCGATGGTTCCCACGGAGGCGCTGGTGGCTCTGCGAGTCGATGCGGATCAGAAGGCTCTCGTCAAGGAGTGTTTGTATCCGTGAGTCGAGGATTTTGCGAGGGATTATTTGTTTCCCAAGCGCCAAGGATTATTTGTGTCCCTGGGGTTTGAAACGAGTCGATGGTTCCCACGGAGGCGCTGGTGGCTCTGCGAGTCGACGCGGATCAGAAGGCTCTCGTCAAGGAGTGTTTGTATCCGTCAGTCGAGGAATTTACTGGGATTATTTGTTTCCCAAGTGCCAAGGATTATTTGTGTCCTTGGGGTTTGAAACGAGTCGATGGTTCTCACGGAGGCGCTGGTGGCTCTGCGAGTCGACGCGGATCAGAAGGCTCTCGTCAAGGAGTGTTTGTATCCGTGAGTCGAGGATTTTGCGAGGGATTATTTGTTTCCCAAGCGCCAAGGATTATTTGTGTCCCTGGGGTTTGAAACGAGTCGATGGTTCCCACGGAGGCGCTGGTGGCTCTGCGAGTCGACGCAGATCAGAAGGCTCTCGTCAAGGAGTGTTTGTATCCGTGAGTCGAGGAATTTACTGGGATTATTTGTTTCCCAAGTGCCAAGGATTATTTGTGTCCTTGGGGTTTGAAACGAGTCGATGGTTCTCACGGAGGCGCTGGTGGCTCTGCGAGTCGACGCGGATCAGAAGGCTCTCCTCAAGGAGTGTTTGTATCCGTGAGTCGAGGAATTTTTTTGCTGTTGAAGTCACTGGCTCCTTCGGTTGAAATGAACCGTTGAGGTTTGGCTTCGTCGTTTGACGGAATCCGCTGGGGAAGTATGGTTCCTTCTTTGTTTGCGCCCTTGGATTGTATACAGGGATCGATGTGATCTTAACTGTAGGGCCGGAGTTTTATCATTTCTTCTTTTTATTTTATTTTATTTCCGCGATGCTCTATCATTTCAGCTTTTATATCGCGAAGGTCGCGATTGCCCAAACATTTCGGCTATTTTTCGCGGTGCCCAATCATTTCGGCTTTTTATTTTATCTTTACTCGTTGCTTTTTATTACGAGTTGCCCGATCATTTCGGCTATTTTGCATGCATACATTTTACTTGCTGCTTTTTATTGCAAGTTGCCCTATCATTTCGGCTATTTCGTATGCATGAGCGGCCTACTGGCTTTCGCTGTCAACCTGAAATTGGACACCGATTTCGGCATCAGCACCGCTGCAACTGGGATATTACCAGGAGCGACTCATCATTTGCCTCTGTCGTTGTTGAACAAAGGAGGCTTAGCGACCAGGGTTAGGATCCCGTCGGCTAAGGCTTTTGACTTCATGAGCCGTAAGGGTCTCGTGAAGGTATTTCTCCCTACAAGTCGTGGGGATCTTGTAGGTGTATTTTCTCCTTAGGAACCATGAGGGTTCCTAAGTGTTTTGTTCCTCTGTAAGTCGTAAGGATCCTACAGGAGGGCTTTCTCCTTGTGAGTCGAGAGGATTTACAAGGGTTGTTTACCATGCAAACATATCCCCAGTTTCAGATGGAACTTAGTTAGGGAAATGTTTATTCGCGCCCGTGGATTGTATACAAGGGTCAATATTGGACCACTTGTAGGGCAATGTCGAAAGTTGTGGGGGTTTGCTTAAGAACAGATTAAGGTTTCTGTAACTTAAGACTTTCAAATCTTATGAGCCGTGAGGGTCCCATAAGAGAGTTCTCCTTACGAGTCGTGAGGATCTCGCAAGTGTATTTTCTCCTTAGGAATCGTGGGGATTCCTAAGTGTGTTGCTCCCTTATGAGTCGTAAGGATCTCACGCGGGTGGTTTCTCCTTATAAGGTCGAGAGGACCCTATAAGTGTCTTTTAACGAGGTTGCGCCCTTTCGGGTTCTCACGAACACTCGCCGGTAGTTCCGCTGTTTTTACTCACGGAGCCCTTTCGGGTTTTCATCCGTGCCCATTTTGCTTATGGACATACCGTTTATTTTATTTTATTTTTATATTTTTTTTTATTTCGTCAGCCTAAAGATGCTGCGGTATTAGTTTAAAGACGTTTCGGTCTATTGTTAGTTTAAGGACGTTTCGGTCCATCATGGAGAAGGCCAGCTACTGCTTATAAAGTTCGAGCTTAGGAAGACAGCGAGCGGACATAGTCGTCGTCATCTATCATTAACCTAGGCTGTGGCTCATTAAGCGTAATATTTCTTTAGGAAGCGACCGTTTATTGGCCTGAAAGGCCTTTCACCGTGCATGTCCATGAGTAGATAGGCTCCACCCTGGTAAACTTTATCTATGATGTACGGGCCTTCATAGTTTGGCTCGAACTTTCCCCGCTTGGCGCGATTGGGGATCATAGGCCTTTTGAACACTAGCACGAGTTCGCCTTGACGAAATGTCCTCGGTCGGGTCAATCTTTCGTATGAGCGCGTCATCTTTGCTTTATAGGCTTCCAGATTTTGCTGTGCTATGAGCCGGGTTTCATCAAGGGCATCAAGCTCCTCAAACCGGAGGTGAGCATTTTCTTCATCCGTCAGCTCGTAGTGGACTACCACTCGTAGAGAGGGTAATTCTATCTCGAGAGGGAGTACTGCTTCCGTCCCAAATACCAACGCGTATGGCGTTGTGTTTGTGGCCGTTTTAAACGTAGTTCGATACGCCCAAAGAGCCTCTTGCAATCTTTCGTGCCAATCTCTCTTATTTCGTGACACTGTTTTCTTCATGATCTTCGTCAAGGTCTTGTTGAAGGCCTCAACTAGACCGTTAGCTCGCGGATTGTAAACTGAGGAATATCTCCAGTCTATATTGTGCTGCTGTGCGAAGCGGCTAATTTTATGACTTCGGTAGGCTGGCCCGTTATCGGAGATGATCCGTCGCGGAGTTCCAAACCGGTATATGACATGCGTTTTGAAGAAATGGAGGATGTTCTCCGTCTTTACTTCCCTCAACGGTACCGTCTCTGCCCATTTGGAGAAGTAATCAGTTGTCGCCAATATGAAACGATGTCCCTTTGACGATGCTGGTTCGATGGGGCCAACTATGTCGGTTCCCCACATCTCGAATGGCCAGCTAGCCACTGTTGGATGCAATGGATTGGGATGCTGATGGATGAAGTCCTCATGAATTTGGCATGAATGACATTGCTTCGCGTATTCCAGGCAATCCTGCATCATCGTGGGCCAGTAGTAGCCCATCCATTTTATCTTCAACTTCATCTTAGGGCCTGCTTGGTGAGAACCGCAGAGTCCGTCGTGAACTTCTTGGACAACCCTTTTCGCTTCGTCAGGTCCTAAACATCTTAGCCACAGAGAATCGAATGACCTCTTGTATAGAGTATCGTTGACGAAGGCGAAAGACAGAGCTCGTTTCACAAGCTGATGTCTTATGGACGCTTCTTCAGGTATTCGGTGGAACTTGAAGTAATTTATGAGGACTTCTCTCCAGTCTTCGGTCTTCTCATGGTCTTTTATTTGTAGGGTCACCTGCTCAGTTGCTCCCTTTTCTTTATATGATTCTGGAGGTATTTCTGCTGGGGCGAGCACTCGACGGCTTTGTACCATGATTCTAACGTCATCGAGGTTCTCGTCGGCCAATTCTTTAGCAAGCTTGGCCAGTGCGTCCGCTTTGCTGTTTTCCGCACGCGGTATACTTTCCAACGTGTAGGAGGGAATTTGGGTTAGCAGTTGCTGCACTTTTTCACCGTATTTTACCAATTCCGGTTTGCATGTTTGGTAATCGCCGTTCACTTGACTGACGACCAGCTGGGAGTCCCCATATATGAGGAGGCTTTCAATTCCCATATCAATGGCGATCTCGAGGCCTGCTATCAAAGCTTCATATTCAGCTTCATTATTCGTCCTCGGCTCTGTTAAGGAGAAGGCGAAGCGCATTATTCCTCCTTGTAGAGTCACAAAGATGAGCCCTACCCCTGATTTAATTATAGGGGTACTTTGTTTGCGTTTCTTCACGGAAGATGCTCCATCGAAATAAAGCTCCCATCGGATATTATCACCGTCGATCGCATCGAACGCATGTTCGTCTGGAAGATCGCAATTCAGAGGAGAATCGGCGGGTATCGGATGCTCAGCGAGGAAGTCGGCGATGGCCTGGCCTTTCACTGCCTTGAGAGGTTGATACGTTATCGAGAATTCCATCAAGAGCAGGGCCCATTTAGCGAGTCTTCCCGTCAATATGGCCTTTGACATCAAGTATTTGAGAGGGTCCACTTTTGAAATAAGACGGACCTCGTGCGCTAACGCATAGTGCCTAAGCTTTGTTATTGCGAAGATCAACGCCAGGCAGTGTTTTTCAATGGGAGAGTAGTTGCTTTCTGCCCCCAGCAGAACTCGACTTAAGTAGTAGAGTGCTCTTTCTTTTCCTTGATCGTTCTCTTGTGCCCATAATGCGCCTAAAGAACCTTCGAGGGCGGTTGTATAAAGAATGAGAGGCTTCCCCTTAACCGGAGCAGCCAACACCGGCGGGTTCTGCAGGTATTGCTTGATCTCATCTAGTGCGCCTTGGCATTTTTGATCCCAAACGAATGGGGTTCCCTTCTTCATCAGGTGACTATAAGGACGGCACTTTCCTGAAAGGTTGGCTATAAATCGCTGTATGTATGCGAGTTTCCCTTGGAGAGATCGCAGCTGTTTGAGAGTCCTCGGTGGAGGCATTTCCATGATCGCTTTAATCTTTGACGGATCTATTTCAATACCTCGGTGTCGGACAACGAATCCCAGGAATTTGCCCGAGGAAACTCCGAATGCACATTTAAGAGGATTCATCTTCAAGTTGTATTGCCGAAGGCGTTGAAATACGGTCTTCAGATGCTCGAGATGTTCCTCGTACGATTTGCTTTTAACCACGAGGTCGTCGATATAGCATTCAACGATTTCGTGTATAAGGTCGTCGAAGATCTTTGTCATGGCCCTCTGATAAGTAGCACCGGCGTTCTTCAAACCGAAGGGCATCACTTTATAACAAAATATACCAAGAGGAGTCCTGAAGGCTGTATGCTTCTGATCTTCAGGATGCATTTTTATTTGATTATACCCCGATGAGCCGTCCATGAAGGAGAAAACCTCATGAGTGGATGTGTTGTCTATCATTAGTTCAGTGACTGGCACTGGGAAGTCATCCTTCGGGCAAGCTTTATTGAGATCTCGAAAGTCCACGCATATGCGCACTGTCCCATTTTTCTTCATCATCGGGACGATGTTAGCGATCCATTCAGGATATTGAACTTCCTGGATGAAGCCAGAGTCGATCAGCTTCTTGACCTCAGCATTGATACTCATTTCAAGCTCGAGCCGCATTCTTCTCGGTGCCTGTTTGACTGGCTTGATGTTCGGGGATATCGCCAATTTGTGTACGGCAATTTCTGGATCTAGTCCCGGCATTTCGGAATAGTTCCACGCGAAGCAATCTCTATGCTGTAGAAGCACGTCCTTTAACGCAGCAACCCTTTCTTCAGATAGTAACTCGCTGATGAATGTCGGTCGTGGATCATTTGCCGTCCCCAACTCAATTTTCTTGAGGTTATCTGCAGTGGTATGGATTCCATCTTCCAGCTCTTTTGGCGCTGGTGGGAATTCTGAGATTATCTCGTCGCTGCTGTTTTCGAAGCACCAAGGAAGGCTGTTCATATCTTCGGACCCTTCTTTTAATATTGTTATCACATGGCAGGTGCGAATTTTCTGCCAATCCCAATGCGGAGTTGGTTCTATCCTTGCGTTTTCGGGTTCGTGCTTTTGCGGCGGCGCTACCCTCCAACTATCAGAAAACGCGAATTTGCCTAGCTGATACTGATCTTCAACCCAATTCTTGAAGGTGAAGCAATCTTCAAGAGGGTGTCCCATTACTCGATGGTAAAAGCAATAATTTGGGTCGAACACCTCGCCTGCGTGCTCAGGATGATTAGACTCTGGCAACGTAAGCATTTGATGTTTTAGAGCGAGATCGAATATCTTTCTCGTTTTGTTCCGAGGAAATGAGTATGCTCGACCCATTTTCTTCCTGAGGGCTAGGTCAATAACGCTCGACTCTCGGATACGTGGCTTCTTAGCTCTGCTTTGTGGCTGTCGAGCGCCTCTCTTGCCTTTCGACTTGTTTTTGTTTTCGCGTCGAACCTTTTTTGTAGCAGTTTGACAAGGAGCGGCATTTTCTTCCTTCACCGCCTGTTGAAGGAGGCGCTGTGTCTTGGCTTTCTCATAAATTGCCATTTCACGATTGTGATCGTCTCGGGCTTTTTGACTCGCATCTCTTATAAGTTTGCTCATCTGGTCTTCAAATGATGGACTGGGCGGTTTTGTATCAGGAACTTTTGCTGGCTCAGGATTAGCGTCCTCCCATTGAGCGTCCGCCTCTTCGTCGAAGTCATATATAACATAACAGCTATTTACTAGCTCCCGTTTCTTTGACCGGATGTACCCAAGCCCTTTTGTTTCTACTCTCCCGTTAGGCAGTTTGCATTGAGTCCCGGGAATGTCCCAGACCTTGTCATAGAATTTGGCTTTTCTAATGGTCTGTGTGAAGGACATCCCCTGGCGTTTCAGCAGTTTCTTCAAACCTTCGGTATAATATCTGGGAAGACGGATAGGCTGAAGCCTGTCGAGCGTGGGATCCGCGCCATGCCAAATTTCTTTTTCCACTTTGTTTTCTTCAGAACGGTAGAATAGGATTGCCTTCTCGCCCTTTCGTCCGGGAGGGATATAGAATGTTTGCAATTCATCTACGCTGTTGGTGTCGAGTGCATCCAGTTCTTTGTAATGTTCAAGCGGCACCATGGTTATCTGCAAACTTCGCTCTTCATCAGCGGAAGCCCGTATTGAAAGCCGAGCAGGGAATACAGCATGAACTTCATCCTCCGAATCACTACCAAATATCAATGAAGGAATGGATGGTCCCGGCTTGGCGGATTGGGATGGACCCGCATAAATTATATCCTCTTCGTCCTCGGTGTCACTGCCGAAGATAGGGATGGTGGCGCTAGTCTTGTTCTCCGGCTTGTGACACCTTTCCGTGTCCTCAAAGCTCGGCAAAAAGTATTTGGCATCTTCATACTTGCGAACTTCGTTTACGGAAAACGGATTCAGTTCTCCCGCCACTGTATACTCGAGGCCATCCCTACAATACTTCATGAACTGATGCTGTGTAGAAGGGATGATATTGTACTCGTGTAGCCATGGTCAGCCGAGCAGAGCATTATAGCACGTCTTGGCATCTATAACATGGAATTTGATGTCTGTGATGAGCAACCCGAAGCGTAGCGTCAATATCACAGATCCAAAAGTCTTTGAGGATTGAGAGTCGAAACCGGAGATAGTGATCTTGTCTCGGGCGAGGTGTTGGACACTCATGCAAATCTCCTTTAACACTCGCACATTGAGTAAATTAACAGACGATCCGTTATCGACCAAGATTTTACCTATCTTTATGTCATGGCAGTATCCTGAGACATAAAGAGGGCGATTGTGTTCACACGTCCCGAGAAGAAGGTCTTCATCACCAAAAGCAACGTCGGCTGTGTGCACTTCTTCTAATTCGTCTTTCATCTTTTCTTCGGCTAAGAAGGCTTGGAACTGGTCCGGATCTTGTAGCGCCTTAATCAAAGAGTCTCTCGCCTCCTTTGATAGTAACAAGGCATCGAGAATGCTGAGTTGTGAGGGTAGCTTCCTCAGATGCGCCAAGACATTGTAATCCACTTTAATCCTCTTTGGCGGATTTTTGGCGGTTAACTCTTCCGCGACTTGGTCATCCAAAGCGATGTCTTCAGAGACCTTCTCTTTCCCTTTGTCTTTCTTGTTTAAGGGTCCGAGATTCTTTTCAGGCAGTGTCCGATTTCGCAGCTGTATATTTTCGCAAGACTTCGGTTCTTCTTCTTTTCCCGAAGTTGACTCTTTAAAGAGAGGGGCAAGTTCCAACTCCTCATCAGAGTCGCTCCCAAATGTAGGCACTTGCGACCCGCCAGTGTTAACCATGCAACAATGGCCGGCAGTTCTTTCAAGCTCTTTGGTTGTGCTTCTTTGCTCCCGGCGAATCTTACGCTTTTCCCGTTTAAAGCGCTGTTGATTAGCGACGTATCCTTGCCACCATCCATTGAAATCTTTGCAATCTTGGGTGGAATGCGAGACCTTCTGATGATATAAGCAATAAGAGGGGTGCATATCTACCACGCCAGTAACTTTTTCTTCAGAGGGTGGTAGCTTCATGCCCATCGATATGGCCTTAGCAAACTTATTTTTTATCTTGGACTGGCTTTTGTCAACGGTGGAGGCATTTTGCTCCAACGGGATCATCTCAGCTCTTTCCTCAAGTCGCTGGCGCTTGGCCTTTTCGAATATAGCCGTCTCGCGTTCTCGGTCAGCTTTGCTTTTTAATCGAGCTTTATTAAGAAACGCGCCAATCATTTCAACTGATAACCCTGGGGCTCTTGATTCGGCATTTGCCCCCAGCGTTTCAGTGCCAGAAGTCCCTTCATCGTCCGTGGTCGAATGGGAGATCATACGACAGCTCGCCACATATTCCTCGGATTCATCCGATGAACTTTCTCCCTCATCTTCTTTTTGGAAGATGTGATCAAGGAAATCTTGGAGCGTAATGGGAGTCTGCGCTTTTTGGTTGTACTCATCCAGTGCGTCGATTTGCTTCTGTAAGTCCGTGCGCTTGTCGCCAGGCTTCACGGGCTTCTTAGATTTCTTCTTCTTATTTTTCGAAGATTTTGACGGCTGGTTATGAACGCTTGAACTACCACCATCGGTCTTCGGAGTCGGACGTGGCTTCAACATCCCCTCTATAACCTGCGGTTCCAAGGGGTTCTTCCACTTGACCGCTGGACAGGTCTGAAGATCATTTAGCATTCTCCTCGTTTTGGCCGATAATACAACTTCCCAGGGAGTTTCTTCAATGACGGAGCATGTTGCCCCCGGCGTATTCGTCCCCTTAGAGGTGTGGGGCTGCGGGGGATTTACCTTCCATTTGTCGGATAGCGCAAATTTGCCCTGGCGATACTGGTTTTCAAGCCAATTTTTGAAAACGTAACAGTCTTCGATCGGATGTCCTAGCACTCGATGATAAGGGCAGTAATTAGGCTCGTTGATGTCACTTGGTTGCGACGGACGTTTTGGATCTGGCAGATTTATGAGCCTGTTGCGCAATGCCAGCTCGAATAGCCTCCTCGTTTTATCACGGGGGGAAGGAGTAAGCACGTCCCATCCTGTTCTCAAGGGGTACGTATGGGCGCGTATTATTTGGACGAGCAACCGGTTTCGAGTCGTTCGGTTGTTGTTGGGCATTAGCGACTATGATCGCTTTTCCCTTTCCTTTATCGTTTCGGGAGTCCGGCTTCGGGAGAGGGGGTTTATGGCCCATCTGGTCCATCTGCGCCAATTTGTCGATCAAAGCCTGGAAGGAAGTCGGCTTGAAGAACATCATAGACTGTGAAATGGTTGCTTGTGGATCAAGGGTTCCAACAAACATTCCCACCGCAGGGGCTTCTTCTATACGCTGTTCACACTTAGACCATAAATTACGCCACCGTATAGCGTACTGAACCCATGTCTCGCCGGGTTTTACCCTGGCGTTAATCAGCGCCGTCATCGGGGTACGCTCGCTGGCACTTGCAAAACGTTGGGTGAAGAGCAGCTCCATCTCCGCAAAGGTTTTAATAGAGTCGTTGGGGAGCTCAGAATACCATTCGAACGCCGTATCTGCTAGGCTTCCAACGAACTGGCGAAGCAGAAGCTTGTCGTCGCCGCCGGTGTTACCGCAAAGCGCCCTGAACTGGGCGACATGTTGATGGGGATTGCCGGTCCCTTTGTAAACATGAAACTTGGGAATTGTGTAACCCGGCGGGTATTTGATTTGGTCATACCAGCCCGGATACGGTCGCCCCGTTTTTACGACGTGGCCGGCTGCTTCGGCCGCGTGATGAACCTTTATTTGCTGGGCTATATATTCGTCCAGATCAGTTTTAGAGATTGTGTCCTCTTTAGCCGTTGATAGAACGGGCTGAGGATTTGATGTTTCTCCCCTATCATCCCCAAGGACGATCGGGGGTTCTTCAGTCGGGGGCTCTGGTTGTATCATCATCCCTATCATGTCCTGGAAGAGGAGGCCCATACGCTGTATATTGGCTGCTTGTTCAGCAGCCTCTTTGTCTCTCTTTTCCAGTACTCGGCGGAGGAACTCGGCGTCGGTCTCTTCCTCTTGACGTTCATCTAAGGATGTGTCAGGATTCTCTTTTGGCCCAGTGAGTGCAGCCATTGTAGTCATCATCTCCTGGAGCTTTTGCTGCTGCTCCTGGGCTTTCGTCACGGATCGAGTGAGCGGTCGGTGACCCGTAGAAGTACGACTTTCTTCCTTTCCAGAAGCCATATAGACCGTATGAACTGTTATGCCCCCTGACTTGGGGCGTTTAGGTTCATCGCTTTTAAACTTTGTCAGTGTCACGGAGGCTTTCTCCGGCCTTTTTCTTTTGTGGACCATTGAGGCTAAAGGAGCCGTTGAAATGGGCATCCTAGCATTTGTTGCCCCCTGCTGTTTAATGGGGCGGTTTTTGTCCTTTTCCACCTTTGCCCTTTTCTGGCGACGGAAGTGGTCTGAGTCAACCACGGAGTCTTGAACCCTCCGCCAAACTTTATAAATCTTTGACGACAGCCGCTGAGGGGGCTGTTCTTGCTTTGTCTCCGGAGCTTTTTCCATAGGCGGGGGAGATCTTTTCAATGTAGCAATCGGAGAGTTCTTTCTCACCTTCCTCAGCAATTCAAAGCTGTTCCCCGTTGGAACAGCAGCATTGACCTCCACCACTGGAGCAGACGGGGTTAGCCCTGAGGGGGAGTTGCCCCCTGCTTTCCTTACTCGCTGCCAATGGCGACGTCGCGCACGACGAGCCGTTGGGACGGGCTCAGAAATCGAGATGGTCTCTTGCTGCCCCCTGTTTGAGTGTGGGGTAACTGCTGATGTCAGCCTATCAAAGACTGATGCCTTTTGACCAGCTGGGGGAGGAGTGGGAACCGTCAATCTTGTGAAGACCGACTCTCTGATGGGAGAAGCCGCTTTAACGACTTCCAAAGCAGCGGCCGTTGCCCTCTTTGGGACGGCCACTTTATAGTTCTGACCTAGCCTGGTGAAAACGGAGGCTGTCGGTTCAGTAGCAGGCGACCCGTTGATAGGGGTCGTGGCAGCAGTGAGCCGGTCGAACACCGACTTTTTGTTCACTTCCGGTACAGGTATCGGCATAGAGAAGCTTGTAGGTGGGACCATGGTCCCGAAGAACAAGCCGGTGGTGGCTTGGGTCACCTGGTCTACCGGCAGAGTCAGGAAGGAAGCCGCTTGGGGCCCATATGTTACACCTCTCGGTGAGGTGGAGCGTCCGTTGCAGTGGCATTTCGAGCAGTTGGTGCAGTTGGTGGCCATTGAATGCTTGAGTTCTGTACCAGACAAAAGACCAAATCTTAGCAACTTGAAATCCGAAGGCAACCATTTAACAAACCGCGATTGGTTCGCGAAGACGACACACGAAGTGTGGAGTGGAAAGAGGAAGAGGTCCCACCGGGCGTGCCAGAATCTGTTCCCCTCCGAACGGCGGCCCGGACTTCGCGTCCGTTGCCTGGGGTTCGGGGCAGATGCTATTTGGTTTGATCCGTCCACCTCTCCGAAGATGCCAAGTTGATTTATGGCATCGTGTATCGGAGGTTTAGACGGATGCGGCCGATGTAGCAGACTTCGTCAGATTCCCCCTCAGGGTGAGGGGTTTTTGATTGTGGGGACGCTCTTCCCTGCAGGCGCAAGCCCCTGCAGTTAATTACGCTACCGCATCGCGGTAACAACTTTCTCCTTCTCCAGAATTTCACTTCGTGTCGTGTGTGTTTGTTTTGTTCGTGGTTGCCCGTGGATTGTATACGGAGACTGAGTGATGTCGTCACCCGTAGGACGTGGATTAGTCCAAATCCGTATTTAGGTAGATTTGGGTTTGGTGTTTTTAGTTTAAGGATGCATTAGTCGCGTTGTGGCTAAGATCAACTTAAACATTCGTTAAGGATACATTAGTCCTGTTTTAGACTAAGATCAACTTAACGTAGTGATTGATTTAATTATCTGGCCGTCGGGACTCGTCACCTCTCTGACGTCGCTGAGGGATTACAACGACAGGTGTCAGAGGAGTTCAGAGATGTACCCTTGAACCAAAGTTGATTTGGAGTTTTATTGTTTATTTAAAGATCTAAGGACACATTAACCGTATTTGGAGTTAAGATCAACTTAGACGGGACCGTTTAGATCCGGCAAAAGAGCGTTCGGACTCTATTATGCCAGTTTAAGGACGTGGTGGTCCATCGCCAGTTTAAGGACGTGGTGGTCCATTATTAGTTTAGGGACGTTTCGGTCCGATATTAGTTTAGGGACGTTTCGGTCCGATATTGATGTGTGGTCGATGGGACCCGTCACCTCTTTGACGTCGTTGAGGAATTACAACGAGAGATGTCAAAGGAGTTCGGAGATGTACCTTCGAACCGGTCGTGAATTGGTTTAGGAGAGCCATTTTGCTCAATCAATTTAATTTAAGGACTTACGGCCAAAATCGGGTTAAGTCAAAAATTTTTTTATTTATTTTAGGCTCTGCCTGACTAAAAGAATCAGTCCAAACAGGGCTCTGCCCCTTTATTATTTTGCAATTTGATTTGGGCCAGGCCCTTTTAAATAATGAGTTGCATTTCTGCAGAAATTCAAGAATTTTCCATACAGGGCTCTGCCATTCTATTATTTTGCAATTTGATTTGGGCCAGGCCCTTTTAAATAATGGGTTGCATTTGTGCAAAGCCCCAAGAATTTTCCAGATTCAAGAACAAAAGTGCATAGCACTTTTGATCTGAATTTGGATCAAAGGAAAACAAGTTTTTCTTCTTGTTTTCCCTGATTTCACAGAACCAAGGGTTCATATCAAGTGCAAGGCACTATTTATTTCTTTTTATTGAATTATTCATTTTTTTATCCTCTGTTCTTCAGAGATTTTTCTCTTCTTCCAAAAGAAGTTTTTACCTCTTTTTTTGTGTTCTTGATTAATCTTCAAGAGTTCTTTCTCTTCTTTTTTTTGCCAGAAGTTGATTCTTCCAGTTGATCCTTCTCGAATGAGGTCTGGGGTCCTATTTATAGTGCTCACCAATTTGTTGAATTTGTTAACAGGATCTTTCCTGAATAATTTTGGGAATTTTCCCACCATTGGATCTTTGATCCAAAGGCAGAAGAAAATCTTCTGTTTCAGAAAAGATTCATCAAATTTTCATTCTGTTTCTGCGCAACTCCCCAGTGAATGACACGTGTCGCGCAGTGGAAGGCTTGCGCAGCAGCGCAGACACGTGTCGCGCAGCGGTGCACTTGCGCAACAGTGCTTGCGCAACTGCGCAGACACGTGTCATGCAGCGGTGCGCTTGCGCAACTGCGCAGACACGTGTCGCACTGTGGACCGCTTGCGCACTGCGCAACGCACAAAATTTGAAGCGTTGCTTCAGAAAATTTTGAATTTTCAAAATTCAAATGAGCCTTGCTCAGATTGGGGGAACACTTGCATGTACCGTTCTGCCAACGCTTCTGTTGATTGACCAACTCGAAATGGTATGAAATGAGCTGCCTTAGTCAATCGATCAACAATCACCCAAACGCATTGTTGCCCTTTGGACTCTGCGGTAAAGCTGTTACGAAATCCATGGTTATATGTTCCCACTTCCACTGAGGAATCGGAAGTGGTTGCAATAAACCAGCTACCCTTTGATGTTCAGCCTTAACTTGCTGACACACCAAGCACCTTGCTACAAAACGGGCGATCTCCCTTTTCATGCCTTCCCACCAGAAATGCTGTCTTAGATCGCGGTATATCTTCGTGCCTCCTGGATGTACGGAATATGCGGAACTGTGCGCCTCCTTCATAACTTCTTCGCGAATATCTCCTTTTGGCACTGTTCATACCATAATTTTGCATTATTTTATTCCCCATTCTTATCCAATTTACAAATAAACAGGTGCTTTTGACCCATGTCTGCTATATAGTTGCAGGTTACAGGTTCTCGGAACAAAAATAGTGAAAAAGACAAAAGACGATACAAAAGTGAGACTACGACCAATAAATGGAAGAATCTTGATCAAGCCTACAGTCGGAGAATAAACGAAGATCAGTTCACAAAGTACAAGGCAGCGCAAGGTTCAAGACTTCGACACGAAGCGAATGGTAAAAGTCCACTACATTACTCACTGAGGAGATCTGGAAGAGAACTAGAAGATATTCTGAAGAACCAACCAAACATACAAGAAGAAAAGGTCAACCAAAAAATCTCAGCCCAAGATGCCTCCATTTGGCCACGGAACCGCGGCCAAACAGGGCCTATGGCCGCGGTTCCGCGGCCGTCTATAACCCGTGTCGGTGCAGAAAATTCGTGGCATCTGGCGGCGTGTTGACTAGTCTTCTCTAAGGGTATTTTTGTAAAAGCAGGTGTGCGTCGATTGTAAACCTAGGGTTTTCTATGTCCTATAAATAGAAGCCCTAAAACTTGTTTTAGGCTACGCCTCTTCTTATGCCTCTTTTTATTCATCTATTCAGATCTGAAAATTCCCGTGTAAATGTTTGGAGAGAGCCATCAATAAAGTAAGTAGTTTTATTTAATTGCCCTAGTTAATTCTTATTCTGCCTTAGTATAGATTTTTCATTCTTTGCCCTAGTTAGATAGTTAGAGATGTTTTTCAATTCCCTAATGAGCGAGTAGTCTCCTCTCTTGTTAGGGTTAGATTTGAGGAAGGTTTGAGAGATGAAACCTCTCACCCCTTTCTTGCCCCATCACATATAATTAATAGGACTCCATGAATACATACACACACTGTTCCCTACGGCACCTTACCCCTCGAGGTAACGGTGATACCGTAGTATAAATGACCAGTTGCGTATGTTTTCCATGGAGGTTAGGGTAAGAATTAAGAAAGGAAGGACTAGAACCTAGAGGAAGAAATATCGTTTCTTCCCGATGGAACTAATTCCCTTTATTAATTGTTACCATAACACCTAAAGAGATCTAAATTAGGGCCTTGAAAGCGGTGAGGAAATCTTCAATTTCCAAACTTAACCCAAACCTAACCCTAGCAAGATTCTAGTCTTAATAGAAATCTTAGTTTTTAGCAATAATCCATTCGCACCGTTTGGAATTAACTCGTTAGACCAAATTAGGAAATACACAATATCCCTGTGGACCGACCCGTACTCACCGGCTAGCTACCAAGCGACGCCGTTCTTGATTGCGGTTAACAAATATTTTTGATCGAAAAATCTCTAAAATCAAATGAATATTTATAGTGGTGAGTATAGTGGTGAGTATTCCCGCCTGTCACGCGGGTGACCCGGGTTCGATCCCTGGCAACGGCGCCATTTGATTGATCCAGAAGAATATTTATATACCGCAATCAAGAACGGCGTCACTTGGTAGCTAGCCGGTGGGTACGGGTCGGTCCACAAGGATTTTGTGTATTTCCTAATTGTTCTAACGAGTTAATTCCGATTGGTGTCGGATTGATTAAATCTAAAAACTAAAATTTATCTACACTAAAATCTTGCTAGGGTTAGGTTTAGGTTAGGTTTGGAAAGTCAATATTCCTCACCGCTTTCTATGCCCATATTAAGATCTATGAGATGTTATGGTAACAATTAATAAAGTGGATTAGTACCATCAGGAAGAAACAGTGTTTCTTCCTCTAGGTTTTTGTCCTTCCTTTCTTAATTCTTACCCTAACCTCCATGGAAAACACGCTCAGCCGGTCCTTTATACTACGGTATCACCGTTACCTCGATGGGTAAGGTGCCGTAGGGAATGGTGTGTGTATGTATGCATGGAGTCCTATTAATTATATGTGATGGGGCAAGAAAGGGGTGAGAGATTTCATCTCTCAAGCCTTCCTCAAATCTAACCCTAATAAGCGAGGAGACTACTCGCTCATTAGGGAATTGAAAAACATCTCTAACTATCTAACTAGGGCAAAGAATGAAAAATCTATACTAAGGCAGAATAAGAATTAACTAGGGCAATTAAATAAAACTACTTACTTTATTGATGACTCTCTCCAAACATTTACACAGGAATTTTCAGATCTGAATAGATGAATAAAAAGAGGCATAAGAAGAGGCATAGCCTAAAACAAGTTTTAGGGCTTCTATTTATAGGACATAGAAAACACTAGGTTTACAATCGACGCACACCTGCTTTTACAAAAATACCCCTAGAGAAGACTAGTCAACGCGCCGCCAGATGCCACGAATTTTCTGCACCGACACGGGTTATAGACGGCCGCGGAACCGCGGCCATAGGCCCTGTTTGGCCACGGTTCCGCGGCCAAATGGAGGCATCTTGGGCTGAGATTTTCTGGTTGACTTCTGGTTGACTTTTTCTTCTTGTTTCTTTGGTTGGTTCTTCAGAATATCTTCTAGTTCTCTTCCAGATATCCTCAGTGAGTAATGTAGTGGACTTTTACCATTCGCTTCGTATCGAAGTCTTGAACCTTGCGCTGCCTTGTACTTTGTGAACTGATCTTCGTTTATTCTCCAACTGCAGGCTTGATCAAGATTCTTCCATTTGTTGGTCGTAGTCTCACTTTTGTATCGTCTTTTGTCTTTTTCACTGTTTTTGTTCCGAGAACCTGTAACCTGCAACTATGTAGCAGACATGGGTCAAAATCACCTGTTTATTTGGAAATTGGATAAGAATGGGGAATAAAATAATGCAAAATTATGGTATGAACAAATACCCCCAAACTTATCTTTTGCTCGTCCTCGAGCAAACCTAGTTTTATTCTCAACAAAATCCTAACCTTACTTTCGCAGGGAAACGCGATTGCACTGAGCTCGTGCAACAAGCCGTTAAACCTCTAGGTGTCCCTAGTAGGAGGAGTGTTGTCTTCTGAGGGTTTTCAGCGGATACTACCCACAAAATCCTATCAATTAGGCCCATTGACTTTTATTCTCCAATTAGGTTTTCTAACAAGAACTCTATTATCTTCGACTCAGAAATTATCCACCCGTATTCTTCACGCTTCCTTATTATTTAACTTAAGATTATATATGTTCTGTAGACTTACTTAGCTTTAAGCATCTTTTAAGTTTTCCTTGTAGGGTTCTATCTCAACTTGGGAATTTTTATCATCTCTATTAAAGATATAAGTCCTATTCTTCATTCCTATCTCTTATCTAAACCCCAATCGCATACCTCTACGTGTGTGTATATATCACCCCTACACTTGGAAATTCAAATCAAGCAATCATACTCTTGTCCGTTGTCCAAAGCACTTCTTAATTGGTGAATTTTTAGATGAATTTCGCTCACACATCCTTCATGCGATCGTTAATATTTATTGAGATACCAACAACCGATTACAAAATGTGTATGCACATTAAAGCGTAATTTCTAGTTTTGTAACACCTAAGACTTTAGCAGTGACTCCCAAACCAGTTGGTCTAAGGCACTAGGTGATGAAGTACCCTTACTAAATATTTTTTCTATTAATGCGGCCTTAAGTAATCACAAAAACCAGTGTTCATTTTTTTTCTTTATTCACACTTGTATTTTTTTTATTTTTCTTCGTACTAAGGACTTTAGAAAAGAGCATTTCAAGGTCTCTTCTACTATTCCAAGTTTCAAGGTTCGTGTTTGTGCAATTTGTAGGGTATATAATTTCAGAATTTAGACTTAAGCTAGGAATTATTTTTCAGACTTACACTTTAATAAAAACATCAATACTTTTCCCTTGTTTTAACTTAGCCTAAAAGGTCAACTCGAAATTTGCCTATTTCTAAATAAACTACAAAGACATATACTTTTTACCGTTAAATTTTAAGAAAGGTTATTTTTAGGGTTTTTAATTTACTAAGTATAAGATCTAGTTGTTCCTAGCTAGTTAACTTTTTTGTCAAACTCAAGTCAATTATAGCCAAAATTGAATACTTTAATTTTTATAATTTTTTAAAATTTTCAATTTTTATGGATTTTAAAATAAGTATGTAAATGCAAAAATATACACATGAATGCGAAGGAAGAAGGCTTACCGAGCATACCCCCAAACTTAAACTTGACAGTGTCCTCACTGTCATGCTATACCAAGAGCGTCAAAATTTCGGCACTCCCCTGTTTATTTATTTATAATTTTTTTTTATTTTTTATTGTTAAAAGAAAAACAAAATATATATACAACAAGGTTCCCCCCAAACTTAAGTGAAACAGTGTTTCCACTGTTTTAAGCATTAAAGTTTAGAGTTAGGGAGGAGAAAAATCAAACTATACAAGGCCTTACACAAACCAAAGGTTAGCACCAACCATTCAAAAATTCTATCGTGATAATGGTAGGGTTGGTGGAAGAATGGAGTGTAGAGAAAGGAGTTGAGAAACACACGAGACCATATGGGAAGAAAGGTGGAATATGGTCTCGGTGGAGGAGAAGAATGGCGGAAAAGAGAAAGAAGTGTAGCACGAACTTGAGGGTGTAAATTGAGTGAATAAATTAGCTCAATTTGTGATGACCGATGTGTTAAAAGCGATTGTGCTAATTTATCAACCCGTCGAAAAATGGGGTCAAATCCCTCAAGATTCGCAAGAAAACATGGGTACTTTGAACTTGGTAAACCATCCATTGAAAATGGAAACGCGACGGATTCTTGCGTGGTCGAAACGATGGAAAGGACGAAGGGGAGTGATTTAGGGATAGTCTTATTCTCACCTAAGTAATCTGTCTCGAACTCGAAGAATTCCATCAATGGTTCGAAATGACTGTAAGCAACCGAGTCTGATGGTTCAACTAACTCATCTGAAAATTCAAAGGACTCAAATTCGGGCGGTGAGTCTTCAAAATCGTCCGAAAAAGTGAAGCACTCGTAATCGTTATCAGTTGTGAGAACTGTGTCAGATTCATAGAGGTACGCACTAGTGGCGTCCAAACTGCTGTGATCGAATAGAAATCTTTCAGTCCTCCTGCGTGATCTTCTGCGTGGTCGGAACGATGGAAAGGAGGGGGGTGATTTAGGAAGTATAACAGTTAAAGGTTCAGGAGGATGAATTGGAAAATCCGACTTGTCAAACAAAAATGGTTCAACCTCAATACTATCCTCATAATTCTCCTCAAAAGTTATCCCATCCATGCAATTATCATCAAAATCAAGACGCATATGAGGTTCGGGAGAAACATTTAATGACTCGGGATGATGAATAGGAGATAAAATTTTAGTCAAATTTACGGGTTCATCATCCAAAATATTCCCGGTGTCAACATCCTCAATCAAGTGAAAATCAATTTTTTTGGACACCTCATCAAAATCATGGATATTTATCAATTTAGGTTCTAGATTGGAGGTGTAAAGTTCAAAAGGATTAGGTGTGGTTTCATTCGAAAGGGATTCTTCACAATCTGGCAAATCAAGCACTACAAAGTCGCACAACTCATTAAACGCTTTATCTGTAACTGGTGAATCATTTGGGACACTTGATTGAAAACCGGAGTTGTGGGATTCAATTGAGTATGGGTGGGTTTGATTTGGAAGTGTGTACAGCTCACTCTCACCACTCAAATTCTCACTCTGTCCAACAACCCCATCATACATTGGAATTTTTGGAGCTAGTTGGAAACTAGCTACCGGTCCACTAGGTTGCATAAGGGCGACAATGGACGCATCCAAATTCCTTATCATTTAGTTTGTCACTACAATGTACGCTTCCAACGACTGTTCCAGACTAGACATGGATTGTGAAGGGGTTTCAGTAAAGATTCAAAGTTGTTTGGATACGTGAAACTCCTAAATGGTTGTGTAGAATCAATGTCTAGGGAAGGTATGAAAGTCGGGTAGGACTGGTGGGAATTGAATGGTTGGACGGGAGTAGGATCAACATTTGGATAAAAAGGTGAATGGACTTGTTGATCCCAAGAACTAGAAGTGTTGAAAGGAGTGAAAGATCGGTTACGAGATTGTTCAATATGTTCAGCGATAGACATGGGTTTCGGAGTTACAACAGGACTTGAAAAATGAGTATCAACGTAGGAAGGTGGTGAAGGTTGAAATGGTTGATACAAAGTGGATTGCAAAGTCGAACTGTTTCTCCTAGACGCTTCTGTTCGACTTTTCAAAGAAATTTTGGGCATGGAGGGGTCGTCCGTAAATCGACCAAAACAATTCGCATATGAAGCAATGTTTGGTTCAGGATACCAAAGTTCGGTAAGAGTTTTGGGAGGTGGGGTACCCATGATGTAAGAAGGAGAAGAAAAAAATGTGGGGTGCACGGATTTCTTAGCAAGAAGTTGCAAGTTTTTTGTTTTTTTTTTGTAAATTTTTTTCCTTTTTGTGTTTTTTTTATGTGAAGCTTTTTGCAAAAAAGATTTTCAATAAAAGACTTAGACACACGTTCAATCAATCACAAATGCACATTCAAGCCCAGATCTAGGGTCACCTAGGTCAGCTAGACAGCTCCTAACTGTTCCAAAGGGCAAGAAATAGGACCTCAAACCGCCTCTTCACCGCCAGTTGTGGCCAGGTAAGCACAAGTAGAGAAAGGAGGGATCCGCTCACGAATCACCGTGAGATGGTCCTTTTAAAGTTACCTTTCACTACCTGTCTAGCCTAGGCACCACAAAGTCAGGTTAGGATCAACGGTCGATGCCTACAACTATTCCTTTGTCCTATTGAGCGCGAAGTCCTTAGGGCTGAGTTTAATCTTTTTTAATTAATTTATGGTCAATGCAATATGCCTTATGTGATTTTTGGGGTCCTGGGAAGGGTAATGAAATCCCCACCCAATCTGATTGGTGTTCAAGCCCCTTAAAGTCAAATTAAATTATGCAAAACAGTAACACAATCACTTGCAAACAATTTATTTATTTTTTTTAAGCACGGCACAAAGAATCCTGCACAAGATCAATTATTGGAAGGGGGGAGAAATTTTTAGCGTAAAGAATCCTGCAGGCAAATTTACAGAGGAAATATTAGGAGGTTCAGAGGAGGAGAGAGAAAGCTCACAGCGATTTTTCCACGCGATGACGTCACCAGAGCGCCGCGATTCCGCCGCCGAAACGCACCTTTGACCGCGGTTCCGCGGTTGACCTGTTGACTCGGTTCTCCAAATTTCTTCTGTTTTCTGTTGTGATATTCCTCTGTTTGTTCAGATTTGATATTTGCTGTTTTGCTCTCTGGATTTTTCCAGATCCGAACTCGTTCGTCTATCCTGCAAAAATTCACACGAAAATACCCTTCAAACAATACAATTTTTTTTTTATATTTTTATATTTTTTCAGTTTTTATGAGTTTTCAATTTTATATTAACTCGAAATTACAAAAAGAAAATAACACGCCATCCTTGGCAACGGCGCCATTTGATTTTAGAGATTTTTCGATCAAAAATATTTGTTAACCGCAATCAAGAACGGCGTCGCTTGGTAGCTAGCCGGTGAGTACGAGTCGGTCCACAGGGATATTGTGTATTTCCTAATTTGGTCTAACGAGTTAATTCCAAACGGTGCGAATGGATTATTGCTAAAACCTAAGATTTATATTAAGACTAGAATCTTGCTAGGGTTAGGTTTGGGTTAACTTTGGAAACTGAAGATTTCCTCACCGCTTTCAATGCCCTAATTTAAATCTCTTTAGGTGTTATGGTAACAATTAATAAAGGGAATTAGTTCCATCGGGAAGAAACGATGTTTTTTCTTCTAGGTTCTAGTCCTTCCTTTCTTAATTCTTACCCTAAGCTCCATGGAAAACATACGCAACTGGTCGTTTATACTACGGTATCACCGTTACCTCGAGAGGTAAGGTGCCGTAGGGAACGGTGTGTGTATGTATGCATGGAGTCCTATTAATTATATGTGATGGGGCAAGAAAGGGGTGAGAGATTTCATCTCTCGAGCCTTCCTCAAATCTAACCCTAACAAGCGAGGAGACTACTCGCTCATTAGGGAATTGAAAAACATCTCTAACTATCTAACTAGGGCAAAGAATGAAAAATCTATACTAAGGCAGAATAAGAATTAACTAGGGAAATTAAATAAAACTTCTTACTTTATTGATGGCTCCCTCCAAACATTTACACAGGAATTTTGAGATCTGAATAGATGAATAAAAAGAGGCATAGCCTAAAACAAGTTTTAGGGCTCTATTTATAGGACAAAGAAAACCCTAGGTTTACAATCGACGCACACCTGCTTTTACAAAAATACCCCTAGAGAAGACTAGTCAACGCGCCGCCAGATGCCACGAATTTTCTACACCGACACGGGTAATAGACGGCCGTGGAACCGCGGCCATAGGCCCTGTTTGGCCGCGGTTCCGCGGCCAAATGGAGGCATCTTGGGCTGAGATTTTCTGGTTGACTTCTGGTTGACTTTTTCTTCTTGTTTCTTTGGTTGGTTCTTCAGAATATCTTCTAGTTCTCTTCCAGATCTCCTCAGTGAGTAATGTAGTGGACTTTTACCATTCGCTTCGTGTCGAAGTCTTGACCTTGCGCTGCCTTGTACTTTGTGAACTGATCTTCGTTTATTCTCCAACTGTAGGCTTGATCAAGATTCTTCCATTTGTTGGTCGTAGTCTCATTTTTGTATCGTCTTTTGTCTTTTTCACTATTTTTGTTCCGGGAACCTGTAACCTGCAACTATGTAGCAGACATGGGTCAAAAGCACCTGTTTATTTGTAAATTGGATAAAAATGGGGAATAAAATAATGCAAAATTATGGTATGAACAGGCACACACAAACGGCTACCATATCGCAACGAACCATCTTCATGAATCAACAAGTCCGTTCGAAGTCCAGCTTCAACCTGTTCTCGAAACCTTTGCAATCTTGGGTCATGCGACTGCGCTGCTTTAATATTATCGATCAACGACGACTGTACTTGCAGCCGCATCAACTGTCCCGAAGAATGCGGTAGCACGATCTCCAACTCTAATCTCCGAAAATCTTCGATAAGCTCCTTCTGTGCAGTCAACTTTCGAATTGCTGGCAACCGACTAAGCGCATCCGGCACAACATTAACTTTCCCCGGATGGTACTTAAGATCAAGATCGTAGTCAGCCATCAGCTCCAACCATCTACGCTGCCTCATGTTAAGCTCTTTATGTGTGAACACGTAATTCAGGCTTTTGTGATCGGTGAATACTCCGACCCTTTCGTCCAATAAGTAGTGTCTCCAAATCTTCAAAGCGAAAATCACAGCTGCTAGCTCCAAATCATGAGTTGGGTAATTCTTCTCATGGGTCTTCAACTGTCTCGATGCGTAAGCTATAACTTTCCCATGCTGCATCAAAACACATCCCAAACCTTTTCCAGATGCGTCGCTGTGAATCACCAATCCTCCGGAACTGTCTGGTACGGTCAAAATAGGAGCGGTTATCAATCTCTACTTCAATACCTCAAAAGCTGACTTACACTTATTCGTCCATACAAACGGTACTTCTTTGCGCGTAAGCTTGGTCAAAGGCTCAGCCAAACGGGCAAAATTCTCCACGAATCTTCTGTAATACCCGGCAAGTCCAAGAAAGCTTCTGATCTCTGCTACGTTCTTCGGAATCGGCCAATCTCGAACTGCTGCAATCTTCTCGGGATCAACGGCAATTCCATCTCCGGATACGACATGCCCCAAAAACTTTACTTCTTCAAGCCAAAACTCGCACTTGCTTATCTTTGTATACAATCTTTCTTGCCTCAATGTCTGTAGTGCGATCTTCAAGTGTTCTGCATGATCTTCTATGCTCCTCGAGTAGACCAGAATATCATCAATGAACACCACTATAAACTTGTCCAAGTACGGTGAAAAGATTCGGTTCATCAAGTCCATAAATATCGCCGGTGCATTCGTGACTCCGAATGGCATCACTAAATACTCGTAATGTCTGTACCGAGTTCGGAACGCAGTCTTGCAAATATCCTATGATTTAACTCGAAGTTGATGATATCCGGACCGCAAATCCAGCTTCGAGAATACCCTCGCGCTACTAAGTTGCTCGAAAAATTTGCCAATACGAGGGATCGGGTACTTGTTCTTAATAGTCACCCGGTTTAATTCTCGATAATCGATGCACATCCTCCTTGTGCCATCTTTTTTCTTTACTAGAAGAACTGGAGCTTCCCAAGGTGAATTACTGCTGCGAATCCAACCCTTCTCAAGTAATTCAGTAACCTGCTTCTTGACTTCTTCCAACTCCACTGGTGCCATTGGATAGTACGGCTTTGAGATTGGCGCTGCACTAGGAACAAGATCGATCGCGAACTCCACATCTCGTTTTTGCGGTAATCCCGAGATGTCCTCGAATATGTCCATAAACTCTCGAACTACAGCTGGCGCTTCCTCCTTATCAACTTTCATCGAGGAAAGAACATTGCTTGTCGGCCTAGCCCTAAACTCGACTGGCCCGACAGAACTGCTTCCTCCAGCAAAAACAAACTTCGGGTGTCCGGAAATATGGAAAATCACTTTCTTTGCCCTACAATCAATGTGAGCGTGGAAAGTGCCGAGAAAATCCATTCCTAAGACAACATCATAGCTGCCAGTATCGATCACCAAGAAATCTGCAAATAACTCCCGTCCACAAACAACAACTGAACAATCCTTACATTCTCTACTAGCTATGATCTTCCCATTCCTAGTGTGTATGTCCCAACAACTAGATATGGTCGTGCAAGAAATCGAGTGTGCAGCAATCAACTTGGACGATATAAAACAATGGGATGCACCAGAATCGAATAATGCTAATGCGGGAAAATCATGAACAAGTAGGATACCTGAAACAACTTCCTCTGAAGCCTTGGCCTCTTCAGCCGTCAAGGTAAAGGCTCGAGCTTGATTGGGTCTTTGAGTCAACTGCTTCTGCCCCTGAAACTGCTTCTGCGGTGGCCTCTGAACAGCATCCTTCAAACGAAGTTTCGACGGGCAAACACTGATAGTATGATCAGCTGATCCGCAAACCAAACAAAGTCCAAGCTTCCTCCGACAATCCTTCTGCTGATGTCCGGGTAGATGGCAAAATTCACACATCATTCTTCCTCTTTGCTCGGGTACGACGGGCTTCTTCATCGGTACTATGCCACATCGGTTCACCGGAATACCTCTGCGTATAGGCACTCGGTTCGGCGCAAACGCCGGCTTCCGCACTTCAACTGCCTGCTGCTGCGTACCCCCAGTCTTCACCGATAAGCTCTACTGTTCTCGGGCCGCTTTAAGCACTTGCGAAAAAGTGGTCAATCCCAAAGAGATAATGTACCTCTGGATTTCCACGTCCAAACTGCGCATGAACCTCCTTGCCCTATCAGCATCGTTGGCAACCAAGGGTCCAGCGAATCTACTGAGCCGTGTCCACTCAGCCGCATGTACATCCACGGGTATGTCGTTCTGCTTCAAACTGATAAACTTTTCTTCCATTTCATCCCATGCAGTCTGCGGGAAGAACTTCTCCAACAAACTCTTCGAAAAATCTGCCCAACTGATCGGATTAGGTAAGCGGGTCTCTTCCACAAGCCACCATTCACGGGCATAGTCAACTAATTGGATGCGTACAACATCCACTCTCTTGTGCTCTGGAATCTGTGCCGCAACGAGCAAATTCTCTGTATCAACTAGCCACTGCTCTGCTGGCAACGGCTCTTCGAGACCACTGAAGACGGACGGACCAAGTCTCCTAAAATCCGCCACGGTACCCACACGTTCTACTGGTTTGGCCATAACATTGTTTACGGATTGCTGGACGGTCCGCAAACCTTCCTGAAAAGCTTCGGCTTGCCGCTGGTTCAGCTCGGTCTGCCGCTTCTGGTTCTCCAGCATTCCACGAATTACTCCAAGCAAAGCGGCGTTATCAACATGCCTCTGGTACGATCGCAAACTTCTGTCCGCCATGATTCTGAAGCAAAAACACCGAAGAGAATTAGCAAGATAAACAAGATTCAATAAACATGATACAAGAAGCAAGATAGTTATGGATTCAAGGATGGCAAGAAAGTAATAAGGCAGGACATGCTCCTAGTTACGAGTATTCTGATTCGTGTATTGGGTCCAATACCCAGCTACAAAAGAATCAAACCCGATTAACCTATATCCTATGGCTCTGATACCAAACAAACCCTGTCACGCCCCGCTTCCCAGAGTACGCTAAGATCGGCACGTGACAGAGCCAACCATGCTACCTGTAGCTAGGAAACATCCCTCCACAGTCACATTACGGCTGTCTAGAGATATCAAGAACAGGAAAATAAAAGAACTATCTAGTACATGTCTATGAGCCAGGAATAACGAGTCAAGAAATAATATGTGGAAGCAATAGATCCAATAAACAATAATAATCTGGAAAGTACGTCCCATAATACGGGCTCACATCAGGAATGAAAATGCGAAATAAAACTAAACTAACTATCAACTAATAAGATCTTCACTGCTCGGCTTGTTGGTCAAAACACTCATGAACTGCCTGCGACAGAGATAGAGGATCTGGGCCATGCAAAACCCAGACGTCAGTGCGTCATGATATCAAACAATAATAAATGAACAGGATACACGAGATATGCAGGCATGAATCATAAACAGTAACATGAATGTAATAAGTAAAGACGGATATAGAACAGTGAAGTGTATCAATATATGTGTCGTGCAGTAATCAATCTAAACTGTGCTACTGGGTTATCAGTTGTATGTATGCCCTAGAGGCCAGTATTGTACAGATGATGTATATTATATTGGATGCTTGGATATATATAGAGATGACTTTCTTGCTCGATATGATAGTATGCTATCTGGTTACTCTTTATCTTAACATGTACACTAGTCTCTTTAAACTGTCTCATAGTTACATGTTGGTAAAGCCCTTAGGATGTGTACTTGACTACCTGGACTATGATGCAGATCATACTAGTGGGGACATGGTAGTCCATAAGTATATCTTTCAAGGTCCCTAGTCGTGGGTGTATCGAGACGGGGCATCGATATACCAGTGTAGACTAGCGTATACGCTTCTCGACCCATGAGATGGGCGATGGATGATCCCATATCCATTGGTGTTTGACATCAGAGATGGTGTACGGGTGCTCAGTGGAGACTGGGTACACTGGACGGAGTCGCCGAGAACTCCCAGATGGTATTATACCTCACGTCAGATGGCAGTTCTCAGGTGACACTTGTACAGGTTAGTCTGTAGACCCGAAATCGTCTTAGAGTCTTGTGTGATTCCTACTGTGCTTTGATCTCCACCTTACCACGTCCATGAGGGCGTGCAAAACGGTGGTCTTTGGGTACAGCCCCGAGTCACATGGAGGCAATGAGCGATAGGAGGGGTTTCGTCTCTCCCGGTATTGGGGGTTGATGTTGCGCTGTGCTCGATTGGCTGTAACAGGGAAGTCCCTGGCCAGGGCCGATCAGAGATTTGCTGGTAAGTGTTACCATTAGTTTCTCGACCCGTTATGAGCCTCACATCGGCACGACTTATCGGTTACTGGGGTCTGACGTTTACCACCCCTAGACTTGATATGCGACATATCAGACGAACAGATCGGACTGTACGGTAAGTGTTACTGGTTGGATTCACAGGAGTGTGAGCGGGCTAGCTCGTCGATCTTCTGATCGCTTAATACCCGGGTGGCCGTTACGTTTAGCAGACCGCTTGCGGCTTGTGGGTGTTTGATATGATCATCATCTGCTACCGGCGTATTGACGAGTCTTTAGAGTCCTACACAGAGGTTTCCTGGCTCAAGCGAAACGAAATAGGAGCGCATATGAGATATGTGCGGGACCGAGAATAATGCGTGTATGTGATACCGCATTTCATTCTCGCGAGAATGTTTCGATTGGTTGTATGCGATATAACCTAGTTATCGAATCATTGATTCGATAGATCGATGCATTGAATACTAGTCGGTTATGTGTGACATGACCGGATCATTGAATCAAGTGTTGATTTAATGATTTAATGTATAATTATATATTTGATATATTACTTTGCATTAACTAGTATTGGTTCATTTTAAAAGGGATTTTCTCACTTGATATGCACATTGTATATATGATATGTTTTGTGTGCACTTGATTGTATCATGTTTGATGATGCATACTCACTTGGATTTGTGTAAAGACTTAAACCATGTTTAGTGAATGGTTAGGGTTTCATATTTTCACTTATTTATTTATATATTCTTTCTTGATAAATAAATAATAGAAAACAAAATGGTTTCTTTTATCATGAAGCTTGTTGAAGTTTCATGAAGCTTTGACCAAGTGACCACTTTGTCTTCTTCTCTTAACCCTAACCACTCATCTAAACTATAGTTAACTCTCCACACTTGACCATGGTAAGAAGATGATAAGTATTGTTTTTATTATTCTTTTTACATAACACTTATGATATTCTTTCTTCTTCTTCATCATCTTCTTCAAGAAAGAAAGCTTGATGCCATCAATGGCAACTTGAGTTCTAAAGTGAGAAATCCAATTCTAAAGTGAACCCACCTCCTATTTCTTCACCCTCTACCTCTTGCCAAGTTGTTTTGGGTGTTTTCTTCACAAGTTTCACAAATTTGTGAAGTTGGAGCTTGAACTTGTGATGCCTCGACGTAGATCATCTTCGGCACGAAGCCGACGACCTAGTCCGCCCATTTCTCCGATCAAGCCGACGACTGAGTCCGGAATTCGAGATGGACAGAGAGAGGACGCCTACGTGGAGCCAAGGAAGTGGATATCCAGATCTACAAAGGTTGTATCCTCTCTCCTTTAGTTAAGTCGTTAACTAGTTTAATGTTTCGCCTAAACTTCTAGCCGACGATCTCTATTAGGGTTTCTCGGCACCCATAAAATTTGAAATTGGCATTGTTGATCCCTTGTGAGACCTCTTGAGAGTGCCTAGGAACCCTACAGTGGTATCAGAGCTACTAGGCATTGGATGTCGACCTATGGGGGGTTCTCACTGTGTGACAGTGTGGCGAAGCATAGGCTCTTACCCCCAGGGTTTCTCGAGACCGGAAGGTGTTCCGGCGGGTTGTAGTCCTCGCGAGGGGGCATGCGTAAAAAGTAGCGGCTGAGGGACTCGTTGGTGCCACGGCGACCCCATTGGATGGGGTGGCTGCCTGCCCTACAGTGGTATCAGAGCCTAGCTAGAGCCTTAGGCGAAGTCTAGACGACGTTTGAAACCCGATCGAACCGAAACCCTAATTCCCGATATGCTCTCTGGACTTTTTCTAAAATCTGGGATTTTTCCATATTAAAAATGCTTAAAAAATTCAGCAGGGAAATCTAAGAATTACGATGCAAAATTTATCCCATGAACAGTAAAGCGTGCGTCGGAACCGCGGCAGAAGCCTGGCTTCTGCGGCGGTTCCGTGGCACTATGATGACATCATCACTCCCGTTTTGCACAGTAATTACTATTTTATTATGCTGAATTTTCTGGGAATTTTTAATTTGACTCAAGAGTTGAGTGTTCTGAGGTTGTATTGGGAATCGACGGTTCGATCGGATTATCAAATCTTGTCTATGTGACTTTCCGGATAACTTTAGAATATGTTAAAAAGTTCGACCGGATATAAATACCCAACTTTTCCCCTGCCGGAAAATTTCCAAGTGTTGGATTTTTCTGTGGTTTAAGGACGTTCTGAGTAGTGCAAGTAACGCGATTGTCCCTCTAGAAGACAACAAACCTTAACTCGATTATGTGACCGTCTTGAACTGCCCTTTGAACCTTCGGGTTTGGGGCAGTACGGCGTGCCACATGTGAGGCGTTGGCTTGACCCTTCTACGGCTGGACCGTTGGTACTGAGGCATGAAGTGAATGTCTTTGAACCTATTTCATGTGTTGAACGGTTTTGGGAAAACTTGGGTGTTCGAATGTTCGATCGGAAAGTTTAATATTTTCTATTTATCCGGAATGGGATACAATAATTGGAATTTACAAACAGTTATGAGATAACTGAATGAATGTTATAAATCTAGTGGTTTAGTCTCACTTGATATTGAAAAGAATTTTCGATAATAGAACTAAAATGCGGGGTTTATAATTGTTAGGCATGTGATGTCTAAGTATTTCATTTGATTAGGCATGCGATGTCTAAAGAGATTGCGGATTCCAACTGTTGTAGTTTTACACTTTCTTTTCTGTGACCGTAAGTGTAGTATGTCAATATCGCCGGTTTCGTTGCTATACGTCAACGACAATTGGGGTATGCATACTTATTTACGTTGATGACATGTGATGTTATATGTTGCTGGATATGTTATATTGGATCGTCGTGTTTGAATAGCCGGGGTTTTTTATGTGAGATGAGTGTTTTTCATTTTCATTCATGTAAAAACTTGTATGTAATATTCTTTTATTTGGGGCACTTCCAGGTTGCGGAAGTTGTCACCTTTTGTATATTATTTACTTTTCCGCATTAGGATAGACCCAAGGAGGGGAGCATAAGTAACCGGGTTCTGGGGTCCAGTGGGAGACCAACTCGAGGAGTCGAGTCCGGGTCTCCTAACCCTAGAATTGGTAGGGTTGCTTGCCGCTCTCGTAGGGGTCTAGGGGTGTGGGATTGGCTATTCATCACGACCGTGGAATCCGTGTTTTATACTGGCTCGTATTGAAAACACGGACGTCCTAGTATATCCAATATTTCATATGTTTCTTCTGCTGCGATATCTGTGATGCGATCATGTGATGTTCTGTGATAGATACTGTATATAGTATATATGATATATTATATAGACGTTACTTATGTTTTGCATCTGCACTAGCCCTGCCCCGCTCTGCCGTTAGTTACCTAACCTAACGGTGCACGAGGGGACATCAAGGCGAATGGGGATGGCATAAGTGTACGTCGTATTTATCTGTGATGTTTAGGTACTTAAATGATGGGACTTCATTAATGAGATTAATGAAAGAAAAGAAACCTAAGATGTTGTAGAATCAAATTTTAAATAAAACAGGTAGCTACAGTTCTTGCTTTGCATAGCGGTATATGTGATATATCCTGCACCTTATTCGATGAGGAAAGGACCGAGATCCCTTCACCGGGAGTGACTCCTTTAGCAATAACTGAAAGATGCTACACCCTCGGTTTGTTTTTGATTGCTTCTATAGTTTATGCTTTGCACAGTGATATATATGATATATCCCGCACCTCATTCGACGAGGAAAGGGCCGACGATCCCTTCACCGGGAATGACCCCTTTAGCAAAACTAGAAAAGCCTCAAAATCACTCCATTTCAAAACTTCATTTGATTCTACAACGATATCAAGTTCATTACGTAATAGGTTTTCAGAAAAACCTGTCGTAGCCCTCCGTCATTTCAAATAAGTACTAGTTAGTATTCGTGCTACGTTTGTTGACTATGTTAAGGCGTAGTGTGCGGTAGCTAACCAGTATTTATCTGCTTATGCATATGATGCAGATTGGATTAGGGTAGTCGTGCGACTTTGTTGACTATGTTAAGGGTCGTGCGGATTGGTTTAATTCAATCAGGAAATGACGGGTTGAACTTGACTAGCACTTATGATTTGTTGACTATGTTAAGGTCATATAGTTGCTAGGGGAAAAATATTATCGGGAATTTCAAGTGTTGAAATTTGCAATGAGATTGCATACCTTCTATGAGATAGTTGGATCCCGATACCCACTGCGAGTAAGAGTTACTCCTGGGAGAGTTGTACACATTACAATTAGCCGATCAAGTAGGTGTCTAGAAAGGTGTTAACGAGGTTACGCCTCTGGGAAAACGAGGTTTACATTAATTAGGTTCGTGCGAAAGCACGGGGGACCTCCCTCAAAGTACCGACACTGGCCTGGCTGAAAGATTGGCGAACTTGTAGTGTGCAATTAATCCCGGCTAGTCTTTCCTTTTAGGGTTTGAAGGAAGATTTGATAAAAAGCAGTGGGAGCCATCCTGATTAGATAAGATAATAACCAATCTGATCTTGCACGAGCATACGCTAAAGTGTTTTCTTCTCTCTCTCTCCAGGTAGCGACCATGTCAGGCCCTAATCAAGATAATAATATGGATGTATTGACCAAACCCGCATGTTATACTGTGCTGGGGAACGTTGGTTCCGTTCTTTCCTATAAGAGTTATAGGACTGAACAGGATATAGGGGAATACCAGGATTCCCATGCCACCCGAATGAAGAAAGTACATGATGATGCATTTTCTTCGGGTGTGTTTGTAGGGTTCCTAGGCACTCTAGTGAGGTATCACAAGGCATCAACCATGCCAATTTGAAAATTTACGGTGCCGAGAAACCCTAGACTACGGATCGTTGGCTAGAAGTTTAGGCGAAAGATGCAACTAGTTAACAATATAACTAAAAGAACGGAAATACAATCTTTGTAGATCCGGTCCTCCACCTCCATAGCTCCGCAAAGAAGTCTCCTCGCTGTCCAAATGGAATCCCGGGCTCTAGCGTCGGCTTCATCGGAGAAATGGGCGGGCAAGGTCGTCGGCTTCATGCCGAAGATGATCTACGTCGAGGCATCGCTAGATCAAGCTCCCACTTCATCAAGTCATGAAACTTGTGAAGAAAACACACTCTACTACTTGGCAAGAGGTAGAGGATGAAGAAATAGGAAGTGGGTTCACTTTAGAATTGGATTTCTCACTCATTTCATCAAGTCACCATTGATGAAGTCTAGGTTTTCTTCTTGAAGAAGAAGAAGAAGAAGATGATAATATTATGATAAGTTAATTAAAAATCCAAAAGAAAAAGAATACTTATCATAATATGAACTAGGGTTAAGTGTAGAGAATTGACCAAGGTTAGATGAATGGTTAGGGTTAAGCATGAAGACAAAATGGTCACTTTGGTCAAAGCTTCATGAAGCTTCAACATACAACAAAGAAAGCCACCATTTTCTCTTTATGCTTATCATTTTCCAAAAAGGATAAATAAATAAATAAATGGATATGAAAATCAAAACCCTAACCATTTAAATAACCATGGTTCAATCTTTACACAAACTCAAGTAAACATGTATCATCAAACATGATACATCCAAGTGCACAAAAGTATATCACATATACAAGTTGTGAACTGCAAGTGAGAAAATCCATTTAAAATGAACCAATACTAGTTAATGTAAAGTAATATATCATATATATAATTATACATTAAATCATTAAATCAACACTTGATTTAACGATCCGGTCATATCGCATATAACCGACTAATATCAATAGCAACAACTTATCGAATCAACACTTGATCCGATAACCCGGTTATATCGCATATAACTGATCAGTGTTACAAATCGCGAGAATCAAATACAGTATCACATACTGGTATTATTCTCGGTCAAGCACATATCTCATATGCGCTCCTATTTCGTTTTGCTTGAGCCAGGAAACCTCTGTGTAGGACTCTAAAGACTCGTCAATACGCCGGCAGCAGGTGATGATCATATCAAACACCTACAAGCCGCAAGCGGTCTGCTAAACGTAACGGCCACCCGGGTATTGAGCGATCAGAAGATCGACGAGCAAGCCCGCTCACACTCCAGTGAATCCAACCAGTAACACTTACCGTACAGTCCGGTCTGATCGTCTGATATGTCGCATATCTCGCCTAGGGGTGGTAAACGTCAGACCCCAATAGCTCGATAAGTCGTGTCGATATAAGGTCTATATCAATTCGAGAAACTACTGGTAACACTTACCAGTAAATCTCAGCAACCCTGGCCAGGGATTTCCGGTTATAGCCAATCGAACACAGCGCAACATCAACTCCCTATACCGGGAGAGACGAATCCCCTCCTATCGCTCATTGCCTCCATGTGATTCGGGACTGTACCCAAAAGCCACCGTTTTGCACGCCCTCTTGGACGTGGTAAGGTGGAAATCAAAGCACAGTGGGAATCACACAAGACTCTATGACGATCTCGGGTCAACAGACTACTCTGTACCAGTGTCACCAGAGAACTGCCATCTGACGTAAGGTATAATACCATCTGGGAGTTCTCGGCGAGTCCGTCCAGTGTACCCAGTCTGCACTGAGCACCCGTATATCATCTCTGATGTCAAACACCAATGGATATGGGATCATCCATCGCCCATCTGTATGGGTCGAGAAGGTATACGCTAGTCTACTCTGGTATATCGATGCCTCGTCTCGATACACCCACGACTAGGGACCTTGAAGGATGTACTTATAGACTACCATGTCCCCACTAGTATGATCCGCATCATAGTCCAGGTAGTCAAGTACACATCCTAAGGGCTTTACCAACATGTAACAGAGAGACAATCAGTATACACGTTAAGGTAAAGAGTAACCAGATAGCATACTATCATGTCGAGCAAGAAAGTCCTCCCTATATATGTCCCAGCGTCCACTACAATATACATCCTATGTACAGTAATGGCCTCTAGGGCATACATATAACTAACAATCTCCCACTTGCACTAGGGCCATCTGTAGCAGTGGTTGTAGTATCTCATACTCAACCATCCCATAAAAATCTCTCTCTGGGAATAGGCCTTCGTGAGTGGATCCGCCGTGTTGTCCTCTGAGTCTACTCTCCTAACCTCGATCACCTTGAAGATCAGCCATCTCCATGATCAGGTGATACTGCCTTAGAATATGTATGGATCACTGATGGGATGGACGTTCCTTGGCATAAGCCACAACTCCATTGTCACACAATGGGGGGAACTAAGTTCATCTCATGAACTTATATACACCCAGACTTCCTCTTTGGTAGCATCTTAAGTAGCGATGTATCCAGCCTTTATCGTCTAGTAAGTCACGGTATCTAGCTTGGAACTCTTCCAACATACCGTCCCTCTACTGAGGGTAAAGACAATGCATGTTACTGACATTCAGTCGTCTTTATCACCCTGGAACCCTTCCAGTGATTCTCCTCAGGATCGATTGATACCATCTCACTACATCTAGTGGGTATCCTAACATCCAATTACATCTATCTCATAGATGAAAACTCAGGATTTAGGAGGTATCACTTTGATCCTATATGGAGAATCCTTGTGATAAACGGAGATTGACCGAGCGTAGCATAGGAAACTCCTTTCCTATCAAGAGTATGTCATCCACGTACTCTACGAGGATCACTACCATACTCCCTACTACCTTTTCGTATATACAAGGTTCATCTACCATTTTGATGATGTCAAACTTTTTGACTAACACATCAAAATAGACGTTCCAACTCCGCGATGCCTGCTTTATCACATAAAACATGTTGCGCACGTTTCCGCTGCTCCCACTGTCTACGAAGCCCTCTGGCTGTGTACTTATAGACACACTCTTCTAAAACATCATTTAGAAAAGCAGTCATGACACCCAACCGCCAGATATCGTAGTCATGGTATGTAGCCGTGGCAAGTAGGATCTGGATGGACTTAAGCATAGCTACTTGAAAAAGGTTTCATCATAATCCAACTTGGTAAATGATGCAAACTTTTAACAAGTCTAGCTTTGAAAGTCTCAACTTTTCCATCTACACCAAGTAATCTTCTCAAGATATACTTGCTCCTGATGGGGATTTAACCCTTCAGATATAGCAGCCAAAGTCCATACTTTGCTGGTGTACATGGATTCCATCTCAGACTGCTAAGCATCCAGCCATTCTTACAGAGTCCCTACTCTTGATGGCCAGCTCGAAACTAGTTAGGTCATCATCTCATGATGCAATCCTCGCTCCCACTGTCATAGAGAAACCGGAGTCTCTCTCAGGTGGGTGAGGAACTCTACTAGATCGGCGGAGAGGTTGAGGTTCGTTGGTTACTATTGAATCCTTCGGTTCTGTCAAATCATCAGCTGCAGTTTGTATAGATGGAACATTTCCAGTTCTACATAACAGACCCTGCCTCGAGCTTGTCCGGTTTTTGCTTTTAGACATAGGCCGGACAACCCCAAATCTTAACTAACTTAAGATATGGGCTCTTCCCTTTCCATATCTCATATGGAGTGGTAGGCAACTGATTTGATTTGAACCCTATTCAATAGGTATGCAGCTTCTCAAGTGCATAACTCCCAATAGGAAAAAATGTAACTCAGTAGTACTCATCATAGAGCACACCATATCATATAGGGTGTGATTGCTCCGCCCCGATATACCATTGTGCTGTGGTGTATTCGGAGGAGTAATGCTGAGAGAGAATCTCATTCTCCTTTAGAATAGTCCAGGATTTCCGTGCTCAAGTATTCTCCTCCTTGATCACATCGGAGGACATAATACTTATACCCTTATTTTTGTTCTCTACTTCTAACTTATATTCTGTGAATATCTCAAAAGATTCGGACTTGTGTTTCAACAGGAACATATGTCTGAATCTTGAGAGATTATCAGAGAATGTAATGAAGTACAAAGAACCGGTCTTGGCATGTGCAGACAGGGGACCTACATACATCAACATGTATCATCCCAAGAGTTCACTAACTCTTTCTCTGTTTCCAATAAACAGAGCTATGGTCATTATATCTTTGTGACATGACTGGCAAGTTTCACAAGATGGAAATTCAAACTGATTTAAATATGCATCTACATGTAACTTCAGCTAGTCGGGTAGCATTGATATGACCTAGTCTACAATGCCTCAAGAAGGATTCGTTCATTTCTGAACTCTTCCTCTTGTGTGTGTTCTGTATACTTAAAAACTGTAGTTTGATTTAGAACATCAATGCTTTTAGATAACGTGCCTGAACCGATCAACTTTTGATATAGGAAATGTTCAAAACATTATCCAACAATACGAAATTTTATCATTTCTTTACTAGTAAAGAGACTGATATGATTTTGTATATCAGGTTCGGTATCTAATAACATTCGTTCAGAATCAATGTATTGGTAATACAGGGTGACAGTGACCGACAGACTTGGCTGCAACACTTGCCCCGTTTTCTGCCTCATGAAACTTATCACCCGTTCTCAGTTCTTTACCTATCTGTAGCCCATGTAACATATTACATATTTGGGATCCTGATCTGGTATCATATACCCAGGACGTAAAGGACACTGAGAAACAGTTCTATATAACGAACACACCCGAAGAAGATGCATCATATGCACTTTCTTCGTTTGGGCGGCATGGGAATCTTGGTATTCCCCTATTTCCTGCTCTGTCTTATAACAATTATAAGTTGGAGCGGGACCAACGTTCCCCAGCTCAGTATAACAAGCGGGTTCGGTCAATAATCCGTTTTATTATCTTGATTAAGGCGTGATATGGTCGCTACCTAGAGAGAGAGAGAAGAAAACACTCAGCGTGCGCTCTTGCAAGAATAGATTGGTTATTATTTTATCTAATCAGGATGGCTCCCACTGCTTTTTATCAAATCTTCCTTCAAACCCTAAAAGGAAAGACTAGCCGGGATTAATTACACGCTACAAGTTCGCCAATCTTTCAGCCAGGCCAGTGTCGGTACTTTGAGGGAGGTCCCCCGTGCTTTCGCACGAACCTAATTAATGTAAACCTCGTTTTCCAAGAGGCGTAACCTCGTTAACACCTTTCTAGACACCTACTTGATCGGCTAATTGTAATGTGTAAAACTCTCCCAGGAGTAACAATTACTCGCAGCGGGTATCGGGATCCAACTATCTAATAGAAGGTATGCAATCTCATTGCAAATTTCAACACTTGAAATTCCCGATAATATTTTGCCCCTAGCAGCTATATGACCTTAACATAGTCAACAAATCATAAGTGCTAGTCAAGTTCAACCCGTCATTTCCTGATTGAATTAAACCCACCCGCACGACCCTTAACATAGTCAACAAAGTCGCACGACTACCCTAATCCAATCTGCATCATATGCATAAGCAGATAAATACTGGTCAGCTACCGCACACTACGCCTTAACATAGTCAACAAACGTAGCACGAATACTAACTAGTACTTATCTGAAATGACGGAGGGCTACGACAGGTTTTTCTGAAAACCTATTGCGTAATGAACTTGATATTGTTGTAGAATCAAATGAAGTTTTAAAATGGAGTGATTTTGAGGCTTTTCTAGTTTTGCTAAAGGAGTCACTCCCGGTGAAGGGATCGTCGGTCCTTTCCTCGTCGAATGAGGTGCAGGATATATCATATATATCACTGTGCAAAGCAAAAACTCTTAAAAGCAATCAAAAGACAAACCGGGTGTTGTAGCATCTGCCAGTTATTGCTAAAGGAGTCACTCTCGGTGAAGGGATCTCGGTCCTTTCCTTATCGAATAAGGTGCAGGATATATCATATATACCGCTATGCAAAGCAAGAACTGTAGCTACCTGTTTTATTTTTGAAATTCGATTCTACAACATCTTAGGTTTCTTTTCTTTCATTAATCACATTAATGAAGTCCCATCATTTAAGTCACCTAAACATCACAGATAAATACGACGTACACTTATGCCATCCGCATTCGCCACGATGTCCCCTCGTGCACCGTTAGGTTAGGTAACTAACGACAGAGCAGGACAGGGCTAGCGCGGGTGTAAAACATAAGTAACGTCTATATAATATATCATATATACTATATACTGTATCTATCACAGAACATCACATAATCACATCACAGATATCGCAGCAGAAAAAAACATATGAAATATTGGATATACTAGGACGTCCGTGTTTTCAATACGAGCCAGTATAAAACACGGATTCCACGGTCGTGACGAATAGCCAAACCCACACCCCAAGACCCCTACGAGAGCGGCAAGCAACCCTACCAATTCTAGAGTTAGGAGACCCGGACTCGACTCCTCGAGTTGGTCTCCCACTGGACTCCAGAACCCGGTTACTTGTGCCCTCTCCTTGGGTCTATCCTAGTGCGGAAAAGTAAATAATATACATCAACGGTGACAACTTCCGCAACCTGGAAGCGCCCCAATAAAAGAATATTACATACAAGTTTTTACATGAATGAAAAATGAAAAACACTCATCTCACATAAAAACCCCCCGGCTATTCAAACACGACGATCCAATATAACATATCCAGCAACACATAACATCACATGTCATCAACGTAAGTAAATATGCGTATCCCAATTGTCGTTGGCATATAGCAACGAAACCGGCGATATCACATATTACACTTACGGTCACAGAAAAGAAAGTGTAAAACTACAACAGTTGGAATCCGCAACCTGCATAGACATCGCATGCCTAATCAAATGAATTCCTTAGACATCACATGCCTAACAATTATAAACCCCGCATTTTAGTCTCATTATCGAAAACACTTTTCAATATCATGTCGGGCAATTCAACAGGATTTCCGACATTCTGATCGAATGCTCGTCGCAAACTTTAGTAGGCAGCTGCACCCCCGACGCCGACGACGAAGTGCACCAAGGCGGAACACCGCTGCCGCGAGCACCCGAACGGATGCTTTCGACGACGGGGTTCTCCTACAGTCACTTGGTCGGGGCTATGGAGTGAGGCTGTCTATTAAGTTTATCCGGCGAGTATCCGCGTACGCTACGTGATTGCGACGGACTTTTGATCACATCAAAATTCCGTGGCAACCGATCAAGTGAGACTAAAGTGCTGTGTTAATAACATTCATTCAGTTATCTCATAACTTCTTGTGAATTCCAATTGTTGTATCACATTCCAGATAATTATAAAATGTTAAACTTTCCGATCGAACATTCAAACACCCAAGTTTTCCCAATACTGATCAACACATGAAACAAGTCTAAAAACATTCAGTTCGTGCCTCAGTACCAACGGTCCAGCCGTAGAAGGGTCAAGCCAACGCCTCACATGTGGCACGCCGTACTGCCCCAAACCCGAAGGTTCAAAGGGCAGTTCAAGACGGTCACATAATCGAGTTAAGGTTTGTTGTCTTCTAGAGAGTCCATTGCGTTACTTGCACTACTTAGAACGTCTTTAAACCACGGAAAAATCCAACACTTGGAAATTTCCCGGCAGGGGAAAATTTGGGTATTTATATCCGGTCGAACTGTTTAACATATTCAAAAATATCCGGAAAACACATCGACAAAATTTGATAATCCGATCGAATCATCGAATCCCCAAAACAACCCCAGAAAATTCAACTCTTTAATAAATATTAAAAATTCCCATAAAACTCAGCACTGTTAAAGTGGAATTACTGTGCAAAATAGGAAGGGTGACGTCATCAAATGGCCGCGGAACCGCCGCAGAAGCCAGGCTTCTGCCGCGGTTCAGCCGCACTTTTGACGAATTAGCCCCACGAATTTCACAGTAATTCTAATAAGACCCTGCTGAATTTTTAGAAATTTTTAATCTGGAAAAAACCCAGTTTTTAGAAAAAGTCCAGAGAGCATGAAAAAGTTAGGGTTTCGGGTTCGATCGGGTTTCAAACATCGTCTAAGCATCGCCTAAGGCTCTAGCTAGTCTCTGATACCACTGTAGAGTTCCTATGCACTCTAGTGAGGTCTCACAAGGCATCAACCATGCCAATTTGAAAATTTACGGTGCCGAGAAACCCTAGACTACGGATCGTTGGCTAGAAGTTTAGGCGAAAGATGCAACTAGTTAACAATATAACTAAAAGAACGGAAATACAACCTTTGTAGATCCGGTCCTCCACCTCCATAGCTCCGCAAAGAATTCTCCTCGCTGTCCAAATGGAATCCCGGGCTCTAGCGTCGGCTTCATCGGAGAAATGGGCGGGCAAGGTCGTCGGCTTCGTGCCGAAGATGATCTACGTCGAGGCATCGCTAGATCAAGCTCCCACTTCATCAAGTCATGAAACTTGTGAAGAAAACACACTCTACTACTTGGCAAGAGGTAGAGGATGAAGAAATAGGAAGTGGGTTCACTTTAGAATTGGATTTCTCACTCATTTCATCAAGTCACCATTGATGAAGTCTAGGTTTTCTTCTTGAAGAAGAAGAAGAAGATGATAATATTATGATAAGTTAATTAAAAATCCAAAAGAAAAAGAATACTTATCATAATATGAACTAGGGTTAAGTATAGAGAATTGACCATGGTTAGATGAATGGTTAGGGTTAAGCATGAAGACAAAATGGTCACTTTGGTCAAAGCTTCATGAAGCTTCAACATACAACAAAGAAAGCCACCATTTTCTCTTTATGCTTATCATTTTCCAAAAAGGATAAATAAATAAATAAATGGATATGAAAATCAAAACCCTAACCATTTAAATAACCATGGTTCAATCTTTACACAAACTCAAGTAAACATGTATCATCAAACATGATACATCCAAGTGCACAAAAGTATATCACATATACAAGTTGTGAACTGCAAGTGAGAAAATCCATTTAAAGTGAACCAATACTAGTTAATGTAAAGTAATATATCATATATATAATTATACATTAAATCATTAAATCAACACTTGATTTAACGATCCGGTCATATCGCATATAACCGACTAATATCAATAGCAACAACTTATCGAATCAACACTTGATCCGATAACCCAGTTATATCGCATATAACCGATCAATGTTACAAATCGCGAGAATCAAATACAGTATCACATACTGGTATTATTCTTGGTCCCGCACATATCTCATATGCGCTCCTATTTCGTTTTGCTTGAGCCAGGAAACCTCTGTGTAGGACTCTAAAGACTCGTCAATACGCCGGCAGCAGGTGATGATCATATCAAACACCTACAAGCCGCAAGCGGTCTGCTAAACGTAACGGCCACCCGGGTATTGAGCAATCAGAAGATCGACAAGCAAGCCCGCTCACACTCCAGTGAATCCAACCAGTAACACTTACCGTACAGTCCGGTCTGATCGTCTGATATGTCGCATATCTCGCCTAGGGGTGGTAAACGTCAGACCCCAATAGCTCGATAAGTCGTGTCGATATGAGGTCTATATCAATTCGAGAAACTACTGGTAACACTTACCAGTAAATCTCAGCAACCCTGGCCAGGGATTTCCGGTTATAGCCAATCGAACACAGCGCAACATCAACTCCCTATACCGGGAGAGACGAATCCCCTCCTATCGCTCATTGCCTCCATGTGATTCGGGACTGTACCCAAAAGCCACCGTTTTGCACGCCCTCTTGGACGTGGTAAGGTGGAAATCAAAGCACAGTGGGAATCACACAAGACTCTATGACGATCTCGGGTCAACAGACTACTCTGTACCAGTGTCACCAGAGAACTGCCATCTGACGTAAGGTATAATACCATCTGGGAGTTCTCGGCGAGTCCGTCCAGTGTACCCAGTCTGCACTGAGCACCCGTATATCATCTCTGATGTCAAACACCAATGGATATGGGATCATCCATCGCCCATCTGTATGGGTCGAGAAGGTATACGCTAGTCTACTCTGGTATATCGATGCTCCGTCTCGATACACCCACGACTAGGGACCTTGAAGGATGTACTTATAGACTACCATGTCCCCACTAGTATGATCCGCATCATAGTCCAGGTAGTCAAGTACACATCCTAAGGGCTTTACCAACATGTAACAGAGAGACAATCAGTATACACGTTAAGGTAAAGAGTAACCAGATAGCATACTATCATGTCGAGCAAGAAAGTCCTCCCTATATATGTCCCAGCGTCCACTACAATATACATCCTATGTACAGTAATGGCCTCTAGGGCATACATATAACTAACAGTGTTCGTTACAGAGAACTGTTTCTCCATTTGCTCCACGTCCTGGGTATTAGATACCGGGTCAGGATCCTATATATGTAATCAGTTACATGGGCTCAGGAAAGATAGAGAACTTGGAGAAGGTGATAAAGAAATTAAAGTTGGAAATGGTGCAATTGTTGCAGCTAAGACTGTCGGGGAATATCACCTTATATTACCAACTGGTAATACATTGGTTCTGAACGAATGCTTTTACATGTCGAACCTGATATGCAACATTATATCGGTTTCTTTATTGAGTAAAGAGGGATATAATTTTGTATTACAGGACAATGTTATGAACATTTTCCGTAACCAAAAGTTGGTTGGATCAGGCACGTTGTGCAATGGCATTTATGTTCTAAATCAATCAACAGTTCTGAGCATAACAAACACACACAAGAGGAAGAGTTCAGAACTGAACGAATCCTACTTGTGGCATTGTAGACTGGGTCACATCAATGTGACACGACTGGCTAAGTTGCATAAGGATGGATATTTGAAACCATTCGAATTTTCATCGTATGACACTTGCCAGTCATGTCTCAAAGGCAAGATGACCAAAACTCCGTTTACAGGACACGGAGAAAGAGTTACCGAACTCTTGGGACTGATACATAGTGATGTATGCGGTCCTATGTCTACACATGCCAGGGATGGTTCTTCATACTTCATTACATTCACTGACGATCTCTCTAGGTTCGGGTATGTGTTCCTGATGAAACACAAATCAGAAGCTTTTGAGAAATTTAGGGAATATAAACAAGAAGTTGAGAACCAAACCGGAAAAAGTATTAAAATCCTACGATCTGATCGAGGAGGTGAATACTTGAGCAATGAATTCCTGGACTTCCTAAAAGAGAATGGGATTCTCTCTCAGCTAACTCCTCCATATACACCACAGCACAACGATGTATCAGAACGGAGGAACCGCACCCTATTAGATATGGTGCGCTCTATGATGAGCACAGCTGAGTTACCTATTTCCTTCTGAGGATATGCGCTGGAAACAGTAACATACCTATTGAATCAAGTTCCATCTAAATCTGTACCTACCACACCATATGAGATATGGAGTGGGAAGAGACCATATTTTAAACGAGTTAAGATATGGGGTTGTCCGGCCTATATCAAAAGGCAAAATCCAGACAAACTCGAGGCACGGTCAGTTCTTTGCAAGTTTGTGGGATATCCTAAGAATTCCCAAGGATATTTTTTCTACCATGCTGAAGAACAAAAAGTGTTTGTTTCTCAATATGCCACCTTTTTAGAAAAGGAATTCCTTGAAAAAGAAATTAGTGGCAAAGTGGTAGAGCTGGAAGAAGTTCCAGATACACAAACCGTAACTGAAGATTTAGTGGAACCAGAAGATTCAGTAGCTCCCAATGAACCTCAGCATCTCCGCCGATCTAGTAGGGTTCCTCGCCAACCTGAGAGATACTACGGTTTTCTCATGGATGGTGGGAGCGAGGATTGCATCATGGAGGATGATGACCCAACTAGTTTCGAGCAGGCCATCACGAGTAGGGACTCAGTGAAATGGCTGGATGCTATGCGGTCCGAGATGGAATCCATGTACACCAACAAAGTATGGACTTTGGAAGTTGCTCCTGAAGGGGTAAAACCCATTGGGAGCAAGTGGATCTTCAAGAAGAAACTTGGTGTAGATGGGAAAGTGGAGACTTTCAAAGCTAGACTTGTTGCAAAGGGTTTTCGTCAAAGACCAGGTGTGGACTATGACGAAACCTTTTCTCCAGTGGCTATGCTTAAATCCATCCGGATCATGCTTGCCATCGCTGCATATCATGATTACGAAATCTGGCAAATGGATGTTAAGACCGCCTTTCTAAACGGTGATTTAGAAGAGTGCGTGTACATGACTCAGCCAGAGGGCTTCGTAGACAGTGGGAGCAGCGGGAAGGTGTGCAAGCTGCTTAAATCCATTTATGGAATAAAGCAAGCATCGCGGAGTTGGAACATCTGCTTTGACGTCGTTATCAAAGAGTTTGATTTCGTCAAAAATCCAGATGAACCTTGTATCTACAAGAAGGTGGCAGAGAGTAAGGTTGTCTTCCTCGTATTGTACGTGGACGACATACTCTTGATAGGAAATGATATTCCTATGCTGCAATCGGTCAAGCTCTTCTTATCATAAGGATTCTCAATGAAAGATCTTGGTGATGCCTCCTGCATATTGGGGATTAGGATCTATAGAGATAGATCCAAACGGATATTGGGATTGTCCCAATCCAGGTACATTGACACCATACTAAAGAGGTTTAGTATGGAAGAATCCAAGCGTGGGAACTTGCCCATGATCTCTGGAGTCACTCTCTCCAAAGAGATGTCTCCAAAGACTGATTTGGAGAGAGCTCGCATGCAAGGGATACCCTATGCTTCGGCAGTAGGCTTTATCATGTACGCGATGCTATGTACCAGACCCGATGTAGCATACTCACTAAGTGTAGTGAGCAGGTATCAAGCTGATCCTGGAGAGAGTCACTGGACAGCTGTGAAGAGCATTCTCAAGTACTTGCGAAGGACTAAAGAGATGCTCTTGGTGTATGGTAACGGAGAACTCCAAGTGGAGTCCTTTACCGATTCGAGCTTCCAGAGTGATAAGGACGACTCTAAGTCGCAGTCGGGATTTGTCTTTACCCTTTACGGAGGGGCGGTTAGCTGGAAGAGTTCCAAGCAGGAAACCGTGGCAGACTCGACGATGGAGGCTGAATACATCGCTGCCAACGATGCTGCCAAAGAGGCTGTCTGGATCAAGAAGTTCATTGTTGAACTTGGAGTGGTTCCATCCATTGAGCATCCAATACCTTTGTATTGCGATAACAATGGAGCGGTGGCTTTGGCCAAGGAACCCAGGTCCCATCAGCGATCCAGGCATATTCTGAGGCGGTATCACCTGATCCGGGAGATAGTTGATCGCCGGGAGATCGAGGTCAGGAGGGTTGACACGAAGAACAACACGGCGGATCCACTCACGAAGGCCATTCCCCAGATACAGTTTGAGAGACTCTTCGGGATGCTCGGTATGCGATACTACAGCAGCTGGCCTTAGTGCAAGTGGGAGATTGTTAGTTGTATGTATGCCCTAGAGGCCAGTATTGTACAGATGATGTATATTATATTGGATGCTTGGACATATATAGAGATGACTTTCTTACTCGATATGATAGTATGCTATCTGGTTACTCTTTATCTTAACATGTACACTAGTCTCTTTAAACTGTCTCATAGTTACATGTTGGTAAAGCCCTTAGGATGTGTACTTGACTACCTGGACTATGATGCGGATCATACTAGTGGGGACATGGTAGTCCATAAGTACATCCTTCAAGGTCCCTAGTCGTGGGTGTATCGAGACGGGGCATCGATATACCAGTGTAGACTAGCGTATACGCTTCTCGACCCATGAGATGGGCGATGGATGATCCCATATCCATTGGTGTTTGACATCAGAGATGGTGTACGGGTGCTCAGTGGAGACTGGGTACACTGGACGGAGTCGCCGAGAACTCCCAGATGGTATTATACCTCACGTCAGATGGCAGTTCTCAGGTGACACTTGTACAGGTTAGTCTGTAGACCCGAAATCGTCATAGAGTCTTGTGTGATTCCCACTGTGCTTTGATCTCCACCTTACCACGTCCATGAGGGCGTGCAAAACGGTGGTCTTTGGGTACAGTCCCGAGTCACATGGAGGCAATGAGCGATAGGAGGGGTTTCGTCTCTCCCGGTATTGAGGGTTGATGTTGCGTTGTGCTCGATTGGCTGTAACAGGGAAGTCCCTGGCCAGGGCTGATCAGAGATTTGCTGGTAAGTGTTACCATTAGTTTTTCGACCCGTTATGAGCCTCACATCGGCACGACTTATCGGTTACTGGGGTCTGACGTTTACCACCCCTAGACTTGATATGCGACATATCAGACGAACAGACCGTACTGTACGGTAAGTGTTACTGGTTGGATTCACAGGAGTGTGAGCGGGTTAGCTCGTCGATCTTCTGATCGCTTAATACCCGGGTGGCCGTTACGTTTAGCAGACCGCTTGCGGCTTGTGGGTGTTTGATATGATCATCATCTGCTACCGGCGTATTGACGAGTCTTTAGAGTCCTACACAGAGGTTTCCTGGCTCAAGCAAAACGAAATAGGAGCGCATATGAGATATGTGCGGGACCGAGAATAATGCGTGTATGTGATACCGCATTTCATTCTCGCGAGAATGTTTCGATTGGTTGTATGCGATATAACCTAGTTATCGAATCATTGATTCGATAGATCGATGCATTGAATACTAGTCAGTTATGTGTGACATGACCGGATCATTGAATCAAGTGTTGATTTAATGATTTAATGTATAATTATATATTTGATATATTACTTTGCATTAACTAGTTTTGGTTCATTTTAAAAGGGATTTTCTCACTTGATATGCACATTGTATATATGATATGTTTTGTGTGCACTTGATTGTATCATGTTTGATGATGTATACTCACTTGGATTTGTGTAAAGACTTAAACCATGTTTAGTGAATGGTTAGGGTTTCATATTTTCACTTATTTATTTATCTATTCTTTCTTGATAAATAAATAATAGAAAACAAAATGGTTTCTTTTATCATGAAGCTTGTTGAAGCTTCATGAAGCTTTGACCAAGTGACCACTTTGTCTTCTTCTCTTAACCCTAACCACTCATCTAAACTATAGTTAACTCTCCACACTTGACCATGGTAAGAAGATGATAAGTATTGTTTTTATTATTCTTTTTACATAACACTTATGATATTCTTTCTTCTTCTTCATCATCTTCTTCAAGAAAGAAAGCTTGATGCCATCAATGGCAACTTGAGTTCTAAAGTGAGAAATCCAATTCTAAAGTGAACCCACCTCCTATTTCTTCACCCTCTACCTCTTGCCAAGTTGTTTTGGGTGTTTTCTTCACAAGTTTCACAAATTTGTGAAGTCGGAGCTTGAACTTATGATGCCTCGACGTAGATCATCTTCGGCACGAAGCCGACGACCTAGTCCGCCCATTTCTCCGATCAAGCCGACGACTGAGTCCGGGATTCGAGATGGACAGCGAGAGGACGCCTACATGGAGCCAAGGAAGTGGATATCCGGATCTACAAAGGTTGTATCCTCTCTCCTTTAGTTAAGTCGTTAACTAGTTTAATGTTTCGCCTAAACTTCTAGCCGACGATCTCTATTAGGGTTTCTCGGCACCCATAAAATTTGAAATTGGCATGGTTGATGCCTTGTGAGACCTCTTGAGAGTGCCTAGGAACCCTACACCACGAATTACTCCAAGCAAAGCGGCATCATCAACACGCCTCTGGTACGATCGCAAACTTCTGTCCGCCATGATTCTGAAGCAAAAACACCGAAGAGAATTAGCAAGATAAACAAGATTCAATAAACAGGATACAAGAAGTAAGATAGTTATGGATTCAAGGATGGCAAGAAAGTAATAAGGCAGGACATGCTCCTAGTTACGAGTATTCTGATTCGTGTATTGGTTCCAATACCCAGCTACAAAAGAATCAAACCCGATTAACCTATATCCTATGGCTCTGATACCAAACAAACCCTGTCACGCCCCGCTTCCCAGAGTACGCTAAGATCGGCACGTGACAGAGCCAACCATGCTACCTGTGGCTAGGAAACATCCCTCCACAGTCACATTACGGCTGTCTAGAGATATCAAGAACAGGAAAATAAAAGAACTATCTAGTACATGTCCATGAGCCAGGAATAACGAGTCAAGAAATAATATGTGGAAGCAATAGATCCAATAAACAATAATAATCTGGAAAGTACGTCCCATAATACGGGCTCACATCAGGAATGAAAATGCGAAATAAAACTAAACTAACTAGCAACTAATAAGATCTTCACTGCTCGGCTTGTTGGTCAAAACACTCATGAACTGCCTGCGACAGAGATAGAGGATCTGGGCCATGCAAAACCCAGACGTCAGTGCGTCACGATATCAAACAATAATAAATGAACAGGATACATGAGATATGCAGGCATGAATCATAAACAGTAACATGAATGTAATAAGTAAACACGGATATAGAACAGTGAAGTTATCAATATATGTGTCGTGCAGTAATCAATCTAAACTGTGCTACTGGGTTATTTATTCTAAAGTTTGTTTGAAATCAATTAATGTAATCCTCCATGTAACTCAAAGGATATGTCCCGTTACCCTCCGGGACCACGGATCAGGAATATGTGAACCAAGAGTGGTTCTGTCCCGTTACCCCCCTTGACCATGGATCAAGAATATGTAAGAATCACGAATGGCTCTGTCCCGTTACCCCCCGGGACCACGGATCAAGTAATACCCTTTTAAGTTACACTTTAGTTTACACTTTTGATTTCCCCATACCCCCAAGGTTATGTGTTCAAGTCAGATATTGATAAATCTGGAGCTAATTCCAACACAGGATCAAGCAGGTACATGTTTGTCTAAATAGACAACAGGATATGTCCGTAGGGACAACAGGTCAAGATTGTCGACATTAGTAACAAGATCAGGTATCAAGTCAAGCAATGGTATATCAGGTCATGACAGGTAGAGCACATGCGTCAAGCTGATGCTCATAATAAAACTGTAACAAGTACGTGTGCACAAATAAAAGCATGGATGCACAAACATTGATTAGGATTACATTTACGGTTCCAAGACTAAATGGGATGCATATTATTAAGCATAGGGTGTCACTACAATAATAACATGAATTCATATGATCTATAGATGCAGTTATATATATTTTAAATGATATGGATACAAACAGGTATCCGAAAACGGTAAAACTGTAAAATTGATGCATAATGTGATAAACGGGTAATATTTTACTCATATGGATGCATAATAATATACCTAGCATGTAGCAAGATGAATTAGCATGCGACTAGATATGTAAATAGTGATATGGATTTACACGGATGTCCGAAGACAGTAAAATAGTAAAATGGTAATGCGGGATGCATAATTAAACAATAAGTAATGATATTATTCACATGTGTGCAATATATTGTAGTATAGCATGTAGCAAGATTAACTTGCCTCCATGGATCACGATACGAATATGCACGGCACGTCCGACATCGGTAAAACGTCGCAACGCACGCACGGCACACGGGACGGGTCCAAGCAATATAAGAGGGTGATCACGCAAGTAAGGTACGTCCACTGGGTCGTCTGGAACTGCAGCGACGGTCACGGCTCCGGTGATTGCTGATATTACAAGATTCAAAAACAAGAAAAAGAAAAGAAAAGAATAAGAGGAAGAAGAAAGGAGAAGGGTTGAGGCTTACTGGGGTTTTGGTGCACAGGGGTCAGGAGAGAGGTGAGGGCGACGACGAGATCAACGGAGCTCCGGCGAGGCTGGGGTTTGGCTTTGAGGAGTTAGGGTTTGGGCTCGGGTGTTGGTACAGGCTGGGGTTAGGTACAGGGATCATGGTCTAGGAGGGAGAAGAGAGAAGAAGGAGATGCTGGAGATGAGGAAGTGATCGGCAGCGATGGAGGTGCAGGTGAAGGGTTCTGTGGACTTGGGTGTGCAGGGTGATGGGTGCTCGGGAATGGAGGAAGAAAAAGAAGAAGGTGACGAGGAGGAGGAGGAGGCTCAGTTGAGGGAGATGGAGTGAGGGTTGAGATCGAGGACATTGAGGAGAGAGAAAGAAGAGAGAGAGAGACACAGCGAGGGGGAAAGAGAAAGAGAAAGAGAGAGAAAGAGAAAGAAAGAGGAGAGAGAAGGAATGGGGCTGGGTTTGTTAATTAGGTTTAGATTTTAATTTTAAAAGATTTGTTAGATTTATAAATTTTAAACTGTTGATTTATTTTTAATAAAAATATTATATTAATAAAAATTGGATTTTCTGGTAAATACAAATTTAGTCCAAAACACGCCCGGGTCGGGTCTAAAATTCAATTTCAAAATACTAAAAATATAAGTGACGACCAAAGTTAAAATTAAATATCCGGGTAACGAAAATGCATACCCCCAAGAATGGATGCACGTACGTGCGCGTAGCCATCCAAACAAGCCCGTTTCACTGAACGGGACAGGAACAAGATGCGCGGATCCTACGACAGGGTTAGGGGTATCATGCAGGCCATGCAATGTATTTCTAAAATATTTTATGTGACTTAAAATGTTATAGTGAAAAATGCAAATGCTAGATAAAATGCCAGTATGCAGGATGTATAAATTAGAATGAAAGTGCACGATTCTACGTAACAAGTCAGGATAGATCATAAATATGAATCAAGACAGGTTTCAAGCAAGCGGGTCGGGTCGGATGCAAATACAAATGCCAAATACACTATTCGTACCCAAAACACAATAAATCAAGAAAATACCATAAATAAAGAAATACTAGAATTGGTATAAATGAACTAGGGTGTTACACTGCAGGTCTACCTCTTATGACCTGGGATGAGTTTACGACAGCATTTCTCGCTCGTTTCCTTCCGGTGAGCGTCAGGGATGCTCGAGCCCGTAGTTTTGAGTCTTTGTGCAAGACTCTTGGTATGACCGTATCCGAGTATGACGTTCAGTTCACTCTGCTGTCTAGATATGCTCCTTACCTGGTGGACACTGAAGAGAAACGCATAAAGAGATTCGTACGAGGCCTTGACACACAGCTGTTTCTTTCTAGCCACCGCATTTTGATACCTATGCAGCAGTGATAGACGCAGCTATATTAGTGGAGGAGCATATTTTTGTGGCTATAATGCCGAAGCGGATTCGTACAGGTATATCAGCTCCAGTGCGGTTTGGCAGAGATATGACAGGCGGAGGCCGTGGTGGTGGTCGAGGCATGATGCGAGGCCAGTTATTCAGCTCATATTTACCGGGTCAGCAGCCATTGCCAGGATGTTTTCGATGTGGGAGTCTGCATCACCACGTCAGATATTGTACCGTGAGGTGCCAGGGTGAGGCGACAGTTCCACATGTGACTTTACCACCTTCACCCCCTCCTCTAAGCGCTTTACCTCCTACACCTGTTGTTTCTCCACACCAAATTGATGCCCCGAGAGGCCATGGTCATGGCGGTCCGGTTCAGAGAGGACAAGGTGGCAGAGGCATAGGACAGCCGGGTACCGGTAGAGGATAGGCTCGAGTTTTTGCTTTGACTCCTCAGGATGTGTAGGCATCGAATGCCGTTGTGACAGGTACTCTTCCAGTGTGTTCTTTCAACGCATGCATATTGTTCGACCCAGGTTCTATACACTCATATGTATCCACACACTTCGTACTGAGGTTAGGCCGAGAGTCGTCTTTACTTGATCAGCCGCTTGCTATTATTACTCCCGTAGGAGAGTCTTTTGTAGCCCAACATGTATTTCGATCGTGTTCTGTTCATATCGGGTATAGGGATTCTTCTGTTGATCTGATCCTCCTCGATGTGTTAGACTTCGACGTTCTTCTGGGCATGGACTGGTTAACCACTTGTTATGCGTCTGTGGACTGCCGTGAGAAGGCAGTCAGATTTAGTTTTCCGGGTGAGCCAGTTCTTGTTGTTCAGGAAGACCGTAGTGCCACCCTTCCAAGTTTGATTTCTTCCCTTCGCGCTTGTCGGCTCTTGAGGAAAGGATGTCAGGGATTCTTGGCGTATATTCGTGATGCCAGCGCCGCAAAGGTCCTGTTAGACCAGATTTCGATTGTGAGGGAATTTCCCGATGTCTTTCCTGATGAGTTGCCTGGATTGCCGCCAGAGTGCGATATTGAGTTCTGCATTGACTTGATCCCCGACACGGGGCCTATTTCTATACCGTCTTATCGGATGGCCCCGGCGGAGCTTAAAGAGCTTAAGGATCAGTTTCAAGATTTGTTGGATAAAGGAGTTATTCTTTCGAGTGTGTCGCCTTGGGGTGCACCTGTCCTGTTCGTCAAGAAGAAGGACGGCGATATGAGATTGTGCATTGATTGTCGTGTTCATTGACGATATTCTACTATACTCCCGGAGTCGAGAAGAGCATGAGCAGTATTTGAGGATTACGTTGCAGGCTTTGAGGGAGCACCAGCTGTTTGCTAAATTCTCCAAGTGTGCTTTTTGGCTGGATAGTGTTGATTTCTTGGATCACGTAGTTATGAGAGATGGCATACGTGTGGACCCGAAGAAGACCGAGGTCGTACAGTATTGGCCCAGACCTGTATCAGTGATGGAGATTCGCGGCTTCTTGAGTTTGGCCGGTTACTCCCGATGCTTTGTTCAGGATTTTTCTCGTATCGCTGCACCGTTGAATGGGTTGACCCAGAAGAGAGTTCCTTTTCTTTGGACCGAGACATGTGAGCAGAGCTTTCAGCAGTTGAAAACTCTCTTGACGACTGCACCAGTTTTATCTTTGCCTTCAGGTTCAGACGGCTTTATTGTCTATTGCGATGCTTCTCGAGTGGGTCTAGGCTATGTGTTGATGCAGCACGGCAGGGTCGTCGCTTATGCTTCTCGGCAGTTGAAGAAGCACACGCAGAACTATCCCACTCACGATATAGAGATGGCTGTGGTGGTCTTTGCACTCAAGATTTGGAAGCATTACTTATACGGCGAGTCGTGCCAGATATTCACGGACCACAAAAGCTTAAAGTATATCTTCCTGCAGCTGGTGTCAAGCTCGTGTGAGCCGACTTTCATGCTTTCCTATTTCTTGCTCTTTATATGTTTTTTCACATTATTATGATATATCTTGCCTGTGGTTGTATTCTGCCATTCGGTGAAGAGCTAGCTCGCGCTTGGGGATGCCTTTTATCGTTTATTGTATATATTCATGAATGTATTGTTTTGGGACTAGTTTTTACAAAGGAGACTCTACCGAAATATTTAGAAAACTTAATGCTTTTAAAGGGTTTTGATGCAACACTATTTTGTTAAAATCACTCTTTTAAAACAAGTATTTCATCACTCCATTTCATTTCACGGTTTAGATTTTTGGAATTTGGCTTACTTAGATTACGTTACGCCTCTAGACGTTGCATGATTTAAGTGTCAGTCACGTTTCACTTTCGGGTAGTGACACATAGGCAGGTGCCGAAAGGTAAGGAAGGAAGAAAACCAACTAGCCTAAGTGTGGTGTACAGAAGGTAATAAGTAAAGAAATATAAAGGGATTGGAGTGAGGGCAAAAGAAATTACGACTACTATCATTCACGACGAAGCTGCGTATACCCCCTGCCATTCCTATTTCCCATTTGCATTTCTCCAGAACACTCCATATCACTACGAAGATCCATATTGCTTGGATATGCCATCGTATAGTTACATAAGAACTCGAAGGAACTTGTTTCAGTTCGAGACTGGTTTCCAGTTCGGGAAAAATTGAATAGGATTATTCGGTTGTCTTTTCTCTTCACCTTCTCTCAGGTTGCGAGGGCTTCTAGTATCAGGAGAGTACACCTATTGCGCTTACAGATAGTCTTCTTCCAAACCATAGACAGGTGCCGAAAGGTAGGGAAGGAAGAAAACCAATTAGCCTAAATATGGTGTGCAGAAGGTAAGAAGTAAAGACATATAAAGGGATTGGAGTGAGGGCAAGGAAATATACGGTTACTGTTAGGAATCTGGATAGTGGAAGAGGCATTACTAGAAATACCCGGCCATCCCTTCGAAACATTTTCATGTTTCATTTTTACTGTGCGGTGTTAAGTGAAAACTGTTTCCCCAATTTGATTCTAACTCCAGGATATGTATTTACCAGACTTGATTCTCACATCTGTATGGCGTTACAGATGCTGAGTGGGAGTAAGAAATTGGGAATTGGATGATTAGATCCTCTATATATCAGAATTCTTTGTAATTGGTGATATTTGAGGAAATCACCTGGGTTTTGCCTGACAGCAAATATTTGGTTTTGAATATCCGTTGTTATGCACCAATTTCAAACTGATATATCTGTACATTTATTTATAAAGTGAGATATAGTTTTTTGAAATTATGTCTATGACATTTACCTATATCAGTTGATAGTTAGGTAAGGAGCATTCAACAACGGTGTAATTTTTCTTAACCATGGCACAGTTTTCAACCTACAACGCACAGGGTTTGAGTTATTGAACTCAGAGGACTTATACACAGTATTGTATGTTGTCCGATATCCGTTAGGACAAAGGGGTTGGTAGTCATACTATATTCTGTTTACTCATGACTTCTCTAGTTTTAAACAAGTATTTTGTTGAAATACAAGGTCCAGATTTTGAGAAGATATAGGTATAAGAATAAAGTAGAGAACCATATGTTGCAAGTATTAGGATTCTTCAAGGTGATCGAAGATGTAGATACTTATGCAAGTATTCCGTCGTAAGTAATAGTTTTGAGAACTTGCTTCTCTCTCAGGTTACTCATACATGGGTGCATTCCTTGATGAGTAATGTTGCTTGGCCTCCTTCCATTTAGTTGATATGCACTAGGAACGACTGTATGTATTTTGAATCTGATTCCAATTGAATTAGTGCATTTGTTTCTATATTGGATATAGAATGGATTCATATCTTAACGATGTTAAGGTATATGGAGTTATCCGGCTTATGCTTAAAACCAGAATCCGGATAAACTCTAGGCATGTTTCAGTAATGGTAGTTTGTGGGTTATCCCGGGATTTGACGAAGGTTAATATTCTACCATCTGGAAGATCAATAGTTATATTGTTCTTGACTCGTCACAGTTTTAGTTAAATGGATTCTTTTTAGAAAACATTAGTGGGAGTATGGTAGAACTGGAACTGATTTCAAAACCACAAACGATTACTGAAAATTTAGTAGAACCTAAAGATTCAATTGGATTCGACAATCCATTAGCCACTCCGCAGATTTGGTGGGTAACCTCAGGTACCCGAGAAGTACTTGGGTCTCCTCAAAGACGGTGACATGGAAGTTTTTTTGATTACCCATACTTGTCACTACTGTTGTTCTAGACTGTGGGATCTGGCAATTGGATGAGTATAACGTCGCTTTAAGTTAGCTTTAGAAGTGCACGTGTATATGACTCTGCCAGAGAGTTATTGTAGTCAGTGGGAGCAGCGGAAGTATAGTGGGAAAGTAGCTTATGTCTATTTATAGACTAAAGCAAGTATAGAGGAGATAGACCGTCTAGTTTTGATATAACAGTCATAGAGTTTGACTTCATCAGAACAATAGATGGACCTGGTAAGAAGGTGGTATGGAGTAATGTCCTGGTATTTGGATGACATGCTCTTGATAGGAAGTGATCTTCTTATACTACGATCGGTTATACCGTGGTTGTCACAAGGTGTTTCTCCACACAGGATCTGGATAAAATATCAGGGTTTCTGGTCATTAAATCTATGGTTTTTGATCTAGATTTTGGAAGTGTCCCAATTTGGGTTCTTGACACTATTCTAAAGTGTTTTAGAATGGACGACTCCTGGCGTAGTGGTGTACCCGTAAGTGATGGAGCCACACTCTCTAAAGAAATGTCTTCTAGACTGATGAGGAGAGGGGTTTTCATGATTTGCATATCACTTGTTTAGGCAATTGAGTTAATCATAAAATATCAAGTACCATACCAGATATTGATTTTGCACTAGCTGCAATAAACAAATATATTAATCTAATCCTGGAGAAACGTTGGGAAGCAGTTATGAACATAAGTGGATGTTTTTGGTATATGGTAATGACAGCCTTCTTAAGGAGATGATTATCATTTCTGGCTTCCAAGATGACCTAGATGACATAATAATTGTCAGAGTTATAGTTTTCCCTCTTTTGAGGAGCAGTATGTTGGACAGGTGGTCCAAGTGGATACTGAGGAAGACATGGCGCAAAATAATGATTAAATTCAGTGGAACATACGGTCTAAGAAGTTTGTTGGATTTGGAGTTCATTTGTGAACTGGGTCCCATCAGATATCCAGACAAATTCTAAGACGAGTATCGCTCATTTTGGGAGATAGTCTTTCTCCGCGAAATTGAGATATAGAGAGATAAAGATAGAAATATTGGAGCGGATCCACTCACTGAGGTTATTTCTCAAACGCAATAGTTTCACAAACGGGTTTTGCGAGACTAATTAGTAGAGAAGTTGGGTGTTCGATATCACATGGGCTGTGAGTATGAGACATCGCAATAATTAGCCTTAAGTGCAAGTGGGAGATTGTTGGCTATAGTGCCCTCAAATCAATTATTGTAATTGCAGGCACGCGATTGTGATGATTGAGGGAGGACCTATACGGATAGAACAGTCTTATTCGAGATGATAGTATGCTATCTGGTTTGCCTTTATCATCATGTACATGCATTATATGGTATTACAGATCACTATTACATATTGATAGAGCCCATAAGATTCTTGCTTGACTACCAGTATTATGATGGCGATCATATACATGAGAGCTGGGTGGTCTATAAGTACATCCTTAAATGTTCCTAATCGAGAGAGTATCGAGACTGGGCATCGATACTCCGGAGTAGACTAGTGTATACTTATCGAGACCCCGACAAGGGGCGGTGGCCGGTCTCACAAGCCATTGGCCGGTCTCACAAGCCATTGGTGTCAGTCAGTCACCTAAGATAGTATACAGGTGCTCATTGGGTTATGAGTACACTGGACGGACTCGCCGGGAACATGCAAGATGATATTATACCTATTGTCAGATAGCAGTTCCCAGGTGACATGAGTACAGGTTAGTCTGTCGACTTGAGATCGTCATTTGTCACGTGTGAGTTCCCACTGTGCTTTGATTACTACCCTACCATGGCTCAAAAGAGTTGTGCAAACAGGTTTTAGTTGGATACAGTCCCGAGCCACATGGAGGCAGTGAGCGGATCGTCGGGGATTCGTCTCTTCCAGTACTGGGGGTTGATGTCGTGCGGTGCACGAGTGGCCATCACCAGAAATCCTTAGCCAAGGTAGACGAAAATTACTGATTTGGATCAGTAGTTTCTCAGTGGGTGATGGGCTTCATACCGACACGAAATATCGCGTTATTAAGGGTATGACTTTATCCACCCCCTAGATTCGATATGCGATACTCTTAGACGAACAGACCGGACTGTACAGAGATTGTCACGTACAGGCTCAGTAGAGGTTCGGATGAGTTTGCTCGTCAGCCTTCCTTTTGCTCAATACTTGGGTAGCCGTTACGTACAGCTAGTTCCGCTGACATGCTTGTGGTTAAACCCACTGCCAGCGTATTGACGAGCCTTTAGAGTCTCACACAGAGGGTTTCTCTGGTTCTGGCAAAACGATGTAGTAGCCATATTGTATACGTGCAGGGTTCCGATCAATTGATTGTACTATATACCCGGACTTTCGATCGGACGATTGATAATACTAGCCGGCTCGGGTTTGAGCCGAATTATTAAATCAGGTATTGATTTAATAATTTACGTATATGTATTTCGATATGTATATTCTAGTATTATATTCTTTGTGTTATTCTATCTCTTCGGGTATTCGTATTTCGGTACGAATATGCTCGGTACCTCTAAAGCCCTATCTAAGTAAGTTGAAAGCCTTCATTTCATCGTTGTTTGTGTTCTGCAATAGGTATGTATATACAGTAGAGTGTAATTCGTATTTATACAGATAACATTCTAGAAGGTGGACACCTCATTTTAGATTTAACCATTTATTGTAAATGGTAAATGAGGTGGAAAAGGAGAGAGGGGAGTATGGTGAGAGCCATGCTTGTATAGTGTTGTACAAATGAATTGTTAATTCATTTGTGCAAACTATTCAAGCATGGGTTGCATTTTATATTTGAAAAATGAGTTTGTTAAAACCATGCCTCATGTTATTTTCACACTTGATGCTGGATGAGGAAAATGCATGGTTGGTTTTTTATTCACCTCACCATTAGCTTCACTCTCCTCTTAGGTTTTCATGAGTTCCTCCACCTTCATCTTCAACCTCCTCTCTACTATCTCATGTATTGAGAATCAAGAGAGGAGGTGAGGTAGACTAACACTTTGAACACTTCATAACATCTTAGGCACTTTAGATTAGCAACCTAGAGTCCCTAATTGCTACACTTGATCATTAGTGTGGAGATAAAGCCATGAGCTACATCTTTCGGATGGATCATCTTCGACGGAGGAAGACCGGCGGCCAAGTTCAGTCGAGGACGCCTTAAGGAGCTAAGGAAGGAGGTAGAAGACCGAAGGACAGGTTCATTCGGTATAACCATTTCTAATCTCGTAGTTTATCTCTTGTAGTTTGCTAGTATAGGTTTATGATTCGATTCTAGACGGGTTCGTTAGCGCTAAGTTTTTTAAACGTCATTTTTGTTCCGCATCAGCCACGGCACTATCGTAACCCAACACCATGGCTTTAAAGAGTAGTGTAAACAAGTTTTAGTTGGGTACAGACCCGAAGCATATGGAGGTAGTAAGCAGTCGAAGGGATTCATCTCTCCCGGTATAGGGAGTTGATGTCACGTTGTGCAGGACATGACCATAATTAGAAGTCCATAGCCATGACGGTTGAGATAAACTGATAAGTGTTATCGGTTGTATCTCTGATGGTTATGAGTTAATGTTTGCATGACTTATTGGGTTATTGTGGGTTTAACAGGTTCCACCCTCCAGACCTAGTATGCGACACTATCTGACAAAGAGATCGACTGTACGGTGAATTTCACTGATATGCTCTAACTGCGTTCGGATGGGCTTGCTTGTCGACCTTTCTTTTGATCAATACCCAGGTAGTCATTATATACGGCTAGTACTGCTAACGTGCTTGTGGGTTAATCCGTGAAAGGATTGATCTGAAAATATTTCAGATTCAATCAGATATGATCATAACCTGCTACCAGCGTATTGATTGAGTCTTTAGAGTCTTACACAGAGGTTTTCCCCGCTCAGGAGAAATAATGTAGTGTGTGTATAGCGATACGTGTGGATGTTCGATTAAATACGTGTATTTGATATATGTATATTAATCGGACGTTTGATAATACTAGTCGGTTTATGATTAAGCCGGATTATCAAATCAAGTGTTGATTTAATATATATATATATATATATATATATATATATATATATATATATATATATTATGTTCATATTCTATTTCTCTCTCATACATATTTTGTATGTGATATAAATACGTGTATGTGTGTACGATATATATACGTTGTGTATATATGATACATGTTTTAGATATTTAATGTGTTTGATATATAAACATCTAGAAGGACACCTCATTTATAATAATATTAAAACAAGAAATGACTAATTTTTTTTTAATATATTAGAAATAAGAATGGTGCAAAGAGGTATGGCTTCATGTTTTCTAAATGGAAATTGAGTTTTAAATTAGATGAAGCATTCTCTCTCTTCGTCGTTCCTTCATGCATCTTCTCTCTCATCAAATTCCTAGTAGAGAAGGAGAACTAAAAAAGAGAAGAATGAGAGAAAAATTAGATTGGGCTTACTACATCTCTAAATCTTATTCATTAGCAAAGCTTGAGATTAAGTTACTTCACATAATACATTCATTTGGTGAAGTTGACGTTTGGGTTGGGGTTTTCTTCGATGTGGATCATCTTCGGCGAGGAAGTCAGCTTGTAAGCTCGATTCGGAGATGATGGAGCCTAGCACAGGTCTTTCACTTGACAAGTGGGGACGCTACAAAGGTTGTAACCTCCTAAACCCTTGCTTGGTCTCTGGTTTTTGTTTATTATTTGTAAATGAATGATCTTGGTTTTGGAAATGGTGCCATGTCTTCTTGAATTTTTGTTCGTTGTTTCCACAGCGGTCCGCAAGTGTTACGACTTTAGCGCCAATTCCCAACAGTGGGGAGGAGAGAGTGAGATGGCGGGGGCGGAACTGGTGGGGTCGGCGTCGGAGGTGGCATAAAGTTTAGGGATTTTTTACGAATTATTTAGGGTTAGGTGTGAAGGAGGAAGATGAAGGTAATTTGGGAAATTTTGTGTTTTTTTGCTGATGTGGCAGTTAGCTGACGTAACGATGATGTGGCACTAACGGTAATGACATGTCACGTTATCTTTGGAGGTTTTTTACGCCAATCAAATATTTTTGGGGTTTTCTGAAAAACAGCCAAACAAATTTGGGGGTTCAGTGAACTTCAGCACGACTTTTAGTCAATTGCACAAAAAATGTAGAGTTACGGTTATTAGTGGATCGAATGATATAGTTTTATATTCTATCAGGTACTTTTCAAAACAAGGTTAGGTGGTAGGTCACATTTCATTAAAAAAAATCCAGTAGCAATAATAAGAAAGATGTTTACAAACTTGCTATTTGACAGCAAAAAATAGAACTCCTTGCACCTAAGGCAACCTCCATCAATATTTATCTAGTTTTAATTGGACCCAACTGTGTATAAAATGGTACTACTTGATTGGATTTTATCTTCAAAGATTCTCTATGCCATTAAGCTGAACTTTCCTTCAACCTTGAGGGAAAAACAACATGAGGTTTCTCTTGGGTCCAAATTTATACCCTGCTGCCGAAATCAAAAAAAAAAATCCAAAAGTCAAAAGTCAAAAGTTAAAATCAAAAAGTCAAAGTCAACATCCAAACAAGTGAACCCAAGTCCGACCGACCCAGGCCCAAGCCCAAGAAAATGGGCCCATGCCCAAACCGTCTCAAGCCTAAACGAAGCCGGTCGGCAATCGAAGAAAAAAGAGAAGGGAGTGGGAAAATGTAATAAATAAATTTTATATGCAAATAAGTGAGAAGATGCAACACAAATGGTCAAAAAGCCAAATTTTTGTAAAGCTCATGGCTCATGTGCAAAAAGATGTACCCATGGGTATGAGAAAGGCAAAAATTCAAATTTGTAATGCCTAAAGGGTTATGTGTAAAGTTGTAAACCTATATAAAGCAAGCATGTGAAGAAATCAATTACAATTTTCATTCTCTTAATATTTTTAGAGTTTTGAATCTCCATCTCAAGAGAGGTGATTTTTTTTCACCTCTCACTTCATCTTCAACATTTGGAAACTCATAAAAAGAGTTTCCTTTCTCTGAAAAAAACCAAAAAAAACTATACCAATATCCAAATCAAGAAAAAAGGCATAGCTTTTCTTCATCAAATCTAAGGATAAGAAAAGAAGAAGAGTTTTTGGGGGCTTTCACCCCAAGCAAGCACTGTGGATGAAGAACCATGGTAAAATCCATCGATTTCACCTCAAAACATCCAAAATTGATGGCTTTGGACAAAAGTTCAAAGTTTTCTCCCGTGGAACCTCCTCACCGCCGAATCTCTTATGAGATCCGAAGGAACATGAATCAAAATCCCATGTTTCTTGTAAAACCAAAGAAAAAAAGAACAAACACGAGGTATCCCGTGTTCAGTCTCGGGATCCACAAAAGGGATCCCTTTTGTAACGACCGTATTTTCTAATACCCAATAAAAAGCCTTTATTTAGTACCAAGTATTTATTTGCGTATTTATTTGATGGAAAAATATTTTATCTTAATGATTTTATTTTCAAAAGTGATGTGAATAATTTTTAAAGCATTTAAATATAATTAAAGGAATTTTCTAAAACCTATTTATATTTTTATGGACTTAAAATGTTTTAATTAATGCCTTAAATGATTTGCATATTTTTATTATAAATTAAAACAATTATTTAGTAATTAAAATATTTTCAAGGATAAAATAAATTTTTAAATAATTATAATAACTAATTGATATCTTAGATATGTGAATATTATTTAGTTTTAGGAAAAATTATTTTTAAACTGAAGATAACAATAAAATATATTTTCTGGAATTTTTCTCATATTTTCCTCTTATTTTTCAATATTTTAAACAAATTTTTAAAAACAAATTCGATTTTTTTAAAAAACGGTTTTAGTTTTAAAAATTTAAAAGAAAAATAAAAAAATATATATAAAGGGAATTTAACCTGGACCGTTGGATGAGAGATCCAACGGCCCAGAACGGCTAGCGACGCCTACGAGGTGGGGGACCACGCGAAAATGCGTGATCCCTCACGCGGCCATGTGGCTATGCGGGCGGCGGCACGTAGGCCGTTGGATTTAGATCCGACGGCCACGATTTAAAGCGGCGGAGGCAAATCATCAGGTGATGATTGAGAATAATTGGGATGCGAATTTTGGGGGATTTGACTAGATTTTTTTGGATTTTATTATTGGGAGAAAGACCCTATAAATAGATACCTTCAAACTCTATTTTCTTATAATACAAAACTCCGAAAATTCTGGAAAAAAATACCCAGACCTTATCGATGATGCCGACGCTGTGGTTCCACCCAATCATCGAGAAAAAAATCCGAGTGTGGAGTTATTGAGATCGTAGTACAAGTCTACACTTTCGACCCATCGACATCCAACTCAAATCAAAGGTAAGATCCGCCTCTCACCACTTGTCTGTCACCTTCTTTCCTTTAGTGGTCTTAGTTTCATGTTCTAATCTTTAATCTTATTTTAAAATGATGTTAAAAATAATTCGGTATGCCTTTTGTGATACCTCATAATTATAGTTTTGTCACATGCTTGAAATGGAATAATTAAATTATCCTTATATGCGTAAATATTGCACCATCGTCCTACATGAAAAATGATATGCTTGATATTATAACCCACGGGGTATCAATCCACCCGTTATGTACACACACTTATCTATGATACTGATAAGATCCCAAAATAGATTACTTCCACAAAATACCCTGTTCCCCTCCGAACGGCGGCCGAGACGTTAGGACGTCTCGCCTGAGATTCGGGGCAGATGCTATGTGGTTTTATCCGTCCACCTCTCCGAAAATGCCAAGTTAATTTATGGCACTGTGTATCGGAGGTTTAGACGGATGCGACCGATGTAGCAGACTTCGTCAGATTCCCCCTCGCTTGAGGGGTTTTTGATTGTGGGGACGCTCTTCCCTGCAGGCGCAAGCCCCTGCAGTTAATCACGCTACCGCTTCGCGGTAACAACTTTCTCCTTCTCCAGAATTTCACTTCGTGTCGTGGGTGTTTGTTTTGTTTGTGATTGCCCGTGGATTGTATACGGAGACCAATTTATGTCGTCGCCCGTAGGACGTGGATTAGTCCAAATCCGTGTTTTCTTGGATTTGGGTTTAGGCTTTTGGTTTGAGGATGCGTTAGCCATGTTTGAGGCTAAGATCAACTCAAACGTTTGTTAAGGATACGTTAGTCTAATTTGAGACTAAGATCAACTTAACAGGATCGTTTAGATCCGACAAAAGAGCAATTGGCTCTATTGTTCCAGTTTAGGGACATAGTGGTCCATTGTATGTATGGTCGTCGGGACCCGTCACTCCTCTGACGACGTTGAAGGATTACAACGACAAATGTCAGAGGAGTTCAGAGATGTACCCTTGAGCCAAAGTTGATTGGGGGAATTTATAGTCCAATTTGGGACTAAAGTCTGTTTGAAGGTTTAAGGATGCGTTAGCCATATTTGAGGCTAAGATCAACTTAAACGGTTGTTAAGGATACGTTAGTCCAATTTGGGACTAAGATCGACTTAACGGGATCGTTTAGATCCGACAAAAGAGCATTTGGGCTCTATTGTGCCAGTTTAGGGACGTAGTGGTCCAACATTCCCATTTTAGGGGGCGGATATTGGTTTAAGGACGCATAAGTCCATGAGTTTAAGGACCCCACAGTCCGTATTAATGTGTGATTGTCAGGACCCGTCACCTCTCTGACGACGTTGAAGGATTACAACGACAAATATCAGAGGAGTTCAGAGATGTACCCTTGAACCAAAGTTGGTTGAGAGATCTATAGTCCAATTTGGGACTAAAGTTTGTTTGAAGGTTTGATTTAAGGACACGTTAGCCATATTTGAGGCTAAGATGAACTTAATCGTTTGTTAAGGATACGTTAGTCCAATTTGAAACTAAGATCAACTTAACGGGATCGTTTAGATCCGACAAAAGAGCGTTTGGGCTCTATTGTTCCAGTTTAGGGACATGGTGGTCCAATACCAGTTTAAGGACATAGTGGTCCACCATTAGTTTAAGGACGTTTCGGTCCGATATTAGTTTAAGGACGTTTCGATCCACGAGTTTAAGGACCCCGCAGTCCATATTAATGTGTGGTCGTTGGGACCCGTCACCTTTCTGACGTCGTTAAAGGATTACAACGACAGGTGTCAGAGGAGTTCGGAGATGTACCCTCGAACCGGTAGTAAATTGATTTAAGAGAGCAATCTTGCTCAGTCAATTTAATTTAAGGACTTACGGCCAAAATTGGGCTAAGTCCAGTTGAAAATGTTCAATATTTTATTTGGTTTTGCATTGCATTTCTTTTTTATTTTTATTTAGGCTTTGCCCAGAAAGGATGCAGAGCATCAATTTGTTTTGGGCTCTGTTCTTTTAGGAATGATGCAAGGCATCAATTTTATTTGGGCTCTGCCCTTGTATAAAGGATGCAAAGCATCAATTTATTTGGGCTCTGCCCATTTATTGCCTTGCAATTTATTTAGGCCTGTTAGGTCTTTTTGACTTGGGCCTGGCCCTTTAAGTAATGCACCGCGTTTGTGCAAAGCATTAAGAATCTTTTTAGATTCAAAACAGAAGTGCAAAGCACTTTTTGATCCTTTGATCTAAACAAGTTTTTCCTTGTTTCAGAGAACCAAATGTTCATAACAAGTGCAAGGCACTATTTTTATTTTTATTTATTTATTTATTTATTTATTGAAGATCAACGATCTTGTTCTTAGATCACTGATCTGTTCATAAGAGAATTTTCTCTTCTTTCAAAGGTTTTTACCTTTTTTATTCTTGAGGAGTTCTTCAGAGTCCTCTTTCTCTCTTTTTTTTTTTAGAAAATGTTGATGCCTTTGAATTGAGGTCTGGGGTCCCTTTTATAGTGCCCATAAATTAGTTAAATTTGTTAAAAAGATCTTTCTCTGAGTGATTTGGGGAATTTTCCCCACCGTTGGATCTTTGATCCAAAGGTCTCTGTTTTACAGAAGGAAATCTTCTTGTTTTTAACAAGAACAGAAAAGATTTATTCTGTTTTGCGCAACTCCCTTAGCGCGTGACACGTGTCGCGCAGCTGCGCTTGCGCAGCTGCGCAGACACGCTTGCGCAGCTGCGCTTGAGCAGACACGTATCGCGCAGCACAGTGCTTGCGCAGCTGCGCTTGCGCACCTGCGCAGACACGTGTCGCGCGGCGCAGCGCTCGCGCAGACACGTGTCACGCGGCGCTGCGGTTGCGCAGCTGCGCTTGCGCGTGTCGCGCAGACACGTGTCGCGCAGCGCAGCGTTTGCACAACTGCGCAGACACGTGTCGCGCAGCGTTTGCGCGACTGAAAGTTGTTCCTTTTACTTTTATTTTTTAAAAGAGCCCTGCTCTGATTGGACGCATCGCCTTGGGCGTTGCGCTGTCGTATCAACTTCTGACACATGGCGCGTTGCGCGCAGCGCAAAAGATCTGAAGCGTTGCTTCATTTATTTCAATTTTAATTTTCAATACAGAGCTTTGCTCTGATTAGGGGAAGATGAAGCGTTGCTTCATCTTCCGCCTTGGAATTTGAACAGAGCTTTGCTCTGATTGGGGTAAACAAATGCCCCCCTACCGTTGCGCTTACGTGGCCTCCAAACGCAAGCGCAACGGTGGCAGAATCCCAACCGTCGCGGCAGCTTTTGGAAGTTGAAAGGGCACTTGGTGCCTATAAATAGGACATTTGGTCCTTCACAGATGATCATCATCTCCAAAAAATTTATTTTCAGAACCTCAGAGCCCTGCTCTTGTTTTCAAGAACTCTTAGATTTTCTTTAAAAGGAACTATTTAGGTAAGAATTAGTCTTGAATTAAATCAATTTTATTTAATTGAGCTTTGCTCTTATAGATCTTTGATCTAAAGAAACCCTTTTGGGGTTTTCACCAATAGAGCCTTGCTCTGTTTCAAGGTTTCTTGACCTATGAACAGAACCTTGCATCTTTGTCAAAACATAGATCTCTTTGATCTAAAAATGATGAACTTTTAAGAGTTTGAATATGAATAATGAAAATTAAAAATGGAGTTTTGTATTTTAATGGACTAGATCATCTTTTAATAATAGTGACCTCAGAATCTTGGGGGACTTCTTTAAATTTCCCTTATTAGGATTTTGATAGTCACTCCTGTTCGTAGAGCATTGCTCTCGAGGAGTTTAACCATCTGTGCTCGTTTTTTAACAAGAATTCGCTTAATCAGTCAGTCTGCTAATTCTGTTGATCTTCTTTCACAGGAATAATGGACGCCCATATGTATGCTCTTAATGAGATCATCTCTTACGGGGACATCCGCCGACTTGGCCGCTCTTAGAATCGAGAGTTCACAAACGCGGAGTGTGCTAAAATTATGAGCCGCTTCGACGCATACAATGGTCCACTGCTCCCCCGGCGTTCCTCCCTCCTTAAGCTTATCGTGGGAGCCATCTGGGAAGCGCTTCCCCTATTCTGTTCCGGCGTGCCGCTTAGGGCGTTGGATGCCGCTGAGGACAAGGTGCACTCGGTGTACCTATTGAACTTTATCTCGAAGAGACGGCGAGACAGTCTTATCGATCTCTTGCACGAGGTATTTCAACAGTCTGCCATACTCGCTGCTTATCGGAGGGCGGAAGACATCAGGGGGGACCCTGACGCTTGTGCTCGCGAAAGAAAGCACACTAGGATGGTCCGCGAGGCCTGGAAAGTCATAGATAGAGTCGCTTTTGAATTCCTCAATCCATGCCCTAGATCCGAGGTTATTCCATTGTAACTTTCGTTTATTGCTTTTATGATTGTAAGAACTTCGGGCAATATTAATAAAAATTTTGTTTTTCCTCGCCTGTCTTATCTTTTGTTCTGAGTCTTTTGCCCATGCATGAATGAATGTGTTTTGAATGCTTGATCAAATGTAAATCGGATGCTCTTTCTGTTGCTTTTCTTCTTTCTCAGCATGTCGTCACAATTAGCAGGTAATAGAGTAAGCTTCTTGATTTCTTCACGAGATAGCGAGGGCTTAGGCCACAGGTTCAGATCTGCTGCCTAAGACTTTTCAACTCTATGAGCCGTGAGGGTCTCATAGAGACTTTTCTCCCTACGGATCGAGAGGGTCTCGTAGGTGGGTTTTTCTCCTTAGGAATCGTGAAGATTCTTAAGTGTGGTTTTCTCTTGTAAGTCGTAAGGATCCTACAAGAGAATTTTTCCCTCTTACGAGTCGAGAGGACTTGTAAGCGGTTGTTTCCCTCCTTGTCGAAGTTCGATGTTCGAGAGTGAGACCCGTGGATGGTATGCAAGAGACCGTCTTGGGCCAACTTGCAGGGTCCCAGTGCTTAGGAAACAAGCTTCTTTTATGCCCACCGCCTAAGGCTTTATCTCACGAGTCGAGCCGCCTCAACAATTTTTTCCGCAAGTCGAGACGAATCGAGCGTTTCTCACAAGAACATCTTAACGTCGCATTTAACCTCTGCTCTTTACAACATAAGCCCGTTAAGGTTGGTGGTACTTAGGGTTTTGGCCATCGTACCGTCGCATAAGCTGATATAGTCCTCGATAGGCAATCGTGCTGTTCGAGTAGCCCTGCGACTGCCGTGTCTCTGATCCCTTCGGGGGCTAGACAAGACGTCTTCAAGCAATCCTCCTTGGCAGTTTGACCGTCGGAAGAGCAAGCGTTAGGAATTTGCCATGTCGCTTTTTACTTGAGGTTAGGCTTATTTTGGTGAGCCCCGATGAGTCATAACCACTCCGCGCTGGTGTGGGGATGATCTCCGATAGTCTTTCGGGCTTTATATGAGTTTCCGTCAAGACCCTGAAGCTAGGAATTTGGCCTTTACTTCGTTTGCTGGCATTGCGTCTGCTGTATCGAGACGAATGTTGCGGTAGGAACTAGGGATTTTGCCGTGGCTCCGTTTGTTTGATGACGTTGCGTCTGCTGTGTCGAGACGAACGTTGGGGTGACATCTCGTCTGCTGTATCGAGACGGACGTCGAGGTTGTCTCTAGGTTGCTGGTGAACCGCCGAGGTTTGGAACTAGGGATTTTTCCGTGGCTCCATTCGTTTAATGACGTTGGGCCTGCTGTGTCGAGACGAACATTGGGGTGACATCTCGTCTACTATATCGAGACGGACGTCGAGGTTGTCTCTAGGTTGCTGGTGAACCGTCGAGGTTTGGAACTAGGGATTTTGCCGTGGCTCCATTCGTTTAATGACGTTGCGTATGCTGTGTCGAGACGAACATTGGGGTGACATCTCGTCTGCTGTATTGAAACGGACGTCGAGGTGGTGACCATTCTGTGCTGGTGCGAGATGATCTCCGATTGTCTTTCCGGTTTTATATGAGTTATCGTCAAGACGTCGAAGCTAGGAATGTAGCCTTCACTTCGTTTGCTTTGGTGTGTCTAAATCCTGTTGGAGGACGAACGCCGGGGTTAACATTTCGTCTGCTGTATCGAGACGAACGTCAAGGTGGTGACCACTCTGTGCTGGTGCGAGATGATCTCCGATTGTCTTTCCGGTTTTATGTGAGTTACCGTAAAGACGTTGAAGCTAGGAATGTGGCCTTCGCTTCGTTTGCTTTGTCACGTCCGAATCCCTGCTGGAGGAAGAACGCTGGGGTGACAACTCGTCTGTTGTATCGAAACGAACGTCGAGGAGGTGACCACTCCATGTGAGATGATCTCCGGTGGTCTTTCAGGCTTTATATGACTTGCCGTTAAGACCTTGAAGCTAGGAATTTGGCCTTCGCTTCATTTGCTCACACTGCGTCTGGTGTATTGAAATGAATGCTGAGGTGGAGCTAGGATTTTGCCGTCACTCCGCTTGGTTTCGACCATGGGGTCTTTTGTTAACTTTGCATGTACACCATGCTGGACTGTGAAGGAACGCCGTTGTTGACATTGCGTCTGCTGTAACGAGACGAATGCTAAGGTGGAGTTGGGATTTTGCCGTTACTCCGCTTTGTTTCGACCGTGAGGTCTTTGTTGACGTTGCATCTGCCTCCAGCTGGACTGCGGAGGAACGCTGTTGTTGACATTGCGTCTACTGTATCGAGACGAATGCTAAGGTGAAGCTGGGATTTTGCCATCGCTCCGCTTGATGGTGTAATATCTGTGTCCTGCTGGAATGAGGAGGCACACCGTTGTTGGTCTCCAGGCTGCAGATGTGGCCATTGAGATTTGGAACTAGAGGCTTTTCCATGGTTCCGTTTCGTTGCGATTCTGAGGTCGGTTGTTGACGTCATGTCTGCATCTAGTTGGAGTGAAGAGAAACGCCGTTGGTGATCTCTAAGTTGTCGATGTTGACGTCGAGACCCTGAAGCTCGGGATCTTCGATTGCTTCATTTGTTGACATCGTGTCTGTAATATTGCGACAAATGTCGAGATTGTCTCTAGGTTGTCTATGAACCGTCGAGATTTGGCTTCGCTTTCTGATGGAGCCTGTTGGGAAGGTATGGTTCCCTCTTTATCTGCGCCCCCTGGATTGTATACAGGAATCGATGTGATCTAACATGTAGGGCAAAAAATTTCATTCTTTTATTTTTTTTATTCTTTCCGCGATGCTCTATCATTTCAGCTTTTTATATCGCGAAAATCGCGATTGCCCAATCATTTCGGCTATTTTTCGCGGTGCCCAATCATTTCGGCTATTTTTTCTTTTTACTCGCTGCTTTTTATTGCGAGTTGCCTAATCATTTTGGCTATTTATTTTATTTTTACTCGCTGTTTTTTTATTGCGAGTTGCCCAATCATTTCGGCCATTTCGTGTGCCCAATTGTTTCGGCCGTTTATTTTGTTTTTACTCGCTGCTTTTTATTGCGAGTTGCCCAATCATTTCGGCTGTTTATTTTATTTTTACTCGCTGTTTTTTATTGCGAGTTGCCCCATCATTTCGGCTATTTAATATGCATTTTCAGCTCACTGATTTTTATCGCGAGCGTAGAACTTGGAATCTGGTGCCAATCTCAGCATCAGCATCGCTACAACCGGAATATTGCGAGGAGCGAATCATCATCTGCCATGAAAGGACTTGGAATTTGATACCGATTGAGGCATCAGTATCGCTATAACTGGGATATTGCCAGGAGCGAATCATCATCTGCCTCCGTCGATGTCGAACGAAGGTGGCTTAGCGAACAGGGTTAAGGTCCTGTTGACTAAGGCTTTTGACTTCATGAGCCGTAAGGGTTTCACAAAGGTATTTCTCCCTACAAGTCGTGAGGATCTTGTAGGTGTATTTTCTCCTTAGGAGTCGTGAGGATTCCTAAGTGTATGTTCCTCAGTAAGTCGTAAGGATCCTACAAGAGGGTTTTCTCCTTGTAAATCGAGAGGACTTACAAGTGTTGTTTGCTGTACGAGCATATCCCTAGTCACGGATGGGACTTGGTTAGGGAACTGTTTATTCGCGCCCGTGGATTGTATACAAGGGCCAATATAGGACCACTTGTAGGGCAATGTCGAAAGTTGTGGGGGTTGCTTAAGCACAGGTTTAGGCCTCTGTAACTTAAGACTTTCAAATCTCACGAGCCGTGAGGGTCCCATAAGAGCATTCTCCTTACGAGTCGTGAGGATCTCGCAAGTGTATTTTCTCCTTAGGAATCGTGGGAATTCCTAAGTATGTTGTTCCCTTGTGAGTCGTAAGGATCTCACGCGGGTGGTTTCTTCTTATAGGGTCGAGAGGACCCTATAAGTGTTTCTTAACGAGGTTGCGCCCTTTCGGGTTTTCATAAACACTCGCCGGTAGTCCTGTTGTTTTTACTCACGGAGCCCTCTCGGGTTTTCATCCGTGCCCGTTTTGCTTATGGACATACCGTTTTTTTTTCTTTTATTCTTTTTATTTTCTTCTTCTTCTTTTTTTTTACGAGGTCGCGCCCTTTCGGGTTTTCACGAACACTCGCCGGTAGTCCTGCTGTTTTTACTCACGGAGCCCTTTCGGGTTTTCATCCGTGTCCTTTTTGCTTATGGACATACCGTTTTTTTATCTCGTCAGCCTAAGGATGCTGCGGTATTAGTTTAAAGACGTTTCGGTCTGCTATTAGTTTAAGGACGTCTCGGTCCGCTATTAGTTTAAGGACATTTCGGTCCAGGGTCGCCGTAGTTTAGGCGAATATCTAGTTTATTGACTTTTCGGTCTATGAGTCCTTCTCCATGAATGAACATGATGCCCCCGGCGTATCCATCTTGTTCGGAGCGTGCGGTTGTGGCGGACTCACCTTCCAGTTCTCAGACAGCGCAAACTTGCCCTGTTGGTATTGGTCTTCAACCCAGTTTTTGAAGACGTAGCAGTCTTCGATCAGGTGACCTACTGTTTGGTGGTAAGGGCAATAATTAGGATTATTAACATCGCCTGGCCGCAACGGACGTTTTGGACCCGGCAGATTGATGAGTCTGTCGCACACTGCCAGCTCGAACAGTCCCCTTGTTTTATCTTGCGGAAACGAGTAAGGATGTTTCAACTTTTCCTGGAGGGGTTGCCGCTTGTTGCTTTGGCAAGCAACCGGTCTAGGGTCACCTGATTGTTTTTGAGCGCTGGCGACGAGGGCCTTTTTTCCTTTTCTTTTATCCTTTTTGTTCGCTCCGTTGTTTGCGGGGTCGGGATTTTTTCCGAGTAGCATGCGATTGCATGGCTGAACGTTCTCGCAGCTTCTCAATTCCTTTATTTTTGAAATAGATTCCCCGAGGGAAGAGTTGGGGATAACTTCTTCGTCAGAGTTGCTTCCAAAGGTGATAATTTGCGATGCCTTAGAGTCGGCTATATGGCAATCGTCGGCGACTCTTTTGCGCTCATATATCGCATTTTTCCGATGTCCACAAGCTTCACACTTTGTCCCGTCGAAGTGTTGCTTTTGAGCGACATACCCTTGCCACCAACAGTTAAAAGATTCGCAGTCTTCGGTAGGATGTATGATCTTCTGATGATATAAACAGAAGTTATGGTGCATCTCTGCCTCAGCGAGAGTATTTTCTTCAGAGGGCGGTAGCTTCATTCCTACTGACAGAGCTTTGGCGAACCTTTTCCTCGCCTTGAATTTGTTTTTATCCGCAGTGGATGGCTTTTGATTTGACGGGAATACCTTGACTTTTTCCAGTATGGCCATTTCACGCTCTTGATTGGCTTTTGCTTTCAAACGAATTTCATTTAGGAAGACATCGATCAACTCGTCTGATGGCTGTAGAATCTCTGGCTCAGGGTTCGCCATTGATTTCTCAGCGCAAGGAGCCTCCTCATCATCCGTCAGTGAATGAGAAATCACATGACAAGTCGCTACTTAGTCTTCGGATTCATCCGATAAGTTTTCTCCATCGTTTTCATCCTTGACGAAAGAACAAGTTGCCCCCGGCGTGTCCGTTTTCTTTGGAGAGTGTGGCTGTGGTGGGTTTACCTTCCAGTTTTCCGACAGCGCGAACTTGCCTTGTAAGTACTGATCTTCGATCCATCCCTTAAAGACGAAACAATCCTCAATCGGGTGACTTACCGTTTGGTGGTAAGGGCAATAATTGGGATTATTAAGATCGCCTGGCTGTGACAGATGCTTTGGACTCGGCAGATTAATGAGTCTGTTGCGCACGGCCAGCTCGAACAGTCTTCTCGTTTTATTCTGAGGAAACGAGTAAGGACGTCCTAGCCTCTCTTCGAGGGATGGGCGTAGACGCACGTTGTTTTGGCGAACGACCGGCTTTGAGTTGCTCGACTGTTGTTGAGCATTGGCGACGACGATCGCTTTCCCTTTTCCTTTCTCATCTCGGGGATTTGATTTTGGAGGAGACGGTCTATGGCCTATCTGGTCCATTTGGGCTAATTTGTCAATCAAGGCCTGGAAGGTGGTCGGCTTGAAGAACATCATGAATTGTGAGATGGTCGCCTGCGGATCGAGAGTGCCCACAAACATGCCTACCGCAGGTGCCTCTTCTATGCGTTGTTCGCATTTCGACCATAGGTTCCGCCATCGTGTTGCGTATTGAACCCACGTTTCGCTTGGCCTTATCCTGGCATTTATTAGTGCTGTTATCGGGGTGCGTTCACTAGCACTCACGAATCTTTGTGTAAACAGCAGTTCCATCTCTGCAAATGTTTTGACAGAGTCGTTAGGTAGCTCCGAATACCATTCAAAGGCTGTTTCTGCTAAGCTGCCGACGAATTGACGTAGCAACAATTTGTCATCGCCTCCAGTATTGCCGCATAAGGCCCTGAATTGAGCGACATGCTGATGCGGATTCCCTGTCCCTTTATATACGTGGAATTTAGGGATCGTATATCCTGGCGGGTAACTGATTTGGTCATACCAGCTCGGATACGGTCGTCCGGTTCTAACAATTTGCCCAGCCGCTTCATTCGCCTGATGAACCCGGATCTGCTGAGCTATATATTCGTCTAGGTCAACTTTGGAGATTGCCTCCTCCTTGGCTGTTGACAGAGCCGGCGGAGGATTTGACGTTTCTCCCCTGTTGTCTTCAAGGACGGTCGGAGGATCTTCAGCAGGAGGGTCCGGCTATAATATCATCCCTACCATATCTTGGAAGAGGAGCGCCATCTGTTTTATGTTAGCCGCTTGCTCTGCAGCTTCTTTGTCCCTCTTTTCGAGGAATCTGCGTAAAAAGTCAGCGTCGATTTCTTGTTCTTGACGCTCATCCGAAGACGTTTCAGAGCTTTCTTTTGGCTCAGTGAGTGCAGCCATTGTAGTCATCATTTCCTGAAGCTTTTGTTGTTGCTCCTGGGCTTTCGTCACGGATCGGGTGAGCGGTCGGTGGCCCGTAGAAGTGCGGCTTTCCTCCTTTCCAGAAGCCATATAAACAGTGTGCACCACCATGCCCCCAGACTTGGGGCATTTGTGTTCGGTGTCTTTGCGATTTGCCGAAGACACAGGGGCTTTTTGCGGCCTCCTTTTTTGAGTGATTGGAGTTAAGGGAGCCGTTGTAGTGGGCACCCAAGTAGCTTTTGCTTTTTGTGGTTTGACAGAGTAATCCTTCCCCTGCCGAACCTTCATCTTTTTCTGTCGTCGGAGGCAGTCTTGATCGATCACCGACTCTTGGACCTGTCGCCAGACTTTGTAAATTTTAGAGGACAGCCGTTGAGGGGGCTGCTCTAGCTTCTTCTCTGGAATATTCTTCACAGATGAAGGAGTTCGCTTTAGCACCGCAGTAGGAGAGTTTCTGCGCACCGAGTTCAGCAACTCAAAGCTGTTCCTGGTTGGAACAGCAGTATCGATCCCCACCATTAGAGTTGGAGGAGTAAGTCCAGAGGGGGAGTTGCCCCCAGCCTTCCTCACTCGGTGCCAGTAGCGACGTCGGGCATGTCGTGCTGATGGAGTTGTTTCAGCTATAGGGGTGACCTCCTCATGCCCCTTGTGTTGGTCAGAATATACTGGTACCATCTTTTTAAAGAACGACGTCCGTTGAACGGGGACGGCCAACTTGTCAGAAGCAGACTTCTGAACATGGGAAGCAACCTTGGTGATTTTGCCAGGAACGGGAGTTGGAATGGCTATCCGCTTCGGGATAACGCCTTCTGGTATGGCAGGCTTCTTCATGAGCCTGTTAGAGCTCTGGCCTAGTCTGTTAAAAACTGAAGCAATGGAGTTGGACGACCTGTTGAGTGGGGTCGCGGCAGTGGCAAGTCGATCGAAGACCGACTTCTTTGGAGCTTCTTGCAATGTCATTGTGGCATTGAAGCTCAATGGTGGGAGCATGGTCCCGAAGAATAATCCAGTGGTGGCTTGAGTTACCTGCTCCACTGGTATCTTGAAAAGAGAGGCCGCTCGGGGCCCATAAGTCACTCCTCTGGACGGGATGGAGCGAGAGTTGCAGTTGCAGGTAGTGCAGTTTGAAACCATTGATCTTCTGTTTTCTGCACGGAGCAAGACACCAAATCTTAGTACCTCGAATCCATAGGCAACCACAGCAAACCGCGATTCGTTCGCGAACACGACATACGAAGTGTGGAGTGGAAAGAGGAAAAGGTCCCACCGGGCGTGCCTGAATCTGTTCCCCTCCGAACGGCGGCCGAGACGTTAGGACGTCTCGCCCGAGATTCCGGGCAGATGCTATGTGGTTTTATCCGTCCACCTCTCCGAAAATGCCAAGTTGATTTATGGCACTGTGTATCGGAGGTTTAGACGGATGCGACCGATGTAGCAGACTTCGTCAGATTCCCCCTCGCTTGAGGGGTTTTTGATTGTGGGGACGCTCTTCCCTGCAGGCGCAAGCCCCCGCAGTTAATTACGCTACCGCTTCGCGGTAACAACTTTCTCCTTCTCCAGAATTTCACTTCGTGTCGTGGGTGTTTGTTTTGTTTGTGATTGCCCGTGGATTGTATACGGAGACCAATTTATGTCGTCGCCCGTAGGACGTGGATTAGTCCAAATCCGTGTTTTCTTGGATTTGGGTTTAGGCTTTTGGTTTGAGGATGCGTTAGCCATGTTTGAGGCTAAGATCAACTCAAACGTTTGTTAAGGATACGTTAGTCTAATTTGAGACTAAGATCAACTTAACAGGATCGTTTAGATCCGACAAAAGAGCAATTGGCTCTATTGTTCCAGTTTAGGGACATAGTGGTCCATTGTATGTATGGTCGTCGGGACCCGTCACCCCTCTGACGACGTTGAAGGATTACAACGACAAATGTCAGAGGAGTTCAGAGATGCACCCTTGAGCCAAAGTTGATTGGGGGAATTTATAGTCCAATTTGGGACTAAAGTCTGTTTGAAGGTTTAAGGATGCGTTAGCCATATTTGAGGCTAAGATCAACTTAAACGGTTGTTAAGGATACGTTAGTCCAGTTTGGGACTAAGATCGACTTAACGGGATCGTTTAGATCCGACAAAAGAGCATTTGGGCTCTATTGTGCCAGTTTAGGGACGTAGTGGTCCAACATTCCCATTTTGGGGGGCGGATATTGGTTTAAGGACGCATAAGTCCATGAGTTTAAGGACCCCACAGTCCGTATTAATGTGTGATTGTCATGACCCGTCACCTCTCTGACGACGTTGAAGGATTACAACGACAAATATCAGAGGAGTTCAGAGATGTACCCTTGAACCAAAGTTGGTTGAGAGATCTATAGTCCAATTTGGGACTAAAGTTTGTTTGAAGATTTGATTTAAGGACATGTTAGCCATATTTGAGTCTAAGATGAACTTAATCGTTTGTTAAGGATACGTTAGTCCAATTTGAAACTAAGATCAACTTAACGGGATCGTTTAGATCCGACAAAAGAGCGTTTGGGCTCTATTGTTCCAGTTTAGGGACATGGTGGTCCAATACCAGTTTAAGGACATAGTGGTCCACCGTTAGTTTAAGGACGTTTCGGTCCAATATTAGTTTAAGAACGTTTCGATCCGATATTAGTTTAAGGACGTTTCGGTCCACGAGTTTAAGGACCCCGCAGTCCATATTAATGTGTGGTCGTTGGGACCCGTCACCTCTCTGACGTCGTTGAAGGATTACAACGACAGGTGTCAGAGGAGTTCGGAGATGTACCCTCGAACCGGTAGTAAATTGATTTAAGAGAGCAATCTTGCTCAGTCAATTTAATTTAAGGACTTACGGCCAAAATTGGGCTAAGTCCAGTTGAAAATGTTCAACATTTTATTTGCTTTTGCATTGCATTTCTTTTTTATTTTTATTTAGGCTTTGCCCAGAAAGGATGCAGAGCATCAATTTGTTTTGGGCTCTGTTCTTTTAGGAATGATGCAAGGCATCAATTTTATTTGGGCTCTGCCCTTGTATAAAGGATGCAAAGCATCAATTTATTTGGGCTCTGCCCATTTATTGTCTTGCAATTTATTTAGGCCTGTTAGGTCTTTTTGACTTGGGCCTGGCCCTTTAAATAATGCACCGCGTTTGTGCAAAGCACTAAGAATCTTTTTAGATTCAAAACAGAAGTGCAAAGCACTTTTTGATCCTTTGATCTAAACAAGTTTTTCCTTGTTTCAGAGAACCAAAGGTTCATAACAAGTGCAAGGCACTATTTTTATTTTTATTTATTTATTTATTTATTTATTGAAGATCAACGATCTTGTTCTTAGATCACTGATCTGTTCATAAGAGAATTTTCTCTTCTTTCAAAGGTTTTTACCTTCTTTATTCTTGAGGAGTTCTTCAGAGTCATCTCTCTCTTTTTTTTTTAGAAAATGTTGATGCCTTTGAATTGAGGTCTGGGGTCCCTTTTATAGTGCCCATAAATTAGTTAAATTTGTTAAAAAGATCTTTCTCCGAGTGATTTGGGGAATTTTCCCCACCGTTGGATCTTTGATCCAAAGGTCTCTGTTTTACAGAAGGAAATCTTCTTGTTTTTAACAAGAACAGAAAAGATTTATTCTGTTTTGCGCAACTCCCTTAGCGTGTGACACGTGTCGCGCAGCGCAGCGCCTGCGCAGACACGTGTTGCACAGTGCAGCGCTTGCGCACCTGCGCAGACACGTGTCGCGCGGCGCAGCGCTTGCGCAGCTGCGCTTACGCAACTGCGCAGACACGTGTCGCGCTGCGCAGCGTTTGCACAACTGCGCAGACACGTATCGCGCAGCGCAACGCTTGCGCAACTGAAAGTTGTTCCTTTTACTTTTATTTTTTAAAAGAGCCCTGCTCTGATTGGACGCACCGCCTTGGGCGTTGCGCTGTCGTATCAACTTCTGACACATGGCGCGTTGCGCGCAGCGCAAAGGATCTGAAGCGTTGCTTCATTTATTTCAATTTTAATTTTCAATACAGAGCTTTGCTCTGATTGGGGGAAGATGAAGCGTTGCTTCATCTTCCGCCTTGGAATTTGAACAGAGCTTTGCTCTGATTGGGGTAAACATATCCTCATTTCCTTAAAATGTTGTATCTGATTAAAATGCCATATGATATAAGACGGTTTGGATAAAATACTTTAGTCACACTAAAACAATACATTTCTTGCACTCTTATCCACTAATTACTTTAGTTTTATTAAAATCCCTTATCTTGGAAAGGGGGAAATACCAATCTAAATAATTATATTATGATTTTCCAACTTAACCCCCTTTCACTTTAGAGAGAATATTTTTATATAAAATTTTCTTAGCCTGTTAAGGTTTAATAAGATACCCTAATAGGGTAGTACTTTACTTAAAACCCCCGTGGCTACTAGACAATCGTCCCTGAAAAAGACACAAATTCTGCCGTCCATGCGCAACGGTTGTCAAAGCGGAGTTGATTTTGTAGAATATCACCTTTAATAAAATACTCTAATTCTATGGGATAATGTTTTACGTAAATAACTCGTGGTTGATAGGCAATCGTCCCTAAAAATGACACAAATCATGTCGCACATGTGCAGCGGTTGCCAACAGGGATGCATTTCTAAAATATTACCCCCAAATAAAAACCATAATTTTATAAAATTATTATTTACAATAAAACATCTTAATATATTCTAAAAGGATACAATTTCATTTAAATACCTTGATCTTTACTAAAAGGTTATTTTTAGCAAAAACCATAACCTTTATAAATGATATTTTCAAAAAGGAATATCTAAAACTTTATTGAAAGACAATTTCAAATAAATACCATAATCTTTCATTAAAAAGATATTTTCATTAAAATACCATGGGTTTTCCAAAATTATAATTACTCTAAAATATCATGATTTTCTTATAAACAATAATTACCATTAAATGCCATGATGTTTTTAACTAAGGGTTCTATAAAATATTATGATATATCTTACAAACTTTAAAAGATAACAAAATAAAATGGGTGGTTGTGAAAGCCCATATTAAATGAGATCAACTATTTGAATACAAGTTTACGACATACATGACACATGATACGGTTAAGGTTAGAATGAGCGAACCTAGGTATGGAATACTTATAAATGAAGATCTCTACAGGCAGGGTGAACAGTCCAATATGTGGATGACTACTAACCCGACATTCGGGCAAATACTAACCCGGTTTTCGGACGAATACTAACCCTACTTTAAGGGCGAATAATCCAATATGTGGATGCCATACAATATGGAAATTCCATGCCTAGATGATATACGCACTAACTCTAATTCGTCAAAACCTGTATACTGAACAACGAGGATGGGTAGTTTGATTAAGTAAGGAGATGCGGAACTCGGATTCCTCTACTACTCGATCATGATCCCGGAAAGTGAAACGGTACATTTCACTTCCCCAGTTGTTGTTCCGTAGCCAAAACGGAATAATCGCGAGTATCCGGACCCTTGTTTAACAAACTAATGCGAACTTTTGCCCAACATATATCTCAAACAATATACTCTTATTCATATATACCTCATTCAACATGCCCTTATTTCCATACACCTCATATCCTCATACATATATACTTCATATCTGTACACACACATCATACCTATATACATATGCTCGTTTTTGTACCTTTACTTCCTTATGAGGCAATCCTACTCGAGTGTAACTCGCTGACGGACATTCCTTTTCTCTTCTCTATCGCTGGAATGTCCGTTAGATGAGAATGAGTATTATGACGAGGATCAAGGTGCGGAGCCTACTGATAAAGATTATGCGGACTTGACGACGGAAGATTAGCTGGTTTTATTTTTGTTTGTTGCCCATATATTCAGGGCTTTTGCTTCTTCTTCGATGTAATTAAACTATTTAGTTTATTTTACTCTTTCTTTTAGGATGTAATAAAGTTTGGTTAATGAAAATAAATGCCTTCCGCTTTTATTATTTTGTTTTAGTACATATCCTGCATGTTATAGATATTCATATGCTTAATATAACTGTATTGAATAGACCACCTTCAATACAGTTAGATTGTGGATCATGCCACGTCACTCTTCACCTTCTTTTGGAAAGCAGGACGTGACACATTTTTTCGGAACCCCCAAAAGGGGAGGTTCCCGCTGTTGGGACCCCTCCTGAAATCCCCCCAGTTTTGGAACACCCCCTAAGAAGAGGTTCTCGCTTTAGGACTCCTCCCGGGGTGCCCCATTTCGGAACCCCTGCCTTAAAGAGGAGGTTCCGATGTCACGACCCGAAAGTGGCACGTGACCGGCACGTAAACCACATGACATCTAAAGACGTCGACGTGGTCCAAGTAAGCCAAAATCCCGGAATCTAAACTCTTTTTGAAAATATTGGAAGTGAGGTTTAAAATACTCATTAGATGGAATCATTTTTAAAATAACCATTTAAGTCTAAATAAGTATGTTTGAAAAACATTCATGACGTTTTAAAATTCAACAGCACCTTCTTTGTAAATTTTGAATAAAACCTGATACAAGCAAAAATATATAAAGCATCCCAACGGGAGATAGCTTCCACGCCCAAACGGCGGAGAAACCAAGCAGATAATATACGACGCACAATGGCGAAGAAAAGAAAAGCGAAATAAGATCAACAATATAAAAAGGTCGACTCCAATGAGTGCAACGCCCACAAACACACAAACTCTAAGTCTCGCTTCTAAGTCTATATACACATTCTAGGTCGATGGAGTTTTATTAGATATAAGAATATATAAATATACAAGTATGGGTACGATACAACAACAGCCTACCTACCAAAGCAATCACCGAAAAGAAGGGTGTGCCGTAATCCGCCGATGATCCGAGCGGTAAAACCTGCAAGAAACTGGGGCACAACAGGGGTGAGTTTCCAACTCAGTGAATAAAAGTACATCATAAGGTAGCACAACGATATCCTAGGTCATAAATATAGTACTGTCATATCCTGTACTGATAAATATATATATATATATATATATATATATATATATATAATATGCATAAGTATCATAAATGCAATATTATACATCATGTGATCCCAAAGTAGAATGTATCATATGCAAATGACCTGTATCTAGGTATAAGCCCAAAGGTAGCCGAAAATATATATGTAAAAGCTCTTCTTTAAAATAGCCGCGGGATACATATGTCATGGCATAAAAGCAGACGTGATAGTATGAAATGTAATAGGTATCTTATTTAAGATATACGTCTTGTTGTTTTAGTAAAGAGCGATAAGAGGTTTACGGTTTAAAAGATGCTTGTGTCATTCTAGACATGTCAAAATAATGAGACAATAGCTCGTTTTAGGAATCCTTTTTATATGTGTTTCCCCCAATCAGAGAGCAAAGGTCTACTCAAAATTTGAAATTTGAAATGAGGCAGCGCCTCATAAGAGCGCTCGCGCCAAGAGCGCCAGCGCTAAGAGTCAAAGGCTCTGAGGCAGCGCTCACGTGCAAAGCACGAGAGCGCTCGCGCTCTTGCAAAGCACGAGAGCGCTCGCGCCAAGAGCGCCAGCGCTAAAGACACTGAGGCAGTGCCTCACGTGCAAAGCATGAGAGCGCCAAGCGCTAGAACTAAATGCTGTCCACCATTGGATCAAAGATCCAACTGAGATGAATAAATCATTAAATTACAGAATTTAATTCTGTTGAGGAAATACTCCTCAAATCTTTCCAAATAAGAAAGATTGTGCTCTGTAAATCAGAGCACCGTTGGATCAAAGATCCAATGGTGATTAAAAATCACCAAGATACAGAATAAGTTCTGTATGGGAAAATACTTTTCCAATCTTGTTAATAACAAGAAAACAATTTTCTGTAAAATAGAAGCTCCTGGATCAAAGATCCAACGGTGAGAAACATTCCCCAAATCAATCAGAAATCTCTTAATGAGAGATTTCCTTAACTGATTCAACAAATCAGCCTCCCCTATATAAAGGCCTCAAGACTTCAAGTCTTGTAGAGAAGAACCCCCCATAAACTTCAAGTTCTCAGAAAAAAAAGAGAAGAGCAAGCTCTAAGAAGAAGAAATTTTCTTCAAGGTAAATAAAAAGAAAAGAGATCATAACATCTCCTCCATATTTGAGAGTTCAACTCTCACATTAAAAAAAGAACTTAGTTCTTTTTCTAGATCACAGATCTATAAGACCAAGTCTTTCACAAAAAACAGAAGAGATCAAAGCATCTCCTCACAAAAAGAAGAACTCGGTTCTTAGATCCATGAGACAAAATCTCTTATAAACCGAGAATTTAATTCTCAGAGCACAGAACTAATCAGAGCAGCCAAAGAAGCGCTTTAGCGCTCCAATTTAAAAGAAGCGCTTTAAGCGCTCCAAGTTTGGCGCTCAGCGCCAAGCGCGCCACGTGCTCCTCGCGTGGACGCTATTTTATAAGAAGCGCCTTAGCGCTCCAATTTAAAAGTAGCGCTTTAGCGCTCCAAGTCTGGCGCTCAGCGCCAAGCGCGCCACGTGCTCCTCACATGAGCGCTATTTTATAAGAAACGCTTTAGCGCTCCAAGTCTCTGTATATAAAGCGCTCTGCGCCATAAAGAGTGTTCAACACTTAATAAAAAACAAAAAGAAAGTGGGTGTCAGTACCCCAATAAATGTTTAGCAGTATGTGCACAGAGAAATGTCTATATCCTAATAAGTGTCTAACACTTTATAAAAAAAGAAGAGAAATGACAGAGACTCGGTGGGCTCAGCCCAAATTGGCCAAACTCATAATCAACTGAGCCCATGCGCTCTTTATTGGACTCAGTCCTAAACAAGATTATCAAATCTTTGATGAATATTCACTGGTTAAAGGATACATCTCTCCACACCTCTGTTACGTGTTGTCATAATTTTTCTACGTCTTCAGAGAGCTGGAGGGTCTCAATAACCAATAACTTTTGGTGCATCCCCAAATTGGCTAAACCAGAACCCCACAGACTATGATGTCTTTAAACCCTACAGACTATGATGTCTTTAAACATGGACTATGATGTCCTTAAACTCCATAGAATATGATGTCCTTAAACTTATGGACCGCAATGTCCCTAAACTAAAACGATAGAGTCCAAATACTCTTTCGTTGGATCTAAATGATCCCAAAATCCTGTTGATTAGATCTTAGTCTAAAATTAGACTAACGTATCCTCAACAAACGTTTGAGTTGACCTTAGTCTAAAACAAGACTAAAGGTCCTTAAACCAACCCAAACCCAAATTTAAGAAAATACGGATTTAGATTAATCCACGCCTTACGGGAGACAACATAAATTAGTCTCCGTATACAATCCACGGGCAACCAAAAATAAAATAAACACACACGATATGAAGTGACCTTGTGGAGCAGGAGAAAGTGGTTACTGCGATATGGTAACGCAATTAACCGTAGGGGCTTGCGCCTGCAGGGAAGAGCGTCCCCACAATCAAAAACCCCTCGCAATGAGGGGGAATCTAACGAAATCTGCTACAACGACCGCATCCGTCTAAACCTCTGATACACGATGTCATAAATCAACTTGGCATCTTCGGAGATGTGGATGGATAAAACCAAATAGCATCTGCCCCCAAATTCAGGTAAGACGTCTGTCTTCCCGGTTTTCGGCAATAAACAGATTCTGGCACGCCCGGTGGGACCTTTTCCTCTTTCCACTCCACACTTCGTGTGTCGTATTCGCGAATGAATCGCAGCTTAATGTGGTTGCCCCTGGATTCGAGATACTAAGATTTGGTGTCTTGCTCCCGTGCAGAGAAAATGGCTTCCAACTGCACCAGCTACAACAACAACTCCCACTCCGTCCTCGCCAGAGGAGTGACCTATAGGCCCCAAGCGGCCTCCATCTTCGCCATGCCAGTGGAACAGGTGACTCAGGCCACCGCTGGACTATTCTTTGGGACATGATCCTACCGGAAAGCTTCAGCGTCCCAATGCCGTCACTGGAAGTTCCGAAGAAGTCGGTCTTTGATCGGCTCACCACTACCGCGGCCCCTCTCAACGGGTCGTCTAATTCCAGTGCCTCGGTCTTTAACAGTCTAGGCCAAAGCTCAAATGGACCCATGAAGAAGCCTGTAATACCCGAAGGGGTTATCCCAAAGCGGATAGCCATTCCGGCTCAAGTAGAGGAAATCGTCAAAGCGGCTTCTCCTGCTAAAGGATCAATCTTTACAAGACTGGCCGCTCCAACTCCCGATTCTGGCAAAGTCACCAAGGCTGCTTCCCCTGCCCAAAAGTCAGTCTTCGACAGGCTGGACGTTCTTTCTCTACGGACGTCAGTCTTCGACAGGCTGGCACCAACAACAGTTTCTTATCAAAGCATGAAGCACGATGAAGCTACCCCGACAACGGAGGTGATCCCGGCCGCACGACATGCTCGACGTCACCACTGGCGCCGAGTGAGGAAAGCTGGGGGAAGTTCCCCTTCTGTACTGACTCCGCCAGCTCCAACGGTGGAAGTCGATGCTGTTGTTCTAACTGGGAACAGTTTTGAGCCGCTTAGGAGGGTGCGCAAGAACTCTCCAACCGCTATACTAAAGAAGACTCTTCCACCTGTAGAGAACGTTACAAAGCCGAAGTCAGAACAGCCTCCTCAGCGGCTGTCCTCCAAAATCCATAGGGTCTGGCGAAGAGTCCAAGACTCTGTAGTTGACCAAAACTACCCCAACGGACAGAAAAAGATGAAGGTTCGGCAAGAGAAGGACTACTCTGTCGTACCACAGAAGGTGTCATCTGCTTGGATGCCTGCTGCAACAGCCCCCTCAACTTCGACCGCCTACAAAAGGAGAGGGCCGGAGAAAATCCCCATGTCTGCGACCAATCTCAAAGGCACTGAATCCAAATGCCCCAAGTCTGGGGGCATGATAGTGCACACCATTTACATGGCGTCCGGAAAAGAGGATAGCCGTATCTCCACAGGCCATCAACCACTTACACGGTCTGTGACAAAGGCTCAGGAACAACAACATCAGAAGCTCCAAGAGATGCTAACGAAGATGGCCGCACTCACTGGGCCAAAAGAAAGCCCAAAAACATCGTCGGAGCAGCGTCAGGAGCAGGAACCGATGCCGAATTCCTCCGAAGAATGCTCGAGAAGAAAGACAAAGAGGCCGCGGAACAAGCGGCTAACATAAAGCAAATGGCGCTTCTATTCTAAGATATGGTCAGGATGATGATACAGCCGGATCCCCCAGCTGAAGACCCTCCAGTAATCCTTGAAGATGACAGATGGGAGACATCAAACCTTCTTCCGGCTCTATCAGCGGCCAAGGAAGAGACCATCTCTAAACCCGCCCTTGATGACTATATAGCTCAACAGATACGAGCTCATCAGACGAGCAAAGCGGCTGGCCAAATCATCAAGACTGGACGACCCTATCCAGGTTGGTACGATAGGATTAAGTACCCGCCAGGATACACGATTCCTAAGTTCCATGTATACAAGAGGACATGCAATCCCCATCAACATGTCGCTCAGTTCAGGGCTCTGTGCGGCAACACTGGAGGTAACGACAAACTGCTGCTTCGCCAGTTTGTTGGCAGCTTGTCGAAGACAACATTCGAGTGGTATTCCGAGCTCCCGAATGACTCTGTCAAGACATTTGCAGAAATGGAGCTACTGTTTACACAAAGGTTCGCAAGCGCTAGCGAACGCACCCCAATCACGGCATTGATCAATGCAAGGGTGAAGCCAGGTGAAGCATGGGTTCAGTATACGATATGGTGGCGGAACCTATGGTCGAAGTGCGAACAGCGCATAGAAGAGGCTCCTGCAGTGGGGATGTTTGTGGGAACCCTCGATCCGTAGGCGACCATATCTCAATTCATGATGTTCTTCAAGCCGACCACCTTCCAGGCCTTGATTGACAAGCTGGCCCAAATGGACCAGATGGGCCATAGGCCTTCCTCTTCAAAGTCGGAGCCACGGAATGAAAAGGGGAAAGGGAAAGCGACCTTCGTCGCTAATGCTTAGCAACAGCCGACTGGTCCAAAACCAACTGATCGCCAAAATGATAGAAATCGATTCCTCAACAAAAAGTTAAGACGTCCTTACTCGTTTCCGCGGGAGAAAACAAAGAGACTGTTCGAACTGGCGATACGCAACAGGCTCATCAATCTGCCGGATCCGAGACGTCCATTGCAGCCCGGTGATGTCAACAATCCCAATTACTGCCCCTATCACCGAGTAGTAGGCCATCCCATCAAAAATTGCTTCGACTTTAAAGGCTGGATTGAGGACCAATACCAACGAGGAAAATTCGCATTGTCCGAGAATTGGAAAGTAAGCCCGCCCCAGCCGCACGCTCTTAAAAAGGTGGACACACCAGGGGCATCGTGCTCTTTTATAGAAGAAGCTCCATGTGAGGTCGCGCTTTCAGCCAAAACGAAAAGAATGCTGAAGGATCTCCAAACATTCCCGGCGATCAGGTGGAAAAGTCCGTTGGAACCCGAGGTCATTGAGGGAATGCTGAAGCCGCGCCCGACGCTAAGAATTGGTAGCGATAGTCAAAACGCCCATGCCCAGCCATCAAAGTCTTCAAGGAAGAAGAAGAAGACCAAAAAGCCCGTGAAGCCTGATGACAAGCGCACGGACCTGCAAAAATATATTGACGCGCTGGAGGAATACAACCAAAAGGCACGAACCCCGGTCACACTCCAAGAATTTCTCAACAATATCCTTGAGAGCGAAGATAACGACAATAACGACGGAGGTGACTCGTCAGAAGAATCTGAGAATTATGTGGTAAGTTGCCACATGGTCTCTCATTCGGCGTTAACTAACGAAGAAGCTCACTCGACGTTAGAAGACATCATAAAGGAGCTGGGGGCAGGATCGAAGTCAAAACACTTGGAACCGTCTGACGAGATGATCGACCTGCTGCTAAACGAAGCCCGTCAGAAAAGCAAAGCCGATCGAGAGCGCGTAATGGCCATATTCGAAAAAGTCAAATGCCGGCGACAGGAAGAAAAGGTTGAAACACTCCAACCAGATCGAAGCACGCCCGCAGCAGACAGAACTAGGCTTAAAACAAGGAAACGATTCGCTAAAGCGCTGTCAATGGGAATGAAGCTGCCATCCTCCAAAGGAAACACTCCTGGCAAGATACACCTTGACGAAGTGGATGTACATCCTAGCTACTGCTTATACCATCAAAGGATTGCATACCCCACCGAAGAGTGCAATGCCTTTAAAAACTGGTGGCAGGGATATGTTGCCCACCGACAACACGTCAGGCGATTGAAGCGTAAGACGCGTCGGGAGTAAAGAAGTACGACCGATGAGTATAAAAGAACTGCCGGCAACTGTCACATGGTTGATAGCAAGGGATCGCAAGTTCTCACCTTCAGAAGCGACTCCGACGAAGAAATAGCCCTCGGCCCTCTCTTCAAAGAATCCATATCCGAAACAGAAGAGATGAAAACCTGCGAGAACATTCAGCGTGGATTACAATGTTCTGGCACACCTGAGGAAGATACCCTCGCAGCTAAGCATTTTGGATGCCCTCCTGCTATCTAAAGAGGCGCGAAATTCTTTGATCAAAGCACTACAAAAGCCCGACCAATTCTAAGCTTTCCTTGCCGAAGAAAAGATAAAGGACGAACTGGAAGAAGTTCACACAGCTGACATCACTTTCGGCGATGAAGATCTCCTTCTCGGAACGTGCGAGCACAACCGTCCCCTATATGTAACCAGGTTTTGTTACGATATCAGGATAGGCAAGATCCTGGTCGACAACGGGTCCTCTGTCAACCTTCTCAACGTGAGGGTGCTAAAGGAAATTTGCATGAGCGTGCAGCACCTAGCTCGAGATAAAATCACCATCTCCGGTTTCGACTCTCAGTCATCACGGACGCTCGGGTCCGTAATACTAACATTACACTTCGGGTCGCTCGTCACTGACATCAAGTTCCACGTCATTGACACCAAGACTTCTACAACGCTTTGCTTGGCAGTCCTTGGTTACACGAGTATAACATCATCCTTTCTACACAACATCAGTGTATGAAGTACTTCAAAGACGGGCTTGAATACACAGTGACGAGGGAACTGAACCCATTCTCCGTAAACGAACTCCGCAAATATGAAGACGCCAAGTACTTCTTACCAGACTTCGAAGACACGGAAAGATGCCATAAACCGAAGAACAAGCAAAAAGCTATCACCACTATTCCGGTCTTCGGAAGCGATACCGAGGAAGAAGAAGAGATAGTCTATTCGGGGCCGCTCTAATACAACAAGCCCGGACCGTCTACCCCTATGTTGATCTTCGGTAGCGACTCTGAAGATGAGGTCAATGCAGTATTTTCTGTTCGACCATCAATACAAGCCTTCACTGACGATGAACGGAGTTTGCAAATCGCCATGGTTCCGCAAAAGCATTACAAAGAGCTCGACGCACTTGATACCTATAGTGTGCAAGAACTGCAGACGTTCTACGTCCCTCCCAGGTGAAAAGATGAAAAGATGATCCTTTTTTATCGATCCACAGAAGCAAAAGTGGAGAAAGAAATCTGGCATGGTGCCGATTCTGCACTTGACAGGCTCCAGCTCATCCGTCTGCCCAGATACTACACAGAAAGATTAAAAAGGCTATTGAGGCGCCAAGGCGTACCCTTCAAACAGACTGCTCGACAAGCTCAGTTCTACAACAGGATCTGGAACGTCCCCGGAACTCAGCGAAAATTGCCCAACGGGAGAATGGAAACGATCGGTCTTAGATATGTTCAATCCAAGAAACAGGAGTGATTCCATGGCTGCTACGTTATACATGACTTCGATGAAGAAGGAGATGCTCTGTTAGAAGACACTGCAATTGAACCAAAACGAGATCCTGTCGTAAAAATGCCAAGTCCGTCGTTTGAAGAACAGATGGACAAGCTAATAAGGGAAGCGAGTCAAAAGGTCCGGAATGACCACAACCGCGAAATGACCATCTACGAGAAAGCCAGGATGCAACGTATCCTTCAGCAGGCCACAGAGGATGACAACGCCCTCCGTCGTCAGCCCGCCAAGCATTCCAAAGACAAGAAAAAGGTCCGATACGAAGGCAAAAACAAGTTAAAGAACGGAGAAAATGTTCGGCCATGGCGAAGCGGGTCCAAGAAGCCTCACGGTCAAGAAAAGGTCAGCTGGAATCCGTCACTTATGAAAAAGATGAGTCGAGCATATTCGTTCCCTCGAGACAAGACAAGGAGAATCTTCGACCTTGTCACGAAGCACCAGATGATGACACTCCCGGAGTCCAAGCACCCCGAACAAGCAGACGAGGTCTCTCACCCGGATTATTGCTCCTATCACCGAGCGATAGGACATCCTCTCGAAGACTACTTCACATTCAAAAACTGGGTAGAAGACCAGCATCAGCAAGGCAGGTTCGCTCTATCTAGCAGTTGGAGGGTAACCCCACCACAGAAGCATGTTCCAAAAGCAACGTACATAGCATGAGTAGAACCAGATCAACATTGGTCTTGGAAACGATCTCGTACCTGCCACGTGATAACGCTGTCCGAAGAAGGAGAGCGCGAGAATATGGATAACCTCTCCCATTGCTTCACAAATGAAGATAAAGACGAGGTAATCTCAGAATTTTCACCAGCGCCAAAAGAATTGGAAGATGGGATACATACTACTGTGGACAACCTAAGGAAAATCGACTTGGGGACAGCAAACGACCCACGGCCAACGTTCATCAGTAAGCTGCTATCTAAAGAACAGGTGGCTACACTAAAAGACGTGCTCATGGAATATAAAGACTAGATCAACGGCTAACAGTATGGAACTATTCCGAGATGCAGGGACTAGATCCAGAGATAACGGTGCATAAGTTGGCGATATCTCTAGACGTCAAGCCAATCAAACAAGCGCCAAGAAGAATGCTGCTCGAACTTGAAATAAGCATCAACGCCGAAGTCAAGAAGCTAATCGACTCTAGTTTCATCCAAGAAGTTCAATACCCTGACTGGATTGCCAACATTGTCCCAGTGATGAAGAAGAATAGGACGGTGCGCATCTGCGTAGACTTTCGAGACCTCAACAAAGCTTGTCCGAAGGATGACTTTCCCGTACCGGTTACCGAGCTGATGATAGATAATACGTCCACTCATGAAGTTTTTTCTTTCATGGACGGATCATCGGGATACAATCAAATAAAGTTGCATCCCGAAGACCAGAAGCGTACCGCTTTCCGGACTCCTCTAGACATATTCTGCTACAAAGTGATGCCTTTCGGTCTGAAGAACGCTGGCGCTACCTATCAGAGGGCCATGATGAAGATTTTCGATGACCTCACACATGAAATCGTTGAATGCTATATCGACGACCTCATGGTGAAAAGCAAATCGTACGAGGAGCATTGGGAGCATCTGAAGATCGTGTTCCAGCACCTTCGGAAATACAACCTGAAGATGAACCCTCTGAAATGCGTGTTCGGAGTTTCCTCGGGAAAATTCCTAGGATTCATCGTACGACACCGGGGCATCGAAATAGACCCGTCGAAGATCAAGGTGATCATGGAAATGCCTCCACCAAGAACGCTCAATCAACTACGGTCTCTCCAAGGAAAGCTCGCATATATCCGACGGTTCATAGCTAACCTCTCCAGCAAATGCCGCCCCTACAGTCATTTAATGAAAAAGAGGACCCCGTTCGTCTGTGATCATAAATGCCAAAGCGCACTGGACGAAATCAAGCAATATCTGCAGAATTCGCCGGTGCTGACCGCTCCAGTCAAAGGAAAACCCTTATCCTGTACACAACAGCCCTTGAAGGTTCTTTAGGCGCGTTATGGGCACAGGAAAATGACCACGGGAAAGAGAGAGCCCTCTACTATTTGAGTCGAGTTTTCCTGGGGGGTAGAAAACAACTACCCCCTATCGAAAAACACTGATTGGAGGTGATCTTCACGATAACGAAGCTCAGACACTATGCGTTGGCGCATGAGGCCCATCTCATATCAAAAGTGGATCCTCTCAAATATTTTCTATCAAGAGGCATACTAACGGGACGGCTCGCTTAATAGACCTTACTCTTAATGGAATTCTCGATAACATACCAACTTCTCAAGACAGTGAAAGGCCAGGCCATCACCGACTTCCTCGCTGAGCATCCGATACCTGCTGATTCACCCCTAAACTGCGAATTTCCAGACGAGCACGTGTTTGACACGATCGATGGGGAGAAAGGATAGAGTGACACCCGATGGGAACTCTACTTTGATGGGACATCTTCCATGAAGAAGCGAAAGCACGGCTCCCCCATGGTCAAAACCGGGGTAGGCCTCATCTTCGTGACTCCACAAGGAGGGATAATGCGCTTTGCCTTTTCCCTGACAGAGCCGAGGACAAACAATGAAGCAGAATATGATGCTTTGATAGCAGGTCTTGAGATCGCTGTCGATATAGGAATCGAAAACCTCCTCATATACGGAGATTCCCAGTTGGTCGTTAGTCAAGTGAACAACGACTATCAAACGTGCAAACCAGAGTTGGTGAAGTACGGCGAGAGAGTGCAACAATTGCTGACTCAAATCCCTTCCTACGCCCTAGAGAGCATACCGCGTGCGGAGAATAGCAAAGCGGATGCGTTAGCCAAACTCGCTAAAGAACTGGCTGACGAAAACCTTGATGACGCAAGGATCGTTGTCCAAAGTCGTCGGGTTCTTATACCAGCGGAAATATCCATGGAGTCGTTTGAAGAAAAGGAAGCAACCATGCAAACAACCTTACAAATAGAAGATCAAGAAAAGGCTAAGGATTGGAGAGAAGTCTTTATAGAATGCTTCAAATCCCGTCGAGCACCTGAAAATGCATCCTCAAGACACCAGCTCATGAAATGAGCTCTGTCCTTCGTCAATGATACTCTATTTAAGAGATCGTTCGACTCTCTGTGGCTAAGATGCCTGGGACCAGAAGAAGCAAGGAAAGTTGTCCAGGAAATTCACGATGGACTCTGCGGTTCTCATCAAGCCGGGCCGAAGATGAAGCTGAAGATCAAAAGGATGGGCTACTATTGGCCCACGATGATTCAGGATTGCCTCGAATATACGAAGTAGTGCCATTCGTGCCAGATTCATGGGGCTTCATCCACCAGCATCCAAACCCGCTACACCCAACAGTGGCTAGCTGGCCGTTCGAAATGTGGGGAACCGACATAATCGGGCCAATCAAACCAGCGTCATCCAGAGGACATCGGTTTATATTGGCAACAACCGATTACTTCTCCAAGTGGGCAGATGCAGTACCGCTAAGAGAAGTAAAGACGGAGAATATTCTCCATTTCTTCAAGACACACGTCATCTATCGATTCGGCACTCCGCGACGAATTATCTCCGATAACGGGCCGGCCTACAGAAGTCACAAAATCAGCCGCTTCGCACAGCAGCATAACATAGACCGGAGATACTCATCGGTCTATAATCCACGAGCTAACGGTCTACCTGAAGCTTTCAACAAGACCTTGACGAAGATCATAAAGAAGACGGTGTATAAAAACAAAAAGGACTGGCATGAGAGACTACATGAAGCTCTCTGGACTTATCGGACCACGTTCAAGATGGCCACGAACACAGCGCCATTCGCGTTGGTATTCGGCACTGAAGCAGTACTCCTCTTGGAGATAGAGCTACCCTCTCTACGAGTGGCGGTTTATTACGAGCTAACAGACGAAAAGAATGCTCATCTTTGGCTCGAGGAGCTCGACGCCCTTGATGAAACTCGTCTCATGGCGCAACAAAACCTAGAAGCTTACAAAGCAAGGATGACACGCTTGTACGAAAGATTGACTAGGCCGAGAACATTTCGCCAAGGCTAACTCATGCTAGTGGTCAAGAGGCCTATGATCCCCAATCGTGCCAAACGGGGGAAATTCGAGCCGAACTATGAGGGCCCGTACATCATAGACAAGGTCTACTAAGGTGGGGCCTATCTACTCATGGATATGCATGGCGAAAGACCCTTCAGGCTAATAAACGGCCGGTTCTTGAAAAGATACTACGCCTGACGAGTCGCGGCCTAGGCCAACGATAGATGATGACACCTATGTCCTCTCGCTATCTTCCCAGGCCCAAACTCTATGAGTAGTATCCGGTGAAGCCTTGCCTCAAAATCGCTACGGACGAAACGTCTTTAAACTACTACAAACCGCGGCATCCTAGGGCTGATGCAAAAAAAATGGTACGTCCATAAGCAAGATGGGCACGGATGAAAACCCGAAAGGGCTCCGTGAGTAAAAACAGCAGGGCTACCGGCGAGTTTGTGAAAACCCGAAATGGCGAAATCTCGTTAAAAGACACTTGCAAGGTCCTCTTGACCTTGTAGGGAGAAAATTACCTACGTGAGATCCTTACGACTCACAAAGGAGCGACACACTTAGGGATCCCCACGATTCCTAAGGAGAAATTACACTTACGAGATCCTCATGACTCGTCAGGAGAACTCTCTTATGAGACCCTCACGGCTCGTAAGATTCAAAAGCCTTAAACTACAGAGATCTAAACATGTTCTTAAGCCATCACATTTCCCAGTCTGCCCTACAAACGGTTCAATATTGACCCTTGTATACAATCCACGGGCACAAATAAACGTCTCCCCACCAAGTTCCGCCAATGGCGTGAAATCCCCCTGTTTGGTGGATAGACACTTGAAGTCCTTTTGATTTATAAGGAGAAAACACTCATGCAAGATCCTTATGACTTATAAGAGAGAACACCACTTAGGAGTCCTCACGACTTCTAAGAAGAAATCGCACTTATGAGATCCTCACGACTCGTAGGGAGAAACACTTTTATGAGACCCTTAGGGCTCATGAAGTCAAAAGCCTTAGTCGACAGGATCCTAACCCTGTTTACTAAGCCACCTTTGTTCAAATCGATAAAGGCAAATGATGATTCGCCCCTGGCAATATTCCAGTAGTAGCGATGCTGATGCCTAAATCGGTAACAAATTCCAAGTCCTTTCACGGCAAATGATAATTCGCTCCTGGCAATATTCCAGTCGCAGCGATGCTGATGCTAAGATTGGTATCAGATCCCAAGTTCCATACTCACGGTGAAAAGTCAGCGAGCCATAAATGCATATGAAATAGCCAAAATGATAGGGCAACTTGCAACAAAATCGGCAAGTAAAAGATATGCATAGAAAAAAAATTGCCGAAATGATTGGGCAACTCGCAATAAAAAGCAGCGAGTAAAAAAAAATAGCCAAAATGATTGGGCACTTCGAAAAATAGCCGAAATGATTGGGCAATCACGACTTTCGCGATATAAAAAGCTGAAATGATAGAGCATCGCGGAAAGAATTAAAAAAAATGAAATGAAACTTTTTGCCCTACAGGCAAGTTTATACTGACCCATGTATATAATCTATGGGCATAAACAAAGAGGGAACCATATTCCCCAACAGACTCTGTCAAAGAGAGAGCCGGATCTCAACGGCAACATTTGCATCCCAGAAGACCAACAACGGCGTTCCTACTCATTCCAGCAGGATGCAGACGCGACACCACCAATAGGAGCTATAGAAAAGTCCTCAGTTCCAAGACTCTATGGTTCACAGACAACCTAGAGTCAGCCCCGACACCGCAGAAAGCGGAGCACGTCATCCAATGATCCCGTCATGGAAATACGTCATCCAATGACCCCGTCGTAGAAACACGTCAGCAAATGACCCCATCTCGAAAATACGTCATCCAATGACCCCGTCGCGGAAACACGTCAGCAAATGACCCCGTCGCGGAAACACGTCAGCAAATGACCCCGTCGCGGAAATACTATTAGTTATATGTATGCCCTAGAGGCCATTATTGTATATATGATGTATATTATAGTGGATGCTTGGATATATATAGAGAGATGACTTTCTTGCTCGACATGATAGTATGCTATCTGGTTACCTTTATCTTAACATGTAAACTTATATTGTGATACTGTCTTACTCTCACATGTTGATAAAGCCCTTAGGATATGTACTTGACTACCAAGACTATGATGGAGATCATACTAGTGGGGCCATGGTAGTTCACAAGTACATCTTTTAATTGTTCCTAGTCGAGGGAATATCGAGATAGGGCATCGATATTCCAGAGTAGACTAGTGTATACGCTTCTTGACCCATATGATGGGCGATGGATGATCCCACATCCATTGGTTTTGACATCAGAGATGGTATACGGGTGCTCAGTGGAGACTGGGTACACTGAACAGGACCCGCCGAGGACTCCTATGTGGTAGTATACTTATCGTCAGATAGCAGTCCTCTGGTGACACTGGTACAGGTTAGTTTGTAGACCCGAGATCGTCATAGAGTCTTGTGCGGCTCCCACTGTGCTTTCATTTCCTCCCTACCACGCTCAAAGGAGACGTGCAAACAGGTGGATTTTGGGTACAGTCCCGAGTCGTATGGAGGCAATGAGCGATAAGAGGAGTTTCGTCTCTCCCGGTATTGGGGGTTGATGTTGCGCTATGTTCGATTGGCTATAACTGGAAGTCCTTAGCCAGGGCTGCTGCCGAGATATACTGATAACTGTTATCAGTAGTTTCTCGAACCGTTATAGGCCAGACATCGACATGACTTATCAAGTTACTGGGGTCTGACAATTTCCACCCCTAGACATGATATGCGACATATCAGACGAAGAGACCGGACTGTATGGGAGTGTTACTGATAGGATTCATAGAGACTGTGGACAAGCTTGCTTGTTGATCTTCATATCGCACAATACCCGGATAGCCATTACGTCCAGCTACTACCGCTGACGGCTTGTAGGTGACTGATATGATCATCACCTACTGCTGGTGTCACGCCCCGCTTCCCAAAATACGGAATACGAGGGGTTGAAAAGGCCAGCCATGCTCCTACGGTCAAGGAAATATTCTGCCATAGTAACACTTCGTGTCACGCCCCGCTTCCCGGTGTACGGGCAAGGGGACGTGACGGGCCCGCTACGTATTTACTCCGAAGTAAATGCGCTAAGCGTGTCTAAGCAATATAAATAAAATGCACAAGAGAAAAAATATATCAGCAACTTTATTCATTAACATTCTTTTACAGTACATGGAAAAGTAAATACATGGAATGGAAAGCGATGCCTAAACAATGGCATAACTGAAATAAAAGAAAATGTATAAGTGAAGCCTAGTGATCGTGTTGCTCAGTGGTCTGCTCCAAATGCTCCTGGTTGGTCTTGTGCTCCTTAGAGTCGGGCCCTCCTGACGACATTCCAAAGAAAGAATAGAAATAGGAATGTCGTCAGCGAACAATCGCTCGGTAAGTCCCAAAGAAAGAGGGAGAAATAGAATAGACAGAATAAGAAGGTATCTTTTATAGTTGTATTATATTGATGTAATGTTGTGTTAACGATGTTGTTTGTAGCTTGGTACAGAAGGATGCCAGTGTATACGAGAGGGGTCTCTATATGCTAGAGACCAGGGCAAACGGAATGTACAAGGAATCGTTGGGCCACGGTACAACAGCAACGGAATATAGATTAGGTGTCTTAATCTTACTATCTCGTGCCACTTTTAACACCTTCCGTACCAGTCTACCCCTTAAACCCCGTAGTGTTTAGATTGTATTGTTGTATTGTATTGTATAGATTGTATAGTTGGATGACTGACCAAAACCATGATATGAGTAAACGGATGTAACTGTATAATCATGTAAATGGAATATCTGGAGAATCATGTAAATGGATGTATATCCATGGTTCGGTTCAGTCAAGTTGTATAGATTGAATATATGGATTCATGTCGAATCAGAATATTGTAGATTGTAAATTGTAGATTATAGATTGTAGATTGTACTTGAATCATATTCAAGTCAGATTATAATGTGACTCAAATCCGAGTCAAACAATTAGAAAAGTAAATTGAAGTCCTGATTGTTTTGATGTTATCGGTAACCGCTGCACATGAGCGGCATGATTTGTGTCTTTTTCAAAGACGGTTACCGTATTGATATCACCGTTGTTAAGTTGTCTACCTTAGATAGGCAAGCACCCACTTCTCCGGCTCCCTGAGGCTCAAGAGATTGGTCCCGCTTAAACCTATGTTTACTAGGGTCCTTATTGTAATTTATAAAACTTGAGGGGGTTTTATGTAAAAATAATTTATATATATATATATTTTCAAAATACACTTCAAGTATTTTATTTATCGTCTTTAGAATTTTCATAGATGTATATTTTATCAATGTGTCAATTCTAGTGAATAAATCGTAATTTCATAATATATGGTATTTATTTGCAATATTGAACTTGTATGGAATTTCATGGTATTAAAATGTAAATTCATATTTGTCGCAAAATATTATTTTCAAGCAATCGTGTTATATCAAGATGTGTGTTGTGAGAGGTAGGTCATTACCTCGTGAGATTTTATCAGGAATGATAACTGCTAAAAATTCGTTATATTATTATAATTTAATATTGTTTTTTTAATTATCATACTCCAAATATAGATAATACAGTTAAATCTTCATAATTAGATCCTAAGATATTTTTCACAGATAGATATTTTCATGATGAAGATAACAAGGGGTCAAGTGTTGAGAGATCTTACCTGAAATGATCTAGGAAAATAAAATTCCTTGAACGTCGGGTTGTACGAGAAAATAAATATCTTGAATCCGAAATTTTTTCAATCTTCGAGACTTATCCCAGAGTATAGAGGACTCAAAGAGAAAGCTCTGGAAATTTTTTGAGATTTTTGTGTCGAACATATATTTTGTCGTGAATTTTAGAAATTCAGGGCTATTTATAGGGATTTCTGGGATTAAATTATTATTTTGCTACAGTAGACGATCAGATCCGACCGTTGATTTGGTCAGATCCGACGGCCCATGTTTAACACGTGTGAACAGTGTCGGGAGTTGTTGTGGATAATCTTTGACCGTCGGATCTTGATCTGACGGTCCAGATTAAAGGCAGCTATATATATATATATATATATTTATTTTAATAATGTATATAAATATATATATATATTATAATAAAAACTGTCGGCAATATCTGGGCCGTTGATTTTTAAATTTGACGGTCCAGATTTATTTCAGCTTAATAAAATAAAATAAAATTATTTTTATTATTTAAAAATGTTTTATAAATTGTTTTTGGCTTCTAAAAATTATTTAAAAATAGTAAAAATATATTAAAAATCTGAAAAAATTATATAAAATGTATTTTGATATTTTATATCTTTTTCAACCAAATTTGGTCTAAAATAGATCTTCTTATCGATTATAAAAAATTTCCCTTAGATAAAAAAAACCATTTAAATTCTTAAAAATTCCCAAAAATTCCTAAAAATCATATTAATTCATTTTAAACATGGAAAAATATTTTTAAAGTGTTTTCTAACAATAGAAGCAGTAAAATAATTGTTTTGACATCGAGAAAAATTATAAAATATTTTTATTATGTATCTAAGGTACACGGTCGTTACACTTCGGCTTCTAGCTTTACATGATAATCAGTAATCAATGCACAGGTAATGAGAAATGCAGTCACTAAATCAAAACAAATACAAAAGAACTAACCAGATGGAGATCAAGAGAGTGTAGCTCTGGGTAGCTGATCAAGATGTCCGCGATGTCCTCGAGGTACGTCAGGTCCTGATCCAAGCTAGATCCACTTCTCACTCTGAGCATGCATACTCAAATCGTCAGAGCGACACGATAGCAATATATATATGGATACAAATGGTAACTCGTGCAATAATAATGAATATGTAACAGTAATCAAAAGAGTAAAGACGTGAACAAGAAGTAGCCAATGCAGGTAGCTAATAGAGCAGGTAAACAGTAACGCGGTAAACAGTATAGCAGGTATGTTAAATCAGTAAACAATGCATGTCGATGTCACTAACCCTATCAGTCTCTAAGTCTTACTGTATAGGTTGCTAAGCCTATCGTCAGTCCAAGTGTGAGAGTCAACCACTCGTGAGTATCCCCCACCCAAGGGTAGGACCCAAGGGCAAGGGAACACGGGCCCGAGTCGCTCGCTAATAATCAGTAATATCCCCATATATCTCCAAAATCGTTGTATGTGCCGGCATGGGACTCCCGAGATTCTATTGAACTCACTCTCAAACTACCCCACACCCCATGGTCTACATCAAACGCCAACCATGAACTCAAATACCAGTCGGTCCATGACGAGTCTACGCGAGAACTGAAGACAGGATCTTCATCAAGCATGTCTCGACTGATACCCAAGATAAATGGACAGTGTTTGGTGCCTTACCTGTGACACCCATACAAGTGCTTCCATAATTTTCCCATACCAATTATAGTCACATTTATACACGTCCCACAGACGTCGACAATGCAATAAATCAATAGGGTCCACTGATTGTGTACAAGTACGTGTAACTTTCACTTATCTATTCATGCTTAAACACTAACGTACTTTCCACAATCAAACACTAATACCTAACACTGGGTAATGCATATGATCGATGGTTACCAATGCAATGACATATATATAATGTGCTGAGAATACAGTAATTAAGGCATGATTAAGATATCATCAGTAGGTGTCCTACCACTTGCATAATTTATCATAAATCATACATGCAAAATTTAGCGAAACAATAAAAAAGGGGGTAAGCAGTATGTTTAATTATCTATCCGTCAAAATTGGTTTTACGTTAATCGGGTTTCAGGATCCCTAGATATGGCCATTTCATTTCAAGCGTACGCTGCAAGAAATTCAGTTTCTGAACTGAACGTCCGTTTCGCGACACAATTATCACCCTGTTGGGATCCGAATTTAGCTACGCTACAGTTGAATGAAATTTAGCTTTTTCAATAGGGTTTCCAACGCACCATACGGATTCTCAATTGTGTCTCTACGTCAGAAGTTATGTACTGTTCCATGATAGGGTATCAGTTCTGTTTCAATTAGGGACTGCCATACGTCCTGTCCGTTTAAATTACAGTTTAAATAGTAAACGATGGTAAAAAGGGGTGAAATCACTTGAGTTATTTAGATAACAGTTTCATATTCAATAAAGTATAGGGTTCCGCAATGTACAAGTTCAGGCAGTGAAGGGGTAAGCCCTACGAGATAGAAATCAACAGCCAGAGCTGCTCTGGGCTGCAGTACAGAGCCGCTCTCCGAATCAGTTCTTGTCATATTTTTTGTACAGAAACAATTAAAAACTTTTATAGGGTTCCAGGTCGTCGATTCGGGTTCGATTTGAGCCCGCGAACGCATCGTTTCAATGTGTACACAATTAATTATGATTTTAACAAGTTTCAGACACGCGAAATTTTCAGTTTTAACGGGTGTAATTGGGGGTGATCATTCAAGTCAGTAACGATTAAATTTTCCGGTCAATTTTCACCATAATGTTCATTGCCACAGGGCCATCATATATAGTCAATTTCCATCAGTTTAATAGAAAGTTTTCGTTCGGGTTTCGCATCAAGCACTTGTGTCGTATAAGTCTTCACGAATTATAAACATGGAATTAATAGTATTTTGAATTGTAACGGAAGTAATCTAGCATGTAGCAAGTAGGGTACTTGCCTGGAGACGCTTTAGCGATGCACGGCAGCGGCAACGGCACGAACGCGCAGCGAACGGCGTGGCTAGGGTTCGCGGCCTCGGCTCGAGCTTGGGCTCTTGGACTCGATGGCTCGGTGGGTGCGACGGACGTGCGCTGGCGTTGCGACGGTTATAACCTTGATGATGATGACAGACACAGAGACTGAAGCCACGGCTTTTTCGGCGACGATGACGGCTGGAATAGCGGCGATCGACGATAGAGGCAAGTGCTCGATAAAATGGCTAATGCTTGGTTTGAAGCTTGGGCTAGCCTCGAGGCTTGGTCTCGGTTGGAGGTGGTGGCGACGGGCACTGTAGCTCCAGCAGGGAGGAGAGGGGTGAAGAGGAGGAGGTTGTTGGGTCGATGGAGGTGGCCGGAGTTGGGTTAACGGGAAGGAGCTCGAAGCTCGGAGGAGGAGGGCAGCGGTCGGGTGTGCAGGTGAGTTGGGCGGTAGGATGTTGGAGATGGAGGATGTAGAGGTCGACGGGGCAGTGGGGACTCATCGGCATGATGGGTGCAGGGGAGGCTCGGTGGCGAGTGGGTTGGGTTCCGGCTCGGTGGTTGCAGACGAGGTAGGGAGGTGAAGTGGGGGTTCGAGTTCTGAGGAGAAGAGCGAGGGAGGGAAGACAAGGTGATAGTCGTCGTCGTCGTCGTCGGGGAGGAGGCAGGGGGCTTTCTCTTTTGAAGTGAGGAGAGGAGAAAGAGAACGAGTGTGAGGAGGGAGAGAGCTAGAGAGACGAGGAGGGGTTGAGGACCGCGGCCGGTCGTGGTCGAGGAGCGCGGAAACGTGGTCGCGAGTGGGGGCGTTGGCGAGGCGACGTGGGCGGCGACGTGGGGAGCGCAACGATCAAAGAGAAAAGGAGCGGGAAATATGACGCGAAGTGGGGAAGAGGAGATGCTGACGGGTCGGGTAGGGCGCGGTAGGGAAACGGGAGCGGGTTGGAGTTGGGCTGGGCCGGGGGATTTATGGTTTATTAATATATCTATATATATATATATATATATTGTTTTTTTTTCATTTTATAGGCTTTGGGTTTTTCTGTTGGGCTGGCTGGCTAAGGAAATTCAGTAAAACAATAAAAAGAGTTAGGGAAAGGTGGGCCGGGCTAATAAAGAGGGAAGGAAAATAAATGGAAGGGGAAAAGAAATTGGGAAAAAGAATTAGGGGGGTTTGGGCTCGGGAAAATGGGAATGGGGAAAAGAAATTGGGAAAAGGAGATCGGATTTAGATTAAACTAGTAAATAGGAATTGGAAGTTTTCAGTAAAATTTTAGGGGATTACAATAAAGGAATAGAACATAAATATAATAAAAATATAGGAAAAATTAGTTTATTCAAATATGTAAAGTAGTACGTCGAAAACTGGGTATTACGATACAACTATAAATTTATTGTGGGCCAAAGCTTATAGTACGATAAAAATTTGGAGATAGAATTAAAGAAATAAGTTAGAATAAATAAAGTTTATTTAAATTCGTATTTGACTGTATAATAGGTACTGGGTATTACATCATACCCCACTTAGACAAAAATTTCGTCCTCGAAATTTAAAATACACGATAAGCTATAAATAATATGCAAAAAAACCATAGAATCAAATAATACTATATTGTGATCTACGTAGAAGTAGCTAGATAAAATTAAAATCCTAAATATATATATACATACGTAAATCAAAAATAGCGTAGCTAAAATAATAGCATAAGGCATAACCATTTATAGTAGCAAACTATAAGCACAATACCCGGGAAAATAAAGTAACAATAATAAATAGTGAAGGATTTGTCGATAGGTTAAAACATTTTAGAATAATGTATCGATCAAATAATTTTAAAACAACTTAGGAAACCCACAAGGTGAAAATAAGAGACATGGAACAAGGTAAACCGCGCGATATATGGCTGCGCTATTGAAAAATGTGAAGAATAGTAAGGCACTTAAAATGCATAAAACGGAAATAGTTAATAACACGCACCTTTCGATAAATACAAAATAATGAAAATTAAATTTTCGAATAACGACGTCCCTAACTGTAATTAGGGTAATAGGAGATAGCACAAAATATATAGGTGCTAGCCAGGGTGGGGATTACAAATGGAGTATGATCCAAAAAGTCGGGGTGCGGTACTTCATTCTGGATGTCGAAGAAGCTGGGGTCGGGTCAGCACAGGGTGTATGGGTGAACAGTCACGAATCTCAGGAGGGAAGAAATTTATTGGGAAGGAAAACAGTCAATACATCATGCGAATCAAAAATCAAAAGATTAGCTAACTCGGAAATTTTATTACCAATCCAGAAAAATTTTCAAACAAGGTATTCTCGAAGGATAAAAGATGGCCCTAAACTATGCATAGATTTATTTGGCCAGAGGAGACAAAAACTAAATCACGTCAGTCGCGGTTATGGAAGTTCAGCAGGTTACGGTAAGCTCGTGCGCTCAGATAGGGGCGACCATTTCCATAGCGCCTCACAGGGGTCGCCACTGGAGGGTCTTCCGCCGCGGGGTCTTCTTCTTCTGGTCTCTCTGCCTCGACTGGAGCTTCTTCATCATGGTATGCTTCCATGTGATTTGCCTCTTCTAGATCTTCTCCCACGGGATTTCCTTCCTCTGGATTCTCCTCATGGTCTTCCTCCCTTGGATTTTCTTCTATTGGGTCCTCCTCAGGATCTTTCTCTATTGGGTCCTCTTCGGGGTCCTCTTCTTCATCGTCCGAGTCGCTGATCATATCAACTTCTGGGGCTGCGAATCCCTCGCCCTCGGAATTGCTGTTTCCGAAAATCACCTGTAGATCGTTGATCTCATCATCCGAACTCACCAGCATGCAGTCCAAGGAAACGCACGACCGTGTGTCCTCATCTAGAGGCGGCGCTAGAGGCGGCGCTGCTCCAGGGTGGGCCATGACCTGAAAAGATAGAGTCATGATTAGACAGTGGGACACATTAAGGAGATAACCAAGGATACGGTAGCACACGGAAGACATGCTGTAGGCAAGGACTGAAAATCAAGATTTAGAATACTGATGCAATGAATAGTATAAGTAAAGTGAGTGGGAAGGGGACGATACATACATCACAACTCGGAGTTTTATTGCATTCAACTAAAAGTTCAGCGGATACAAGATCTTAAACGAAAGGGAATATTTACAAAAGAGTGACAACATTTTTATTGAAAGCAGAGAGGTGATGGTTCTTCTTTGATTTCCAGACCGCTGCATTCTCGTTACGCGAGTTAAATCCTGCGCTGGGTCCACACTATCCTCGAAGCTCGAACTACGAAATAACCATCACTTAGCGGGAGTGGAGAGCGTGGACGAACCGTCTCCTTGTAGCTCCTTCCTTTTAGGGCAACCATTGATAAGGTGTTTGCTGGATCCGCAAATCAGGCATTGCCCTTTGGCGCTGCGACAATCTCTCTGAAGGTGTCCTGGCTTCTTACAGTACCCACAACGTTGGGTCTTCCGCTGCTTCCGTTGCTGGGGAACAAGTGGGCACTTCATCTTCACCTCTTTTCCTCGTCTAACAGGGATCCCTTTACGATTTGTGACTTCCGCTGGTGCCTGATCACCTGCCTTCTTAATCCTTCAGCTAACAGGTCATTTGTTCGCTCCTGGGCTTCCTTCAGACTTTGCGGTATATTCAGAATCTCTACGGTCTGATTCTGGGAAGTAGAGATCAAAGAAGAGTCGTTGAAAGACATGGTCCTGAAACAACAATTTTAGTACGGCATAAGGTACAAGGAGTAAAAATCAGAACAAGATATAGAATAGACAATGAAACAAGAATATCGGGTGAGGTGAAACTCAATCGAGCGGAAATCAAATGTAAAACTCCAAGTTACCCAATAGAGTACAGTATTGTAACCATGCTGCAGTTCACAATTACAACCACGTAACTCTATTAAGTCACCCAAAACTCTAGCGGATGGATCAAAATGTATAGCAGCATACACTATATGAATCGATATCATGAATAACAAGTTTACAATCTAGACCGAAGGATGTCTTGGATTGCCAAGCACTACACGGAAACTGCAATCCCAATTGAAGCAAAACCTGGCTCTGACACCAACAAAACCATGTCACGCCCCGCTTCCCAAAATACGGAATACGAGGGGTTGACAAGGCCAGCCATGCTCCTACGGTCAAGGAAATATCCTGCCGTAGTCACACTTCGGCTTCTAGCTTTACGTGGTAATCAGTAATCAATGCACAGGTAATGAGAAATGCAGTCACTAAATCAAAACAAATACAAAAGAACTAACCAGATGGAGATCAAGAGAGTGTAGCTCTGGGTAGCTGATCAAGATGTCCGCGATGTCCTCGAGGTACGTCAGGTCCTGATCCAAGCTAGATCCACTTCTCACTCTGAGCATGCATACTCAGGTCGTCAGAGTGACACGATAGCAATATATATATGGATACAAATGGTAACTCGTGCAATAATAATGAATATGTAACAGTAATCAAAAGAGTAAAGACGTGAACAAGAAGTAGCCAATGCAGGTAGCTAATAGAGCAGGTAAACAGTAACGCGGTAAACAGTATAGCAGGTATGTTAAATCAGTAAACAATGCATGTCGATGTCACTAACCCTATCAGTCTCTAAGTCTCACTGTACAGGTCGCTAAGCCTATCGTCAGTCCAAGTGTGAGAGTCAACCACTCGTGAGTATCCCCCACCCAAGGGTAGGACCCAAGGGCAAGGGAACACGGGCCCGAGTCGCTCGCTAATAATCAGTAATATCCCCATATATCTCCAGAATCGCTGTATGTGCCGGCATGGGACTCCCGAGATTCTATTGAACTCACTCTCAAACTACCCCACACCCCGTGGTCTACATCAAACGTCAACCATGAACTCAAATACCAGTCGGTCCATGACGAATCTACGCGAGAACTGAAGACAGGGTCTTCATCAAGCATGTCTCGACTGATACCCAAGATAAATGGACAGTGTTTGGTGCCTTACCTGTGACACCCATACAAGTGCTTCCATAATTTTCCCATACCAATTATAGTCACACTTATACACGTCCCACAGATGTCGATAATGCAATAAATCAATAGGGTCCACTTATTGTGTACAAGTACGCGTCACTTTCACTTATCTATTCATGCTTAAACACTAACGTACTTGCCACAATCAAACACTAATACCTAACACTGGCTAATGCATATGATCGCTAGGTTACCAATGCAATGACATATATATAATGTGCTGAGAATACAGTAATTAAGGCATGATTAAGATATCATCAGTCGGTGTCCTACCACTTGCATAATTTATCATAAATCATACATGCAAAATTTATCGAAACAATAAAAAGTGGGTAAGCAGTATGTTTAATTATCTATCCGTCAAAATTGGTTTTACGTTAATCCGGTTTCAGGATCCCTAGATATGGCCATTTCATTTCAAGCGTTCGCTGCAGGAAATTCAGTTTCTGAACTGAACGTCCGTTTCGCGACACAATTATCACCCTGTTGGGATCAGAATTTAGCGACGCTAAAATTGAACGAAATTTAGGTTTTTCAATAGGGTTTCCAACTCACTAGACGGATTCTCAATCGCGTCTCTACATCAGAAGTTATACACTGTTCCATGATAGGGTATCAGTTCTGTTTCAATTAGGGACTACCATACGTCCTGTCCGTTTAAATTACAGTTTAAATAGTAAACGATGGTAAAAAGGGGTGAAATCACTTGAGTTATTTAGATAACAGTTTCATATTCAATAAAGTATAGGGTTCCGCAATGTACAAGTTCAAGCAGTGAAGGGGTAAGCCCTACGAGATAGAAATCAACAGCCAGAGCTGCTCTGGGCTGCAGTCCAGAGCCGCTCTCCGAATCAGTTCTTGTCATATTTTTTGTACAGAAACAATTAAAACTTTTATAGGGTTCCAGGTCGTCGAGTCGGCTTCGATTTTAGCCCACGAACGCATCGTTTCAATGTGTACACAATTAATTATGATTTTAACAAGTTTCAGACGCGCGAAATTTTCAGTTTTAACGGGTGTAATTGGGGGTGATCGTTCAAGTCAGTAACGATTAAATTTTCCAGTCAATTTTCACCACAATGTTCATTGCCACACGGGCCAGCATATATAGTCAATTTCCATCAGTTTAATGGAAAGTTTTCGTTCGGGTTTTGCATCAAGCACTTGTGTCGTATAAGTCTTCACGAATTATAAACATGGAATTAATAGTATTTTGAATTGTAACGGAAGTAATCTAGCATGTAGCAAGTAGGGTACTTGCCTGGAGACGCTTTAGCGATGCACGGCAGCGGCAACGGCACGAACGCGCAGCGAACGACGCGGTTAGGGTTCGCGGCCTCGGCTCGAGCTTGGGCTCTTGGACTCGATGGCTCGGTGGGTGCGACGGACGTGCGCTGGCGTTGCGACGGTTACAGCCTTGATGATGATGACGGACGCAGAGACTGAAGCCATGGCTTTTTCGGCGACGATGACGGCTGGAATAGCGGCGATCGACGATAGAGGCAAGTGCTCGATGAAATGGCTATTGCTTGGTTTGAAGCTTGGGCTAGCCTCGAGGCTCGGTCTCGGCTGGAGGTGGTTGCGACGGGCACTGTAGCTCCAGCAGGGAGGAGAGGGGTGAAGAGGAGGAGGTTGTTGGGTCGATGGAGGTGGCCGGAGTTGGGTTAACGGGAAGGAGCTCGAAGCTCGGAGGAGGAGGGAAGCGGTCGGGTGTGCAGGTGAGTTGGTCGGTAGGATGTTGGAGATGGAGGATGTAGAGGTCGACGGGGCAGTGGGGACTCGTCGGCGTGATGGGTGCAGGGGAGGCTCGGTGGCGAATGGGTTGGTTTCCGGCTCGGTGGTTGCAAGCGAGGTAGGGAGGTGAAGTGGGGGTTTGAGTTCTGAGGAGAAGAGCGAGGAAGGGAAGACGAGGTGATAGTCGTTGTCATCGTCGGGGAGGAGGCAGGGGGCTTTCTCTTTTGAAGTGAGGAGAGGAGAAAGAGAACCAGTGTGAGGAGAGAGAGAGCTATAGAGACGAGGAGGGGTTGAGGAGTGCAGGCGGTCGTGGTCGAGGAGCGCGGAAACGTGGTCGCGAGCGGGGGCATTGACGAGGTGACGTGGGCAGTGACGTGGGGAGCGCAGCGATCAAAGAGAAAAGGAGCGGGAAATATGACGCGAAGTGGGGAAGAGGAGATGCTGACGGGTCGGATCGGGCGCGGTGGGGAAACGGGCGCGGGTTGGAGTTGGGCTGGGCCGGGGGATTTATGGTTTATTAATATATAAATATATTTTGTTTTGTTTTCATTTTATAGGCTTTTGGTTTTTCTGTTGGGCTGGGCTGGTCAAGGAAATTCAGTAAAACAATAAAAAGAGTTAGGGAAAGGTGGGCCAGGCTAATAAAGAGGGAAGGAAAATAAATGGAAGGGGAAAAGAAATTGGGAAAAAGAATTAGAGGGGTTTGGGCTCGGGAAAATGGGAATAGGGAAAAGAAATTGGGAAAAGGAGATCGGATTTAGATTAAAATAGTAAAATAGGAATTGGAAGTATTCAGAAAATTTTTAGGGGATTACAATAAAGGAATAGAACATAAATATAATAAAAATATAGGAAAAATTAGTTTATTCAAATATGTAAAGTAGTACGTCGAAAACTGGGTATTACGATACAACTATAAATTTATTGTGGGCCAAAGGTTATAGTACGATAAAAATTTGGAGATCGAATTAAAGAAATAAGTTAGAATAAATAAAGTTTATTTAAATTCGTATTTGACTGTATAATAGGTACTGGGTATTACAGCTGGCGTATTGACGAGTCTTTAGAGTCCCACACAGAAGTTCCTCAGTTCAAGTGAAACGAAGTAGGACGCATATGTGATATGTGTGTGAGCCTGATTAAATACGAGTATGTGATACCGTATTGTATTCTGGCAGTCATCTGTTATCGGTTCGGTTATATGTGATATAACCAGTTTGTCGATTCAAGTGATGATTCGATAATGTGATATACAGATAAATAATATTAGTCGGTCATATATGATATAACCGGATTATTAGATCAAGCGTTAATTTAATAATATGATATAAATTATATGTGATATAATTATATATTAACTAATATCATTAGCTCACTAATTATTCTTCATTAAATATATATATATATATATATATATATATATATATATATATATATATATATATATATATATATATATTAATGAAGCATGGCATTTAAATTTCTATTTTGTGAAAATAGAAATGAGGTGGAAAGTAGAAGCATGGTTGTAAGCATGGGTTTAATTCTTGTTTATTCATTCTTGACTCACTATTCAAGTATGGTTGCAATTTTATATTGCATAATTCCATGCTTGAATGAGTGAGGGGTCAAGGCTTGGCTCTTATTACTCTTGCTCATTAGAAAACACTTAGCCATCATTCTTCCCTCTTGCTCTCATGCTCTCTAGCTCATCTTCTTCTTCCTCTTCATGCTTTCAAAAATCCACACCCTCCCATGTGATGTGAACCATGAATTTTTGATTGCATTTGTGAACTTCTAACATCCCTACTTCATCATCATAGGGTAGATTAGCACTCTACACTAGTGTGTTCTTACACTAAAGGAGTTTAGTGTAGTGGTAGCTTGAACTAGTAGGAGTTTCGTGGTGGATCGTCTTCGGCGCGAAGATCACCGGAGGAAGCCCGTTCAAAGCCTCAAGAGATGCCTAGTGGAGTCGCGGGACTACTAGAAGGAGCAAGTGAAGTGAAAGACTTGATTCTACCAAGATATACTCTTCCTACACTTATCTAGTTAACATATCATCTAAAGAAAACCCTAATAATCTAGTTAAAGATCTTGTTAGTCTAGCTTAGCACCAAGAAAAATTTAAATTTGGCATAGTAGATGCTTCTATAACCTCATGGTGCTAAGGTAGTCCTTCATGGTATCAGAGCCAAACTAGAACATCGGGGAAGGTCGTTACGAAGTTAAAGAATTCGATTGGTTTTCAAAACCCGTATTTTTGCATGTTTCTGTCAATTTTTCCAAACGTTGGAATTTTAAAATTAAAAGTATCCAAAAAATCTTGCAGGGTTTTCTTGTTGGGTTTCCTCTGCACTTACTAAGGAGTATGGAAGCATCACACATACCACTTTAAAATTTTAGAGGTGCAAAGTAAACAAAGCAAGGATCTTTAACTAGAAAAAGATAGGGTAACAACACTTTAAACATTGTATACACTAAGTGTAAGGAATACAACCTTTGTAGTCCTCTTTGTAGTGACTCCTAGGATCTTTGAGAGTTGTGAAAGCTTGCTAGTAAGCTCCTACATCCACGATGATCCATCCGAAGTTCACTAGCTCCAAGCTCCTAGCTTCAAATGATCAAACAAGATGATGAAGCTAAACACTCTAAACTAATTGGCTAGATTAGAATAGAATGATGAGGTGGTGTGTTTTCTTTTATCAAAATCCTTTCTTTTTATCTCTCTCTCTCTCTTTGGAAAAACCTTAAGAGCAAGGAGGAAGAAGAAGATGAAGGCAAAAGCTTTTGTCAAAAAAAAATGATAAAGCTTGATGAATAAAAATAGAAAAGATATGTATATATATTTTCTATTTCTCATCACTAACCATGGTCACTTAATTTAGATATTATTGCACTTGAGTTAAAAGGCAAAAGGAATATTAATCCATGGTTAAAAAGTGGGTGAACAAAGGTTAACTTCAAGAAGAGTGTAGAAGATAACCATGGATAACTATTCCTTTTCTTTTCCTTTTTAATTTAAATGCAAAATGAATATATATAAATTAAGTTCCATATAAGTCTTATATTGCCTTCATATGTGTATCAACAACCATGACACTTTGTATGTATGTGTACATGCACATCAACATGTGCATACATATACATCAACATGTGCATACATACATGCATGCATTCTTCCTCTTTAATAAAAAGAGTTTTGAATAAAGAATAAAATAAAACTAAAAGTCAAAATGTTAAATCAACAATTGATTTAACAATCCGGTCATATCACATACGACCCGACCAATAGTAAAACACCTGATTAACATACGGTATCACATAGTAGTATTCAATCGGGTCCCGCGCATATCTCATATGAACACCACATCTTTTCGCCTGGGCTAGAAAACTTTTTTGTGGGACTCTAAGACTCGTCAATACGCCGGCAGTGGGTGATGATCATATCAAACACCCACAAGCCGCAAACGGTCAGCTAAACGTTACGGCCACCCGGGTATTGAGCGATCAGAAGAAAACCAACAAAGCTGTCAAAACTCCCATCGAGCCATCTGGCAACACTTACCGTATAGTCCGGTCTCCTCATCAGATATGTTGCATATCGAGTCTAGGGATGGTGACGTCGACCCCAATAACTCAATAAGTCATGCCGGTATATACCTCATAACAGATCGAGAAACTACTGATAACGCTTATCAGTAAATCGCAGTTGCCCTGGCCAGGAACTTCCTGTTATAGCCAATCAAGCATAGCACAACATCAACCCCCAATACTAGGAGAGACAAAACCCCTCCTATCGCTCATTGCCTCCATGTGCCTCGGGACTGTACCCAAAGACCACCTGTTTGCACGCCTCAGTAGAGCCGTGGTAGGGTGGAGATCAAAGTACAGTGGGAGGACACACAAGACTCTATGACGATCTTGGGTCTACAGACTAACCTGTACCAGTGTCACCTGAGAACTGCTATCCAACGATAGATATAATACCACATAGGAGTTCTCTGTGAGTCCGTTCAGTGTACCCAGTCTCCACTGAGCACCCGCATACAATCTTTGGTGTCAGCACACCAGATGGATATGGGATCGTCTATCGCCCATCACATGGGACAAGAATGGTATACGCTAGTCTACTCTGGAATATCGATGCCCCGTCTCGATACACCCACGACTAGTAACAGTTCAAGGATATGCTTATAAACTACACGTGCCCCACTAGTATGATCCGCTTCATAGTCACAGTAGTCAAGCAAATATCCTGAGGGCTTTATCAACATGTGCAAATGAATAAAAACATGATCAAGTCAACATGTCAGATAAAGTAAACCAGATAGCATACTATCATGTCGAGCAAGAAAATAATCTATATATATATATACATTTCCAAGCATCCACTATACATATAATGGCCTCTAGGGTATACATATATCCAACAATCTCCCATTTGCACTAAGTCCAATTATTGGCGTATCTCATACCCAACATCTCAAAAAGTCGCTCATGCTGCGGCTGTGGAAGGGCCTTGGTGAGTGGATCCGCTGTGTTATTCTTTGTATCTACTCTCCGAATCTCGATCTCGTGGCGATCTACTATCTCCCGGATCAAATGATATCGTCTTAGGATGTGTCTGGACTTCTGATGGGACCTTGGTTCTTTGGCTAACGCCATAGCCCTATTATTATCATAATACAATGGTATTGGATCAACAATGGTTGGAACTACTCCTAGTTCCGCGATGAACTTCTTCATCCAAAAGGCTTCCTTGGCAGCATCATTTGCAGCAATATACTCAGCTTCCATCGTGGAGTCTGCAACGGTATCCTGTTTGGAACTCTTCCAACTAACCGCCCCTCTATTGAGGGTAAATACAAACCTTGAGATAGATTTGCTGTCATCCTTATCACTTTGGAAGCAGGAATCGGTAAAGGCCTCCATTTGGAGATCCCCATTACCATATACCAAGAACAATTCTTTAGTCCTTCGCAAGTACTTAAGAATGTTCTTCACTGCTATCCAATGTTTCTCCCCTGGGTTGGATTGATACCTGTTTACTACAGCTAGTGCATAAGCTACATCAGGGCGTGTACATAACATCTCATATATTATAGATCCTACAGCTGAAGCGTAAGGTATAATACTCATGCGAGCTCTCTCTTCATCAGTCTTCGGACAGAAGTCTTTGGAGAGAGTGATTCCATGGCAAGCGGGCAAGGCACCATGCTTGGAATCTTCCATACTAAACCTTTTTAGGATGGTGTCAATGTACTTTGATTGGGACAATCTCAATAACCTCTTGGATATATCTCTATAGATCCTTACGCCCAAAATGCACGAGGCATCACCCAGGTCCTTCATGGAGAACCTTTGTGATAAGAATAGTTTGACCGATTGTAGCATAGGAATATCATTTCCTATCAGGAGAATGTCATCTACGTACAATACGAGGAATGTGACAGTACTCCCTACAATCTTCTTATAAATGCATGGCTCATCTATATTTTTGATAAAATCAAACTCTTTGATTGTATCATCAAAGCAGATGTTCCAGCTCCGCGAGGCCTGGTTTAATCCATAAATGGATTTAAGCAATCTACATGCTTTCCCGCTGCTCCCACTGTCAATGAAGCCCTCTGGCTGATCCATATAAATGCATTCTTCTAAATCACCATTCAGAAATGCAGTTTTAACGTCCATCTGCCAGATTTCATAATCATGGTGAGCAGCAATAGCAAGTAGGATCCGAATGGATTTAAGCATTGCTACTGGAGAGAAAGTTTCATCATAGTCCAGTCCTGGTCTTTGACGAAAACCTTTCGCTACAAGCCTTGCTTTAAAGGTCTCTACCTGTTCATCTACACCAATCTTTCTCTTAAAGATCCATTTGCACCCAACGGGTTTTATCCCAAGAGGCGCAACGTCCAAAGTCCATACTTTGTTGGTGTACATGGACTTCATTTCGGATCTCATTGCTTCCAGCCACTTCACTGAGTCACCACTCGTGATAGCTTGCTGAAAACTAGTAGGGTCGTCATCATCCATGATGTAATCTTCTCTATCACCATCAATGAGAAACCCATAGTATCTCTCCGGTGGGAGAGAAGTTCTACTAGATCTCTGGAACGGCTGAGGTTCTTGAAGTTCTACTGCAACATCAGTTTCAACCAATTCGTCCTGAGTAATTTGTGTCTCTAGAAGCTCTTCTAGTTCTACTGCATTGCCATCAGTACTGTCTGTAAAGATTTCATTTTCCAAAAATGTGGCATGCTGAGCAACAAACACCTTTTGTTCCTCCTTGTGGTAGAATAGATATCCATACGAATGTTTTGGACACCCCACAAATTTACACATGACCGATCATGTCTCGAGTTTATCCGGATTCTGCTTTTTGACATAAGCCGGACAACCTCATATCCTAACTCTTTTAAGAGATGGACTCTTTCCACTCCATATCTCATATGGAGTGGTAGACACGGTCTTGATTGGAACCCTGTTTAATAGATACATTGTTGTCTCTAATGCATGTCCCCAAAAGGAAAGCGGTAACTCAGTATCACACATCATGGATCGTACCATATCTAATAGGGTACGATTCCTCCGTTCTGACACACCGTTGTGCTGTGGTGTGTAAGGAGGAGTGAGCTGAGAGAAAATCCCATTCTCTTTTAAGAAGTCTGAAAACTCTGTATTTAAGTACTCTCCACCTCGATCTGATCGAAGTTTTTTGATGCTCAAGCCTGTTTGTTTTTCTACTTCAAGTTTGTACTCCTTGAATTTCTCGAAAGCTTCGGATTTGTGCTTTATTAAAAACACGTGTCCAAATCTTGAGGAATCATCAGTAAAAGTAATGAAGTATAAAAAACCGCCTCTAGAATATGTAGACATTGGTCCGCATACATCACTATGTATGAGGCCTAAGAGTTCCACTGCTCTTTCTCCGTGTCCAATAAACGGAGTTTTGGTCATTTTACCTTTGATACAGGACTGGCAAGTCGCATAAGATTTATATTCAAAAGGATTTAAATATCCATCTTTATGTAACTTGCTTAGTCTTGTTTCATTAATATGACCAAGTCTACAATGCCAAAGAAAAGCTTCATTTATATCTGAAAACTTTCTTTTATTAGTATGTTGTATATTGAAAACTGTGTGTTGGTTCAGGACGTAAATACCGTTATTTAATGTACCATACCCAATCAACTCTTGATTCAAGTTAATATTCATAACATTATTTTGCAATACAAAATGATATCCTACATTGTCCAACAATGAAACGGATATTATATTACATAGTATACTTGGTACAAAATAACACGGGTTCAAAACCAATATACAAGCCGAAGGCAAACCCAGATGATACTCTCCTACGGATACAACATGTACATTGGAACCATTTCCAACCCGCAGAGTATGGTCTCCAGTCTTCAAAACTCTACTGTTTCTCAACCCCTACACACAATTGCAGATGTGAGAACCAGAACCGGTATCTAATACCCAAGATGTAGAGTTAATTGAAAAACAGTTCTAAGTTACAAACACACCTGAAGCGGAAATATCAGCATGCCTCTTCTTCTTGAGATCAGCAAGATACACAGCACGGTTGCATTTCCAAGGTCCCGACTTGTGGCAGTAAAAACATTCTCCTTTTCCACTTCCCGCGGCCCCAGATATTTATTTCCCCTTTGCCTTTTTAACTCCACCTTTCTGTTTGATTGGTTTCTTCATCTTCTTTCCCTTGGCCTTGGCTTTTGGGACGAAAGAGGAAGATGGCCCAGCAATCAGAGCGAGAGTCTTTGCTGTTTTCAGCGTGCTCTCTGCACTTCTCAATATATTGAGAAGTTCAGGCAATGATTTCTCCAAATCGTTCAAATTGAAATTCACTATGAACGGAGCAAAGGCGGAGGGGGGGGAGACTGCAGAACAATATCCGTATACTGCTCATTATCCATAGTCTATCCCAGTTCCTCGAGTTCTTCTATAAGACCAATCATCTTTAAAACATGCTTTCCTACTGATGCGCCAGGGGCCATTCGCATCTGAAACAGCTTCCGAGATGCCTTGTATCTCAAAGTACGAGATTGCTTTTCATACAACTCCTTTGTATGAAAAAAGATGGATTGCACATCCATCTTCTCGTGTTGTTTCTGATGGATGTTGTCCATAGAAGCAAGCGCGAGGCATTTGGCCGTGTTGCAGTTAATATCCCATGTTTTTGGATCTCCCTATCCGAAACAGATGATTCAGGTCCTGGAACGGGTGGGGTTTTAGTAGTGAGGACATATGATACTTTATCATACGTGAGTGCAATGCTCAAGTTCTTCAACCATTCTTTATAGTTCGGTCCTGTCAGTTTGTTTTTCTCTAGTAGAAGCTTAAATCCCGTCATCGGTATCTGCCATTAGGAGAGAGAAAAGAATTCACTCAGCGAAATGCTCTTGCAAAGAATTAGATTGGTTATTATCTTATCTAATCGATGTCTCCTACTGCTTTAATCAAATTTTCTTTCAAAACCTGAAAAGAAAACTAGCCAGGATTAATTACATTCTACAGTTTCGCTAACCGGTCAGCCAGGCCAGTGTTGGTACTTTGAGGGAGGTTCCCCGTGCTTTCATATGGACCTAATTAAAATAAACCTCATTTTCCCAGAGGTCAAATCCCGTTGACACCTTTCTAGACACCTACTGGATTAGCTAATTGCAAAATGCAAAACTCTCCTGGGAGTAACTCTTACTCACAGTGGGATCGGGATCCAACTATCATATAGATGGTATGCAATCTAATTGCAAATTTCAACTCTTGAAACTCCCGATATGGTTTTTACCCCTAGCTGCTTATGGCCTTGGCTATGGTCAACATATCATAAGCACTAGTCAAGTTCTACCCGTCATTTCGTGATTAATTAGGCCCACCCATATGACCCTCGGCTATGGTCGACATAATCATGTGACTGTCCTAACTAATCGCATTATATGCGATGTAGGAAGACATCGCTTAGCTACCGTACACTACGTCTCGGCTATGGTCGACATACGTAGCACGAATACTCAGTACTCTGCTTCCTAAAATGACGGAGGGTTGTGGATGGTTTTTTATGAAAACCTTTAACGCTTTGAACTTGATCTCGTTGTAGAATCAAAACAGTTTAGAAAAGGAGTGGCTTAAGCTCCGCATCTTTTGAAAACTTGCATTTTTCATAAAAAGGCCGAGTATGTTTCAAATCCGATTCTACAATATCTTTAGGTTTCTTTTACTTTACATTAATCTCATTAATATAGTCCCATCATTTAAGTTCCTAAGCCATCACAGAAAAGAAACGAAAATAGAACGTATACTTATACCATCCGCATTCACCACAGTGTCCCGTTATGCACCGTTAGGTTACTTAACTAACGACATAGTGGGGCGGGACTAGCACGGGTGTAAAATATAAGCAACGTTTATTATATATCATATATATAATAATAAACCATTCGTCTCAGATACTAAGTAATCACATTACAGAATACCAATCCAGCAGAAGCACATATGAAAATAAAAGGATATCTAGGAGGTCCGTATTTAGTATTCAGCCATCAATAGAAAATACGGATTCCATGGTCGCGATGAATAGCCAAGCCCATACCCCTAGACCCCTATGAGAGTGACAAGTGATCTTGCCAATTCTAGAGTTTAGGAGACCCTGTCTCGACTCCTCGAAATGGCCTCCTACTGAACCCTAGAACCCGATCACTTATGCTCCCCTCCTTGGGTCTATCCTAATGTGGAAAAGTAAATAATATACAATAATGGTGACATCATCCTCAACACGGAAGTGCCCCAAATAAAAGAATATTACATACATTTAACTTTTACATGAATGAAAATAAACACTCTCATCTCACATAAAACCCCCGGCTATTCGATCGCGACAATCCTGCATCATATCTCAGCAACACATAATATCTCATATCATCAACGTAAGCAAGTATGCGTATCCCGATTGTCGTTGATGTATAGCAACGAAGCCGGCGATACACCACATACTACGCTTACGGTCGTAGAAAAGAAAGTGAAAAACAACAATTGCAATCACAGATATCAAGACGATGTTTAACGTTTCGATCAAATCAACAAACACCCACGTTTTACCCTAAGAGCTCAACACTTGAGCAAAGTTACAAATACTCAAAAATCGCGCCACAATGTCTTATGATCCAGCCGTAGAAGGAGTTAACCAACGCCTCACCTATGACACCATGGCACTACGACAAACCTGAAGGTTCGTTCGCGGTTCCGTGGGCATAGAATCGAGTTAAGGTTATTATGATCTTCTAGAGGGTCCATAGGATACTTGCGCTACTATTGAATATAAAGTTAACTTAGGAAAATAACAACACTTAGAAATTTCAGCGGGGTAGAAAGTGCGGTGTCCGATGTTCGTTCGAAATGCTAAAAATAGTCTAAGTTACCAATTTAGTGTCAAATAATACGACTATGAATCACTACGAATTAGCCCTAAGTCTAAACAATCATCATATGAAAATTGGGTTAAGCAAACAACAGTAGAAACCCCAAAATGAACCCAAAAGAGCACTGGAGCAATACGGGGGGGTTCTGAGGGAAGGGGGCCAGCCTGCTCGGTTTTGGGGGGGGGGTGCTCGGCCAAAATCCGAGCACTCCCATCCGTATTTCCCCAGTTTTCTTATAAAAGCCCAAATATGAATCTACAGTTGTTAAAAAAAAATTTAGACGACTTTTTAAAAAATTTCCAGAGAGCATATCAAGGGTTCCGTAATATCGTATTTTCGTAGTCGGTTTCGTTTTCGTATTTGTTATAACACCAAGTCCAGAATTCTAGCTTGGCTCTGATACCATTGTTGGGTTTCCTCTGCACCTACTAAGGAGTATTGAAGTATCACACATGCCACTTTAAAATTTTAGAGGTGCAAAGCAAACAAAGCATGGATCTTTAACTAGAAAAAGCTAAGGTAACAACACTTTAAACATTGTATACACTAAGTGTAAGGAATACAACCTTTGTAGTCCTCTTTGTAGTGACTCCTAGGATTTTTTAGAGTTGTGAAGCTTGCTAGTAAGCTCCTACGTCCACGATGATCCACCCGAAGTTCACTAGCTCCAAGCTCCTAGCTTCAAATGATAAAACAAGATGATGAAGCTAAACACTCTAAACTAATTGGCAAGATTAGAGTAGAATGATGAGGTGATGTGTTTTTTTTTATCAAAATCATTTCTTTTTATCTCTCTCTCTCTTTGGAAAAACCTAGAGAGTAAGGAGGAAGAAGAAGATGAAGGCAAAAGCTTTTGTCCAAAAAAAATGATAAAGCTTGATGAATAAAAATAGAAATGATATGTATATATATTTTCTATTTGTCATCACTAACCATGGTCACTTAATTTAGATATTATTGCACTTGAGTTAAAAGGCAAAAGGAATATTAATCCATGGTTAAAAAGTGGGTGAACAAAGGTTAACTTCAAGAAGAGTGTAGAAGATAATCATGGATAAATATTCCTTTTCTTTTCCTTTTTAATTTAATTGCAAAATGAATATATATAAATTAAGTTCCATGTAAGTCTTATATTGCCTTCATATGTGTATCAACAACCATGACACTTTGTATGTATGTGTCCATACACATCAACATGTGCATACATACATGCATGCATTCTTCCTCTTTAATAAAAAGAGTTTTGAATAAAGAATAAAATAAAACTAAAAGTCAAAATGCTAAATCAACAATTGATTTAACAATCCGGTCATATCACATACGACCCGATCAATAATAAAACGCCCGATTAACATACGGTATCACATAGTCGTATTCAATCGGGTCCCCGTGCATATCTCATATGCACACCACATCTTTTCGCCTGGGCTAGGAAACTTCTGTATGGGACTCTGAGACTCGTCAATATGCCGGCAGTGAGTGATGATCATATCAAACACCCACAAGTCGCAAGCGGTCAGCTAAACGTAACGGCCACCCGCGTATTGAGCGATCAGAAGAAAACCAGCAAAGCTGTCAAAACTCCCGTCGAGCCATCTGGTAACACTTACCGTACAGTCCGGTCTCCTCGTCAGATATGTTGCATATCGAGTCTAGGGATGGTGACATCGACCCCAATAACTCAATAAGTCATGCCGGTGTATACCTCATAACAGATCGAGAAACTACTGATAACGCTTATCAGTAAATTTTAGTAGTCCTGGCCAGGGACTTCCTGTTATAGCCAATCAAGTATAGCACAATATCAACCCCCAATACCGGGAGAGACGAAACCCCTCCTATCGTTCATTGCCTCCATGTGCCTCGGGACTGTACCCAAAGACCACCTGTTTGCACGACTCAGTAGAGCCGTGGCAGGGTGGAGATCAAAGTACAGTGGGAGGACACACAAGACTCTATGACGATCTTGGGTCTATAGACTAACATGTACCAGTGTCACCTGAGAACTGCTGTCCGACGATAGATATAATACTACATAGGAGTTCTCTGTGAGTCCGTTCAGTGTACCCAGTCTCCACTGAGCACCCGCATACAATCTTTGGTGTCAGCACACCAGATGGATATGGGATCATCCATCTCCCATCATATGGGACAAGAATGGTATACGCTAGTCTACTCTGGAATATCGATGCCCCGTCTCGATACACCCACGACTAGGAACAATTCAAGGATATGCTTATAAACTACACGTGCCCCACTAGTATGATTTGCATCATAGTCACAGTAGTCAAGCAAATATCCTGAGGGCTTTATCAACATGTGCAAATGAATAAAAACATGATCAAGTCAACATGTCAGATAAAGTAAACCAGATAGCATACTATCATGTCGAGCAAGAAAGTAATCTATATATATATACATGTCTAAGCATCCACTATACATATAATGGCCTCTAGGGCATACATATATCCAACATTTCTATGGACCCATAAGAAAAATGAGAGCCTAACTCGACCGTACAACCGCGGAACCGCAGCCAAAACCTGGTTTTGGCCGCGGTTCCGCGGCGCCGTAGGTTTTGGCCGCGGTTCCGCGGCGCCGTAGGTGAGGCAAGGACCATGCTTTCTTGTGTAGGTCCGTAGGTGATTTGTGCACTGTCTGGGTATTTTTAACCGTGATTCTCAAGTTGTTGAGTTCTCTGGATTTTGTTAAACCGATCGATATATTTGGCATCATATAGATCTAGATGATATGTGATACAATTGTTAGAATCCGGTTTATTGGTTTTGTGAAAACTGGTAATGTATATAGTATATTGTGAATCTAGTATGTTAGTCTCGGTTTATCGGTTGCCATGAAGTTTTGATTCGGATCAAAACTCCCTCGCAATCGCGTATTGTACGTGAACATTCGCCGGGTAACTCTAGTAGACAACCACGCCCCATAGCCGCGACCAAGTGACTGTAGGAGAACCCCGTTGCCAAAAAGCACCCACTCGGGTGCTCGCGGCCATGGTATTCCGCCTTGGTGCACTTCGTCGCCGGCATCGGGGGTGCGGCCATCTACTAAAGTTTCCGACGAGTATTTGATATTGTAGTCGGGAATCTTGTTGAATTACCTGACAAGATAATTTAAAAGTGTTTTCAATTTGAGACTAAAATACAAGGTTTACAGGTTAGGCATGAAATCCGGAATATGCGATACTCCGGGTTTATGATGTCTAAGGATATACGGATTCTAATTATTGTAGTTTTACAATTTCTTTTCTGTGACCGTAAGTGTAATATATATGGTATCCCAAATCTCATTGCTATATGTCAACGGAATTTGGAATACGCATATTTACTTACGTTGATGATATGTGATGTCATGTGCTGCTGATATGTTTTATTGGATCGTCGTGAAATAATAGCCAGGGGTTTTATGTGAGATGAGAGTTTTCTTTTTCATTCATGTAAAATTTGTATGTAACATTTTTTTATTGGGGCACTTCCGGGATGAGGATGTTGTCACTTGTTGTATATTATTTACTTTTTCGCATTAGGATAGGCCCAAGGAGGGGAGCACAAGTAACCGGGTTCTAGAGTCCAGTAGGAGACCATCTCAAGGAGTTGAGACCGGGTCTCCTAACTTTAGAATTGGCAGGGTTACTTGCCGCTCTCGTAGGGGTCTATGGGATGTGGGTTTGGCTATTCTTCACGACCGTAGAATTCGTGTTTTACATTACTGGCTAAATTTAAAACACGGACATCCTAGTATATCCAATATTTCATATGTTTATCTTCTTCTGCTGTGTTCTGTGATGTTGATCATATAACTGCGTGAGGCGAATGTAATATTATATATAAGATATATAATAAACGTTGCTTATGTTTTGCACCCGCGCTAGTCCACCCCCCGCTCTGCCGGTAGTTAAGTAACCTAACCGTGCATGACGGGGCCCCGTGGCGAATGCGGATAGCATAAGCGTATGTTCTATTTTCGTTTCGTTTCTCTATGATGTTTAGGGAAACATTAATTGATGGGACTTCATTAATGAGATTAACGAAAGAAAAGAAACCTAAAGATGTTGTAGGATCTAATTTTCAAAAAGGGTAGCTCTAGTTTTTGCTTTGCATAGCGGTATTCCTTGTAGAATATCCAGCACATTATTCGATAAGTAAAGAGCCGAGATCCCTTCACCGGGAGTGACCTCTTTAGCGAAACTAGCAGATACCATAACCCACTCGGTTTTGCTTTTGAAGCCTTTTTAGTTCTTTCTTTGCATAGCGGTATTCCTTGTAGAATATTCAGCACCTCATTCAATAAGGAAAGAGCCGAGATCCCTTCACCGGGAGTGATCTCTTTAGCAGAACTAGTAAATGCCTCAAAAACACTCCTTTTCAAAATCACTCGATTCTGCAACGATATCTAGTTCATTACGCAAAAGGTTTTCTTAAAAACCTGTCGTAGCCCTCCTTCATTTCAGATAAGTAGTATTTAGTATTCGTGCTACGTTTGTTGGTCTTTCGTCAAGGCGTAGTGTGCGGTAGCTACTTACTGCTTATCTGCTACATATGATGCGATTGGATTAGGGTAGTCGTACGACTTTGTTGGCCTTCATCAAGGGTCGTGCGGGTGGGTTTAATTAATTCAAGAAATATACGGGTTGAACTTGACTAGCGGCCTATGGTTTGTTGGCCTTCGTCAAGGTCATAGGTTGCTAGGGGAAAAAATATTATCGGAAATTTCAAGTGTTGAAATTTGCAATGAGATTGCATACCTTCTATGAGATAGTTGGATCCCGATACCCACTGCGAGTAAGAGTTACTCCTGGGAGAGTTTTACACATCACAATTAGCCAATCAAGTAGGTGTCTAGAAAGGTGTTAACAGGGTTACGCCCCTGGGAAAATGAGGTTTATTTTAATTAGGTCCGTGCGAAAGCACGGGAAACCTCCTTCAAAGTACCGGCACTGGCCTGGCTGAAAGAGTGGCAAACTTGTAAGGTGTAATTAATCCCAGCTAGTCTTACCTTTTAGGGTTTGAAGGAAGATTTGATAAAACCAGTGGGAGACGTCCTGATTAGATAAGATAATAACCAATCTAATCTTGCAAAGAGCGCACGCTAACGCGTTTCCTTCTCTCTCTCTCCAGGCAGCAATCAATGTCACGCCTTAATCAAGATAATATTATGGATATATTGACCGAACCCGCTTGCTATACCGAGCAGGGGAAAGTTGGTTCCGCTCCAACTTATAAGTGTTATAAGTCCGAGCAGGAAATAAGAACATATTCGGATTCCCACGCCACCCAAACGAAGAATAAGCATGTTGATGCAACTTCTTCAGGTGTATTAGTTACAGAGAACTGTTTTTCAGTATACTCTACGTCCTGGGTATTAGACACCGCATCGGGATCCCACATATGCAATATGTTGCATGGGCTAAGGAAAGGTAAAGAACTGGGAAAATGTGATCATTCCCTAAAAGTAGGGAATGGTGCAAATGTTGCAACCAAAGCAGTTGGTGAATAACACCTTGTATTGCCAACAGGGAATACATTGATCCTCAATGACTGTTACTACGTACCCTCTATGATATGCAATTTAATATCAATTTCTTTATTAGATAAAAAATGATATAACTTTGTAGTAGAGAATAATGTTATGAACATTTACTTAAATCAAGTGTTGATTGGGTTTGGTGCGTTATGTAACGGATTATACGTTCTGAATCAAAACACAGTTCTTAACGTACATAACACACACAAGAGAAAGAGTTCAGAAATGAACGAATCCTTCTTGTGGCATTGTAGACTAGGTCATATCAATGCGACACGACTAGCTAAGTTGCATAAGGATGGATATTTGAATCCGTTCGAATTTTCATCTTATGACACTTGCCAGTCATGTCTCAAAGGTAAGATGACCAAAACTCCGTTTAGTGGATACGGAGAAAGAGTTACGGAACTCTTGGGACTGATACATAGTGATGTATGCGGTCTCATGTCTACACATGCCAGGAATGGTTCCTTGTACTTCATTACATTCACTGACTATCTCTCAAGATACAGACATGTGTTCCTGTTGAAACACAAGTCTGAAGCTTTTGAGAAATTCAAAGAATATAAGCACGAAGTAGAGAACCAAACGGGTAAAAGTATTAAAGTCCTTCGATCTGATCGGGGAGGAGAATATTTGAGCACAGAATTCCGTGACTATCTAAAAGAGAATGGGATTCTCTCTCAGCTTACTCTTCCGTATACACCACAGCACAACGGTGTATCGGAGCGGAGGAATCGCAACCTATTGGATATAGTGCGCTCTATGATGAGCACTGCTGAGTTGCCTATTTTCTATTGGGGGTATGCGCTTGAGACAGCATACACCTATTGAATATGGTCCCTTCTAAATCTGTGCCTGCCACTCCATATGAGATATGGAAGGGAAAGACACCGTGTCTTAATTGTATTAAGATATGGGGTTGTCCGGCTTATGTTAAAACGCAAAATCCGGACAAACTCAAGGCAAGGTCAGTTCTGTGTAAGTTTGTTGGATATCCCAAAAATTCACGTGGGTATATCTTCTATCGTTCCGAAGAACAAAAGGTGTTTGTTTCTCGCAATGCCACCTTTTTGGAAAAGGAATTTCTTGATAAAGAAATTAGTGGCGAGGAGGTAGAACTGGAAGAAGTTCCAGCAGAACAAACTACAACTGAAGATTTAGTGGAACCAGAGGATTCAGTAGTTCCCAGCGAACCCCAGCCTCTCCGCCGATCTAGTAGGGTTCCTCATCCACCTGAGAGATACTATGGTTTTCTCGTTGATGGTGGGAGCGAGGATTACATCATGGAAGATGATGACCCAACTAACTTCGAGCAGGCCATCACGAGTGGGGACTCTGTGAAATGGCTGGATGCAATGCGGTCTGAGATGGAATCCATGTACACCAACAAAGTATGGACTTTAGAAGTTGCTCCTGCAGGGGTAAAACCCATTGGGAGCAAATGGATCTTTAAGAAGAAACTTGGTGTAGATGGAAAAGTTGAGACTTTCAAAGCTAGACTTGTTGCAAAGGGTTTTCGTCAACGACCAGGTGTGGATTATGACGAAACCTTTTCTCCAGTAGCTATGCTTAAGTCCATCCGGATCCTACTTTCCATAGCTGCATACCATGACTACGAAATCTGGCAAATGGATATTAAGACCGCCTTTCTAAATGGTGATTTAGAAGAGAGCGTGTACATGACTCAGCCAGAAGGCTTCGTAGACAGTGGGAGTAGTGGAAAGGTGTGCAAGCTGCTTAAATCCATCTTTGGGTTAAAACAGGCATCGCGGAGTTGGAACATCTGTTTTGATAAGGTAGTCAAAGAGTTTGACTTCATCAAAAATGTAGATGAACCTTGTATATACAAGAAGGTCGCAGAGAGTAAGGTCGTCTTCCTCGTATTGTACATGGATGACATACTCTTGATAGGAAATAATATTCCTATGCTGCACTCGGTCAAGCTCTTCTTATCACAAAGATTCTCAATGAAAGATATAGGTGATGCCTCCTACATCTTGGGGATTAAGATCTATAGAGATATATCTAAACGGATACTGGGATTGTCCCAATCCAGGTACATAGACACCGTACTAAAGAGTTTTAGTATGGAAGATTCCAAACGTGGGAACATACCCACGATTTCAGGACTCACTCTCTCCAAAAAGATGTCTCCAAAGACTGATTTGGAGAGAGCTCGCATGCAAGGGATACCCTATACTTCGGCAATAGGCTCTATCATGTATGAGGTGTTATGTACCAGACCCGATGTAGCGTACTCACTAAGTGCAGTGAGTAGGTATCAAGAAGATCCAGGAAAGAATCATTGGACAGCTGTGAAGAACATTCTCAAGTACTTGAGAAGGACTAAAGAGATGTTCTTGGTGTACGGTAACGGTGAACTCCAAGTGGAGTCCTTTACCTACTCGAGCTTCCAAAGTGATAAGGACGACAGTAAGTCGGTCTCGGGTTTTGTCTTTACCCTCAATGGAGGGGCGGTGTGTTGGAAGAGTTCCAAGCAAGACACCATTGCAGACTCGACGATGGAGGCTGAATACATCGCTGCCAACAATGCTGCCAAAGAAGCTGTCTGGATGAAGAAGTTCATTACTGAGCATGGTGTGGTTCCATCCATTGAGCATCCAATACCCGTGTATTGTGATAACAATGGAGCGGTGGCTTTGGCCAAGGAACCCAGGTCCAATCAGAGATCCATACATATTCTGAGACAGTATCACCTGATCCGGGAGATAGTAGATCGCCGGGAAATCGAGGTCAGGAGAGTTGACTCGAAGGACAACGTAGCGGATCCACTCACGAAGGCCCTCCCCCAGACGCAATTTGAGAGACTCTTTGGGATGTTGGGTATGAGATACTACTGTAGGGTTCCTAGGCACACACTAGAGGTCTCGCAAGGCATCGAACATGCCAATTTAAAAAATTCTAGGTGCCGAGAGACCCGACTACGGATCTTAGACTAGATGTTTAGGCGAAAAGATTAACTAGTTAACACTTAACTAATGGGATATCGAAAATACAACCTTTGTAGATCCGGTGCTCCACCTCCACGGCTCCGCAACGAAGTGCCTTCGCTGTCCAAGTGAACTCCCGGGCTCTAGCGTCGGCTTCGTCGAAGAATGGGCAAGCTAGGTCGTCGACGACGTGCCGAAGATGATCTACGTCGAAGCATCACTAGATCGAGCTCCACCTTCACCAAGTCTTGAAAACTTGTGAAGGAAACACACTCTACTACTTGGCAAGAGGTAGAGGATGAAGAAATAGGAAGTGGGTAAACTTTAGTTTTGGATTTCTCACTCATTTGCTCAATTCACCATTGATGAAGAAAGCTTTTTCTTCTTGAGTTCAAGGAAGAAGAAGAAGAAATGATATGATAAGTTAATTAATAATCAAAAGAAAAAATCAATACTTATCATAACACTTACCATAGTTAAGTGTAGAGAGTTAACCAAAGTTAGTGAGTGGTTAGGGTTTGGCATAAAACAAAAATGGTGGACTTTTCAAAAGTTCAAGAAACTTCAACAAAAGAAATAAATAAAGCCACCATTTTCCTTTTGCCAAAAATAAATAAAACAATAAATAAATCATTTAAAACCCTTAACCATTAACTAACTATGGTTTAAACATACATTTAACCAAGTATTGCATGTATCATCAAACATGATACAAGCAAGTGCACAAAATCATATCGCATATGCAATGCGCACACCCGAGCGAGAAAATCCATTTAAAGTGAACCGATACTAGTTAATGCAAAGTAATATATCAAATATATAATTATACAATAAATCATTAAATCAACACTTGATTCAATGATCCGGTCATGTCGCACACAACCGACTAGTATGCAATGTATCGGCTTATCGAATCAACCTTTGATTCGATAACTAGGTTATATCGCATATAACCATTCGATACATTCATCGCGAGAATGGAATACGGTATCACATACACGTATTATTCTCGATCCCGCACATATCTCATATGCGCTCCTATTTCGTTTCGCTTGACCCAGGAAACCTCTGTGTAGGACTCTAAAGACTCGTCAATACGCCGGCAGCAGATGATGATCATATCAAACACCCATAAGCCGCAAGCGGTCTGCTAAACGTAACGGCCACCCGGGTATTGAGCGATCTGAAGATCGACGAGCAAGCCCGCTCACACTCCAGTGAATCCAACCAGTAACACTACCGTACAGTCCGGTCTGATCGTCTGATATGTCGCATATCTCGCCTAGGGGTGGTAAACGTCAGACCCCAATAGCTCGATAAGTCGTGTCGATATGAGGTCTATAACAATTCGAGAAACTACCGGTAACACTTACCAGTAAATCTCAGCAACCCTGGCCAGGGATTTCCTGTTATAGCCAATCGAACACAGCGCAACATCAGCCCCCTATACCGGGAGAGACGAATCCCCTCCTATCGCTCATTGCCTCCATGTGACTCGGGACTGTACCCAAAAACTACCATTTTGCACGCCCTCTTGGACGTGGTAAGATGGAAATCAAAGCACAGTGGGAACCACACAAGACTCTATGACGATCTCGGGTCAACAGACTACTCTGTACCAGTGTCACCAGAGAACTGCCATCTGACGTGAGGTATAATACCATCTGGGAGTTCTCGGCGAGTCCGTCCAGTGTACCCAGTCTCCACTGAGCACCCGTATATCATCTCCGATGTCAAACACCAATGGATATGGGATCATCCATCGTCCATCTGTATGGGTCGAGAAGGTACACGCTAGTCTACTCTGGTATATCGATGCCCCATCTCGATACACCCACGACTAGGGACTTTGAAGGATGTACTTATGGACTACCATGTCCCCACTAGTATGATCCGCATCACAGTCCAGGTAGTCAAGTACACATCCTAAGGGCTTTACCAACATGTAACAGAGAGACAATCAGTATACACGTTAAGGTAAAGAGTAACCAGATAGCAAACTATCATGTCGAGCAAGAAAGTCCTCCCTATATATGTCCCAGCATCCACTACAATATACATCCAATGTACAGTAATGGCCTCTAGGGCATACATATAACTAACAATCTCCCACTTGCACTAGGGCCATCTGTAGCAGTGGTTGTAGTATCTCATACTCAACCATCCCATAAAAGTCTCTCTCTGGGAATAGGCCTTTGTGAGTGGATCCGCTGTGTTTTCCTCTGAGTCTGCTCTCCTCGTCTCGATCACCCTGGAGATCAACTATCTCCATGATCAGGTGATGTTGCCTTAGAATATGTCTGGATCACTGATGGGACCGGCGTTCCTTGGCATAAGCCACAACTCCATTGTCTCACAATGGTAGGAACGTAGTTCATCTCATGAACCATTATACATCCAAACAGCCTCTTTGGTAGCATCTTAAGTAGCGATGTATCCTGCCTTTATCGTCTAGTATGCCACGGTATCTAGCTTGGAACTCTTCCAACATACCGTCCCTTTACTGAGGGTAAAGACAATGCCTGCGACTGACATTCAGTCGTCTTTATCACCCTGGAACACTTCCAGTGATTCTCCCCAAGATCGATTGATACCATCTCACTACAGCTAGTGAGGTACCTAACATCCACTTAGATCTATCTCATAGATCCAAAATCCAGGATTTAGGAGGTATCATCTTGATCCTATATGGAGAATCATAGTGACAAGCGGAGATTGATCGAGCGTAGCATAAGAAACTCCTTTCTTATCAAGAGTATGTCATCCACGTACTCTACGAGGATCACCACCATACTCCCTACTACCTTTTTATTTATACAAGGTTCATCTACCATTTTGATGATGTCAAACTCCTTGACTAATCCATCAAAACAGATGTTCCAACTCCACGATGCCTGCTTTATCATATAAAACATCTTGCACACGTTTCCGCTGCTCCCACTGTTTACGAAGCCCTCTGGCTGTGTACTTATAGACGCCCTCTTCCAAAACATCATTTTAGAAGAGCTGTCATGACACCCAACCACCAGATATCGTAGTCATGGTATGTAGCCGTGGCAAGTAGGATCTGGATGGACTTAAGCATAGCTACTTGAAAAGGTTTCATCATTATCCATAGCTGGTCAATGATGCAAACTTTTAACAAGTCTAGCTTTGAAAGTCTCAACTTTTCCATGTACACCAAGTAATCTTCTCAAGATATACTTGCTCCTGATGGGGATTTAACCCTTCAGATATAGCAACTAAAGTCCATACTTTGTTGGTGTATAAGGATTCTATCTCAGATCGCTAAACATCCAGCCATTCTTACAGAGTCTCACTCCTGATGGCCAGCTCGAAGCTAGTTGGGTCATCATCTCATGATGCATTCCTCGCTCCCACTGTCATAGAGACACCGAAGTATCTCTCAGGTGGGTGATGAACCCTACTAGATCGGCGGAGAGGCTGAGGTTCGTTGGTATCTACTGAATCCTCTGGTTGTACCAAATCATCTGCTGTAGTTTGTATAGCTGGAACATTTCCAGTTCTACATAACTAACCTTGCCTCGAGCTTGTCTGGATTTTGCTTTTAGACATTAGCCGGACAACCCCAAATCTTAACTAGCTTAAGACATGGGCTTTTCCCTTTCCATATCATATATGAAGTGGTAGGCAACTGATTTGATTTGAACCCTATTCAATAGGTATGCAACTTCTCACGTGCATAACCCCCAAAGGGAAATAGGTAACTCAGTAGTACTCATCATAGAGCACACCATATCAAATAGGGTGTATCTGCTCCGCCCCGATATACCATCGTGTTATGGTGTATACGGAGGAGTAATGCTGAGAGAGAATCTCATTCTCCTTTAGAATAGTCCAGGAATTCCATGCACAAGTATTCTCCTCCTTGATCACATCAAAGGACATAACACTTATACCCGTATTTTGGTTCTCTACTTCTAACTTATATTCTGTGAATATCTCAAAAGGTTCGGACTTGTGTTTCAACAAGAACATTTGTCTGAATCTAAAGAGATCATCAGAGAACGTAATGAAGTATAAAGAACCAGTCCTGGCATTTGTAGACTGGGGACCTACATACATCAACATGTATCAGTCCCAAGAGTTCATTAACTCTTTCTCTGTTTCCAGTAAACGGAGCTATGGTCATCTTATCTTTGTGACATGACTGGCGAGTTTCACAAGATTTAAGTTCAAACTAATTTAAATATGCATCTTTATGTAACTCTAGCCAGTCGGGTCGCATTGATATGACCTAGTCTACAATACCTCAAGAAGAATTCGTTCATTTCTGAACTCTTCCTCTTATGTGTGTTCCATATACTAAGAACTGTAGTTTGATTTAGAACGTCAATGCTTTTAGACAACGTGCCTGAACCGATCAACTTTTGATATAGGAAATGTTCAAAACATTATCCAACAATACAAAATTATATCCTTTCTTTACTGATAAAGAGACTGATATGATTTTGTATATCAGGTTCGGTATCTAATAACATTTGTTCAGAATCAATGTATTGGTAATACAGGGTGACAGTGACCGACAGACTTGGCTACAACACTTGCCCCGTTTTCTGCCTCATGAAACTTATCACCCGTTCTCAGTTTTTCTACCCTTTTGTAGCCCTATGTAACAGATTACATATCTGGGATCCTGATCCGGTATCATATACCCAGGATGCGGAGGATACTGAGAAACAGTTCTGTATAATGAACACACCCGAAGATGATGCATCAACATGCACTCTCTTCGTTTGGGCGGCACGGGAAATCTGGTATTCCCCAATTTCCTGCTCTGTCTTATAACAATTATAAGTTGGAGCGGGACCAACGTTCCCCAGCTCAGTATAACAAGCGGGTTCGGTCAATAATCCGTATTATTATCTTGATTAAGGCGTGATATGGTCGCTACCAGGAGAGAGAGAGAAGAAAACACTCAGCGTGCGCTCTGTCAAGATCAGATTGGTTATTATTTTATCTAATCAGGATGGCTCCCACTGCTTTTTATCAAATCTTCCTTCAAACCCTAAAAGGAAAGAAGAGCCGGGATTAATTACACACTACAAGTTCACCAATCTTTCAGCCAGGCCAGTGTCGGTACTTTGAGGGAGGTCCCCCGTGCTTTCGCACGAACCTAATTAATGTAAACCTCGTTTTCCCAGAGGCGTAACCCCGTTGACACCTTTCTAGACACCTACTTGATCGGCTAATTGTAATGTATAAAACTCTCCCAGGAGTAACAATTACTCGCAGCGGGTATCGGGATCCAACTATCTTATAGAAGGTATGCAATCTCATTGCAAATTTCAACACTTGAAATTCCCGATAATATTTTGCCCCTAGCGTCCTATGACCTTGACGCAGGCCAACAAACCATAGTCCGCTAGTCAAGTTCAACCCGTCATTTCCTGATTGAATTAAACCCACCCGCACGACCCTTGACGCAGGCCAACAAAGTCGCACGACTACCCTAATCCAATCTGCATCATATGCATAAGCAGATAAATACTAGTTAGCTACCGCACACTACGCCTTGACGCAGGCCAACAAACGTAGCACGAATACTAAATAGGACTTATCTGAAACGACGGAGGGCTACGACAGGTTTTTCTGAAAACCTATTGCGTAATGAACTTGATATCGTTGTAGAATCAAATGATTTTGAAATGGAGTGCTTTTGAGGCTTTTCTAGTTTTGCTAAAGGAGTCACTCCCGGTGAAGGGATCGTCGGTCCTTTCCTCGTCGAATGAGGTGCGGGATATATCATATATATCACTGTGCAAAGCAAAAACACTTAAAAGCAATCAAAAGACAAACCGAGTGTGTAGCATCTGCCAGTTATTGCTAAAGGAGTCACTCCCGGTGAAGGGATCTCGGTCCTTTCCTTATCGAATAAGGTGCAGGATATATCATATATACCGCTGTGCAAAGCAAGAACAGTAGCTACCTATTTTATTTTGAAATTCGATTCTACAACATCTTAGGTTTCTTTTATTTCATTAATCACATTAATGAAGTCCCATCATTTAAGTACCTAAACATCACAGATAAATACGACGTACACTTATGCCATCCGCATTCGCCTCGATGTCCCCTCATGCACCGTTAGGTTAGGTAACTAACGGCAGAGCGGGGCAGGGCTAGCGCGGGTGTAAAACATAAGTAACGTTTATATAATATATCATATATACTGTATACTGTATCTATCACAGAACATCACATGATCACATCACAGATATCGCAGCAGAAGAAACATATGAAATATTGGATATACTAGGACGTCCGTGTTTTCAATACGAGCCAGTATAAAACACGGATTCCACGGTCGTGATGAATAGCTAAACCCATACCCCTAGACCCCTACGAGAGCGGCAAGCAACCCTACCAATTCTAGAGTTAGGAGACCCGGACTCGACTCCTCGAGGTGGTCTCCCACTGGACTCCAGAACCCGGTTACTTGTGCTCCTCTCCTTGGGTCTATCCTAGTGCGGAAAAGTAAATAATATACAAACGGTGACGACTTCCGCTACCTGGAAGTGCCCCAATAAAAGAATATTACATACAAGTTTTTACATGAATGAAAATGAAAAACACTCATCTCACATAAAAACCCCCGGCTATTCAAACACGACGATCCAATATAACATATCCAGCAACACATAACATCACATGTCATCAACGTAAGTAAATATGCGCATCCCAATTGTCGTTGACATATAGCAACGAAACCGGCGATATCACATATTATACTTACGGTCACAGAAAAGAAAGTGTAAAACTACAACAGTTGGAATCCGCAACCTCCTCAGACATCGCATGCCTGACCAAATGAATTTCTTAGACATCGCATGCCTAACAATTATAAACCCCGCATTTTAGTCTCAAAATCGAAAACTCCTTTTCAATATGAAGTCGGGCAATTCAACAGGATTCCCGACATCCTGATCGAATACTCGTCACAAACTTTAGTAGGCGGTCGCACCCCGATACCGTCGACAAAGTGCACCAAGGCGGAACACCGCTGCCGCGAGCACCCGGACGGATACTTTCGGTGACGGGGTTCTCCTACAGTCACTTGGTCGGGGCTAAGGAATGTAGCTGTCTAATAAGTTTATCCGGCGAGTATCCGCGTACGCTACGTGATTGCGACGGACTTTTGATCACATCAAAATTCCGTGGCAACCGATCAAGTGAGACTAAATTGCTATGTTTATAACATTCATCCAGTTATCACATAACTGTTTGTGAATTCCAATTATTGTATCCCATTCCGGATAAATAAAAAATGTCAAACTTTCCGATCGAACAATCGAACACCCAAGTTTTCCCGAAACAGATCAACACATGAAATAAGTCAACAACATTCAGTTCGTGCCTCAGTACCAACGGTCCAGCCGTAGAAGGGTCAAGCCAACGCCTCACATGTGGCACGCCGTACTGCCCCAAACCCGAAGGTTCAAAGGGCAGTTCAAGACGGTCACATAATCGAGTTAAGGTTTGTTGTCTTCTAGAGGGTCCATCGAGTTACTTGCACTACTTAGAACGTCGTTAAACTACGGAAAAATCCAACACTTGGAAATTTCCCGACAGGGGAAAAATTGGGTATTTATATCCGGTCGAACTTTTTAACATATTCTAAAATTTATCCGGAAAGCCACACAGACAAAATTTGATATTCCGATCGAAACTCCGAAACCCCAAAACCACCTCTGAAAATTCAACTCTTGAAAAATTATTAAAAATTCCCAGAAAAAGAAGCACTGGAAATAAAGAATTGCTGTGCAAATAAAATAAAATAATTCGGCCGTACGGCCGCGGAACCGCCGCATGAGCCTTGCTCATGCCGCGGAACCGCGGTGGAAAAGTAGAATTGGGCCCACGAAATTTACAGTAATCCTTAAAAAACCCTGCTTGATTTTCTGGATATTTTTAATCTTGAAAAATCCACAATTTTAAAATCTGGACAGAGAGCAAGTTTGATTCGGGGTTTCGGGTTCGTTCGGACTTCAAATTCCGTCTAGACTTTGCCTAAGGCTCTAGCTAGGCTCTGATACCACTGTAGGGTTCCTAGGCACACACTAGAGGTCTCGCAAGGCATCGAACATGCCAATTTAAAAAATTCTAGGTGCCGAGAGACCCGACTACGGATCTTAGACTAGATGTTTAGGCGAAAAGATTAACTAGTTAACACTTAACTAATGGGATATCGGAAATACAACCTTTGTAGATCCGGTGCTCCACCTCCACGGCTCCGCAACGAAGTGCCTTCGCTGTCCAAATGAACTCCCGGGCTCTAGCGTCGGCTTCGTCGAAGAATGGGCAAGCTAGGTCGTCGACGACGTGCCGAAGATGATCTACGTCGAAGCATCACTAGATCGAGCTCCACCTTCACCAAGTCTTGAAAACTTGTGAAGGAAACACACTCTACTACTTGGCAAGAGGTAGAGGATGAAGAAATAGGAAGTGGGTAAACTTTAGTTTTGGATTTCTCACTCATTTGCTCAATTCACCATTGATGAAGAAAGCTTTTTCTTCTTGAGTTCAAGGAAGAAGAAGAAGAAATGATATGATAAGTTAATTAATAATCAAAAGAAAAAATCAATACTTATCATAACACTTACCTTAGTTAAGTGTAGAGAGTTAACCAAAGTTAGTGAGTGGTTAGGGTTTGGCATAAAACAAAAATGGTGGACTTTTCAAAAGTTCAAGAAACTTCAACAAAAGAAATAAATAACGCCACCATTTTCCTTTTGCCAAAAATAAATAAAACAATAAATAAATCATTTAAAACCCTTAACCATTAACTAACTATGGTTTAAACATACATTTAACCAAGTATTGCATGTATCATCAAACATGATACAAGCAAGTGCACAAAATCATATCGCATATGCAATGCGCACACCCGAGCGAGAAAATCCATTTAAAGTGAACCGATACTAGTTAATGCAAAGTAATATATCAAATATATAATTATACAATAAATCATTAAATCAACACTTGATTCAATGATCCGGTCATGTCGCACACAACCGACTAGTATGCAATGTATCGGCTTATCGAATCAACCTTTGATTCGATAACTAGGTTATATCGCATATAACCATTCGATACATTCATCGCGAGAATAGAATACGGTATCACATACACGTATTATTCTCGGTCCCGCACATATCTCATATGCGCTCCTATTTCGTTTCGCTTGACCCAGGAAACCTCTGTGTAGGACTCTAAAGACTCGTCAATACGCCGGCAGCAGATGATGATCATATCAAACACCCACAAGCCGCAAGCGGTCTGCTAAACGTAACGGCCACCCGGGTATTAAGCGATCTGAAGATCGACGAGCAAGCCCGCTCACACTCCAGTGAATCCAACCAGTAACACTACCGTACAGTCCGGTCTGATCGTCTGATATGTCGCATATCTCGCCTAGGGGTGGTAAACGTCAGACCCCAATAGCTCGATAAGTCGTGTCGATATGAGGTCTATAACAATTCGAGAAACTACTGGTAACACTTACCAGTAAATCTCAGCAACCCTGGCCAGGGATTTCCTGTTATAGCCAATCGAACACAGCGCAACATCAACCCACTATACCGGGAGAGACGAATCCCCTCCTATCGCTCATTGCCTCCATGTGACTCGGGACTGTACCCAAAAACCACCGTTTTGCACGCCCTCTTGGACGTGGTAAGATGGAAATCAAAGCACAGTGGGAACCACACAAGACTCTATGACGATCTCGGGTCAACAGACTACTCTGTACCAGTGTCACCAGAGAACTGCCATCTGACGTGAGGTATAATACCATCTGGGAGTTCTCGGCGAGTCCGTCCAGTGTACCCAGTCTCCACTGAGCACCCGTATATCATCTCCGATGTCAAACACCAATGGATATGGGATCATCCATCGCCCATCTGTATGGGTCGAGAAGGTACACGCTAGTCTACTCTGGTATATCGATGCCCCATCTCGATACACCCACGACTAGGGACTTTGAAGGATGTACTTATGGACTACCATGTCCCCACTAGTATGATCCGCATCACAGTCCAGGTAGTCAAGTACACATCCTAAGGGCTTTACCAACATGTAACAGAGAGACAATCAGTATACACGTTAAGGTAAAGAGTAACCAGATAGCATACTATCATGTCGAGCAAGAAAGTCCTCCCTATATATGTCCCAGCATCCACTACAATATACATCCAATGTACAGTAATGGCCTCTAGGGCATACATATAACTAACAACTACAACACATGGCCTTAGTGCAAGTGGGAGATTGTTAGTTATATGTATGCCCTAGAGGCCATTATTGTACATATGATGTATATTATAGTGGATGCTTGGATATATATATATATAGATGACTTTCTTGCTCGACATGATAGTATGCTATCTGGTTACCTTTATCTTAACATGTAGACTTATATTTTGATACTATCTTGCTCTCACATGTTGACAAAGCCCTTAGGATATGTACTTGACTACCAGGATTATGATGGAGATCATACAAGTGGAGCCAGGGTAGTTCACAAGTACATCCTTTAATTGTTCCTAGTCGAGGGAATATCGAGACAGGGCATCGATATTCTAGAGTAGACTAGCGTATACGCTTCTTGACCCATATGATGGGCGATGGATGATCCCACATCCATTGGTGTTTGACATCAGAGATGGTATACGGGTGCTCAGTGGAGACTGGGTACACTGAATAGGACTCGCCGAGGACTCCTATGTGGAAGTATACCTATCGTCAGATAGCAGTCTTCTGGTAACACTGGTACAGGTTAGTCTGTAGACCCGAGATCGTCATAGAGTCTTGTGTGGCTCCCACTGTGCTTTGATTTCCTCCCTACCACGCTCAAAGGAGACGTGCAAACAGGTGGATTTTGGGTACAGTCCCGAGTCGTATGGAGGCAATGAGCGATAGGAAGGGTTTCGTCTCTCCCGGTATTGGGGGTTGATGTTGCGCTATGTTCGATTAGCTATAACTAGAAGTCCCTGGCCAGGGCTGCTGCCGAGATATACTGATAAGTGTTATCAGTAGTTTCTCGAACCGTTATAAGCCAGACATCGACATGACTTATCACGTTACTAGGGTCTGACGATTTCCATCCCTAGACATAATATGCGACATATCAGACGAAGAGACCGGACTGTACGGGAGTGTTACTGATAGGCTTCATGGAGACTGTGGACATGCTTGCTTGTTGATCTTCATATCGCTCAATACCCGGGTAGCCGTTATGTCCAGCTAGTACCGCTGACGGCTTGTAGGTGGCTGATATGATCATCACCTACTGCTGGCGTATTGACGAGTCTTTAGAGTCCCACACAGAAGTTCCCGGGTTCAAGTGAAACGAAGTAGGATGCATATGTGATATGTGTGTGGGCCTGATTATATACGAGTATGTGATACCGTATTGTAATCTGGCAGTCATCTGTTATCGGTTCGGTTATATGTGATATAACCAGTTTGTCAAATCAAGTGTTGATTCGATAATGTGATATACAGATAAATGATATTAGTCGGTCATATATGATATAACCGGATTATTAGATCAAGTGTTGATTTAATAATATAATATAAATTATATGTGATATAATTATATATTAACTAATATCATTAGCTCACTAATTATTCTTCATTAAATATATATTAATATATATATATATATATAATAAAGCATGGCATTTAAATTTCTATTTTGTGAAAATAGAAATGAGGTGGAAAGTAGAAGCATGGTTGCAACCATGGGTTTAATTCTTGTTTATTCATTCTTGACTCACTATTCAAGCATGATTGCAATTTTATATTGCATATTTCCATGTTTGAATGAGTGAGGGGTCAAGGCTTAGCTCTCATTACTCTTACTCATTGCAAAACAATTAGCCATCATTCTTCCCTCTTGCTCTCATGCTTTCTAGCTCATCTTCTTCTTCCTCTTCACGCCTTCAAAAATCCACGCCCTCACATGTGATGTGAACCATGGATTCTTGATTGCATTTGTGAGCTTCTAAAGTCTAAAATGCTTCTAGCCTCTCGGACCATTCTTGTATGCATCCTCTCGCGATCACAGGCGTCAGAGTCCTCACTGATGTCATCCGTCCTCCGATAAGCAGAGATTATAGTTGTCTGTTGGAAAATTTGATGCAAGATATCAATGAGATTATCTCGCCGCTTCTTCGAGATCAGGCCCATCAAATATACTGAGTGCACCTTGTTTTCGGCATTATCCAATGCCTTAAGCGGCATGGCTTCATAAAATTCAGGAAGTGCTTCCCAAATCGCTCTCACAACGAGCTTCAAAAGAGCGGAGTGACGAGGAAGCAGCCGGCCGTTGTGTTCATTAAAGCGACTCATAATTTCAGCGCACTGTGCGTTTGTAAACTCCTGGTTTTGGCAGCGGCCTTGTACACGAATGTCTTCATAAGAAATAATTTCGTTAAGGTCATACAGATGGCGGCCATAGCGTCTGAAAAGGAAAATCGGTAAGAGTTTAGTGGTCAGACTGATCAAGAAAATGCTTACTGAAACAGACACGGGAATTTAAACAACTCTTGATATCCTCACGGAGAAAACAAGTTCTGATTAAGACACCCAACAAACTCAAGTTTGTGCAAATAAAGGAGAAATCCTAAAAAAGATCCTCATTTAATGAGAGGCTCGTTAGGCCAAGGAGTTAAACTCCCTCGGGAGCAGCGCTCTAACATTATGAGGGGAATAAAAATTCCCCAAGAATTCTAAAGAGCCGTGCTCTGCGAAAAGAAATCCTAAAAAAGATCCTCATTTAATGAGAGGCCTCTCGGGCCAAGGAGTTAAACTCCCTTGAAAGCAGCGCTCTGCAACAAGATGACATCTGTCAACTCTAATTATGAGGGGAATAAAAATTCCCCCAAAAATTCTGAAGAGCTATGATCTGTGAAGATGATGGAGTAACCCATCAAAAAACCTAAAAAGCAAAGGTTTACTAAGTTAAAAACTCCAAGATCTTCAAGGTTTATGAACAAACTCTAAGAGTTCTTCATGGAAGATGAACAGATCTATGATCTAAAGATGAGCACGGTTCTATTAATAGGTAAAACACTAAACCATTTTTTTAAGATCTATGATCTGAGAAGAGCAAATTTCTGTTAATAAGTTCAATCCTTACCAAATGTGGGCAGAGTCTTGACTCTAAAGAAATTTCTTAAGGCAGAGAGCTTATCTCTGAAGAGAGAATAAAATTCTCAGAAAACAAGAAATCAAGAAGATGAACAAGCAGTCATCTCAAGGGCCAAAGGCCCTATTTATAGGCGCTGGAAGTCAATCCAACTTCCAAGACAATCCAACGGTGGAAAGTCTGCCACCGCTGCACTCACGTGTGAGCCACGTGAGCGCAACGGTGGGGGGCATTTTTTTCCCCCAGTCAGAGAGCAAAGCTCTACTCAAAATTTAAAATTTGAAATAAGGCAGCGCCTAATAAGAGTGCTCGCGCCAAGAGCACCAGCGCTAAAAGTCAAAGACTCTGAGGCAGCGCCCACGTGCAAAGCATGAGAGCGTCAAGCGCTAGAACTAAATGTTCTCCACCATTGGATCAAAGATCCAACTGAGATGAATAAATTGTCAAATTACATAATTTAATTTTGTTGAGAAAATACACCTCAAATCTTTCCAAACAAGAAAGATTGTGCTCTGTAAATCAAAGCACCGTTGGATCAAAGATCCAATGGTGATTAAAATCACCAAGATACAGAATAGTTCTGTATGGGAAAATACTTTCCCAATCTTGTTGATAACAAGAAAACTATCTTCTGTAAAACAGAAGCCCCTGGATCAAAGATCCAACGGTGGGAAACATTCCCCAAATCAATCAGAAATCTCTCAATGAGAGATTTCCTTAACTGATTCAACAAATCAGCCTCCCCTATATAAAGGCCTCAAGACTTTAAGTCTTGTAGAGAAGAACCCCCCCCCCCCCCCATAAACTTCAAGTTCTCAGAAAAAAAGGAGAAGAGCAAACTCTAAGAAGAAGAAATTTTCTTCAAGGTAAATAAAAAGAAAAGAGATCATAATATCTCCTCCATATTTGAGAGTTCAACTCTCACATCAGAAAAAGAACTTAGTTCTTTTTCTAGATCACAGATCTATAAGACAAAGTCTTTCACAAAAAACAGAAGAGATCAAAGAATCTCCTCACAAAAGAAGAACTCAGTTCATAGATCAATGAGACAAAGTCTCTTATAAACCGAGAATTTAATTCACAGAGCACAGAACTAATCAGAGCTGCCAAAGAAGCGCTTTAGCGCTCCAATTTAAAAGAAACGCTTTAAGCGCTCCAAATTTGGCGCTCAGCGCCAAGCGCGCCATGTGCTCCTCACGTGGGAGCTATTTTATAAGAAGTGCCTTAGCGCTCCAATTTAAAAGAAGCGTTTTAGCGCTCCAAGTCTTGCGCTCAGCGCCAAGCGCGCCACGTGCTCCTCACGTGGGCGCTATTTTATAAGAAACGTTTTTGCGCTCCAAGTCTGGCGCTCAGCGCCAAGCGCGCCACGTGCTTCTCACGTGGACACTATTTTATAAGAAATGCCTTGGCACTCCAAGTCTGGCGCTGAGCGCCAAGCGTGCCACGTGCTCCTCACGTGGATGCTATTTTATAAGAAGCGCTTTAGCGCTCCAAGTCTGGCGCTCAGCGCCAAGCGCGCCACGTGCTCCTTATGTGGGCGCTATTCTAAAAGAAGCACTTTAGCGCTCCAGTGCTTCAAATCTGGTGCTCAGCGTCAAACGCTCCACGTTCTCCCCACGTGGGCGCTATTTCAGAAGAAGCGCCTTAGCGTTCCAAATCTGGCGCTCAGCGCCATACATAAAGCGCTCTGCGCCATAAAGTGTGTTCAACACTCAATAAAAAACAAAATGAAAGTGGGTGTCAATACCCCAATAAATGTTTAGCAGTATGTATACAGAGAAAGGACTATGTCCTAACAAGTGTCTAACATTTTATTAAAAAAAGAAGAGAAATGACAGAGACTCAGTGCGCTCAGTCCAAGTTGGCCAAACTCATAATCAACTGAGCCCATGCGCTCTTTATTGGACTCAGTCCCAAACAAGATTATCAAATCTTTGATGAACATTCACTGGTTCAAGGGTACATCTCTCCACACCTCTAATACGTGTCGTTGTAATTCTTCAACGTCTTCAGAGAGGTGGAGGGTACCAATAACCAATAACTTTTGGTGCATCCCCAAATTGGTTAAACCAGAACCCCACAGACTATGACATCTTTAAACCCTACAGACTATGATGTCTTTAAATATGGACTATGATGTCCTTAAACTTGTCACGCCCCGCTTCCAAGAGTGCGCTAAGATAGGCACGTGACAGAGCCAACCATGCTACCTGTGGATAGGAAACATCCCTCCACAGTCACATTACGGCTGTCTAGAGATATCAAGAACAGGAAAATAAAATAAACTATCTAGTACATGTCCATGAGCCAGAATAAACGAGTCAAGAAATAATATGCGGAAGCAATAAATCCAAAGAGCAAAAACATCTGGAAAGTAAAACATAACTAAACTGGATACTAACTGGATCATCACTGCTCAGCCTAACGGCGGAAGTACTCCTGATCAGCCTGCGACAAGGGTAGAGGATCTGAGCCATGCAAAACCCAGACGTCGGTGCGTCATAATATCAACAATAACATAATCAGAGGGTAGCAAGACATGCAAGCATGAGTATGAATAGTAATAAAAGTATAACAGTAACACGAATAAGAAACAGTGAAGGGTATAAGCACATGTGACGTGCGGTGAGTAATCTGAACTAAACAACTGGGTTAACTACTCTCAAGTCTTTGAAATCAATTTAATGAATCGTCGATTTAACTCAATAGTATCCCGTGCATGCTCGGGACCACGGTCAAGACTCTCGGGCTGAATCCGAGAAGTGCAGCTAGGCAGTAAACAGGTAACATGTACAGACGAATGATGTCAGCAGCAGCATCCCGGGGCTGGCCTAGCCCATAAAACTGATTAGTATAAGAATCGAACTGTCGAGTTACAAGTCAGGTTTCATCATTGATTTCCACATACCCGCAAGTTATGTGTTCAAGTCAGGTATTGATAAATCTGAAGCTAATGCCAACACAGGATCAAGCAGGAACAGGTATGTCTATACAGACAACAGGATATGTCCATCGGGACAACATATCAGGATTGTCGGCATTAGAAATAGGATCAGGTAACATGTCAAGTAGTGATATATCAGGTCATGTCAGGTAGTATACATGTATCAAGTCATGTCAAGTAGTGGTGTATCAGGTCATGTCAAGTAGTGCACAGGTGTCAAACGGGTGCTCATAATCAAACTGTAGCAAGTATTGAATCAAGGTGAAAGTACGGATGTACAATAAAAGCATGGATGCACAAATATCGATCAGGGGTCACATCATGACTAAGTAGGATGCACAATTATCAAGCATGGTACACTAATACAATAGTAACATGAAATAATATGGTCTCGGCGTGCAACTAAATATGTAATAAACCGTACGGATAAATACGGATATTATAAAACTGTAAATCGGTAAAATTTGCTGAATATTAAAACACAAGCACTATTATTTATTAAATAGATATTGATATAATAATATTAACATGGATAATATATTCAAACCGATTAATAACTATAAAAGTGGTATTGATTAACCATGCACAAGAAAGTTCCGTTCAGAAATTCAGCATCACCCTGATTTGTAAAATAGCTTAAAAATAACAAACATTCTCTAAAAAAGACATGTCTTATACCAAAAAAAAGATAATTCAATAAGGTTTTTCATTTTTATAAGTTGAAGTATCTCAGGTTGTTCCTACAAAAAGCTATGAACATTCGAAATTGAAAGTTTGCTGCTGGAATTTCCCTGGACGGCAGTTTAGAGATATTTTCATTTGCATTTTACGTTATTTAAACAATTTATTTTGCAAGTGAATATTTCATAGAGTTATAGTATTCTGAGTTATCTTCATAACGAACTAAAGAACGTATACTAATAATTTTTCTCTGATTTATAATGAATTTTATAAGGTAAGGTGTACAGTAAATTTCAGATTTATCGTATCCGCTTTGCAACGACGTTTCATGTGTAAACTATAATATTTTCAAACTATATTTTGTATAACATTATAAAATGCAGATTATAAACTAATTAAAGATAATAATAAGAAATATTACGACGATATATATTTTAAATGATATGGATGCAAACGGGTATCCGAAAACGGTTAACTTTAATATGGATGTACAGTGCAATCAACATGTGATATTTTTATTCACATGGATGCAAAATAAGATACATAGCATGTAGCAAGATGAATTAGCATGCGATTAGATATGTAAATAGTGATATGGATGCATACGGATGTCCGAATACAGTAAAACTGTAAAATGGTAATGTGGGATGCATAACTAAACATTATGTGATGTTATTATTCAAATGGGTGCAATATATTGTAGTCTAGCATGTAACAAGATAAATTTGCATGCACTAGATACGAAATAAATTGTACGGATGCAAACGGACGTCGTAAAACTGTAAAACTATAACATGGGATGCATAATTTTAAATACATGTATTATATTTATTCAAATGGATGTAAATATAGTAACATAGCATGTAGCAAGGTAAACTTGCCTCGATCGAATCACGCGACGGATACGCACGGCACGTCCGACGTCGGTAAATCGTCGCAAGCACACGTGGCACGCAGGACGGGTCCAGGCAAGGCAAGAGGGTGATCACACAGGAAAGGTACGTTCACTGGATCACTCGGATCGTCAGCGACGAGCACGGCTCCGGCGGTGATCACCGGAATCAAGAAACAAGATCAAGAAAAAGAAAGAAGAAAGAAGAAGAAGTAAGAAGAAGAGGCTGTGTATTAAATAAGGAAAGAAAAATAAATAAATAAATAATATATAAATATATATATGCAGAGGGGAGAGAGGGAGAGAGAGAGAAATGTTGTTAGTTTGTTAGGAAATTAGTTTAGATTTAAATTTGAAAAATCTTTTATTGGTTAACTAAATTTTAATTTGTATCAGTTTATAAAATTAATATTATATAAATAAAATTTGATATTCTGGTAAATACAAATATAGTCCAAAACATGCCTGGGTCGGGTCTAAAATTCAGTTTTTAAAATACGAAAATTATACATGTCGACCAAAATTAAAGTTGGATATCCGGGTAACGAAAATGCATACCCCCAAGAACGGATGCACGTACGTGCACGTAGTCATCCAAACAAGTCCATTTCACTGAACGGGACGAGAACAAGATGCGCGGATGCTACCACGGGGTTAGGGGTATGATGCAAGCCATGCTAGATATTTTTAAAATATTTTATGTGACTTTAAATGTAATATTAAAAATGCATATGCCAGATAAATGCCAGTATGCAGGATGTATAAATGAAAGTGCACGAGTCCACGTAACAAGTCAGGATAAATCATAAACATGAATCAAAACAGGTTTCAAGCATGCGGGTCGGGTCGGATGCAAATACAAATGTCAAATACACTATTCGCACCCAAAACACAATAAATCAGGAAAATACCATAAATAAAGAAATACTAGAATTGGTATAAATGAATTAGGGTGTTACATTATACCCAATTACAAAAAGAATTTCGTCCTCAAAATTCCCAAGACAAGAAAAGATAAACAATCAAGAATCTACAAGAACATGTATGGAAACTTCTGTCGAATTTCGTCTTCTCGTTCCCAAGTTGATTCTCCATGCGAACGATTTTCCCAAGAAACAAGTACGAGAAGGATAACCTTTTTCTTAAGAATCTTTTCTCTTCGAACAACAATCGATATCGGTCGTTCCTCAAAGGTCAAATCCTCTCTTACAGCCAGCTCCGAATGATCCAGCACGTGTGTTTCATCTCGAACATACTTACGGAGTTGAGATACATGAAATACGTCATGAACACTCGCCAAAGATGGTAGTAAAGTCAATCGATAAGCCACTTCTCCAACACGCTCCATAATCTCGAAAGGCCCCACAAATCGAGGACTAAGCTTGCCTCGACTCCCAAAACGAATCACTCCTCTAGTAGGTGATATCTTCAAGAATACCATATCACCAACAGCAAACTCTAGAGGTCTTCTCGATGTGTCGGCCCAACTCTTCTGTCGATCTTGTGTTGCCTTCATGTGATTTCGGATGGTATTAACCTTCTCAACTGTTTGCACGATCAAATCCGGTCCCAACAATCTTCGTTCTCCAACATCGTCCCAACAAACAGGTGAACGACACTTGCGACCATACAATGCTTTGAACGGAGCCATCTGAATAGTCGCCTGAAAGCTGTTATTGTACGAAAACTCCACCAAATGTAGATGATCCTCCCACGAACCCTTGAAGTCTAACATGCAAGCTCTCAACATGTCTTCAAGAGTTTGGATCGTTCTCTCCGACTGGCCAACTGTCTAGGGATGATAAGCTAAGCTAAACTTCAATCGCGTCCCTAAACTTTCCTGTAAGCTCCTCCAGAAGTGCGATAAGAATCGGGTATCACGATCGGAAATGATGCTTACAGGTACTATATACAATCTCACAATCTTCTGCATGTACCGTTCTACTAATGCTTCCGTTTACTGACCAACTCGAAATGGTATGAAATGAGCTGCCTTGGTCAATTGATCGACAATCATCCAAACTGCATTGTTGCCCTTTGGACTCCACGGTAAAGCTGTCACGAAATCCATGGTTATATATTCCCACTTCCATTGAGAAATCGGAAGTGGTTGCAATAAACCAGCAAACCTTTGATATTCAGCCTTAACTTGCTGACACACTAAGCACTTTCCTACAAAGCGAGCAATCTCCTTTTTCATACCTTCCCACCAGAAATGTTGTCGTAGATCACTGTACATCTTCGTACCTCCTAGATGTACGAAATATAAGGAACGGTGTGCCTCCTTCATAACTTCTTCGCGAATGTCTCCTTTCGGCACACACAAATGGCTACCATAATGCAACGAACCATCTTCATGAATCAACAAGTCCGTTCGAAGTCCCACTTCAACTTGTTCTCGAAACTTCTGCAATCTTGGGTCCTGTGACTGCGCCGCCTTAATACTCTCGATCAATGACGACTGTACTTGCAGCTGCATCAACTGTCCTGAAGAATGCGGTAGCACGATCTCCAAATCGAATCTCCAAAAGTCTTCGATAAGCTCCTTCTGTGCAGTCAACATCCGAATTGCTGGCAACCGACTAAGCGCATCCGGCACTACATTAACTTTCCCCGGATGGTACTTGAGATCAAGATCATAGTCAGCCATCAGCTCCAACCATCTACGCTGTCTCATGTTAAGCTCTTTCTGTGTGAACACATACTTTAGGCTTCTTGTGATCGGTGAATACTTTGACCCTTTCGCCCAATATGTAGTGTCTCCAAATCTTCAAAGCGAAGATCACAGCTGCTAGCTCCAAATCATGAGTTGGGTAATTCTTCTCATGGGTCTTCAACTGCCGCGATGCGTAAGCTATAACCTTCTCATGCTGCATCAAAACACATCCCAAACCTTTCCCAGACGCGTCGTTTTGAATCACCAATCCTCTGGAACCGTCTGGTAAGGTCAAAATAGGAGCGGTTATCAATTTTTGCTTCAACGCCTCAAAAGCTGATACACAACTATCCGTCCATACAAACGGTACCTCCTTCCATGTAAGCTTGGTCAAAGGCTCAGCCAAACGAGCAAAATTCTCCGCGAACCTTCTGTAATATCCGGCAAGTCCAAGAAAACTTCTGATCTCTGCTAAGTTCTTCGGAATCGGCCAATCTTGAACTGCGGTGATTCCATCTTTGGATATGACATGCCCCAAAAACTTCACTTCTTCAAGCCAAAACTCGCACTTGCTCATCTTCGCATATAATCTTTCTTGCCTCAATGTCTGCAGTGCGATCTTCAAGTGTTCTGCATGCTCTTCTATGCTCCTCGAGTAGACCAGAATATCATCAATGAACGCCACTATAAACTGGTCCAAGAACGGTGAAAAGATTCGGTCCATCAAGTCCATAAATATCGCCGGTGCATTCGTGACTTCGAATGGCATCACTAAATACTCGTAATGTCCATACCAAGTTCAGAACGCAGTCTTGCAAATATCCTCTGATTTAACTCGGACCTGATGATATCTGGATCGCAAATCCAGCTTCGAGAATACCCTCGTGCCACTAAGTTGCTCGAACAATTCTCCAATGCGAGAGATCGGGTACTTGTTCTTAATAGTCACCCGGTTTAATTATCGATAATCGATGCACATCCTCCTTGTGCCATCTTTTTTCTTTACTAGAAGAACTGGAGCTCCCCAAGGTGAATTACTGCTGCGAATCCAACCCTTCTCAAGTAATTCAGTAACCTGCTTCTTGACTTCTTCCAACTCCACTGGTGCCATCGGATAGTACGCCTTTAAGATTGGCGCTGCACCAGGAACAAGATCGATCGCGAACTCCACATCTCGTTTTGGTGGTAAACCCGAGATGTCCTCGAATGCGTCCATGAACTCTCGAACAACTGCTGGCGCTTCCTCCTTATCAACTTCCATCAACGAAAGAACACTGTTTGTCGGCCTAGCTCTAAACTCGACTGGCCTGACAGAACTGCTTCCTCCAGTAAAAACAAACTCCGGATGTCCGGAAATATGGAAAATCACTTTCTTTACCCTACAATCAATATGAGCGTGGAAAGTGCCGAGAAAATCCATTCCCAAGACAACATCATAGCTGCCGGTATCGATCACCGAGAAATCTGCAAAACATGAACTGGTAAGCAATGACACTGAGAGAACTAAGGTAATAAAACGACAATGGAACAAGGAAATGAATCAAGACCAGGACTCCAAGTTACTTAAATAGAGTACCGCATTGTAACCATGCTGCAGTTCATGGGTACAATCACATAACTCCGTTCAAGTCGCCAAATCCTAGTATCAGAATCGAAAGAATAGGAAAGGAGAAACAATATAACCAAAAGGTTTCAAGCCGAGATGCAAAGTTGTTTGCATATCGTCAAGACAAGGGTCAAGAAAAAGATAAGATTCAAGAATCATGAAAACAATATGGCAGGATATGTTCCTAATTACGGGTTTCCTGCTTCGTGTATTGGGTTCAATACCCAACTACAAAAGAATCAACCCGATAACCTAAATCCTATGTCTCTGACACCAAACAAACCCTGTCACGCCCCGCTTCCCAGAGTGCGCTAAGATAGGAACGTGACAGAGCCAACCATGCTACCTATGGATAGGAAACATCCCTCTACAGTCATATTACGGCTGTCTAGAGATATCAAGAACAGGAAAATAAAATAAACTATCTAGTATATGTCCATGAGCCAGAATAAACGAGTCAAGAAATAATATGCGGAAGCAATAAATTCAAAGAGCAAAAACATCTGGAAAGTAAAACATAACTAAACTGGATACTAACTGGATCATCACTGCTCGGCCTAACGGCGGAAGTACTCCTGATCAGCCTTCGACAAGGGTAAAGGATCTGGGCCATGCAAAACCCAGACGTCAGTGCGTTATAATATCAACAATAACATAATCAGGAGGTAGCAAGACATGCAGGCATTAGTATGAATAGTAATAAAAGTATAACAGTAACACGAATAAGAAACAGTGAAGGGTATAAGCACATGTGACGTGCGGTGAGTAATCTGAACTAAACTATTGGGTTAACTACTCTCAAGTCTTTGAAATCAATTTAATGAATCGTCGATGTAACTCAATAGTATCCTATGGATCCCCGGGACCACGGTCAAGACTCTCGGGCTGAATCTGAGACGTGCCACTAGGCAGTAAACAGGTAACATGTACAGACGAATGATGTCAGCATCATCATCCCGGGGCTGGCCTAGCCCGTAAAACTGATCAGTATAAGCATCGAACTGTCGAGTTACAAGTCAGGTTTCATCATTGATTTCCCCATACCCCCAAGTTATGTGTTCAAGTCAGGTATTGATAAATCTGAAGCTAATGCCAACACAGGATCAAGCAGGAACATGTTTGTCTATACAGACAACAAGATATGTCCATCGAGACAACATGTCAGGATTGTCGGCATTAGAAACAGGATCAGGTAACATGTCAAGTAGTGATATATCAGGTCATGTCAGGTAGTGTACATGTATCAAGTCATGTCAAGTAGTGGTGTATCAGGTCATATCAAGTAGTGCACAGGTGTCAAACGGGTGCTCATAATCAAACTGTAGCAAGTATTGAATCAAGGTGAAAGTACGGATGTACAATAAAAGCATGGATGCACAAATATCGATCAGGGGTCACATCATGACTAAGTAGGATGCACAATTATCAAGCATGGTACACTAATACAACAGTAATATGAAATAATATGGTCTCGGCGTGCAACTAAATATATAATAAACCGTACGGATACAGACGGATATTATAAAACTGTAAATCGGTAAAATTTGCTGAATATTAAAACACAAGCACTATTATTTATTAAATAGATATTGATATAATAATATTAACATGGATAACATATTCAAACCGATTAATAACTATAAAAGTGGTATTGATTAACCATGCACAAGAAAGTTCCGTTCAGAAATTCAGCGTCACCCTGATTTGTAAAATAGCTTAAAAATAACAAACATTCTCTAAAAGAGACGTGTCTTATACCAAAACAAAGATAATTCAATAAGGTTTTTCATTTTTATAAGTTGAAGTATCTCAGATTGTTCCTACAAAAAGCTATGAACATTCGAAATTGAAAGTTTGCTGCTGGAATTTCCCTGGACGGCAGTTTAGAGATATTTTCGTTTGCATTTTACGTTATTTAAAAAATTTATTTTGCAAGTAAGTATTTCATAGAGTTATACTATTCTGAGTTAGCTTTGTAACGAACTAAAGAACGTATACTAATAATTTTTCTATGATTTATAATGAATTTTATAAGGTAAGGTGTACAGTAAATTTCAGATTTGTCGTATCCGCTTTGCAATGACGTTTCATGTGTAAACTATAATATTTTCAAACTATATTTTGTATAACATTATAAAATACAGATTATAAACTAATTAAAGATAATAATAATGAATATTACGACGATATATATTTTAAATGATATGGATGCAAACGGGTATCCGAAAACGGTAAACTTTAAAATGGATATACAGTGCAATCAACATGTGATATTTTTATTCATATGGATGCAAAATAAGATACATAGCATGTAGCAAGATGAATTAGCATGCGACTAGATATGTAAATAGTGATATGGATGCATACGGATGTCCGAAGACAGTAAAACTGTAAAATGGTAACGTGGGATGCATAACTAAACACTATGTGATGTTATTATTCAAATGGGTGCAATATATTGTAGTCTAGCATGTAACAAGATAAATTTGCATGCACTAGATACGAAATAAATTGTACGGATGCAAACGGACGTCGTAAAACTGTAAAACTATAACATGGGATGCATAATTTTAAATACATCTATTATATTTATTCAAATGGATGTAAATATAGTAACATAGCATGTAGCAAGGTAAACTTGCCTCGATCGAATCACGCGATGGATACGCACGGCACACGGCACACGGGACGGGTCCAGTCAAGGTAAGAGGGTGATCACACAGGTAAGGTACGTTCACTGGATCACTCGGATCGTGAGCGACGAGCACGGCTCCGACGGTGATCACCGGAATCAAGAAACAAGATCAAGAAAAAGAAAGAAGAAAGAAGAAAAAGAAGTAAGAAGAAGAGGATGTGTATTAAATAAGGAAATAAAAATAAATAAATAAAAAATATATAAATATATATATGCAGAGGGGAGAGAGGGAGAGAGAGAGAGGGGGGGTTGTTAGTTTGTTACGAAATTAGTTTAGATTTAAATTTAAAAAATCTTTTATTAGTTAACTAAATTTTAATTTGTATCAGTTTATAAAATTAATATTATATAAATAAAATTTGATATTCTGGTAAATACAAACATAGTACAAAACATGTCCGGGTCGGGTCTAAAATTCAGTTTTTAAAATACGAAAAATATACATGTCGACCAAAATTAAAGTTGGATATCCGGGTAACGAAAATGCATACTCCCAAGAACGGATGCACGCACATGCACGTAGTCATCCAAACAAGTTTGTTTCACTGAACGGGACGAGAACAAGATGCGCGAATGCTACCACAAGGTTAGGAGTATAATCCAAGCCATGCTAGATATTTTTAAAATATTTTATGTGACTTTAAACATTATATTAAAAATGCAGATGCCAGATAAATGCCAGTATGCAGGATGTATAAATGAAAGTGTACGAGTCCACGTAACAAGTCAGGATAAATCATAAACATGAATCAAAACAGGTTTCAAGCATGCGGGTCGGGTCGGATGCAAATACAAATGTCAAATACACTATTCGCACCCAAAACACAATAAATCAGGAAAATACCATAAATAAAGAAATACTAGAATTGGTATAAATGAATTAGGGTGTTACAAAACTCCATGGACTATGATGTCCTTAAACTTATGGACCGCAACATTCCTAAACTAAAACGATACAGTCCAAATACTCTTTTATTGGATCTAAATGATCCAAAAATCCTGTTGAGTAGATCTTAGTCTAAAATTAGACTAACGTATCCTCAACAAACGTTTGAGTTGACCTTAGTCTAAAATAAGATTAACGGTCCTTAAACCAACCCAAACCCAAATCTAAGAAAATACAGATTTGGACTAATCCACGTCCTACGGGTGACAACATAAATTAGTCTCCGTATACAATCCACAGGCAACCAAAAATAAAATAAAAACACACACGATATGAAGTGACCTTGTGGAGCAGGAGAAAGTGGTTACCGTGATGCGATAACATAATTAACTGCAGGGGCTTGCGCCTGCAGGGAAGAGCGTCCCCATAATCAAAAACCCCTCACAATGAGGGGGAATCTGACGAAGTCTGCTACAACGGCCGCATCCGTGTAAACCTCCGATACACAATGTCATAAATCAACTTAGTATCTTCGGAGAGGTGGACGGATAAAACCAAATAGCATCTGCATCCAAATTCAGGCAAGACGTCTGTCTTCCCGGTTTTCAGCGGTAAACAATATGCAACAACCGGTAAAAGGTATTCAGGTACTATCCCTCGGATCAGTCCTGGTCGGCTACAATAATGCACCACTCTAACTGCATACCTCGTATGATAACAACATATCAATATATAGATGTCCAGCATCAACACCCTAAATCAGCAATCTTTCGTGTCCATTACCGACACACAAATCCTCAAATCCCTTGTGTATATCACCGACACGCAAATCCAGATACCATCGACACCATCTCAACAGATGATTGCCCCTCGATATCCCTAACCCTGGTCTATATCCCCTGGATATCCGTCGTGCTCATATCTAGCTTCGGCCAGTATCCCATGGATATCTGCCGTGCTTATATCAATCACCGGTATCGAGTGTCCTCGCTAGGCTCCCCGCCTCTAATGCGGCTTTCCTGTCCCTCAGTCTCGACCGGATCCACCATGTATCCGACTGTATATCCCCCCACTCAGTCTGGATATCGGAGTAATCCGCAACCGTATAGCCCCCCACTCGGTTCGGAGTAAAACAAAACATAAAAACAACTCATGGTGGACATCAACTCATCGTATCCAAAGATATCAAGTAAGAAATAAGAATAATTTCATAGATCATCCTGATGATATATTATATATATACATATATAACAGCGTCCCATACCACTGAAATATATCATCGAAAGCAAAACATCATGAAAACTAATAAGAATCGAATACACTATCCATGGTACTGGTATTTGCAATACTCAACAGGTAATAAAGATGCAGTACGTAAAGAAAGTCATGCATACAAAAACCATAACAGTTCTACTGTGTCATGTCAATACTAATGATGTGCAGTGTAGCATATGCGTCTGTGCTTGTGCAACATGACAATCATTAGTATTTGTGCAAGTGTTCTATAAGTGTCTAAAACAGAAAGTAATTCTAGCCATATCCATAGCATATAATTAAAATCAGATTGTTCCGGATATAGGGAATTCATATGCCTCGTATCGACATTAACATACGCATCACATAGTATAGAGGTCCTATAGTGGCATGGCAGTACCAATGAAGTGTAGTATAACATATGCGTCTGTGCTCGTGCAGCATAGTACTCATTGGTAGTTGTGCAGTGTTCTATCATTGTGTTCATATATAACGGGAACATATATCATTGGTAAGTGTATCACGAACATGTAAGTAAATCTAAGCATAAAACGTAATTATTTAACGTAACTACTTAATATGAGCTATAGCATTATCTTTGAAAATGGAATGAAACGTTGGTTTTGAAATCAGGAAGCTGCCTTAAGTTAAAAATAGATATTCATTTGGAAATTAGTATCGCATCCTTGTCATTTATCATTTAAAAGGAAAACGAATCGGTTTTTAAAAGAGTATAGCTCACTCAAACATAACATCCTAAATCAGAGTAATTCACGACTCCTCGAGTCCAAAAGAACTTGGCCGTATTCGGCACACTAACCTCATCATCACAAGTACGGTATGATCTCTCGTACTATATCCACCCAAAACCATATTCATATCGTACAGACCTATCGTCGCGCACGTATGTCACCATAATCATGTATTTAACTATATGCACCTGAATAACATACTATATGCAAAATAATATTAATATCATTAGCTAAGTTATCTAACATACCACTAACAACTAACTAGATAGTACAACCATCCTAGTTAAAAGGTTGCGGGGTGTTATATGCCATCCACCCGACTTCCCCCGTAGATATAAATTTACTTGCCAACTTGTCGAGCTCGTTGAATCCACGATTGCTATGTCCGTCATCTCCATCTCAGAATCTTCCGCGATCATACCTATAATCGAAGTTATAACAAATCGGCGTAAATATCATATCAAAACCAAAACAACGAGCTAGGCACCCGTAGGTTAGAACCGACAGCTTACTTACTCAAAAAAATGACAAGATACCCTGATATTAATGTACGAAGATCAACAATTCAGTGGCGACACAGAAATACGAAAAACCGTATCGAAATATCGGAAACTTTAATAAAACCTTACCAGAACACTCCCAGATTTCTCTGTATGAATACTGAGACAAATCAAAACAATACTGTAGATCATAAAATATCCAAATACACCTACAGAACAAAACCCAACACAACACTCATTAAGGAGCCCGGCGGCGCCGGCCAAAACAGGATTGTCGCCGGGTGAACTAGGGAATTTAGGGTTCGGGCTTTAGGTGTAGTCTTCTATTGGTCTCATAATACTATAGTCATGTTATTTTTTCTATTAGTTATACCTAGTGGTTCCAGATTCAAATATACACTCACAAATATCACAAAAGTTCAAGTTTTTGATACTACACCCTAAAAACAGATATCAAACAGAATTGCAATTGCATAGAAGATTAGATATACCTATGGAGATGGTTCACAAGGGAACACCAGCTCAAGAAGTGCATATGGAAGCTCCTAGGTGTTGTAGTGGATCAAGCTTGAAGATGTGAACAACTTTGATGACGGGATCATGGCTTCTTTCTTTGGATATGAAGAACACTTGAGAATTTTAGTGTTAGAAGCATGAAGAAACCTATGGTCTCAGTTTGGGACTTAGAGTATATTGTGTTATAAGAAAAAGAAAGAAATGAAGAGGTGTGAGGATTGTTATATAGGGAAAGGAGGAGGTGTAAAGTGAGAAGGAGGAGGTGGAGGGAGGAGGGTGAGTGTGAGTGTGTGTTGAGGGTGAGGGTTTAGACTAGGTTATCATATACTCAACCATAAAAAGAATTACAAACAATAAAAACCCTTCATGTTACAAATCTAAATCCATGTTTTAAAAGAAATGAAATACTTATCCTAACACTTAAATACCATTATCTCAATATAAAATCCCATGTCATGTTAAAACAATTAAAATATCATTCTTATGATATCACACACTTTTTCTTCATATTTACCAAAATAATTACATTTTTACGGATATAAATCCGATACCAAAATTCATATGCAATATCATTTTTGTAAACTCAATATCTCCATTTAAAATTATAAATTAATATTTATAATTTTCCAAAATGTTACATCCGGCTATCAAGAAATCCCCCAGTTTCGGACCCCCAAAGGGAGGTTCCCGCTTCGGGACCCCTCCCGGGGTCCCCACCCTTCGGGGCCTTCAAATTGAGGGTTCCTGCTTCCGTCGAGACTCCCAAGGGGTCCCCGCTGTCTCGGAAGGCACTAAATTCACTTCTCTCCCCAACACACTCAAAACACTTCTTCCTTTCAAAAAAATTTCTAATAAGGCGTTGCCCCGCACACCGGAAGGCTCTCTTGACCCCTATAAACTCTGTGAAGCCCCCGATGTGTCCAATACACCCTCAAAATTGTTTTCAAAATACAACACGCTCATATTGCACACTGAGTGCACATGACCTATTCGACCCTTAATAAGAGGTTCTCTCGCCTCAAAACGAGGGGTAATTAACAACAGGTTTGTCCGTGACTGCAGAAAATTAGAATTGCCATAATCAATAATTAAACCCCTGCCTATCTTAGGCAAGGAAAATCTGTACACGCCTGACAAGCGAGCACATTCTATCTCAATAGAGTGAAGAAAAACACTCTACATTATCTAAGTTCAAGCAACCCCTTTAGCTTCCTTTAAAAAATAAAAAAAGACAGGAAAGGAGAAGCTGATCTGATCTCATGGGGCCTACTGTTATCACATGAACTTATTTTCCACCATTTTTTTCTATCTTTCATGGTTTGGTAGCTTCTATAAAAAAACCCGTCTTATTTAAAAATATCCCTGTGTTGTTGTAGCTTTCTTATTTTTTGAAACTAATGCACTGAATGAGCATTTCATGTTTGTTTACCGCCGAAAATAGAGACGAAACCACGTAGGTCGTCTTGTCTGAATTTGGGGGCAGCTGCTATTTGGGTTTATTCGTCCACCTCTCCGAAATTACCAAGTTGATTTATAACACCGTATATCGGAGGTTTGGACGGATGCGGCCGTTGTAGCGTGACTTCGTCAGATTCCCCCTCGTTTGCGAGGGTTTTTGATTGTGGGGACGCTCTTCTATGCAGGCGCAAGCCCCTGCAGTTAATTATGTTACCGCATCGCGATAACCATTTTCTCCTGCTCCAGAAGTTCACTTCGTATCGTGTGTGTTTGTTTTATTTTTGGTTTCCCATGGATTGTATACGGAGACTAATTTATGTTGTCGCCCATAGAGCGTGGATTAGTCCAAATCCGTATATCGTAGATTTGGGTTTGGGTTGATTTAAGGATCATTAATCTCGTTTGAGATTAAGATCAACTTAATTTTTTGTTAAGAATACGTTAGTCCAATTTGAGACTAAGATCTACTTAACGGTGTTTTAGGATCATTCAAATCCAACAAAAAAGCATTTGGGCTCCATTGTTTTAGTTTAAGGACGTTACGGTCCATTGTTAGTTTAAGAACGTTTCGGTCCGTTGTTAGTTTAAGAACATTTCGATCCGTAGATCACCATTTCTGAGGTGAGGGCTTTAGTTTGAGGACGTTACGGTCTGTAGTAGTTTGAGGACGTTACAGTCCGCAGATCACTATTTTTTAGGTGAGGGTGTAGTTTGAGGACGTTACGGTCCGTGGTAGTTTGAGGACATTACGGTCCGTAGATCACCATTTTATGCCCGTGTATTTGTTACGTGGCGGGGTGTACGAAAATGATGTGGGATACACCCATTTGGGGTATGTTTTGGTTTAAGGTGTGCACGTCAACTTGGGAAGTGCACCCAAAAGCAGTTGGTTGTCGGGACCCGCCACCTCTCTGAAGATGTTGAGGAATTACAACGACATGCATCAGAGGTATGGAGAGATGTACCCTTGAACCAATTCCCGTGTCTGAGGGAAGAGATCATGGTGGACCATCAAAGAATCATTAACCATTTTTGGGGGACTAAGATTAACTTAAGAAATGTGGGATGAACATCATTTTGGATGTTGTAAGTCATGTTTGGGAAGTAATGAACCCATGGACTCAGTTGATCTGAATTAGGGACCTAGCCAACTTGGGCTTGACCCACTCAATTTTCTTTTTATTTAAAAGAAGTGCTAAGCACTGGTTTGGTCACAGTCCGCTTTTTCTTGCAAAAAGTGTTGAGCACTTATGTGAGTTCTGACGCTCACACTTTACTCTCTCTTTTCTTTGTCTCTATATGGAGTGCTGAGCACTCTTTATGGCGCCCACGTGCGAAGCACTTGAGGTGCTAGGCGCTGAATGATGAGTGTCAAGCACTTTATGTTCTGTGGCGCCCACGTGCGAAGCACGTGAGGCTCTGGGCGCTGAGCGCCAGCCACTGAGTGCTAAGCACTCTTTATTTTGTAGCGCCCACGTGAGGGGCACGTGAGGCGCTGGGCGCTGAGTGCCAGCCACTGAGTGCTAAGCACTCTTTATTTTATAGCGCCCACTTAAGGGGCACGTGGGGCGCTGGGCGCTGAGCGCCGCCCAATGAGTGCTAAGCACTCCTGAATTCTCTCTATTCTTTTTTTTGAATGATCTACAGAATCTTTATCTAATTTTATTTACCTAAAATTTTCAAGAAGAGAGTTCTTCTTTCTCGAGAATTTAATTCTCTATTCTTTCAAAACTTTCTCCTTTCTTTTTTTTCAAAGCTTATGGGGGGTTCTTCTTTTTTAGACTTGAAGTCTTGGGTCCTTTATATAGTAGAGACAAGTCTGTTGATTAGTTGAAGAAATCTCTCATTGAGTGATCCTAATTGATTTGGGGATTTTACCCACCGTTGGATCTTTGATCCAAGGACTTCTGTTTTACAGAAGATATTATTCTTGTTTTTAACAAGATTAGGAAAATATTTTTCCATACAGAATTTATTCTGTAGCTCAGTGATTCTTTAATCACCATTGGATTATTAATCCAACGGTACTCTGTTTTACAGAGAGTAATCTTTCTTATTTAGAAAGATTTGAGGAATATTTCTTCAACAGAATTTAATTCTGCACTCTGATGATTTATCATCTCCTTTGGATCTTTGATCCAACGACTCTGTTTAACAGAGAATAGAATTTAATTCTATCAGGCGCTGGCGTTCACGTGCTGTGCACGTGCGGCGCCAATAAAAGTTTTTAACTCTGGCACTGGCGCCCTCGTGGCAGACACGTGAAGCGCTGCCTCTTGAGTATTGAACAGAGCTTTTCTCTTTTAAGAGTTTTTTTAACTCTGGCGCTGGCGCCCTCGTGGCAGACACGTGAGACGCTGCCTCTTGAGTTTTTGAACAGAGCTTTGCTCTTTTAAGAGTTTTTTTTAACTCTGGCGCTGGCGCCCTCGTGGCAAACACGTGAGGCGCCGCCTCTTGAGTTTTTGAACAGAGTTTTGCTCTTTTATTGGGGAAATAAATGCCCCCCATCACCGCGCTCACGTGGCTCGCACGTGAGTGCAGCGGTGGCATCTTTTCCACTGTTCGATCTTCTTGGAAGTGGAACCATCTCCTTGTGCCTATAAGTAGGGTCTTTGGCCCTTGAGATGACTGTTGTTCATCATCCCTAAACTTCTTCTTTCTGATAATATAATTCTCTTTCCAGAGCTTAGATCTCTGCCCAAGGAAACTCTTTTAGAGTTTGAGCTTTGCCAAAAACTTGGTAAGGATTACAATCGAACCCATTAACAGAGCTTTGCTCTTCTTAGATCGTAGATCTCAAAAATGTATTTTAGGGTTTTTTAACCCGTTAATCAGAGCTTTGCTCATTTTTCATGAAGAACTCTTAGAGTTTTTAGGATTTTTCTTGCAGATCTTAAAGATCTTAGGGTTTTACCCTGTTAAAAAGCTTTGTTTTTGAGGGTTCTAGTAGATTATCCCATTGTTTTACAGAGCATGGCTCTAAGAAATTTTGAGGAATTTTATACCCTCCTTAATTTTCTGACAGATGTGAAATCTGTTTGCAGAGTACTGCTCTCGAGGAAGTTTAACTCCTTAGTCCAATGATATTTCTCATTAAATGAGAATCCTTTTAGGATTCTATTCTTAATGAGTGACTGCCCCATCAATGATGGGGCGTCACCTTAATTTTATGGGGCCCCCTTTGTCCTACCGCAATGCAGTACAAAAAAATTTTAAGTATCAAAGAACGTTAAAGTTCTGAACATAACGTCAATAGCTAAATCTTCTCCTTTTGTGCAAGTGCAATGGCCTTCGACTCTTCCTTCCCTTTCGTATGTTCAGAGAGCGCCTTTGCCGACGCGCCCGTGGATCGAGAAGTCTTCGCGCTTATTAAGGATCATGACCCGGAGCAGAAATCTCTTCACTTGTGGGGGACGTGGTATAATCAGATCATTCGGAGTCGGCGCAGTTTTTCTTGTGCAGCGCCCTTAGAGCCAATTTCAGCGATTCATTACGCTGTTTCGCCTCAAGTGATTTATGTCATAGAAGAGGTCAACTGGACCTCGGAGGGTCGCCTTCAGCCCTCCATAGCATCAATACCCTTACAGCCACCGATGGCTCTACATATTTTGGGGCGGCGCATATGCCAAGGCGAGTCGCGCCCTTGGAGGCAAGTCTATATGATAGGGTTGACTCTTCGCCATTCAGCCGGCTACCTGCAGTGGGCTCGGTATATCTTGTCGGCCAAGAAGTCGCTGCTGCTGAAGCTTGGCTGTATCCAGCAATATATGCGTCCTTTTTCCAATATCCCGCGCCTCATGTATGGTGGGTTAAGGATTTTCTGGAACAGTGGAACATCCCAACCCACACATTTCTTCTATCAGAACGGGAGGTCTAAATTTCCTTGGAGGGGTTTGCAGAAATTTCCGGCTTACCCATCACAGGAGAACATTACGAGGAGATACTTCCCCCTGATGAGTACATCTTTGCCACAAAATCAGTGGTGATGGGCCTTACTCTCGAGAATACTGTTCAACACCGGTTCCCAAGCCTAATCAAGGTGTTGAACATTTATGAGAGTTTGTTCTTAGAGTCTGGAGGGCATGTCGTTGGCTTTGCAGATTTCATCGCCCGCTTTCTTCGCCCAGAAGTCTTGACAAAACAAGCCGTGAAATTCGCTAATCTTAATGACCCGTTCGGTTTTGGTTTGGATAACTTGCCGACGGCAGAGGCGGATTTGAGGAATTTCTTCATTCCAGACGTTCCGGTCATCCCTTTCACAGAGCTCGCTGCTCTAGACGTCGACGAAGAGACGTTCTTTCTGGGGTTCATCGGCCTGTGGTTGAATTGGTTTGTGCTTCCGACGCATCCCCGCTATATGACGTCGTCCGTCTTTTATCCAACCCACCGCATGATTGCAGGGAAGCGTGAAGCCGTTGGGATCGTAGGGCTGGCTCATCTATATCACGGCTTGAGTTTAGCGGCAGACACTGGTCAGCCGGGGGTAAAGCCCATACATATTCCGTTGCACTACTTCACGTCGTGGATCGAGATGCACGTGCTAGGCGCTTTCGGTGTTCACAAACGACCCCGCTTCTATGACAGCTACAACTTTTCCCGGGTCATGTATCTGGTTGACGCTTCTGCGTCAGACCCGTCGCAGCGAGAGGCTCGGTGACTGGTCCTCCGCCCGCGCATGGTTGGGGACAACATGAACTTTGTCGATAGAATCTTGACCATCGGCAAGGAATCTACTAAGGTGGTGCAACCGTTGCATGACACTTTCAAATACGGGGCTGTTTCGCCCAATCAGAGCAAAGCTCTGTTGAAATTCAAAATTCAAAATTCAAAATTTTGAAGCAACGCTTCAAATCTCGGGCGCAACGCGCCACATGTCAAGCGTTGATACGTCAGCGCAGCGCCCAAGAAGACGCGCCCAATCAGGACCCTAGGCCTCAATTCAAAGAGGAGAACATTTTTTGCTTAAAAAAAAAAGTCAAGGGCTTCAAACAGAGAGAACTCTAAGAAAATTCCAAGAAAAAGGTAAAAACCTTCACGAGAGAGAAGAAATTTCTTCTAATAGATCATTGATCTAAAAACCAGATCAATGATCTTTACATAATAAACAGTGCTTTGCACTTCTTATGAACCATTGGTTCTTTAAACCAAGAAAACAACAAAATAAAAATAGTGCTTTGCACTTTTATGAACCTGTGGTTCTTCAAACAAAAAGAAAAAAACTTATTTTTTGATCTAAATTAGATCAAGAAATCGAATAGTGCTTTGCACTTCTGTTCTTGAATCTAAAAGATTCTTAGTGCTTTGCACTTCCAAACTGCGTTGTTGCGCTCTTAAGAGAGCGCCACGTGTCAGCTACAGAACCACTTGCGCTACGCGCTCTTGAAATAGAGCTTTGCTCTCTGGAATTGGCGCAACTCACCAGAGCGCGCCACGTGTCAGCAGCGCAACAGCGCAGCGCACTGTGCTGTTGCGCTTGCGCTCACCAGAGCATGACACGTGTCATCACCATATGAGCTTGCGCTCCTTACTCGGCGCAAAGCGCCAGACATAATGCACTGCATTACTTACAAAAGGGGCCAAGCCCAATTAAAGAAGGCCTAACAGGTCTAATAAAGCGCAATGCATTATTTAAAAAGGGGCAGAGCCCAAGCTAAAATAGATGCTCTGCATCATAAATAAAGGGACAGAGCCCAAATCAAAAGCCTAGCAGGCCAGAATAGAATGCAGTGCATTATTAAATATGGGCAAAGCCCTAGCACAGGTCTAATAGGCCAAAGATCAAGAAAAATGTTGAACATTTTCAACTGGACTTAGCCCAATTTTGGCCGTAAGTCCTTAAATTTAAATTGACTGAGCAAGATTTCTCTCTTAAATCAATTTACCTCCGGTTCGAGGGTACATCTCCAAACTCCTCTGACACCCGTCGTTGTAATCCTTCAACGACGTCAGAGAGGTGACGGGTCCCGACGACCACACGCGTATATGGACTGCGGTGTCCTTAAACTCGTGGACCGAAACGTCCTTAAACTAATGTCGGACCAAAACGTCCTTAAACTAATGTCGGACCGAAACGTCCTTAAACTAATATCGGACCGAGACGTCCTTAAACTAATATTGGACCGAAACGTCCTTAAACTAATCATGGACCCCCACGTCCCTAAACTGGAATATGGACCACCACGTCCCTAAACTGGCGATAGACCACCACGTCCCTAAACTGGAAAGTGGACCACCACGTCCCTAAACTGGAGTATGGACCACCACGTCCCTAAACTGGAGCAATAGAGCCTCCAAACGCTCTTTTACCGGATCTAAACGATCCCGTTTAAGTCGATCTTAGCCCCAAACACGGCTAATGTATCCTTAAACATTCAAATGGATTATAAAATTCCAAATCATCTCTGGTTCGAGGGTACATCTCCGAGCTCCTCTGACACATGTCGTTGTAATGACACCACGTCCCTAAACTGGTGATAGACCACCACGTCCCTACGGCGTTCGAGTGGTACTCTGAGCTCCCAAATGACTTTATTAAAACCTTCGCGGAGATGGAGCTGTTGTTTACTCAACGTTTTGCAAGTGCCAGTGAACGTACCCCAATGACGACACTAATTAATGCCAGGGTAAAACCCGGCGAGACGTGGGTTCAGTACGCTATACGATGGCGGAACTTATGGTCGAAGTGCGAGCAGCGCATTGAAGAAGCTCCCGCGGTGGGTATGTTTGTGGGGACCCTTGATCCGCAAGAGACCATTTCACAATTTATGATATTTTTCAAGCCAACTACCTTCCAGGCCTTGATTGACAAACTAGCGCAAATGGATCAAATGGGCCATAAACCCCTTCTTCCAAGGCCGGACTCCCGAAATGACAAAGGGAAGGGAAAGGCGATCGTCGTCGCTACTGCTCAACAACAACCGAGCGACTCGAAACCGGTTGCTCGTCAAAATAATATGCGCCCGTACGTACCCTTTGAGGATAGGATGGGACATCCTTATTCCTTTCCCCGTGATAAAACGAGGAGGTTATTCGAGCTAGCGTTGCGCAACAGACTCATAAATCTGCCGGATCCAAAACGTCCGTTGCAACCAAGTGACGTCAACGAGCCCAACTACTGTCCTTATCATCGAGTACTAGGCCATCCGATCGAAGATTGCTACGTTTTCAAGAATTGGCTTGAAAACCAGTACCGACAGGGCAAGTTCGCGTTGTCTGACAAATGGAAGGTGAATCCCCCGCAGCCCCACACCTCTAAGGGGACGAATACGCCGGGGGCAACATGCTCCGTCATTGAAGAAGCTCCTTGGGAGGTTGTATTATCAGCCAAGACAAAGAGAATGCTAAACGATCTTCAGACATGTCCAGGGATCAAGTGGAAGAACCCGTTGGAACCGCAGGTCATTGAAGGGATGTTGAAGCCACGTCCAACTCCAAAGACCGATGGTGGTGGTTCAAGCACTTGCAGCCAGCCGTCAAAATCTTCGAAGAAGAAGAAGAAGAAGTCTAAGAAGCCCGTGAAGTCTGGCGACAAGCGCACAGACTTTTAAAAGCAAATTGACGCGCTGGATGAATATAACCAAAATGCACGGACTCCCATTACGTTCCAAGAGTTCCTCAATCACGTCTTTCAAGAAGAAGATGAGGAAGAAAGTTCATCGGATGAATCCAAGGAATATGTGGCGAGCTGTCATATGATTTCCCATTCGATCACGAACGATGAGGAGACTCCTTGCACTGAAGCGCTGGGGGCAAATCTTGAACCAAAATTCCCGAAACTATCAGATGAAATGATTGACGCGTTCCTTAACGAAGCTCGACTGAAAAGTAAAGCTGATCGAGAACGCGAGACGACTATATTTGAAAGGGCCAAGCGCCAGCGACTTGATGAAGGAGCTGAGACGATCTCGTTGGAGCTAAACACCTCCGTTATCGACAAAAGCCAATTCAAGATGAGGAAAAAGTTTGCTAAGGCCATACCAATGGGCATGAAGCTGCCATCCTCTGAAGGAAACATCACTGGTGAAATGGAAACGCACCCCTCCTATTGCTTATATCATCAAAAGATTTCGCACCCCACCCAAGAGTGCAAAGCTTTCGATAAATGGTGGCAAGGATATGTTGCTCATCGACAATGCTTTAAGCGGGAAAAGCGTAAAACTCGTCGGGAGCAAAGAAATACGACCGAAGAGCTTGAAAGAACTACCGGCGATTGTCGCATGGTTAACACTGGCGGGCCACAAATGCCTACATTCGGGAGTGATTCTGATGAAGAGATAGAACTTGCCCCTCTCTTTAAGGAGTCCGCTTCGAGAAAAGAAGAAAAACCGAAGGTCTGCGAAAATATTCGACTGCGGAATCGGACGCTGCCTGAAAAGAACCTCGGACCCTCAAGCAAAAAAGATAAAGGGAAAGAAAAGGTCTCTGAAGATATCGTCTTAGATGACCAAGTTCTGGAGGAGCTAAGCGCCAACAACCCGCTGAAGAAGAATAAGGTGGATTACAACGTCCTAGCGCACCTGAGAAAACTACCCTCACAGCTCAGCATTCTCGACGCCCTTTTGCTATCAAAGGAGGCGAGAGATTCGTTGATTAAGGCACTCCAAGATCCGGAGCAATTCCAAGCTTTCCTGGCTGAAGAAAAAATGAAGGATGAATTGGAAGAAGTGCACACGGCCGATGTCACCTTCGGCAACGAGGACCTTCTACTTGGGAAGTGCGAACACAATCGCCCCCTCTATGTCTCAGGATACTGCCACGATATTAAAATAGGCAAAATCCTGATCGATAACGGGTCCTCCGTTAATCTCCTCAACGTGCGGGTGTTAAAAGAAATCTGCATGAGCGTCCAGCACCTTGCTCGTGACAAGATCACCATCTCCGGGTTTGACTCCCAGTCGTCAAGAACTCTTGGATCTGTGATACTGACGTTGCGCTTCGGGCTACTCGTCACGGACATTAAGTTCCATGTCATAGACGCCAAGACATGCTACAACGCTTTGCTCGGCCGACCATGGTTACACGAGTACAACATCATCCCTTCTACACAACATCAGTGTATGAAGTATTTTAAGGATGGTTTCGAGTATACCGTGACGGGAGAACTGAACCCATTCTCTGTGAACGAGGTCCGCAAATACGAAGATGCCAAATACTTCTTACCGGATTTCGAAGATACGGAAAAGTGTCACAAGCCGGAGAATAAAGCTAATGCCACCATCCCTGTCTTCGGCAATGATACCGAGGAGGAAGAGGAGATAGTGTATTCGGGTCCGCCCCAACACAACAAGCCAGGACCGTCCGCCCCTACGTTGATCTTTGGTAGCGACTCAGAAGATGAGATCCATGCTGTATTCTCTGCTCGACCTTCAATACAAATGTTCGCTGATGAAGAGCAAAGTCTGCAAGTAGCCATGGTGCCGCTTGAACACCATAAAGAACTGGATGCACTTAATATTTACAATGTAGAAGAGCTACAAACGTTCTACATCCCTCCCAGACGAGAAAACGAGAAAGCAATTTTGTTCTACCGCTCTGAAGAAACCAAGGTAGAAAAAGAAATTTGGCATGGTGCGGATTCTACGCTCGACAGGCTTCAGCCCATCCATCTCCCCAGATATTATACGGAAGGTTTGAAAAAGCTGCTGAAACGCCAGGGGATATCCTTCAAGCAGACCGTTCGAAAAGCCAAGTTCTATGATAAAGTCTGGAACGTTCCCGGGACTCAACGCAAACTGCCTAACGGGAGAATGGAGACGAAAGGACTCGGATACATCCGGTCAAAGAAACGAGAGCTACTAAACAGCTGTTACGTCATGTATGACTTCGATGAAGAAGCGGATGCTCAATGGGAGGACGCTAATCCTGAAACAATGAAAGTGCCGGATGCAAAAGTGCCCAGTCCGTCGTTCGAAGAACAAATGGACAAGCTTATAAGGGAAGCGGGTCAAAAAGTCCGAGACGATCATAACCGCGAAATGGTCATCTACGAGAAAGCTAGAACGCAACGCCTTCTCCGACAGGCAGTGAAAGATGAAAGGGCTGCTCCCTGTCAACCTGTTATAAACAAGGCTCGACGCAAAAGCAGAAATAAGTCGAAAGGCCGAAAAGGCGCTCAACAGCAGCAAAGCGGGGCTAAGAAGCCACGCAAACGGGAGTCGAGCGTTATCGATCTATCCCTTATGAAGAAAATGGGTCGAGCGTACTCGTTTCTTCGGGACAAGACGAAGAAGATACTTGACCTTGCTCTAAAACATCAAATGCTTACATTGCCGGAGTCTAAACATCCCGAACAAGCGGGCGAAGTCTCACACCCGGACTATTGCTCTTACCATCGAGTAATAGGGCATCCTCTTGAAGATTGCTTCACCTTCAAGAATTGGGTCGAAGATCAGTATCAGCTTGGCAAGTTCGCTCTGTCCGACAACTGGAAGGTAGCGCCACCACAAAAGCACGAACCTAAGGCCACGAATGAAAAACCAGTTCCACATCGGGATTGGAAGCGAATTCGTACTTGTCACGTGATAATGCTATCAAAAGAAGGGCCCGAGAATATAGATAACCTTCCTTGGTGCTTCGAGAACAGCAATGACGAGGTGATCTCAGAATTTCCGCCAGCGCCAAAAGAGCTGGAAGATGGAATCCATACCACTGCAGATAACCTTAAGAAAATTGAGTTGGGAACGGCAAATGACCCGCGACCGACATTCATCAGCGAGCTGCTATCTGAAGAAAGGGTGGCCGCGTTAAAAGATGTGCTTCTACAGCATAAAGATTGCTTCGCATGGAACTATTCCGAAATGCCGGGACTAGATCCAGAAATTGCTGTGCACAGATTGGCGATATCTCCGAACGTCAAGCCAATCAAACAGGCGCCGAGGAGAATGCGGCTCGAGCTTGAAATGAGTATCAATGCTGAAGTCAAAAAGCTGATCGACTCTGGCTTCATCCAGGAAGTTCAATACCCTGAATGGATCGCCAACATCGTCCCGGTGATGAAGAAAAATGGGACAGTGCGCATATGCGTAGACTTCCGGGATCTCAATAAAGCTTGCCCGAAAGACGATTTCCCGGTGCCAGTCACCGAACTGATGATAGACAATACGTCCACTCATGAGGTTTTCTCCTTCATGGACGGCTCATCAGGGTATAATCAAATAAAGATGCATCCCGAAGACCAGAAGCACACCGCCTTCAGGACTCCTTTGGGTATATTCTGCTATAAAGTGATGCCCTTCGGTGTAAAGAACGCCGGTGCCACCTATCAAAGGGCCATGACAAAGATCTTCGATGACCTTATACACGAAATCGTCGAATGCTATATCGATGATCTCGTTGTTAAAAGCAAATCATACGAGGAACATCTCGAACATCTGAAGACCGTATTCCAACGCCTTCGGCAATATAACTTGAAAATGAACCCGCTCAAATGTGCATTCGGAGTTTCCTCAGGCAAATTCCTAGGATTCATTGTTCGACACCGAGGTATTGAAATAGATCCGTCAAAGATCAAAGCGATCATGGAAATGTCTCCGCCGAGAACTCTCAAACAGTTGCGATCTCTCCAGGGGAAGCTCGCATACATACGGCGATTTATAGCCAATCTTTCAGGCAAGTGCCGTCCCTACAGCCACCTGATGAAAAAGGGGACCCCGTTCATCTGGGACCAAAAATGCCAAAGCGCACTAGACGAGATCAAGCAATACCTACAGAACCCGCCGGTATTGGCTGCTCCAGTTAAGGGAAAACCCCTCATTCTTTACACGACCGCCCTCGAAGGTTCTTTAGGCGCATTATGGGCACAAGAGAATGACCAAGGGAAAGAAAGAGCACTCTACTACTTAAGTCGAGTTCTACTGGGGGCAGAAAGCAACTACTCCCCCATTGAAAAACACTGCCTGGCGTTGATCTTCGTGATAACAAAGCTTAGACACTATGCGTTGGCGCATGAATTCCGTCTCATTTCAAAGGTGGACCCCCGTAAATACTTGATGTCGAAGGCCATATTGACGGGACGACTCGCTAAATGGGCCCTACTCTTGATGGAGTTCTCGATAACATATCAACCTCTCAAGGCAGTGAAAGGCCAGGCCATCGCCGACTTCCTCGCTGAGCATCCGATACCGGCCGACTCTCCTCTAAATTGCGATCTTCCAGACGAACATGCGTTTGATGCGATCGACGGTGATGATACTCGATGGGAGCTTTATTTCGACGGAGCATCTTCCGTGAAGAAGCGCAAACAGAGTACCCCTATAATCAAATCGGGGGTAGGACTCATCTTTATAACTCCACAAGGAGAGATAATGCGCTATGCGTTCTCCCTGACGGAGCCGAGGACAAACAACGAAGCCGAATACGAAGCTCTGATAGCAGGCCTCGAGATCGCCATTGACATGGGAATTGAAGACCTCCTCATATACGGGGAATCTCAACTGGTCGTTAGTCAAGTAAACGGCGACTACCAAACGTGCAAACCAGAATTGGTGAAATACGGTGAAAAGGTGCAACAACTGTTGGCCCAAATTCCCTCTTATACTTTGGAGAACATACCGCGCGCGGAAAACAGCAAAGCGGACGCATTGGCCAAACTTGCTAAAGAACTGGCTGACGAGAACCTCAATGACGTTAGAATCGTGGTACAAAGCCGTCGAGTGCTTGCCCCAGCAGAAATATCTCCGGAATCATCCGAAGAAAAAGGAGCGAACGAGGAAACAACCCTGCAAGTATAAGATTGGGAAAATACCGAGGATTGGAGGGAAGTCTTCATAGATTACTTCAAATCCCACCGAATGCCTGAAGAAGCGTCCACAAGACATCAGCTCATGAAGCGAGCTCTATCTTTCGCCTTCGTCAACGATACTCTGTACAAGAGATCGTTTGATTCTCTGTGGTTGAGATGCCTGGGACCTGACGAAGCGAAAAGGGTCGTCCAGGAAGTTCATGACGGACTCTGCGGTTCTCACCAAGCGGGCCCAAAGATGAAGTTGAAGATAAAACAGATGGGCTACTACTGGCCCACGATGATTCAGGACTGCCTCGAATATGCGAAGCAATGCCACTCATGCCAAATCCATGGGGACTTCATCCACCAGCATCCAAATCCACTACATCCGACGGTGGCTAGCTGGCCATTCGAAATGTGGGGGACTGACATAGTCGGCCCCATCGAACCAGCATCGTCTAGAGGACATCGTTTCATCCTGGCGACGACTGACTACTTCTCCAAATGGGCAGAAGCGGTACCACTGAGGGAAGTTAAGACGGAGAATATCCTCCATTTCTTCAAGACACATGTTATATATCGGTTTGGAACTCCGCGACGGATCATCTCCGATAACGGGCCAGCTTATAGAAGCCACAAGATCAGTCGCTTTGCACAGCAGCACAATATAGACTGGAGATATTCCTCAGTTTATAATCCACGAGCTAATGGTCTAGCCGAGGCCTTCAACAAGACTTTGACAAAGATCATAAAGAAAACGGTATCCCGAAATAAGAAGGACTGGCACGAAAGACTGCAAGAAGCTCTTTAGGCATATCGAACTACATTCAAGACGGCCACGAACAAAACGCCGTACGCGTTGGTGTTCGGTACAGAAGCAGTACTCCCCCTCGAGATAGAGTTACCCTCTCTACGAGTGGCAGTTCACTACGAGCTGACGGACGAAGAAAATGCTAACCTTCGGCTTGAGGAGCTAGACGCCCTTGATGAAACCCGGCTCATAGCGCAACAAAATCTGGAAGCTTATAAAGCAAAGATGACGCGCTCATATGAAAGATTGACCCGACCGAGGACATTCCGCCAAAGCGAACTCGTGTTAGTGGTCAAGAGGCCTATGATCCCCAATCGCGCCAAGCGAGGAAAATTCGAGCCAAACTATGAAGGCTCGTACATCATAGATAAGGTCTACCAAGGTGGGGCCTATTTACTCATGAACATGCACGGTGAAAGGCCTTTCAGGCCGATAAACGGTCGCATCCTAAAGAAATACTATACTTAATGAGCCACAGCCTAGGTCAATGATAGATGACGACGACTATGTCCGCTCGCTATCTTCCTAAGCTCAAGCTTTATAAAAAGTAGCCGGCCTTCTCAACAACGGACCGAAACGTCTTTAAACTAACGACGGACCGAAATGTCCTTAAACTAATAGCGGACCGAAACGTCCTTAAACTAACGACGGACCGAAACGTCCTTAAACTAATAGCAGACCGAAACGTCTTTAAACTACTACCGCAGTATCTTTAGGCTGACAAGATATAAAAATAATTAAAAAAAAACGGTATGTCCATAAGCAAAAAGGGCATGGATGAAAACCCGAAAGGGCTCCGTGAGTAAAAACAGCAGGGCTACCGGCGAGTGTTCGTGAAAACCCGAAAGGGCGCGACCTCGTAAAAAAAAAGAGAGAAAAAGAAAATAAAAAGAATAAAAAAAACGGTATGTCCATAAGCAAAATGGGTACGGATGAAAACCCGAAAGGGCTCCGTGAGTAAAAACAGCGGGACTACCGGCGAGTGTTTGTGAAAACTCGAAAGGGCGCAACCTCGTCAAAAGACACTTACAGGGTCCCCTCGACCTTGTAAGGAGAAACCACCCGCGTGAGATCCTTACGACTCACAAAGGAGCAGCACACTTAGAGATCCCCACGATTCTTAAGGAGAAAATACACTTACGAGATCCTCACGACTCGTGAGGAGAGCTCTCTTATGGGACCCTCACGGCTCATAAGATTTGAAAGTCTTAAGTTACAGAGACCTAAACCTGTGCTTAAGCAAACCCCCACAAACTTCCAATATTGCCCTACAAGTAGCTCAATACTGACCCTTGTATACAATCCACGGGCGCGAATAAAACATTTCCCTAACCAAGTCCCATCCATGACTGGGGATATGTTCGCATGGTACACAACCCTTGTAAATCCTCTCGACTTACAAGGAGAAAACCCTCTTGTAGGATCCTTACGACTTAAAGAGAAACATACACTTAGGAATCCTCACGATTCTTAAGGAGAAAATGCACCTACAAGATCCTCACGACTTGTAGGAAGAAATACCTTTGTGAGACCCTTGCGGCTCATGAAGTCAAAAGCCTTAGTCGACAGGACCTTAACCCTGGTCGCTAAGCCACCTTTGTTCGACATCGACAGAGGCAGATGATGATTCGCTCCTGGCAATATCCCAGTTGTAGCGATGCTGATGCCAAAATCGGCGTCTGATTCCAGGTTTACGGCGAAAAACCAATAGGCCGCATATGCATACGAAATAGCCGAAATGATAGGGCAACTTGCAATAAAAAACAGCAAGTAAAGAAAATGTATGTATGGAAAATAGCCGAAATGATTGGGCAACTCGCAATAAAAAGCAGCGAGTAAAAATAAAATAAATAGCCGAAATGATTGGGCACCGCGAAAAATAGCCGAAATGATTGGGCAATCGCGACCTTCGCGATATAAAAGCTGAAATGATAGAGCATCGCGGAAATAAAATAAAATAAAAAGAAGAAATGATAAAACTTTGGCCCTACAGTTAAGATCACATCGATCCCTGTATACAATCCAAGGGCGTAAACAAAGAGGGAACCATACTTTCCTAACGGGCTCCGCCAGAAGACGAAGCCAAATCTCGACGGTTCAGTCCAACTCCGAAGAAACTAGTGTCTTCAACAGATACCTCGACTCACGGATACAAACACTCCTTGACGAGAGCCTCCTGATTCGCGTCGACTCGCAGAGCCACCAGTGCCTCCGTGGGAAATCCTCGACTCGTTTCAAACCCTAAGGAAACAAATAATCCTTGGCGCTTGGGAAACAAATAATCCCTAGCAAACTCCTCGACTCACCGATACAAACACTCCTTGACGAGAGCCTCATGATCCGCGTCGACTCGCAGAGCCACCAGTGCCTCCGTGGGAAATCCTCGACTCGTTTCAAACCCCAAGGAAACAAATAATCCTTGGCGCTTGGGAAACAAATAATCCCTAGCAAACTCCTCGACTCACGGATACAAACACTCCTTGACGAGAGCCTCCTGATCCGCGTCGACTCGCAGAGCCACCAGTGCCTCCGTGGGAAATCCTCGACTCGTTTCAAACCCCAAGGAAACAAATAATCCTTGGCGCTTGGGAAATAAATAATCCCTAGCAAACTCCTCGACTCACGGATACAAACACTCCTTGACGAGAGCCTCCTGATCCGCGTCAACTCGCAGAGCCTCCAGTGCCTCCGTGGGGAATCCTCGACTCGTTTCAAACCCCAAGGAAACAAATAATCCTTGGCGCTTGGGAAACAAATAATCCCTAGCAAACTCCTCGACTCACGGATACAAACACTCCTTGACGAGAGCCTCCTGATTCGCGTCGACTCGCAGAGCCACCAGTGCCTCCGTGGGGAATCCTCGACTCGTTTCAAACCCCAAGGAAACAAATAATCCTTGGCACTTGGGAAACAAATAATCCCTAGCAAACTCCTCGACTCACGGATACAAACACTCCTTGACGAGAGCCTCCTGTTTCGCGTCGACTCGCAGAGCCACCAGTGCCTCCGTGGGGAATCCTCGACTCGTTTCAAACCCCAAGGGAACAAATAATCCTTGGTGCTTGGGAAACAAATAATCCCTAGCAAACTCCTCGACTCACGGATACAAACACTCCTTGACGAGAGCCTCCTGATTCGCGTCGGCTCGCAGAGAAACTAGTGTCTCCGCGGGAAATTCCCGATTCGTCTCAACATGCAAATGAAGCCTCAGGCAGCAGGGACTAAAAAACTTGCTTCCTGAATAATGGGACCCTGCAAGTCAATCCAAAATGGTCTCTTGCATACTATTCACGGGTCTCACTCTCCAAAGTCGAATTTCGACGAGGAGGGAAACAACCGCTTGTGGGTCCTCTCGACTCGTAAGAGGGAAAAATTCTCTTATAGGATCCTTACGACTTATAAGAGAAAACCACACTTAGGAATTCTCACGATTCCTAAGGAGAAAACCCACCTACGAGATCCTCTCGATCCGTAGGGAGAAAAGTCTCTATGAGACCCTCACGGCTTATAGAGTTGAAAAGTCTTAGGCAGCAGATCTGAACCTGCGGCCTAAGCCATCGCTATTTCTTAAGAAAGTCAGGATACTCGTTCTAATCATCCGTCAACCATGGTTACTAAGGTGGCATGCTGATAATAAAAAAAAAAAGAAAAGACGGAGAAAATGACACATTACAAAAAAGGTGTATCTTTTATTCATAAACTTGATTGGATACAGGATACATTATGTCAAAGAATAAAATATATATATATATATATATATATATATATATATATATACATTCTTTTATCTACAAGCACAAACGATACAAGGATGGATAGCTACTGAGGAGGAAGTGTCTTTAATAAATTCACAAGCTGCTCTCGCACTTCCTTCAGCGCTTCCTCCTGAGTGACAGCCGCAGCCACCTCCGCCTCCACCTGGGCCCGCTGCTGCAAGAAGGATGAAAGTTGCTCCTCCGCCGCCTTCTGGGCTGCTTCCTGGCTGGGTGCATCTCGCTCGACAACGTCAAGTTTTTGCCTCAATGATAACCCTTCGGAAAGACATTGCAGAAGGCCCTCAAAGACAACCTTCAGCCGTGCGGCGTTGCCCTCCACCCGAGCATGCAGTTGGGCAGACTTGCTCGAAGTCTCACCACGCTCCTTACGCCTTGAAATGACTTCTTGTTCGAGATGGCGGAAGTAAAGAGCGCTTTGCTCAATCCACGCTGTTCTTTGATTACTGGCAGCCAAGGTCTCGGGAGCGGGACGCAGCGACTCCAACTGATATAGGCGACTCTCGATCTCCCTACAATGGTTAACCCAGGATGCGATGATGCCCTCATCATGAAAATTCACGAGTATTGCTAGCATCGGGTTAACCACCATAGCAAAGTCTGCGGCAGATGTAGGAGTTTTAACGTCGAGTTCCTCGACGTAGTCACTCAACATGCGCAGACTATTCGCGGCGCCTTTTGAAGACAGACTCCTCAGATAAGGACCCGCCGGCATGGTAATACGAGGCTCGAAGGGCGCCGAGACCGGAACAACAGCTGAAAAGAAACAGGATGCGATCAGATAACAGTACAGAAAATGAAGAGAGGGAAGTTACCAATGTGATGGTCGCTGTACCAGTTGAGACAGGTGGCAAGGTCGGAAGAGCCGGTGGCGCAACTGATCTTTTATCCCCTCCCTCAATCTGTAGCACTGCAGTTGAGATTGTTCCCCTCCGAACGGCGGCCGAGACGTTAGGACGTCCTGTGCCTGAGGTTCGGGGCAGATGCTATTTGGTTTTATCCGTCTATCTCTCCGAAGATGCCAAGTTGATTTATGGCACCGTGTATCGGAGGTTTAGACGGATGCAGCCGATGTAGCAGACTTCGTCAGATTCCCCCTCAGGGTGAGGGGTTTTTTGATTGTGGGGACGCTCTTCCCTGCAGGCGCAAGCCCCTGCAGTTAATTACGCTACCGCATCGCGGTAACAACTTTCTCCTTCTCCAGAATTTCACTTCGTGTCGTGTGTGTTTGTTTTGTTTGTGGTTGCCCGTGGATTGTATACGGAGACTGAGTAATGCCGTCGCCCGTAGGACGTGGATTAGTCCAAATCCGTATTTACTTAGATTTGGGTTTGGTGTTTTTAGTTTAAGGATGCATTAGTCGCGTTGCGGCCAAGATCAACTTAAACGTTCGTTAAGGATACGTTAGTCCTGTTTGAGACTAAGATCAACATAACGTGATCGTTTAGATCCGATAAAAGAGCGTTTGGGCTCTATTGTTCCAGTTTGGGAGATTCATAGTCCAATTTGGGACTAAAGTCTGTTTGGAGGATACGTTAGCCATTTTTGAGGCTAAGATCGACTCAAACGTTTGTTAAGGATACGTTAGTCTAGTTTGAGACTAAGATCAACTTAACGGGACCGTTTAGATCCGACAAAAGAGCATTTGGGCTCTATTGTGCCAGTTTAGGGACGTGGTGGTCCATCGCCAGTTTTAGGGACATGGTGGTCCATTATTAGTTTAGGGACATTTCGGTCCGTCGCCAGTTTAAGGACGTAGTGGTCCATATTAGTTTAGGGACGTTTCGGTCCGATGTTAGTTTAGGAACGTTTCGGTCCATCATTAGTTTAGGGACGTTTCGGTCCGATATTAGTTTAGGGACGTTTCGGTCCGATATTAGTTTAAGGACGTTTCGGTCCACGAGTTTAAGGACCCCGCAGTCCATATCGATGTGTGGTCGTTGGGACCCGTCACCTCTTTGACGTCGTTGAGGAATTACAACGACGGATGTCAAAGGAGTTCGGAGATGTACCCTCGAACCGGATGTAAATTGATTTAGAAGAGCAATTTTGCTCAGTCAATTTAATTTAAGGACTTATGGCCAAAATTGGGCTAAGTCCAGTTGAAATGTTCAACATTTTATTTGCTTTTGCATTGCATTTATTTTTTATTTTTATTTGGGCCTTGCCCAGAAAGGATGCAGAGCATCAATTTGTTTTGGGCTCTGCCCTTTTAGAAATGATGCAAGGCATCAATTTTATTTGGGCTCTGCCCTTGTATAAAGGATGCAAAGCATCAATTTATTTGGGCTCTGCCCATTTATTTCCTTGCAATTTGTTTTGGCCTGTCAGGTCATTTTGATTTGGGCCTGGCCCTTTAATTAATGCATTGCATTTGTGCAAAATACTGTTAATTTGAGAATGTTTTAGATTCAAGAACCGATGGTTCATAAAACAAGTGCAAGGCACTATTTGATTTAGATCTAAGAAAAAACAAGTTTTTCTTATATCAGAGAACCAAAGGTTCATAGCAAGTGCAAGGCACTATTAATTTAATAACCTTTTAGGTTCAAGAACCGATGGTTCATAAAACAAGTGCAAGGCACTATTTGATTTAGATCTAAGAAAAAACAAGTTTTTCTCATATCAGAGAACCAAAGGTTCATAGCAAGTGCAAGGCACTATTAATTTAATAACCTTTTAGGTTCAAGAACCGATGGTTCATAGCAAGTGCAAGGCACTATTTTTATTTATTTATTTATCTGAGAACCAGAGGTTCATAGCAAGTGCAAGGCACTATCTGTTGTGCACACGTGCGTTGCACGTGGTGCCGCATGGCGGGCATACGTGCGTTGCACGTGGCGCACATGCGCATTATGAGGAGAAGCAAAGCTTCTATATATGGAGAACAAGCTCCTTTTAATATTATTAAATATTCTCATGCGGTGCGCACGTGCGTTGCACGTAGTGCCGCATGGCAGGCACACGTGCGTTGCACGTAGCGCACATGGCGCTTGCGCATATGCGCATTATGGAGGAGCATGCTCCTATCTTGGAGAACTAAGCTCCTTTGAGTATTGAATCCTTTGAGGATTTTTACTCTACCTTTCTAAGAGGTATGTCCTCTTATTTATATGGGAGTGGTAGAGAAGCCATCTCTCCTTTTTCCGATGTGGGACTAAAAAATGCATTCCCCATATAGTAGAGCATTACTTTAGATTACACGTGTATAACACATTTGCTCATAACTTTTGATCTCGGATGAATTATGAGGCCCATAATATATCAAATCGAAGGTCTTTTCGAGATGCTTTCAATATCATCAGAATTTAGCTGTTTTTCGTTCCGGAGTTTGTCAAAATACAGCTCGGAAAATACTGGTTCGCATCTTCTTCCTTAAATCACATGTGCATAGACATTTGCTCATAACTTTTGATCCCGGATGAATTATGAAGCCCATAATATATCAAATCGAAGGGTTTTTCGAGACGCTTTAATACAATCAGAATTTATCCGTTTCTCCTTCGGGAGTTTGTCAAAAAACAGCCCGGAAGATACTGGTTCGTATTTCCTTAAGCGTATCGCTGCCATTTGATACCTTGGACTCTTTTGCGCAGAAATTTTTGGCGGGAACAAATGCCCCCCACTACTTTGCCCACGTAAGTATGTACGTGGGTGAAGTAGTGCAGAGTTATGCAGAGTTATGCATGGCGTATGACCAGTTTTGGGTTGATGTATCACTTTCAGAATCTTGATCTGAGAAGATAACGAGCGGACACAAGCGTCGTCATTTATCATTGACTAAAATCTCAACTCTTAAGGGATATAGTTCCAACCCTTAACTCGATGAGCCGCATCCTTCTATTTCTTTTTTTGTCTCACTCTGGCGTGGAGTAGTTCATACGCTTATGAGTAAGTTCTCCATTTCAGTGGCATGTAGCTTTGGCAAGTGTGGCCCATAGATGGTCGGCCCATCTTGACTTCTTTGCAGGGCAGTGATGGCTTAGGAGACAGGGGTAGGATCTGCCACCTAAGGCTTTTCAACTTTACGAGCCGTGAGGGTCTCATAAAGACTTTTCTCCCTACGAGTCGTGAGGATCTCGTAGGTGTATTTTCTCCTTGGGAATCGTGAGGATTCCTAAGTGTGTTTTCTCTTATAAGTCGTGAGGATCCTATAAGAGAGTTTTCCCTCTTACGAGTCGAGAGGACCCGTAAGCGGTTGTTTCCCTCCTTATCGAGATTCGACTTTGGAGAGTGTGACCCGTGGATAGTATGCAAGAGACCGTTTTGGGCCAACTTGCAGGGTCCCAGTGCTTAGGAAATAGGTTTTTTAATCCCTACTGCCTAAGGCTTTATCTCACGAGTCGAGACGCCTCGAGAAAATCTCGCAAAGACATCAATTTCCTCACGAGTCGAAACGGATCGAGCAGATCTCGCAAGAACATCTTAACGTCGCATTTAACCTCTGCTCTTTACGACAGAAGCCCGTTAAGGTTGGTGGTACTTAGGGTTTTGGCCATCGTACCGTCGCATAAGCTGATATAGTCCTCGATAGGCAATCGTGCTGTTCGAGTAGCCCTGCGACTGCCGTGTCTCTGATCCCTTCGGGGGCTGGACAAGACGTCTTCAAGCAATCCTCCTTGGCAGTTTGACCGTCAGAAGAGCAAGCGCTAGGAATTTGCCATGCCGCTTTTTACTTGAGGTTAGGCTCATTTTGGAGAGCCCCGATGAGTCATAACCACTCCGCGCTGGTGTGGGGATGATCTCCGATAGTCTTTTGGGCTTTATATGAGTTGCCGTTAAGACCTTGAAGCTAGGAATTTGGCCTTTGCTTCGTTTGCTGGCATTGCGTCTGCTGTATCGAGACGAATGTTGCGGTGGGAACTAGGGATTTTGCCGTGGCTCCGTTTGTTTGATGACGTTACGTCTGCTGTGTCGAGACGAATGTTGGGGTGACATCTCGTCTGCTGTATCGAGACGGACGTCGAAGTGGTGACCACTTCACACTGGTGCGAGATGATCTCCGATTGTCTTTCCGGTTTTATATGACTTGCCGTTAAGACCCTGAAGCTAGGAATTTAGCCTTCGCTTCGTTTGCTGGCATTGCGTCCTCTGTATCGAGACAAATGTCGTGGTTGTCTCTAGGTTATTGGTGAACCGCCGAGGTTTGGAACTAGGGATTTTGCCGTGGCTCCGTTTGTTTGATGACGTTGCGTCTGCTGTGTCGAGACGAACGTTGGGGTGACATCTCGTCTGCTGTATCGAGACGGACATCGAGGTTGTCTCTAGGTTGCTGGTGAACTGCCGAGGTTTGGAACTAGGGATTTTGCCGTGGCTCCATTCGTTTGATGACGTTGCGCCTGCTGTATCAAGACGAACATCAAGGTGGTGACCACTCTGTGCTGGTGCGAGATGATCTCCGACTGTCTTTCCGGTTTTATATGAGTTACCGTCAAGACGTCGAAGCTAGGAATGTGTCCTTCGCTTCGTTTGCTTTGTCATGTCTGAATCCCTGCTGGAGGAAGAATGCTGGGGTGACATTTCGTCTGCTGTATCGAGACGAACGTCAAGGAGGTGGCCACTCCATGTGAGATGATCTCCGGTAGTCTTTCAGGCCTTATGTGAGTTACCGTAAAGACGTTGAAGCTAGGAATGTGGCCTTCGCTTCGTTTGCTTACACTGCGTCTGGTATATTGAGACGAATGCTGAGGTGGAGCTGGGATTTTGCCATCACTCCGTTTTGTTTCGACCATGGGGTCTTTTGTTAACTTTGCATGTACACCCCGCTGGGCTGCGAAGGAACGCCGTTGTTGACATTGCGTCTACTGTATCGAGACGAATGCTGAGGTGAAGCTGGGATTCTGCCATCGCTCCGCTTGATGGTGTAACATCTGTGTCCTGTTGGAATGAGGAGGCACACCGTTGTTGGTCTCCAGGCTTTAGACGTGGCCATTGAGATTTGGAACTAGGGACTTTGTCATGGTTCCGTTTCGTTGCGATTCTGAGGTCAGTTGTTGACGTCATGTTTGCATCTAGTTGGAGTGAGGAGAAACACCGTTGATGATCTTTAAGTTGTCGCTATTGACGTCGAGACCCTGAAGTTAGGGACCTTCCTTTGCTTCATTTGTTGACATCGTGTCTGTAATATTGCGACAAATGTCGAGATGGTCTCTAGGTTATCTATGAACCGTCGAGATTTGGCTTCGCTTTCTGGTGGAGCCTGTTGGGAAAGTATTGTTCCCTTTTTATCTGTGCCCCTGGATTATATACAGGGATCGATGTGATTTCACCTGTAGGGCAAAAGTTTCATTCTTTCATTTTTTTTTATTCTTTCCGCGATGCTCTATCATTTCAGCTTTTATATCGCGAAGGTCGCGATTACCCAATCATTTCGGCTATTTTTCGCGGTGCCCAATCATTTCGGCTGTTTACTTTATTTTTACTCGCTGCTTTTTATTGCGAGTTGCCCAATCATTTCGGCTGTTTATTATGTTTTTACTCGCTGCTTTTTATTGCGAGTTGCCCAATCGTTTCGGCTGTTTTGTATACATACATTTTTACTTGCTGATTCTGTTTGCAAGTTGCCCCATCATTTCGGCTATTTCGTATGCATTTTTTTTTTGGGCTCGCTGATTTTTTTTTTTTTGCGAGTAGGGAATTTGGGGTCTGATACCAATCTTGGCATCAGCATCGCTGCGACTGGAATATTGCCAGGAGCGAATCATCATTTGCCGTGAAAGGACTTGGAATTTGATACCGGTTTAGGCATCAACATCGCTACAACTGGGATATTGCCAGGAGCGAATCATCATTTGTCATGAAAGGACTTGGAATTTGATACCGATTTAGGCATCAGCATCGCTACAACTGGAATATTGCCAGGAGCGAATCATCATTTGCCTCTGTCGATGTTGAACAAAGGTGGCTTAGTAAACAGGGTTAAGGGTCCTGTCGGCAAAGGCTTTTGACTTCATGAGCCGTAAGGGTCTCACAAAGGTATTTCTCCCTACAAGTCGTGCGGATCTTGTAGGTGTGTTTTCTCCTTACAGGGTCGAGAGGATCCTATAAGTGTTGTTTGCTGTACAAGCATATCCCTAGTCACGGATGGGACTTTGTTAGGGAAATATTTATTTGCGCCCGTGGATTGTATACAAGGGTCAATATTGGACTACTTGTAGGGCAATATCGAAGGTTGTGGGGTTGCATAAGAACAGGTTAAGGTTTCTGTAACTTAAGACTTCCAAATCTTATGAGCCGTAAGGGTCCCACAAGAGAGTTCTCCTTACGAGTCGTGAGGATCTCGCATGTGTATTTTCTCCTTAGGAATCGTGGGGATCCCCAAGTGTGTTGCTCCTTTGTGAGTCGTAAGGATCTCACGCAGGTGGTTTCTCCTTACAGGGTCGAGAGGATCCTGTAAGTGTTTCTTTAACGAGGTTGCGCCCTTTCGGGTTTTCACAAACACTCGCCGGTAGCCCTGCTGTTTTTACTCACGGAGCCCTTTCGGGTTTTCATCCGTGCCCTTTTTGCTTATGGACATTTTTTTTTTACGAGGTCGCGCCCTTTCGGGTTTTCACGAACACTCGCCGGTAGCCCTGCTGTTTTTACTCACGGAGCCCTTTCGGGTTTTCATCCGTGCCCATTTTGCTTGTGGACGTGCCTTTTTTTTTCTTTTTTTTTTATTAACACGTCAGCCTGAAGATGCTGCGGGTTGGGAGTAGTTTAACGACGTTTCGGTCATTTGCAAGTTTTAGGACATTGCGGTCCGTCGTTAGTTTAAGGACATCTCGGTCCGTTGTTAGTTTAAGGACGTTTCGGTCCGTTATCCAGTTTTAGGACGTAGTGGTCCGTTAGGCTTTCTCTATGAATGAGCATGATGCCCCCGGCGTGTCCATATTTTTCGGAGCATGCGGTTGTGGCGGGTTCACCTTCCAAATTTCGGATAACGCAAACTTGCCCTGTTGGTATTGGTCTTCAACCCAGTTTTTGAAGACTTAGCAGTCCTCGATCAGGTGACCTACTGTTTAGTGGTAAGGGCAATAATTAGGATTATTAATGTTGCCTGGCTGCAACGGATGTTTTGGATTCGGCAGATTAATGAGTCTGTCGCGCACTGCCAGCTTGAACAGTCCCCTTGTTTTATCTTGCGGAAATGAGTAAGGGCGTTTCAACTTTTCCTGGAGGGATTGCCGCTTGTTGCTTTGGCAAGCAACCGGTCTAGAGTCACCTGATTGTTGGTGAGTGCTGGCGACGAGGGCCGTTTTTCTTTTTCCTTTATCCTTTTTGTTCGATCCTTTGTTTACGGGGCCGAGATTTTTTCCGAGTAGCATGCGATTGCACGGCTGAACGTTCTCGCAGCTTCTCAATTCCTTTATTTTTGAAATAGATTCCCCGATGGAAGAGTTGGGGGTAACTTCTTCGTCAGAGTCGCTTCCAAAGGTGATAATTTGTGATCCCTTGAAGTCGGCTATATGACAGTCGGCGGTGGCACTTTTGCGCTCATCTATCGCATTTTTCCGATGTCCACAAGCTTCACACTTTATCCTGTCGAAGTGTCGCTTTTGAGCGACATACCCTTGCCACCAACAGTTAAAGGATTCGCAGTCTTCGGTAGGATGTATGATCTTTTGATGATATAAACAGAAGTTAGGGTGCATCTCTACCTCAGAGAAAGGATTTTCTTCGGAGGGCGGTAGCTTCATTCCTACTGATAGAGCTTTGGCGAACCGTTTCCTCGTCTTGAATTTATTTTTACCCGCAGTGTATGGCTTTTGATTTGACGGGAATACCTTGGTTCTTTCCAGTATGGCCATTTCATGCTCTTGATTGGCTTTTGCTTTCAGACGAATTTCATTTAGGAAGGCATCGATCAACTTGTCTGACGGCCGCGGAATTTCTGTTTCAGGGTCCGCCGTTGATTTCTCAGCGCAAGGGTCCTCCTCATCATCCGTCAGTGAATGAGAAATCACATGACAAGTCGCTACGTAGTCTTCGGATTCATTCGATAAGTTTTCTCCATCGTTTTCATCCTCGACGAAAGAACAAGTTGCCCCCGGCGTGTCCGTCTTCTTTGGAGAGTGCGGCTGTGGGGGGTTTACCTTCCAGCTTTCAGACAGCGTGAACTTGCCTTGCAGGTATTGATCCTCGATCCATCCCTTAAAGACGAAACAATCTTCAATTGGGTGACTTACCGTTTGGTGGTAAGGGCAATAATTGGGTTATTAAGATCGCCTGGCTGCGACAGACGCTTTGGACTCGGCAGATTGATGAGTCTGTTACGCACTGCTAGCTCAAACAGTCTTCTCGTTTTATTCTGAGGAAACGAGTAAGGACGTCCTAGCCTCTCTTCGAGGGATGGGCGTGGACGCACGTTGTTTTGGCGAGCGACTGGCTTTGAGTTGCTCGACTGTTGCTGAGCGTTGGCGACGATGATCGCTTTTCCTTTCTCATTTCGGGGATCGGGTTTTGGAGGAGACGGTCTATGGCCCATCTGGTCCATTTGGGCTAATTTGTCGATCAAGGCCTGGAAGGTGGTCGGCCTGAAGAACATCATGAATTGCGAGATGGTCGCTTGCGGATCGAGAGTGCCCACAAACATGCCTACCGCAGGTGCCTCTTCTATGCGTTGTTCGCATTTCGACCATAGGTTTCGCCATCGTGTTGCGTATTGGACCCACGTTTCGCCGGGCCTTATCCTGGCATTTATCAGTGCTGTAATCGGGGTGCGTTCACTAGCACTTGCGAATCTTTGTGTAAACAGCAGTTCCATCTCTGCAAATGTTTTGACAGAGTCGTTAGGTAGCTCCGAATACCATTCAAAGGCTATTTCTGCTAAGCTGCCGACGAATTGACGTAGCAACAATTTGTCATCGCCTCCAGTATTGCCGCATAAGGCCCTGAATTGAGCGACATGCTGATGCGGATTCCCTGTCCCTTTATATACGTGGAATTTAGGGATCGTATATCCTGGCGGGTAGCTGATTTGGTCATACCAGCTCGGATACGGTCGTCCGGTTCTAACAATTTGCCCAGCCGCTTCATTCGCCTGATGAACCCGGATCTGCTGGGCTATATATTCGTCTAGGTCAACTTTGGAGATTGCCTCCTCCTTGGCTGTTGATAGAGCCGGCGGAGGATTTGACGTTTCTCCCCTGTCGTCTTCAAGGACGATCGGAGGATCTTCAGCAGGAGGGTCCGGCTGTAACATCATCCCTACCATATCTTTGAAGAGGAGCGCCATCTGCTTTATGTTAGCCGCCTGCTCTGCAGCTTCTTTGTCCCTCTTTTCGAGAACTCTGCGTAAAAAGTCAGCGTCGGTTTCTTGTTCTTGACGCTCATCCGAAGACGTTTCAGAGCTTTCTTTTGGCTCAGTGAGTGCAGCCATTGTATTCATCATTTCCTGAAGCTTTTGTTGTTGCTCCTGGGCTTTCGTCACGGATCGGGTGAGCGGTCAGTGGCCCGTAGAAGTGCGGCTTTCCTCCTTTCCAGAAGCCATATAAACAGTGTGCACCACCATGCCCCCAGACTTGGGGCGTTTGTGTTCGGTGTCTTTGCGATTTGCCGAAGACACAGGGGCTTTTTGTGGCCTCCTTTTTTGAGTGATTGGAGTTAAGGGAACCGTTGTAGTAGGCACCCGAGTAGGTTTTCTTTCTTGTGGTTTGACAGAGTAATCCTTCCCCTGCCGAACCTTCATCTTTTTCTGTCGTCGGAGGCAGTCTCGATCGATCACCGACTCTTGGACCTGTCGCCAGACTTTGTAAATTTTAGAGGACAGCCGTTGAGGGGGCTGCTCTAACTTCTTCTCTGGAGTATTCTCCACAGGTGAAGGAGTTCGTTTCAACATCGCAGTAGGAGAGTTTCTGCGCACCTTGTTGAGCAGTTCAAAGCTGTTCTTGGTTGGAACAGCAGCATCGATCCTCACCATCGGAGTTGGAGGAGTAAGTCCAGAGGGGGAGTTTCCCCCAGCCTTCCTCACTCGGCGCCAGTAACGACGTCGGGCATGTCGTGCTGATGGAGTTGTTTCAGCTATAGGGGTGACCTCCTCATGCCCCCTGTGTTGGTCAGAATATACCGGTACCAGCTTTTTAAAGATCGGCGCCCGTTGAACGGGGACGGCCAACTTGTCAGAAGCGGACTTCTGAACATAGGAAGCAACCTTGGTGATTTTGCCAGGAACGGGAGTTGGGATGGCTATCCGCTTCGGGATAACGCCTTCTGGTATGGCAGGCTTCTTCATGGGCCCGATGGAGCTCTGGCCTAATCCATTAAAACCTGAAGCAGTGGAGTTGGGCGACCTGTTGAGAGGGGTCGCGGAAGTGGTGAGTCGATCGAAGACCGACTTTTTTGGAGCTTCTTGCAATGTCATTGGGGCGTTGAAGCTCATTGATGGGAGCATGGTCCCAAAAAATAGTCCAGTGGTGGCTTGAGCCACCTGCTCCACCGGCATTTTGAAAAGGGAGGCCGCTTGGGGCCCATAAGTCACTCCTCCAACAATGACGGAGCGAGAGTTATCGCTGCGGACGATGCAGTTCGAAGCCATTGATCTTCTGTTTTCTGCACGGAGCAAGACACCAAATCTTAGTACCTTGAATCCACAGGCAATCACAGCAAACCGCGATTTGTTCGCGAACACGACACACAAAGTGTGGAGTGGAAAGAGGAAGATGTCCCACCGGGCGTGCCAGAATCTATTCCCCTCAGAACGGCGGCCGAGACGTTAGGACGTCCTGTGCCTGAGGTTCGGGGCAGATGCTATTTGGTTTTATCCGTCTATCTCTCCGAAGATGCCAAGTTGATTTATGGCACCGTGTATCGGAGGTTTAGACGGATGCAGCCGATGTAGTAGACTTCGTCAGATTCCCCCTCAGGGTGAGGGGTTTTTTGATTGTGGGGACGCTCTTCCCTGCAGGCGCAAGCCCCTGCAGTTAATTACGCTACCGCATCGCGGTAACAACTTTCTCCTTCTCCAGAATTTCACTTCGTGTCGTGTGTGTTTGTTTTGTTTGTGGTTGCCCGTGGATTGTATACGGAGACTGGGTAATGCCGTCGCCCGTAGGACGTGGATTAGTCCAAATCCGTATTTACTTAGATTTGGGTTTGGTGTTTTTAGTTTAAGGATGCATTAGTCGCGTTGCGGCCAAGATCAACTTAAACGTTCGTTAAGGATACGTTAGTCCTGTTTGAGACTAAGATCAACATAACGTGATCGTTTAGATCCGACAAAAGAGCGTTTGGGCTCTATTGTTCCAGTTTGGGAGATTCATAGTCCAATTTGGGACTAAAGTCTGTTTGGAGTATACGTTAGCCATTTTTGAGGCTAAGATCGACTCAAACGTTTGTTAAGGATACGTTAGTCTAGTTTGAGACTAAGATCAACTTAACGGGACCGTTTAGATCCGACAAAAGAGCATTTGGGCTCTATTGTGCCAGTTTAGGGACGTGGTGGTCCATCGCCAGTTTTAGGGACATGGTGGTCCATTATTAGTTTAGGGACGTTTCGGTCCGTCGCCAGTTTAAGGACGTAGTGGTCCATATTAGTTTAGGGACGTTTCGGTCCGATGTTAGTTTAGGGACGTTTCGGTCCATCATTAGTTTAGGGACGTTTCGGTCCGATATTAGTTTAGGAACGTTTCGGTCCGATATTAGTTTAAGGACGTTTCGGTCCACGAGTTTAAGGACCCCGCAGTCCATATCGATGTGTGGTCGTTGGGACCCGTCACCTCTTTGACGTCGTTGAGGAATTACAACGACGGATGTCAAAGGAGTTCGGAGATGTACCCTCGAACCGGATGTAAATTGATTTAGAAGAGCAATTTTGCTCAGTCAATTTAATTTAAGGACTTATGGCCAAAATTGGGCTAAGTCCAGTTGAAATGTTCAACATTTTATTTGCTTTTGCATTGCATTTATTTTTTTATTTTTATTTGGGCCTTGCCCAGAAAGGATGCAGAGCATCAATTTGTTTTGGGCTCTGCCCTTTTAGAAATGATGCAAGGCATCAATTTTATTTGGGCTCTGCCCTTGTATAAAGGATGCAAAGCATCAATTTATTTGGGCTCTGCCCATTTATTGCCTTGCAATTTGTTTTGGCCTGTCAGGTCATTTTGATTTGGGCCTGGCCCTTTAATTAATGCATTGCATTTGTGCAAAATACTGTTAATTTGAGAATGTTTTAGATTCAAGAACCGATGGTTCATAAAACAAGTGCAAGGCACTATTTGATTTAGATCTAAGAAAAAACAAGTTTTTCTTATATCAGAGAACCAAAGGTTCATAGCAAGTGCAAGGCACTATTAATTTAATAACCTTTTAGGTTCAAGAACCGATGGTTCATAAAACAAGTGCAAGGCACTATTTGATTTAGATCTAAGAAAAAACAAGTTTTTCTCATATCAGAGAACCAAAGGTTCATAGCAAGTGCAAGGCACTATTAATTTAATAACCTTTTAGGTTCAAGAACCGATGGTTCATAGCAAGTGCAAGGCACTATTTTTATTTATTTATTTATCTGAGAACCAGAGGTTCATAGCAAGTGCAAGGCACTATCTGTTGTGCACACGTGCGTTGCACGTGGTGCCGCATGGCGGGCATACGTGCGTTGCACGTGGCGCACATGCGCATTATGAGGAGAAGCAAAGCTTCTATATATGGAGAACAAGCTCCTTTTAATATTATTAAATATTCTCATGTGGTGCGCACGTGCGTTGCACGTAGTGCCGTATGGCAGGCACACGTGCGTTGCACGTAGCGCACATGGCGCTTGCGCACATGCGCATTATGGAGGAGCATGCTCCTATCTTGGAGACCTAAGCTCCTTTGAGTATTGAATCCTTTGAGGATTTTTACTCTACCTTTCTAAGAGGTATGCCCTCTTATTTATATGGGAGTGGTAGAGAAGCCATCTCTCCTTTTCCCGATGTGGGACTAAAAAATGCATTCCCCATGTAGTAGAGCATTACTTTAGATTACACGTGTATAACACATTTGCTCATAACTTTTGATCTCGGATGAATTATGAGGCCCATAATATATCAAATCGAAGGTCTTTTCGAGATGCTTTCAATATCATCAGAATTTAGCTGTTTTTTGTTCCGGAGTTTGTCAAAATACAGCTCGGAAAATACTGGTTCACATCTTCTTCCTTAAATCACATGTGCATAGACATTTGCTCATAACTTTTGATCCCGGATGAATTATGAAGCCCATAATATATCAAATCGAAGGGTTTTTCGAGACGCTTTCAATACAATCAGAATTTATTCGTTTCTCCTTCGGGAGTTTATCAAAAAACAGCCCGGAAGATACTGGTTCGTATTTCCTTAAGCGTATCGCTGCCATTTGATACCTTGGACTCTTTTGCGCAGAAATTTTTGGCGGGAACAGAGATGAAAAAAAGAGGTTAGAAGTAATTCCATCAATAAAAAAAAGAAGAAAGATGTCAATGGAAATCATACTCACCAACGCCACCAGAGGAAAAAGCAAGTTCGGATGGGAAAGAGAAGTGTGGGAGCAACATCTGATATACATGATCAAAGAGCACTCCTAAAGAAACACGACAATATGACTTTAGTACACAAATTATATGTCTGGAGTATACGATTAATGAATTGCAAACCCATACCTTCCAACATCTTAGATGGTATGAGAGAGGGGTGAGAGGTGACCACCGCCAAAGCAGTTGTTGAAGGCGCTCCCTCAAGCAGTGGAGTATCGGCACTGGCTGCACCTGCGTTACAACAAATGCGAGCTTGTCAGAAAGGATCGTAAGATAAAAAAGATAGCAACTTGGGATTTACCTGATGAGCTGCCGGCTGAAACGGAGGCGATTCCCTCCTCTATTGACATGAGACCACCACCCGTGGCCTCATCACCCGACTCAATGGGAACCGTTGTGGTGCTCGCGAGACCTGGAGACGGCGGAAGACCATAGACGGGGAAGGCTATGACTGGAGTATTGCCAGATTCCAGAGAAGGAGCGGTTGGCTCGTCCTTGGGAATCATGGCCACCTCATCCACTACTCTCTCAGGTTCAGTAGTCGCGGTTGTATCGTCCACCATCACCGGGAGATCGCCGGCCTCGAGCGCCTCATCCGCCACCACTCTGGACTCAGTTATAATGATCATATCATCTGCCACCACTTCAGGTTCGGCATCAATGACCTTCTCGGCGGTAGGCCCCTCGACCTCCACCTCAGGCTCTAAAGCCACAACGACGTTGCCCACCGTCGGCTCGAGTTCGGTAGGTACCGCCTCCTCTGTTTCTTTGGGATCAACGGTTTCCGCTTCCCCCTCGATCGGACTTGGCCCTGCAAGATAAGAGATATAAGGACCAACGACATTAAAATCCTTATGACAAAAAATCTGAGAGAAACATTACCTGAAGCGGATTTACCGTTTGCGCTCCGAACTGCGCGCGCCACCTCTCTGCGGGCAGTGGATAGGGCGACAGGGGCCTCTTCAGATGGAGTATCAGCACAAGGGGCAGTGCTGGGACCCGCTCCCATAGCCAAGGCAGCCCTGCGTGCATTCGCCTCACGCCTCAGCCGCTTCCTTTCATCCCGGGTTGTCGCAATAAACCTTTGCGACGCCTCCTTCAAGGCGTCGTCATCCTCGTTCAGGGATGCCTCCAGAGCCTTTAAGGAATATCTCATCGGCTCTTCAAGACGAACCTCCTGCGGTGGCCCAGAGGAAGCAGGAACATCGGCAGCCGGTAGAACATCTGCGTCACTTGGAGGGAACGGCATTGAGGTTCCTGTGATTAAAAGGGAAAGGTTAGATCGACCATAACGCAAGGAAAATGAAAACTTGATGAGTCGAAACTTACTAAGGCCCATAGATGCTCTAAGACGTTCCTCCTCCTGGAAAGTTTTCAGAGAAGCGGCAATGGCTTCTTCATCAGTGATGCATGTTGAAAGAAAGGAAAGAAAAGCGTTAGTCAAAAGCAATAAAGAGGATATGTTGCAATAAAGAAAGGCAACTAGTAGTTACCTGATTGCGCAAGCTTAGCTAACCACGCATCATGCCTCGCCAACCATACTGAAGCTTTGAGAGCAGCCTCCAAGTCTGTATCGTCCGGCGGCGGCATCACTAATCCTGCATTAGTCCCATATTCGAGCAGACCCTCGGCATAGGGAGCATGGGGTTCCTGACCGAACACGACGTCCGCAGCGAAGAGCGACTTCTTTTTCTTTTGCCCTCCGACCCTAGGCTCATGGGGGATCGACTTCCGCTTAGCAGCCACTTTGGGACGACGGGTCCCGATGTCCGCACCCACGCCAGACTCCGACGAGGGTACAACCACTGTCTCCACTGGAGCACAGGGTGCGGGAGGTGCATCTGTGATATCAAGGAGCGGCAACTCACGTGGAGGACTTTGTGCACGCGAGGGTCCGGCTTTGGCATCTTTTAAAGGGGGGATTACCGGGGTCCTTGGCACCAGAGGAGCGTTGCGATCGCTACCTGGAGGTGCACCCTTACGGTCGATCAACAACCGCCTTTCCTCCTTTATGACCGCTCCCGTCGAATGACTGTACCATTTTGTGTATACCCTAAGAAGTCGGGGGGCGCAAGCCGGCTCACTGATAAAGAAGTGAGAGCCCGTGTTTAGACGCATGAAGTGATGCAGCGCTCTCTCCATCCCTTCTTCAGTCGCGGCAGGTTCCGATAAAAAAGCCTCCAGCGGTACCCCTTGATTATAGCTCAGCTGTTGGGCGAAACGATGCGGGTTATATCTCATGAAGATCGCTGCCCCGTCTTGCCTAAACACCAAGAACCCCGGTCTGATGGAATATAGGTGAAGGGTCTCCCGGGCCGTTAAAACTGAAGCTCCATCCTTGAAAGTGTCTTGTAATGGCCGCACTGCAGTGGTGGACGTTTTTCCAATAGTCAACACCTTGTCAATGAAAGACACACCGGTTCCAACGGTGTGGGAGCGAAGGAGTAAACACCTAGCATCTCGTGGCGATGGATTTACAATTGATGCGCCGATCAACTGTAGAATGCGAGGAAAACTGCACCTTTCGTAGAACGAGGGCCTTTTATGCATGCCGAAGACACCCGCTGTATGTAGCTCGAGCCACGACATAAAGTAGTGCATCGGGAAGACCACGTGCAACCTCCCAGGCTCATTAGCATCCGCTTCTCGACTGAGGCCATGATATAAGTGCGCCAAGCCGGCGATCCCAACGGCCACCTTTACCCCGATAGTCATTTGGTGGGCCGGGTAAAAAACAGAGGGCCGCATGCGGTGAGAGTGCATTGGGAGCGCAAACCAACTCAGCCAAAGCCCAAGAAATCCTAAAAAGAAGGCCTCCTCGTCCATCTCGGGGGCTGCGACTTCTGCAAAAGACATGGTTGGGAAGTTAGGGAGAAAAAAGTTCTTTTGGTCTATGTATTTCGCTGGCAAGTTATCCAAACCTAAACCAAAAGGGTCCTCAAGGTTGGCAAACTTGGCAGCTTCCGCCGAGAGGACGTTTGGATGAAGGAACCGAGCAATGAAATCCTCAAAATTAACTCCGCGGCTCCCACGCTCAATGAAAAGGGCCTCGTAGATATTCAACACCTTGATCAGACTTGGAAATTGATGTTGAACAGCGTTCTCCGGCGTGAGCCCCCTTATCACCGGCTTGACACCAAAGATATACTCATCCGGCGGGAGCAACTCTTCATAATGTTCCCCCATGACCGGTAGACCGGATACCTCCGTAAACTCTTCCAAAGAGATTGACACTTCTCGATCCATGGCAAGGAAAGTGTGAGTAGGAATGTTCCACTGCTCCAGGAAGGCCTTGAACCACCAGGTAGGAAGCGTGGGATACTGGAAGAGGGAGACGTAGACTGCGGTATACAATCCTAATCTTATCAACTGCGACTTCTTCGTCGACAGGATATACCGGGCCCACGGCAGATAGCCGATTGGGTGGCGGGGGATCAAACCGATATTATATGATTGCCCCCAAGGTCGCGCCTCACCTTGACAGATGCGGCGCCCCAGGATATCCAAAACCATGGGACGCTGAACCGGAATCGCATCTATGGAGGGATGTAGAAAGCCCTTTGATGTCCAATCAACCATCTCCACGGCGTACTGCACCGGGGGTGGGCTGGCGTAATGAATCGCCATTATGGGTTCTGACGGCACTGCGCATGTGAAGCTCCGTCGGCCCATGATGATCTGATTGTACCACGACCCCTAAAGATGGAGACTCTTGTATTCCGGGTCGTACTCCTTAATCATGGCCAGGACTTCACGGTCCAAGGGCGTCTCGGGAAATCCCTCCTCCGAGCGGACGAATGGGAATGAAGTGTCTAGAGACATGATCGCTGCAAAAGAACAATTTAGCCGTTAGTGTTGTAATTCCAACGTTTGGCGTTTAAAAAAAGAAAATGCATTAATTAAATTAAATTAAAATTAATTAATTACACCACACAGCAGTGCAGTGAGCAGGAGACTAAAAAGGGACCCACAAAATCTGGATGACAATACGTCAGTTAATAAGACAAACTCATCATTGGATGAGATTGTCAGTTGGTCCCCAATAAAACATTCCCATTAATAAAGAATCCCTAGAGACAAGGAGAAAATCTCCTCTTTCAGAGCAAAGTTCTGTCACAGAGTGACACTTGTCAAACTCTGGTCCCAGGGAAATAAGATTCCTTAAAAGAGCATGGCTCTGTGGTAATAATGGAAAAAGTCCATCAGAAAATTTTTGGAATCTTGAAAGATTCATCAAAAATTTATAAAAAAATTTCAAATCTAAAAGAGCTGTTTTTTTTTAGATCTATGAGCAAAGCTCTGTTCATGGGTTAAAACCCATGAACAAGATCCCTGTAGATCTATAAATTGTGAGAGCAGAGCTCTATTTATGAAACCCCAATGGGGATTTCTTTAGATCAAAAGATCTGTGAGAGCAAAGCTCTTTGGTTAAGATTAATTTAAATTAATTTGATTTAAGTTAATTTTTACCTAAAGTTTCTAACTTTGGGAAGGAGCAAAGCTCTGGAGTTCTTAGGAAAGAGCAAAGCTCTGTTGAAATCAAAAATCTTTAAACGATAAGATTTTTCTAAGGGCCAGAGGCCCTATTTATAAGGCGCTTGCGCCCCTTGAGCTCACCCCTTGATCCAACGATCAGGAGTTTGCCACCGCTGCACTCACGTGTGCGCCACGTGAGCGCAATGGTGGGGGGGCATTTGTTTCGCCCAATCAGAGCAAAGCTCTGTTGAAATTCAAAATTCAAAATTTTGAAGCAACGCTTCAAATCTCGGGCGCAACGCGCCACATGTCAAGCGCTGATACGTCAGCGCAGCGTCCAAGAAGGCGCGCCCAATCAGAGCAAAGCTCTATTTAAATGAAGCAACGCTTCAGCTGCGCAAGCACTGCGCTGCGCGACACGTGTCAGCGCAGATGCGCTAACGCAGTTGCACTGCGCTGTGCGCTGCGCGACACGTGTCACGCGCTGGGGCATCTGCGCCAAACAGAATTAAATTTCTAAAAAATCTTTTCTGTTCTTGTTAAAACAAGAAAATTTTCTTCTGCAAAGCAGAAGCGCTTGGATCAAAGATCCAACGATGGGGAAAATTCCCCAAATCACTCAGAGAAAGATCTCTTTAAAAAATTTAACTAATTCATGGGCACTATAAAAAGGACCCTAGGCCTCAATTTAAAGAGGAGAACATTTTTTGCTTAAAAAAAAGTCAAGGGCTTCAAACAGAGAGAACTCTGAGAAAATTCCAAGAAAAAGGTAAAAACCTTCACGAGAGAGAAGAAATTTCTTCTAATAGATCATTGATCTAAAAACCAGATCAATGATCTTTACATAATAAACAGTGCTTTGCACTTCTTATGAACCATTGGTTCTTTAAAACAAAAAAACAACAAAATAAAAATAGTGCTTTGCACTTTTATGAACCTCTGGTTCTTCAAACAAAAAGAAAAAAACTTATTTTTTGATCTAAATTAGATCAAGAAATCGAATAGTGCTTTGCACTTCTGTTCTTGAATCTAAAAGATTCTTAGTGCTTTGCACTTCCAAACTGCGCTGTTGCGCTCTTAAGAGAGCGCCACGTGTCAGCTACAGAACCACTTGCGCTTTGCGCTCTTAAAATAGAGCTTTGCTCTCTGGAATTGACGCAACTCACCAGAGCGCGCCACGTGTCAGCAGCGCAACAGCGCAGCGCACTAGCGCAGCGTACTGCGCTGTTACGCTTGCGCTCACCAGAGCATGACACGTGTCATCACCATATGAGCTTGCGCTCCTTACTCGGCGCAAAGCGCCAGACATAATGCACTGCATTACTTACAAAAGGGGCCAAGCCCAATTAAAGAAGGCCTAACAGGTCTAATAAAGCGCAATGCATTATTTTAAAAAGGGGCAGAGCCCAAGCTAAAATAGATGCTCTGCATCATAAATAAAGGGACAGAGCCCAAATCAAAAGCCTAGCAGGCCAGAATAGAATGCAGTGCATTATTAAATATGGGCAAAGCCCTAGCACAGGTCTAATAGGCCAAAGATCAAGAAAAATGTTGAACATTTTCAACTGGACTTAGCCCAATTTTGGCCGTAAGTCCTTAAATTTAAATTGACTGAGCAAGATTTCTCTCTTAAATCAATTTACCTCCGGTTCGAGGGTACATCTCCAAACTCCTCTGACACCCGTCGTTGTAATCCTTCAACGACGTCAGAGAGGTGACGGGTCCCGACGACCACACGCGTATATGGACTGCGGTGTCCTTAAACTCGTGGACCGAAACGTCCTTAAACTAATGTCGGACCAAAACGTCCTTAAACTAATGTCGGACCGAAACGTCCTTAAACTAATATCGGATCGAGACGTCCTTAAACTAATATTGGACCGAAACGTCCTTAAACTAATCATGGACCCCCACGTCCCTAAACTGGAATATGGACCACCACGTCCCTAAACTGGCGATAGACCACCACGTCCCTAAACTGGAAAGTGGACCACCACGTCCCTAAACTGGAGTATGGACCACCACGTCCCTAAACTGGAGCAATAGAGCCTCCAAACGCTCTTTTACCGGATCTAAACGATCCCGTTTAAGTCGATCTTAGCCCCAAACACGGCTAATGTATCCTTAAACATTCAAATGGATTATAAAATTCCAAATCATCTCTGGTTCGAGGGTACATCTCCGAGCTCCTCTGACACATGTCGTTGTAATCATTCAACGATATCAGAGAGGTGACGAGTCCTGACGACCATATATTAAACGGACCACTACGTTAAGTTGATCTTAGTCTCAAACAGGACTATCGTATCCTTAACGAACGTTTAAGTTGATCTTAGCCGCAACGCGACTAATGCATCCTTAAACTAAAAACAGCAAACCCAAATCTAAGTAAATACGGATTTGGACTAATCCACGTCCTACGGGCGACAGCATTACTCAGTCTCCGTATACAATCCACGGGCAACCACAAATAAAACAAACACACACGACACGAAGTGAAATTCTGGAGAAGGAGAAAGTTGTTACTGCGGTGCGGTAGCGTAATTAACTGCAGGGGCTTGCGCTTGCAGGGAAGAGTGTCCCCACAATCAAAAACCCCTCAAGCGAGGGGGAATCTGACGAAGTCTGCTACATCGGCCGCATCCGTCTAAACCTCCGATACACGGTGCTATAAATCAACTTGGCATCTTCGGAGAGGTAGACGGATAAATCCAAATAGCATCTGCCCCGAATCTCAGGCAAGACGTCCTCACGTCGTCGGCCGCCATTCGGAGGGGAACAGGGGCTTCCACGTTGAAGGCTCGGGAAATCTTGCACTTGTATTTTATCAGGCCGGACTTTTTAGTATTCAGACGAACGCATCGGCACTGTTCATGAGGAACAACCCGCACCGCTTCGTCCAACAGTCGGGTTATAATCAGGGTGTTCCTCTTGAGGCATTCTTAGCCGAGTCGGCTGCTACGGAGGAGGGTATTCTCAGCGCGCTGCACCACTTTATGCGACTAAATACAGGGTCCAATTTTCTCATTAGCGAGCCGAGCTATGTGCTGAAATCTTTGAATGCTTACGTGGCGTGGTACCAGCATGCGACGAGTGCTGTTATCAGGGAAGAAAGGCGGCTATTGCTCGATCACAAGCATGCAGTCCCCGCTGGTAATCCATCGGTCCTTTTAAAGCGACGTACTACCGTTCGTCCCTCCTTAAGAGAAGATATAACGGCTATGGTTCCACGAGCTTTCCCTGAGAAGCTTCATTCGGGTGTTCCCGCAACTGCGGTAGCCGTGGCATCCCCAGAATCTGGCGTTGGTTCGGAAGTCGGGACCCGCCGCCCGAAGATGCCTATCAAGCGCAAGCTCTTATCATCGGCCGCTGGTGTCCGTTCGCAGAAAAAGAAGAAGTCTCTATTCTCTACCGACGTCGTATTCGGCCAGGAGCCCCATGTTCCCTACAGTGAGGGCTTGTGCGAATAATGCACCAATGAAGGTTTGTTCGACACGCCTGCGACCGATACTGATCTACAGGCTGCCCTCGCAGCTTCCGAGCGACTGGCTCGCGAGGAAGAGGTGTTGATCTCTATCGCGGAGTCAGGTATACTCCAATTATATTCTTCCGCGCCTATCCCTTCTCTCTTTAATATGCTTCTATTAACGTTTTTTTCTTTCCACAGGTATTTTTGCCGAAGAGGCTCTCGCGGCTTCCCTCAGGAGATTCGAGGAGGAAGAGAAGCTCCGCGCTTCTTTGGGCCTAGGTACAATCCATTTCATTACGCCTTTACTCTTTTTTATTCATGATCCGACCCTTCTCTTCGCCCTATTGCAGGAACTACCGCAACTCAGGTCGTTCCAAATGCAGTGCCAATCCCAAGTGGCGATGCAGCAAAGCTTCTAGAGCCAGCTACTATTGCCACGACCATTCCAAAGTCACCTAGGAGGCGTTGCTGAAGCAGCCGATGATGGACGCCGTAGAGGCTCCGGAGGCAGAGCTCGGTTCGGACGACGACGTCTCCCTGTCGGAAGTCTTAAGGAGGTCAGTTCTCACTGCTCAGACTGAAAGGAAGCACAGGAAGCACGCGGCGAGGGAACGTGATGCTGTTTTGGCCGTAGGTGCAGGCTCAAGCAGTATTCCGCCTGCAGACATTCCTTCGGCGGATGTTCCTTCCGCCCTGTCTACCGCCTATAGACAGGTTGCACGTGCAGCTCGAGAAGAAACTGAAAAGCTATTTCAAGATAATGTAACGCCTATTCCTTTATTAGAACTTAGTCCTCGAATTCTGACATACGTATTTTCTTTTAAGCAAGGCCGAGTCCTGACGATGGTATGGCAGGTGAAACGCCAATGATTATAGAGCCTGAAGTGGCCACTCTTTCTCGGGAATCTGGGACTGTCCAGACTGCTGCTCTTTCTCCTTGTGGATCCTTGGTATCGGCGGGTATCGCAAGCATTACGACAACCCTTGTCGAGTCAGGGGATAAAGCTATGGGTGCAGAATCTATTCCTCCGAGAGAGAGTGAGGAAGCCGTTACACTTGGTTACACTTCCGGCGCGGTTTCGGTCCCTAATCTATCAGGTAGTCCTTGGGTTGTTGTTTTTGTGTTTTTCAATCCTGTTAAGCCCTTCTAATGATATTTTGTTTGTCTTGAGCATAGGCGCGGTAAACCCTGAGGCTGTGCCGGCTGAAGAAGTGTCGCCGGCCGCCACTTTGACGGTCGTTGTCCCTTTGCTTTCTTCTGCGCCTCCTCAAATCTTGGAAGGTATGGGTTTCTCACTTATTAGCTTCACTGTGGATACAATCCTCCTTGTATTGACTGTATATTGTCGCGACTCTGTAGGAGTACTTTTCGACCATTTGTACCAGGTGTTAAACTCGCATTTTTCCTTTCAGTCGGAAACCGTTCCGCCTTCTGGTATTGGTCAGTTTATTATTCACCTAATGTTTCTTCCCCCCCTTTTTTATGAATAGACTTATTGTTGCTAAGCCTTTTTTATATTGACCACAGTATCACAGGTCGGGGAAGGAAACGAACGAATAGCCACGCCTCCCGTACTTCCTGTTTTGCCACCTGCGACAGCCGGTACGATAAATTCCATTCCTCGGGTGTTTTCTTTGTCTTCATATTTGAAATTTGACCGTAATTCATTTTGCAGCGATTACACCGGCTCCAGCTCCTTTTGAGTCTCGCTTCCAATGCCCACGGTACCCTTCGCTAAACGTACATCCTCCAGGGGCGCCGCGAATAGCCGGTGAACGTTAAGCGAGTTTATCGAAGATCTCAACACCGAGGCCCTCACTTCTGCTACGGATTTTGCCAACGAATTCAATCCAATGCCGGCGACGCTCGTGAACTTCCATAATGAAGATCTCGTCGGTTCTTAGGTTGATTATTGCAGGAAGATTTAGGCTTGCCTGCACGAGATTGAACTTAAGTGTCTCGCTCCTGAGGTGTTGGCTTCGAACTCTTAGCGGGCTGCGTGGGTCGAGCAGAGTGTTCCTTTCATTCTCCATTTTGAACAAGAGGCGGCCCTGAGGTGAAAGGACCATGAGGCGGCTTCCGGCGAATCCGTCCAATTGCGCGCCCAGGTTGAAGCGAATGCTGCGCAGCTAAAAGCTATTTTCGACAACCTCCGGCGATATATTTCGAATGGGTTGATGCTAGGGCGAAAGCTTGACTTCACCGAGCGGGTCACGCAGGACTGCAAAGCTGCCAAGCAAGAAATCGATGAAAAGCGTTCATCCTGTTTGCAGCAACAGACTCAAATCGAAGCAGAGTTGGCCGCTGTAGCTGACCACGAGAATGAATTGAGAGGAGAGCGCGAGCGGCTTGTCAATTTGTTGAAGATGCCTCCTCCTTAATAACTGTCATTGTACCCTTTTTCTTGTATTGGTTGTAAACTTGTGATTCATGAATAACATGTATTCATTTTGATTCCTTTATGAAATGCATCTTGTATTCACTTGAATTCATGAATAAAAGACATATTTTATTTCATACTGACATTTTTCTTTTCTTCGATGTCTTGATCTGGTGTGAAGTAGTTTATATACCCATTTCGAAGTGTATAGTTTATTCACTCATCCCGGAGTCTCTAGTTTATGAACTCATTTCGGAGTTTGTAGTTTACCTTCTTTGGGCTTGTAGGCAAACCTGTCCTAACGTCACAGTTAACCCCTGCTCTTTTTGACAGAGGTCCGTTAGGGTCTGTGGTACTAGGGTTTTGTCCGTCATACCGTCGTATTGGCTGATACATTCCCCGATATGCAGACTTTACGCTGTTGTTCGAGTAGCCCCACGACTGTCGTGTCTCTGATCCCTTTGGGGCTGGACAAGACGTCTTCAAGTAATCTCTTTAGGTCGTATTACCGTCGGAAGAGAAAACGTTAGGAATTTTCCATAACGCTTTTTACTTGAGGTTAGGCTCAGTTTGGAAGCCCCGATGAGTCATAACCACTCCACGCTGGTGTGGGATGATCTCCGATAGTCTTTCAGGTTTTTTTTGAGTTGCCGTCAAGACCCTGAAGCTAGGAATTTGGCCTTCGCTTCCTTTGTTGACACCGCGTCTGCTGTAATGAGACGAATGTCGAGGTGATCTCTAAGTTGTTTGTGAACCGTCGAGGCTTGGAACAAGGGACTTTGCCGTGGCTCTGCTTTGTTAACATTGCGTCTGCTGTAACGAGACGAATGTCGAGGTAGTCTCTAGGTTGTCTGTGAACCATCGAGATTTGGAACTAGGGACTTTCCCATGGCTCCGTTTTGTTGACCCTGGGGTCGCTTGTTGACGTCGCGTCTGCATCCTGTTGGAGTGAGAAGAAATGCCGGTGTTGATCTCTAGGCTGTCTGTGAACCATCGAGATTTGGAACTAGGGACTTTGCCATGGCTCCATTTTGTTAACGTTGTGTTTGCTGTAATAAGACGAATGTTGAGATGGTCTTTAGGTTGTCTGTGAACCGTCGAGATTTGGAACTAGGGACTTTTCCATGGCTCCGTTTTGTTGACCCCGGGGTCGCTTATTGACGCCGCGTCTACATCCTGTTGGAATGAGAAGAAACTCCGTTGTTGATCTATAGGCTGTCTGTGAACCGTCGAGATTTAGAACTAGGGAATTTGCCATAGCTCCATTTTGTTGACGTTGCGTCTACATCCTATTGGAGTGAGAAGAAGCGCCGCTGTTGATTTCTAAGCCGTACATGTTTCCGTCGAGACCTGGCTCTCCTTCTAATGGAGCCTGGTGTGAAAATGTGGTTCTCTTTTCGTTTGTGCCCATGGATTGTATACAGGGGTCGATGTGGACTCACCTGCAGGGCAAAAGTTTCATTTTCATTCATTTTTTCCGCGACGCTCTATCATTTCAGATTTTTATATCGCAAAAGTCATGATTGCCCAATCATTTCGGCTTTTTATCACGATACCCAATCATTGCGGCTATTTTTTTTACTCGCTGCTTTTTATTGCGAGTTGCCCAAATATTTCGGCTGTTTTTATATGCATATTTTTTTCTCGTTGATTTTTATTGCGAGTTGCCCCATCATTTCGGTTATTTTTATATGCATATTTTTTGCTCGCTGATTTTTATTACGAGTACGGAACTTAAGATTTGATACTAATTTTGGCATCAGCATCGCTGCGAATGGAATATTGCCAGGAGCGAATCATCATTTGCTATGAAAGGCCTTGGAATTTGATACTGATTTAGGCATCAGCATCGCTACAACTGAGATATTGCCAGGAGCGAATCATCATTTGCCCTTGTCGATTTGAACAAAGGTGGCTTAGCAAACAGGGTTAGGATCCTTCTGACTAAGGCTTTTTGACTTTACAAGCTATAAGGGTATCATAAAGGTATTTCTCCCTACGAGTCATGAGGATCACGTAAGCGTACTTTCTCCTTAGGAATCGTAGGGATTCTTAAGTGTATGTCCTTTTATAAGTCGTAAGGATCTTACAAGAGTGTTTTCTCCTTATAAGTCGAGAGAACTTACAAGTGTCGTTCACCATATGAGGACATTCCTCGTGATTGGTGGAACTGGGTAGGGGAAACGTTTATTTGCGCCCGTGGATTATATACAAGGGCCAATATCGGACCGCCCGTAGGGCAACTTGGGGAGTATGACGGGTTAAAAACAGGTTTGGATCCTTGTAACTTAAGACTTTGAATCCTATGAGCCGTGAGGGTCTCACAGGGGGAGTTCTCCTTACGAGTCGGGAGGATCTCGTAAGTGAAAATTTTACGAAATTGCGCCCTTTCGGGTTTTCACAAGCTTGCCGGTAGCCCTGCTGTTTTTACTCACGGCGCCCTTTCGAGTTTTCATCCGTGTCCATTTCGCTTGTGGACGGACCGTTTTTTTAACAACGAGATTGCACCCTTTCAAGTTTTCACAAGCTCGCCGGTAGCCCTGCTGTTTTTACTCACGGCGCCTTTTCGGCTTTTCATCCGTGCCCATTTCGCTTGTGGACGTGCCGTTTTTTTTACCTCTCTGTTCGCCAATGGAACTTATGGAGGACTTCGCCACCGGGGCAGCTGTGCGGCCAGCGAGACTTGAGTTGCAGTCCTCGCCGCTGGGACTTATGGACTTGAATTCCACTATCGCCGTATTTGAGGCGACGTATTTAGTTTAAGGACATTACGGTCTACTATTAGTTTAGGGACATCTCGGTCCGTTGTTAGTTTAGGGACATCTCGGTCCAGGGCCAGCTTCGAGGTGAAGTTTTGTCGGATCCTACTTATAGAGTCTTGACTCAGGAAGACAGCAAGCGGACACGAGCGTCGTCATCTATCATTAACCTAAGTTGTGACTTGTCAAGCGTAGTATTTCTTAAGGATCCGGTCGTTTATTAGCCAGAAGGGTATTTCGCCATGCATATCCATGAGCAAGTAGGCCTCACCTTGGTAAACCTTGTCTATGATGTACGGACCCTCGTAGTTCGGCTCGAATTTCCCCCACTTTGCACGGTTGGGGATCATAGGTCTTTTTACGACTAACACGAGTTCGCTTTTGCGGAATGTTCTCGGTCTGGTTAGTCTTTCGTATGAGCGCGTCATCCTTGCTTTGTAAGCTTCCAGGTTTTGCTGGGCCATAAGACGTGTTTTATCGAGGGCATTGAGCTCCTCAAGCCGAAGATGGGCATTTTCTTCATCCGTCAGCTCGTATCTAACTGCCACTCGTAGAGAGGGTAGCTCTATCTCTAAGGGAAGTACCGCTTCCGTGCCGAATACCAACGCGTAGGGCGTTGTATTCGTGGCCGTTTTAAACGTCGTTCGGTATGCCCAAAGAGCTTCGTGCAGTCTTTCGGTGTAGGACGCGGTTTCAGTATCCCCTCAACGATCTCGGGCTTCAGCGGGCTCTTCCACCTGATTTCCGGACATGCTTGAAGATCCTTCAGCATTATTTTGGTTTTAGCTGAAAGGAAAACTTCCTATAGGGCTTCTTCTACAAATGACCATGATGCCCCCGGCGTATCCACCTTTTAAGGAGCGTGCCTCTGTGGCGGGTTCACCCTCCAGTTCTCGGATAGCGTGAATTTCCCTTGGCGGTACTGGTCCTCGACCCAGTTCTTGAAGATGTAGCAATCCTCAATAGGATGGCTCACCATTCAGTGATATGAGCAGTAGTTGGGATTGTTGACGTCACCGGGCCGTGGTGGACGTTTTGGGTCCGGCAGAGTGATGAGTTTGTTGCGCATTGCCAATTCAAACAATCTCCTCGTTTTATCACGGGGGAACGAGTAAGCCCGTCCTAACTTCTCTTCGAGGGATTGGCGCGAACGCACGTTGTTTTGGCGAGCAGCTGGTTTCGGGTCACTCGGATGTTGTTGAGTGTTGGCAACGAAGGCCGCTTTCCCTTTACCCATTGCATTCCGAGAGTCCATTTTTGAAGAGGGAGACCCATGGCCCATCTGGTCCATTTGGGCTAACTTGTCGATCAAAGCCTGGAAAGTGGTCGGCTTAAAGAACGTCATGAACTGGAACACGGTCGTCTGAGGATCGAGAGTCCCTATGAACATGCCTACGGCAGAAGCCTCTTCGATGTGTTGTTCGCATTTCGACCATAAGTTTCGCCACCGAATTGTGTATTGAACCTAGGTCTCTCTTGGTTTCACCATGGCATTGATTAATGCCGTGATCGGGGTGCGTTCGCTTGCGCTTGTGAACCGCTGTGTGAACAACAGCTCCATTTCTGTAAATGTTTTGACGGAGTCATTTGGGAGCTCCGAGTACCATTCAAATTTCATTTCTGACAAGCTACCAACGAACTGGCGAAGCAGCAATTTGTCGTCGCCTCCAGTATTGCCGCATAAAGCTCTGAACTGAGCGACGTGCTAATGCGGGTTTCATGTCCCCTTGTACACATGGAACTTGGGGATGGTATATCCCGGAGGGTACTTGATTTGATCGTACCAGCCTGGGTACGGTCGCCCGGTTCTGACGACTTGGCCAGCCGCTTCGCTTGCCTGATGAGCTCGAATTTGTTGAGCTATGTAATCATCAATGGCAGCTTTAGAGATCGTTTCCTCCCTGGCCGTCGATAAAGCTGGAAGAGGGTTTGATGTTTTCCCTCTGTCGTCCTCGATAATTATCGGTGGGTCTCTGGCTGGATCATCATTCCAACCATGTCTTGGAACAGGAGTACCATCTGCTTTATATTAGCAGCTTGTTCCGTGGCCTCCTTGTCTTTTCTTTCTATCACCCTTCGCAGGAACTCTGTATCGGTCTCCTGCTCCTGGCGCTGTTCACTTGCTGATTCCGGACTTTCTTTTTGCCCGTTGAGTGATGTAATTTTTGTCAGCATCTCCTGGAGCTTTTGTTGTTGCTCCTGAGCCTTTGTTAACGATCGAGTTTGCGACCGATGACCTACGGAAGCACGTCTCTCCTCTTTTCCGGAAGCCATGTACACCGTGTGCACGATCATGCCCCCAGACTTGGTGCGTTTGGATCCAACACCCTTGGGATTTTCCGCCGGCGGTGGGAGATTCTTCGGCCTTCTCTTTTTGTGAGAAGTCGGAGTTTAAGGAGCCATTGTAATAGGTGCCTTCGTGAAAGAAGTCCCTCGTTGCATGGTGGAGGGATGGTCCTCCTCTTGCCGAGCCTTTGTTTTCTTCAGTCGGCGAGAGTAGTCTTTATTGATCACATAATCTTGGACCTTCAGCCAGGCCCTGTGGACTTGGGAGGACAGCCGCTGAGGGGGCTGCTTCGGCTTCTCCTGTATCATGTTTCCAACAGATAGGGGCGATTTCTTCAACACCGCGGTTGGGGAGTTCCGCCGCACCCTCCTTAGTGGTTCAAAGCTGTTCTCGGTTAGAACAGTAGCGTCAACTTCCACCATTGGAGCTGGTGGAGTAAGTCCAGAGGGGGAGCTGCCCCCAGTTCTTCTCACTCGACGCCAGTGGCGACATCAAGCATGTATCGTCGATGGGACCTCCTCAATCGTAGAAGCGGCTCCATCGTGCCCCCTGCTTTGGTTAAGGGCTGCTGCTGGTGCCAATCTGTTGAAGACTGACATCCGTTGAGATGGAACAGCCAATCTTTCGAAGGCCGACTTTCTGGTAGGGGAAGCTCCTTTGACGACTTCACCCATAGCAGGAGTTGGAACGGCCAATCTTGCGAAGATCGATCCTTTAGTAGAAGAAGCCCCTTTGATGATTTTATCCGCCGGAGCTGGAACGGCTATCCGTTTCGGGATAACCCCTTCAGGTATTGGGAGCCTCTTTGCAGGCCCACTGGAGCTTTGGCTTAGTCTGTTGAAGACTGAGGTGGAAGACTTGGACAACCGGTTGAGAGGGATCGTGGTGGCTGCAAGTCGATCGAAGACCGACTTCTTTGGAGCTTCCTGTGATGGCACCGGGGTGCTGAAGCTTGTCAGTGGGAGCATGGTCCCGAAGAACAATCTAGTAGTGGTCTGAGTTACCTGTTCCACTGGCATTGAGAAGATGTAGGCCGCATTTTGCCCGTACGTCACTCCTCCAGTGGGGACGGAGTGGGATATGCTGTTGCAGGTACACTTGGAAGCCATTGATTCTTCTTTTCTCTGCACAAGAGAAAAACACCAAATCTTAATACCTCGAATCCAGGGGCAACCATAGTAAACCGCGATTTGTTCGCGAACACGACACACAAAATGTAGAGTGGAAAGAGAAAAAGGTCCCACCGGGCGTGCCAGAATCTGTTTACCGCCGAAAAAAGAGACGAAACCACGTAGGTCGTCTTGCCTGAATTTGCCCGTACATCACTCCTCCAGCGGGGAAAGAGGTTTGGACGAATGCGACCGTTGTAGCGTGATTTCGTTAGATTCCCCCTCGTTTGCGAAGGGTTTTTGATTGTGGGGACGCTCTTCCCTGCAGGCGCAAGGCCCTATAGTTAATTACGTTACTGCATCACGATAACCACTTTCTCCTGCTCCAGAAGTTCATTTCGTGTCGTGTGTATTTGTTTTATTTTTGGTTGCCCGTGGATTGTATACGGAGACTAATTTATGCTGTCGCCCGTAGGGCGTGGATTAGTCTAAATCCGTATATCTTAGATTTGGGTTTCGGTTGATTTAAGGATCATTAATCTTGTTTGAGATTAAAATCAACTTAAATTTTTGTTAAGGATACGCTAGTCCAATTTGAGACTAAGATCTACTTAACGGGGTTTTAGGATCATTCAGATCCAACAAAAGAGTATTTGGGCTCCATTGTTTTAGTGTAAGGACGTTATGGTCCGTTGTTAGTTTAAGGACATTTCGGTCCGTAGATCATCATTTCTGAGGTGAGGGTTTTAGTTTGAGAACGTTACGGTCCGTAGTAGTTTGAGGATGTTACGGTCCGTAGATCACCATTTTTGAGGTGGGGGTTTAGTTTGAGAACGTTACGGTCCGTAGTAGTTTGAGAATATTACGGTCCGTAGTAGTTTGAGGATGTTACGGTCCATAGATCACCATTGTATGCCCGTGTATTTGTTACGTGGCGGGGTGTACGGCAATGATGTGGGATACACCCATTTGGGGTGTGTTTTGGTTTAAGGTGTGCACGTCAGCTTGGGAAATACACCCAAAAGCAGTTGGTTGTCGGGACCCGCCACCTTTCTGAAAACGTTGAGAAATTACAACGACATGCATCAGAGGTATGGAGAGATGTACCCTTGAACCAATTCCCATGTCTGAGAGAAGAGATCATGGTGGACCATCTAAGAATCATTAACCATTTTTGGGGGACTAAAATTAACTTAGGAAATGTGGGATGAACATCATTTTGGATGTCATAAGTCATATTTAGGAAGTAATCAACCCATAGGCTCAGCTGATCTGAATTAGGGACCTAGACAACTTGGGTTTGACCCATTCAATTTTCTTTTTATTTGAAAGAAGTGCTAAGCACTGGTTTGGCCTCAGTCCTATTTTTCTTGCAAAAAGTGCTGAGCACTTATGTAAGTTCTGACGCTCACACTTTACGCTTTCTTTTCTTTATCTCTATATGGAGTGATGAGCACTCTTTATGGCGCCCACGTGGGAAGCACGTGAGGCGCTAGGCGCTGAATAATGAGTGTCAAGCACTTTATTTTCTGTAGCGTCCACGTGCGAAGCACGTGAGGCGCTGGATGCTGAGCGCCAATCACTGAGTGCTAAGCACTCTTTATTTTGTAGCGCCCAGGTGAGGGGCACGTGAGGTGCTGGGTGCTGAGCGCCAGCCACTGAGTGCTAAGCACTCTTTATTTTATGGCACCCACGTGAGGGGGCGTGGGGCGCCGGGTGCTGAGCGCCGCCCATTAAGTGCTAAGAACTTCTGAATTCTCTCTCTTCTTTTTTTTTGAATGATCCACAGGATCTTTATCTAATTTTATTTACCTAAAATTTCCAAGAAGATTTTTTCTTCCTCGAGAATTTAATCCTCTGTTCTTTCAAAGTTTTCTCTATTTTTTCAAAGTTTATGGGGGGTTCTTTTTTTTAGACTTGAAGTCTTGGGTCCTTTATATAGTAGAGACAAGTCTGTTGATTAGTTGAAGAAATCTCTCATTGAGAGATCCTAATTGATTTGGGGATTTTACCCACCGTTGGATCTTTGATTCAAGAACTTCTGTTTTACAGAAAATATTTTTCTTGTTTTTAACAAGATTAGGGAAATATTTTCCCATACAGAATTTATTTTGTAGCTCGGTGATTCTTTAATCACCATTGGATTTTTAATCCAACGGTACTCTGTTTTACAGAGAGTAATCTTTCTTATTTAGAAAGATTTGAGAAATATTTCCTCAGCAGAATTTAATTCTGCACTCTGATGATTTATCATCTCCGTTGGATCTTTGATCCAAGGGCTCTGTTTAACAGAGAGTAGAATTTAATTCCACCCAGCGCTGACACTCACGGGATGTGCACGTGCGGTGTCAATAAGAGTTTTTAACTCTGGCACTGGCGCCCTCGTGGCAAACACGTGAGACACTGCCTCTTGAGTTTTGAACAGAGCTTTGCTCTTTTAAGAGGCTTTTTAACTCTGGCGCTGGCGCCCTCGTGGCAGACACGTGAGGCGCTGCCTCTTGAGTTTTTGAACAGAGCTTTGCTCTTTTAAGAGTTTTTTTTAACTCTGGCGCTGGCGCCCTCGTGGCAGACACGTGAAGGCGGTGCCCCCTCTTGAGTTTTTGAACAGAGCTTTGCTCTTTTATTGAGGAAACAATGTTCTCTTTTATTCTTGTTGATTATCAATATGTTTTTACAGGAAAAAATGTACCTGTATAAACCCTAAGGTGACCCACCCTCTGTTTTACACGGTTGTCAACCGTAATGACTTACGACAGCTACATTAGACTTATGTTTTATGTTGAAGATATTTGATAAGTGACAGAAAGTTGATGGCTAAAGCAATAGAATAAAATAGATTCACAAGAAACTCGATATATGAAACCCTGAAACTATGAAGGGCAAAAAAATCGGCTATTGAATTAGAATGAGCATCCAAAATCTTCTCAGCAAAACAAAGTCATTTAACATCTTTTATTCAAACTGCCTTCTTTTATGTTTTGGTCTAAATGCATAAAATTTAGAGATCAAAGTATGAAATATCTATAATTCGAATACAAACTCGAATCTAAACTTGAACTCAAACTCGAACTCTAATCGAAACTCGAATCCAAACTTGAACGTTAACTCGAACTCATTCTACTCGAACTAACTTAACTCGACCCTAAATTGCAATTGACATGACTCGCATTTTACTTAACTCACTCGACTACATTATTCCCTGTTGCAATCTATGGTTCGATCAAGACATATTATAATCGACCAAGCAAATCAACTAAGAATATCTAACAGTTATAATATATATTATTCGGGGTGTATAAGACAGTTTCATGTGTGAATCCAACGGAACTTCAGAAGTCTTGTATTAACCTACTTGAATTCTATTTACTCGAATCTCAGTCGAGTCGACTTCTCCACAGTTTGGAGTCCCGATGCTAACATATGAAATGAGCCTGTGTTTCCTTGCTCCTAAGGCCCCACTCTTGAGCTCGTGAATACTTCTACAGTTGCGTTGACATTCACACTTGGAACTTAACGTTAATATAGTGACCATATAGAGACCTATAGTATATATACCCATGTTCATTTACATATACTCTTACTCGACATATACATTACTTCATAATTATTCTATACTTATCACTTTCACTTTTACTCTACCTTTGGAACTTACCGAACGCTAGTTCGCTGACGGACATTCCATCCACTTTTGTTTTCTTGGAATGTTCGTCAGATACCGTGAAGACGGAGGATATGGACGCAACAGAGAAGGATTATGACCATATCGCGGTTCAGGCTTAGACTAGTTATCCTTTTCTTTCAGTTTATGTATGCCACTTGTTTAGGCATTTCTGTTATTGTATTTACTTTTCAGTTGAACTCATATATCTGAAAATATTTCAAGTTTGAATGTAAATAAAGATATTTGTTGAAAAATTTTACAGTCTCTATTTATTCTTAAATTGTGTATTATTTTTTCAATATGCTTAGTATATTCTTAAATTGTGTATTATTTTTTCAATACGTTTAGTATATTTAGAGAATGAGCTTCTCTAGATAAATATACCGCGGGTTTGCCACGTCACCGTTTCCGTCTACAGGAAAGCGGAGCATGAAAAAATTGTTTTCAAAACACAATACGTGCATATTACACACTGAGTTCGCATGACCTATTCGACCCTTTAATCGAAGTTCACTCGCCTCAAAGCGAGAGGTAATTAACGACAGTTTTGTCCGCAGCTGCTGGAAATTAGAATCCCCACAATCAATAAAGCGCTACCTATCTTAGGCAGGGAAAATTTATACACATCTGACAAGCGAGCGCATTCTATATCAATGGGATGACGAAAAACACTCCGCGGTATCTAAGTTCAAGCATCACCTTTAGCTTCCTTGAACAAATTAAAAAAAGACAGGAAAGGAGAAGCTAATCTGATCTCATGGGGCCTACTATTATCACATGAACTTATCTTCCGCCATTTTTTTTGCATCTTTCATGGTTTAGTAGCTTCTATCAAAAAACGTCTTATTTTAGAATCTCCTGTGTTGTTGCGGCTTTCTTATTTTTTGAATCCAATGCACTGAATGAACATTTCATGTTCTGTTTTACACGGTTTTCAACAGCAACGACTTACGGCGGCTACATTAGACTTGTGTTTTATGTTGAAGATATTTGATGAGTGACAGAAAGTTAATGGCTAAAAGCAATAGAATAAAATAGATTCACAAGATACTCGATATACGAAACCCTGAAACTATGAAGGGCAAAAAAAATCGCTATTGAATTAGAATGAGCATCCCAGATTTTCTCAGCAAAACAAAGTCATTTAAACAGACTGCTTTGACGACGATATCCTAAGTATCCTTCTTTTATGTTTAGGTCTAAATGCATAAAATTTAGAGATCAAACTATTTTTTTATGAACTACAAATTCAGACATGAATCCACGGATTTAAAATTTCGCTTTGAATGCTAACTCATGCCTATTCCACCCTACAAATCTCCGAAGTTCACACATGAGTACAATGAAAATGCATACGCCGAACGCCATGTTTCTTATACTTTTGTCCTGTAACACTTTATAAATTCATATTTTAAACACGCATCCGATAGAATTTAAACTTGAATACGGATAACATGTAGTCCTAAACTACTGGTCTAACCACAAGTTTCCAATGAACCAAGACAACCAATTCAAGAAAGAGAGAGATGTGAACAAGCAACTTAAAGTAGGCCATCCATCTCTAAAAAGATACTTTTGATCATTATTATATAGTTTAGTGGCATTGCCCCATATGTATGATTACTCTGTCCCATTCTCTCAAATAATCAAACCTCAATAAAAAGATGGTCCTAGCTAAATATGAAGTGTGTTAGGCTTAATATCTCTATCCTGTTGAAAACAGCACATGCGAATTCCAACCAAGATAAATTTCAAAGCCCTTCATTTGATTTGAGAATGGAACTGAGGGAAATACATGCTTATTCATATGTCTGATCAGAAGTTGGCGCATGAAAATTTAATGGTGATATATAAGAAATAATCGAATGTACGTATATACATGGACATAAGAGTAGACATGTATACCAATTGATGTAACTCATCTGGAGGTTTGAGAATGCTTTTCTTACTCTCCTTTATAAAATGTAAGAGATGGCCTGCAAATGAGAAATGGATTCAGTGCGGCTAACCTCAATATGGCTTCCAATTGAAAAAAGAACAGAAAAATATTTATAAAAATTAAGATTAGAGTTGTAAGGATAGGTTAATTGTCAGCTCGGACTTCGTGAAAAGTTTCTCAAACATCAAGGCATCGAATTGAAATGCTTACATGGCACTCTATCGGCATGGCCAGTGACCCAAAACTTCAATATTTCTAAATTTCTCTTCTAAAATTCTATATTTCTAAATTTAATCCCTAAAACCGTTTTATCAACAAAAAAACCCAATTTGTCACTATTCCATTAGAATTTAACTATGCTAGTTTTTTCTAAACAAGGGTTTTGGGTTAAAAAGGCATATACTCATTTCCGGCTCAATTATCAAAAAACATAAAGTTCCTTCTTCTTAAATGTTATCTCTATCCCAATCATGAGAGCTTCATCTCTTCCATGAATTATTTTCTTCGTTGGAATTGTTATAATTGCAATAATAAAAAGCATAATCTCTCTGCATCAACATACTAAAAATGGTAAAGAATAATTGCTCTAATTTTTTACCTTAAGAAAAACCTCAATTTTGAAATTAAGAAAAACCCTTGCCCTACCTCCCAATTTATGACATTGGGAGAAGAAGATGATCATTGGGAGGGAATTTTATCTTTTACTAAGCTGATAACGGTTGTTAACTCAAGATGAAAAATATTCTCCTCAAATGTTTGATTGAACTAAGGGACATTTATGAACAACTTAAAAATTTTAATGGTGAAATTTAAAAACATAGTTTTTAGGAGAGAAATTTAGAAATATTGAAGTTTTGACAGTGAGATATAAAAAAAAACCTTGATTATTTTGTGCTACAAGCAATCCATTGGGATGCAAGAGGCAAGCCAACTGGGTATTAGGTTGCCATTTTTATGGCATTGATCATTAAAGAATTAAAAGCCATCTTTCTACCAATACCTACTACAATTAGGGTGTGAAAAAATATGTTCACTTTTTGTAGACAGACGTCTCTGTTGTGGTCCTTGAGGAGATATAATATAAGCCGCTTATTGTCAATAAAGTAAACTTCAGAGCTTAATACACAATTTCTCCAAGGTGCAAGAATGGTCATGGACAAATACCTTTCATATTCAGCTTGCCCTTCTCATATTCATACTTATTTTCATGCAACATATGAAACAATGTGAGTATGTACTAATTGGAGCTCCTTAGAAATTGGCACGATCCTCATAAATTGTACTCCAGGTATTGCTGATACGATAGGTCAAGAAACAAACTGAGCCGACGACTACACACTGTACAAAAAACAAACGCACCAAAAGGGCAAGTAACTTCCAGCTACAAAACTTCCAATCATGAAGCCGCTTAATTAGTTTATATACAAGCACCGAATAAGATCTTAAGTACGCTTGCAAAAGATTGTATTACCTTTTATATACAAGAACTAAACACACTCGAATTTTCAAAGTTATCATATATGCACTCGAGGATGCCAGGTTCACGATAGCTAATCTGGCTTATTTACCGAAATCAAACAAGATTTTTCATAAAACTGCATAATGACACTGGAGCTTGCCCCCAAATATCATAATGGATTAGTTGGAAACAAGATTCTCTTTAGAAAAACATCAGAAGAAATGTTAACCAATCTATTGACAATCAAGACAAGTAGAGAGGTCAGGAAAAGAACAGCCCATCACACTAGTGGTGGCTAATGGTTAAAACACTATTGGTCGATAGATGACGTAGGCAGTGGTGTCAGAAATCACTTACAGGGTTTTGGTTGAGTGGGCGCAGTAGCAAGTGAACCTAAGCCATAGTATAGGCCCCCAGCAACCATAAGCAATAAGCACTTATAGGTTAAATACGATACACAAACATGACGAATGACTTGGCGACGAAAACTGAACAAAATGAACAAGAACAGTGGTTCGGGTATGCACGAGAAGTATAATTGATGGCTTAATCAAGTAGCAAGGGTTAAATATAAACCTTGATGAATATTGCCAGCCCAGATGGTTTTGTTCTTGTAACACTTTTCGATTACCACGTTGAGTAGCTGAGCAATAACGGTAGCGAATATCGAAAGAAACCACACAAAACACACACGCACAGAACTCTGAAGTGCACGCGAAACTGGACCTACTGATAATTGAAATCTCCATCAGCTCAATGATTACAGATTGTTTCCCCTACCACTAGATGTCTGCATTCATTTACATGTTTTCTTTATTTTGCGAAGGAACTTTATGTACATCCCATCCTCATCCTTTGCTCATGCCACCACCATCCCACACAAAGCAATACAAAAATCAAGTTGATAGCAGACTAATTAATTACACGAAATCAGACTACATACACGACATGTATAATATTATAACACACTAAACTTGTACCGATATCACCCGATCAAACGTTAGTCGAACACTGCGTCCCTTGACCTAAGCTCTGCGGCATTCTAAGCGCAACAATCGCAACACAATCAACCTCAAACCTGTTACTCCCTGAAACCCAACTCCCAATCTTATATCTCAGTTTCCCGTCAAGCCTAAGCGAGAACATCATCTTTCCTTTTATTTGATCCCTGCTAACTTCATACCCAATCGACGGAGCAACAGGCATGCCAGTTCCATACAAAGACATCGAAATTACGTTCGAATCCTGCTGCCCTTGATAAAATGGAGGAATATCAGAATCTCCAGTTATCTGTTGGCCTTTGTAGATTGCATAAGCTCGGATATTTTCGTAATATACGCCGACTCTAGAGTTTGGGTTTTGCGAGAGGAGGGTGATTTGAATTGTGGAGTTGAGGAGATTAGGTGAGGGGGAGAGCGAGAGGTCGTCGAGAGTTGTATCTTTGAGATAGAATTCGGGTTTCGAAGGGTGTAGGAAGAGATAAAGGAGAAGTATTATGAAGAGGAGAGAGGAGATGGAGCTGGAAAATCCATAGATGAATTTTTTGCTGAGGAGTTTCTTGAGCTGATATTTTACTCCTTTGTTTGCACAGTGTTTTGGAGAGGTCTCGGTGATGAGAGACATTGTTGAAGTTTTTGGACGGAGTAGTGATTTGAAGAGACGACAGGATCTTAGTTATATTTATACTAAGAATAACTATAAAAATTCCATAGCTGTCTTTTGGGGTAATTTAGTGTCACGTGTATAAATTATCTTAAAACCATGCTTTCAAATCTCGACTGATCCTGATCCGGGATGGTTAATGCCGATCCCAAAGTGGCAGTTTCAGTTTCAAGACCGATACCGCGTACTTTTAGGTTTATTATTTGATTGGAGGGGTTTTAGTATTAAGGTAATTAATGGTTAATTTGTGGGTATACTGATGGTTTAATGGGTTTATTATAGATTATTTTGATATCATTAATTACAAAATAAATTCCAAATTGTCATAGTTAGTTTAGCTGCTTATTTTTTTTAAAAAAATTGTAATTCGTAAAAATTCCATTCCTCAAACAACATGAAATCCGATATTCCCGATCCGTGAAGGCCGATACGGTCGAGATCGCCGATTCCGATCTGAAATTGTCCATCAGATTACTCATCCCGATACCGAGAAAACTCTAGCTTTTACCAAGTCATAGAGTGGCTAGCCCTTAAGGCATTAATGTGTCACGCAATACTTGACCTGACCTATATTGCCATGAACTCGGAACAATTTATTGCATCGATCGATTGGAATCCAATCAGGATGCATTAATAACATACAAGATCCGATTTGATCCTAATACGTTAACCTAGTAGACCTTAGATTCTAATTATATATTGAACCACTTCATTTATTTTTAATTTTCAATTTGAGACTAAACCTTAACATCAATTTATCATCAATTCCAATACTTTCAAGCGGATACAAAATACAAACCCGATAGAAAGAACGGTACCATATGGATCGCATCTTGTAATCTAAAACTAATAATAAAATAGTTAAGTATGGTATTGTTAATGTTACTGAAAAAGCGTGCAATAATTTGAGAGACACCTGCAGCTTTAAGAGTAGCAGATATGAGATATGGTTGGTTGAGTGAGGCTGATCTTGGGAAAATGGCAGTCTCATCATATAGAGGTGAAAGGGGTCCCATTAGAATAATTATGAATAGAAAGAAGAAGAGCACTCATGTAATGAATGGTAACTATATAGAGAGGAGTTTTCAGGAAATTTAGAGGGTTTTGGATTAGCACAGTGGTGGGGTGTTGGAGTTTGGGAGAGGAGACCCGGTTCAAACCGGGATGGATGCCTAATTTATTCCGTCTATTATCTCAAAAAACTTAGAATGGGAGGAAAGTGGGAAAGCGGATAATGATGGAGAGGGGTAAGAAAGTTAGGCTGAGATCTTTTGCGGGTGGGAGGAAATTAATAAACAGTTATCACCATTAGAAATTATTTTTGTTAAATTAATGTTTAGCTTCAAGCACCACTAAATTTATACTGCAGCTGTTCCAAAAGACACATTGATAATATTTATGCTGGCAAAGTATGTTACATTCATGTCTAGATATTGGAAGTCACATAATTCCTAGAGGTAAAAGAAGAATCAATTAGCCGAGATCAATTGGTTACATCATAAATTTATAATACACAATAGGTTTCAACACTAGATTTTCATTTACAGGATATTTTTCGTGATACAAGATAAATGGCTATTACCACTGCATTTCTTTGTCTGGTTATATATTAATTCTTGGTGAGCAACATGATACATAAAAGTAATAAACATGACAAGAGCACATAATAAACCGCAAGTAGGAATTGAAGCAGATACACCCTACTTTCAATTCTCTCACAAAAGGTTCTCACTGGTCGTAAACCTAACATAGCATATCAAAACCATTTTAGAGAATCTAGATTTCAAAAAGAAAAAAAAATTCAAACTATCAAAGGTCAAATAGCAAATCGCTAAAAGAGAAAGGCGAACGTAGTAGTAGTAGTATCCGAATGCGTAACTTGTGATAACTACAGGATGCACTAAGACTCTAATATACAGCAAACTACCAGGACTATGTACCTTGGCTTTCTCTTTTTGGTCTAATTACATTTGGGAAAAGGACAAAAGAAGAATGGTCCACCTCTAAAGTGCAAGGCAAATTGAGCCTGGGAGCTCAATTGTGCCTCTAAAGGTCATAATTTGCTACTATTGTCAATATATAAAGAGTAATATATAAGAGAACAAGTTGGCTTCCAACAGTAATTATAGGGTTCTAGCATGCTCCTTTATCCTGGGGGCACAATAACCCAAGCCTTTGTGTTGGTATTTGCATGAAATCGGATTTTTTGGCTAACCTCGGAAAATTTGATCAGCAGTCAAACAAAGTCTCGGAACACTTACTTCTGTGACCAAAGCTAACCAATAACTTGGCAATGTCATGCCGATGTGTTGTCCTGACCATATAGATCAGTCATCGTTAAACATGAAAAATACACGGTAATTGATTGCATCTGTTTTTCTAATTATAAATTTTGATCTATACAGGACTTATCTTTTCTTCTAGTAAGGAAGGTTGGCTCTCTTTCTGCTTATATTGATTGTATGTTATAAATTTACAAGCCGTCTTGACCGAACATATGGATCACTATTGCCTTTCCACACATAATAAGCTCCAATCAAGTTTTTCCTAAGTTTGTCTTCCATTATCTCTATGATTCATTCTTGCCTTTCTATCTTCGAGGTTTGATCATTTACCATGGAAACTTTGAGCGTGTAAAGACTCATCACTTTTCCAATTTTTTAACCTCATAAAAATAAAAGATTGGATAGCAATAGAATCTGAGTGGTCTGATTGGTGCAAGATGTCATTGCACTTGGAAAAACTAATGAGAGTGTCGTAGCCGTTATCGGAGAGAGACACGTTGTCAGTGCTTGGTTGTATCCCTTTGGACTTTGGGGATGCACAAGTTTGCTCATAACTCTTCCTCTTTTAACCTTCTTTTGGCCATTGTCCTTTTAAGTCTTATGAAACAATCTCAAGATATTATTGGAGTTTTAGTCCTAGTTGGCTATTATCTCACTGTGAGATAGTAGATAGGGTTGCATTTTTCTCTAGTGCTTGTCTTAATAACTTGTGTCCAAGGATTTCAAGTACCTTGTAGTCCAACACCTCCCCAAACCACTTTTTGACATGTCTTAAGTCTTAAGTTATGCATGAGAGACATGCGGAGAGTTGGCTATTTTCTTACGATGTATAAATGGCAGAAATCCGAGACATGCCAAACATACTTCTTTATCGTCACGATATTTATATCATGCATACAGGAAAACTTATCTTATCCATTTTCCTCCGGTTAGTTTTCGGTGGCCATGGAAGAATAAAACTTACATATGAAGCTTCCATATCACAGCCCCGGCCTTATCCATATATTATACGAGAATAATGGAGGAAAGAGGCCCTTGGAGGTTTTTTGTGTTAGACGGCGGCAAAATGTACGCCCTCCATCATTTTATTCGACTATCGGCAGATCCATCTTCTAATTTGTCGATACACTAAATTTTATATGATTACAACATCATTTCACCGTTGATTTAGTAGGTGCAAAATTAATGGTTTACCGACAATAGAACTTTTTACATTGCTAAATCAACGGTGAAATGGTGTTGTAATCATATGAAATTTGGTGCATCGACAAATTAGAGGATGAATATCAAGTTGGAAGATACCGATCGTCGAATAAAATGGTGGAGGGCGTATTTTTTGCCGCCGCCACACAAAAAGCCTCCTAGGGCCTCTTTCCTCCATTATTCTCGAATTATACATACATTTAATACATCATTTAATACTTTCTCCAATATGAAGTTGATTTTAAAACAAAGCTCCATGAAAAATGTCGGCAAAATTATTGATCCATAAGCCTAACATGCACCCTGTTTGTTAACTATTGTATAATTAAACTAATCAGAAAAAAAGGCTACGGATAAAAATAGAGACCTGCAATAAAGAATCTCGATCTCTATATAATATAAGTAGAGAGAGAACTTAATGGAAATACAGTGAGTTCAAAAGTGTGAGATAATTGGTCGGCGCATGAGAATTGTGACAAGAAAGACACCAAGACACGGCATACAGCCGGCACAAGAGGAGAGGAAACCAACTCTATTTGTTAAAGAGGAGAGGAGGTCCCATAGGCTGTAGCTTGTTCCTAAAATTCATTAGAGAACATTCTAAGGGATTGAATTCTGCATTTTAAGGCCCCACAGAAATGTTGACTTTCATCTAGATCATTGATAATATTGACCTCAACTATTCAGAATATGTAGGCATCAAAATTATAGTGCGCAATTTTTTAGGATATTGTACTGATACAAGGTAAGCATATGGATCCACACAGATTCAAATCTCTAGAAAGGTAACATGAATTTTTCTGAGAATATATGCACAAGGTCAAAAGTGACCTTGGCCGTTATAACATTTCATCAACATACTGTAAGATATATGGCTTTTTCTCCAAATAATAGACTGCAGCTATTGCTCAATAGGGAGGAATTATGCAGAGAAAACATATCCAGAGACACTGCAAAAAGAGAAATCACCAACGAAGCAGGGGAATAGAAAGCTTTTTTCCCCCTTTTGGAAAAAGAGGAGAAAGCTAATACACCATTTTGTTCCTACTTGATGATAGACAAACTCTTGAAAGTTTGTTTGGTGATTCCTCCATCATTTGCCAATGAATTCTCCATACCAGCAGTTAATTTTCTCGGCCTGCATTAGTTCACCAGAATAGGTAATGCGAAAGTGCTCTATAATATTCTAAAACATAAAGATACCGAAACAACAAGAAAATTATAAATAGATATTAACATAAGATAAACTGACATATGCTAGGTTTCCATAATGCTCGGCAAGTGCTCGACCAGAATTTCCAAGGACGTCAAATGAGAGACTCTCATTTGATGAAACCCCAAAGCGGCATTTCAATTTCAGTCTGACAATCTCATCCAGAAATGCTGCAGGCATTTGCAAATATGTGATAATTAGAAGAAACAAGGTCACGATATTTCACCAGTCAATTGGAAGAATATTACAATTTGGAAGGCCGGTTGATACAAGCAAAACAACTCTTTCATAGAACTCTTAAATCTGCAAATGCATGGGTAATGAAATTTTCAATTTAGGGGTATAGGTATGGAAGATTTGCATCTTAGAAGCCAAACAAATACTCAATTAGCCCAATTAGACTCCTCAAAATATCACAAAATTTAACCTAGAAACTACATAATCACATATATGTCTACTAGTAAACAGAGTCCGTGCCTTGCATGTATCAGACACACGATAGTACTTTCCATACTGTCATTGTTTCGTAGATACGACAAGAAAGTCTATTTGGAAATACCAAGAGGTAAACTGGCGATATAGCAGCAAGCATGCTACATGTTTATCGAAGCAAGAGCACACAGGGTGGATACTGCCAGCCTGTGTTTGCTAAAGCTATTAAAAATAAGTAAAATAGCGACACTTCTCAGTAACAAATTTCAATAAATAAAAGATGAATGTTCTTCTAAAATGCAGATCCCCTCAACATATATTCTCAGTTTTCTTGACGAAGGGGCATATTTATAATATCAGGGAAAATTATGTAGACTAAGGACATTCTGAAAGTTCAATTTTGTTTCATGAGAAACCAAGTAATCTACAAAGGAAAAAAAAATCTCATTTCTACCAGATAGAAGACTTCTGCAACTAGATACCGCCGTACTTTATAATTAGTTATTCCAAAGTGCTTCCTATAGATGTCATATCATTGCACTCGAAATAAACGGTAAATTCTCGATAATTGAAACCCCTTTTGCACCAACCCCAACCCCCCCCCCCACCTCCCCCACTCAACACACACAAAAGCGAAGGGATCTTGTGTCGCTTCTGCCTAAGCGGCCGTCTAAACTGCTTTTTACAACACTAATTGACGGATATATTTATATAATCCGACAATAGTCAGACAACTGAAGGGAATAGATGAATGGTCGCTGCCTCATTTTCTTCACCGTATATACAATTGGAAACCAATTTGAACTTTGCAAACAACTTAGGCAAAACAAAATATTTAACATATTTGAAAAATGTTTAACATGCATTCAAGAATTAGAATGCAAATTATATTTTGCCTCCTTATCAATTAACATAATCTAAACATGTTTCACGAATTTATAATAGTGCTAAGATGCACTATATAAAGAGATGTTCTCTTTGTATTGTATCATTCAAAAAAATTAAGAAAAGAAAAACAAAGTTAAGCCTTCAAAGCAAAGGAAAATTTCTTCTCTAAAATTTCTTATTACAAAACAAAATTATTCTTCTTTAATTAAGTTTATTTTCTTAGATTCAATTCCGCATTATACCACTATACTTCCGTCTGCTTCAAAAAATTTGGTATCAGAGCCATTCATCTATATATCGGTCCATATGGCAACATCCTCTCGATCGGGACCGTCCCTATTCAACTACTGGCAAAATCTTGTTCAAGTTTTCGACGGTGAGAGTTGCGACTTTTGGAGTCTCCAAATGAAGACTCTCTTTATCTCTCAAGAACTTTAGAAGGTTGTCGAAAGTAGCTACCAAATATCCGATGATTCCGAAACGCTTGCATCATGGACTCAGACGAAACAAAAAGAGTACCATAAGAATAACAAGAAAAAAGAAAAGCGCTTCTTTTTATTCAGTAAAATATGAGCAGAACAATCTTTCCCAAAATTACGGACGCCACTACATCAAAAGAGGCATGGGAAATGTCGGGACCCGGTTCTTGCTCACGGAACAAAGTGTCATACGGAACAAAGTGTCACGCCAAATATCATTCCAAGAAGACGGGGGCCACCTCTTGAAGCCGTGGGGCCACCTCTTGAGTATGTGGGACCCACTGTAGAACAATAGGGAATTTTCGGAATACATTCCGAAAAAGAGCATATCCGGAACTATAAATGAAATGATGCCACTCTTATAACACAAAGCCGTCTTTTAAGTGAACCGGCACTACAGAAGTTTGAGAACTCCGTAGTTAAGTGTGCTCGAGCCAGGGAAGTTCCGGGATGGGTGATCTCCTAGGAAGTGACCCCGGGTCGGGTCCAGTTTGCCCCGAAAGACAAAACCGTTCAGTTTCGGTCAGAGCGGATAATACCGTCTGTGTTGGGACGGATCGTGACATAAGGGTATCAGAGCCAGGTTCCTCAATAGTTGATCTGTGCTTCGATGACGAACCAACGTTCAAAAGTGGGGAGGATGTCGGGACCCGGTTCTTGCTCACGGAACAAAGAGTCACACGGAACAAAGCCAAGTGTCATGTCAAGAGAACAGGGTTCACCTCTTGAATCCATGGGGGCCACCTCTTGAGTCCATGTTGGGGGTGGGTTGTAACGACTGTATATCTTAGATACGTAATAAAAATATTTTATAATTTTTCGAGATCAAAACAATTATTTTACTGCTTATATTGGTAGAAAAAACTTTTAAAATATTTTTCCATGTTTAAAATATATTAATATGATTTTTAGGAATTTTTGGGAATTTAAATGTTTTTTTTTATCGAAGGGAAAAAAATTTATAACCGATAAGAAGATCTATTTTAGACCAAATTTGATTGCAAAAGATATAAAATATCGAAATACATTTTATATAATTTTTTCAGATTTTTAAAATATTTTTACTATTTTTAAATAATTTCTAGAAGCCAAAAAAATAATTCTTAAAACATTTTTAAATAATAAAAAATAATTTTATTGGTTGAAAAAGATATAAAATATCAAAATACATTTTATATAATTTTTTACGATTTTTAAAATATTTGCTACTATTTTTAAATAATTTTTAGAAGACAAAAACAATTTTTAAAACATTTTTAAATAATAAAAATTATTTTATTTTATTTTATTAAGCTGAAATAAATCTGGACCGTCAGATTTAAAAATCAACGGCCCAGATCTTGCCGACAGATTTTTATTATAATATATATATATATATATAAATATATATATATATATATAGTTGCCTTTAATCTGGATCGTCAGATCAAGATCCAACGGTCAAAGATTATCCACAACAACTCCCGCACTGTTCACACGTGTTAAACATGGGCCGTCGGATCTGACCAAATCAACGGTCGGATCTGATCGGCTACTGTAGCAAAATAGTTTTTTAATCCCAGAAATCCCTATAAATAGCCCTGAACTTCTAAAATTCACCACAAAATATCTGTTCAACACAAAAATCTTAAACAATTTCCAGAGCTTCCTCTTTGAGTCCTATATAGTTTGGAATAAGTCTCGAAGGTAGAAAAATTCTCGAATTCAAGATATTTATTTTCTCGTACAACCCGACGTTCACGGAATTTTATTTTCTTAGATCATTTCAGGTAAGATCTCTCAACACTTGACCCCATGTTATCTTCATCATGAAAATATCTATCTGTAAAAAATATTTTAGGACCTAATTATGAAGATTTAACTATATTATCTATTTTTTGAGTATGATGATAAAAAACAATATTACACAATAATAATATAACGAATTTTTTTTTATCATTCATGATAAAACCTCACGAGGTAATGACCTATCTCTCACAACACACATCTTGATATAGCACGATTGCTTGAAAACAATATTTTGGGACAAATATGAATTTACATTTTAATACCATGAAATTCCATACAAGTTCAATATTGCAAATAAATACCATATATTATGAAATTAGGATTTATTCACTAGAATTGACACATTGATAAAATATACATCAATAAAAACTCTAAATGCGATAATAAAATACTTGAGGTGTCTTTTTGAAAACTATACAAGAGTATTTTTACATAAAACCCCCTCAAGTTTTATAAATTACAATAAGGACTCTGGTAAACATAGGTTTAAGCGGGACCAATCTCTTGAGCCTCAGGGAGCCGGAGAAGTGGGTGCTTGCCTATCTAAGGTAGACAACTTAACAACGGTGTTATCAATACGGTAATCGTCTTTGAAAAAGACACAAATTCTGTTAGTTATATGTATGCCCTAGAGGCCATTACTGTACATAAGATGTATATTGTAGTGGATGCTGGGACATATATAGGTAGGACTTTCTTGCTCGACATGATAATACGCTATCTAGTTGCTCTTTATCTTAACATGTATACTTACTGTCTCTCTGTTACATGTTGATAAAGCCCTTAGGATGTGTACTCGACTTGCAGGACTATGATGTAGATCATACTAGTGGAACCTGGGTAGTCCATGAGTACATCCTTCATTGTTCCTAGTCGTGGGAATATCGAGACGGGGCATCGATATTCCAGAGTAGACTAGCGTATATCTTCTCGACCCATGTGATGGGCGATGGATGATCCCATATCCATTTGTGTTTGACATCAGATATGGTATGCGGGTGCTCAGTGGTGACTGGGTACACTGAACGGACTCGCCGAGAACTCCCAGATGGTATTATACCTCACGTCAGATGGCAGTTCTCTGGTGACACTGGTACAGCTTAGTCTGTTGACCCGAGATCGTCATAGAGTCTTGTGTGTCTCCCACTGTGCTTTGATTTCCACCCTACCACGGCTCTACTGAGTCGTGCAAACAGGTGGTTTTTGGGTACAGTCCCGATTCACATGGAGGCAATGAGCGATAGGAGAGGATTCGTCTCTCCCGGTATTGGGGGTTGATGTTGCGCTATGCTCGACTGGCCATAACTGGAAATCCCTGGCCAGGGTTGCACTGATTTACTGGTAAGTGTTATCAGTAGTTTCATACTTGTTATGGACCTTACATCGGCATGACTTATCAAGCTGCTGGAGTCTGACGTTTACCACCCCTAGGCGAGATATGCGACATATCAGACGAACAGACCGGACTGTGCGGTAAGTGTTACTGATTGGATTCACAGGAGTGTGAGCAGGCTTGCTCGTTGATCTTTTGATCGCTCAATACCCGGGTGGCCGTTACGTTTAGCAGACCGCTTGCGGCTTGTGCGTGATTGATATGATCACCACCTACTGCCGGCGTATTGACGAGTCTTTAGAGCCCTACACAGAGGTTTCCTGGCTCAAGCGAAACGAAATAGGAGCGCATATGAGATATGTGCGGGACCGAGAATAATAGCAGTATGTGATACTGTATTCTATTCTCGTGATTTGTATCATCGGACTATTATATGAGATATAGCCAGGTTACCGAATCAAGTGTTGATTCGATATATTGGTACACTAGATATTAGTCGGTTATATGCGATATGACCGGATCATTAAATCAAGTGTTGATTTAATGATTTAATGTATAATTATATATTTGATATATTACTTTACATTAACTAGTATTGGTTCACTTAAGATTGATTTTCTCACTTGATGTGCACAAGTTGTATATATGATATATGTTTGTGCACTGTTTGTATCATGATTGATGATACATGCAAACTTGGGTGTGTGTATGACTTACACCATATTTAAGATAATGGTTTAGGTTTTTATTTATTTTGGTAAAACAAAATGGTGGCTTTCTTTGTCTTTGCTTGAAGCTTCATGAAGCTTTCAAGCATCTTTGACAAAGTCCACTAATTTTGTTTTACATAAGATTTTTATTAACCAAACCATTATCTCAAACTATGGTTTAGTCTCTACAAAGGTAAACTCACCCATGGTTGCATCATGATAGACTTCACTTGATTATTCTTTTGTGATAATGCAATATATTCTTATTCTTTTCTTTCTTCTTCTTCTTCTTCAAGAAGAAGAAAAACCTTACTAGAAATTTTTCAAGTGAAGAAATAGAGTGAGAAATCCAAATCCAAAGTGAACCCACTTCCTATTTCATCATCCTCTACTACTTGCCATTTAGTTTAGGGTGTTCTCTTCACAAAGTTCTTGACCTAGTGAAGATAGAGCTTGAGTTTGAGCCTCCTCGACGTAGATCATCTTCGGCCTCGAAGTCAACGACCTAGCTCACTCATTTCTCCGAGGAAACCATCACTAGAGTCCGGGATCTCAATGATCGCAGCGAAGGGACGTCAACACAAAGCTTTAGAAGTGAAGGACCGGATCTACAAAGGTTGTAATCCCTTTCACTTAGTGGTAAAGTTGTTTACTTGCTTATAGTTTTCGCATAATCTCTAGTATACGATCTTGGTTAGGGTTGTTCGGCACGTCTAATTTTTTTAATCGGGCATGGTTGATACCTTGTAGAACCTTGTTAGAGTGCCTAGGAACCCTACAGTGGTATCAGAGCCAAGCTAGAGCTTTAGGCGAAGTCTAGACGAACTTAAAAGTCCGATCGAACCTCGAAACCCTAATTAAAACCCTTCTCTGGACATTTTTTTAAATTGTGATATTTTCTGAATTAAAAATGCGTAAAAAATTCAGCAGGCAATTATATGGAAAACTGTGCAAAACGACAAAGTTTAGCGCCCAAAGCGCCGCGGAACCGCGGCACGAGCATGGCTCCAGCGGCGGTTCCGCGGCCAAAAGATGACGTCATTCTTTCCTTTTTGCACAGTAATGTCCCTATTATATTTTCTGTTGTTTCTGGGTATTTTTAATTTATACTCAAGAGTTGAGTTTTCTGGATTGTATTGGGGACTCGTTGATTCAATCGGAAAGTTTAACTTCGTCTATGTGTGTTTCCGGGTAATTTTAGAACGTGTTAAAAAGTTCAACCGGATATCAATAACTCACTTTTTCCCCTGCCGGAAAATTTCCAAGTGTTGGATTTTTCTGTAGTTTAAGAACGTTCTAAGTCGCGCAAGTAACGCGATGGACCATCTAGAAGACAACAAACCTTAACTCGATTATGTGACCGTCTTGATCTGCCTTTTGAACCTTAGGGTTTAGGGCAGTACGGCGTGCCACATGTGAGGCGTTGGCTTGACCCTTCTACGGCTGGACCTTTGGTACTGTGGCATGTAATGGATATTTTTAAACTAATTTCAAGTGTTGAGAACTATTTGGGAAAACTTGGGTGTTTGATTATTCGATCGGAAAGTTTAACATTGTCTAATTATCTGGAATGTGATACAATATTTGGAATCCATAAGTAGTTATGAGATAACTAATTTGAATGTTATAAATCTAGCACTTTAGTCTCATTTGATCGGTTGCCACGGGATTTTGATGTGATCAAAAGTCCGTCGCAATCACGTAGCGTACGTGGATACTCGCCGGGTAAACTTAATAGACAGCCATGCCCCATAGCCCCGACCAAGTGACTGTAGGAGAACCCCGTAGCCAAAAACATCCGTTAGGGTGCTCGCGGTAGCGGTGTTCCGCCTTAGTGCACTTCGTCGACGGCATCCGGGGGTGCGGCCGTCTACTAAAGTTTGCGACGAGCATTCGATCAGGATGTCGGGAATCTTGTTGAATTTCCCAACTAGACATTGAAAAGAGTTTTCGATGATGAGACTAAAATGCGGGGCTTATAATTGTTAGGCATACGATGTCTGAGGAATTCATTTGGTTAGGCATGCGATGTCTAAGGAGGTTGCGGATTCCAACTGTTGTAGTTTTACGCTTTCTTTTCTGCGACCGTAAGTGTAATATATGGTGTATCGCCGGTTTCATTGCTATACATCAACGACAATTGGGATACGCATATTTACTTACGTTGATGATATGTGATGTTATGTGTTGCTGGATATGTTATATTGGATCGTCGTGTTTGAATAGCCGGGGGTTTTTATGTGAGATGAGTGTTTTTCTTTTTCATTCATGTAAAAACTTGTATGTAATATTCTTTTATTGGGGCACTTCCGGGCTGAGGATGATGTCACCATTGTATATTATTTACTTTTCCGCATTAGGATAGACCCAGGAGGGGAGCACAAGTAACCGGGTTTTGGGGTCCAGTGGGAGACCATCTCGAGGAGTCGAGTCCGGGTCTCCTAACTCTAGAATTGGTAGGGTTGCTTGCTGCTCTCGTAGGGGTCTAAAGGTGTGGGATTGGCTGTTCATCACGACCGTGGAATCCGTGTTTTATATAGGCTCAAAATAAAACACGGACGTCCTAGTATATCCAATATTTCATATGATATTTTCTGCTGCGTTATCTGTGATGTGATCATGTGATATGTTCAGATAGATACTGTATATAGTATATATGATATATTATATAGACGTTGCTTATGTTTTACACCCGCACTAGCCCTACCCCGCTATGCCGTTAGTTACCTAACCTAACGGTGCATGACGAGACATCGAGGCGAATACGGATGGCATAAGCGTACGTTGTATTTATCTGTGGTGTTTAGGTGGATTTAAATGATGGGACATTCATTAATGAGATTAATGAAAGAAAATAAACCTAAAAGATGTTGTGGAATCGAATTTCAAAAAGAATTAGGTAGCTCTAGTTGTTGCTTTGCATAGCGGTGTTCCTTGTAGAACATCCAGCACCTTATTCGATGAGGAAAGAGCCGAGATCTCTTCACCGGGAGTGGCCTCTTTAGCAATAATTAGCAGATGCTACAACCTTCGGTTTGTCTTTTGATTGCTTTTCTAGTTCTTGCTTTGCATAGTGGTATTGTGAATATCCTGCACCTCATTCGACGAGGAAAGAGCCGAGATCCCTTCACCGGGAGTGACCTCTTTAGCGAAACTAGCAGAAGCCTCAAAAACACTCCATTTAAAAACCATTTGATTCTGCAGCGAGATCAAGTTCAAAGCGTTAAAGGTTTTCTTAAAAACCATCCGCAACCCTCCGTCATTTTAGGAAGTAGAGTACTTAGTATTCGTGCTGTGTTTGTTAACCATAGTCAAGGCACAGTGTACGGTAGCTAAGTGATGTCTTCCTACACAGCATATGATGCGATTAGTTAGGACAGTCGCATGACTTTGTTGACCTTAGTTAAGGGTCATGTGGGTGGGTCTAATTAATCACGAAATGACGGGTAGAACTTGACTAGTGCTTATGATTTGTTGACCATAGTTAAGGTCATAAGTACTAGGAGTAAAAACCATTATCGGGTGTTTCAAGTGTTGAAATTTGCAATGAGATTGCATACCTTCTATATGATAGTTGGATCCTGATACCCACTGCGAGTAATTGTTACTCCTGGGAGAGTTTTGTACTTTACAATTAGCCGATCAAGTAGGTGTCTAGAAAGGTGTCAACGGGGTTACGCCCCTGGGAAAACGAGGTTTATTTTAATTAGGTCCGTGCGAAAGCACGGGGAACCTCCCTCAAAGTACCGGCACTGGCCTGGCTGAAAAATTGGCGAACTTGTACAGTGTAATTAATCCCGGCTAGTCTTTCCTTTTAAGGTTTGAAGGAAGATTTGATAAAAACAGTGGGAGCCATCCTGATTAGATAAAATATATAACCAATCTAATCTTACAAGAGCGCACGCAGAGTGTTTTCTTCTCTCTCTCTCCAGGTAGCGACCATGTCACGCCTTAATCAAGATAATAATATGGATGTATTGACCGAACCCGCTTGTTATACTGAGCTGGGGAACGTTGGTCCCGCTCCAACTTATAATTGTTATAAGACCGAGTAGGAAATAGGGGAATACCAGGATTCTCATGCCGCCCAAACGAAGAAAGTGCATGATGATGCATCTTCTTCGGGTATGTTCATTACAAAGAACTGTTTCTCTGTATCCTCTACGTCCTGGGTATTAGATACCGGATCAGGATCCCGCAAATGTAATCTGTTACATGGGCTACAAATAGGTAGAGAACTGAGAACGGGTGATAAATTTCATGAGATAGAAACGATGCAAGTGTTGCAGCCAAGTCTGTTGATAGTTATCACCCTGTATTACTAGAATACATTGATTCTGAACGAATGTTATTAGATACCGAACCTGATATACAACATCATATCAGTCTCTTTATTTACTAAAGAAAGGATATAATTTTGTATTGTTGGATATTGTTTTGAATATTTCCTATATCAAGAGTTGATCGGTTCAGGCACGTTATCTAAAAGCATAGACGTTTTAAATCAAACCACAATTCTTAACGTACAGAACACGTACAAGAGGAAGAGTTCAGAAATGAATGATTCCTTCTTGTGGTATTGTAGACTAGGTCATATCAATGTGACCCGACTAGCTGAAGTTACATTTAGATGCATATTTAAATTAGTTTGAATTTACATCTTGTGAAACTTGCTGGTCATGTCACAGAGATAAGATGACCGCAGCTCCGTTTATTGGAAACAGAGAAAGAGTTTGTGAACTTTTGGGACAGATGCATAGTGATGTATGAAGGTCCCCTGTCTGCAGATGCCAGGACTGGTTCTTCATACTTCCTTACATTCAATGAGAATCTCTCAAGATTCAGAAACATGTTCCTGTTGAAACACATGTCTGAAGCTTTTGAGAAATTCAAAGAATATAAGTCAGAAGTAGAGAACCAATACAGGTATAAGTATTATGTCCTTTGATGAGATCAGGGAGGAGAATACTTAAGCATGGAGATCCTGGACTATTCTAAAGGAAAATGAGATTCCCTCTCAGCATTACTCCTCCGTATACACCACAGCACGTAGGTGTATCGGGGCGGAGCAATCGCACCATATTAGATATGGTGTACTCTATGATGAGTATTACTCAGTTACATGTTTCCTTTTGGGGGTTATGCACTTGAGAAGCTGCATACCTATTGAATTGGGTTCGAATCAAATCAGTGCCTACCACTCCATATAAGATATGGTATGGGAAGAGCCCATCTCTTAACCAAGTTAAGATTTGGGGTTGTCCGGCCTATGTCAAAAGCAAAATCCGGACAAGATTGAGGAAAGGTCAGTTCTGTAGAACTGGAAGGATTTCCAGCTATACAAACTACAGCTGATGATTTGACAGAACCAAAGGATTCAATAGTCCCCGACGAACCTCAGCCTCTCCGCCGATCTGGTAGGGTTCTACATCCGCCTGAGAGATACTTAGGTTTCTCGATGACAGTGGGAGCGAAGATTGCATCATGAGATGATGACCCAACTAGTTTCGAGCAGGCCATCAAGAGTGGGGATTCTATAAGAATGGCTGGATGCTTAGCGATCTGAGATGGAATCCATGTACACCAACAAAGTATGGACTTTGGTTGCAATATCTGAAGGGTTAAATCCCCATCAGGAGCAAGTATATCTTGAGAAAATTACTTGGTGTAGATGGAAAGGTTGAGACTTTCAAAGCTAGACTTGTTAAAGGTTTTCGTCATCGACCAGGCGAGAATAATGATGAAACCTTTTTCCAGCGGATATGCTTAAGTCCATCCGGATCCTACTTGCCATTGCTGCATACCATGACTACGATATCTGGTGGTTGGGTATCATGACTGCTTTTCTAAATATTGATTTAGAAGAGAACGTCTATAAGACATAGCCAGAGGGCTTCGTAAACTGTGGGAGCAGCGGAAACGTGTGCAAGTTACTTTACAGATTAAAGCAGGCATCGCGAAGTTGGAACGTCTGTTTTGATGTGGAAGTCAAAGAGTTTGACTTCATCAAAAAGGTAGTAGGGAGTAGGTGGTGATCCTCGTATTGTGCGTGGATGACATACTCTTGATAGGAAAAGATTTTCCTATGCTACGCACGGTCAATCTCCTCTTATCACAAGGATTCTCCAAATAGGATAAAGGTGATACCTCCTAAATCCTGGGATTTGGATCTATGAGATAGATCTAAATGGATGTTAGGATTCTCACCAGGTGTAGTGAGAAGGTATTAATCGATCCTGGGGAGAATCACTAGACAGCTTCCAGGATGGTAAGGTTGACTGAATGTCAGTCACAGGCATTGTCTTTATCCTCAGTGGAGGGACGGTATGTTGGAAGAGTTCCAAGCTAGATACTGTGGCAAACTAGACGATAAAGGCTGGTGACATCGCTATAAAATATACTACCAAAGAGGCAGTTTGGGTGTATATTAGTTCATGAGATGAACTAGGTTCCTACCATTGTGTGACAATGGAAGTGTGGTTTTGACCCAGGAACCATGGTCCTATCAGTGACCCAGACATATTCCAAGGCAGTATCACCTGATCAAAGAGATAGTTGATCTCCTGGGTGATCGAGGTTAGGAGAGTAGACTCAGAGGACAACACAGCGGATCCACTCACAAAGGCCTTTTCCCAGAGAGAGACTTTTATGGGATGGTTGAGTATGAGATACTGCAACCACTGCTACAGATGGCCCTAGTGCAAGTGGGAGATTGTTAGTTATATGTATGCCCTAGAGGCCATTACTGTACAAAAGATGTATATTGTAGTGGATGCTGGGACATATATAGGTAGGACTTTCTTGCTCGACATGATAGTACGCTATCTGGTTGCTCTTTATCTTAACATGTATACTTACTGTCTCTCTGTTACATGTTGATAAAGCCCTTAGGATGTGTACTCGACTTGCAGGACTATGATGTAGATCATACTAGTGGGGCCTGGATAGTCCATGAGTACATCCTTCAATGTTCCTAGTCGTGGGAATATCGAGACGGGGCATCGATATTTCAGAGTAGACTAGCGTATATCTTCTCGACCCATGTGATGGGAGATGGATGATCCCATATCCATTTGTGTTTGACATCAGAGATGGTATGCGGGTGCTCAGTGGTGACTGGGTACACTGAACGGACTTGCCGAGAACTCCCAGATGGTATTATACCTCACGTCAGATGGCAGTTCTCTGGTGACACTGGTACAGCTTAGTCTGTTGACCAGAGATCGTCATAGAGTCTTGTGTGTCTCCCACTGTGCTTTGATTTCCACCCTACCACGGCTCTACTGAGTCGTGCAAACAGGTGGTTTTTGGGTACAGTCCCGATTCACATGGAGGCAATGAGCGATAGGAGGGGATTCGTCTCTCCCGGTATTGGGGGTTGATGTTGCGCTATGCTCGACTGGCCATAACTGGAAATCCCTGGCCAGGGTTGCACTGATTTACTGGTAAGTGTTATCAGTAGTTTCATGCTTGTTATGGACCTTACATCGGCATGACTTATCAAGCTGCTGGGGTCTGACGTTTACCACCCCTAGGCGAGATATGCGACATATCAGACGAACAGACCGGACTGTGCGGTAAGTGTTACTGATTGGATTCACAGGAGTGTGAGCAGGCTTGCTCGTTGATCTTCTGATCGCTCAATACCCGGATGGCCGTTACGTTTAGCAGACCGCTTGCGGCTTATGGGTGATTGATATGGTCACCACCTACTGTCGGCGTATTGACGAGTCTTTAGAGTCCTACACAGAGGTTTCCTGGCTTAAGCAAAATGAAATAGGAGCGCATATGAGATATGTGCGGGACCGAGAATAATACCAGTATGTGATACTGTATTCTATTCTCGTGATTTGTATCATCGGACGGTTATATGAGATATAACCAGGTTACCGAATCAAGTGTTGATTCGATATATTGGTGCACTAGATATTAGTCGGTTATATGCGATATGACCGGATCATTAAATCAAGTGTTGATTTAATGATTTAATGTATAATTATATATTTGATATATTACTTTACATTAACTAGTATTGGTTCACTTAAGATTGATTTTCTCACTTGATGTGCACAAGTTGTATATATGATATATGTTTGTGCACTAGTTTGTATCATGATTGATGATACATATAAACTTGGGTGTGTGTATGACTTACACCATATTTAAGATAATGGTTTAGGTTTTTATTTATTTTGGTAAAACAAAATGGTGGCTTTCTTTGTCTTTGCTTGAAGCTTCATAAAGCTTTCAAGCATCTTTGACAAAGTCCACTAATTTTGTTTTGCATAAGATTTTTATTAACCAAACCATTACCTCAAACTATGGTTTAGTCTCTACAAAGGCAAACTCACCCATGGTTGCATCATGATAGACTTCACTTGATTATTCTTTTGTGATAATTCAATATATTCTTATTCTTTTCTTTCTTCTTCTTCTTCTTCTTTTGTTCAAGAAGAAGAAAAACCTTACTAGAAATTTTTCAAGTGAAGAAATAGAGTGAGAAATCCAAATCCAAAGTGAACCCACTTCCTATTTCATCATCCTCTACTACTTTTCATTTAGTTTAGGGTGTTCTTTTCACAAAGTTCTTGACCTAGTGAAGATGGAGCTTGAGTTTGAGTCTCCTCGACGTAGATCATCTTCGGCCCCGAAGTCAACGACCTAGCCCGCTCATTTCTCCGAGGAAACCATCACTAGAGTCCGGGTTCTCGATGATCGCGGCGAAGGGACGTCAACATGGAGCTTTAGAAGTGAAGGACCGGATCTACAAAGGTTGTAATCCCTTTCACTTAGTGGTAAAGTTGTTTACTTGCTTATAGTTTTCGCATAATCTCTAGTATACGATCTTGGTTAGGGTTATTCGGCACGTCTAATTTTTTGAATCGGGCATGGTTGATGCCTTGTAGAACCTTGTTAGAGTGCCTAGGAACCCTACAAATCCTGCCGCACATGTGCAGCGGTTACCGATAACACCAAAAAAATCAGGACTTCAATTTACTTTTCTAATTGTCTGACTCAGAGTGAGTCACATTATGATCTGACTTGAATATGATTCAAGTATAATCTACAATTTACAATCTACAATATTCTGATTCAACATGAATCCCTATATTCAATCTATTCAATACATTAAATCCACATTGACTGAACCGAACCATGGATATACATACATTTACATGATTCTCCAGATATTCCAATTACATGATTATACAATTACATCCGTTTACTGATATCATGGTTTTGATCAGTCATCCAATTATACAATCAATTCAATTTACAATACAATACAATACAAACATGACATCTCGGGGTTTAAGAGGTAGATTGGTACGGAAGGTGTTAGAAGTGGCACGAGACTGTAAGACTTAATACACCTAACGTGAATCCAGTTGTTGTACCGTGGCATAAACGGTTCCTTGTACTATACTTGCCTCTAGTCTCTGGCATATAGAGACTCCTCTCGTATACACTGGCATTCTTCTGTACCAAACTACAAACAACGGCGTTAACACAACATTACAACAATATAATACAACTTTAAAAGATACCTTCTTATTCCGTCTATTCTATTTCTCCTTTATCTTTGGGACTTACCGAGCAACCTGTTCGCTGACGACATTCTCTTTCTTTCTTCTTTGAATGTCGTCAGGTGATCTGGACACTTCAGAGATCGAGCCCACTGCTGAAGACTTGGACCAGTTCAGTGAAGACCCCGAGCTCTAGTCATTGTACACTTTCCATTCAGTATTTTCCATTTCTGTTATGCCATTGTTTAGGCATCGCTTTATTCCATGTATTTACTTTTCCATGTACTGTAAAAGAATGTTAATGAATAAAGTTGCTGATATATTTTGTCTCTTGTGCATTTTACTCATATTGCTTAGATACGCTTAACGTGTTTACTTCAGAGTAAATACGTCGTGTTCCCGTCGCGTCCCCTTCCCCGTACACCAGGAAGCGGGGCGTGACATGGGTCGTGACAAGATATTCTTAAATAACAATTTAAAGGTTATGCGAAGGTAATCTTTATCAAATTAGAGTCTTTATGGTGAGATTTCGACAATTTGGCCATGAAAGATGATGAATCAATGAAAGTATTTTTTTTATAGAGTTACCGCAATAGTTAATCAAATCAAAACATATGGTGATACTATTGATGAGAAAAAATATCGAAAAAAAATTAAGAAATTTGCCACTAAAATAGGATCATATTGTAGTCGCTATTAAAGAGTCAAAAAACTTATCAACTTTGACTTTCAATGAACTAATGGTATTTTTGGAGACACATGAGTTGCGAATGAACAGGTCCGCAACAAAAAAGGTGGAGCAAGATTTTCAGTCCAAGATGCCAATATTATAAAAGAGATGAGGACAATTTCAGAAAAGAAATAATGGAAAGAAATTCTTTCAAAAGCAGCAGTTCAAAAAAGCCAATCAAAGTCAATACCAAAAGAAGCTTGAAAGCTATGATCAATCTCAAAAAGGGAGGTATAACCAAAACAAAAACTTTTCAAACCAATTTTCCTCAAATTGTTTAGTTTGCGGAAAATCCAATCACAAATCAGAAGATTGCCAATATAAATGCACAATATGCAAAATTACTAATCACTCCCAACGAGATTGCTGGTTTCAGAAAATTGGAGAATCTAATTTTTCAGAAACAGATCATGTATTCTATTCATGTTTTAATACTCAATCAAACGCAAAAGATATTTGGTGTCTGGAAAGTGGTTGCAGCAATCATATGATAGGAAATAAAAGTATTTTCGTCAGTCTAAATGAAGGGGTCGATTCTCAAATAAATCTCGGAGATGGAAATCTGCGTAAAGACAAAGGGAAAGGAGAGATAGCCGTGCAAACAAACGGAGGTAACACAAAGTTTATTTCAGATGTTCTTTATGTTCCATAACTAAAAACAAATTTACTAAATGTGGGACAATTAATACAAAAAGGATATCTGATAAACTTTGTTAAAGATGAATGCATGATTATTGATAACAATGATAAACACATAATGGCTAAAATTAAGATGACGCCAAATAAAGTTTCCTTTAAAAATGTCATATGAGAATATTGTACTAAAATCTGAAGAAAACATTAATTATCTATTATGGTATTTGAGAGTTGGCTATTTAAATTTTAGAAGTTTCGGTTTACTAAAAACAAAGAATATGATTATTGGTCTTCCTCAAATAACCAAAAAAGAAAATGTATGTGAAGGATACATTTACGACAAAATGCATCGACTCCCATTTACAAAAACATCCTGGAGAGCCAAAGCTCTGTTAGCACTTGTGCATGCTGATGTATGTGGTACTACTTAAACTCCATCATTAAGTGGAAAAAGATACTTTTTACTATTTGTTGATGATTATAGTAGAATTGTTGGGTTACACTACCGCCCTGACCATCTACCGTGGCCGTTTGCGGAACAAAAATTTTTAGGGTTTGAAAATCTGGCGCTAGAATAACCCGATCTAGAATCTACCATAAACCTAAACTAGCAAACATGAGAGGAGCTAACTACTGTGATAGAATTTTCTCTCCAAAAGGTTCATGTCCTTCGGTCTTCTATCATCTTCGTTTGCTCCTAGTGATCTCCTTGATCGAGCTTGTTCGTTTTTGCTTGCTCCTTCGGTTCTTCTCGATCGAGCTTGATGGTCGGTCTTCCTCCGTCGAAGATGATCCACTCGAGAGATGTAGTCCATAGCTCTAACTCCACACTAAGAGTCTGGTGGAGCAACTAAAGATTTTAGATTGCTAGTCTAAAGAATTTAGGATGTAGTGTGAGGTTCTTTGTGTGTTTCTATCTCATCTTCTCTTTTGATTCTCAACACATGTAGAGTGGAGGTTGAAGATGAAGGTGGAGGAGCTCAAGAAACCAAGAGAGGAGAGTCAAGCAAATGGTGAGAATGAACAATGAATCAAGCATGAGAGAGAAAAGCCCAACCTTGGTTTTGTAAAACAATTTTCTCCAATATAAAATACCAACAATGCTTCAATAATTAGCAAAAATGAATTGAAAATTCATTTGTCAATACTATTGAAGCATGGATTCACCATACTCCCCTCACTCTATTTACACCTCATTATTCCATTTAAAGATAAATGGAAAAGACTAAAATGAGGTGTCCACCTTCTAGAATATTTTCCGTATAAATACGGATTACACTCTACTGTATATACATACATGTATTCATATCGAAATACGAATACCCAAAGAGATAGAATAACACAAAGAACATAATACTAGAATATACATATCGAAATACATATATGTAAATTATTAAATCAATACATGATTTAATAATCCGGCTCAATCCCGAGCCGGCTAGTATTATCAACTGTCCGATCGAAAGTCCGGGTAACTAGTATAATAGATCGATCGGAACCCTGCACATATCCAATACGGCCACTACATCATTTCGCATGAACCAGGGAAACCCTCTGTGTGGGACTCTAAAGACTCGACAGTACGCCGGCAGTGAGTTACTGGATAAATCCATAACCATAAGCACGTCAGCGGCACTAGCCGTACGTAACAGCTACCCGGGTACCTGTCGAAAAGGAAGGACGACGAGCAAACTCATCCGGATCCCTACTGAGCCTATATGTGACAATCTCGGTATATTCCGGCCTCTCTAGGCGGTGGTAAACGTCAGACCCTAATATCCCGATATTCCGTGCTGATGTGGCTCAGGACCAATTCGGGAAACTACTAATCAACCTATCAGTAAATCCCAACTGCCTTAGCCAAGCTCTTATGGTGCTGGCCAATCGAACACGGTGCGATATTGACTCCCTATACCGGGAGAGACGAATCCCCAAAAATCTTTCACTGCCTCCATGTGGCTCGGGACTGTACCCAACCAAAATCTGTTTGCACGACTCAGTGGAGCCATGGTAGGGTAGTGATCAAAGTACAGTGGGAACTCATACGAGACAAATGACGATCTCAGGTCTTAAGACTAACCTATACTCATGCCACCTGAGAACTGCTATCTGACAATAGGTATAGTACCATTTAGAAGTTCTCGGCGAGTCCGTCTAGTGTACTCACCCCCAGTGAGCACCTATATACGATCTTAGGTGCAAAAGACCAATGGCTGCAGTGTAGGGTGTTTTTCGTCACCCTATTGAGATGGGAATACACACGCGCTTGTCAGGCGTACTACAGATTCCCCCTGCCTAGGGTAGGCGAGGGTTTATTGATTGTGGGTATTCGAATCTCCGGCGGCCGTGGACTGAGCTGCCGTTAATTACCCCTCGCTTTTGGAGCGAGAGAACCTCCGATTGACGGGTCAAACTGATCATGCGAAATCAATGTGTCGTGCGGGTGTGTTGTGTTTTGAGGGAACTTGGGTATATCGGGGGCCTCGCAGAGTTTACCGGGGTCCGTTAGAAAATTTTTCCTAACGGGAGACGTGTTTCTAGTGTGGAGTGCACGGAAAATGAGGGGTGAGGAGCGTCTTAAAGACGCATGCATGGCACGTAGGCGCTGGGCGCCCACGGGTCACGTGCCTGGCGTTTGGCATCCGCGGGTCATGTGCCAGGCGCGTGGGCGCTTGGCGCCCGCAGGTCACGTGCCAGGCGCGTGGACGCTGGGCGCCCACGGGTCACGTGCGCAGCACGCGACCGCTGGGCGCCAGCGGGTCACGTGAGCTGCACGCGACCGCTGGGCGCTGAGTGCCCGCGGGTCACGTACCATGCACGCAACCGCTGGACGCCCGTGGGTCACGTGCATGGCACGCGACCGCTGGAAACACCAGCGGGAAAAGGGGCTTAGCCCCTGGGTTAGGAGTTGAACTCCCAAGGAGGGCTTTGGAGTTGAACTCCTAACAGGGATTATGTGTAGATTTGGAGTTAAACTCCTAAAAGGGTTTTGTTTATGGAGTTAAACTCCAACAGATCTTGAATGGAGTTAAACTCCAAGAAATCTTTGGATCTTCTTTTGAGCCTCAGATCCTCCCGGAATGGGATTTTTAGAGATGGGTATCCTTCTTCTTCCTCTCCATTGGCTAGATCTTGAAGAAAGAAGGGATGAAACTAAAAAATCTCCCCTTTGGGGGATTTGATGAAAGACCCGAGTTCCTTTTTAAGGGTTTTATAGTGAAAAACGGTTTTTTTTTGAAAAAAGAGGGATTGAACTCTTGATTTAATTCAAAAAAGGGGAAGAAGGTTTTAGAACCTTGAGGAAGGAGAAGGAGGCACAAACCCTAGTATTTTTTTTAGAGAGAAAAAGTTATCATTGATTTTTTCATCATGTTGCCTTTATAGGCTGCACATTTTACATATAGCCCCTTAGACTTTGCCAAATGGCACTTATGTCACCCCATGCCTTATGTGCTTATCTCTTTTTGCACATAAGCCATGGGGTTTACAAAATTTTGGCTTTTTGTTTATTTTACATACATCTATTTCTATGCATATATATATATATATATATATATATATATATATATATATATATATATATTTATTTATTTATAAAGAATTGCATTAAACCAATTTATGGCTTCATTCCTTTTGTCATGGGACCGGTCATTTTGACCTGGGCTTGGGCCCACTTGGCTTGAGGTTGACTTTGATTTTAACTTGGTCAACCAGGGTGTTATTTTTTATCCCAACAAAGTTCCCCCCATCAATACATGCGCACCACATATATTGGTCGTATGCATGAAATTAATAGATCTTCTTTCACGTAGAGTTAACTTGATTTGGCTCCCGTTTTGACGACGTGGAGGTCGATACTTCCCTTTTCGCGACGTGGACGGTCGGTGCTGCTATTTTTGCGACTTGGACGGTCGTTGCTGCCCTTTTTTACGACTTGGACGGTCGGTGCTGCCCTTTTTTACCACTTGGACGGTCGGTGCTGCCCTTTTAGCGACTTGGACGGTCGGTGCTGCCATTTTTGTGATTTGGACGGTCGGTGCTGCCATTTTAGCAACTTGAACGGTCGGTGCTGCCATTTTGGCGACGTGGACGGTCGGTTCTGCCCTTTTTGAGACATGGACGGTCGGTGCTGCCCTTTTAGCGACTTGGACGGTCGGTGCTGCCATTTTTGTGATGTGGACGGTCGGTTCCTCCATTTTAGCGACGTGGACGGTCGGTGCTTCCATTTTTGCGACGTGGATGGTCGGTTATATCATTTTAGCGACGTGGTCGGTCGGTTCTGCCCTTTTTGCGACTTGGACGGTCGGTGCTGCCATTTTAGTGACGTGAAGGTCGGTGTTGCCATTTTTGTGACGTGGACGGTCGGTTCTGCCATTTTAGCGACGTGGATGGTCGGTTATGTCCTTTTTACGACTTGGACGGTCGGTTCTTGATTTGACTTGCTCCACTTCTTGCAGTGTCGAGGTTGAAGTTGACTTGCTTCGCTTTCTACGTTGTCAGGGTTGATTTGTTTGATTTGATTTATTTTGGGAGTTTCCTACCCGTCCAGCGGGACTTTCGAGCTTAGAAGTGCTGCCGGGTAGGACTTTGATTCGATCTGTTCGATTTCTGCCTTATTTAGCGGGATTTTTTAATTTGAGAGAAACTTGGAATTTGGATTTTGTTTGGCATCAGCATTGCCGCACTGGAATAATACTAAGAGCAACTCATCATTTGCCCCGGGAGGACTTAGGATTTGGTTTTTGGGTCGGCTTCAGCACCGCTAACACTGAAGCAATGCCAGGAGCGACTCATCATTTTCCCAGGGAAGACTTGGGATTTGGGTTTTTGGTTGGCATTAGCACCGCTAACACTGAAGCAATGTGAGCGACTCATCATTTGCCCTTGGGAAAACTTGGGGTTTGGGTTTTGGGTCGGCATCAGCACCGCTAACACTGAAGCGAAATGCCAGGAGCGACTCATCATTTGCCGTTGCCCGTTGGGGAGCGATGGCTCAGGAGACAGGTTTAGATCCCTGTCACCTAAGGCTTTTAAATTTTATGAGCCATAAGGGTCTCATAAAAGCATTTTCTCCCTACGAGTTGAGAGGATCCCGCAGGTGTATGTTCTCCTTGGGAATCATGAGGATTCCTAAGTGTGTTGCTCCTTTGTGAGTCGTAAGGATCTCACGCAGGGATTTTCTCCTCACAAGGTCGAGAGGACTTTGCGAGTGTATTTTATCTCTTTTCACGAGTTTGCGCCCTTTCGGGTTTTCACAAACTCGCTGGCAGTCCTGCTGTTTTTACTCACGGAGCCCTTTCAGGTTTTCATCCGTGCCCGTTTTGCTTGTGGACATACCATTTTTTTTATCGCTGGTGGGACTTTTAAAAGTAGTCTCGCCGGCAGGACTTGGGAGAGATATGGGTCGTTTACGCCCATGTATTGTATACGGTTTTACAGGATGTATGATCCAAACCGTAGGGCTGGTATGCTCAATTCGTCCGCGACTTGGAGCATTCACGTATATTATTTCTTGAGATATCGGCCATTGATGGGTGGCATGGGCCTTTCTCGCTCGACACTTATTAGTTGGTAGGATCCTCCATCGAACACTTTCTCGATGACGCATAGTCCTTCTCAGTTTGGATCGAATTTTCCTTTGGCATGTCGATTGGGGATGATCGGCCTTTTGAGGACCAACACTAATTCGCCTTTCTTGAAAGTGCAGAGACGGGTCATCTTGTCATAGGCCCGTGACATTTGGGCTTGGTATAGCTCCAGATTTTGCAGCACCGCGAACCTCCTTTCTTCGAGGGCGTCAAGCTCTTCGAGACGAAGGAGGACGTTTTCCTCCTCTGTCAACTCGTGTTGGACGGCCATTCGTAGGCTTGGAACTTCGACTTCGAGCGGGGGGATTGCTTCCACTCTGAAGAGTGGTGAGTATGGAGTGGACGGAGTTGGAGTGCGGTGTGTGGTACGATATGCCCACAACGCATCGTGAAGTTTAAGATTCCAGTCTCTCTTGTTGGCTGAAGCATTTTTCCTCAGAAGCTTTGCATAGAGTTTTATTGAAGGCTTCGGCTAGCCCATTGGCCCTTAGATTATAGATGGAGGAATATCTCCAGTCTATCTTGTGCTGAGTAGCAAACCTTGAGATTTTGAAGCTCTTGAAAGAAGTCCCGTTGTCAGAAATGATCCTTCTTGGTGTACTGAAGCGGTATAGAATATTATGTCTGAAGAACGTCAAAATATCTTCTGTTTTAACTTCTTTTAGCAGGACAGTTTCAACCCATCTGAAGAAGTAGTCTATCGCAGCCAATATGAACCGGTGGCCTTTGGATGATGGAGGATCAATTGGGCAAACTATGTCGGTGCCCCAAACTTCGAAAAGCCACGACGTCACCGTAGGATGCAACGGATTGGGATGCTTGTGAATGAAATCACCGTGAATTTGGTAGAGATGGCATTTCTTTGCATGCTCTTCGCAATCCCTTATCATGGTGGGCCAGTAATATCCAAGCCGTTTAATCTGAAGCCGCATTTTGGGGCCGGATTGGTGAACTCCGCAGACGCCTGAGTGAACTTCTTTCATGACTTTTTGGGCTTCGGCCAATGACAGGCACCTGAGCCAGAGTTGGTCATATGATCTGCGGTATAGCGTATTATTTACAAACACGTATCGGAGAGCTCTCTTCTTCAGCTGAATCCTCGCAGATTTTTCTTCGGGCAGCTTGTCGTATCGGAGGTACTCTATGAAGGGTTCTATCCAATTGGGCTCATCTTGAATGATCAAAGCTTCTTCGACAGTATTGTTCTCTTATTCTACGCTTTCTTCTTCACACAAAGAGACTGGAGGAAAATTTTGACGGCTTCTGACTGTGATTAGAATTTCGTCCATGTCAGGATCAGCTAGCTCTTTAGCTAGGCGAGCGAGTATGTCGGCTTTTCCGTTCAACTTCTTTCAATATGAATGAACCGTTTCATAAGTTCCACCACTCGGCTTCTATATCGAACTAACTCGGGTCTGTATATCTTATAGTCACCGCTTACCTGATTGACGACAAGCTGGGAGTCACCGTAAACCCATAGCCGAAGGATTTCCATTTCTATAGCGAGCTCCAGACCAGCTATCAGAGCTTCATACTCAGCCTCGTTGTTTGTGCGAGGCTCGGTGAGAGAAAAAGAACGTCGTAGGGTTCCCATCGATGGCGTGATGAACACCAATCCTATCCCTACTTTTATCTGCGGGGTGCTTGATTTGCCAGAGCTCCTCATTGATGAGGCTCCATCGAAGTAGAGCTCCCAACATGGCTCATCATCCTCGAGGTGCAGCACTTGTTCGTCGGGTAACTCGCAATTGAGCGGTGACCCTTCTGGTATGGAATGAGCAGCAAGGAAGTCGGCGAGGGCTTGCCCTTTTACTGCTTTCTGGGGAGTATAGATTATGTCAAATTCAAGCAGCATGACAGCCCATCTCGCCATTCTACTGACTAGACTTTCTTTGGTCATTAAGTGTTTAAGGGGGTCGACCTTGGAGATCAGCATAACCCGATGAGCGAGCAGATAGTGCCTCAGCTTTTTCACAACGAACATCAGAGCCAGGCATTGCTTTTCGATCGAGGAATAGTTATGTTCCGCCCCGACTAAAGTTCGATTGAGATAGTAGAGGGCATTTTCTTTTCCCTCCTTATTGTTCTGGGAAAGGAGCGCACCGAGTGACTCATCTAGCGCGGCAGTATAGAGAATCAACGGTTTATTTGAAATAAGAGCAGCAAGCACTGGAGGGTGCAACAGGTACCGTTTGATGCTTTCGAACGCTTCTTGACATTCGGCATCCCAGACAAAAGGAGCTCCTTTCTTCATGAGCTTTGAGAAGGGCCTACATCTCCCCATTAAATTTGAGATAAACCTTCGTATATAAGCAAGCTTGCCTTGAAAAGATCTTAGCTACGTCAGATTCTTCGGAGGGGGCATCTCCATGATGGCCTTTATCTTGGATGGGTCAATTTCGATCCCTCAACGTCGGACTATGAAGCCTAAGAATTTTCCCGATGGCACGCCAAAAGCGCACTTCAGAGGATTCATATTCAGATCGTATTCCCTCAGTCTAGTGAGAATGGTCCTAAGATCTTGGATGTGATCGGCCTTGGCCTTAGTCTTAACGACCAGATCATCAACATAACATTCAACGACTTTATGGATTAGGTCATCGAAGATATTAGTCATTGCCCTTTGATATGTAGCACCTGCGTTCTTCAGTCCGAACGGCATCACTTTGTAACAGTATATGCCGATCGGGGTTCGAAATTATGTATGCCTCTCATCCTCCGGCGACATTTTATCTGATTGTACCCAGACGAACTGTCCATGAAGGTGAACAGCTCATAATTTGATGTGTCATCGACCATCATTTCCATGACCGGAAGCAGAAAATCATATTTAGGGCATGCCTTGTTAAGGTCCCTGAAATCGACACAAACCCGGATCTGCCCATTTTTCTTCTTTACTGGCACAATGCATGCGATCCAGTCTGCGTATTTCTCTTCCCTGATGAAGCCGGCATCGATGAGTTTCTTGGTTTCCTCAATGACCTTTTCTTCCAGTCCTCTTCTCATTCTTCGAGGAGCTTGTTTAACTGGCTTAGCATCAGGAGATATAATCAGCTTATGCACGGCTTCTTCAGGGGAAATGCCAGGCATTTCTTTGTACGTCCACGCGAAACAGTCGGCGAACTCATGCAGCAGGACAATTATCTGCTCTTTTATTTTCTCTGACAAGAGTGAGCTGATGTAGGTCGGCCTTGGATTATCAGGCGCTCCCAAATCGATCTCAGTTAGCTCATCGAAGGTTGCTTGTCCGCCATCTTCGAGCTCTTGAGGGGCTTCTTCTAGCTCGGCTAGCTCGTCTTTATCATTTGACTCTTTGCCGGCCTCACCAATATGGATCATATTGCATGCTTTAGCATCAAGCTAAATGAAACCTATGCTCCGTCTATCTAGGATTCGTCTATTGATTAGTTCTCGGACCTGAGGCGGATGCCATAGCCCTTCATAAAACATTGCTTCGGAGTCCATTTGATATAGCCGACACCCGCACTTTTTAAAGTATTCCCACATCTCAGGCGCATAATATCTGGGATTGAGGATGACCCTTATGCCACTCTCGTATGGAAGGCATGTCACAGACAAATCGTCCGGGTGCGCGACAGGATCTGACCCATAAAACAGGATGCCCTTCTGTCCACTTTCCCTTCCAGGAACGTAGAAAGTTTTAAGCTGGTCCATAGTGGAGACTGACAATTCATCTAACTCCTTGCACATATGCTCCGGCACCCTTATGACAGCTAGGGACCCTTCTGTAGTCTTGAAGGTTTCTCTTAGCTTCGCATTTTGTATGAGGGCGCAATCTGCATAGCTGTTACAAGACGGATCCTCTTCTTCTGATTCTTCAGTGTCACAACCTAAACGGAGGCGAATTTTGCTGCCAGATGGGCCTTCAGTATCATACTCGTCCGTATCGCTACCGAAGTGAGAAGGGGTTTTACGGAAGGACGGACTTCCAGTATCAGACTCATCAGTGTCACTGCCGAAATGCGGACACACTTGGGGGTTTTTGCTTTTGAAAGTGACAGCCGGCTCAGATTTGCCTTTGAGTTTCGGGACCGTTCTGTCTTTGGTCAGCTGTGGCTCAGCACTTTGGAGATTTACAAAGTACCGAGAATCTTCATATCGGACTTCATGCACACCGAACGGCTAGATGTCTCCATCAATGCGTCTTTCTTCTCCGTTTTTGGTATATTTCATACACTGATAGAGAGTTGACGGAACGATGCCATAATCGTGGAGCCACGGACGTCCCAAGAGAATTTTATAAGACGTGTCAGCGTCGATCATGTATATCTTAGCTTCGGTTTGCAGATCCCAAAATTTGATTGGCAGAGCTATAGACCCCAGAACTTGCTGACAGTTTTGATTGAAGCCTTGAATGACAATCCTTTCCCTTGACAGGTGTCGAACATCCATTGAAAAACTCTTCAGAGTCCGCAAGTTCATGATGTTCACTGAGGATCCCGGATCAATCAATATGTGATTAATCCGATCTCCGTCGTTGTGCCCTGTCATGTAAAGCGGCCGGTTATGCTCAGATGTTTCCAGTAGCAGGTCTTCATCCTTAAACGTGACCACGGTGGTATGCAGGGTGTACTGGGCTTCTTTCATATTAATTTCCGCAAAGCGAGCCTGGTACCGCTCGGGGTTTTGTAGAGCATGAATGAGAATATCTCTGAGATCCTTGGACAGGACCAGAGCATCATAGATGCTTAAGAGAGATGGAAGCTTCCGGAGATGAGCCAAGACATTGTAGTCCACTGAGGAAGGACTTCAGTTTTCATTAGCCGGTTCTCTGCCATCTTCCTCATTAGCGACTTGTTTTTCCTTCCCTTTTAGGGCGTTGCCCTGATTTGGCGGCAGAGCTCTGCCGCTTCTGAGCTGGATTTGGTTGGCCTTTGTTGCGAGCTCCTCGTCCTCTTCGGGAAAACAGAGCTCCTCCTCAAAGTCGCTGCCAAGATAGATGGCGTAGCAGGTCACTATAGGGATCTCTTCATTGGAGTCTTCTTCTAACTCCTCCAGAATTTCAGCCACTTCTACAGGGAGGAACTCCTTCAATTGAATCAGAGTTCTTTCCTTCTGTTCATAGTCTTCGAGGGAATCAATTTATTTTTGAATGGTCGATCTCCCTGCAGACTCTTTTTCATGTCGAGCTGCACTTTTCTTCTTCTTGAGCTTTTTGGTTTTGAGTCTGATGGAGCCGAATTGGCAATTAGAATGGTAGGCTTCTTCTGTCCTTCCCATTCTGTTCTGGGCTCTTTCCGAAGTAGCTTTATCATCTTCTTCGTCTTATTAGATATGTGCGTACTCTACGGAGGATGCAGTGAGTCAGTTTCATTTCTCAGGGCAGCGGGTTCAGCTGTCTGCTCGCAGAAGGTTTCAACTTCTGTCTGTATAAAGTTGGTGGTTGCAACTTTATTGTTCACCAACACACTCTTGGACAGCTCGATCTCTCCAGTCTTGTACTGCTTCTCGACCCAGTCTTTGAAGATATAGCAAATCCTCGATTGCATGGCTCACTAATCGGTGGTACGGGCAATATAGAGGATTGTCGGTCATTTTTTCTTCGTGAGGTCTTTTCGACTCCGACAATTGTAGACCGTTGTTCAGGGTATCTTTGAATATCTTGCGGACCTTGTCCCTTCTGAAAGAGTAAACCTTGTTCTTTTTCTCCTCTAGGGAAGGCCCTTCTCCTCCCAGCACTGGCTTTCGATACCGGTTGGTTTTGGATTCACCTGCCTTTCGCTTGTCTTCATTATCAGACGCATTGAAGACATTGGTATTGCTGGAATTCCCGCTTCTACGGTTGTCGTCCCTCTTGCTTTTCCAAGTCTTGTCTCTCTGAGAGTCCGGGGTAGACTCTTGCTTCGAGCGTTCCAGCATTTGGACTTTCTTGGTTAGCTCCTGAAACGTCTTGAGGCCTGCTGTACATAAGAATGGGACCATTCAATTGCTGAGGTTCCCAATGAGGAAGCTGACGGACTGGTCCTGCTCTAGCGGCGGTTTGCACTTGACTGTAAGGTTGCGCCATCGGGCAATAAAGTCCGTGTTGCTTTCATTTTTCTCCGGCTTGGTTCTCACGAGGTCAGCGATGGAGATTTTGTCACTGACACTCATGAATCTTTGCCGAAACAGAGACTCCATTTGGGCAAAAGTAATGACGAACCCGTCTGGTATGCTTGCGTACCAGTCGAAAGCAACACCGGTCAGGCTATTGACAAACTGACGAAGAAGGAGCGCATCATTTCCCCCTGTATTTCCGCATGACGCTTTAAAGTGGGCGATGTGCTGATTTGCATTTCCCGTCCCGTCAAATCTTCCGAACTTAGGAATGACGTAGCCGCTCGGGAACTCAATCAGATCGTATTGTGCGGGATATGGCCGCCCACTACTGCCGATTTCTTTCTGGGCTTCAGCTTCGGCTACCAATATTTTAACCTTGCTAGCGACCAAATCCATTATCCGATCTTATGTTAGCGGGATGACGCTATCTGGGGCCAAGGCATTCCCAGAAGCGGAATATGGCCGGCTTTCGTGCAGCTCGCCCAATCTTGGACCTAAAGGGACAGGCATCGGTTGCTTCGGGTTGTCATCACCCTGCTCATGAATAGAAACTTGTGCTTGATTGGGAGGCGCCCGATCAATTTGAGCCGTAAGCTGCATCACAACATTCGTTAGGTCGTCAATTTTTGAATAGAGCTTGGTCATCTCTTTATCTTTGCCCCTGAGCTGTTTTCGAAGCTCTTGAAGCAGCTCTTGATCTGCGGTCCTGCGGCGGAAAGTTGGCTCTTCCTCGCTGTCTGATCTTGACTCTACATGGACTGAGGGGTCTTTCTTCCTATCGGCCTCATCGAGAGGGTTTTCTTCATCCAGTGGAGGCGGCTGATCTTGGGAAGCGGCAACCACATTCAAGCCAGATTGGGCTTGGGATGTGGTGGCCCCATCCTTGCTCTTCCTGTGCAGGTTGTCGCTGGGACGCGCGCCCGCCATATAGACCGTATGGATAACATATCCGACCATCATTTCATTGTTGGTAGCTGATTTTGTGGACCACCGTCTTGACCCTTCTGTTTTGATAGCGGACAATCGATTGAAGATGGCTGGCCTGACTGGATTCATGAGTGGTGCTGGCGCCTCTTTTCTAGATCTGCCTCGCTGCTTTCGCACGGCACAGAGCGCCTGATAGACTCTCGAAGAGACAGTGTTATGCTTTCTCTATTAGGGCTGGGACACGTCCCTTTGTAGCATTGTTCGGACCGATGTCTTCTTGATTCTGACGGTCGTGGCATTTTTTTGAACCCACTTCAGAGGTTCGAAGGAATTGCTGACTTTTACGGCCGACTCAGCCATCGTCGCGGGGTGACCCTACTCTTGGAACCTCTCAAGATTCTACTTGGCAGAAGTCCTGGTCCTTTTGTTGGCTCGATACCTGAGCAGCTTCCGTCTCAACCTTTCTGTTTTAAGCACTTGGCAGGCTTCGGCCCTTCGGGACAACATTGTAGACCGACTAACAGAGAGTCCAGAGAATATGCATGCTCGCTCGATCGTCAAGGGCAACGTCTGAGCGTGCTGGAGCTGCTTTGTGGCCCCATTGGTGTTGACGGCCTTTCCCCCAGTCAGAACAGTGGAGAGCCGTTCGAATACATATTTGCATTTAGGGTGGGATGCTTTAGCAACCACAATGTTCGGCCTCCTGCCTCTTGAGGTCGGTTTGGCAGCTTGGTTTGCCGTGACCTCCGCCAGATGAGCGCTTCCAGCAGGGTAAATGATGACGGAACCAAATTGACGGGGTGGCTCCTCCCATTGCCGGCTGAGACTGGCAGGAAGAACCACACGGGCATTGATCTTGACCGCGTACGAGATCGGGGTTGTGTCGGAAGCTGAATTCATCTTAGGAGACATCGTCGTTGAAAGTTGATTGCTGCATGAAAAAAACATTATTTCAAAACAAACATCGACATATATGCTAAATGAGTTCGCATGAACACTTGACCTGAGATATGGGAGGAGAGAAAGGTCCCACCGGGCGTGCCAGATCTGTAAGGTGTTTTCGTTATCCCATTGAGATGGGAATACGCACGCGCTTGTCAGGCGTACTACAGATTCCCTCTGTCTAGGGTAAGCGAGGGTTTATTGATTGTGGGTATCCGAATCTCCGGCGGCCGCGGACTAAGATGCCGTTAATTACCCTTGCCTTTGAAGCGAGGAAACCTCCGATTGACGGGTCAAACTGATCATGCGAACTCAATGTGCCGTGCGCGTGTGTTGTGTTTTGAAGGGTCTTGGGTATATCGGGGGCCTCGCAGAGTTTACGGGAGTCCCGCTATCCGGGAGACGTGTTTCTGGTGTGGAGTGCACGGAAAATGAGGGGTGGGGAGCGTCTTAAAGACGCGTGCATGGCACGTAGGCGCTGGGCACCCACGGGTCACGTGCCAGGCGCTTGGCGCCCGCGGGTCACGTGCCAGGCGCTTGGCGCCCGCGGGTCACGTGCCAGGCGCGTGGGCACTGGGCGCCCGCGGGTCACATGCACAGCACACGACCGCTGGGTGCCAGCGGGTCACGTGAGCTGCACGCGACCGTTGTGAGCTGAGCGCCGGCAGGTCGCATGAGGCGCACGTGGGCGCTTAGCGCCCGCGGGTCACATTCCCTGCACGCGACCGCTGGACGCCCATGGATCACGTGCAAGACACGCGACCGGTGGAAACACCAGTGGGAAAAGGGGCTTAGCCCCTGGGTTAGGAGTTGAACTCCAAGGGGGGCTTTAGAGTTGAACTCCTAACAGAGATTATGTGTAGATTTGGAGTTAAACTCCTAAAAGGGTTTTGTTTATGGAGTTAAACTCCAACAGATCTTGAATGGAGTTAAACTCTTAGAAATCTTTGGATCTTCTTTTGAGCCTCAAATACTCCCGGAATGGGATTTTTAGAGATGGGTATCCTTCTTCTTCCTTTCCGTTGGCTAGATCTTGAAGAAAAGAGGGGTGGAACTAAAAAAATCTTTCCTTTTGGGGATTTGATGAAAGATCCGAGTTCCTTTTTAAGGGTTTTATAGTGAAAACAATTTCTTTTTGGATAAAGAGAGATTGAACTCTTGATTTAATTCAAAAAAAGGGGAAGAAGGTTTTAGAACCTTGAAGAAGGAGAAGGAAGCAAAAATCCTAGTTTCTTTTAGAGAGAGAAAAAGTTGTCATCGATTTTTTCATCATGTTTACATATAGCCCCTTGGGCTTTGCCAAATGGCACTTATGTCACCTCATGCCTTATGTGCTTATCTCTTTTTGCACATAAGCCATGGGGTTTACAAAATTTTGGCTTTTTGCTAATTTTACATACATCTATTTCTATGCATATATATATAAAAAAAAAGAATTACATTAAACCAATTTATGGCTTCATTCCTTTTGTCATGGGGCGGTCCCTTTGACCTGGGCTTGGGCCTACTTGGCTTGGTGTTGACTTTGATTTTGACTTGGTCAACCAGGGTGTAATTTTTAACCCTAACATACGGGACCAACCATCATCCCTCATCAGGGTCTAGAAACGTATATACTAGTCTACTCAGGAAATCGATGCCCAGTCTCGATACTCCCACGACTAGGGACCTTTTAAGAATGTGTTTATCGACTACCCAGCTCCCACAAGTATGGTCACCATCACAACGCAGGTAGTCAAGCAATGATCCTAAGGGTTTTATCAACATGTATAAATGATATGTAATAACAAGTAAAACATACGCGCATGTTAAGATAAAGACAAACCAGATAGCATACTATCATATCGAGCAAGATTGTCCTGTACATACATATATCCAATCATCCACATGTATACATATACAATAATGGCCTCTAGGGCATACATATCCAACAATCTCCCACTTTCACTAAGGCCATATATTAGCGTACCGAGTACCCAACGTCTGCACTAGGGTCAGTTGTTGGCGTATCGCATACCCAACTTCTCAAATAGTCTCCCGAACTGTTCTTGAGGAAGGGCCTTGGTGAATGGATCCGCCATGTTGTCTTTTGTGTCCACTCTCCGCACCTCGATCTCCCGGTGATCAACGATCTCCCTGATCAGATGATACCGCCTCAAGATGTGTCTGGATTTCTGATGGGACTGTGGTTCCTTCGCTAAAACCATAGCTCCATTGTTGTCGCAATACAAAGGTATTGGATTAACAATGGATAGAACCACCTGAAGTTTAGTAATGAACTTCCTAATCCAGACGGCTTCTTTTGCGGCATCGTTGGCAGCAATGTATTCAGCCTCCATCGTCGAGTCTGCGACGATGTCCTGTTTGGAACTCTTCCAACAGACCGCCCCTCCGTTGAGGGTAAACACAAAACCCGAGACAAACTTGCTGTCATCCTTATCACTCTGGAAGCTCAAGTCGGTAAAAGACTCCACCTGGAGGTCCCCATTACCGTATACCAGGAACAGTTCTTTAGTCCTTCTCAGTTACTTAAGAATGTTCTTCACTGCTGTCCGGTGGTTCTCTCCTGGGTTTGACTGATACCGGCTTACCACGCTAAGTGCGTAAGCTACATCTGGTCTGGTACATAGCATCGCATACATTATAGATCATACCGCCGAAGTGTAGGGTATAGTGCTCATGTGAACCCTCTCTTCATCAGTCTTGGATGGCATCTCTTTGGAGAGGGTGATTCCGTGCAATGTGGGTATGTTACCGCGCTTGGAATCTTCCATATTAAATCTCTTTAGTATGGTCTCTATATACCTGGACTGTGAAAGTCCCAATAATCTCTTAGATCTATCTCTGTAGACCTTAATCCCCAGAATGTACGAAGCATCACCCAGGTCTTTCATGGAGAACCTTTGTGACAAGAACAGCTTGACCGATTGTAGCATAGGAATATCATTTCCTATCAAAAGAATGTCGTCCACGTACAAGACTAGGAATACGACAGTTCGTCCTACAATCCTCTTATATATATAAGGCTCATCTTCGTTCTTGATGAAGTCAAATTCCTTGACTGTTTCATCAAAACAGATGTTCCAGCTCCACGATACCTGCTTTAATCCATAAATAGATTTAAGCAACTTGCACACCTTCTCGCTACTCCCGCTGTCTACAAAACCTTCCGGCTGATCCATATAAACGCACTCTTCCAAACTTCCGTTTAGAAAATCCGTTTTTACATCCATCTGCCAGATTTCATAGTCATAGAAGGCAGCAATGACAAGTAGGATCCGAATGGATTTGAGCATAGCCACTGGAGAAAATGTCTCGTCATAGTCCACACTTGGTCTTTGACGAAAACCTTTTGCAACAAGTCTAGCCTTATAGGTTTCTACCTATCCATCTACACCAATCTTCTTTTTGTAGATCCATTTGCATCCAACGGGTTTTAACCCAGGTAGAGCAATATCCAAGGTCCACACTTTATTTGCGTACATGGACTCCATTTCGGATCGCATAGTATCCAGCCATTTATCAGAGTCCCTACTGATAACGGACTGCTTGAAACTAGTAGGATCATTTTCTTCCATGATGCAATCCTCTCGATCCCCGTCTATAAGAAAATCGTAGTATCTCTCGGGCGGATGAGAAATCCTACTAGATCTGCGGAGTGGCTGGGGTTCGTCGGGTATTACTGAATCAAGCAGTTCCACCAAATCTTCAGTTATAGTTTGTGTTTCTGGAACTTCATCCAATTCTACCACGCTGTCACTAATATTTTTTGCAAGAAATTCTATTTCCAAAAATGTGGCGTTCCGAGAAACAATAATCATTTGTTCCTCTGCGTGGTAGAATAGATATCCATTAGAATCCTTTAGGTATCCCACAAACTTACACAAAACTGATCGTGCCTCGAGTTTGTGTGGGTTCTTCTTTTTGACATAAGTAGGGCAACCCCAAATCTTAACACGTTTAAGATACAAACTATTGCCACTCCATATTTCATATGAAGTTTTAGGCACGGATTTAGATAGAACTTGATTCAAAAGATGTGCCGCTGTCTGAAGCGCATATCCCCAAAATAAAAGAGACGACTCAGTATTACTCATCATGGAGCGAACCATATCCAATAGGGTACGATTCCTCCACTCCGATACACCGTTGTGTTATGGTGTATATAGAGGAGTAAGCTGAGAGAGAATTCCATTCTCTTTTAGGTATTCTAGGAATTCCGTGCTTAAGTACTCCCCTCCTCTATCAGATCGGAGGATCTTGATATTTTTGCCAGTCTAGTTCTCTACTTCGTTCTTATATTTTTTGAATTTCTCAAAAGTTTCAGATTTGTGTTTCATCAGATACACATATCCGAACCTAGAGAGATCGTCAATGAATGTAATGAAGTACGAGAACCCACCCCTTGCATGTATAGACATCAGACCACATACATTACTGTGTATGAGTCCCAAAAGCTCTGCTGATCTTTCTCCGTGAACGGAAATTTGGTCATCTTTCCCTTGAGACAAGACTGACAAGTTTCATAACATGAAAATTCTAACGTATTCAAATATCCATCTTTATGCAATTTACTCAGTCTTTTCTCTCCGATATGACTGTTGGGGTCAAAATTTGCACCCCGGTTGACCGAGTCAAAATCAAGGTCAACCCCAAGCCAGGTGGGCCCAAGCCCAAGTCAAGCAGGCACATGCCCAAGCCAAGCCCGCGGCCAAGCCTCCCCACGCCAACAACAAAATCATGTAATAAATAATTTTTTATGTAATTCTTTTACGCATGAATGGGCATAAAGCCAAATTTTTGTAAGCTCATGGCTTATGTGCAAAAAGAAATGGCACATGAGTCATGGGATGGCTAAAATGCCATTTTTGTAAAGCCCAAGGAGCTATATGTAAAGTGTATAGCCTATAAAGGCCAAGATAATGAAAATACCTCAACAACTTTTTCCCCCTCCAAAACAAAACACGCGTACACTGCACATTGAGTTCGCATGACCAGTTTAACCCGTTAATCGGAGGTTCCCTCGCCCCAAAGGCGAGGGGTAATTAACGGCAGCTTAGTCCGCGGCTGCTGGAGATTCGGATCCCCACAATCAATAAACCCCAGCCTACCCTAGGCAGGGGGAATCTGTAGTACGCCTGACAAGCGCGCGCGTATTCCCATCTCAATGGGGTGACGAAAAACACCCTACAGATTCTGGCACGCCCGGTAGGACCTCTCTCTCCTCCCATATTTCGGGTTAAGCTTTCATGCGAACTCAATTAATATGCATATCAATTGCCTATACTAAAATCATGTTTTTTTTTGTGCAGGTTCATGTTCTCCAATTGCAATCTTCGGACGCAGCAAAGATGTCTCCAAGGATCAGCTCAGCTCTCGACACAGCTCCCATCTCCTACACAATGAAGATGGACGCCAGGACGATCCTCCCGGCCAGTCTTGGGCGACAATGGGAAGAGCTGCCACTACCATTCGGCTCTATTCTGTTTGTGTCAGCTAACGCCATCCCAGCTCCTCAAGCTCCGGTAACAGACAAGCCGGTCTCAAAAGGGAAAAGGCCAAATGTCATGGTCGCGAGGGCACCTCATCCCAAGCACAAGTCCCTTTCCAGACGACTCTCCATTGCTCCAGCTGGGGGCAAGGCCATCAACGCCGACAAAGCAACAGGGCGTCTCGAGCAAGCTCCGGCGGTGCCCCTGACAACTGCTCGACCGGGTGTCTTCTCTAAGCTCCCCGCTAATCGACTCACGATGGCTTCCCAGGAAATGGATGCCCGCCAAGCCCTTAAAATTGAGAAGATAAGGCAGAAAAGGCTCAAATATAGAGCCAACAAAAGGGCTAGGGCTCCTTCTAGGCTGAACCTCATGAGGTTCAAGGAACAGGGTTACCCCGCCAAAGATGAGAGGATGGCTGAATGTGTTATCCACACCGTCTACATGGTGGGCACACGTCCCAGCGACAACCTTCGCAGCAAAAGCAAGGATGGGACCACCACATCTCAAATCCAACCTGGTGTGAATATAGCTGTCACTTCTTAAGACCGGCATCCTCCGGAGGGTGATGAAAATCCTCCCAGTGAGGCTGATAGGCAGAGAGAGCCCTCAGTTCATGAGGAGTCGGGCTCGGAAAGCGAAGATGAGCCAACTTTCCATCCTAAGACCGCAGAGCAGCAACTTCTCCAAGAGCTCCGAAAATAGCTCAGAAGCAAAGACAAGGAGATGGCCAAGCTCTACTCAAAAATTGACGACTTGACAAATGTCGTGATGCGGCTCACGGCCCGACTTGCCTCCCAGCCGCCCAATCAAGCGCAGGGCTCTGCTCGTGAACCGGGAAACGGTGTCCCAAGGTAGCTGATGCCTATTCCCTCAAATCCAAAGGTGGGCGGACCGCACGAAAGTCAGTCACATCCTATCTCGGGAAATGTCTTGGATGCCAATGACAGTAGCCCGCTAACCCAAGATCAAATCATGGATTTGGTTGCCGACAAAGTCAAAACCTTGGTAGCCGAAGCCGAAGCGCAAAAAGATGTCAGCAGTAGCGGGAGACCATATCCTGGTCGGTACGATCTTGTGGAGTTTCCCACTGGCTATTTTGTCCCCAAATTTGAAAGGTTCGATAGGACGGGAAATGCGAACCGGCACATTGCCCAATTCAAAGCATCATGCGCAAATACTGGGGGCAATGATGCGCTCCTTCTCCGTCAGTTTGTTAATAGCTTGACGGATGTTGCTTTCGATTGGTATGCAAGCATACCAGATGACTCGATCATGACGTTCGCTCAGATAGAATCCATGTTCAAGCAAAGGTTCATGAGTGTCAGTGATAAAATCACCATTGCCGACCTCGTAAGGACAGAGCCAAAGAACAACGAAAGCAACATGGATTTTATAGTCCGATGGCGCAATCTCTCTGTCAAATGCGAACCGCCGTTGGAGCAAGACCAATCCGTCAGTCTTCTTATAGAAAATCTAAAGGACTGGATGAAACATTTCCTGTGCACCGCAGGCTTTAAAACATTCCAAGAGCTGACCAAAAAGGTCCAAACATTGGAACGTTCAAAACCCGAGTCCACTCAGGATCTTCAGTTCATAAACAGACCGAAGCCTTGGAAGGACGACAACCGAAAAGGCGGAAGTTCTAACAACACCGATTCTCTAAATAAGCAGAAAGTGGGCCGAGCCAAAACTAACAAAACTCGAGAGCCAACTTTGGAGGAAACAAGAAATAAGGTCTACTCATTTCGAAGGGACAAGGTCCACAAAATTTTTAAAGATGCTCTGAAGAATGGCCTGCGGCTACCAGAACCAAAAAGGCTAAGTGAAGCGAACAAGACTGATCATCCCAACTTTTGCCCATACCACCGAGTGCTGGGACACACTATTGAAGACTGTTGCATCTTCAAGGATTGGGTCGAGAAACAATACAAAGCGGGAGAAATATCATTGTCCCCTGGCGTGTTAACAAACAATCAAGCTGCGACCGCTAATTTCATACAAACAGAGACCAAAGTCCTTCAGGGACCTGATTCTCTCAGACGTCTGCCTTTCTCTAAAAAGAGCGGACCAAGGCAACAAGCTAAGATCCAAGCGAGCAACATTGCCAATGAAGAAGAAATAGACGGGTACACAACCCATACGGTCTATATGATGGAGCTCAGAGGAACAAGCCCTCCTACGCCTTATAACTATAACAATGACGCAGTTGTTGACATCCAACATCGGCCCGATCCAAATGATGAAGAGCCCACTCCGGCCATTGAGCCAAAGGAACCCGTGGTTCATGCTGAGTCAAGTTCAGGCGGTAGGGATGACCCCGTTGTCATACCCGGAACTATAGAACAAGCATTATTCTAATGGCTTCAAAAGCAACTTCAGGACAGGGATGAGAAGATGGCCAAGGTCCATTCTAAAGTCGACGAGCTGGCAAATGTCGTGGCGGATCTCACGACCCAAGTCGCCCGATTGCAATTACAGCAAAATCAAATTTTGGTTCGTGAGCTGAGTATTGATATCCGAAAGCAGCCGATCGATGCTCCCTCCAGCCCGAGAGCGGAACACCTTTGTGAAAAACAGACGCAATCAGCCTCCAGTCCCTCCGATACGTACACTGGACGTGGTAAGCGGACAGTAGGCGAACCAAAGACTTATCGTCCTCAGGGTCCAGCATCAGTAAATGCACCTCCTCCAATGGAGAGAAAGAAGAAAGTATACTCCTTCAGGAGGGATAAAGTCCGCAAAATATTCGTGGACGCCTTGAACAACGGTCTTCAACTGCCTATTCCGAAGAGGCCACAGGAGATGAACATGACCGACAATCCCATATTCTGCCCATATCATAGAATGGTGAGTCATACCATTGAAGACTGCTATGTTTTTAAAGATTGGGTGGAGAACCAATACAAACTCGGGAAAGCCTCACAGTCGTCAGATGAACCGACAAGCCACAGAGCTACGATCATCAACACAGCCCCGCCAAGATCAAAATTCAAAGGGCGGGGATAAGCAAAGAGGACCACCACGTCGTTAAACCGGGAACAATCGACCATCACGTCGTTAAACCGAGAACAATCGACCTCTAAGTCGTTAAACTGGGAATGTAAAAATGTGTAAATAAAACAAAAATAATAAAAAGCCGAAATGATAGGGCAACTCGCAATAAAAATCAGCGAGTAAAAATAAAGATGAAAATAAACAGCCGAAATGATGGGGCAACCGCAAATAAAAGCCGAAATGATAGGGCAATCGCGACCTTCGCGATAAGAAAAGCTGAAATGATAGAGCAATCACGGTAAAACAAAAAAAAACAAAGGCGAATGATGAGTCGCTCCTGGTACCATATTCCAGTGCAGCGATGCAGACGCCAACCAAAATCCGATTTTCCAAAATTCCCCCGGCCCTACGGTTGGTCCCCATGCTGACCACCGTATACAATCCACGGGATCAAATAATTCTCATCATACCCGTGCCCCACAGCAATCACCAGTTACATGCCCCGCAGCAATCACCAGTTACGCGACTAGTCTCCGCCTTTGGAATTATGCTCCATTGAGAAGACCCACTCATGTGTCCTCACGATGCATGAGGAGAACAAACCTTCGTGGGATCCTTACGACTCACAAAGGAAAAACACACTTAGGAGTCCTCATGACTCCTAAGGGGAAAATACACCTGCGGGATCCTTACGACTCGTAGGGAGAAAATGCTTTTATGGGACCCTCACGGTCCATAAAATTGAAAAGCCTTAGGTGATAGGGATCTAAACCTGTCTCCTAAGACATCGCTTCCCAATAGGCAATGGCGAATGATGAGTCGCTCCTGGTATCATATTCCAGTGCAGCGATGCAGACGCCAGCCAAATTCCAAATCCCAATGGCAAATGATGAGTCGCTCCTGGTACCATATTCTAGTGCAGCGATGCAGACGCCAGCCAAATTCCAAATCTCAATGGCGAATGATGAGTCGCTCCTGGTACCATATTCCAGTGCAGCGATACAGACGCCAGCCAAATTCCAAATCCCAATGACGAATGATGAGTCGCTCCTGGTACCATATTCCAGTGCAGCGATGCAGACGCCAGCCAAATTCCAAATCCCAATGGCGAATGATGAGTCGCTCCTGGTACCATATTCCAGTGCAGCGATACAGACGCCAACCAAATTCCAACTCCCATACCCCAATGGCGAATGATGAGTCGCTCCTGGTACCATATTCTATTGCAGCGATGCAGACGCCAACAAAGTCCCGAAATTTTTTCGGCCCTACGGTCTGGATCATACATCCTGCAAAACCGTATACAATCCACGGGCGTAAAACGATCCCAATCTCTCCCAAGTCCTGCCGGTGAGACTACTTTTAAAGTCCCACCGGCGCAAAAAAAACGGTATGTCCACAAACAAACGGGCACGGATGAAAACCCAAAAGGGCTCCGTGAGTAAAAACAACAGGAATGCCAGCGAGTTTGTGAAAACCCGAAAGGGCGCAAATTGTGAAAAAGAGATGAAATGCACTCGCAAAGTCCTCTCGACTTTGTGAGGAGAAAATTCCCGCGTGAGATCCTTACGACTCACAAAGGAGCAACACACCACGACTCCTAAGGAGAAAATACACCTACGAGATCCTTTCGACTCGTAGGGAGAAAATGCTTTTGTGGGACCCTTACGGCCTATAAAATTGAAAAGCCTTAGGTGATAGGGATCTAAACCTGCCTCCTAAGCCATCAATTTCCAAATCCTCTCGGGGCAAATGATGAGTTGCTCCTGGCATTATTCCAGTGCAGCAATGCAGATGCCAAACAAAAAAAAACCCAATCCCCAAATCCTCTCAAAGACAGATGATGATTCGCTCCTGGTACCATATTCCAGTGTAGCGATGTTGATGCCAACTCAAATCAAACAAATTAAACCAACCAATTCCAACATCGACCTCTGCGTCCAACACAGACACTCCGTAACGGGGAAACGTCCGACAACAGACACTCCGTCTCAGGGACACGTCAACCAGCCGACACTCCGCTTCGGGAAAACGTCGACCAGCGACACTCCGTACCGGGCCAGCGACACTCCGTACCGGGGAAACGTCCGACAGCGGCACTCCGCTTCGGGGAAACGTCGACCAGCGACACTCCATACCGGGGAAACGTCGACCAGCGACACTCCGTACTGGGAAAACGTCCGACAGCGACACTCCATTCTGGGGAAACGTCAACCAGCAGACACTCCGCTTCGGGAAAACGTCGACCAGCGACACTCCGTGCCGGGGAAACGTCAAGCAGACACTCCGTGCCGGGGACACGTCAACCAGCCGACACTCCACTTCGGGGAAACGTCAACCAGCGACACTCCATACTGGGGAAACGTCGACCAGCGACACTCCGTACCGGGGAAACGTCCAACAGCGACACTCCGTGCCGGGGAAACGTCAAGCAGACACTCCGTGCCGGGGACATGTCAACCAGCCGACACTCCGCTTCGGGGAAACGTCGACCACCGACACTCCGTCTTGGGGGAACGTCAAACAGACACTCCGTCTCGGGGATACGTCAACTAGCCGACACTCCGCCTCGGGGAAATGTCAAGCAGACACTCCGTACCGGGGGCACGTCGACTACAGACACTCCGCCTCGGGGAAACGTCGACCAGCGATACTCCGTGCCGGGGGCATGTCTACTAAATCACTCCGGGCCAGGGAAACGTCTACCACGGACACTCCGTCTCGGAGACGCGTCAAGCGTCGACCGTCCATGTCGTAAAAAGGGCAGTGCATCCCAAAAAGTGGGAACCAAAGCAAGTCGCCTCCACATGAAAGAAGATCCATCAATTTCATGCACACGACCCACATATGTGGTATGCATTTATTGATGGGGGGCACTTTGTTGGGGTCAAAATTTGCACCCCGGTTGACCGAGTCAAAGTCAAGGTCAACCCCAAGCCCGGTGGGTCCAAGCCCCGGTCAAGCGGACCCATGCCCAAGCCAAGCCCACGGCCAAGCCTCCCCACGCCAACAACAAAATCATGTAATAAATAATTTTTTATGTAATTTTTTATGCATGAATGGGCATAAAGCCAAATTTTTGTAAGCCCATGGCTTATGTGCAAAAAGAAATGGCACATGAGCCATAAGATGGCTAAAATGCCATTTTTGTAAAGCCCAAGGGGCTATATGTAAAGTATATAGCCTATAAAGGCCAAGATAATGAAAATACCTCAACAACTTTTTCCCCCTCCAAAACAAAACACACGTACACTGCACATTGAGTTCGCATGACCAGTTTAACCCGTTAATCGGAGGTTCCATCGCCCCAAAGGTGAGGGGTAATTAACGGCAGCTTAGTCCGCGGCTGTCGAAGATTCGGATCCCCACAATCAATAAACCCCGGCCTACCCTAGGCAGGGGGAATCTGTAGTACGCCTGACAAGCGCGCGCATATTCCCATCTCAATGGGTTGACAAAAAACACCCTACAATGACCAAGTCTACAATGCCACAAGTAGGATTCGTTCACTTATGAACTCTTCCTCTTGCGTGTGTTTTGTATATTGAAAACTATGTTTTGATTTAGAACATAGATACTATTACACAGTGTACCTTCTGCAACCAATACCTGATTAAAGTAAATGTTCATGATATTTCTATCAAGAACAAACTTATATCCATCTTTATCAAGTAAAGAAACTGATATGATATTGCAAACCATAGAAGATACATAGTAGCAATTGTTCAAAATCATAGTATTGCCACTTGGCAATGCTAGGTGATATTCACCGACGGCGGTAGCATCAACTTGTGCTCCATTCCCTACTCTGAGGGACATATCACCAGGTCCAACCATCCTACTTTTTCTCAGTCCCTGCAATAAATTACAGATATGAGATCTTGATCCGGTATCTAGTACCCAGGAAGTAGAACTGACCGAAAAACAGTTCTCAATAACAAGAACACCTAAAGGAGATGCAATAATACGCTTCTTCTTCATTGGGTTATCAAGGAATTCATGCAATCCTCTTTCCTTTACTCATTCTCATGACTGTTGTAATAAGTTAGAGCCGAACTGACGTTCCCCAGCCCCGAATAAGAATTCGGATCGGTCAAGCGATACATTTTATTATCTTGATTAGGGCGTGAAATGGTTGCTACCTAGAGAGAAAGAAAAGAAACACTCAGCGTGCGCTCTTGCAAGATTAGATTGGTTATTAGTTTATCTAATCAGGATGGCTCCCACTGTTTCCTCGAATTCTCCTTCAAATCTTAAAAAGTGAATTAGATGGGATCATTAACACCTTACAAGTTCGTTAACCGTTCAGCCAGGTGAGTGTTGGTACTCCGAAGGAGGTTCTTCGTGCTCTCGCACGGACCTAATTAAAATAAACCCCGTTTCCGCAAAGGTGTAGCCCCGTTAACACTTTTCTAGACACCTAATAGGTTAGCTAATTGTGAAGTGAAAATATCTCTCAATAGTAATCTTACTCATCAGTGGGATCGGGATCCAACTATCATTGCATGATAAACTAGATGGAAGCCACTCTAGTCAGCACACTCTAGAAGGTATGCAACGCTAGCAAGTTTCATGTATATTTGAAACTTATGATGTGGTTTTTGCCCCTAGGACCTTAGTGACCTTGACACAGTCAACAAATCAAAAAGTCCTAGTCAAGTTCAACCTGTCATTATCTTGATTGCATTAAACTCATCTGTATAACCCTTGACACAGTCAACAAGGTTACACGATTGTCCTAACCAATCGCGTCGTATGCTACAAATAAGTATTACCCAGCTACCATACACTACGCCTTGACACAGTCAACAAACGCAGCACGAATACTGAGTATTACTTATAGGAAATGACGGAGGGCTACGGCTGGTTTTTGGCGAAAAACCGTTAACGTAATGAACTTAATATCGTTGAAGGAACCAAGTAGTTTTGAAAAGGAGTGGTTTAGGCTCCGCTTTTGAAAAATTGTGGTTTTGAAGAAAACCGAGTAATCTACAGTATAAACCTTTGCTCAAGAGGTCACTTCCCGCGAAGGGATCCAGGCTCTTGCCTTCTAGAATGAGGTGCTGGATATTCATGACCGAATACCATTATGCAAAGCGAAATATTATGACTATAGTTTTTCGAAATTTGTTCCAATATCTTTTAGGTTTCTTTTCTTGCATTAATCAAAATTAATGCGGTCCCATCAATTAATCCCTATCACATCAGAAAAGAACGAAAATACAATGTACGTATATGCCATCCGCATTCGCCACGGGGTCCCGTCATGCACCGTTAGGTTACTTAACTAACGGCAGAGCGGGGGCTGGACTAGCGCGGGTGAAAAATATATACAACATCTACTAGTATATATAAATATATAACATTCGTCCCAGGCATGATATAAGCAACATCACAGATCAACAAAAAGCAACACAGAATGGTGGATATTCTTGGAGCCTCGGGTTTCAATTGAGCCGCAAATGAGACCCGACGTTCCCAGTCGTGTGGATAGCCCGTGCAATGAAAACCTAGACCCCTACGAGCACGGCAAGTTACCCACCAATCCCAGAAGTGAGACAACCCATATCAACAAAGTGAATGGGCCATCCAGCACTTCACGGAATCCGGTAACTTGAGCGCCCCTCCGTGGGTCATCCTATACCCCGTACGAGTGCGGCGAATAGCCCGCCAATTCTAGAGTAAATCCCCCTCCGTCTCAACGCCATGAGATGCAAGCCCGTTTCACTCTAGAACCCGGCTATTTGAGCACTCTACCACGGGGTAATCCTAGTACAGAAAAGAAAAATATATGTACAATGATGACATCGACCTCAACCCGGTCGTACCCCAATCAAATAATATACAACCCGGCAGAGACGGCTGTCCACATGTCGAACGCTCGTCCCGCAATAACAAATATACAACGGATCTGAGCTATACTACTACCATAGCAATATCGGCTATCCACAACGACAATCTAACCACAATATCAGCACAATACAGAACATCAACGTGAATACCACGTTCGCAAACCCGTCTAATAGAACATATAGCAATTAGTCGGGTTATACTGCTCAATGATATTCACGGTCGCAGATACTAACACGTGTACTGACATACACTTATTTAAAATTTCGATCGACTAAACTTTTCCGCATTGGCTCCAAGTGCTAACCAGTACTCAAACAAACATGGGCCAGAATAATACTTCTCAAAAATCACATTTCCATACAGTGAAGTTCCATAAGAATTTTGGTACACAAATGCTCCCATTCGACCTCGGAACCGCCGCGAACAGGCATGTTCTGCGGCGGTTCCGCGGCCGTATGTAAAGATTGTGCTCCCAAATTTCTTCAGTACCTCTAAAATCGCCTGCAATGATTTTTAAGATACTCTGTATAATTTTTTGAACACTTTTTAAAATCGACAGCAAGCATGTGAAATGGAATTGCGATTTCGAAAATTTTGGTCGATCGATATTTTAAACTTGTTTAAACTAGCTAGTAAGGGTTTATGGGGTGGTTCTGATACCATGTTGGGTTACACTAGCGCCCTGACCATCTACCATGGCCGTTTGCGGAACAAAAAATTTTAGAGTTTGAAAAACCGGCGCTAGAAAAACCTGATCTAGAATCTACCATAAACCTAAACTAGCAAACATGAGAGAAGCTAACTACTGTGATAGAAGTTTCTCACCAAAAGGTTCGTGTCCTTCGGTCTTCTATCCTCTTCGTTTTCTCCTAGTGATCTCCTTGATCGAGCTTGTTCGTCTTTGCTTGCTCTTTCGGTTCTCCTGGATCGAGCTTGATGGTCGGTCTTCCTCCATCGAAGATGATCCACCCAAGAGATGTAGTCTATGGCTCTAGCTCCACACTAAGAGTCTAGTGGAGAAACTAGAGACTTTAGATTGCTAGTCTAAAGAGTCTAGGATATAGTGTGAGGTTCTTTGTGTGTTTCTATCTCACCTCCTCTCTTGATTCTCAACACATGAGAGTGTAGTGAGAAGGTTGAAGATGAAGGTGGAGGAGCTCAAGAAACCAAGAGAGGAGAGTCAAGCAAATGGTGAGAATGAAAAATGAATCAAGCATGAGAGAGAAAAGCCCAACCTTGGTTTTGTAAAACAATTTTATCCAATATAAAATACCAACTATCTTTCAATAGTTAGAACAAATGAATTGAAAATTCATTTGTCAATACTATTGAAGCATGGCTCTCACCATACTTCCCTCACTCTATTTACACCTCATTATTCCATTTAAAAATAAATTATAACAACTCCAATTTCAATGTATAGAAAATTATTTAAAAGTTTATGTACAAATGGAGTTTTTGCAATCTTGTGTACACTATAAGTATTTAATTTGCTTTTGAACAGTAAGAAAGCACTTGTAGCTCATTGGTAAAGCCTTGCACTGCTGTGACATAACCCCTGTGATCGATCCCCCCAGCCACATATATTTTTATTGTATTTTTTTTTTAATCTTTTAGAAGCCCAAGGTTTTACACGTGCACTACACGTAAAATGAAGAGTCACACTGAAAACAAACACGTGCACTGGGGTATACCAAGCGATAGGGACACGTGGCGGAGATCCAATCCCTAGCCGACGGGATTGGACCGGCGAGATTCCCCCTTGGCCCGGCGTCGCCGGCCCCCCCTCTATAGGTAATGCCTCACCTTGCTAACCCTAGTCCCTTGGCCTCCCCCCTTAACCCCTGTACTGTTTGTTTTTATTAAAAATAAACAGTGAATTAAAAAGTGGCATTAAACCAAAATTTTAATGCATTTTTAATTCATTCTTCATTACCCCAAAACCCTAATTTTTCCTATAAATACCACCATCCATTTTACACCTCCTCACTCATAAATTCCCTGCCGAAACTCTATAAAATTTCCAAGTCCCAAATTGTGCAAGTGGAGTTAGAAAAGGGCAAGATTCCGACGACGTTTCGAGGAGATTCCGGCGACGAAACAACGCCCCGACGCTTTCCTAATCTTCCCCTACCTCTCATCCTTCTTAACAACCTGTAAGTACCCTCTCTCCTCCTTTTCTACTATTCTAAAACATCGTCTTTTGAAAACTCGTCGGAAGCGGAGTTATTCCGACTTCCGACTCTCTTTTCTTTAAAAACTCCATTTTTCTTAAACTATAAAAAATCATACTCTCATATAATGTTTAACAAACATAAATAAATATATTAGAACAAGTTTCATCTCAAAATAATTCATGTTGCAATTTTTATATCACTTTTACAGTAAAATACCATCATATTTACAAACGATATTGTTATCCATTTTTAACCATATTACCTTTAGATAACTCACGAGGTAATGACCTACCTTTTCACAACACACATTTTTGATATAGCACGATGAGTTTTGGGATTCTAGATTATGGGATAATACGCTTTTACGAATAAATACCCTAAACTTACAAAACCGTTTTCTTTAAAAAGAGTGTTAATCAATTCCTTACAATTACGCCTCTACAACCCATTTTGGGGAACCCCGATCGGGATGGTGCGGGTTATCACACGTCCTCGGGCCTAGTAGAGCAAGATGCAGACCTCCGCAAGAAGCATTCGATCTCGATGGAATTTTTGATGCAATTTTTAAGAAAATGAGATTTCTACAAAATAAATAAATTTATTTTATTAAATATATATATATGAATATTATCAAAAGACCTATTTTAAATATATTATATAAATATTCCATGTTTTCTAAATCAAAGGAATCACAATTACACGAAACTACCATTTCAATTCAATATAAATTCCAATATTTCAATAAAATACCATATACAATGAAAACTAGGTTCTACTCACTAGAAATTTTACTTTTATAAAAGATACATATATCTATGAAAACCCTAAAGACGATAATTAAATATTTGAGGTGTATTTTGAAATTATATCAAAACTATTTTTACATAAAACCCCCTCAAGTTATACTAAATTACAATAAGGATCCTAATAAATATAGATTTAAGCGGGACCGGTTCTCTTGAGTCTCGGGGAGCCGGAGAAAGTGGGTGCTTGTCTATCTAAGATAGACAATCTAACAACGGTGTTATCAACACGGTAATTGTCTTGGAAAAAGACACAAATCCTGACGTCCATATGCAGCAGTTACTGATAACTCCAAAACAATCAGGACTTCAATTCTGTTTAAAAGTCTGACTTAGTTCGAGTCATGGTCAAATCTGATTATAATCTGACTTGAATTCAATTCAAGTATAACTACAATACAACATGAATCCATGAATACCAGAATTCCATCTATATCGATCTATTTTGATTGAACCGAACCATGGATATACTCTGTTTACATGACTATCCATTTATATTCATTCCGTTTACTGATATCATGGTTTCGGCAAGTCATCCATCTATTATACAAACAATACAATCAATACAAAATATATTAAAGGGTTTTAAAGGGATTGAATGGTACGGAATGTGTTAGAAGTGGCACGAGACGGTCACTTTAATACACCTAACCGGAATATCTATTGCCGTTGTACCGTGGCTGAACGGTTCCTTATGCTCCGTATATCTTAGTCTCCGGATAGTGGGACTCCTCTCGTATACACTGGCATATTTTGTACCAAACTACAAACAACTGCGTTAACAGTATAATCAAACATTACTAGTTATATTATCTTTCTGTTTATTCTATCTCTACCCATTTTTGGGACTTACTGAGCAATTGTTCGCCGACGACATTCCTTTTCTTCTTTCTTTGGAATGTTGTCAGGTGGATCGGAATCACTGGAGATCGAGCCCAGTACAGAAGACTTGGAGCAGTTAGTCATTGACCCCAAGATTTAGATACTTGTACATAATTTTCATTTTAGTTCATGTCATTGTTTAGGCATTGTTTTCTATTCATGTATTTACATTTTCAGTTGTACTTGTAAAGAGTTGTTAATAAATAAAAGTTGGTGTTCAATTACATCTATTACCATTTTTCTTGTGTACATTTACTTTATATTGCTTATATACGCGTAACGTGTTTACTTCTGAGTAAATACGAAGCGGGCCTCGCCGCATCCCTTCCCCGTATACCGGGAAGCGGGGCGTGACAGGTTTTGTTGGCGGCCCATGCAGGTCAGTTCTGCATAGACGTGCGGGTCAGTTCTGCATGGACGTGCGGGTCAATTCTGCATGAATTCCTAAGCAATTTAACACAAGAATCAGCAACTAAAAACATTCTTTACAATTCATATTGTTTGAATCTTACAATTTCATATACTTTGAATCTGTCCTAACCCTATTTTTCTTTCAAAATTATGGATTCTCTAAACAACACTAGTACCAACTTCAACAACACACCACCACCTCTACCATTTACGCCTACAGTTGCTGCTCCGATCAATGAGCAGACAGTACCGCTTGAGGCGATCCGAAGCCTCCTAGAAGGACAGCAGCAGCAAACTGCTATCTTAATGAACCGTCCAGAAGCGGAAGCGCCCGGAGTAAAGCAATTCCGGGCATTGCACCCAAAACAATTTTCGGGAAAAGAAAGCCCTCTGGAAGCTGAGGAATGGGCTCAAAGTATTGAGGATGATCTGGCAACAGCACAAGTGCTAGAGATCGCTTGGGTTCGAGTTGCGAAGCTGCAACTCACTGGCAACGCTCGAGTGTAGTGGAAGGCGGAAGAAAGCCGTCTTGAACAACCTATCGAATGGATGACTTTTCGCGACATGTTCGACGCGAAGTACTTTTCAGAGACTGCCCGATTTGACATGGAGCAGCAATTTATCCATCTACAATAGGGTTCTATGTGGACCAAATCAGTGGATGAATATGACGCTGAGTTTACCATGCTCAGTAGGTAAGATATGTCTCAATGTTCGATTTTCAAATATCACATACTATACAGCTAACACAAGACCTTAACAGGTTCGCGGCGCACTTGATACCAACTGCTGAGATCAGATCCAGACGATTTCAGCAAGGGTTAGATTCGGAAATCCAAGCTGCCTTAGCTACTGGAGATTTCCTAACCCACGAATTGCTCTGAAAGATGCCCGATGATATGAGGCAGTGGTGACGATGAAGGGCAGACCCCACTCTGCCGGGATGAAGCGCCCTGCCACTCAGATAGCAGGAGGAGCCTCTTCAAGGCCATAATTTGTGCCCATAAGACCGGGAGTACCGAACAACCGGCCCAACCCAGCCTTTTGTATCTACTGCAGGAAAGATGGACACCTGGCGAAAGACTGCCGGCGTGCAAATCGCCTTTGCTTAGTCTGTGGCTCAGCCACTCATGACATTTGATCTTGTCCTCGTATACATAACCCAAATGCTGCACCCAGACCAACAATTACTTACCAGCAGCGCCCAGCCATCCAGGCACCTGCTCCACGACTAGCTCTCCCTGCTCCACCACCTCGTGGACCAACTGCACCTCCTCCTCGTCAGTTCCATCAAGCTCAAAGGAACGTACCTCAAGGATAATGGAACGGACAGAGGAATGCTCCTCCAGCAAGGAGGAATGTGCCGAGGCGACATGCTTTCACAATAACTGTGGAAGAAGCTGAAGCCACCGGCCAAGTCATCACTGGTAACACTTTCCTTTCAAACTTTCTTTCAGTCTATATACATACCTATATATCTTTTCTTTATACCTAAAACATATCCCACATAACTTAGGTATAATCTTAATAGCCTCACTTCCTGCACTAGCACTCTTCGATACTGGAGCATCTCATTGCTTTATGTTGCAACGGTTCGTCCGAACTCATGCGATTCCAGTCAAACCTCTTGTATCCAGCTGGAATGTCAGTTCAGGGAACGGCGTTCTAAAGGCAATAATGGGATACGACCTGTGTCCAGTGGTAGTCTGCAGCAGAGAATTCTATGCTGAATTCAAAGTGCTGGACATACCGAATTTTGATGTCGTTTTGGGTATGGATTGGCTCAGAACTTTTTACGCTACCATCGACTGTCGTCAAAGGAAAGTAGTGTTTAAGATTCCAGACCATCCGGTCTTTTATTTCAAAAGTGGAGACCGTACCCTGGAGCCAAGCACATACAAGGCAAAACCGAAGAAGGCGGTGATTGCAACTCTTCAAGCGGAAGAAGGATCGAAGCCAGAGATAGTTCGAGAGTTCGATGATGTATTTCCTGAAGACATATCAGGTTTGCCTCCCGGTCGAGCTCTTGAATTCAGCATTTATTTAGTACCTGGAGCACAACCGGTGATCAAAGCACCGTATCGCCTAAACCCTGAAGGTTTGAAGGAGGTCCGTTTTTTAGTTGGATGAATTGTTAATGAAAGGATGGATTCGTCCCAGCACTTCAAGTTGAGGATCACCAGTTCTACTTGTGAAGAAGAAGGAAGGTTCATATCGAATGTTCATTGATTATAGAGCTCTGAACGAAGTAACTATAAAGAACAATTATCCACTCCCGCGCATCGACGACCTGTTCAATCAGCTAAGTGGATCTTGCGTTTTCTCCAAGTTAGATCTTCGTTCGGGTTATCATCAGGTGAAGGTCAAAGAATCTGATATCCATAAAACGGCATTCAGAACTCGCTATGGACATTACGAATTTCTTGTGATGCCGTTTGGGGTGACCAATGCACCAGCTATATTCATGAACCTAATGAATCAAGTTTTCCGAGAGTACCTAGACAGGTTTGTTGCCATCTTCATCGACGACATCCTGGTGTATTCTAAGAGTCAGAAAGAACATGCCGAACACCTACGAATTGTCCTGGAAACTTTACGACAGCATCAACTCTATGCCAAGTACAGCAAGTGCGAGTTTTGGATAGATCAAGTCGGTTTTCTCAGACATATTGTATCAGGCGATGGAATCTCTGTAGATCCAGCTAAAGTATCAGCAGTAAGCGAATGGCCGACACCGAAGTCAATGAAGGACATTCGAAGTTTCATGGGTCTAGCTAGATATTACTGTAAAACCCTAGTTCATTTATACCAGTTCTAGTTCAAGTATTTCTTTATTTATGGTATTTTCCTGGTTTACTGTGTTTTGAGTGCGAATAGTGTATTTGACATATGTATTTGCATTCTACCCGACCCGCTTGCTTGAAACCCGTCTTGATTCATGTCTATGATTTATCCTGACTTGTTACGTAGACTTGTGCACTTTCATGTATACTGCATACTGGTATTTTATCTGGCATTTACATTTTACAATATAACATTTTAAAGTCACATAAAAAAATTTAAAAATACATTGCATGTCCTGCATGATACCCCTAACCCTGTCGTAGCATCCGCGCATCTTGTTCTCGTCCCGTTCAGTGAAACGGACTTGTTTGGATGGCTACGCGCACGTACGTTCATCCGTTCTTGGGGGTATGCATTTTCGTTACCCGGATATCCAATTTTAAATTTGGTCGACATGTATATTTTTCGTATTTTGAAACTGAATTTTTAGACCCGATCTGGGCATGTTTTGGACTATGTTTGTATTTACCAGAATATCAAATTTTATTAGCATAATATTATTTTTTTTATAAACCGATACGAATTAAAATTTAAATAACTACACATATCTTTTTAAATTTAAATCTAAACTAATTTCCTAACAAACTAACAACCCCTTTCTCTCTCTCTCTCTCCTCTGCATATATATATTTATATATATATTATTTATTTATTTCTCTTTCCTTATTTAATACACAGCCTCTTCTTCTTACTTCTTCTTCTTCTTTCTTCTTTCTTTTTCTTAATCTTGTTTCTTACTTCCGGTGATCACCGCCGGAGCCGTGCTCGTCGCTGACGATCCGAGTGATCCAGTGAACGTACCTTGCCTGTGTGATCACCCTCTTGCCTTGTCTGGACCCGTCCCGCGTGCCGCGTGTGCGTTGCAACGATTTACCGACGTCGGACGTGCCGTGCGTATCCGTCGCGTGATTCGATCGAGGCAAGTTTACAACTTGCTACATGCTATGCTTTATGTAATTTATTTATATGTTTCCGTATTATTATCATCATCATCATCATACAGCTATATCTATATAATTTATACACCGTAGTTATTTAACGTTAATCGGTTTTATAATATAAAATGTATGAAAGTTTACAACTTGCGACATGCTATAATTATATCTATAAAAATATATATCGTCAGAATATTTCTTATTATTATCTTTAATTAGTTTATAATCTGCATTTTATAATGTTATACAAAATATAGTTTGAAAATATTATAATTTACACATGAAACGTCGTTGCAAAGCGGATACGACAAATCTGAAATTTACTGTACACCTTACCTTATAAAATTCAATATAAATCATAGAAAAATCATTAGAATACGTTCTTTAGTTCGTTACGAAGCTAACTCAGAATAATATAACTCTATGAAATATTTACTTGCAAAATAAATTGTTTAAAGAACGTAAAATGCAAATGAAAATATCTCTAAACTGTTGTCCAGGGAAATTCCAGCAGCAAACTTTCAATTTCAAATGTTCATAGTTTTTTATAGGAACAACCTGAGATACTTCAACTTATAAAAATGAAAACCCTATTGAATTATCTTTGTTTTGGTATAAGACACGTCTCTTTTGGAGAACGTTTGTTATTTTTAAGCTATTTTACTAATCAGGGTAACGCTGAATTTCTGAACGGAACTTTCTTGTGCATGGTTAATCAATATCACTTTTATAGTTATTAATCGGTTTGAATATGTTATCCATGTTAATATTTATATCACTATTTACATATCTAGTCGCATGCTAATTCATCTTGCTACATGCTAGGTATATTATTATGCATCCATATGAGTAAAATGTTACCCGTTTATCACATTGTACATCCATACTAAAAGTTTATTGTTTTCGGATACCCGTTTGCATCCATATCATTTAAAATATATATAACTGCATTTATAGATCACATTAATTCATATTATTATTATAGTAACACCCCATACTTAATAAAGTACATCCTAATTAGTATTGGAACTGTAGATGTAACCCCTAATCGATATTTGTGCATCCATACCATTAATTCTATAACTATTCGCATATCATGTCACATTATTACATATTGTTGTTATATTGACACCCTCATGCTTGATATTGTGCACCCTACATAGTCATGATGTAACCCCTAATCGATATTTGTGCATCCATGCTTTTATTGTACATCCGTACTTTCACCATGATTCAATACTTGCTACAGTTTGATTATGAGCACCCGTTTGACACCAGTGCACTACTTGACATGACTTGATACATATACACTACCTGACATGACCTGATACACCACTACTTGACATGACTTGATACATGTACACTACCTGACATTACTTGATATATCACTACTTGACATGTTACCTGATTCTGTTTCTAATGCCGACAATCCTGACATGTTGTCCCGATGAACATATCATGTTGTTTGTATAGACAAACTTGTTCCTGCTTGATCCTGTATTGACATTAGCTTCAGATTTATCAATACCTGACTTGAACACATAACTTGGGGGTATGGGGAAATCAATGATGAAACATGACTTGTAACTCGACAGTTCGATACTTATACTGATCAGTTTTACAGGCTAGGCCAGCCCCAGGATGATGTTGCTGACATCATTCATCTGTACATGTTACCTGTTTACTGCCTAGCGGCACGTCTCGGATTCAGCCCGAGAATCTTGACCGTGGTCCCGGGCATGCACGGGATACTATTGAGTTACATCGACGATTCATTAAATTGATTTCACAGAATTGAGAGTAATTAATCCAGTAGCTTAGTTCAGATTATTCACTGTACATCATATGTGCTTATACCCTTCATTGTTCCTTATTCCTGAAATTGTTATACTCTTATTACTATTTATACCCATGCTTGCATGTCTTGTTACCTTCTGATTGTATTATTGTTGATATTATGACGCACTGACGTTTGGGTTTTGCATGGCCCAGATCCTCTATTTTTGTCGCAAGCTGATCAAGAGTACTTCTGCCGTCAGGCCGAGCAGTGAGGATCCAGTTAGTATCCAGTTTAGTTACGTTTTACTTTCTAGATTGTTATTGTTACTTGGATCTATTGCTTCCGCATATTATTTCTTGACTCGTTTATTCTGGCTTATGGACATGTAATAGATAATTATTTTTTTCTTCTGTTCTTGATATCTTATAGACAGCCGTAATGTGACTGTGGAGGGATGTTTTCTATCCACAGGTAGCAGATTGGCTATGTCACGTGCCTATCTTAGCGCACTCTGGGAAGCGGGGCGTGACAATTACAGAAGGTTTATTGAAAGATTTTCGAAGATTGCAACACCCCTGACCAAGCTCACACGTAAAGATGAAGAATTTGTGTGGTCAGAAGCATGCGAACAAGGTTTCGTAGAACTCAAGTCAAGATTGACATCAGCACCTATTCTCGTAATACCGGACCAATCTGGAGATTTTGAAGTGCATTGCGATGCATCCGGTAAGGGGTTAGGATGTGTTCTACATCAGCACGGTAAAGTTATAGCTTATGCTTCAAGACAGCTGAAGATTCATGAGTTCAATTATCCGACGCATGATTTGGAGTTGGCGGCCGTAATTTTTGCACTCAAGATTTGGCGTCGTTATCTTCTTGGTGAACGAGTGGACATATACACAGATCACAAGAGTCTAAAATATGTGTTTACTTAGAAGGAGTTGAATATGCGGTAGAGAAGATGGTTAGAACTCATGGCAGACTTTGACATCAACCTACAATATCATCCAGGGAAGGTGAATGTAGTACCTTATGCACTTAATCGCCAACCATTAGCATTGAATCTCACCGCACAGTGGAAGTTTCAACAAGACTTGCATCAAATGGAGATTGAAGTGGTTATGCCAGCTAACGCTTCAAGTTTGATAAACTTACAGGTTCAATCTACTATTGTCAATCAGATCAAAGCAGCTGAAGCAAGTGATGCTAAGTTGCAAAAATTCAGAAAACAAGTAGAAAGTGGACTTCGAACAGACTTCATCATACAGGAAGACAGATCTTTGAGATACGGCAGTAGATTGTGTGTACCAAAAGGTTCTGTGCGAGAAGAGTTGATAAAAGAAACTCACAGCTCTCCTTATTCAGTACACCGTGGAGGTACAAAGATGTATAAAAATCTACGTCAAAAGTACTAGTGGCATGGAATGAAGCGTGAAGTATCCAGAAGCGTCGATAAATGCTTGGTGTGTCAACAAGTAAAGGCTGAACATCACAGGACTACTGGTTTACTTCAACCGTTACCTATCCCAGAATGGAAGTGGCAACACATCACTATGGATTTCGTGACTGCACTTCCTCGCAGCACGAAGGGTAACGATGCAGTATGGGTTATTGTGGATCGACTCACAAAGTCGGTTCACTTTATTCCCTTTCGAGTTGACCAATCTACTGAAACACTAGCAAAGAAGTACATGGAGGAAATCGAGAGATTACATGGAGTACCGGTTTGCATTGTCTCCGATCGTGACACCAGATTTCGACTTCAATTTTGGCAAATTCTGCAAGCTAGCTTGGGAACAAGTCTGAACTTCAGCACAGCTTATCATCCACAAATAGATGGTCAGTCTAAGCGAATAATTCAGATCTTAGAAGATATGCTAAGAGCGTGTATGCTAGACTTCGGAGAATCGTTGGAAGATCGCCTGCATCTTGTGGAGTTTTCATACAACAACTGTAACAACCCTAATTTTCCTATACAAAATTTTTTTCAAATATTTTTTTCAAAAATCCACAAAGGGGTATTTTAGAATGAGCACAAGATATAGGTAATTATTTTGTTTTTAATTACAAGCTACAAGAATGTAATAACTCCATTTTTAGTGTACAAGAATTTACTTTAAATTTAATGTATACAAGGAGTATTTATTCTTGCTGCTATCATTTTAAGTAATTAAATACCACAATAATTACAAGAAAGAGCTTGTAGCTCATTGATAATACCTTGCACTGCTGAACCAAGCCACCAGAGTTCGAATCCCATGCCCCACATTATTTTTAGATTATTTTTCTTTAAAAATTCTTGGAAGCCCAACAGTCTACAGGCCATAACTCCCGAAAGTTGAACTGAACCCTAAAACGGAATATACCATGAGCTACATCAGAAGACCCCCCTACATCAGAAGACCCCCCACACTCTGGCTTTTCATATTCCTTAACTCCCTGTATACTCCATTTTAATAGTTTGGTTCCAGAATTTTAAATACACCCTAATTACTATAAACTTTAGTGATTTTCTTTAAATTTTTACAATTTTTTTTAATAAAGAAAACCTTTCACCTACCCTACCCTAGCTACCCTATAAATAGATCCCCTACCCTCTACCCTCTCATCCCAAAACACTAGGTTTACTCTCTTGAAATTTTCACAAGAAAGGTGTGCTTTGAAACCGAGTTCACGGCGAAGCGCTGACGGATTTCTGGCGACGTTCTTTGAAGCAACCGGCGACGAAACAACATCTTGGCCATTTCTCTTGTTCCTCTATACTTTTTTAGTATAGATCGAAGCCTGTAAGTCCCGTTCTTTTCTTCTTCCTACTTCTTAAAATACGACTTTATGAATCCCGACGGAAATCGGAACAAACCGATTTCCGATTCGGTTTTTCTACAAAATTTCACTTGTCACCAATTCCATAACACCTAAACATATTCATGATGACTATTAATCACATAAAAATCAATTTGGACAAAGTTTCTCACATGAAATGATAGCTTTCTTGTAATATCGTATTCTTTTCACAATAATACCATAATGTTTATTTTTCTTCTTCTAATCAATTCCATCATTCCTAAACATGTTCATCTTGATCACTAAACTTGTAAAAATCAATTTGAATGAGTTTTCACACATGAAATGATAACTTTTGCAAATACCGTATTCTTTCACCTAAATACCCTCATGTTTAATTTATCATATTTAACCCCTAAACTTCACTATACCTAAAAATAAGTCACGAGATAATGACCTACCTCCACACACATGCAAATACAACCCTAAAATGATATCATCAAAACTTAGAATACGATAAAACGAAATTTTCATTAAAATACCATAATCTTCATAAAATCATTCTTAAAAGTTTAGATTGTTACACTTTTAAGTAAATACTTCTTACTAGGAAAATACGATAAGTTGTGGACATCGATCGTTTATCTAAACTAACTTTGTGGTGTCTAGGCTAGGCAAGTGAGCTTGGGTAACTTTAAAAGGCCCGCCTCACGATTCGTGAGCGGATCCCTCCCTCCTCATTTGTACTTACCTGGCCACAATTGGCGGTGAAGAGCCGATTTGAGGCTTCTAACGACTTGTCGTTTAGACCATTTAGAAATATGCTAGTTGGCTTAGGAAACCCTAGAATCTAAAATACGGAAAACTACACTTTGCGAGTAAATACCTTTTACTTTATAAAACCGTTTCCTAAAAGATTAGTGTTTACAATCTTTGCAAAGCGCCGCTACAACCCATCTTTGGGGAACCCGTTCGGGATCGTGCGGTTTATCGCGCACCCTCGGGCTAGTAGTGCGAGATTCAGACCTCCGCAAGGATATATTCCTTCTACATGATTTCCAGTTTATACAATTACCAGTTTAACAATCTGGCTGAACCGAACCATGGATATATTCCTTCTACATGATTTCCAGTATTTCATTTACATGACACTACGGTTATAACCGTTTCCTGATATCATGGTTTCGGTTAGTCAGCCAATCAATCATACAACCAATACAGTTTACAAGGTAACAATACAATCATAACACTACGGGGTTTAAGGGGTAGACTGGTACGGAATATGTTAAAGGTGGCACGAGGTGGTCACTTAAGACGTAATTACATACATGCCGTTGTTCCGTGGTATTATCGACGGAGCCTTGTACTACAGGTTACCAAGGTCCCCGGTGTAAGTGGGACTCCCCTCGTATACACTGGCATCTTCTGTACCAGGCTACAAACAACAGCGTTAATACAACATTACAACATCATAATACAACATTAAAAGCTACTCTCTCTCTCTCTTACTCTCTGTCTATTACTCCCTTATCTTTGGGACTTACCGAGCGACCTGTTCGCTGACGACATTCTGTTTCTCTCTTCTTGGAATGTCGTGAGGTGGTTTGGACCCGACGGAGATCGAGCCATCTCAAGAAGACTTGGAGCAATTTGCCGAAGACCCTGCACTTTAGTTCATTGTACACTTCTTCTTTCTGTACTTTTCATTTCCTGTTATGCCACTGTTTAGGCATCTTTTTATTTCAGTTGTATTTCGTTTCATGTATTGTACAAAGAATGTTAATGAATAAAAGTTGCTGTTCTTTTATATCTTGTCTCTTGTGTATTTATTTTATATTGCTTAGATACGCTTAGCGTATGTACTTCTGAGTATATACGTAGCGGGCCTCGTCGCGTCCCCTTCGCCGTATACCGGGAAGCAGGGCGTGACAACAACAGCTATCAAGAAAGCATAGGATGACACCATTTGCAGCTTTATATGGAAGAAAGTGTCGATCGCCATTAGGTTGGGACGACATCGGAGATAGAAAACTACTTGGACCTGAGATGATAGTAGCAACTGTAGATGAGGTCCGCAATATCAGAGAAAGAATACGCATAGCCCAAGATCGACAGAAGCACTGGGCTGATGCAAAGCGCTGTCACTTGGAGTTTCAACCGGGAGAACGTGTATTTTTGAAGATATATCCGAACCATGGAGTGATTCGTTTTGGAAGACGGGGTAAGCTTAGTCCGAGGTATATTAGACTGTTCGACATACTCGAACGAGTCGGAGAAGTGGCTTATCGCATGGCACTTCCCCCTTTATTGGAAGGAGTGCACAATGTGTTCCACATATCCCAACTCAGAAGGTATGTGAGTGACCCCAGCCATATTCTTGATCACTCCGAGCTCACGGTACAACCAGATTTATCCTGTGAGCAACAACCTGTTGAAATCCGGGATAGAAAGGTGAAGTCACTTCGGAACAAGGAAGTCAACTTGGTTCGAGTGATATGGAGAAAAGATTCACCAGGAGAATCAACATGGGAACGTAAGGACGACATTCTTGCAAGATACCCTCATTTGTTTGTAAACCAGTCCTTAAAATAATTGTAAATTTCGAGGACGAAATTTTTGTAAGGAGGGTAGAATGTAACAACTCCAATTTCAATGTACAGAAAATTATTTAAAAGTTAATGTACAAATGGAGTATTTGCAATCCTGTGTACATTATAAGTATTTGATTTACTTTTGAACAGCAAGAAAGCACTGGTAGCTCATTGGTAAAGCCTTACACTGCTGTGACATAGCCCCTCTAATCCAATCCCCCCAGCCAAATATATTTTTATTGTATTTTTCTTTTAATCTTTTAGAAGCCCAAGAGTTTGCACGTGCACTACACGTAAAATGAAGAGTCACACTGAAAACAAACACATGCACTGGGGTATACCAAGCGATAGGGACACATGGCGGAGATCCAATCCCTAGCTGACGGGATTGGACCGGCGAGATTCCCCCTTGGCCCGGTGTCGTCGGCCCCCCTCCATAGGTAATGCCTCACCTTGCTACAACCTAGTCCCTTAGCCTCCCCCCTTAACCCATGTACTGTTTGTTTTTATTAAAAAGAAACAGCGAATTAAAAAGTGGCATTAAACCAAAATTTTAATGCATTTTTAATTCATTCTTCATTACCCCAAAACCCTAATTTTCCCTATAAATACCACCCTCCATTTTACACCTCCTCACTTAGAAATTCCCTGCCAAAACTCTATAAAATTTGCAAGTCCCAAGTTGTGCAAGTGGAGTTAGAAAAGGGCAAGATTCCGACGACATTTCGAGGAGATTCCGGCGACGAAACGACGCCCCGACGCTTTCCTAATCTCCCCCTTCCTCTCCTCCTTCTTAACAACCTGTAAGTCCCCTCTCTCCTCCTCTTCTACTATTCTAAAACATCTTCTTTTTAAAACTCGTCGGAAGCGGAGTTATTCCGACTTCCGACTCTCTTTTCTTTAAAAACTCCATTTTTCTTAAACTATAAAAAATCATACTCTCATATAATGTTTAACAAACATAAATAAACATATTAGAATAAGTTTCATCTCAAAATCATTCATGTTGCAATTTTTATATCACTTTTACAGTAAAATACCATCATATTTACAAACGATATTGTTATCCAGTTTTAACCATATTACCTTTAGATAACTCACGAGGTAATGACCTATCTCTTCACAACACACATTTTTGACATAACACGATGAGTTTTGGGATTCTAGATTATGGGATAATACGCTTTTACGAATAAATACCCTAAATTTACAAAACCATTTTCTTTAAAAAGAGTGTTAATCAATTCCTTGTAATTACGCCTCTACAACCAATTTTGGGGAACCCCGATCGGGATGGTGCGGGTTATCACACGTTCTCGGGCCTAGTAGAGCGAGATGCAGACCTCCGGAAGAAGCATTCGATCTCGATGGAATTTTTGATGCAATTTTTAAGAAAATGAGATTTCTACAAAATAAATAAATTTATTTTATTAAATATATATATGAATATTATCAAAAGACCTATTTTAAATATATTATATAAATATTCCATGTTTTCAAAATCAAAGGAATCACAATTACACGAAACTACCATTTCAATTCAATACAAATTCCAATATTTCAATAAAATACCATATACAATGAAAACTAGGTTCTACTCACTAGAAATTTCACTTTTATAAAAGATACATCTATGAAAACCCTAAAAAGATAATTAAATACTTGAGATGTATTTTGAAATTATATCAAAACTATTTTTACATAAAACCCCCTCAAGTTATACTAAATTACAATAAGGACCCTAATAAATATAGATTTAAGCGGGACCAATTCTCTTGAGCCTCGGGGAGCCGGAGAAAATGGGTGCTTGCCTATCTAAGGTAGACAATCTAAAAACGGTGTTATCAATACGGTAATTGTCTTGGAAAAAGACACAAATCCTGTCGTCCATGTGCAGCAGTTACCGATAACTCCAAAACAATCAGGACTTCAATTCTGTTTAAAAGTCTGACTCAGTTCGAGTCATGGTCAAATATGATTATAATCTGACTTGAATTCAATTCAAGTATAACTACAATACAATATGAATCCATGAATACCAGAATTCTATCTATATCAATCTATTTTGACTGAACCGGACCATGGATATACTCTGTTTACATGACTATCCATTTATATTCATTCCGTTTACTAATATCATGGTTTCGGCAAGTCATCCATCTATTATACAAACAATACAATTAATACGAAAGACATTACGGGGTTTTAAAGGGGTAGAATGGTACGGAATGTGTTAGAAGTGGCACGAGACGGTCACTTTAATACACCTAACCTGAATATCCATTGTCATTGTACCGTGGCTGAACGGTTCCTTGTGCTCCGTATACCTTAGTCTCCGGATAGTGGGACTCCTCTCGTATACACCGGTATATTCTGTACCAAGCTACAGACAACTGTGTTAACATTATAATCAAACATTACTAGTTATATTCTCGTTCTGTCTATTCTATCTCTACCCATCTTTGGGACTTACCGAGCGATTGTTCACTGACGACATTCTTTTTCTACTTTCTTTGAAATGTTGTCGGGTGGATCAGAATCACTGGAGATCGAGCCCAGTACTGAAGACTTGGAGCAGTTAGCCTTTGACCCCGAACTTTAGATACTTGTACATACTTTTCATTTCAGTTCATGCCATTGTTTAGGCATTGCTTTCTATTCATGTATTTACATTTCCAGTTGTACTTGTAAAGAATTGTTAATAAATAAAAGTTGTTGTTCAATTATATCTATTGTCATTTTTCTTGTGTACATTTACTGTAAATCCCCGTTTCCATCAATGAAAATCTTTTTCTATATTTCCCTTTTCCTTTTCCTCGTAATTTTGTAGGAAATTGGTTGCTAGATTGTCGTATTTAAATCTTTCTAAACCTTTAAAATCTAAAACCCAAAACCTTTAAACCCCAGCCCAAACACTTAAATTAAAACCAAAACTAAATATATAAAAAAAATTCCCATTTAAACCATCCCAAACAACACAAGCCCACAGGAGAAAATAATTAAACCAAAGAATTAAAAACCTCAAGCCGGCCCACTCCCTTTCCTTTCCTCCTACAAAATAAATTAAACTTTAATTTCCCAAAAGCCCAAATGAATGAAAGCCCAGCCTTTCCCCTAACGCCCGCGCCCACAACCCGACCCGCTCCATTTCCTCTTCCCTACAAATTTTCCCGCCTCTTTCTTTTTCCCCTGCGCGAACCCACGTCCCCGAGCAACCCACGTCGCGCGCCCACGTCGCCTCGCCGCCCCATGTCTCCGCGCTCGTCGCCCACGACCGCGCACCCCACGAGCTCTCAAACCCCTCCTTGTCTCTCCAACTCTCTCCCTGCTCACGTTCAATCCTTCTCCAACTCACTCCTCTCCTCTCTCCAAAGCTGCAAGTTTCGAGCCCTCACCGACGACGACGACGACCACCTCTATCACCTCTCCATTTCTCCGTCGCTTCTCCTCAGAACTCGAACCCCCACTACACTACCCCACTCTCTTCAACCACCGAGCTCGGCCACCACCTGCACCCTCACGCCGGCAAGCTCCCCACTTCCCTGAACCACCCCGTCGGTCTCTACATCCTCAGCATCATCACCAGTACCATCAAACCCGAGCCCCCACTAACTCACTCCCTCTCTCCAAACCCACTGCCATCATCCAAACCCTCGCTGTGCCCATCGCCGGAGCGACCACCGCCGACCACCGTCGACCCCAGCGCACTCACAGGAACTTCCCAGCACCACACTTCGCCTCCAGCGATCGCGAACCATCCCCGGACAACTCCGACGATGAACCCGAACGCGAGCCGAGGCTGCGAACCCTAGCCGCGATGTTCGTAGCCCGTTCGTGCCATTGCCGCTGTCGTGCGTCGCCAAAGCGTCTCCAGGCAAGTACCCTACTTGCTACATGCTAGTTATTACTGTTACATTGCTAAAACCTATTAATTCCATGTTTAAAACTCGTGAAAACTTATACGACACAAGTGTTTGATGCAAAACCCGAACGAAAATATTCCATTAAACTGACGTAACTCGATTGCATATGCTGGCCCGTGTGGCAATGAACATTGTGGTGAAATTTGACTGAAAAATATGATTGTTACTGGCTTAAACGATCGCCCCCAATTACACCCGTTAAAACTGAATATTCCCCGCGTCTGAAACTTGTTAAAATCATAATTAATTGTGTACACATTGAAACGATACGTTCGAGGGCTCAAATCGAAGCCGACTCGACGACCTGGAACCATATATAAGTTTCTAATTGTTTCTATACTGAAAATCTGACGAGAACTGGTTTGGAGAGCGGCTCTGGACTGCAGTCCAGAGCAGCTCTGGTTGTTGTTTTCTGTCTCGTAATGCTTACCCCTTTGCTGCCTGAACTTGTATGTTGCGGAACCCTATACTGTAGTAAAGATAAAACTATTAGCTAAATAACGCAAGTAATTTCACCCCTTTTTATCGTCGTTTACTATTTAAACTTCAATTTAAAAGAACAGGACGTATAGCAGTCCCAAACAGAAACAGAACTGATACCTAGTGTTGAACAGTGTGTAACTTCTGACGTAGAGATGCGATTGAGAATCCGTCTGGTTTGTTGGAAACCCTATCGAAAACCCTAAATTTCATCCAACTGTAGCGTCGCTAAATTCTGATCCCAACTGGGTGAAAATTATGCCGCGAAACGGACGTTCAGTTCAGAAACTGAATTTCCTGCAGCGAGCACTTAAATTGAAATGGCTGTAACTTGAATACCAGAAATCCGATTGCACTGGAAAAAAAAATTCTGAATTGCCGACGGAGTGTACTTATTACCGTATTTATATCGTTTCACTGAATTCTGAACATATGAATTACTGCAATTTTTGTAAGCTCATGAAGTGCATAATAGTTCATATTACACATGACTTGTTAACTGTATAAATATACATACCTTATCCAATTGCCATATACATAATGATAGTGCGCGTTATTATTCAGTGTACATTGCATTATCGTGCGTGAATGATATTGGTTTAGGAGTGTCAAGTACGCCAATGGAAAAGTGAATGATTCGTGACAGTGATCGATACCGTGAACAGTGATAAAACCGTGTTATTGGTGCATACTTGTACACGACTAAATCATAATCGTCAATAGTGTAAACCTGGGGAAAAGGGGGAAATCGAAGTGGAAAGAGCATCGAATTTAGAGAGGACCGTGTTTTAGAGGATGATCATTCGAACAGCGACTCTTATATATATTAGGTAGGATCTAGCGATCCGGCTGACAGGGTTATGTCCCAGGCGTGTGGGCCGTTGACTCGGGTATGTACGAGACTCCCGTTAAACATGATTCTCCTTTCCACTATTCGATTTCAAACATGACTTAGAGACTGATAGGGACACAGATCATACTTTGCATCATTTAGTGACATATTGATTACTTGCATTTTATCCTCATCATTATTACTTTTATTTTATTGCCTTTGATTGTTATTATAATATTGCTATTGTATCGCTCTGACGACCTGAGTATGCATGCTCAGTGATAGAGGTGGATTCGCCTGACCTCGAGAAGACCGTGAAGATCTAGACTAGTGAACCAGCTACATTTCTACATTGATATTCCTGGTTAGTTGCATTTTTGCTTACTTCCATTGAGCTCAGATTCCTTTATACCTGGTGGTTTTAGTGACTACATTCTCTTTACCCATATTGCATTTTACTGATTACCATGTAATGCTGGAAGCCGAAGTGTGACTACGGCGGGATTATTCCTTGACCGTAGGAGCATGGCTGGCCTAGTCATCCCTCGTTTTCCGTATTTTGGGAAGCGAGGCGTGACATGGTTTTGTTGATATCAGAGCGCCGGGTTTAGAATAAAATTGTAGTTCAATTTAGGGATCCCTTGAATCATACTTGGTTTCCTTACTTTCACTTCCATATACTACCTGTGCATCACCACTCAAGCTCATGTTTTGAATCTTATCTACTTTATCTTTCCTCGGGTCCGCATCATTAATATTTTCCTCGGGTCTGCATCATTAATCGTTATTTCCCTTCATGTTCCACTATCTGATCATGACCCTTACTTTTCTGGCCATGGCCAACCATGGGGCAGCACCGCTTCTTGAGGAGGACACTCGGTCCTGCGTCTCTTTCGACTGTATGTTAGCGAGTTCAGATGACGAGGGAATCGATGTCGTAGCTCCAGAGATCAATATAATTAATGACTCTATCGATGAAGAGGACCCAATAGGAGAGGATCCACATGGAAATGCGGTAGAGGAGGAACCCGATGAGGATCCTGAAGAGGAAGATCCTGAGGAAGACCCTATGGAAGAGGATCCAGAAGAGGACTCAGAACAGGCAGCTATGACGCGATCCTCGGGATGGATTGGATGAGTACCTTCCATGCAGTTATTGATTGCCGAGCGAGGAATGTGATCTTCCGCGTTCTCAATCATCCAGAATTTATTTTCGAAGGCGAGAGCGAACCTTTGAAACCAGTCAAGTATAGAGCCAAGCCAAAAGAGTTGACAACTATGGAGATGGATGAGAGCCCGGCCCCAGAGATTGTTCGGGATATTCTGGACGTGCTCCCTGAAGATTTACCAGGACTACCACCTCCATGCGTCTTGGAATTCTCGATCGATTTGAATCCAGGTACAGCACCAGTTTCCAAGGCCCCGTACAGAATGGCACCAGTTGAGTTGGCAGAATTGAAGAAGCAAATTGAAGAACTCCTGGAGAAGGGATTTATTCGGCTGAGCGTTTCACCATGGGGTGCACCAGTTCTGTTAGTGAAGAAGAAGGATGGATCGCTGCGGATGTGTATAGACTATCGAGAGCTGAACAAAGTCACAATAAAGAACAAGTACCCAATTCCGCGCATCGACGGCTTATTCGATCAGTTAAGTGGGGCCAAGGTATTTTCGAAGTTGGATCTCCGTTCTGGCTATCATCGGATCAGAGTAGCAGCCGAGGATATTTGCAAGACGGCTTTCAGGACCCGATACGGACATTATGAGTTCCTTGTGATGCCGTTCGGTGTTACCAATGCTCCAGCAATATTCATGGACTTGATGAACAGGATGTTTTCAAAGTACTTGGACACGTTTGTCGTGGTATTTATCGACGATATACTTGTCTACTCGAAGACCCGGGAGGAGCATGTTGAGCATTTGCGCACGGTTCTACAAATTCTTCGGGAAGAGAAGCTGTATGCGAAATTGAGCAAGTGTGAATTCTGGCTCGACAAGGTTCAGTTCTTGGGACACATTGTTTCGGGCGAAGGCATCTCTGTGGACCCGGCAAAGATAGAATCTGTCAGAGATTGGCCAACACCGAAGTCAGTGGCCGAGATCAGAAGCTTTCTGGGATTGGCAGGATAATATCGAAGGTTCGTCCAAGATTTTTCAAGGATCGCTGAACCGTTAACGAGGTTGACACGGAAGGATGTACCGTTTGCGTGGACAGAGGAATGCACTCGGGCATTTGACACACTGAAGCAGAAGTTAACTACGGCTCCCATTCTTACAGTACCAGATGATTCCGGTGGTTTGGTGATACACAGTGATGCCTCAGGGAAGGGATTAGGCTGTGTTCTGATGCAGCACGGCCGAGTGGTTGCTTACGCCTCTCGACAGCTGAGAAATCACGAAAGGAACTATCCTACGCATGACTTAGAGTTAGCTGCAGTGGTTTTTGCGTTGAAGATTTGGAGGCACTATCTATTGGGCGAGAAGGTGGAAGTGTACACAGATCATAAAAGTCTGAAGTACGTCTTCACTCAGAAAGAGCTAAATATGAGGCAGCGCCGATGGTTAGAACTGATGGCGGATTACGACTTGGACCTTCAGTATCACCCTGGGAAAGTAAATGTTGTACCAGACGCTCTCAGTCGCAAGCCAGCGGTCATGATGTTGACAAATCAGAGGAGCATTATTGAGGATTTTCAGAGACTCAAGCTTGAAGTCGTTACACCGAGCGCAATAAGGCAGTTTTGGCAATTACAGGTGCAGTCTTCCTTTGTGGATCGCATCAAGACTGCACAAGCGGATGATCCTCGATTGCAAAAGTTCAGAGCGCAAGTAGAAGTCGGGCTGAGAACGGACTAATCATACATGAAGACGGTTCTTTGAGATTCGGGAGCAGGCTCTGCATACCCAAGGGGAATGTTCGAGAAGAAGTACTGACTGAGGCGGATAGTTCAGCTTATTCTGTGCATCCGGGAGGTGCAAAGATGTATCGAGATCTAAAGCAGCATTTTTGGTGGAACGGGATGAAGCGAGAAATTGCACGGTTCGTATCCAGATACTTGGTCTGCCAACAGGTGAAAGCGGAACATCGGAGGACAGCAGGATTGTTACAACCGCTTCCGATACCAGAATGGAAGTGGGAGCACATTACTATGGATTTCGTGACGGCCTTACCACGGAGCCCTAGGGGCAATAACGCCATTTGGGTTATCATCGATCGCCTCACGAAAGCTGCACACTTCTTACCATCCCGAGTGGGACAGTTAACAGAGTCACTGGCAGAGAGATACATGCATGAGATAGTACGACTTCACGAAGTTCCGGTTAGCATTGTATCAGATCGAGACACCATATTTGTTTCGCACTTCTAGAGGAGCTTACATGAGAGTTTGGGTACCCGCCTCAAGTTCAGCACAGCTTATCACCCGCAGACGGACGGATAATCCGAGCGTACGATTCAGATGCTCGAGGATATGTTGAGATCCTGCATGTTGGATTTTCAGGATTCCTGGGAAGATCATCTGCATCTAGTCGAGTTTTCCTATAACAACAGTTACCGGGCTACCATCCAGATGGCTCCTTTCGAAGCACTTTACGGACGGAAGTTTCGATCCCCAGTTTGTTGGGATGATGTGAGAGAGCGAAGATTATTGGGTCCCGAGCTCATTGTTCAGACAGTCGACAAGGTCCAAATGATCAGGTAGCGCATTAAGACGGCTCAGGATCGACAGAAGAGTTGGGCAGATACCAGCAGAAGGGCACTAGAGTTTGAAGTCGGAGATCACATTTTCCTGAAGATTTCCCCTACTCGTGGAGTTATCAGGTTCGGAGGTCGCGGGAAACTCAGTCCCCGTTTCATCGGACCTTTTGAGATGCTAGAGCGAGTAGGAGAGGTGGCTTATCGACTTGCCTTGCCTCCATCGTTAGCTGGTGTGCACAATACCTTCCACGTGTCTCAGTTGCGTCGTTATGTTCGGGATGAGAGCCATGTTCTGGACTATTCGGAGTTAGCTTTGGGTACCGACCTATCCTACAAGGAGCAGCCCACCACCATCCTCGACCGCAAAGAGAAAGTGCTGAAGAATAAGGTCATTCCGTTAGTCCGAGTGTCTTGGGGCGGTCGTTCCCCAGGAGAATCTACCTGGGAGCGGGAGGAAGATATCCGTACACGTTTTCCACATCTCTTTGTTTAGTACTTTGGTTTCTCTGTATCCTTGTTAAATTTCGAGGACGAAATTTTTGTAAGGGGGGTATAATGTAAATCTCCGTTTCCATCAATGAAAATCTTTTTCTATATTTCCCTTTTCCTTTTCCTCGTAATTTTGTAGGAAATTGGTTGCTAGATTGTCGTATTTAAATCTTTCTAAACCTTTAAAATCTAAAACCCAAAACCTTTAAACCACAGCCCAAAAACTTAAAATAAAACCAAAACTAAATATATAATTTTTTTCCCATTTAAACCAGCCCAAACAACACAAGCCCACAGGAGAAAATAATTAAACCAAAGAATTAAAAACCTCAAGCCGGCCCACTCCCTTTCCTTTCCCCCTACAAAATAAATTAAACTTTAATTTCCCCAAAGCCCAAACGAATGAAAGCCCAGCCTTTCCCCTAACGCCCACGCCCACAACCCGACCCGCTCCATTTCCTCTTCCCCACAAATTTTCCCGCCTCTTTATTTTTCCCCTGTGCGAACCCACGTCCCCGAGCAACCCACGTCGCGCGCCTACGTTGCCTCGCCGCCCCACGTCTCCGCGCTCGTCGCCCACGACCGCGCGCCCCATGAGCTCTCAAACCCCTCCTTGTCTCTCCAACTCTCTCCCTGCTCATGTTCAATCCCTCTCCAACTCTCTCCCTGCTCACGTTCAATCCCTCTCCAACTCACTCCTCTCCTCTCTCCAAAGCTGCAAGTTCCGAGCCCTCACCGATGACGACGACGACCACCTCTGTCACCTTTCCATTTCTCCGTCTCTTCTCCTCAGAACTCGAACCCCCACTACACTACCCCACTCTCTTCAACCACCGATCCCAACCATACCCGACGAGCTCGGCCACCACCTGCACCCTCACGCCGGCGAGCTCCCCACTGCTCTGAACCACCCCGTCGGCCTCTACATCCTCAGCATCATCACCAGTACCATCAAACCCGAGCCCCCACTAACTTACTCCCTCTCTCCAAACCCACTGCCATCATCCAAACCCTCGTTGTGCCCATTGCCGGAGCGACCACCGTCGACCCCCGCGCACTTACAGGAACTTCCCAGCACCACACTCCGCCTCCAGCGATCGCGAACCATCCCCGGACAACTCCGACGACGAACCCGAACGCGAGCCGAGGCCGCGAACCCTAGCCGCGTCGTTCGTAGCGCGTTCGTGCCATTGCCGCTGCCGTGCGTCGCCAAAGCATCTCCAGGCAAGTACCCTACTTGCCACATGCTAGTTATTACTGTTACATTGCTAAAACCTATTAATTCCGTGTTTAAAACTCGTGAAAACTTATACGAAACAAGTGCTTGATGCAAAACCCGAATGAAAATATTCCATTAAACTGACGTAACTCGATTGCATATGCTGGCCCGTGTGGCAATGAACATTGTGATTTAACTGAAAAATATGATTGTTACTGGCTTAAACGATCACCCCCAATTACACCCGTTAAAACTGAATATTTCCCGCGTCTGAAACTTGTTAAAATCATAATTAATTGTGTACATATTGAAATGATGCGTTCGAGGGCTCAAATCGAAGCCGACTCGACTACCTGGAACCATATATAAGTTTATAATTGTTTCTGTACTGAATACGGAATACGAGGGGTAGACAAGGCCAGCCATGCTCCTACGGTCAAGGAAAAGTCCTGCCGTAGTCACACTTCGGCTTCTAGCTTTTCATGGTAAACAGTAAATGATGCGCAGGTAATGGGAAAATGCAGTAACTGGAAGGAACAATGTAAAAGACTGACCTGAAGTGGAACAAATGAAAGTAACTCGGGAAGGCGAGTCAAGAAGTCTGTGAAGCACGTCTAGTTCTGATCCAGGCTAAATCTTCTCCTCACACTGAGCATGCATACTCAGGTCGTCAGAGCGACACAAAAGCAATATAACATATATAATCAAGTAACAGTTCTAACAGTGGTAATAGATGTGAATAACGGTAAAACAGCATGAATGTGAATGAGCAGTAATCAATGCAGCGGAGCAGTAAAACAGTATAACGATATGTCATGTAAGGCAACAAAGAATATAACGGATGTAAATGACGGTAACCCTATCAGTCTCTAAGTCTCACTGCACAGGTCAATAAGCCTATCGTCAGTCCAAGTGTGAGAGTCAACCACTCGTGAGTGTCCTCCACCCAAGGGTAGAACCCAAGGGCAAGGGACCACGGGCCCAACATGTAACAAGAATATCACAGTGTATATATCACGTACCCTGTAAATCTCCATATAACTCCCTAAATATACAAGCCGGCATGGGACTCCCGAGATTCTGTTGAACTCACACTTAAACTACCCCACACCCCGTGGTCTACATCAAACGCTAACCATCATCCTAAATACTAATCGATCCGTGACAAGTCTGCGCAAGAACTGGAGGCAGGACCTCCATCAAGCACGTCCCGACTAATACCTAAGATAAATGGCAGTGTCGGATGCCTTATCTGTGACATCCGTGCAAGCGCTTCCATAAGTGTCCCATACCACTTATAGTCACACGTACACGCATCCCACAGACGTCGACAATGCAATAGAACAATAGGGACACTGATTGTGTACAAGTACGTATCACTTTCACTTAATCACGAATACACGAACACTGACGTACTTGCCACAATCATCACTAAAATCTAACACTGGGTAAATGCACGATGTCACTAGGTTATCACTACAATGATATGGGTATGATATGATGCATGAACAGTATAAGAAGCACAGCTAAGGTATCATAAAACAACAGTCTATCACTTGCACGATTTATCATGAAACATATGTATATAATTTAGCGAAAAGATAAACAGGTAGTAAATAATATGTTCAGTTAGCTATCCATCTAATTTGGTTTCGAGCCAATCGGGTTTCAGGATCATAAGTTATAATTATTTCATTTTAAGCGCACGCGGCTGGAAATCCGGTTTCAGAATCAGAAATCCATTTCGCAACGCATTTTAACCCCATTTGTGATCGTAATTTAGCGACGCTACAGTTGAATGAATTCTAGGGTTTTCAGTAAGGTTTTCAACGCAACAGACGGATCTTCAATCGCGTCTGTACGTTAGCAGTTGTAACCTGTTTAATATCAACATGTCAATTCTGATTCTGCTGGGACTGTTATGTGTCCCGATCTTCTAAATTACAGATTAAATATCAAACGGTAACGAAACAGGATGAAATCAATTGTGTTGTCTATATAACAGATTTATCTACAGTAAACAGTGGAGTTCTGCAACCTACAAGTTAAGGAAATCCTATGATGTCCAATACGGAACAGCAAGCAATGATTGGAGTAGCTCTGGACTGCAGTCCAGAGTCGCACTCCGATACAATTATCATCACAATTAAAGTACAGGAATGTCTGGAAACTAACATAGGGTTAAAGATCGTCGAGTTAGCTTCGATTTGAGCCCTCGAACGCACCATTCTAGTAAGTATATGATTTATGGTGAAATTAACGATTTTCAGGTACAGTAGAAATTCAGCTTTACGGTTAAACTTGGGGGCAGTTGTTTTAGTCAATATCGATTACATCATTCAACAAAATTCACACACTATGTTCACAACCCTACGGGCCAACCTACACCATTGAGTTCCGTCAACTTTGATATTATTTTCCTAAGGGAACAAGCATCAAACAGTTGTGTTGCAATATTTAACATAAAGCAAACATGAGATATATATATGATATTGACTTGTAACATATAGAGAATAGCATGAAAGCAAGTAAAAACTTGCCTGGAGATGTCTAGGGTCACACGGTAGCAACGGCGTCACGAACGCGCGACGAACGTCAATTGGGATGGATGCAAGTGCTCGGCCGCGGTAACGTCTCGGAGTGCTCGATCTATTCTGGCCAGCGGAGAGTGACGTTGGCTGTCCGGAGCAGGGGAGAGATCGCTGATGCTGTCGGGGTCGATGGGGAGATTGCAGAGGAAGAGAGGGAGAAAGCACAGAGCGAACGAGAGAGAGAAGAGAGAAGCAGTGAGATTGAGAGAAGTTTGAGGTGAGGGAAGGAAGCAGAGAGAAAGAGAGAGTGAGAGAGACAGAGAATGAGAGAGATAGAAAGATGCAGTGAGTGAGGGAGGGAAGTAGAGATTGAGAGAGAGAGAGAGAGAACGAGACAGAGTAAGAAAGGGATTTGAGATGGGAGTGAGGGTGAGGACTCGGGTGCGTGAGGGGAGTGAGGGTGAAGGCGTCGACGCTGATGTGGATGACGACGATGGGCCGACGAGGAGCAGTAGGCCGCCGTCGAGGGTGCAGCTCGGGAAATGGTGCAGGCGAGCTTGGATGCTGTGAAGGAGGGAGCTCGTGGGTGCAGGGTTGTTGGTGACGTGGAGGAGGTCGAGGGGTTGTCGCAGTGACCGGAGGCGGTGGTGACGACAAGGGAACGCGGGAGTCGGCGGGTATTGGAGGGAGGTGATGGGTGCTCGGGGTCATGGAGGAAGAGTGTAGCGAGAAGAGAGGAAAATGAGAACGAGAGAGGGAGCGAGTGATTGAGGGTGATGGGGGAAAAACGTGCGCGTCGTGGGTAACGCTCGCGCGAGCGGGGGCGACGGCGGAGGCGAGAGACGCGGTCGCGAGCGGGAGTGAAGGAAAGGAGCCGTTGGGATTTTGAAGGAGATGCACAGGAGTCGGGTCGGGTTGGGTTTATGCGAGCGGGTCGGGTTGCTGAATGAGGATGGAGCGGGCTGCAGGGAAAGCGTGGGCCGGCCCAGACAAAAAAAGAATTGAATTAAATCAAAAGGGATGGCTGCAGGCGGGCCGGGCCTTTGTGTGCTCGGGAAAAATCTTAAGAAAAGGATTAGGTATATTAGAGAGGGCTGGGCTTACTGCCAAAATCAAAAAGAAAAGAATTCCAACAGGGGAATGGGCTCAAGAGAAATGAGCAGTTTATTGGAAGGAATTAATTGATAGGCGGGCCGTGCTAAGTTGGGCTAAATAAAATAAAAGGAAATTGAATGAAGAAAAAGGGACTGGGCTGGTAAGAATAATAGAATGGGAAAATATATGGGCTCAGGGATTAGGTTTGAGCTAAATTAGAATTTAAAGGAAATAGAAGAAGAAGGCCGGCTTTGATATAGGGTTAATAGGAAAATTAAGTGGGCTGGAAAAATTTACATTGAGGGATAAGGAATAGAAAAGGGCCGGAAAATTAATTAGAAAAGATAGAAACGGCTGGGCTTGATCCTTTATAATATTTAGTAGGAAAAATGGTAGTGGCTTGGGAAAAATGATTATACTTTGGGTTTGGGTTTAAATAAAGAAATTAAGTTAAAGGGGATGGGCTGGGTTAAATTTTAATAAAAATGGGTTGAGTGAATATATATTATAAAAGGGAAAGTGGCATTGGGTTTGATAGATTTTCTTTAAAATAATTGAATATTTAAAAATAACAAAATTTATAATTTAAAGAGAAATACGGATTCAAGTGTATATAAAAGAACCGGGTATTACATATACATATCTTACCCAATTGCCATATACATAATGATAGTGCACGTTATTATTCAGTGTACATTGCATTATCGTGCGTGAATGATATTGGTTTAGGAGTGTCAAGTACGCCAATGGAAAAGTGAATGATTCGTGACAGTGATCGATACCGTGAACAGTGATAAAACCGTGTTATTGGTGCATACTTGTACACGACTAAATCATAATCGTCAATAGTGTAAACCTGGGGAAAAAGGGGAAATCGAAGTGGAAAGAGCATCGTATTTAGCGAGGACCGTATTTTAGAGGATGATCATTCGAACAGCGACTCTTATATATATTAGGTAGGATCTAGCGATCCGACTGACAGGGTTATGTCCCGGACGTGTGGGCCATTGTCTCGGGTATGTACGAGACTCCCATTAAACATGATCCTCCTTTCCACTATTCGATTTCAAACATGACTTAGAGACTGATAGGGACACAGATCATACTTTGCATCATTTAGTGACATATTGATTACCTGCATTTTATCCTCATCATTATTACTTTTATTTTCTTGCCTTTGGTTGTTATTATAATATTGCTATTGTGTCGCTTTGACGACCTGAGTATGCATGCTCAGTGATAGAGGTGGATTCTCCTGACCTCGAGAAGACCGTGAAGATCCAGACTAGTGAACCAGCTACATTTCTACATTGATATTCCTGGTTAGTTGCCTTTTTGCTTACTTCCATTGAGCTCGGATTCCTTTATACCTGATAGTTTTAGTGACTGCATTCCTTTTACCCGTATTGCATTTTACGGATTACCATGTAATGCTAGAAGCCGAAGTGTGACTACGGCGGGATTATTCCTTGACCGTAGGAGCATGGCTGGCCTAGTCATCCCCCGTTTTCCGTATTTTGGGAAGCGGAGCGTGACATTTACTTTATATTGCTTAGATATGCGTAGCGTATTTACTTCTAAGTAAATACGTAGCGGGCCTCGCCGCATCCCCTCCCCGTACACCGGGAAGCAGGGCGTGACATAAATGGAAAAGACTAAAATGAGGTGTCCACCTTCCAGAATTTTTTCCGTATAAATACCGATTACACTTTACTGTATATACATACCTGTATTCGTATCGAAATACGAATACCCAAAGAGATAGAATAACACAAAGAACATAATACTAGAATATACATATCGAAATACATATATGTAAATTATTAAATCAATATCTGATTTAATAATCCGGCCCAATCCCGAGCCGGCTAGTATTATCAACTGTCCGATCGAAAGTCCGGGTTACTAGCACAATCAATCGATTGGAACCCTGCACGTATCCATTACGACCACTACATCATTTCGCTTGAACCAGGGAAATGCTCTGTATGGGACTCTAAAGACTCGACAGTACGCCGACAGTGAGTTACTGGATAAATCCATAACCACAAACACGTCAGCGGCACTAGCAATACGTAACGGCTACCCGGGTACCTGTCGAAAAGGAAGGCCGACGAGCAAACTCATCCGGATCCCTACTGAGCCTATCTGTGACAATCTTCGTACAGTCTGGTCTCTTCGTCTGTGAGTATCGCATACCGGGTCTAGGTGGTGGTAAACGTCAGACCCTAATAACCCGATATTTCGTGCTGGTGTGGCTCAGGACCAATCCGGAAAACTGCTGATCAATCTATCAGTAAATCCTAACTGTCTTGGCCAAGATCTTATGGTGCTGGCCAATCGAACACAGTGCGATATAGACTCCCTATACCAGGAGAGACGAATCCCCAACAATCGCTCACTGCATCCATGTGGCTCGGGACTGTACCCAACCAAAACCTGTTTGCACGACTCAGTAGAGCCGTGGTAGGGTAGTGATCAAAGTACAGTGGGAACTCACACGAGACAAATGACGATCTCAATTCTGAAGACTAACATGTACTCAAGCCACCTGAGAACCGCTATCTGACGATGGGTATAGTACCATCTAAAAGTTCTCGGCGAGCCCGTCCAGTGTACTCACCCCCAGTGAACACATATATACGATCTTAGGTGCAAAAGACCAATGGCTGCGGGACCAACCATCGCCCCTCATCGGAGTCTAAAAACGTATACACTAGTCTACTCCGGAATATCGATGCCCAGTCTCGATACTCCCACGACTATGGACCTTTTAAGGATGTGTTTATCAACTATCCAGCTCCCACAAGTATGGTCACCATCACAACGCAGGTAGTCAAACAATGATCCTACGGGCTTTATCAACATGTATAAATGATATGTAATAATAAGTAAAACATACGCGCATGTTAAGAGAAAGACAAACCAGATAGCATACTATTATATTGAGCAAGATTATCCTGTACATATATATGTCCAAGCATCCACATGTATACATATACAATAATGGCCTCTGAGGCATACATATCCAACAAAAATGATGTAGGTTTATTTTCTTAAAGAAAAATCCGAAGTCTTTTCTATATTTGTTCAATTCAAAGCATTCGTAGAAAAACAAAGTGGTCACAAATTGAAGGTGTTGAGAACAGATCGTAGAGAATAGTTTACTTCTATGCAGTTTCAAGACTTCTGCAAGGCTCAAGGTATCAAGAAAAAGCTAACCGCAAGATACACTCCTCAACAAAACGGCGTAGCCGAAAAAATAAACGGATCAATCGTGAAGATGGGCAGAAGCATGCTAAAAGGCAAAAATCTTCCGAACAAGTTTTGGGCAGAAGCAATACGGCTATATACATCTTAAACAGATAGCCAACAAAATCCGTACTGGATAGAACGCCATACGAAGCCCGGTACAATCGCAAAGCAAAAATAGATTTCTTGAAAGTGTTCGGCTGTATGCTTATGCTCACATTTCAGTGCCAAATGAAAAAGAAAAGTTCGATGAGAAAGAAGAAAAACATATTTTCATCGGTTATAGTGATAAATCTAAAACTTACAGGTTATATGATCCTAACACCGATAAACTTGTGATTTCACAAAATATTATTTTCGATGAAGCAGCTTCATGGAGTAGGGGAAAAAATCAAACTACAACACCAACAATTATTGAAGAAGAAGATAGAGGGTCCGGTTCTTCCAGCCAATACCCTCAAAATGCAACATCGGGAGATTTATTTTTTTCAGACTCTGAATCATCACCTTGAAAGGTGTGTTTATTGTAAGATATTTATAATTCTTGTGACATGGCATTGTTCTCTTGTAAACCACAGATATTTGAAGAAGTCGAAAAAGATGAAAAATGGATCAAAGCAATGAATGAAGAAATTGCGATGATCGAGAAAAACAAAATATGGAAGCTGATTCATTTTCCAGAAAGGAAAGAATTAATCGGGTTCAAATGGGTTTACAAGACAAAATATAACGAAGACGGCTCAATCCAGAAACTGAAGGCTCGACTTGTAGTAAAAGGCTATTCGCAGAAGCCAGACATTGATTTTAACAAGACGTTTGTCCCAATTGCTCGCATGGAGATCAGAACCGTCTTGGCACTTACAACAAAAATAAGAAGTTTCTACAACAATCTACTGCGACAACATGTCAACAATTGCTTTAACAAAGAATCCGGTGTTTTATGCAAGATCCAAACACATCGAGATTCGACATCATTTCATCCGGGAGCTCGTAGAAGAAAAAGAGATCAAGATGGAGTTCATCCCAACATATCAACAACTTACAGATATTTTCACCAAAACAGTGACGACATAAAAATGCATTCATTTCAGAAACAGTTTGCAAATTGTAAATTGAGAAGAGATGTTGGAAACCAATTTGAACTTTGCAAACAACTTAGTCAAAACAAAATATTTAACATGTTTGAAAAATGTTTAACATGCATTCAAGAATTAGATTGCAAATTAGATTTTGCCTCCTTATCAATTAACAATATCTAAACATGTTTCATGAATTTATAATAGTGCTAAGATGCTCTATATAAGGAGATACTCTCTTTATATTGTATCATTCAAAAAAATCAAGAAAAAAAAAACGAAGTTAAGCCTTCACAGTAAAGACAAATTTCTTCTCTAAAATTTCTTATTACAAAACAAAGTTATTCTTCTTTAATTAAGCTTGCTTTCTCAAATTCAATTCCGCATTATACCACTAGATTTCCGTCTGTTCCAACATATACTTGAGATACGGATTTAATTTGATCAGTTAATATTGATAAATATATCACTGAAGACACATTATATTGGGAGCCTTCTGATTCAAGCAATTTCAATGCAAAATCAATGAAATCATCACTTTTACCGTAACCTTTTTTTTATTTTATGCTTGGACTAAAATTGTTAGGTTTCACAAAATTCCACAGAAAATCTCATTTTGTCTATAGCAAATCGCCCTGGAAATTAAAAAATATTTGATTTACTTCAAACAAGAGGTACAGGTGGAGGAAAGCAATGCGTTCTTTGCAAATTTGAACCCGAAAGTCACAATCATTTATTCTTTAGGTGTGAACTCTCTAGTCAGGCGATTCATGCATCATTATTGCGTTGTGGGATTCATAACCCTCCAATTTATCTTCTTGACATCATAGGTTACATTCAGTCTTCGACCTCAAGTAAGAAACCGATTGGAGCAATTATTTGTACAGTGATTGCAAATGTTGTAAATGTTGTTTGGAGCATACGGAAACAACGAAATAACCGATCCTTTAGGTCACTACGTATGATCAAAGAGATTGTTCTTTGTGATGTTATCTCCGACATTTCCATTAGGGATGCAAAATTCTATAATGTCAAGGATCTTGGTATTGGATCAATTGCTGGAATGCATTACCTACCGTTTTCAAGGTTTGATTTAGAGATATTGTTTTGTACTAGCTTTGATCTTGTTTGCTTGTATTTTATTTTCTTTTGTAACTGTTTTTATGTGTATGATTACAATATGTAAAAATTTAGGCTTCTTGCATTCGCCGGTAAAAAAATAAAAATAAAAATAAAAGTAAAAGGACTAGATAATCATACAGAAATTGCCAATCACAAGAATTTTTTCTGCCATTATCAACAAGAATTCAAGATAACATACAAACATAAACATCAATGAAAACTTGCAACGTAAATCTCAATTTGTGTTAATTCAATATCGCAACTGATGATGCTCAATATCGGTGATCTCCCAGATCATGACACGTGGCAGATGACATGTCTCAGAGCACGCAAGAAAGGGCCTACAGTGGCCGACCAGACCACTCCCATGCCCGTCCTACAAACAAAGTTGGCTCGTCTCCGACCCCCAGCACAATTGGCATTCTCGGCCTCACAGCTCGTTCTCGGGCTACCGCAGAACCAAGATACCTCGGCTCTCCCGCTCGTCCGCGAGCTCTCCCGCCGAGATCATCTTCCTCGGTCTCATCGACCGACCAACGGCACCGTTCACAGGCGCAACCGCCATCCCGCGAATCTTGCCATGCGCGAGATATCTGCCGGCCACATCCCACGTTCCACGCCATCACGATCCCCTATTAACGAGCCTGTCTAGCCTTTAATGGGAGATCCCGCTCATCACGAGGGCGTGACGTCGGGAGCGTAACTGCCGGCGTGATTCTCGCGCCTGCCCTGCCTACTGTCACCGCTATTTAAACCCTTTCTTCAGACGGTTCAAGTAAGCCATTTTTATTCCACTAAGCCGTTACTCTGCTCGGATTTCCTCTCTAACTTGACTGTCGGAGGGTCCTCGGTGGTACAACCACCCCGGGACTTCCTTGCAGGTAGCTCGGCGACAACCAACCTGAAACTCATTGAGATCCACACGTTTAAGGAGCCTGCCTCCGGATCCAATCTCAGGCACCCATCGCCGCCATCAGCAGATCAACGGAAGGTAATATCTTGGCACGATCCAGGTCGCGTCAGCAACAGTCAAGACATAAGCCAACCTTCTTTTCAACTCTTCAGTAGGAGAAGTGTAACAGAACTCGCAAGCAATTTAACAAACACGTGCCCTGCAACCAAACAATCAAAGCAACCCATGTAATTACCACCAAAAATATAAAAAGAACCAATTTCTACTGATAAATAGAAGTGTAATAAGAACCAAATAACTCACCAACGACATCGATCACAAACACATCAAACCCTAAGTTGAAAGATTGTATATGCGCACAAAGATCTCAGCTCTGATCGCTGCTAAACAATCCAGGAATAAGTTTATATTAGTTGAAACGCTAGAAAAAATTCAGTTGAAAAATTAAACCTAAAGATTTGTGTAAAATTGAGAAGAGAGAAATCGAGCGATCAAGCAAGCTTACCCTAACCCTAATCCAAATGCTAAAGAGAGAACTATGATGATAACAAATTCATAAAAAGAATCTGAAAACAAAATTTTGGGCACATCGGAGAGCGAGAGGGAAAACATCTGTTGAAATGCCCTCAAATTTTGGCGGTGATGAATCGATCCAGATCCCTTCCCAGTTAATTGTGGATCCACGATGGCCCAATATTTAGGCCTTTCTCTCAAAAATAACCTTTAATATTGGGGAATTTTTTATATAAATTAAATGTAAAGAAGCCCATTTCAATTATCATCTTGAGTTCTTGCACAGTAAACCATCGCTGGAGATAAAATTCTTTAGCATTTCATATCAGCTTCCTTTCAATTTTATTGGGCAACCAAAGCCCAATAGTTTGTGAAAATGCCCGGCCCGCTCAAGAGTTGTCTAAAAACACCTATGATTTTCGAAATTTTTTGGGAAGCACCTGATGTTAAACCCTAGGCTGTATTTAATTTAAGTCTTGTATTCTTTCAACTGCTTGGATATTACAGTGAACTGTTTAGATGTTAGAGTCAACTGCAACTGATTAGATATTACATGCAACTTTTTGGATATTACATGCAAATGCAACTGTGTAGATATTATAGGCAACCGGTATCAAGGGGGTTTTGATTGGGCCAGGGTTTTTTTAACAAGAAAAAAAACCAATGATTTTTTACACAAGTTTGGAACGGGATGGGGGCTTTTTGACAATTTACCCAATAGCTTATGATTGCAAATTTGAGGATAGTGCATCATGATCATCAATCATCTAAGCCTTTTATTTTCAAGAAAGAGAAAGAGAAAAAGGAAAAAGAAAAAGGGAAAAAAATTAAGGGATGATTGTAAAGCAAAGCTTCACGGACATCTAACACCAACCATATCTTTTTTGCCAAATCTCTTGTCGAGAAGCCTGCGACAAATGCGAGGTTTGCGATAATCCTAAATGAACAGATGAGTTTACTCTTCTAAAGTATCTTTAATTCCAAGTCACAGATAAATGCAAAAGCGAAAGAGGTCATTTTCCACATAGGAGGGGTGCTTTGTGCAAATGATATCTATTTTAGAATGTTGATTGCTTTGACTCAGGAGAGAATATAATCCAGACACGAGGAATGTGATTTCATTCTGTAATGTTCCCGCAGCCTGAGATGGGCAATAAAGAAAAGGTTTTTTCTTTAATCTCACCCCAAAACTTACATATTTTTAAATTTCACCTTTAAAATTTCATATTTCTAAATTCCGCCATAAAACTTCTCTGTTAACCAAAAAACCCACGCCATCTATATTCCTTAAGAATTTAACTTGGGTTAGTTTGATATAACCAAGAGCTTGAATTAGAGACACAGTCCCTCCATCTTTCTTCTTAAAGGACCGAGAATCCTATATCTTCTCTTTCCATCTTCAATCTTTTCATGGGAGGTTAGTTTGATATGATCAAGAATTTGAATTAGAGACACGATCCCTCCATCTTTCTTCTAAAAGGACCGAGAATCCTATATCTTCCTTTTCCATGTTCAATTTTTTTTTGGGTTTCATCATTTCAATTGATCCCAGATCGTTTTTTCACTGGAGTTGTTAAAATTGATACAGTAAGAAGCTCAAACTCTTTTGCATCAACCCATAAACGATGGGTAAAGAGAAAAACTTCTAATTTTTTGTCTAAAGAAAAACCCTAATTTCGAAATCAAGAAGAAATCCTAACTCTAGCTTTAATTTGAAAGAGGAAGATGACTGTTGAGGGTATCTTAGTCTTTTTCAAATCTCTTAACAGATGAAAATTCAAAACTAACGGAAAATTCATATAAGATGTATAAATCTAACGAAGGGAGATCTTTGAACAAGTAAAAGGTTTTAGGAGGGAAATTTAGAAATATAAATTTTTAGAGATGAAATTTAGAAATATGTAAAGTTTTGAAGATGAGATATAAAAAACCCTTAAGAAAAATATTTTTTTGTAGTGGCCATGTGCAAAAATTATAATATACCAGGCTTCTTATTGGTTGGTTGCCCTATCAATGGAGTGGGCCCTATCCCATTGATGGGACAACCCTATTAAGACCGAAAAATGCTGAACTTACCGGGTTTGAAATCCTATCACACTCAACCCAAGACACAAACACCATAGGCTTATTTGTTTAGCACCAGTATCTAGGTGTTGTGGATCCCACCATTTTATCTCTCAGTAGACAGTGCCAGGATTTCAAGCCCAGTAGACAAAGTATGCTCCTATTAGAACCATGGTATGTGGCTATTTTTGCACCCGACCGGTGCAAAAAGGCAGTCGGCAATAAAATGGCTTATGGCTAAAATCAAGTTGCAGGTGAATTTAAAATGCTCATTACTTTGGGTATCATCCTGTACAATCACTAACCAGTCCCTACTAAAATCATTTACAACCAAAAAAATCAACTTTTTTCATCCAATGCCAACATCACAGTCTGGTGCACCACCAAGCAAGGGAACCTGACCAACCATCCCTTTCCGAACTCCGACCAACATATCGCATCTCACATACATCCCACACCACCCACCCCTGAATGGCCCGGATTTGTACCTCGCCCTCCCGATCAGCACCAGCCTCATCCCCACCACCCAGTAGCTCTCGTCCGCCATCAACCTCGCCACCACCTCAGCTGCCACGCCACTGGCACCGCCTCTCCTAATACGGGTGACACTGCCAACGTGCTGTCTACTTCTTGGTACATCGATGGCAGATTCGCGTTCAAAGTGATAACTTGGCCCATGGTAGAACTTATTTAAGAAATTTATTATTTAATCATAATTATAATTTTGGAGTTTTGGTACAACGATATTTTAATATTAGAAAACGAGTTAAACTACTTACTGTTGAAAGCATCAGGTTTCTACGGCATGTTGGAATAATATATAGGCTCAAGCGAAGTGATAGAACTGTCCTGAGGTCAAAGAAGCAGAGCTAGTATATCCCTCAATATTCACCAAAACTTTGAAACAAAAAAAAAACACTTGGGTTAAAATTTACTCATATTGAAAAAACAGATTAAAAGGGTATGAGAAAAAGCCTACTGAAAGTAATTTTAGGTTGGTGTTAGAGCACTGGATGATCAATTTTTAATTATTTTTCATTTTAATAACATATTTAAAATACCAATAGAAAAAAACCCTGATTTCCTCTCTAAAGCTAAACCTATCAGGCTTGCTAGAATATAAAAATATCTCTCTCGATCATCACGACAACTTTGGAGTTTTACGGCAGTTGGAAGACATTAATACCGGTATGTAACATAGGCAGACAAACGATCGCAGCGAACCGAAGCCTGACTGTTTGGGTTGCGCACCGAGACAGTGACCTGAAAGCTGATGGAGATGGCAATGGCTGGGGCGGCAGAGATGGCATTTGTAAGTTTGCAGGTGGCAACAGAGACGAGGGAGAAGTGGGGGAGTTTCGAAGGGCGATAGACAAGATAGAGAACGAGAGCAATCACACCGGACAGGAGCAAAATCGCGATCAACATTAAGCATACAAGGTAGATGAGTGTGGGTTAGAGGGGGCACAACGATGGAATAAAGAGTCATTCGACATGTCGATTTATAGGGTGCAAGAGAACGCGTCGTTGGAAGTTGGATTCGTGAAAGGAGGAAGCTTAAGGTATAAGAGTAGGAAGCCATACTGTTATATAGCAGGAAGAGAGTAGGGCAAAGGAAGAGACAGCGGGCATATGATGCGTAAATCATGAGGTTCCTTCGGCACTAGGATCATCTTTTCATTGGTTTATTTTGGACAATGCTTTTTCTTTATACTGAAAGCAGGAAAAAGCAAGGAGCAATATTGTGACGGACGGATGCATGGAGACCTTGATAACACATTTACATCGGGCAACATTTCCACTTTGCTAATAACCGTTGAGAAAAAATATTTAAGTTTTTCATTTATGGTACTAGAATTTATTCGAATAGATACCCAAGTTTATCATCCTACCCAAGTTTTCCATCCATTCTACGGATCGAATGGAACTCATAACAGATCTACTACTGCACCATGCATCATCTTCAGCTATGCAACCTGGCACAATAATAAAGCAGATAAAACTAGAATCGGAACAAACAAATACTACTCATTAACGACTTAGTTTTTGCTCACATAATAAACCACGATAAGTTGCCAAAGAAACTCAGAAAGAAAAGTCCAAACACAAACATCCATTCAAAAAACAGTCGAGTCAGCAGACAAGTTTTTTTTTTTCCAAGATATCATTTAGGTCCACCAAATTTCCCCATCATCTTGGCAATCACAGGAGCAACCTTGGGATTCGACTGATGCTTTGCAAAATTTGCAGGGTTGTTCATAACTATACAAGAGAGAATTCAATCAGATAAGGGGTAAAAAAATAAGGAGAGATTAAAGAACAAAAAATAAGCTGTAAGCAAATATGGTGCCCAATTGGCAGCTTGAAATAAACTATCAATGCATAATACTGACAACGCTATAGGTCGTTGAAACATCCGTAGCCCCTAGGCAATACCATCATTGTATTGTAATTGTAAGCGGTGAGTCCTACAGATAAAAATCCCATTCGCCATGGATCCATCTATATAATGGTACAAATATGCTTGTCTAAGCACGCCCCAGATATCAAGCTATGTTTCATGATTTTCTCTACATGCTTTGCATCATATCCTTTACGGATATGCATGCACTCATGCCTCATGAGTAATTGCCCCTTCCAAGAAAAAACAATCCTTACTTTAATTGTATGCTCTTTAAATCAACCCCTACCACCTACACATCATGCTATCATGCTCCTTTAGTAATATGATTGATACATGATGTTTTGTGGAACCTATAATCACTCTTCTTATATTCTCTTTGGTTAAGCTAAGCACAAAACACTACACTCTCTGATCCATGACTGGACAACACCATGCACTGATTAGCACAGCAACATCTGCAACAGATGTGTGCATGCATGATCCACCAAAACAAATTGACTAAACAAGTTAGGTGGCAAACTCGTCTCTCAGTTCATTATGGTAATTGACATCGTGCCATGCTTAGTATATAATAATTGTGGTGGTCATGTATATGCCCTATATTCTCAGTATTTACTGACCTCTAATATTGTATATACATGTGCATAGATTAACTATCACAAATTAACAAATATTTCTGTAAATTTCTGATCCCAGACAGAAAATGATAAAAGCTTTGACAACATTATTTTTCTACTTCATTCTTCAAGACATGTATGATTCTATAACTTCGTTTAGTATAGTGAAAGAGTAAGAGATTTAAATACATACATAATTAGTTGACCTCTCCACCGACGCCAGGATAAAAAAAACTAGCACAAAACAAGACAAGGGAAACAAACATACCATCTTGGAGTGCAGCCATTATTTCTGGGTCACTAAACGCCGCCATTAATTCAGGATCCTGCTCCAACAAAAAAGTGGTATTAGATCAACTAATTGCAGATTAAGTTCGCAGCATTTCAAAGAAAAAACAAACCATTTTGATTAAAACAAGGCGATTTTGGGCCCCAACTTACATTTAGTATCTGGCTCATATCAATATTCCCGGGCATGGCCCCAGGCATAGCACCTGGGAATCCACCAGGCATCCCTCCTCCAGGCATGCCACCTCCAGGAAACCCTCCAGGCATACCTCCTCCAGGGAATCCTCCAGGGAACCCTCCAGGCATGCCCCCCGGTTTACTTGATGATGATTGCTCTTTCTTTTTGGCCTTCTCATATGCAGCCTGAAAGAAGCTCGAAGTTATAACCGAAATAACTAAGTTATTTGAAGTACTTAGTTATAACCAAAATAACTAAGTAATTAGACCTAGCTATAATCCCAGTAAACCGAATTCGGATACTGAAACGGGACACATTACAAGTAGGATATACAGATTCGCGATTTCTCCAAAATCTAGGATATGATTTATTGAGATACTCCAATCTTTTGATTGTGTATATACAAACATCATAACCAAAAGTTATTATTTTAGCAAATATAAACCAAGAATGCAAAAAATATAGTTAGCATTGATAAATAGACTGTTGGTGTCTTAGCCACCGTTACATGTCCCATCTAGATTACAATTGAAACATTTAGAAAACAATATTTACCAATACGAAATCCAGAAGGATAGGTCTCCTTAACAAGAATTCATGCAACATAGACTATAACTGACCCAGAAGCTACCAGTTCAATAATCGGGTAAAGCGATTATGCATTACTCAATTATATACCAAAACCAACTCAGTTATATACAGGTCATAGCGAATCCAACCGGGCTGACCAATTTATTTTGAGACATTTCCAAAACTTATAACAATTAGATGCTTTGTGAATCGAAACCACGACAGTTTCCATATTCGCATGCAGTAACCAATTAACCTACACTATTTCATGTCTTTCTATTACTTTCAATCTGTTTATTAAGTAATTACAATAACAAATGATTGGAAAAAGGTTGGCATATTCCCCAATGAGGAAATATGAAACTAATTTATATAAATTGATTCAAACACAAGTTACTTGAATTAAATTGGTTAACGAGATCAACCCTGGCCCCCACCGATTTATTAAATGGGCCACTCAAGTCACCCATTGAAACCGGAACAAATTAGAAACCGGCTAACTTAGTATTTGTTCCGAGTAGGTTAGGGCATTGAGTCGAATTTTCTATTCTAACTTCTAAGTGAAAATTTAGTTGATTCAAGTAAATGCCAAAGACCTGAGCCTCTGCACGGCGACGCTGCCTCTCACGCTCAATTTTCTTTTCTTCTCTCTCCTTCCGCAAACGCTCGTACTTCCGATGATGTTCTTCAATCTTGTGTGCATTGGGTTCAACCTGAAAAATCAGCAGCAGTAATATTAATTAATAGCTGTGATGAATTTTAACCTGCTATTTACAAGGATTTTACCTTTTTTAGTACAGCACCGATCTCTTCATCATAATCCATTTGCGAAGCCATGTGCAGATCCTTGGCAGCTTCCCCCCATCGTCCCAGCATAGCCAAAGCCATGCCACGAGCCTTATAACCTTTCGCAGAGTCAGGGTTAATCTGAAAGAATGATGAAAAATTTAAGCCTTTCTTCAAGCCAATACAAACGATTGAAGAGGAAAAGAGCAGACCTCTCCTGGAATTATATGTAACAAGAGATAATGCAGGATAAGGAAATTATTTGCAACAGATAAATATTTTTACTTGTGTCGGTATATTACATTTCCGCATACTGTATAAGAAAAAATTGATACTGTAGGCAACTGAGGGCATTGAGTAAGAAATCACTCATCATTATAAATTATGAAGTTAAGGCGGAAATATAGAAATAAAACATAAGCATAGCTCAGATTAGCCACTAGAAGACAGATTGTATATCATAAATTAACACTGAAAACAACAAATATTGTTTCAGGAGCATGAATCTGGAGCAGGAAAACATCCAGTGAAATCCGAATCAGATATTGTCCAAAGAGAAGAATACAAAAGAGGGTCATGCATAACCATACGAAGTTTAAATGTATCGCTTAATATAACAACAGATATCCCATAGTTTAATATTTAAAACCTAGTTAGAGGAAGCCAAACTGGGCGCAACTGCAACCATCATTTAATCACAAATGAACACGTATATAATCTCAAATTATAAAAACAAACACCCCTTATATAAATGCCACACCAAATTTAGGATGTTCGTTTGAGGTCAAGAAAACAGGAAGTTAATGGTAGACTAAGCCCCTAACCGGTATTCATTGTGTGCTGCCAAGAAAAAAAGAAGTCTACTATTATCTACAAAATTTTGATGGTTAATCATACAATACTAATAAAATTAGAATGTATCTAATTAATGTTTATACTTCCGAAGCCTACTCATGTAAATTATTTGCAGATAACATCCGATCTTTCTCTCTCTCACTGATTCCTTCCCACACTATTGTATCCGGTTGCAATCCACTGCTGCTACCTTTAGTCCAAAAGATGCAAGGATGGCAAGGGGCCCTTTAATATGTTAGAACATGGAGTAAGAACAAGCACATAATAATTTAACATAAATGTACTGTCTTAAATATGAAGTGCATCGTAATAAATAAGTATTAACATAAATATGATGAAGGCATGTTCTTATCATGCAAGGTAATAAGTAATGCAATAAGAACAATAAGATACACGCCAGTTCATATGTCAGAGATGTGTCGGATGATCTCCAGTATAAAACACTTCACTACAGCATACAGTGGCATCTAGTGACATATTGGCCAACATGGTTGCATGGAGCTACGTCAAAAGCATACATTGTGTGCATCAGTATATGCATCAAGGTTCAAGAACTTGGTTCGGTTATTCTCCTTCCAAATTAGGTTAGTTCACATGGGATTTGTTTGGTTTCTTAAGTTGTTCTATGAGTTCCGGTTTCAATCCTAAACCTCAAATCATAGATAGATATGTGCAGAAACTACAGCATGTAATTATATGGCATCCGTCACAAATACGATAGCAGAAACTACATCATGTAATAATATGGAATCCATCACAAATATACGATAAAATACAAAATTACCTCTAAAGCTGCAGTTGCATCACGAATCGCAGCATTTGGCTTCTTCATCTTGATATACACGGTAGCTGCAGAGTGCTCATAGTAATTGAAACAAACAGCCAGTAGGATGAGTAAATGAAAACTGCTACCAATTGAGAGTAGTTAAATTTTTCAGGAAACATTATCGGCGTGTACCTCTAGTGCCATACATGATTGCTGATATTGGGTTCAGCAATATAGCCTCTGTTAGATGTTCAATCGCCTCATCAAAGTTCCCTGAAACGAACGCAATAAAATAATTAGGAATGGCAGAGCCGGTTGATATTAAAGAAAATTATCAAACCACCTCACCTTCTGAAATTGCTTCCATGGCTTTTCCCTTGGCCATCTGAGCAGTGTCACGGCTCTCCTCTGTAACCTCAACAGTTGGGTCTCCCATCTGCGGAGTACAAAATAAGAGTTGAGAACCTCCAACGGTTTGAAAGAGTATATTTCCTCCGTACATTACTATGAGTACAGATAACCTTTTGGGGAGGATCATTGTCAGCTTCAACTGTTTCCCCTTCAAGCTCAATATCAGACTCAATAATTTCATCATCCGGTTCTTCTTCAGGAACACTGCCCTTTCCATCAAAAGCATCTTCATCAAGGTCCTCATCACTTTCATCCATTATGTCACTCTTCTACAATTAACATTTTGTATAAATGAGTTCTATAATACTGCCTTCATAATATACATATTAGTGATATTACCACAAAAGGAAAGAAGGTAGAAAAATCCACATGGAAAAACGTATAAATGAAAACCTAAGTATTTGCATCAATTGTCAACAACAAAAAAGAAGGTAAGCTCTCCTCTTCATAGCTATGAAGAAGGGGATTCAAGAGGTCTGTCATGATATTCAGATAATGACTTCAAATAATGAGCCGGGGAAAGAAATCAGAATGGAGATTTATTCTTTGCCCGTTGAGAAAGCTATTTAGATTGAGAGACGCATCAGTAGATAAATTCTAAATGCAGATTATTTAACAAGTATCCATGGCCACTCACTTTACAAGATCAAAACACTAAGATAACTATAATTAAACATAACATAAATTTGAAAACAGCGTCACGACCTTCGCCTAAACAAGTCAAAAGCATCTGCAATTGGGATGTCACGTTGCATGATAAGAAGTTGCATGTGGGGGTGGAAGGAAATAAAGGTTATTCAATTATGTCTAGGTACTCCGATATTGGCGTTTCCATCTATATTTATTACAATGTTGCAGAATTAAATATATAGTACCCCTTAACAAAAACTCTCTGTTTTTTAACACGTTGGTATAGTTTTTAGATTTCTTTTCTATGCGTAAACTTCTATATATGAATAAACAACCAAAAAACATAATAATATGCTCTAATTGAGCATATAATGTGCGCGCGCACATGTACGCTTTTTGTATCTATATACCAATGTCTATTTTCCTATATTGTGCGATGCATGTCTGAATCAAAATACAACACACGTGGCCCTATAAACCAAACATGGTCTAGCTAACATGGAAACTAAATGCGGACAATTCTGAAGAAGTCCTTTAATTGGTATTATGAGATTGAAAATTCTATTGAGATTATTAGGTACCAACATATATAGGGACTTGGAAACAAATAACAAATACAGCACAAGAGAAGTAGTGCGTCGTCGCTTCTTTGTGCTTTGACCTATAGCCAGAACTCGTCAATCTGGGTATGGTCGAATTTGCCAAGCTGGCGAAAACTTGCCGTATGTGCGACAGCAACGGAGACATTGCTGAGAATATACTATATAAACTCATTCACAATTAAGGGGTGAAACTATTAGATGTGTTTCTAAATATAGGCAAATATAATAAGTATACATGTCCATTTTAAACGGTCAGAAGCAAAAGTATGTCATTTTTGGAATAAATGTACCTTGCATTACCATGAAAGCGAAAACTTAATTTTAATAGAGGACGAGCACTGTGCACATAAATCTCATGAAGGTTACGATGTGTATCCATACAACACGATGAGGGGAAGGTTTAAACCAATTTGTTAAAGGGGTTGAAAAATTCGCGCCAAAACAAAATGTGCCTAAATCAACAGAAATAAGAATTGAGATAAAACCTATTTTACACAGAAGGGATGTGATTAAACACTAGTGATGCCTATTAAAAAAATTGATTTAGGGTTGAATGTCATTAACAGATAAATAAATCATAATAAATCACAAGAAAAAGGGGATTTTTACCGCATCGCGAGCTTTGGATGAGTCCCCAGGCCCGTAGGCTGAAGGGGGTAACTTGGCCCCCAAGCTGCCATAATCAAATCAAATCAAGTTCGAATGTAAGCATCACAACAAAAAATCAAGATAGAAGACATCAAAAAAATAAAAATGAAAACCCTAAATCGAAGGTACCTCTCGAGATAATCTCTGAAGAAAGCGATGGAGGGATCGGAGAGGAGAGCGGGGTTGCTGCGGCACTGCTCCACGAACAGCTTCAACTCCTTCACCTTCGCCGCTTCCATTTTGATCGATCGATCGAAATCGCCGCCGCAAATAGAGAGAGAGAGAGAGAAAGAGTAGAGGAAATGGAAGTGATTAGATCGAAGACTGAGGAGTCCGCTGATAATCTTATATTTAATATAAATGTCTGCCACCAGCTGCTTCTAGTACCTTCCGAGGGGTTTTTCCTCTTCTATGCGCTGAAGGACCCGGGCCGGTTCGGTCTGCATGAGCTCAATCAAATTCGGTTCATTAAGGTTCAACCTTATCTTGGCCCTGTTTGGGAATGGAGTTTATATAACCATGATGTATTTTTTAGTGGAGATAGCAAGATGCAAAACGTGGTTTGCAAGCATCAAACTTTAAGGTCATGTTTGGAAACTTTGATCAGATTGAAGTTGAGATGACTGCAGTTTAAGATTGAAAAATTACAGTTGTCTCAACTTTAAAATGGTTGCCAAACAGGCCGCCAAAGATAGCTTTTTGAAGATAACTTTTGTTAAATTTATGAAACCGCGATTTACAAACCCGAAAAATGGAGTTATCAAAATTTTAATCAGATTGGAGTATAGATAGCTACAGTTTTCTCATTTTCAAAACTGAGATAACTGTAACCTCAAAATGAGCCTCAAACAGGACAAGGTTTTGATTTTAGAGTTAAGAATTTTCAAGCTTTATGAAACCACATTTCAGAAACCTTAACTCCATTCCCAAACAAGTATAGAATTAGTTAGAGCCAGATACAATATAAGAGTTAATTTAGCCTGCAGCATGGTGTAGCTAATCGACTGAAGTAACGCAGACCTTATAGGGTAGAACGGTGGCGCAGGGCTCCTCTCTGTTTAGGTTTTAGGTGGACCCACCCTCCTTTTATTCTCTAATGCCGCGGTTAACAGGATTGTGGCCTGCGAAATAATGCAACCCCATTAAACTAATAATATAATGTATCATGTCCAAGGGCCAGTTTAAAAAATAGTAATAATGTATCGTATCATATGATTTTAAAGGCTAAATTTTATTTCCAATAACTACCTTACCTCTTTTTTTATTAAACTACAGTAAGCTTCATTGAAATGCTGCTGACAAGTGTCGGATCACGTCAAGATGTTACGTTCCGTAGATCTGCTGTTGGCGATGAAGGACGGCTGAGATTGGAGTTGGAGGATGGCTCCTGAAGCGTGTGGATCTCAATGGGTTTGAGGTTGTTTGAGCCGAGCTACCTGCAAGGAAGTCCCGGGGTGGTTGTACCACCGAGGACCCTCCGACGGTCAAGTTAGAAAGGATATCCGAGCAGAGTAACGGCTTAGTGAGTGGAAAAAGACTTACTTGAACCGTCTGAATGAGAGGTTTAAATAGTGGTGGCAGCAGCCAGGCGGGCGCGAGAATCACGCCGGCCGTTACGCTCCCGACATCACGCCCGCGTGATGGGCGGAATCCCGCATTAATGGCGAGACAGGCTCGTTAATGGGGTATCGTGATGGCGTAAAACGCGGGATGTGGCTGGCGGATATCTCGCGCATGGCAATATTCGCGGGAGTGAGGCGGTTGCGCCTGCGAGTGGTGTCGTTGGTCGGTCGATGAGACCGGGAAAGATGAGCCCGGCGGGAGAGCTTGGGGACGAGCGGGAGGCCGAGCTATCTTTGTTCTGCTAGAGCTCGAAGGCGAGCTGAGAGGGCCGAGGAGGCCAGTTGTGCAGGAGGCTCGGAGACGAGCCAAAGGTTGTCTGTAGGACGGGCATAGGAACGGTCTGGTCGGCCACTGTGGGTCCTTTCTTGCAAGCTTTGGGACATGTCATCTGCCACGTGTCATGATCTGGGAGATCACCGATATCGAGCATCATCATTAGCCCCCCACTCTCGTCCCGACCAGCTCACGGGTCGGGTCGAGCGTGATCTGCCGGGTTACTCGAGTTGAGCTCCCTTTCGTAGATATCGTCGGGGCGTGTCCCCAGGCAATCAGCTGTATTTTCTGGATGACGCCAGCGAATCAGGGGTGAGATCTTTACATTAAAGGGGATGCGTCGGATCATGCGTACGTTTGCCGAAGCGACGGCCCACGTATCTGGCGCTGGTTGGTTGACGTGACGGGCGAGGGTTCCCTGCGTTCGATGGGGCACGACCAATGCGTGTGCGACAGGTGGAGCGACGGTGGCCGTCGAATGCGATGGGTCATTTTGACAGGAGGTGACCGTCGTCGTTGGATGTATACGTCGGCTGCTATAAGTAGAGGTGGGGTCCGCTTCAGGGCCCATTCCTCTTCATAATTTCCTCGTCGAGAGTCTCGTTGGATCGGCGCTCTCTTTTTTAAGTCAGATCTCAGCGTTTTCTCGTCCGAGGACTCCTCTCCATCAGGTTAAATATCTTCTTCTGAAAAGTTTGTAGAAATAGATCGGGTAGGGTTTAGGGAGCCCCCCGTAGATTCTTCTTCTTCTTCTTCCTCTGCTTCTTCTTCCACTGAGCCAGAGTCTTTCCGGGAAGTTAGGGTCAGATCCTCTTCTCGGGGTCGCGAGATGGGGATGGTTGCCAGAGCGGATGTCACGGATGCACTTGGCGTGTCATCCACGGTGAGGTACGAGGATGAACATGCCACCGTTCGGACTCGTTTACACATTCCTCCCGGCTACACGCTGCGTTTGGCCGAGAAAGGGGAGAGGGCAGATCAGGTACGAGGCAAGGAGATTGCCCTGTACCTGGAAGCCTTTTGGGCCAGAATGCGCCTGCCCTTCTCTCCCGAGGTTGTTAGAGCGCTAAATTACTTTGGGCTAGCCCCATGCCAGCTAATGCCGAACTCCTGGAGGATTCTCCTTGGGTTCCTGGTCCGTTTGAAGTTGCAGTTGATCCCTTTCAGTCAGTCCACCCTTGCCTCCTCTCTCATTTACAAAGGTCACCCCGGCGCTCGCGCGGGCGAGCCGGGGTGGGTTTACATCTCCTTTAGGAAATAATAGGGAAGCACTGCCGGGCCAGGAGTCGTCGTCGTACCTTCTGTTTCCCCCAATCAGAGCAAAGCTCTGTTCAAAATTCAAATTTTGAAAAGAAGCAACGCTTCATAAGCAGCGCCAAGTGCGCTGCGCCCTAAGCAGCGCACCACGTGCAAAGCACGGGTGCGCCAGCGCTAAGTGCGCTGCGCCCTAAGCAGCGCACCATGTGCGAAGCATGGGTGCGCCAGCGCTATGTGGGCCGCAAGCAGCGCACCACGTGCAAAGCACGGGTCCGCCAGCGCTAAGTGCGTTGCGCCCTAAGCAACGCACCACGTGCAAAGCACGGGTGCGCCAGCACTAAGTGCGCTGCAAGCAGCGCACCACGTGCAAAGCATGAGTGTGCTAGCGCTGGAACTAAAAGCTCCCTACCATCAGATCAAAGATCCAATAATAATGATAAATCATTAATTAATCAAAATTAAATTCTGTTAAGGAAACATTCCTCAAAATATTTCCAAAACAACAAAACGGTGGGGAAATCCCCAAATCAATTGGAGAAAAGATCTCCTTAACTGATTGAACAAATCAGCTTGCCCTATAAAAAGGCCCCTAGACTTCAAGTCTCAGAGACAGAAAAAAAATAGAGGAACCCCTCCATAAGCTTTGAGAGATCTCAGAAAGAAGAGCCAAGCTCTCAGAAAAAGAAGAGTTTCTTCAAGGTAAAAAAATGATGAACGGAGAGATGAAATCATCTCATAATTAAAAAGAAGAATTCACTTCTTTAAAGATCATAGATCTACAAAAGACCAAGGTCTTTCAAAAAGAGATCAAAAGTTCTCATCATAAAATAAAAAGAAGAACATAATTCTTCTCACAGATCATAGATTTATAAGATAAAGGGGGGAGAATAAGTTAATTCTTTTAGAATCACAGATCCATAAAGGCAAAGCCTTTCATCAAAATAAGAGATTAAAACATCTCTTACAAAGTAAGAACTTTTGTTCTTCAGATCTTGAGACAAAATCTCTTCTAAACGAGAATTGTTTTCTCATATCATAAAATTGATCAGATGCGCTTCTGCGCTCTTTGACTGGCGCAAAGCGCCAAGCGCACCACGTGTTCCTCACGTGTGCGCTACTGAACAGATAGCGCTTTGCGCTCTTGGAATAGCGCTTTGCGCTCATGGATTGGCGCTCAGCGCCTAGCGCACCACGTGCTCCTCACGTGTGCGCCACTTAACAGTTAGCGCTTTGCGCTCTTGAATTAGCGCAATGCGCTCATTATCTGGCACTTAGCACCAAGCGCACCACGTGTCCCTCACGTGTGCGCTACTCGGCAGAAGCGCACTGCGCTCTTTGACTGGCGCAAAGCGCGTGCTCCTCACGTGTGCGCTGATAGAACATAAATTGTTATTTAATAAGCCCCAGAGCTATGATGAATGCTCGGCATTCAACAAAAGACAAAAATACTGTCAGAATCCAAATCAATACTCAGCATTGTTAAAAAGGCCAAGCCTAAATAAATGCTCAACAGCCCAAAATAAATGTTAAATATTTTAACTTGATTGGACTTAGCCCAAGATTGGCCATAAGTCCTTATTTCAGATTAACTGAGCCCATATGCTCATAAATCTCAGATCTTAGTCCCAATTGGACTACAAATCTCCCAACCAAAATTGGTTCAAGGGTACATCTCTGAACCCCTCTGATGTATGTCGTTGTAATTCTTCAACGTCTTCAGAAAAGTGACGGGTCCCGACAACCATACATTTCATAGACTATGACGTCTTTAAACTGGACTGTGGGGTCCTTAAACCCACGGACTATGATGTCCTTAACCTCGGACTGTGGGGTCCCTTTAAACCCACAGACTATGATGTCCTTAACCTCGGACTGTGGGGTCCCTTTAAACCCACGGACTATGATGTCCTTAACCTCGGACTGTGAGGTCCTTAAGCCCATGGACTATGATGTCCTTAACCTCGGACCACTATGTCCTTAAATTGGTAAGGGACCGTAATGTCCTTAAACTAACATTGGACCGTAATGTCCTTAAACTAATGGACCACAATGTCCCTAAACTAAACAATAGAGCCCAAATGCTCTTTTGTTGGATCTAAACGATCCCGTTAAGTTAATCTTAGTCTGAAATTAGACTAACGTATACTTAACAAACGTTTAAGTTGATTTTAGTCCCAAATGAGACTAACGTATCCTTAAACCCAACCCCAAACCCAAATCTAAGAAGATACGGATTTGGACTAATCCACGCCCTACGGACGACGACATAAATTAGTCTCTGTATATAATCCACGGGCAACCAAAAACAAAACAAACACACACGACACGAAGTGACCATCTGGGAAAGGAGAAAGTGGTTACCGCGATGCGGTAGCGTAATTAACTGCAGGGGCTTGCGCATGCAGGGAAGAGTGTCCCCACAATCAAAAACCCCTCAACAAGAGGGAATCTGACGAAGTCTGCTACATCGGCTGCATCCGTTTAAACCTTCGATACATGGTGCCATAAATCAACTTGGCATCTTCAGAGAGGTGGACGGATAGCACCAATTAGCATCTGCCCCCGAATTCAGGCAAGACGGACCTACCCGGTTTCCTCTCTGTGTTCGGAGGGGAACAGATTCTGGCACGTCCGGTGGGAACTCTTCCTTTTTCCACTCCACACTTCGTATGTCGTGTTCGCGAACGAATCGCGGTTTAATATGGTTGCCCTTGGGTTTGAGGTACTATGATTTGGTTTTGCTCTCATGAAGAAAAAAAAAGACATCAATGGCCTCTAACTGCTCCAGCTGCAACTGCAACTCCCGTGCCACCTCATCTGGAGGTGTAACCTACGGACCCCAAGCAGCCTCCCTTTTCAAGATGCCAGTGGAGTAAGTAACTAAGGCCACCATTGGGCTGTTCTTTGGGACCATGATCCCACCGATGAGCTTCAATGCCCCGCTGCTGTCGCAAGAAGCCCTAAAGAAGTCGGTCTTTGATCGACTTACCACTGCCGCGGCCCCTTTCAACGGGTCGCCCAAATCCGATGCCTCAGTTTTCAACAGACTGGGCCAGAACGCCAACAAGCCCGCGACACCTGAAGCAGCCATCCCAAAGCGGATAGCCATCCCGGCTCAAGCAGACGAAATCATCAGAAAGGCTTCTTCTGCCAAGAAGTCAGTCTTCACAAGGCTGGTCATTCCGGCTCCCGCTCCAGGCAAAGTCCTCAAAACTGCTTCCCCTGCCCGGAGGTCTATCTTTGACAGATTGGACATTGCTTCTCAACGGACATCGGTCTTTAACAGGCTGACGCCGGCGACAACCCTTCACCAAAACAGGGGGCATGATGAAGTCACCCCTACAGCTGAGACAATCCCATCCACACGACATGCTTGTCGTCGTCACTGGCGCTGAGTAAGGAAGGCTGGGGGCAGCTCCCCTTCTGGACTGACTCCGCCAGCTCCCATGGTGGAAATCGTTGCTGCTGTTCCGACTGGGAACAGCTTCGAACCGCTTAGGAGGGTCCGCAAGAACTCTCCAATTGCCATGCTGAAAAGATCTCCTCTACCCATGGAGAATGCTACAGAAAAGAAGCCGAAGCAGCCCCCTCAGCGGCTGCCCTCCAAAATTTACAAAGTCTGGCGACAGGTCCAGGAATCGGTGATTGACCAGGACTACTCTCGCCGACCAAAGAAGATTAAAGCTCGGCAAGAAAAGAGTCATCCCGTGGTACCATAGAAGATGTTGTCTATCTGGGTGCTCGCTGCAACGGCTCCCTCAACGTCAACCGCTCACAAGAGAAGGAGGCTGGAGAAAGCCCATGTGACCACGGCGAACCGCAAAGACGCTGAATCTAAACGCCCTAAGTCTGGGGGCATGGTAACACATACCGTGTATATGGCTTCCGAAAAAGAGGAAAGCCGTGCTTCTACGGGTCATCGACCGCTTACCCGATCGATAACAAAGGCTCAGGAGCAACGGCAGCAAAAACTTCAGGAGATGCTGACTGCAATGGCCGCACTTACTGGGCCGAAAGAAAATCCAGAGACCTCAGAGCAGCGTCAGGAACAAGAAACCGATACTGAATTCCTCCGAAGAATGCTCGAGAGGAAAGAAAAAGAGGCCGCGGAACAGGCGGCCAACATAAAACGAATGGCTCTTTTGTTCCAAGACATGACTGGGATGATGTTACGGCCGGAACCTCCAGCTGAAGACCCCCCGATTATCGTTGAAGACGATAGAGGGGAGACATCGAACGCTCCTCCGGCTCTTTCAACAGCCAAGGAAGAGACCATTTCCAAGGCCGCTCTGGATGATTACATCGCTCAGCAAATACGAGCTCATCATGCGAGCAAAGCGGCTGGACAAATCATTAAAACTGGACGACCCTATCCGGGCTGGTATGACCAAATAAGGTACCCGCCGGGATATACGATCCCTAAATTCCATGTATATAAAGGGACGGGCAATCCCCACCAGTATGTCGCCCAGTTCAGGGCTCTATGTGGCAACACTGGAGGTGACGATAAGCTGCTGCTTCGTCAATTCGACGGCAGCTTGGCAGAAACGGCCTTCGAATGGTATTCCGAACTCCCAAATAACTCTGTCAAGACATTTGCAGAGATGGAGCTGCTATTCACCCAGCGTTTCGCAAGTGCTAGCGAACGCACCACAATCACGGCATTGATCAATGCCAGGGTGAAGCCTGGAGAAACTTGGGTCCAGTATGCAATACGGTGGAGGAATTTATGGTCGAAGTGCGAGCAGCACATCGATGAAGCGCCCGCGATAGGCATGTTCGTGGGTACTCTCGACCCTCAGGCGACTATTTCCCAATTCATGATGTTTTTCAAGCCGACCACTTTCCAGGCCTTGATTGACAAACTGGCCCAAATGGACCAGACGGGTCACAGGCCTTCCTCTTCGAAGCCGGAACCTCGAAACGAAAAAGGGAAAGGGAAAGCGACTTTTGTCGCCAATACTCAACAACAGCCGAGCAACTTAAAGTCGGTTGTTCGCCAAAACAACGTGCATCCACGCCCATCCCTCGAGGAGAGACTGGGACGTCCTTACTCATTTCCCCGGGATAAAACGAGGAGACTGTTCGAGCTGGCAATGCGCAACAGACTCATCAATCTGCCGGATCCAAAATGTCCGTTGCAGCCAGGCGATATCAACAATCCTAATTATTGCCCTTACCACCAAGCAGTGAGCCATCCAATCGAAGATTGCTTTGTCTTCAAAGGCTGAATTGAGGATCAATACCAACCGGGCAAATTCACGCTGTCCGAAAACTGGAAGATGAACCAGCCACAATCATATGATCCGAAAAAGATAGACATGTCGGGGGCATCATGCTCATTTATAGAGAAAGCTCCTGGACCGAAAAGTCCGTAAACTACAAATTTGCCTCAAATATGGCAACGATGGACCACTATGTCCTAAAACTGGCTATTGACCGAGACGTCTATAAAGTACTACAGACCGCAGCATCCCAAGGCTGCCAAAAAAAGGGGGTACGTCCACAAGCGAAATGGGCACGGATGAAAACCCGAAAGGGCTCCGTGAGTAAAAATAGCAGAGCTACCAGCGAGTTTGTGAAAACCCGAAAGGGCGCAAGCTCGTTAAAAGACACTTGCAAGGTCCTCTCGACCCTGTAAGGAGAAACCACCTGCGTGGGATCCTTACGACTATCAAGGGAGCAACACGCTTAGGGATCCCCACGATTCCTAAGGAGAAATTACACTTGCGAGATCCTCACGACTCGTAAGGAGAACCCTCCTTTGAGACCCTCATGGCTCATAGGATTCAAAAGCCTTAAGCTACAGAGATCTGAACATGTTTTTAAGCAATCACAACCTCCAATGCTGCCCTACAAGCGGTTCAATGCTGACCCTTGTATACAATCCACGGGCGTGAATAAACATTTCCCTAACAAAGTCCTACCCACGACTAGGGATATGTTTGCACAGTGGACAGCCCTTGTAAGTCCTCTCGACTTATAAGGAGAAAATACTCCTGTAAGATCCTTACGACTTATAAGAGACCATACACTTAGGAATCCTCACGATTCTTAAGGAGAAAACGCACCTACGAGATCCTCACGACTCGTAGGGAGAAATACCTTTATGAGACCCTTACGGCTCGTAAAGTCAAAAGCCTTAGTCGACAGGATCCTAACCCTGTTCGCTAAGCCACCTTTGTTCGACATCGACAGAGGCAAATGATGATTCGCTCCTGACAATATCCCAGTTGTAGCGATGCTGATGCCGAAATCGGTGTCCAATCCCAAACTCGCAGCAAAAAGCCATCGAGCCACAAATGTATACGAAATAGCCGAAATGGTGGGGCAACTTGCAACAAAATCAGCAAGTAAAAATGTATGCATGCAAAATAGCCGAAATGATTGGGCAGTCGCGACTTTCGCGATATAAAAGCTGAAATGATAGAGCATCGCGGAAATAAAAAAAATGATGAAAGAATAGAACTTTTTGCCCTACAGGTAACATCACATCGATCTCTGTATACAATCCAGGGGCACAAACAAAGAGGGAACCATACCTTCCCACCAGGCTCCATCCGAAAAAGAGCCAAGTCTCGATGGCCACATCTACAGCCTGAAGACTCACAACGACGTTCCTTCACAGTCCAACAGGATGCAGATGCAACGTCAACGAAAGACCTCACGGTTGAAACAAAGCGGAGTGATGGCAAAATCCCAGCTCCACCTCAGCATTCGTCTCATTACACCAGACACAATGTCAACAACGGCGTTCCTTCGCAGTCCAGCAGGATGCAGACGGAACGTCAACGAAAGACTTCACGGTTGAAACAAAGCGGAGTGATGGGAAAATCCCAGCTCCACCTCAGCATTCGTCTCGTTACACCGGACGCAATGTCAACAACGGCGTTCCTTCGCAGTCCAGCAAGATGCAGATGCAACGTCAACGAAAGACCTCACGGTTGAAACAAAGTGGAGTGATGGCAAAATCCTAGCTCCACCTCAGCATTCGTCTCGTTACACCAGACGCAATGTCAACAACGGCGTTCCTTCGCAGTCCAACAGGATGCAGACGTAGCGTCAACGAAAGACCTCACGGTTGAAACAAAGCGGAGTGATGGCAAAATCCCAGCTCCACCTCAGCATTCGTCTCGTTACACCAGACGCAATGTCAACAACGGTGTTCCTTCGCCGTCCAGCAGGATGCAGATGCAACGTCAACGAAAGACCTCGTGGTCGAAACAAAGTGGAGTGATGGCAAAATCCCAACTCCACCTCAGCATTCGTCTCGTTACAGCAGACGCAATGTCATCCCAGGGTCAAAACAACGGAGCCATGGCAAAGTCCCTAATTCCAAGCCTCGACGGTTCACGCGCAACCTAGAGACAACCGCGACATTCGTCTCGTTACAGCAGACGCAATGCCAGCAAACGAAGCAAAGGCAATATTCCTAGCTTCAGGGTCTTGACGAAAACTCATATAACACTTGAAAGACTATCGGAGACCATCCTACACCAGCACGGAGTGGTCACCACCTCGACGTTCGTCTCGATACAGCAGACGAGATGTCACCACAGTGTCCTTCCTCCAGCAGGATTCGGACACGCCAAAGCAAATGAAGCGAAGGCCAAATTCCTAGCTTCAGGGTCTTGACGACAACTCATATAAAACCTGAAAGACTATCGGAGATCATCCCATGCCAGCGCGGAATGGTCACCACCTCGACATTCGTCTCGATACAGCAGACAAGATGTCACCCCAGCGTTCTTCCTCCAGCAGGACTCAGACGCGACAATCAAACGACGGAGCCACGGCAAAGTCCCTAGTTCCAACCCTCGACGGTTCACCAACAACCTAGAGACAACCGCGACATTCGTCTCGTTACAGCAGACGCAATGCCAGCAAACGAAGCGAAGGCAATATTCCTAGCTTCAGGGTCTTGACGGCAACTCATATAACACTTGAAAGACTATCGGAGACCATCCCACACCAGCGTGGAGTGGTCACCACCTCGACGTTCGTCTCGATACAGCAGACGAGATGTCACCATAGTGTCCTTCCTCCAGCAGGATTCGGACACGCCAAAGCAAACGAAGCGAAGGCCAAATTCCTAGCTTCAGGGTCTTGACGGCAACTTATATAAAACCTGAAAGACTATCGGAGATCATCCCATGCCAGCGCGGAATGGTTACCACCTTGACGTTCGTTTCGATACAGCAGACGAGATGTCACCCCAGCGTTCTTCCTCCAACAGGACTCAGACGCGACAATCAAACGACGGAGCCACGACAAAGTCCCTAGTTCCAACCCTTGACGGTTCACCAACAACCTAGAGATAACCGCGACATTCGTCTCGATACAGCAGACGCAATGCCAGCAAACGAAGCAAAGGCCAAATTCCTAGCTTCAGGGTCTTGACGGCAACTCATATAAAACCTGAAAGACTATCGGAGATCATCCCACACCAGCGTGGAGTGGTTATGACTCATCGGGGCTCCCCAAACCGAGCCTAACCTCAAGTAAAAAGCGGCATGGCAAAATTCCTAATGCTTGCTCTTCCGACGGTTAAACTGCCTAGGAAGATTGCTTGAAGACGTCTTGTCCAGCCCCTGAAGGGATCAAAGACACGACAGTCACAAGGCTACTCGAACAGCAAGATTGCCTATCGAGGGATACATCAGTCAACGCGACGGTACGACAGGCAAAACCCTAGTACCACAGACCCTAACGGACCTCTGTCGTAAAGAGCAGAGGTTAACTGTGACGTTAGGACATTCTTGCGAGAACTTCTCGACTCGTCTCGACTCGCGAAGAAATTAATGTCTTTGCGAGAACTTCTCGATTCGTCTCGACTCGTAAGGAAAAGCCTTAGGCAATGGAGACAAGGACCTATTTCCTAAGCACTGAGGCCATGTAAGTCGGTCTAAAATGGACTCTTGCATACTATTCACGGGCTACACTCTCCAAAGTCGAATCTCGACAAGGAGGGAAACAACCACTTATGAATCCTCTCAACTTATAAGAGGGAGAATTCTCTTGTGAGATCCTTACGACTCTCAAGAGAAAGTACACTTAGGAATTCTCATGATTCCTAAGGAGAAAATACACCTACGGGATCCTCTCGACCCGTAGGGAGAAAAGTATTTATGAGACCCTCACGGCTCATAAAGTTGAAAAACCTTAGGCAGCAGATCTGAACATGCTTCCTAAGCCATCGTTACCTTTCGAAGGGTTCAAGATGGAATGCTCTCTATCATCTACAGGTTATGCTTACTAAAGGAGCATGCCGGCAACAAAGAAAAGAAAAGAAAGCAGGAGATAACACAAGATAGTACGAAAGAAATGTATCTTTTATTTATAAGTTTAATTGGGTACAAGATACATCATATGAAAGAATAAAAAAATGGATACATGTTATTCGAAAAATTACAAATGTTAATTGGTACAAAAACAACTACGTAGAAGGATGCGTTTTCATTAAGTCAGCAAGTTGCTCTCGCAATCCTTTCAGTGCCTTCTCGTGATCAGCAGCTGCGGCCAGCTCCGCTTCAATTCGAGCCCATTGCTGCAAGCACGATGAAACCTTCTCATCGATTTCCCGTTGGGCAGCTTCGCGACTCTGCGTAACCCGCTCAATAGAGTCAAGCTTTCGCCTCAATACAAGCCCGTCCGAGATACATTGCTGCAAGGTGTCAAAAGCAGCTCTCGGTTGCGCGACATTCGTTTTAACTTGGGCGCGCAGCTGGGTAGATTATCCGAAGCCTCCTCGCGTTCCTTTCGCCTCAAGGTCGCTTCTTGTTCGAAATGGTCGGAGAAAGGACACGCTCTGCTCAATCCACGCAGCCCGTTGGGAGTTCAAAGCCTGAATTTTAAGAGTAGGACGCCTAAACTCAAGCTCATGCAGGCAGGCCTCAATCTTCCTGCAGTGGTTAACCCAGGACTCAACGACGCTTTCGTTATGGAAGTTCACAAGCGTCGCTAGTATTGGATTAACTTCGGCAGCAAAATCTGCAGCGAACGTAGGGGCCTCCGCGTCAAGCTCCTCGATATAATCGCTCAACATACGCAGACTGGTCACAACGCCTTTTGAAGATGGACGTCTGGAAAAGGGCCCTGCCGGCATTATAATACGAGACTCGAACGGAGCTGGAGTCGGTGTGACCGCTGCAAAACAAATCTTAATCAGAGGTCGGCTTAAGAGATAAAGAAAAATACATAAACAAAAGAGTCTATTATACCGGCTGCAACAGGGGACAGAGCTGGGAGCTCCGGTGGCGCGATGATATCCTTGACCCCTCCTTCAATTTGTAAGGCTACGAGTAATGCAAAGAAGAATTAGCAATAACGTGACTACCCGTTAAAGAAGAGCAAAGACGTCGGTTGAAAAAGATACTCACCGACACCAGAAGGCGGACTAATCTCTGACTGGAAGGAGAAGTGCGGGTTCAGCACTTGATACAAGTGATCAAAAAGAACCCCTGCGAGATCACGATGATACATGGTCAATACACGAAAGATGTTGTCCCCGATTTAAATTTATCACAAACACATACCTTCCAGCATTTGAGAAGATATAAGAGAGGACGGAGGGGCAACGACCGCCAAAGTGGCAACTGGTGGTGCTTCTTCAGGTATCGCAACCTCAGCGCATGCCACACCTACATTCGAAAGGAAAAGAATGTCATCAGAAAGGATTGCAAAAAGAAAAGAATGCAGCGACCCGAGACCTACCAGACAGGTCATCAACCAGAACCGCGACGGGAGCATCGCCAAGCATCACGACTTCTTCAATCTCATTTGCAGGGAGGGTTTCGCCGCCCGTAGCTTCGTCCCCCGATTCCACGAGAGCTGTCGTGACACTCGCGACGCCGGGAGATGGCAGGGAACCGCAAGTGGAAAGAGCGGCAATTGGAGCAGTCCCGGACTCCTGGGAAAGAGTAACCACTTTAGGCTCAGTAGTTGCAGTCATCTCACCCGCCACCTCCTCACCGGGACTTGGCCCTGCAAGGTAAGATACATGAGAATCTGAATATCAAATTCGGACAAGAGGATCCAATGCTACGTTACCTTGGGACGGCTTTTCAATTGCTTCTCGAGCCGCGCGTACCGCCTGTCTATAAGCGGTAGACAGGGCGGCCGGAGCACCCTCTGAAGAAGCAGGGACGGGGGAAGCAGCGCTCGAGCCTGCACCCACGGCCAAGGCGGCGTTACATTCTCTTGCTGCACGCCTTCTGCGCTTCCTTTCCACCTGGGCCGTGAGAGCTGATCTTCTCAGGACCTCCGTCAAGGGGACATCATCGTCCATGCCAGGAGCTACCTCTGGAGCCGTTACGGCTTCCGTCATCGGTTGCTTGAGTAAAGCCCCTTTTGGCAATGCTGAGGAGGCCAGGACTTCGATAACTGGCCGTGGAAACATCTCCGCATCACCCTGCGGGATTGGCACTGTACTGGGCATGACCTGAGTTGAGGTAATCCCTGCGATCAGATGAAAAAGGGGTTAGATTATCCATAAGAAAGGCGAAGGAAGGCACAATGAGCCGAAATATACTAACGCCCAGTGAAGCGTGAATCTTCTCCTCCTCCTCAAAAGTCTTGAGGAAAGCTGCGACAACCTCTTCAGTGGAAATGCCTGTTGAAGGAAAAGTGTCAGTCAAAATATGATAATAAAAATGTAATGCAATGACAAAAGATACGGCTGAGGTTTACTTGACTGTGCAAGGATGACCAGTCCCGCTTTGTGGCTTGCTAATCGCTCGGAAGCTGCAATAGCAGCCTCGAGGTCGGTATCATCCGGCGCTATGAATAGGCCTTCGTTGGTCCCATACTCGCTCAGGCCCTCGCTATAAGGAGCATGAGGCTCCTGGCCGAGTACAACATCGGCAGAAAGAATCGACTTCTTCTTCTTCTTCTGCAAGCGAGTACTAGTCGCCGCTAGCACAAGCTTACGCTTGGTAGGCACTTTGGGACGACGAGTCTCGATATCCGAACCCATGCCAGACTCGGGAGACGCCACAGTCACCGTTTCCACGGGAGCACGGGGTATCGGTAGCTCAGGCCTATCATGCGGGACCTCGACCGCAGCAACTTCTCTTAAGGGAGGACGAACAATGGTTCGTCGCTTCAGAGGAACATTTGGGTTACCAGCCGGCGCTGCACCCTTGCGATCAAGAAGCAATCTTTTTTTTCCTCTCTAATGACGGCACCCATCGAGTGTTGATACCACGCCACATACACATTCAGGGCCTTAGGAACGCAACTCGGTTCACTAATGAAAAAGTTGGACCCTGTGTTTAGGCGCATAAAATGGTGCAGCGCGCTTCGTATACCCTCTTCGGTAGCAGCAGGTTCTGCCAGGAAAGCCTCAAGCGGGACGCTCTGATTATAGCTTAGCTGCTGGGCAAAATGATGCGGATTGTATCTCATGAACAACGCCGCATCATTCTGCCTAAATACGAGAAAGCCCGGCCTGAGGGAGTACAGATGAAGAATCTCCCGAGCTTTCAACACAGAGGCCCCGTCTTTAAAGATGTCCTGCAATGGCAGCACCGTCTTCGCGGATTTCTGGCCGACGGTCAAAATTTTATTAGTGAAGGGCATACCATCTCCAACCGTGCGTGGACGAAGGAGCAAACCCCTAGCTTCCCGCGGTGTCGGACTTACGATGGATGTGTCGACTAGCCGCATTATCCGAGGGAATTTACATCTGTCATAAAAGGAAGGTCTTCTGTGGATACCAAAGACCCCAAGCACGTGCAACTCGAGCCATGAGGTGAAATAATGCATTGAGAAGTTGGCAGGCTGCACCCCTGGCTCAGTAGTATCCGCTGCCAAGCTGAGGCCGTGATACAGGTGGGCTAACCCAGCGATCCCGACGGCCACTTGTATCCCGGCAACCATTCGATACGCGGGGTAGAAGACAGACGACCTCATATAGCGAGGGTGCATGGGAAGCGCGAACCAGCTTAACCATAAACCGAGGAACCCTAGAAAGAACGCTTCCTCATCGATGCCCGGAGCGGCAATTTCCGAAAAGGGGACGATCGCGACGTTTGGAAAAAAGAAATCCTTTTGATCGGCTTCCAATATTGGCCGGCGATCCAAGCCAAAGCCGAAAGGATCATCAAGTTTGGCAAACTTTTCACCTTGTCGTGATAAAACTTCCGCACGGAGAAAACGAGCGATAAAATCCGTAAAAGTAACCCCGCGGCCTCCGGAATCGAAAAAGAGGCTCTCAAACATATTCAACACCTTTATCAAACTTGGGAACTGGTATTGAATGGCGTTCTCTGGGGTAAGACCCATTACCACTGATTTGGTGGCAAAAATATACTCATCCGGAGGAAGCAGCTCCTCGTAATGCTCTCCCCTAACGGGTAAACCGGAGACCTCGGCAAATTCCTCTAAGGAAATGGAGACTTCTCGATCCAATAAGAGGAAGATGTGGGTCGGAATGTTCCATTGCTCTAAAAACGCATTGATCCAACATGTAGGGGGTGCAGAATACTAGAACAAGGAAGCGTAGATCGCAGGGTACAATCCGAGCTTCAGAAGCTGCGACTTCTTCGCCGATAGAATATATCGGGCCCACTGCAAGTATCCGGTCGGTGACGGGGAGTTAGTCCTACGTTGTAGGGCTGTCCTTACGGGCGCGACTCATCCTGACATATGCGCCGTCCTAGAGTGTCCAAAGCTACCGGCGGCTGCACGGGTATTGCGGCAATAGAAGGCCGAAGGAGACCCTCTGAAGTCCAATTCACCTCCTCTACAGTATAATTGATCGGGGGTGCATCTGCATAAGGGATCGCAGAGATAGGCTCCGAGGGTGTCGCACAAGAAAAGCTCCAGCGGCCTCCGATAATTTGACCGTACCATCTACCCCATAGATGAAGACTCTTGTGCTCCGGGTCATGGTCTTTGATCAGCGCAAGAACCTCTCGGTCTACGGGCGCTTCGGGGAATCCGCCTTCTGAGCGGACGAACGGGAAAGAAGTGTCGAAAGACATAGTACCTGCGCGGAAAAGAACAAATTTTCAGCGGCCAATGCCACAGTTTAAGTTCTGTAACTATGTACTTTAAATCGGTACCATACTGCAATGCAGTGAAACGGGACCAAAGAGGACCCACATAATCCATATGACATTGCATCATTAATAGAACAGCCACATCATTTGATGAGGCTGTCAATTAAATGAGGAAATCCTCAATTGATTCTCATTTAATGAGAATTCCTCGGGTCAGGGAGTAAATCTCCCCTTGAGAGCAGCGCTCTATGACAAAGTGACATCTGTCAACTCTAATGATGAAGGAATAAAAATTCCTCAAGAGCCTTGCTCTGTAAAAACGATGGAATAACCATCAGAAAATTTAAAATAAGAGTTTTAATGAATTAAATATTCTGTGATCTTCAAGATCTATGAACAAACTCTAAGAGTTCTTTATGAGCAAAGCTCTGTTCATGGGCTAAGAAACCCCAAGAAAAGATCCCTTTAGATTTATGGGTTCAAGAGAGCAAAGCTCTGTTGATGAAACCCTAAAAGGGTTTTCTTTAGATCAAAGATCTATGTAGAGCAGAGTTCTGTTAATGGGTAAAACCCTAAATTATTAAATGATCTATTCAAAGATTTAATCTTTACCTAAGATTTTGACAGAGTTCTGTCCTTAAGAAAGTTCTTAAGCCAAAGAACTATGCTCTGCAAGAGAATAAAAATTCTCAGAAGGAGGAAGATGAACAGAAATTATCTCAAGGGCCAAAGGTCCTATTTATAGGCACTGAGATGCCGTTTCAACTTCTGAGTTGATCCAAGGGCGCAAATGCTGCCACCGCTGCACTCACGTGTGGGCCACGTGAGCGCAACGGTGGGGAGGGGGCATTTGTTTCCCCCAATCAGAGCAAATCTCTGTTCAAAATTTAAATTTTGAAAAGAAGCAACGCTTCATAAGCAGTGCCAAGTGTGCTGCGCCTTAAGCAGCGCACCACGTGCAAAGCATGTGTGCTAGCGCCAAGTGCGCTGCGCCCTAAGCAGTGCACCACGTGCAAAGCACATGTGCGCCAGCGCTAAATGCGCTGCGCTCTAAGCAGCGCACCACGTGTAAAGCACGTGTAGCGCTGCGCTCTAAGCAGCGCACCACGTGCAAAGCACAGGTGCGCCAGCGCTAAGTGCGCTGCAAGCAGCGCACCACGTGCAAAGCACGGGTGCGCTAGCGCTGGAACTAAAGGCTCCCCACCGTCAGATCAAAGATCCAATAATAATGATAAATCATTAATTGATCAAAATTAAATTCTGTTAAGGAAAGATTTCTCAAAATCTTTCCAAAACAACAAGATTGTGCTCTGTAAATCAAAGCACCGTTGGATCAATGATCCAATGGTGATTAAAAATCACCAAAGATACAGAATAAATTCTGTATGGAAAAGATTTCTCAATCTTGTTAAAAACAAGAAGATTGTCTTCTGTAAATCAGAAGCCCTTGGATCAAAGATCCAACGGTGGGGAAATCCCCAAATCAATTGGAGAAAAAATCTCCTTAACTGATTGAACAAATCAACTTGCCCTATAAAAAGGCCCTAGACTTTAAGTCTCAGAGACAGAAAAAATAGAGAAACCCCCCATAAGCTTTGAGAGATCTCAGAAAGAAGAGCCAAGCTCTCAGAAAAAGAAGAGTTTCTTCAAGGTAAAAAAATGATGAACAGAGAGATGAAATCATCTCATAATTAAAAAGAAGAATTCACTTCTTTAAAGATTATAGATCTACAAAAGACCAAAGTCTTTCAAAAAGAGATCAAAAGATCTCATCATAAAATAAAAAGAAGAACATAATTTTTCTCACAGATCATAGATCTATAAAATAAAGGGGGAAGAATAAGTTAATTCTCTTAGGATCACAGATCCATAAAGGCAAAGTCTTTCATCAAAATAAGAGATTAAAACATCTCTTACAAAGTAAGAACTTTTGTTCTTCAGATCTTGAGACAAAGTCTCTTCTAAACGAGAATTGATTTCTCATATCATAAAATTGATCAGATGCGCTTCTGCGCTCTTTGACTGGCGCAAAGCGCCAAGCGTACCACGTGTTCCTCACGTGTGCGCCACTGAACAGATAGCGCTTTGCGCTCATGGACTGGCGCTCAGCGCCTAGCGCACCACGTGCTCCTCACGTGTGCGCCACTTAAAAGTTAGCGCTTTGCGCTCTTGAATTAGCGCAATGCGCTCATTATCTGGTGCTTAGCGCCAAGCGCACCACGTGTCCCGTACGTGTGCACTACTCGGCAGAAGTGCACTGCACTCTTTGACTGGCGCAAAGCGCCAAGCGCACCACGTGCTCCTCACGTGTGAGCTGATAGAACATAAATTGTTCTTTAATCAGCCCCAGAGCTATGATGAATGCTCAGCATTCAACAAAAGACAGAAATACTGTCAGAATCCAAATCAATGCTCAGCATTATTAAAAGGGCCAAGCCCAAATAAATGCTCAACAGCCCAAAATAAATGTTAAACATTTTAACTTGATTGGACTTAGCCCAAGATTGGCCATAAGTCCTTAATTCAGATTAACCGAGCCCATAAGCTCATAAATCTCAGATCTTAGTCCCAATTGGACTACAAATCTCCCAACCAAAATTGGTTCAAGGGTACATCTCTGAACCCTTCTGATATATGTCGTTGTAATCCTTCAACGTCTTCAGAGAGGTGATGGGTCCCGACAACCATACATTTTATAGACTATGACGTCTTTAAACTGGACTGTGGGGTCCTTAAACCCACGGACTATGATGTCCTTAACCTCGGACTGTGGGGTCCCTTTAAACCCACGGACTATAATGTCCTTAACCTCGGACTGTGGGTAACCTCGGACTGTGGGGTCCCTTTAAACCCACAGACTATGATGTCCTTAACCTCGGACTGTGGGGTCCTTAAGCCCATGGACTATGATGTCCTTAACCTCGGACCACTATGTCCTTAAACTGGTAAGAGACCGTAATGTCCTTAAACTAACATTGGACCGCAATGTTCCTAAACTAATGGACCGCAATGTTCCTAAACTAAACAATAGAGCCCAAATGCTCTTTTGTTGGATCTAAACGATCCCGTTAAGTTGATCTTAGTCTGAAATTAGAATAACGTATCCTTAACAAACATTTAAGTTGATCTTAGTCCCAAATGAGACTAATGTATCCTTAAACCCAACCCCAACCCCAAATCTAAGAAGATACGGATTTGGGCTAATCCACGCCCTACGGGCGACAACATAAATTAGTCTCCGTATACAATCCGCGGGCAACCAAAAACAAAACAAACACATACGACACGAAGTGACCATCTGGAGAAGGAGAAAGTGGTTACCGCAATGCGGTAGCGTAATTAACTGCAGGGGCTTGCGCCTGCAGGGAAGAGTGTCCCCACAATAAAAAAACCCCTCAACGAGGGGGAATATGACGAAGTCTGCTACATCGGCCGCATACGTTTAAACCTTCGATACATGGTGCCATAAATCAACTTGGCATCTTCGGAGAGGTGGACGAATAGCACCAATTAGCATCTGCCCCCAAATTCAGGCAAGATGGACCTACTCGGTTTCGTCTCTGTGTTCGGAGGGGAACAGATTCTTCCATCCACGATTGGAAGAAGAAGTTTTTATTTGTTGGGCCGCCAGAGGGTGAGGACTGGCCCGTGCCCACCCAGTGATCTAGAGATAGGTGCTGGCGGGAGAGTCAGTCTAACAATCCCGACGCAGTGAAAGTGGCGGAATGGGAGCCTATTCCCCGGGCCGACGTGCTGCTTTCTGAGCGGGTTCTTAGTATGGCTGGGCTCAGACCCGCCCAGTTCGCCGGTAAGATAGGAGTTTACAGGCGACCTGTTAGACTTGCATTTTATTTTTATTTCTACTTGCGTTGCTGACTCTATTGTACCTTGTCTTGTGCAGAATCCATGGACCTGAGCAAACTTCGATCGGCAATGCAGGCACCGAAGAAGGGATCGAGGGCTGGAGGTGCCATCTCCTCCCATCTGGTGTCGGCCCCTGCTCCCCCGGCAGCCGCTCCACCGAGGCGTTCGAGTGCGGCCCGTGCCGCGGAGCCCAGCCAGGCGCCAAACCGAAAGCGGGTTCGAGAACAAGAGGCCTGGGCTTCGGAGGTAGAGACCGGCTCCCCGGTGTCGTCTCTCAAGAGGTTCCACCAGACGGTCCCGCTTACCTCGGCCTCCCCGATCTTAGTGGACGAGGGAGACCTCCGTTTTGAGGTGCCCTCGGGGCTCTCCGTCGCTGACAGCCTGCTGGCAGACATGGAGAGTTCAGCCGGGGGCAAGATCCCTCGGGGGACTCTTAGGGCGCAAATGGCGGCTATCGCCCAAGAGGCCGTCCAGGTTAGTGCTCGTGCCTCACTTGGTTTTTCACTCAGCGCCTTACCATTTGTGAGATTTGGTGCCTCCCTTTTCTTTCTGACCCCTCTCTGATTTCTTCAGGTCCTCCAGCATGTCGCCCTTGTCGTCCAGATGGAGGAAGAGGAAATTGCCCCGGCGATGCAAGCCGCGGGCGAGTTCTCCTTGTTGGAGGAGAGCTCACAGTTGGAGCTGGAGGCTGCGATGGCGAGGGCCGCTGTCCTCGAAGGCGAGGTGGCGGCCGGGAAGCTGGAGGTGGCGGCCGGGAAGCATGTGGTCGCCAGGCACCGTGAGGCTGCCCAGGCCGCCGAGGCCAAGCTTCAAGACTCCAAGTTGCTCGTTGGCACCCTGAAGAAGTTGGCGAGCACCCTCCGGAAGGAGCTGGGGGCGGCGATAGAGGAGACGAAGCGAGCCGAGCTCAGGGCGGCGAAGGCGGTGGAGAACTATAAGAAGTCGGACCATTTTTACACCGACCTAGCCGCAGCCACCACACTCATCTGCCATGACGCCCTCGACGCCGTTAAGGCTCGGATGCCGGAGTTCCCTGACACAGAGCTCCGAGCTGAATATCCTCGCGGGGATGACGAGCAGGGGGACGTCTCCAGGAGCGCGGCCGGGGAAGGGACTCCCGGTGAGGGCGACGCCGAGGCTCCTGCGAAGGGCGCCGATATTCAAGACGCGACCCCAGTCGTGGACATTGAGCTCCCCGGGGTTGCGCCCAGCCCTGAGGCCTGAAACCCCTCGTCCTCTTATTTCTTTTCTTTGCTCTGAAATTTTGTAAGCCTCCGGGCACTTTTGTCAGGCTGGGGAGTACATAATACCTTTGCAGAGACTTTGTGAATAAATTCTTTTTGCAGTAGTATTTGCACGCATATTTTCCTTTATCGGTGAACACTTGTATTTGCACAGTATTGCCTTCATGTTAGGCCTGTTTTTTATCTAGCGATCACACATCGAGTTAAATCTGATCATTTACCAAGTGTGGACGGTATCTCTATGGCCCCGAAATCGAGGTGGAGATCGCTCAGATGTAGATAGACCGGATGCCTCTTGGTGAGGTCTTATTCCTTAGCGTGGAAGGCTCGGAGAGGCATGCTAAGGACGGACCGAGCAGGGTAACTGCTCTGTCGCCTCTAGGCGAGGGCTTCGATCCCTGGCGTTGTGGGGTAGGGAACTACCAGCCAGGGATAGCCGAGCAAGGGCGGGCCCGGTTGCCTCGTGGTGAGGGCTTTGATCCTTAGCGCTGTGGGGTAGGGAACTACCAGCCAGAGATAGCCGAGCAAGGACGGGCCTGGTTGCCTCGTGGTGAGGGCTTTGATCCTTAGCGCTGTGGGGTAGGGAACTACCAGCCAGGGATAACCGAGCAAGGGCGTTCCCGGTTGCCTCTTGGTGAGGGCTTCGATCCCTGGCGTTGTGGGGAAGGGAACTACCAGCCAGAGATAACCGAGCAGGGTAGTTGCTGGGCTGCCTCTTAATGAGGGCTTAGATCCTTAGCACGGGAGGGGCCGTACGAGGCCAGCTACGGATGGACCAAGCAGTGAAGCTGCTCACTTGCCTCTTGGCGAAGGATTAGATCCCTGGCGTCGTGGGGTAAAGAACTACCAGCCAGGGATAACCAAGCAAGGGTGGGCCCGGTTGCCTCTTGGTGAGGACTTTGATCCTTAGCGCGGGAGGGGCCGTAAGAGGCATACTAAGGACAGGCCGAGCAGGGTTACTGCCCGGTGCTTCTTGGCGAGGTCTTTGATCCTTAAGAACGGGCCGAGCAGGGTTACTGCCCGGTACCTCTTGGTGAGGGCTTTGATCCCTGGCGTTGTGGAGTAGGGAGCTACCGGCCAGGGATAACCGAGCAAGGGTGGGCACGGTTGCCTCTTAGTGAGGGCTTTTGATCCTTAGCGCGGGAGGGGCCGTAAGAGGCCTACTAAGGACGGGCCGAGCACGGTTAGCGACTTCGACCCGAAGTGCTCAACCCGATGACTGGGTAGCCCGATCTCCGCTGGGACCATTGCTACGGTCCCGTAGCAGAGGCTGAAAGGGGTTTCCCCGGTGGGGGTCTTCTTTGACGTGCGCAGGGCCCATAAGACCCGGGGCAGTTCTTCGACCCAACTGCCTTGTCGCCCTTCTAGGCGGGTCCGGAGACCTTGGAGGACATCTCGGTTAGCGACTTCGACCTGCCTGTTGCATTGGGGATGCGCGACCGCGGCGAACTTCATGAGGATATGGTATTCCTTGCAGAAGTCCTTCACTTTCTCGTTCTCGAAGTTCGTCCCGTGGTCGGTGATGATACACCTCGGGATGCCGAACCGGAGTATCAGATTGTTTTGCAGGAACCTGATGGTCGTGGTGGCATCCAGTTTCCTAATGGGGACGACCTCGATCCACTTGGTGAAGTAGTCTACCGCGACGAGGACATATTTGTGCCCGCCCGTACCGGTAGGGAACTGGCCGATCATGTCCAATCCCCACCGGGCGAACGGCCACGGGGATGTTAGGACAGTCAGCTCGGTAGCGGGAAGGCGAGGGATGCTTCCGTGGAGTTGGCAACTCTTGCATCTTCTGACTAAGCTTCTGGGCGTCCTCGTGAACAGTAGACCAGTAGTACCCCTGGAGCAACGCCTTTTGGATCAATGTTCGGGCCCCTTGGTGCGCACTGCCAACCTCCTCATGGATTTCTCGGAGGACGTAGTCGGCATCGTGGGGGTCGATGCACCGGAGCAGGGGCTGAGTGAAGGATTTCTTGTAGAGGTTCCCATTGCTCCAGATGAAGTGATGGGCTTTGGCCAGAGACGGTGGGCGGCTCCCCGATCTTCTGGGAGCGTACCGTCCTTCAGGAATTCCACGAAGGGCTTCCTCCAATCTTGGTCGCCTTCCTACGCCGCATATACATGGAGTGTTGTCGCTCCGTCTTCCACGCTGGGCTGAGGCAAGGTTTCGAAGAGGATAGACCGCTTATTGTTGGCCGAGTATGACAAGCCAGCTTGCTCAGGGCGTCGGCTTGGGCATTCAGCTGCCTGGGTATTTGTTCTACTTGGACTTCGTCAAAGTTCCTCCGGAGTTTCCTTACCTCGTCCAGGTACTTCATCATCAGAGGCTCCCGAGCTTCAAAGCGGCCGGTCACTTGGCCGACAACTAGGGCTGAGCCGCTGCGGATTCAAATTGTCTTCAGTCCCAGCCCGGCGGCCATGCGCAGTCCAGCCAGAAGAGCCTCGTTCTCTGCCGCGTTGTTCAATGCTTTGATACCGAGCTTCAGAGAGTACTCCATTTCTGCCTCGTTCGGGCCCCGGATAATGAGGTCGGCACCACGGCCTTCCTCGGTTGAAGAGCCGTCGACGTAAATGACCCACTCAGGAACCGAGCCAGGCCTTTCCGCGATGGGACACTGAGTTGCGAGGGTCGGCGTGGACTCCGGTTCCTTGCCAGGGATGGTGCATTCAACGATGAAATCGGCCAGGGCCTGCGCTTTGATGGCCTGCCTCGGGCGATATTTTATGTCAAACTGAGATAGTTCCCACCTCCACTTCTCTAAGCGGCCCGAGGATTCCGGTGATGCAAGGATAGCCCCCAACGGGCACTCAGTGAGGACGAGGATGGTGTGTGCTTGGAAGTAGTGTCGTAGCTTCCTTGAGGCCACCACGAGGGCCAAGACAATCTTCTCTATGGCTGGATATCTCGTTTCTGCGTCCTTAAATACATGGCTCACATAGTACACCGGCTTCTGCACTCCACCGAACTCTCGGACGAGCACCGAGATCGCTGCCTGGTCGGATACCGCCAGGTACAACGACAGCTCATCTCCTTCAACTGGTCGGGTGAGCAGTGGTGGCGTCGTGAGGTGCTTCTTCAATTGGTCGAAGGCGGCCTGGCACTCCTCCGACCACTCGAACCTCGGGATCTTCCTCAGAGCTTTGAAGAATGGGAGGCATTTCTCCCCCGACCTGGACATGAAACGGCTCAGAGCAGCGACTCGTCCCGTGGGCCGCATGATCTCGACGTTGGTCTTGGGCACGGCCATGTTGAGGATAGCGTCGATTTTCTCTGGGTTGGCTTCAATTCCGCGGTGAGTGACCATAAAACCGAGGAACTTTCCCCCGGTGACTCCGAATGCGCATTTGGCGGGGTTTAGATTCATCTTGAACTTGCGGAGCACTTCGAAAGCATCGCCCAGATCCTTGGCGTGGTCGGCCGACGAGACGGATTTGACGAGCATATCGTCAACGTAGACCTCCATATTCCTGCCGATCTGTGGCTTGAACATGCGATTGACCAACCGTTGGTACATGGCCCCGGCGTTCTTGAGGCCGAAGGGCATCACCTTGTAGCAGTATACCCCCCGGTCCGTTGTGAATGCGGTAAGATCTTCATCTTCCGGATTCATGCGGATCTGATTGTAGCCAGAGAAAGCATCCATGAAACGCAACAGCTCGTGGCCGGCCGAGCTGTCGACGAGCTGATCTATCCGAGGGAGAGGATAGTTGTCCTTGGGGCAAGCCTTATTGAGGTCGGTGAAGTCGACGCACATGCGCCACTTCCCGCTTGACTTCTTGACCAGAACTACGTTCGCCAGCCACTCCGAGTAGGGTACATTCCGGATGAAGTTGGCGGCGAGAAGTCGATCAACCCTGTCTTCGATAGCCTTCTGTTTGACCGGGGCGAAGCTTCGCTTTTTCTGTCTGACGGGTCAGGCCGCAGGATCAACCCCGAGCTTGTGAGAAATGATTTTGAGGTCGATCCCAGGCATGTCAGCAAGCGCCCAGGCGAAGACGTCGGAGTTATTCCTGAGGAAACCGACCAGGTCATCTCCCTGAGTTCCTGTCAGGAGTGATCCGACCTGGACGGTTTTTTCATCGTCCCCCTCTGTCAGGGGCACCTCGGTCAGTGGTTCGACCGGTGTCCCCCGGACCTCCTTCTGCTCGTCTCGGGTGTCCAAAGAACCCTTGATGTCGTCTTTTACCTCAGCGTCGTCGGCCGGCTGCTCGGACGAACATGTTTCGGTAAGGCATACCTTTGCGACCCGTTGGTCTTCGTAGACCCGACCTATCCCGCCCTGATCGAGAGGGAACTTCATCGCCAAGTGGTAGGTCGATATCTGGACCTGGAGGGAGTTCAGCGTCGGGCGGCCGAGGAGGACGTTGTAGGCCGATAGGACATTTGCTACGATGAAGTCCACAGGCAACGTACGGGTGCAACCGAGCTCCCCGACGTTGAACTGCAGGGTGACCACCCCTTCCGCCGGGATGGAGTGGTTGGTGAACCCTGAAAGGACGTGGGAGGTCAGTTTCAAGTCTGCTGGGGTGAGCCCCATGGGCAGAAAGCGGTCGTGGAAGAGGATGTCTGCCGAGCTGCCCGAGTCGACAAGTATCCGGTAGACCTCGTATCGGTGGATTCGAGCCGTGATCACCAGAGGGTCATTGTGGGGCATGGATATGCCGTGGAGATCCCCGTCGCCAAAGGTGATAGGCTCGTGGTCCCTGGCCTTTTTGCTCGTACGGCCGTTGGCCTCCGTTGCCGACGTGGGGTGCTGAGTCTTGCAGGCGCTCGACTGACCCCCTGTCGTCATGACCACAGTTCTTGATGGGCCTCGGTTCCTTCCGGCGAGGTCCCTTAGGCCCCGTGGTGAGGTTGTCTTCAAGCTGCCTTGGCGGGCCTCGTGGGCGCGATCCCGTCGAGGGAGGGGATGCCGGTCATGCCTGGAAGCAGGTGAGCTGACCGCCACCGCCTTGGTAGGGACAGGGGTGCGACGAGGCTCGAGGCGAGGCTCTCCGACGTAGGACCTCGAGGTTGAATGGGACGGATCGAGAGACCTGCGACCGCTGGAGTCTGCGAGGCGGTGGCCGGCGGAGGGGTTGATGACATTTGGTGGAGGTTCATCCACGCCTCCGTTGAGGGGGAGGCGGCTATAGGTGCTTGGATCTTCAGGGTGATCGCTTGCCATGTGGATGGAGATCGAAAGGCCAACTTTGTTTTTTGTGGAGACGATTCCCACAGACGGCGCCAACTGATGGAAGTCCTTTTCGGGTCTCCGTCAGATGTTTTCCGTCGATCTCCCGGTGAATCTTGGGGGTGATCTCCTGTTGCGTGTGGGTCTCAATGGGTTTTGAGGAGATTGGTGGTTTTGAGGAGTTTGCGCCGAGTACCTGCAAGGATGTCCCGGAGTGGTTTAGTACCACCGAGGACCTTCCGACGATCAAGTTAGCACAAGATCCGAGCAGAGTAACGGCTAGGTGGGGCGAAAAAAGCTTACTTGACCTCTCTATGATGGGGGTTTATATAATGGCGGCAACGCACAGTAGCAGGCGCGAGAATCTCGCTGGCAGTTACGCTCCCGACGTCACGCCCGCGTAATAAGCGGATCGCCCGTTAATGGGGATCGTGATAGCGTGGAACGTAGGATGTTGCCGGCGGAGAATCCGCGCATGGCGAGATTTGCGAAGCGGCGGTTACGCCTGTGAGTGGTGGAGTTGGTCGGTCGAAGGGATCGAGGAAGATGGCCTCGGCGGGGGAGCTCGGGAACGAGCGGGAAGGACGAGGCATCTTAGTCCTGTGGTAACTCGGGGCGAGCTGAGAGGCTGAGGAGGCCAATTTGCAGGGGGCTCTAAGGAGAGCCAGCTTGTGCTTGCAGGTCGGGTACAGGGATGGCCTGGTCAGCCCATGTGGGCCCTTTCTTCTGAGTTCTGGGGCACGTCATCTGCCACGTATCCTGATCTGGGAGATCGCCAATATAGAGCATCATCAGTACTCAATAGTGCCTCATCCGGTAACATCCATAGCTACCTGGCTCATAACATACAAAATTTGGTATCAGATCAACACCAAAAAATTTCACCCAAAAAAAGGGTTAATTTTGGCAGGTTAAATGACCGCCTTGTTTATATCTATACTATAGTACTTGATGATACTCATATATGGAAATTTCTCAGATCACGACACGTAGCGGATGACGTATCATCCACGTAAGCCTACTAGATTCCTGGAGGCTACGGAGTTGGAATAAATATGATGCATTTAGAAATACCTCGACGTCTCGCATAAGAGGTTGCACCCGATCTTTTAAAAGACCTCTCCGGAGTACGTTCCCCCTTCGGCTGAACGCCAGCCAATAGCTCGTCTCCGAGCTATCTTACGTCTGAAACTCCTCAGCTCACTTGCTCGTCTCCAATCTATATCCTATAGCTGAGGTTACTTGGCGCCCCCTATTTGGCCGGGAACACGGAGCACGAACACCCCCGTAACGCCTCCGTATATCTTGCAACGATGAGATCCCAGCTGCTCTACGTCCCGCATCTCACGCTAGCGTATCTCGCCGTTAATGAGTCTTTCTCGTCATTAGTAGGCGTATACCGCCATCAATGTGAACGTAACGCAGGGGCGTAACGGACGGTGAGAATCTCGCATCGGCTCGCTCCATGCGATCGCTATATAAACCCTTCTTCCAGACGACTGAGTTAACTCGAATTAAATCCAATACGCCGCTACTCTGCCCATCTATTTCTCGGTACTTACTTGATCGTCGGAGGCTCCTACGGTGGTTACCCATCCCGGGACTTCCTTTGCCGGTAGCTCGGTGTTAACAACCAACAAGCCATTGAGATCCACACCTAACCTTCACCACCAATCTCAACCGTTCGGCCATGCTGGACGCAAGATCGACGGAGGACAACATCTGAGGGAGATTTCGACCTCCATCAGTTGGCACCGTCTGTGAGAAGTCGTTTCCATCCAAAAAAGTTCATCTTCCGCTTTCAATTCAATAACCAGCGATCATCGCAACGAAAATCCCAGCACAAGCCACCACGTCCTCCGTAACGGAGGCGGGGACGGTTCTACTCCGCCTCCCAACATCGTCGAAACCTTATCTGCACGGATCGACAGAATCACGGCGATGGTGAACGCGCTCGCTCGTGTCCAAACTGCCGGCCACGCCCGCTAAACCGCCGCCCCTGCTCCCCGGAACGACGGCGTGCACGAGGCAGACGAGGGACACATTCAAGTCCTCGGCCTCGTTTGTGCCAATCTCAACGTCATGGAACACTGGCATACCGATTCCGGCAGTTGTAACCCACGTATGAGGAATGACTCCATGACTCGCCGGACGCCGGACAGTCCAACGTCGAGATCTCAGGACCAACCAAATTATCGCTTCAACAATCGCCGCGCTCTCTCGCCTTCCGAAGAGACGTCGGTCAGGTCGCCTGATTTCAGGGAAGACCGACGTCACCATACTTATCGAAGCCGCGCACATGGCGCACGCCGAGGCGAACCACGAAAGTGAAAGGTTCCTAGGCACTCTAATGAGGTCTCACAAGGCATCGACCATGCCAATTTCAAAAAAAAAACGGTGCCGAGAAACCCTAACAAGATCGTTGGCTAGAATTTTAGGCGAAAAAGAAGCTAGTTAACATCTTAACTAAAAGTAAACGAACATACAACCTTTGTAGATCCGTTTCTCCACCTCCATGGCTCCGCGATGAAGTCTCCTCTCTGTACAAATCGGATCTTGGGCTCTAGCGTCGGCTTCATCGGAGAAAAAGCGGGCTAGGTCATCGACGACGATGCCGAAGATGATCTACGTCGAGGCATCACTAGATCAAGCTCCACCAAGTCAAGAAAACTTGTGAAGGAAACACACTCTACTACTTGGCAAGAGGTAGAGGATGAAGAAATAGGAAGTGGGTTCATTTTAGAATTGGATTTCTCACTCTTTTTCATCAATCACCATTGATGAAGCAAGCTTTCTTCATGTGATGAAGAAGAAGAAGAAGATGAATATTGTTATGAGTATTTTTCAAAAAGGAAATAAAAAGAATCCTTATCATAATCTAACCATGGTGAAGTGTAGAGAATCAACTAGGGTTAAGTGGAGTGATTAGGGTTAAGCATGAGACAAAATGGTGACTTAGTCAAAGCTTCATGAAGCTTCAACATGCAAGTCCAAAATGAGCCACCATTTCATTTCTTTATGCCATTTATTTTCCAAAATAAATAAACAAATAAATAAATGAATAAATAAATAATGGAAAAAACAAAACCCTAATTTCCAACTTAACCATGGTTTAATTCTTTACACAAACCCTAGTTAGCATGCATCATCAAACATGATACAAACTTGTGTACAAAAGTATATCACATATACAATGTGCACAATCCAAGTGAGAAAATCCATTTAAAGTGAACCGATACTAGTTAATGCAAAGTAATATATCATATATATAATTATACATTAAATCATTAAATCAACACTTGATTTAATGATCCGGTCATATGGCATATAACCGACTAGTATCATTAGTAACAACTTATCGAAACAACACTTGATCCGATAACCCGGCTATATCGCATATAACCGAGCAATGTCACATATCGCGAGAATCAAACACAGTATCACATACTGGTATCATTCTCGGTCCCGCACATATCTCATATGCGCTCCTATTTCGTTTCGCTTGAGCCAGGAAACCTCTGTGTAGGACTCTAAAGACTCGTCAATACGCCGGCAGCAGATGATGATCATATCAAGCACCCACAAGCCGCAAGCGGTCTGCTAAACGTAACGGTCACCCGGGTATTGAGAGATCAGAAGATCGACGAGCAAACCCGCTCATACTCCAGTGAATCCACCCAGTAACACTACCGTACAGTCCGGTCTCGTCGTCTGATATGTCGCATATCTTGCCGAGGGGTGGTAAACGTCAGACCCCAATAGCTCGATAAATCGTGTCGATATGAGGTCTATAACAATTCGAGAAACTACTGGTAACACTTACCAGTAAATCTCAGCAACCCTGGCCAGGGATTTCCGGTTATAGCCAATCGAACACAGCGCAACATCAACTCCCTATACCGGGAGAGACGAATCCCCTCCTATCGCTCATTGCTTCCATGTGATTCGGGACTGTACCCAAAAACCACCGTTTTGCACGCCCTCTTGGACATGGTAAGATGGAAATCAAAACACAGTGTGAACCACACAAGACTCTATGACGATCTCGGGTCAACAGACTACTCTGTACCAGTGTCACCAGAGAACTGCCATCTGACGTAAGGTATAATACCATCTGGGAGTTCTCGGCGAGTCCGTCCAGTGTACCCAGTCTCTACTGAGCACCCGTATATCATCTCTGATGTCAAACACCGATGGATATGGGATCATCCATCGCCCATCTGTATGGGTCGAGAAGGTACACGCTAGTCTACTCTGGTATATCGATACCCCATCTCGATACACCCACAACTAGGGACTTTCAAGGATGTACTTATGGACTACCATGTCCCCACTAGTATGATCCGCATCATAGTCCAGGTAGTCAAGTACGCATCCTAAGGGCTTTACCAACATGTAACAGAGAGACAATCAGTATACACGTTAAGGTAAAGATCAACCGATAGCATACTATCATGTCGAGCAAGAAAGTCCTCCCTATATATGTCCCAGCATCCACTACAATATACATCCTATGTATAGCAATGGCCTCTAGGGCATACATATAACTAACAATCTCCCACTTGCACTAGGGCCATCTGATAGCAGTGGTTGTAGTATCTCATACTCAACCATCCCATAAGAGTCTCTCTTTGGGAATAGGCCTTTATGAGTGGATCCGCCGTGTTGTCCTCTGAGTCTACTCTCCTAACCTCGATCCCTTAGAGATCATCCATCTCCATGATCAGGTGATACTGCCTTAGAATATGTCTGGATCACTGATGGGACGTACGTTCCTTGGCATAAGCCACAACTCCATTGTCACACAATAGGAGGAACATAGTTCATCTCATGAACCAGTATACACCCAAACAGCCTCTTTGGTAGCATCTTAAGTAGCGATGTATCCTGCCTTTATCGTCTAGTATGTCACGGTATCTAGCTTGGAACTTTTCCAACATATCGTCCCTTTACTGAGGGTAAAGACAATGCCTGCGACTGACATTCAGTCGTCTTTATCACCCTGGAACCCTTCCAGTGATTCTCCCCAGGATCGATTGATACCATCTCACTACAGCTAGTGAGTATTCTAACATCCATTTAGATCTATCTCATAGATCCAAAACCCAGGATTTAGTAGGTATCACTTTGATCCTATGTGGAGAATCATTGTGATAAGCGGAGATTGATCGAGCGTAGCATAGGAAACTCTTTCCCTATCAAGAGTATGTCATCTACGTACTATACGAGGATCGTCACCATACTCCCTACTACCTTTTTGTTTATACAAGGTTCATCTACCATTTTGATGATGTCAAACTCTTTGACTAATTCATCAAAACAGATGTTCCAACTCCGCGATGCCTGCTTTATCCTATAAAGCATCTTGCACACGTTTCCGCTGCTCCCACTGTTTACGAAGCCCTCTGGCTGTGTACTTATAGACGCACTCTTCTAAAACATCATTTAGAACAGCAGTCATGACACCCAACCGCCAGATATCGTAGTCATGGTATGTAGCCGTGGCAAGTAGGATCCGGATGGACTTAAGCATAGGCACTGAAAAGGTTTCATCATTATCCACGCCTGGTCAATGATGCAAACTTTTAACAAGTCTAGCTTTGAAAGTCTCAACTTTTCCATCTACACCAAGTAATCTTCTCAAGATATACTTGCTCCTGATGGGGATTTAACCCTTCAGATATAGCAACTAAAGTCCATACTTTGTTGGTGTATAAGGATTCCATCTCAGATCGATAAGCATCCAGCCATTCTTACAGAGTCACACTCCTGATGGCCAGCTCGAAACTAGTTGGGTCATCATCTCATGATGCAATCCTCGCTCCCACTGTCATAGAGAAACCGAAGTATCTCTCAGGTGGGTGAGGAACCCTACTAGATCGGCGGAGAGGCTGAGGTTCGTTGGTATCTACTGAATCCTTTGGTTGTACCAAATCATCTGCTGTATTTTGTATAGTTGCAACCTTTCCAGTTCTACATAACAGACCTTGCCTCGAGCTTGTCCGGATTTTGCTTTCAGACATAGGCCGGTCAACCCCAAATCTTAACTAGCTTAAGACATGGGCTCTTCCCATTCCATATCACATATGAAGCGGTAGGCAACTGATTTGATTGGAACCCTATTCAATAGGTATGCAACTTCTCAAGTGCATAACCCCCTAAGGAAAAAGGTAACTCAGTAGTACTCATCATAGAGCACACCATATCAAATAGGGTGTCATTGCTCCGCCCCGATATACCATTGTGCTGTGGTGTATTCGGAGGAGTAATGCTGAGAGAGAATCTCATTCTCCTTTAGAATAGTCCAGGATTTCCGTCCTCAAGTATTCTCCTCCCTGATCTCATCAAAGGACATAATACTTATATCCCTATTTTGGTTCTCTACTTCTAACTTATATTCTGTGAATATCTCAAAAGGTTCGGACTTGTGTTTCAACAAGAACATATGCCTGAATCTAAAGAGATCATCAGAGAACGTAATGAAGTATAAAGAACCAGTCCTGGCATGTGTAGACAGGGGACCTTACATACATCAACATGTATCAATCCCAAGAGTTCACTAACTCTTTCTCTGTTTCCAATAAACAGAGCTATTGTCATCTTATCTTTGTGATATGACTGGCGAGTTTCACAAGATGTAAATTCAAACTGCTTTAAATATGCATCTAAATGTAACTTGAGCTAGTCAGGTCGCATTGATATGACCTAGTCTACAATACCTCAAGAAGGATCCGTTCATTTCTGAACTCTTCCTCTTGTGTGTGTTCTGTATACTAAGAACTGTCGTTTGATTTAGAACATCAACGCTTTTAGATAACGTGCCTGAACCGATCAACTTTTGATATAGGAAATGTTCAAAACATTATCCATCAATACAAAATTTTATCATTTCTTTACTAATAAAGAGAGTGATATGATTTTGTATATCAGGTTCGGTATCTAATAACATTCGTTCAGAATCAATGTATTGGTAATACAGGGTGACAGTGACCAACAGACTTGGCTGCAACACTTGCCCCGTTTTCTGTCTCATGAAACTTATCACCCGTTCTCAGTTTTTCTACCCTTTTGTAGCCCTATGTAACAGATTACATATCTGGGATCCTGATCCGGTATCATATACCCAGGATACGGAGGATACTGAAAAACAGTTCTTTGTAATGAACACACCCGAAGATGATGCATCAACATGCACTCTCTTCGTTTGGGCGGCACGGGAAATCTGGTATTCCCCAATTTCCTGCTCTGTCTTATAACAATTATAAGTTGGAGCGGGACCAACGTTCCCCAGCTCAGTAAAACAAGCGGGTTCGGTCAATATATCCGTATTATTATCTTGATTAAGGCGTGATATGGTCGCTACCTGGAGAGAGAGAAAAGAAAACACTCAGCGTGCGCTCTTGCAAGAATAGATTGGTTATTATTTTATCTAATCAGGATGGCTCCCACTGCTTTTTATCAAATCTTCCTTCAAACCCTAAAAGGAAAGACTAGCCGGGATTAATTACACACTACAAGTTCGCCAATCTTTCAGCCAGGCCAGTGTCGGCACTTTGAGGGAGGTCCCCTGTGCTTTCGCACGAACCTAATTAATGTAAACGTCGTTTTCCCAGAGGCGTAACCTCGTTAACACCTTTCTAGACACCTACTTGATCGGCTAATTGTAATGTATAAAACTCTCCCAGGAGTAACTCTTACTCGCAGCGGGTATCGGGATCCAACTATCTCATAGAAGGTATGCAATCTCATTGCAAATTTCAACACTTGAAATTCCCGATAATATTTTGCCCCTAGCGTGCTATGACCTTGACGCATGCCAAACAACCCATAGTCCGCTAGTCAAGTTCAACCCGTACATTTCTTGATTGAATTAAACCCACTCGCACGACCCTTGACGCATGCCAAACAACGCCGTACGAATACCCTAATCCAATCGCATCGTATGCTAGCAGATAAGCACTAGTTAGCTACCGTACACTACGCCTTGACGCATGCCAAACAACCGCAGCACGAATACTAACTAGTACTTATCTGAAATGACGGAGGGCTACGACAGGTTTTTCTGAAAACCTATTGCGTAATGAACTTGATATCGTTGTAGGATCGAATGAATTTTGAAATGGAGTGTTTTTTAGGCTTTTCTAGTTTTGCTAAAGGAGTCACTCCCGGTGAAGGGATCGTCGGTCCTTTCCTCGTCGAATGAGGTGTGGGATATATCATATATATCACCGTGCAAAGCAAAAACTCTTAAAAGCAATCAAAAGACAAACCGAGTGTGTAGCATCTTCCAGTTATTGCTAAAGGAGTCACTCCCGGTGAAGGGATCTCGGTCCTTTCCTTATCGAATAAGGTGCAGGATATATCACATATACCGCTGTGCAAAGCAAGAACTGTAGCTACCTGTTTATTTTTGAAATTCGATTCTACAACATCTTTAGGTTTCTTTTATTTCATTAATCACATTAATGAAGTCCCATCATTTAAGTACCTAAACATCACAGATAAATACGACGTACACTTATGCCATCCGCATTCGCCTCGATGTCCCCTCGTGCACTGTTAGGTTAGGTAACTAACGGCAGAGCGGGGCAGGGCTAGCGCGGGTGTAAAACATAAGTAACGCCTATATAATATATCATATATACTATATACTGTATCTATCACAGAACATTACATGATCACATCACAGATATCGCAGCAGAAGAATCATATGAAATATTGGATATACTAGGACGTCCGTGTTTTGAATACGAGCCAGTATAAAACACGGATTCCACGGTCGTGATGAATAGCCAAACCCACACCCCAAGACCCCTACGAGAGCGGCAAGCAACCCTACCAATTCTGGAGTTAGGAGACCCAGACTCGACTCCTCGAGTTGGTCTCCCACTGGACTCCAGAACCCGGTTACTTGTACCCTCCTCCTTGGGTCTATCCTAGTGCGGAAAAGTAAATAATATACAAAAGGTGACAACTTCCTCTACCTGGAAGTGCCCCAATAAAAGAATATTACATACAAGTTTTTACATGAATGAAAATGAAAAACACTCATCTCACATAAAAACCCCCAGCTATTCAAACACGACGATCCAATATAACATATCCAGCAACACATAACATCACATGTCATCAACGTAAGTAAATATGCGCATCCCAATTGTCGTTGACATATAGAAACGAAACCGGCGATATCACATATTACACTTACGGTCACAGAAAAGAAAGTGTAAAACTACAACAGTTGGAATCCGCAACCACCTCAGACATTGCATGCCTGACCAAATGAATTACTTAGACATCGCATGCCTAACAATTATAAACCCCGCATTTTAGTCTCAAAATCGAAAACTCTTTTCAATATCAAGTCGGGCAATTCAACAAGATTCCCGACTATTTGATCGAATGCTCGTCGCAAACTTTAGTAGGCGGCCGCACCCCCGATGCCGTCGACGAAGTGCACCAAGGCGGAACACCGCTGCCGCGAGCACCCGAACGGACGCTTTCGGCGACGGGGTTCTCCTACAGTCACTTGGTCGGGGCTATGGAGCGAGGCTGTCTATTAAGTTTACCCGGCGAGTATCCGCGTACGCTACGTGATTGCGACGGACTTTTGATCACATCAAAATTCCGTGGCAACCGATCAAGTGAGACTAAACCGCTAGATTTATAACATTCATTCAGTTATCTCATAACTTATTGTGAATTCCAATTATTGTATCACATTCCGGATAAATAGAAAATGTTAAACTTTCCGATCGAACAGTCAAACACCCAAGTTTTCCCGATACAGATCAACACATGAAACAAGTCTAAAAACATTCAGTTCGTGCCTCAGTACCAACGGTCCAGCCGTAGAAGGGTCAAGCCAACGCCTCACATGTGACACGCCGTACTGCCCCAAACACGAAGGTTCAAAGGGCAGTTCAAGACGGTCACATAATCGAGTTAAGGTTTGTTGTCTTCTAAAGGGACCATCGCGTTACTTGCACTACTTAGAACGTCGTTAAACCACGGAAAAATCCAACACTTGGAAATTTCCCGACAGGGGAAAAATTGGGTATTTATATCCGGTCGAACTTTTTATCATATTCAAAAATTATCCGGAAAGCCACATAGACAAAATCTGATACTCCGATCGAAACACCGAATCCCCAAAACAACCCCAGAAAATTCAACTCTTGAATAAATATTAAAAAATCCCAGAAAATCCAAAACCAGAAATGAGGAATTACTGTGCAAATATTATGTGGCAATCTGACAATACGGCCGCGGAACCGCCGCATAAGCCTGCTTATGCCGCTGTTCCGCCGCACTTTAGAGGCATCTTTGGGTAATTTTTGCACCGTAATTCTTATAATTCTCTGCTGAATTTTTTAAGAATTTTTAATTTGGAAAAAACCCAGTTTTTAGAAAAAGTCCAGAGAGCGAGGAAAAATCGGGGTTTCGGGTCGATCGGACTTCAAACTCCGTCTAGACTTCGCCTAAGGCTCTAGCTAGGCTCTGATACCAATGAAAGGTTCCTAGGCACTCTAATGAGGTCTCACAAGGCATCAACCATGCCAATTTCAAAAAAAAAAACGGTGCCGAAAAACCCTAACAAGATCGTTGGCTAGAATTTTAGGCGAAAAAGAAGCTAGTTAACATCTTAACTAAAAGTAAACGAACATACAACCTTTGTAGATCCGTTTCTCCACCTCCATGGCTCCGCGATGAAGTCTCCTCGCTGTACAAATCGGATCTTGGGCTCTAGCGTCGGCTTCATCGGAGAAAAAGCGGGCTAGGTCATCGACGACGATGCCGAAAATGATCTACGTCGAGGCATCACTAGATCAAGCTCCAACTTCACCAAGTCAAGAAAACTTGTGAAGGAAACACACTCTACTACTTGGCAAGAGGTAGATGATGAAGAAATAGGAAGTGGGTTCATTTTAGAATTGGATTTCTCACTCTTTTTCATCAATCACCATTGATGAAGCAAGCTTTCTTCATGTGATGAAGAAGAAGAAGAAGATGAATATTGTTATGAGTATTTTTCAAAAAGGAAATAAAAAGAATCCTTATTATAATCTAACCATGGTGAAGTGTAGAGAATCAACTAGGGTTAAGTGGAGTGGTTAGGGTTAAGCATGAGACAAAATGGTGACTTAGTCAAAGCTTCATGAAGCTTCAACATGCAAGTCCAAAATGAGCCACCATTTCATTTCTTTATGCCATTTATTTTCCAAAATAAATAAACAAATAAATAAATGAATAAATAAATAATGGAAAAAACAAAACCCTAATTTCCAACTTAACCATGGTTTAATTCTTTACACAAACCCTAGTTAGCATGCATCATCAAACATGATACAAACTTGTGTACAAAAGTATATCACATATACAATGTGCACAATCCAAGTGAGAAAATCCATTTAAAGTGAACCGATACTAGTTAATGCAAAGTAATATATCATATATATAATTATACATTAAATCATTAAATCAACACTTGATTTAATGATCCGGTCATATAGCATATAACCGACTAGTATCATTAGTAACAACTTATCGAAACAACACTTGATCCGATAACCCGGCTATATCGCATATAACCGAGCAATGTCACATATCGCGAGAATCAAACACAGTATCACATACTGGTATCATTCTCGGTCCCGCACATATCTCATATGCGCTCCTATTTCGTTTCGCTTGAGCCAGGAAACCTCTGTGTAGGACTCTAAAGACTCGTCAATACGCCGGCAGCAGATGATGATCATATCAAGCACCCACAAGCCGCAAGCGGTCTGCTAAACGTAACGGTCACCCGGGTATTGAGTGATCAGAAGATCGACGAGCAAGCCCGCTCACACTCCAGTGAATCCACCCAGTAACACTACCGTACAGTCCGGTCTCGTCGTCTGATATGTCGCATATCTTGCCTAGGGGTGGTAAACGTCAGACCCCAATAGCTCGATAAGTCGTGTCGATATGAGGTCTATAACAATTCGAGAAACTACTGGTAACACTTACCAGTAAATCTCAGCAACCCTGGCCAGGGATTTCCGGTTATAGCCAATCGAACATAGCGCAACATCAACTCCCTATACCGGGAGAGACGAATCCCCTCCTATCGCTCATTGCCTCCATGTGATTCGGGACTGTACCCAAAAACCACCGTTTTGCACGCCCTCTTGGACGTGGTAAGATGGAAATCAAAGCACAGTGTGAACCACACAAGACTCTATGACGATCTCGGGTCAACAGACTACTCTGTACCAGTGTCACCAGAGAACTGCCATCTGACGTAAGGTATAATACCATCTGGGAGTTCTCGGCGAGTCCGTCCAGTGTACCCAGTCTCTACTGAGCACCCGTATATCATCTCTGATGTCAAACACCGATGGATATGGGATCATCCATCGCCCATCTGTATGGGTCGAGAAGGTACACGCTAGTCTACTCTGGTATATCGATACCCCATCTCGATACACCCACGACTAGGGACTTTCAAGAATGTACTTATGGACTACCATGTCCCCACTAGTATGATCCGCATCATAGTCCAGGTAGTCAAGTACGCATCCTAAGGGCTTTACCAACATGTAACAGAGAGACAATCAGTATACACGTTAAGGTAAAGATCAACCAGATAGCATACTATCATGTCGAGCAAGAAAGTCCTCCCTATATATGTCCCAGCATCCACTACAATATACATCCTATGTATAGCAATGGCCTCTAGGGCATACATATAACTAACAGAAAGTTTCACCACGAGGATCTGAGGAACGTGATTGAGAGGAGCCGAAGCCACTCTATCGCACAGGCCCGAAGCAGAGACAGCAAGTACTCCGATTATGGAGAATTCTCGGGGTACTAGCAGCGAATCGAGATCCTCGAGAAAAAGATCGAGGACATGTGGCTTGCCATCCGTTCGCCGGAGGATCGGCAAAATACTCCGTTGATTCCCTCACGATGCCTTTCATGGAGCAATTGCTAGGTGTGCGGGTCTTATTTAGGAATAAACCACCCAAGGTGGCCCTCTTCGATGAGAAGTCCGACCCAAAAGACTACTTGGACGCGTTTACGGTGGGCATGAGCTTTTATGTTAACTCGGACGCAGCTCAGTGCCGAGCATTCCCCACCACCCTCATCTGAGCAGGATAAGACTGGTTCCGTGGTCTGACTCCGCGCTCGATCTCCACTTTCGACGAGCTGGCTACTCAATCCTCAGCCACTTCATCGGCAACCGACGACAGAAGAAATCGGTTGACCACCTGTTCACCATCAAGTGTGAGAAGAAGGAGTCTTTCAAAGACTATATTACCCGTTTCTACAATGCTCTTCTGGAGGTACCCGAGCACCGAGATGAGACAGCCATAACCGTCTTGAGGTCTGGTCTTAGGCACAAAGCGTGGCTCCACTCTTTTGCATTAGCGCAACCTAAGATCTTGACCAAGATAAAAGTCTGAACCGAATGGGAAATTCGGCTAGAATCAGAAGTTAACGCTCATCTTTCCCGGGGAGACCGGACAGGCCAAGAGAAAAGGGACCGGGAAGAAGACAAGAAAAAGGCCGATCGGTCGAAACTTTACACTCCGAGGTTTCACGAGTACACACCTCTCAATGTCTCGCGGGCCGAATTGCTAGAGGAAACGAAGAGCGAAAGATTCTTCAAGCTACCACCGATGACACGAAAGCCGGCAAGCGACTCCGCGGCCCGTATTGTGCCTATAATCGGACACAAGGACACCTGACCGAGAATTGTAAACAGCTGCACGATTACATTGAGAAGCTGACCCGCTTCGGTCACTTGGCAAACTACCTGCGAGACAAATGTCAAGCAGATAAGGAGCAAGCTGACCAACCTGAAGCCGGAGAGCTGACGATCGGGCAGATCATGGTCGTCACCAACTGAGCCAAGTCCGAGCAACAAGGGCACCCGCCATGTCCGGCCATTCGATGCAGGAGAGTTTAAACTGTAGTAACGAATCAGTATTATCTTTAATAAATGAAGACTTTAGCTTCTATGCAATCTAAACTGCTTCTTTTTGTTTCCGAGCTAAGACGTTCCGGAATGTCGGCGGATAGCTTCCTGCCCGTCGTGCAAAGATCGGCCCTTTACTCAAGTAAATGGAGCACAGAGCCCTCATCACGAGGCCGTCGGGCAGCTTCCTGCCTGGCCCATCCACAGCGGGTAGCTTCCTGCCCAACAAAGCCGTGGATCCAAAGTCCTCATCACGAGGCCGCCAAGAAGCTTCCTGGCCGGCCCAACCACAACGGGTAGCTTCCTGCCCAACAATGTCATAGATCTAAAGTCCTCATCACGAAACAGCCGGGCAGCTTCCTGCTCGACTCATTCACCGCGGGTAGGTTCCTGCCCAACAATGTCGTGAATCAAAAGCCCTCATCACGAGGCCGCCGGGTAGCTTCCTGTCTGGCCCATTCACAGTGGGTAGCTTCCTGCCCAATGATGTCGTGGATCTAAAGCCCTCATCACGAAGCCTCCGGACAGCTTCCTGCTCAGCTTACTCACCACGAGTAGCTTCCTGCCCAACAATGTCGTGAATCTAAACCTCTCATCACGAGACCGCCGAGTAGCAGTCTGCCCGGACCATTAATAGCGGGTAGTTTCCTACTCAACAACGTCGTGGTTCCAAAGCCTTCATCACGAGACCTCCAGGCAGCTTTCTGCACGGCCCATCCACAGCGGGTAGCTTCCTGCCTAATAAAGCCATGGATCCGAAGCCCTCATCACAAGGCCGCCAGGTAGCTTCCTGCCCGGCCCATCCACAGCGAGCAGCTTCCTGCCCAACAATGCCGTGGATTCAAAGCCCTCATCACGAGACCGCCGGGCAGCTTCCTGCTCGGCCCATTCACAGCGGGTAGCTTCCTATCCAACGATACCGTGGATCTAAACTCTCATCACGAGGCCGCCGGGTAGCTTCCTTCCCGACCCATCCACAACGGGTAGCTTCCTGCCCAACGACGCCGTAGATCTAAAGCCCTCATCACAAGATCGCCAGATAGCTTCCTGCCTGGCCCATCCACAGCGGGTAGCTTCCTGCCCAATAATGCCCTGGATCCAAAGTCATTATCACGAGGCTACCAGATAGCTTCTTGTTCGGCCTCAACGGTGGAGCCTAAGGTCTCGCATTAAACCAGCAAGCAAAGCTTTACCCGGCGCATGTACTCGAAGTAGGCAAACTCCTAAGATGGCCCAAGTAAATAAAGCTCGGGTTCGATCGATAGCCGGCCCAACTCCAACCCCACTCAAATCCAAAAGGATAGCACCGAGCTCCGCTAAGGTCAAACCGAGTTCCTACAAGTCTCCAAGTGGACACCGACCTATCTACACTTGGAAGAATAAGCCTAGTATTCGCTCGACTCCCGTTACCCCGTCTCCGGGATGAGGGGAAATACCGATCTATCTACAATTAGAAGAATAAACCTAGTGTTCACTTAACTCACGCTACCCCGTCTCCGGGGTAAGGGGACTCCGGTCTATCCACACTTAGCAAAGTAAAAGTAAAAGCGAGACTTTCCAATCAGACAAATCAAAGACGAGCAAAAATACTTCATTAAATTCCAAATTATATACAAGGTATTATAGGCTCCCCAGCTGTACAAAATTGCTACAAAATGCCTGTAGGCTTACAAAAAAAAGAGGGAGAGCAGAGAGAGTGGCGGTTTCAAGTCATCTTCTCGATCAAGATCTCCTCGCCGCCAGCCTGCTCGGCGCCTCCGCCAGCCTGATCGCTTCCACCTAACTGTTCGGTGCCTCTGCCCCTTTGGTTCTTCCTTCATGAGGGGATACCTCATACGAAGCTCCCAGTCATCTAACCCGGGCATCATCTCCTTGACGGCGTCGAGGGCGTTATGCCACCCATTTGCCGCGGAATCAGTCAGGTCGACTTAGAACTGGTCGGACATCTTGTAGTCCTCCACAGCTTTCTCCGCCCTCTCCTCGGCCCGTTTCGCCGCCTCGTTAGCCGCTCAGGCGTCCCCCTTTCGCTAGTCTCTTTGCTTCCTCATGGCGTCGAATTGCTCGTTGACCTCACCGACCTAGGCCTAAAGAGCCCGGTTAGACTCGGTCAGGGCCCGGCGAGACTCCTTCAGTCTTGTGGCTTTCACGCCCTCCGAGACCAGCCTCAACTCGAGGGAGCCAGCATTATCCTCGGCCTCCTTTAATTTGGCAAGAAGCTCTTCCTCAAGCGAAGAAGTCTTCCCGGCCTTTTTTATCGCCGGGGCAACTTCATCAGCCTCCATGGCGGCTAAGAGGGCGCAGTGTTGAAGGACTTGCAGAAAAAGGGGCAAACAACATTCGTCAGGGACTGAACATGGGAAAAATCACTTGAAAATTAGCAAAAAGATCACCAACTTGGACGGCCTCCTGAGTTATCGCCGCAACTTGGGCACCGGCCACTTTTCTCCCTTCAGAGGATCGACGAAGACGAAATTCTCCTTCCACTAATGGATGTAAGAATGGACAACCACTACCCTCGACCCGACCGTCCTACCCTTATGCTTTTTAAAGGAGAAGTAAACCCAATTCGGCTCATCCTTACGAGTACCCGGATGATTCTTATAGCAGAGGAAGAACAGATGAAGACCTATGCTAAAGGGGATCCGATCAATTTTTAGCCAGATCAGGAATCCGAGAAGAATCCTCCATGAATTCGGTGCTAGCAGGCCCGGGGCGAGTTGGAAGTAATGAAGGACGGCACAAATATCGGGTGAAAAGGGCAGACGCATCTCTGCTCGGAACGCTTCCAAGTACAGGGCAATCTCATTACCCTGTACCTGGTCTGCCCATTCACTGTCCCTGGCTAGACGTAGCGAGTAGCCATAAGGAATATGGAAACGAGCCCGGATATCGGAAAGCTCGTCTGACCTGTTCAGCATCAAGACAACGTTATGAGTATTCTCGATATGCACTTTGGGGGCCTTTTTAGCCCCCTGACAACGAGGAATAATGGAATCGCCACCCTTTGGGGGCGAACTCGACGCGGAGGAAGAAGAACTTTCTCGGCTATCAGAAGCCGAGGAAGATGAAGATGACCCACCAGACTCGGCTTCAGAGGTTGAAACCTCATCACCTGACTCTACCTTAACTACATCTACTATAGGATCAAAGGAAGACATCTGACCTGATTCAAAGGAAGATTGGCTGAAGAAGAGTTTGGACAGAGGATTCGACCTAAAAGCGGGAGCGCCAAGCAATTCACAGACGACGGAAGGCAAGCGAATCAAAAGTGTTTCCTAGGGATAGGCCTCTCCTATCTATACACTAAGCAAAGGCAATCTGATGGCCCAAATCCTCTCCCGTCAAAATGAAGTGTCGCGCTCCACGGGCCCACTGACGCCACGTGGTAGCCAACCATTGGGCGCTTCCCCCCCATATGGATCCAACCGGCAGAAGCGACGTCTCGCAATCCACCATCCAATTACGGCCACGTAGCATGAAATCGACGGCCTGAACAGGCGTAGCAACGTCTCCATTATAGCTGCGCCCTCTCAGTGATCCGCTGATGTCATCGGGGATATGCACAAAAACCAAGGCGCACGGTAAACGCCACGTGGACTCGGAGATCGAAGAGACATAACCGCCGAACGCCATGTCATTTTCGGACAAACCACCACGGAGAATTCTCGACACCAAGCTAAATAGAGAAAACCGAGCAGACCACTCTCGACCCTACCCATAAATAGATCAGAACGAGAATATGGGGCTAATGATGATACGCATATATGGGAATTCCCCAGATCACGACACGTAGCGGATGACGTGCCATCCATATAAGCCCACTAGATTCCTGGAGGCTACGAAGCTGGAATAAGTATGATGCATTAGGAACATTTCTCGGCGCCTCACCTCTGAGGTTGCACCCAACCTTTTAGAAGACCTCCCCAGAGTATGTTTCCCCTTCAGCTGACCGCCAGCCAATAACTCGTCTCAGAGCTATCCTATAGCTGAGACTCCACAGCTCACTTGCTCGTCTTTGAGCCATCCTATAGCTGAGGTTCCTTGGCGTCCCCTGTTTGGTCGAGAGCATGGAGCACGTACGCCCCCGTAACGGCTCCGTATATTTCGCCACGACGAGATCCCCGCCGCTCCATGTCCAGCATCTCACGCTAGCGTATCTCGCCGTTAATGAGCCTGTCTCGCCATTAATGAGCGTATCCCGCCATCAACGCGAACGTAATGCAGGGACGTAACGGACGGCGAGAATCTCGCATCAGCTTGCTCCATGCGACCGCTATATAAACCCTTCTTCCAGACGACTCAGGTGACTCGAATTGAATCCAATACGCCGCTACTATGCCCATTTATTTCTCGGTACTTACTTGATCGTCGAAGGGTCCTACGGTGGTTTCCCATTCTGGGACTTCCTTTGCAGGTAGTTCGGCGTTAACAACAACCAACAACCCATTGAGATCCACACCAAAGTTTCACCACCAATCTCAACTGTTCAGCCTCACTGACCGTAAGATCGACGGAGGACAACATCTGAGAGCGATTCCGACCTCCATCACTACTATATAATGCAAATGACATTAGTTGGAGTCCACCTTCACCATTTTTTGAAAAACAAAGAAAAAAGAAGAAAAAAAATATCAACTCTTAAAGCCTCCACAATATCAAAGAAAAAGACAAAGATAATTAATTGTTTTATTAATTTAAATTTCAAATGCACTCCACATTCTTTAAAACTTGAGACAAAAAAAACCTTCTAGAAATTAGTTTGAATTCCAAATTCAATCTATATTATACTCAAATTTAAGACAAAAAAGCTTTCTAGAAGTTATTTTAATATTGTCATTTTTCAAATTCCACTTTCGTTTACTTATAACTATCTTTTTTACTTAAATATGGTAAATAACATATTATAATATTTTCTAGAATACTCTTGATCTAAGTTACTAAAATGGCTATTTTCTTCATCTATTAACATTCAAAATAATTTTAAATCAAAAGCCCTCCATTTTATATTTATCCATGGGCTCAAGAATTTTTTTCATTCTAATAAAGCTACATGCTTCATTCAGATTTATATAAATATTACACATTCTATTAATAAAACGTGTATCGCACGTGCAAAATGCCATTACCCAATAATATTGATTAGTTCATGCCACACACATTGCAAAAAACACTTTTCAGAAAAAAGAAACATATTGCTGAAGTGACCCGATACCAGCTGCAACTTTTTCCTGCAAAGACTTTCCGCATAATTTATACAGGCACCATGGCGAATACCAGTCTCATTATGGGTTACTAATTAGCGTAGTTTGATGGGAAGGACATGATTGCATATTAACTCAAATAAACACGGAGCGATACTGAAATATGCAAGGAAAAACAAGATGAAATATGTAGTGTACGAGAACCAGTAACGTGCTAGGAGTCATTATATATATACTTGCAACATAATTCTTCCAAAATTCTGTAGCTCTCGCTCTTCTAAACCTACCTACTGCAATGTAGGCTTCTAGTTTATAATCGAAAGTAAAACATAGGCAAATCAATAATCTGTCTCTCTACCAACAACAATGCCAATGCTGAAACCCTACCAAGTTTTTGTAAGTTGTATGAGTTATAACAGAAGCATATCCTCTATTTATTGTCCCCTGGACATTAAAGCAAAATCAAAAGATCTCCCTAAATTGCTCACCGATTAACTATTCTCAATTGCATCAACGTAAAGCTGTCATCCCAATTAACCTTGTTGTCTTTATACTTGGCCACAAACCTAACTATAGTTCTATCGCCTGAAGGAAACATCCGACTACAGTTAGCAAGCTGAAGTGTTGAACTACTTCGTACTCGTTATTGGATTGTGTATGTCCTTCTCAAACCAAGTGGAACACAAGCGTGTGCAGACTGTAGTTGAATGGCAGAACTTCTAGCTATCCAAATGGAATCAGATATTCAAATCCTGCTTGCACCATGCCAAAAAATAAAAAAATTATATAAAAAATTCCCTGCCGGAGAGGTCCGCAGATTTAACATGACTGTAGCATCGAGAGTATAAAAGGACAGAATTCTAGTTAGGCGCAATGGTTTAGATTAATCCGATACAGACGGTATGTCACGCTATAAACCATTTTATATAGTCCCAAAACTGTCTTGGACAAATATATTTTTCGCTCAACTTAGAGAGTCTATCTGCCCATATTTTGAATATTGTTTGATACATCATTTGAAATCCTTTCTACAGGCTATATATAACCTAGGTATATATTATTATTATTGTATTTATATAAAAGGCGGGGGACCCACCTAGCTTCATTTTAAAAATGAGACATGTATACAAACACAAACAGTGCATCAAAAGAGCAAGCGCAATACAATTAGGACAACCCAACAGCCACTGAAACAACATACGATCATCCATATACTAATCAACAGCAGTAAGTAAACACCCGGATTCATAAGCCAAAAAGAGGAATGTCGATGGCGGAAACCGACCCAACTGAGGAGGGGTTCCAAGCTACACAAGGCCATTGACACTCCCGACTTCCAGGCAAGGCATCATCCATCACCCCGCCCTCGTTGGGCCTCATGTTGACCCATCACCCACACCATCTGAGGCCTCCGCCCTCGAGCTCGTGCCTTTATTCTTCTTATGTTCACCTGTCCAAATCAAAAATTCCATATGAATACCTGAGATTAAGCTTTGCATCGATCTCTTAGTGTTTCTAAAGAATCTCGCATTTTGTTCTAGCCAAATACCCCACAAAATAAACCCCGTCAACGAGTCCAACTTAGCTCGGTCCTTTCTAGCAATGTCCATATTTCTCCATGAGCGCCACCAAAACATACACTCCACATTATCAAGGCCACACCTAAACATAGTCCCAACCCAAGACCAAATTTCCTTTGCTACCTGGCATCCAAAAAACAAGTGGTCACTCCTCTTCTAACTCGCACACCGCGCACGTAGACAAGACGTTAATGTTACGTTTAATGAGATTATCCCTAGTCGGTAACCCATTATTTGCTAAACACCATAAAAACCATAATTTTTAACGGCACCGTCGCCTTCCAAATAATCTCAGATTCAATTGATGAGACACCCCCATTATTCAAAAATCTAAACATCGACTTCACCGAGAATATCTCATCATTTTTCCACCTCCATCTTCTCTCATCCGCCCCACTTATCTTAGGTGTAGGGCAATGCTCATAAGATGTGCTAACATCCTTATCTCTTCCAAACATTCTTCAGATATATCATGTCACAAGTCCACCCTCTAGTGGACCAAACCGATGCAAGAAGTTGATGTTTGTTACATGCCAGATTAAAAAGGATTGGGAATGAACATTGAAGGGGTGATTCCAGGCAACAAACATCGATCCAAAACCTTGAATGTGATCCCTTATGGATGATAACTTTAGTGCTAAGAAAGAACTTCTCCCCAACTTTGGAGTCCCTTTCCAAAAACGAGACACCCTTGATCCTCTCGGTATTGCCCCCGAACATAAATCTCGCATGTCTTCGATATAAATCAAATAAAGGCGACCACACACATCGACAACCATCGTGCATCAACCACCAGGTCCACCACCACTTGCTAAGTAGGGCCAGATTCATTTCTCTTAGGTTAATAATGCCTAGACCCCCGGGGATTTTTTCCTTGCACGCTCTCTTCTAATTGATCATATTGAAACCGTGCCCCGATTCCCTAAATTCTCTACGTATTCCGTCTTGATCAATCACCCAATTCCGAGCATGGAACATGGAAAACGTATAAGCTGGCATCGCAGAAAGCAGAGTTAACTAGTACTAGCTTACCCCCCCTCGAAAGAAAACTTCCTTTCCAATCTGCTGGCCTTTTATCAATACGCTCAATTATCGGGATCCAGTCTTGTCTCTTGAGACCTTCCGGTCTCGGTGGCAAGCCTAGGTAATCAATCGGGAAACCTCTCATGTCACACCCAAATATATCTGCAAAAATGTCAATGTTGCCACAGCCTCCTGACGGGGTAATGTTACTCTTGTGGAAGTTAATTTCAAAACCCGCCCAAAACTCGAATATGTACAAAACCCATTTGAGGTTAATTGCACTCATGACATCATCACCACCAAAGATGACAGTGTCATCCGCATATTGTAGAATGGAGAAACCTAGCTATATTATTATTGTACTCTGCAGTTTGCAGTTAATTCATATTTCATTTAATTTCATTGTTATTTTTCATCGCAAAACTGTTTTCGCAGATATAACTTGCTAGCACCGGTAGTGATTTACAAATTTCATTAGTAAAGAATATAATCAGCAATTGCCAAGCAAAAATACCCATTTTACCTTCATCCTTGGTCACTATAAGGCCATAAATCCCAATAGCTATAATCTCGAGCTTGTGAAATGTTAATATCAAAGAATTTGCAAAGTATGTTATAGCATGGATATTTAAGAGCCGATCATATAGATCTAAAGATGTCTCCATGTCGTACATATACGTAACAAAACACGTCGCCATCGGTATGCTCTTATGTAATACACAGACAAACCCTAATTCTTTTTGCTCGCAAGTAGCCGTTCTCCAAACTCCCTTGTGTGGGATTATGAGCGGTAGCATGTAGCATTCAAACTACATCTATTTACAATTTTCATTTGACCTAAATCTTATACTTATGCGAGTCCTTATGGGTTAAGCATACTATTTTGATCACTAACATTAGTTGCACATCATAATAAGACTGAATAATTGAATTAAATCAAACACATAGCATGCACAATCATCTTTAACTAAATTACTAGAAAAGGCTTGAATAAATCACAAAAAAAGCAACAAATCGGGTATTACCTGATACACAAGCAGTTCCAACTTGTTGCCGCTAACGCATGCTTGGTGTGATCCAAACAGACTTCAGCGAAGACGGATCATCGTTCCAAAAACAAGGCAGCACCTCCTCGCTGAAATCTTCAAAATATTGCACCTTCATACGTTTCACTCCGGTTTCGTTATAAGTATAACAAGCACAATTTCCTATAAAGCCATAAGCATCACAGAGCGCAACAGCCGGAAACCTATGCTGGGCCAAGAAAAATATGTATCCTCTGATCTCTTAGAGCTCCGACCGTCCAACGTTCACGCCGTCATCATCAACCTTGTACACCTCAAAGAAAATCTCATCCTTCCCCTCCACATCCTCCACATCACTGATACCCACAAGTAGCAGCTCATGAGCCCTCTTCACAAAGAAAGCGAACTGCGAAGGAGCCTCGAACCCCAACTCGCTCCTTGCTCGATCCCCCAGCTGATCCGACGTCGTAAACTTGAAACGATGTAATATCATTAGCAACGTAGAATCTCCCTCCGTGGTGCTCGAGGGACATAACACAATCGATGTCGAGAGGGACACTTATCGAGTCCTCATCTCCGAGCCCACAGTAATAAAGACATGAGGGCGTGTCGCAGAAAGCGATGACGCCATCGGTTGAGGAATTCAAGAAGGCGTAGCACCCACCACAGATGGAGGCCAAGCTGGTGAGGCCATACAGAAAACCATCGATACGAGGGATCCTTCCGTGGGATCGGATGCGGGTTATCGGGTTGAGGAGCCAGACGTCTAGGGTTTGCGAGAGGAGGGCGAGCCAGCCGTTGGAGGAGGCGAGGATGGCGTGGCCCTCGGCCTCGGGGATGTCGAAGGCGTGGATGCGGTGAGTTGAAGGGCTGAAGAAGCATCGGGACATCGTGTTGAGATTGTAACATGGGAGCTGAGGTTGGTGGTTGGGGAATTGAGCAGCAGCGCGAGCGTAGTCGCCGATGTCAGTTGATTTTGGCGCGGATTAGGGCTAAGGGCTCTATTGGGAGATCGGACCACGGCGCCATTGGTGGAGGAAGGAGAACCAAGGGAGCCAGGGTTCTAATTCCATCACACGCAAAAAATTGCCTATTTGGTTCTCACCATAACTAGTTGAGAAAATTTGTGAGAGAAAAAATGAGTTATTTCATGAAAACACCATGTAGTTTACCTCTTTTCTTACAGACTTACCTAGTTACCTGAGCTTTTCCCGCTACCAGCCGTGCGCGCAGTTCTATTCCCTAACTAAATACGCTCTTATCATTAACCCCTTGAGAATTTGACCTATTGACCTATCTATCACTTTCTAAACATGATTTCTCAGACACAAATCGACCCTTAGTTTAGGTTAGGGCATCCAGATTCCAAGACAAGAAAAACAAAAATTTTGCTCGCAAAATTAGATAAGTAAACCGGACAAATACTTCTCCATGAAACCCAATAACGATGTCTGTCTTCATACCATTATAGAAGGATTTAGAAATAAGAGTAAATTTTACTCACAAAATTATCGTCTGTATGCACGACTAGATTTTTCGGTATTTATATACAGCCTCTGAATCCTTAATACTTGCAATGGAAAGAATGATATTACTTTCTATTGATCTTGTTCAAAACTTAAAGCTACATCCTTTCTGTTTATTTTGTTTTGACTCTCAGCTACAAAATGAAAACTGAACACTGCATCACGGGATATCAAGAAATTATCTCGCAGAATTTTGACCAACTCCAAACCTATACCCACAAGTTATTAACCTGCCGAACCAAAATTAAACTCCAAAGCCAAATAACTTCACCTAGTTTCAAATCAAACCAAGTTTCCCTCACCAAAAGGTCAGCTAAAAGCTCGGGAACGAAGGCAGCCTTCTCCTGTTTCCAATATCCAGTGACCATACTCCAAGAACATCAAGTTGCATAAACTGGGACTTACAAATAAAAATATTAAATACGAAGCTCTAAGCCAATCCAAGGGAAGAAAGGCTTAAAGCCTTAAATCATAGAACCACCAAAGTACCAACTCATCCACGCTTCCTGGAGAAACATCCTCCTCAATAAACATTGCCTTACCACTATACCAAAACTAACAATTCACGACGCTTAGCCATTAGCATCAACGATCACGATATTTTATCACACAAACATAAAACATAATAACAATAAAAAAAACCTACTTCACTTGAGAAAAAGATGGTTTGGAGGATAACAGGCACTAAGCTACACTTAAACAAGAATTAAAAACAAAAAACAAGTAGATTCGGTCAATAAATGACTAACATAAGCACAACCACATGTTCATGCAAGACCGAAGGATCCTGGTACTTATTATCTCATCTGAACAATGCCAGCACTGATGAGCTTCTGAATCTTGTGCATTACTTGTGGGTTCTTCAGGTGAGCTTGAGCGGCTGATGGATTCTCCTGGAAGTCCACCAATATCTGATACATCAACACCCAAAATTACAGCATCAGACCAAGAAAACAACTATATATATAGAGAGAGAGAGAATAATGGAGGAAAGAGGCCATAGGAGGGAATTTCCTCCTATGGCGTCGAAAAAATACCCCCTCCCTCATTTTTTGCAACGATCGGCACCCGCCATCTTCATCGTTCTCATCTAAGATGTGGGCACACCAAATATCATGTGATTCTACAACTTTTTCACCGTTGATTTAGTGGGTTCAAAATTAACGGTTTACCGACAATAGAACTTTTTACATTGCTAAATCAACGGTGAAAAAGTCGTAGAATCACATGAAATTTGTTGTACCCACATCTTAGATGACAACGATGAAGATGGTGGATGCCGATCATCGGAAAAAATGAGGTAGGGGGTATTTTTTCGACGCCATAGGAGGAAATTCCCTCCTATGGCATCTTTCCTCCATTAACCTCATATATATATATATATATATATATATATATATAAGACTGAATATTTTTCTTTTTCTTCTCTCGACGCTGTAATACCTGTCTCATTATGGGATCAGATAAGATGTTCTGAATTTCTGGATCCTGCATCCCCTTTGCCTAATTGAACAACCACGGAAGTTAAATAGCTAACATTCAACAAATTTCTACTCAAGAAAAAGGAACAAAAGAAATGGTAACTAACCTGTCTTTCTTTGAGATCCTCAGGACTAATATCACCTCTGTTAGCCTTGTTGATTTGTTCAACACACCTTAAAAACACCAATTACCAGAGTTTATCAGTACGAAAACCATAGTTGCCAGAACGTTCAACGAGAATAGCTAGAACATAAGTTTTACCTTCGCACACCATCAAGAAGTTCTTGATTGTTTGGATCATGTTTCAAACCCTCTTGATACGTTTCCAGTGCCTTGTCGTATTCTTTCATAAAGAACTGAACAGTACCCTTCCTTGTGTAGCCCTTGGTGAAAGTTGGATCTAACTCAATGCATTTCTCTGCATCTTTTAGTCCCTCTGGTAGAGCTCCCAGTTTTGTGTAGCATGCAGCTCTGTTACTATAAACCTAAAGAAAACAGAAGAAGTAACAAAGTATGATTTACAAAGTTCTTTTGACCATGATAGAAAAATCACTAATTTTATATGTTCAATCAAGGAATCTTACCCTTGGGTCTTTAGGGTTCCTTTTAAGTGCTTCAGTATAGTGCCTCACTGCTTCCGGGTATTGCTGCTGCTTGAAGAATTCATTCCCTGCGATTCAGAATCAATTAATTAGATGGGTGATTGGTCCTCGTTGTAAATTGAAAGCTTACTGCCCTATAACGTTTTTGCATCAAAATAGGAAAGAGTGTGGAGCACAACTTCTGTCAGAACTAGCAAAGAGAAATAACTTAATAAAAATTAAATAAGTACTTTTTCGCGATAAAAATGAACAAGCAGCTTTCATAAAAGAAATAATTAAATAAGTTGCTTTTAAGATATTAATGAGGACCATTTGGTCCAGTGAACTCCACAAAGATACTTGTAATGCCAAAGAAGGGAAAGTGTGGCCTGAGACAGTGAATTGCATGAAGACTCAAGAACTTTCCGTATCAGATAAGGCAACGCTAAATACTAAATTACATGAAAAGAACCAGGGAGCAAGATACTGAAATGACAAACCATTTGAGGATAGAATAGAGGGATTTGTTCTTTTGGTAGATATGACAGCATCTCACCCTTTTCCCAGATTTCTATGTAACACATGTCTGAACTAGTTTTAAACCTCAAAAGATAGTTGTAATATTAACTATACCATATATGACTTCACATTATCAAACATCCTCAAACTGTAGCTTACAGATATCAATATTGGATGTCAGGGATTCATGGATCAACTACATCAGACTAAATCCATCCCATTTACTCACCCGCCCGACTTCAAACTTGCAAACTTAAAGCAGAAAATTGCTTCTTCCTCTTAGGACTGGTTTATTGTTTAGAGGATCGAGACCGAAATGATTAGACCACTTTACAAAGCACCTAACTTCTAAGATACAATACCTACAGAATTACATGCAACTTTATATAACAATGCCTGAACATTTGACTTCGCCATTCATTATTAAAGTGTTAAAACAGTTTTTCCGAAATGGAAACAATGAAAGTCAAATTTATATTTGGGGTAGTCCATAGAAACTGTAACAGTTGGAAGATACACAATACCAGCCTTGGTATAACTAACTACTAGCATCCTTAAGTGCGAAAATAAAATGGTCGAAAACGGGGACGTAACACATGTAATGTGATTGTCAAAGTTGCCAACCAATTGGAATATGAAACAGTATTTTCAAATCAAAAGAAGAATACCTTTCTCACGCTCTTCATCAGCCACTTTAGGGTCATAGTATTCCTGTTGCTCCAATTCTTTCTTTGCTCTCTCTGCTTCGTTAAGCTTTTTCAATGTATCGGGGTTGCGATGCTCGGTCAAGGCCTTCTGGAAAGCCTCAATGGCAGGATCATAATCTTTGGAAGTTTTGGCAAGCTTCACGAGAGCATTTCCTTTCCTAGTCAACGCCCTTGCAATCATCTTAAAGTCGGAACGAAGCTCTCGGCCTCTTTCAACAGCTTTGTCACAGTCCTTTATACATTCTTCATACTGAGTTCAAAAGAAGAAATTACGTCATATAAATTATTCCATGAAGAGTTTGCTATGAAGTAAAGAAACTATTCAACTGATTTTGAGATATGAAGAAAACAATGACATCAAATCTTTCAACAGTAGTTATTTACTCCCGAGAACCATTAAAAAATGCCTCAGCACAGCACGGGAAGTCCCAAAGACAGGTAAATCACTCAGCGCTCTCTCATACAAAAATCAAGTACTCACCATACAGGGATCCACATGTAGCACTTGCTGTCACTAATCACCTATAACCACGTTTTATGTCTTGTTTTTTTTCTGCGACTCGGGCTTTATTTTTTGGGATTGTGCATCATGAACATAATATGATGAATTATATCTCCCAAAAAATTCAAATTACCGTGTTTTTTTGGGGGGTAAGGGAGGGGGGACGTCCCTCGTATTATGAGAAGGCCTAGGAGTGGGAGGAGCAGCAGTCAGGCACAAGTTGAGAATAGCCATTAGGAAATGGAAGGATACATCCACAGAAACTCATAATAGGAATGTGAGATGTTAACAGCACCACTTCACTCAAATGTATTTGTGCCCATATGCACATATACACATCCACACATACATATATATACATTTGTAGCCTGTAGGCACGCACGCGAACAGTAATGAAATATATCTCTTGCTAAGACAAATTATTTTTAAAAAAACAGACGACAAAGCTCTATACACATGATCCATATATGAATATCTATTTAACAGGCACTCCTCGCATGAATTCCATCCACCTAAAATACAAAGATCGTCGTTTTATATCGCTAGTGATGTCGGTCGGTCAGTGGTCATATTTTTAATACTTTTTACAAATTTTAAGCAGCAAACAGATTCCTGAACCTTCCTTAGTATAAGGCATGTCTGTTGGAAATGCTGATTCATATAAATCCCCAAAAGCAGGTACGACAGTTGAGAAAGCCAAATTGAATGGATTCTTAACTGCAGGTCAATTCAATAAGCAGCTAAAGAGCCATTATAGGTTTGTGTTTGGTAGTGCCATTGTTCCATAAATAATGCCTACGGAAGGAATAAGTGTAAGGCGCAAAGACCTAAACATCTGGGTAAAATCAACAACCTTATCACTCATGATCAAGTCATGGCATGGAATTGGCATGTCTTTGTTTTTTATGAACATGGATAATGAAGCAACAGAAGGATCAGTTGTAAGGCGTGCTACTTTCACAATTTTACTTCAGTTGAAGTGTTCTTTTGTATCCTATTTAGTAGCAAAACTATATGTGGAAAAAAGTATTTATTTAGGCTAAATTTATTTTGGGTCGATTTGGGGGGAAATTAGGATTTTTTTCTCTGCATCGTTATCCCCCAAAAGTTATAGAATTTTGTATATCACCCTTCGTTTCATAGTTTTATATCACCCTCTATGAAATTTTATGTTGTGCTAAATACATTGATGGTTAATTAATGGCATACATTGGAACATTCCATAATAGTGGTTAAAATACTCCTAAGAAAGGAGGGAATATAAAATTAGGCGCTTTTTGGGAGGATGGAAGAAAAAACCTAATAAAATGTATAGATTACTAGATGAGAGTAAATGCCCAATCTATCGTAGAATTCTTCCATCTCCTTCTGTCTCTTCCCTTCACTTTATTTCGTACTCCGGCGTTTAGAAATCCCCAAGTCAGAACTCTTCGTTCTTATTGTGTTTTAAAAAACCTCAATATTCATAGGTACTCCATTGTGAAGCTCAAACCCAAACCCATCAAAATGAAGGGGGCCCTTCCCCAATTGGTTCATCCCTCTAGCTCTTCTTATCCTCTTTATCTCTTTCATCCTTCTTCTTAACAAACCCGTTCTTCCAAACAACAAGATGAACTAAATATGGATATTTGCATATACTAGTCTAATTTTGGTTTAAGTTGGGTCTTTTTTCCCCGGGAGGGGGAGGGGGTATGAGGAAAAACTCATGGAGTTACTCCATCTTCAGGTGCTATAACATGTATAACCTAGTGTTTTTTCAACTGTTGAATTGCTATAATATCGTAATGGTTTTTTTTTACTTAAAAGCCCCAAAACCGAGCTAATTACTTCAAAACCAAAACGTTAAAATCTTCATTAGTCAATTAATGAAGAAAGTCGGGCTAGGATTCTCAAACCCTAACAATCCACTCATATTCACTCTTCTTCATCTAAAATTCCAAATCAAAACCATAGGGGCTCTAATTTGAAATTTTTGATGAAGAAGAGTAACTATGAGTAGGTTGGGGTTTGATACCCTGGCCCGACTTCCTAGGGTAAAAATGATGCAACTTAAATGTTTTGGGATTACAAGTAATTATCAAGGTTTTGGGGTTTAGTAATTAGCTCAGTTTTGGGGGCTTTAAGTAAAAAAGCCATAAAATATACACAATACTAGACACCTTAAATCGCATATAAAATGAAGTGCACAGACTCACAGACATCTGCTAAACTAAATTGCAAACATGCCATATTCAAACAATCTACAACATATAACAATATCAATGAAAATATAAAACATTGCATACACGCTATTCATTAGTCCTACTTTTGCTACCCATCAATATACAGTCTGTGAGGTGCATGCCGTGAAATTTCATGTGGAAAGCAATAAATATAAATGAAACCTCAAGAAATATACCATCTATATCAATATAAACATGACAAACACCCAGAATAATAAGAAGGGAAAATTACCTTGCCCATCTCCAAATAGACCGCAGCCCGATTCGTAAGGAACGAGATATCCTCATCATCAAGCTCCAAGGCCTTGCTGTAATGCTCAATCGCCTCCTCGAAATCCTTCTTCTTGTAAGCGGCATTCCCAGCCTCTTTCTCCTTCTGAGCCTCCTTCTTCCTTTCCTTAACCGTCTTCTCCTCGTTCGCTTCCTCCTCCATCGGCTCCGGAGCAGGCTCCGGCGCCCTCTTCGCAACCTCCGGCTCCTTCTCATCATCCCCAGGCCTACCACTCATCTTCACATTAAGCAAAACCCCCAACACATTCATCATCCTCTGATCACTCAAATACATGTTGATATTATTTGGATTCTTCTGAATGTCCTGAATCATCCTAACAAAGTCAGGCTGCTGCAGATACCCCCTCGTCGTCGGATCCGCCGTCAGCTTCGCCCAAAGCTCCGGCCCCTGGAAGATCTTCCCAAAAGGCGACGCGCCCATCGACGACCTAAGCTTCGATTTCGCATCGGCGATCCCCGACTTCAGCGCCTCGTTGTTGGGATCGATGGCGAGGCCCTTCTCGTAGGCGTCGATGGCCTCCTCGACGTCGCCGAGACCGAAGTGGGCGGCGCCGAGGCGGCTGTAGCCTTTGGACCAGCTAGGGTTGAGCTCGACGGTCTTCTGGGCGTCGGCTAGGGCTTCGGCGAAGCGGTTGAGGGAGGCGTAGGCGGCGGAGCGGTTGGAGTAGAGGACGTGGTTGGTGGGGGCGAGGGCGATGGCGTCGGTGAAGTGGATGATCGCGGCGGCGAAGTCGCCGGAGGAGAAGGCGGCGTTGCCCTTGGCTTTGGCCTCGTCGGCCATTGGGATCGTGGGATTGAAGTTTTACAGAGAGATCTAGAGAGACCAGAGATTTTGGAGAGACGGCGCTTGGATTGATCTTTGGTGAGAGAAAAGAGGGCTCCTTTTCTTTTTATTTAAGTTGTTGCAAGGAGAGAATTCTAGTAGGATGGCTTTGTGACGAGGGGTCCTGTTTCTGGAATGTTCGGGATGAGTTTAGGTTAGTTATTTGAAGAGCCTTGTTTAGGCCCAAGCGTGGGTCGGCCCATCTATGCAAGAATTAAATAGAAAAAATCCTCAATTCTGAGATGGTCCAGATCAGTAGCTTTTTGTCAATAGTTGTAATAGCCATGTAAATATTTAAGGTAAATTGTCAAAAAGTCCTTGGCCCGCTTCAAACTTCTGTAAAAACTCATGGTGGGTCTTTTGCTCTTGTTAGAAATCCCCTGGCTCAATTAAAACCGCTTTATAATATCTAAAATGTTGCATGTAGTATCTAAGCAGTTGAAGCGAATAAATGGCTTTTTGCACAAAGGTTTTGAACGGTAACACATTCATAACAATTTTGAAAATATCAAGGGTTTTAATACAACTCCAGTAATGGAAAGCGCATACATCGAGTGAAGACTAAAGAATAGGAAATGCTAGTGATTGACAAAGCTTCCATTCTCATAGACCGGGTTTTTTATGACAACTCCTCAGCGGGCCCAGGTTTTTTTATAAAAAATTACTACGGTTAACAAAAACTTTAACGGTTGCAGCAGATTTAATTAAAACCATTTTTAACCACCTTCTTAAAACACTAAACGATGCTTCCTGTATTAGTAATAAATTAAAGCAATACATCTTAAATATACTTAAATTATAAATTAACAAATCCACTCATGCTTTTAATGCTTTTAAAGGCTTTTTTCTTAAAAAACTCCATATTTCGCGAATTACTAAAACATCCCTCAATACATCTAATTTACTTAATCGACACCATATATATTGGTCGCACTCAAAAAACCCGCGCTGGTTTTCTATCCAAAGTTAGGAAAATGGAACTGGAGCTTGAGCTTACGCTGCTCTCAAACCTTCTTGGTATACAGGTATGTCTTTTTTTCGCAAAAAGAACCCACGGTCTCACTTACTTTAATAGTGGGATTTAGTGCAACTAAAAAATCGCTCTCCTTCCATATGAGCTTGCCCACTAAATCGAAACTTGTAATTGAGAGGGCATCTGCATTCAACAAGATCGTTGTTGGAGAAGATGAGAAAACGAGCCAGTTTCCATTATGGATTTGAGAGGTGCTTGATCGAAACCCAACTCTAAAACCAAATTGGAGGAGAGGTTAAGGATTTTAAGAGTAGAAGAGGGATCAAGTGGTTTTAAAATCATACCCTGGTACCCAGCGACTCAGCGTTAACCCCCTGATGAAGTAATGAAATATGCACACAAAAAACCTCTTTTTGGCTGTTAGGTTTTTCTAGTGCAACTTATATGTATGGGGGTCTTTTAAGTAAATACGAAGTATGCGGGATATTTTAATGATTAGCGAAGTCTGTGAGGCTTTTTAGTAAAAAAAACATATTTTTTTATACGATTATGCGCACCGCACCTGCCAGAACACAGGTAGAAATTAATGGAAACTAACCGAGTGCTTGATTATGTGCCAATATGCAATCGGTGGAGAATGCCTAGGTAATGTGTATGGGTTAATAAAGAATGATATTGTAATACCCAGTTCCTTTTAAATAATTTCCGTATATTTTTAAAACAAAGATCATGAATTTTATTAACTCAAATATTTCAAAATTATAAACCCTAACTCTTTTTTTATTTTTCCTAATTCTTTTTCCTAACCCACTACACTAGCACAGCCCACGAACCCTTTCCCTCACCCTTCACCCCAAACCCGACCCGACCCAATCAAACCCGACCCGAACTCCCCCCGCTCCTTTCTTCTTCTCCCTCTCCTTTCTTTTCCCGCTCGAATCGCCTCTCCCCTTCCCTCGCGCTGCCCACGAGACCCGCGCCCCAACGGCCACGACGACGAAGCCACTCCCTCAACTACCCCCGAGCTCATCGCCAACGCCTTCTGTTCCCGCCCAAAATTTCTGCGCAAAAAAGCCTAAGGTATCAAATGGCAGTGGCACGCTTAAGAAAATGCGAACCAGTATTTTCCGGGTTGCATTTTGACAAACTCCCGAATGAGCAACAGCTAAATTCTGATGATATTGAAAGTGTCTCGGAAAATACTTCGATTTGATATATTATGGGCCTCATAATTCATCCGGGATCAAAAGTTAAGAGACATCACGTGCCCATACGTGACCGGGCCTCACGTGCAGACACGTGACCATTTACAGGCAAAGTCTGTAGGCACTGAATAAAATAAATAATTAAGTGGGGGGCACGTGCCAACACGTGATGGGCCTTTAAACCCACTGAAAAGAATTAAAAGTATAATAAAACAACAAGGAAAAACCCCAATAGGGCATCACGTGCTCACACGTGACCAAGGGGCACGTGCTGACACGTGATAATTCCTGAATTCTTTAAAAACTATAGAATTAAATTATGGTTAAAAGCTTAAACAATGAGGTCGCGTGCTAACACGTGATAGGCTCTTAAACCTTCTAAACTAATAGAATTAAATTCTAATTAAGGGAAATCAAAAACCCTAATATTTCTTTAAATCTTTCCAAACAAAAAAGATCGTGCCTTGTAAAATGGAGCACCGTTGGATTAAAAATCCAATGGTGATTAAAAATCACCAATTTATTGTAATACCCCAGATATTATCCGGTATACCCATTTATACCAGATAAGCATGGAGACCCACTATAAAATAATGGGGAATCTTCGGAATACATTCCGAAAGAGGACAGATCTGTACTATAAATGGAATGATATCATACTTCAAAACAGAGGCGCCTTTTAAGTGAACTGGTACTACAGGAGTTTGAGAACTCCGTGGTTAAGCGTGCTCGGGCCAGGGAAGTCCTGGGATGGGTGACCCCCTGGGAAGTGGCCCCTGGTTGGGTCCAGTTCGCCCCGAAGGACAAAACCGTGCGGTTTCGGCCAGAGCGGACAATACTCTCTGTATTGGGGGTGGGTCGTGACAGAATGATATCAGAGCGCTAGGTTTTACCTTTCGGAGTGTAGGATGACCTTAGTATGATGGAGTAGGTGGCTTAAGCAGAGTAACGTAATGTGTGTATGTCTGCAGCATACCCACGATGCGGTACTTCGTCTTAAGTGATCTAAGTACAAATTGCTTGAATTTCCTTCCTTGATAATTCATATCCTTGAGATTCGATTCCTTATTCTCATCGAATCTTATATCTATTCATAGCCTTGCCGCCGATGACTATGGGGACTCAGAGTGATGCAGCAAGGGCCGAGGTCAGAGTTGGCTCGGGTGAGACGAGTACTGACCAGGATGGCACTCTAGTTGCACAAGTGCAGAAGGATCAGCCTACGACATATACTATCGATGGAGTGTAGGATGACCTTAGTATGATGGAGTAGGTGACTTAAGCAGAGTAACGTAATGTGTGTATGTCTGCAGCATACCCACGATGCGGTACTTCGTCTTAAGTGATCTAAGTACAAATTGCTTGAATTTCCTTCCTTGATAATTCATATCCTTGAGATTCGATTCCTTATTCTCATCGAATCTTATATCTATTCATAGCCTTGCCGCCGATGACTATGGGGACTCAGAGTGATGCAGCGAGGGCCGAGGTCAGAGTTGGCTCGGGTGAGACGAGTACTGACCAGGATGGCACTCTAGTTGCACAAGTGCAGAAGGATCAACCTACGACATATACTATCGATAGGCTTGTGGCAGAGATGCAGGACTTCCGCCAGACTATGAGTTCATTGGTTGATGTCGTTCGGGAGCTACGACAGGAGGTTGTCATCCCTGTTACTCAGCTGTCACTTACGATCAGCATGCAGCAGTCCGTCACCTACATAGCACCAGTGGTTGCAGCTCCAGTTGACGAGGCGCATATTCCAGAGACGCTGAGAGTTCCAGGACAGTGGAGGACTCGTACCAGTGTAGCAGCCCAGAGACAGAGGTTTGGTCATCGAGACAGATTTCGTGGCCGTCGCGGGAGTAGCAGAGGCTTAGGACGAGGATAGTCGTTCAGCTCTCATCCCCAGGATGGTCAGCAGTCAGCGCATGGATATTTTCGATGCGGAAGCCTTCAGCACTTCGTCAGGGATTGTTCCTTAGCACGGCGTCGGGATCTTTTTCAGAGAGGCCGTGGACGTGGAAGGTTTGCTCAGAGGGCTCAGTCTACCAGAGGAGTTCAGCCAGTTGCGGGTAGAGGGCAGACACAGGAGTTTGCTTCTACTCATCGGGACGCGCAGGCGTCCATTGTGGAGTTTGCAGGTATCTTTAATTTTTATGTTATTTTGATGTATCTATTGTTTTTCATACTTATACTGTGGTTGGGTAGATTAGTTGTAGTTGTGTTAACTTCTGTTAGCGATTCTTTTGTTGCGCGACACGTATTTCAGTTGTGTGCCAATCGGATAGGAGATAGAGATTCGTCCGTCGTTTTGGTCCTTCTAGAGATATTGGATTCGACGTTCTCATAGGCACGGACTGGTTAGCTACGTGCTAAGCGTCTGTGGACTACCGTGAGGAAACAGTCAGGTTTGTTTTCCCGGCAGGTCAGTTCTTGTTGTGCAGGTGGATAGTTGTGCCGCCTCTCACAGCTTGAATTCAGCCTTTTTCGCTAGTCGGCTACTGAGGAGATGTCACGGATTCTTGGCGTTCATTCGTGATACCGTAGTCACAGTTGGGATTGTTGGACCGGTGTTCCTTTCGTGCGAGAGTTTTTCCGACGTTGTTCCAGATGAGCCGGCGAAACTTGGGAGCTAAAGGATCGGCTGCAGAGTTGTGGTTTGGGGAGTTTTGTGCGTCTGAGTGTTTCGCTTTTGGAAGCTCCTATTTCTGTTCGCCAAGGAGAAAGACGGCAGTTTAGGGTTGCGTATCGATGATTCGTTAATTGAACCGGCTTACGGTGCGGATAGGTATCCTTCACCTCGCCGTGACGATTTCTTCGATCAGCTCCACAGTGCGAGACATTTTCTAAGTTTGTTTGGGATCAGGTCGTCATTATCGCGGGTTCGGAGTGATGGCATTCCGAAGACTGCCTTGTGCGTGCTACGGGCTTTGTGTGTTTTTGTGAGTCGTTGGATTTACTGATGCCCTAGCAGCATTCGTAGATGTGATGAACCAGATTTCTTCAGGCCGTTCTTCGACCAGTTTTTGTTGTGTTATTTACGACATTCTGGTCTATTTAATGTGTCTTGAGGGACAGTAGTAGCACTTGAGGATTTGTTATGCAGATACTGGGAGAGCACCAGCAGTTTACTAAATTCTCGGAGTGTTTCTTCAGGCTTGTTTTGTGTTGACTCCTAGGTCTTGTAGTCACGGGAGACAGTTTTGTATGGTCCCGAGGGAGATCGTGCAGCTTAGGTACAGACTTGTGTGCAGGACGGAGGTCCGCGGATTTTTGGGCTTAACAGGTTCCTACCGCCGTTTCGTGCAAGATTGCTAGAGTAGTGCTGCACCGTCGACTGAAAGGACCGGAAGGGAGGTTCTTTTCTTTGGATTGAGGCATGTGTGTGGAGTTTTAGCAGTTGAAGATTCTGTTAACAACTGCATTAGTTCTTCTTTGCTTTGGTTCGGACGACTTTGTTGTTTAACTGTAATGTTTCTTGAGTGGGCTCGAGTGTGTACTGAGGTGACGCTATAGAGTTATCGCTTTTGCTTCCCTACATTTGGAGGAAGTACGAGAAGGATATTCCACTCATGATCTGGAGATGGCCGCGGTGGTTTTGCGTTGGAGATTTGGAGACACTACTTGTTCGAGAGTCGTGTCAGATTTTCCACGGACCACCAGAGCTTAACGTACATCTTCCTGCAGCAGATTTTGATGGTTGTGATAGTCTTCTGCAGATTTACAGTTCTTGTGTGATCATTGAGTACAGCTTAAGTTCGTCTCTACGGAGGGGACAGCTTGCTCATGTCCGCGCCCGACCACTTTTCTTAAATCGCTTTCGCGAGACACTGTCCGCCGATGCTCGTTCGTTAGAGATACTTGAGCATACTCGGCTGGGTAATGATTCGGAGTCCTTGATTTGTGACAATAGTGTGCTAAGTTAGGGACGCGTTTGTGTACCTGATATTATCAGGTAGAGACGTGAAATCCTAGAACAGGCACATCAGTCAACTCTCTGTTTTCATTCAAGTTCCACCAACATTGACGTGACTTGTGAGATAGTTACGGGTGGACATGAATGTAAAGAGGAGTTTCAAGTTTCGTTTCAAGGTGTCTGTCTTTTGTGTGTTTGGGTTGAGTATCTGAGGCCGGCTGGAGAGTTGCAACCTTTAACCGTTCCGAAGTAGGAGTGGGAGCATATCTCCATGAATTTCGTATGGTTTCTACCCAAGTTTAGTCAGGGTGTGACTCCATTCGGATTCTTGTCGTCCGGTTATACTCAATTTGCTCAGCTGTTTCTTGTTAAGTTGTGTGTTTATGTTAATTGTTGTCAGCAGTTGGGGATCGTCACTCGCCATCGTTAGGGTTATCCTTCGATAGCTGTTATCAGGAGACACTCCAATTGGCCACCTTTACACTTAGGGGTTAGGTCGTGTCGATCACCAGTTTGTTGTTTTTCTGACTTTGCGTAGTAGGATTTTGGACCCCAGCTATGTCTAGAGACTTCGGAGATGGTCCAGTTGTGTTAGGTCAGGATAGAAATTTGTCCATTGCGAACTGAGATCATATGCCGACTGTGTTGGTCATAGACTCGAGTTCGCAGGGACAGATCATGTATTCCTATGGACTTTTCCGATGAATTGACGTGTTGGTTTTTTGGGAAGCTTATCCCAGAATTGTAGGTCCTTTCGAGATCCTATAAGCGAGTTAGTTTCGTTGCCTTTAATTTGGCACTTCCGCCCAGATTATTGAGTTTTCATCCCGTATTCCTTGTGATGATACTTTACAATTACCTTATTGACCTTCCTCACATGATCTAGCACCAGACCATTTAGCTTGACGCGATCTTTCGTTCACCAGCAGCCAATGGTATTAATGGCTCGGCAGGTGGAGGAACATCGGTCAAGGGTCTTGCTATCTGTGAAGGGATTTTCTTGGACGCAGCCGTATAGTGAGATAATCACTTGGGAGGCTGCGAGCGAGATTTGAGAGTTGTAATCTTCTCTTTGGAAGTACGCGTAACAGTATAATTTTTAAATTCGGGGACAAATTTCTTTTAAGGGGGGAAGATTGTAATACCTTAGAATGTGTTTTGTGGCTAATTAAATTTTTATATATAGTTTTTAATAAAAAGTTTACCAAATTGGTTTTTAATTATTTTATCCTATTTAATGAATATTTTATTAGATTTTTCCTAGGCTTGCACACACTTGTGCATGTTAACTAGGGTTGTAATTTGGGGTTAAACCTTGATTAGCAACATGGTGGGTTAACCATTCCCTAATCTAGTTTAACAATTTATATTAAGTGTTTTGGGTTAATAGTGTATGGTTGTTCTTTTAAAAAGAAAATGAAAAATGAATTTAAAAGGGTTTTATTTTGGTTGAATGTTGACCTTGAGAGAGAGAGAGAGTGAGCATGGGGCAACATGGCATGAGCCATGCTTATTTAATGAAGTGAGAGAGAGTGAGAAAGGGGGGGGGTTGAATTGTTCCTCTCATTTCTCATTTGTGCTCTCATTTCCCTCACACTCTCACACTCTCACACACATACACACAACAGCAGAGCAGCAGCAGCAGCCCCAGGAGCAAGCAACAGCAGCCCCAGGAGCAAGCAGCAGCAGCCCCAGAAGCAGCACAAGCAGCAGCAGCAACAAGAGCAGCTGCAGCAGCAGCAGCCCCAGCACCCCACAGAAGCTCTTCCTCCCCCATATACTTCTTTTCCTGCTTCTTGAGGTCCTATAGGGTATATTTTCTGAACCCATCTCTCTTTTCTATAGCTTGTGTGCTATTAGTGTCGGTCTGTGTTTAATTATGAGTTTAGTGCTATTTATGGTGATGTATGTGGAAATTTGGATAAGTGATGATTGTGTTAGTTAACCCTACCTATTTAAGTGTTGTTAGGGTCACCTTAACTGAGAATTGACCCAGATTTCACTAAAATACCATAGGGTTTCCTTTTTAGTGCAAATTAGCGTTTTTAAGCGATATTGTGGCATTTTGTAATCTGCTTTTGACCCGGACCCTTCAGAGTAAAATTGAGGATACTGGAGCATGCTCACTAGGTTTAGACAACACCACCAGAACACGAGCCCCTATCTCTCAATCATGGCCGCAGATTTAATCTTATTGGCCGCAATTTGCGGCCAGGATAGGGTGTTGGGTCTTGGGGTTTTGGGAAGGGTTGTCTGCAGTGTTGTCTAGTGTTTTGGCATGTCTAGTTTTGTAAGATTTGACCTGTAGGAAAATCTGGGATCGAATACCGTTTTTCATGTCCGTTGTGTTTGCGCGATACGCGCGATACGTGAGTGGGTTCTGTGATCCAGCGTATCGCGGCGTGTCGCGGTAGTTTTAGACGCGTATACGCACGTTTTAGCGTATCGTGCACACGCGCGTTTAGTTCGCGACGCGAGTTTCTCGTTTGGGTTCGATATCGCGTTTTGCGAAATATTTGGCTTATATATGATTTTCTTGTCTCGTTTTCAGGTTTGCAGGCGGGGACTACGGACACTGCTACAGGGGGGAGCAGATGGTAGGATTCACCTAGCATGGAGCGTAGGTGAGTAGATTTAACATCTACAGGGGAATCGCCCGCATGGCGTTATGCGTCTGGGCTAGGATTCAAATACTTGTCGCATATTCTACGTCATTGTTAGAATTGCGCCTTTACCCTATTTACTTAGATATAGTTGTACTGTGACTAGTAGCCGTAGGACACTGTACATATTATTGACGGTTCATGTTGCACGAGCACGAATTGTATGCTACACACACACCGTCAATAATTGCCATGTCACACACAAACCCCTTTGTGATACTATATTGCTTATCACACATGACATCTAGCTTATCGGTATACCTATAGTGTATCATACCATTAGTGATAGGTACATATACACCTTATGATACAGCTACAGGTATACCTTGCTCATGTTTTACTTATACCCAGGGGGGTTATACGACATCAGTTCTTATAGGTAGATACCTATACATTACTACACCTGTATGTTACACACATATTCAGTTGCAGTTACATATTTACCTTTACTGATGTTACTTAGCTGTACCTTATTGGTTTCGCATACATCTGGTTTCAGCTACATATTCTCATTTATATGCTCGCATTTCAGATATATCGCATATATTTACTCCTGGATTTGCGCATTGTTATTTTGATTTCACCTGATGATTTCTGGATTAAGGAACCGCGGGAGCTCATGAAATTATGCATACATTGAAAAACCCGGTTTCCTTGATATGATATTTGCGCAACCACCATGAGATTTATCGGTTCTGATTATATACTCCATACGAGGTGTGGTTGCCGTATGAGGGTACATGGTGGGGCCCGGTATGGTTCCTCTCGGCAAGAAGATCGATGGATGTTGCCGATTGAGCCTGGAGGCGGGCTAGTACCTACCGGTGACAGTACTAATGACTCGGTGGGGATCATGGAGATACCGTTGGGAGTCATGCACATATGCATACGTCGAAAGGCGAAGGTCAGAGCTAGGCACTCGTGCTTTCGGGACAGCGTATGATACGTACTTATCAGGATTTCTGTGTCGATGCTTGGCACATTGTTTTCATGATATTTCTTTTAAACACCTTTGTATATATAACAGGGGATTTAGCCGTTGTTATATATACCCTTACACCAATATTAGTGGAATGGGACGCTAATATATGTGTATTGACCCCATCATATTTATTTCTGTATATATATATATATATATATATATATTTAGGATGCTAGAATCTTACTTGAGACTTTGACTTGGGATATCAGGTGATTCATTGAGATTGGACATACATATGGGATTATTGATTTGTACATTCGGGATATAGGAGATTACTCGATATTGTACATTGAGGAGACGTGAGACTTATATGATGTGAGAGCCCAACGTGGGGGCTGATTTGAGGAATTGGGATTTGAGTGTCTTGATGGATTGTGATCCTACCACGATGACAGGATTCCGTGGGATGACATATTTCACTCCATACCTCATACCTTTTCACTTATGCACCGTTCCATGTATTAGGAGTACCTGTTAGTGTACCCTTCATGATTGCTGCATATTTGCATTCTCATATCCCTATTTGCATGGTTATTGCATACCATTGTCATGTCATTATTGCTTCACATATTGATTGTACCTGCTAGTGTACTTTCCATTATTCTGCATTCACATGACATGTTATTATTGTAATCGCATATCTTAGATTCATGCTGTACGTACATTCCTGCGATTACCTGCATATGTTATTTACTATTCACGAGTTGGCAACTCACCCCCGTTGCGCCACAGGTGTTTCAGGTTGTTCCCCAGAGTAGTCGAGGCAGGCTATTCAGCTATTCACCTATCATCTTTTGCTACAGATACCGCATCGGCTCACAGTATACTATTTTCCTTAGGTGGGTTAGATGATTATCTGTATTTCATATTGTACATTCGTTATATTTTGTACTATCCATATACTATTATGTTGTTGACTTAGAGACTTGGTGAGGACGATATTGTATATTATTTATGGATTTGTTGTCTTTTATATACAGCTTCCTCTCTATTGTCTTTATTTCTTCGCTACGGCGTCGTATATTTATGTTGTATTCATCTTGGCCTAGTTTTTACAAAAAGGGGTGTTGCCAAAATTTTAAAGAAAGAAAGTAGGACTTTTAAAGAATTTGGGTTGTGATTTCAAATGTTTCTAAAACTTTTATTATCTTTTCTGTATTTTTATGGTTTAGATTTCTGGGTTTTTGGCTTTCTTTTACCGCGTTACGTCTTTAGGCGTTGCGTAGTATTAGGGCCGTCACGTGCCATTGTCGGGTCGTGACAAAGTTGGTATCAGAGCTGGTTCCTCAATAGTAGGTTTGTGGTTCGAGGACGAACCATTGTTCTAAGTGGGGGAGAATGTAATACCCCAGGTATTATCCGGTATACCCATTTATACCAGATAAGCATGGGGACCCACTGTAAAATAATGGGGAATCTTCGGAATACATTCCGAAAAAGGACAGATCTGTACTTTAAATGGAATGATACCACACTTCAAAACAGAGGCGCCTTTTAAGTGAACTGGCACTATAGGAGTTTGAGAACTCCGTGGTTAAGCGTGCTCGGGCCTGGGAAGTCCTGGGATGGGTGACCTCCTGGGAAGTGGCCTCTGGTTGGGTCCAGTTCGCCCCGAAGAACAAAACCGTGCGGGTTCGGCCAGAGCGGACAATACTCTCTGTATTGGGGGTGGGTCGTGACATTTATGGAAAGATTTTATACAAGGAAATATTTCCCTGAAATTTGCCAGGAATAACAGATAAAATATCTTTTGGATTAAAAATCCAATAGTGAATAAAATTCACTGGATGATCTAAAAGATCATGTTGGTTACAAAAACAACCAAAATCTTTCAATGAAAGGTTCACTAAACAAATTGATTCTTTTCTTTCTCCTATAAATAGGAGCTAAGAAGAGAAGTGGAGGTATCTACTACTTTGGAGAGAAATACAACAACAAAGTGAGAATACAAAAAAAAGAGAATTTAATTCTCCAGAGTGAAGAAAACCTCTTCAGAAAAGAAACTTGAGGTAAAGAAAGAAAGAGATCATTCTACAAAACAAAAGAGAATTTAATTCTCAATATAAGAGTTTAACTCTTCTGAATAAGAACTTAGTTCTTCCTCTGGTTGAAGATCTGCAGAAGTAGATCTCCCTATAGGTTGAGAATTTAATTCTCATCGGGGAGATTCTGCCATGCAGATCCAAAACTTAGAGGGAGAATTGAGTTTAAAGAATTTAATTCTTCCAAATCCATAGGAATTTAATTTCTCCAAACAAAATTAGGGTTTAACCCTATATAAGAATTTAATTCTTCCAAATACATAGAAATTTAATTCCTCTAAATGAAACTAAGGTTTAACCCTACACAAGAATTTAATTCTTAAAACAAGGGACTTAAAACTCTCCATGCATGAAAAGAGATCAGTACCCAATCTGGTCACGTGGTAACACGTGACCCTCCTCCTCAATGAGTAAAAAAGAAAGAATAAGACATGGTTACGTGCCCCCACGTGACCTCTAAATAGACTTCTCAAGATGAGAAAGAAAAAGCTTGGAGGCAATGCCTCACGTGCTCACACGTGACCCTCAAAACAAAATGGAACAAATCCAAAGGCAGTACTAATTTATGGCACCTCACGTGTCCCCACGTGACCCCTGACAAACACCCTTTTCAAAAGAATAAAATAGGGGAAGACAGAGGAACCTATGCCCAACGCAGAGGCATTGTCACGTGTCCACACGTGATGGTTTCAAAGACTAAAAGTGTTTAACACTTATTTGAATATTCTGAGAACAAAATAAAGGAAGTCTGGCCCCATCTTCAGATGCCTCACGTGACCCCATGTGACCAATTCAATTTTAGTGTTTAACACTATTCTGAGCATTTTGCCCTTAGTGTTTAACACTATTTTCAGCACATCACGTGGGAGCACTTGATCGCCAAATATTCTCTAGTGTTTAACACTATTTTAAAGCCAATCTTAGCCCAAAATTCGCTAAGTTTTCCAGAGGCAAGCCTCTCCTTCAACTGAGCATCAAAAGTGATCATTTCATATGATATGCAGAGTAAAGCCCAGAGCTATAATGAAGGGTTTAGTGCTCAGCCAAAGACAAAATGTTGTCAGAGCCCTCAAATCCCTGTCTAGCATTGCTAAATAAAGAAGAATTGAACCCAAACAAATGTTCAACTTTCTTAAACCTAATTGGACTTAGCCCAAGTTGGCCATAAGTCCTCAACTCAGATTTAACTGAGCCTATGTGCTCATAATCTAATTAATTGATCTTAGTCCCAAATTGGACTACAGATTTCCCAATCAACATTGGTTCAAGGGTACATCTTTTCACTCCTTTGATATTTGTCGTTGTAATCCTTCAACGTCTTCAGAGAAGTGACGGGTCCCGATAACCAATCATTCCACGGACTGTGGGGTCTTTAAACTCATGGACTATGATGTCCTTAAACTTTATAGACTATGACGTCTTTAAACAATGGACTGTGGGGTCCTTAAACACATGGACTATGATGTTCTTAACCTCGGACTGTGGGGTCCTTAAGCCCATGGACTATGATGTCCTTAACCTCGGACTGTGGGGTCCCTTTAAACCCATGGACTATGATGTCCTTAACCTGGACTGTGGAGTCCTTAAACCCATGGACTACGATGTCCTTAACCTTGGACCGAGATGTCCTTAAACTAACATTGGACCACCATGTCCTTAAACTGGCAATCGACCGCAATGTCCCTAAACTGAACAATAGAGCCCAAATGCTCTTTTGTTGGATCTAAACGATCCCGTTAAGTTGATCTTAGTCTAAAATTAGACTAACGTATTCCTTAACAAACGTTTAAGTTGATCTTAGTCTCAAATGAGACTAACGTATTTTTAAACGCAACCCCAAACCCAAATCTAAGAAGATACGGATTTGGACTAATTCACGCCCTACAGGCGACAACATAAATTAGTCTCCGTATATAATCTACGGGCAACCAAAAACAAAACAAACACACACGACACAAAGTGATCATCTGGAGAAGGAGAAAGGGGTTACCGCGATGCGGTAGCGTAATTAACTGCAGGGGCTTGCACCTGCAGGGAAGAGCGTCCCCACAATCAAAAACCCCTCAAATGAGGGGGAATATGACGAAGTCTGCTATATCGGCCGCATCCGTTTAAACCTTCGATACATAGTGTCATAAATCAACTTGGCATCTTCGAAGAGGTGGACGGATAGCACCAATTAGCATCTGCCCTCGAATTTCAGGCCTTGACGTCCCAACGTCCCGGTCGCGTCTTTCGGAGGGGAACAGATTCTGGCACGCCCGGTGGGACCTTTTCCTCTTTCCACTCCACACTTCGTGTGTCGTGTTCGTGAAAGAATCGCGGTTTAATATGGTTGCCCTTGGGTTCGAGGTACTAAGATTTGGTGTCTCGCTCCGTGCAGAAAACAGAAGATCAATGGCTTCTAACTGCTCCAGCTGCAAATGCAACTCCCGTTCCGTCTCATCTGGAGGAGTAACCTACGGGCCCCAAGAGGCCTCCCTGTTCAAAATGCCAGTGGAGCAAGTAACTCGGGCCACCACTGGGCTGTTCTTTGGGACCATGATCCCACCGATGAGCTTCAATGCCCCACTGCTGTCACAAGAAGCCCCAAAGATGTCGGTCTTTGATCGACTTACCACTACCGCGGCCCCTCTCAACGGGTCGCCCAAATCCAACGTCTCAGTCTTTGACAGATTGGGCCAAAGCTCAGGTGGGCCTGTGAAGAAGCCTGCGATACCAGAAAGGGTTATCCCAAAAAGGATAGCCATTCCTGCTTTCGAAGTCGTCAAAACGGCTTCTTTTGCCAAAGGGTCGATCTTCACAAGACTGACTGTTTCAGCTCCCGTCTCAGGCGAAATCGTCAAGGCTGGTTCACCTGCTCGAAAGTCTGCTTTCGATAGGTTGGCCATCCCCACTCAGCGGACGCCAATCTTCAACAGGTTGACAACGACAACTTCTGATCAAGACAGGGGGCATGAGGAAACCACCCCCGTAGCTGAGATAATTCCAACTGCAAGACACGCTCGACGTCGCCACTGGCGGCGAGTGAGGAAGGCCGGGGGCAATTCCCCTTCCGGACTGACTCCGCCGGCTCCAACGGTGGAAGTTGATGCTGTTGTTCCAACTGGGAACAGCTTTGAACCGCTAAGGAGGGTCCGCAAGAACTCGCCAACTGCTGTGCTGAAAAGATTCCTTCCACCTATGGAGAATGCCACAAAGGCGAAGCTGGAGCAGCCCCCTCAACGGCTGTCCTCTACAATTTACAAGGTCTGGCGTCAAGTCCAAGACTCGGTGATTGATCAAGATTACTCTCACCGACAGAAAAAGGTGAAAATTCAGCTAGAAGACGACCATCCTGTCAAGCCACAGAAGGCGACAGCTACTTGGGTGCCCACTGCAACGCCCCCCTCAACTTCGACCGCTCACAAAAGGAGAAGGCCGGAGAAAACCCCTGTGATCGTGGCAAACCGCAAGGAAGCTGAATCTAAACGCCCCAAGTCTGGGGGCATGGTAACACATACTGTTTATATGGCTTCCGGAAAAGAGGAAAGCCGTGCTTCTACGGGTCATCGACCGCTTACCCGATCGATAACAAAGGTTCAGGAGCAACAGCAGCAGAAACTTCAGGAGATGTTGACTGCAATGGCCGCACTCACTGGGCCAAAAGAAAGTCCAGAGACCTCAGAGCAGCGTCAGGAACAAGAAACTGATGCTGAATTCCTCCGAAAAATTCTCGAGAGGAAAGAAAAAGAGGCCGCAGAACAGGCGGCCAACAAAAAACGAATGGCTCTTTTGTTCCAAGATATGGCTGGGATGATATTACAGCCGGAACCTCCAGCTGAAGACCCCCCGATTATCATTGAAGATGACAGAGGGGAGACATCGAACCCTCCTCCGGCTCTTTCAGCAGCCAAGGAGGAGACCATCTTAAAGGCCGCTCTGGATGATTACTGTTCCCTGATTAAAAATCAGGAAAAAGCTTCAGAGAGGCATCACGTGCTCACACGTGACCAGTGGTCACGTGTTGGCACGCGATGGTTAAGCAGCGGCCAGAGGACAGAGCGCAGAAGAAGAGAAGCCCATTCCAGGGGCCACGGGCTTACACGTAACCAGGGGTCATGTGCTCACACGTGACCGGCTTTAAAAGCCTTATTCTTTAACAGAATTAAATTCTGAGGAGAGATCATTCAAATCTTTCCAAAATGGAGAAGAATTATCTGAAACCGTTGGATCAAGAATCTGAAGGTGATTAAATATCACCAATTTATAGAAAAATCTTGGACATGGAAAGATTTCCCCCTAAATCTAACCGAAATAACAAAGAGATATCTTTGGATTTAAAATCCAATGGTGAATAAAATTCACCTCATAATCTAAAGGCCCAGATTAATGATGAAGATAAATCAAATCTATCAATCAACAAATCAAATCTTTCAATGAAAGATTCACTAAAACAGATTGATTCTTTTCCTTCTCCTATAAATAAGAGCCAAAAGAAAGAGTTAAAGAGGAGATAGAGAGGGAGAGAGATAGAGCCTTAGAATCTTGAAAATTCAGAAGGAAGATTTTGATTCTCTGCAAAAGAAAACCCTAGGTAAGAAAAGAGAGGCTTCAGAAAAGAATTTAATTCTCAAAAGAGTTTAACTCTTATATAAAGAAAAGAACTTAGTTCTTCCTCTGGTGGAGGATCTGCAAGGTGCACATCTCCCCATGAATTGAGAATTTAATTCTCATTGGGTTGAGATCTTGCCATGCAGATCTAAAACACAGAGGAGGAACTGAGTTTTGAGAATTTAATTCTCACAGAATTATAGGAATTTAATTCCTTTGAAATAAAGTTAGGGTTTAACCCTATATCATAGGAATTTAATTTCTTAAAAATGGACAGAACCAGGGTTTAATCCTAATTGAGAACTTAACTCTCTCAATATCACAGGAATTTAATTCCCTTAAAAAAGGAATTAGGGTTTCACCCTATACCAGAATTTAATTCTTTACAGAAAAGAAATTAGGGTTTAACCCTATCTAAGAATATAATTCTTCAGAAAAAAACAGGAATTTAATTCCTCTAAAGTTTATTGCTAGGGTTTAACCCTATGAAGAATTTAATTCTTAAAAGATGAACAGATCTTTAAAATATGCAAAGAAAAACAGAGTCACGTGCTACCACGTGACCCCTGAAGCACACAAAGAAAAAGGAAAAAGAAACAGAAAAGAGCTCAAGGGCGCCCTCACGTGTCACCACGTGACCCCTAATGAGCATTCTAACAGACCAGAGCGTGGGCCTCCATCACGTGCTCACACGTGATGGCCGATCTGCAGAATAAAATAAGGGGAATCAGGGCGCTCTCACGTGTCCACACGTGACATCTCTCTCCTTAGTGTTTAACACTAATCTGAAGACTTTAACACTGATTTTCTCTGTTCCCAGTGTTTAACACTGATTTTCTTAGTGTTTAACACTAACTTAAAATCTCTGTTCCCAGTGTTTAACACTGATTTTCTTAGTGTTTAACACTAACTTAAAATCTCTGTTCCCAGTGTTTAACACTAATTTGGAAAACTCTATTTGCAGTGTTTAACACTGATTTGCTTAGTGTTTAACACTAATTTGAAATCTCTGTTCCCAGTGTTTAACACTGATTGGCTTTAGTGTTTAACACTAATTTGAAATCTCTGTTGCCAGTGTTTAACACTGATTTGCTTTAGTGTTTAACACTAATTTGAAAGCCCTGTTGCTAGTGTTTAACACTGATCATCTTTTAATGTTTAACACTAACTTGCTAATCTTATTCTCAGTGTTCAACACTGTTGGTCTTTAGTGTTTAACACTAGTTTTAGCCCAATTAGCTAAGTTTCTAGAGGCAAAGCCTCTCCTTCAATGAGCCAACAGAGGGCCAATATTCTAAACATGATTGGACTTGGCCCAAACTGGCCGTAAGTCCTCAATTCAAACTTAACTGGGCTAATGAGCTCATAATATAATTAATTGGTCTTAGTTCCAAATTGGTCCAAAGATTATCTAATCTACCTTGGTTCAAGGGTACATCTCTTCACTCCTTTGATACTTGGCGTTGTAATTCCTCAACGTCTTCAAAGAGGTTACGGGTCCCGACGACCACACATCGATACGGACTGTGGGGTCCTTAAACTCATGGCCTATGATGTCCTTAACCTTGACCGGGATGTCTTAAAACTAACAACGGACTATGATGTCCTTAACCTTGACCGGGATGTCTTAAAACTAACGCCGGACTGTGGAGTCCTTAAATCCATGGACTATGATGTCCTTAACCTTGACCGCAACGTCTTAAAACTAACATTGGACCGCAATGTCCTTAAACTACCTATCGACCGCAATGTCACTAAACTAAACAACATGGCTCCCTTAATTGCTCTCTTGTTGGATCTAAACGATCCTGTTAAGTTGATCTTAGTCTAAAACTAGATTAACGCATCCTTGACAAACGTTTAAGTCGATCTTAGTCTCAAATGAGGCTAATGTATCCTTAAACCCAAACCCCCAAACCCAAATCTAAGATAATACGGATTTGGATTAGTCCACGACCTACGGGTGACGACATAACTCGGTCTCCGTATACAATCCACGGGCAACCAAACACAAAACAAACACCCACGACACGAAGTGACCACATGGAGAAGGAGAAAGTTGTTACCGCAATGTGGTAGCGTAATTAACTACAGGGGCTTGCGCCTGTAGGGAAGAGCGTCCCCACAATCAAAAACCCCTCAAGCGAGGGGGAATCTGACGAAGTCTGCTACATCGGACGCATCCAGAAGCGCACAAGAAGTCGGTCTTCGATCGGCTCACTGCTACAACGGCCCCTTTCAACGGGTCATCCAATATCAAGCCGACAGCCTCGGTCTTTACCAGGCTGAACCAGAACTCTGATAGGCCGGCCGAGAAGCCCATGAACCCTGAAGTGGCCGTCCCGAGGAAGATTGCCACCTTTGCTCCTGAAGTCGTCAAGGCGGCTTCTCCTGCTAAAGAGTCGGTCTTTTCAAGGCTGACTATTCCGGCTCCTGCTCCTGCTCGAGGGTCTGTTTTTGACAGATTGAATATCGCCACTCAAAAAACATCAGTCTTCAAGAGGCTGACACCAGCGGCGTCTCATCCAGACATGGGGCAAGACGAAACTATCCCTATCGCCGAGCCAGTCCCAACAGCTCGACACGCTCGACGTCGCCTCTGGCGCCGAGTAAGGAAGGCCGGGGGCAACTCCCCCTCAGGGCTAACTCCACCGGCTTCAATAGTGGAAGTTAATGCTGCTTTTCCAACTGGGAACAGCTTTGAACCGCTAAGGAGGGTACGCAAGAAATCTCCGACTGCCACACTAAAAAGATCTCCTCCACCTGCGGAGAGTATTACAGATGCAAAGCCGGAGCAGCCCCCTCAACGGCTATCCTCCAAGATTTATAAGGTCTGGCGACGGGTCCAAGACTCAGTATTCGACCAGGATCATTCTCGCCGGCAGAAAAAGGCGAAAGTGCATGAAAAAAGAACCGGCCTGTTAAAAAGCAAAGGACGACGACCGCCAGGGTGCCCACTGCAACGGCCCCTTCAACTTTAACGACCCACAAGAGAAGAAAGCCGGAGAAAGTCCACACGCCTACAGCTAATATCAAAGACAGTAAGCCTAAACGCCCTAAGTCTGGGGGCATGGTGGTGCATACAGTATACATGGCGTCTAGTAAAGAGGACAGTCGTTTCTACAGGTCATAGACCGCTTATACGGTCAGTGACCAAAGCTCAGGAGCAACAGCAGAAGCTCCAAGAAATGATGAACGCGATGGCCACACTCACTGGGCCAAAAGAAAGCCCCGAAGCGTCCTCTGATCAACACCAAGAGCAAGAAACCGACGCTGAATTCCTTCGCAGGATACTGGAAAAGAAGGATAAAGAGGCTGCTGAACAAGCAGCTAATATAAAGCGAATGGCCCTCCTGTTCCAGGACATGGTGGGTATGATGATCCAACAGGATCCTCCTGCTGAAGATCCTCCGATCGTCCTTGAAGACGACAGGGGAGAAACGTCAAATCCTCCACCGGCTATGTCAACAGCCAAGGAGGAGACAATCTCCAAAGCTGACTTGGACGAATATATAGCTCACCAGATACGGGTTCATCAGGCGACTGAGGCAGCCAGTCAGGTCGTAAAAATGGGGCGACCATATCCGAGCTGGTATGATCAGATCAAGTACCCGCCGGGCTATACAATACCGAAATTTCATGTCTATAAGGGGACGGGCAATCCCCACCAGCACGTCACTCAGTTCAGGGCTCTTTGTGGCAATACTGGTGGCGATTATAAGCTCTTGCTTCGTCAATTCGTCGGTAGCTTGTCAGAAACAACGTTCGAATGGTATTCTGAGCTCCCGAACGACTCCGTCAAAACATTTGCGGAGATGGAGCTGCTATTTACGCAGCGATTCGCGAGCGCCAGCGAATGCACCCTGATAACGGCGTTGATTAATGCCAGGGTGAAACCGAGCGAGACGTGGGTCCAGTACGCTATACGCTGGCGAAACTTGTGGTCGAGATGCGAACAACGCATTGAGGAAGCACTCGCGGTGGGCATGTTCATGGGCACCCTAGATCCTCATGCAACTATCTCACAGTTCATGATGTTCTTTAAGCCAACCACGTTCCAGGCTTTGATCGACAAGCTGACCTAGATGGACCAGATGGGTCATAGACCGTCTCCCCCGAAGCCGGAACCTCGGAACGACAAGGGTAAAGGGAAGGCGACATTCGTTGCGAACGCTCAACAACAACCCAGTGCCCCAAAGCTAGCGGATCAACTGGAAGAGAGACGGCGGTATTATAATGAGAAGATGAAGCGCCCTTACTCATTCCCGCAGGGTAAAACGAAGAGGCTATTCGAGCTGGCGGTACGTGTAAGTCCATGCTACCGCTCCCGGTACTTACGGGCTTGCGGAAATGATGAAAAACAATTTTTCTAGAGATGGTAACATGGACTCAAACCGGATCTTTGTTAAACTATCTATCTAACAACCTAACTAGGAGTTGTTAACTACTCGGTTAGGGGGTTATACCTTTCTTTCTTGAACTCCTTCGTCTTCAACTCTTGATGGTGTACGGATCGGCTTCACCCCGTCGTCTCCTTGCGCCGAAGATCGATCCACCCGAAAGCTTCTACCTTTGGCTTCTTCTTCGAACTTTGAAGAAACTAGTTCACTTAGTTTGCTAAACCTTGTGAACCAGAGTGAGTAGAGGAGAGTGTGTTGGGATTTTTCTCTATGGTTCTTGCTTCTCAACACATGAGACAAGTGAACCATAGACAAGAGAGAGCAAGAGGAAGAGGGAGAGCTCAAGCAAGAGAGAGAAAGGAAATGAGAGAATGAGAAAGACTTTTTCCCTCTTGGCTCTCATAATCCAAATTCATCATAACAAATAATAGCAATCAAGTATTATGTGATGGTTTAAGTCAAAATAGCCATATCATTTCATGCACTCATTTTGCACAAGAGAAACAAGCAAGCAAAAGTCTTTGCCATGAAATGATAGCTATTGTCATGATGATGGTCAACTAGTCCAACCTAGTCAACCGGTCAACAAAGTCAACAAGCAAACAAAGTCAACCCCTCAACAACCATGTCACTATAATACTTAATTAATATTATTGTTAATTATATTTCATATTCTCATTAGGGTTTAGCAAAAGGTCAATAGTCAACAGTCAACAACCCTAATGAGAATCCCCTGCCTCTGTCTCTCTGTCAACTGTGCATACACACCCGCATCCGCGTTCCGAGGAACACGAATACATACGAGATAAAACCAATCCCAAATCGTACACTAGGATCTGGCTTAAACCAAAGCCCGCTAGTGTTAACTGTCCGGACACTAAATGTGCACAAGTGCACGGGTGTGACCGAACCCTGTCGCAAAACCATGCGACTTGTCGCAAAACCATGCGACCTCTACTCTTTTGCCTAAAGGCGAATATCTCTCTGTGTGGGACTCTAAAGACTCGACACTACGCTTGCAGTGGGTTTAACCACAGACCGCAAGCGGCACTAGCTGTGCGTAACGGCCCCCAGGTAGATGCCGACAAGAAGACTGACGAGGTGAAACCCATCTGAACTCCTACTGAGCCTGAATGTGACAGTCTCCGTACAGTCCGGTCTGTTCGTCTGATACATCATATGGCGGGCCTAAGGGGCGGTAAACGTCAGTCCCCTAATAGCGGTACAAGTCGTGTCGGAGTGAAGCCCAGAACACCCTGAGATAACACTGGAAACCTACCAGTATATCTCGCTTGCCCTGGCCAGGGACTACTCGTGTAATGGCTCTCCTAGACACAGCGCGATGTCAACCCCCAATACCGGGAGAGATGAATCCTGTCTAACCGTCACTGCCTCCAAGTACTTCGGGACTGCACCCAACTACTACCTGTTTGCACGACTCCTTTGAGCCGTGGTAGGGTAGTAATCTAAGTACAGTGGGAACACACTCGAGGCGAAGTGACAGTGTCAAGTCAGCGGACGAAGTTGTACTCATGTCACCTGGGAACTGATAACTGACGATAGGTATAGTACCAACCAACAGTTCTCGACGAGTCCTGTCCAGTGTACTCGTAACCCAACGAGCACCCGCATACTATCTCCAGTACGACGTACTGATGGCTGTGGGACAGACCATCTCCCACACTGGGATGAGAAGCGCATACGCTAGTCTACTCCGGAGTATCAATGCCCTGTCTCGATAGTCCTGCGACTAGGGACCTGCATAAGGATGTGCTTATAGATTACCCAGCCCCCACTAGTGTGACTGTCATCACAATGCTGGTAATCAAGCAAAGATCCTAAGGGCTCCACTAATGTGTATAGGTGATATACTAAAATAAACACATGTACACATTGAAGTAGAAACAAACCAAGTAGCATACTACTATATTGAGCAAGATTGTTTATACAAGGTAAATATCCTAAGCTTCCATTAAGTAATATACAAACTAGTATGATACAGTAATGGCCTCTAGGGCATATACACTAACAATCTTCCACTTGTACTAAGGCCATGTACTGGCGTATCGAAGACCTATCATCTCGATCAGCCGCTCGAACTGAGTCTGGGGTAAGGCCTTTGTGAGTGGATCAGCAGTGTTATCTTCCGTAGAAACTCTCCGAACCTCGATTTCCTGGCGACCCACGATCTCTCTGATCAGGTGATACCGCCTCAAGATGTGTCTGGACTTCTGATGGGACCTTGGTTCCTTTGCTAAAGCTATAGTCCCGTTGTTGTCGCAATACAGAGGTATTGGATCAACAATGGACGGAACCACCTGAAGTTCAGTTAAGAACTTCCTTACCCAGACAGCTTCTTTTGCGGCATCTGCAGCAGCGATATATTCCGCTTCCATCGTCGAGTCAGCAACGGTTTCCTGTTTGGAACTCTTCCAACACACCGCCCCTCCATTGAGGGTAAAGACATAACCCGACATGGACTTGGAATCATCCTTGTCACTTTGGAAGCTGGAGTCAGTAAAGGCCTCGATCTGGAGGTCTTTTCCGCCATACACCAAGAACATCTCCTTAGTCCTTCTCAGGTACTTGAGAATGTTCTTTACTGCTATCCAATGTTTCTCCCCAGGGTTTGACTGATACCGGCTTACCACACTCAGTGCATAAGCTACATCCGGTCTGGTACACAACATCGCATACATTATAGAGCCTACCGCAGAAGCGTAGGGTATAATAGACATGCGATCCTTTTCCAAATCAGTCTTGGGAGACATCTCTTTGGAGAGGGTGATCCCGTGACAAGCCGGTAGATTACCGAGCTTGGAATCTTCCATACTGAATCTTTTCAGTATGGTGTCGATGTACCTGGACTGTGAGAGTCCCAATATCCTCTTGGATCTGTCACGATAGATCCGGATCCCCAGAATGTATGAGGTATCACCCAGGTCTTTCATGGAGAACCTGTATGACAAGAACCCTTTGACAGATTGTAGCATAGGAATGTCATTTCCTATTAAGAGAATGTCGTCCACGTATAAAACGAGGAATACTACAGTTCTCGCTACAAATCTACTATAGATGCATGGTTCATCTGGATTTTTGATAAAGCCAAATTCCTTGACCGTCTCATCAAAACAGATGTTCCAACTCCGCGATGCCTGCTTCAGTCCGTAGATGGACTTAAGCAACTTGCACACCTTTCCGCTGCTCCCACTCTGAATGAAACCCTCTGGCTGGTCCATATAAACACACTCCTCTAAATTTCCATTTAGAAAAGCGGTCTTTACGTCCATCTGCCAAATCTCATAATCGTGAAAGGCAGCAATGGAAAGAAGGATCCGAATGGATTTCAGCATAGCTACTGGAGAAAAGGTCTCGTCATAGTCCAAACCAGGTCTTTGACGAAAACCCTTTGCAACCAATCTAGCTTTATAGGTCTCAACCTGTCCATCTACACCAATCTTCCTTTTGAAGATCCACTTGCATCCTACGGGTTTTACCCCATCTGGAGCAACGTCCAACGTCCATACTTTGTTGGTGTACATGGACTCCATTTCGGTCCGCATTGCATCCAGCCATTTTACCGAGTCAACGCTCTGAATGGCCTGCTGGAAGCTAGTCGGCTCATCATAATCTATGATGCAATCCTCTCTATCCCCGTCTATGAGAAAACCGTAGTATCTCTCGGGCGGATGAGACTGCCTACTACTCCTGCGGAGCGGCGTAGGAATGTCATGATCTTCCGAACCCTCTGGTTCTACTAAGCTTTCAGTAATAGCTCGTGGCTCTAGAATTTCTTTCAGTTCTACTGCGCTCCCACTAATTTCCCTTTCCAAGAACTGGTGTTCTAGAAAGTGGGCATGCCGAGAAACAAAAACCTTTTGTTCCTCTTCGTAATAGAAGAAATATCCCTGTTTCGCCCAATCAGAGCAAAGCTCTGTTCAAATTCAAAATTTAAAATTTTGAAGCAACGCTTCAAGTCTCGGGCGCAACGTGCCACGTGTCAGGCGCTAATACGTCAGCGCAACGCCCAAGAAGGCGCGCCCAATCAGAGCAGAGCTCTATTTTTTATGAAGCAACGCTTCAGTTGCGCTGCGCTCTGCGCTGCGCGACACGTGTCAGCGCAGTTGCGCTGCGCTCTGCGCTGCGCGACACGTGTCAGCGCAGATGCGCTAGCGCAGTTGCGCTGTGCGACACGTGTCACGCGCTGGGGCATCTGCGCCAAACTGAATTAAGATTTTAAGAAATCTTTTCTATTCTTGTTAAAACAAGAAGATTTTCTTCTGCAAAGCAGAAGCCCTTGGATCAAAGATCCAACGGTGGGGAAAATTCCCCAAATCACTCAGAGAATGATCTCTTTAACAAATTTAACTAATTTGTGAGCACTATAAAAAGGACCTTAAGCTCAGTTCAGAGGATCAACATTTCTTGAAAAATCAAGAACTCTAAACAGAGAGAACTCTGAGAAGATTTCAAGAAAAAGGTAAAGAACCTTCATGAAGTAGAAGAAATTCCTTCTAATAGATCATTGATCTAAAAACATGATCAATGATCTTTACATAACAAACAGTGCTTTGCACTTCTTGTGAACCTCTGGTTCTTTAAAACAATAAATATAAAAAATAGTGCTTTGCACTTTTAAGAACCTCTGGTTCTTTAAAACAATAAAAATAAAAAATAGTGCTTTGCACTTTTAAGAACCTCTGGTTCTTCAAACAAAAGAAAAATTTATTTTTCTTTGATCTAATTTAGATCAAGAAATTAAATAGTGCTTTGCACTTCCGTTCTTGAATCTAAAAGATTCTTAGTGCTTTGCACTTCCAAACTGCGCCGTTGCGCTCTTAAGAGAGCGCCACGTGTCAGTTACAGAACAACCTGCGCTAAGCGCTCTTGAGATAGAGCTTTGCTCTCTGGAATTGGCGCAACTCGCTGAGAGCGCGCCACGTGTCAGCAGCGCAACAGCGCAGCGCACTAGCGCAGCGCACTGCGCTGTTGCGCTTGCGCTCACCAGAGCATGACACGTGTCATCACCATATGAGCTTGCGCTCATTACTCGGCGCAAAGCGCCAGACAAATGCACTGCCTTGCTTACAAAAGAGGCCAAGCCCAATTAAAAGGCCTAACAGTTCTAATAAAATGCAATGCATTGTTTTAAAAAAGGGGCAGAGCCCAAACTAAAATAGATGCTCTGCATCATAAATAAAGGGACAGAGCCCAAATCAAAAGCCTAGCAGGCCAGAATAGAATGCAGTGCATTATTAAATATGGGCAAAGCCCTAGCACAGGCCTAACAGGCCAAAGATCAAGAAAAATGTTGAATATTCTCAACTAGACTTAACCCAATTTTGGCCGTAAGTCCTCAAATTAAATTGACTGAGCAAAATTGCTCTCCTAAATCAATTTATCTCCGGTTCGAGGGTACATCTCCGAACTCCTCTGACATCTATCGTTGTAATCCTTCAACGACGTCGGAGAGGCGACGGGTCCCAACGACCACACATCCATATTGACTACGGGGTCCTTAAACTCGTGGACCGAAACGTCCCTAAACTAATATTAGACCGAAACGTCCCTAAACTAATGTTGGACCGAAACGTCCCTAAACTAATATCGGACCACCACGTCCCTAAACTGGCGATGGACCACCACGTCCCTAAACTGGCGATGGACCACCACGTCCTTAAACCGGAATACGGACCACCACGTCCCCAAAACTGGAATGCGGACCACCACGTCCCTAAACTGGCGATGGACCACTACGTCCTTAAACTGGCGATGGACCACCACGTCCCTAAACTGGAAAACGGACCACTACGTCCCTAAACTGGAACAATAGAGCCTCCGAACGCTCTTTTGCCGGATCTAAACGGTCCCGTTTAAGTTGATCTTAACCCCAAACACGGCTAACGTATCCTTAAACATTCAAATGGATTATAAAACTCCCAATCAACTCTGGTTCGAGGGTACATCTCCGAGCTCCTCTGATACATGTCGTTGTAATCCTTCAACGACGTCAGAGAGGTGACGAGTCCCAATGGCCATACATTAAATTAATCACTACGTTAAGTTGATCTTAGTCTAAAACAGGACTAACGTATCCTTAACGAACGTTTAAGTTGATCTTAGCCACAACGCGACTAATGCATCCTTAAACTAAAAACACCAAACCCAAATCTAAGTAAATACGGATTTGGACTAATCCACGTCCTACGGGCGACGGCATTACTCAGTCTCCGTATACAATCCACGGGCAACCACAAACAAAACAAACACACACGACACGAAGTGAAATTCTGGAGAAGGAGAAAGTTGTTACCGCGATGCGGTAGCGTAATTAACTGCAGGGGCTTGCGCCTGCAGGGAAGAGCGTCCCCACAATCAAAAACCCCTCACCCTGAGGGGGAATCTGACGAAGTCTGCTACATCGGCCGCATCCGTCTAAACCTCCGATACACGGTGCCATAAATCAACTTGGCATCTTCGGAGAGATAGACGGATAAAACCAAATAGCATCTGCCCCGAACCTCAGGCCCGGACGCGAAGTCCGCGCCGCCGTTCGGAGGGGAACAGATTCTGGCACGCCCGGTGGGACCATTTCCTCTTTCCACTCCACGCTTCGTGTGTCGTCTTTGCGAACCAGTCGCGGTTTGTTAAATGGTTGCCTTCGGATTTCAAGTTGCTAAGATTTGGTCTTTTGTCTGGCGCAGAACTCAAGCATCCATGGATTCTAACTGCACCAAATGCGCGAAGCACCACTACAACGGACGCTCCACCTCACCGAGAGGTGTAACATATGGGCCCCAAGCGGCCTCTTTCCTCGCTCTGCCGGTAGAACAGGTGACCCAGGCCACCACCGGCCTGTTTTTCGGGACCATGGTCCCACCTACAAGCTTCTCTATGCCGATACCCGTACCGGAAGCGAACAAGAAGTCGGTGTTCGACCGGCTCACTGCTACCACGACCCCTGTCAACGGGTCGTCCGCTACCAAACCGACAGCCTCTGTCTTCACCAGGCTGAATCGGAACTCTAAATTGGCTGTCCCAAAGAGGGCAACGGCCGCTGTTTCGGAAGTCGTTAAGGCGGCTTCTCCCGCCAAAGAGTCGGTCTTTTCAAGACTGACGATTCCTGCTCCTGTCCCTGCTCGAAGAACTGTCTTCGATAGGTTGGATATCACACTTCAGAAGACAACCTCAGTTTTTAAAAGGTTAACACCGGCGGTGCCTCATTCAGACAGGGGGAAAAAAGAAGCTATCTCTATCTCTGAGCCAGTCCCAACGGCTCGTCGTGCTCGACGTCGCCATTGGCAACGAGTGAGGAAGGCAGGGGGCACCTCCCCCTCAGGGCTAACTCCACCTACTCCAGTGGTGGAAGTCAACGCTGCTGTTCCAACTGGGAACAGCTTTAAATTGCTGAGGAGGGTACGAAAGAACTCTCCAACCGCTACATTGAAGAGATCTCCTCCACCTGCGGAGAGGGTTCCAGAAACAAAGCAGGAACAGCCCCCTCAACGGCTGTCGTCAAAAATTTATAAAGTTTGGCGGAGGGTTCAAGACTCCGTGATTGACCCAGACCACTTTCATCGCCAGAAAAAGGCAAAGGTGGAAAAGGACAAAACTTGCCCCATTAAACAGCGGGGGGCAACAATTGCTAGGATGCCCACTTCAGCGGCTCCTTCAACCTCAATGGTCCACAAAAGAAAAAGGCCAGAGAAAGCTCCCGTGACACTGGCAAAGTTTAAAAGCGGTGAACCCAAACGCCCCAAGTCAGGGGGCATAACAGTTCATACGGTTTATATGGCTTCTGGAAAGGAGGAAAGCCGCACTTCTACGGGTCACCGACCGCTCACCCGATCAGTGACCAAGGCTCAGGAGCAGCAACAAAAGCTCCAGGAGATGATGAATGCCATGGCCGCACTTACAGAGCCAAAAGAAAACCCTGAAGCGTCCTTAGATGAGCGCCAAGAGGAAGAGACTGACGCCGAGTTTCTTCGCCGAATATTGGAAAAGAAGGACAAAGAGGCTGCTGAACAAGCGGCCAACATACAGCGTATGGGCCTCCTCTTCCAGGACATGATAGGGATGATGATACAACAAGATCCCCGACTGAAGAACCCCCAATCGTTCTTGGAGATGATAGGGGAGAGACATCAAATCCTCAGCCCGTTCTATCAACAGCTAAAGAGGATACAATCTCTAAAACTGATCTGGACGAATACATAGCCCAGCAAATAAGGGTTCATCATGCGGCCGAGGCAGCCGGCCATGTCGTAAAAAAGGGGCGGCCATATCCGGGCTGGTATAACCAAATCAAGTACCCGCCGGGTTACACAATTCCCAAGTTCCACGTCTACAAGGGGACCGGCAATCCCCATCAGCATGTTGCCCAGTTCAGGGCGCTTTGCGGTAACACCGGCGGTGATGACAAGCTTTTGTTCAGCCAGTTCGTTGGAAGTCTATCAGATACGACGTTCGAGTGGTACTCTGAGCTCCCTAATGATTCTATTAAAACCTTCGCGGAAATGGAGCTGCTGTTTACCCAACGTTTTGCAAGTGCCAGTGAACGTACCCCGATAACGCAATGATTAACGCTAGGGTAAAACCCGGCGAGACATGGGTTCAGTACGCTATACGGTGGCGTAATCTATGGTCGAAGTGTGAACAGCGCATAGAAGAAGCCCCTGCGGTGGGAATGTTTGTTGGAACCCTTGATCCACAAGCAACCATCTCACAGTTTATGATGTTCTTCAAGCCGACTTCCTTCCAGGCTTTGATTGACAAACTAGCGCAGATGGACCAGATGGGCCATAAACCCCCTCTCCCAAAGCCAGACTCCCGAAATGACAAAGGAAAGGGAAAAGCGATCGTTGTCGCTAATGCTCAACAACAACCGAGCGACTTGAAGCTGGTTGCTCGTCCAAACAATACGCGCCCGTACGTACCCCTTGAGGATAGGATGGGACGTCCTTATTCCTTCCCCCGCGATAAAACGAGGAGGCTATTCGAGCTGGCGTTGCGCAACAGACTCATAAATCTGCCAGATCCAAAACGCCCGTTGCAACCAAGTGACGTCAACGAGCCTAATTACTGCCCTTATCATCGAGTGCTAGGACATCCGATCGAAGACTGTTACGTTTTCAAAAATTGGCTTGAAAACCAGTACCGACAGGGCAAGTTCGCGCTATCTGACAAATGGAAGGTGAATCCTCCGCAGCCCCACACCGCTAAGGGGACAAATACGCCGGGGGCAACATGCTCCGTCATTGAAGAAGCTCCTTGGGAGGTTGTATTATCAGCCAAAACGAGAAGAATGCTAAATGATCTTCGGACGTGTCCAGCGATCAAGTGGAAGAACCCATTAGAACCACAGGTCGTTGAGGGGATGTTGAAGCCACGTCCAACTTCAAAGACCAATGATGGGGGTTCAAGGGGTTCAAGCACTTGCAGCCAGTCGTCAAAGTCTTCGAAAAAGAAGAAGAAGTCCAAGAAGCCCGTAAAGCCTGGTGATAAGCGCACGGACTTACAAAAGCAAATTGACGCGCTAGATGAATACAACCAAAAGGCGCGGACTCCCATCACGCTCCAAGAGTTCCTCAATCACGTCTTTCAAGAGGAAGATAAGGGAGAAAGTTCATCGGATGAATCCGAGGAAAATGCAGCGAGCTGTCATATGATCTCCCATGCGATCACGAACGATGAAGAGACTTCTGGCACTAAAACGCTGGGGGCAGATACCGGATCAAGAATTCTGGAGTTATCAGTCGAAATGATTGACGCGTTCCTTAACGAAGCTCGACTGAAAAGTAAAGCTGATCGAGAACGCGAAGTGGCTATATTTGAAAGGGCCAAGCGTCAGCGACTTGATGAAAGAGCTGAGATAATCCCGCTGGAGCGAAATGCCTCCGCCGTTGACAAAAGCCAATTCAAGATGAGAAAAAAGTTCGCTAAGGCCATATCAATGGGCATGAAGCTACCACCCTCTGAAGGAAACATCACCGGTGAATCGGAAATGCACCCCTCCTATTGCTTGTACCATCAGAAGGTGTCGCATCCCACTAAAGAGTGTAAAGCTTTCGATAAGTGGTGGCAAGGATATGTTACTCACCGGCAACAATTTAAGCGGGAAAAACGCAAAGCTCGCCGAAAGCAGGGTAGAACGATCAAAGTGCTTGATAAAACTACCGGTGGCTGTTGCATGATTAACGCCGGAGGATCACAAGTGCCTATATTTGGGAGCGAATCTGATGAGGAGTTAGAGCTTGGCCCCCTCTTCAAAGAATCCACCTCGGGAAAAGAAGAAGGACCGAAGGTTTGCGAGAATATACAGCTACGCAATCGGACGCTACCTGAAAAGAATCTCGGACCCTTAAACAAGAAAGACAAAGGGAAAGAGAAGGTCTCTGAAGACATCGCCTTGGATGACCGAGTTGTGGAAGAGTTAACCGCCAAGAACCCGCCAAAGAGGAATAAAGTGGATTACAATGTCTTGGCGCATCTGAGAAAGCTACCCTCACAACTCAGCATTCTCGATGCCCTATTGCTATCAAAAGAAGCAAGGGATTCTTTGATTAAGGCCCTACAAGATCCGGACCAGTTCCAAGCCTTCCTGGCCGAACAAAAGATGAAGGATGAATTGGAAGAGGTGCACACGGCCGACGTTGCTTTCGGCGATGAAGACCTTCTCCTCGGGACGTGCGAACACAATCGTCCCCTTTATGTCTCAGGATACTGCCATGACATAAAGATAGGTAAAATCTTGGTCGATAACGGATCATCTGTTAATCTACTCAATGTGCGAGTGTTAAAGGAAATTTGCATGAGCGTCCAACACCTCGCCCGGGACAAGATCACCATGTCCGGTTTCGACTCCCAATCCTCAAAGACTCTTGGATTTGTGATATTGACGTTACGCTTCGGGCTACTCGTCACAGATATTAAATTCCATGTCATAGATGCCAAGACGTGCTACAATGCTCTGCTCGGTCGACCATGGTTGCACGAATACAATATCATCCCTTCTACACAACATCAGTGTATGAAATATTGTAAGGATGGTCTCGAGTACACTGTGGCAGGAGAATTGAATCCGTTTTCCGTGAATGAAGTTCGCAAGTATGAAGATGCCAAATACTTTTTGCCGAGTTCTGAGGACACGGAAATGTGTCACAAGCCGGAGAACAAGACTAACGCCACCATCCCTATCTTCGGAAGTGACACCGAGGACGAAGAGGATATAATTTATGCGGGTCCATCCCAATCCGCCAAGCCGGGACCATCCGTTCCTTCATTGATCTTTGGTAGTGATTCGGAGGATGAAGTTCATGCTGTATTCCCTGCTCGGCTTTCAATACGGGCTCCTGCCGATGAAGAGCGAAGTCTGTAGATAACCATGGTGCCGCTTGAACATTACAAAGAACTGGATGCACTCGACACCAACAGTGTGGAAGAATTGCAGACATTTTATGTCCCTCCCGGACGAAAAGGCGAGAAGGCAATCCTATTCTACCGTTCTGAAGAAAACAAGATGGAAAAAGAAGTTTGGCATGGCACGGATCCCACGCTCGACAGGCTTCAGCCTATCCATCTCCCTAGATATTATACCGAAGGTTTGAAGAAACTGCTGAAACGCCAGGGGATATCCTTCACACAGACCGTTAGAAAGGCCAAATTCTATGACAAGGTCTGGAGCGTTCCCGGGACTCAACGCAAACTGCCTAACGGAAGAATGAAAACAAAAGGGCTTGGGTACATTCGGTCAAAGAAACGAGAGCTAGTAAACAGCTGTTACGTCATGTATGACTTCGATGAAGAAGCGGACGCTCAATGGGAGGACGCTAATCCTAAGCCAATAAAAGCTCCCGATGAAAAATTGCCCGGTCCATCATTTGAAGAACAAATGGACAGGCTTATAAGGGAAGCTGGTCAAAAAGTCCGAGATGATCACAACCGCGAGACGGCCATCTATGAGAGAGCCAAGACGCAACGCCTTCTCCAACAGGCCGTGAAGGATGAAAATGCCGCTCCTTATCAACCTGCTACAAAAAAGGTTCGACGCGAAAGCAAAAACAAGTCGAAAAGCAAAAAAGGCGCTCAACAACCACAAAACAGAGCTAAAAAACCACGCATATGAGAGTCGAGCGTCATTGACCTGGCCCTCATGAAGAAAATGGGTCGAGCATATTCATTTCCTCGGAACAAGACGAAGAAGATACTTGATCTTGCTCTAAAACTTCGAATGCTTACACTGCCAGAGTCTAAACACCCTGAGCAAGCAGGCGAAGTCTCCAACCCAAATTATTGCTCTTACCATCGAGTAGTAGGACATCCGCTTGACAATTGCTTCACCTTTAAGAATTGGGTTGAGGATCAGTATCAGCTTGGCAAATTCGCGTTGTCTGACAACTGGAGGGTAGCGCCGCCACAAAAGCACGAACCCGAAAACACAAGAACAGAACCAACTCCGCATTGGGATTGGCAGAAAATTTGCACCTGTCACATGATAACAATATCAAAAGAAGAGCCCGAGAACATGGATGACCTTCCCTGGTGCTTCGAAAATAGCAACGACGAGATAATCTCAGAATTCCCACCAGTGCCAAAAGAGCTGGAAGATGGAATCCATACCACTGCAGATAACCTCAAGAAAATTGAGTTGGGGACGGCAAACGATCCACGACCGACATTCATCAGCGAGCTACTATCTGAAGAAAGGGTAGCTGCGTTAAAGGACGTCCTCGTACAGCATAAAGATTGCTTCGCATGGAACTATTCCGAGATGCCAGGACTAGATCCGGAAGTTACTATACATAGACTGGCGATATCCCCGGGTGTCAAGCCAGTTAAACAAGCGCCGAGAAGAATGCGGCTCGAGCTCGAAATGAGCATCAACGCCGAAGTCAAAAAGCTGATAGACTCTGGCTTTATCCAGGAAGTTCAATACCCTGAATGGATCGCTAACATCGTCCCGGTGATGAAGAAAAATGGGACGGTGCGCATATGCGTGGACTTTCGGGATCTTAATAAAGCTTGCCCGAAGGATGATTTCCCAGTGCCAGTCACCGAACTGATGATAGACAATACATCCACTCATGAGGTTTTCTCCTTCATGGATGGCTCATCAGGGTATAATCAGATAAGGATGCATCCCGAAGACCAGAAGCACACCGCCTTCAGGACCCCTCTAGGTATATTCTGTTATAAAGTGATGCCCTTCGGGTTAAAGAACGCCGGTGCCACCTATCAGAGGGCCATGACAAAGATCTTCGATGACCTTATACACGAAATCGTCGAATGCTATATCGACGATCTCGTGGTTAAAAGCAAATCATACGAGGAACATCTCGAGCATTTGAAGACTGTATTTCAACGCCTTCGGCAATACAACCTGAAAATGAACCCTCTCAAATGTGCATTCGGAGTTTCCTCAGGCAAATTCCTAGGATTCATTGTTCGACACTGAGGTATTGAAATAGATCCGTCAAAAATTAAAGCGATCATGGAAATGCCTCCGCCGAGAACTCTTAAACAGCTGCGATCTCTCCAAGGAAAGCTCGCATACATTCGGCGGTTTATCGCTAATCTTTCAGGAAAGTGCCGTCCTTACAGTCACCTGATGAAGAAAGGAACCCCATTCATCTGGGATCACAAATGCCAAGGCGCACTGGATGAGATCAAGCAATACCTACAGAACCCTCCAGTATTGGCTGCTCCGGTTAAGGGTATACAACTGCCCTCGAAGGTTCTTTAGGCGCATTATGGGCGCAAGAGAACGACCAAGGAAAGGAGAGAGCACTCTATTACCTAAGTCGAGTTCTACTGGGGGCAGAAAGCAACTACTCCCTCATTGAAAAACACTGTCTGGCGTTGATCTTCGCAGTAACAAAGCTTAGACACTATGCGTTGGCGCACGAAGTCCGTCTTATTTCAAAAGTGGACCCTCTCAAATATCTAATGTCAAAAGCCATATTGACGGGACGACTCGCTAAATGGGCCCTGCTCTTGATGGAATTTTCGATAACATATCAACCTCTCAAGGCAGTGAAAGGCCAGGCCATCGCCGACTTCCTTGCTGAGCATCCCATACCTGCCGATTCTCCTCTAAATTGCGATTTGCCAGACAAACATGCGTTTGACGCGATCGACAGTGGTGATACCTGTTGGGAGCTTTATTTCGATGGAGCATCTTCCATGAAAAAGCACAAACAAAGTACGCCAATGATCAAATCGGGGGTAGGACTCATCTTTGTGACCCCGCAAGGAGGGATAATGCGCTACGCGTTCTCCCTAATAGAGCCAAGGACAAATAATGAAGCCGAATATGAAGCTCTGATAGCAGGCCTCGAGATCGCCATTGACTTGGGAATTGAAGACCTCCTCATATACGGGGATTCTCAACTGGTCGTTAGTCAAGTAAATGGCGACTACCAAACGTGCAAACCGGAATTAGTGAAATATGGTGAAAAGGTGCAACAACTGTTGTCCCAAATTCCCTCCTATAATTTGGAGAGCATACCGCGTGCGGAAAACAGCAAAGCGGACGCACTGGCCAAACTTGCTAAAGAATTGGCTGACGAGAACCTCGATGACGTTAGAATCGTGGTACAAAGCCGTCGAGTGCTTGCCCCAACAGAAATATCTCTGGAATCATCCGAAGAAAGAGGGGCGAACGAGCAGACAACCCTGCAAATAAAAGATTGGGAAAATACCGAGGACTGGAGAGAAATCTTCATAGATTACTTCAAGTTCCACCGAATGCCCGAAGAAGCGTCCATAAGACATCAGCTCGTGAAACGAGCTCTGTCTTTCGCCTTCGTCAACGATACTCTATACAAGAGGTCATTCGATTCTCTGTGGCTAAGATGCTTAGGACCCGACGAAGCGAAAAGGGTCGTCCAAGAAGTTCACGACGGACTCTGCGGTTCCCACCAAGCAGGCCCTAAGATGAAGTTGAAGATAAAACGGATGGGCTACTATTGGCCCACCATGATGCAAGACTGCCTCGAATATGCGAAGCAGTGTCACCCGTGTCAGATCCATGGGGACTTCATCCACCAGCACCCAAATCCACTACATCCAACGGTGGCTAGCTGGCCATTCGAAATGTGGGGGACTGACATAGTTGGCCCTATCGAACCAGCATCCTCTAGGGGTCATCGTTTCATCTTGTCGACGACTGACTACTTCTCTAAATGGGCAGAAGCAATACCGTTAAGAGAGGTGAAGACGGAAAATATCCTCCACTTCTTCAAGACGCATGTCATATATCGATTTGGAACTCCGCGACGGATTATCTCCGATAATGGGCCAGCCTACCGAAGTCATAAAATTAGCCGCTTCGCACAGCAGCACAATATAGACTGGAGATATTCCTCAGTCTATAATCCGCGGGCTAACGGTCTCGCCGAGGCCTTCAACAAGATCTTGACGAAAATTATAAAGAAAACGGTGTCCCGAAACAAGAGGGACTGGCACGAAAGACTGCAAGAGGCTCTTTGGGCATATCGAACTACATTTAAGACGGCCACAAACACAACGCCGTACGCGTTGGTGTTCGGTACAGAAGCAGTACTCCCCCTCGAAATAGAGTTACCCTCTCTACGAGTGGCAGTCCACTACGAGCTGACGGACGAAAAAAATGCTCACCTTCGGCTTGAGGAGCTTGACGCCCTTGATGAAACCCGGCTCATAGCGCAGAAAAATCTAGAAGCTTACAAAGCAAAGATGACACGCTCATATGAAAGACTGACTCGACCGAGGACGTTCCGCCAAGGCGAACTCGTGTTAGTGGTCAAAAGGCCTATGATCCCCAATCGCGCCAAGCGAGGAAAATTCGAGCCAAACTATGAAGGCCCGTACATCATAGATAAAGTTTACCAGGATGGGGCCTATCTACTCATGGACATGCACGGTGAAAGGCCTTTCAGGCCGATAAACGGTCGCTTCCTGAAGAAATACTACGCTTGACGAGTCACGGCCAAGCTCAATGATAGATCACGACGACTATGTCCGCTCGCTATCTTCCTAAGCCCAATCTCTATGAGTAGTAGCCGGTCTTCTTCAACAACGGACCGAAACGTCCTTAAACTAATGACGGACCATTACGTCCTAAAACTAGCTGTTGACCGAGATGTTACATCCCAAAGCCAATATATAAAAATAAAAAATAAAAAATAAAAATAAAAAATAAAAATAAAAATAAAAAAACGGTATGTCCATAAGCAAAATGGGCACGGATGAAAACCTGAAAGGGCTCCGTGAGTAAAAACAGCAGGACTACCGGCGAGTGTTTGTGAAAACCCGAAAGGGCGCAACCTCGTTAAGAGACACTTATAAGGCCCTCTCGACCTTGTAAGGAGAAACCACCCGCGTGAGATCCTTACGACTCACAAAGGAGCAACACACTTAGGGATCCTCACGATTCCTAAGGAGAAAATACACTTGCGAGATCCTCACGACTCGTAAGGAGAACTCTCTTATGGGACCCTCACGACTCATAAGATTTGAAAGTCTTAAGTTACAGAGACCTAAACCTGTGCTTGAGCAACCCCCACAACTTCCAATATTGCCCTACAAGTAGCTCAATACTGACCCTTGTATACAATCCACGGGCGCGAATAAATATTTCCCTAACCAGGGTCCATCCGTGACTGGGGATATGTTCGCATAACCCTTGTAAATCCTCTCGATTTACGAAGAGAAAACCCTCCTGTAGGATCTTTACGACTTACAGAGGAACAAAACACTTAGGAACCCTCACGATTCCTAAGGAGAAAATACACCTATAAGATCCTCACGACTTGTAGGGAGAAATAGCTTTGTGAGACCCTTACGGCTCATAAAGTCAAAAGCCTTAGTCGACAGGACCCTAACCCTGGTCGCTAAGCCTCCTTTGTTCGACAATGACAGAGGCAAATGATGATTCTCTCCTGGCAATATCCCAGTTGTAGCGGTGCTGATGCTAAAATCAATGTCTAAGTTCAGGTTTACGGCGAAGAGCCAATAGGCCGCACATGCATACGAAATAGCCGAAATGATAGGACAACTTGCAATAAAAAGCAGCAAGTAAAATGTATGCATGCGAAATAGCCAAAATGATTGGGCAACTCGCAATAAAAAGCAGTGAGTAAAAATAAAATAAACAACCGAAATGATTGGGCACCGCGAAAAATAGCCGAAATGATTGGGCAGTCGCGACCTTCGCGATATAAAAGCTGAAATGATAGAGCATCGCGGAAATAAGATAAAAAAAATGATAAAACTTTGGCCCTACAGTCAAGATCACATCGATCCTTGTATACAATCCAAGGGCGTAAACAAAGAAGGAACCATACTTTCCCAGCGGACTCCGTCAGACGACGAATCCAAACCTCAACGGTTCATTTCAATCGAAGAAGCCAGTGACTTCAGCAAGCTCCTCGACTCACGGATATAAACACTCATTGACGAGAGCCTCCTGATCCGCGTCGACTCGCAGAGCCACCAGTGCCTCTGTGGGAATCCTCGACTCGTTTCAAACCCCAAGGAAACAAATAATCCTTGGCGCTTGGGAAACAAATAATCCCAGCAAACTCCTCGACTCACGGATACAAACACTCCTTGACGAGAGCTTCCTGATCCGCGTCGACCCGCAGAGCCACCAGAGCCCTCGTGGGAACCCTCGACTCGTTTCAAACCCCAAGGAAACAAATAATCCTTGGCGCTTGGGAAACAAATAATCCCAGCAAACTCCTCGACTCACGGATACAAACACTCCTTGACGAGAGCTTCCTGATCCGCGTCGACCCGCAGAGCCACCAGAGCCCCCGTGGGAACCCTCGACTCGTTTCAAATCCCAAGGAAACAAATAATCCTTGGCGATTGGGAAACAAATAATCCCTAGCAAATTCCTCGACTCACGGATACAAACACTCCTTGACGAGAGCTTCCTGATCCGCGTCGACCCGCAGAGCCACCAGAGCCCCCGTGGGAACCCTCGACTCGTTTCAAACCCCAAGGAAACAAATAATCCTTGCCGCTTGGGAAACAAATAATCCCAGCAAATTCCTCGACTCACGGATACAAACACTCCTTGACAAGAGCTTCCAGATCCGCGTCGACCCGCAGAGCCACCAGTGCCCCCGTGGGAATTCTCGACTCGTTTCAAACCCCAAGGAAACAAATAATCCTTGGCGCTTGGGAAACAAATAATCCCTAGCAAATTCCTCGACTCATGGATACAAACACTCCTTGACGAGAGCCTCCTGATCCGCGTCGACTCGCAGAGCCACCAGTGCCTCCGTGGGAATCCTCGACTCTTTTCAAACCCCAAGGAAACAAATAATCCTTGGCGCTTGGGAAACAAATAATCCCAGCAAATTCCTCGACTCACGGATACAAACACTCCTTGACGAGAGCATCCTGATCCGCGTCGACCCGCAGAGCCACCAGCGCCCCCGTGGGAATCCTCGACTCGTTTCAAACCCCAAGGAAACAAATAATCCTTGGTGCTTGGGAAACAAATAATCCCTAGCAAACTCCTCGACTCACGGATATAAACACTCCTTGACGAGAGCCTCCTGATTCGCGTCGGCTCGCAGAGAAACCATTGTCTCCGCGGGAAACTCCCGATTCGTCTCAACTTGCAAATGAAGCCTCAGGCAGCAGGGACTAAAAAACTTGCTTCCTGAACAATGGGACCCTGCAAGTCAATCCAAAATGGTCTCTTGCATACTATTCACGGGTCTCACTCTCCAAAGTCGAATTTCGACGAGGAGGGGAACAACCGCTTGTGGGTCCTCTCGACCCGTAAGAGGGAAAAACTCTCTTGTAGGATCCTTACGACTTATAAGAGAAAACCACACTTAGGAATCCTCACGATTCCTAAGGAGAAAACCCACCTACGAGATCCTCTCGATCCGTAGGGAGAAAATTCTCTATGAGACCCTCACGGCTTATGGAGTTGAAAAGTCTTAGGCAGCAGATCTGAACCTGCGGCTTAAGCCATCGCTGATTCTTAGGAAAGTCAAGATGCGTGCCCTACTATCCATCAACCATGTTCGCTAAGGTGATATGCTGATAATAAAAAAAGGAAAAGACCAGGAAATGACACATTACAAAAAAAGGTGTATCTTTTATTCATTAACTTGATCGGATACAGGATACATTATGTCAAAGGATAAAAAATATACATATACATTCTTTTATCTATAAGAACGAACGATACAAAAAGGGATAGCTACTGAGGAGGAAGTGTCTTTAGTAAGTTCACAAGCTGCTCTCGCACTTCCTTCAGCGCTTCCTCTCGAGTGACAGCCGCGGCCTCCTCCGCCTCCACCTGAGCCCGCTGCTGCAAGAAGGATGAAAGTTGCTCCTCTGCCGCCTCTGGGCTGCTTCCTGGCTGGCTGCAGCTCGCTCGACAACGTCAAGTTTTTGCCTCAATGATAACCCTTCGGAGAGGCATTGCAGGAGGCCCTCAAAGATAACCTTCAGCCGTGCGGCATTGGCCTCCACCCGAGCATGCAGTTGAGCAGACTTGCTCGAAGTCTCACCACGCTCCTTACGCCTTGAAATGACTTCTTGTTCGAGATGGCGGAAGTAAGGAGCGCTCTGCTCAATCCACGCTGTCCTTTGATTACTGGCAGCCACGGTTTCGGGAGCGGGACGCAGCGACTCCAACTGAGATAGGCGACCCTCGATCCCCTTACAATGGTTAACCCAGGATGCAATGATGCCCTCATCATGAAAGTTCACGAGTATTGCTAGCATCGGGTTAACCACCATAGCGAAGTCTGCGGCAGATGTAGGAGTTTCAACGTCGAGTTCCTCGACATAGCCACTCAACATGCGCAGACTATTCGCGGCGCCTTTTGAAGACAGACTCCTCAGATAAGGACCTGCCGGCATTGTGATGCGGGGTTCGAAGGACGCCGAAGCCAGAACGACAGCTGAAAGAAACAGGATGCGATCAAATAACAGTACAGAAAATAAAGAGATGAAAGTTACCAATATGATGGTCATTGTACCAGTTGAGACAGGTGGCAAGGTCGGAAGGGCTGGTGGCGCAGCTGATCTTTTATCCCCTCCTTCAATCTGTAGCACTGCAGTTGAGATGAGAAAAAGAGTTTAGAGGTAATTCCATCAATAAGAAAAAAGAGAGGAAGGATGTCAACGGAAATCATACTCACCAACGCCACCAGAGGAAGAAGCAAGCTCAGATGGGAAGGAAAAGTGTGGGAGCAACATCTGATATACATGATCAAAAAGCACTCCTGAAAACACAACAGTGTGACTTTAGTACACGAATTATATGTCTGGAAAACAAGATTAATAAATCGTAAACACATACCTTCCAACATCTTCGAGGGTATGAGAGAAGGTTGAGAGGTGACCACCGCCAAAGCAGTCGTTGAAGACGCTCCCTCGAGCAGTGGGGCATCGGCACTAGCTGCACCTGCATGACGAAAAGGTGAACTTGTCAGAAAAGGTTGTAAAGTAAAGAAAAGCAGCCACTTAGGGTTTACCTGAGGAGCTTCCGGCTGAAACGGAGGCGACTCCCTCCTCTACCGACATGAGACCACCGCCCGTGGCCTCATCACCCGACTCGATGGGGACCGTCGTTGTGCTAGCAAGACCCGGGGACGGCGGAGGGCCATAGACGGGAAGGGCTATGATTGGAGTATTACCAGATTCCAGAGAGGGAGCGGTTGGCTCGTCCTCGAGAATCATGGCCACCTCACCCACTACTCTCTCAGGTTCAGTAGCTGCGGTTGTATCGTCTACCGTCGCCAGGGGACCGCCGACCTCGAGCGCCTCAGCCGCCACCATCCTGGACTCAGTTATAATGATCATATTATCTGCCGCCGCTTCAGGTTCGGCATCGATGACCTTCTCGGCGGTAGGCCCCTCACCCTCCACTTCAGGCTCCATGGCCTCAATGATATTACCCACTGTCGGCTCGAGTTCGGCAGGCATCGCCTCCTCCGTTCCCCTAGGATCGACGGCTTCCGCCTCTCCCTCGATCGGACTTGGCCCTGCAAAGATAAGAGATATAAGGACCAATGACATTAAAATCCTTATAACAGAAACTCTGAGAGAAATATTACCTGAAGTGGATTTACCGTTTGCGCTCCGAACTGCTCGCGCCACTTCTCTGCGGGCAGTGGATAGGGCGACAGGGGCCTCTTCGGAGGGAGTATCAGCTCGAGGGGCGGTGCTGGGGCCCGCTCCCATAGCCAAGGCAGCCCTGCGCGCCTTCGCCTCACGCCTCAACCGTTTCCTCTCCTCCCGAGCGGTCATCAGGGACCTCTGTGACGCCTCCTTCAAGGCATCATCATCTTCATTCAGGCATGCCTCCAGAGCCTTTAAGGCATCTCTCATCGGCTCTTCAAGACGAACCTCTTGCGGTGGCCCAGAAGAAGCAGGAACGTCGGCAGATGGTAGAACATCTGCGTCGCTAGGAGGGAACGGCATTGAGGTTCCTGTAATTAAAAGAGAAAGGTTAGATCGACCATAACACGAGGAAGATGGAAACTTGATGGATTAAAACTTACTAAGACCCATAGACGCTCTGAGACGTTCCTCTTCCTGGAAAGTCTTCAGAGAAGCGGCAATGGCTCCTTCATCAGTGATGCCTGGTAAAAGAAAGGAAAGAAAAGCGTTAGGCAAAGACAATGGAGAATACATATTGTAATAAAGAAAGGCGATTAGTAGTTACCTGACTGCGCAAGCTTAGCTAACCACGCGTCACGCTTCGCCAACCATGCCGAAGCTTTGAGAGCAGCCTCCAAGTCTGTATCGTCCGGCGACGGCATCACTAATCCTGCGTTAGTCCCATATTCGAGCAGACCCTCGGCATAGGGAGCATGGGGTTCCTGGCCGAACACAACGTCCGCGGCGAAGAGCGACTTCTTTTTCTTTTGCCCTCCGACCCTAGGCTCGTGAGGGATCGACTTCCGCTTAGCAGCCACTTTGGGACGACGGGTCCCGATGTCTGCACCCATGCCAGACTCCGGCGAGGGTACAACCACTGTCTCCACTGGAGCACAGGGTGCGGGAGGTGCGTCTGTGATATCAGGGAGCGGCAGCTCACGTGGAGGGCTTTGCGCACGTGATGGTCTGCCCCCAGTATCTTTTAAAGGAGGAACCACCAAGATCCTTGGCGCTAAGGGAGCGTTACGATTGGTACCGAGGGGTACTTCTTTACGGTCGATCAACACTCGCCTCTCTTCCTTTATAACAGCCCCCGTCGCATGATTGTACCACTCTTTATATACATTAAGGAGTCGTGGAGCACAGGCCGGCGTGCTAATAAAAAAACGAGAACCCGTGTTCAGGCGCATGAAGTGGTGTAACGCGTTCTCCATCCCTTCTTCATTTACAGCAGGTTCCAGTAAGAAAGCTTCTAAGGGTACCCCTTGATCGTAACCCAGTTGTCGGGCAAAACGATGCGGGTTATATCTCATAAAGACTGCCGCACCGCCCTGCCTGAAGACTAGGAAACCCGGTCTAATAGAATACAAATGAAGGATCTCCCGGGCTGTTAACACTGAAACTCCATCCTTGAAGGAGTTTTGTAGTGGTCGCACCGCAGTGGTGGACGCTTTTCCAATGGTTAATACCTTATCAATAAAGGACATCCCGACTCCAACGGTGTGAGGGCGAAGCAGTAAACCTCTGGCGTCCCGTGGTGAAGGGGTCACGATTGATGAGCCAATCAGCTGTAAAATACGAGGAAAACCGCACTTGTCAAAGAATGAAGGCCTTTTATGCATACCGAAGACACCCGCCGTGTGTAGCTCGAGCCACGATGCAAAGTAATGCATCGGGAAGACCACGTACAGTACCCCGGGCTCGTTGGCATCCGCTGCTCGGCTGAGGCCATGATATAGGTGCGCCAGGCCGGCAATCCCCACGGCCACCTTTACCCCGATGACCATGCGGTGGGCTGGATAAAAGACAGAGGGCCGCATGCGATGAGAATGCATTGGGATCGCGAACCAACTCAGCCACAGCCCGAGAAATCCTAAGAAAAAGGCCTCCTCATCCATCCCAGGGGACGCAATTTCCGCGAAAGATATGGTAGGGAAGTCTGGGAGGAAGAAAACCTTTTGGTCTATCTCCTTCGTCGGCAGGTTATCCAAACCTAGGCCAAAAGGATCATCCAGGATGGCAGATTTGACGGCTCCTGGTGAAGTAACGCTCGGACGGAGGAAGCGAGCAATGAAGTCCTCAAAATTAACTCCTCGGCCCCCGTGTTCGATGAAGAGGGACTCGTAGATGTTCAACACCTTGATCAGGCTCGGGAATTGGTGTTGAACGGCATTTTCCGGCATAATCCCCCTTAACATCGGCTTAGCACCGAAGATGTACTCATCTGTCGGGAGCAGCTCTTCATAGTGTTCCCCCATGACCGGTAGGCCGGATACCTCCGCGAATTCCTCCAGAGAAATAGACACTTCCCGATCCATGGCAAGGAAAGTGTGGGTGGGAATATTCCATTGCTCCAAGAAAGCCTTGAACCACCAGGTGGGGAGTGTAGGATATTGGAAGAGAGAGACGTAGACTGCGGTGTACAGTCCTAGTCTTATCAACTGCGACTTCCTCGTCGGCAGGATGTATCGGGCCCACGGCAGATAGCCAATCGGGTGACGGGGAATCAAACCAAGGTTATATGATTGCCCCCAGAGCCGTGCTTCCCCCTGACAGATACGGCGTCCTAGGATATCCAAAACCATAGGACGCTGAACCGGAACCGCATCCATAGCGGGATGAAGAAAGCTGTTCGCGGTCCAGTCTATCATCTCCACGGCATACTGCACTGGAGGTGGGTTAGCGTAGTGAATTGCCGTGATAAGTTCTGACGGTACCGCACAGGTGAAGCTCCGTCGGCCCATAATAATTTGGTTATACCAAGACCCCCAAAGGTGGAGTTTCTTGTACTCCGGGTCGTACTCTCTAATCATGGTTAGGGCTTCACGGTCCAAGGGCGCCTCGGGAAATCCCTCCTCCGAGCGGACGAACGGGAATGAAGTGTCTTCAGACATGATCGCTGCAAAAGAACAATTTAGCCGTTAGTGTTGTAATCCCAACGTTTGGCATTGAAAGAAGAAAATGCATTCATTAAATTAAAATCAAAATTAATTAATTACACCGCACCACAGTGCAGTGAGTAGGAGACCAAAGAGGGACCCACAAAATCTAAATGACAATACGTCAGTTAATAAGACAAACTCATCATTGGATGAGATTGTCAGTTGGTCCCCGGGGGAACATTTCCATTAAAAAAATAACAAAAAGGGGGGAAGAATCCCTAGAGACAAGGAGAAAATCTCCTCTTTCAGAGCAAAGCTCTGTCACAGAATGACACTTGTCAAATTCTGGTCTCAAAAGAATAAAATTCTTTAAAAAGGAGCTTAGCTCTGTAATATTCCATCAAAAAGAAAATTTTGAAAATAATTTTAAAATTAAAATTTCTGGAATCTTGAAAAATCCATGAAAACTTACAAAAAAGTTCTTTGTTTTTCAGATCTAAAAGATCTACATTTGATTCAAGAGCAAAGCTCTGTTCATGGGTTAGAACCCATGAACAAGATCTCTGTAGATCTATAAGTTTTTTTTAGAGCAAAGCTCTGTTTATGAAACCCCAATGGGGATCTCTTTAGATCAAAAGATCTGTAAGAGCAAAGCTCTATTAGTTAATTAAAATATTTAATCTAAGATTAAGTTTACCTAAAATTTTCTAACTTGGAAAATGAGAGCAAAGCTCTAAAGTTCTGGAAACGAGAGCAAAGCTCTGGAGTTTTAAGCAAGAGCAAAGCTCTGGAGTTTTAAGCAAGAGCAAAGCTCTGAAAATCAAAATCTAGAAAAATGGTGAGATTTTCTAAGGATCAGAGGCCCTATTTATAAGGCGCTTGCGCCCCTTGAGCTCGCCTCTTGATCCAACGGTTAAGGGCTTGCCACCGCTGCACTCACGTGTGCGCCACGTGAGCGCAACGGTGGGGGGGGCATTTGTTTCGCCCAATCAGAGCAAAGCTCTGTTCAAATTCAAAATTCAAAATTTTGAAGCAACGCTTCAAGTCTCGGGCGCAACGCGCCACGTGCCAGGCGCTAATACGTCAGCGCAACGCCCAAGAAGGCGCGCCCAATCAGAGCAGAGCTCTATTTTTATGAAGCAACGCTTCAGTTGCGCTGCGCTCTGCGCTGCGCGACACGTGTCGGCGCAGATGCGCTAGCGCAGTTGCGCTGCGCTGTGCGCTGCGCGACACGTGTCGGCGCAGATACGCTAGCGCAGTTGCGCTGCGCTGTGCGCTGCGCGACACGTGTCACGTGCTGGGGCATCTGCGCCAAACTGAATTAAGATTTTAAGAAATCTTTTCTGTTCTTGTTAAAATAAGAAGATTTTCTTCTGCAAAGCAGAAGCCCTTGGATCAAAGATCCAACGGTGGGGAAAATTCCCCAAATCACTCAGAGAATGATCTCTTTAACAAATTTAACTAATTTGTGAGCACTATAAAAAGGACCCTAAGCCTCAGTTCAGAGGATCAACATTTCTTGAAAAATCAAGAACTCTAAACAGAGAGAACTCTGAGAAGATTTCAAGAAAAAGGTAAAGAACCTTCATGAAGTAGAAGAAATTTCTTCTAATAGATCATTGATCTAAAAACAAGATCAATGATCTTTACATAACAAACAGTGCTTTGCACTTCTTGTGAACCTCTGGTTCTTTAAAACAATAAAAATAAAAAATAGTGCTTTGCACTTTTAAGAACCTCTGGTTCTTCAAACAAAAGAAAAATTTATTTTTCTTTGATCTAATTTAGATCAAGAAATTAAATAGTGCTTTGCACTTCCGTTCTTGAATCTAAAAGATTCTTAGTGCTTTGCACTTCCAAACTGCGCCGTTGCGCTCTTAAGAGAGCGCCACGTGTCAGTTACAGAACAACCTGCGCTAAGCGCTCTTGAGATAGAGCTTTGCTCTCTGGAATTGGCGCAACTCGCTGAGAGCGCGCCACGTGTCAGCAGCGCAACAGCGCAGCGCACTGCGCTGTTGCGCTTGCGCTCACCAGAGCATGACACGTGTCATCACCATATGAGCTTGCGCTCATTACTCGGCGCAAAGCGCCAGACAAATGCACTGCCTTGCTTACAAAAGAGGCCGAGCCTAATTAAAAAAGGCCTAACAGTTCCAATAAAATGCAATGCATTGTTTTAAAAAAGGGGCAGAGCCCAAACTAAAATAGATGCTCTGCATCATAAATAAAGGGACATAGCCCAAATCAAAAGCCTAGCAGGCCAGAATAGAATGCAGTGCATTATTAAATATGGGCAAAGCCCTAGCACAGGCCTAACAGGCCAAAGATCAAGAAAAATGTTGAATATTCTCAACTAGACTTAACCTAATTTTGGCCGTAAGTCCTCAAATTAAATTGACTGAGCAAAATTGCTCTCCTAAATCAATTTATCTCCGGTTCGAGGGTACATCTCCGAACTCCTCTGACATCTATCGTTGTAATCCTTCAACGACGTCGGAGAGGCGACGGGTCCCAACGACCACACATCCATATGGACTGCGGGGTCCTTAAACTCGTGGACCGAAACGTCCCTAAACTAATATTGGACCGAAACGTCCCTAAACTAATATTGGACCGAAACGTCCCTAAACTAATGTTGGACTGAAACGTCCTTAAACTAATATCGGACCACCACGTCCCTAAACTGGCGATGGACCACCACGTCCCTAAACTGGCGATGGACCACCACGTCCTTAAACCGGAATACGGACCACCACGTCCCCAAAACTGGAATGCGGACCACCACGTCCCTAAACTGGCGATGGACCACTACGTCCCTAAACTGGCGATGGACCACCACGTCCCTAAACTGGAAAACGGACCACTACGTCCCTAAACTAGAACAATAGAGCCTCCGAACGCTCTTTTGCCGGATCTAAACGGTCCCGTTTAAGTTGATCTTAGCCCCAAACACGGCTAACGTATCCTTAAATATTCAAATGGATTATAAAACTCCCAATCAACTCTGGTTCGAGGGTACATCTCCGAGCTCCTCTGATACATGTCGTTGTAATCCTTCAACGACATCAGAGAGGTGACGAGTCCCGATGGCCATACATTAAATTAATCACTACGTTAAGTTGATCTTAGTCTAAAACAGGACTAACGTATCCTTAACGAACGTTTAAGTTGATCTTAGCCGCAACGCGACTAATGCATCCTTAAACTAAAAACACCAAACCCAAATCTAAGTAAATACGGATTTGGACTAATCCACGTCCTACGGGCGACGGCATTACTCAGTCTTCGTATACAATCCACGGGCAACCACAAACAAAACAAACACACACGACACAAAGTGAAATTCTGGAGAAGGAGAAAGTTGTTACCGCGATGCGGTAGCGTAATTAACTGCAGGGGCTTGCGCCTGCAGGGAAGAGCGTCCCCACAATCAAAAACCCCTCACCCTGAGGGGGAATCTGACGAAGTCTGCTACATCGGCCGCATCCGTCTAAACCTCCGATACACGGTGCCATAAATCAACTTGGCATCTTCGGAGAGATAGATGGATAAAACCAAATAGCATCTGCCCCGAACCTTAGGCCCGGACGCGAAGTCCGCGCCGCCGTTCGGAGGGGAACAATCCCTTGGAGTTCTTTGGATATCCCACAAACTTGCACTGTACTAAGCGTGCCTCGAGCTTGTCCGCATGCTGCTTTTTGACAAAAGCTGGACTTCCCCATGTCTTAATGTGATTAAGATAGGGTCTCTTCCCACACCACATCTCATATGGTGTAGTAGGCACAGTCTTAGTTGGAACTCGGTTCAAAAGGTATGCAGTTGATTCTAGTGCATATCCCCAGAATGATCGCGGTAACTCAGCGTTACTCATCATGGACCGTACCATATCCAATAAGGTTCGGTTCCGTCTCTCCGATACACCGTTATGTTGCGGAGTGTATGGAGGAGTAAGCTGAGAGAGAATTCCATTCTCTTTTAAGTAGTCCAGGAACTCGGCACTCAAGTATTCACCACCTCGATCCGATCTTAGAATCTTGATACTTTTGCCGGTTTGTTTTTCTACTTCATTCTTATATTCCTGGAATTTTCCAAAGGCTTCGGACTTATGTTTCATTAAGAAGACATAACCGTACCTTGAAAAGTCATCCGTAAAAGTAATGAAGTAAGAATAACCGCTTCGCGCATATGTAGACATTGGACCGCATACGTCGCTGTGTACGAGTCCCAAGAGCTCGCTCGCTCTTACTCCGTGTCCAGTGAACGGAGTCTTTGTCATCTTTCCTTTGAGACAGGATTGACAAGTGGCATACGATTGATATTCGAACGGATTCAAATATCCTTCTGTATGTAACTTCGTCAACCTTCTCTCATTGATGTGACCCGGTCTACAATGCCATAAGAAAGTCTGATTTATTTCCGGAGACTTTCTTTTGTGTGTATTCTGGACATTGAAAATCTGTGGTTGGTTTAATACGTATATACCATTGCTTAATGTACCTGACCCAATCAGAACTTGATTAAGGTGAATGTTTACAACATTACTTACAAACGCAAATTCATAACCTTCTTTAGAAATCAAAGATACAGAAATGATATTACAAGTTGCGTTGGGTACAAAAAAGCAATTACGCAAAACCAAAACGTGTCCATCTGACAACCCCAGGTGATAGTCCCCCACGGCCTTAGCATCCATGCTAGCTCCGTTTGTAACTTTGAGGGTCATGTCACCCGCCTTCAAAACCCTACGGTTTCTCAACGCCTGCAAAGAATTACAGATATGAGATCCTGATCCGGTATCCAATACCCAGGAAGTAGAGTTTATTGATAGACAGTTTTCAATAACATACACACCTGAAGCTGAAGCCGCAACTTGCTTCAGTTCCTGTGTTCTGGCTTTCCAAGCCCTGCAATCTTTCTTCCAGTAACCACTCTTATGACAGAAAAAGCACTCTTCCTTATCCACAAGCATTCCCGCTACCTTTGTTGCTTTTGCTTTTCCCTTCATATCCACTTTACTAACACCGCCCCTTGGTTTGGCGGAGGCTTTCTTCTTCTTTCCCTTGGCTTTCGCCTTGGACCTAGAAGATGAAGATCCTCCTACAAACAAAGTGGATGTTTCCCTACCTTTCTGTAGGGTGCCCTCTGCACTCCTCAGCATGTTGAGGAGTTCTGAAAGTTCAACTTCTTTTTCTTTTAAGTTGAAGTTCAGGATAAACTGGACGTAAGTGGAAGGAAGGGACTGGAGAATCAAGTCCGTATAGAGCTCGTTCTCTAACGTGGTCCCAAGTTCCGCGAGCTCCTCAATGAAGCCAATCATCTTAAGCACGTGTTCCGCTACCGATGATCCGATGGCCAACCTTGCCGAAAATAACTTCTTCGACACTTCGTATCTTGTGATACGAGATTGCTCTCCATACAGTTCTTTTGTATGGAGAAATATGGATTCGAGGTCCATATTCTCGTGCCTCCTCTGATGTTCGTTGTCCATAGAGGCAAGCACGAGGCACTTGGCCTTCGCGCTATCTATCTCCCAAGTCTTACGGATTTCCTTATCCGCGACGCTGGAGATGGGACCTGGGACAGGGGGAGCTTTGGTGGTAAGGAGATACCCTAACTTGTCATAAGTGATTGCCATTTTGACATTCCTGAGCCAATCTTTGTAGTTTGGCCATGTCAGTATGTTTTTATCTAGATGTAACTTAAGTCCAGTCATGTCGATTGGTCGCTGCAATTAGGAGAGAGAGAAAAAACACTCAGCATGATGCTCTTGCAAGTTTAGAGTGGTTTTTAATTTGTCTAAACAGGATGGCTCCCACTGTTTCTCGAATCCCTCCTCAAACCATAAAGGAAGAATTAGTCAGGATCAATCTCACCGTGCAATACTTGCTTAACTGTTCGGCCAGGCTGGTGTCGGTACTTTGAGGGAGGTTTTCCAACGCTTTCGCGAAGTTCCTTAATTAAATAACCTCTTTTCCCTGTGGGCGTAGCCCCGCTAACACCTTTCTAGACACCTACTTGGTTTATAGTATTGATCGTTAAGTGAGAAATTTCCCGAGGAGTAGCATATACTCACAGTAGGATCGGGATCCAAATATCATCGCGTGACGAAACTGAAGGAATCCTACCAGAATCATCACACTCCAAATGGTATGCAACTCTAGCAAGTTTCAGTACTTATGAAACTCCCGATGTGGATTTTTGCCCCATGCTCTTATGACCTTGACTTTGGCCAAAATATCATAAGCCACATGTCAAGTTCTACCCGTCATTCTCCAGGTTAATTTGAGCCCACCCGTACATACCCTTGACTTTAGCCAAAATGGTAGAACGACTGCCCCAAACCAACACATCTATCTATGCTGCACATGAATACCCAATAGCTACCAATCACTATGCCTTGACTTTGGCCAACATACATAGCTTGAATACTATTGACTATTCATGTGAAACGACGGAGGCTACGAATGGTTTTGGCAAAACCGTGAACGTAGTGAACTTGATATAATCGATGGAACGAGATAGCTTTTAAAAGGAGTGGCTCAAGCTCCGCATTTAAAAGTTTGGTTTTGAAAAGAACCGAGTGGTTTTCAAAGTGTTCCAACGACTTTTACTTGGTTTATTTTCTTGCATTAGTTCTTTTAATGCGTGTTTTTCTTGCATTAGTTCTTTTAATGCGTCCCATCATTTAATCCTACCATTGCAGAAAACAACCAAAATATGACGTACGCTTATGCCATTCGCATTCGCCACGGGGCCCCGTCATTACCCGTTAGGTTACTTAACTAACGACAGAGCGGGGGCTGGGCTAGCGCGGCTGTAAAACATAAGCAACGCCTAAATAATATCATATATAGATATATATTGCAATGATATCTATTTCAGATCACAGATGAATACATTGGATATACTAGGAATCCGCAATTAGTACGAGCCTGTAACGAAAAGCAGATTACACGGTCGCGGTGAATAGCCAATACCCCACCCTAGACCCCTACGGGTGCGGCAAACTACCCGCCAAGTACCCGAAGCGAAGCAACCTCCCTCAACACAGTGAGTAGGCCACTCGGCACTTCGGGATACCCGGTAGTTTGTGCACCCCCTCCATGGGTCTATCCTAGGAGCAAAAACAGTAAAAAGAAATTATACAAAGACGGCTACAACCCCGACCCGGTTGTGTGGCCATATAAATAATATTACATCAATTTACAAATTTACATGAATTGAAAGAAAAGAAAACTCTCATCTCACAACCCCCGGCTATTCACCCGCGACAATCCAATGAATTCATATACACATACCATCAACATTACAGATCACAGATTTGTATAACTCCCACTAATCGACATATAGCGATTAGCAGACGTTTAATACAAATATCACATCACAGATATAAACCCGTTAGCCTTAGTCTTTAGAAGTTCGATAAAAAATACGGTTTTTCAAGCCCCCAAAACAAATTTTTCTTTCTGGAAAATCTGGGCAGAAAAAACATATCCCAAAAATCCCAAAATACCCCATAGAGTATTCTGCAGTGAAGACGATCCACAGCCGAGTTAAATCGGCCGCGGAACCGCGGCGGGAGCAAGCTCCTGCCGCGTTTCCGCGGCGCTTTGATGGGATCTGTGGATCGTTTTTCTGCAGTACACTATAAAAACCCTGAGTCGATTTTTGAAGCATGATTTATTATTTTTACAGCACTTTAAAAATCGACAGCAAGTTTGATTTCCGGGTGTATTTCACGACTTTTCTCCGATCGAATTTCTACTAACTTTGCTAACATGTTAGATAGTGTTTAACTAGGATCTCATACCACTGTAAGTCCATGCTACTGCTCCCGGTACTTACGGGCTTGCGGAAATGATGAAAAACAATTTTTCTAGAGATGGTAACATGGACTCAAACCGGATCTTTGTTAAACTATCTATCTAACAACCTAACTAGAAGTTGTTAACTACTCGGTTAGGGGGTTATACCTTTCTTTCTTGAACTCCTTCGTCTTCAACTCTTGATGGTGTACGGATCGGCTTCACCCCGTCGTCTCCTTGCGCCGAAGATCGATCCACCCGAAAGCTTCTACCTTTGGCTTCTTCTTCGAACTTTGAAGAAACTAGTTCACTTAGTTTGCTAAACCTTGTGAACCAGAGTGAGTAGAGGAGAGTGTGTTGGGATTTTTCTCTATGGTTCTTGCTTCTCAACACATGAGACAAGTGAACCATAGACAAGAGAGAGCAAGAGGAAGAGGGAGAGCTCAAGCAAGAGAGAGAAAGGAAATGAGAGAATGAGAAAGACTTTTTCCCTCTTGGCTCTCATAATCCAAATTCATCATAACAAATAATAGCAATCAAGTATTATGTGATGGTTTAAGTCAAAATAGCCATATCATTTCATGCACTCATTTTGCACAAGAGAAACAAGCAAGCAAAAGTCTTTGCCATGAAATGATAGCTATTGTCATGATGATGGTCAACTAGTCCAACCTAGTCAACCGGTCAACAAAGTCAACAAGCAAACAAAGTCAACCCCTCAACAACCATGTCACTATAATACTTAATTAATATTATTGTTAATTATATTTCATATTCTCATTAGGGTTTAGCAAAAGGTCAATAGTCAACAGTCAACAACCCTAATGAGAATCCCCTGCCTCTGTCTCTCTGTCAACTGTGCATACACACCCGCATCCGCGTTCCGAGGAACACGAATACATACGAGATAAAACCAATCCCAAATCGTACACTAGGATCTGGCTTAAACCAAAGCCCGCTAGTGTTAACTGTCCGGACACTAAATGTGCACAAGTGCACGGGTGTGACCGAACCCTGTCGCAAAACCATGCGACTTGTCGCAAAACCATGCGACCTCTACTCTTTTGCCTAAAGGCGAATATCTCTCTGTGTGGGACTCTAAAGACTCGACACTACGCTTGCAGTGGGTTTAACCACAGACCGCAAGCGGCACTAGCTGTGCGTAACGGCCCCCAGGTAGATGCCGACAAGAAGACTGACGAGGTGAAACCCATCTGAACTCCTACTGAGCCTGAATGTGACAGTCTCCGTACAGTCCGGTCTGTTCGTCTGATACATCACATGGCGGGCCTAGGGGCGGTAAACGTCAGTCCCCTAATAGCGGTACAAGTCGTGTCGGAGTGAAGCCCAGAACACCCTGAGATAACACTGGAAACCTACCAGTATATCTCGCTTGCCCTGGACAGGGACTACTCATGTAATGACTCTCCTAGACACAGCGCGATGTCAACCCCCAATACCGGGAGAGACGAATCCTGTCTAACCGTCACTGCCTCCAAGTACTTCGGGACTGCACCCAACTACTACCTGTTTGCACGACTCCTTTGAGCCGTGGTAGGGTAGTAATCTAAGTACAGTGGGAACACACTCGAGGCGAAGTGACAGTGTCAAGTCAGCGGACTAAGCTGTACTCATGTCACCTGGGAACTGATAACTGACGATAGGTATAGTACCAACCAACAGTTCTCGACGAGTCCTGTCCAGTGTACTCGTAACCCAACGAGCACCCGCATACTATCTCCAGTACGACGTACTGATGGCTGTGGGACAGACCATCTCCCACACTGGGATAAGAAGCGCATACGCTAGTCTACTCCGGAGTATCGATACCCTGTCTCGATAGTCCTGCGACTAGGGACCTGCATAAGGATGTGCTTATAGATTACCCAGCCCCCACTAGTGTGACTGCCATCATAACGCTGGTAATCAAGCAAAGATCCTAAGGGCTCCACTAATGTGTATATGTGATATACTAAAATAAACACATGTACACATTGAAGTAGAAACAAACCAAGTAGCATACTACTATATTGAGCAAGATTGTTTATACAAGGTGAATATCCCAAGCTTCCATTAAGTAATATATAAACTAGTATGATACAGTAATGGCCTCTAGAGCATATACACTAACAGTACGCAACAGGCTTATCAACTTGCCAAACCCAAGAAGACCGCCACAACCCAGTGAGGCGAATAACCCCAATTATTGCCCTTACCATCAAACGGTAAGCCATCCGATTGAGGATTGCTTCGTCTTCAAAGGATGGATTGAAGATCAATACTTACAGGGCAAGTTTGCGCTGTCCGAGAAGTGGAAGGTGAACCCGCCACAACCTCACACTCCCAAGAAGACGGACACACCGGGGGCAACTTGTTCTTTCATTGAAGAAGCTCCATGGGAAATCGTGCTTTCAGCAAAAACCAAAAGAATGCTGAATGAGCTCCAGACATGCCCGGCGATCAGGTGGAAGAATCCACTGGAACTCCAGATCATTGAAGGGATGCTGAAGCCATGCCCAACTCCAAAGATCGGTAGTGATGGCCCAAGTACTCACACCCAGCCGTCGAAATCTTCAAAGAAGAAGAAGAAGAAATCCAAAAAGCCCGTGAAGCCTAGCGACAAGCGCACGGACTTGCTGAAACAGATTGACGCGCTGGAGGAGTACAATCAAAAGGCGCGGACTCCCATCACACTCCAAGAGTTCCTCAACCACGTCTTTCAGGAGGAAGATAATGGAGAAATCTCGTCGGATGAATCCGAGGGATATGTGGCGAGTTGTCATATGATCTCCCATTCGTTTACGGACGATGAAAAAACTCCTAGTACTGGGAGACTAGGGGCAAAGCCTGAACCGGAGCTTGTATGGCCGTCAGACGAAATGATCGACACTTTTCTGGATGAGATTCGTCTGAAAAGTAAAGCCGATCGGGAGCGTGAGATGGCCGCATCAGAAGGAGCCAGCGCAGGCGACTAAACGAAAGAGTCGAAGCACTCCCACCATATCAAAAGACATCCGATGCAGATAAAAACAGGTTCAAGACGAGGAAAAGGTTTGCCAAAGCCATGTCAATGGGAATGAAGCTACCACCCTCGGAAGAAAACACGCGCAATGGAACGGAGATGCATCCTAATTACTGCTCATATCATCGGATGATCTCACACCCCACTGAGGAGTGCGACGCTTTTAAGATATTGTGGCAGGGATATGTCGCTCACCTGCAGCATTTTAAGCGAATGAAACGCAGAACTTGTCGGGAGCAAAGAAATACGACCGAAGGTCATAAAAGAACTACCGGTAACTGTTAGACGGTCAGCGCCGGCAGATCACAGGTTCTCACCTTTGGGAGCAACTCTGATGAAGAGATGGCGCTTGGCCCTCTCTTTAAAGAATCCATCTTAGGGAAAGAGGAAGAACCAGAGGCCTGCGAAAACATTCAGCTGTGCAATCGCACGCTTCCAGAAAAGAATCTCGGACCCGCAACTAGAAAAGATAAGGGAAAAGAAAAGGTCGCTGGGGATATCGCTTTAGATGACCAAGTCATGAAAGAGCTGACTGCCAAGGACCCGCCAAAGAAGAGCAAGGTGGACTACAACATCCTAGCGCACCTGAGGAAGCTACCCTCTCAGCTCAGCATTATCGACGCCCTCTTATTATCAAAAGAAGCGAGAGATTCATTAATCAAGGCGCTACAAGAGCCAGAACAATTCCAAGCTTTCCTCGTCGAAGAAAAGATGAAGGATGAGCTGGAAGAAGTGCACACAGCCGATGTCACGTTCGGTGATGAAGACCTTCTCCTTAGGACGTGCGACCATAACCGTCCCCTATATGTCTCTGGATACTGCCACGATATCAAGATAGGCAAAATCCTGGTTGATAACGGATTCTCCGTCAATCTTCTTAATGTTCGGGTGTTGAAGGAAATCTGCATGAGCGTTCAGCACCTCGCTCGTGGTAAAATTACCATCTCCAGTTTCGATTCCCAGTCATCACGGACTCTCGGATCTGTAATACTAACATTACGCTTCGGACTACTCGTCACGGACATTAAGTTTCACGTCATTGACGCCAAGACCTGCTACAATGCTTTGCTTGGTCGTCCCTGGTTACACGAGTACAATATCATCCCTTCTACGCAACATCAGTGTATGAAGTACTTCAAGGGTGGTCTCGAGTATACCGTAACAGGAGAGCTGAACCCATTCTCCATGAACGAAGTCCGCAAGTACGAATATGCAAAGTACTTTTTGCCAGATTTCGAGGACACAGAGAGGTGTCGCAAACCAGAGAACAAAGCCGCCGCCACCATTCTTGTTTTCGGGAGTGATACCGAGGAAGAAGAAGAGATAGTTTACTCTGGGCCATCTCGACGCAACAATCCGGGACCGTCCGCCCCCATACTGATCTTCGGAAGAGACTCGGAAGATGAGGTTAATGCTGTGTTCTCCAGTCGGCCGTCAATACAAGAATTCCCTGGTGGTGATCAGAGTTTGCAAATTACCATGATTCCGCGGGAGCACTACAAAGATCTTGACGCACTTGAAGCTTACAATGTGCAAGACCTACAAATGTTTTACGTCCCTCCCAGGCGAAAAGGGGAAAAGGCGATCCTATTCTACCGATCCACGGAAACAAGAGTGGAGAAAGAAATCTGGCATGGCGCGGATTCTACACTCGACAGGCTCCAACCCATCCGTTTGCCCAGATATTACACGAACGGACTAAAAAGGCTATTGAAGCGCCAAGGGGTACCCTTAAAACAGACTATTCGATAAGCTCGGTTCTACAACAGGATTTGGGATGTCCCTGAGACTCAGCGCAAATTGCCCAACGGGAGATTGGAAACGCTTGAGCTTAGATATGTGAGAGCCGGGAAACAGGAACGAGTCCACGGTAGCTATGTTATATATAACCTCGATGAAGAAGAAGATGCCCTGTCAGAAAACGCCGACCCCTTATCAAAACCGGACGCCGCAATCAAAGTGCCGAGTCCGTCATTTGAAGAGCGAATGGACAAGCTTATTAGGAAAGCGGGTCAAAAAGCTAGGGACGACCATAAACGCGAAATGGCCATCTATGAGAAAGCCAGAACGCAACATCTTCTTCAACAAGATGCAAAAGACGAAAATGCTCCTCCCTGGCGACCTGCTGTGCAAAGGGCCCGACGCAGAGGCAGAAGTAAGTCAAAAAGAGAAAAAGGGATTCGACAACGACAACGCGAGATCAAAGAGTCATGTGATTAGGGATTGCGTAGTCCGGATTTGTCCCTCATAAAGAAGATGAGTTGAGCGTATTCTTTCTCTCAAGACAAGACGAAGAAGATACTTGATCTCGCCGTAAAACATCGAATGATTACACTTCCAGAGTCTAAGCACCCTGAGCAAGCTAACGAAGTCTCTCATCCGGGTTATTGCTCTTATCACCGAGCCATAGGGCACCCTATCGAAGACTGCTTCACCTTTAAGAACTGGGTTGAAGATCAGTATCAGCTGGGCAAGTTTGCTCTATCCAGTAGCTGGGGGGTAACGTCGCAACAAAAGCACGAACCCAAAGCCATAAGAGCAGAACCAGATCCACATCGGTCTTGGAAGCGAGTTCGTACTTGTCATATGAAAACAATGTCAGAAGGAGAACCCGAGAATATGGATGACCTTCCCTGGTGCTTCGAAAGCAATGACGACGAGGTAATCTCAGAATTCCCACCAGCACCGAAAGAGCTGGAAGATGGCATACATACTACTGCAGATAACCTCAAGAAGATTGAGTTGGGGACAGCAAACGACCCGCGACCGACATTTGTCAGCGAATTGCTATCCGAAGAAAGGGTGGCTGCGTTAAAAGACGTGCTTATGTGGTATAGAGATTGCTTCGCATGGAACTATTCTGAAATGCCAGGACTAGATCCAGAACTAGCTGTCCATAAATTGGCAATATCCCCGGACATCAAGCCAGTTAAACAAGCGCCGAGAAGAATGCGGCTCGAGCTTGAGATGAGCATCAACGCCGAAGTCAAGAAGTTAATCGACTCTGGCTTCATCCAGGAGGTGCAGTATCCTGACTGGATCGCCAACATCGTCCCGGTGATGAAGAAAAATGGGACAGTGCGCATATGCGTGGACTTCCGGGATCTCAATAAAGCCTGTCCGAAGGATGATTTCCCAGTGCCAGTCACCGAGCTGATGATAGATAACACGTCCACTCATGAGGTTTTCTCCTTCATGGACGGCTCATCAGGATATAACCAGATAAAGATGCATCCCGAAGACCAGAAGCACACCGCTTTCCGGACCCCTTTGGGTATATTCTGCTATAAGGTGATGCCCTTCGGTCTAAAGAACGCCGGTGCCACATATCAAAGGGCCATGACAAAGATCTTCGACGATCTTATACATGAAATCGTCAAATGTTATATCGACGACCTCGTGGTTAAAAGCAAATCGTACGAGGAACATCTCGAGCATCTGAAGAACGTATTTCAACGCCTTTGACAATACAACTTGAAGATGAACCCTCTCAAGTGCGCATTCGGAGTTTCCTCGGGTAAATTCCTAGGATTCATCGTCCGACACCGGGGTATCGAAATAGATCCGTCAAAGATCAAAGCGATCATGGAAATGCCTCCGCCAAGGACTCTTAAACAGCTGCGGTTCCTACCAGGGAAGCTCGCGTACATCCGGCGATTTATAGCTAATCTTTCAGGCAAGTGCCGCCCTTACAGTCACCTGATGAAGAAGGGAACCCCGTTCGTCTGGGATCACAAATGCCAAGGCGCACTGGACGAGATCAAGCAGTACCTGCAGAACCCGCCGGTGTTAGCTGCTCCAGTCAAGGGAAAACCTCTTATTCTTTATACAACTGTCCTCGAAGGTTCCTTAGGCGTATTATGGGCACAAGGGAACGACTAAGGGAAAGAGAGAGCGCTCTACTATTTGAGTCGAGTTCTCCTGGGGGCAGAAAGCAATTACTCTCCCATCGAAAAACACTGCCTGGCGTTGATCTTCACGGTAACAAAGCTCAGGAACTATGCGGTGGCACATGAAGTCCGTCTCATTTCGAAGGTGGACCCCTTAAATATCTAATGTCAAAAGCCATATTGACAAGAAGACTCGCTAAATGGGCCCTGCTCTTGATGGAGTTTTCAATAACCTATCAGCCTCTTAAGGCAGTGAAAGGCCAAGCCATCGCCGACTTTCTCGCTGAGCATCCGATACCTGCCGACTCTCCTTTGAATTGCGAGCTGCTAGACGAACATGCGTTTGACACGATCAACGGAAGTGGTACCTGGTGGGAACTCTATTTCGACGGAGCGTCTTCCATGAAGAAACGCAAACAAAATACGCCTATAATCAAATCGGGGGTAGGCCTCATCTTCGTAACCCCACAAGGAGGGATAATGCGCTTCGCTTTCTCCTTGACAGAGCCAAGGACGAACAATGAAGCTGAATACGAAGCTTTGATAGCAGGTCTCGAGATCGCCATCGACATGGGGATTGAGAACCTCCTCATATACGGAGACTCTCAACTGGTCGTTAGCCAAGTGAATGGCGACTACCAGACATGCAAGCCAGAGCTGGTGAGATATGGCGAGAGAGTACAGCAATTGCTGACTCAAATTCCCTCCTACATGCTGGAAAGCATACCGCGTGCAGAAAATAGCAAGGCAGACGCGTTAGCCAAGCTTGCTAAAGAACTGGCTGATGAGAACCTCGATGACGTCAGAATTATGGTACAAAGCCGTCGGGTCCTCGCCCCAGCAGAAATATCTCCGGAATCATCCGAAGAGAAGGGAGTGACCGAGCAAATGGCTATGCAAATAAATGACTAAGAGAAGGCTGAAGATTGGAGAGAGGTCTTCATAGACTACTTCAAATCCCATCGAACGCCTGAAGATGCGTCCTCAAGACATCAGCTTATGAAACGAGCTCTGTCTTTCGCCTTCATCAATGATACTCTGTACAAAAGGTCGTTTGATTCTCTGTGGTTGAGATGCCTGGGACCTGACAAAGCGAAAAGAGTCGTTCAGGAAGTTCACGACGGACTCTACGGTTCTCACCAAGCAGGCCCGAAGATGAAGTTGAAGATTAAACGAATGGGCTACTATTGGCCCACGATGATTCAGGACTGCCTCGAATATGCGAAGCAATGCCACCCGTATCAGATTCATGGAGACTTTATCCATCAGCACCCAAATCCTCTACATCCAACGGTGGCTAGCTGGCCTTTCGAAATGTGGGGAACGGACATAGTCGGACCTATCGAACCGGCATCGTCCAGGGGACATCGTTTCATCCTAGCGACCACCGATTACTTCTCCAAATGGGCAGAAGCAATACCGCTGAGGGAAGTGAAGACGGAGAATATTCTCCATTTCTTCATGACGCACGTCATTTATCGGTTTGGAACTCCACGACGGATCATCTCCGATAACGGTCCAGCCTACAGAAGCCACAAGATCAGTCGCTTCACGCAACAACACAACATAGATTGGAGGTATTCCTCAGTTTATAATCCCCGAGCTAACGGTCTAGCCGAGGCTTTCAACAAAACCTTGACAAAGATCGTGAAGAAGACGGTGTCCCGAAACAAGAAGGACTGGCACGAGAGACTGCAAGAAGCTCTTTGGGCGTATCAAACTACGTTCAAGACGGCCACGAACACAACGCCGTACACGTTGGTATTCGGTACAGAAGCAGTACTCCCCCTCGAGATAGAGCTACCTTCTCTACGAGTGGCAGTCCACTACGAGCTGACGGACGAAGAAAATGCTCACCTTCGGCTTGGGGAGCTTGACGCCCTTGATAAAACCCGGCTCATAGCGCAACAAAATCTGGAGGCTTATAAAGCAAAGATGACGCGCTCATATGAAAGATTGACCAGGCCGAGGACATTCCGCCAAGGCGAACTCGTGCTAGTGGTCAAAAGACCTATGATCCCCAATCGCGCCAAGCGGGGAAAATTCAAGCCGAACTATGAAGGCCCGTACATCATAGACAAGGTTTACCAGGGTGGGGCGTATCTGCTCATGAATATGCACGGTGAAAGATCTTTCAGGCCAATAAACGGTCGCTTCCTGAAGAAATACTACGCTTGACCGGTTAAGGCCTGGGTCAGATAGATGACGACGACCATGTCCGCTCGCTATCTTCCCAAGCCCGAACTCTATAAGTAGTAACCGGCCTTCTTCAACAACGGACCGAAATGTCCTTAAACTAGCAATGGACCGAAACGTCCTTAAACTAACAATGGACCATTATGTCCTAAAACTGGCTGTTGACCAAGATGTCGATAAACTACGGTGGATTGCAGCATCTCAAAGAAAAAATAGAATAAAAAAATTAATAAAAATAAAAACGGTATGTCCATAAGCAAAGTGGACACGGATGAAAACCCGAAAGGGCTCCGTGAGTAAAAACAGCAGGGCTACCGGCGAGTGTTTGTGAAAACCCGAAAGGGCGCAACCTCGTTAAAAGACACTCGCAGGGTCCTCTCGACCTTGTAAGGAGAAACCACCCACGTGAGATCCTTACGACTCACAAGGGAGCAACACACTTAGGAGTCCTCATGATTCCTAAGGAGAAATTACACTTGCGAGATCCTCACGACTCGTAAGGAGAACTCTCTTATGGGACCCTCTCGGCTCATAAGATTTGAAAGTCTTAAGTTACAAAAACCTGAACCTGTTCTTAAGCAAACCCCCCCACAACTTTCGATATTGCCCTACAAGAGGCTCATACTGACCCTTGTATACAATCCACGGGCGTGAATAAACATCTCCCTAACCAAGTCCCATCCGTGACTAGGGATATGTTCATATAGTGACCAACCCTTGTAAGTCCTCTCGACTTATAAGGAGAAAATCCTTTTGTGAGATCCTTACGACTTACAAGAGAACATGCACTTAGGAATCCTCACGATTCCCAAGGAGAAAACACACCTACAAGATCCTCACGACTTGTAGGGAGAAATATCTTTGTGAGACCCTTATGGCTCATGAAGTCAAAAGCCTTAGTCGACAGGACCCTTAACCTTGTTTACTAAGCCCCTTTGTTCAACATCGACAGAGGAAAATGATGATTCGCTCCTGGCAACATCCCAGTTGTAGCGGTGCTGATGCCGAAATCGGTGTCTAAATCCAAGCTTGCGGCGAAAATCCAGCAAGCCACACATGCATACGAAACAGCCGAAATGATGGGGCAACTTACAATAAAAAGCAGCAAGTAAAAATGTATGCGTGAAAAATAGCCGAAATGATTGGGCAACTCGCAATAAAAAGCAGCGAGTAGAAAATAAAATAAATAGCCGAAATGATTGGGCACCGCGAGAAATAGCCGAAATGATGGGGCAATCGCGACCTTCGCGATATAAAAGCTGAAATGATAGAGCATCGCGGAAAAAGAAATAAAATAAAAATGAAATTTTTGCCCTACAGGTGATATCACATCAATCCCTGTATACAATCCAGGGGCGCAAACGAAGAAGGAATCACACTCCTCCTCCCTAGGTTTCATCAAAAGAAGAAGCCAAGTCTCGAAGGGCCACAAATAGCCTAGAGATCACCTCAGCACTCGTCTCGTCACAACGGACACAACATCAAGTAAAGCGGAACAGCGGCAACTCCCAGTTCCATGGCTCGGCAATATACAAATCACCGATAGTCAAATCCCCACTCCATGAAATGCGGATATATTCAACAAAATTCCTGGTCACGTGGAACGCGGATAACGTCACTCTTTGACCCCATGGAAAACGTCCAGAGCGGATCCTGGTCCTCGCAGAGCACGGCAGTGAACCCGTGTGAAGCATCTAGAGCGGAGCCTAGTCCTCGCCGAACACGGCAGTGAACCCATGTGAAGCATCTAGTGCAAAATTCCTGGTCACGTGGAACGCGGATAACGTCACTCTTTGACCCCGTGGAAAACGTCCAGAGCGGAGCCTGGTCCTCGCAGAACACGGCAGTGAACCCGTGGGAAGCATCCAGAGCAAAATTCCTGGCTACGTAGAACGTGGATAACGTCACTCTTTGACCCCGTGGAAAACGTCCAGAGCGGATCCTAGTCCTCGCAGAGCACGGCAGTGAACCCGTGTAAAGCATCCAGAGCAGAGCCTAGTCCTCGCCGAACACGGCAGTGAACCCGTGTGAAGCATCTAGTGCAAAATTCCTGGTTACGTGGAACGCGGATAATGTCACTTTTTGACCCCGCGGAAAACGCCCAGAGCGGAGCCTGGTCCTCGCCGAACACGGCAGTGAACCCGTGTGAAGCATCCAGAGCAAACCATCGGACTGTGGAGTCCTCAAAAATCCACGGACTATGATGTCCTTAACCTCGACCGTAATGTCTTAAAACTAACGATCAACCACCATGATTCTAGACTGAATTTACCTTGGTTCAAGGGTACATCTCTTCACTCTTTTGATATTCGTCGTTGTAATTCCTCAACGTCTTCAAAGAGGAGACGGGTCCCGGTAACCACACGTCGGACTGTGGAGTCCTTAAATCTACGGACTATGATGTCCTTAACCTTGACCGTGATGTCTTAAAACTAACACTGGACTGTGGAGTCTTTAAATCCACGGACTATGATGTCCTTAACCTTGACCGTGATGCCTTAAAACTAACATCGGACTGTGGAGTCCTTAAATCCACGGACTATGATGTCCTTAACCTTGACCGCGATGTCTTTAAACTACGGTACCTCGAAAAACATCCCAAAGCAACCCTTGACCCCGTGAGATAAGGATAAGGGCGACCGCACCCAACACTTGCGGGTCCTCACGACCGGTAAGGAAGAAAACTCTCTTGAGAGATCCTTACGACTCCCAAGGGAAAACCCGCTTAAGAATCCTCACGATTCTTAAGAAGAACTTACACCTACGGGATCCTCTCGATCTGTAGGGAGAAAAACTCTTTATGAGACCCTCATGGCTCATAAAGCTCAAAAGTCTTAGGAGTCAGATCTTAACCCTGAATCCTAAGCCATCGCTACCCTGCAAGGAGACCAAGATAAATTGTCCACAGAACACATTCAATAAAAGGAGACACACCATTAAGAAGGAAAATATGTCTTTATTCATAAACCAAAACGGATACAAAGTACAATTCATGAAAGAACAAAAAGAAAATACTCTTATTCAGGAGTATGTACAAAAAGAAAGGAAAAGATACAAGTTTTCAAGCCGGCGGGCGATTTAGAAATTTTGCTAGCTCATCCTTCTTTTGCTGGGCCACAGCTTCACGATTCAGGATTGCCAGAAGACGGGCCTCCGCCTGAGCCTGCTGGGCCTGATACGAGATTAGCCGGCCTTCGAGCTCTTTCTCAGTAGCCTTGTGAGCTTCGACCCTTTCGTGAGTGAACACGGCAGCTTTATCAAGAGCCACCACCTCTCTGATTGACTCTTGAAGTACCCGCCAGAGTTCATACGCTTTATTAGCTTTGGCTGTGAGGCTGGTTTGAAGCTCGCTCAATGCCTTAGAGGCCAGCTCCCTTTCCGAGAATTTGCGGCCGAGCCTCTTCTCGCATGATGCCATGTTTGCCGCGCACCGCGCTATCAGCCCCCGCAAGTCTGCCTTTGCAGCCACGACCTCCGAGGAAAGGCGGGAACACTCAAAGGCGTGCAAGCAAGCCTCCACCTGCCGACAGAACTCCACCCAGACTCGCACCACCTCTTCGCTGTGGTAGGTGGCAAGAAAAGGAAGAGAATCGTTAGCTTCGGTGGCAAATACTTCAGCTGTGGTTGCGCTGCCAGCATGAAGCTCCTCGATCAAAGACGACAAGGAGACAAGGCTTAACTGGGCCAAGCGCTCTAAGGCTCGCAAAGCATAGGGGGCGGGCGGCATGGCGATACGCGATTCCAGCACTATGGGGGCTGGCAAGGCTGTTCAGATTTGAAAAATGTCAGTAAAACTCTTAAGCAAAGGAACAAGTGGGACTGTATTGAAATGTCGCTTACCTACGGTCATGCAAGTAGGAGCTGAAGGTTCCCCTGGCCCTTCAACGACCTCGACCTCGTCATCGGCCTCCAAAACTGTAAGAGACATCAATGTCATTTCGCAAAATAGCAACAATGCTATAATAAAAAAAATGGCGAACGACGCTAACCTTGCCCAGAGGAAAGGACGATGCGCTGAGGGGAGATCGCCTGCGGAGCTACCATCTCCAATAGACGCTGAAACGATTGCCGGGGAGACAAATCAGCGATAGAGGCCGCCAGCCTGCGCAATTCTGGGAAAACAAAAGAGTTCAGACAACAGAGGGTTGCTAATTTAAAATGTAGAAGGTTACCTTCAACACTCCTCCCATTCTGAGTCAGGGGGATGGCGGCTTCAACGGCCTCCGCCGTGATCTCCGGCTCCAGCAAAGGGAAGGTAGTCCCGACTACCTCTCCTCCAGCCTCTGGGCCGCCCGCAGGAAGACTCGTTGGGACGGCAACCCCTAAAGGAGCCTCTACCAATGGAGCAAGCGCTCCGTGATCAGGAACCTCTACTGGAGGCTCTATGGCAAGAAGAATAGCCTCATCAGCCCCCTCCACATCGAGCAAGACTGCATCAGGAATGTCAACGGGCTTTAGCTTCAACAAGCCCGTAGGGGCCTCCCCTATCGTCGAGGACTCTGCACAATCCACATAAGAATAAGAATACATATATACGGGCATAAACAATTTGAAAAACTGCAAAGAAGTATAAAAAAAACATACCAATGCGCAGGAAAGCCTTCAATATGGCTTCTTCAAGCCGATGCTCCTTCTCAAGGAGGCGTGCTCTCCGGGGTTCGAGGGTGGACTCGTGGCCGCTGGTCCATAGGGAAAGCGCGTCAGCAGCATCCTCTAAAACGGCCTGCTTCAACGCCCTTTCTCCCCACTCCTCCAAAGGGCCGATAAACCGCCGCCGGATCCATGAGGGGTCTTCATAAAAGATTACAGCAGGATAAGGCTTCTTCGGAACCCTGACACTCTGAGACGCATCTTTGGAACGTCTTATAGCCTCAGCCAACTGTGCGGCTTCCTCGGTAGCCGAACCCGGGAAAAGAAGGCCAGCATCTGATTCCTGCAAGGCCAACGGTTCATCCTCAAGAATGGGCTCAGACTCTACTAAAGAGTCAAGAAAGTTAGTGGCCACCTTCCTTCGATACTTGGACCCAGAGACGGTTGCCGAAGACGACTGTTTCTTTCCCCGTTGAGCCTTAGTGCGGCGGCGGCCCACGTCACCTTCAACACCCTCATCCCTATTACCCTCGCTTGGTGACACGACCGGGGACGACACCGCCATTGTTGATGCCACGGGCGGTGGTGCTGCCACGGGTGGTGGTGCCGCTACTGGAGCCCGTTTACCCCACGACCGGGTACCCAATGGCATACCAGTCGTTGGGGTAAGATCCACCCCTGACTCTCCCGTGATAAGCGCAACGCCGGTATCCCTTAGAGGAAAGTGGACCGGGGCGCGCGGTCGCAGCGTAGCTCCTGTGGTCGAAACCTGAGTAGGGGCACCGTGGCCAAGGAGTACCTTTCTTTCCTCAATAATAATCGGGTTGACCCGATGGAGATACTAGCCCATGAACGACCCCACGCATCGAGGTATGTAATCACCTTCGGGGATCATGAACTGGGAACCGGTGTTCAGCCTCACAAAATAATGGGGGGCATCTCGAACGGCCTCGAGCGAAGGAACCGGCGCGACTATGAAAGCCTCAAACGGGACGCCCTGATCGTAGCCAAACTGCCGGGCAAAGCGATGTGGATTGTACCGCATGAAGAGGGCCGCGCTATCCTGACGGAATACCAGGTAACCCGGTTTGATTGCGTATGTCACGCCCCGCTTCCCGGTGTACGGCGAAGTGGACGCGACGAGGTCCGCTACGTATATACTTAGAAGTACATACGCTAAGCGTATCTAAGAAATATAAAGTAAATCACAAGAGACAAAAGATATAGAATGAACAGCAACTTTATTAATAACATTCTTTTGTACAATGCATGAAAAGTAAATACAACTGAAATGAAAAGCGATGCCTAAACAGTGGCATAACAGGAAATGAAAATACTGAAAAGAACAAGGTACAATATCTAGAGCTCGGGATCTTCGTGAAACTGCTCCAAGTCTTCACCGGTGGGCTCGATCTCTGCTGGGTCCAAAGCACCTGACGACATTCAAAGAAGAAAGAAATAGAATGTCGTCAGCGAACATGTCGCTCGGTAAGTCCCAAAGATAAGGAAGAATTAGAAAGACAGAATAAGAGTAATTTTCTAAAGTATTATGTTGTAGAATATTATGGCATATTGTGTTAACGCTGTTGTTTGTACCTTGGTACAGAAGGATGCCAGTGTATACGAGAGGGGTCTCTATATGCTAGAGACCAGGGCAAACGGAATGTACAAGGAACCGTTAAGCCACGGTACAACAACAATGGAATATAGGTTAGGTGTCTTAATCTTACCACCTCGTGCCACCTTTAACACCTTCCGTACCAATCTACCCCTTAAACCCCGTAGTGTTTTGACAGTATTGTTGTATTGTATTGTGTAAGTTGGACGACTGACCAAAACCAGGTAAATGGTATAACGGGATTGTAACTGCATAATCAGGTAAATGGTATAACGGGATAATGGATGTATATCCATGGTTTGATTCAGTCAAGTTGTATAGATTGTTAACTGGATTCTAGGATTCATGTATTCATATTGAGTTGGAATATTAAAGAATGTAGATTGACTTGAATCATATTCAAGTCAGAAATAATCAGACTCAAACCCGAGTCAGACTAAAATAAATGTAATTTGAAGTTCTATAATTTTTAGGGTCCTTATTGTAAATTATAAAACTTGAGGGGGTTTATGTAAAAAGTACTTTTGTATAGTTTTCAAGATACACCTCAAGTATTTATTATTCGTCTTTATAGTTATAATGAGTGTAAATTTTATTTGTGTTATTCTAGTGAATATATCCTAATAAAAGTATTAATTTATAATATTGATTTATTTGAAATTCATGGTATTTTAATGTAACTTTTAATCTTGTAATTTTTAGGAAAAGGTGGAAAGTTTATCTTATAATAAAATAAGTGTTTAAATGATAAATATACATATGTTAATATAAGAATAATTTTTAATAAATATTTTATTTTCCAAAAAATCTCATTTTTCTTAAATGTTGTATTTTAAACCTTTCGAGACCGAATGCTCCTTGCGGATGTCTGAATCTTGCACTACTAAGCCCGAGGGTGCACGATAAACCGTACTATCCCTAACGAGTTCCCCAAAGATGGGTTGTAGTGGCGCTTTGCAAAGATTTAATAAATACTAATCATTTAGAAAACGGTTTTATAAAGATAAGGTATTTATTTGTAAAAGGTGTAAATTTCCGTATTTTAGATTCTAGAGTTTTCTAAGCCAACTAGCCTATTTCTAAATGGTCTAAACGACAAGTCATTAGAAGCCTCAAATCGCCTCTTCACCGCCAATTGCGGCCAGGTAAATGCCAGGTAAGTGGGAGGCTCTCCACTATAAGTAGTGGCCCTAATTAAGTAGCCACTTGCCTTAGACACACTTGCCTAGACAAGGTTTAGATAAACGATCGATGTCCATGACATATTGTATTTTCCTTTTTTTAAAAAGATATTGTTTTAAAATTGTGTACAACTTAGAACTTTTAGAAAAGGTTTATAAAGAAAATGATATTTTAATGTAAGATCTTGTATTATCGTATTTTAAGTTTTGATGATATCAATTAGGGTTATATTTGCATGTGTGTGGAGGTAGGTCATTACCTCGTGATCTACGTTAAGGTATAGCAATTGTTAAGGGTTAAATGTGAAAACTAAACATGGTGGTATTTAAGTGCGAAAATACGGTATTTTGCAAAAGTTATCATTTCATGTGAGAAACTTTATCCAAATTGATTTTTATGTGATTAGTAGTCAACATGAATATGTTTAAGCATTATGGAATTAGTGACAAGTGAGTTTTGATAGAAAACCGAATCGGAAATCGGTTTGTTCTGATTTCCGTCGGGTTTATAAAGTCGTATTTTTCTTGAGAGAAAAGAAAGATAGAAAGAGGTGGACTTAAGGGTTTGGACAAGCTAGAGAGTGCTAGGGAGGCAGTGGGTTGTCGGTGCGTCGAAACGTCGTGAAGAGTCCTAGTACGATCGCCGGGATTTGTCGTCGATTTCGGCAGCGCTTCGCCTTTCGCTCGTTTTCTAACGTACCGAGTTCTCTTGAAATTTTTAGAGAGTGGACTTAGGAATGTAGGGTGAGAGGGTAGAGAGTATGGGGGTTTATATAGGGTTAGGCTAGGGTTAGGGTTTTTAATAAAAAAAATTATAAAAAATACACAAAATCATTAAAAATTCATTAAACATAGGAGTAAAAGGAATTTATTGGCCAAATGATAACCGATCCAAGCATTTAGAGTATGCAGGAGGGTGGACCAGGTCAAGACCCAACTTTTCTCTGTTGGTGACTCGGCCGTCCGGCCAAGTCCGGCCGGCGGCGCCGGACCGAGTCGGCCGAGTCGCCGGCCGGCGGCGCCGAGTCGGGCCGAGTCAGGGGTCCAATGGCCGGGGATTCTTCGGGGGTACAATTTGGTATATTTACTTTTTGTTGTCCAGTACATATTTTGGGAGTTATGGCCTTTTTACCGTTGACTTCCAAAAAAATTAAAACAAAATAAATACAAAAATAATGTGGGGCATGGGATTTGAACTCCGGTGGCTTGGTTCAGCAATGCAAGGTATTACCAATGAGCTACAAGCTCCTTCTTGTAATTATGGAGAGAAATAAATACTTAAAGAGATATCAGCTGCAATAAATACTCCAAGTATACATTGAATTTAAATCAATTCTTTGTACATTAAAATTGGAGTTGTTACAGCGTATAAGCGCGCGGCCTCCCGGGGCTTCAAAGAGGGCACGTTATCTATTGACCGGTCCCAAAGCGGCTGAGCTGAACCCGCGGAAGAAGATAAGACCCGATCATTAAATACCAACCCGCCAGCAGTAGCATAAGGAGAAATCAACGCCCGAATAGCCCCGAATTGAGTCGGGTCAGCGGCAGAAGCATCCACCAATCGCATAAGCCGCGGGAAGGTATAGGCGTCATAGAATGCGAGCCTTTGATGCATAGCGAAAGCACCCAGGATGTGCATCTCGATCCAAGACGTAAAGTAGTGAAGCGAAAAATTTACCACATCTACGCCAGGGGTGGAAGTATTAGTTGCAGCGCCCAACCCGTGATAGAGATGCGCCAGTGCCGAGATGCCAACGGCCAACCGCGTTCCCTCAGCTATACGGTGAGCCGGATAGATGACCAAAACTCTCATAAAGCGGCGATACATAGGGATGACAAACCAGCTGAGCTAGACACTGATAAACCCAACGAAGAACGTCTCCTCATCCATGCCAGGAGCTGCAATGGATTCGAAAGATATCGGCGACATTATGAGGATGTAGTACTGCGGTAGATCCGATTCATTGGTCGGCAGCTTCTTCGGACCAAACCCAAAGGGGTCTTTAATATTTGCGAACTTCGGAGTTGTCTTCGACAAGACGCCCTCGCGAAGGAAACAGGCAATGAAGCTCTTAAAAGTAACGCCCTGTTCCTCAGATTCGGTGAACAATCGATCAAAGATACCTAGCACCTTGATCAAGCTGGGACGCTTGTGGCGGATGGCGTTCTAAGCAGACAAGCCGTCAAGCGGTGCGGGCTAGGGTTCGAAGACGTATTCATCAGAAGGCAGCAACTCCTCATAAAGTGTCCCTCGAATCGGCAACCCCGAGATCTCATAAAATTCCCCCAAAGAGATCGAAACCTCTCTGTCCCCCAGAAGAAAAGTGTTGGTGGGGAGATTCCATTGATTCAAGAACGCCTTAACCCACCAGACATGCGGGGATTGATAATGGAAGAGCGACGCATATATTGCCTGGTAAAGCCCGACCTTCTGCAGCCACGCACGATGGGTAGCAAGGATATAGCGAGCCCATAGGAGGTAGCCCGTGGGGTGTCGAGGAGTGAGCCCTATCTTATAAATCTGTCCCCATGGGTAGGCCTCACCCTGGCAAATGCGTTGTCCCAAGATATCTATAGCGGGGATCGGATGGTTCGGGATACCGGTTGTTGAAGGCTCGAGCCGTCCCGTTGGAGTCCAATTTGGCATCTCCACAGCGAAAACCGTCCTCGGAGGGTCCATCGGCAAGAACGGGAAAGTGGGCTCTGTCGGCACTTCACAGAGGAAACTCCGGCGACCCCGAATGATATGGCTGTACCAAGTTCCCCATAGAAGTAAGCTGGTGCAGTTCGGGTCATGAGCCCGGATCATCGCCATCGCTTCCTCGTCGGATGGTGATTGAGAAAAACGGCCTCTGAGCGAGTGAAGGGAAAGCACGGAACAGAAGCCATCGCACCTGAAACAAAGTAAAGGAAAACTGTCAAAAGTGAAGCCAAGAACATATATATACATATATAAATATATATATATATATATATATATGAGCATAAATATATGAAGACAGTTGAAGAAAGCGACAGAGGACTTGTTTGATAGGACCGTTAGTTACAAAACATGGGGGTCCCACGAAATCAAGATGAGGCTGGCTAATGATGAGGCACGACAATTATAATAAGACCAAGGGAATATTCTAATTAAATAAACAGTGGACTTCAAATGACCCTACATACTCCCCTAAGAGAAATCCACCTTGGACTCTGCAACAAATCAAACAGAATCAAGGGAATTAAATTCCCGGAAAAGATATCATTGCAAGCTTCTTCTTCATTGATTACAGAAGGACAACCCAGGGCAAGAAAACCCTAAGAAGCCTCCATAGGAAGAACTGAGTTCTTCATAGGAATTAAATTCCTTATTTAGAGAGGGGAGTTAAATTCCCAGAAACCTTTTTTAGACGGAATTAAATTCCTTGGTAAAGGCAACAAATCTCATCATCTCCCTGAATATCAGATGAACCTTAAAAGAGCTATTGTTTGAAGATTAAATGGTTTTATGTTTCTGTTGAAGAACTTGAAGAAAAATGGGGTTTTTGTTAAAAAAGGAAAAAACCCTTAGTACGGATTTAAAATCCCGAGAGTTCTGTGAAAGCTCTTCGATCATCCAAAGATCATTACCTGAGGAAAAGGGATCCTTCAACAGAGTTAAACTCTGAAAAATGTTTGAGACAGAGAACTAAGCTCTGGAAACGAGAATTAAATTCTCAAGAAGAAAAGTTATCGAAGGAAGAAGATGAGAAAAAGTGGAGGCTCTTCTGAAAGGACATGGGCATTTATAGGATGGGATGGAAAACGTTTCATTTACCCTACTCCCAAGGCAGATCCTACGGTCACAAAAGGGACAGCGTTGCACTCACGTGCAGACACGTGAGAACAACGCTGTGGGGGCATTTGTTCCCTGATTAAAAATAAGGAAAAAGCTTCAAAGAGGCATCACGTGCTCACACATGACCAGTGGTCACGTGTTAGCACGTGATGGTTAAGCAGCGGCCAGAAGACAAAGCGCAGAAGAAGAGAAGCCCATTCCAGGGGTCACGTGCTCACACGTGACCGGCTTTAAAAGCCTTATTCTTTAACAGAATTAAATTCTGAGGAGAGATCATTCAAATCTTTCCAAAATGGAGAAGAATTATCTGAAACCGTTGGATCAAGAATCTGAAAGTGATTAAATATCACCAATTTATAGAAAAATCTTGGACATGGAAAGATTTCCCCCTAAATCTAACCGAAATAACAAAGAGATATATTTGGATTTAAAATCCAATGGTGAATAAAATTCACCTCATAATCTAAAGGTCCAGATTAATGATGAAGATAAATCAAATCTATCAATCAACAAATCAAATCTTTCAATGAAAGATTCACTAAAACGGATTGATTCTTTTCCTTCTCCTATAAATAAGAGCCAAAGGAGAGAGTTAAAGAGGAGATAGAGAGGGAGAGAGATAGAGCCTTGAAATCTTGAAAATTCAGAAGGAAGATTTTGATTCTCTGCAAAAGAAAAACCCTAGGTAAGAAAAGAGAGGCTTCAGAAAAGAATTTAATTCTCAAAGAGTTTAACTCTTATATAAAGAAAAGAACTTAGTTCTTCCTCTGGTGGAGGATCTGCAAGGTGCACATCTCCCCATGAATTGAGAATTTAATTCTCATTGGGTTGAGATCCTGCCATGCAGATCTAAAACACAGAGGAGGAACTGAGTTTTGAGAATTTAATTCTCACAGAATTATAGAAATTTAATTCCTTTGAAATAAAGTTAGGGTTTAACCCTATATCATAGGAGTTTAATTCCTTAAAAATGGACAGAACCAGGGTTTAATCCTAATTGAGAACTTAACTCTCTCAATATCACAGGAATTTAATTCCCTTAAAAAAGGAATTAGGGTTTCACCCTATACCAGAATTTAATTCTTTACAGAAAAGAAATTAGGGTTTAACCCTATCTAAGAATATAATTCTTCAGAAGAAAACATGAATTTAATTCCTCTAAAGTTTATTTCTAGGGTTTAACCCTATGAAGAATTTAATTCTTAAAAGATGAACAGATCTTTAAAATATGCAAAGAAAAACAGAGTCACGTGCTACCACGTGACCCCTGAAGCACACAAAGAAAAAGGAAAAAGAAACAGAAAAGAGCTTTAGGGCGCCCTCACGTGTCATCACGTGACCCCTAATGAGCATTCTAACAGACCAGAGCGTGGGCCCCCATCACGTGCTCACACGTGATGGCCGATCTGCAGAATAAAATAAGGGGAATCAGGGCGCTCTCACATGTCCACACGTGACATCTCTTTCCTTAGTGTTTAACACTAATCTGAAGACTTTAACACTGATTTTCTCTGTTCCCAGTGTTTAACACTGATTTGCTTAGTGTTTAATACTAACTTAAAATCTTTGTTCCCAGTGTTTAACACTGATTTTCTTAGTGTTTAACACTAATTTGGAAAACTCTATTTGCAGTGTTTAATACTGATTTGCTTAGTGTTTAACACTAATTTGAAATCTCTGTTCCCAGTGTTTAACACTGATTGTCTTTAGTGTTTAACACTAATTTGAAATCTCTGTTGCCAGTGTTTAACACTGATTTGCTTTAGTGTTTAACACTAATTTGAAAGCCCTGTTGCTAGTGTTTAATACTGATCATCTTTTAGTGTTTAACACTAACTTGCTAATCTTATTCCCAGTGTTCAACACTGTTGGTCTTTAGTGTTTAACACTAGTTTTAGCCCAATTAGCTAAGTTTCTAGAGGCAAAGCCTCTCCTTCAATGAGCCAACAGAGGGCCAATATTCTAAACATGATTGGACTTAGCCTAAACTGGCCATAAGTCCTCAATTCAAACTTAACTGGGCTAATGGGCTCATAATATAATTAATTGGTCTTAGTTCCAAATTGGGCCAAAGATTATCTAATCTACCTTGGTTCAAGGGTACATCTCTTCACTCCTTTGATACTTGGCGTTGTAATTCCTCAACGTCTTCAAAGAGGTTACGGGTCCCGACGACCATACATCGATACGGACTGTGGGGTCCTTAAACTCATGGACTATGATGTCCTTAACCTTGACCGGGATGTCTTAAAACTAACAACGGACTATGATGTCCTTAACCTTGACCGGGATGTCTTAAAACTAACGCCGGACTGTGGAGTCCTTAAATCCACGGACTATGATGTCCTTAACCTTGACCGTAATGTCTTAAAACTAACATTGGACCGCAATGTCCTTAAACTACCTATCGACCGCAATGTCACTAAACTAAACAACAGGGCTCCCTTAATTGCTCTCTTGTTGGATCTAAACGATCCTGTTAAGTTGATCTTAGTCTAAAACTAGACTAACACATCCTTGACAAACGTTTAAGTCGATCTTAGTCTCAAATGAGGCTAACGTATCCTTAAACCCAAACCCCCAAACCCAAATCTAAGATAATACGGATTTGGACTAGTCCACGCCCTACGGGCGATGACATAACTCGGTCTCCGTATACAATCCACGAGCAACCAAACACAAAACAAACACCCATGACACGAAGTGACCACATGGAGAAGGAGAAAGTTGTTACCGCAATGCGGTAGCGTAATTAACTGCAGGGGCTTGCGCCTGCAGGGAAGAGCGTCCCCACAATCAAAAACCCCTCAAGCGAGGGGGAATCTGACAAAGTCTGCTACATCGGACGCATCCGTTTAAACCTCCGATGCACGGTGCCATAAATCAACTTGGCATTTTCGGAGGGGTGAACGGATAGCACCAATTAGCATCTGCCCCGAATTTCAGGCAAGACGTCCGTCGCACTGTCTTTCGGAGGGGAACAATTACATCGCTCAGCAAATACGAGTTCACCAGGCGAATGAAGCGGCCGGGCAGATCGTTAAGACCGGACGACCCAATCCAGGCTGGTATGACCAAATAAGGTACCCGCCGGGATATGCGATCCCTAAATTCCATGTATATAAAGGGACGGGCAATCCCCACCAGCATGTCGCCCAGTTCAGGGCTCTATATGGCAACACTGGAGGTGACGATAAACTGCTACTTCGCCAGTTCGTCGGCAGCTTGTCCGAGACAGCGTTCGAATGGTACTCTGAACTCCCGAACGACTCTGTCAAGACGTTTGCAAAAATGGAGCTGGTTTTCACGCAAAGATTCGCAAGCGCTAGCGAGCGTACTCCAATTACCGCACTAATTAACGCCAGGGTGAAGCTAGGAGAGACATGGGTTCAGTATGCAATACGATGGCAGAATCTATGGTCGAAATGTGAGCAGCATATCGAAGAAGCGCCAGCAGTAGGCATGTTTGTGGGTACTCTTGATCCGCAGGTGACCATATCCCAATTTATGATGTTTTTCAAGCCGACCACTTTCCAGGCCTTGATTGACAAACTGGCCCAAATGGACCAGATGGGTCACAGGCCTTCCTCCTTGAAGCCGGAGCTGCGGAATGAAAAAGGGAAAGGGAAAGCGACTTTTGTCTCCAATACTCAACAACAGCCGAGCAACTTAAAGCCGGTTGTTCGCCAAAACAACGTGCGTCCACGCCCATCCCTTGAGGAAAGACTGGGACATCCTTACTCGTTTGCCAGGGATAAAACGGGGAGACTATTCGAGCTGGCAGTACGCAACAGACTCATCAATCTGCCGGATCCAAAACGTCTGTTGCAGCCAGGCGATGTTAACAATCCTAATTACTGCCCTTACCACCAAGCAGTGAGCCATCCGATCGAAGATTGCTTCGTCTTCAATGGCTGAATTGAGGATCTATACCAATAAGGCAAGTTCGCATTGTCCGAAAACTAGAAGGTGAACCCGCCACAACCACATGATCCGAAAAAGATGGACATGCCGGGGGCATCATGCTCATTCATAGAGAAATCCCCATGGACCGAAATGTCCCTAAACTAACGATGGACCACTATGTCCTAAAACTGGCTGCAGACCGAAACGTTCCTAAACTAACGATGGACCACTATGTCTTAAAACTGGCTGCGGACCGAAACGTCCCTAAACTAACGATGGACCACTATGTCCTAAAACTGGCTATGGACCGAAAAGTCCATAAACTATAAATTTGCCTAATATATGGCAACAATGGACCGCAATGTCCTAAAACTTGTAATCGATCGAGACGTCGTTAAAACTACTACAAACCGCGGTATCCTAGCGCTGACGCGTTAAAAAAACGGTACGTCCATAAGCGAAATGGGCACGGATGAAAACCCGAAAGGACTCCGTGAGTAAAAATAGCAGGGCTACCGGCGAGTTTTGTGAAAACTCGAAAGGGCGCAAGCTCGTTAAAAGACACTTGTAAGGTCCTCTCGACCATGTAAGGAGAAACCACTTATGTAAGATCCTTACGACTCACAAGGGAGCAACACACTTAGAGATCCCCACGATTCCTAAGGAGAAATTACACTTGCGAGATCCTCACGACTCGTAAGAAGAACCCTCCTTTGAGACCCTCACGGCTCATAGGATTCAAAAGCCTTAAGCTATAGGGATCTGAACCTGTTCTTAAGCCATCACAACCTCCAATGCTGTCCTACAAGCGGTTCAATGCTGACCCTTGTATACAATCTATGGGCGCGAATAAACATTTCCCTATCAAAGTCCTACCAGCGACTGGGGATATGCTCACACGATGAACGACCCTTGTAAGTCCTCTCGACTTATAAGGAGAAAACACTCTTGTAAGATCCTTACGACTTACGAGAAGCCATACACTTGGGAATCCTCACGATTCCTAAGGAGAAAACGCACCTACGAGATCCTCACGACTCGTAGGGAGAAATACCTTTGTAAGACCCTTACGGCTTATGAAGTCAAAAGCCTTAGTCGATAGGATCTTAACCCTGTTTGCTAAGCCACCTTTGTTCGACATCGACAGAGGCAAATGATGATTCGCTCCTGGCAATATCCCAGTTGTAGCGATACTGATGCCGAAATCGGTGTCCAATCCCAAACTCGCAGCAAAAAGCTAGCGAGCCACAAATGCATACGAAATAGCCGAAATAATGGGGCAACTTGCAACAAAAATCAGCAAGTAAAAATGTATGCATATAAAATAGCCGAAATGATTGGGCAACTCGCAATAAAAGGCAACGAGTAGATAAAACAAATAGCCGAAATGATTGGACACCGCGAAAAATAGCCGAAATGATTGGGCAATTGCGACTTTCGCGATATAAAAGCTGAAATGGTAGAGCATCGCGGAAAGAAAAATATATAAAATGAAACCTTTTGCCCTACAGGTGAAATCACATCGATCCCTGTATACAATTCAGGGGCACAAACAAAGAGGGAACCATACCTTCCCACCAGGCTTCATCGAAACGATGCCAAATCTCGATGGTTCACAGACGGCCTAGAGATCATCAACAGCGTTCTTCCTCATTCTAGCAGGATTCAGACGCTACAATCAACCCTGGAGCCATGGCAAAGTCCCTACTCCGAATCTCGACGGTTCACAGACAACCTAGAGACCACCTCGATATTCGTCTCGTTACAGCAGACGCAACGTCACCAAAGCGGAGTGACGGCAAAATCCCAGCTCCATCTCAGTATTCGTCTCGTTACAGCAGACGCAATGTCAACAACGGTGTTCCTTCGCACCCCAGCAGGATGTAGATGCAATGTCAACGAAAGACCCCATGGTCGAAACAAAGCGGAGTGACGGCAAAATCCCAGCTCCACCTCAGCATTCGTCTCGTTACAGCAGACGTAATATTAACAACGGCGTTCCTTCGCAGCCCAGCAGGATGCAGATGCAACGTCAACAAAAGACCGCATGGTCGAAACAAAGCGGAGTGATGGCAAAATCCCAGCTCCACCTCAACATTTGTCTTGTTACACCGGACGCAATGTCAGCAACGGCGTTCCTTTGCAGTCCAGCAGGATGCAGACGCAACGCCAGCAAATGAAGCGAAGACAATATTCCTGGCTTCAAGGTCTTGACGGCAACTCATATAAAACCTGAAAGACTATCAGAGATCATCCCACATCAGCGCGGAGTGGTCACCACCGCGACATTCGTCTCGATACAGCAGACGCAATGCCGGTAAACGAAGCAAAGGCCAAATTCCTAGCTTCAGGGTCTTGACGGCAACTCATATAAAACCTGAAAGGCTATCAGAGATCATCCCATACCAGCGCGGAGTGGTCACCACCTCGACGTTCGTCTCGATACAGCAGACGACATGTTACCCTAGCGTTCTTCCTCCAGCAGGATTCGGACGCGACAATCAAACAACGGAGCCACGGCAAAATCCCTAGTTCCAAACCTCGATGGTTCACCAACAACCTAGAGACAACCGCGACATTCGTCTCAATACAGCAGACGCAATGCCAGCAAACGAAGCAAATGCCAAATTCCTAGCTTCAGGGTCTTGACGGCAACTCATATAAAACCTGAAAGACTATCGGAGATCATCCCATACCAGCGCGGAGTGGTTAACACCTCGACGTTCGTCTCGATACAGTAGACGAGATGTCACCCTAGCGTTCTTCCTCCAGCAGGATTCGGACGCGACAATCAAACAACGGAGCCATGGCAAAATCCCTAGTTCCAAACCTCGACGGTTCACCCGCAACCTAGAGACAACCGCGACATTCGTCTCGATACAGCAGACGCAATGCCAGTAAACGAAGCAAAGGTCAAATTCCTAACTTCAGGGTCTTGACGGCAACTCATATAAAACCTGAAAGACTATTGAAGATCATCCCACACTAGCGCGGAGTGGTTATGACTCATCGGGGCTCCCCAAACTGAGCCTAACCTCAAGTAAAAGCGGCATGGAAAACTTCCTAACGCTTGCTCTTCCGACGGTTAAACTGCCTAGGAAGATTGCTTGAAGACGTCTTGTCCAGCCCTGAAGGGATCAGAGACACGACAGTCGCAAGGCTACTCGAACAGCAAGATTGCCTATCGAGGGATACATCAATCAACGCGATGGTACGACAGGCAAAACCCTAGTACCACAGACCCTAACGGACCTTTGTCGTAAAGAGCAGAGGTTAACTGTGACGTTAGGACATTCTTGCGAGAACTTCTCGATTTGTCTCGACTCGTGAGGAAATTAGTGTCTTTACGAGAACTTCTCGATTCGTTTCGACTCGTAAGAAAAAGCCTTAGGCAATAGGGATAAGGACCTGTTTCCTAAGCACTGGGGCCCTGCAAGTCAGTCCAAAATGGACTCTTGCATACTATTCACGGACCACACTCTCCAAAAGTCGAATCTCGACAAGGAAGGAAACAACCACTTGCGAGTCCTCTCGACTTGTAAGAGGGAAAATTCTCTCGGGAGATCCTTACGACTCTCAAGAGAAAACACACTCAGGATTCCTAAGGAGAAAATACACCTACGAGATCCTTTCGACTCGTAGGGAGAAAAGTCTTTATGAGACCCTCACGGCTCATAAAGTTGAAAAGCGCTAGGCGACAGACCTGAACCTGTTTCCTAAGTCATCATACCCTACGAAAAGGTCAAGATAGACCATCTACAGGCTACATTCGCCGAAGTTACATGCCACTGAAATGAAGAAGCTACTTACGGGTCCTCATGATTCGTAAAAAAAAAAATACCTGAGTGAGATCCTTGAGACTCACGGAGGCGATGAACATTTGGAAATCCTCACGATTTCTAGGGAGAATATGCTTTCCCGACGGTAATGTGACCTGGGAGATCATTTAAAGACGTCTTGTCCATCCTCGAAGGGATCACAGACACGACGGTCGCGCGGCTACTCGAATAGCAAGACTGCATATCGGGGAATGCATCAGCCAACGCGGCGGTACGACGGACAAAAAAAAACCTAGTACCACAGACCCTAACGGACCTCTGTCGTAAAGAGCAGGGGTTAACTGTAATGTTAGGACAAGTTTGCCTAAAAGCCCAAGTGAGGTAAACTACAAGCTCCGAAATGAGTTCATAAACTAGAGACTCCGGGATGAGTGAATAAACTATAAGCTCCGAAATGAGTACATAAACTACTGTGCGCCAGATCAAGACATAAAGAAATAGAAGGGTGCAGCTCATGGACCTCAGGGTTTGGAACTATATCCCTTAAGAGTTGAGATTTGAGTCAATGGTAGATGACGACGCTTGTGTCCGTTCGCTATCTTCTCAAACCAAGATTCTAAAGTTTATATACCAGTCCGAAACCGGTCATACGCCATGCATAACTCTGCAATACTTCACCCACGTACACACTTACGTGGGCAATGTAGTGGGGGGCATTTGTTCCCGCCAAAAATTTCTGCACAAAAGAGCCTAAGGTATCAAATGGCAGCGATACGCTTAAGAAAATGCGAACCGGTATTTTCCGGGCTGCATTTTGACAAACTACCGAATGAGAAACAGCTAAATTCTGATGGTATTGAAAGTGTCTCAAAAAATTCTTCGATTTGATATATTATGGGCCTCATAATTCATCCGGGATCAAAAATTAAGAGACATCACGTGCCCACTCGTGACCGGGCATCACGTGCAGACACGTGACCATTTACAGGCAAAATCTGTAGGCACTGAATAAAATAAATAATTAAATGGGGACACGTGCCAACACGTGATGGGCCTTTAAACCCACTAAAAAGAATTAAAAGTATAATAAAACAACAAGGAAAAACCCCAATAGGGCATCACGTGCTCAACGTGACCAAGGGTCACGTGCTGACACGTGATAATTCCTGAGTTCTTTAAAAACTATAGAATTAAATTCTGGTTAAAAGCTTAAACAATGGGATCACGTGCTAACACATGAAAGGCTCTTAAACCTTCTAAACTAATAGAATTAAATTCTAATTAAGGGAAATCAAAAACCCTAATATTTCTTTAAATCTTTCCAAACAAAAAAGATTGTGCTCTGTAAAATGGAGCACCGTTGGATTAAAAATCCAATGGTGATTAAAAATCACCAATTTATGGAAAGATTTTATACAAGGAAATATTTCCCTGAAATTTTCCAGGAATAACAGATAAAATATCTTTTGGATTAAAAATCCAATAGTGAATAAAATTCACTGGATGATCTAAAAGATCATGTTGGTTACAAAAACAACCAAAATCTTTCAATGAAAGATTCACTAAACAAATTGATTCTTTTCTTTCTCGTATAAATAGGAGCTAAGAAGAGAAGTGGAGGTATCTACTACTTTGGAGAGAAATACAACAACAGAGAGAGAATACAAAAAAAAAGAATTTAATTCTCCAGAGTGAAGAAAACCTCTTCAGAAAAGAAACTTAAGGTAAAGAAAGAAAAAGATCATTCTACAAAACAAAAGAGAATTTAATTCTCAATATAAGAGTTTAACTCTTCTGAATAAGAACTTAGTTATTCCTCTGGTTGAAGATCTGCAGAAGCAGATCTCCCTATAGGTTGAGAATTTAATTCTTATCGGGGAGATTCTGCCATGCAGATCCAAAACTTAGAGGGAGAATTGAGTTTAAAGAATTTAATTCTTCCAAATTCATAGGAATTTAATTCCTCCAAACAAAATTAGGGTTTAACCCTATATAAGAATTTAATTCTTCCAAATACATAGGAATTTAATTCCTCTAAATGAAACTAGGGTTTAACCCTACACAAGAATTTAATTCTTAAAACAAGGGACTTAAAACTCTCCATGCATGAAAAGAGATCAGTACCCAATCTGGTCACGTGGTAACACGTGACCCTCCTCTTCTATGAGTAAAAAAGAAAGAATAAGACATGGTCACGTGCCCCCACGTGACCTCTAAATAGACTTCTCAAGATGAGAAAGAAAAAGCTTGGAGGCAATGCCTCACGTGCTCACACGTGACCTTTAAAACAAAATGGAACAAATCCAAAGGCAGTACTAATTTATGGCGCCTCACGTGTCCCCACGTGACCCCTGACAAACACCCTTTTCAAAAGAATAAAATAGGGGAAGACAGAGGAACCTATGCCCAATGCAGAGGCATTGTCACGTGTCCATACGTGATGATTTCAAGGACTAAAAGTGTTTAACACTTATTTGAATAGAACAAAATAAAGGAAGTCTGGCCCCATCTTCAAATGCCTCACGTGACCCCACGTGACAAATTCAATTTTAGTGTTTAACACTATTCTGAGCATTTTGTCCTTAGTGTTTAACACTATTTTCAGCACATCACGTGGGAGCACTTGATCGCCAAATATCCTCTAGTATTTAACACTATTTTAAAGCCAATCTTAGCCCAAAATTGACTAAGTTTTCCAGAGGCAAGCCTCTCCTTCAACTGAACCTCAAAAGTGATCATTTCATATGATATGCAGAGTAAAGCCCAGAGCTATAATGAAGGGTTTAGTGCTCAGCCAAAGACAAAATGTTGTCAGAGCCCCCAAATCCTTATCTAGCATTGCTAAATAAAGAAGAATTGAACCCAAACAAATGTTCAACTTTCTTAAACCTAATTGGACTTAGCCCAAGTTGGCCATAAGTCCTCAACTCAGATTTAACTGAGCCTATGTGCTCATAATCTAATTAATTGATCTTAGTCCCAAATTGGACTACAGATTTCCCAATCAACATTGGTTCAAGGGTTCATCTTTTCACTCCTTTGATGTTTGTCGTTGTAATCCTTCAACGTCTTCAGAGAGGTGACGAGTCCCGATAACCAATCATTCCACGGACTGTGGGGTCCTTAAACTCATGGACTATGATGTCCTTAAACTTTATAGACTATGACGTCTTTAAACTATGGACTGTGGGGTCCTTAAACCCATGGACTATGAGGTCCTTAACCTCGGACTGTGGGTCCTTAAGCCCATGGACTATGATGTCCTTAACCTCGGACTGTGGGGTCCCTTTAAACCCATGGACTATGATGTCCTTAATCTGGACTGTGGGGTCCTTAAACCCATAGACTACGATGTCCTTAACCTTGGACTGAGATGTCCGTAAACTAACATTGGACCACCATGTCCTTAAACTGATAATCGACTGCAATGTCCCTAAACTAAACAATAGAGCCCAAATGCTCTTTTGTTGGATCTAAACGATCCCGTTAAGTTGATCTTAGTCTAAAATTAGACTAACATATTCCTTAACAAACGTTTAAGTTGATCTTAGTCTCAAATGAGACTAACGTATCCTTAAACGCAACCCCAAACCCAAATCTAAGAAGATACGGATTTGGACTAATCCACGCCCTACGAGCGACAACATAAATTAGTCTCCGTATACAATCCACGGGTAACCAAAAACAAAACAAACACACACGACACGAAGTGATCATCTGAAGAAGGAGAAAGTGGTTACCGCGATGCGGTAGCGTAATTAACTGCAGGGGCTTACGCCTGCAGGGAAGAGCGTTCCCACAATCAAAAACCCCTCAAATGAGGGGGAATCTGACGAAGTCTGCTACATCGGCCGCATCCGTTTAAACCTTCGATATATGGTGTCATAAATCAACTTGGCATTTTCGAAGAGCTGGACGGATAGCACCAATTAGCATCTGCCCTTGAATTTCAGGCCTTGACGTCCCAACGTCCCGGTCGCGTCTTTCGGAGAGGAACACCTCCCTCTCTTCTCGCTACTGCTCCCCACGACCCGCTCGCCCACACTACTATCTCTCGAGATCCTATACTCGATCTCTTCAACAATTTTCCTCTCCCTTTCCCTTTACCCCTGTAACATTTCAAAAAAATAAAATATTATTTTTGGGAATTTTTATAATTCAATATTATTTTAATTAATATTTTAATATTTTGGTATAATTAAATGCAGAAAAATTATGGAAAATTCTAAAATAGGGTATTTTATGGAATTATGCCATTTTAAAGTTTTTATGATTAGTTATATTCTAATTTAGTGCTAATCGCGATTAAAAATCGCTAATCAGTTTTTTAGCAATTTTATGCAAAACATGCACATATCATTTTTCTTACACTTGTGCATTTTTCCACCATGTTATTTTGGGTTCACTATTTGAGTGAGAAAGGAATTTTGGAGGAAGGAAAAAGAAATGGAAAAGGAATAAAATATGAGGTATGGTGAGAGAGAAAGGTATGGTTTTACTTTGACTAAGGACTTAGCCATTCTTTTCATTCTTCCTCTCATTTTCTTTCTCCCTCTTCCCCTTCTCCTGCTGCTGCTGCTCCTTCATCTCCCTCCCCTCTTCAATGCCGTAAAACACCTCTAAAACAACTCCAAAACCCTACCCCCATTTCATTAAAAGTGTGCACAAGCTCAAGATCTACACATTGGACCATGAAAGCAAGGATTTTGGCCACTAGGGGCAACTCAAGAAAATTCTTGAGTTGCCAAATGAAGTATTTACTGAACCCTTAGCTTAGTTTTAGCATTACCTATACCCCCATGTTGTGATAGAACCGATATTGTGTGTTTTGTGGATTTGAGGAAAACCTAGTTAGGGTTTGAGGGAATTTTGTGTTGTAATGTGAAATTGAGCTCAGTAGAGGCTACACCAACACCTTAGTGCATGGATTGAGACCCAAACCTGAGACTTAAGACCCGGAATACGGACTTAGAAACCGATATCGGAAAATTTATGAAATCTGTGAAGGTTATATTGAATCTGCTATCAACCCGAGACTCTGAAAATTATTTTGGTTGGACGGTGATATGTGCAAGCACCCAGGAAGATACCACCATAACCCTAGCCCCTACTTCCATTTCCCGGCCGCAAATAAATTCCCTTTGGCCGCAATTTGCGGCCAGACCTGCCCCATTTTATCTCGTTTTTGTTCCAGAGCTCCTACATCTATAGATTAGACCCCTGGTATGTGCATATTTGTCTAATTTGACTAGGGTGAAATCTGGAGCCTATTTCCTTAGTAGCTGTTTTGGATTCGTGTTTCCGTATTCCGTATTTTTAATTCTGAAATTTGTGTATTATGTTTTACCTCGACTATTTGGCGTTTATACGACGATATCGAGAATTGATTGATGGTTTTGAAAGGGTAACCATAGGTTCTAACCTATGGCCCCTTAGCGTATCGTTTTGGGTTTCGTGTGCCGTTTTAGCCTTGATTTGGTTTTAATACGCATTTACGATACTTTGACGTGTAGGTACCCCATGAAGACTTCGGGACGACAAGCAAGCGCGTGGCGACGTCGACAAATGAAGACGCAAGGTGAGTAGATTTATATCTACGGGGAGAAGTCGGGTGGATGGCGTATAGCACCCCCCCAGTCCGTAGTTGATGTACTATGTATATATTATATATAATAGTTATAGTGTGTCGTGGATACTGTATTAGGTGTACTATGGATAGTTTAGGGTTAGAAGTAAACTAGTGTAGTTCATAGTCGCGAACCCTAGAATATGTTTACACCCACACGCACACCCTTGTATATTCTTTATATCTATACTGTGTTGATGATATTGGATGCCATTGGAGATGAGCCGATGATATTGGGCATTGTGCCGCGAGATCGGTGATGTGATGTGATTCGTATTTGGGATACGACATGTAATCTCTAGCGGGCCTTTGGACATGTGTTTACACACGCAGTTATATAGATGGTATCGATTGTACTAGACTTAGATCGGTACCCCAGATTATGTGATATGATGATAATGATACCTGATATTTGATGAGAGGAATGTGATATTGACCCGTACCCAGCTATTGGGATGCCGTATGACGATTTACCGTACGAGCTATATATTGATGATTGATCCGCACTCATGACTCGAGAAAGTCTTATGATATACTGTATCGTATGCGATACTATTGAGGCGAGATCACCGACTATTATATCTATATCTATATCTATATATATATATATTATATATATATATATCGACTCGGATTTAGGTGGTTTCTATACCCCTCCTGATTTGACTTGATACTTAGATCTATAGTTTGCATGGTAGATGTTAGACTAGACCCGAGTCATATATATTTCAAAAGCTACGAATCAGGAATATCTTAAAGACAAGAAAAGGGATTCTACGGGTATTTTCAAAAGACATATCTTTCTTAAAAACACCGCAGCCCTTATTTTACTAAAAATCCTGATTCGTCTTATTTCAAATGGCATAACTGCACGACATATACATATAGATGTAGATTCTTCACTGTGGTGTTGATTATTTGATTTCTGCATATTCATGCTATTCACATTGCTTTGCATATGTTTATTGCTATATTACTATCATGTCGTTAGGACACCAGCACCATTATCGATGATGTGTATGTTCCACGTACACTTGCTTGCCGGCTCACACACTTCATCATCGATAATTGCCATGTCACTACACAGTAGTATTATTGTATCAGGATATGACCTTGTATGTGCATGCTGTTATTCCATGTTGCATGATATACTGTTATACTTGCATTTCATTTATATGTCACATACATTATGCTTTATGATTATGCGCATTGAGACATTTGTTGTTTCTATGATATTTCTGGATTTGGGAACCGTGGGTATTTCAAAAAGATTATGTAAATGCTTTAAAACCCGGTTACCCTTGATATGATATTTCAGCTTCCACCATGAGTTTTATTGGTTCTGATATATATATATATATATACATATATATATATATATATACCCCATGCGAGGAGGCGTCGAGGCCGCATGAGGGTACATGGTGGGGCCCGGTATGGTTCCTCTCAGCAAGATGATCGATGGACTTTGCCGATTGAGCCTGGAGGTGGGCGAGTACCTACCGGTGATAGTACCTTGACTCGGCGGTTATCTTGGGGATACCGACCGGAGTGATGTGCGTATGATACGTCGAAATTCGAGGGTCGAAGCTGGGCACTTGGGTTTCGAAGGAGCGTATGATACGTACCTATCAGGGCTAGTCTTGGTGACAGTGCCTGATAGATGAGGATTTACGTGCCGATGCTAGGCACAGGTTTCATGATGTTTTCCATGATTTTGATTATATCCTCATATTTACATGCATGATGCTTATTTTCATTGGGTGACGGGTGGACGGGATCCACGTTTATACAGACTTTGATTACATACAGACTTTTATTACATTGATCATACTTCATTTGTATATATAACAGGGTATGAGGACGCTGTTATATATACCCTTACACCAATATTAGTGGAATGGGACGCTAATATATGTGTATTGATATCATTTGATACTTCATCATATTTACTTCATGCAGACATACCTTATATTTACGGCATGTTATTACCTGAGGCACTGGCACGAGTACTTGGCACTACCTACATGTTTAGATGTTATATTGCCACCTTATCAAGCTTCAGACTTACTCTTTGAGCTTTATATTATATCTGATCGTATTGACCTAGGATTATGTCGTGCATTCGATTTCTGTTTGTAGATATTTTCGATTCACGAGTTGGCAACTCACCCCCGTTGTGCCACAGTTCTTGCAGGTTTTTGCCGTACAGGTTCCATGGCGGCATTTCTGGCACACTTTTTCCTTTGCGGGTGATTTGCTTTGTTAGGTGGGTTCTTTTGCATCAGAACCACTGTAACACCCGAGCCCAATAATACTATGTATATTACTAGTTGAGGGTTATTTATCGCTCTTTCCAATTTTCCTGATTTTCTGGTGTTTATTGCTAAATTTTACCCGGTTAAGTCATTTTGGCACATAACAAATTTTAACTCCGAAAATGAAATTTAAGATGTCCATGTTGGCCTACTCGTCGCCACTAGTCGCGTGGTAGCGTCCGCGTGTCGAGATTCCGTTCCGTTTGGCTAAACGGGCAAGTTTGGGCGACTACGCGCGCGTGCAAGTGTCCGACTTGGGGGCATGCATTTTAATCACTAAACACCTATTCTCAAAATTTAGAACCCGCTTAAAATCCTATAATTTGAATTTGGAGCATTTGGGCGCAACCCGGGCGCGATTTGGAAATGTTTCATTTCGCGCCAAAAAGGGCCCGTTTCAATTTAATTTATATAACTAATTTATACCTACGAATATAATTTTTTTTCCAAACTGTTAATTCCTAAATCCTCATCAAATTTTTCCCCACCTCGTGATCAGCCAATCACGAGGGCTGAAATTGTGCGTGGGCCCCACCTATCCCATTCCATATCTCTTTCTCTCTCCTCCCTCAATCTATCTCAAATCTCTCTCTTTCCCTCAGTCTCTCTCTCTCTCTCTCATCCTCACGAATCTCTTTCTCTCTCTCTCGATCTCAACTCTCTCTCTCTCTTCCCATATATATTTCCATGCACAGCCGCCTCCCACCACGAGAAACCCCCACGCAAACCCTAACCCTAGCTCACGCAGATCTCACCGCCGGCCGCCTCGCGAACTCGCCGTCGCCGCCCTCACCACCACGACCTCCACCGCACTCACCTACCCTCTTCCTCCCGTTCGCCCGCTCCTTCCCGCGCCTGCAACCTTCTCCCAACGCCTCCATCCCTCGCGACCTCGCCGTCGACGTCGACTCCGACCGCCGAGGCCTCCCGCGACTCCCTTGCACCCTCCTCGTCGAGACCTCGCCGTCACCCCCTCCTCCCTCGCCGGAACAGTGAACCCGACCCTCACCCAACGTCTGCACCATCTCCAGGTCGCCGGAAACCGCGCCGACGACCCTCGTCGACGTCTCCCGCGCAACCTCCTTTCCCCCTCGACCACCCTAGCCGACCACACCCCTCTCCAACTCGCCGCAGCACCCTACCCTGCTCACCCGAGGCCACTTCCCTTTGCTGCAGCCACCGTCGCGGCCTCGCCGGCGTTCCAGTGCCGTCGAACCCGCCGTGGTCGCACCCTCGGTGTATCCCTGTAAGTTTCCTTCTCTTTTTGTGTTTTGGTACAACCCCGCTGGTCGTTTTGGCGTATCGCCTCCTTGTTGCTAACTTTGATTTTCGGTTGTTGCCGGAACCCGACCGTGCCGTTTGACGAACCCGACGCTCCAGCGAAGCCCCCTGGTCCGTGTGATTCCAGTGACCTCTGTTGGGACTCGATCCGTGGCCCGTGCTTCCAGAACGCAGTTTCTACCGACATCGCATCCGTGTTTCGGTTTGCGGAACCGCCGAGGCAAGTATCCGAATACTTGCTTTAACATGCTACAAACTCAATAATTATGTTATCTGTTATAACCACACTACTTGATGACAATTACAATCATCCGTAATGTTAAACCACTGTAGTAGTTACTTGTAGTTAATCGGTATGCTTTCATTCAACGCCTTAACTAATTAACCAATCTGGCACATCCTTGCCTAAATTGCTAGATCATCCTCACTTCATTGGTTTAAGCCACTCATGAGGCAAATATTACACCTAGTTCACATTCTTGTAACTCCATTATGTATACTATCGATATTGTTTTATATTGTGGCTTTGCACCTCAAAGGTGCGTGAACCGGATTAATATGGAAGTACAAACATCACTGTGTTCACATAGAATAAGAATTGTTACTTACTGTTTCATGCTACTGTTCATTACTTGTTGCTATACCTGTTATCATCATATACCTGATTGCATTACATATTGACCGATCTTGATACACCTGACTCATGTACTGATACACCGGACACAACACCCTGTACATATCGACTCTACCTGTTGAAAGTAACCTGACCTGTTACCTGATCTCATGCCTAATGCCGACAAACCTAACCATTCCTGCTGTCGATCCAGACAGACCTACCTTTACTTGACTTGTGTTGGCATTAGTCCTTGACTACTGAATACCTGACCGGACATACATAGCTTGGGGGTATGGGGAAATCAAAGGTGAAACCGACTTGTAACTCAACAGTTCGACACATTGTTCTGATCAGTCTTACGGGCTTGGCCAGCTCCGGAGTGTTGATGCTGACATCACTCATCTATCCTACTACCTTTTACTGCTTAGCGGCACGTCTCGGATTCAGCCCCGAGAATTATGACCGTGGTCCCGGGCACGCACGGGATACTATTGAGTTACATCGACGATTCATCAATTGGTTTCAAAGACTATAGAGTAGAAAACCTGATAGGACAGTTTAGTCACTACTGCACATTACCCTGTTTATTACTTCTTATTGCTGCTTTATTCATGTTTATGACTGCATTGTTTATTATCATGTTTATGCTATATACTTGATATCATGACGCGCTGACGTCTGGGTTTTGCATGGCCCAGATTCCGTGCCCTCGACGTCGACCGAGCAGGAGTACTTCAGCCAGCAGGCTGAACTGTGAGTTCTTGAGAGTTTAGTTTATTTATGTCATTTCATTTCCAGATGTGAGCCCGCATTATGGGACATACTGTTTATTCATTGTATTGGATCATTAGCTTCCGCATTTATTGTTTATTGACTCTTGTTATTATGGATTTGGACATGTATTAGTTTAGTCTATTTTACTGTTCTTGATATCTTTACAACCGTAATGTGACTGTGGATGGATACTTCCTACCCACAGGTAGCATGGTTGGCTATGTCACGTGCCCAAATCTTGCGCACTCTGGGAAGCGGGGCGTGACATGGTTTTATGGTATCAGAGCCATAGGTTAATTGGGTTGATTCTTTGTAGTTGGGTATTGCACCCGATACACGAATCAGAATACCCGTGATTAGGAAACATGTCCTGCCACCTTGACCGTTTTACCGTTCTTGGATCATTCTTCCAGATCATGTCGACATGCAAACTTACTTTGCATTGTTAATTCGAAAACCTAACTTCTTGTTATCTCTAGGACTTAGGCGACTTGGGTAGAGTTAAGTAATTGCGGCTATGATACCGCGGCATAGCTACAATGCAGCACTCTATTTAAGTATCTTGGAGTTCTAGCCTTGATTTATATATTGAATCTATCATCATGCTAATGTTGTTTGTTTTGATTTCAGGATCATGGCAGATAAGAATTTCAAGACGTATCAGAGGCGTGTGGATGAAGCCGCCATGTTAGGAGTGATACGTGGGATGTTGGAAAATCAGAAGAGGCAAACTGAACTGATCCAGCAGCAAGCCGATTCATTTCAGGAGGGTTTGCAGGCTATGCAGCAGTCTGTAAACACCGCCGTAGCGAAGCCAGTCGACCGAGTAGGGACCGTGGCAGATTTCAGACGATTGGGTCCTACTACTTTCACTGGCTTGGAGGAGCCGTTGCCAGCCGAGCAGTGGCTCGTGGACACAGAGAATCTATTGATTGCGGCGCAGATCCCAGAAGACAAGAGAGTTGATGTGGTGCGCATTCAGCTGGTGGATTACGCCCGAGAGTGGTGGCTTGTGGAGGAGACCCGCCTGTCCAAGCCAATCAGTTGGGCGGATTTCTCCAAAAGTTTCTTGGAAAAGTTCTTCCCGCGGACTGCACGGGAGGAAATGGAGGAGAGATTTATTGGGCTGAAACAAAATGGAGCAGCTGTGGATGTGCATGCAGCGGAGTGGACGAGACTTAGCCGTTTCGCTGGACCCTTAGTCGCCAAGGAGGCAGACAGGGCGCGAAGGTTCTTGCGCAGTTTGGATGTGGACATCCAGAGGCAGATTGTCTCCCTGGGTTTGACCACTTTCTCGCAGGTTCTTACGGCAGCCAGAGAGCAACAGAGTCTATCAGGATCAAAAGGGAACTTTCACCAGACAGCAGTTGCGGCCAGGAAGCCTGCATTTGTACCTAACCGAGATCATGGGCGCAGAGGTATTCCAGTAGACCGCCGAGGTGTAGCGCCAATGAAGAAGCCGGTGATCGTTGATCGAAGGAAGAGTGTGATTTGTGATTACTGCCGATTACCTGGGCACGTGCAGAAGGATTGTCGACGGAGACTGGGACTTTGTCTGGTTTGTGGGGCAGCCGATCACGCAGTTGGTACTTGTCCGTCGAAGCTTCGCACGAGAGATGATACACGGAAGCCTCCGCAGAGACCATTCCAAGGGCAGAAGCAACTGACACAAGGAACTAACCAGGGTCGAGCTTTCACTTTGACAGCTGAGGAAGCCAAAGCATCAGGAGAAGTGGTTTCAGGTACCGTACTCGCTCGTGGTTTTCCTGCTTTGGCATTATTTGATTCCGGAGCATCCCACTGTTTTATGTCATCAAAGTTTATAACTACACACTCGATCACCTGCACGACCATGTCTAGTTTTTGGGACATACACACTGGGAATGGGAAAATCATAGCTAGTAAGGAGTGTAGGGAGTGTACTGTTGTTGTTTGTGGACGGGAGCTTTTTGCGGATTTCTTGGTGATTGATACGGGCAGTTATGAAGTAGTCTTGGGAATGGATTTTCTTGGCACTTTCCACGCACACATTGATTGTAGGGCAAGGAAAGTAATTTTCCAGATTCCCGGACACCCTGAGTTTACTTTCATCGGAGGAAGCAGTTCTGTCGGGCCAGTCGAGTTTAGGGCTAGGCCGACGAACAATGTTCTTGCGGCTATGGTTGCGGATAGAAATGAAGAGCCGGCAGTTGTCCGCGACTTTATGGATGTGTTTGAAGATATTTCAGGCCTACCGCCGAAGCGAGATGTGGAGTTTGCGATTGACCTCATTCCTGGTGCAGCGCCAGTATCAAAATCTTACTATCCAATGGCACCGGTGGAATTGGAAGAAGTTAAGAAACAAGTGGGTGAACTACTCGAGAAGGGATGGATTCGAAGCAGCAACTCACCTTGGGGAGCTCCAGTTCTTTTAGTAAAGAAGAAGGATGGCACGAGAAGAATGTGCATCGATTACCGAGAATTAAACCGGGTGACTATTAAGAACAAGTACCCGATCCCTCGCATTGGAGAACTTTTTGAGCAGCTTAGTGGCGCGAGGGTATTCTCGAAACTGGATTTACGATCAGGATATCATCAGGTCCGAGTGAAGGCAGAAGACATTTGCAAGACGGCGTTTCGAACTCGGTATCGGCATTTCGAGTATTTAGTGATGCCCTTCGGAGTGACTAATGCGCCGGCAATATTTATGGACTTGATGAACAGGATCTTTTCACCGTTCTTGGACCAGTTTATTGTGGTATTCATTGACGATATTCTGGTGTACTCGAAGAGTCCGGAGGAGCATGCTGAACACTTAAGGATCGCACTGCAAACGCTGAGACGGGAGAAATTATTTGCGAAGATGAGTAAGTGCGAATTCTGGTTGGAAGAAGTGAAGTTTCTGGGGCATGTCGTGTCGGGCGATGGAATCGCCGTTGATCCAGAGAAGATTGCAGCAGTTCGAGATTGGCCTGTTCCAAAGAATGTTGCAGAGATAAGAAGTTTCCTTGGACTCGCCGGTTACTACAGAAGATTTGTGGAGAACTTCGCTCGTGTAGCTGAGCCGTTAACCAAGCTTACGCGTAAGGAGGTACCGTTTGTTTGGACAGATGGATGTGCATTGGCCTTCGAGACGTTGAAGCAGAAGTTGATAACCGCCCCTATCCTAACCGTACCGGATGATTCAGGAGGACTGGTGATTCACAGCGACGCATCTGGAAAGGGATTGGGATGTGTTCTGATGCAGAATGGGAAAGTCGTCGCTTACGCATCGAGACAGCTGAAGACTCATGAACAGAACTATCCGACTCACGACTTGGAGCTTGCAGCCGTGATCTTCGCCCTGAAGATTTGGAGACACTACCTTCTGGGCGAGAGAGTTGAAGTCTTTACGGATCACAAGAGTTTGAAATATGTGTTCACTCAGAAGGAGTTGAACATGAGGCAGCGCAGATGGTTGGAGCTGATGGCCGACTACGACCTTGATCTTAAGTACCATCCGGGAAAAGTTAACGTCGTGCCAGATGCGCTAAGTCGGTTACCAGCAATTCAGTTATTGACTGCACAGAGGGAGGTCATTGAGGAGTTTCGGAGATTTGACTTGGAGGTTGTGCTACCGCGTGCTACAGGACAGTTGATGCAGTTACAGGTACAATCGTCCTTAGTTGAGAAGATTAAAGCGGCGCAATCGCAGGATCCTAGACTGCAAAAGTTTCGAGAGCAGGTTGGAGCCGGACTACGAACCGATCTACTGATCCATGAGGATGGTTCGTTGAGATATGGTAGCCGTCTTTGTGTGCCAAAAGGAGATGTGCGTGAAGAGCTTATGAAGGAGGCACACAGTTCAGCTTACTCTGTACATCCAGGAGGGACCAAGATGTACCGAGATATTCGACAGCATTTCTGGTGGGAAGGTATGAAACGGGAAATCGCTCGCTTCGTGGCTAAGTGCTTGGTGTGTCAGCAAGTCAAGGCTGAACACCAAAGGGTTGCTGGTTTGTTGCAACCACTTCCGATTCCTCAATGGAAGTGGGAACATATAACCATGGATTTCGTGACGGCTTTACCGCGGAGTCCAAAGGGCAACAATGCAGTATGGGTGATTGTCGATCGGTTGACCAAGGCAGCTCACTTTATTCCGTTTCGGGTTGGTCAATCGACAGAGACTCTGGCAGAGCGGTACATGCAGGAGATTGTCAGATTGCATGGAGTACCGGTAAGCATCGTGTCCGACCGGGACACTCGGTTCTTGTCACACTTTTGGAGGAGTTTACAAGATAGTTTGGGGACTCGATTGAAGTTCAGCACAGCTTATCACCCCCAGACTGATGGACAATCAGAGAGAACGATTCAGACCCTTGAAGATATGTTGAGGGCTTGCATGTTAGACTTTAAAGGTTCTTGGGAAGATCATCTACACCTGGTGGAGTTTTCGTACAACAATAGCTTCCAAGCGACAATTCAGATGGCCCCGTTCGAAGCATTGTATGGTTGTAAGTGCCGTTCACCTGTATGTTGGGATGATGTGGGTGAACGAAGGTTGCTAGGGCCAGATTTAGTGGTACAGACAGTTGAGAAGGTGAATACAATCAGAAGGCACATGAAGGCAGCTCAAGACAGACAGAAGAGTTGGGCCGACACGTCAAGAAGACCTCTAGAGTTCGCCGTGGGCGATTTGGTATTCCTGAAGATATCACCGACTAGAGGGGTGATTCGTTTTGGAAGTCGGGGAAAGCTCAGTCCCCGATTCGTTGGACCTTTCGAGATATTGGAGCGTGTCGGAGAGGTATCGTACCGGTTGGCGTTACCATCGTCATTAGCGGGAGTTCATGATGTGTTTCATGTGTCTCAACTACGGAGGTATGTTCGTGATGAGACCCATGTTTTGGATCACTCGGAGTTGACCGTTCGGGAAGATCTGACTTTTGAGGAGCGACCAGTCGAGATCAAGGATCGAAGAGAAAAGGTTCTTAAGAATAAGGTTATCCCTCTTGTGCTAGTTTCTTGGGGTAACCGATCGCATGGAGAATCTACTTGGGAGCGAGGAGACGAGATCCGGCAGAAATTCCCTCATCTTTTCCAGTAGTTAGTTATCTTGTATTCTTGAAATTTCGAGGACGAAATTCTTTTGTAGTTGGGTATGATGTAACACCCGAGCCCAATAATACTATGTATATTACTAGTTGAGGGTTATTTATCGCTCTTTCCAATTTTCCTGATTTTCTGGTGTTTATTGCTAAATTTTACCCGGTTAAGTCATTTTGGCACATAACAAATTTTAACTCCGAAAATGAAATTTAAGATGTCCATGTTGGCCTACTCGTCGCCACTAGTCGCGTGGTAGCGTCCGCGTGTCGAGATTCCGTTCCGTTTGGCTAAACGGGCAAGTTTGGGCGACTACGCGCGCGTGCAAGTGTCCGACTTGGGGGCATGCATTTTAATCACTAAACACCTATTCTCAAAATTTAGAACCCGCTTAAAATCCTATAATTTGAATTTGGAGCATTTGGGCGCAACCCGGGCGCGATTTGGAAATGTTTCATTTCGCGCCAAAAAGGGCCCGTTTCAATTTAATTTATATAACTAATTTATACCTACGAATATAATTTTTTTTCCAAACTGTTAATTCCTAAATCCTCATCAAATTTTTCCCCACCTCGTGATCAGCCAATCACGAGGGCTGAAATTGTGCGTGGGCCCCACCTATCCCATTCCATATCTCTTTCTCTCTCCTCCCTCAATCTATCTCAAATCTCTCTCTTTCCCTCAGTCTCTCTCTCTCTCTCTCATCCTCACGAATCTCTTTCTCTCTCTCTCGATCTCAACTCTCTCTCTCTCTTCCCATATATATTTCCATGCACAGCCGCCTCCCACCACGAGAAACCCCCACGCAAACCCTAACCCTAGCTCATGCAGATCTCACCGCCGGCCGCCTCGCGAACTCGCCGTCGCCGCCCTCACCACCACGACCTCCACCGCACTCACCTACCCTCTTCCTCCCGTTCGCCCGCTCCTTCCCGCGCCTGCAACCTTCTCCCGACGCCTCCATCCCTCGCGACCTCGCCGTCGACGTCGACTCCGACCGCCGAGGCCTCCCGCGACTCCCTTGCACCCTCCTCGTCGAGACCTCGCCGTCACCCCCTCCTCCCTCGCCGGAACAGTGAACCCGACCCTCACCCAACGTCTGCACCATCTCCAGGTCGCCGGAAACCGCGCCGACGACCCTCGTCGACGTCTCCCGCGCAACCTCCTTTCCCCCTCGACCACCCTAGCCGACCACACCCCTCTCCAACTCGCCGCAGCACCCTACCCTGCTCACCCGAGGCCACTTCCCTTTGCTGCAGCCACCGTCGCGGCCTCGCCGGCGTTCCAGTGCCGTCGAACCCGCCGTGGTCGCACCCTCGGTGTATCCCTGTAAGTTTCCTTCTCTTTTTGTGTTTTGGTACAACCCCGCTGGTCGTTTTGGCGTATCGCCTCCTTGTTGCTAACTTTGATTTTCGGTTGTTGCCGGAACCCGACCGTGCCGTTTGACGAACCCGACGCTCCAGCGAAGCCCCCTGGTCCGTGTGATTCCAGTGACCTCTGTTGGGACTCGATCCGTGGCCCGTGCTTCCAGAACGCAGTTTCTACCGACATCGCATCCGTGTTTCGGTTTGCGGAACCGCCGAGGCAAGTATCCGAATACTTGCTTTAACATGCTACAAACTCAATAATTATGTTATCTGTTATAACCACACTACTTGATGACAATTACAATCATCCGTAATGTTAAACCACTGTAGTAGTTACTTGTAGTTAATCGGTATGCTTTCATTCAACGCCTTAACTAATTAACCAATCTGGCACATCCTTGCCTAAATTGCTAGATCATCCTCACTTCATTGGTTTAAGCCACTCATGAGGCAAATATTACACCTAGTTCACATTCTTGTAACTCCATTATGTATACTATCGATATTGTTTTATATTGTGGCTTTGCACCTCAAAGGTGCGTGAACCGGATTAATATGGAAGTACAAACATCACTGTGTTCACATAGAATAAGAATTGTTACTTACTGTTTCATGCTACTGTTCATTACTTGTTGCTATACCTGTTATCATCATATACCTGATTGCATTACATATTGACCGATCTTGATACACCTGACTCATGTACTGATACACCGGACACAACACCCTGTACATATCGACTCTACCTGTTGAAAGTAACCTGACCTGTTACCTGATCTCATGCCTAATGCCGACAAACCTAACCATTCCTGCTGTCGATCCAGACAGACCTACCTTTACTTGACTTGTGTTGGCATTAGTCCTTGACTACTGAATACCTGACCGGACATACATAGCTTGGGGGTATGGGGAAATCAAAGGTGAAACCGACTTGTAACTCAACAGTTCGACACATTGTTCTGATCAGTCTTACGGGCTTGGCCAGCTCTGGAGTGTTGATGCTGACATCACTCATCTATCCTACTACCTTTTACTGCTTAGCGGCACGTCTCGGATTCAGCCCCGAGAATTATGACCGTGGTCCCGGGCACGCACGAGATACTATTGAGTTACATCGACGATTCATCAATTGGTTTCAAAGACTATAGAGTAGAAAACCTGATAGGACAGTTTAGTCACTACTGCACATTACCCTGTTTATTACTTCTTATTGCTGCTTTATTCATGTTTATGACTGCATTGTTTATTATCATGTTTATGCTATATACTTGATATCATGACGCGCTGACGTCTGGGTTTTGCATGGCCCAGATTCCGTGCCCTCGACGTCGACCGAGCAGGAGTACTTCAGCCAGCAGGCTGAACTGTGAGTTCTTGAGAGTTTAGTTTATTTATGTCATTTCATTTCCAGATGTGAGCCCGCATTATGGGACATACTGTTTATTCATTGTATTGGATCATTAGCTTCCGCATTTATTGTTTATTGACTCTTGTTATTATGGATTTGGACATGTATTAGTTTAGTCTATTTTACTGTTCTTGATATCTTTACAACCGTAATGTGACTGTGGATGGATACTTCCTACCCACAGGTAGCATGGTTGGCTATGTCACGTGCCCAAATCTTGCGCACTCTGGGAAGCGGGGCGTGACAACCACCATTGTACATGTATTATTCTTTTGTATCTAGAAATTCCATCAACCAAAACTTGTATATTGTTTCAGACTTAGACACTAGTGATGTATTATTTCGACCTTAGAGTCGCGTGTAGTAGTATTACGGTTTTCATGCTTATTTGAGTTTCTTTTTGAGTTTTGATCCTCGCCCTTCGGCGTTATATATTATATTGCTTGCATGGTTGTGACCGTCGATTGACGAAGAGCTAGCTCCCTCTTGGGGATGCCTTTTATCATTGCATATATCTTATTCTTGTTGTACCCCGTTCGGGGCCAGTATTTACAAAGGAAACTCTGCCGAAATTTTTAGAAAAGACTATACATTTTTAAAAATGCATATTCGACTTAGTTATTTAAAAACCTTGACTTCAAAACATGTTTTCTTCACCTCTTTAAACTAGTTTTCTTTATTTATTCCTTAAAATGGTTTTAGATTTCTGGGCTTTTTGGCTTACTTGGATTAGATGGGGTCCTATAGACTTCATATGATTAAAGTGCCAGTCACGAGCTATTTCGGGTCATGACAACCCCATTGTCTTGATCGTTCTCTACCTCCGACGAGCTACTGCCATCGTCACCATTTCCTCCACCCTCGCTCATCTCCCCGACCTCGTCTCCTCCTCCTCAACCTCACCTCCCTCTCTCCTCTCCCCTTCAAATACCCAGCGACAACCAACCCAAGAACCCAAGATCTCATCGCCTCTGTCCTCATCACCGTTGACCTCTACGTCGCCGCCAGCACCGCCTCCATCTCATCCTCTCACTTTCATCCCCGATGAAGAACCCCCTGCACCGACCCAACCGCCTGCCACCATCGCCTGCAAGCCGTCGTCGGAGCTTCCCCAAACAGCCGTGACCCACCAACTCCCCAACGAGCTTCTCCACCACCAACGTCTACTCCAGCTCGACCTTGCCTCTACGACCCGAGCTCCAGCCCACTGCCCAAGCCTCCACTGTACTCCCTCCAACCGAGCCCCTCATGGCCGGCCACGACCACTGCGACCGCCAGCCATCCGTCTGAGCTACCTCCTCGCGCACACGAACCCGAGCTCCTCCGCCCTCACCCATTGCACCGCCCGCTGCCTTCGTCAGCCAAGCTCCTCTCACCCTCTGGGCACCCGAGCTCCACTACGATCGCTACCGAGGACCATGCCAGCCCTCATCCCTGCGTCGTCAGCCACTATCAAACTCCGGGTCGTCAAGCCTCGTCTCCATCATTGAGGCCAAGCTCACGCCACGCCGAAGCCGCGCCACAAGCTCGGGCCAGAGTCGAGACGTAGCTTGGTGCTGCTGCTGCTGCTTGCGTATTGTCGTCGTGCCGTTGCTTTCGTCGTCGTCATCATGGTTGTGTCTCCGATCATCTTCATGAAAGTTAAACTCTTGCTTTACATGCTATTTATACTATGTATATATATATAATCGAAGTTTAATTATATTTTTGGAGTCTGATAAACGTAGCTGCCCGTATTCATGCGTCGCACAACGATATGAACAAATAATGAGTATATTATCCCGTGGTTGGTGTATATAGTTCACAGAGATCGAATCCCGTTCATGGTTGTGAGACAAACCAAATTCGCTATAGTTTCGAAATGATGTGTTAAGTGCTCGATGCGAGCCTTGAGCTGAAATAAAATATAAAATGGCGGAACTCATGATATTTAGACCATAACACTGTTAACAAACGCTATGTAGAAATTTGGTGGCAAATCGATGCTATTTTCACAAATAAGTGACGCCTTAACCTTAATACCGAAACATGTGTTTTACCGAACACTTGATACCGTTAACTTCATAATTAATTCCAGAGAAACCCAATCGCAGCGTGGCTGGGTTCGTTGCGAAGGGTGCTGCATAATATTTAACATGACGTGTATATTTACTATTAGATATATCCTATGAACATCGAAAACAAGGAACTTACCTGACCTTGGACTGCAGTCCAGAGCAGGAACTTACCGTTGACATGATTTTAAACACATGAAACCGTTATGTTTAATTGTGAAAGTGTATGGATCCAATTACCTATGCGTAGACAATTTCTTTATCTTTCCAATGGTACCGGTTTCACTAAATTCTAGTATCATTTGGTATTTAAATCTTATTTTAAACGGATGACATGTACGTCAGATTTCTGTCATTTCAGTTTGCACCCTTCATCGGTAATCTATTCATAACTCCTAAACCAAAATTACTATTGTTGATACGTCTTCAGTTCTGTAAATTTAACTCATAGCCCTAAAATTAATTGGACAGTAGTGTCGCCTAATTATTCCCCCAACAAGGAGTAAAACATGTTACGAAATGGATTTTCAGTTCAGAAATTGGATTTCCAGCAACAAACACATAAAGTGGAATGACCGTAATTCGCAAACCCGAAACTCGTTTGACTTGAAAGCAATTTTTATGCTTAGATTAACAAGTATACTTCATATGCCTTTTATATTGTTTCGCCAAATTATGCACGTGTGATTTTCTATGATTTTTCTAATCAAATAGACACCGGTTGCTCATATGTTTTTAGCAGTGCATTTACTGTATTCCCCTCCTGTTGCATGTCCGATATACCCGTGTAAATAGTGTTCATTTGCATCGACATCCTAGCGACCGTGTTACCTTACCAAGTGATAAATATTAGTGATTGGATTGTGGTAAGTACGTTAGTGTAAAAGCGTGATTGAATAAGTGAAGTGACACATACTTGTACACAATCAGCGGAACCGGTTAATTATTGCATTGTCGACGTCTATGGGGCATATATAAGTGTAACTATAACTGGTATGGGACGGTTATGGAATCACTTATATTAGTGTCATAGGTAAGACATCGATTATTGTCCATTTATCTTGGATACCGGCCGAGACATACTTGATGGAGATCCTGTCTCCAGTTCTCGCGTAAACTTATCATGGAGCGACTGGTATTTGGGTTCATGGACGGTGTTTGATGTAGACCGTGGGTGTGGGGTAGTTTGAGTGTGAGTTCGATCAACAGAATCTCAGGAGTCCCACTACCGGCATATATAGCGATTTCGGGAGTCGTATGGATGGTATTACTGATTATTAGCGAGCGTGATTCGGGCCCGTGTTCCCTTGCCTCTGGGGCCTACCCTTGGGTTGGGGATACTTGTTTAGCGTCGGAAGCCAGGAAAGACAAACGTCTTGCCTGCATTTAGGGGCAGATGCTATTTGGGTTTATCCGTCCACTACTCTGAAGATGCCAAGTTGATTTATGGCACCATGTATCGGAGGTTTGGACGAATACAACCGTTGTAGCGGACTTCGTTAGATCCCCCCTCGTTGGGAGGGGTTTTTTTTATTGTGAGGACGCTCTTCCCTGCATGCGCAAGCTCCTGCAGTTAACTACGCTACCGCATCGCGGTAACCACTTTCTCCTGCTCCAGATGTTCACTTTGTGTCGTGTGTGTTTGTTTTGTTTTTGGTTGCCCGTAGATTGTATACGGAGACTAATTTATGCTGCTGCCCGTAGGGCGTGGATTAGTCCAAATCCGTATATTCTTAAATTTGGATTTGGTTTAAGGATCGTTAATCTCATTAGAGATTAAGATCAACTTAAATGTTTGTTGAGGATACGTTAGTCTAATTTTAGACTAAGATCCACTCAACAGGATTTTGGGATCATTCAGACCCAGCAAAAGAGCATTTGGGCTCTATTGCTTTAGTTTAAGGATGTTTTCGGTCCATAGCTAGTTTAAGAACGTTGCGGTTCGTTGTTAGTTTAAGAACGTTTCGGTACATAGATCACCATTTTTGGTGTGAGGGTTTAGTTTAAGGATGTTGCGGTCCACAGCTAGTTTAAGGACGTTGCGGTCCATAGATCACCATTTGGCGGTGAGGTCGTAGTTTAAGGACGTTGCGGTCCATAGCAAGTTTAAGGACGCTGTGGTCCATAGGGATGCGCTCATGGGTTTTGGGTTGCACCAAAGAGCTGTTGGTTGTCGGGACCCTCCACCTCTCTGAAGACATTAAAGAATTACAACGACATGTATCAAAGGTATGGAGAGATGTACACTTGAACCAAATTCCAGATTTGAGGGGAAAGATCATAGTGGCCCGTCCAAGAATCATTAGTCGTTTTTGAGAGACTAAGATTAACTTAAGAGATTGAGGAATCATCATCAGTTTGGGAAGTCATGAGCATAGTGGCTCGATCTATTACAAAATCCAAGATGTTTTAATCCTCAGGGAGACTTAGCCAATTTGGAGTTGGAGTTAGCTTCCTATAGTGTTAAACACTAATGTATACTCAGTGCTCACGTGCTCCCACGTGAGACTCCAAGGCAGTGTTAAACACTGAAATTTGGGGGAGGCTCACGTGTGGCCCGTGAGGCTCTTGAAAGTTGATGCTGTTCACTTGGATTTATTCTCTTGTTCTTTTATAAATGCTAGCACTATTGGGGGTCACATGAGGCGCCCCAAAATGGGAACTGTCTTTGATTTATTCATCTTTCCCTTTTGAAAGTGCTAAGCATTATTAGGGGGTCACGTGACTCGATCTCAGTCGTTCATTTTTGTTCCTCAGAGGTGATCATGTGGGAACACGTGATCTGTTACGTAGCATTTGAACGCTAATGAATCATCAGGCTGTTCTTCTATGGTTCTGAGGAATCAAGTTATCCTTTTGTTCTTTGCAGGGATTAAATTCTTTTTAAAGGGTTAAACCTTAGTTTCAGAGGAATTAAATTCCCATACGTTTTGTAAGAGTTAAACTCTTTTGAACTCAGTTCTTTCCCCTAGATTTTGAATCTGCATGACAAAATCTCTCCGATGAGAATTAAATTCTTAACTTGTGGGGAGATCTGCTTCTGCAGATCTTAACCAGAGGAAGAACTAAGTTCTTTGAGAAGAGTTAAACTCTTGGTTTGAGAATTAAATTCTCCTTTTGTTTTGTGGGAGCTTTTGGGAGGGGTTCCTCTTCTTTCTAGAGAATTAAATTCTCTCTCTATATTTTTCTTCCCCTCTCTCTGTGTGTATGTCTTCTCCTTTTTTTCTCCTCTCCTTGCTCCTATTTATATGAGAAGAAAAAGAATCAATTTGTTAAGAAAATCCCTCATTGAGAGATCATGATTGATTCCATGATCTTTTAAATCAATTGGTGAATTTTGTTCACCGTTGGATTTTTAATCTAAAGGCTCTCTGTCTAACAGAGAAGATTTCTTATTTGTTTAGCAAGATTATGAGTATCTTGTTAGTTTTAACAAGATCAGAATTTTATTCTATCATATCTTTTAGTTTAACAAGATCAGAAATATATTTTCTTAATATAGAATTTAATTCTATCATATGAATATCTTGTTAGTTTAATAAGATTAGGAAAATATTTTCCTGTGATAGAATTTTATGCTGCCAGATGATCACCGTTGGATCTTTGATCCAAACGTCCTCTGTTTAACAGAGATGATCTTTCTAGTTTGAGAAAGATCAGGAAAATATTTTCCAAATAGAATTTAATTCTAGAATTTGACAGGAGCATTTTAAATTGGGGCGCCCGCATGCTTTGCATGTGAGTAGCAAGAGAACTCACGTGTTTAACACGTGACCCCTAGTGTGGGTTTTAGCATGTTCATTTTCAGTGCTCATATGCTTTACATATGAGTGCTCACGTGTTTTGCACGTGAGGCCTGTTTAGCCATTAGTTGTTATCTTTCAGTGCTTACATGCTTTGCATATAAGCGCTCACGTGTTTAACACGTGAGGCCAAATTTTGAGGACTCTCCCCCTTTTTTATAAGGGAACCAGTAGCTCTTGGCCGAAAATTTTGGCGTGAACAAATGCCCCCCGCTACTTTGCCCACGTAAGTATGTATGTGGGTGAAGTAGTGCAGAGTTATGCATGACCATAGAATTGATGGCTTGGGAGATAAGTTTAGGGTCCTTGTAGCCTAAGACTTTTTTCATCTTCATGAGCCGTAAGTTCTCGCAGGAACATTGTTTTCCTTACGAGTCGAGACGAATCGAGAAGTTCTCGCAGGAACACTAATTTCCTTACGAGTTGACATGAATCGAGATGTTCTCGCAGGAACATTATTTTCCCCACGAGTCGAGACGAATCGAGAAGTTCCCGCAAGGACACTAATTTCCTTACGAGTCGAGACGAATCGAAAAGTTCTCGCAAGGACACTAATTTCTTTACGAGTCGAGATGAATCGAGAAGTTCTCGCAAGGACACTAATTTCCTTACGAGTCGAGATGAATCAAGAAGGAACATTATTTTCCCTACGAGTCGAGACGAATCGAGAAGTTCTCGCAAGGACACTAATTTCCTTACGAGTCGAGACGAATCGAGAATTTCTCGCAAGGATGCTAATTTCCTTACGAGTCGAGACGAATCGAGAAGTTCTCGCAAGGATGCTAATTTCCTTACGAGTCGAGACGAATCGAGAAGTTCTCGCAAGGAAATTGAGAAGTTCTCGCAAGGACACTAATTTCCTTACGAGTCGAGACGAATCGAGAAGTTCTCGCAAGGACACTAATTTCCTTACGAGTCGAGACGAATTGAGAAGTTCTCGTAAGGGTGTCCTAACGTCACAGTTAACTCCTGCTAATAGAAGTCCATTAGGGTCTATGGTACTAGTGTTTTTTACCCGTCGCGCCGCTGCGTTGATCGATATATTCCCCGATATGCAATCTTGTTGTTCGGGTAGCCTCGCGACTGTCGTGTCTCTGATCCTTTCGGGGGATGGACAAGACGTCTTCAAGTAATCTTCCAGGTAATATTACCGTCGAAAGAGCAAGCGTTAGGGATATTCCATGTCGCTTTTTACTTGAGATTAGGCTCAGTTTGGGAGCCCCGATGAGTCATGACCACTCCGCGCTGGAGTGGGATGATCTCTGATAGTCTTTTCAGGTCTCATTTGAGTTGCCGTCAAGACCCCGAAGCGAGGTTTTTTCCTTGGCTTCGTTTGTTGACACTGTGTCTGCAATATTGCGATGAATGTCAAGGTTGTCTCTGGGTTATCTGTGAACTGCCGAGATTTGGAACTAGGGGACTTTGCCGTGACTTCGTTTGTTGATGTCGCGTCTGCATCCTGCTGAAGGGAGGAAGAACGTTATTGTTGATCTCTAGGCTGTCGATGTAGCCATCGAGACTTGGAACTAGGGACTCTACCATGGTTCCGGGGTAGTCTCTTGGTTGTCCGTGAACCGTCGAGATTTGGAACAAGGGGACTTTGCCATGGCTCCGAGGTAATCTCTAAGCTGTCTGTGAACCGTCGAGATTTAGAACTAGGGGACTTTGCCGTGGCTCCAAGGTAGTCTCTAGGCTGTCTGTGAACCGTCGAGATTTAGAACTAGGGGACTTTGCCGTGGCTCCGAGGTAGTCTCTAGGCTGTCTATGAACCGTCGAGATTTGGAACTAGGGGACTTTGCCGTGGCTCCGAGGTAGTCTCTAGGCTGTCTATGAACCGTCGAGATTTGGAACTAGGGGACTTTGCCGTGGCTCCGAGGTAGTCTCTAGGTTGTCTGTGAACCGTCGATATTTGGAACTAGGGGACTTTGCCGTGGCTCCATTTTGCTGACGTCGTATCTACTTCTGGTTGGAACGAGAAGGAACGCCGTTGTTGATTTCTAGGTTGCAGATGTAGCCATCGAGATCTGGCTTCCTTTTGACGAAGCCCGGTGGGGTAATATGGTTCCCTTTTCGTTTGTGCCCATGGATTATATGCAGGGGTCTGTGCGATCTCACCTGTAGGGCAGAAGTTTCATTTCATTTTATTTCCGCGATGCTCTATCATTTCAGCTTTTTATATCGCGAAAGTCGCGATTGCCCAATCATTTCGGCTATTTTTTCGCGATGCCCAATCATTTCGGTTGTTTTTCTTTTTCTTTACTCGCTGCTTTTTATTGCGAGTTGCCCAATCATTTCGGCTATTTTTATATGCATATATTTTACTCGCTGATTTTTGTTGCGAGCTGCCCTATTATTTCGACTATTTCATATGCATTTTTGGATCGCTGATTTTTTTGTTGCAAGTACGGAACTCGAGATCTGATACCAATCTTAGCATCAGCATCGCTGCGACTGGAATATTGCCAAGAGCGAATCATCATTTGCCGTGAAAGGACTTGGAATTTGATACCGATTTAGGCATCAGTATCGCTACAACTGGGATATTGCCAGGAACGAATCATCATTTACCTTTGTCGATTCGAACAAAGGTGGCTTAGCAAACAGGGTTAGGATCCTGTCGACTATGGCTTTTGACTTCATGAGCCGTAAGGGTCTCATAAAAGTGTTTCTCCCTACGAGTCGTGAGGATCTCGTAGGTGCGTTTTCTCCTTAGGAATCATGAGGATTCTTAAGTTCGTGTTCTCTTATAAGTCGTAAGGATCTTATAAGAGCGTTTTCTTCTTATAAGTCAAGAGGACTTACAAGTGTCGTTCACCACATGAGGACATTCCTCGACGTTGGTGGAACTTGGCGGGGGAAACGTTTATTTCCGTCCGCGGATTGTATATAAGGGTCGGTATTGAACCGTTTGTAGGGCAAACTGGGGGATGTGATGGCTTAAGAACAGGTTCAGACCCTGTAACTTAAGGCTTTCGAATCCTATGAGCCGTGAGGGTCTCATAAGAGAGATTCTCCTTACGAGTCGTGAGGATCCCGTAAGTGTAATTTCTCCTTAGGAATCGTGGGGATCCCTAAGTGTGTTGCTCCCTTGTGAGTCGTAAGGATCTCACGCAGGTAATTTTTTTACAGGGTCGAGAGGACCTTGCGTGTGTTTTTATTTTAACGAGATTGCATGCTTTCGGGTTTTCACAAGCTCACCGGAAGCCCTACTGCTTTTACTCACGGAGCCCTTTCAGGTTTTCATCCATGCCCATTTTGCTTGTGGACGCACCATTTTTTTTTGCACGATGAAACTCTCGAGAACAGTTTTGCTGCGTATGTGACCCATCAGTGTGTCAGTGGTATTTGAGTTGCAGTTCTCACCACTGGGACTTGTGGACTTTATATTCCACTAACGCCGTGTTTGAGGCGACGTTGCTAGTTTAAGAACATCTCGGTCCGTTGTTAGTTTAAAGACATCTCGGTCCATAGCTAGTTTAAGGACATCTCGGTCCGTTGTATTTCGAGGCGAAGTTTCGCTGGATACTACTTATGGAGTTTGGACTCAGGGAGGTAGCGAGCGGACACGAGCGTCGTTATCCATCACGAACCTGAGCCGTGACTTGTCAAGCGTAGTATTTCTTAAGGAACCGGCCGTTTATTGGTCGGAAGGGTCTTTCGCCATGCATATCCATGAGCAAGTACACCTCTCCTTGGTAGACCTTGTCTATGATATACGGACCCTCATAGTTCGGCTCGAATTTCCCCCGTTTGGCACGGTTGGGGATCATAGGTCTTTTTACGACTAGCACGAGTTCGCCTTTGCGGAATGTTCTTGGCCTAGTCAGTCTTTCGTATGAGCGCGTCATCCTTACTTTGTAAGCTTCTAGGTTTTGCTGTGCCATGAGACGAGTTTCATCGAGGGCATCGAGCTCTTCAAGCCGAAGATGGGCATTTTCTTCATCCGTCAGTTCGTATCGGACCGCCACTCGTAAAGAGGGTAGCTCTATTTCCAAGGGAAGTACCGCTTCCGTGCCGAATACTAACGCGAATGAAGTTGTATTCATGGCCGTCTTGAACGTGGTCCGATAAGCCCAGAGAGTTTCATGCAATCTCTCGTGCCAGTCCTTCTTATTTCTGGACACCGTTTTCTTTATGATCTTTGTCAAGGTCTTGTTAAAAGCCTCGGTTAGACCATTAGCTCGGGGATTATAGACCGAAGAATATCTCCAATCTATATTATGCTGTTGTGCGCAATGACTGATTTTATGGCTTCTGTAGGCTGGCCCGTTATCAGAGATAATCCATCGCGGAGTGCCGAACCGGTAGATGACATGTGTTTTGAAGAAATGGAGGATGTTCTCCGTCTTCACCTCTCTTAGCGGTATTGTTTCTGCCCACTTAGAGAAGTAATCGATTGTTTCTAGTATAAACCGATGTCCCTTGGATGATGCTGGCTCGATGGGCCCAACTATATCAGTTCCCCACATTTCGAATGGCCAGCTAGCCAGCGTTGGGTGTAGCGGATTTGAATGCTGGTAGATGAAGTCTCCGTGAATTTGGCACGATTGACACTGCTTCGCATATTCGAGGCAGTCCTGAATCATCATGGGCCAGTAGTAACCCATTCTTTTGATCTTCAGCTTCATCTTTGGCCCAGTTTGATGGGAACCGCAGAGTCCGGTATGAGTTTCTTGAACGACCCTTTTTGCTTCTTCTGGTTCCAGGCATCTCAGCCACAGACAATCAAACGATCTCTTATAAAGAGTACCATTGACGAAGGCGAAAGACAGGGCTCGCTTCATGAGCTGATGTCTTAACGACGCGTCTTCGGGCGTTCGATGGGATTTGAAGTAGTCTATGAAGACTTCTCTCTAATCCTTCGCCTTTTCTTCATCCTCCAATGGGAAGGCCTCTTGTTCGGTTGCTTCCTCTCCTTTAGATGTCTTCGGAGATATTTCTGCTGGTGCGAGAATCTGGCGACTTTGCACAATGATCCTAACGTTATCGAGGTTTTCGTCGGCCAGTTCTTTAGCGAGCTTGGCTAACGCATCCGCTTTGCTATTTTCCGCATGCGGTATACTTTCCACGGTGTAAGAGGGGATTTGCGTCAGCAATTGCTGCACTCTCTCGCCATATCTGATCAATTCCGGTTTGCATGTCTGGTAATCGCCATTTACTTGGCTAACGACCAGTTGGGAGTCTCCATATATGAGGAGGCTTTCGATGCCCATGCCGACAGCTATCACGCCCCGCTTCCCAGAGTACGCTAAGATTGGCACGTGACAGAGCCAACCATGCTACCTGTGGCTAGGAAACATCCCTCCACAGTCACATTACGGCTGTCTATAAGATATCAAGAACAATAAAAATATAAACTATCTAGTACATGTCCATATGCCAGAATAAACGAGTCAAGAAATAATATGCGGAAGCAATAAATCCAATAAACAGTAACAATCCGGAAAGTACGTCCCAAAATACGGGCTCACATCAGGAAATGAAAATGCTGAAAGAAAACTAAACTAAACTAAATACCAAATTGATTCTCACTGCTCGGCTTGTCGACTGGCCAGCGAAAGGGATAAAGGATCTGGGCCATGCAAAACCCATACGTCAGCGCGTCATAATATCAAACAATAAAATATAATCAGGAGGTAACAAGATATGCAGGCATGAGCATGAACAGTAATGAGTGTATAACAGTAACATGAATATGGAACAGTGAAGTGTATGTGCATGCGGTGAGTAATCTATGCTACTGGATTAATTATTCTCAAGTCTTTGAAATCAATTTAATGAATCGTCGATGTAACTCAATAGTATCCCGTGCATGCCCGAGACCACGGTCAAGACTCTCGGGTTGAATCCGAGACGTGCCGCTAGGCAGTAAACAGGTAACATGTACACACGAATGATGTCAGCAGCATCATCCCGGGGCTGGCCTAGCCCGTCAAACTAATCAGTATAAGCGTCGAACTGTTGAGTTACAAGTCAGTTTTCATCATTGATTTCCCCTTACCCCCAAGTTATGTGTTCAAGTCAGGTATTGATAAATCTGAAGCTAATACCAACACAGGATCAAGCAGGTACAGGTTTGTCTATACAGACAACAGGATATGTCCATCGGGACAACATGTCAGGATTGTCGGCATTAGAAACAGGATCAGATAACATGTCAAGTAGTGGTGTATCAGGTCATGTCAAGTGGTGCACAGTGTATCAAATGGGTGCCCAACAGTAAAATATAGCAAGTATTGAATCAGGGTAAAAGTACGGATGTACGGTAAAAGTATGGATGCACAATTATCTATCAGGGGTTACATCATGACTATGTAGGATGCACATTATCAAGCATGGGATACTAATGTAACAGTAATATGAATTAATATGGCGTAGCATGCAACTAGATATATAGAATTAATGGTATGGGTACACAATAAAATATGGATGCACAATTATCTATCAGGGGTTACAACTACAGCTCCATGATAATGTAGGATGCACATTATCAAGCATGGGGTACTAATGTAACAGTAATATGAATTAATGTGATCTGTAGATGCAGCTACATATATAATAAATGATATAGATGCATATGGGTATCCGAAAACAGTAAAACTTTAATATGGATGTACAATGCAATCAACATGTGATATTTTTATTCATATGGATGCGAAATAAGATACATAGCATGTAGCAAGATGAACTTGTCTGAACGGATCACACGACGGGGTGCGCACGCTGCGTCCGACGTCGGGTAAACGTCGCAACGCACACACGGCACACGGGACAGGGCCAGGCAAAGCAAGAAGGTAACCACGCTGGCTGGGAACGTCCACAGGGTCGGTCTGATCGTCAGCGATGGCACGGCTCCGGCGATGGCCGGAAAAACAGATCAAGAAAAGAAAAGAGAAGGAAAGAAGAAGGAGAAGAAATAAGAGAAGAAGAGAGGGTTGTTCTCTGGCTTGGGTGCTCTGGGGTAGGAGGTGAGGCGAGGGAGTCGTCGACGACGAGGTGGTCGGAGCTCCGGCGAGGTGAGGACAGAGGCAACGATGGGTTTTGGGTTCTTTGGGTTGGGTTTGGTGATCGGGCTTGGTGCAGGGGCCGTGGGCTTGCACGGGAGGAGAAGAGAGAGGAAGGTGGAGACGTGGGGAGATGTTGACGGCGATGATCGGATCTCCGGCGAAGTGTGCAGGTGAGGCCGGGGGTTGGTTTGGGTTCGGGTTGAGAGTGATGATTGTGGTGATGGGAGGAGGTGGAGGAAGATAGGAGAAGGGGGTGATGATGACGAGGGGTCGAACGAGTCGGCGGTGGCGAGAGGCGAGCGCGAGGCGAGGCTGGGCTTCATGAAGGCGGGAACTGTGTGAGGGGAGATGAGGACGTGGGGAAAAGTAGGGGTTTTTAAAAGTATAGTATTTAATTTAGATATATATAGGAGAGAGAGTGAGAGGTGGGGATATCTGTGAGTTTGGATTAGATTTAGGATTTTATTTAAAATATTTAAAATATAATTTTTCTTTATAAAATTTTATATAAAGGTATATATATAGAATATAATATTAGTTAAATTTGAGATTTTGGTTAATACAAAATTACTCCAAAACCCGCCCGGGTCGGGTATAAAAATCTAGTTTTAAAATACGGAAAATATACGTGTCGACCAAAACCAAAAATAGGATATCCGAATAATGAAAATGCATACCCCCAAGAACAGATACACGTAGCTTGCACGTAGCTATCCAAACGAGTCTGCTTCACTGAACGGGACGAGAACACGATGTAAGGATGCTACCACTGGGTCAGGGGCATCATGCAGGACATGCTATATATTTTTAAAATATTTTACTTGACTTTATATGTTATATTAAAAAATATGCAGATGCCAGATAAAATGGCATTATGCAGTATATAAAAAAAATGAAAGTGCACGGATCCACAAAACAAGCCGGGATAAATCATAAACAGGAATCAAGATGGGTTTCCAGCAAGCAGGTCGGGTCGGATGCAAATACAGATACCAATTACACTATTCACACCCAAACAACAATAAATCAAGAAATAGCCATAAATAAAGAAATATCCTAAAGAACTGGTATAAATGAACTAGGGTGTTATATTATACCCACTTACAAAAAGAATTTCGTCCTCGAAATTCCCGGAACAAGAAAAGATAAACAAACATGAATCTACAAGAAGAGGTGTAGAAACTTCTGTCGAATCTCGTCTTCTCGTTCCCAAGTCGATTCTCCATGCGAGCGATTTCCTCAAGAAACAAGTACGAGCGGGATAACCTTGTTCTTGAGGGCCTTTTCTCTTCGATCAACAATCGACATCGATTGTTCTTCAAAGGTCAAATCCTCCCTTACAATCAGTTTTGAAAGATCTAGCACGCGTGTTTCATCTCGAACATACTTACGGAGTTGAGATACATGAAACACGTCATGAACATTCGCCAAAGATGGTGGTAACGCCAATCGATAAGCCACTTCTCCAACACGCTCCATAATCTCGAAAGGCCCCACGAATCGAGGACTAAGCTTGTCTCGACTCCTAAAATGAATCACTCCTCTAGTCGGTGATATCTTTAAGAATACCAGATCACCAACAACGAACTCTAGAGGTCTTCTCGATGTGTCGGCTCAACTCTTCTGTCGATCCTGTGCTGCCTTCATGTGATTCCGGATAGTATTAACCTTCTCTACTGTCTGTACGATCAAATCCGGTCCCAACAATCTTCGTTCTCCAAAATCGTCCCAACAAACGGGCGAGCGACACTTGCGACCATACAATGCTTCAAATGGAGCCATCTGAATAGTCGCCTGAAAGCTGTTATTGTTCGAAAACTCCACCAAGTGTAAATGATCCTCCCACGAACCCTTGAAATCTAACATGCAAGCTCTCAACATGTCTTCAAGAGTTTGGATCGTTCTCTCCGACTGGCCATTTGTCTGAGGTTGATAAGCGGTGCTAAGTTTCAATCGCGTCCCCAAACTTTCCTGTAAACTCCTTCAGAAGTGCGATAAGAATCGGGTATCACGATCGGAAATGATGCTCATAAGTACTCCATGCAATCTTACAATCTCCTGCATGTACCGTTCTGCTAACGCTTCCGTCGACTGACCAACTCGAAACGGTATGAAATGAGTTGCTTTAGTCAATCGATCAACAATCACCCAAACTGCATTATTGCCTTTGGACTCCGCGGTAAAGCTGTCACGAAATCCATGGTTATATGTTCCCACTTCCACAGAGGAATCGGAAGTGGTTGCAACAAACCAGCTATTCTTTGATGTTCAGCCTTAACTTGCTGACACACCAAACACTTCGCTACAAAGCGGGTAATCTTCCTTTTCATACCTTCCCACCAGAAATGCTATCTTAGATTACGGTACATCTTTGTGCCTTCTGGATGTACGGAATATGCGGAACTGTGTGCCTCCTTCATAACTTCTTCACGAATGTCTCCTTTCGGCACACACAAACGGCTACCATAACGAAACAAACCATCTCCATGAATCAACAAGTCCTTTCGAAGCCCCGCTTCTACCTGTTCTCGAAACTTCTACAATCTTGGATCATGTGACTGCGCTGCTTTACTATTATCGATCAATGACGACTGTACTTGCAGCTGCATGAACTGTCCCAAAGAATGCGGTAGCACGATCTCCAACTCGAATCTCCGAAATTCATCGATAAGCTCCTTCTGTGCTGTTAACATCTGAATTGCTGGCAACCGACTAAGCGCATCCGGCACTACATTAACTTTTCCCGGATGGTATTTGAGATCAAGATCATAGTCACCCATCAGCTCCAACCATCTACGATGTCTCATGTTAAGCTCATTCTGCGTGAACATGTACTTTAGGCTTTTATGATCGGTGAACACTTCGACCCTTTCACCCAATAAGTAGTGTCTCCAAATCTTCAAAGCGAAAATCACAGCTGCTAGCTCCAAATCATGAGTTGGGTAATTCTTCTCATGGGTCTTCAACTGTCTCGATGCATAAGCTATGACCTTCCCATGCTGCATCTAAACACATCCCAAATCTTTCCCATATGCGTCACTGTGAATCACCAATCCTCCGGAACCGTCTGGTACGGTCAAAATAGGAGCGGTTGTCAATCTTTGCTTCAACGCCTCAAAACCTGACGCACAACCATCCGTCCAAACGAACGGTACTTCCTTCCGCGTAAGCTTGGTCAAAGGCTCAGCCAAGCGAGCAAAATTATCCACGAATCTTCTGTAATATCCTGCAGTTCCCAGAAAACTTCTGATCTCCGCTACATTCTTCGGAATCGGCCAATCATGAACCGCTGCAATCTTCTCAGGATCAACGGCGATTCCATCTCCAGGTACGACATGCCCCAAAAACTTCACTTCTTCAAGCCAAAACTCGCACTTGCTCATCTTTGCATACAATCTTTCATGCCTCAATGTCTGCAGTGCGATCCTCAAGTGTTCTGCATGCTCTTCTAAGCTCCTCAAGTAGACCAGAATATCATCGATGAACACCACTATAAACTGGTCCAAGAACGGTGAAAAGATTCGGTTCATCAAGTCCATAAATATCGTCGGTGCGTTCGTGACTCCGAATGGCATCACTAAGTACTCGTAATGTTCATATCGAGTCCGGAACGCAGTCTTGCAAATCCTCTGATTTAACTCGAACTTGATGATATCCGGATCGCAAATCCAGTTTCGAGAATACCATCGCCCTACTGAGTTGCTCGAATAATTCGCCAATGCGAGGGATCGGGTACTTGTTCTTAATAGTCACCCGGTTTAATTCTCGATAATCGATGCACATCCTCCTTGTGCCATCTTTCTTCTTTACTAGAAGAATTGGAGCTCCCTGTTTACCCCAATCAGAGCAAAGCTCTGTTCGAATTCCGAGGTGGGAGATGAAGCAACGCTTCATCTTCCCCCAATAAGAAGCAAAGCTTTGCTTTGAAAATTTAAACTTCAATAAATGAAGCAGCGCTTCAGATCCTTTGCGCAACGCACCACGTATCTGGCGCAGATGCGTTAGCGCAGCGTCCAAAAAGGCGCGCTTGATCAGAGCAAAGCTCTGTTAAAGGAAGCAACGCTTCAGCTGCACAAGCGTTGCGCTATGCGACGCGTGTTGGCGCAGATGCGCTAGCGCAGTCGCGCTGCGCTTTGCGCCGCGCGACACGTGTCGGCACAGATGCGCTAGCGCAGATGCACCGTTTCATAAAAGAAAGAGGCTAAACACCAAAGACAATTCATCCTTTTAAGGATCACATACATTTAGTAATATTAGACTAAAATCATACGATGCACAAACACAATAGAGAACTAAAATAAAGAACCCTTAACAGGTAATGAAATATTTGATTAAAAAGGAAAATGCTTGTTCATTATTATTGTTATTACATTTAAAAAAGATCACCGAATACGGGATCGGAAAAACAAGGGTTTGCAAAAAGAAAAAGAAGATTATTCAGCTCCCTCTCCGTCTTCTCCATCATGTCGAAACGGCGATCCTCCCGAGGGGTAGCCATCCAACGGTCGATGCCGGAATCCTGGGAAAAAGTAGCGATGACAACCCGACGAGCCCGTATCTGGCTCAGCAAATGGAAGGAGCAGTCCCTCAGGGCTTTGGTGATCAAGTGCGCTTCGAGAAAGCACTCAATTTTATCCTCGGCGGCATCCAGCATTGCCGAGGACATCTCTGCTGGAGGAGGGGGGATGTCGGCGAACACCGAGGCAAGGATCATCCAAAGCCAAATGGAATTCGGAGGGAGAGGAGACCCCATACGAGTCAAAAGCTCGTGCATTGCGGCGTCGCATTGCTCATCCGAGAGAGAAGGGTCCACCAGGCGCGCAGCAAAACGGGGAACGATGTCCCGAATCGGCACCTCCCATGGTTGTCGGCAGGCATGAGGGCGGCTGCAAGCCATGATCGAAGAAGTTCTCTGAAAATGAGAGAAGAAAAAGCTCAACCTCGAATTATATATATAGACCCAAGCACAGAAGATTCTGTGCACAATGAAATCATTTCCAAGGCCCGGGAAATTAGAATTTTGGAAATACAAGTTTGACTTGAATAAAGGAGATGAAAAGATATCTCAGGCGAAGCGACGCTTCCGATTTGCCCAAAATCTAAGTTTTAATAAATGAAGCAACGCTTCAGATCCTCTGCGCTGAGCGCAGGGTGCCATGTGTCTGGCGCAGACGCATCAGCGCATCGCCCAAGGCAGCGCACCCAATCAGAGCAAAGCTCTGTGTTAAACAAAGCAGCGCTTCAGTTGCGCAAACACTGCGCTGCGCGACACGTGTCAGCGCAGATGCGCTAGCGCAGTTGCGCTGCGCTGCGTGACATGTGTCACGCGCTGGGGCATCTGCGCCAAACAGAATCAAAATTTTAAAGAAATCTTTTCTGTTCTTGTTAAAACAAGAAGATTTTCTTCTGTAAAACAGAAGCCCTTGGATCAAAGATCCAACGGTGGGGAAAATTCCCCAAATCACTCAGAGAAAGATCTCTTTAACAAATTTAACTAATTTATGGGCACTATAAAAAGGACCCTAGGCCTCAATTCAAAGGAAGAACATTTTCTGAGAGAAAAAAAGAAGAACTCTGAAGAAATCTCGAGAAGAAAGGTAAAAGACCTTTTAGATAGGAGAATTTCTCAAGATAGATCATTGATCTAAGAACAAGATCAATGATCTTTAATAAAAAAAAACAAAATAAAAATAGTGCTTTTGCACTTATGAACCATGAGTTCTTTAAGATCAAGAAAAATAAGAAACACTTGTTTTCTTTGATCTAAATTAGATCAAGAAACAAAGTAGTGCTTTGAACCATTGGTTCTGGAATCCAAAAGATTCTCAAGTTAATAGTGCCTTGCACATGCAAAACTGCATTGTTGCGCTCCTGGGTTGGCGCAAACCACCAGAGAACGCCATGTGTCAGCAGCGCAAGCGCAGCGCACTAGAACAACGCTGTTGCGCTTGCGCTCGCCAGAGCATGACACGTGTCATCACCATATGAGCTTGCGCTCATTACTTGGCGCAAAGCGCCAGACAAATGCACTGCATTGCTTACAAAAAGGCCAAGCCCAATTAAAGAAGGCCTAACAGGCCTAATAAAATGCAGTGCATTATTTTAAAAAAAGGCAGAGCCCAAACCAAAACAGATGCTCTGCATCATAAATAAAGGGACAGAGCCCAAATCAAAAAGGCCTAGCAGGCCAGAATAAAATGCAGTGCATTATTAAATATGGGGAAAGCCCTAGCACAGGTCTAATAGGCCAAAGATCAAGAAAAATGTTGAATATTCTCAACGGGACTTAGCCCAATCATGGCCGTAAGTCCCCAAATTAAATTGACTGAGCAAGATTGCTCTCTTAAATCAATTTACGACCGGTTCGAGGGTACATCTCCGAACTACTCTGACACCCATCGTTGTAATTCTTCAACGACATCAGAGAGGTGACGGGTCCCGACGACCACACATCAATATGGACTGCGGGGTCCTTAAACTCGTGGACCGAAACGTCCTTAAACTAATATCGGACCGAAACGTCCTTAAACTAATATCGGACCACCACGTCTTTAAACTGGAATACGGACCACCACGTCTTTAAACTGGAACATAGACCACCACGTCCCTAAACTGGCAATGGACCGCAACGTCCTTAAACTACCTATGGACCACTACGTCCCTAAACTGGAATAATAGAGCCTCCAAAGCTCTTTTATCGGATCTAAAAGATCTCGTTTAAGTCGATCTTAGCCCCAAACACGGCTAACGTATCCTTAAACATTCAAATGGATTATAAAATTCCAAATCAACTCTGGTTCGAGGGTACATCTCTGAGCTCCTCTGACACCTGTCGCTGTAATCCTTCAACGACGTCAGAGAGGTGACGAGTCCTGACGGCCATATATCACTACGTTAAGTCGATCTTAGTCCTAAACAAGACTAATGTATCCTTAACGAACGTTTAAGTCGATCTTAGCCTAAACATGGCTAACGTATCCTTAAACTAAAACACCAAACCCAAATCTAAGTAAATACGGATTTGGACTAATCCACGTCCTACGGGCGACGGCATTACTCAATCTCCGTATACAATCCACGGGCAACCACAAACAAAACAAACACACACGACACGAAGTGAAATTCTGGAGAAGGAGAAAGTTGTTACCGCGATGCGGTAGCGTAATTAACTGCAGGGGCTTGCGCCTGCAGGGAAGAGCGTCCCCACAATAAAAAAAAACCCTCAAGCGAGGGGGAATCTGACGAAGTCTGCTACATCGGCCGCATCCGTCTAAACCTCCGATACACGGTGCCATAAATCAACTTGGTATCTTCGGAGAGGTGGACGGATAAAACCAAATAGCATCTGCCCCGAATCTCAGCGTCAGGACATCGCGGTCCTGTGCGCCGCCTTTCGGAGGGGAACACTCCCCAAGGTGAATTGCTGCTGTGAATCCAACCCTTCTCTAGCAATTCGGTAACCTGCTTCTTGACTTCTTCTAACTCCACTAGGGCCATTGGATAGTACGCTTTTGAGATTGGCGCTGCACCAGGAACAAGATCGATCGCGAACTCCACATCTCGTTTTAGGGGTAAACCCGAGATGTCCTCGAACATGTCCATGAACTCTCGTACTACAGCTGGCGCTTCCTCCTTGTCAACATCCATCGACGAAAGAACACCGTTTGTCGGCCTAGCCCTGAACTCGACTGGCCCGACAGAACTGCTTCCTCCAGCAAAAACAAACTCCGGATGTCCGGGAATCTGGAAAATCACTTTCTTTGCCCTACAATCAATATGAGCGTGGAAAGTGCCGAGAAAGTCCATTCCCAAGACAATATCATAACTGCCGGTATCGATCACCAAGAAATCTGCAAATAACTCTCGTCCGCAAATAACAACAGAACAATCCTTGCACTCACTACTAGATATGATCTTCTTGTTCCCAGTGTGTATGTCCCAACAACTAGACAGGGTCGTGCAAGAAATCGAATGTGCAGCAATAAACTTGGACGACATAAAACAATGGAATGCATCAGAATCGAATAATGCTAATGCGGGAAAATCATGAACGGGTAGGATACCAAAAACGACTTCATCTGATGCCAAGACACTGAAGAAGATAAGCACGGTAAACAGGATTCAAGCTTACGATAAAACATGAACTGGTAAGCAATGAAACCGAGAGAAGCAAGGTAATATCACGACCATAAATCAAGGAAATGAATCAAGACTAGGACTCAAAGTTACATAAATAGAGTACCGCATTGTAACCATGCTGCAGTTCATAGTTACAATCACATAATTCCGTTCAAATCGCCCAAATCCTAGTATCAGAATCGAAGGAATAGGAAGAGAGAAACAATAAAGAACCAAAGGGATTTCAAGTCGAGATGCAAAGTCATTCCATCTCATCAAGGGAAAGGGTCAAAATGAAGATAAGATTCAAGAATCACGACAACAATGTGGCAGGACATGTTCTTAATTACAGGTTTTCTAATTCATGTATTGGGTCCAATACCCAACTATAAAAGAATCAAACCCGATTAACCTAAATTCTATGTCTCTGAACCAAACAAACCCTGTCACGCCCCGCTTCCCAGAGTGCGCTAAGATCGGCACATGATAGAGCCAACCATGCTACCTGTGGCTAGGAAACATCCATCCACAGTCACATTACGGCTGTCTATAAGATATCAAGAACAATAAAAATATAAACTATCTAGTACATGTCCATATGCCAGAATAAACGAGTCAAGAAATAATATGCGAAAGCAATAAATCCAATAAACAGTAACAATCTGGAAAGTACATCCCAAAATACGGGCTCACATCAGGAAATGAAATTGCTGAAAGAAAACTAAACTAAACTAAATACCAAATTGATCCTCACTACTCGGCTTGTCGACTGAAGTACTCATGGTCGGCCTGCGAACGAGATAAAGGATCTGGGCCATGCAAAACCCAGACGTCAGTGCGTCATAATATCAAACAATAAAATATAATCAGAAGGTAACAAGATATGCAGGCATGAGTGTAGGGTGTTTTTCGTCACCCCATTGAGATGGGAATACGCGCACGCTTGTCAGGCGTACTAAAGATTCCCCCTGCCTAAGGTAGGCCGGGGTTTAATGATTGTAGGGATCCGAATCTCCAGCAGCCGCGGACTAAACTGCCGTTAATTACCCCTCGCCTTTGGAGCGAGGGAACCTCCGATTGACGGATTAAACTGGTCATGCGAACTCAATGTGCAGTGTGCATGCGATGTGTTTTGAAAGGGGTTTTTGGATATGTCGGGAGCCACGCGGAGTTTTTACGGGGGTCCCGCTACCCGGATTGCGGGCTGGGGGTTAAGGGGGCTAGCAGCCCCTTTGCGGGGTGCGGGGCAGCGTCCCGTTAGAAATTTTTTTCTAACAGGGACAGTGTCGTAGAGTACGTGTGTGTGTAAATATGTATACATATGTATATATATATATATGTATGTACATAAAAAGATGAGGAAAAGACATCCAAAGGATGCGTGGGGCCAGCGCCTTGAGCGCTGTGCGCTTAGGTGCTGTGCGCTTAGGCGCAAGCACGCCACGTGTCGACACATGGGCGCTTTGCGCTTGAGCGCAGGGCGCTGTAGCGCAAGCGCGCCACGTGTCAGCACGTGGGCGCTTTGCGCTTTAGCGCCTGACGCTCGAGCGCAAGTGCGTTGCGTGTCGGCACGGGGGCGACTTGCGCTTGAGCACAAGTGCGCCGCGTGTCGGCACGGGGGCGACTTGCGCCAGAGCGCTGGGCGCTTGAGAGCAAGCGCGCCACGTGTCGGCACTGGGTCGACTTGCGCTCGAGCGCAAGCGCGCCACGTGTCGGCACGTGGGCGCTTTGCGCTCGAGCGTAGGGCGCTGTTGTGCGAGCACGCCACGTGTCGGCACGTAGGCGCTGAGCGCTTGAGCGCAAGCGCGCCACGTGTCAGCACGTGGGCGCTCTGCGCTTGAGCCCCGGCGAGGAAAAGAGGCTTTTAGCCTAAAAAGATTCTCGGAAGAGAAATCAGAGTGGAGTTGGACTCCTAAATATGTTTTTGGGGTTAATGGAAGGGGTTCTTCTTCCTCCTCCTCTGTTAGCTGGATCTTGAAGATCAAGAGATGTGAGATCTCAAAATCTCTCCTTTTTGGGATCTAAAGATAGATCCAAGTTCCCCTTCGTGGGTTTGGTGGTGAAAAACTATCTTGTTTTTGAAAAGGAAGAGTAAAACTCTTGATTTAATTCAAAAGAAAGAAGAAGGTTTGAGACCTTCAGAAAAGGGAAAGAAATACAAACCCTAGGTTTTTTTTGAGAGAATGAAAAAGTCTTACTTTATTCATCATCATGTTGCCTTTTATAGGCTTACATATTTACATATAGCCCCTTGGGCTTCACAAAATGGCATTTTGCCTATCTCATGGCTCATGTGCCATTTCATTTTTGCACATAAGCTATGGGCTTACAAAATATTGGTTTTATGCCCATTTTGCATACATTCATGTATAAAAAATTACATAAAAATTATTTATTACATGATTTTGTTGTTGGTATGGGGAGGCTGGCCGCGGGCTCGACTTGGGCATGGGCTCTCTTGACCTGGGCTTGGGCCCACCTAGCTTGGGGGTTGACCTTGACTTTGACTCGGTCAACAGTGGTGTAAATTTTTACCCCAACAAATTCCCCCCCATCAATGAATGCAGACCGCATGCATGAGTTGTGTGCACGAAATTGATGGATCTTGAAGCTGAACTTCGAGGTGGAACATCATTCCGGGGGCGGAGCATCACCCCGGGGAGCATGATTCCCGGGGATCGGAGCATCATTCCGACTCGCGGAGCATAATTCCAACGTCGGAGCATCATTCCGAAGAGTCGAAGCATAATTCCGAAGAGTAGAGGCATGATTCCAGGGATCGGAGCATCATTCCGAAGGGCGGAGCATAAATCCAAGGATCGGAGCATCATTCCGATGAGCGGAGCATGATTCCAGAGATCGGAGCATCATTCCGAAACGCGGAGCATGATTCCAGAGATCGGAGCATCATTCCGATGAGCGGAGCATGATTCCAGGGATCGGAGCATCATTCCGATGAGCGGAGCATGATTCCAGAGATCGGAGCATCATTCCGATGAGCGGAGCATCATTCCAGAGATCGGAGCATCATTCCGATGAGTGGAGCATGATTCCAGGGATCGGAGCATCATTCCGATGAGCGGAGCATGAATCCAAGGATCAGAGCATCATTCCGATGAGCGGAGCATGATTCCAGAGTTCGGAGCATCATTCCGAAGGGCGGAGCATGATTCCAGAGATCGGAGCATCATTCCGATGAGCGGAGCATGATTCCAGGGATCAGAGCATCATTCCGATGGGCGGAGCATGATTCCAGGGATCGGAGCATAAATCCAGGATTCGGAGCATCATTTCGAAGAGCGGAGCATGACTCCAGAGATCGGAGCATTATTCCGATGAGCGGAGCATAATTCCAGGATTCAGAGCATCATTCCGAAGAGCGGAGCATAATTCCAGGATTCGGAGCATCATTTCGAAGAGCGGAGCATGATTCCAAGGATCGGAGCATCATTCCGATGAGCGGAGCATAATTCCAGGATTCGGAGCATCATTCTGAAGAGCGGAGCATGATTCCAAGGATCGGAGCATCATTCCGATGAGCGGAGCATAATTCCAGGATTCGGAGCATCATTCCGAAGAGCGGAGCATGATTCCAAGGATCGGAGCATCATTCCGAAGAGCGGAGCATGATTCCAGGGATCAAAGCATCATTCCGAAGGGCGGAGCATAAATCCTAGGATCGGAGCATCATTCCGATGAGCAGAGCATGATTCCAGAGATCGGAGCATCATTCCGAAGGGCGGAGCATGATTCCAGAGATCAGAGCATCATTCCGATGAGCGGAGCATGATTCCAGGGATCGGAGCATCATTCCGAAGGGCGGAGCATGATTCCAGAGATCAGAGCATCATTCCGATGAGCGGAGCATGATTCCAGGGATCGGAGCATCATTCCGATGAGCGGAGCATGATTCCAGAGATCGGAGCATCATTCCGATGAGCGGAGCATGATTCCAGGGATCGGAGCATCATTCCGATGAGCGGAGCATGATTCCAGAGATCGGAGCATCATTCCGATGAGCGGAGCATGATTCCAGAGATCGGAGCATCATTCCGATGAGCGGAGCATGATTCCAGGGATCAGAGCATCATTCCGATGAGCGGAGCATGATTCCAGAGATCAGAGCATCATTCCGATGAGCGGAGCATGATTCCAGGGATCGTAGCATCATTCCGATGAGCAGAGCATGATTCCAGGGATCGGAGCATCATTCCGATGAGCGGAGCATGATTCCAGAGATTGGAGCATCATTCCGAAGGGCGGAGCATGATTCCAGAGATCGGAGCATCATTCCGATGAGCGGAGCATGATTCCAAGGATCGGAGCATCATTCCGATGAGAGGAGCATAAATCCAAGGATCGGAGCATCATTCCGATAGGCGGAGCATGATTCCAGGGATCGGAGCATAAATCCAGGATTCGGAGCATCATTCCGAAGAGCGGAGCATGACTCCAGAGATCGGAGCATCATTCCGATGAGCGGAGCATAATTCCAGGATTCGGAGCATCATTCCGAAGAGCAGAGCATAATTCCAGGATACAGAGCATCATTCCGAAGAGCGGAGCATGATTCCAAGGATCGGAGCATCATTCCGATGAGCGGAGCATAATTCCAGGATTCGGAGCATCATTCTGAAGAGCGGAGCATGATTCCAAGGATCGGAGCATCATTCCGAAGAGCGGAGCATGATTCCAGGGATCGGAGCATCATTCCGATGAGCGGAGCATAATTCCAGGATTCGGAGCATCATTCCGAAGAGCGGAGCATAATTCCAGGATTCGGAGCATCATTCCGAAGGGTGATAGACATTCTAACCGAAGCATAATTTCGATGCGGAGGTTAATTCCCAGGCGAAGCATAATTCCGACAGAGAAGGAAAATACTCCGAGGCGAAGCATGATTTCGACACGGGGTACATTCTGAGACGGAGCATGATTCCGGCGCAGAGCTTGTTGGTTGACTTGATTCTGAGGCAGAGCATAATTCCGACAAGGAAGGTAGATATCCCGAGGCGAAGCGTGATTTCGACACGGGGTACGTTCTAAGACGGAGCATGATTCCGGCGCAGAGCTTGCTGGCTGACTTGATTCCGAGACGAAGCATAATTTCGACAGGGAAGGAAGGTACACCGAGGCGAAGCATCATTTCGACACGGGGTGCACATTCTGAGACGAAGCTTGATTCCGACGCAGAGCTGGTTGGTTGATTTGATTCCGAGGCGGAGCATAATTCCGGCAGGGAAGGTAGATATCCCGAGGCGAAGCATGATTTCGACACGGGGTAAATTCTGGGATGGAGCATGATTCCGCCGCAGAGGTTGTTGGTTTGATTTGATTTGGGTTGACATCAGCATCGCTACACTGGAATATGGTACCAAGAGCGAATCATCATTTGTCATGAGAGGTTTTGGGGATTGGTTTTTTTTTTTTGTTTTTTTTTGTTTGGCATCAGGATCGCTACACTGGAATATGGTACCAGGAGCGAATCATCATTTGCATTTGCTTATTAGGAAATGATGGCTTAGGAGACAGGTTTAGATTCCTTATCACCTAAGACTTTTCAATTTTGTGAGCCGTAAGGGTCTCACAAAGCATTTTCTCCTTACGGGTCGTAAGGATCCCGTAAGTGTATTTTCTCCTTGGGAGTCGTGGGGACTCCCAAGTGTGTTGCTCCTTTGTGAGTCGTAAGGATCTCACGCGGGAATTTTCTCCTCACAAAGTCGAGAGGACCTTGTGAGTGCATTTCATCTCTTTCTCACGAGTTTGCGCCCTTTCAGGTTTTCACAAACTCGCCGGCAGTCCTGCTGATTTTACTCACGGAGCCCTTTCGGGTTTTCATCCGTGCCTATTTTGCTTGTGGACATACCTTTTTTATTTATTTATTTTTTTGGTGGGACTTTGAATGTGGTCTCACCGGTAGGACTTGAGAGAGATTGGGATTGTTTTATCCCCGTGGATTGTATACGGTTTTGCAGGATGTATGATCCAGACCGTAGGGCCGGAAAAATTTCAGGACTTTGTTGGCGTCTGCATCGCTGCACTGGAATATGGTACCAGGAGCGACTCATCATTCGCCGTTGGGGTATGGGATTTGGAATTTGGTTGGCGTCTGCATCGCTCCACTGGAATATGGTACCAGGAGCGACTCATCATTCGCCACTTGGGGATTGGGGAGCGATGGCTTAGGAGACAGGTTTAGATCTCTATCACCTAAGGCTTTTCAATTTTATGGACCGTAAGGGTCCCATAAAAGCATTTTCTTCCTACGAGTCGTAAGGATCCCGCAGGTGTATTTTCTCCTTAGGAGTCGTGAGGACTCCTAAGTGTGTTTTTCCTTTATGAGTCGTAAGGATCCCACAAAGGTTTGTTCTCCTCATGTATCGTGAGGACACATGAGTGGGTCTTCTCAATGGAGCATAATTCCAAAGGCGGAGACCAGCCGCGTAACTGGTAATTGTGGTGGGGCATGGGTATGACGAGAATTATTTGAGCCCATGGATTTTATACGGCAGTCAATTTGGTGACTGGCCGTAGGGCCGGAAGAATTTTGGGAAATTGGATTTTTGTTGGCGTCTGCATCGCTGCACTGGAATATGGTACCAGGAGTGACTCATCATTCGCCGTTGTTTTGTTTGTTTGTTTGTTTGTTTTATTTTTTTTTACCGCGATTGCTCTATCATTTCAGCTTTTCTTATCGCGAAGATCGCGATTGCCCTATCATTTCGGCTTTTATTCGTGGTTGCCCCATCATTTCGGCTTTATTTTTATCTTTATTTTACTCGCTGATTTTTATTGCGAGTTGCCCCATCATTTCGGCCTTTCTTTATTTTTCTTTTATTTACACATTTTTTGCTTATTTACATATATATATATATATATATATATATATATATATATATTTTACATTCCCAGTTTAACGACTTAGAGGTCGACTGTTCCCAGTTTAATGACGTGGCGGTCGACTGTTTTCAGAGAAAGGCAGATGTTTGAGAGAATCAGTTTCACGAAGAACTTCGGTCTCCGTTTGTATGAAATTGGCGGTCGCAGCTGGACTGTTTGTTAACACGCCTTTGGATAGTTCTATCTCTCCTGCCTTGTATTGCTTTTCGACCCAATCTTTAAAGACGAAGCAGTCCTCAATAGCATGACCTATCACTCTGTGATAGGGGCAGTATTTGGGGTCGTCGGTCATATTCGCTTCCTGCGGTCTTTTTGACTCTGGCAGTTGTAGACCGTTCTTCAGGGCGTCTTTGAATATTTTACGGATTTTGTCCCTTCTGAAGGAATAGACCTTATCCAGCTTCACTTTTAGTGGAGATTCTCCTCCTACTCCGAACACTGGCTTCCGAGGCTGGTTGGCATTAGGCCCGTTCATCCCTTGCTTATTTTGGTTAGCCGAAGTGTTAAAAGATTCAGTATCGTCAGAACCTCCGCCTTTGCGATTTTCGTCCTTTCGGTTTCTCCAGGACCTATTGTTATTTTGGGAGTCAGAGGAGGACTCCTGCTTTGAGCGTTCCAACATCTGGACTTTTCTGGTCAGCTCTTGGAATATTTTGAGACCCGCGGTACATAGAAACGGGGCCATCCAATTGTTGAGATTTCCGACGAGGAGACTGACAGATTGGTCCTGCTCTATCGGCGGTTCACATTTGACGGAGAGATTGCGCCATCGGGTTATAAAATCCGTGCTGCTTTCGTTGTTCTTGGGCTTAGTCCTTACGAGCTCGGAAATGGTGATCTTATCGCTGACGCTCATGAATCTTTGTCGAAATAAAGATTCCATTTGGATGAAAGTAATAACGGAGCCATCCGGTATGCTCGCGTACCAGTCGAAAGCAACATCGGTCAAGCTATTAACGAACTGGCGGAGGAGAAGCGCATCATTGCCCCCAGTATTCCCGCATGAGGCTTTGAAGTGGGCGATGTGTTGATTCGCATTTCCCGTCCCATCGAATCTTCCGAATTTGGGGATGACATAGCCGCTAGGAAATTCTACCAGATCATACTGAGCAGGATATGGTCTCCCACTACTGCTGATATCTTTTTGCGCTTCGGCTTCGGCCACCAATGTTTTGACTTTGCTGGAAACTAAATCCATGATTTGATCTTGAGTTAGCGGGCTACTGTCATCGGTAGCCAAGACATTTGCCGAGATAGGATGCGACTGATTTTCATGCGGTCCACCCACTTTTGGATTTGAGGGAACGGGCGTCGGCTGTCTCGGGACACCGTTTCCCGGTTCATGAGCTGAGCCCTGTGCTTGATTGGGCGGCTGAGAGGCAAGTTGGGCCGTAAGCCGTAAGACGACATTTGTCAAGTCGTCGATCTTTGAGTAGAGCTTGGCCATCTCCTTGTCTTTGCTTCTGAGCTGTTTTCGGAGCTCTTGGAGAAGTTGCTGCTCCACATTCTTAGGCTGGAAAGTTGGCTCATCTTCGCTTTCCGAGCCCGACTCCTCATGGACCGAAGGGTCTTTCTGTCGATCATCCTCATCAAGAGGATTTTCATCACCTAGCGGAGGCGGCTGTTCTTGGGAAGCGGCAACCACATTCAAGCCAGATTGGATTTGAGATATGGTGGCCCCGTCCTTGCTCTTGCTGCGCGTGCCCACCACGTAGACAGTGTGGACCACATATCCAGCCATTCCCTCATCTTTGGCGGGGTAACCCTGTTCCTCGAACCTCATGAGGTTCAGCCTAGCCGGAGCCCTAGCCCTTTTGTTGGCTCTGTATCTGAGCCGCTTCTTCCTCAGCTTCTCTGCCTTGAGCGCTTGGCAGGCTTCTGCTCTCCGGGAAGCCGCCATAGGCTGAGTGATGGGGAGCTTAGAGAAGATACCCAATTGAGCAGTTGTCAGGGGCATCGTTGGAGCTTGCTCGAGACGCCCTGTTGCTTTGTTGGTGTTGATGGCCTTGCCCCCAGCAGGGGCCAAGGAGAGTTGTTCGAACACCGACTTGCGTTTGAGTTGGGGTGCCTTCGAGACCACCACATTTGGCCTCTTGCCTTTCGAGACCGGTTTGTCTTCCACCGGGGCTTGAGGAGCTGGGATGGCGCCAAGAGTCATGAACATAATAGAGCCGAATGGTAGCAGCGGCTCCTCCCATTATCTCCCGAGACTGGCCGGAAGGACCGTCCTAGAGTCTATCCTCATCGTGTAGGAGACGGGAGCTGAGTTCATCATCGAAGACATCGTCGGAAGGTGATTGCTTGAAAATCTGCATGAAAGAGCATTATTTTAGTATAAATACAGGTATGTACATTGATTGAGCCCGCATGAATGCTTAACCCGAAATATGGGAGGAGAGATTGGTCCCACCGGGCGTGCCAGAATCTGTAGGGTGTTTTTCGTCACCCCATTGAGATGGGAATACGCGCGCGCTTGTCAGGCGTACTACAGATTCCCCCTGCCTAGGGTAGGCCGGGGTTTAATGATTGTGGGGATCCGAATCTCCAGCAGCCGCGGACTAAACTGCCGTTAATTACCCCTCGCCTTTGGAGCGAGGGAACCTCCGATTGACGGGTTAAACTGGTCATGCGAACTCAATGTGCAGTGTGCATGCGATGTGTTTTGAAAGGGGGTTTTGGATATGTTGGGAGCCACGCGGAGTTTTTACGGGGTCCCGCTACCCGGATAGCGGGCTGGAGGTCAAGGGGGCTAGCAGCCCCCTTGTGGAGTGCGGGGCAGCGCCCCGTTAGAAAAATTTTTCTAACAGGGACAGTGTCATAGAGTACGTGTGTGTGTAAATATGTATACATATGTATATATATATATGTATGTACATAAAAAGAGGGGGAAAAGACATCCAAAGGATGCATGGGGCCAACGCCTTGAGCGCTGTGCGCTTAGGCGCAAGCACGCCACGTGTCGACACGTAGGCGCTTTGCGCTTAAGCGCAGGGCGCTGTAGCGCAAGCGCGCCGCATGTCGGCACGTGGGTGCTTTGCGCTTCATCGCCTGACGCTCGAGCGCAAGTGCGCCGCGTGTCGGCACGGGGGCGACTTGCGCTTGAGCGCAAGTGCGCTGCGTGTCGGCACGGGGGAGACTTGCGCCAGAGCGCTGGGCGCTTTAGCGCAAGCGCGCCACGTGTCGGCACTGGGGCGACTTGTGCTCGAGCGCTTGCGCTCGAGCGCATGCACGCCACGTGTCGGCACGTGGGCACTTTGCGCTCGAGCGCTTGCGCTTGAGCGCATGCACGCCACGTATCGGCACGTGGGCGCTTTGCGCTCGAGCGCAAGGCGCTGTTGTGCGAGCACGCCACGTGTCGGCACATGGGCGCTCTGCGCTTGAGCGCCGGCGAGGAAAAGAGGCTTTTAGCCTAAAAAGATTCTCGGAAGAGAAATCAGAGTGGAGTTGGACTCCTAGGTGTGTTTTTGGGGTTAATGGAAGGGGTTCTTCTTCTTCCTCCTCTGTTAGCTGGATCTTGATGATCAAGAGATGTGAGATCTTAAAATCTCTCCTTTTTGGGATTTAAAGACAGATCCAAGTTCCCCTTCGTGGGTTTGGTGGTGAAAAACTATCTTGTTTTTGAAAAGGAAGAGTAAAACTCTTGATTTAATTCAAAAGAAAGAAGAAGGTTTGAGACCTTCAGAAAAGGGAAAGAAATACAAACCCTAGGTTTTTTTTTGAGAGAATGAAAAAGTCCTGCTTTTTTCATCATCATGTTGCCTTTTATAGGCTTACATATTTACGTATAGTCCCATGGGCTTCACAAAATGGCATTTTGCCTATCCCATGGCTCATGTGCCATTTCATTTTTACACATAAGCTATGGGCTTACAAAATATTGGCTTTATGCCCATTTTGCGTACATTCATGTATAAAAAATTACATAAAAATTATTTATTACATGATTTTGTTGTTGGCATGAGGAGGCTGGCCGCGGGCTCGACTTGGGCATGGGCTCGCTTGACCTGGGCTTGGGCCCACCTAGCTTGGGGGTTGACCTTGACTTTGACTCGGTCAACAGGGGTGTAAATTTTTACCCCAACAATGAGCATGAACAGTAATGAGTGTATAACAATAATATGAATATGGAACAGTGAAGTGTATGTGCATGCGGTGAGTAATCTATGCTACTGGATTAATTATTCTCAAGTCTTTAAAATCAATTTAATGAATCGTCGATGTAACTCAATAGTATCCCGTGCATGCCCGGGACCACGGTCAAGACTCTCGGGCTGAATCCGAGACGTGCCGCTAGGCAGTAAACAGGTAGCATGTACAGACGAATGATGTCAGCATCATCATCCCTGGGCTGGCCTAGACCGTAAAACTGATCAGTATAAGCGTCGAACTGTTGAGTTACAAGTCAGCTTTCATCATTGATTTCCCCTTACCCCCAAGTTATGTGTTCAAGTCAGGTATTGATAAATCTGAAGCTAATGCCAACACAGGATCAAGCAGGTACAGGTTTGTCTGTACAGACAACAGGATATGTCCATCGGGACAACATGTCAGGATTGTCGGCATTAGAAACAGGATCAGGTAACATGTTAAGTAGTGGTGTATCTGGTCATGTCAAGTAGTGTACAGTGTATCAAATGGGTGCCCAACAGTAAAATATAGCAAGTATTGAATGAGGGTAAAAGTATGGATGTACGGTAAAAGTATGGATGCACAATTATCTATCAGGGGTTACATCATGACTATGTAGGATGCAAATTATCAAGCATGGGGTACTAACGTAATAGTAATATGAATTAATATGGCGTAGCATGCAACTAGATATATAGAATTAATGGTATGGGTACACAATAAAATATGGATGCACAATTATCTATCAGGGGTAACAACTACAGCTCCATGACTATGTCGGATGCACATTATCAAGCATGGGGTACTAATGTAACAGTAATATGAATTAATGTGATCTGTAGATGCAGCTACATATATAATAAATGATATAGATGCATACGGGTATCCGAAAACAGTAAAACTTTAATATGGATGTACAATGCAATCAACATGTGATATTTTTATTCATATGGATGCGAAATAAGATACATAGCATGTAGCAAGATGAACTTGTCTGAACGGATCACACGACGGGGTGCGCACGCTGTGTCCGACATCGGGTAAACGTCGCAACGCGCACACGGCATACGGGACAGGTCCAGGCAAAGCAAGAAGGTAACCACGCTGGCTGGGAACGTCCACAGGGTCGGTCTGATCGTCAGCGACGGTACGGCTCCGGCGATGGCCGGAAAAACAGATCAAGAAAAGAAAAGAGAAGGAAAGAAGAAGGAGAAGAAAGAAGAGAAGAAGAGAGGGTTGTTCTCTGGCTTGGGTGCTCTGGGGTCAGAGGTGAGGCGAGGGAGCCGTCGACGACGAGGTGGTCGGAGCTCCGGCAAGGTGAGGACAGAGGCAACGATGGGTTTTGGGTTCTTTGGGTTGGGTTTGGTGATCGGGCTTGGTGCAGGGGCCGTGGGCTTGCAGGGGAGGAGAAGAGAGAGGAAGGTGGAGACGTGGGGAGAGGTTGACGGCGATGATCGGATCTCCGGCGGGGTGTGCAGGTGAGGCCGGGGCTTGGTTTGGGTTCGGGTTGAGAGTGATGGTTGTGGTGATGAGAGGAGGCGGAGTAAGAGAGGAGAAGGGGGTGGTGAAGATGAGGGGTCGAAGGAGTCGGCGGTGGCGAGAGGCGAGCGCAAAGCGAGGCTAAGGCTTCGTGAAGGCGGGAGCTGTGTGAGGGGAGATGAGGACGTGGGGAAAAATGGGGTTTTTGAAAAGTATAGTATTTAATTTAGATATATATAGGAGAGAGAGTGAGAGGTGGGGATATCTGTGAGTTAGGATTAGATTTAGGATTTTATTTAAAATATTTAAAATATAATTTTTCTTTATAAAATTTTATATAAAGGTATATATATATATAGAATATAATATTAGTTAAATTTGAGATTTTGGTTAATACAAAATTACTCCAAAACGCGTCCGGGTCGGGTCTAAAAATCTAGTTTTAAAATACGGAAAATATACGAGTCGACCAAAACCAAAAATAGGATATCCGGATAATGAAAATGCCTACCCCCAAAAACGGATACACGTAGCGTGCACGTAGCTATCCAAACGAGTCCGTTTCACTGAACGGGAGGAGATCACGATGTAAGGATGCTACCACTGGGTCAGGGGTATCATGCAGGCCATATTATATATTTTTAAAATATTTTACTTGACTTTATATGTTATATTGAAAAATATGCAGATGCCAGATAAAATGCCAGTATGCAGTATATAAAAAAAATGAAAATACACGGATCCACAAAACAAGCCGGGATAAATCATAAACAGGAATCAAGACGGGTTTCCAGCAAGCGGTTCGGGTCGGATGCAAATACATATACCAATTACACTATTCATACCCAAATAACAATAAATCAAGAAATAGCCATAAATAAAGAAATACCCAAAAGAACTGGTATAAATGAACTAGGGTGTTACAACAGCAATCCCAAGACCTGCTATCAAAGCTTCATACTCAGCCTCATTGTTTCTTCTTGACTCCGTTAAGGAAAGGGCAAAACGTATTATCCTTCCTCGTGGAGTCACAAAGATAAGGCCCATGTTCCCTCATGGGAATTAAATAAAATACAGATAAAGCAGTAACGGATACCTCAAATGAGGCATCACGTGTCTACATGTGCCCACACGTGACCAGGCCTCACGTGCAGACACGTGACCGTTTACAGGCAAAGCCTGTAAGCACTGAATAAAATAAACAAATTGGAAATGTTGTGTCAGTGGGGTCACGTGTCAACACGTGACCAGGTCTTACGTGCAGACACGTGACCATTTACAGGCAAAGCCTGTAGACATTGAATTAAATTCTAAATTGAATGCTTAATCAGTAGGGTCACGTGCCAACACGTGATAGGCTCTTAAACCCTCTGAAACAATAGAATTAAATTCTAATTTGAATGCTTTATCAAATGGGGTCACGTGCCAACACATGATAAACTCCTAAACCATCTGAACTAATAGAATTAAATTCTAATTAAGAAGGAATCAAAAGCCTTAATTGGAAAAATATTTCCCTAGATTTTTTCAAACAAAATAGATTGCGCTCTGTAAAGTAGAGCACCGTTGGATTAAAAATCCAATGGTGATTAAAAATCACCAATTTATAGAAAGATTCTATACAAAGAAAGATTTTCCTAAAATCTGCCAGGAACAACAAATAAAATATCTTTTGGATTAAAAATCCAATGATGAATAAAATTCACCGAGTGATATAAATGATCATGTTGGTTACAAAATCAATCAAAATCTTTTAATGAAATTTTGACTAAACAAACTGATTCTTTTCTTTCTCCTATAAATAGGAACCAAGAAGAGAAGAGAAAAAAGGACAACAACAGAGAGAGAATAAAAAAAAAGAATTGAATTCTCAAGAGAGAAAAGAAGATCTCTTCAGAAAAGAAAGAAACCCTAGGTAAGAGAGGGAAATAGATCATTCTATAAGCTCCCATAAAACAAAAGAGAATTTAATTCTCAAACTAAGAGTTTAACTCTTCTGAATAAGAACTTAGTTCTTCCTCTGGTTGAAGATCTGCAGAAGCAGATCTCCCCATAAATTGAGAATTTAATTCTCATTGGAGAGATTCTGTCATGCAGATCTAAAACCTAAGGGAGGACCTATGTTCAGAGAATTTTATTCTCCCACAAAGCACATAGGAATTTAATTCCTCCAACAAAGATAGGGTTTAACCCTTAATATAAGAACTTAGTTCTTCTTCATGGTAATAGATCTGCAGAAGCAGATCTCCCCATAAGTTGAGAATTTAATTCTCATCGGGGAGATTCTGCCATGCAGATCCAAAACTTAGAGAGATAATTGAGTTTAAAGAATTTAATTCTTTCAAACACATAGGAATTTAATTCCTCTAAATAAATAAATTAGGGTTTAACCCTATAAGAGAATTTAATTCTTCAACAAGGGATTTATCTCTCCATGTACGTAAAATGATCAAGTACCCAGCATGATCACGTGGCAACACGTGACTCTCCCCCTCAATAATCAAAAGAGAACGAATAAGATTAGGTCACGTGCTCCCACGTGACCCTTGAACAGACTTCTCAAAATAAAATGGGCAGAATCGATTTTGGGTGCCTCACGTGTCCCGATGTGACCCCTGACAAATACCCCTTTAAAAAATGGAAGATGAGAAAAAATTGAAGCATTAATATCCAATGTATGGGCACCCTCACGTGTCCCAACGTGACCCCTAACAAATTCTTTTAATATCCAATGCATGGATACCCATCACGTGCCCACACGCGATGGCCATGAAGATTAAGTGTTTAACACTTACTTGCATATTCTGACGGAAGTATGGCCCAATACTCAAGCGCCTCACGTGACCCCACGTGAGCGCTTCTTTTTTAGTGTTTAACACTATTTTGTGCGCTTCATCCTTAGTGTTCAACACCATTCTAAGCGTATTACGTGGGAGCACGTGATAGCCGAGTGTACTCTAGTGTTTAACACTATATTCGAGCCAATCTCAGCCTAAATTAGCTAAGTCTTCCAGAGGCAGGACCCCCTTTCTTTGACTGAACCTCAAATACACTCTTGTCTCCCAAAATTGATCATCTCCTATGACATTCAAAGCAAAACCCAAAGCCTTACAACCAACATTGGTTCAAGAGTACATCTCTTCATACCTCTGATACATGTCGTTGTAATTCCTCAGCGTCTTAAGAGAGGTGGAGGGTCCCGATAAGCGATAACTTTTGGTGCATTCCCAAACAGTTGAATCAAAACCAAACAGACTATGACGTCTTTAAACTGGACCGTAATGTCCCTAAACTAAACTCTATGGACTATGAGGTCCTTAAACTCACGGACTATGATGACCTTAACCTCTATGGACTGTGAGGTCCTTAAGCTCCGGACTATGATGTCCTTAACCTTTATAGACTGTGAGGTCCCTAAACTCATAGACTATGATGTCTTTAAACTTTATAGACTATGACATCTTTAAACTGGACTGTAATGTCCTTAAACTAATTATGGACCGCAATGTCCCTAAACTAAAACAATAGAGCCCAAATGCTCTTTTGTTGGATTTTAATGATCCTGTTAAGTAGATCTTAGTCTCAATGAGACTAATGTGTCCTTAACAACCACTTAAGTTGATCTTAATCTCAAATGAGATTAACGATCCTTAAATCAATCCAATTACAAATCCCTTAACTGACATTGGTTCAAGGGTACATCTCACCACACCTCTGATATATGTCATTGTAACTCTTTAACTTCTTCAGAGAGGTGACGGGTCCCGACAATCAATAAACCCAATGAAAACAATAGAGCTCAAATGCTCTTTTGTTGGATCTAAATGCTCATGTTGAGTAGATCTTAGTCTAAAACTTAGACTAACGTATCCTCAACAAACGTTTAAGTTGATCTTAGTCTCAAATGAGACTAACGCATCCTTAAACCCAATCCAAACCCAAATCTAAGAAAATACAGATTTGGACTAATCCACGCCCTACGGGTGATAGCATAAATTAGTCTCCGTATACAATCCACGGGCAACCAAAAACAAAACAAACACATACGACACGAAGTAACCATCTGGAGAAGGAGAAAGTGGTTACCGCGATGCGGTAACATAATTAACTGCAGGGGTTTGCGCCTGCAAGGAAGAGCGTCCCCACAATCAAAAACCCCTCAAACAAGGGGGAATCTGACGAAGTCTGCTATATCGGCCGCATCCGTTTAAACCTTCGATACATGGTGTCATAAATCAACTTGGCATCTTCGGAGAGGTGGACGGATAGCACCAAATAGCATATGCCCTAGAAATTCAGGCCGGACGTCCCAACGTCCCGGGTCACGTCTTTCGGCGGAGAACAGCCTACCCCAGCTTTAATCATAGGGGTGCTTTGCTTTCGCTTCTTCAAGGAGGACGCTCCATCGAAGTAGAGTTCCCATCGGGTATCATTCCCTTCTTTCTCCCTGTCAATTGCGTCAAACGCGTGTTCGTCCGGTAACTCGCAGTTCAAGGGAGAGTCGGCAGGTATCGAATGTTTAGCGAGAAAGTCGGCGATGGCCTGGCCTTTTATTGCCTTGAGAGGTTGATATACTATCGAGAACTCCATCAAGAGGAGGGCCCATTTGGCAAGCCTTCTTGTTAGCATGGCTCTTGACATCAAATACTTGAGAGGACCCACCTTTGATATGAGATAGACTTCATGTGCCAATGTATAATGTCGAAGCTTCGTTACCGTGAAGATCAGCTCCAGGCAATGCTTTTCGATGGGGGAGTAGTTGTTTTCTACCCCCACGAGAACTCGGCTCAAATAATAGAGATCTCTCTCCTTCCCCTGGTCATTCTCCTGTGCCCATAGTGCGCCTAAAGAACCTTCAAGGGCTGTTGTGTACAGGATGAGGGGCTTTTCCTTGACTGGAGTGGTCAGTACCGGCGGTTCTGCAGGTATTGCTTGATTTCGTCCCGTGTACTTTGTCATTTCTGATCCCAGACGAACGGGGTCCCCTTCTTCATTAGATGGTTGTAGGGACGACACTTGCCGGAGATGTTGACTTAGAGTTTGACACCTGTTTAGGCATCAGTATCGCTACAACTGGGATATTTCCAGGAGCGACTCATCATTTGCCCCTGTCGATTTGGACAAAGGTAGCTTAGTAGACAGGGTTAAGATCCTGTCGACTAAGACTTTTTTGACTTTACGAGCCGTAAGGGTCTCATAAAGGTATTTCTCCCTACGAGTCGTGAGGATCTCATAGTTGTATGTTCTCCTTAGAAGTCGTGAGGACTTCTAAGTGGTTTTTCTCTTATAAGTCATAAGGATCTCATAAGAGTGTTTTCTCCTTATAAGTCGAAAGGACCTACAAGTGTTATTCACCATATGGGGGCATTTCTTGCCATTTGCAGAAATTGGAAAAGAAATATTTATTCGTGCCCCTGGATTGTATACAAGGGTCAATATGGACCGCCTGCAGGGCAATCTGAGAGATATGACGGCTTAAGAACAGGTCTAGATCCCTGTAACTTAAGGCTTTTGAATCCTATGAGCCGTGAGGGTCTCACAGGGGAGATTCTCCTCACGAGTCGTGAGGATCTCATAAGTGTATTTATTTTAACGAGGTTGCGCCCTTCCGGGTTATCACAAGCTCGCCGGCAGTCCTGCTGTTTTTACTCACGGCGCCCTTTCGGGTTTTCATCCGTGCCCATCTTGCTTGTGGACGTACCGTTTTTTTTGTTAACGAGATTGCGCTCTTCCGGGTTTCACAAGCTCACCGCCAGTCCTGCTGTTTTTACTCACGGCGCCCTTTCGGGTTTTCATCCGTGCCCATTTTGCTTGTAGACGTACCGTTTTTTTTGTTAACGAGATTGCACGCTTCCGGGTTTTCACAAGATCGCCGGCAGTCCTGCTGTTTTTACCCACGGCGCCCTTTCGGGTTTTCATCCGTGCTCATTTTTCTTGTAGACGTACCATTTTTTTTCTCTGTTAACGATATTGCGCCCTTTCGGGTTTTCACAAGCTCGACGGCAGTCCTGCTGTTTTTACTCACGGCGCCCTTTCGGGTTTTCATCCGTGCCCATTTTACTTGTGGACGTACCATTTTTTTTGGAGCGGGGAATTCCACCATATTGTAGGACCTGTTTGTAGGCCCCTTAATATCCTTCCTGTCTTTTGAGAAGAAATGACCATTATACATAGAGATTCTTCCGCCAGTGAGGAATATGCCCCCTGTGTATATCTCGGGGGAAACGAGTACTCATGCCGTCGCTATTTTGGCGAAAGGTTGCTTCAGAGCCGCTCATTTTTTTTGAACGTAGGCGACAAACGCCATCTTGCCTCCGCTTTTCACTCGTCATCATCGGCTGAGAAAGAGTCTTGACCCATTTGATCCAATCGAGCCATTTTATCCATGAGTTCTTGGATGGTCGGGAACGTCTTTGAATTTTGGTCAAGTGTGGCTATGAGCATTCCCATGGTTGCAACTTCATCGGTGCATTGCTCACATTTGACCAGATAGTTCGCCATCAGGTAACATATTGAACCCAAGTCTCATTCGGTCTAACCCTTTCGTTGACCAGCGCCGTCACGGTAGTATGTTCGTTCTCATTAGCGAATCCCTGACAGAAGAGCATATCATTTCGTCGAAGCTCTTCACAAAATCATTTGGGAGTTCCGCATACCATTCGAAGGTGATGCCCTCCAGACAGCTGACGAACTGTCAGAGGAGAAGTATATCATTCTCTCCAGTGTTACCGCACATAAATCGCGCGATGTGCTAGTGAGGATTCCCGGTTCCTTTGTATATGTGGAGTCAGAAGTATGTATTCTGGCGGGTACTGTATTTGATCGTAGCACGCCGGATACGGTCGACCGGTCTTGATTGGCCTATTTGCGGCTTCACTGGCGCGGTGAGCTTTGATTTGCTGAGCGATATATGCGTCCAGCTTTTCTTTTAGGAATCATTTCGGATGAGATTTGCAGGGGATTTGAAATGTCATCCTTATCTTTAAGACCAACTACCGGCGGTTCATTTGTCAGTGGTTCCGATTGAACCATCATTCCAGCCATATTCTGAATCAGAAGGGCCATCTGGTTCATTTTAGTGGACATTTCTGCCGCTGCTGCATCTCCCTTTTTCAGAGCGCGCTTTAGGAAATCAATATCCGATTCCTTCTCTATTCTTTCTTCGGGTGCGTCCTCGGGATTTTCCTTAGGCGGTGGATTACCGCTTGTTGCCGCCTGAGCGAGCATCTCCTGTAGCTTTCCACGTTGCAGTTGAACCTTTGTTAGGGACCGAGTTTGAGGTCGGTGACTAGTAGAAGCTCGAACTTCATCTTTGGATTACACCATATAGATTGTATAAACTGTCATGCCCCCAGGCTTGGGGTGTTTGGAGTTTGCTTCGGTCACTTGAGCTTTATTAAGCTTCTCTTTTTTGTGAAAAGCCGCTTTGGTTTTGGGAGGAACCGCTGTATCAGGATCCGTCTTGGGATGAATCCCCTTGTATTTAAAAGGGGATTTTTCAGAATTTGGCTGACGTCTAGGGGAAGAGTCGCGGTTGACGACAGAGACCTTCACCTGCTTCCGCACCTGGTTTCTGCTCTCGTAGGATCTCCATGGGCTGCGGAGATTTCTTCAATATTGCGGTAGGAGAATTTTGTCTGACCCTTCGTAACAGTTTGAAGCTGTTCCCAGTTGGAACAAAAACACTCACTACTGGAGTTGAAATAGGACCATACGGAAACTGCCCCCAGCTTATTTTGTATGATGCCGATATCGACGTCGACCATTTCTTACGGCCGGGATTTGATCAGCTTCAGGATTTTGCCGAGCCTGCCCCCTGTTTCCTTAAAGAGCTTGAATATTCTGCCCCCTGCGTCGACCTTGGTCCTTGGCATGTGCCAGTTGTTTGATGACTGATTCCGTCGGCAAAGCTGCTGCTTGGGGAGCCGGCCTGTAGAAAACAGACTTCTTCTGGGCCTCCTTCTTCGACGTTGATGCACCGAGGGTGGGAGGTGAGAGTATCGACCCAAAGAGAAGCCAGTAGATTTCTTGAAGAGCCGGATTGTAGAGATTTTAAGGCCGCAAGTGGTCCATACTTGACTCCACCAGATATAACAGAGCCTGAGTTGCTAGGGTAGAAGCAAATGTCATTCTTTATAGAGACGATACACCGGCTTCAGTATCCCATCACCCAAGGGCAACCATAAACATATATACCGCGATTATTTGATCGCGGAAAAACACGACACACGAAATGTGGAGTGGAAAGAGGAAAAGGTCCCACCGGGCGTGCCAGAATCTGTTTACCGCCGGAAGCCGGGAAAGACAAACGTCTTTCCTGCATTTAGGGGAAGATGCTATTTGGGTTTATCCGTCCACCTCTCTGAAGATGCCAAGTTGATTTATGGCACCATGTATCGGAGGTTTGGATGGATGCGACCGTTGTAGCGGACTTCGTCAGATCCCCCCTCATTTGCGAGCGGGTTTTGATTGTGGGGACGCTCTTCCCTGCAAGCACAAGCCCCTGCAGTTAATTACGCTACCGCATAGTGGTAACCACTTTCTCCTGCTCCAAATGTTCACTTTGTGTCGTGTGTGTTTGTTTTATTTTTGGTTGCCCGTGAATTGTATACGGAGACTAATTTATATTGCCGCCCGTAAGGCGTGGATTATTCCAAATCCGTATATTCTTATATTTGGGTTTGATTTAAGGATCGTTAATCTCGTTTGAGATTAAGATCAACTTAAATGTTTGTTGAGGATACGTTAGTCTAATTTTAGACTAAGATCTACTCAACGGGATTTTGGGATCATTCAGACCCAGCAAAAGAGCATTTGGGCTCTATTGCTTTAGTTTAAGGACGTTGCGATCCGTTGTTAGTTTAAGGTCGTTTCGATCCATAGATCACCATTTTTGGTGTGAGGGTTTAGTTTAAGGACGTTGCGGTCCACAGATATTTTAAGGACGTTGCGGTCCATAGATCACCATTTGGCGGTGAGGTCGTAGTTTAAGGACGTTGCGGTCCATAGCTAGTTTAAGGACGTTGCGGTCCATAGGGATGTGCTCATAGGTTTTGGGTTGCACCAAAGAGCTGTTGGTTGTCGGGACCCTCCACCTCTCTGAAGACGTTGAAGAATTACAACGACATGTATCAGAGGTATGGAGAGATGTACCCTTGAACCAAATTTCATATTTGAGGGGAAAGATCATAGTGGCCAGTCCAAGAATCATTAGTCGTTTTTGAGAGACTAAGATTAACTTTGGAGATTGAGGAATCATCATCAGTTTGGAAAGTCATGAGCATAGTGGCTCGATCTATTAGGAAATCCAAGATGTTTTAATTCTCAGGGAGACTTAGCCAATTTGGAGTTGGAGTTAGCTTCCTATAGTGTTAAACACTAATGTATACTCAGTGCTCACGTGCTCCCACGTGAGACTCCAAGGCAGTGTTAAACACTGAAATTTGGGGGAGGCACACGTGTGGCCCGTGAGGCTCTTGAAAGTTGACGCTGTTCACTTGGGTTTATTCCCTTGTTCTTTTATAAGTGCTAGCACTATTGGGGGTCACGTGAGGGGCCCCAAAATGGGAACTGTCTTTGATTTATTCCCCTTTCCCTTTTGAAAGTGCTAAGCACTATTAGGGGGTCACGTGACTCGATCTCAGTCGTTCCTTTTTGTTCCTCAGAGGTGCTCACGTGGGAACACGTGATCTGTTACGTAGCGTTTGAACGCTAATGAATCATCAGGCTGTTCTTCTATGGTTCTGAGGAATCAAGTTCTCCTTTTGTTCTTTGCAGGGATTAAATTCTTTTTAAAGGGTTAAACCTTAGTTTCAGAGGAATTAAATTTCCATACGTTTTGTAAGAGTTAAACTCTTTTGAACTCAGTTCTTTCCCCTAGGTTTTGAATCTGCATGACAGAATCTCCTCGATGAGAATTAAATTCTCAACTTGTGGGGAGATCTGCTTCTGCAGATCTTAACCAGAGGAAGAACTAAGTTTTTTTAGAAGAGTTAAACTCTTGGTTTGAGAATTAAATTCACTTTTTGTTTTGTGGGAGCTTTTGGGAGGGGTTCCTCTTCTTTCTAGAGAATTAAATTCTCTCTCTATATTTTTCTTCCCCTCTCTCTGTGTGTATGTCTTCTCCTTTTTTCTCCTCTCCTTGCTCCTATTTATATGAGAAGAAAAAGAATCAATTTGTTAAGAAAATCCCTCATTGAGAGATCATGATTGATTCCCTGATCTTTAAGATCAATTGGTGAATTTTGTTCACCGTTGGATTTTTAATCTAAAGGCTCTCTGTCTAACAGAGAAGATTTCTTGTTTGTTTAGCAAGATTATGAGTATATTGTTAGTTTTAACAAGATCAGAATTTTATTCTATCATATCTTTTAATTTAACAAGATCAGAAATATATTTTCTTAATATAGAATTTAATTCTATCATATTGATATCTTGTTAGTTTAATAAGATTAGGAAAATATTTTCCTGTGATAGAATTTTATTCTGCCAGATGATCACCGTTGGATCTTTGATCCAAAGGTCCTCTGTTTAATAGAGAAGATCTTTCTAGTTTGAGGAAAATCAGGAAAATATTTCCCAAATAGAATTTAATTCTAGAATTTGACAGGAGCATTTTAAATTGGGGCGCTCACATGCTTTGCGTGTGAGTATCAAGAGAACTCACGTGTTTAACACGTGGCCCCTAATGTGGGTTTTAGCCTGTTCATTTTCAGTGCTCATATGCTTTACATAAGAGCGCTCACGTGTTTTGCACATGAGGCATGTTTAACCATTAGTTGTTATCTTTCAGCGCTTACATGCTTTGCATATAAGGGCTCACGTGTTTAATACGTGAGGCCAAATTTTGAGGACTCCCCCCCTTTTTTATAAGGGAACCAGTAGCTCTTGGCCGAAAATTTTGGCGGGAACAATACTCATGTGGTGGTTGACGCTCATACTTGGACTAACGATAAGTTTAGTGACTTGGACATTGAGACTTAGAGACTGATAGGTTTGGTGACATGGACATTGCATTGATTACTGATTCGATATACCTGCTTTATTGTTTACCCGTGCCGGTTACTTCATGCTCATGTCATCACTCCGTGTTTACTGTTTCATGGTTATCATCATTGCACGTGTTTGCATATGTATTTATATATATTGCTATTGTGTCGCTCTGACGACCTGAGCATGCATGCTCAGAGTGAGAAGTGGACTTAGCTTGGATCAGGATCTGTTGTACCTCGAGGATATCGCGCACATCTAGATCAGCGACGCCAGCGCTATCTTTCCCTTGATCTCCGTCTGGTTAGTTCTATATCTGTTTTGATAGAATTAGTGACTGCATTTCTCATACCGGTGCATTAATTACTGATTACCATGTAATGATAGAAACCGAAGTGTGACTACGACAGGATATTTCCTTGACCGTAGGCGCATGGACGGTCTTATCACCCTTCGTATTCCGTATTTTAGGAATGTAACATTTCAGAAAAATAAAATATTATTTTTGGGGATTTTTATAATTAAATAATATTATTTTGAATATTTTAATAAGGCGGTATAATTAAATACCGATAAATTGGGAAAAATTTGGAAAATTATAGAAATTACTAAAAAGGGGGTTCTTTGTGTGATTTATGCAAATTATAAATTTTTATGATTTATTATACACTGTTTTAGTGCTAATCACGATTAAATATCGCTAATCATGCATTAAACGTGTTTTGTGCACATGACATGCACATGTCATTTTTAGCACTTGTTACATTTTTCTATCATGGATTCTTCTTCTTTTCATGCATGGTTGTTGATTTTAATTGAGAGAAGAAAAGAAAAGAAAAGAAAAAGATAAGGGATTAGAATATTTGGCATGGGCAAGAGAGAGAGAGGGTGAGGGGTCAAACCTTGGGCCATTCTCTTCATCTCTTCACTCTTTTCTCATCATTCTCACATCTTCTTTCTCCCATGGCTGCCTCATCTCCCCCGCCTCCTCCAAACCCTCAAAACATCAACAAAACAATCCCAAAATATCATCTCCACTTCACAAAATACATGCACAAGCTCACAAGCTACACTTTGGACCAAGAAAGTTTGCATTTTGGGCACTTGGGGCAACTAAAGAAATTTCTTGAGTTGCCAAATGAGGTATTTTCTTAACCATTAGCATAGTATTACCATTGCTTTTACATCCATGCATGTTTAGAAGTGATTAAGCGATGTTTAGTGAACTTTGAAAATCTTAAGTTAAGGTTTGAAGGAACTTGAATTGAGATAGTGTATTTGAGCTTAGTAGAGGCCACACTACCCCCCTAGTGCTAGAATTCAGACCAAACCTGAGACTTAACCCCGGAACATAAACTTGAAATTCTGCCGATATTGAAATTATGAGAAATGTGATGGTATTTAGGAATCTGGAGTAACTCGGGGACCTGAAAAATTAATTAGCAAACACTGAGAGATAAGCAGGCACCCAGGAAGCTGACCCCAAAAACCGAGCCACCCCTCCATGTTATGGCCGCAATTTTAATCAATCTGGCCGCAATTTGCGGCCATGGTGGGATCATTTGGGTTCGTATTTGTTCTGTGGCTTTATCTCCAGTAAAATAGACCCTCCATATATGCAAAATTGGCTAATTTGACCTAGAGTAAAATCTGAGACCATTTTCTTGAGTTGCTGTATTGTTTTGCGACTTCATTTTAATTTGGTATTTGATTTTGTATTCCGTCGCGTGGCGTTTGAACATCAACGACTAGGGTTATTGGTCGTGTGTTGCACGCGAGGCTATAGGTTTTGACCTATAGGCGAAACGTGTGCCGTTTTGGTTTTCCGACTTGGTTTTAATACGCGTTTGCGATTGTGTATTGGTTGTAGGTACCATACGTAGACTTCAAGACGACAAGGATGAGCGTGGCGTCATCGACTCCAGCAAGCGAAGCTCAAGGTGAGTAGATATATATCTACGGGGGAAGTTGGGTGGATGGCGTATAGCACCCCCGCAGTTTCATAAAATAGAACGCGAATGCGTTATGATATATATATATATATATATGTATATATATATATATATATATACTTGTATATTTTTATAAGATGTGATTACTTAGTTAGAATTCTTTAGAGGACTTGATTTGATAGTGTCGTAGTTAGTTTCTTAGTCGTGAAACCCTAGATTAGGGATTACACCCACACGCGCACACACATGCATACTTTTATTACCTATGCGTATATGGGGATATATATATATATATATACACACACACATGGGTATGGGACTGTGTATATATATATACGTATACATATACATGAATTATGAGGATAGTACTTGGGATTGGAGATGAGTCGATTGAGATTGGGCTGGATGCCATGAGATCGGTGATCTGACGTGGTTCGTATTATGAGATACGACACGATGTTTAGCAGGTCCTTTAGACGTGGTGTTTTCATACACACGCATACATATATTGTAGATGGTATCAGTATAGTACTAGACTTAGATCAGTACCTCAGATCATGATATATGATGAAAAGGATACCGGATGAGAAATGAGATAAATGTGATATTTGACCCGTACCCAGATTTGGGATGCCGTACGATGGATTTACCGTACGAGCTATATTGATGATAGATCCGCACTCTTGACTCGAGGATGTCATATTAGATTGGGTATCGTATGGGATACTATTTAGGCGGGATCACCGACTATATATATATATATATATATATATATATATATATATATATCATATTAGATAGGGTATCGTATGGGATACTATTTAGGCGGGATCACCGACTATATATATATATATATGTATGTATGTATGTATCGACTCAGATTTAGGTGGTTTTCCTTACCCTTTTGATTGGCCTATAGTTACTTGTAGACTCGTTTACTGTATTGCATTTTCATTATTGTTATGTTTGTTATTCAGCTCCCGCATATTTTTGCTATTCGCATCGCATTGCATGCTTATATCGTGTCTGCATATGCTAGTATTGAAATCATGCTGTCAGGACACCAGCACCATTACCGATGATGCGTATGTTCCACATACACTTTCTTGGCGACCCACACACATCATCATCGGTAATTTCCATGTCACGTACACAGTAGAAAATACTATTCATTTGTGTAAAATGTTAGTTGATAGTTTCGACATGGTACTAGTGTACTTGTTTTTATTTGATAGCTTAGACATTGCATTTATTACCGTGTTTGCATGCATATTTATTATTCATTGGCCATGCAGTATTTTGGGGTTTTATGCAGATATTCACTGTTTACTTACTCTTGATTCTTGGATTTCTGGATTTGGGGGAAAACCGCAAGAATATATATAAACTTCTCTCTCTCTCTCTCTCTTTAAAATGCAAGTTGCGGTTTTCTCGTGATGTATGAGTCGTCCACCATGAGTTTTCATGATAGCTGTTGGATTTCGAGACCCGATTCGAAGAGTCGGATGAACCGTCTGCGGGTACATGGTGGACCCGGTATGGTACCCCGGGGCAAGAAGCTCGAGTTGTAGACGATGAGCCCGGCAGGGGCAGACTGCCTACCGGTGATTGTTTGGCGCGACGGATATCCGGAGGATACCGTTCGTGGTCGTGTGATTGATGATATGGGCCGATCCGGATTGACGGAGCCCGAGGTATTGAGATATTGAGATTGAGACACTGAGATATTGAGATTTGATGATACATGCCAGTCCGGATAGCCGGAGCCTGAGATATTGAGATATTGAGATTTATGTTTTGTGTCGATGCTTGACACTGATTTCTCTGTTGATTTCATTGATGATACTCGATTTATATACGTATAGAAATCTCACTAAATAAAGAAAACAGTTGTCTTATTCATGATGTATTCTGTTTCCATTAGTAATACATTCATACATCATATATCTAATATGTTGCTATCTGAGGCACTGACACGAGCACGTGGTATTGCACTTATGTGTAGATGGATCAGGATATTTATTTGAGGATATTACTTGTTATGACCTAGGATAGCGTCATACATACGATTTCTGCTCTGTGATGTTTTCTACTCACGAGTTGGCAACTCACCTCCATTGTGCCACAGTTCTTGCAGGTTTCGCCGTACAGGTTTCGTTGCGGCTTTCTGGCACACTGCTTCATTTCCGGGTGATTGCTTTGGTAGGTGGGTCCACTCGCATCATGGCCACCCTTGTACCTTTTATTTATTTCTGTTGTATCTAATAACTCCATCAACCAGACTTATATATTTATTTCATAACCTTAGAAGACCAGTTGTATATTACTTCGACCTTAGAGTCGCACGTTGTATTATTATGGGTTTTCTTGATGATTTGAGTTTCCTTTTGAGTTTTGATCCTCGCCCTTCGGCGTTGTATATTATATTGCTTGCGTGGTTGTGACCGTCGATTGACGAAGAGCTAGCTCCCGCTTGGGGATGTCTTTTATCATATATATATTATTCATGTTGCACCCCGTTCGGGGCCAGTATTTACAAAGGAAACTCTGCCGAAATTTTTAGAAAAGACTTGATATTTTAAAAACGCATAATTCGGCTTATGCTATTAAAATCACTTGCTTTAAACAAGTTTTTCCTTCCTTTATTATTTAAAATGGTTTTAGATTTCTGGGCTTTTGGCTTACTTGAATTAGATGTGGTCCTATAGACTTCATATGATTCAAGTGCCAATCACGTGCCATTTCGGGTCGTGACAAAGTTGGTATCAGAGCGCTAGGTTAACCTTGGTTCGAGTCTATGTTTGACTATGCGGAGCCTAGGGCGTTTGTATATATACGGAATCTAGGCTTGAGCTTACGGAACGTAGACTTAGTCGAGGGGGTATTAGACCCGAACTTTCGTCGCATAGGTTGACCTTGGTTGATGGAGTAGGTGACTTAAGGATAGTGGCGTACCGTGTGTATGTTCCGCGGCATACTTACGATACGTTACTCCGCTTAAGAAGCCTTAAGATGTACATTTCCATGCACATCATTATATTCATTCATGATCTATCCTCATCGATATCGGTTTATGGTTTTGCCTCCATGATTATACGGGCAGAGAGAGAGCTACGGCTAGAGTTGCGGTCAGCACGAGCTCGTCACGGACGAGGACTGACCAGGGCATGATTCCAGGGACATATGATTGCATAGAGAGGCGTCGTTTATTTGTGTTTTCGCGCCATAAGCGTTTGATGGATCGCTTTTACGAGATTACTTGGACGTGCAGATCAGCACCAGAGGATTGAGCCACTGATAGAGGACAGCCAGAATGTGATGACCATTGATGTATCGCTTATTATTGATAATGGAGGCACTGTTCAGCGTGCAGACGAATGAGCCAGTTGTTACTGCGAATGACGAGATATCGCCCCAGATGTTGGAGCTATTGCAGTATGAGGTGTACTTAGAGATATGATAGAAGGTCGCTAGTCTTCCGAGGAGGAATGACTAGGATATGTGGTTCGTTCGCTTACCCCGATGCGAGGTCATCAGATTGATTGATTCCAGCTTGAGAAGACTTCACGCAGATACGTTGGAAGTCGATAGAGACGATCGAATGTCAGAAAACCATTTTCCAAGTTTAAAGTATTTGGAGAAAACATGCAAGTAATTCTACGGACCCTCTAGAAGAATGAAACCCTAACTCGACATAATGACCATGAGAACGCCTTTAAACCTTAGGGTTTGCGGGGGTTCAGCGGTGCCATTAATGAGTCTTGGGTTTGCCCTTCTACGGTTGGTCCATAGGTGCTGTGGCATGTACTCGATATTATTAAACCGTACTCGAGATGTTGAGCTCTTGGGGGATTATGAGGTTTTGACGAATCGATCGATTGGTTCGACATCTTTCGGATATCATTTTATGGGATGCATTGCTTGGGAGACTCCAGATACGAGTATAGCCGTTGGAGCACAGTCCATGCAGCCATGAAGAGACGAGTCCGAAGCAGTCGACAGTAGAGGAAAGTGGAGTAAGAGATTCGTACGAGATCTTGATAAGATGACGTTCAACTCCGCTGACATCAGAGGTGTGATACGCATGCAGAGGCGTTGTATATGGATATATCTTCCAGAGGAGTCGCGATGAGTATGCAGCCGTTCTGGAACAAGAAACAGATATAGTAAAGGACGATGACTTCCGGGCAGTTCGGCAAAAATGAGATTTGGGAGAGACTTCGACAAAACCTTTCTAGAATATTATACGAGCAGACTTGGACCCAGGAGTGGTCATTTTATGTACACCCAGCAGGCCAGAGTCGGCACCGTCGTCGAGACATGTTATGAGTGACCACGACAGTTGGCCAGAGATTCTTAGAGGATGTGCTTGAGCGGGACTATTCCGCCATACTTGATTTCAGTATTTTAGGCGATCTATTCCCATAATTGAGTTTTGATGACTGAGTTTCACGATATTTTTTTTCGTGCACCATGGTTGCACCTACCGAGTATTTATATTTTGTACATAGTTATTGCACTTGATATTGTTTTGTGCCTTGGTTGCACATGTTTATGATTTCATGGATTTTATACAGTTAGGTTGATTTTGTGCATATGGTACGCACACGATTTGGTTTTTGCACTCGGTATAGTTCACATATGCTTGCAGTGCATTGATACGTATTTTGTGCACCACAGTTGCACCTGACTTCGTTTTGATGTCATTCGAGGCATTGACTTTGATTTCATGCCTATGTTATGCATGTGATTTGGCTTATGCGTTCGGCATAGTTTTCATGCACTTTTAGTATTTTGATTTGCTTTTGTACACGCTGATGCACATGGTTGTGAGATTATATACCACGGTATACCTGATTTGGATTTGGATTGAAATGTGTTGTATACCGTCGATTTCGATTGTGATCCTTGATAGTTGTTTTGTGCACCTGATTGGATTCTTGCGCATATTTGACGTGCTTGGACTGGATTTTGCGCATGTTCGGCGCTTGATATTGGATTTCGTGATTTCGTGCATGTTGGATACACATGATTTAGATTTTATTCGCGCATGATGGATGCACTTGATTTGGATTTTGCGCATGCTTGAGGCGCTTGATGCGATTTAGGTGCACACCAGATGTACTAAATCGAGATTCTTTGTGCATATCAGATGCACCTAATATTGCTGTCAGGCACACCCGTTGCCCTTGACAGATGTTTCGTGCATACCAGTTGCACTTAGACTTTGTTCTGTGCACATGCATGGCACATTCATGAATTTTGATTTTCGTGCGCACCAGACGCGCGCGGCATTCTTATGCACATTTTGGGATTGATTTCTTATGGAGCAGTACGTTTTTATGATATTTACTACTTGTTTTCGTACCAAGCAGGACTAGTCAGAGGACAGTACCTGAATATATTTTGCATGCATTGATAGTGATCGAAGGGATTTCCAAAAAGGGAGCTATAGTCTCAGTATTTACCTACGTGTCTGAGATGACACGAAACGTTTAAACACGGAAACCCTTCTAAATTATTTTCAAAACGGCGGGACGTGCATATTAAACAAAGGATATATATATATATATAGTTATTTTCCTACAATAGATGTCCGCCACTGTGCAGTGTTATGTGCATCGCACAACGACTTAAAAAGGTTTGGCATGCATTTCCTTCAGATGGTACATGTATAGATTTGATGTTTACATGTATAGTTTTGATGTATATCATATTGGTTTCGTTTTGGATTTGGCATTTGTGTCTTCACCATGACTCCGATAATTGCGGGATGCTTGATAGAGTTTTGATTTTGAGTTATCTACTCATTGTTCATGCGCATGCATTGCGCTACGATACGTTTTATGTATTGATGGTTTCGGAGCCCCGTCGACTTTATCTTTTTACTGAAATGTTTTAGAAATTGGGGGAGTTAAATTTAAATTCGGGGACCGAATTTCTTTAAGGAGGGAAGATTGTAACATTTCAGAAAAATAAAATATTATTTTTGGGGATTTTTATAATTAAATAATATTATTTTGAATATTTTAATAAGGCAATATAATTAAATACCGATAAATTGGGAAAAAATTGGAAAATTATAGAAATTACTGAAAAGAGGGTTCTTTGTGTGATTTATGCAAATTATAAATTTTTATGATTTATTATACACTATTTTAGTGCTAATCGTGATTAAATATCGCTAATCGTGCATTAAACGTGTTTTATGCACATGGCATGCACATGTCATTTTTAGCACTTATTACATTTTTCTATCATGGATTCTTCTTCTTTTCATGCATGGTTGTTGATTTTAATTGAGAGAAGAAAAGAAAAAGATAAGGGATTAGAATATTGGGTATGGGCAAGAGAGAGAGGGTGAGGGGTCAAACCTTGGGTCATTCTCTTCGTCTCTTCACTCTTTTCTCATCATTCTCACCTCTTCTTTCTCCCATGGCTGCCTTATCTCCCCCACCTCCTCCAAACCCTCAAAACAACCCCAAAACATCATCTCCACTTCACAAAATACATGCACAAGCTCACAAGCTACACTTTGGACCAAGAAAGTTTGCATTTTGAGCACTTGAGGCAACTCAAGAAATTTCATGAGTTGCCAAATGAGGTATTTTCTTAACCATTAGCATAGTATTACCATTGCTTTTACATCCATGCATGTTTAGAAGTGATTAGGCGATATTTAGTGAACTTTGAAAATCTTAAGTTAGGGTTTGAGGGGAACTTGAATTGAGATAGTGTATTGGAGCTTAGTAGAAGCCACACTACCCCCCTAGTGCTAGAATTCAGACCAAACCTGAGACTTAACCTCGGAACACAAACTTGAAATTCTGCCGATATTGAAATTGTGAGAAATGTGATGGTATTTAGGAATCTGGAGTAACTCGGGGACCTGAAAAATTAATTAGCAAACACTGAGAGATAAGCAGGCACCCAGGAAGCTGACCCCAAAACCTGAGCCACCCCCTCCATGTTATGGCCGCAATTTGCGGCCAGGATGGGATCATTTGGGTTCGTATTTGTTCTGTGGCTTTATCTCCAGTAAAATAGACCCTCCATATATGCAAAATTGGCTAATTTGACCTTGGGTAAAATCTAGGACCATTTTCTTGAGTTGCTGTATTTTTTTTGCGACTTCGTTTTAATTTGGAATTTGGTATTTGATTTTGTATTCCGTCGCGTGGCGTTTGAACGTCAACGACTAGGGTTATTGGTCGTGTGTTGCACGCGAGGCTATAGGTTTTGACCTATAGGCGAAACGTGTGCCGTTTTGGTTTTCCGACTTGGTTTTAATACGCGTTTGCGATTGTGTATTGGTTGTAGGTACCACACGTAGACTTCGAGATGACAAGGATGAGCGTGGCGTCATCGACTCCGGCAAGCGAAGCTCAAGGTGAGTAGATATATATCTACGGGGGAAGTCGGGTGGTGGATGGCGTATAGCACCCCCGCAGTTTCGTAAAATAGAACGCGAATGCGTTATGATATATATATATATATATATATATATACTTGTATAGTTTTATAAGATGTGATTACTTAGCTAGAATTCCGTAGAGGACTTGATTTGATAGTGTCGTAGTTAGTTTCTTAGTCGCGAAACCCTAGATTAGGGATTACACCTACACGCGCACACACACATGCATACTTTTATTACCTGTGCGTATATGGGGATATGTATGTGTGTATATATATATATATATATATATATATATATATATATATATATACACACATGGGTATGGGACTATGTGTATATATATACGTATACATATACATGGATTATGAGGATAGTACTTGGGATTGGAGATGAGTCGATTGAGATTGGGCTGGATGCCCTGAGATCGGTGATATGACGTGGTACGTATTATGAGATACGACACGATGTTTAGCGAGTCCTTTAGGCGTGGTGTTTTCATACACACGCATACATATATTGTAGATGGTATCAGTATAGTACTAGACTTAGATCAGTGCCCCAGATCATGATATATGATGAAAAGGATACCGGATGAGAAATGAGATAAATGTGATATTTGACCCGTACCCAGATTTGGGATGTCGTACGATGGATTTACCGTACGAGCTATATTGATGATAGATCCGCACTCTTGACTCGAGAATGTCATATTAGATAGGGTATCGTATGGGATACTATTAAGGCGGGATCATCGACTATATATATATATATATATATATATATATATATATATATATATATATATATATATATATGTATGTATGTATCGACTCAGATTTAGGTGGTTTTCCTTACCCTTTTGATTGGCCTGTGGTTACTTGTAGACTCGTTTACTGTATTGCATTTTCATTATTGTTATGTTTATTATTTAGCTCCCGCATATTTTTGTTGTTCGCATCGCATTGCATTCTTATATCGTGTCTGCATATGCTAGTATTGAAATCATGCTGTCAGGACACCAGCACCATTACCGATGATGCGTATGTTCCACATACACTTTCTTGCCGACCCACACACATCATCATCGGTAATTTCCATGTCACGTACACAGTAGAAAATACTATTCATTTGTGTAAAATGTTAGTTGATAGTTTCGACATGGTATTAGTGTACTTGCTTTTATTTGATAGACATTGCATTTATTACCGTGTTTGCATGCATATTTATTATTCATTGGTCATGCAGTATTTTGGGGTTTTATGCAGATATTCACTGTTTACTTACTCTTGATTCTTGGATTTCTGGATTTGGGGGAAAACCGCAAGAATATATATAAACTTCTCTCTCTCTCTCTCTCTCTCTCTCTCTTTAAAATGCAAGTTGCGGTTTTCTCGTGATGTATGAGTCGTCCACCATGAGTTTTCATGATTGCTGTTGGATTTCGAGACCCAATTCGAGTAGTCGGATGAACCGTCTGCGGGTAGATGGTGGACCCGGTATGGTACCCAGGGGCAAGAAGCTCGAGTTGTAGACGATGAGCCCGGCAGGGGCAGACTGCCTACCGGTGATTGTTTGGCGCGGCGGATATCCGGAGGATACCGTTCGTGGTCGTGTGATTGATGATATGGGCCGATCCGGACTGACGGAGCCCGAGGTATTGAGATATTGAGATTGAGACACTGAGATATTGAGATTTGATGATACAGGCCCGTCCGGATAGCTGGAGCCTGAGATATTGAGATTTATGTTTTGTGTCGATACTTGACACTGATTTCTCTGTTGATTTCATTGATGATACTCGATTTATATACGTCTAGAAATCTCATTAAATAAAGAAAACAGTTGTCTCATTCATGATGTATTCTGTTTCCATTAGTAATGCATTCATACATCATATATCTGATATGTTGCTATCTGAGGCACTGACACGAGCACGTGGTATTGCACTTATGTGTAGATGAATCAGGATATTTATTTGAGGATATTACTTCTTATGACCTAGGATAGCGTCATACATATGATTTCTGCTCTGTGATGTTTTCTACTCACGAGTTGGCAACTCACCCCCGTTGTGCCACAGTTCTTGCAGGTTTCACCGTACAGGTTTCGTTGCGGCTTTTTGGCATACTGCTTCATTTCCGGGTGATTGCTTTGGTAGGTGGGTCCACTCGCATCGTGGCCACCCTTGTACCTTTTATTTATTTCTGTTGTATCTAGTAACTCCATCAACCAGACTTGTATATTTATTTGATGATCTTAGAAGACCAGTTGTATATTACTTCGACCTTAGAGTCGCACGTTGTATTATTATGGGTTTTCTTGATAATTTGAGTTTCCTTTTGAGTTTTGATCCTCGCCCTTCGGCGTTGTATATTATATTGCTTGCGCGGTTGTGACCGTCGATTGACGAAGAGCTAGCTTCCGCTTGGGGATGCCTTTTATCATATATATATTATTCATGTTTTACCCCGTTCGGGGCCAGTATTTACAAAGGAAACTCTGCTGAAAATTTTAGAAAAGACTTGATATTTTAAAAATGCATAATTCGGCTTATGCTATTAAAATCACTTGCTTTAAACAAGTTTTTCCTTCCTTTATTATTTAAAATGGTTTTAGATTTCTAGGCTTTTGGCTTACTTGAATTAGATGTGGTCCTATAGACTTCATATGATTCAAGTGCCAGTCACGTGCCATTTCGGGTCGTGACAAAGTTGGTATCAGAGCGCTAGGTTAACCTTGGTTCGAGTCTATGTTTGACTATGTGGAGCCTAGGGCGTTTGTATTTATACGGAATCTAGGCTTGAGCTTACGGAACGTAGACTTAGTCGAGGGGGTATTAGACCCGAACTTTCGTCGCATAGGTTGACCTTGGTTGATGGAGTAGGTGACTTAAGGAGAGTGACGTACCGTGTGTATGTTCCGCGGCATACTTACGATACGCTACTCCGCTTAAGAAACCTTAAGATGTACATTTCCTTGCATATCATTATATTCATTCATGATCTATCCTCATCGATATCGGTTTATGGTTTTGCCTCCACGATTATACGGGCAGAGAGAGAGCTACGGCTAGAGTTGCGGTCAGCACGAGCTCGTCACGGACGAGGACTGACCAGGGCGTGATTCCAGGGACATACGATTGCATAGAGAGGCGTCGTTTATTTGTGTTTTCGTGCCATGAGCGTTTGATGGATCGCTTTTACGAGATTACCCGGACATGCAGATCAGCACCAGAGGATTGAACCACTGATAGAGGACAGCCAGAATGTGATGACCATTGATGTATCGCTTATTATTGATGATGGAGGCACTGTTCAGCATGCAGAAGAATGAGCCAGTTGTTGCTGCGAACGATGGGATATCGCCTCAGATGTTGGAGCTATTGCAGTACGAGGTGTACTTAGAGATATGATAGAAGGTTTCTAGTCGTCCGAAGATGAATGACTAGGATATGTGATTCGTTCGCTTACCCCGATGCAAGGTCATCAGATTGATTGATTCCAGCTTGAGAAGACTTCACGCAGATACGTTGGGAGTCGATAGAGACGATCGAATGTCAAAAAACCATTTTCCAAGTTTAAAGTATTTGAAGAAAACATGCAAGTAATTCCACGGACCCTCTAGAAGAATGAAACCCTAACTCGACATAATGACCATGAGAACGCCTTTAAACCTTAGAGATACATCAATATGGTATTGCACTATTGCAGTACGAGGTTGAGAAGACTTCACGCAGATACGTTGGGAGTATTTTATGCAATTTTCACATAAATACGACTACCGGTTTCGGAGGTATATCTATTTTCGTATCGTCGCGCAAAACAGATCAGAATCAGTTCAGCACCGTCGTATATTTTTAAAACGCAGTTTGAGTTAATTTTCATTAGGTTTCAGGTTAAAAAGATTATTATAAAATTGTAGGTCTTTCGATATACTTATCCAAAACACTAAGATTCGCACGATTTGGATTTCTTAAAGTCTAGTTATGATCATTTTAATATCAACGTTTAAAACAGAAATTCAGATTTCTGGACAGCAACTATATGTTATATTGTAAAGCCTATATCGGGTTGTTTCATGCATTTCTAAGTAATCTAATATACATAAAATTATATCGTTATCAATTATGCATTTACACATCTAAAGTTTGTCACGAATGGATATCAGGAGTTTGAGTTATGTCTAATTTAAAAACAGTGTGCGAATCAGGACATATTCTGTCCAGATCCGTCACTTAATATTGTAACGCAGTTTTCTTTATCTTACGTTAGTTTCAAGTAAAAACTTAAAACTAAGAAAATATAGATCTTTCGATGTAGATATAAAAAACACCTGAGTTTGCTCAATTTGGATACCGGTATATTAAGTTATGTGTCCTAGAAGTTGACCGATAACTACAGTTTTCTGTTTTACGAACAGTGAATAAAAACGATATAATTTCTAAACCGTTAAGCGATTCGATCTAAAAATTTTACAGCGTTTACAGAAAAATATATTCTATCATATGTAAATTTTGCGGAAATTTCCAGAAGTAAAAATTAATTTCTAAAATTTATTTTAAAGGTAAAGATATTGATATGTATGCTAAAATCGGCAAAAAGATTAACTGGTATTCTTTTTATGCAAGCTTCTCCTTTTCTTTTAATAAGCAAACCGATTCCATGAGATATCGTAGATATATTGTTGCGTGAAATTTATGTTTTCACAACTCATAATAAATATTCATAGTCATGAACAAAGAATTGAAAACACTTTAATTTGAACAAGAGACAATAAGGTATTATTAAACCATATAGAACCATATATATCTAAACTTATATATATGTATAGGTTTATGTTTATTTTCTCTTATGGATTATGATATGAAAATAATAGCGGGTTCACGAGATATGACAAGAGGAGAATAAAGAGATGGAGGGGGAGAGAGAGAAAAGACTTACATACACAAGCCGGTATTGTCACCGGGCTTGTCTATCCGCCGATAGCCTCGCGTTACAAGCGAGACCTTCTTGAAAACTTCTTTGTGTTCTTCTTCTAGGACTCTAGGTGAAAAGGGATAAGGGAGAGATAGAAAAATGCGAGGAAGAAAAAGAAAGGGGAGGACAAATAATGATGGTGTAATGGTGAATTATCTATAATAATATATGCATTCAACATGGGAATTAAAAGAGAAATGAAAGGTCATCATTCATTTTGGAAATGAAAGGTCTTATTTATAGGTTATGAGAAGAATAAAAATTGATAAAAAAAAAATAATTGCAAGAATGGGGATTTGAACATGTGATCTATAGAATAATAATGCAAAGACTTAACTAATGAGCTACGAAATTGTTCATGCACATATTTAATTAGAATTAAATATATGCTGTTGCTTGAAAAGAAAGTGGGCTTTTAGGCTCATATTTTTATAAAAGAAAATAAAAATGATATTGGATTTGGGTTATGGGCTGGGTCATGTCTCGCATTTAATTTTGAATAGGTTAAGATTTAATTTAAAGAAATGGGTTTGGGAAAAAAATTAGATGGAATAATAAAATAATATATTTAATAGAAAACAAAATATACGGAAAAATAATAAGAATAAATAAATACAATATTTTACTAAAGAAAGAAAACACTATGGTATAGTAATATTGCGGTCGTTACAGAATTCAAGGCGGAAGAACCTCCAGTAGCAATCCCTGCGATGCGCTATGGAAATGGACGTCCCTATCTTAGCGCGAGAGCTTATCGCAATCTGTTGAACTTTCATAATCGCGACTGACGCGACTTATCCTTGTTTCTTCTAGCCAAATAAAACTATGTATAGCTTAGGGCCACTTTTATCTTTCAAGTGTGCTTTGTTAGAACTTTTTCTGAAATATAAAGTGTCTGATCACGCAAATCTTCTTTGAGTATTATACCTTTAAAAATTTGCATGATGCGTTGACTGTTCCCCTTCCCAATAATTTCTTGCCCTCATGAGATTCATTACTCTTACTTCATCCTTGAACCTTGTAGCAACCTGACCCCGGTCTCTTCAACATTCTAATTAAGTGCCGCATTTTTGACTTCTTTTCGATTAGGCCATATTCTACTGTAATCCATACCCTGGCTAGTCCCTTATACATCACTAGTATTATTTTCCTATTACTGTAGTTACATTCAGTGACAGTTGTTATTCGAAATTTATCCTTCTTTATTTTGTGTTTTCAAATTTTTTTTTTTGCGTATTATTAACTACTTTTGTTTTGCTTATTTTAAATGCTTTACTATTCTTCACATTTTCAATAGTACAAACTTATATCGCATATACTACTTTGTTTTATTTTCTCTTGTATTTTAATATATGAGTATTCTCAAATTATTTTTATAATTGCTTGATCTATAGTTTTACTAAAATATTTTTGGTTCTTAAGATTTATCAGCCAATTCTTCACTATTGTCTATTATTGTTATCCTATTCTTATCTGTATTGTATATATAGTTTATTATTATAAATGGTTATACCTTGTGCTCACTTATGACTATCCTTTTAGCTGTGTTATTTCTTATATATATATAAATCTTTAAAGTTCATCTAGTTGCTTTTACGTAAAACGCTATATAGCAGTATTGGACTTTTGTTGCTTTTCGCATGGCATTTTTCAGCTTATCGTATTTTAAATTTCGAGAACGAAATTTCATATAAGTGGGGTATGATGTAATACCCAGTTCCTTTTAAATAGTTTCCGTATATTTTTAAAATAAAGATGACAAAAGAATTTTATTGACTCAAATATTTCTAAATTATAAACCCTAACATTTTTTTTTATTTTTCCTAATTCTTTTTCCTAACCCACTACCCCAGCCCAACCCACGAACCCTTTCCCCCACCTTTCACCCCAAACCCGACCCGACCCGATCAAACCCGACCCGAACTCCCCCTACTCCTTTCTTCTTCTTCCTCTCGGGTTCGATTAGGGTTCAGCTCAGTATCAGCTCGGCTCATTTATTAATGAGCTGAACATGAGCCGGAAAGTCTGACTCGTTTAATAAAATCCAGCACTTAGACCAATTCTATGCTCCAAATGTTAATTTATTTTAAATCTTTCCATATCTTAAAGCCCTGGGTCTTAGTCTCTATGATTATTGTCCCCAGCTTAGCCTTGTACAAAATGCTTTCATATTTTTTTTTCCGGAAAACACCTGTAATGGCCATCGACCTATTCTCAGCCTCCACCGAGCGCCTCTTTGTCATTTTCCTTTCAGAGATCGCCTATGAGAAAATGCATCTGAGCTCGACTTTGGCTCGTTTACGTAGGGTTCCTAGGAACACTCAAGAGGTTCCACAAGGGATCAACCATGTCCAATTCAAATTTTATAAGTGCCGAGAAACCCTAATATAGATCGTTAACTAGAGGATAGACGAAACAAAAGGCTAGCAAACTACTTTGCTACAAAGTGAAAGGAGCTACAACCTTTGTAGATCCGGTCCACCACTTCTCTAGCTCCGTGTTGACGTTCCTCCACAGCGATCATCAGAATCCCGGACTCTCTTGTCGGTTTCATCGGAGAAAAGATCGGACTAGGTCGTTGACTTCGATGCCGAAGATGATCTATGTCGAGGCAACTCAAACTCAAGCTCCATCTTCACTAAGTCATGAAACTTGTGAAGAAAACACCCTATACAACATGGCAAGTGGTAGAGGATGAAGAAATAGGAAGTGGGTTCACTTTGGATTTGGATTTCTCACTTGGAATCATCACTTGGAAATTTTCAAGAAAGCTTTTCCTTCTTCATGAAGAAGATGAAGAAGAAAGAAAAGAAAATGAATTATGAATTATTCTCCAAAAAGAAAATGAAGTGATGGTTATCATAATGCAACCATGGGTGAGTGTAACTAGTGTAGAGACTAAACTAGGGTTTAGGGAAATGGTTAGGGTTAAGAAAAGAAACAAAATGGTCTAACTTTTCAAAGCTTCATATAAAATCCAAAGAAAGCCACCATTTTATTTCTTGCCAAAAGAAATAAATAAATAAATTAATTAATTAATTAAAACCCTAACCATTTACCTAAACATGGTTCAAAGCATACACACACACCCAAGTTTGCATGTATCATCAAACATGATACAAAATAGTGCACAAACATATATCATATATACAATGTGCACAAACAAGTGAGAAAAATAATCTTAAGTGAACCAATACTAGTTAATGTAAAGTAATATATCAAATATATAATTATACATTAAATCATTAAATCAACACTTGATTTAACGATCCGGTCATATCGCATATGACCGACTAATATCCAATGTATCGACTTATCGAATCAACACTAGATCCGATAACCCGGCTATATCGCATACAACCGATCAATGTCACAAATCGCGAGAATCGAATACAGTATCACATACTGGTATTATTCTCGGTCCCGCACATATCTCATATGCGCTCCTATTTCGTTTCGCTTGAGCCAGGAAACCTCTGTGTAGGACTCTAAAGACTCGTCAATACGCCGGCAGCAGGTGATGATCATATCAAACACCCACAAGCCGCAAGCGGTCTGCTAAACGTAACGGCCACCCGGGTATTGAGCGATCAGAAGATCAACGAGCAAGCCCGCTCACACTCCTGTGAATCCAACCAGTAACACTTACCGTACAGTCCGGTCTGTTCGTCTGATATGTCGCATATCTCGCCTAGGGGTGGTAAACGTCAGACCCCAGTAGCTCGATAAGTCGTGTCGATATGAGGTCTATAACAATTCGAGAAACTACTGGTAACACTTACCAGTAAATCTCAGCAACCCTGGCCAGGGATTTCCGGTTATAGCCAATCGAACATAGCGCAACATCAACTCCCTATACCGGGAGAGACGAATCCCCTCCTATCGCTCATTGCCTCCATGTGATTCGGGACTGTACCCAAAAACCACCGTTTTGCATGCCCTCTTGGACGTGGTAAGGTGGAAATCAAAGCACAGTGGGAATCACACAAGACTCTATGACGATCTCGGGTCTACAGACTAACCTGTACCAGTGTCACCAGAGAACTGCCATCTGACGTAAGGTATAATACCATCTGGGAGTTCTCGGCGAGTCCGTCCAGTGTACCCCGTCTCTACTGAGCACCCGTATATCATCTCTGATGTCAAACACCAATGGATATGGGATCATCCATCGCCCATCTGTATGGGTCGAGAAGGTATACGCTAGTCTACTCTGGTATATCGATACCCCGTCTCGATACACCCACGACTAGGGACCTTGAAGGATGTACTTGTGGACTACCATGTCCCCACTAGTATGATCCGCATCATAGTCCAGGTAGTCAAGTACACATCCTAAAGGCTTTACCAACATGTAATAGAGAGACAATCAGTGTACACGTTAAGATAAAGAGCAACCAGATAGCATACTATCATGTCAAGCAAGAAAGTCCTCCCTATATATGTCCCACATCCACTACAATATACATCCTATGTACAGTAATGGCCTCTAGGGCATACATATAACTAACAGTTTAAGATTCGGTAGGCTAACGAGTTGAACATGAGCTGGATCAACTCAGCTCAAGACGAACTCGAGCCGAGCTTGAGCTAGCATAAACTAAGCTTAAAACCGAATTTGGACAAGGGTCGGCTCGGTTACACCCCTATCAGCCGCCGCTGGCATTAACCGGACATCAACCACACCCACTGTCGCCGCTGACCAACCGTCCCCGCCGCCGTTGACCATTCACAGGCTGCCGGCCGTCGCCGTTCCCGTTCATCGCCACTTTTACTGCCGCCCGCCATAGTCCCGGATCGCTGCCACCATCGCCGCCGCCGTCCGTGATCGCCGCCTCAGATTGTCGGTCGACCATCTTCGCCGGCTTCCGCCGTCCCCAATGGCTGCCGCCATCGTCGACTTCGACCGCCGGCCGACCGTCCTATTCGCATGTCGCCGCTGCTCTGTCTGGTGGTGATCGCATGCGAAGGTTGCAACAATTGCGGAACGAGCGGAACCGACGAATCAAAATTTTTAGTGAAGACATACACCGATCACTTCCAAGATCACATTCACCACATCAATTGCAAAACAAAAGATACTGGCTAAAGGGTTTGGAACTACAACTTTTGTAGCGTGTCCGGCTAATCCCGGAAGAGCCCACCATCGCTCTTACGCCATCCGGATAGAGTTTGGTCGACAATCTCTTCGGCGAAAATGATCCATCTTGATATCCCTCCAACACAAGCTCTAGTCTCACTTTATCATATCATTTGTGGAGCCACCCACTCAATAATCTTGCTAAGATAATCAAGTAAGAATATAGGAATTTTAAGCGCACTAATTTCTTTTCTTTCTCTTCATTTTTCAAAACCGAGAGAGAGAGAGAATGGAGTGATAAGAATGGCTAAGGATCAAGATGAGAATCAAAGATAGGCATATTTATCTTTTTTAATAAAATAAGAATGAGTCATTTTTTTCCAAACACTTCTAACGAAAATGACTCATTTTTTTTATCCAAAAATATAAACAGCAAATCATTGGTTCTCATCCTACATCTTTGTGATTCTAATACATACAACTTGTATATGTAAACACACGTGACAAAGTAAAATAATAACATTTATATCAAATATAAATATTACTAAAGAGAATAAAATATAAAGTGAGTATGATATTATATATATATAAAATCAACACTTGATTCAATAGTCCGGTTAATATCATTAAACGCTTGATTAAAATACAGCATCGTATACTCGTATTTAATCAGGTTCCTACACATATCCTTATACATGCGCTGCATCGTTTTACCTGTGCTGGGAAATCTCTGTGTGTGACTCTAAAGACTCGACAATATGCTGGCAGTAGGTCAAGATCATATCCATGGCCCACAAGCATGTCAGCGGTACTAACTGCACGTAACGGCTACCAAAGTATTGATTGAATGAAGGTCGACAAGCAAGCCCATCTGAAATTCTACTGAGCCTATCAGTGACAGTCATCGTACAGTCTGGTCTCTTCGTCTGAGAGTGTCGCATATCGGGTCTGGAAGGTGGAAACCGTCAGACTCCCAATTACCCGATAAGTTGTGTCGATAATGAACTTATAACCACACGAGAAACTGCTGATAACACCTATCAGTAAATCTCAACCGTCTTGGCCAATAACTTATTGTTATAGTCGATCCGGCACGGCACGACCTCGAATCCATATACCAGGAGAGATGAAATCTTTTCGATCGCTCACTGCCTCCGCGTGCTTCGGGACTGTTCCCAACTAAAATCTATTTGCACGACTCTTTAAAGCCGTGGTAGAGTAGTAATCAAAGTACAATAGGAACACACACAAGACACTATGACAATTTTAGGTCTACAGGCTACCATGTACTCATTTTACTAGAGAACTGCTATCTGACGATAGGTATAATCCCATCTAAGAGTTCTCTAGTGAGTTCGTCCAGTGAAACCCGTTCATCGATGAGCACCTGTATATAATCTTTGGTGTCAAACACTAATGGCTATGGAATCAACCATCATCTTGGTCGGGGTCAAAAGATGTATACACTAGTCTGCTCTGGAATATCGATACCCAGTCTCGATACTCCTATGATTATGGACATTTAAGGATGTGCTTATGGACTACCCAAGACCCACTAGTATGATCCCTATCATAATCCTGATAGCCAAGCAAAGATCCTAAGGGTTTTATCATTATGTATTAGCGATACGTGATAACGAGTAAAACATATACACATGAACAATAAAGACAAATCAGATAACATATTATCATTTTGAGTAAGACTGTTCTCTGTATTGGTCCTCCTTCAATTACAATAATTGCCTTGAGAGCACCTATATCCAACGCTGCCGCCATCGCTGCCTTCGACTGCAGGCCGACCATCCTTGCCGCTGCCCGCCTCCGCCGCTCACCACCGTCCCCAATCGCCGCCACCATCGCCGCCTCTGACCGCCGGCCAACCATCTTCGCCACCGCCGCCGGTCATTCTCCGCCATTGATCGATGTCCGTCGAGCCTCTGTCAGTTGAGTACCGGCTAATGTCCACTATTAAGTGTATCGTCCTAAATTATATATAGGTTTTGAAATCAAATGGCTAGCATTTTGAATAGAAAAGAATTTTATCAAAACAACGGTCATTTCATTTATAAATTCTGGAGTCTAAAATTATTTAGGACTAAGATCCCCAGGTGTATAAATGAAAAGTAGGTGAAACGTTAGAATATTATTTAGCAATTAACCCATAATTATAAGGTAGGTTTGGGCTTCATCTAATACTTGCATTCCTATAAAACCGTTTCTGCTTCCGTTTTTTCCTTGTCGTTATCATGCCAGTGGAACATAACGAATATCTTTTGTATGTTTTTGTTGCATCTTTTTACAACACTACTTATAGCAACTGTGCTTCCTGTGGTAAGCATATCGGCACACGACCAAACCATTGACCAGTTGGATGCAATTCAAAGCCAAGCATCTTTACATTGCTTTTCTCGCCACAGAATCAAAGCAAGAATGAAGTCGTAAATTATCTAACCATATATATATATATTTCCAAAAAATGCAGTCAAAGCTCCATATCTCTAGACCGCGTACGTTTTACCGGACGTGTAAATGTTTTCGAAAAAGATACAGTCAAAGCTTCATATCCGCAAACACATGTAAGTCTGAATTCAAACTCAAACCCAAAAAATTATCCGACAATGATAATTGTCCAACCTGTATTAGAATCCAAGTTGAATAACATCTCTCTCTGTAATAGAAAAAATCTAGTATGCAAATTTTTGCAGGCCCAGAAGAGATGAAGATTTTCCCCCCTCTAATATGCCAATCATGCCACCGATTCGGATTCGGATCCATCATTTACAGTTCCATTAACTGATACCCGATCTCCAAAGCAACCTGACCCATTTTCAAATCTAGTCCTTTTTAGTTACACATTTGCATTTTTTCCAGGGAGGAAGTGCGCCACCAACAGCAACCCATGGATGATGCCGCCGCCGCCGCCGCCGCCGCTGTTCCTCCAACGGAAGACGAGGAGAACGATTCGAAAGAGTGCGTACTCTTAAGGTACTTCCTCCAAGAATGGCAGGTCCTCAAGTCCCTCCTCGATCGGATCGTCGCCGGCAACGGCATCTCTCAGCCCTCCGACGTCAACAAGATCCGATCCATCGTAAGCCACAAATCCCCCCCTTCATGATACCAATTTCAGCGAGTTAGGGTTTTCTTAGCTTGAATCTAGCAACGAGCATCGTTGGTGTCTTTTTCCATGCGAACAGCAACAGCGGCCCAAGTCCTAGATCACATTTTAACTGTGATTTGGTGCCATTAACAGCGATTAGTTCAATGTTATCTCGTATCTTACTCTGAATTGAAGCCCTCATCACTCTTTATGTTTGAAAGCTTTGATTTTTATTGGATATTCTAATTTCTTGTCGCTCAAATTTATTTCAAGCTACTCACTTGTAGACATATTTTCTGTTTGCTCAACATTTTTTTTGACTCAAAGCATGGTTGATTGTGCAATCCTCTATAAATTCACTATTCAGCAGATGCATGCATACTTGATCTTTGTTGTTAAATCTGTAAGCTGAATGGTATTGCATCCATCGGTATCATTGAAGAGGTTACATCATCTTGGAAAGATACACATCCTATGTTCTCGTAATTTCTCCATGCCATTTTCCTCCATTAGTCGAACACTTGTTTTTTTTTGAGTTAAGTTTCTTTCATCTGTTTGAATTCAAAGAAAGAAGGTTGATTCCTCCCCCTCTATAATGCAGGTTTGCTCTGTGTATAATCTGCATCATAGTCTTCTTTTGCTTATTTTTATTATATTTAAATACGTTATATAAAACTCATTTTCACAAGAGCATATTATATATTTTATACAGGTAGATAAATATCAAGAACAAGGTCAGCTGCTGGAGCTGTACTTGGAGAGCATCGTTGTTCCTCTAATGGCTATAGTACGCTCTAGAGCAGTGCGGAGGGTGGAATCTCCTTCAGATGTTACTTCCTGTTAATCTGCGGATGGCTGCGATGAGTGGCTAAGATTGAATCTGGAGACTGTCGCTGCTGAAGCGTGTGGATCTCAATGGGTTGAGGTTGTGGTTGTCGAGTTACCTGCAAGGAAGTCCCCGGGTGGTCGTACCACCGAGGACCCTCCGACGATCAAGTTAGATTAGAGATCCGAGCAGAGTAACGGCTTAGTGGAGTAAAAATGGCTTACCCTGACCGTCTGAAAGAGGGGTTTAAATAGTGGTGGCTGCAGGTGCAGCAGGCGCGAGAATCACGCCGGCCGTTACGCTTCCGACATCACGACCGCGTGATAAGCGGAACCTCCCATTAATGGCGAGACAGGCTCGTTAATGGGGGATCGTGGTGGCGTGGAACGTGGGATGTAGCCGGCAGAGATCTCGCGCATGGCGAGATTCGCGGGATGGCGGTTACGCCTGCAAACGGTGTTGTTGGTCGGTCGAAAAGACTGAGGAAGACGACCTCGGCGAGAGAGCTCGCGGACGAGCGGGGGAGCCGAGATATCTTAGTTCTGCGGTAGCTCGGAGACGAGCCGTGAGGCCGAGGAGGCCGGTTATGCAGGGGGGCTCGTAGGAGAGCTAGCGTTTGCTTGGTAGGGCGAGTATAGGTATGGTCTGGTCGGCCGTTGTAGGCCCTTTATTGCATGCTCTGGGACACGTCATCTGCCACGTGTCATGATCTAGGAGATCACCGATATCGAGCATCATCATTAGCCCCCCACTCTCGTCCCGACCAGCTGACGGGTCGGGTCGAGAGTGGTTTGCCGGGTCACCCGAGGTGAGCCCCATTTTCGAAGATATCGTTGGGCGTGTCCCCGGGCCATCTGTTGTATCTTTTAGATGATGTCAGCGAATCAGGGCGGGATCTTCTGCATTAAAGAGGGTGCGCCGGATCGTGTACTCTTTGGTGAAGCGACAGGCCACGTGTCAGGTGCTGGTTGGCTGATGTGACGTGCTGCAGGCTTCTGGGGTCCGATGGGATGCTGCCAATGTGCTCGCGACAGGTGGAGCGATCGTAGCCGTCGAGTGCATCGAACCGTTTTGGCTGGAGTCGACCGTTGCCGTTGGATGGGGGCGCCGGCTGTATAAATCGAGGGGAGGCCCGTTTAAGGATCTCTCTCTCTTCCCATTTTCCTCATTCTGAGTTTTATTTGCTCGACGCTCTCTTTCTAGGTCGGACCTTGCGTTTTCCCTTCTCAAGAATTTCTCCCATCAGGTTAGATGTCTTGTTTTGGAGAGTTTGTAGATGTCGTAGGGGTAGATATTAGGGATTCTTCCCCTGAGTTGGAGCCCCTCCGGGAAGTTGGGGTCAGATCCTCTTCCCGGGGCCGCGCGTCCGGGGCGGTTCCTGGAGCGGTGGCGGCGGACGCTCCTGGTGCGTCGTCCTCAGTAAGATACGAGGACGAGCTTGTCACCGCTCAGACTCGTTTCCATATTCCCTCCGGCTACACGCTACGACTGGCCGAGGAAGGAGAGAGGGCAAATCAGGTGAGGGGTAGAGAGATCGCCTTGTACCTGAAAGCCTTTTGGGCCGGAATGCGCCTGCCTTTCTCTCCCGAGGTTGCAGCTGCGTTAAATTATTTTGGGTTAGCCCCGGGCCAGCTAGTGCCGAACTCCTGGAGAATTCTTCTTGGGTTCCTGGTCCGGCTGAAGTTGCAGGCGATCCCCTTTAGTCTGTCCATTCTTGCCTCCTCCCTTGTTTACAAGAGTCACCCCGGAACTCGCGCGGGCGACCCGAGGTGGGGCTACCTCTCCTTTAGGAAGCAGCGGGGGAGTGTAACCGGGTCGGGAGTTGTTGTCTTGCCTTCTTCCATCCATGATTGGAAGAAGAAGTTTTTCTTCGTCGGGCCGCCAGAGGGTGAGGACTGGCCTGTACCCGTCCAGTGGTCTAGGGATAAGTGCTGGCAGGGAAACCCATCCAATGACCCCGACGGGGTGAGAGTGGCGGCGTGGGAGCCCATTCCTTGGGCTGAGGTGCTGCTTTCTGAGCGGGATCTTAGTTGGGCCGGGCTCAACCCCGCTCAGTTCGTCGGTAAGTTAGGAGCTTGTATTTGTTTTTACTTTGTTTGTGTCGCTGATTCCTCTATATCTTGTCTTGTGCAGAAACCATGGACGCGGGCGCCCTCCGAGCAGCTATGCGCAAGCCGAAGAAGGGGTCGAGGGTCGGAGGGGCCAGTTCTTCCCGTCAGACGCCGGCCCCGACTTCCCCAGCAGCCGTCCTGCCCCAGCGCTCGAGTGCTGATCACGCCCCGGGGCCCAGTCAGGTGCCGAGCAGAAAGAGGGCTCGGGAAGAGGAAGCCCGAGCTTCGGAGGTGGAGACGAGCCCTCCGCCGTCGTCTCTCAAGAGGTTCCCCCGAGCAGTTCCGCGGACCCCGGCATCTCCAATCTTGGTCGACGAGGGGGAGCTCCGCTTTGAAGTGCCCTCGGGGCTTTCCGTCGCTGACAGCTTGCTGCACGACATGGAGAGGTCGGCCAGTGGCCGGGTCGCTGGGGGGACGTTGAAGGGACAACTGGCGTCCATCGCCCAAGAGGCCCTGCAGGTTAGCGCTCGTACATCGTCTCATTGTTTGTGAGATTTGGTGCCCCTTTTTCTTTCTGACCCCCCTCCAATTTCTTCAGGTCCTCTAGCACGTCGCCATTGTCCCCCGGATGGAAGTGGAGGAGATAGCCCCGGCGATGCGAGCCGCGGGCGAGTTCTCCTCGCTGGGAGAGAGCTCGAAGCGGGAGCTGGAGGCGACGATGACGAGGGTCGCTGTCCTTGAGGGCGAGATGGCCGCCGGGAGGCAGGAGGCGGCGGTCACGAAGAAGGAGGCGGCGGCAGCGAAGCAGGAGGCGGCGGCTGCGAAGCAGGGGGTGGCGGCCTCGAAGCAAGAGGTGGCCCGGCTCCGCGAGGCCGCCCAGGCCGTCGAGGCCAAGCTTCAGGGCTCTGAGGTACTCGTCGGCACCATGAAGAAGTCAGTGAGCACCCTCCGACAGGAGTCGGGGGCTGCGATAGAGACGGCGAAGAGGGCCGACCTCAAGGCGGCACAGGCGGTGGAGAACTTCCAGAAGTCTGAGCAGTTCTACACCGTCCTAGCCTCGGCCACCACCGTCATCTGGCATGAGGCTCTCGACGCCGTCAAGGTCCGGGTGCCGGAGTTTGCTGATGAAGTGCTCCGCGCGGAATCTCCCCGCGGGGATGACGAGCACGGGATGCCCCCGGGAGCACAGCCGGGGAAGGGACTCTCGGCTGAGGGCGACGCCGAGGCTCCTGCGACGGACGCATCTCCAGTCATGGTGGACGTCGAGCTCGTCGACATCGCGCCCGGCTCTGGGGCCTGAAGTCCCTCATCTTCTCTTTGTCTTTTCTTTTGTCGCGTCGGGTATTTTGTAGGCCTTCGGGCATTTTTGTAAGGCTGGGGAGCCCACAGTACCCTTGTACAAGCTTTGACTTTTTCAATAAAGATGTATTGTTTTTCGCAGTAATGTTTGTGCTTGCACATCCTTTTGTTGGTAGACACTTGTATTTGCACAGTACTGCTTTAATGGTCGGCATGTTCCCATCTAGCGATTACTTGTCGACTTGAGTCTGATCATTTTCCGAGTGTGCGAGGACTGGAGGGAAGACGGTATCTCCATGGCCTCGAAGTCGAAGCGTAGATCGCTAAAACGTTTGTAGGTCGGATGCCTCTTGTTGAGTTTATGTTCCTTAGTTTGTCGGATGGGCCGTGAGAGGCCAACTAAGGATGGTGCCGAGCAGGGTAGCTGCTCGGTGCCTCTTGGCGAGGGATTTGATCCTTAGTGCGGGAGGGGTCGGGAGAGGCCTGCTGAGGATGGCCGAGCAGGGTAGCTGCTCAGTGCCTCTTGGCGAGGGCTTTGACTCTTAGTTGTTGGAGGGGCAGTAAGATGCCAACTAAGGATGGTGTCGAGCAGGGTAGCTGCTCGGTGCCTCTTGGCGAGGGCTTTGATCCTTAGCGCGGGAGGGGCCGGGAGAGGCCTGCTGAGGATGGCCGAGCAGTGTAGCTGCTCGGTGCCTCTTGGCGAGGGCTTTGACTCTTAGTTGTTGGAGGGGCCGTGAGAGGCCAACTAAGGATGGTGTCGAGCAGGGTAGCTGCTCGGTGCCTCTTGGTGAGGGCTTTGATCCTTAGCGCGGGAGGGGCCGTAGGTGGCCCGCTAAGGATGGCCGAGCAGGGTAGCTGCTCGGTACCTCTTAGCGAGGGCTTTGATCCTTAAGGACGCCCGAGCGGAGTTATCGCCCGGTGCCTCTTGGCAAGGGCTTTGATCCCTGGTGTGTTGCTAGGGATAACCGAGCGCAGGTCGCGCTAAGTGGTTGCCTCTTGCAAGGGCTTTTCATCGTTAGCGCGGGAGGGGCCGTAGGAGGCCTACTAAGGATGGTCGGGCGGGGTTGCCGCCCGGTGCCTCTTAGCGAGGGCTTTGATCCCTGGTGTGTGCCAAGGATAACCGAGCACAGGCCGTGCTAAGCGGTTGCCTCTTGCGAGGGCTTTTGGGTCCTTAGGGATGGCCGAACAGGGTAGCTGCCCGGTGCCTCTTGGCAAGGGTTTTGATCCCTGGCGTCGTGGGGTAGAGAAGCTACCAGCCAGGGATAGCCGAGCAGGGTAGCTGCAGGGCTGCCTCTTCGTGAGGACTTTGATCCCTGGCGTTGTGGGGTAGGGAAGCTACCAGCCAGGGATAGCCGAGCAGGATAGCTGCAGGGCTGCCTCTTGGTGAGGGCTTTGATCCCTGGCGTTGTGGGGTAGGGAAGTTACCAGCCAGGGATAGCCGAGCAGGGTAGCTGCAGGGCTGCCTCTTGGTGAGGGCTTTGATCCCTGACGTCGTGGGGTAAGGAAGCTACAAGCCAGGGATAGCCGAGTAGGGTAGCTGCAGGGCTGCCTCTTCGTGAGGGCTTTGATCCTTGGAGTCGTAGGGTAGGGAAGCTACCAGCCAGGGATGGCCGAGCAGGGTGGCTGCTCGGCTGCCTCTTGTTGAGGGCTTAGCTCCATGAGGAAGGACCGAGCAGTGAAGCTGCTCGGTTGCCTCTTGGTGAGGCTCTGTCCGACCTTTCCAAGGTGAGCACCGAGGAGTTGGACAGTCGCTGGGACACGTGTCGCGAGGGCGCTGTGAAGGCGAAGCGCCGGAGTCACGTCGTTTCGGTTTCGCATGGGGAGGCGTGACGCTTGCCGCGTAGCGCTTGCGTTGCAGGTGAAACGGGTGACTGTTGGACCCCAGGCGTCGTTGGCTATAAAACAGAGGGAGTAATTGTTTGCTTCCTCCTCACACCTGAAACGCAAAAATGCAGGACTTCCCCTTCGCCATCGAAGACATCGTAAGCTTCGAGGATGTCTACCTCTATGACCCGTACTGCACTGAGGACACGGTGCAGTTGGTAATAGGCAGGATCGAGGACCACTTCGGCCGATTGCTCCCCCGGCGGTCCTCTCTCCTTCAGCTGCTGATGTACTCCATCTGGAGGGCGTCGCCGGGGCTTTACAACCCCTTATCCGAAATGCTGATCGACGAGGCCATAGGCAAGCTAAGGTCTCTGGGGCGCTTCGGCCTGATCTCCGCGAGCCGGCTAAACCGCTCAGAAGCGCTCGTCCGTGAGTGCTACAAGTTGATGCTCGACGCTGAAGCTCGCGGGGGGGGGATCGGAGGCAGAGGTTAGACACTGCGAGGGCTCGGCTGGAGGAGATATGCTCAGAGTACCACGAGCAGTGCTCTCTGCACCCCATTCCCCCGCTGTTGTAATTTTTTTTTGTGTACGGCTGAGGAGCCTACAGTACATCTTGAGTGAATAAAATTCTTTTTCTTTTCTGCAATGCTCTATTGATCCCTTTATTATATAAACAGAAGATCTCAAGAAGATGGTACATTGTTTTGAAAAGAAAATACATGCTAGTAGATGCTTTTATTCATGTAGCTTGAGCCCCCCATACGTCTGTTGGTGTCCATGCTCGGTATGGGATACCGAGCTTCGGGGGTACCAGACGCATGCTCCGCTGTCACTACCATGATCTGGTCGATGGTCTGCTCGGCTGGAGGAGGACGCCGCTCCTGCTCGCGGTCCGCTTGCCGCTTGTCCCTCAGGTTCGCTGCGAGGTGCCCCGAACGGATGAGCTCCTCAATATAGTCTCGGATCTGTTTGCAGCTCTCCGTTGAGTGGCCCAGCGACCTATGAAAGCCGCAGTAGGGGCCCCGGGTTTGCTTTGAGGCCGCGTGTGGGATCGGGGGGAACTTGAAGAACCCTTCGCCTTTGGCCTCCTCAAGTAGCACTGTCTGGGAGGCGTTAAGCGGCGTGTACTCTTGGAACTTTGGGGGGTAGGGCTTTTGCCGTTCAGGCCCTCTTCTCTCGTCCCTTGCCCTCTTTTTCCGGTCGCCTTGCTCTGCCCGGGGGAGGTTCGCGTTCACCTCGGATTCAAGCTGGACCTCGCGCTCGGTCCAGACCTTTATCTCGGCCATGGTCTTAGGTTGCGCCAGTGCAAAAGAGCGTAATCACTCCTTGTGCCTAAGACCAGACCTCAGAGCCGTGATGACCGTTCCGTCCCGGTGCTCTGGGACCTCGAGAAGGGCGTTGTAGAAACGGGTGACGTAGGCCTTGAACGTCTCCTTGTCCCCGCTCTTGATCGTGAAGAGGTGGTCGACTATACGCTTATGCCGTATGTTCCAGACGAAGTGGCCGAGGAATTGTGTGGCCAGCTCGTCAAAGGTTGAGATCGAGCGCGGCTCGAGTCCTCGGAACCATTCTCGCCCGGAGCGGATGAGAGTGGCTGGGAAAGCCCGGCACTGGGCGACATCGGAGTGGTCTTGGAAGCTCATTCCCGCGGTGAATGCATCCAAGTGGTCCTTCGGGTCAGATTTGTCGTCGAAGAGGGAGACCTTTGGGGGCTTGTTGCGGGAGGAGACGTGGACGACGAGCAGCTCCTCGGTGAACGGTTTTGTGAGCGAGTCGGCGGCATACTTAGCCCCGTCGCTCGAACGGTAGCCTTCCCGATGCAGACTCTCGATCTTCTTCTCGAGGGCGTCGAGTCGGTCGTGGTACCCGGAGGACTTGGCGCATTCTGATCCCAGGCTTCTGCTGTTGGAGGCCTGCGTCTGGCCTCGGCCGCGGTTCCTCTCAATGAGGTTCCTCAAATCTCCGGGTGAGGTAGCCCTTGAGCTGCCTTAACGAGCCCCGTCTGCACGGCCCCGTCGGGGGAGGGTGTGTCGGTCATGCCTGGTGACAGACGAGCTGACCGACATTTCCTCAGGAGGGACAGGTGCGCGAAAGATCTCGAAACGGGGTGCTCTAGCGACGGACCTCGCTGTCGAGCTGTTGGGTGCCCAGCGGATCGCGGAACGTACTGGCCCGGGGAATCCGCGGCCGTGGGAAGCAGCGAGGCGGTGGTCAGCCGTGCCGACGCGAGCTGAGTCTTCTCTCCCCCTGTAGGGGTCCCGGTCCCGAGGCGGGGGAGCGGCGACCTGGGGATTTTGCCCCGCCGTTTGGACGCGGACGAGTGCCTCCACGAAGGATGCGAGTCGGTCTATCCGGCCGGCGATGACGTTGATGGCATTCGGCGGAGGAGGCTCGTCCGCGCCTCCGTTGAGGGGGAGGCGGTGGTTGGTGCTTGGATCGTCGTGATGATCGCTGGCCATTGGAATGAGATCGGAAAGCGAACTTTTGTTTTTGTAGAATCAAAGACTTCCCACAGACGGCGCCAGCTGATGGAGGGTGGAATCTCCTTCAGATGTTGCTTCCCGTTGATCTGCAGATGGCTGCGATGAGTGGCTAAGATTGGATCTGGAGGCTGTCGCTCCTGAAGCGTGTGAATCTCAATGGGTTGAGGTGGTGGTTGCCGAGTTACCTGCAAGGAAGTCCCGGGGTGGTCGTACCACCGATGACCCTCCGACGATCAAGTTAGACTAGAGATCCGAGCAGAGTAACGGCTTAGTGGAGTAAAAATGGCTTACCTTGACCGTCTGAAAGAGGGGTTTAAATAGTGGTGGCAGCAGGTGCAGCAGGCGCGAGAATCACGTCGGTCGTTACGCTCCCGACATCACGCCCGCGCGATGAGCGGGACCTCCCATTAATGGCGAGACATGCTCATTAATTGGGGATCGTAGTGGCGTGGAACGTGAGATGTGGCCGGCGGAGATCTCGCGCATGGCGAGATTCGCGGGATGGCGGTTACGCCTGCAAGCGGTGTTGTTGGTCGGTCGATGAGACCGAGGAAGACGATCTCGGCGAGAGAGCTCGCGGACGAGCGGGGGAGCCGAGGTAACTTGGTTCTGCGGTTGCTCGGAGACGAGCCGAGGAGGCCGGTTATGCAGGGGGGCTCGTAGGTGAGCTAGCGTTTGCTCGGTAGGGCGAGCATAGGTGTGGTCTGGTCGGCCGCTGTAGGCCCTTTCTTGCATGCTCTGAGACACGTCATCTGCCACGTGTCATGATCTGGGAGATCACCGATATCGAGCATCATCAAGTGCAGACTGAGGTTGCTACTGATGAAGTTCTTGAAATTATTAGACCTCTGTGTATAATCATTTACTCGCTGGTTACAGTTTGCGGATACAAGAGTGTTATCAGATTCTTCCCACATCAAGGTTCGGATCTTGAACTTGCTGTGACACTTTTGGAAAAGAGCCAGCATGCGTGTTCAGGGACTTCACTGAGGCAGGAAAGCACAGGAGAGATGGAGATGCAATGCATCCTACTATTGTGGCTGTACATACTCGTTTTGATTCCTTTCGATCTCTCTTCTGTGGACACTAGTGTTGCAAATAGTAGCCAACCAAGTGGATTTGACCTTTCACCTCTGGTCCTGAAAATATAGGAACTTTCAAAGAGTTACCTTTCGACCGCTGGTCATATGCGTAGAATTTCTGGTTTATTACTGTCCAGGCTTCTAACTCGTCCTGATATGCCAACAGCCTTTACCAGGTTCCTCCTCCTCACCTTATGTTTTTAAATGAACAACCCGATAATCAGTTACATGATATTCTCTATTGTATAAAAGATGCCAATCCATTTTTTCCCAAGAAATTACTAATGACACGACTGTGTTGAAGTCTTTTTTTAGACTTCAAAGTAATGTGTGTGTGTGTTATATATATACATGGAGTTGAACTTATTAATTATGGTTCCTCATATGTTCCAATTGATCTCACCTTCTGTTCACGTATATACAATAAACCATTTGTCTTGTCTCATTTAACGTACACCAGAGATGAAATCATTTTGAGAAAATAGAGTTCATTTGGATTTTGTGCATGTATTAGATACCTTTACAATCTTCAACATCTGTACCATATAGACTAAGCCATGTATGAATGTTGATAATACTAATGCCAATATGTTAGTCATGGCATTTTATATAGGCTAAATTTCAATTTGCTACCATGAACTATACTCACTTTCCCTCAAAACTACCATCGATTTCCAAAACGATGCAAACATGCCACGAACTTTTCTAGTATCAAATTGCACCCTAATGAAATTGAGAGAGTTTATGAAGTGACAAATCTACCCTTTATATCTTCTTCCTCATTTCTTTACGCATAAATCTAACTTCATCTTTCATGCTTCTTGAAGATCGGTGAGAGGATACTAATGGAAACCCATTTTGATTGTTGCTTCTTCTCCTAAGCTATTGCCTATCTAGATCTTGTAAAATTGATGAATACTACAAAATTGATTTGATGATGCTCTATATTGACGATCTCCCGGATCAAGACACATGGCAGATGACGTGTCCCAGAACTCAGAAGAGAGGGCCCACAGGGGGCCAACCAGGCCATCCATGTACCCGACCTGCAAACACAAAGCTAGCTCACCTCAGAGCCCCCTGCAAATTGGCCTCCTCGGCCTCCCGGCTCGCCTCCGAGCTACCACAGGACCATGATACCTCGGCCCTCTCGCTCGTTCCCGAGCTCTTCCGCCGAGGCCATCTTCCTCGGTCCCTCCGACCGACCAACTCCACCACTCACAGGCGTAACCGCCGCTCCACAAATCTCGTCATGCGCGGATACTCCGCCGGCATCATCCCACGCCATCACGATCCCCACTAACGGGCGATCCGCTTGTTACGCGGGCGTGACATCGGGAGCGTAACTGCCGGTGAGATTCTCGCGCCCGCTACTGCGTGCTACCGCCACTATATAAACCCCCATCACAGAGGGGTCAAGGAAGCCATGTTTACTCCGCTTAGCCGTTACTCTGCTCGGATCTCGTACTAACTTGATCGTCAGAGAGTCCTCGGTGGTACCAAACCACCCCGGGACTTCCTTGCACGTACTCGGCGCAGACCTCAAAATCACCAATCTCCTCAAAACCCATTGAGACTCACACGCAACAGGAGATCACCTCCAAGATCCACCGGGAGATCGACGAAAGACAACATCTGACGGGGACCCGAAAAGGACCTCCATTAGTTGGCGCCGTCTGTGGGAACGAAACTCCACAAAAAAATAAAGTTGGCCTTCCGATCTCCATCCACATGGCAACCGATCACCCTGAAGACCCAAACATCCGCTACCGCCTCCCCCTCAACGGAGGCACGGGTGAACCTCCGCCGAATGTCGTCGACTCCTCCGGCGGTCGCGAGCCCCTCGGTCCGTCCCATTCAACCTCGAAGTCCCATGTCGGAGAGCCTCGCCTCCCGTCAAGAACTATGGTCATGACGACTGGGGGTCAGTCGAGCTCCGCAAGACTCGGCACCCCACGCAGGCAACGGACGCCAACGGCCGCTCGAGCAAAAAGGCCAGGGGCCACGAACCTATCACCTTTGGCGACGGGGACCTCCACGGCATATCCATTCCCCCACAAAGACCCTCTGGTGATCACGACCCGAATCCACCGGTACGAGGTCCACCGGATACTTGTCGACTCGGGAAGCTCGGCAGACATCCTCTTCCACGACTGCTTTCTGCGCATGGGGCTCACCCTAGCAGACTTGAAACCGACCTCCCACGTCCTTTCAGGGTTCACCAACCACTCCATCCCGGCGGAAGGGGTGGTCACCCTGCAGTTCAACGTCGGGGAGCCCGGCCGCACTCGTACGTTGCCTGTGGACTTCATCGTAGCAAAGGTCCCATCGGCCTACAACGTCCTCCTCGGCCGCCCGACACTGAACTCCCTCCAGGCCCAGATGTTGACCTACCACCTGGCGATGAAGTTCCCTCTCAATCAGGGCGGGATAGGTCGGGTCTACAGAAACCAGTGGGTCGCGAAGGTATGCCTTACCGAAACATCTTCGTCTGAGCAGCCGGCCGACGACGCTGAGGTAAAATACGACATCAAGGGTTCTCTGGACACCTGAGACGAGCAGAAGGAGGTCTGGGGGATGCCGGTCGAACCACTGACCGAGGTGCCCCTGACAGAAGGGGACGATGAAAAAACCGTCCAGGTCGAATCATTCCTGACAGGGACTCAGCGAGATGACCTGGTCAGTTTCCTCAGGAATAACTCCGACGTCTTCGCCTGGGCGCCTGCTGACATGCCTGGGATCGACCCCAAAATCATTTCTCACAAGCTCGGGGTTGATCCTGCGACCCGATCCGTCAGACAGAAAAAGCGAAGCTTCGCCCTGGTCAAACAGAAGGCTATCGAAGATGAGGTTGATCGACTTCTCGCCGCCAGCTTCATCCGGAATGTACCCTACTCGGAGTGGCTGACAAACGTAGTTCTGGTCAAGAAGTCAAGCGGAAAGTGGCGTATGTGTGTCGACTTCACCGACCTCAATAAGGCCTGCCCCAAGGACAACTATCCTCTCCCTCGGATAGATCAACTCGTCGACAGCTCGGCCGACCACGAGCTATTGAGCTTCATGGATGCTTTCTCCGGCTACAATCAGATCCGTATGAATCCAGAAGATGAAGATCTTACCGCATTCACAACGGACCGGGAGGTGTACTGCTACAAGGTGATACCCTTCGGCCTCAAGAACGTCGGGGCCACGTACCAACGGTTGGTCAATCGCATGTTCAAGCCACAGATCGGCAGGAATATGGAAGTCTACGTTGACGATATGCTCGTCAAATCCGTCTCATCGGCCGACCATGCCAGGGATCTGGGCGAGGCCTTCGAAGTGCTCCGCAAGTTCAAGATGAAGCTAAACCCCGCCAAATGCGCATTCGGAGTCACCGGGGGAAAGTTCCTCGGTTTCATGGTCACTCGCCGTGGAATCGAAGCTAACCCAGAGAAAATCGACGCTATCCTCAACATGGCCGCGCCCAAGACCAACGTCAAGATCATGCGGCTCACGGGACGAGTCGCCGCTCTGAGCCGTTTCATGTCCAGGTCGGGGGTGAAATGCCTCCCGTTCTTCAAAGCTCTGAGGAAGATCCCGAGATTCGAATGGTCGGAGGAGTGCCATGCCGCCTTCGACCAATTGAAGAAGCACCTCACGACGCCGCCACTGCTCACCCGACCAGTTGAAGGAGACGAGCTGTCGCTGTATCTGGCGATATCCGACCAAGCAGCGGGCTCGGTGCTCGTCCGAGAGTTCGGTGGAGCGCAGAAGCCAGTGTACTATGTGAGCCATGTATTTAAGGACGCAGAGACGAGATATCCAGCCATAGAGAAGATTGTCTTGGCCCTCGTGGTGGCCTCAAGGAAGCTGCGGCACTACTTCCAAGCACACACCATCATCGTCCTCACTGAGCGCCCGTTAGGGGCTATCCTTGCGTCACCAGAATCCTCGGGCCGCCTAGAAAAGTGGAGGTGGGAACTGTCTCAGTTTGACATAAAATATCGCCCGAGGCAGGCCATCAAGGCGCAGGCCCTGTCCGATTTCATCGTTGAATGCACCATCCCTAACAAGGAACCGGAGTCCACGCCACCCCTCGCAACTCAGTGTCCCATAGCGGAAAGGCTTGGCTCGATTCCTGAGTGGGTCATCTACATCGACAGGTCTTCAACCGAGGAAGGCTGTGGTGCCGGCCTCATTATCCGGGGCCCGAACAAGGAAGAAATGGAGTACTCTCTGAAGCTCGGTTGCAAAGCTTCGAACAACGCGGCAGAGTACGAGGCCCTCCTGGCTGGGCTGGGCTGCGCATGGCCTCCGGGCTGGGGCTGAAGACAATTCGAATCCGCAGCGACTCGGCCCTTGTCGTCGGGCAGGTAACCGGCCGCTTTGAAGCTCGGGAGCATCTGATGATGAAGTATCTAGACGAGATGAGGAAACTCCGGAGGAACTTTGACGAAGTCCAAGTAGAACAAATACCCAGGCAGCTGAATGCCCAAGCCGACGCCCTGAGCAAGCTGCTTCGTCATACTCAGCCAACAATAAGCGGTCTATCCTCTTCGAAATCTTGCCTCAGCCCAGCGTGGAAGACGGAGCGACAACGCTCCACGTATATGCGGCCCAAGAAGGCGACCAAGATTGGAGGAAGCCCCTCGTGGAATTCCTGAAGGTCGGTACGCTCCCAGAAGATCGAGGAGCCGCCCGCCGTCTCCGGGCCAAAGCCCTCCACTTCATCTGGAGCAATGGGAACCTCTACAAGAAGTCCTCACTCAGCCCCTGCTCCGGTGCATCGACCCCCACGAAGCCGACTACGTCCTCCGTGAAATCCATGAGGGGGTTGGTGGTGCGCACCAAGGGGCCCGAACCTTAATCCAAAAGGTGCTGCTCCAGGGGTACTACTGGCCCACTGTTCACGAGGACGCCCAGAAGCTAGTCAGAAGATGCAGGAGTTGCCAGCTCCACGGCAGCATCCCTCGCCTCCCCGCTACCGAGCTGACCGCCCTAACATCCCCATGGTCGTTCACCCAGTGGGGATTGGATATGATCGGCCAATTCCCTACCAGTACGGGCGGGCACAAATATGTCCTCGTCGCGGTAGACTACTTCACCAAGTAGATCGAGGCCGTCCCCATCAGGGAACCGGATGCCGCCACGACCATCAAGTTCCTGCAAAACAATCTGATACACCGGTTCGGCATCCCGAGATGTATCATCACCGACCACGGGACGAACTTCGAGAATGAGAAAGTGAAGGACTTCTGCAAAGAATACCACAACCTCATGAAGTTCGCCGCGGTCGCGTATCCCTAATGCAACGGGCAGGCCGAAGTCGCTAACCGAGACGTCCTCCGAGGTCTTCGGACCCGCCTAGAAGGACGACAAGCCAGTTGGGTCGAAGAACTACCCCGGGTCTTATGGGCCCTGCGCACGTCAAAGAAGACCCCCACCGGGGAAACCCCCTTCAGCCTCTGCTACGGGACCGAGGCAATGGTCCCAGCAGAGATCGGGCTACCCAGTCATCGGGTTGAGCACTTCAACGACGATGCGAACACCTCGGCGCTACGGACCAACCTGGACATCTTGTTGGAGAAGAGAGACCGTGCTCAAATTAGGGCTGCCGCTTATCAGCAACAAATGGCCCGATACTACAACGTTCGAGTCAAGCGCCGCTCCTTCCAGACCGGATATCTGGTCCTACGGCAAAACGAGTTCATTGATCAAGGCAGGCTACACAAGTTCTTCCCGAAGTGGGACGGTCCTTTCCTCGTCTTTGAGGTACTCCCCGGCGGAGCCTATCGCCTACAAGACGCAGACGGACGCAAGTTCCCGTGGCCTTACAACGCCGAGAAGCTCAAGCTATACCAATGAGGTCAAGGCCAATAAGTGTGTACCCCTCCTTTCGCACAGACGATGTAAATATTTTCTAAAAAACCTTCCCATTCGAATAAAGAAACGTCGGAACATTGCAAATGGAGTTCTGTCTTTGCGATCCAAAAGCCCTCACCAAAGAGGCAACCGCGCAGCTTCACCGCCCGGTTATCCCTAGCAGGCCTCCTACGGCCCCCCGCCGCTAAGGGTTAAAGTCCTCCCTAGAGGCAGCCGGGCGGCTATCCTGCTCGGCTATCCCTGGCTGGTAGCTTCCCTACACGCAACGCCAGGGATCAAAGCCCTCGCCAAGAGGCAACCGCGCAGCTTCACTGCCCGGTTATCCTCAGCAGGCCTCCTGCGGCCCCTCTAATGCTGAGGATCAAAGTCCTCCTTAGAGGCAGCTCAGCATCTACCCTGTTCGGCTATCCCCGGCTGGTAGCTTCTTACCACAACCGACAGGGATCAAAAGCCCTCCCAGAGACAGTCGAGCCAAACCCTTGCTCGGCTATCCTTCAGGACAAAAGCCCTCATCAAGAAGCACCGGGCAGTAATCCTGCCCGGCCAAGGGTCCTTGGTAGGCTTCTTACAGCCCCTCCCACGCTAAGGACCAAAGTCCTCCCAGAGGCAGTCGAGCCCAAACCTTGCTCGGCTATCCCCGGCTGGTAGCTTCCTACCACAACCGACAGGGATCAAAGTTCTCTCCAAGAGGCACTGGGCAGTAACCCTGTTCGGTCCCCGTCCTGAAGGATCAAAGCCCTTGCAAGAGGCAACCGAGCGGCTACCCTGCTCGGTCATCTCCGGCTGGTAGCTCCCTACCCATGACGCCAGGGATCAATGCCCTCGCAAGAGGCATCTGAGCGGCTACCCCGCTCGGTCATCCCCGGCTAGTGGTTGCCTACCCACAACGCCAGAGACCAAAGCCCTCGCCAAGAGGCAACCACACAGCTTCACTGCCCGGTTATCCTTAGTAGGCTTCTTACAGCCCCTCCAACGCTAAGGATCAAAGCCCTCGCAAGAGGCAACCAAGCGGCTACCCTGCCGGTCATCCCTGGCCGGTAATTTCCCTACTCGCGGCGCCAGGGATCAAGGCCCTCGCCAAGAGGCAACCGCGCAGCTTCACTGCCCGGATGACGCCCACCGTGGGGCATCCTCCTGCCAACCAGACGCTGCTGGTTTGAAGCCCTCATAACGAGGCCATCTAACTCCCTTCTGCTTGGCAAATCTGCGGCGGGCAGCAAGCTGCTCATCAAGTTCCGCAGACCCGAAACCCCATTGAGAGATATCAGATCTGTTCAAGTCTGGGCGATCCCCCCTCGACTCCGGGGCCATGGGAATACCTCCTTCTCAGCAGCACTCGGCACGCTTGACAAGTGATTGAGATCAACTCGACGTACGATCGCCTGACATGGAAGCCCAACAAAGCAAGCAAGGATATTCTACAAATACTCTTCACATCCGAAAGATAAAGTGCAAAGCAAGGAAAAAACAAGAGTTTTATTCGCACAAGTAAAACGTTTTTACAGGGGTATTGGGGGCTCCCCAGCCTTACAAAGTTCCAGACGCTTACAAAAGAGGGACGAGGAAATACCAAAAAGGCCTAAGTCACAAACCCCCTCCTGCGCCTCGCTTCCCTCGTCACTGTCATCGCGGTCTACCGGAGGTTTCACCACCGGAGGCTTTGCCACCAGGGGTGCGCCTCGCTTCCCTCATCGCTGTCTGCCGGAGGCCTTGCCACCGGGAGTGGGACCCGAGCACGAAGCTCGCCATCGGCGAACTCAGGAAGCTGCTCCTTCACGACATCCAGAGCCTTATTCCACGCGACGGCGGAATGCTCGCCGAGCTCGGCGTAAAACTGCTCTGACAACTTGTAATTGGTCATAGCTTTCCTATCCCGAACCTCAGCATTCTCGGCCGCCAGAAGCGCCGCCTCGACATCCCCCTGCTGGCGTCTCTCTCTTCTCCATGGCCACGAAACGATCGGCTAGATCCGCTAGTTTCCTCTTTGCAACTCGGTGGGATGCACTCAGGTGACGATAGGCACCCCGGTTCGCTGAGTTAGCGAGCTCCGCAACCTCTGCTCGGGCTGCCAGGACATCGGCCCTCGCCCTCTCCAGACGCAGGTCACGCCGCAGGACCTCGACCTCTGAGGGAAACGCTTCCACCGGCCTCGGTACGTGGAACGCCCACTCGGCCTCCATACGAATAGCGAGGGCGCAGTGTTGAAGGACCTGACGGGAAGCGGATGAGAAACTTGGAGACGCTCAAGCCAAAGAAAGGAAGGTCAAAAAACAACGCGTAGAGGAGTTCGTACCTGGACCGCCCCTTGGGCTATGGCCTCCATTTGGACCCTCAGGGTGCCATGCGAAAGCCTCCCCCCGGCCGACTCTTCCATCCCGGCGAGCAGGCCGGCAGCGACGGAAAGCCCAGATGGAGCCATGAAGACGGTATCACCCTCCTGCACGGGAATCCCCTCAGGAACCCTCGACGGCGGCGCACGGGAGATTGTCCTTTTCCTCTTAAGGGGGACCCCGTCCTCGCCCTCCCATACGCCTCTCGTCTGGGGCTCGGATGACCGTGGACGTCTCTGGCCGCCGCCGGAACAATCACCAGGAGCAATCAACGGTGCGGACGGCCCTGTCACCGGCAGAACATTCGGCGCAGGGCATGAGCCAGCCGGGGGCACGGCCGCGCCGCTGGACTCCCTCTGGAACGAGAAACCCAAAGAGTGGGAACGAACCATGTATCCAACCCAAAAGAAGAAGAGCACCGAGCAGCCAAGACTTAGAAGAAAGAATATGAAGGAGTAGGGGCCCTGGAGTGGGCCCCACCCTTATTTATCGCCATAAACGACCTCATCCAACGGCGCCCTTCATCTCCCGCTAAAATGCCTCCTCGTGTCCAACGGCTCCGATCGCTCTACGTGTCGTCCCCGCACTGGGCCGCATCCCATCAGATGTCGCATGCCTGCATACGTCGCGTCGGCCAACCAACGCTTGACACGTGGACCGTCGCTTCAGCGACGGGGTGTACGAACCGGTGCACCTTCCTTAAATGCAGAGATCTCGCCACGATTCGCTGGCAGAAAAGACAGCTGACAGCCCGGTGACTCGTCCCGACGAAATCTTAGGAGGGAGTGCACCCCGGGCGGCCCGGCAGTCCACTCTTGACCCGACCTGGCAGGTCGGGACAAGAGTGGAGGGCTAGTGATGATGCTCTATATTGACGATCTTCCGGATCAAGACACGTGGCAGATGACGTGTCCCAGAACTCAGAAGAGAGGGCCCACAGGGGGCCGACCAGGCCACCCCTGTACCCGACCTGCAAGCACAAAGCTGGCTCACCTCAGAGCCCCTGCAAATTGGCCTCCTCGGCCTCCCAGCTCACCTCCGAGCTACCAGAGGACCATGATATCTCGGCCCTCTCGCTCGTTCCCAAGCTCTTCCGCCGAGGCCGTCTTCCTCGGTCCCTCCGACCGACCAACTCCACCGCTCACAGGCGTAACCACCGCTCCGCAAATCTCGCCATGCCCGGATACTCCGCCGGCATCATCCCACGTCCCACGCCATTACGATCCCTACTAAAGGGCGATCCGTTTGTTACGCGGGCGTGACATCGGGAGCGTAACCGCCGGCGAGATTCTCGCGCCCGCTACTGCGTGCTGCTGCCACTATATAAACCCCCATCACAGAGGGGTCAAGGAAGTCATTTTTACTCCACTTAGCCGTTACTCTGCTCGGATCTCGTACTAACTTGATCGTCGGAGGGTCCTCGGTGGTACCAAACCACCCCGGGACTTCCTTGCAGGTACTCGGCGCAGACTCCTCAAAATCATCAATCTCCTCAAAACCCATTGAGACCCACACGCAACAGGAGATCACCTCCAAGATCCACCGGGAGATCGACGGAATACAACATCTGACGGGGACCCGAAAAGGACCTCCATCATGATTTCTCTATTTAAATCGCATCCACAAGAAAACAAATACCTTTTAAAACTTTATCCATAGATATCCAACTTTGGTCAAATTTGTAAAATGAAGTATGTTTTGGAATTTAGGGTTAATGGTGGAATATTGGCTAGATCAAAACCTGTGAGTTTGGATTGGAGATCTGTTCATATAAATAAGATGTGGGAAGATGGTGAATAGGCGTTGTTGTTGCGAGTCTGAAAAAAGACCCCATCTTATGACGACGAGACAAGGGTTTGTGAAGGGAGAAGAGAGGGATGAGGAAGAAGATGAGGGCATTTTTGTCATAAAACAAGAAGATGATAGTCATGTGCCAATTTTATTAACAAAGGGCAGTTTTCTGAAAAGTTTGTGGTACGTTTGCATCATTTTAGAGGTTGATGGTAGTTTCAGGAGAAAGTGGTTAAAGTTCATGGTATTAAATTGAAATCTAGACTTTTATATATCTTCTCCTGACTAAGCATATGAAGTACTGGTTAATTGCTAATTGCGTTCTCTTATTTATGTCTATTTATGGAAAAACATAAATGCAATGTAGTTATAAATTACGTGTTCTTGCATATTAATTCATTTTACGACCATGGTTTCTTTGATGATTACTGTCATGTTTCAGTATGTATTGCATGTAAGGTTTTGATTAACATGTCATGATAGAATAACTAAGATATTATGAGTGGTATAAAAGATACTCCTTAAAGTTACCAAAAGAGGCTTGGTGAAGGAGTTCAATGGTAGATGCTGGTATGTAGAGCTCAGTGTTGAAAAAATGGAATATTCGGCCGAATATTCAAATTCGGTGGGAAAACGAATAAGTGTTCCTTTTGCAAGCGCGGGAGCGGTGTTTCGTCCGCTTCACTCACTGATTTTTCTGTTCACTTTGCGGTTCGGATCAAAGCTCACCATGGCTTTAGTTGACAATGAAATTCAATTAGGCCAAAAAGAAAGCGAGGGGATCCGTTCCATTCGGAGATGAACTACGCACTGCAGTTAAGAACTTGTATGGCCTTTCTTTCTTGGCTTGCTTGCTCTTTTTACCGATGTCTTTATTCCGGTCTGGATTAATAGGGACTTAGACTTTCGCTAGTCCAACTCGGAAGCAAGAGAGTTAAGAAAGTCCAAGATTATACGCATTGGCACACAGGGTGCCTCATTAGGGCCCGAATGAAAGATCCAAGCCTACATAATCATCAAAGAAAATCCTACAAATGAAGACTTAGGCCTGTCAAGCCTGCGGGGCACTCGACGAAGGGGGCACACTGAGCAAGTACGAGAAATTGGCCCCATTCCGAACGAATTGAGCTACGGATGGCTTTTCGCAACCGTGAGATCGACTTGGGAATCTCGTGCCCCAGTCAGCCAGCGATAGCAGAGCAGCGCCTAATACTCCGGCAACTCCCATCATATGAAATAGGTTCAACGTCCAATTATGAAACCGTAGAGATAAATAGAAAAGGTTGAGTCGACAGCTGAGCTGGATAATGGGCGAGAGAGGGAAAAAACCTTCGGGATGGATCGAGAAAAGTGACCTCCGGCTCAACCCTAAAAGGAGATTTTAGTAAATAACCAAATATAACACTTGGACTAAGGGTCAAATTGGTAATTTTTCTTACATTGTTTTCCAAGAATGTTGAGCCGGCCGGGCATGTAAGGTAAGCCATGTATCTAGGAGGCACTTTTCATTTAATAAGTGCTTTCAGTTCGTTGCATCTTGTTTTGGCATAGCGGCTATATGAAGATCTTTTCAGCTGACATGGACCCGTACATGCCAATCTCTCTCTCTCTTCTTTCTTGTCCCTCCTGGGCAACCACATCTGTCACGCCCCGCTTCCCAGAGTACGCTAGATTGGCACGTGACATAGCCAACCATGCTACCTGTGGGTAGGAAGTATCCATCCACAGTCACATTACGGCTGTAGAGATATCAAGAACAAGATAAAACTATCTAAAACATGTCCATAATCCAGAATAACAGGAGTCAATAATAAATAAATGCGGAAGCAAATGATCCAATACAAATAACTGAAAAATGTGTCCCATAATGCGGGCTCACATCAGGAAATAAATGCAGGAAATAAAACTAACTACTACTGAACTCACAGCTCGGCCTGCTGGCTGAAGTACTCCTGCTCGGACTGCAACAGCGGTACGGAATCTGGGCCATGCAAAACCCAGACGTCAGCGCGTCATGTCATCAAGTAATATAATATGAACATTGTAGCAGGCAATATAATATAAACATGAATACAGCAAGAATAACAATAATATGAATCATACCAGTACAGGGTAGCGTGCAGTGGGTAAACTAAACTGTTCTATCAGGTTTTCTATTCTAAAGTCTTTGAAATCAATTGATGAATCGTCGATGTAACTCAATAGTATCCCGTGCATGCCCGGGACCACGGTCAAGACCCTCAGGGCTGAATCCGAGACGTGCCGCTAGGCAGTAACAGGTAGCAGGATGGGCGAGTGATGTCAGCATCATCACTCCGGGGCTGGCCTAGCCCGTAAGACTGATCAGAACAGGTATCGAACTGTTGAGTTACAAGCCAGGTTTCACCTTTGATTTCCCCATACCCCCAAGTTATGTATGTCGAGTCAGGTATTCAGTAATCAAGAACTAATGCCAACACAGGATCAGGTAAAAGCAGGTTTGTCTGGATAGACAAAAGGAACGGTCCATGAGGACTACATGTTATGTTTGTTGGCATTAGACACAAGATCAGGTAACAGGTAAAGCCATGGTACATCAGGTCAAGCCAGGTAATGTATAAAGGTGTCATGTCATGTCAAGAGTGTACGGTACCATGTCATGTCAAGTAGGAAGTGTAACAGGTCATGTCAGGAAGCACAAGATGTCATGTGGGTGCTCATAATCAAACTAACATAAGCATGTGTATAAATAAACAAGCATGAGTACTATCAGAACAATAAACTGGAACATGTAATATGATATGCAAATAGATATAATTTCAAGGATATGGATGCATAGTTATCGATTAGGGTTACATTTATAGTTCCAATATTAATTAGGATGCAATTTATTAAACATGGAGTGTTAATATCACATTATTATGTAGTAATGTGATCTATGGATGCAATTATATGTATCTTAAATGCGATGGATGCAAACGGGTATCCGAAAAGTTATAAAACTATAAAATGGTAATGTGGGATGTACAACTAAGCAATATGTGATATAAATATTGATATAATAATATTAATATGGATAGCATATTGAAAGCGATTAATAACTATAAAAGTGGTATTGATTAACCATGCACAAGAAAGTTCCGTTCAGAAATTCAGCGTCACCCTAATTTGTAAAATAGCTTAAAAATAACAAACGTTCTCCAAAAGAGACAGGTCTTATACCAAAACAAAGATAATTCAATAAGGTTTTCAGTTTTATAAGTATAAGCATCTCAGGTTGTCTCTACAAAAAGTTATGAACATTCGAAGTTGAAAGTTTGCTGCTGGAATTTCCCTGGACAGCAGTTTGGAGACATTTTCATTTGCATTTTACGTTATTTAAACAATTTATTTTGCAAGTAAATATTTCATAGAGTTATAGTATTCTGAGTTAGCTTCGTAACGAACTAAAGAACGTATACTAATGATTTTTCTATGATTTATAATGAATTTTATAAGATAAGATGTACAGTAAATTTCAGATTTGTCGTATCCGCTTTTTCAACGACGTTTCATGTGTAAACTATAATATTTTCAAATATATAATATTATAAAATGCAGATTATAAACTAATTAAAGATAATAATAAGAAATGTTACGACGATATATATTTTAATTGATATGGATGCAGTATAATGTAATCTAGTATGTCACAAGATAAGTTTTCATGATCTAGATTTAATATGATATAAACGGATGCAAACGGAACATCGAAATGTTAATAAAATTAAACATGGGGCACTAGATTTAAACTATAGGTATGGTATTTATTTAAATAGGTATAAAATGAATTATATAGCATGTAGCAAAATTAACTTGCCTCGATGGGTCGCGAATCGGGAAAACGGAACGTTAACCGTCGGCGGGGAAAACTCGCGACGGGCGCACGGTTCACGGAATGAACCCAAACGACGAACAAAGGAACCACACGGGTCGGGGTACCTCGCTGGAACGTCGAGAAGCGTCACCGGCACGACGGAATTCCGGCAACAAAAGAACAGTTAAAAAAATGAGAAACGAGATATGAAGCAAGAAGAGAAAGAATGATAAAGAGAAGTACGAGAGAATATATGAGGGAGAGAGAGAGAAAAAAGTGGAGAGAGAGAGAGAAGAGGGAGAGAGAGAAAGTGGGGCCCACGGGGTTAAAGGGGAGGTTGCGATTGGCTGAGAGAATAAATTGAGAAGGATATAAAAGATTGTAAAAATATTATATGGTTAACTTAAAGATTTAAAAGATAGGTAATGAACAGTAAGATATCAGGTTGGTTAGAAAATTATATGCGATGGTTTTAATAATATTAAAATTTGGGATTTTGGCGCCAAATAAAACATTTCCAAATTGCGCCCGGGTCGAGTCCAAAAATTTGAAATTGAAATAATAGGATTTTAAGCGGGATCCAAATTTTAAAATTAAGTGTTTTATGATTAAAAAGCATACCCCCAAAACGGACACACGTACGTGCACGCAGCCATCCAAACTCGCCCGTTTCACTGAACGGGACGAGAACACAATGCACGGACGCTACCATGAGGCTAGGGGTGTCAAGTAGGCCAAGATGAATATTTTCAATTTTATTTTAGATGCCAAAATTTGTTATATGTAGAAATGACTTTGCCGGGTGAATTTTACAGTAAGCAACAAATAAGCAAGTTAAATGAAATGAGTACCACATTATGCTCAAACAGTAACTGAAAATAGTAGCATTGGGCTCGGGTGTTACAACATCCCCGTCTACAAAAAGGTCGGGTCATGTAGCGTTAGTGCACCCGTTTTTTTACCGACCGCTCCGTGGGCTTCTCTGCCAAGGCCCTCTACACCAGCAAATATCTTGATTATGTCCGATTATAAAGTGACTTAATACCCTCCCCTTACTTTACAAGTAAGCAAGTAAACTACCAGCAAAAGAATGGATGCGCTCTAACGCGCCATGAAAACAAATACCGCTTGCTATATTAAGTCGTGCCGGGTAAGGAGACTGTAGGGTGTTTTTTGTCACCCTATTGAGATGGGAATACGCGCGCGCTTGTCAGACGTACTACAGATTTCCCCTGCTCAGGGTAGGCGGGGGTTTATTGATTGTGGGGATCTGAATCTCCGGCAGCCGCGGACTAAGCCGCCGTTAATTACCCCTCGCATTTGGAGTGAGGAAACCTCCGCTTGACGGGTCAAACTGGTCATGTGAACTCAACGTGCAGTGTGCATATGTGTATCTTAAGAGGTTTTGGATATATCGGGAGCCTCGCAGAGTTTACGGGGGTCCCGCTACCTGAATAGCGGGCTGGGGGTCAAGTGGCTACCCGGATATACCCGGATAGTATGAGAATAATGGAGGAAAGAGGCCATAAGAGAGAATTTCCTCCTATGGCGTCGAAAAAGTACGCCCTCTGTCATATCTTCCGACGATCGGAATCCATGATCTTCATCGTTATCATCTAAGATGTGGGTACGCCAAATTTCGTGTGATTCTACAACTTTTTCACCGTTGATTTAGCAACGTAAATGGTTCTATTGTCGGTAAACCATTAATTTTGAACCCACTAATTCAACGGTGAAAAAGTTGTAGAATCACACGAAATTTGGCGTACCCACATCTTAGATAATAACGATGAAGATGATGGGTGCTGATCATCGGAAGATATGACGGAGGGCGTATTTTTTCGACGCCATAGGAAGAAATTCCCTCTTATGGCATATTTCCTCCATTATTCTCATATAGTATATGTATAATATATATTTAGTTTTGTATATATCTAATAATATTATAAAAGGATATTACATATCTCCGATCCGCCTCTACTTTATTTTACTGAAAATATATTAGAAAATATTTATACATACGTAACCTCCTTAAACCATAAATCTAAAGGTTTAAAAAATAATATATTATAATCTAATATATATCTGGTATCTAGGATGTTTAAGATTTACCTGCACTAGATAAATGCCAATAAATAACGTGAGATGTTCAAATAAGATAAAACATACTGAAAATTAATATATGTAAATATCCATAACGTATGGCTACCAGGAGTTATTTAAATATAATTTAATTTTATATATATATATATATATATATATATATATATATATATATATATATATATATATATATATATATGTTATTTAAGATTTATATGGATTTAGACTGCGAATAAATATCACTAAAAGATACTCCAGCACCATAACGAGTTCCATACATGCGGGTCGGGTCGGATAAACAGATATACTATTTAAATCAATCACAACCCAAATAATAATAATTAAAGAAATTTAAAATACCAATATCATACGATCATGTTAGGGTGTTACATTCTCCGTGGTTATCTTCCAACAAGGTGGAGGGTGCCAAACATGATAAAGACTTTAGGCCTATTAGTCTTTTAAATGGTATCTTTAAAATCTTTACAAAGGTTCTGATAATAGGCTGGGAAATGTTTTACCTGATTTGTTATGCAAAACTCAGGTTGCTTTCATGAGTAATAAATCTATCTTAGATTGGTTTTCCATTGCACGTGAATTGATACATTCTTGTTCCAAAACTAAAACTGAACCAGTGATGCTTAAAATTGATTTCCAAAAAACTTTTGATTCTATTCATTGGGATTATATCATCAATATTTTAAGGATTAGAAGCTTTGGAAACAACTGGATAAGATGGATACATATGATTTTGTACTCCTCAAGTTCACATGTTCTTGTAAATGGCGGCTTGGAAAAATACGGTCAAGTGCAAAAGAGGGCTAAAACAAGGTGATCCCTTGTCACCTCTTTATTTAAGCTAGTTGTAGATACCTTAGCTAGGACGTTACCTCATCCCAGAAAACAAGATAAGCTCTCTACTCCTAACCTCAAAAGTGAACTTAAGTTTCTACCCTCTATTCAGTTTGCTGATAATACAATACTTTTTCGTAAGGCTATTGAAGATAAGATTCTCACTTTGAAAGTTCATTTATATATTTTGAAGGCCTTTCTGGGCTGAAAATTAATTTCTATAAGAGCTCTTTATTTTATCTTAGCAAAAAGCTTCATATAGGCAATAAACTTGCCAATTTGCTTAAATGTAACCTATCTTCTTTGTCTACTACCTATTTGGGGCTTCCTCTTACTTCTGGGGGGGGGGGGGGGGGGAAAGATTGTCACCATTTTATTACTAAAATACAGTCCAAACTTTCCTCTTGGATGGACAAGTCTCTCTTAATTGGGAGGAGACTTACACTGATCAATTCTGTGCTCTCTTCACTTCCTGTTTATTATATGTTCTTTTTTAGATTGCCTAAGTGGGTTATTAGAAAAATTGAAAATATTATGGCTACTTTTCTTTGAAGGGGCATAAACAATGGGAAGAAGGGGTATAATTTGGTCAAATGGAAGAAGGTTCGTACTAGTAAAACAGAAGGGGGCTGGGGGTTAAAGACATTGATCACTTTAATATTTCTTTTTTTGTGTAAATGGCTTTGGAAATTATACAATTCCGATGAATACTCTATTGTAGTTCTTAAATCCATTTACAATTATAACAACGGATTAACTAACACTCATAACTCATCCAACTTTTGGAAAGTGTCACGCCCCGCTTCCCAAAATACGGAATACGAGGGATAGACAAGGCCAGCCATGCTCCTACGGTCAAGGAAATGTCCTGCCGTAGTCACACTTCGGCTTCTAGTTTATCATGGTAAACAGCATATAATGCGCAGGTAATGAGAAATGCAGTAACTGAAGTAAACAATGTAAAGACTGACCTGAGGTGGAACAAATGAATGTAACTCGGGAAGGCAAGTCAAGAAGTCTGTGATGCACTGGTCCAGGCTAAATCGTCTTCTCACACTGAGCATGCATACTCAGGTCGTCAGAGCGACACAATAGCAATATAATGTATATAATCAAGTAACAGTTCTAACAGTAGTAATAGATGTGAATAACGGTAAAACAGCATGAATATGAATGAGCAGAGATCAATGCAGCGGAAAAGTAAAGCAGTATAACAATATGTCACGAAATGTCAACACAGTAGAGAAGAAATGTAAATAACAGTAACCCTATCGGTCTCTAAGTCTCACTGCACAGGTCAATAAGCCTATCGTCAGTCCAAGTGTGAGAGTCAACCACTCGCGAGTGTCCTCCACCCAAGGGTAGAACCCAAGGGCAAGGGACCACGGGCCCAACATGTAACGAATGTATCACGGTGATATAGCACATACCCTGTAAATCTCCATATAACTCCCTAAATATATAAGCCGGCATGGGACTCCCGAGATTCTGTTGAATTCACACTTGAACTACCCCACACCCCGTGGTCTACATCAAACGCTAACCATCACCCTAAATACTAATCGATCCGTGACAAGTCTGCGCGAGAACTGGAGGCAGGACCTCCATCAAGCACGTCCCGACTAATACCTAAGATAAATGGCAGTGTCGGATGCCTTATCTGTGACATCCGTGCAAGCGCTTCCATAAGTGTCCCATACCACTTATAGTCACACGTACACGCATCCCACAGACGTCGACAATGCAATAGAATAAAAGGGACACTGATTGTGCACAAGTACGTATCACTTTCACTTAATCACGAATACACGAACACTGACGTACTTGCCACAATCAACACTAAAATCTAACACTGGGTAAATGCACGATGTCACTAGGTTATCACCACAATGATATAGGTATGATATGATGCATGAACGGTATAAGAAGCACAACTAAGGTATCATAAAAACAGCAGTCCATCACTTGCACGATTTATCATGAAACATATGTATATAATTTAGCGAAATGATAAACAGATAGTATTTAATATGTTCAGTTATCTATCCTTAGAATTTTGTTTCAGGTCAAACGGGTTTCAGGATCATTAGTTATAACTGTTTCATTTTAAGCGCACGCGGCTGGAAATCCAGTTTCAGAATCAGGAATCCATTTCGCAACGCATTTTAACCCCAGTTGGGATCATAATTTAGCGACGCTATAGTTGGATGAATTCTAGGGTTTTCAGTAAAGTTTTCAACGCAACAAACGGATTTCCAATCGCGTCTGTACGTTAGGAGTTATACTCTGTTTAATATTAACATGTCAATTCTGAATCTGTTGGGACTGTTATGTGTCCCGATGTTCTAAATTACAGTTTAAATATCAAACGGTAACGGAACAGAATGAAACCAAATGTGTTGTCTAGCTAACAGAGTTACCTACAATAAGCAGCGGAGTTCCGCAATCTACGAGTTAAGTAATTCCTGTGGTACCCATTACGGAACCGCAACCAATAACTGGAGTCGCTCTGGACTGCAGTCCAGAGTCGCACTCCGATCTAATTTTTATCATGGTTTAAGTACAGGAATGTCTGGAAACTAGTGTAGGGTTAAAGTTCGTCGAGTTGGCTTCGATTTGAGCCCTCGAACGCACCAATTCAGTATGTATATGATTTATGGTGAATTTAACGGTTTTCAGGTGCAACAGGATTACAGTTTTACGACTTAACTTGGGGTTAGTCGTTTTAGTCGTTAACGATCAAATTGTCCAACGAAAATCACATACTATGTTCACAGCCCTACGGGCCAACCTACACCATTGAGTTCCGTCAAATTTGATAATGTTTTTCTAAGGGAACAAACATCGAACAGTTACGGCACATAAATTAACTAATCTTGCAACTTTAATATCTCTATAATTAGCAATCGTATCATAAGCAATTAGCATGTAAGCAAGTAAAAACTTGCCTGGAGACGTCCCGGGAATGTACGGTGGCTGTGCCGTCACGAACGTGCGACATACGCGCGGCACGGCAACTTGATTTGGCTCGGACTCGTGTCTCGGTAGCGGTGGCTCGCAGCTTGGTGGTCGGGGTTCTGCTGTGAAGCTTGGCCCTTGTGCGTCAAGGGTTCGATGATGGGTGATGATGACGATGGTGATAGTGTTAGAGAGAGAGAAAAGTGAGGGAGTGAGAGAGTGAGGCAGAATGAGAGAGAGAGTAAGAAAGAGATGACGAGAGAGAGACAGAGAGGGGGAGAGGTTTAGAGAGAGAGAGACAGAGAGAGCTGAGGATGATGATGATGATGATGACGACGAGGAGCTCGCTGGCGTCGGGGCGTGGGTGGCCGAGCACGGGTGCAGTGAGCGGTGAAGTGTGTAGGGGCTTGGCAGGGGCTCAGGTCAAGGGTGGAGTCGTGTAGGAGGGGGAGGAGGGAGTGATGGTTGAGGAACTGGAGGTGACGGAGGCGAGGTGCTCGTGGTCACGGTGGTGAGGGGAGCTCGGGTGTGGGCTGTAGGAAGCTCGGAGTAGTGAAGGAAGGGGGAGAACGAGAAACAGAGAGGGAGAGGAATGAGATGAGAGTGTGATGGAAGAGAGAGAGGCGAGCTATGATGGAGCAGGCGCGAGTCGTGGGTGTAACGGCAGCGTGAGCGAGGGCGGAGGCGGCGGGAGCGAATCGCGCGTGAAGGGGAGAGAGCCGTTAGAGATTTAGAGAAGAGGAACAGTGGCGGGTCGGGTTTGAGCGAAGCGGGTGAGGGAGAGTGGGGAAAAGGGGACGCGGCTTGGTGGGCTGGGCCGGCAACAAATAGATAAAGAATAAGGAAATTAGAAAAAGGGCCGGGCTTGTAAACAAAATGAATTTAAAAGGAAAAGGAGACACGGGCCGGGCTCAGAGAAAAATAAGAATTAAATTAAATTAGGAGAAGGATTTGGGAGATGGGCTGAGGAAAAATTAGATAAGAAAAAGGAAGGATTGGGCCAGAAAATACAAAAGGAAGGGAAAAATAAATGATTTAAGAGGGTGAGCCGGAAGCGAGCAGGGCTAGAGAAAAATATAAGGGAAAAATTTAGGGGAAAAGATTGATTGGGCTCGGGCTAAAATAAAATAAGAGTAAAAGAATTAAAATGGAATGGGAAAGGAAATGGACTAAAGTTTAACAATGAGTTTAATTTAAAAGAATGGGCTAGGTTTGGGGTTGGATAAAAGAAAATGGGGTTTTAAAAATAAGTTTATAAATAAAATTTATAAATAGAATAAATAAAGTTATAAATAAATTAAATAGAATTTTAAAGTAACACAAAACAGATTTCGGTATAAAAGGGGCTGGGTGTTACAGAAAGGGTTGAATGAATATAGTTTCACTTTCTATGATCATATTTGTTAGGTTTTAGGTATTGGTAAGCAAATTTTCATTTGGAAGGACAAATGGGCTTCCTCCTCAGCTCTTTCAGAACTTTATCCATCTCTTTACAAGATTGCTTGGAACCAAGAGGCACTAGTTCATACACAAGGTTATTATATCAAAGGTGTGTGGACTTGGAAGCCAGCCTTCAATAAAATTATATCCGCTAATGATAGGGTTCATTTGCAAAATCTCTTGAACAAGTTCTCTAAGTTTACTACTAATTCTGACACCCTTGATACTATCAGGTGGCCTAATTCTAGTAATTGTGCATTCATTGTTAGCTTTGCTTATAAGACTATTAATTGTACTAATCATCGCTATCCCTTGCATAAGGTTATTTGGGACAACTCTGCTCCCATCAGGATTTAAAAAAATTGGTTATTAGCTCAAGATAGGATTTTGACTAAAGAAAACTTAGTTAAAAGAAGTTGGTATAATAATGTTGTTTATGTTTTTGACTCCTGCAAGATTGAAACTTCCACCCGTCTTTTCTTTGAATGCAAAATTGTCAAGCTCGTCTGGAAGGATCTTCTAAAAGCTATAAATGTCCATACAAGGCCTGTTTCTTTTGCTCATGCTATTGACGGTTGGAAAACTGCCAACATTCCTATTAAGCTTGGTCATATGTGGATTCTTTTGTTTTACTCTACCTGCTGGAATATTTGAAAGTGTGGGAATAACAAATTTTTTAACAATGTGGATAGTACACATAAATAGACTATGAGCATCATTCTTTATCACGTCTTTCGCTGGGTGGAGGGATACATGATAAGCACAAAAACAAAATTTTATTCTCACATGAGTTCAAGAATCTTCAAGATTTGTATACTGGTGATGTGGATGAACTTATTAGTAGACATTATGATCCTTTTTTTATACCTTAGGTATGTCCTTTTGTTTTAGTGCCAACTCTTCTCTGGCACTAAACAAAACCTCTTTCTCCTTCACTTGTAGGTTCCTTAAAATATGACTTTCACCTTGTGGATTCTTGCTTATCTTCTCTATGATGGATTCTATTTTATACCTTTTGTTTACATCATTTTTTCCTGGAGATACCTTTGCTAGATTTTTTTTTGTTCGAGGACGACATTTTTGATGATGTAACCAAATTTTCCACATTTTTTATATGATGAGGCCCCTCCTCGTATGAATTTGAATGATTACATGGAATGCCATGCACTTAGGTTTTCAAGTTTTATATTAGGTTTCATCTTACAACAAATGCCATGCACTTAGGTTTTCAAGTTTTATATTAGGTTTCATCTTACAACAAATCTGGAACTTGCACAAACATCTTTGAACTGTTGTTGCTACTTGATGGAGGTCAGGATCTCCTTCAGATATTGTCTTCCATCGATCTGTCGCGAGCGTTGGTGAACGGATGATATTGGTGTTGAGAGTTGCCTCCTTGAGCGTGTGGATCTCAGTGGGCTTGTTTTAAGGCGAAGCCGGGCTATTTGCAAAAGAAGTCCCAGGGTGGTTGTACCACCGTGGACCCTCCGATGATCAAGTTAGCCGAGGTATTTGAGCAGAGTAGCCGCTTATTGGAATAAAATTGTGTTACCTAAGTCATCTGGGAGAGGGTTTTTTATAGCGGTTGCTTGGAGCGAGCTGGCGCGAGATCTTTGCCGTCCTTTACGCCCCTAGCGTTATGCCTGCGTGATTGACGGGATCCCTCCATTAGTGACGAGATACGCTCGTTAATGGGGGGATACGACAGCGTGGAACGCGGGATGTTGGGTGGTGGATATCTCGCTTCTGGCGAGATACGCGGAGCCGTGGCGGAGGCGCTTGGGCTCTGCGTTCTTGGTTGCTCGGTAGGACCGAGGAGTCTTAGCTCGGCGGGAGGCTCGGAGGCGAGCGGGAGGCCGAGAAAGCTTGGTTCTGTGATAGCTCGGAGGCGAGCAGGGAGGCCGAGGAAGCTCAGTATGTAGGAGGGCCCGGAGGCGAGCCGATGGTTCTTTGCAGGGGCGAGCATAGGAGTGTTCAGGGACCCGTCGAAGGTCGGGTCATGCCTCAGGATGGTACCTCGGGGAATGCCTCCAATGTAAGATACTTGCCATGTTTCCGTGGGCCCCGGGACACGTCATCTGTCACGCGTCATGATCTGGTGAGTTCCCACTTATGAGTATCATTATTAGCCCCCCACTTTCGTCCCGACCTATTTATGGGTCGGGTCGAGAGTGGTCTGGATCGATTTCCCGGGCTCAGCCTGTTGTCAAGAATTTGTCGGCGCGGATTTCCGGGGCGACTCGACGTAGGGCAGTTGCGTTGTTTCAGATCTTTGAGTCTGCCTGTCGTATCCCGGGCGCTTGGATCTTTGCGTGTATTTTGGATGACATCAGCGGATCAGGAGAAAGGACCGTGCATTTAAAGAGGAGCGCCGATTTGCTTGCACGTCCGTTGAAGCGCAGGCCACGCGTCCGATGCGGATTGGCGGACGTGACAGGCTGTTGATGTCGCCTGCGCCCGAAGGGACGTCTCCAATGATCATTCGACACGTGGGGTGTCGACGGCTGGCAGATGCGAAGCTTCGTTTTGGCGGGAAACGATCTGAGTCGTCGGATGCGTCCCCCAAGCAGTCTAAATAGGGGCGGCATCCTTCTAGGGTTCATACTTTCGCCACTATTTTCATTTGCTGCAAGAGATTGCTCGGCGCTCCATCCTTTAGATCGGATCCTTCGCACTATTTCCTCGGAGAACCCTTCTTCTTTTGAATCAGGTTAGATATCTTCTTTTGAGAAGTCCGTTGATATAGTTAGGGTAGAGTCTAGGGAGTCTTCCACCTCTTCCCGAGAGGGTTCCTTTGCTGCCTCCTCATCGTCGGGCCTCCCCCGTAGAGTCAGGGTCACCCGCGTCGCTCGTCGCCGGGCGAAGGCAAAGGCCCCCAAGGTGCGCATCGGGATCGCCCGCGACGCACCCTCCATCTTGAGAAACGTGGACGAGCTTACTGGGATTCGGGCTCGCTTCCACATTCCCCCTAGCTATTCGCTATGTTTAGCTAGGACGGACGAGAGGGCGGATCAGGTGCAGGGCAAGGAGATTGCTCTGTACTTGGACGTATTCTGGACTGGGATGCGTCTGCCCTTTCCAACCGAGGTATGCGGGATACTTCGCTGTTTCCAACTCTCGCCGGGCCAACTTGCGCCGAACTCGTGGAGAATCCTCCTCGGGTTTCGGTTTCGGGTTCGGCTGAAGCTTGAGAAGATCCCCTTCAGCTTGACCCTTCTTACTTCCTTTCTCTGCTATAAAAATCATCCCGGCACCAGCAAGAGGGAGCCGAGTTGGGTGTATTTATCCTTTAAAAAGCGTAAGGGTGGGACGACCGGGTCGGGTGTCGTAGTCATCCCTTCCTCTATTCACGAATGGAAGGAGAAATTTGTCTTTGTCGGGCCACCCGAGGGCGAGAATTGGTATGTGCATACACATCGGCACATGGCCGATTGCCCGAGGGGGAAGCAGTTGTCCTTGCCCGAGGCGAGGGCGGTATCCATATGGGAGCTGATCCGGCAGGCCGATGCCCTTCTTTCCGAGCAGGACCTTAGCTGGGCCGGGCTCAGCCCCGCACACTTTGTGGGTAAGTTAGGAGATTGGACGACCTGTTTTGTAACAACTCCAATTTTAGTGTACAAAAATTTGTTTAAAAATTAATGTATACTTGGAGTATTTGCATTTTCTGTGAGTACCATAAATATTTGTTTTGCTAATTAATTACAAGCAAGAGCTTGTAGCTCATTGGTAATACCTTGCACTGCTGAACCAAGTCACCAGAGTTCAAATCCCATACCCCACATTATTTTCAATATTGTTTTATTTTGAATTTTTAGATTACCAAGGGTTTACACGTGCATATCTCACAAAAACCCCACTACACCCAAAAAACCTAACTGTACCAGTGAGATCTTGAACCTACGGGGCACCCTCCGACCACCGGACTCGACCGGGATCGGCTGAGTCGGCCGGCGACTCGGCGGACTCGGGCCGGCGCCGCCGGCCGGACTAGGCCGGACCGCCGAGTCCCCAACACGAAAAAGTTTCCACTTCACCTCCTCTGTACACCTACACACTTAACTCTCTTGGATTGGTTCCAGAGACCTTTTAAAACCCTATTTACTCCATTTTATTACATTTTTAATACATTTTTTCAATTTAACCTTTCACCTACCCTTACCTTAACCTAACCTTATAAATACAACCCCTAAACACTACCCCCTCACTCCAAAATTCTGAACAAAACTCTCAAGAAATTTCCTAAAACCCTAGTGTACTACGAAGCTCCGGCGATTTTTCCGGCGACAACCCTGGGAGTTCCCGGCGACGAAACGACGCACCGATGCCTCCTCCCATTCCCAATTCCTCTTGTCTAAGTCCTAGACCCGTAAGTCCCACCTCTTTCTTCTGTTCTATAGTCTTAAAACTCGTATTTCTAAAACCCGACGGAATCGGAGTAAATCCGATTTCCGATTCGGTTCTTTCTAAAAATTCAACCAAATCTTAAATACAATCATCTCTAAACCATTACATGTTGACTATTAAATACTAACAAGTCGTATTGAACAAGTTCCATATAAAAAAGATTGCTATTTCAATTTTATTGTACTTTTTCATTAAAATACCATGTAGTTTCATTTCGACATTTAAACCATCACAATCTTGCTATACCGTTAATTAGATCACGAATATACCGTTAATTAGATCACGAGATAACGACCTACCTCCTCACACACTCATATGCAATATAGCACAAAACTTTCGGGAACATAGAGTGCGAGAAAACGAAACCTTTCAAATAAATACCATTACTATTAAAATCATTTTTCTAAAAGATTTAGTATTTTACAAAAATCTTTGCAAAGCGCCCATTTGGGGAACCCGACTGGGATGGTGTGGATTATCTCACGTCCCTGGGTTTAGTAGTGCGAGATGCAGACCCCCGCAAGTGGCATTCGGTCTCGAAAGATTTACAAAATACAAAATCTTAAGAAAATGAGATTTCTAGAATTATAATATATATTAAAAAATTATTTTTATATAAAAATATATATATATATATGTATAATTAAAATATCTATTTTGTGATAATATAAATATTCCAATTTTTCTAAAATCACAAGAGTCACTTTACATTAAAATACCATGAATTCCATACTAAGTACAATATTACAATTTAATACTCTATATTATGAAATTAGGTTAATTTCACTAGAAACATCATATATATAAAATCTACATTTATTACAACTCTAAAGACGATAATTAAACACTTGGGGTGTATTTTGAAAGTTATACAAAAGTATTTTTACATAAAACCCCCTAAAGTTCTATAAATTACCATAAGGACCCTAGTAAACATAGGTTTAAGCGGGACCAATCTCTTGAGCCTCAAGGAGCCGGAGAAGTGGGTGCTTGCCTATTTAAGGTAGACAACTTAACAACGATGTTAACAACACGGTAATCGTCTTTGAAAAAGACACAAATCCTGCCGCCCATGTGCAGCGGTTACCGATAACATCAAAACAATCAGGACTTCAATTTCTTTTCTAATTGTCTGACTTAGACTGAGTCTTCTCTTTAATAATCTGACTTGAATATGATTCAAGTACAATCTACAAACTACAATCTACAATATTACAATTCAATATGAATTCATATATTCAATCTGTTCGAACTATTCAATCTATATTGACTGAACCAAACCATGGATATACTTCCATTTACATGATTCTCCAGTTACATCCATGATTCTACAGTTACATCCATTTACCGATATCATGGTTTCGGTAAGTCACCCAATTATACAATCTATACAGTTTACAATACAAGTTACAATACAATCAATACTTCGCGGGGTTTAAGGGGTAGATTGGTACGGAAGGTGTTAGAAGTGGCACGAGACAGTAAGATTTAATACACCTGACCTGAATCCAGTTGCTGTTGTACTGTGGCATAAACGGTTTCTTGTACTACACTTGCCTCTAATCTCTGGCATATAGAGACTCCTCTCGTATACACTGGCATCCTTCTGTACCAAGCTATAAACAACAGTGTTAACACTAAAACAATATAATACAACTTTAAAAGCTACCTTCTCTTTCCGTCTATTCTATTTCTCCCTTATCTTTGGGACTTACCGAGCGATTTGTTCTCTGACGGCATTCTCTTTCTTTTTTCTTTGAATGTCGTCAGGTGATCTGGACACTCCGGAGATCGAGCCCACTAGTGAAGACTTGGACCGCTTCATTGAAGACCCAGAGCTTTAATTCATCATACACTTTTATTTCAGTACTTTTCCTTTTCTGTTATGCCATTGTTTAGGCATTGCTTTCATTCAGTTGTATTTCCTTTTTCATGCATTGTACAGAAAGAATGTGAATAAATAAAGTTGATGTTTTATTATATCTTGTTTCTTATGCATTTATTTTTATATTGCTTAGATACGCTTAGTGTATTTACTTCATAGTAAATACGTAGCGGCCTCGTCGCGTCCCCTTCGCCGTACACCGGGAAGCGGGGCGTGACAGGTTTTGTTGGTGGCCTATGCAGGTCAGAGCTGTATGAAACTCTATCATGCAGTTCTGTTTTGTGTGAACAACCTAAGCAATATAACACAAGAACCAGCAACTAAAATATTCTTTACAATTCATGTTTCTTGAATCTTATCATTTCATATATTTTGAATCTGTCCTAACCCAAATTTTTCTTCAAGGTTATGGATTCTCCAAACAACACCAGCACCAACTTCAACAACACTCCACCTCCACTACCAATCACACTTGTCGTTCCTGCTCCACCCAACGAGCAAACGGTTCTGCTTGAGACAATCCGTAGCCTCCTAGAGGGACAGCAGCAACTCTTGAACCGTCCCGAGGCTGAAGCACCTGGGGTGAAACGATTCAGAGTTTTACATCCCAAACAGTTCTCAGGAAAGGGGAGCCCACTGGAAGCTGAGGAATGGGCTCAGAGTATTGAAGATGATCTGGCAGTGGCACAAGTGCCAGAAATAGATTGGGTTCGTGTTGCAAAATTACAGCTCACGGACAATGCACGGAACTGGTGGAAGGCGGAAGAAAGCCGTATTGAACAGCCCATTGAATGGAAGACTTCCCGCGATATGTTCGACGCGAAGTACTTCCCTGAGACTGCCAGGTTCGACATGGAATATCAGTTCATCCATCTGCAACAAGGTTCGATGTGGACCAAGTCGGTAGATAAGTATGATGCTGAGTTCACCATGCTCAGTCGGTAAGATATGTCTCAATAATTGAATTTTTAAATATCACATATTACACAGCTAACACAATACTTAAACAGATTTGCGGCACACTTGATACCGACGGACAAGATCAGAGCTCGTTGATTTCAACAGGGTTTGGATTCGGAGATCCAGGCCGCACTAGCCATAGGAGATTTTCCAACCTATGAATCGGCTCTAAAAGCTGCCCGCCATTATGAGGCGGTGATAAAGGCAACGGGCAGACCTCCGTCTGCAGGAGTTAGGCGCCCTGTCAACCAGATGACAGGAGGAGCCTCGTCCAGGCTACCTTTTGTGCCAAGGCGACCGGGAGTACCAAACAACAGGCCCAGCCCAGCCTTTTGTAACTACTGCAAGAGAAATGGGCATCTGGCGAAAGATTGTCGGCGTGCGAACAACCTTTGCTTAATCTGCGGCTCAGCTGCTCATGATATTGGGTCTTGTCCTTATAGACAAAATCCAATTGTTGCACCCAGGCCAGCAAACACTTACCCACAGCGCCCAACCATCCAAGCACCAGCTCCAAGACTTGCACTACCTGCTCCACCACCTAAAGGACCACAAGCTGCACCTCCTCCTCGTCAGTTCCATCAAGCTCAAAGGAACGTTCCGAGGAATGCTCCTCAGGCCAGGAGGAATGTACCACGGCGCCAGGCTTTCACGATGACCGTGGAAGAAACTGAGGCCACTGGCCAAGTTATTACTGGTAACCCTTTCTTCTCAACCTTTCTTTCAGTCTTGATACTTATCTACATACATCTAAAACATATTCCACATACCTTAGGTACAATCTTAGTAGCATCACTAACTGCACTAGCACCGTTCGATACTGGAGCATCTCACTGCTTTATGTCGCAACGGTTCGTCCGAACCCATGCGATTCCAGTCACACCGCTTGTATCCAGCTAGAACGTCAGTTCAGGAAATGGCGTTCTAAAGGCAACAATGGGATATATCTTGTGTCCAGTAGTCGTCTGCAGCAGAGAATTCTATGCTGAGTTCAAAGTGCTGGACATACAGAACTTCGATGTGGTTCTAGGTATGGATTGGCTCGGAACTTTTTATGCTACCATCGACTGTCGTCAAAGGAGGGTGGTATTCGAGATTCCAGACCATCCGGTCTTCTATTTCAAAAGCGGAGACCGTACTCTGGAGCCAAGTACATACAAAGCGAAGCCAAGGGAAGCAGTGATTGCAGCAACTCAAGCAGAGGAAGAATCAAGGCCAGGAGTGGTTCGAGAGTTCGACGACGTGTTTCCTGACGATATATCAGGTTTGCCTCCTGATCGAGCTCTTGAATTCAGCATTGATTTAGTACCAGGAGCACAACCGGTGATCAAAGCACCTTATCGATTAAGTCCGGAAGGTTTGTATGAAGTCCGAACTCAGTTGGACGAATTATTGGCGAAATGATGGATTCGTCGCAGCACTTCAAGTTGGGGATCACCTGTATTACTTGTAAAGAAGAAGGAAGGTTCATACAGAATGTGCATTGATTACAGAGCCTTGAACGAAGTCACGATAAAGAACAAGTATCCACTCCCGCGCATCGACGATTTATTCGATCAGCTAAGTGGATCTTGTGTTTTCTCTAAACTAGATCTTCATTTAGGTTATCATCAGGTGAAGGTCAAGGAAGCTGATATTCATAAAACGGCTTTCAGAACTCGGTATGGACATTACGAATTTCTAGTGATGCCATTTGGAGTGACCAACGCACCAGCAATATTCATGAACCTGATGAATCAAGTTTTCCGGGAGTACTTAGACAGGTTCGTTGTCATCTTCATCGACGACATCCTGGTGTATTCCAAGAGTCGGAAAGAACATGCCGAGCACCTACGAATTGTCCTGGAAACTCTACGACAACATCAATTATATGCCAAGTATAGCAAATGCGAGTTTTGGCTAAATCAAGTTGGTTTTCTTGGACATATCTTATCAGGCGAAGGAATTTCTGTGGATCCAGCGAAAGTTTCAGCAGTAAGCGAATGGCCGACACCAAAGTCAGTGAAGGACATTCGGAGTTTCTTGGGTTTAGCTGGATATTACAAAAGGTTCATTGAAGGCTCTTCAAAGATAGCAACCCCTTGACCAAGCTCACACGTAAAGATGAAGATTTTGTGTTGTCAAAAGCATGCGAACAATCTTTCGTAGAACTCAAGTCAAGGTTGACATCAGCGCCTATTCTCGTTATACCGGACCAATCTGGAGGTTTCGAAGTGCATTGTGATGCATCCGGTAAGGCATTAGGATGTGTTCTACATCAGCACAGTAAGGTTGTGGCTTATGCTTCAAGACAGCTAAAGACTCATGAGCGCAATTATCCGACGCATGATTTGGAATTGGCAGCCGTAATCTTTGCTCTCAAGATTTGGCGCCATTATCTTCTTGGTGAACGAGTGAACATATACACAGATCACAAGAGTCTGAAATATGTGTTTGCTCAGAAAGAGTTGAATATGCGGTAGAGACGGTGGTTAGAACTCATGGCGGACTTTGACATCAACCTGCAATATCACCCAGGAAACGTGAATGTGGTTCCAGATGCTCTCAGTCGTCAACCATTAGCAATGCATCTCACTGCTCAGTGGAAGCTTCAACAAAACTTGCATCAGATGGAGATTGAAGTAGTCATGCCAGGTAACACTTCAAGCTTGATGAATTTACAAGTTCAATCAACAATTGTCAATCAAATCAAAACAGCTCAAGCAAGTGATGCTAAGTTGCAAAAGATCCGAGAACGAGTGGAGAATGGACCCAGAACAGACTTCATCATCCATGAAGACGGATCTTTGAGATACGGCAACAGGTTGTGTGTACCAAAAGGTTCTGTTCGGGAAGAGTTAATGAAAGAAGCTCACAGCTCTCCCTACTCGGTACACCCTGGAGGTACAAAGATGTACAAAGATCTACGTCAGAATTACTGGTGGCATGGAATGAAGCGTGAAGTAGCCAGAAGCGTCGCAAAATGCTTTGTGTGTCAGCAAGTAAAGGCTGAACATCACAGGACAGCTGGATTATTTCAACCGTTACCAATCCCAGAATGGAAGTGGCAACACATCACGATGGATTTTGTGGCCGCTCTTCCTCGCAGCACAAAGGGTAACGATGCAGTATGGGTCATTGTGGATCGACTCACAAAGTCGGCTCACTTCATCACATTCCGAGTTGGCCAATCAACTGAGACATTAGCAAAGAAGTACATGGAGGTAATAATCTAATTAAGATTTAAACTTTTTAAATATGTACAATCCCTGATACCCATGAACTCATACAGGAAATTTTGAGACTTCATGGTGTACCGGTCTGCATTGTCTCCGATCGTGATACCAGGTTTCGATCGCAATTTTGGCAGAGTCTGCAAGCAAGCTTGAGAACAAGTCTGAACTTCAGCACGGCTTATCATCCACAAACAGATGGTCAGTCTGAGCGAACTATTCAGATTTTGGAGGATATGCTCAGAGCATGTATGTTAGACTTCAAAGGATCGTGGGAAGATCACCTACATCTTGTGGAGTTTTCGTACAACAGCAGCTACCAAGCAAGCATAGGTATGGCACCTTTTGCAGCACTGTATGGAAGGAAGTGTCGATCGCCATTAAATTGGGACGACATCGGAGATAGGAAACTTCTTGTACCTGAGATGATAGTAACGACTGTTGATGTGGTTCGTACTATCAGAGAAAAGATGCGCATAGCCCAAGATCGACAGAAGCACTGGGCTGATGCAAAGAGACGTCACTTGGAGTTCCAGCCAGGAGATCACGTGTTCTTAAAGATATCTTCGAACCGCGGAGTGATCCGATTTGGAAGACGGGGAAAACTAAGTCCGAGATACATTGGACCGTTCGACATACTCGAACGAGTCGGTAAAGTGGCATACCGCTTAGCACTTCCACCTTCATTAGAAGGAGTTCATAACGTGTTCCACATATCCCAACTCAGATGGTATGTGAATGACCCCAGCCATGTACTTGATCATTCCGAGCTCACTATACAGCCCGACTTATCTTGTGAGCAACAACCTGTGGAGATGCTGGACAAGAAAGTGAAGTCACTTCGGAACAAGGAAGTCAACTTGGTCAGAGTGATGTGGAAAAAAGACACTCCATGAGAGTCCACTTGGGAAAGGGAAGATGAAATGCGTGCAAGATATCCTCACCTCTTTGTAAACTAGTCCTCAAATAAAAGTTGTAAATTTCGAGAACGAAATTTTTGTAAGGAGGGTAGACTGTAACAACTCCAATTTTAGTGTATAAAAATTTGTTTAAAAATTAATGTATACTTAGAGTATTTGCATTTTCTGTGAGTACCATAAATATTTGTTTTGCTAATTAATTACAAGCAAAAGCTTGTAGCTCATTGGTAATAGCTTGCACTGCTGAACCAAGCCACCAGAGTTCAAATCCTATACCCCACATTATTTTTAATATTGTTTTATTTTGAATTTTTAGAATACCAAGGGTTTACACGTGCATATCTCACAAAAACCCCACTACACCCAAAAAACCTAACTGTACCAGTGAGATCTTGAACCGACGGGGCACCCTCCGACCACCAGACTCGGCCGGCGCCGCCGGCCGGACTCGGCCGGACCGCCGAGTCCCCAACACGAAAAAGTTGCCACTTCACCTCCCCTGTACACCTGCACACTTAACTCTCTTGGATCAGTTCCAGAGACCTTTTAAAACGCTATTTACTCCATTTTATTACATTTTTAATACTTTTTTCAATTTAACCTTTCACCTACCCTAACCCTAACCTAACCTTGTAAATACAACCCCTAAATACTACCCCCTCACTCCAAAATTCTGAACAAAACTCTCAAGAAATTTCCTAGAACCCTAGTGTACTTTGGAAGAAGCGAAAGGCGAAGCGAAAGGCGAAGCTCCGGCGACAACCCTAGGAGTTCCCGACAACGAAACGACACACCGGCGCCTCCTCCCATTCCCTATTCCTCTTGTCTAAGTCCTAAACCCACAAGTCCCACCTCTCTCCTCTGTTCTATAGTCTTAAAACTCGTATTTCTAAAACCCGACGGAATCGGAGTAAATCCGATTTCCGATTCGGTTCTTTCTAAAAATTCAACCAAATCTTAAATACAATCATCTATAAACCATTACATGTGGACTATTAAACACTAACAAGTCGTATTGAACAAGTTCCATATCAAAAGGATTGCTATTTCAATTTTATTGTACTTTTTCATTAAAATACCATGTAGTTTCATTTCGACGTTTAAACCATCACAATCTTGCTATACCTTTAATTAGATCACGAGGTAACGACCTATCTCCTCACACACTCATATGCAACATAGCACAAAACTTTCAGGAACATAGAATACGAGAAAACGAAACCTTTCAAATAAATACCATTACTATTAAAATCATTTTTCTAAAAGATTTAGTATTTTACACAAATCATTGCAAAGCGCCGCTACAACCCATTTGGGGAACCCGACTGGGATGGTGCGGATTATCGCACGTCCCTAGGCTTAGTAGTGCGAGATGCAAACCCCTGCATAGGGCATTCGGTCTCGAAAGATTTACAAAATACAAAATCTTAAGAAAATGAGATTTCTAGAAATATAATATATATTAAAAAAATTATTTTTATATAAATATATATATATATATAATTAAAATATCTATTTTGTGATAATATAAATATTCCAATTTTTCTAAAATCACAAGAGTCACTTTACATTAAAATACCATGAATTCCATACTAAGTACAATATTACAATTTAATACTCTATATTATGAAATTAGGTTAATTTCACTAGAAACATCACATATATAAAATCTACATTTATTACAACTCTAAAGATGATAATTAAACACTTGGGGTGTATTTTGAAAGTAATACAAAAGTATTTTTACATAAAAACCCCTCAAGTTCTATAAATTACCCTAAGAACCCTAGTAAACATAGGTTTAAGCGGGGCCAATCTCTTGAGCCTCAGGGAGCCGGAGAAGTGGGTGCTTGCCTATTTAAGGTAGACAACTTAACAACGGTGTTATCAACACGGTAATCGTCTTTGAAAACGACACAAATACTGCCGCCTATGTGCAGCGGTTACCGATAATATCAAAACAATCAGGACTTCAATTTCTTTTCTAATTGTCTGACTCAGACTGAGTCTTCTCTTTAATAATCCGACTTGAATATGATTCAAGTACAATCTACAAACTACAATCTACAATATTACAATTCAACATGAATTCATATATTCAATCTGTTCAAATTATTCAATCTATATTGACTGAATCGAACCATGGATATACTTCCATTTACATGATTCTCCAGTTACATCCATGATTCTACAGTTACATCCATTTACCGATATCATGGTTTCAGTAAGTCACCCAATTATACAATCTATACAGTTTACAATACAAGTTACAATACAATCAATACTTCGCGGGGTTTAAGGGGTAGATTGGTACGGAAGGTGTTAGAAGTGGCACGAGACAGTAATATTTAATACACCTGACCTGAATCCAGTTGCTGTTGTACTGTGGCATAAACGGTTTCTTGTACTACACTTGCCTCTAATCTCTGGCATATAGAGACTCCTCTCATATACACTGGCATCCTTCTGTACCAAGCTACAAACAACAGTGTTAACACTAAAATAATATAATACAACTTTAAAAGCTACCTTCTTTTTCCGTCTATTCTATTTCCCCCTTATCTTTGGGACTTACCGAGCGATTTGTTCTCTGACGGCATTCTCTTTCTTTCTTCTTTGAATGTCGACAGGTGATCTGGACACTCCGGAGATCGAGCCCACTAGTGAAGACTTGGACCGCTTCATTGAAGACCCAGAGCTTTAATTCATCGTACACTTTTATTTCAGTACTTTTCCTTTTCTGTTATGCCATTGTTTAGGCATTGCTTTCATTCAGTTGTATTTCCTTTTCCATGCATTGTACAGAAAAAATGTGAATAAATAAAGTTGTTGTTTTATTATATCTTGTCTCTTATGCATTTATTTTTATATTGCTTAGATACGCTTAGCGTATTTACTTCATAGTAAATACGTAGCGGCCTCGTCGCGTCCTCTTCGCCGTACAACTGGAAGCGGGGCATGGCATGTTTAGAATTGAGTAATTTTCGTTTTGCCTTTTTAACATCATTAACCTTCTCGTGCACTTTTTGTTTGTAGGGCAAATGGACCGCGCTAAGATCCATGATGTCATTGGCGCTACAGCTTAGAAGAAGGCCGGGGGCGTGACCTTGTCCCGAGCAGGCCCGAGATTGCCCCTGAAACTGTCCCCACCGGCGAAGTCCTCCACAGCGCCCCGGGCCTCCGATGACAATCGCGGGGGCGGCCTGAAGCACGCCCGAGACCCGGAACCCCGGGCAAGAGAGGAGGAGGAGGTGGCTGAGGTCCCCCTCAAGAGGAAAAGGACAGTCTCCCGCATGCCGTCGCCGTCGACTGACATTCCCGAGGCGATTCCGTTGCAGGAGGAGGACGTCTGCTTCGTGGTCCCTTCGGGGCTTTCCGTCGCCGACAGCTTGCTTGCGGACATAAAACAATCGGCTGTGGGAAAGATTCCGCGAGGGACCCTGAAGGCCCAAGTGGTCGCCATCGCTCAGGAGGCTATTTAGGTCAGTATCCGTTGAGTTGTTGTCTTGATTTTTTTCTTTTTAGCCCGGACATTTCTAAACCCATTGGTTGCTTTTCTTAGGTCCTCCAACACTGCGCCCTCATCGTCAACATGGAAGCCGAGGAGATCGCCCCAGCCATGAAGAAGGTGAGGGAGTCGTCTTCGGAGGCGGAGGATCTGCGCCTCGAGCTGCTGTGGGAGAAAAAGAAGACGGCCGCCCTTGCGACCCTGTCACGCCCCGCTTTCCAGTATACGGCGAAGGGGACGCGACTGGTCAGCTACGTATTTACTGTGAAGTAAATACGCTAAGCGTATCTAAGCAATATAAAAGTAAATCACAAGGGACAAGAGATATAAAATGAACAGCAACTTTATTTATTAACATTCTTTTGTACAATGCATGAAAAGTAAATACAACAGAAATAAAAGCGATGCCAAAACAAAACAGGAAATGAAAAGTACTGAATAGAAAAGGCACAATGTCTAGAGCTCGAGGTCTTCACCAAACTGATCCAAGTCTTCTGCAGTGGGCTCGATCTCTGCTGTGTCCAGATCACCTGACGATATTCAAAGAAAAAAGAAATAGAATGTCGTCAGCGAACAAGTCGCTCGGTAAGTCCCAAAGATAAGGGAGAAATAGAATAGATAGAATAAGAGGGTATCTTTTAATGTTGTATTATATTGTTGTAATGTTATGTTAACGCTGTTGTTTGAAGCTTGGTACAAAAGAATGCCAGTGTATACGAGAGGAGTCTCTATATGCCAGAGACTAGAGGCAAGTATAGTACAAGGAACCGTTTATGCCACGAGACAACAGCAACTGGATTCATGTTAGATGTATTAAATCTTACAGTCTCGTGCCACTTCTAACACCTTCCGTACCAATCTCCCCCTTAAACCCCGAGATGTCTTGTTAGTATTGTATTGTATTGTAAATTGTATTGATTGTATAATTGGATGACTGACCAAAACCATGATATCAGTAAACGGATGTAACCGTAGAATCATGTAAATGGAATAACTGGAGAACCATGTAAATAGAATGTATATCCATGGTTCGGTTCGGTCAAGTTGTATAGATTGATAATTGGATTCATGAATTCATGTTGAATTGTAATATTGAAGATTGTAGATTGTAGATTGTACTTGAATCATATTCAAGTCAGATTATAATGAGACTCACTCTGGGTCAGAAAAGTAAAATTGATTCTTGTGATATTGTAGAAAAGGTGGAATATTTATAATACTTCAAAAATAGATATATTTATGTTACATATACATATATTTATATGAAAATAATTTTAGTATATATAAAATATTCTAGAAATCTCGTTTTCTTAAGATGTCGTATTTTAAATCTTTCGAGACCGAATGCTCCTTGCGGAGGTCTGAATCTCGCACTACTAAACCCGAGGATGTGTGATAATCCGCACCATCCCGAACGGGTTCCCCAATTGGGTTGTAGCGGCGCTTTACAAAGATTTGTATAAATACTAATCATTAAGGAAAAACGATTTCATTAATTATTGTATTTATTTGTAAAGATGTCGATTTCCCGCATTCTATATTCTAGGGTCTCATAAGTCAACTAGACTGCTCCTAACTGGTGCAAAGCAACAAGTTGTGAGATACCTCAAATCGCCTTTTCACCGCCAATTATGGCCAGGTAAGTACAAGTAAAGAAAGGAGGTATCCGCTCATGAATCACCGTGGGACGGGCCTTTTAAAGTTACCTTTCTCACTTGTCTAGCCTAGGCACCATAAAGTCAGGTTTAGATAAACGACCGAATGCCCACAACCTTCCTTTGGGCTAATGAGTGCGATAGTTCTTAATTGGCTGATTCTAGATATTTTTTATTAGCTCAAAAGTTATTTATTTATAAAGATGTATCAATACTAAATCTTTTAGAAATAGTTTTATTAAGTAAAGGGTATTTAAATGAAAATGTATGTTTTCCCGTATTTTAAGTTCTCGAGGGTATCCTGTTATGTTGCATATGAGTGTGTGAGGAGGTAGGTCATTACCTCGTGGTCTACTTAAAGGTATAGCAAGTTGAATGAAGTTAAATGTATAATTGAAACAATGTGGTATTTAAATGAAAAATACGATAAAGTGAAATAGCCATCATTTTATGAAATGAAACTTGATCAATTTGGTTGATTAGTGTTTAGTAGTCAACATGAGAGAGTTTAAACATAGTTGTATTAACGAGAAGTGAAGTTTTGTAAAGTAAACGAATCGGAAATCAGATTTGTTTCGATTCCGTCGGGTTTCGTAAATTCGTATTTTAGAAAAGAATAGAGAGGTAGAATTTGGGGACTTACGGGTTTTGGACAATAACAAGAGTGAGATGGAAGAAGAGGAATCGCCGGTGCGTCGATTCGTCGCCGAAAGTTCCTAGAACGATCGCCGGAAGTTCGCCGGGAATTTCGTTGTAGCTTCGCTTCGTGCTCGTTTTCAAAGTACACAAGATTTCTTGAGAATTTTGGAGAGTTGGTTCGGAGTTTTGGGGTTAGAGGGTAGAGGGTAGGGGTGATATTTATAGGGTTAGGGTAGATGTAGGGTTTTTAATTTAAAAAATGTAAAAATGTGTGAAAAATATAGTAAAAATGTAGTAAATGAGGTTTAATGAGCTCTCTGGAAACGATCTCAGAAATTAAAGTGTGTAGGGAGGTAGGGGAGGCCAAGAGCCCCAACTTTGCAGTTGGGGACTCGGCGGTCCGGCCGATCCCGGCTGAGTCCGGCGGTTGGGAAGGGCGCCGTCGGTCCACCTACTTACTGGCACCTTAACATTATGGGGTGTAGTGTGATTTTTGGGATTTAACACGTGTTGACTGTTGGACTTCAAAAAAAATTTAAAACAAAATAATATTAAAAATAATGTGGGGTATGGGATTTGAACTCTGGTGGTTTGGTTCAGCAGTGCATGGTATTACCAATGAGCTACAAGCTCCTTCTTGTAATTATGGTGTGAGATAAATACTTAAAGTGGTAACAGCAACATTAAATACTCCAAGTATACTTTAAATTTAAATCAAATTTATGTACACTAAAAATGGAGTTGTTTCAGTCTACCCTCCTTACAAAAATTTCGTCCTCGTAATTTACAACTTTTATTTGAAGACTAGTTTACAAAGAGGTGTGGATATCTTGCACGCATTTCATCTTCCCTTTCCCACACGGACTCTCCTGGAGTGCCTTTCCTCCACATCACTCGGACCAAGTTGACTTCCTTGCTCCGAAGTGTCTTCACTTTCCTATTCAGAATCTCCACAGGTTGTTGCTCACAAGATAAGTCGGGCTGTATAGTGAGCTCGAAATGATCGAGAACATGGCTGGGGTCACTCACATACCTTCTGAGTTGGGATATATGGAACACACTATACACTCCTTCCAATGAGGGTGGAAGCGCTAAGCGGTATGCCACTTCTCCGACTCGTTTGAGTATTTCAAACGGTCCAATGTATCTCGGACTTAGCTTACCCCATCTTCCAAATCGGATCACTCCGCGGTTCGGAGATATCTTTAAGAACACATGATCTCCTGGCTGAAACTCCAAGTGACGTCTCTTTGCATCAGCCCAGTGTTTCTGTCGATCTTGAGCTATGCGCATCCTTTCCCTGAAGTACGAACCACATCAACAGTCGCTACTATCATCTCTGGTCCAAGAAGTTCCCTATCTCCGATGTCGTCCCAACTTAATGGCGATCGACACTTCCTTCCATACAATACTGCAAAAGGTGTCATTCTTATGCTTGCTTGATAGCTGTTGCTGTACGAGAACTCCACAAGATGCAGGTGATCTTCCCACGATCCTTTGAAGTCTAACATTCACACTCTGAGCATATTCTCCAAGATCTGAATAGTTCGCTCAGACTGACCATCTGTTTGTGGATGATAAGCCGTGCTGAAATCCAGACTTGTTCCCAAGCTCGCTTGCAGACTCAGCCAAAATTGCGATCGGAACCTGGTGTCACGATCGGAGACAATACAGACCGGTACTCCATGAAGTCTCACAATTTCCTGTATAAGTTCATGGGTATCAGAGACAGTACATTATGAAGAGTTTAAATCTTTAAATAGATTATTACCTCCATGTACTTCTTTGCTAGTGTCTCAGTTGATTGGCCAACTCGAAATGGGATGAAGTAAGCCGACTTTGTGAGTCGATCCACAATGACCCATACGGCATCGTTACCCTTTGTGCTGCGAGGAAGAGCAGTCACAAAATCCATCGTGATGTGTTACCACTTCCATTCGAGGATTGGTAACGGTTGAAGTAGTCCAGCTGTCCTGTGATGTTCGGCCTTTACCTGCTGACACACCAAGCATTTTGCGACGCTTCTGGCTACTTCACGCTTTATTCCATGCCACCAATAATTTCGACATAGATCTTTGTACATTTTGGTACCTCCAGGGTGTGCTGAATAGGGAGAGCTGTGAGCTTCTTTCATTAACTCTTCCCGAACAGGACCTTTTGGCACACACAATCTGCTGCCATATCTCAAAGATCCGTCTTCATGGATGATGAAGTCTGTTCTGAGTCCATTCTCCACTTGTTCTCTGATCTTTTGCAACTTAGCATCACTTGCTTGAGCCGCTTTGATCTGATTGACAATAGTTGATTGAACTTGTAAATTCATCAAACTTGAAGCATTACCTGGCATGACTACTTCAATCTCCATCTGATGCAAGTCTTGTTGAAGCTTTCACTGAGCGGTGATATTCATCGATAAAGGTTGACGACTAAGAGCATCAGGTACCACATTCACCTTCCCTGGATGATATTGCAAGTTGACGTCAAAGACCGCCATGAGTTCTAACCATCTTCTTTGCCGCATATTCAACTCCTTCTAAGTAAACACGTACTTCAGGCTCTTATGATCTGTGTAGATGTTCACTCGCTCACTAAGTAGATAGTAGCGCCAAATCATGAGAGCAAAGATGACGGCTGCCAACAAAACCTGTCACGCCCCGCTTCCCGGTGTACGGCGAAGGGGACGGGACTGGTCCGCTACGTATTTACTGTGAAGTAAATACACTAAGGGTATCTAAGAAATATAAAAGTAAGCACAAGAGACAAAAGATATAAACTGAACAACAACTTTATTTATTAACATTCTTTTGTACAATGCATGAAAAGTAAATACAGCTGAATAAAAAGCAATGCCTAAACAATGGCATAACAGAAATGAAATACTGAATGGAAAGTGTACAATGACTAGAGCTCGGGGTTTTCACTGAACTGGTCCAAGTCTTCAGCAGTGGGCTCGATCTCTGACGGGTCCAAATCACCTGACGACATTCAAATAAGAAAGAAATAGAATGTCGTCAGCGAACAGATCGCTCGGTAAGTCCCAAAGATAAGAGGAAAGTAGAATAGACAGAATAAGAAGGCATCTTTTAAAGTTGTATTATATTGTTGTAATATTGTATTAACGCTGTTGTTTGTAGCTTGGTACAGAAGAATGCCAGTGTATACGAGAGGAGTCTCTATATGCCAGAGACTAGAAGCAAGTATAGTACAAGAAACCGTTTATGCCACGGTACAACAGCAACTGGATTCATGTTAGGTGTATTAAGTCTTACAGTCTCGTGCCACTTCTAACACCTTCTGTACCAATCTACCCCTTAAACCCCGCGATGTCTTGTTTGTATTATTTGTTTTGTAAATTGTATTGATTGTATAAATGATTGACTGACCGAAACCATGATATCAGTAAAAGGATGTAACCGTAGAATCATGTAAATGGAATAACTGGAGAATCATGTAAATGGAATGTATATCCATGGTTCGGTTAAGTCAAATTGTATAATGGATTCATGGATTCATGTTGAATTGTAATATTGAAAATTGTAGATTGTAGATTGTACTTGAATCATATTCAAGTCAGATTATAATGAGACTCACTCAGAGTCAGACAATTAGAAAAGTAAATTGAAGTCCTGATTGTTTTGATGTTATCGGTAACCGCTGCACATGGACAGCAGGATTTGTATCTTTTTCAAAGACGATTACCGTGTTGATAATACCGTTTGTTGATTGTCTACCTTAGATAGGCAAGCACCCACTTCTCCGGCTCCCTGAGGCTCAAGAGATTGGTCCCGCTTAAACCTATGTTTACTAGGGTCCTTATTGTAATTTATAGAACTTGAGAGGGGTTTTATGTAAAAATACTATTATATACTTTTCAAAATATACCCAAGTATTTATTAATCGTTTTTAGAGTTTTAATGAATGTAGATTTTATATTGTGATATTTCTATTGAAAATACCCTATTTTCATAACAAATGGTATTTATTGGTAATATTGGTTTTGTATGGAATTCATGGTATTTTAGTGTAAAATGATTCTTGTGATATTTTTAGAAAAGGTGGAATATTTATAATACTTCAAAAATAGATATGTTTATGTTACATATACATATATTTATATGAAAATAATTTTTGTATATATCTATAATATTCTAGAAATCTCGTTTTCTTAAGATGTCGTATTTTAAATCTTTCGAGACCGAATGCTCCTTGCGGAGGTCTGAATCTCGCACTACTAAGCCCAAGGATGTGCGATAATCCACACCATCCCGAACGGGTTCCCCAATTGGGTTGTAGCGGCGCTTTGCAAAGATTTGTATAAATACTAATCATTAAGGAAAAACGGTTTTATTAATTATGGTATTTATTTGTAAAGATGTCAATTTCCCGTATTCTATGTTCTAGGGTCTCCTTAGTCAACTAGACTGCTCCTAACTGGTCCAAAGCGACAAGTTGTCAGATATCTCAAATCGCCTCTTCACCGCCAATTGTGGCCAGGTAAGTACAAGGGAAGAAGGAGGGATCCGCTCACGAATCACCGTGAGACAGGCCTTTTAAAGTTACCTTTCTCACTTGTCTAGCCTAGGCACCACAAAGTCGGGTTTAGATAAATGACTAAATGCCCACAACCTTCCTCTGTCCTAATGAGCGCGACAGTCCTTAATTGGCTGAGTCTAGATATTTTTTATTAGTTCAAAAGTTATTTATTTGTAAAGATGTATCAATACTAAATCTTTTAGAAATGGTTTTTATTAAGTAAAGGGTATTTAAATGAAAATGTATGTTTTCCCGTATTCTAAGTTCTCGAGGGTATCGTGTTATGTTGCATATGAGTGTGTGAGGAGGTAGGTCATTACCTCGTGGTCTACTTAAAGGTATAACAAGTTTAATGAAGTTAAATGTATAATTGAAATAATGTGGTATTTAAATGAAAAAAATACGATAAAGTGAAATAACCATCATTTTATGAAATGAAACTTGATCAATTTGGTTGATTAGTGTTTAATAGTCAACATGAGAGAGTTTAAGTATAATTGTATTAACGAGAATTGAAGTTTTATAAGAAAACCGAATCGGAAATCGGATTTGTTCCGATTCCGTCGGGTTTTGTAAATCCGTATTTTTAGAATAGAAAAGAGAGATAGAAAATGGGACTTACGGGTTTTGGACAACTAGAAGAGGGAGATAGAACGGGAGGAGTCACCGGTGCGTCGTTTCGTCGCCGGGAGCTCCTAGGATGATCGTCGGAAATTTCGTCGTAGTTTCGTTTCGTGCTTGTTTTCAAAGTATACAAGTTTTCTTAAGAATTTTAGAGAGTTGGCTCAGAATTTTAGGGTGAGAGGGTAGAGGGTAGGGTGTATTTATAGGGTTAGGCTAGGGTTAGGGTAGATGTAGAGTTTTAATTTTAAAAAATATAAAAATACATTAAAAATTCATTAAAAATAGAGTACATGGGGAATTCAACAGTCTTTGGAACCGATCTAAATAAATAGAGTGTGCAGGGATGTTGAGAAGAGGAAAAGTCACATTTTCCCTGTTGGGGACTCGGCCGTCCGGCCGAGTCCGGCAGGCGGCGCCGGCCCGAGTCGGGCCGAGTCAGGACATGGGGAGGTGGGGGGTCATCAGGTGTACACACTGGTATATTTAGTTTTCTACGTGTAATGGGATTTTTGGAATTTATCACGTGTTGACTGTTGGACTTCTAAAAATTTTTAAACAAAATAATATTAAAAATAATGTGTGGCATGAGATTTGAACTCTGGTGGCTTGGTTCAGCAATGCAAGGTATTACCAATGAGCTACAAGCTCTTTCTTGTAATTAAATTGCTAATTAATTACTTAAGTCTTGTGCTCAGGCAATAAATACCCCTATATGGATTTTTGAAATTTTTTTGTAAAAACTTGTATAGGAAATTTAGGGTTGTTACATTCGGTTGGCCGTCGGGGAGCTCATGCTCTCCAAGAGCCTGGAGTCCTACCGGCTCCTGGGCGAGTCTCACCGAGCCATGGAGGGCAAGTTGGAGGAGCTGGGTAAGCGCCACGCCTTAATGAAGAAAGCGAAAGACGCCAGTAAGGGGGAGACCGTGGCTGCGCTTGAGGTGGTGAAGATCGGCGAGCTTCAGGCCCATCAAGTTGGTGGACGTGTACGTCAGACCAGTACTACACCGACCTCGGCGAAGCCTCCGCCATCGTTTGGCATGCAGCCCTTGATGCCGTCAAGGAGTTGATGCCGGAGTTTGCGGACGGTGAGCTCCGTGCTCGGGTCCCGGTGGAAACGCCGGAGGCGGGGTAGCTACGGAAGCAAAAGCCCCAGCCCCTGAGGGCAGTGTCGAACAAGGCGAGGTCCCGGCGGAGCCTGCTGCCTGAGCTCCTCTTTATTTTTTCCTTTTAGTGAGCCTCCAGGCAACTTTTGTACTGCTGGGGAGCCCATAATACCTTGTAAAATTTTTGGAACATGAAATAAACTGAGTTTATTTTCTCGCCATGACAATGCGTTCCTCTTAAATGACGAACTGAGTTTATTTTTCTCGCCATGACAATGCGTTCCTCTTAGATGACGATCGCGTGTTGAGTATAAGTCAATTAACCACCAAGTGCGGGAAGGTCGGTGCATCGCCCACCCCCGGAGTCGAGGTGGCGATCGTTCACTTAGAACACATCGGATGATCCCTCATTGCAGGAAGCTCAGTATTTGCCCATTCCTTAAGGCCGGGCCGACGACCACGTCTCTTAGCGTGAATTGAATAATAGCCAAGTTATTATTGGTCGGCGCTAGCTGATGAGGGTTCTGTATCCTTAGCGTAGGTGGGTAAGAGCTACCCTCTAAGGATTGGGCGAGCAGGGAGGCTGCTCGGGGGCCTCTTGAGGAGGGCGTCGATCCTTGGCGCGGTTGGGTAGGGGATACCCACTAAGGATTTACGAGCAGGGAAGCTGCCAGGTAGCCTCATGAAGAGGGCTTCAATCCTTAGCGTAGGTGGGCAGGATGTGCCCGCTAAGGATTGACCGAGCAGAGAAGCTGCTCGGTGGCCTCGTGACGAGGGCTTTCGATCCTTGGCGCGGATGGGTAGGAGCTACCCGCCAGGGATTGGCCGAGCAGGGAAGCTGCTCGGTAGCCTCGTGAGGAGGGCTTCGATCCTTAGCGTAGGTGGGCAGGATGTGCCCGCTAAGGATTGACCGAGCAGAGAAGCTGATCGGTGGCCTCGTGATAAGGGATTTCTATCCTTGGCGCGAATGGGTAGGAGCTACCCGCCAGGGATTCGCCGAGCAAGGAAGCTGCTCGATGGCCTCTTGATGAGGGCTTTCGATCCGTGGCACGGATGGGTAGGAGCTACCTGCTAGGGATTGACCGAGCAGGGGAGCCGCTCGGTGGCTTCGTGAGGAGAGCTTCGATCCTTGGCATAGATGAGTAGGAGCTACCCGCCAGGGATTGACCGAGCAGGGAAGCTGCTCGGTGGCCTCGTGAGGAGGGCTTCGATCCGTGGCGTGGATGAGTAGGAGCCACCCGCCAAGAATTGACCGAGAAGGGAAGCCGCTCGATGGCCTCGTGAGGAAGGCTTTGATCCTTGGCGTGGATGGGTAGGAGCTATCCGCCAGGGATTGACCGAGCAGGGAAGCTGCTTGGTGGCCTTATGATGAGGGCTTTCGATCCATGGCGTGGATGGGTAGAAGCTACCCGCCAGGGATTGTCCGAGCAGGGAAGCCGCTTGGTGGCCTCGTGATGAGGGCTTCGATCCTTGGCGTAGATGGGTAGGAGGTTACCTGCTAAGGATTGACCGAGTAGGGAAGCTGCTCGGTGGCCTCGTGATGAGGGCTTTGATCCTTGGCGCGGATGGGTTGGAGCTACCCGCCAGGGATTGACCGAGCAGGGAAGCTGCTCGGCGGCCTCGTGAGGAGGGCTTCGATCCTTGGCGTGGATGGGTAGAAGTTACCCGCCAGGGATTGACCGAGCAGGGAAGCTGCTCGGTGGCCTCTTGAGGAGGGCTTCGATCCTTGGTGTGGATGAGTAGGAGCTACCCGCCAGGGATTGACCGAGCAGGGAAGCTGCTTGGTGGCCTCGTGATGAGGGCTTTCGATCCGTGGCGCGGATGGGTAGGAGCTATCCGCCAGGGATTGACCGAGCAGGGAAGCTGCTAGGTGGCCTCTTGACGAGGCTTCTTTGGTGTCAGTCCGTCTCCCTTGGCCTGTAAAATTTGGGGAGAAAGACCGTCGAAGGCAACACGCGGCAGAGACGCGTAGGAAGACATGACTCTCCATAGTGCGCATCGTTCTAACTTCCATTTGGTCATTTGGGGCCATGGTCGCCACGCGGAAGCTTTGCATTGGGGACTTTGAAAAGGCCCCGTGAATCGCGCTGCCGTGTGCACAAACTTCGGCCTTTTGGGATTCTGTTGGGGCTATAAATAGCGAAGGCATGTTGGTTTCTTTTAGCCTTGCGTTTCTGAAAATAGCCGGACGTCCGTGTGTGCCCATCAGCGAGACGATTTCCTGGGACGATGTGTACCTCTACAACCTCGATCGGTCCAAACAGACGTATGAGGCGGTGATAGACCGCGTGAAGGCCCACTTTGGACGTCTCCTTCCCCGGCGATCTCCACTCCTCCCAGTGCTTATTTATGCGATCTGGAGGAGCTCCCCGAATCTGCACAACGCCTTGTCTCTGCAGTTGAGGGATGAGGTGATCGAGAAATTGCATCCGCTTTACCACCTCGGCATGATCTCGGAGAGCAGGCGGGATCGATCGGCGGGCCTTCTTCTGGAGTGTTTCCAGAAGAGGCTGATTGTTGATTTTTGTCTGGTGGGTGACACTTCAAAGGTGGCCGAGGAAGCTAGGGCTCGGCCGACGGAGATTTCGTCGGAGTATCATCAACAATGCTTTCTCCATCCCCGGCCGTTTTTATTGTAATAATAATTTTTTGTGTGAGGCTGAGGAGCCCATAATACCCTTTAATGAATAAAGTTCTTCCTTTTCTTTCATCGTTCATTCTACGGACTTAATTAAGTGCTGACAAGAATTACATTATTTCAAAAAGGAATACACTTTATTTAAACAACTTAAACTTTGCGGCGTTGTAAGGCCGGAGTTTCCCGAGCAGGGTCTTAGGTAACGACCATAATTTGGCCGACGGTTAATTCCTCGGGAGAGATCGGGTCTTTTTGTTCTCATTCCGCCTGTCGCTTGTCCCGCAGGTACTTCGCCAGGTGACCAGAGCGGATCAACTCCTCGATGTAGTCGCGGAGTTGTTTGCAGTTTTCGATCGGGTGGCCCTGCGACCTATGGAAGGCGCAGTACGGTCCCCGGATACGTTTAGCCGCTCTGTGGGTGACTGGCGGGAGCTTGAAGAATCTCTCGCCCTTCGCCTCCTCCAACAACTCGGTCTGGGAGATGTTGAGAGGAGTGTACTCCTGGAACTTCGGGGAGTAGGGTTTTGGCCGATCGACTTTCTCCTTCCCTTCTCTGCCCCTTTTCTTTTGGTCGCCCTGGGGTAGGTTTATGTTTACCTCTGACTCGAGTTGGATTTCTCGCTCGGTCCAAGCTTTTATCTCGGCCATGGTCTTAAGTCGCGCTAATGCAAAGGAGCGGAGCCACTCCTTGTGCCTAAGACCCGACCTCAGGGCGGTGATGACAGTTTCGTCCCGGTGCTCGGGAACTTCGAGCAGAGCGTTGTAAAAGCGAGTGACGTATCCTTTAAAGGATTCCTTGTCCCCGCTCTTTATAGTGAAAACGTAATCGACGGTCCGCTTCTATCGTCTGTTCCCGATGAAATGTCCGAGGAATTGGGCGGCCAGCTCATCAAAGATAGAGATGGAGCATGGCGTGAGTCCTCAGAACCAATCTCGTCCAGCCCGGATGAGAGTGGCAGGGAATGCTCGGCATTGGGCAGCGTCGGAGTTATCCTGGAAGCTCATGCCCGCCGTAAACATGTCCAGATGGTCTTTCGGGTCGGACTTCCCGTCAAAGAGGGCCACTTTTGGAGGCTTGTTTTTGGATGAGACGCGGACGGCGAGCAGCTCTTCAATGAAGGGCTTCGTAAGCGAGTCGGCGGCGTACCTGGCCCACTCGTTTGAAGGATGACCCTCCCGATGTATACCCTTGATTTTCTTTTCGAGGGCGTCGAGACGGTCGTAATATCCCGAAGATTCAGCGTATTCGGAGTTATGGCCCTTCCCGCTGGCGGCCTGCGCCTGGCTGCGGCTCTGTTCTATTTGGTTCCTCAGGTCCCCTGGCGAGGTCATTCTTGAGTCATCACGGCGAGTGCCACCCGCGCGACCCCGTCGAGAGAGAGGGTGCCGGCCATGCCTGGGAGTAGGCGAGCTGACTGACACCTCCTTAGGAGGGACGGTAGCGCGATGGGCCTCGGGGCGGGGAGCTCCCTTACGAGACCTCGGCGTGGAGCTGTGAGGCGTCCAACGGGTCAATGAATCGGTCGCCGCGGGGACCTGTGGCCGCCGGAGATAGCAAGACGCTGTTCAGTGGTGCTAGCGCAGGCAGTGTCATCTCCCCCTCTGCGAAGGTCATGATCCTGGGGAGGGGGAACGGCGACCCGGGGGGCTTGTCCCCGCCGTTTGGACGCGGACAAGGACATCCTGTAACACCCTAGTTCATTTATACCAATTTCAGTTCTCGTATTTTCTTTATTCGTGATATTTCTTGATTTAGCGTATCTTGGGTGCGAAGGTATTTTACACTTTGTTCCCCTCCGAAAGGCGGCGCGAAAGACCGGGACGTCTTGGCACTGAGATTCGAGGCAAATGCTATATGGTTTTATCCGTCCACCTCTCCGAAGATGCCAAGTTGATTTATGGCACCGTGTATCGGAGGTTTAGACGGATGCGGCCGATGTAGCAGACTTCGTCAGATTCCCCCTCGCTTGAGGGGTTTTTGATTGTGGGGACGCTCTTCCCTGCAGGCGCAAGCCCCTGCAGTTAATTACGCTACCGCATCGCGGTAACAACTTTCTCCTTCTCCAGAATTTCACTTCGTGTCGTGGGTGTTTATTTTATTTGTGGTTGCCCGTGGATTGTATACGGAGACTGAGTAATGCCGTCGCCCGTAGGACGTGGATTAGTCCAAATCCGTATTTACTTAGATTTGGGTTTAGTATTTTTTAGTTTAAGGATACGTTAGTCGTATTGAGACTAAGATCAACTTAAACGTTCGTCAAGGATACGTTAGTCCTGTTTTGGACTAAGATCAACTTAACGGGATCGTTTAGATCCATTTTCAGTTTAGGGACATGGTGGTCCATTTAATATATGGCCGTCGGGACCCGTCACCTCTCTGACGACGTTGAAGGATTACAACGACAGATGTCAGAGGAGTTCAGAGATGTACCCTTAAACCAAAGTTGATTGGGGGATCTATAGTCCAATTTGGAACTAAAGTCTGTTTGAAGGTTTAAGGATACGTTAGCCATATTTGAGGCTAAGATCAACTTAAACGGGATCGTTTAGATCCGGCAAAAGAGTATTTGGGGGCTCTATTGTTCCAGTTTAGGGACATGGTGGTCCATAGGTAGTATAAGGACATTGCGGTCCATGTTCCAGTTTAGGGACGTGGTGGTCCATTGCCAGTTTAGGGACGTGGTGGTCCATGTTCCAGTTTAGGGACATGGTGGTCCATCGCCAGTTTAAGGACGTGGTGGTCCATATAATGTATGGCCGTCGGGACCCGTCACCTCTCTGACGACGTTGAAGGATTACAACGACATGTGTCAAAGGAGTTCGGAGATGTACCCTCGAACCGGAGGTAAATTGATTTAGGAGAGCAGTCTTGCTCGGTCAATTTAATTTGAAGACTTACGGCCATGATTGGGCTCGGTCCAGTTGAAAAATATTCAACATTTTTATTTGTTTTTGTATTGCATTTCTTATTATTTTTATCTGGGCTCTACCCATGAAGGATGCAGAGCATCAATTTATTTTGGGCTCTGATTATTTATAAATGATGCAGAGCATCAATTTTATTTAGGGTTTGCCCTTGTATAAAGGATGCAAAGCATCAATTTATTTGGGCTCTGCCCATTTATTGCCTTGCAATTTATTTTGGCCTGTTAGGTCATTTTGACTTGGGCCTGGCCCTTTTAGTAGAGAAAATGCATTGCATTTTCAGGCGCTCTGCGCCAATCAAAGAGCGCAAGCGCTTATGATGATGACACGTGTCAAGCAGCGCAGTGCGCTGCGCTTGCGCTGCTGACACGTGGCGCGCTCTGGTGAGTTGCGCCAATTTCAGAGAGCAAGGCTCTATTTCAAAAGCGCGTAGCGCAACTGGTTCAGATGCTGACACGTGGCGCTCTGCGCCAGCCCAAGAGCGCAACAGTGCAGATTGCAAGTGCAAAGCACTATTAATTTGAGAATCTTTTAGATTCAAGAACCAATGGTTCATAAAAGAAGTGCAAAGCACTATTTGATTTCTTGATCTAGTTTAGATCAAAGAAAAATAAGTTTTTCTTTTTATTTCAAGAACCAAAGGTTCATAAAAGTGCAAAGCACTATTTTTTTTATTTCTGTTTTTCTTGTTTTAAAGAACCAGTGGTTCATAAGAAGTGCAAAGCACTGTTTATTATGTGAAGATCATTGATCTTGTTTTTATACCAATGATCTATTAGAAGAAATTTCTTCTCTCTTATGAAGGTTTTTACCTTTTTCTTGAAATTTTTCTCAGAGTTCTCTCTGCTTGAAGCTCTTGATTTTTTTTTTCAAGAAATGGTCCTCCTTTGAATTGAGGCCGAGGGTCCTTTTATAAGTGCCCATAAATTTGTTAAAGAGATCTTTCTCTGAGTGATTTGGGGAATTTTCCCCACCGTTGGATCTTTGATCCAAGGGCTTCTGCTTTGCAGAAGAAAATCTTCTTGTTTTAATAAAAACAGAAAAGATTTCTTAGAAATTTAATTCTGTTTGGCACAGATGCCCCAGCGCGTGACACGTGTTGCGCAGTGCACAGCGCAGCGCAACTGCGCTAGCGCATCTGCGCTGACACGTGTCGCGCAGCGCACAGCGCGAGCGCATCTGCGCGAGCGCATCTGCGCTGACACATGTCGCGCAGCGCAGTGCATGCGCAACTGAAGCATTGCTTCCTTTAATTTTTCTTTAAATAGATCTTTGCTCTGATTGGGTGCGCTGCCTTGGGCGCTGCGCTGATGCATCTGCGCTTAACACGTGGCGTGTTGCGCAGCGCAAATATACTGAAGCGTTACTTCATTTATTAAATTTTAAATTTTCAAAGCAGAGCTTTGCTCTGATTGGGGGAAGATGAAGCGTTGCTTCATCTCCCGCCTCGGAATTTGAACAGAGCTTTGCTCTGATTGGGGGAAGATGAAGCGTTGCTTCATCTTCCGTCTCGGAATTTGAACAGAGTTTTGCTCTGATTGGGGTAAACAAATGCCCCCCCCACCGTTGCGCTTACGTGGCTCCAAACGTGAGCGCAACGGTGGCGGAATTCTAACCGCCGTGACAACTTTTAGAAGTCGAAGAGGCACTTGATGCCTATAAATAGGACCTTTGGTCCCCCACAGATGCTTATCATCTTTCAGATTCTTATGTTCAAAAAAACTTCAGAGCTTTGCTCTTGCCTTCAAGAACTCTAGAGCTTTGCTCTTCTTTCCAAAGTTTTTAGAAAAAACTTTAGGTAAAATTGATTCTTAGATTAAATTAATTTTAATTAATCTTAACCAGCAGAGCTTTGCTCTCATAGATCTTTTGATTTAAAGAGATCCCCATTGGGGTTTCACTAGCAGAGCTTTGCTCATTTTCAAAGTTAGAAACTTTAGGTAAAATTAATATAAATCAAATTAATTTAAATTAATCTCAATCAAAGAGCTTTGCTCTCACAGATCTTTTGATCACTAGCAGAGCTTTGCTCATTTTCAAAGTTAGAAACTTTAGGTAAAATTAATATAAATCAAATTAATTTAAATTAATCTCAGTCAAAGAGCTTTGCTCTCACAGATCTTTTGATCTAAAGAGATCCCCATTGGGGTTTCATTGAGCTTTTGTTCATGGGTTTTAATCCTTGAACAGAGCTTTGCTCTCTAGGAATTTAGCCCTCTATGTATATTATTTTTCTTCTATCGCTAATCTTCCTGTGATATTTCCTCCAGGCATAATGGCGGTGCATCTATACAGTTTGCACGAGTTCATCACCTATGACGATATCCGCGCACATGGTCGTCAACAAAACCAGGAGTTTACAGACGCTCAATGTGCAGAGGTCATGGGTCGTCTGAACGCAAGCGGTGGTTGGCTGCTACCCCGTCGTTCGGCTCTTTTGAAAGTCGTGCTGGGAGAAATATGGAGAGCACTTCCGGGTCTTCACGAGGCCCTACCGCTCAATGCGCTGGATGATGCCGAGGACAAGGTGCATTCAGTGTACCTGACGGGGCTGATCTCGAAGAAACGGCGAGACAGCCTCATTGACATCCTACATCAAATCTTCCAGCAGACGACGATAGTTGCTGCTTATCGAAGGCCGGGAAGGCTTGCCGATGATCTTGACACAGAGGAGCGCAAGAGGCTGCGCATAAGAATAATTAGAAAGGCCAGAAGAACTCTGGATGGCCTTACTTTTGAATTCCTCAATCCGTGTCCCGGATCTGAGGTTATACCATTGTAATAATATTTTTCGTTCACTGCTTTTTATGATTGTAAGAATTTTTGGCAATATGAATGGAAGCTTTTTATTTCAGCTTGTCTTATTTCTCGTCCTGAGTCTTCTGCCCATGCATGAATGAGTGTGTCTCGAATGCTCGATTAAATGTAAATCGGATGTTCTTTCTGTCATTTTCTCCGTCTTTTCTTTCTTTTATTATCAGTATTCCACTTTAGTAACCATGGTTGACGGACGATTAGGACGAGTATCCCGACCTTCTTAAGAAATAGCGGTGGCTTAGGCCGCAGGTTCAGATCTGCTGCCTAAGACTTTCAACTCTATAAGCCGTGAGGGTCTCATAGAGACTCTTCTCCCTACGGATCGAGAGGATCTCGTAGGTGGGTTTTCTCCTTAGGAATCGTGAGGATTCCTAAGTGTGGTTTTCTCTTATAAGTCGTAAGGATCCTATAAGAGAATTTTTCCCTCTTACGAGTCGAGAGGACCCACAAGCGGTTGTTTCCCTCCTCGTCGAAACTCAACATTGGAGAGTGAGACCCGTGGATGGTATGCAAGAGACCGTTTTGGGTCAACTTGTAGGGTCCCAGTGCTTAGGAAACAGGTTTCTTTTATGCTTACTGCCTAAGGCTTTATCTCACGAGTCGAGCCGCCTCAACAATTTTCTTCACAAGTCGAGACGAATCGAGCGTTTCTCGCAAGAACATCCTAACGTCGCATTTAACCTCTGTTCTTTACGACAGAAGCCCGTTAAGGTTGGTGGTACTTAGGGTTTTGGCCATCGTACCGTCGCATAAGCCGATATAGTCCTCGATAGGCAATCGTGCTGTTCGAGCAGCCATGCGACTGCCGTGTCTCTGATCCCTTCGGGGGCTGGATAAGACGTCTTCAAGCAATCTTCCCAGGCAGTTTGACCGTCGGAAGAGCAAGCGTTAGGAATTTGCCATGCCGCTTTTTACTTAAGGTTAGGCTCATTTTAGTGAGCCCCGATGAGTCATAACCACTCCGCACTGGTGTGGGGATGATCTCCGATAGTCTTTCGGGCTTTATGTGAGTTGCCGTCAAGACCCTGAAGCTAGGAATTTGGCTTTTGCTTCGTTTGCTGGCATTGCGTCTGCTGTATCGAGACGAATGTTGCGGTGGGAACTAGGGATTTTGCCGTGGCTCCGTTTGTTTGATGACGTTGCGTCTGCTGTGTCGAGACGAACGTTGGGGTGACATCTCGTCTGCTGTATCTAGACGGACGTCGAGGTTGTCTCTAGGTTGCTGGTGAACCGCCGAGGTTTGGAACTAGGGATTTTGCCGTGGCTCCATTCGTTTAATGATGTTGCGTCTGCTGTGTCGAGACGAACATTGGGGTGGCATCTCGTCTACTGTATCGAGACGGACGTCGAGGTTGTCTCTAGGTTGCTGGTGAACCGTCGAGGTTTGGAACTAGGGATTTTGCCGTGGCTCCATTCGTTTAATGACGTTGCGTATGCTATGTCGAGACGAACATTGGGGTGACATCTCGTCTGCTGTATTGAGACGGACGTCGAGGCGGTGACCATTCTGTGCTGGTGCGAGATGATCTCCGATTGTCTTTCCGGTTTTATATGAGTTACCGTCAAGACGTCGAAGCTAGGAATGTGGCCTTCGCTTCGTTTACTTTGGTGTGTCCAAATCCTGTTGGAGGAAGAACGCTGGGGTTGACATTTCGTCTGCTGTATCGAGACGAACGTCAAGGTGGTGACCACTCCATGTGAGATGATCTCCGGTGGTCTTTCAGGCTTTATATGACTTGCCGTTAAGACCTTGAAGCTAGGAATTTGGCCTTCGCTTCATTTGCTCACACTGCGTCTGGTGTATTGAAACGAATGCTGAGGTGGAGCTGGGATTTTGCCGTCACTCCGCTTGGTTTCGACCATGGGGTCTTTTGTTAACTTTGCATGTACACCCTGCTGGACTGCGAAGGAACGCTGTTGTTGACATTGCGTCTGCTGTAACGAGAGGAATGCTAAGATGGAGTTGGGATTTTGCCGTTACTCCGCTTTGTTTCGACCGTGAGGTCTATTGTTGACGTTGCATCTGCCTCCAGCTGGACTGCGGAGGAACGCTGTTGTTGACATTGCGTCTACTGTATCGAGACGAATGCTGAGGTGAAGCTGGGATTTTGCCATCGCTCCGCTTGATGGTGTAACATCTGTGTCCTGCTGGAATGAGGAGGCACACCGTTGTTGGTCTCCAGGCTGCAGATGTGGCCATTGAGATTTGGAACTAGAGACTTTGCCATGGTTCCGTTTCGTTGCGATTCTGAGGTTGGTTGTTGACGTCATGTATGCATCTAGTTGGAGTGAGGAGAAACGCCGTTGGTGATCTCTAAGTTGTCGATGTTGACGTCGAGACCCTGAAGCTCGGGATCTTCGTTTGCTTCATTTGTTGACATCGTGTCTGTAATATTGCGACAAATGTCGAGATTGTCTCTAGGTTGTCTATGAACCGTCGAGATTTGGCTTCGCTTTCTGATGGAGCCTGTTAGGAAGGTATGGTTCCCTCTTTATCTGTGCCCCTGGATTATATACAGGGATCGATGTGATTTCACCTGTAGGGCAAAAAGTTTTATTCTTTCATTTTTTTTTCTTTCCGCGATGCTCTATCATTTCAGCTTTTTATATCGCGAAAATCGCGATTACCCAATCATTTCGGCTATTTTTCGCGGTGTCCAATCATTTCGGCTATTTTTTCTTTTTACTCGCTGCTTTTTATTGCGAGTTGCCTAATCATTTCGGCTATTTATTTTATTTTTACTTGCTGTTTTTTATTGCGAGTTGCCCAATCATTTCAGCTATATTTTTTTTTATTTTTACTCGTTGTTTTTTATTGCGAGTTGCCCAATCATTTCGGCTATTTCGTGTGCCCAATCATTTCGGCTGTTTATTTTGTTTTTACTCGCTGCTTTTTATTGCGAGTTGCCCAATCATTTCGGTTGTTTATTTTATTTTTACTCGCTGTTTTTTATTGCGAGTTGCCCAATCATTTCGGCTATTTCGTGTGCATACGTTTTTACTTGCTGCTTTTGTTGCAAGTTGCCCCATCATTTCGGCTATTTAATATGCATTTTCAGCTCACTGATTTTTATCGCGAGCGTAGAACTTGGAATCTGGTGCCAATCTCAGCATCAGCATCGCTACAACCGGAATATTGCTAGGAACGAATCATCATCTGCTATGAAAGGACTTGGAATTTGATACCGATTTAGGCATCAGCATCGCTACAACCGGAATATTGCCAGGAGCGAATCATCATCTGCCATGAAAGGACTTGGAATTTGATACCGATTTAGGCATCAGTATCGCTACAACTGGGATATTGCCAGGAGCGAATCATCATCTGCCATGAAAGGACTTGGAATTTGATACCGATTTAGGCATCAGTATCGCTACAACTAGGATATTGCCAGGAGCGAATCATCATCTGCCATGAAAGGACTTGGAATTTGATACCGATTTAGGCATCAGTATCGCTACAACTGGGATATTGTCAGGAGCGAATCATCATCTGCCTCCGTCGATGTCGAACAAAGGTGGCTTAGCGAACAGGGTTAAGGTCCTGTTGACTAAGGCTTTCGACTTCATGAGCCGTAAGGGTTTCACAAAGGTATTTCTCCCTACAAGTCGTGAGGATCTTGTAGGTGTATTTTCTCCTTAGGAGTCATGAGGATTCCTAAGTGTATGTTCCTCGGTAAGTCGTAAGGATCCTACAAGAGGGTTTTCTCCTTGTAAATCGAGAGGACTTACAAGTGTTGTTTGATGTACGGGCATATCCCTAGTCACGGATGAGACTTTGTTAGGGAAATGTTTATTCACGCCCGTGGATTGTATACAAGAGCCAGTATTGGACCACTTGTAGGGCTATAACGAAAGTTGTAGGGGTTGCTTAAGCACAGGTTTAGGTCTCTGTAACTTAAGACTTTCAAATCTTATGAGCCGTGAGGGTCCCATAAGAGAGTTCTCCTTACGAGTCGTGAGGATCTCGCAAGTGTATTTTCTCCTTAGGAATCGTGGGGATCCCTAAGTGTGCTGCTCCCTTTATGAGTCGTAAGGATCTCACGCGGGTGGTTTCTCCTTAAAAGGTCGAGGGGACCTTATAAGTGTCTTTTAACGAGGTTGTGCCCTTTCGGGTTTTCACGAACACTCGCAGGTAGCCCTACTGTTTTTACTCACGGAGCCCTTTCGGGTTTTCATCCGTGCCCGTTTCGCTTATGGACATATCGTCTTTTTTTTGTTTTTTTTTTATTTTTATTTTTATTTTTATTTTTATTTACGAGGTCGTGTCCTTTCGGGTTTTCACGAACACTCGCCGGTAGTCCTGCTGTTTTTACTCACGGAGCCCTTTCGGGTTTTCATCCGTGCCCATTTTGCTTATGGACATACCATTTTTTATTATTTTTTTATTTCTTTTTTTTATTCTTTATATATATATATTTTTATATTTTTTTTATCTCGTCAGCCTAAGGACGCTGCGATAGTAGTTTAAAGACATTTCGGTCATTTGCAAGTTTTAGGACATTGCGGTCCATCATTAGTTTAAGGACATCTCGGTCCGCCGTCGCCGTATTTGAGGCGAATATCTAGTTTATTGACTTTTCGGTCTATGGGTCTTTCTCTATGACTGACCATGATGCCCCTGGCGTATCCATCTTTCTCGGAGCATGCGGTTGTGGCGGGTTCACCTTCCAATTTTCGGACAGCGCGAACTTGCCTTGTTGGTATTGGTCTTCAACCCAGTTCTTGAAGACGTAGCAATCCTCGATCAGATGACCTACCGTTTGATGGTAAGGGCAATAATTAGGATTATTAAAATCGCCTGGCTGCGACAGACGTTTTGGACTCGGCAGATTGATGAGTCTGCCGCACACTGCCAGCTCGAACAGTCCCCTTGTTTTATCTTGCGAACACGAGTAAGGACGTTTCAACTTATCCTGGAGGGTTTGCCGCTTGTTGCTTTGGCGAGCAACCGGTCTAGGGTCACTTAATTGTTGTTGAGCGCTGGCGACGAAGGCCGTTTTCCCTTTTCCTTTATCCTTTTTGTTCGCTCCGTTGTTTGCGGGGCCGGGATTTTTTCCGAGTAGCGTGCGACTGCATGGCTGAACGTTCTCGCAGCTGCTCAATTCCTTCATTTTTGAAATAGATTCCCCGAGGGAAGGGTTGGGAGTAGCTTCTTCGTCAGAGTCGCTTCCAAAGGTGATAATTTGCGATACCTTAGAGTCGGCTATATGACAATTGTCGGCGGCTGTTTTGCGCTCATCGATCGCATTTTTTTGACGTCTACAAGCTTCACATTTTGTCCTGTCGAAGTGTTGCTTTTGAGCGACATACCCTTGCCACCAACAGTTAAAGGATTCGCAGTCTTCGGTAGGATGTATGATCTTTTGATGATATAAACAGAAGTTAGGGTGCGTCTCTATCTCAGCGAGAGCATTTTCTTCAGAGGGTGGTAGCTTCATTCCTATTGATAGAGCTTTGGCGAACCTTTTTCTTGTTCTGAAGTTGTTTTTATCCGAATTGGATGGCTTTTGACTTGACGGGAATGCCTTGGATATTTCCAGTATGGCCATCTCACGCTCTTGATTGGCTTTTGCTTTCAGACGAATTTCATTTAGGAAGACATCGATCAACTCGTCTGATAGCTGTAGAATCTCCGGCTCAGGATTCGCCATTGGTTTCTCAGCGCAAGGAGCCTCCTCATCATCCGTCAGTGAATGAGAAATGACATGGCAAGTCGCTACGTAGTCTTCGGATTCATCTGATGAATTTTCTCCATCGTTTTTGTCCTCGACAAAAGAACAAGTTGCCCCCGACGTGTCCATCTTCTTTAGAGAGTGCGGCTATGGTGGGTTTACCTTCCAGTTTTCCGACAGCGCGAACTTGCCTTGTAGGTATTGATCCTCGATCCATCCCTTAAAGACGAAACAATCCTCAATCGGGTGACTTACCGTTTGGTGGTAAGGGCAGTAATTGGGATTATTAAAATCGCCTGGCTGCGACAGACGCTTTGGACTCGGCAGATTGATAAGTTTGTTACGCACTGCCAGCTCAAACAGTCTTCTCGTTTTATTCTGAGGAAACGAGTAAGGACGTCCTAGCCTCTCTTCGAGGGATGGGCGTGGACGCACGTTGTTTTGGCGAACGACCGGCTTTGAGTTGCTCGACCGTTGCTGAGCATTGGCGACGATGATCGCTTTCCCTTTTCCTTTCTCATTTCGGGGATCGGGTCTTGGAGGAGACGATCCATGGCCCATTTGGTCCATTTGGGCTAATTTGTCGATTAAGGCCTGGAAGGTGGTCGGCCTGAAAAACATCATGAATTGTGAGATGGTCGCCTGCGGATCGAGAGTGCCCACAAACATGCCTACCGCAGGTGCCTCTTCTATGCGTTGTTCGCATTTCGACCATAGGTTTCGCCATCGTGTTGCGTATTGGACCCACGTTTCGCCTGGCCTTATTCTGGCATTTATTAGTGCTGTTATCGGGGTGCGTTCACTAGCACTCGTGAATCTTTGTGTGAACAGTAGCTCCATCTCCGCAAATGTTTTGACAGAGTCGTTAGGTAGCTCCGAATACCATTCAAAGGCTGTTTCTGCTAAGCTGCTGACGAATTGACGTAGCAACAATTTGTCATCGCCTCCAGTATTGCCGCATAAGGCCCTGAATTGAGCGACATGCTGATGCGGATTCCCTGTCCTTTTATATACGTGGAATTTAGGGATCGTATATCCCGGCGGGTAACTGATTTGGTCGTACCAGCTCGGATACGGTCGTCCGGTTCTAGTAATTTGCCCAGCCGCTTCATTCACCTGATGAACCCGGATCTGCTGAGCTATATATTCGTCCAAGTCAGCTTTGGAGATTGCCTCCTCCTTGGCTGTTGACAGAGCCGGTGGAGGATTTAACGTTTCTCCCATGTCGTCTTCAAGGACGATCGGAGGATCTTCAGCAGGAGGATCCGGCTGTAACATCATCCCTACCATATCTTGGAAGAGGAGCGCCATCTGTTTTATATTAGCCGCTTGCTCTGCAGCTTCTTTGTCCCTCTTTTCGAGGACTCTGCGTAAAAAGTCAGCGTCGGTTTCTTATTCTTGACGCTCATCCGAAGACGTTTCAGAGCTTTCTTTTGGCTCAGTGAGTGCAGCCATTGTAGTCATCATTTCCTGAAGCTTTTGTTGTTGCTCCTGGGCTTTCGTCACGGATCGGGTGAGCGGTCGGTGGCCCGTAGAAGTGCGGCTTTCCTCCTTTCCAGAAGCCATATAAACAGTGTGCACCACCATGCCCCCAGATTTGGGGCGTTTGTGTTCAGTGCTTTTATGCTTTGCCATGTTCACAGAGGCTTTTTGCGGCCTCCTTTTCTTCTGAGTGATTGGAGTTAAGGGGGCCATTGTAATGGGCACCCGGGTAACTATTGGTTTTTGGGGCTTGACGGAGTAATCCTTCTCTTGCCGAACCTTCATTTTTTTCGTTGGCGGAGATAGTTTTCATCAATCACTGACTCCTGGACCTGTCGCCAGACTCTGTAAATTTTAGAGGACAGCCGTTGAGGGGGTTGTTCTAGCTTTTTCTCTGGAGTACTCTTCGCAGCTGAAGGAGTTCGTTTCAACATTGCAGTAGAAGAGTTTCTGCGCACCGTGTTCAGCAATTCAAAGATGTTCCCGATTGGAACAGCAGTATTGATCCCCACCGTTGGAGCTGGAGGAGTAAATCCAGAGGGGAAGTTGCCCCCAGCCTTCTTTACTCGGCGCCAGTGGCGACGTCGAGCATGTCGTGCTAATGGAGTTGTTTCAGCTATAGGGTGACCTCCTCATGCCCCCCATGTTGGTCAGAATATGCCGGTACCAGTCTTTTAAAGATCGACGTCCGTTGAACGGGGACGGCCAACCTGTCAGAAGCGGACTTCCGAGCATGGGAAACAACCTTGGTGACTTTGCCAAGAACGGGAGCTGGGATGGCTATCCGCTTCGGGATAACGTCTTCTGGTATGGCAGGCTTCTTCATGGGCCCGATGGAGCTCTGGCCTAATCCATTAAAACCTAAAGCAGTGGAGTTGGGCGACCTGTTGAGAGGGGTCGCGGCAGTGGTAAGTCGATCGAAGACCGACTTCTTTGGAGCTTCTTGCAATGTCATTGGGGCGTTGAAGTTCATTTGTGGGAGCATGGTCCCAAAAAATAGTCCAGTGGTGGTTTGAGCCACCTGCTCCACCGGCATTTTGAAAAGGGAGGCCGCTTGGGGCCCATAAGTCACTCCTCCAGCAAGGACCGAGCGAGAGTTGCAGTTGCAGGCAGTGCAGTTTAAAGCCATTGATCTTCTGTTTTCTGCACGGAGCAAGACACCAAATCTTAGTACCTCGAAACCCACGGACAACCATTAGCAAACCGCGATTCGTTCGCGAACACGACACACGAAGTGTGGAGTGGAAAGAGGAAAAGGTCCCACCGGGCGTGCCAGAATCTTTTCCCCTCCGAAAGGCGGCGCGAAAGACCGGGACGTCTTGGCACTGAGATTCGGGGCAGATGCTATATGGTTTTATCCGTCCACCTCTCCGAAGATGCCAAGTTGATTTATGGCACCGTGTATCGGAGGTTTAGACGGATGCGGCCGATGTAGCAGACTTCGTCAGATTCCCCCTCGCTTGAGGGGTTTTTGATTGTGGGGACGCTCTTCCCTGCAGGAGCAAGCCCCTGCAGTTAATTACGCTACCGCATCGCGGTAACAACTTTCTCCTTCTCCAGAATTTCACTTCGTGTCGTGGGTGTTTGTTTTGTTTGTGGTTGCCCGTGGATTGTATACGGAGACTGAGTAATGCCGTCGCCCGTAGGACGTGGATTAGTCCAAATCCGTATTTACTTAGATTTGGGTTTGGTGTTTTTTAGTTTAAGGATACGTTAGCCGTATTGAGACTAAGATCAACTTAAACGTTCGTCAAGGATACGTTAGTCATGTTTTGGACTAAGATCAACTTAACGGGATCGTTTAGATCCATTTCCAGTTTAGGGACATGGTGTCCATTTAATATATGGCCGTCGGGACCCGTCACCTCTCTGACGACGTTGAAGGATTACAACGACAGATGTCAAAGGAGTTCAGAGATGTACCCTTGAACCAAAGTTGATTGGGGGATCTACAGTCTAATTTGGGACTAAAGTCTGTTTGAAGGTTTAAGGATACGTTAGCCATATTTGAGGCTAAGATCAACTTAAACGGGATCGTTTAGATCCGGCAAAAGAGCATTTGGGGGCTCTATTGTTCCAGTTTAGGGACATGGTGGTCCATAGGTAGTTTAAGGACATTGCGGTCCATGTTCCAGTTTAGGGACGTGGTGGTCCATTGCCAGTTTAGAGACGTGGTGGTCCATGTTCCAGTTTAGGGACGTGGTGGTCTATCGCCAGTTTAAGGACGTGGTGGTCCATATAATGTATGGCCGTCGGGACCCGTCACCTCTCTGACGACGTTGAAGGATTACAACGACATGTGTCAGTTCGGAGATGTACCCTGGAGGTAAATTGATTTAGGAGAGCAGTCTTGCTCGGTCAATTTAATTTGAAGACTTACGGCCATGATTGGGCTCAGTCCAGTTGAAAATTATTCAACATTTTTGTTTGTTTTTGTATTGCATTTCTTATTATTTTTATCTGGGCTCTACCCATGAAGGATGCAGAGCATCAATTTATTTTGGGCTCTGACCATTTATAAATGATGCAGAGCATCAATTTTATTTGGGGTTTGCCCTTGTATAAAGGATGCAAAGCATCAATTTATTTGGGCTCTGCCCATTTATTGCCTTGCAATTTATTTTGGCCTGTTAGGTCATTTTGACTTGGGCCTGGCCCTTTTAGCAGAGAAAATGCATTGCATTTTCAGGCGCTCTGCGCCAATCAAAGAGCGCAAGCGCTTATGATGATGACACGTGTCAAGCAGCGCAGTGCGCTGCGCTTGCGCTGCTGACACGTGGCGCGCTCTGGTGAGTTGCGCCAATTTCAGAGAGCAAAACTCTATTTCAAAAGCGCGTAGCGCAACTAGTTCAGATGCTGACACGTGGCACTCTGCGCCAGTCCAAGAGCGCAACAGTGCAGATTGCAAGTGCAAAGCACTATTAATTTAAGAATCTTTTAGATTCAAGAACCAATGGTTCATAAAAGAAGTGCAAAGCACTATTTGATTTCTTGATCTAATTTAGATCAAAGAAAAATAAGTTTTTCTTTTTATTTCAAGAACCAAAGGTTCATAAAAGTGCAAAGCACTATTTTTTTTATTTCTGTTTTTCTTGTTTTAAAGAACCAGTGGTTCATAAGAAGTGCAAAGCACTGTTTATTATGTGAAGATCATTGATCTTGTTTTTAGATCAATGATCTATTAGAAGAAATTTCTTCTCTTTTATGAAGGTTTTTACCTTTTTCTTGAAATTTTTCTCAGAGTTCTCTCTGTTTGAAGCTCTTGATTTTTTTTTCAAGAAATGTTCCTCCTTTGAATTGAGGCCCAGGATCCTTTTTATAGTGCCCATAAATTAGTTAAATTTGTTAAAGAGATATTTCTCTGAGTGATTTGGGGAATTTTCCCCACCGTTGGATCTTTAATCTAAGGGCTTCTGCTTTGCAGAAGAAAATCTTCTTGTTTTAAGAAGAACAGAAAAGATTTCTTAGAAATTTAATTCTGTTTGGCGCAGATGCCCCAACGCGTGACACGTGTCGCGCAGCGCAACTGCGCTAGCGCACAGCGCAGCGCGACTGCGCCAGCGCATCTGTGCTGACACGTGTCGCGCAGCGCAGTGGATGCGCAACTGAAGCATTGCTTCCTTTAATATTTCTTTAAATAGAGCTTTGCTCTGATTGGGTGCGCTACCTTGGGCGCTGCGCTGATGCATCTGCGCCTGACACGTGGCGTGTTGCGCAGCGCAAATATACTGAAGCGTTGCTTCATTTATTAAATTTTAAATTTTCAAAGCAGAGCTTTGCTCTGATTGGGGGAAGATGAAGCGTTGCTTCATCTCCCGCCTCGGAATTTGAACAGAGCTTTGCTCTGATTGGGGTAAACACAATTTATATTGCATTCGACCCGACCCGCTTGCTTGAACCTGTTTGACTCTTATTTATAAATTATCTTGACTTGTTGCATGGACTAGTACATCTCATGATTTAGTATATACTGATATTTTGTCTGGTATCGCATCTTTTGCATATAACAATTTAAATCATGAAAAATAATTTAAAATTGCATTTCATAGCCTGCTTGATACCCCTAACCCTGTGGTAGCGTCCTTGCATTGTGTTCTCGTCCCGTTCAGCGAAACGGACGTATTTGGATGGCTACGCGCACTTACGTGCGTCCGTTCTTGGGGGTATGCATTTCTGTTATATAATCTTTCATTTTAATTTTTGGAACTTGCTAATAATTTCCATATTTAAAATCCAAAATTTTAGACCCGACCCGGGCATGTTTTGGACTAAATTTGTATTTACCAGAAAATCCAATTTTATTTCAGCTAATATCTTTATTAAAATTTAACAGTTTAAAATATTTATAACTTACAAAATCTTTTTAAATTAAAATCTAAAACTTAATAACAACTCATTTCTCTCTCTCTCTCTCCTCTGAATATATATATTTATATATATTTTATTTATTTAATTTTTCTTTTCTTATTTAATACACAACCTCTTCTTCTTACTTCTTCTTCATCTTTCTTCTTTCTTTTTCTTGATTTTGTTTCTTGATTCCGGTGATCACCGTGAGAGCCGTGCTCGTCGCTGACGATCCGAGTGATCCAGTGAACGTACCTGACTTGCGTGATCACCCTCGTGCGTTGTTTGGAACCGTTCCGTGTACCGTGCGCGTGTCGCGACATTTCGCCGACGAAGGACGTTCCGTACACATCCATTCTTGTTCCGTCTAGGCAAGTTAATCTTGCTACATGCTATATAATTCATTTTATACCTATTTAAATAAATACCATACCTATAGTTTAAATCTAGTACCCCATGTTTAATTTTATAACGTTTCGATGTTCCGTTTGTATTCGTTTATATCATTTTAAATCTAGATCATGAAAACTTATCTTGTGACATACTAGATTACATTATACTGCATCCATATCATTTAAAATATATATCGTCGTAATATTTCTTATTATTATCTTTAATTAGTTTATAATCTGTATTTTATAATGTTATACATTTGAAAATATTATAGTTTACACATGAAACGTCGTTGGAAAAGCGGATACGACAAATTTGAAATTTACTGTACATCTTACCTTATAAAATTCATTATAAATCATAGAAAAATCATTAGCATACGTTCTTTAGTTCGTTACGAAGATAACTCAGAATACTATAACTCTATAAAATATTTACTTGCAAAATAAATTATTTAAATAACGTAAAATGCAAATGAATACGTCTCTAAACTGTTGTCCAGGGAAATTCCAGTAGCAAACTTTCAACTTTGAATGTTCATAGATTTTTGTAGGGACAACCTGAGATACTTATACTTATAAAAATGAAAACCTTATTGAATTATCTTTGTTTTGGTATAAGACACGTCCCTTTTGGAGAACGTTTGTTATTTTTAAGCTATTTTACAAATCAAGGTGACGCTGAATTTCTGAACGGAACTTTCTTGTGCATGGTTAATCAATACCACTTTTATAGTTATTAATCGCTTTGAATATGCTATCCATACTAATATTGTTATATCAATATTTATATCACATATTGCTTAGTTGTACATCCCACATTACCATTTTATAGTTTTATAACTTTTCGGACATCCGTGCGCATCTTTAACCGGTTTTAGTTATAATTGCATCCATTGAACATATTATACATGTCATTGCATCCCTAGATTACTTAATGCTTATTAACCTGATTTTAACATCCATATTTGTCATACTGTATTCATATAATGTTGAAACCATCTCTGAAAACAGAAACTGATAACCGTACAGCTAAGTAGTTTAATCTGCACATATTGCTTAACCTATTACATATGCCAATTTATTTGTTGTTGATACCCATGCTTGTTTATTTATAACCATGATTATGTTAGTTGATTATGAGCACCCACATGATATCTTTTACACCCTGACATGACTTGCTACACACATATTACTTGACCCGACATGGTACCGTACACTACTTGACCTGACCCGATGTACCATGGCTTGACCTGTTACCTGATCTTGTGTCTAATGCCAACAAACCTGACATGTAGTCCTTACGGACCGTTCCTGTTGTCTATCCAGACAAACCTGCACCTACCTGCTCCTGTGTTGGCATTAGTTCTTGATTACTTAAATACCTGACTTGACACACATAACTTGGGGATATGGGGAAATCAATGGTGAAACCTGACTTGTAACTCAACAGTTCGATACCTGTTCTGATCAGTTTTAGAGGCTAGGCCAGCCTTGGGATGATGCTGCTAACATCATTCATCTGTACATATTTCCTGTTTTAGTGCCTAGCGGCATGTCTCGGATTCAGCCCGAGAATCTTGACCGTGGTCCCGGGTATGCACGGGATACTATTGAGTTATATCGATGATTCATCAAATTGATTTCAAAGACTTGAGAGTAGATAACCCAATAGAACAGTTTAGTTTACTCACTACACACTACCCTTCACTGCCCTGATTTACATTACTGTTACACCTGCTTTTCATTCATGATTATAATTGCATTGCATGTTACCCTGTTGTATTATATTACTTGATGACATGACGCGCTGACATCTGGGTTTTGCATGGCCCAGATTCTTCTACCTTATTGCAGACTGATCAGGAGTATTACCGCTGTTAGACTGGGCGGTGAAGTTCCTGTCGGTATGTAGTCTTACTTCCAGGCTTCCTTATTGTACCTTTTGGCTTCCGCACATTGTTATTTCTTGACTCTTTTACTCTGGCTTATGGACATGTACTAAATAGTTGGTTTACTTTCCTGTTCTTGATATCTCTACAACCGTAATGTGACTGTGGAGGAAATTTTCCTATCCACATGTAGCATGGTTGGATATGTCACGTGCCCATCTTAGCGTACTCTGGGAAGCGGGGCGTGACATGGTTCTTTTGGTATCAGAGACATAGGATATAGGTTAATCGGGTTGATTCTTTTGTAGTTGGGTATTGGACCCATACACGAATCAGAATACTCGTGATTAGAAACATGTCCTGCCACCTTGATTATCGTGATTGTTGAATCATATCCTTCTCTTGATCCTTGTTTGGGCGAAATGCAAACCACTTTGCATTTCGATCTGAAATCTTTTTGGTTCTCTATTGTTCCTTCCTGTTTCTTGATTCTGATATTAGGATTTGGGCGGCTTGGGTGGAGTTATGTAATTGTGCCCATGAACTGCAGCATGGTTACAATGTGGTACTCTATCTAAGTAACTTGGAGTCCTGGTCTTGATTCACTTCCATGCTCCATGATCGTTGTACTACCTTGTTCCTCTCGGTTTCATTGCTTACCAGTTATTATTTCATCGCCAGCTTGAATCATGTTTACCATGGTTAACCCTCTTCAGTATCTTGACTTCGAATGAAGTCATCTTGGTATCTTACTCGTTCTTGTTTTTCCCCGCGTTAGGATTATTTGATCCTGGTGCATTTCCTTGTTTGTTGTTGTCTTGAGAATGGGGTTTCGCGGCACTTTTCACGCTCATATCGATTGTAAGGAAAGGAAGTGATTCTCCAGATTCCCGGACATTCAGAGGTTGTTTTGCTGGAGGAAGCAGTTCTGTCGGGCCAGTCGAGTTTAGGGCTAGGCCGACAAACAATGTTCTTTCATCGATGGAAGTGGATAAGGAAGAAGAGCCGGCAATATTCGAGAGTTTCATGGAAGTGTTTGAAGACATATCAGGTTTACCACCGAGGCAAGACGTGGAGTTCGCAATTGATCTTGTTCCTGGTGCAGCGCCAATCTCAAGGGCGTACTTTCCGATGGCACCAGTGGAGTTGAAAGAAGTCAGGAAGTAGGTTGCTGAATTATTTGAGAAGGGTTGGTTTCGCCGTAGCAACTTAACTGGGGAAGCTCCAGTTCTTCTAGTAAAGAAGAAAGAAGACACAGGGAAGGCGTGCGTTGATTATCGAGAATTGAACCGAGTGATTATTATGAACTAGTATCCGATCCCTCGCATTGGCTGACTGTTTGAGCAGCTTAGCGGCGCGAGGGTATTCTCGAAGCTGGATTTGCGGTTCGGATATCATCAGGTCCGAGTTAAATCAGAAGATATTTGAAAGATTGCGTTCCGAACTCAGTATGGACATTACGAGTATTAGTGTTGCCCTTCGGAGCAACGAATACACCGGCAATATTTATGGACTTGATGAACGGAATCTTTTCACCATTCTTGGACCAGTTTTAGTAATGGTCATGGAAGATATTCTGGTTTACTCGAGGAGCATTGAAGAGAATGCAGAACACTTGAAGATCTCACTGCAGACTTGGAGGCAAGAAAGATTATATGCAGAGATGAGCAAGTGCAGGTTTTGGCTTGAAGAAGTAAAGTTTTGGGACATATCGTAACTGGAGATGGAATCGCCATTTACCCAGGGAAGATTGCAGCAGTTCAAGACCGGCCGATTCCGAAGAGCGTTGCAAAGATCAGAAGTTTCTTGGACTTGCAGGATACTATAGAAGGTTCGTGAAGAAATTTTGCTCGTTTGGCAGAGCCTCTGACCAAGCCTACGCACAAGAAAGTACCATTTGTGTGGACGAATAAGTGTGCGTCAGCCTTTGAGGCATTGGAGCAAGGTTTGATAACCGCTTTTGTTTGAACCGTGCCAGACAGTTCCGGAGGATTGGTGTTTCGCAGCAACGCATCTGGGAAAGGATTGGGATGTGTATTGGTACAGCATGAGGAAGGTTACGACTTACGCATCGAGACAGTTGAAGACCCATGAGAAGAATTACCTAACTCATGACTTGGAGTTAACAGCTGTAATTTTCGCTTTGGAGATTTGGAGACACTACCTATTGGGCGAAAGGGGTCAAAATTTTCACCGATCATAAAAGCCTAAAATACATGTTCGCTCAGAAGGAGCTAGTTGTGAGACAGCGAAGATGGTCGGAGCTGACGGCTGACTACGATTTTGATCTTAAGTACCATCCGGGAAAAGTTAGAGTGTACCGGATGCTCAGTCGGTTACCAGCAATTCAGATGTTGACTGCACGGAAGGAATTTATCGAAGACGTTCGAAGATTCGATTTGAAGGTTGTGCTACCGCATTCGTCGGGACAGTTGATACATCTGCAAGTACGTTCGTCGTTGATCGAGAATATTAAAGCAGCACAACCACAGGACCCTAGATCGCAAAAGTTTCGAGAACAGGTTGAAGCCGGAATACGAACAGATTTACTAATACATGAAGATGGTTCGTTGAGGTATGGTAGTCGTTTGTGTGTGCCAAAGGAAGATATTCGCGAAGAGCTTATGAAGGAGGCACACCGAGACTTACGACAACATTTCTGGTGGGAAGGTTTGAAACGGGAGATTGCTCGCTTTGTAGCAAAGTGCTTGGTGTGTCAGCAAGTTAAGGCTGAACATCGAAGGGTTACTGGTTTATTGCAACCACTTCCGATTCCTCAGTGGAAGTGGGAACATTTAACAATGGATTTTCGTGACGGCTCTACCAAGGAGTCCGAAAGGCAACAGTGTAGTTGGGTGATCGTTGACGGTTTGACCAAGGCAGCTCATTCATCCCTTTCGAGTTGGTCAATCAACAGAAGTTTTAGCAGAACGGTATGAGCGGGGGGATTGTAGGATTGCGTGGAATGTCTGTGAGCATCGTGTCCGATCGCGACACTCCTTTCTTAGCACACTTTTGGAGGAGCTTACAGGGAAGTTTGGGGACTCGATTGAAGTTTAGCACAGCTTATCATCCTCAGACAGATGGCCATTCGGAGAGAACGATACAAACTCTTGAAGACATGTTGAGAGCTTACATGTTAGACTTCAAGGGTTCATGGGAGGATCATCTACATTTGGTGGAGTTTTCTTACAATAACAGTTTCCAGGCGACTATCAGATGGCTCTATTCGAAGCTTTATATGGTCACAGGTGTCGTTCACCTGTTTGTTGGGCTGATGTTGGAGAACGAAGATTGTTGGGACCGGATTTGGTCGTGTAAACAGTTGAGAAGATTAACACTATCCGGAATCATATAAAGGCGGTACAAGATCGGCAGATGAGTTAGGCCGATATATCGAGAAGATATCTAGAGTTCGCCGTTGGTGATTTGGTATTCTTGAAGATGTCACCGACTAGAGGGGTGATTCGTTTCGGAAGTTGAGGAAAGCTTAGTCCTCGACTCGTTGGACCTTTGAGATTTTGGAGCGTATTGGAGAGGTGACGTATCGTTTGGCGTTACCGCAATCTTTGGTGAATGTTCATGATGTGTCTCATGTATCTCAACTCCGTAAGTATGTTCAAGATGAAGCACACGTGCTGGATCATTCAGAGCTGACTGTACGAGAAGATTTAACCTTTGAGGAATGACCGATGTTGATTGTGGATCGAAGGAAAAATGTTCTTAAGAACAAGATTATCCCTCTCGTACTTGTTTCTTGGAGTGATCGCTCACATAGAGAATCAACCTGGGAACGTGAAGATGAAATTCGACGGAGGTTTCCATACTTATTCTTGTAGTTTCTTGGTTGTTATCTTCTCTTGTCTTGGAAATTTCGAGGACGAAATTCTTTTTGTAGTTGGGTATAATGTAACACCCTAGTTCATTTATACCAATTCCAGTTCTCGTATTTTCTTTATTCGTGATATTTCTTGATTTAGCGTATCTTGGGTGCGAATGGTATTTTACACTTTATATTGCATTCGACCCGACCCGCTTGCTTGAACCTGTTTGACTTTTATTTATAAATTATCTTGACTTGTTGCATGGACTAGTACATCTCATGATTTAGTATATACTGATATTTTGTCTGGTATCGCATCTTTTGCATATAACAATTTAAATCATGAAAAATAATTTAAAATTGCATTTCATAGCCTGCTTGATACCCCTAACCCTGTGGTAGCGTCCTTGCATCGTGTTCTCGTCCCGTTCAGCGAAACGGACGTATTTGGATGGCTACGCGCACTTACGTGCGTCCGTTCTTGGGGGTATGCATTTCTGTTACATAATCTTTCATTTTAATTTTTGGAACTTGCTAATAATTTCCATATTTCAAATCCAAAATTTTAGACCCGACCCGGGCATGTTTTGGACTAAATTTGTATTTACCAGAAAATCCAATTTTATTTCAACTAATATCTTTATTAAAATTTAACAGTTTAAAATATTTATAACTTACAAAATCTTTTTAAATTAAAATCTAAACCTTAATAACAACTCCTTTCTCTCTCTCTCTCCTCTGAATATATATATTTATATATTTTTTATTTATTTAATTTTTCTTTTCTTATTTAATACACAACCTCTTCTTCTTACTTCTTCTTCATCTTTCTTCTTTCTTTTTCTTGATTTTGTTTCTTGATTCCGGTGATCACCGCCGGAGTCGTGCTCGTCGCTGACGATCCGAGTAATCTAGTGAACGTACCTGACTTGCGTGATCACCCTCGTGCGTTGTTTGGAACCGTTCCGTGTACCGTGCGCGCGTCCCGACATTTCGCCGACAAAGGACGTTCCGTACACATCCGTTCTTGTTCCGTCTAGGCAAGTTAATCTTGCTACATGCTATATAATTCATTTTATACCTATATAAATAAATATCATATCTATAGTTTAAATCTAGTACCCCATGTTTAATTTTATAACGTTTCGATGTTCCGTTTGCGTCCGTTTATATCATTTTAAATCTAGATCATGAAAACTTATCTTGTGACATACTAGATTACATTATACTGCATCCATATCATTTAAAATATATATCTTCGTAATATTTCTTATTATTATCTTTAATTAGTTTATAATCTGCATTTTATAATGTTATACATTTGAAAATATTATAGTTTACACATGAAACGTCGTTGGAAAAGCGGATACGATAAATCTGAAATTTACTGTACACCTTACCTTATAAAATTCATTATAAATCATAGAAAAATCATTAGCATACGTTCTTTAGTTCGTTACGAAGATAACTCAGAATACTATAACTCTATAAAATATTTACTTGCAAAATAAATTGTGTAAATAACATAAAATGCAAATGAATACGTCTCTAAACTGCTGTCCAGGGAAATTTCAGCAGCAAACTTTCAATTTCGAATATTCATAGCTTTTTGTAGGGACAACTTGAGATACTTATACTTATAAAAATGAAAACCTTATTGAATTATCTTTGTTTTGGTATAAGACACGTCCCTTTTGGAGAACGTTTGTTATTTTTAAGCTATTTTACAAATCAGGATGACATGACGCGCTGACATCTGGGTTTTGCATGGCCCAGATTCTTCTACCTTATTGCAGACTGATCGGGAGTATTGCCGCTGTTAGACTGGGCGGTGAAGTTCCTGTCGGTATGTAGTCTTACTTCCAGGCTTCATTATTGTACCTTTTGGCTTCCGCACATTGTTATTTCTTGACTCTTTTACTCTGGCTTATGGACATGTACTAAATAGTTGGTTTAGTTTCCTGTTCTTGATATCTCTACAACCGTAATGTGACTGTGGAGTAAATTTTCCTATCCACATGTAGCATGGTTGGATATGTCACGTGCCCATCTTAGCGTATTCTGGGAAGCGGGGCGTGACACATCCACTATGGATGTGAGCCTGTCGATTCGTGCAGAGAGGGCGTGAATGGCGTTAGGTGGAGGAGTCGATCCGTTTAAGCCTCCGTTGTGGGGAAGGCGGCGGCTTGTGCTTGGATCGTCACGGTGTTCACTCGCCATGAGTTCAAGATCGGAAGATCAACTTTCGATGAGTGGAATTTTTCTTTCCCACAGACGGCGCTAGCTGATGGAGGTCGGGATCTCCTTCAGATGTTGTCCTCCGTCGATCTGTCATGAGCGTTGGTGAACGGCTGATATTGGTATTGAGGGTTGCCTACTTGAGCGTGTGGATCTCAGTGGGCTTGTTTTAAGACGAAACTGAGCTATCTGCAAAAGAAGTCCCAGGGTGATTGTACCACCGTGGACCCTCCGACGATCAAGTTAGCCGAGGTATTTGAGCAGAGTAGCGGCTTTTTGGAATAAAATTGTGTTACCTGAGTCGTCTGGGAGAGGGGTTTTTATAGCGGTCGTTTGGAGCGAGCTAGGGCGAGATCTTCGCCGTCCTTTACGCCCCTGGCGTTACGTCTGCGTGATTGACGGGATCTCTCCATTAATGACGAGATACGCTCGTTAATGGGGGGATACGACAGCGTAGAACGCGGGATGTTGGGTGGCGGATATCTTGCTTCTAGCGAGATACGCGGAGCCGTGGCGGAGGCGCTTGGGCTCTGCGTTCTTGGTTACTCGGTAAGACCGGAGAGACTTAGCTCAGCGGGAGGCTCGGAGGCGAGCGGGAAGCCGAGGAAGCTTGGCTTTGTGATAGCTCGAAGGCGAGCAGGAAGGCCGAGGAAGCTCGGTATGTAGGAGAGCCCGGAGGCGAGCCGATGGTTCTTTGCAGGGGCGAGCATAGGAGTGTTCAGGGACCCGTCGAAGGTCGGGTCATGCCTTGGGATGGTACCCGGGGAATGCCTCCAATATAAGATGCTTTCCCTGTTTCCTTGAGCCCGGGACACGTCATCTTCCACGCGTCATGATCTGGGGAGTTCCCACTTATAAGTATCATCACTACCTCTTCTTCTTTTCAAATATTGCTGGAAAATATTTATTCATAAATTTTAGTCTGGATTTCAGGTCCTATGTTAATCAGATTGCCTTCTGTTGGAAAATGTTTTGCAGCGCAGGTCTAATCTTGTTATGTATAGCATGGTTTTATTCTAGGAATGTTCGATTTTCAACTGTTACCTTTTCTTTTAACTGGGAATTTTATGGTCCTGTCATCTATATAGTTAGTTTTTTGTGCCTTTTGGAAAATATACTCTAAATCAAATTCTTGAGACAGCTCTTTCCTAATTTTTGGTAACTCTTTTCTTTGAGTGTGCTGGGTTCAAATGTTACTAGATCCTAATGTTGTCTCTGACAAAAATGAATTTATCTGACCCTCTTTACTTCACGGCAAAATATTATATTTTCAGTTTCAAACATGAGGGGTGCTTTATGATATCTGCATCTGCTTTGTCTTGCTATATATGTGCATGTTTTGGGTACTACTATGTCTTTGATAATGTGCAGACCTATACAAAGTTAGATGATTGGCAAAGGCAGCTATTATGAGAAGCCCTGGCTCAAACTCAAAAAAAGTCCATCTACGGTTTACAAAACAAAATTTTGCTGTCGAGCTTGCATTCATCCAGAGTCCTTTCTCTTGGACGAGTTCCTGTTCTTCTATTTTTTCCTTCCTTTCCTTATATTCTGTTATGTGGAGGGCCTAACAGTAAGGCTGTGTAATTTGGTTATCCTTTTGTGAACTTTTGTTGTTTTTTAATAAAAAAATTTATGGGACAGGTACCATTTTTGGAACCCTGCTCTATCTTGAAACTATTGTTTTGTTCAAAGATTATCTTGACTCTATCTTAATTTAATCTAAGCTAATTCATACTATTCTATCTTATCTTCTACAATCAAACTTGGGTTACTTTATATGTTTGAGAACTATGGATTTGCCGAGTTAATTGCGATACGGTGGAGGTCAAATACGAGAACTTTTTGGTAAAAATAATATAGAACAGTTTGTTCCATATTATGAATTTGGGAAAATGGTTACTACGCAATCCCCTGCACAACAATTGCCCAACACACTCAACAGCAGGTGTGAAACCCACACACTTAAGTGGGGCACCTACTGCTGTGTTGCGCAACCCTTTTCTCTTTAAATTTTTGGATACCAACACTTTTTTGATAACATCACAATGGTTCCTTTTTAATTCCTTGTGCTTTGTAGTTCTTAATGTGAATTTATTGCTGCTAATGTGGAATTTATGTGTCATACAATATTTAAGTTTTCAATATGTAGATGGAAAAATCAGTGCCCAAATATATATATATATATATTATATATATATATGAGAATAATGGAGGAAAGAGGCCATATGAGGGAATTACTTCTTTTGCGTCGAAAAAATACAACCTCCATCGTTTTTTCCGACGATCGGCATCCATCATCTTCATCGTTATTATCTAAGATATGGGTACACCAAATTTCATTTGATTCTACAATTTTTTCACCGTTAAATTAGTGGGTTCAAAATTAACGGTTTACCGACAATAGAACTTTTTACGTTGCTAAATCAACGGTGAAAAGTTATAGAATCACATGAAATTTGGTGTACCCACGAGAGAGAGAATAATGGAGGAAAGAGGCCATATGAGGGAATTTTCTCCTATTACGTCGAAAAAATACACCTTCCATCGTGTTTTCCGACGATCGGACTCCATCATCTTCATCGTTATAATCTAAGACGTGGGTGCACCAAACCAAATTTCATGTGATTCTACAAATTTTCACCGTTGATTTAGCAATGTAAAAAGTTCTGTTGTCGGTAAACCGTTAATTTTGAACTCAATTAATCAACGGTGAAAAAGCTGTAGAATCACATGAAATTTGGTGTATCCACATCTTAGATGACAACGATGAAGATGGTGGGTGCCTATCGTCGGAAAAAATAAGGGAGGGTGTATTTTTTCGACGCCATTGGAGGAAATCCCCTCCTATGGCCTCTTTCCTCTATTAATCTCATATATATATGAGGTTAATAGAGGAATGGCGCCATAAGAAGGAATTTCCTCCTATGGTGTCGGAAAAATACATGCTCCATGATTTTTTTTGACGATCGACATATATCACTTACATCTTTATCATCTGAGATGTGGATACACCAAATTTCATGTGATTATACCATTTTTTCACCGTTGATTTGGTTGGTGCAAAATTAATGGTTTACCGACAATAGAACTTTTTGCACTGCTAATTCAACGGTGAAAAAGTGGTGGAATCACATGAAATTTGGTGTATGTACATCTTAGATGATAACGATGATTATGATGGATGCCGATCGCCGGAAAAAATGAAGGTTGTATTTTTTCAACGCCACAGGAGTAAATTCCCTCCTATCGCCTCTTTTCCTCCATTATACTCTCTCTCTCTCTATACAGAGAGAAAGAGATGGAAAAAAAGAACTTTCGTGACAAATACTGATCACAATTGTTGTTCCTCTTTGACCATCTCCCACCTCTGGTTCTTTGAAATTGCTAAATAGTCGCCTCCGAAGTTGTCTAAAAACCCGTGATATATTTGAAATTATTGGGAAGGGCCTACGGGTTAAAATCTTTATGAAAAAATCCCTGGGCTGCATTTCATATATATTTTTCTTCTCTCCAACTGTTTAGATATTACGTACAACTTTTTCGATATTACAAACAATTGCTTAAACATTACAGACAGCTATTATAAAGGGGCTTTTAATTGAGCCCACGGGTTTTTACACAAGTTTGCAGCGGGCCGGATTTTTTTTGTGCTCTTGTTTTTTCGGTTTTAGGTTTTAATAAGGAACATTGTGTGTATCTTGTTTTATGACTCTTAGTAGAAAATGCATTTTTTCCGTCTTCACAGGATCCAAAACAATAATTTCGCAGTTTGAATAATAACTTTTGATCATAAGAATTAAGGACTATATCATTTTAATTGATCAAAAAAGAAACCGCACACCTTTTATCTCAATCTCTATTCTCTATGCTATAATGTAATGTATAAGAACCATCTAAGTCTTTTCTTTTTAATAAATAAGTATAAGAAACGAGAAAAGTCTTCACATCTATCCCCGATTGAAACTATTCACATAATCAATCTATCTGATATTTTAATTGACCAGTTAAATTCAAATTTCAAACTCCCTCTCTCTCCATATTTCTCTCTCCATATATGCAGCCAACAACAGTCAAGCCATCTCTTTTAATTTCTAAGGGTAACTTTTGAACTTTATTATGAAACAATTGACATATTTAAATCACATAATATTTATTGAAACCGAACAATATCTACTATACATGAATGTGCATCGCACATTCAAAATACAAGTTAAAGTATATTGCAATTAAGTACATTCATGTTTACCATCGTGATGGAACTATCCAAGATGAGATACCTTGGTGTATGCTGTTCGCTGATAATATTATTCTAGTAAATGCGATGAAAGCAAGGGTTAATGCCGAATAGGAGTTATGGAGACAAACGTTGGAATCTCGGAGGTTCAGATTGAGCAGGTCCAAGACAGTATATATGCATTGCAAATTTAGCAAATAGAGAAGTCGAGACCACATCGGTATAACATTGGAAAGACAAGAGATATCACCGAGCAATCGGTTTAGACATCTAGGTTCCATCTTCCAAAAGAATGGGGGGATCGATAGCAATGTTGATCATAAGATCCAAGCTGATCAGTTGAAATGGAGGAGTGCAACAGGGATTTTGCGCGATCGTAACTTTCCGTTAAGGTAGAAAGGGAAGTTTTATCGGAGCGTTACTCGACCTACCTTATTATATGGTACAGAATGCTGGACTCTTAAGAAGCATCATACACAGAATATGCACGTAGCGGAGACGCGAATGCTTCGTTGGACGTGCGATAATACTAGAAAATATAAACCGCGAAATGAGGATATTCGTGTAAAAATTGGTGTAGCACCTATGAAGGAGAAGATGCGGGAAAACCGGCTAAGATGGTTTTGTCATGTGCGACGCGGACCTATGGAAGCACCGATTCGATGAATGGATACTATCAATATAGGCAATGTCAAAAGGGCGAAAGAGAGATCGAAGAAAATATGGATGGAGGTGATATGAAAAGATATAGTTGTCAAAGGGCTCAATGAAAGTATATTGTTCGATAAGAGTGAGTGGAGGTGGAGAATTCATGTGCTGGACCCGGCGTGATTCTCATGTTGGTTCATGTAGTCAACCCTGTATGCTTGGCATAAAAGGCTCACTTCTTGTTGTTGTTTGTTGTCGCAATGAAGTTATGGATCCTGTAGAATCTCCATGCAACTTATTATCCACCGTTCGTAATGCGATATACAGATAGTTAAGATTTGTCAAAAGAAAAAAAAGAATATTCTTAAAATGTAAGAGTTAGTTTTTTTCCAATCTTAACCGTCCGTGTATCACATCCGTATATCACACCATAAACAGTGGATAACTGCTCCGATATATAGAAGTAAAATGAGAATTCTACAAGAATCTTCTCCAACACTGTAATATTATTGAAATCCATAAAAAAAATTTGGAAAATCAAAATAAAGGTCCGCAGCTACGCACAAATTTAAGTGTCCATCGGGCCTCAGGCTTGCTTGCACATGCCATGCGAATTCATTTAACGGGTCGGGTTCGGGTGCGATCCAGTAACCCATTATATGCCCAAATTGGGGAAAAATAATTTCTTGCTTGTTCGAATTAGGGCATCGACGCAAATCTTTTATTTTGATCGTCTACGAATTCTCCGACCATCATTCAGCGATCGAAAAGGTATACTGGCGAAATTTTTTCCATTTAGATCAACCATCTCCACTTATTTTTCTTTTAATTTTTTTCGTTGATGATTTTTATTTTCTTGCTGTTTTTAATTTAATTCTTTATTTCTATTTGTTGCTCCAAATTTGACCTAAGTTATTTTCTGATCAAATTTGTTTCTGGCTTCCTTTGTTTTTCTTTCTTTTCTTTCATTTATGTGAAATTTTTAGTAGAGACGATAGATTGTGCAAGCTCAACATTGAGATCATAAACCTACATAAAATAGCTGTGAAAGAGTTGATATCGCAATATGCCAATCAATTAGTTAGAGTTTTTGTCGAGGTCCTGTTAGATGATTGATAGTTCATTGATGCTTAAATTTGACAAAATTTCAGGTTATTCGTTGCATATGGCTTTTGTTGGATAGTATTGTGGATTATGTGTTCTATATATGGTTCAGTTTGTTGATGCAATTCGATGACTAGCGACTGCCTCACTGCAATGAGGCAGTCCGTTTCATGCTCTAATTTACGGAGCTCTAAGCTTCTAAGCTAGTCTAAATTTGTACATCTTGGTTGGATTTCAAAACAAATATTTAAGTAAATTGGGCCCAAATTTGATAATAGCCTACGTTGTTACATTAGACCGACTCTCCGTATTTCGTATTATCTTCAAAAGTTAGAAAACTAGTTATGTTATATGTATGTGCAGTTTGGTGCAAAGATGATTAATCTTGTTCAGTTGAGGTTTTATTTAAAAACATTTTTGTAGTGTCTTTTTGGATGTTAACATGTGTATGATAAATTCAATAGGAGGTAATCTTCAAGGTGAAGGACCGTAGACTTCTGATATATGAGATTCCATGGATTCAGATTTTGACGTTAAAAAACTCTGCTATTGGATGATTGGTGCAGTCTAATGAATTAAAGATTCTTTATATGAGTGCTGGGTGTTAATCTTGTAAAACTTCCCTATATGAAGCCTTGCATTATCCATGAAATTGATACATCGATCATATGTCACTCTAGTCCAGAAAGAATTCTATTCTCTAGCTAAGAATCATTATATGACCAGAGTGCTACAAATTATTTTTACACAGCAATATCTTTAGCATTTAATCAGACATTTTATTCACTTGAAAGCGTCTCAAACATTATTTTTTGACATTCTTTCCTATGCCATGGTTTTAATTTTCAGCCGATTCTAATTCGAGATGATCGATTTCAATCCAAAAGACGATCGTCCGAGATGACCCTGAGCAATGATATCAAGATTGATAGCTAGTTCTTATGCTTTGGTTGGGTTCACCAATTGATTATTGGGTTTTAGTATATAGTACAATAATAGGTTAGAGGGTTTATTAATTGGTTAATTGGTTTATTAACGTGTAATCTGTTTTTTTGATATCATGAATCACAAAAAAGGTAAATTTTTTATAGTTATCTTTAAAACATATTTGAAAAACCACCAGACCTAATTAGTTACAAAAAAATATGCCAAACCTTTTAGTCATTTTCACTATTCCAATAAATTTTTACTAATTTATATATTCTTTTAGTCAAATGATGAAATTTCTGCTATTCCCATCGTAGATGGTCGATACAGCCTATATGATCGATTCTTCGTACGGTATTGGTACTGATTTCGATACCAAGATTTCAAATCCTACGTGCAACCGTCCTTTATATAATGATAAATGCCATTGTAAATTTGTAATCCAAATCTAAACTGGTGTTCTTGGTAACAATTATTATGTGTATGATTTTTTTTGAACTGGCCCATAAGTCTAACCTACGCACACAACACACACACACGCACCCAGGGGACCCATGACTTTTCCCCGGAAGCATTAGTGCAAACAGTTACTATTTTTTAATATTAATTTAAAATTGTGATGAATACCTTTTAAATTTCATGATGGCTAATGTATAGTGTAGATGGACTGCTTACTGGAAATTTATTATGTAAGGTGTGCCCCCCTTCCCCCCCCCCCCCCCCCCCCCCGCCCCCCCGAATCAAAATTCATATGGCTTCCCCTCGTGGCGTTAGGTTGTCTTTTCTAGTTTATTCAATCATGGTTAGGAATAAGATGTGGAAATCAAGGAAGTCTAGGGTTTAATTATGGTATCTATACTGTATAAAGAGAGTAAGGCCGATCATTTGAATTTTTTTAGTGATACGTTTGAATGCCAATTAAAGGTGAGGATCTCTCATTTCTTTTCTTGCGTTTCAATTTCCCTTTTATCTTTAGCTGTTTCTTATTTGAGTGTTTACAGCAATTTTCTTTATGAAGGATTCTCCATTTAGTGCAGCAATAGGTAGACCCATAAGATTTTACAGAAACCAATTCCCTTGCTGCACCTATAACCATTTTCCTATCAAATTCAGCAATAGATCCAAAACTCTGGGATTCTTTGGTTAGCAATTCTTGAATCTGAAGCACAATGCCTAGAAAATCCCTATTCTCATCATATAAACAGCGTCAGATCTCTTTGTCCCCCCAGAAACTCTAGGTTTATCTATTAGTCTCTGGATCACTACAATCTTATGGAAAACCTATTGAAATTCGAGGACCACTTCTATTTTCCATAGTTTGCTTGGCCATGAGAGGGTTGATGTCAGGTCAAGCAATTGTCAAACTATGTCAAATAATTATTGGAGCCTACTCCATAGACGATCCCGTTTTGATGAGAAAAGGATTAGATGATCATGTTGCTGCTGCTGATGAAAATGATCGTTACTAGTTCGTTATGATTAGAAAGATTCTTCATACTACTAATGCATGCTTGTGACTGTGTGAGCATCGTACCGAGTCTTTGAGACTCAGTATGGTGTCTAATGGCGTAAATAGAGACTTGAGTACCTAGCTAGGAAACATATGAAGCGCTGCAAAAATGCTTCCAACTACTTAAGAAATATCCGTGTGCAAAAGCTTCCTCAAATAGATCTATATCGCCTTCCTTAGATCGAGAAACTTTAAATTCATGATTGATTCAACCCGTAGGTTGGAATTTCTCCGTAAGTTGAATGGGTAAGTAAGATCCGTTTCATGTTCCCATTTTGACTTGCAACAAAAATATGATGCCATGACTTAAAAACATGCCTTTCTCTTCGACGGCAGAATGGGCAATTATGATGATTAGCTTCCATTTCTGTCACTGGTTAGTCAAACCAAATATGACTGGAATTTTATTGTTTTAAGGTTTCATGTTGATTTTCACCATTTATATTTCAATAGATCCAAGTCATCATCGACTATTGTGACGACTCTATATCATTAATATGATCATGTATTAGACATTGAATCTGGGCTGCATCAGGATCTTTCGTAGATAAATATCTATTTGAGGACGAGGCTTGTTCTTGATGCGTGGTGGTTCTTTGATAAATGATTTGAGGATAAAAGGAAGAGACGATCTTCGAACATGATAGTTGAATCAAAGTGTTTATTTAGGCCAACCTGCCATGACCTGTGCACAGTATGATAGGTTTAATGATGCAGATTTTTTAAGTTCGTATGACAGTTTTAGTTTAATGTATTACTGGCCAAATCTAGGCATACAATGAAGTTGAGGTTTCTTGATTTAACTAAGGCTTGCATTCATTGTAATAAAACCATCACCAAATGAGGAAGTGTTAATAAATGGAAAAAAGGCTTTTATGAGAATCTCTCTTTCATATCCCTCTCATTTATCTGTCTCTATTTTTTTTAATTTTCTTACCACCATTGGCTTTTTGTCCATCCTCCGTTTCTGCAGTTCTTTATATCCCAGCAATTTGGGAGTGCATCGTCTTTTTGCCAGAACTTTCTACTTTATGTGCCAAACACAAAAATCAATATCGTCCCGTTATCTAAGTGCTTATTCTGGGATTTTTAATTCTCGATAACTGCTTAACAAATTTATGATTTGTGTGATTCTAAAGTCCTGATCAGAAAGAGACACTTCGATAAATCTACCACATTTTGAAATGATCCTATTTAAGCTTCTTGGAGATCTTAAATATTTTTTCCTATTAAAGTCCAGACACTACAGTTTACAATAATAGCTTTATAAGTTACCAAACTTTAACTTCTGTTAATTTTGGTTTTGCTGTTTCCATGATAAAGTTCAAGTTACGATAATTTCTTTATTTAGATTATTGGGATGTGCTAATTTATTACTGTGCAGCAGTTGTTGATTGCAAGAACTATGAATTCTAGAAGGGAAAGTTAAGCTAAACTAAGCCAATCATTTTTTTGGGTGGTGCGAGCAAGTTTTGAAACGAATTGATTCATTCAGTTAGCTTAAACATTCACCAAAAGGCAATAGTAGTAGTCACCTCCGCCATTGTTCCTGTAGACCTTTGCCAATCACATGAAGTCCTCTAGATCTCACCACTATTTTTCAACCCTTGTCCTGTTCATGAACACTTAGAACTTACTGCTAATTAAAGCCAATTCCACTGCCCTAAAAGTTTACATGAAAGTTTGCTTGTTCTTGTGCCTTAATTTTTCTTAAAGCATTTTCAATACGAGGAATTGGGGCCTAAAGTCACTGGATGGTGCACCCCACAGTTGAGCTGACATGACAATACTTCGTTAGGGTTTGCTTCTTGAATAAAGTGATGTGACATAAAGAAAATTCAAAATTTTATATGAAAGAGATGTCATTTCGATTTAAATAATAGGTTGTGTAGGGTGTTTTTCGCCACCCCATTGAGATGGGAATACGCGCGTGCTTGTCAGACGTACTACAGATTCCCCCTGCCTAGGGTAGACGGGGATTTATTGATTGTGGGGATCCGAATCTCCGGCAGCCGCGGACTAAGCTGCCGTTAATTACCCCTCGTCTTTGGGGCGAGGGAACCTCCGATTAACGGGTTAAACTGATCATGCGAACTCAATGTGCAGTGTATGTGTGTTGTGTTTTGAAAAGGGGGTTTTGGATATATCGGGAGCCACGCAGAGTTTTTACGGGGGTCCCGCTACCCGGATAGTGGGCTGGGGGTTAAGGGGGCTAGCAGCCCCCTTGCGGGGTGGCGGGGCAGTGCCCCGTTAGAAATTTTTTTCTAACGGAGACAGTGTCGTGGAGTATGTGTATGTGCACATATGTATATATATGTATATGTATATATATAAGGAAAAAAATGAAGAAAATGCATCCAAAGGATGCGAGGGGGCAGCACCTTGGGCGCTGTGCGCCCAGGTGCTGTGCGCTCAGGCGCTAGAGTGCCACGTGTCGGCACGTGGGCGCTGGGCACTTGAGCGCAAGCGCCCCACGTGTCGGCACGTGGGCGCTCTGCGCTTGAGCGCTGGGCGCTTGAGCGCAAGCGAGCCACGTGTCGGCATGTGGGTGCTTTGCGCTTCAGCGCCTGACGCTCGAGCGTAAGTGCGCCACGTGTCGGCACGGGGGCAACTTGTGCTTGAGCGCTGGGCGCTTGAGCGCAAGCGCGCCACGTGTCGGCACCGGGGCGACATGCGCTCGCGCTTGAGCGCAAGCGCGCCCGCGCTTGAAGCCCCGTGTCGGCACCGGGGCGACTTGCGCTCGAGAGCTCGTGCTTGACACGTGTCGGTATCGGGGCAACTTGCGCTCGAGCACTTGCGCTCGAGCACTTGCGCTTGAGCGCAAGCGCGCTATGTGTCGGCACCGGAGAGACTTGCGCTCGAGCGCAAGCGCGCCACGTGTCGGCACGCGGGCGCTCTGTGCTTGAGCGCCGGCGAGAAAAAGAGGCTTTTAGCCTAAAAATAATTTCTCGGAAGAGAAATCAGAGAGGAGTTGGACTCCTGAGTGTTTTTTTTTGGGTTTAGTGAAAGAGGTTCTTCTTCCTCCTCTGTTAGCTGGATCTTGAAGATCAAGAGATGTGAGATCTTAAAATCTCTCCTTTTTGGGATCTAAAGACAGATCCAAGTTCCCCTTTATGGGTTTGGTGGTGAAAAATTATTTTGTTTTTGAAAAAGAAGAGTAAAACTCTTGATTTAATTCAGAAGAAAGAAGAAGGTTTGAGACCTTCAGAAAAGGGAAAGAAATACAAACTCTAGGTTTTTGAGTGAATGAAAAGTATTCCTTTATTCATCATCATGTTGCCTTTTATAGGCTTGCATATTTACATATAGCCCCTTGGGCTTCACAAAATGGCATTTTGCCTATCCTATGGCTCATGTGCCATTTCATTTTTGCACATAAGCTATGGGCTTACAAAATATTGGCTTTATGTCCATTTTGCGTACACTCATGTATAAAAAATTACATAAAAATTATTTATTACATGATTTTGTTGTTGGCATGGAGAGGCTGGCCGCGAGCTCGACTGGGCACGGGCTCGCTTGATCTGGGCTTGGGCCCACCGAGCTTGGGGGTTGACCTTGACTTTGACTCGGTCAACAGGGTTGTAAATTTTTACCCCAATAAATTGCTTCCCATCAATGAATGCACACCGCATGCATGAGTTGTGTGCATGAAATTGATGGATCTTGAAGCTGAATTTCGAGATGGAACATCATTCCGGGGGCGGAGCATCATCCCGGGGAGCATGATTCCCGGGGATCGGAGCATCATTCCGATTCGCGGAGCATAATTCCGAAGAGTCGAAGCATAATTCCGAAGAGTCGAAGCATAATTCCGAAGAGTAGAGGCATGATTCCAGGGATCAGAGCATCATCCCAAAGGGCGGAGCATGATTCCAGAGATCGGAGCATCATTCCGAAGGGCGGAGCATGATTCCGAAGATCGAAGCATCATTCCGATGTGCGGAGCATAATTCCAGGATTCGGAGCATCATTCCGAAGAGCGGAGCATAATTCCAGGAATTGGAGCATCATTCCGAAGAGCGGAGCATCATTCCAGGATTCGGAGCATCATTCCGAAGAGCGGAGCATGATTCCAGGATTCGGAGCATCATTCTGAAGAGCGGAGCATGATTCCAAGGATCGGAGCATCATTCCGATGAGCGGAGCATAATTCCAGGATTCAGAGCATCATTTCGAAGAGCGGAGCATGGTTCCAAGGATCGGAGCATCATTCCGAAGAGCGGAGCATGATTCCAGGATTCAAAGCATCATTCCGAAGAGCGGAGCATAGTTCCAGGATTCGGAGCATCATTCCGAAGAGCGGAGCATAGTTCTAGGATTCGGAGCATCATTCCGAAGAGCGGAGCATGATTCAAGGATTCGGAGCATCATTCCGAAGAGCGGAGCATGATTCTAAGGATCGGAGCATCATTCCGAAGAGCGGAGCATGATTCTAAGGATCGGAGCATCATTCCGAAGAGCGGAGCATAATTCCAGGATTCGGAGCATCATTCCAAAGGGTGACATACATTCTAACCGAAGCATAATTTCGATGCGGATGTTAATTCCCAGGCGAAGCATAATTCCGATAGAGAAGGCAAATACTCCGAGGCGAAGCATGATTTCGACACGGGGTACTTTTTGAGACGGAGCATGATTCCGGCGCAGAGCTTGTTGGTTGACTTGATTCCGAGGCGGAGCATAATTCCGGCAGGGAAGGTAGATATCCCGAGACGAAGCATGATTTCGACACGGGGTACGTTCTAAGGACGGAGCATGATTTCGCCGCAGAGGTTGTTGGTTTGATTTGATTTGGGTTGACATCAGCATCGCTGCACTGGAATATGGTACCAGGAGCGAATCATCATTTGTCATGAGAGGATTTGGGGTTTGGTTTTTTTTTTGTTTGGCATCAGCATCGCTACACTGGAATATGGTACCAGGAGCGAATCATCATTTGCGTTTGCTTATTAGGAAACGATGGCTTAGAAGACAGGTTTTAGATCCCTATCACTTAAGACTTTTCAATTTTGTGAGCCGTAAGGGTCTCACAAAGCATTTTCTCCCTACGAGTCGTAAGGATCTCGTAGGTGTATTTTCTCCTTAGGAGTCGTGGGGACTCCTAAGTGTGTTGCTCCTTTGTGAGTCGTAAGGATCTCATGCGGGAATTTTCTCCTCACAAAGTCGAGAGGACTTTGCGAGTGCATTTCATATCTCTTTCACGAGTTTGCGCCCTTTCGGGTTTTCACAAACTCGACGGCAGTCCTGCTGTTTTTACTCACGGGGCCCTTTCGGGTTTTCATCCGTGCCCATTTTGCTTGTGGACATACCTTCTTCTTTTCTTCTCCTTTTTCTTCTTTTTTCTTCTTTTTTGAATCTTCCCTGCCGGTGGGACTTGAATGTGGTCTCGCCGGTAGGACTTGGGAGAGATTGGGATCGTTTTACGCCCGTGGATTGTATACGGTTTTGCAGGATGTATGATTCAGACCGTAGGGCCGAAAAAAATTTCGAGATTTTGTTGGCGTCTGCATCGCTGCATTGGAATATGGTACCAGGAGCGACTCATCATTCGCCATTGGGGTATGGGATTTGAAATTTAGTTGGTGTCTGCATCGCTGCACTGGAATATGGTACCAGGAGCGACTCATCATTCGCCATTGGGGTATGGGATTTGGAATTTGGTTGGCGTCTGCATCGCTGCACTGGAATATGGTACCAGGAGCGACTCATCATTCGCCACTTAAGATTGGGGAGCGATTGCTTAGGAGACAGGTTTAGATCCCTATCGCCTAAGGCTTTTCAATTTTATGGGCCGTGGGGGTCCCATAAAAGCATTTTCTCCTTACGAGTCATAAGGATCCCGCAGATGTATTTTCTCCTTAGGAGTCGTGAGGACTCCTAAGTGTGTTTTTCCTTTATGAGTCGTAAGGATCCCACAAAGGTTTGTTCTCCTCATGTATCGTGAGGATATATGAGTGGGTCTTCTCAATGGAGCATAGGCGGAGACCAGCCGCGTAACTGGTGATTGTGGTAGGGCATGGGTATGACGAGATTATTTGAGCCCGTGGATTGTATGCGGCACTCAATTTGGGGACTGGCCGTAGGGCTGGAAGAATTTTGGAAAATTGGATTTTGGTTGGCGTCTGCATCGCTGCACTGGAATATGCTACCAGGAGCGACTCATCATTCGCCGTTGTTTTGTTTATTTTTTGTTTTGTTTTATTTTTGTTTTACCGCGATTGCTCTATCATTTCAGCTTTTCTTATCGCGAAGATCGCGATTGCCCTATCATTTCGGTTATTTATTCGCGGTCGCCCCATCATTTCGGCTTTATTTTCATTTTTATTCACTCGCTGATTTTTATTGCGAGTTGCCCCATCATTTCGGCTTTTCTTTATTTTCTTTTATTTACATATTTTTTTTACATTCCAGTTTAACGACTTAGAGGTCGATTGTTCCCAGTTTAATGACGTGGTGGTCGACTGTTCCCAGTTTAATGACGTGGTGGTCGATTGTTTTCAGAGAAAGGCAGATGTCTGAGAGAATCAGTTTCACGAAGAACTTCGGTCTCCGTTTGTATGAAATTGGCGGTCGCATCTTGACTGTTTACTAACACGCCTTTGGACAGTTCTATCTCTCGTGCCTTGTATTGCTTTTCGACCCAATCTTTGAAGACGAAGCAGTTCTCAATGGCATGACCTATCACTCTGTGATAGGGGCAGTATTTGGGGTCGTCGGTCCTATTCGCTTCCTACGGTCTTTTTGACTCTGGCAGTTGTAGACCGTTCTTCAAAGCGTCTTTGAATATTTTACGGATTTTGTCCCTTCTAAAGGAATAGACTTTATCCAGCTTCTCTTTCAGTGGAGATTCTCCTCCCTCTCTGAACATTGGCTTCCGAGGCTGATTGGCGCTAGGCCCGCTCATCCCTTGCTTATTTCGGTTAGCCGAAGTGTTGAAAGATTCAGAATCATCGGAGTTTCCGCCTTTGCGATTTTCGTCCTTTCGGTTTCTTCAGGACCTATTGTTATTTTGGGAGTCAGAGGAGGACTCCTGCTTTGAGCGCTCCAGCATCTGAACTTTCCTGATCAGCTCTTGAATGTTTTGAGACCCGCGGTGCATAGAAACGGAGCCATCTAATTGTTGAGATTTCCGACGAGGAGACTGACAGATTGGTCCTGCTCTATCGGCGGTTCACATTTGACGGAGAGATTGCGCCATCGGGTTATAAAATCCGTACTGCTTTCGTTGTTCTTGGACTTGGTCCTTACGAGCTTGGCAATGGTGATCTTATCGCCGACGCTCATGAATCTTTGTCGAAACAAAGATTCCATTTGGATGAAAGTAGTAACGGAGCCATCCGGTATGCTCGCGTACCAGTCGAAAGCAACATCGGTCAAGCTATTAACGAACTGGCGGAGGAGAAGCGCATCATTGCCCCCAGTATTCCCGCATGAGGCTTTGAAGTGAGCGATGTGTTGATTCGCATTTCCCGTCCCATCGAATCTTCCGAATTTGGGGATGACATAGCCGCTAGGAAATTCTACCAGATCATACTGAGCAGGATATGGTCTCCCGCTACTGCTGATATCTTTTTGCGCTTCGACTTCGGCCACCAATATTTTGACTTTGCTGGCAACCAAATCCATGATTTGATCTTGAGTTAGCGGGCTACTGTCATCGGTAGCCAAGACATTTGCCGAGATATGATGCGATTGATTTTCATGCGGTCCACCCACTTTTGGATTTGAGGGAACGGGCATCGGCTGTCTCGGGACACCGTTTCCCGGTTCATGAGCTGAGCCCTGTGCTTGATTGGGCGGCTGAGAGGCAAGTTGGGCCGTAAGCCGATATTTGTCAAGTCGTCGATCTTTGAGTAGAGCTTGGCCATCTCCTTGTCTTTGCTTCTGAGCTGTTTTCGGAGCTCTTGGAGAAGTTGCTGCTCCGCATTCTTAGGCTGGAAAGTTGGCTCATCTTCGCTTTCCGAGCCCGACTCCTCATGGACCGAAGGGTCTTTCTGTCGATAATCCTCATCAAAAGGATTTTCATCACCTAGCGGAGGCGATTGTTCTTGGGAAGCGACAACCACATTCAAGCCAGATTGGATTTGAGATGTGGTGGCCCCGTCCTTGCTCTTGCTGCGTGTGTCCACCACGTAGACAGTGTGGACCACATATCCGGCCATTCCCTCATCTTCGGCGGGGTAACCCTGTTCTTCGAACCTCATGAGGGTTAGCCTGGCAGGAGCCTTAGCCCTTTTGTTGGCTCTGTATCTGAGCCGCTTCTGCCTCAGCTTCTCTGCCTTGAGCGCTTGGCAGGCTTATGCTTTCCGGGAAGCCGCCATAGGCTGAGTGATGGGGAGCTTAGAGAAGATACCCAATTGAGCAGTTGTCAGGGACATCGTTGGAGCTTGCTCGAGACGCCTTGTTGCTTTGTTGGTGTTGATGGCCTTGCCCCCAGCTGGGGCCAAGGAGAGCCGCTCAAACACCGACTTACGTTTGAGTCGGAGCGCCTTCGAGACCACCACATTTGGCCTCTTCCCTTTCGAGACCGGTTTGTCTGCCACCGGGGCTTAAGGAGCCGGGATGGCGCCAACAGGTATGAACATAATAGAGCCGAATGGTAGCAGCGGCTCCTCCCATTGTCGCCCGAGACTGGCCGGAAGGACCGTCCTGGAGTCTATCTTCATCGTGTAGGAGACGGGAGCTGAGTTCATCATCGAAGACATTGTTGAAAGGTGATTGGTTGAAAACCTGCATGAAAAACATTATTTCAGTATAAATATAGGTATGTATATTGACTGAGTTCGCATGAATGCTTAACCCGAAATATGGGAGAAGAGATTGGTCCCACCGGGCGTGCCAGAATCTGTAGGGTGTTTTTCGCCACCCCATTGAGATGGGAATACGCGCGTGCTTGTCAGACGTACTACAGATTCCCCCTGCCTAGGGTAGACGGGGATTTATTGATTGTGGGGATCCGAATCTCCGGCAGCCGCGGACTAAGCTGCCGTTAATTACCCCTCGCCTTTGGGGCGAAGGAACCTCCGATTAACGGGTTAAACTGGTCATGCGAACTCAATGTCCAGTGTATGTGTGTTGTGTTTTGAAAAGGGGGTTTTGGATATATCGGGAGCCACGCAGAGTTTTTACGGGGGTCCCGCTACCCGGATAGCGGGCTGGGGGTGAAGGGGGCTAGCAGCCCCCTTGCGGGGTGCGGGGCAGCGCCCCGTTAGAATTTTTTTTCTAACAGGGACAGTGTCGTGGAGTATGTGTATGTGCACATATGTATATATATATGTATATATAAGAAAAAAAAAGGAAGAAAAGGCATCCAAAGGATGCGTGGGGGCAGCACCTCAGACGCTGTGCGCTCAGGCGCTAGAGTGCCACGTGTCGGCACGTGGGCGCTCTGCGCTTGAGCGCTGGGCGCTTGAGCGCAAGCGCGCCACATGTCGGCACGTGGGTGCTTTGCACTTCAGCGCCTGACGCTCGAGCGAAAGTGCGCCACGTGTCGGCACCGGGGCGACATGTGCTCGAGCGCTCGCGCTTGAGCGCAAGTTTGCTACGTGTCGGCACCGGGACGACTTGCGCTCGAGCGCTCGCGCTTGACACGTGTCGGCACCGGGGCGACTTGCGCTCGAGCACTTGCGTTTGAGTGCAAGCGCGCCACGTGTCGGCACCGGGGCGACTTGCGCTCGAGCGCAAGCGCGCCACGTGTCGGCACGCGGGCGCTCGGCGCTTGAGCGCCGGCGAAAAAAAGAGGCTTTTAACCTAAAAAAAATTTCTCGGAAGAGAAATCTGAGAGGAGTTGGACTTCTGAGTGTGTTTTTTTTTGGGTTTAGTGAAATGGCTTCTTCTTCCTCCTCTCTTAGCTGGATCTTGAAGATCAAGAGATGCGAGATCTCAAAACCTCTCCTTTTTGGGATCTAAAGACAGATCCAAGTTCCCTTTTGTGGGTTTGGTGGTGAAAAACTATTTTGTTTTTGAAAAAGAAGAGTAAAACTCTTGATTTAATTCAGAAGAAAGAAGAAGGTTTGAGACCTTCAGAAAAGGGAAAGAAATACAAACCCTAGGTTTTTGAGAGAATGAAAAGTATTCCTTTATTCATCATCATGTTGCCTTTTATAGGCTTACATATTTACATATAGCCCCTTGAGCTTCACAAAATGGCATTTTGCCTATCTCATGGCTCATGTGCCATTTTATTTTTGCACATAAGCTATGGACTTACAAAATATTGGCTTTATGCCCATTTTGCGTACATTCATGTATAAAAAATTACATAAAAATTATTTATTACATGATTTTGTTGTTGGCATGGGGAGGCCGGCCGCGGGCTCGACTTGGGCATGGGCTCGCTTGACCTGGGCTTGAGCCCACCTAGCTTGGGGGTTGACCTTGACTTTTACTCGGTCAACAGGGGTGTAAATTCTTACCCCAACAGGTTGAGCGATAAAATATTCTACTTATGCATCAATAAAGACTTAAGGATGTACTTAAGGATGTACAGCGACACTTTAGGTCCCATTTCCTCAAGCAATATTTACCTCCTATGTTGTAAGCTTTGCCAGTATGGCACTCTAGCCTTCCAATAAAAGGGTTTGTTTTGGTTATTGTTTGAATCTCCATGTTTTTTGTTGTACAGTCAACAATCTTCTTCCGGGGCTTGTATAAAGTGCAAGTAAAATTGTAGAGAATGAAGCTGCAAAGACGCTATTTGTTATTTAGAGTATGACAGCTCTAAGGCTTTAGTGCTCCTCTAATGCCTATAATATGGACGCACATCCGCATGTGGCTTTGGGAACCGAAGATCCTCAACCAGAGGACTTGTTGACAAGTGATGGAGATTTTAGTGCTCCTTCATCCTCTGTGATGGCAGTAAATAATCAGAAGCCTGGTAAGATAAATCATTTTTCTACTTGATAATTGTAACTTGTCATTTTATTATTTCGTATGAAAATGTTCCCAAAGATTGTTGTCTTTTCTAGTATTTACTGAAATAACATACTTCATCCTATGTTGTGTAGATCTAGCCAAAAGGCCAACACGGCAGTGGGCGGCTTGGACACGTCAAGAAGAAGAGAACTTTTTCAATGCATTGCGGCAAGTCGGCAAGGTTAAAACTCTAAATCATATATGAGTGAGGCTTAGTTGCAAATTCCATGAATGCAGATGATTTGACATGGCAATTATATGCAGAATTTTGAGAAGATTACTTGTCGAGTTGAAAGTAAAAATCGAAATCAGGTATGCACCTTTTGAAAATACCTTAGAGGGGGTGAATAAGGTTCCTAAGTATTTTATGACAAATTTAAAAGTTAATTACTTAATTGTGTTTTGATTAACAAGTTTCTGCGGAATAATCTAAACAAGTTAAATAATGAAACTTATTGCAATAATTAAAACAACACAGAAAATAAAATTAGAGTAAAGAGCAATGCAAACACAAGAGAATTGTTGACTAGGGTTCACCACTTCCAGTGGCTAGTCCCATCCTGAGACCACTTTCTCAGGATTTCTACTATTTATCAATGTGAAAAACACAATCCTTCTTCACCGGAATCATCCGGGGAAAAACTCCTTTTTCCCTTTTGAATCCGCGGTTCCTTAAGAAAAGCTCTCTTTCCACTTGAATCCATGATTCTCTATGAATGACTCCCTTTTCCACTCGAATCCGCGATTCCTCAGGAAAGACTCATTTTTCCAATCGAATCCGCAATTCAAATAATGAGAGACCTCTTCTCTCGTAGGGAAGAATGTCGAATCTTCTTCAAGGATTTACAATCGTTTACAATGATCAAAACTTGATCCTCACCTACAATCCTATGATCTCAAAACATTAATACAAATTAGGTACGAGGATTGTGTTGAGAGATTATTGAAAGTTTAAGGCTCTTGAGGAAATGAAAAAGAGAGAACTTTTAAGGCACAAGAAGAACAAGAATTTCTTAATAGATTGATCAGTGAATGTATTTTTGATTGAGAAAAGTGTTTGATCTCTAGGGTATTTATAGGAATGGTAGGGGTTGCTATTTGTACAGAATCATAACTGTCAAAAATAGTTAATGACGGTTAGAAACGGTTTGGAATCGAAATGGCGTAAACATCAATTATTTGAAAATTCAAACTGAAAATAATTGCCAAAAACTGTCATGCCAGACGTTTGCAGTTTAAAAATTTCCCAGAGACGTCTGGGGCAGACGTCTTCTTTTAAAAATAGAAACTGACATATTGAAAATTTCTTAAAGAGACGTCTGAACCAGACGTCTGGAGTTCAAAAATTTCTTAAGAAGACGTCTGTACCAAATCTCTGTAATTCAAAAATTTCTTAAGGAGATGTCTGCTTAGACGTCTTTGAAATAAAAACAGAGATTTGAAAATGGAAGTTTTATTCAGCAGACGTCTGTGCCAGACGTCTAGTGTTTCAAAAATTCCTAAGCAAACGTCTGGGCCAGACGTTTGCAGTCCGACTAAATTTGAAATCAGTTAGAAAAATTGAAGAGTTTGAATTCTAACGAATATGTTAGACGTCTCTTGATGAAAGAGGAAACGTCTGAAGAATAAAAATGTGTTAAAAATGGTTTCTAACCTTGTGAGATCAATATATTAGACTCAATGAAAAACTTAAGACTATATTCTTCACTTCAGTTCTTCTTTGGTCCTCATTTCCTTAATTTGTTACTTTGAGACATCTTTGTTTCTTGATAAAGCTTGTATCACGTTGTTTGCTTTCGTTAAGACTTCATGCCATATCAACGTTTTGAGCGCGAATCTTATTAAAAGCAGTCGCTGCTTGATGTTGAAATATTGTGCTAGCTATACTTAAGATTAAGAACTTGGAAACGTTGTTAGTAACATATAGAATTCTTTAAATATAGTTTTGTTCTAAATGATCAAAACTGAAAATTGTATGGCACAAGTGTCAATAATCCCCCTTTTTTGATATTTAGCAAAACTTATTTAAAGTATTCATGATATATATAAAAATATAAATTAGAGTTAAATACTCCCCCTCAATTCATACTCAGTCGAAAGAATTTTAAACTCATATTAGTGTTCCATACCACTAATATTATTTTTCAAGAAGCACTCATGAAGACGAGTGTTATAACTCAAATTTTATCACAAATGTATGATATTCATGAATATTTTCTCCCCTTTTTTGAAAAATATCAAAAAGTTTTAAAAATAATCGGAGCAAGGGATAGGAATATACATGTTTAGATAATTTGGTCTTGAAATTTCATTTAAACATAAGAATAGACATGTATAGAGCATAACAAATGAATAATTCAAGTACGAGGTTAAGCATAAAGAAGCAATTAATAATAATAACTAAAATAGCACAGGATTCAAAACTACATAATAATAATAAACCAAATAAAAACTAATACAAAGCATACCGATAACTCAAGGTTGTACTTTCGGATTTTGTGGTTCTTGAATTCCTCCATATGGCGGCGGAGGGGCAATCTGAAGTTTGAAGTAAGGATAGGCCATGTGATAATTCAGATTCCCTGAAATATGATCTAGATGCCCCATAATACGATCCACAATCCGGTTTTTTCAATCTATGATAATCGAAGTCTTGAGGGGGTTGCTTGAGTAGGAGCTTTAGTAGGAATTTGGGTAGTTTGGGAGGAGCATGGTGGTTGTAGAGTCGAGAAATCCAACTTCATCAAGTTTACGTTTCTTGCTCCAAAATCAGCATTGGGCTATATCCTTTAAATTAGGCAAAGCGACTTTGCAATGTTCCAATAGTTTAGTAATAACCTTTCCATAATATAAATTCCCGTGTCCACTGGGCAAATCCCACATGCTATGAATGAGGAAGAGAGGAAGATTGACTCGAATGCCCGTGAGAATACAAAAGGTCATGAGTTTATGGCATCCATAAAGAGTTTCTTTACTTCTGGACTTAGGGTAAACCGTGTGACCAAGGAAATTTGTAAGAACCCGAGCATGATTAGTTAGGGTTTTGGCTTGTTACTATGCATAAAGGTTGGGGTTATCTCGACTATGCAAAACCATTGACGTCTTTTCCTTATCAAGAGTTTCTGAATACTCAAAATTGCTCAAATTGCTAAGTTAAATATCGACACCTTCATTTGGAATATCGAATGACCTAGCAAGGGTTCCCGTAGTGAAATTGAAGGTGGAGTTAAAAACTTTGGTTTTGAGGTTCGTGGGGTCGTCATTAGTGCCGGTGAGATTAGCATAGAATAATTTGACGGCCTTGTCGTAGCTTGTACAATCTAAGGTTAAGAAAGGCATTCAACCTTGGATTTGAAAAAGAGCTTGAAAACCAAATTCTCGCTTAAATCTCTAAACACGACAATAGAACCACTGTGAATGGATTTAGAGATAAAAGATTGAAACCTCTTTTTGCACTCATCGTCTGGAAAAAGATCGGTTTCTTGCGATTCTTCGGTTGAGAGGGTCTTTCTCTTCTCGGAGGATTACTCAGAAGCTTTGCCCTTATCCTTCTTTGGGGCCATGAGGAATTTTGTGAAGAAAATTTAGGAAATTTGGAGGAAATTCTAGGGATTTGAATTTGAATGAGAATAGAACGAGAAAGAGAGGAGACGTCTAAGGTTGAGGAAAATTTGGGGCCAAAATTTAGTTATATAAGGATTATGGACGGTTATGATTAGATATAAGAAAATCGAACGATCAGATTTAATCTGATCGTTTCGAAAATTGCTTGTGCAGACGTCTAGTGTCAAGGACCAGACGTCTCTAAAATCAATTTCCAGATGTAAGATTTGAACTAGAAACATCTGGTGCTAAGGACCAGATGTCTGATGTCAATTTCCAGAGACATTTGAACTGAAGACATTTGCTATGTCTGCAGTATAAATTTTTTTGGTCCAGACATAAGCCACATACGTCTGATGTGGTTTATTCAGAAAGTTTGTTTATAGTTTGAAACGAATTTTAAACAGAACATACAAACATTTTCATTCATTTAAACAAAATACATTACAAAAGGAAAATAAACTACGTTATATCACAAACATTAATACAAACATTAATACTAACTAGTATATAAACCTATCCTAGTCTTCTTTCTTGAACTTCTCCATGACTTCGGTGCTTTGCTTCTTAATGATCATATTATCTTCGGGATCAAAGAAGATTACGGTGTCATCATAGAAGGTCTGCCTAAACAACATAACAAGTCTAGCCACAGAAGCAGGATGTGGTGGAGTTGGATTTGGTGGTGGAATGAGAGAGAGTGGAACAGAATCTTCACTTGGATCCTCACTGAGATGAGGACTTGAGGCTCTGATTTCACTTTCTTAGAACTCTCGTCATTCTGGAACTTTATCTTCCTCTTACCGTTCTTCAGGATCTTTATTAAAGCAAAGGACACATAGGGTATTCAATTCTGAATGGAATTGAATCATATTTATTATAGAGAAGGAAGAGAAAAACCACCCAAGAAGAAGTTTTTGTAACTACATTTAGTTTTTGTAACTCTTTTTTATTTGAATTTGAATTTCCAAATTTGAATTTCAGATTATTAATCACTTATTTAGATTTTATTTGTTTAGAGATTAATTATTGTTGTTAATTATTCAAATTATTATTTATTTAATTATTAATATATAAAATTAAATAAAAACAGTTAGAGCAGACGTCTGGAGAAGACGTCTGGTTCTGACATTAACGGGACTAGACGTCTGGAGAAGACATCTGGTTCTGACATTAACGGGACTAGACGTCTGTACCAGACATTTGGTTCCTAATTTTTTTTTTGTCTTTTAAGGATTTAAGAAATGGTTAAATCAATCATATTGAATTCTCCTCTAATATGAGAAAATCTAGTTTTATCTAGTGGCTTAGTAAATATATTTGCAAGTTGATTATCAGTTGACATATATTCCAAAACTATATCTCCATTATGAAAATGATCTTTAAGGAAATGACATCGTATGTTTATGTGTTTAGTCCTGGAATATTGATATGCATTTTTGGTCATATGAACCGTACTTGTATTGCCACAAAAATATAAGAATCTTTGAAATACTTTCATTATAGTCTTCTAGTGTGTATTTCATTTATAAATTTTGTACACAACAAGCACCGGCTGCAATGTATTCTGTCTCGGCAGTCGATAGAGCAACTGAATTTTGTTTCTTGGAAATCCAAGGCATAAGATAGTTTCTTAAAAGGTGACATGTGCACTAGTGCTCTTTTGATCTTTTAAGCTTCCGGCATTATCGACATATGAATAACTGGCTAAGTGAAACAAGTTATTCTTTGGATACCATAAACCAAATTTTATGGTTACTTTGAGGTATCTAAAGATTCTTTTCATAGCGGTCAAGTGTGATTCTTTAGGATCAACATGAAACTTAGCACACAAATGCACACTAAACATGATATCCGGTCTACTAGCTGTCAAATATGGCAGACTTCCTATCATTCTACGATAAAGTCTTGTGTCAACTTCTTGACCATCTTTATTGTTAGTATGTTTGGTGTTAATAGCCATTGGTGTTTCAAAAGTCGGCGTTTTTTAAACCAATTTTCTTTATTAATTCTCTAGTGTATTTGGCTTGATTAATGAAGATGCCAGCATCCATTTGCTTTATTTGAAATCCGAAGAAGTTAAGTTCTCTCATCATACTCATTTCAAATTCATTTTGCATAGATTTGACGAACTCTTCACAAAGACTTTAATTTGTTGAATCAAAAATGATATCATCAACATATATTTGAACTATTAAAATATCTTGATGAAAAGTTTTAGTAAATAAAGTCTTGTCTGCTATACCTTTTTTGAAATTTATATTTTCTAGAAACGTACTTAAACGTTCATATCAAACACGTGGAGCTTGTTTAAGGCCATATAGTGCTTTTCTTAATTTATAGACATGATCTGGAAATGCATGATTCTTGAAACCAGGGATTGAGATACATATATTTCCTCGTCTTTTTGACCGTTTAAGAAAGTACTTTTAACGTCCATTTGAAAAATTCTAAAGTTTTATAACAAGCGTATGCCAGTAGGATACGTATGGCTTCTAATCTAGCAACATGCGCATAGGTTTCGTCATAGTCTATACTCTCAATTTGATTATACCCTTGGGCTACTAAACATGCTTTATTTCTAATTATTTTACCTAATTCGTCAAGTTTATTTTTAAATACACATTTAGTACTTATAATTGGTCTATTATCGAGTTTTGGTACTAAATACCATACCTTGTTTCTTTCAAATTGATTTAGTTCTTGCATAGTAATTAACCAATTTTCATCTATTATGTTGTGTCCCCTATCATAAAATTGACTAACACTAAATAGATTACGTTTTAAACCATTCTACATACAACACATCATTAATAATAGTAGTATTGGAATTATTAATAAATGAAATGGTATCTTTACCGATTATGTTTGCCTTTTTATTGTCTCCAAATGTAACGATACCACCTTCTTATCTGGATAGCGTTTGGAAGTAATTGATATTGCCAATCATATGTCTCGGACAACCGCTATCAAGAATCCACTTCTCACTACGTTATTTGGGATTCTGCAAAACAAGATGAAGTTTGTATGACCTAGGAACCCATATCATTTTAGGCCTTAGGGGGTTAAGAATGTAATGATATTTATAAGTTGAATTTAATTTGAAACTACAATATCTAGAAATATGTCCTAAAGTACAACAATAATTACATGTAACATTAGCGTATTTATTATCATGTCTATATGTGTTTGAACTTTTAATAAATTTGTTAGGTTTTTCATACTTTGAATCGTCGTGAAAGTCTACACCTTGACGTTTATAACGAGTAATATAAGTTCCTAGCATGACATCAATATTGTTCTTAGTTTTAGTAAATTTAAGAAGTATACTATTTTTAATTTTTAATTTCCTTTTTAAATCAAAATTTTCATTTTTTAAAGTTCCTATTGAATTAAGCGTATTCAAATGCGATTCTTCTTTTAAGACCAATTTTTTCTTTAAATCAATATTTTCTAAAATTGATTTTTCACATTCAAATTCAATGGGATTAACCTTTTTGTTATTACCATCTTTTAGTTATATTTAGAGAATCTTATCGTAATTAGATTTTAAGTAAAAACATAAATTAACTAAATTTTCTTTAGATAAATTCTTAATATCAAGGATATCATCACTATCCTCATCATCATCTATAGTCATGAAACACATGTTCGCCACTTCTTTTTCTGACTCGCTTGAGTCAGATTCATCCCAAATGGCTTGAAAGGCGCGTCTTTCCGAACCCTTTTTCATTTGAATTTATCCTTTTTGCCTTTAAGGTTCGGACAATCTGTCTTTAAATGACTCTCTTAGTCACAATCAAAGCTTCGCATTGCCTTTTTTAAACTTAACCGTTTCTTTAGAGAATTGCCACTATTTTTAAGAAACCTTTTAAAGTGCCTTGCGATGTTAGCCATATCTTCATCGTCGCAGTCGTCGTTTGAAAAATGAGATTCTTTGATCTTGCTTGTTGATACCTTTAGAGCGATATTCTTGCGTTGATTGTTTTCTTTCAACTTGATATCTCCAAATCGCATCTCATAGGTTTTTAACTTACCGATGAGAGTATCAACGCCCATTGTACTCATGTCGTTTGCTTATTCTATCGCTGTGATCTTTGGATGCTAAGACATGGTTAGTGACCGCAGAATTTTATAATTCTTTTCTTTTTCTATAAATTTATTTCCTAAGTTAAATAATTCGGTTACTATGTTATTAAATCTAGAATACATGGAATCAATCGTCATATTTTCTTTCATCGAAAACATTTCATATTCATGCATGAGACGATTTATTTTACTTGATTAGTTCTTTCATGTGCAGTCTCAAATGTATTCTATATATCATATGTCTGGCATATAAAAATTCTACCGAATTCATCTGGAACAAGTGAAATGAAGGGCGTTCATGGCTTTTACATTTAAAGTCATGGAACGTTTATCGGTGTCAGAATAGGATCGTGTAGTAGGAATTACATAGGGTGTCTAATATATCTAGTATTTCTAAATCTATGCATTGTAAAAATATTCTCATTTTAGTTTTTCAAAATTGAAAGTTTGCCATTAAAAGTGGAGGTCGTGTGGTGGATTATCCTTCTAATTGATTTTCCATTATAGGATAAAAAACTCAAGATGTTAATTTTTAAAATATGAGTAATCTTGCTCTGATACCAATTGAAAATAGCTTAGAGGGGGAATAAGGTTCCTAAGTATTATATGTTAATTACTTAAATGTATTTTGATTAACAAGTTTCTATGGAATAATCTAAACAAACTAAATAATGAAACTTATTGCAATAATTAAAACACAGAAAAAATTTGAGTAAAGAGCAATGCAAACACAAAAGAATTGTTGACTAGGGTTCACCACTCCTAGTGGCTAGTCCACGCCTGAGACCACTTTCTCAGGATTTTCACTATTTATCAATGTGAAGAGCACAGTCCTTCGTCATTAGGATCATCCGGGTAAAAACTCCTTTTTCCCCTTTGAATCCGCGATTTTCTAGGAAAGACTCATTTTCCCTCTGGAATACGTGATTCCTTAGGAAATACTCCTTTGACCACTCGAATCCGCGATTTCTTAGGAAAGATTCCCTTTTCCACTTGAATTCGCAATTCAAACAATGAGAGAAACCTTCTCTCGTATGGAAGAATATCGAAGCTTCTTCAAGAATTTACAATCGTTTACAATGATCAAAACTTGATCCTCATCCACAATTCTACGATCTTAAAAGATTAATACCAATTAGGTACGAGAATCGTTTTGAGAGATTATTGAAAGTTTAAGGCTCTTGAGTAAATGGAAAAGTGAGAGAACTTTTAAGGCACAAGAAGAACAAGAATTTCTTAATAGATTGATCAATGAATACATTCTTGATTGAGAAATGTGTTTGATCTCTAGGATATTTATAGGAATGGTAGGGGTTGCCATTTGTACAGAATCATAACTGCCAAAAACAGTTAATGACTGTTAGAAACGGTTTGGAATCGAAATGGCGTAAACACCCATTCATTTGAAAATTTAAACTGAAAAATAACTGGCAGAAACTGCCATGCCAGACGTCTGCAGTTCAAAAATTTCCTAGAGATGTCTGCCCCAGACGTCTCCTTTTAAAAATAGAAACTGGCATATTGAAATTTTCTTAAGGAGACGTTTGCACCAGACCTCTGTAGTTCAAAAATTTAAATTTCTTAAGTACAGACGTCTGTAGTTCAAAATTTTCTTAAGAAGACGTCTGCTTAGACGTCTTTGAAATAGAAATATAGATTTGAAAATGGAAATTTTCTTCAGCTGACGTCTGTGCGAGACGTCTGGTGTCTGAAAATTCCTAAGCAGACGTCTGGTCCAGACGTGTGTAGTCTGACTAAATTTGAAAATCAGTTGGAAAAATTGAAGAGTTTGAATTCTAACGAATATGTTAGACGTCTCTTGATGAAAAGAGGAGACGTCTGAAGCATAGAAATGTGTTTGAAAATGGTTTCTAACCTTGTGAGATCAATATTAGACTCAATGAAAAACACGACCATATTCTTTACTTCAATTCTTATTTGGTCTTCATTTCCTTGATTTGTTACTTTGAGATATTTTTGTTTCTCGATAAAGCTTGCATCACGTTATTTGCTTGCGTCAAGTCTTCATGCCATCAACGTTTTGAACGTGAATCTTATTGAAGGCAATCACTGATTGATGTTGAAATATTGTGCTAGTTATGCTCAAAGTTAACAACTTGGAAACGTCGTTAGTAATATATGAATTCTTTAAATATAGTTTTGTTCTAAATGATCAAAACTGAAGATCATATGACAAGTGTCAAAACATCTTTGGTGCTATGTTATTTATTTCAATAACTTAATATCTTATGGATCTTCAATTGACTAGACCTTTAAAAATAATCTTGGATTTCTTGCGATATCGTTTAGCTGACATTGTTATCTCACCATTGCATATCTGCATGTGTATGTATTATTCTGGCTCAATTCATATACAATGTATGAATATAGGTTGTGAGATTAAAGTCAATAATGCCTACGTCTCATATTTGCCAATATTGAACTCTCTCTCTCTCTCTCTCTCTCTCAACCCCCCCTCCCCCCCCCCCCCCACCCACACACACAAAACTTGAAAATTGTGAATATGTCAAATAAAACATTAGCATAGAGCCCTATACTTTTTTTCTTGAAACTTGAAAGTTCTCTTTTAGATTGTCACATGAAATAATCCTGTGTACTTTATAAGTATCTTGGAATCCTTGAGGGTTTGCCAATTTAACGGCATTATAATTATTTAAAAAAATACCAGATATCAATATTTTGGAACAATCTCCCTTTTAGACTATCATATGCTAGCTGATATAATCTGGTGAACATAATACATTACAACCTCAAGGATTAACATGTTCAATATCACCAAGCAAGGAATTCTTGCCTCTAATAATATATATGCTATATAAGTGTGCATGTCTTGAACACCCATGTGCGTGGGGTTCGGCTCACTTCATAAAAGCGGATGCCATTATCAATCTTTCTATATTAACATACAAACTCTCAAATGCATTTGTTGAAAGTAAAAACTAAATGATGCGACTTTAAAGATAGTTCCACATTGAAAACAACAAGAGAAACATATGGGTACAAAATATAAAATGGGTCAAACCTCAACAAGGCTTGAGGGTTATTGTTGGAACCCACTTATCATTAAAAGCACATGTGTAAAAAATCCATCACTCCTCCAACTCTTCTCTAACTTAAAACTCTACTCTATTTAAAAAAATAACTTTGACATAGTATCAGAGCCAATGACTTGATCCTCCATATGGCAACCACGCCAAGAAAAAGTGATTGTTGCATGTAACTTTACTCGTAACTCTACCAGTACTTTACACGTGAAAACCACACCAAGAAAAAATGATGGTTGCATGTAACTCTACTTGTACTTTCCACGTAACAACTACACCAAGAAAAAATGATGGTTGCACGTGAGGGAGAGTGTTGAAAGTAAAAACCAAATAATGCGATTTTAAAGATAGTCCCACATTGGAAACAACAAGAGAAACAAATGAGTATAAAATATAAAATGGGTCAAACCTCAATAAGGCTTGAGTTTTATTGTTGGAACCCATTTATCATTAAAAGCCTACCACTCCAACTCTTTTCTAACTTTAAACTCTACTCTACTTTAAAAAAAACTCAACATTCAATACCATGAGTCATGGAAATGATTTATCTTTTATAAGGTTGCCCTTGGTTAAATTAATAGGGAGGATCCCATCTCCCCTCTTTTTGGTTGCATGCTTTGAACATGTCGCCTTCTTGAATTTCCCTTCCCACTCCCCCTCCCCTTGGGATGAAATGCTTATTTTTAATGTACGTAGAGTGTGTGTGTGCTTGCAAGGCCTTTATGATTCTCTAGCTTTACTAATCATGCTATGAAGTCTCAATACATTCATTTGTCATGAACTATCGAGTTCTTAATATTAAAGTTAAACACATTATGTAATTTCTCTTTTTGGATTTATCAAACACACCCCTTACTGAAAACTTTATGTGTAGTATGCAAAACTTTACATATATAAATGCCAGCTTAACCATTAGATTATGGTTTTATTTACTCTGACATTATATCATCCCAATGCCAAAAGGCCTTAAGCACTTAATACTTATCTCTTCTATTTAATGCTATTCATTAAGCATGCAATTGGCCTGACAAACTCTTTTTCCATATGTACCGTCAGATCAGACTCTTATATTACCGTGTAAGAAAAAAAAATCTGAAACAAAGACCCAAAGTCCATGCAGTCAGGTATCAGTTTCACCGAATAACTGTATAAAAGGCCTAATATATTATGAAGAAGCCCAATGAAGCCATAGTTTAGAGCATATGTTCAGAACTTGGACACTCAAACAATCAGTAAACCTTCGTGAAAATACATTGACCTGTTGCAGATATAGCCATTCTAAAGCAAAGCAGTAACTACAATAATTGCAATCACTAGTTGTATTGAAGAAAGATTTAATTTTGTTTATTGAACAATGGATGAGTTACATGAAGTGCTGTATAGATACAACATGCTTGTACAATATAGGTCTATCAGGTACCCCCGACTATGAAAAATTTCTGTATCCGACACTTCATGATACCCCACTTGAAAACCACTGCACCTTACATGGAACCCCGCCTTATTGGGTTGGGTGCCATTGATTTAAATATACATTCTAGATTGCATGACAGATTCCTTCAAGACTTCTAAGTTAGTTTCTTATATAAACTTTTATATAATTTCTTAAATATACTTTTATATAATATTCAATCTGTAGTTTCTTCCCTTCACGAATCATACATTCCAAACATATCCAAACTTTACTTGCAAGAATATAACGTTTAAACTAATATATCAAATTTTAAAATTTATTTTGATGAATTTCAAATGAGCTAAGAATCCTGCCTTTTTATTTATTCCCGTATGGTAATTTTTTTCCTTTACAGGTTAGGCACTATTATTATCGCCTTGTTAGGCGAATGAACAAACTTCTTGGTCCACGATTATGTCTTGATGCAAAAAATTCCAAGGACACCAATGCTGCAATGCTTCGATGGTAATGAACTAATTTGCGAATATTCATTGGCATATTGGGTGTGAATTGTTTTCTTGGGGGCCACGAACTTATTGTTTAGTTTAACACACAAAACTGCCACATGCATACATGCTGCAATTTTCTTCTAACAGCCAATCCCATTTCATAGAACTGAGCGGTATGTGGTGAATGCCTTGGTGTCTCTCTTTCTCTCTCTACAGGTTCTTGTGTGTATCTTGTATAAATTTACTAGTTAGCTTTTTCTTATTTACAATCCATAAAATTTCATACAACATTACGACTTGCTCAATTTACCCCCTTCTCTATTAAGCTTTCTTCTCCAGACTTGAGTGGCATGTGCAGGTGTTAATGTGTCTTTGTGCAGAGAATACTCTGTTACAACATATGATTTATTTTTAACGAACCAAAAATTAGCTGGCTTTTAATTTTCATTGTTATAATCTTCTCTGGTCAGATTCTGGCATAGGCTTCTACATTGAATGCTGTTTTTCACTAGGTACTAATTGATGCCTTAATAGTATCATATTAGCGAATGTTTTAATGGCTAATTTGTGCTTTTTTTTCCGATATGCAATTCATGAAGGGAGACTTCGTCTTTTTTATCACCCGACCTGTTGTTTTAATATTGTCTACATAACAAGAATGTAACATAGAACTTAAACCACCTTTTGGGGTTATAGCTAATTTGCCAAGTGTAGAACATTGGTCAATAAATTTCACAATGCAATCGTTAGTCAGTTTTAAAGCCCAGAATTAAATTTTAGAAATCCCGAGTGGGATATAATAGGGTTGCCTGGACTAACTACATTATGTTAAATGTTAACTATTACATAGGGATATAATGCATCATCATCAAGCCTTTTTCATTTGGAAGGGGATCGGTTATGGCTTTAGCCATTAAAGATTTGATGTAAAGTTTTTGGACAACCCTCCTGTCAACATTATCCTGTCTGAATAAACTATGGACTACAAGGGGGCTTTCCATATTCCGAAGTACCTTTAATTCTGTGGTTATCTCCTATATGTATAGATGAAAGAAAAATGGTCGTTTTGTTATGGATAATTACAATGAGCTCAAGACACAACCCAACCTTGATTTCTTTTTTTAGAATCTTGGGCAAGTAGAACAACATGTCCGAGGAAATGAATGTAGCTGAAATGTGAATATGTTAAGATGAATGGGCAGCAATCCTCTAAAAAGTTAGTAGCAAGAATTGAAAATAAAATAATGGAAATTATTTCAATGTTTGGACAAGTCAAATCGATACCCTGAGTATACTGGAAGGAGAGCTATTACTACAAAACGTAGGTCAATTAAATTTAGATTCAGGCAGAAGAAGCAGATAAGAGTATATAGTTGCTAGCTTGAAAAAGAAGATGATCCCTAGTCTGGTGGAATGGATAAAGAAAAAATTTATGCAGTAGACCCAAATTGTGTAAAATGCTTCATCTTTTGTTGTTAATTGTCTCTGTCTTTACATTTGTTTAAAGTGATTTTATTAGTAGGAATGCTATATTTTTTATTTTGCTTTGGTGCAAAATATTGAATATGTATTAAAATATATGGTTAACCACAGCGATATATTTAAAGAGGGATTATTATGACCGATGTTGCATCAACTTGTTACAAATGGTAATGGGTACTTACAAGTTACAGCTAAATATAACATTAGGTAACAACTCTCTCATTATTAACGGCATTACTGGATTTTGACCCTTGTAGAGTGAGAATTGCATCTAACGTCCAATGGCAGATTAGAATTAACGAACTGCCATTAGAGACCTTTTTCAACTGGACACTAGCAAATTCATCTTTTCATTTCTCTTAATGTGTTCTTTTGTAAGCTTTAGCCAATACTTTTGGAACTTGAAAGTTTTTACCCTTTAAGTATGATTGCTTCTTTGTGTTGCGTAACAGGTGGTCCTTACTTGAAAAACATAGCTGCACTGCTTCAAAATTGCATCTGAAGCCTCGGAGATATAAGATGTTCGTAGAGGCTTTGGTTAGTCAAGTCGTCTTTTAATCTTTCTTTTTGCTTGCTTCCTGTTTTTACCCTCCAGTTATACTTAGAATATATTTTAAGCTATTTGTGAATGTTTCATAACTATATAGGAAAACCAACTTTTGAAGGACCGCAACAAGGGCCGAAGAAAACGACCTTGTCATGGAGAAAAGTATCCATCTGCAGCGTCAATAACTTTAGTTCCCAATAAGGAACTAGCGAATGATGGTCATCACACTGTTCATATGCAAAACAATAACAAATTAGAAGATACTAAAGGGCCCTACTTGAAACGAAATATGAGTTCAAATAGCAACTTCAATATAGCGGATCTGCCCCCTACAAGACCAGTGAGGAAAAAACGAAGACCAGGTAATTACTAATGCTCACAAGTGTTATCTCCTAGAGAGAGAGAGATTTGTTGCTCCCTATGCAACCTTCATTCTAAGCTTATCAAATCCACATACATGTTAACCACATGTTTCATGAACAACTACTTATGCATGTTCGTATCTGGCTCTGATGTATCTGTGCCTGGCTTTCCACTTAAATAACTTCAATTTGTTCGCATTTCTAGTAGGTCTTGTTGCATCTCCTGCATGTAGGAGACGGGAAAAGGTAGCAATAGGTGTTTCATTTCTTGCTGATGCTGCTGAGCTGCTGGAGCGAGCAACTAATGGTGGAAGCTGTTCTGTTGACCAAGGAAATTTTAGCAGGTTCTCAACTGGGGTGCACAACACTGCTGGTATACTTTTGAATTCTACTTGATTTGAAATTACCACTACAAACTAGTTTCTGGTCTGTGCTGTCATGTGAAAAGAAAAAAATCTGGAGTTGATTGTTTCTAAAGAAAGTATAATTTTAGTCTTTTTGCTGTTATTGTAATATTTTAAGAGATTATAGGCGAAAAGAATAGATAAATAAAAGCATTTCACTTATCAATTTATCTCATTGCAATTAAAGAGATGCATGTGCTAGACAAACCCTAAGCGTTTGCATTGTATCAGTATTGATAACAAGTTAATTGGTTTCCAGGGAAAAAGGATTTAAAATTTATTGGAAACAGTAGCGGTCAGTTGTACTCTCCAACTCAGATGGGAATGTGCTCGCCTCAAACCGCAGATGCACTCATGCAGCCACCTGTGAAATTAAAGCTCCAATTGTTTCCGATCGATGAAGTTACCCGCCAAGCTTTGGAGAAGGTATGCCAGAGAAGTTCATTTTGTTTTAAAATGATATGAAGTGATCAAATTGACTGCCTACCATTTCTTTTGTGCTGTCTTTTAACTTTACATGCATAAAAAGTTCCTAGTTTATCAGATTACTGTTCCTTATGAAGTTTATTACTTATGATGAAGAAAACCGCAGATTAGCTTTAAATCATGAAGAAGCATTTAAACAGTCTGCTTTCATATATTATCTGTCATAAGGTATGATATTTTGATATTGTTTTTGCACCATAGGATGCATGCAATCCACATTTGGAACTTACCTTAAGCGGACGAAAAAGGATCTCATCCATTCTTGAACATCTAAACCGCAAATGGGGGAATTCAAGCATAGCAGCAGGGGAACTTATGCTCTTACCTTATAATGCTCAGCAGAAGGATACAAGTAAACAAAGATGGACAGCGAAAGATACTATTTCAAGTGCAGCTGATGTATATGTTTCTGTTGGTAGTCCAGCTGTATTCCGTCTGAGGTATAGACTAAGCCTGTTATAGCCAAGTCATAAATATTTGAAGAGAAAATGGAAGCTCAACTGACATAGGAGGAAATCCCTCCTGTGGCGGCAAAAAACTATACACTTTTCATTATACTAGTTCTATGCACGTGCCATGCACGTGAAGAATTGAAAGCATATTGGATATGGCTTAGTTGTGATAAAAGCGAAGGTAAAGTCCCTGGTGTTTTATTAAACGATAGTTTTAATGAAACTACAAACCAAAAGCTGGTTATGGCTTAGTTAACTTAGTTTAGAAAAGTATAATCATCAAACTTATCTAATTAGAGTTACCTATTTATTCCACAAATAAGATGATTTAATATTTATGGCACCAATAGAGACGTAACCTTACTTGAATAGGAAAAAAAGATGAGAGAAATATGATTTCCATGATTAGATAAGCCATGGGTTTTCATGATTAAGTCATGTAATAATAATACTATAAATAAGTTAAATCTTTTCGCTACATGCTTGTTATTCATTTAAATCCCCTCTCTGTCAAATTATTTGATAGATGTGCATATAGCATGCATCTTCTCATTTTCCTTTTCATGCAACTCCAAATTGATTAAACATGCACTTTAAAGATGGTATACCAAAATAGTCTATGGCCTTTTATGATAATTTATTCATATAAAATTACCGTTGAAAGATGAATTATTACTTGAGCATATAAAAATTATATTTAAGAATTAATTACAACAAATCATTTGAATGTGATACTTTTAGGGCAAGTCATTCAGATTAAGGAAAAAAAGAAAAGAAAAAGAGCACATCCAACCTAAATACAATTACAATAATGCCAACATCCCCAACACAAGAACAACATAAATCAACAAAATCTAAATAAAATAACATATAAATACTGTAAACGTCTCAAATTAACTTAGACTAATACACTAAGTTTTAAACTCAAAGCTAAACATATAAAAATAAGGTTATATGTGATGCATGCAGAAATATGTACACAATTTAGCAAACAATAATCTATAACTTAGCAAACTCAAATTAAAATTTATACAAGAATTTCCATATCAAATTTACAATAAAAAAAGGTACATCTTTTTCTTTGAACGTGATTGTAGCATCACTTCTACTATAATCATCTGCTTTCAATTTTACACGATGTAACCTCAGAATTAACTCAAAATAGCCAAATGAACCAATTTGTACAATAAAATTAGGGTTCAAACCTTAAGCGATGATAGATATTGATGCTCGAAGATGTTTTATTTAATTGAAAATAGAATGATTATTAGCAATAAGGTATCATTCTTGAGGAAGAAGAGAATGAGTTTGTCATCGGAAGACCAAAGCTCCATACTAAAGTGTTCAACAATTGGCATCGTCGTTTGCTTGGAGTCGAACAAGAAGGGACAAAATGGAATTGAATTGGACCAACAGAGTAAGTGAAGGCATGGAGCAGGATATGAGGTTCAAGATGAGATAAAAAAAAAGGTTATGTGGCATGGATATATATAATGATAGAGTCGGAAAATGAATAGGCTGGTCATTTCTTAATTAGAATTCATTTATGTGATAAATCATATCCTTCAATGCTAGCCTGTGAACTGAAAATGTTATTGAATAGGTAGCTAGGCAATAGGAAAGACAATGGAGGAGTGAATATAATTGTGGAGTTCATATTTAGATGGTTTGAGAAACATGAAGAGACTATGCGTTGGGTCCAGGGAAGATAAAGAGGCTTTAGTTCTCTGTTGCATAGAACATTTTCTTCACTCCACTTTTGTAATGAAGAAAAAATAGGATTAATAAAAAGCTATAAATGCATGAGAGAGGTCGAAAACCATTGGGGGTGAACATATCATTGATATTACAAACCTTCTTTTATTATAAAACTACTTATAAAAACAGGTTTTAAACTATTAAAGGATATAAATTAAAAACGAGGAGCGGAAATTTAGAAAGGATACCAAAAAGTCTTTGTTATTTTCACTATTAAGAGTACTTTAAATTAAATTAAATTTAGATAGATTATAGAAAGTCATAGTTATGAACTCAATGGAAGAACTTAAATTTACATGCTATCACCACTCTATATTCAAGTCAAATTCACTCTTCTACTCATATAGACGTTTAATAGTATTAGAGGACACCTAATTTAAAGGAGTGCATATATCAAAAAGGACTACCAAAATTTTGTTATCATTTTCACTTAGTAAAGTACTATAGATATATGTGTATCATGTATGCAATATCAACAGCGTCCATGTTGATTACATGACAAAAAAATTTGCATAAACCATAACTCTTGTGATTTACATGCTCTTAGCCCTTTCATAGGATGATTGCAAAATCAATGGTTTATTGATAATACAACATTTTTCACCTCTAAATCTATGAGCAATAAGTACAGAAATTACGTGGGATTCTGTTATCCTATGCCTTAAATCTTAAAGTTTAATATGCACCGGTGCCAATCATTATATAATTGAAACGTCGACTTTTTTGTACCATCATAAAGGAAATTTTATGGCACCTGAGATTTCATTTTCTCATATTGAATTATGTAAAATGTAAGCTTTATATGATGATTCTCTAATTATTTTATTCAGGTATGGTTGGTTTACTAATGCTGAGCCTATGATGAGGAGTGTTCAAGTATCTTCTATGGCTTGTAGTGATATCACCATGCAAGCTGAAGATTTTCAGGAAGGATTTGATATGGATATTACCAATAGAGAAACAGCTAATATTGAATCACCAACATCTGCTGTAACTACCGGTCACATTTCTGAACGACCTGTAGGGCCCTCTCCATTATCTTCTCCTAGCAGTGTACCGGAAAAATATAATGATGAACTTCCAGTCTCACCTGAAGAAAGACCATCATGGAATGGAGAAAAAACTCAAGACGGATACTGTATGGAACAGCAAGAGGTCAGTATATCTAAGTTGAACAATTTTTTGCTCTTGGATTTTTATATGCCTTTTAGGGGATGTTTGGTTGCTTGTAATTGGAGTTACATGCAACATTGTTGCAATAAATCTCCATTTCCCATGTTTGATTAGCAACAATATGGAGTTGGATTTGGAAATGAAGTGGCACAAAGCAACAAATATATGCACAACTTTGGAATTGTGCCCATGGAAATTATTATGGGTGTCACATAAGCTTATCATAAGTCGCATAAGCTTTCATAAGCCGCGTAAGCAATTAGTAAAATAAAGTTGCATTTACAATTCTTTTTTGTTTAACCAAGCACGAAAAATGGTTTGGATTTGAACCAACAACAAAAGTCGAAAACACTTGCATTTGAGGTTTTTCTAATTTCAACAATGCTGCATGCAACTAGTGTCCTCATTGTTGCTAACCATACAGACCCTTAGTTGGACAAAGTTCCTATAGAAAACCTATCATCTTTCCACTACAGGACTTTTCTATCAGGTGTAAGTGAATCCGCAGGAAGCCAACTGGTCATCTATGATAATGGGAGTTTTCCATGAATATGCTAGTAACTTGTAATGTAAGGCGATAGCTGGTCGTAAAACTTTGTTAAATCTTTAATGGGGCCTTTCTTAATAACCTCCCTCATTTTTATAGGGGGGAAGGCTTAGATAATTTATCTATTAGATTTTGAGACTTATTTCATTTACTGGATTGATCATGTTAATTACACCTATAATGTAGGTTTCCTTGGGTACAAGGAATGCGCTTTCAGCTGCGGTTTGGGCTGATAGCCTTACCAATGTTAGCATTGGAGATTTATTGTCAGAAGCATCAAAAGCTGCTAAGTTTGGATTCGATGATTCTTCCCTTGGGAAATGTTCATCCTATCATCAAGAGATTCCATTCAGCTGCGACTCATTTGATGCTGCTATTGCTGCTCACATCTCCGCTCATCAGTTATCAAGAATATCAACTCAAGAATCCCCTTCATCCATGTGGAATGCTGAAGAAACTTGTGATGAGTTCTCATTTTGTAGTTCGTTAAGTCGGTCCATTGAGGATAACAGGCAAGCTGCTGTTTCAGATTCCCAATTTCAGGGTTACCTTAAGGTATGTCTCGTAAATTAATCTTGCGTTATAACTTGCTTATATAAATTATGATAAATAAAACTCACCTCTGCAATAGGAATTTAATAAACCCGGGTCTTCAAATGGTCCTTCGTGCACAAATCTGGAGGATGAATTGGAACCTGCCAAAGATACAGTAATTAACCAAGAGAAGGATGGATCTTCAAAGGATGCCAATCTCATGGACATTTATTGGGTATTTTATTCTCTTCCTATTCTTGAGGGGAAAAAGGCTAGATTGCTGGAAATACCCTTGAGGCCTTAACTTTGGTCATATAGCAAGATATACCCTTCTCTTTTCAAAGCTTGCACTTTGCCCCTACTTTAATGTCTGTCAATTTTTTTTATGTCAACCCAAAATTTTATTCCCAAAATACCCATAAGTAGGAATATCAATCACAAACTGTTGTTGAAACAATTGCAGAAAAATAATATAAGTTTTGGTGTATTTTTGGAAAAAAGATTTGGTTTATCATAAGATAATAACACTGTTGAACTTGAAGAACTCGGAGGGAGAAGTGTAGGTTTTGAAAATAGAGCGGGGCAATCCATCAGCAGGCCAAAAGAGGGGTATTCTTTGCAGTTTAGCCCATAAAACCCTGTTCTTGCTCGATTTTTATGATTGATCTGATTATGCTACTTGCATATATTGGTACAATGCAGCCAGATTCCTTGGGGCCGTTCGACTTGGAAATGCCATCCTCATCTAGATACAACCAAGGGCATGATTTGGTACTTGGAGATGGCAACAGTTTCGCGTCCTTGGGTCGAATGATATCTAACAGTCTAGATGCATTTCAAAATTGCTCATTCTTCGACATCGATAAGAAAGAATAGTCAACAAGTGATGATTAAGGTGCATCCATAACATTCAGATACCAAAATTTGGTGACAAAGTTTATCACAAGAGTTCTCACAAAGGGTAACTTGAAGTTTAGATTGAGTAGGGGGCTGAAGAGGAGAGCCGTGTTAATCTTTTACAGTCTTCTGTTGCTGTATATGATGCAATTGAGCATGTTTCAATTGGGGAAAAAAGAAAGAAAGATGTTTACTCATTTACCCCTTTTGTTTCTTGTTTAGTTGGCGAGTGGGCGGATGTGGGTGTGAATGAATAAGCCAGATAGTTTCCTTCCTCACCTTTTAACTTCAGTTTGAACTATGTTTGAAAATTTGTAACTTATGTTGTCACGAATTTGTTGTCACTTCCATAAGATCTTTTTCCAGTCCGTTGCCAGGAATCGATTTCAACTGTATCTCAGAGATTTGAGCCCAATACCAGGCATGTTTATTTACGAGGAAAGAAAATAGGAAAGTTAACAGTAATTGCATTTCATCAATGTAATTGCTTGTCCACAAGATAATTTTATTTGTTTGTTCAATAAAGAACGTAATCAGATGTTATGTGAGATTGTTTTCATCTTTACATGTATTTGCACAATGAAGTGATGTTCATGTTTTTGTTTCATATGGAGAGGTCTCCTACTTTGATATGCTATTTTCATACCGTCGAAATTTTAGCAAAATCAGAATGAGGGGATAGATTCGCTTTTCCATTTTTCTCCCCATCTCCTAAGATTTCTGCTGGGTTCTGTTTTTACGAAATTAATATGTGATGGAGGTCAGGATCTTCTTCAGATGTCATATCGATCTATCGCAAGCGTTGGTAGACGGTTGAGATTGATGTTGAGGGTTGCCTCCTTGAGCGTATGGATCTCAGTGGGCTTGTTTTGAGGCGAAACCGAGCTATCTGCAAAAGAAGTCCCGGGATGGTTGTACTACCGTGGACCCTCCGACGATCAAGTTAGCCGAGGTACTTGGACAGAGTAGTGGCTTATTGGAAAAATTGCGTTACCTGAGTCGTCTGGAAGAGGGGTTTTAATAGTGGTCGCTTGGAGCAAGCTGGCGCGAGATCTTCGTCGGTCGTTACGCCTGCGTGAATGACGGGATCCCTCTATTAATGACGAGATACGCTCGTTAATGGGGTGATACGGCGGCGTGGAACGCGAGATGTTGGGTGGCGGATATCTCGCTTCTGGAGAGATACGCGAAGCCGTGGCGGAGGCGCTCTGCGTCCTTGGTTGCTCGGTAGAACCGGGGAGGTTTAGCTCGGCGGGAGGTTCGGAGGCGAGCGGGAGGCCGAGCAAGCTCGGTTCTGTGATAGCTCAGAGGCGAGCGGGGAGGCCGAGGAAGCTCGGCGTGTAGGAGGGCTCGAAGGTGAGCCAATGGTTATTTGCATGGCGAGCACAGGAGTGTTCAGGGATCTCTCGAAGGTCGGGTCATGCTTCGGGATGATATCCCGTGGACGCCTCCAATGTGTGGTGCTTGCCCTGTTTCCATGATCCCCGGGACATGTCATTTACCACGTGTCATGATCTGGGGAGTTCTCACTTATGAGCATCATCATTAGCCCCCCACTCTCGTTCCGACCTATTTATGGGTCGGATCGAGAGTGGTCTAATCAGTCTCCCGGGCTCAGCTTGTAGTCAAGAACCTACCAGCGCGGATCTCCGAGGCGGTTAGGCGTATCTTCGATGACGTTAGCGGATCAGGGGGGAGATCGCGCATTAAAGAGTGAGCGCCGATTCGCTTGTACGTCCATTGAGGCGCATGCTACGTGTCCGACACGGATTGGCGGACATGACGGGCTGTCGCTGTCGCATGCGCCCGAAGGGACGTCTTCAATGGTCGTTTGACACGTGGGGCATTGGCGGCTGGCGGACGCGAAGTTTCGTTTAGACGGGAAACAATCTGAGCCGTTGGATGCATCGCCCAAGTAGTATAAATAGGGGTGGGATACCCCCAGGGTCCATACTTTCGCCATTATTTTCCTTTTGCCGCGAGAGATAGCTCGACTCTCCGTCCTTTAGATCGGATCCCTCGCGCTCTTTCCTCGGAGGACTCCTTCTTTTGAACCAGGTTAGATGTCTTCCTCTGAGCAGTCTGTGGAAGTTGTTAGAGTAGAGTCGGACGATGGGGTTTCAGTTGTTGGAGTCGAATCCAGGGTGCCTTCTCCTGCTTCTTCCTCTGCCCCATCCGAGTTGTATTCCCCTCATAGAGTTAGGGCCACCCGCGCTGCTCGTCGTCAGGAGACAGTAAGGATCCCTAAAGTGCGTAATGAGAACGCTCGCGATGCCCCCTCCCTCCTAAGAAATGTGGACGAGCTCACTGAGATTTGGGCTCATTTCCACATTCCTCTTAGCTATTCGCTTCGTTTAGCTAGGGAGGGCGAAAGGACGGATCGGGTGCAGGGCAAGAAGATTGCTTTGTACTTGAATGCATTCTGGGCTGGGATGCGTCTGCCCTTTCCCCTCGAAGTATGCGGGGTACTACATTGCTTCCAACTTGCCCCGGGCCACCTAGTGCCGAACTCGTGGAGAATTCTCCTCGGGTTCCTGGTCCGGTTAAGACTTGAAGAAATCCCTTTCAGCTTGACCTTTCTCACTTCCTTCCTTTGTTACAAAAATCATCCCGGCACCTGTTCAGTCGAAAATATCGCACTTTTGATATGACATCTTCCTTACTTTTCTTAAATATCTAAATGTGTTTATTATAAATATGACACATATGAGGGTTTATCTGTAAAAATACTATTTCCATATGTTTATATATTATAATTAATATTATGAAGGAAAATGTATGCATATAATATTTATATAATATTTTGATAACTTAAATATGCATATCATATCAAATATCCTTAATCAATATTCTTAAAATATAATATCATATCAAATGGTTAGGATAATATCTCAAAAATACCAAATATTACTAACATTATTCATTGAGATATTGTGCATGAGTTGGCTCAGGTCAGGAGATCGAGATATTGAGATGTCGGGAATAAAAAATTTGCCGATGAAGTTAAATAAAATCGAAGAATCAATACTGGCAGAGACTCAGGAAATATTTTCAAGTTCCAGACATCAAATAAATCTCCATGAGTCACATTAAAGCAGCCCCAGAATTTTGAACCAATGATCACACCAACACGCGGAGCTTCCACGGCCAAAACGTGATAAATGCGGCAGATCCGCGGCCTAAAGGAGGAGTTAGGAGTTGGGATTTTGTGGTTTGGATCTTCACAACAATCCTTAATTCTGGGGATCTAGGGTTTCTGACTTTGGGGCTATATAAAGGACCGATGGATAAAGTTAGAGACAATCAATCTTTTACACGAAGCAAATCACCGTCATAGAACAAATGATCCAAGACAGGTCCGCGATTCGACGTGATAAGACGACGTGAGATTCGACGGAGCATCTACTTCCTACAAGACAGAGATCGAGAGCAACTTCTTCTTCCTCTTGTAATCTAAATTTGAAGGTATTGTACTTGTGAAGTTGATTAATAAAGGTAGATCATTAGATTAATTAGTTTGCATTTATTTTCTGTATTAACATCATGATCTCTATCTGTTCTTCTTTTATCTCCATCATGCGCGAGTAATTCTCCGCTTGATAGGGTTCGTATAATTAGGGTAGAACAATGGATGAGAAAATACTCTAATTTCTTTTAAGTCTTATGAAGTTTATAAACTTTAGCAAAAGAATCGTTAACATCCTTATCGGGCGCGCTATCAATTTATTGCTAGTCTCGACCGCGATTTGAGATTAGATTAACAATTGTTTTGTTAAGGGCTAGACATGAATAGAGATCAACGAAAGGACAAGGGTCAATAGTGTGGAAACCCTGGTCTTCCAAGAACCCTAATCCTCATTCATCACTATCGATTTAGTTTTAAATCTATCAAAAGATAAAATGAGTCATCTTTATTAGTCATCCATGACTACTAAATCCTAACGAACCCTACAAGCCTTCTTCTTATACATTCTATATCCTTATTTAAACTAGATCTGTATTCTACATCCGTGTTTAACATAGATCTAGAATCTATTCTTCACTATTCTTTATTCTTCTATTCTTCCTCTTTTCAATCAACACGTCTAAAGTAAGATTAAAAGATTCCACATATCTCTGAAGACGACCTGTACTCATCCCGGCTAGCTACACGCGACACCGTTATTGATTGCGGTTATTACTACATACACACTCACATAGAAATCAATCAAATGGCGCCGTTGCCGGTGATACGTGCGTAATATTTTTTCTTCTTACTATTCGTGTTGAATTCTTATTTGATCTATATCATAAAACAAAACAAAACCGCATCTTGCATATTTAACGATTAGTGTGCGATTTTTGCGAGAGAATATGGAGTCACTGTAGCGTGGACATAAAGATTCAGAGACATTCATCAAGACCCAAAGGAGCAAGGGAGGCCACCACAGCAAAAATTTTCAAACGATCCCTCAACTGCGCGGCGGAACCGCGGCAAAAAGGGCATTTTGGCGGCGGAACCGCGGCGGTCTTGAGGGTTCGTGCATATAAACTTCTTTGGTATATTCCTCAACTCTTTCTCTCTCCTCTGAAAATCCTATAATATAGTTTTCTGCAGGATTCTTTGCAAATTTCGCCGATCAAAATCTTTTTGCGTGTTTTGTTTTGCGGTTTGTTTTTGCATATTTTTAATACGGACTTTAAGGGGCAAGACCATAATTCAGATTAGGTGGGGATTTCATCACCCTTCCTAGGCCCCACAAATCACAAAACGAGCATCTGCATCACCCTACATTAATAAAAAAATATCTAGACCAAGACTCTAAGGACCGTCGCGCTCGATTAGGACAGAGGAAGGTCATGGGTAATCTATCACTTATCTGCATTTCTTTTGTGGTGTCTAGGCAAGTGTGTCTAGGCAAGTGGTTACTTAATTAGGCCCGCTATTTTTGGTGATTCGTATAGCAGATACCTCCCACTTACCTGGCACTTATCTGGCCACAAGTGTTATAAAAAGGTGGTAGAGGATTGATCATGCGGCTTGTCCTTTGGAAGTCTAGGAGCGGTCTAGTGCTTGACCTAGGTAACCTTAGTTCTAGGGGTTGCTTGTGCATTTTGTGATTTGTCGAGTCAACCCTCAAGTCCCACTTTCAAAGCAAAACAATCCAACTAGAGCTTAAATCTTTTCACCCTCGTTTCTCTTTTCACCTTCTTATAATGGGTAACCCAAATAAAAGAACTCTTGCCGAGCTTTGATATCCAGAACCAGATATTTCTTGTTATCGTAATCGCTTCGGTATACCATCCGACTCTACCATGTCTTTAAGAGATCGGATAGAGCAAGTGGAAAGAAACAGTTGGCCCCCTCACTCCAGGTCCTATCAACCGCATCAAAATTTCACATCCTCTTATGTTGATACTCCATCTAACACGTGTGAGGGAACTCCTAAACGCATGTCCATTGCTGAGTATATAGCAAGGACTAATGGCCAAAGTTTCAATCCGGTCAAACCGTTAGGACAACAAACACCACCACTTTCTAAAGAAGATTTTATTGCTCGGTTTGTGGCGTATATGACATCTGTTGACAGTCGCCAACCAACCAACCAATATCAATATTCTTCTTATCACAATATTGATTCTACTCCTGTCCAATTTTTACAACCATTCGATTCCTGTCAATCCTATCCGACTTTTACACCTTCTCTAAACATTCCTTCTAATCAGTTATTTGGGAGTTTTACTTATCCACAAGAATTTCAATCTTATGCTGAAACCCCTTACCGACCCATGTCTAGTCTTGAACGGACCGTGGAAGAATATCTGGTAGTGCCGCGCCGCGCCATAGAGGAATTGAATGCGTCCATGGCCGTCTTCAATAAACAAAACGAATGAGCAACTAGTTTCAAACCAGCTCAAAAATTTTCAACGTATAATACGGCCATAGGACAAATTGAGAATTCGGGTAATGAGAAAGAGCGGTACACCCTTCCAAATCAAATCTCCTCATCCCAAATTGAAATCCACAACTCCAATTTCACAGATCTATCGAGTACACCAAATAATTCACCAATTGAAGATAGAATGTCTGATGAGTTGTGTAACTTTGTAGTGTTTGATTTACCCGATTGTGAAGGGTCTATTTCAAGTGAAGCCACACTAAATCCTTGTGATCTCTACACCTCCACTCTAGAACCTAAATTAATTGAAAACCCTGCTTCTTTTGATGAGATGTCTGAGAATTTTAACATTCACTTGATTGAGCATATTGACGTTGGGGATATATTGGATGATGAACCCGAAATTTTGGATGAGTTTGTCCCACCAATTCATCAGGTCCTTTCACTCCCGTGTGGACATTATCTCGAGCCTTTAACTATTCTTCTCGAACCACATATGCGTCTTGAAGTTGATGATAGTATATAACCGAAAAGCAGAACGAAATTCAGCATTCATTTCCCACATCCGGTTCAGCAATACTCGACACACCAATTTGTTTACCCATTTCATCTCCCAATTTCTCTGGTTCTTCTTCTATTCTTCTTTTAATTTTAGCGAGTGTTGATGAATCACAATCCGATATCTCGAGTTCGATAATTCTAGAAAGACAACTTGATTTAGACTCTTTTAAGAATATGGTAGATGAGCTTTTCGAGTCTCGTACCTCCAAAATTTTTAACAAATCAAATGTGTTGAATTCTGGCGCGACACTTATTGACATTGAAATGTTCAATCGGATCATTGATGAAAGTTTCGAAAATATTTTCGCCGACGAACTCGTATTCCTAAACGACACGGATTTTGTGATTAATCAACCTCCACCAGAAGAAGTTGAACCATCACCATTTCTTCTTATCACATAAGAGAATGCGACTATTCTTCACATTTTTAATCATCCACATTCTCGTTTCCGTTCACCATTATTGTTTCGTCTCTATCAATTATCAACCGAGACGTAAACCATACCGCCTCCTATCTCCCCACTTCTTCAAATCTCTGATCTTCCACTAACCAGTGCGTTAGATCTATAAAATATTTGAATGGTTGGTGTTGACTTTTGGTCTTTGTAAGGCTTTGCTTTTACCAATAACTTTAACCCCCTCTCATAATTTTAAATGCTTAATACGGTTTTACTCAAATTTTGGGGGATATATTTTGGCTCTTGAAAGAAAATAAATTTTTACAAAATTATGAGCCAAAAATAAGTTTGGGGGAGATTTTCACTGTCATTATTTCTTGCCCCATTACTAACTTTTCCTCCCAAGCCTACGGATTTTTTTAAAGCTTAACGGATGACATCGGTAAGGGCACTGCTGCAAACAGGTTTGGGAGAGGTTTGTGCTTATTTACGCATTTTTTTGCATTATACTATATATAGGCACAAAAAAATTTGTTAATTAAAGATTAGAAAGTGAAAAATTACATATGAAAAATATGAATAGTTTGAGAAAAGTAAGAAAGTTAGATATTTTCTTAAACGTAGCTTGTAATAAGTAGTTATGAGCCGTTGTCCCAAAGGTTAATAAGATGAAGTAAATTACTAATCTGAGGATAAAAATAAGTCTGAAAAACGGTCCCTATTCTTGAAGCCAAACATTTGAACGTTGATACCCTACTACATGCATTTGCACACATCTTGAAACTTGGGATAGTAGAGGATACCTTGAAATGCTCTTGTCTAAAAGCCTTAGTATAAAGAAAAATAAAAAATTATTAGTGGTGAAGAAAAAAATGAACACTGGTTTTTTAATTACTTAAGACAACATAAAAAAAATATAGCGAGGGTGCTTTATCCCCTAGTGCCTTAGACCAACTGGTTTGGGAGCCACTGCTAAGCCTTAGGTGTTACAAGACGAGGAATTACGCCTGAACGCACAAGCACATTTTGTAATCGGTTGATTAGTATCTCAAGGAGTATTAACGGTCGCATGAAGGATGTGTGAACAATTTCATCTAAAATATTCACCAACTAAAAAGTATTAAGGAAGATGGACAAGAGTATGATAGCTTGAATTGAATTCTGTAAGTGTAGAGATGTGTTTTACACACATGTAAGGGTATATGATCGATGTTTAGAAGAAAGATAGGGAGGAAAACTAAAGGCGATGTTTTATTGAAGGATGATGTGATTGCTAAGATTTTTTTTCATGACCATTAAGATAAAACTCATGGCAATTGAAAAGCTAGTATAGTTGGAAACTCTTATTTTCAAGTTCTTTGTTTTATTGTTCCTATCTTTGTATGTAACTTTCACCTTCTTTATTTTATTATAGGATTTTATGAGTGTAATCCACTGAAAACCCTCAGGAGACAACACTCCTCCTATTAGGGACACCTAGAAGTTTAACGACTTGTTGCACGTGCTCGGTGCAATAGTGTTGCCTACGAAAGTGTAATGCTTAGGTTTTTCTTTTTCTTTGTCCCTCTCTTGAATAAATAGTGTTAGTGTATATGCCCTAGAGGCCATTACTGTATCATACTAGTTTGTATATTACTTGATGGAAGCTTGGGATATTCACCTTGTATAAACAATCTTGCTCAATATAGTAGTATGCTACTTGGTTTGTTTCTACTTCAATGTGTACTTGTGTTTATTTCAGTATATCACTTATACGCATTAGTGGAGCCCTTAGGATCTTTGCTTGATTACCAGCGTTGTGATGGCAGTCACACTAGTGGGGGCTGGGTAATCTATAGGCACATCCTTATACAGGTCCCTAGTCGTAGGACTATCGAGACAGGGCATCGATACTCCGGAGTAGACTAGCGTATGCGCTTCTCATCCCAGTGTGGGAGATGGTCTGTCCCACAGCCATCAGTACGTCGTACTGGAGATAGTATACGGGTGCTCGTTGGGTTACGAGTACACTGGACAGGACTCGTCGGGAACTGACAGGTTGGTATTATACCTATCGTCAGTTATCAGTTCCCAGGTGACATGAGTACAGCTTCGTCCGCTGACTTGACACTGACACTTCGCCTCGAGTGTGTTCCCACTGCACTTTGATCACTACCCTACCACGGCTCAAAGGAGTCGTGCAAACAGGTGGTGGTTGGGTGCAGTCCCGAAGCACTTGGAGGCAGTGACGGTTAGACAGGATTCGTCTCTCCCGGTATTGGGGGTTGACATCGCGCTGTGTCTAGGAGAGCCATTACACGAGTAGTCCCTGGCCAGGGCAAGCGAGATATACTGGTAGGTTTCCAGTGTTATCTCAGGGTGTTTTGGGCTTCACTCCGACACGACTTGTACCGCTATTGGGGGACTGACGTTTTACCGCCCCCTAGGCCCGCCATGCGATGTATCAGACGAACGGACCGGACTGTACGGAGAATGTCACATTCAGACTCAGTAGGAGTTCAGATGGGGTTTCACCTCGTCAGCCTTCTTGTCGGCATCTACCTGGGGACCGTTACGCACAGCTAGTGCCGCTTGCGGTCTGTGGTTAAACCCACTGCCAGCGTAGTGTCGAGTCTTTAGAGTCCCACACAGAGGGTATTCGCCTCTGGGCAAAACAGAGTAGAAGTCGCATGGTTTTGCGACAGGGTTCGTTCTCATCCGCGCACTTATGCACGTTTGGAGTCCGGACGGATTATACTGGCAGGCTCTGGTTTGAGCCAGATACTGGTATATGTTTTGGGGGTTGCTTTTATATCTTGGTATTCTTGTTCCTCGGAACGAGAATGCAGGTGTGTATGCACAGTTGCTTGAGGCGGAGAATGAGGTTTTTCATTAGGGTTTCGGATCGGGTGCGTATGCACAGTTGACAGTTATCATTTTCCAAACCCTAATGGATTTATATATTATCTATTAATAATAGTAATTAAATGAGAATTATGTTATGGTTGTTTTTTGTTGACTTGTTGACCTTGGTTGACTTGTTGACCATTGACCACTTTCATGCCTTGAAAGTCTTCCTTGATTCATGCTTACACTTCATTTAAAGAAGCATGATAGTGGTCATTCCAAAATTACCATCAACTATTCTTATTTCAATTATTATCATTTAGATAATTCATTTTCTTTTGCAATATGGTTGCAAGAAAGAAATAATTGAGCTCATTCTATCATAACCTCTCTCTCTCCTCATTTCATCTTCTTCTTCCTCTTGAAAAGAGAAACCTTCTCATGTGTTGAGAATCATTCTCTTTAGAAAGAAAAGCAAACCCTAATCTATCTCTACTCATTCTAGGATGAAGGTTTAGCAAACCGGAAACCCTAGTTCACTCAAAGATCGAGGAAGAGCCCAAAGTCGAACCTTCGAGGTGGATCCATCTTCGACGGGAGAAGGCGACGTAAAGAGAACCATCAACCTCTACAAGGTTTGAAGAAGAAGGAGTTCAAGTTTAGGTATAACCATCTTTCCATAGTAGCTAACTCTCTTTAGCTAGAACACTAGTTTTAGTTTAGACAACGATCCCGACCATGTTTAGTCCATGTTGCCTCTTGCGATAAAAATTCGTTTTTTATACCGTTTCCGCCTCCCCGTAAGCACCGGGGGTCGCAATATGGACTTACAGTGGTATCAGAGCCTAACTAAACTTAAACTAGCTTGGTAGTAAAGTGTAACGAAGTTCGGAACCGTAAAAAACCCAAAAAACCGTATTTTTCAAAACCTGAGTTTCTGTTGAAATTTTTTTGGCTCAAAATGAAAAAATTTATATTTGTAAAATCATCTCAGGGTTTTCTAAAAACACCCATGAAAAACGATCCAGTGTTGAGCTCAAAGCGCCGCGCATCCGCGGCACGAGGTAGGCTCGTGCCGCGGAACCGCCGCGCTTTGTCGTCTTCTGCGCGTCGTTTTTCGTGCAGTGTCTGTAGTTGTTGATTTTGGGATTTTTAGGATATAAATTATATGCCCAGATTTTCCAGAACTAAAATTTACTTTTGGGGGCCTATAATTCCGTATTTTTCCGAACTTCACTGCACTTTGACTATGTTGGTTATATCTGTGATGTTTGCATGTATTGAACGTCGGCTAATCGCTATAAGTCGATTAGTCGGGGTTATACATGATCTGTAATGTGCTGGAATGTGTATATGAATGTGTTGGACTGTCGCGGGTGAATAGCCGGGGTTGGATGTGAGATGAGCTTTTGTTTTTCTTTCATTCATTTGTAAATGTAAATTGATGTAATTATATTATTTGTTTGGCCGCACAACCGGGTCGGGGTTGTAGCCGTCATTGTATAATTCTTTTTACTGTTTTTGCTCCTACGATAGACCCATGTTGGGGTGCACAAACTACCGGGAACTTGGCGGGTAGTTTGCCGCACCCGTAGGGGTCTTGGGTGGGGTATTTGCTATTCACCGCGACCGTGTTATCCGCTTTTCGTTTCAGGCTCGAAAGAAATGCGGATTGCTAGTATATCCAATGTATTCATCTGTGATCTGTAATGTCTATCATTGCTTTCTATTTAGGCGTTGCTTATGTTTTACAGCCGCGCTAGCCCAGCCCCCGCTCTGTCGTTAGTTAAGTAACCTAACGAGTGATGACGGGACCCCGTGGCGAATGCGAATGGCATAAGCGTACGTCATATTTTGGTTGTTTTCTGCAATGGTAGGAATTAAATGATGGGACGCATTAAAAGAACTAATGCAAGAATATCACGCATTAAAAGAACTAATGCAAGATAATAAACCAAGTTTAAGTCGATGGAACACTTTCGAAAAACCACTCGGTTCTTTTCAAAACTAACTTTTAAATGCGGAGCTTGAGCCACTCCTTCTAAAAGCTATCTCGTTCCATCGATTATATCAAGTTCACTACGTTCACGGTTTCGCCAAAACCATTCGTAGCCCTCCGTCGTTTCACATAAATAGTCAATAGTATTCAAGCTGTGTTTGTTGGCCAAAGTCAAGGCATAGTGATTGGTAGCTATTGGATATTCATGTGCAGCATAGATAGATGCGTTGATTTGGAACAGTCGTACTGCCTTGTTGGCCAAAGTCAAGGGTATGTACGGGTGGATTCAAATTAACCTGGATAACGACGGGAAGAACTTGACATGTGACTTATGATTTGTTGGCCAAAGTCAAGGTCATAAGAGCATGGGGCAAAAATCCACATCGGGAGTTTCATAAGTACTGAAACTTGCCAGATTTGCATACCATTTGGAGTGTGATGATTATGGTAGGATTCCTTCATTTTCGTCACGCGATGATATTTGGATCCCGATCCTACTGTGAGTATATGCTACTCCTCGGGAAATTTCTCACTAAACGATCAATGCTATAAACCTAGTAGGTGCCTAGAAAGGTGTTAGCGGGGCTACGCCCCCAGGGAAAAGAGGTTCTTAAATTAAGGAACTTCGCGAAAGCGTTGGAAAACCTCCTTCGAAGTACCGACACTGGCCTGGCTGAACGGTTAAGCAAGTATTGTACGGTGGGATTGATCCCGGCTAATTCTTCCTTTGTGGTTTGAGGAGGGATTCGAGAGACAGTGGGAGCCATCCTGTTTAGACAAATTAAAAACCATTCTAAACTTGCAAGAGCATCGTGCTAAAGTGTTTCTTCTCTCCCCCCTGCAGCGACCAAATCGAAATGACTGGACTTAAGTTGATTCTAGATAAAAACATATTGACAGGGCCAAACTACAAAGATTGGCTCAGGAATGTCAAGTTGGCAATCACTTACGACAAGCTGGGGTATCTTCTTACCACCAAAGCTCCCCCCGTCCCAGGTCCCACCTCCAGCGTCGCGGATAAGGAAATCCGTAAGACTTGGGAGATTGACAGCGCGAAGGCCAGGTGCCTCGTACTTGCCTCGATGGACAACGAACATCAGAGGAGGCACGAGAATATGGATTTGGAATCCATATTTCTTCATACAAAAGAACTGTATGGAGAGCAGTCTCGTATCGCTAGATACGAAGTGTCGAAGAAGTTGTTTTCGATAAAGTTGGCCGTCGGATCATCGGTAGCGGACCACGTGCTTAAGATGATTGGCTACACTGAGGAGCTCGCGGAACTTGGGACCACGTTGGACAGTGAACTCTACACGGATATAATCCTCCAGTCCCTTCCATCCACTTACGCCCAGTTCATACTGAATTTCAACTTGCAAGAAAAGGAAGTTGAACTTTCAGAACTCCTCAACCTGCTGAGGAGCGCAGAGGGCACCCTACAGAAGGGTAGGGAAACACCCGCTTTGTTTGTAGGAGGATCTTCTTCCTCTAGGTCTAAGGCGAAAGCCAAGGGAAAGAGGAAGAAAGCCCCCGCCAAACCAAGAGGCGGTGTTAGTAAAGTGGGTACGAAGGGAAAGGAAAAGGCAACAAAGATTGCGGGGAAGCTTGTTGGAAAGGAAGAATGCTTCTATTGTCATAAGAGTGGACACTGGAAGAAAGATTGCAGGGCTTGGAAGGCCAAGACACAGGAACTGAAGCAGGTTGCGGCTTCAGCTTCAGGTGTGTATGTTATTGAAAACTGTCTTTCTATAAACTCTACTTCCTGGGTATTGGATACCGGATCAGGATCTCATATCTGTAATTCTTTGCAGGCGTTGAGAAACCGTAGGTTTTTGAAGGAAGGTGACATGACCCTCAGAGTTGCGAACGGAGCTAGCATGGATGCTAAAGCCGTGGGGGACTATCACCTGGGAATGTCAGATGGGCATGTTTTGGTTTTGCGTAATTGCTTTTTTGTACCCAACGCAACTTGTAATATCATTTCTGTATCTTTGGTTTCTAAAGAAGGTTATGAATTTGCGTTTGTAAGTAATGTTGTTAACATTCACCTTAATCAAGTTCTGATTGGGTCAGGTACATTGAGCAATGGTATATACGTATTAAACCAACCACAGATTTTCAATGTCCAGAATACACACAAAAGAAAGTCACCAGATATTAATCAGACTTTCTTATGGCATTGTAGACTGGGTCACATCAATGAGAGAAGGTTGACTAAGTTACATACAGAAGGATATTTGGATCTGTTCGAATATCAATCATATGCCACTTGTCAATCCTGTCTCAAAGGAAAGATGACAAAGACTCCGTTCACTGGACACGGAGTAAGAGCGAGCGAGCTCTTGGGACTCGTACACAGCGACGTGTGCGGTCCAATGTCTACACATGCGCGAAGCGGTTATTCTTACTTCATTACTTTTACGGATGATTTTTCAAGATACGGTTATGTCTTCTTAATGAAACATAAGTCCGAAGCTTTTGAAAAATTCCAGGAATTTAAGAATGAAGTAGAAAAACAAACCGGCAAAAGTATCAAGATTCTAAGATCGGATCGAGGTGGAGAATACTTAAGTGCCGAGTTCCTGAATTACTTAAAAGAGAATGGGATTCTCTCTCAGCTTACTCCTCCATACACTCCGCAACACAACGGTGTATCGGAGAGACGGAACCGGACCCTATTGGATATGGTACGGTCCATGATGAGTAACGCTGAGTTACCGCGATCATTCTGGGGGTATGCGCTAGAATCAGCTGCGTACCTTTTGAACCGAGTTCCTACTAAGACTGTGCCTACTACACCATATGAGATGTGGTGTGGGAAGAGACCCCATCTCAGTCACATTAAGACTTGGGGATGTCCAGCTTTTATTAAAAAGCAGCATGCGGACAAGCTCGAGGCGCGTTCAGTACAGTGTAAGTTCGTGGGATATCCAAAGAACTCCAAGGGATATTTCTTCTACTGTGAAGAGGAACAAAAAGTCATTGTTTCTCGTCATGCCTACTTCTTGGAAACTGAGTTTTTGGAAAACCAGATAAGTGGGAACACAGTAGAACTGGAAGAAATTCCAGAACCACGGACTATTACTGAAAGCTTAGTGGAACCAGAAGGTTCAAATGAACAGGACATTCCTATGCCGCTCCGCAGAAGTAGTAGGCAGTCTCATCCGCCCGAGAGATACTACGGTTTTCTCATAGACGGGGATAGAGAGGATTGCATCATAGACTATGATGAGCCTACTAGCTTCCAGCAGGCCGTTCAGAGCATTGACTCGGTAAAATGGCTGGATGCAATGCGGACCGAAATGGAGTCCATGTACACCAACAAAGTATGGACGTTGGACATTGCTCCAGATGGGGTAAAACCCGTAGGATGCAAGTGGATCTTCAAAAGGAAGATTGGTGTAGATGGACAGGTTGAGACCTATAAAGCTAGACTTGTAGTAAAGGGTTTCCGTCAAAGACCTGGCTTGGACTACGACGAAACCTTTTCTCCAGTGGCTATGCTGAAATCCATTCGGATCCTTCTTGCCATTGCTGCCTTCCACGATTATGAGATTTGGCAGATGGACGTAAAAACCGCTTTTCTAAATGGAAATTTAGAGGAGTGTGTCTATATGGATCAGCCAGAGGGTTTCACTCAGAGTGGGAGCAGCGGAAAGGTGTGCAAGTTGCTTAAGTCCATCTATGGACTAAAGCAGGCATCGCGGAGTTGGAACATCTGTTTTGATGAGACGGTCAAGGAATTTGACTTTATCAAAAATCCAGATGAACCATGCATCTATAGTAGATTTGTAGCGAGAACTGTGGTATTCCTTGTTTTATACGTGGATGACATTCTCTTAATAGGAAATGACATTCCTATGCTACAATCTGTCAAGGGTTTCTTGTCACAAAGGTTCTCCATGAAAGACCTGGGTGATGCCTCTTACATCCTGGGGATCCGGATCCATCGTGATAGATCCAAGAGGATATTAGGACTTTCACAGTCCAGGTACATCGACACCGTACTGAAAAGATTCAGTATGGAAGATTCCAAGCGCGGTAACTTACCGGCTTGTCACGGGATCACCCTCTCTAAAGAGATGTCTCCCAAGACTGATTTGGAGAGGGATCGCATGTCTATTATACCCTACGCTTCTGCGGTAGGCTCTATAATGTATGCGATGTTGTGTACCAGACCGGATGTAGCTTATGCACTGAGTGTAGTAAGCCGGTATCAGTCAAACCCTGGGGAGAAACATTGGATAGCGGTAAAGAACATTCTCAAGTACCTGAGGAGGACTAAGGAGATGTTCTTGGTGTATGGCGGAAAAGACCTCCAGATTGAGGTCTTTGCTGACTCCAGCTTCCAGAGTGACAAGGATGATTCCAAGTCCATGTCGGGTTTTGTCTTTACCCTCAATGGAGGGGCGGTGTGTTGGAAGAGTTCCAAACAGGAAACCGTTGCAGACTCGACTATGGAAGCGGAATACATCGCTGCATCTGATGCCGCAAAAGAAGCTGTCTGGATAAGGAAGTTCTTAAAAGAACTTCAGGTGGTTCCGTCCATTGTTGACCCAGTACCTCTGTATTGCGACAACAACGGGGCTATAGCTTTAGCAAAGGAACCCAGGTCCCATCAGAAATCCAGGCACATCTTGAGGCGGTATCACCTGATCAGGGAGATCGTGGATCGCAAGGAAATCGAGGTTCGGAGGGTTGCTTCAGAAGAGAACACTGCAGATCCATTCACCAAGGCCCTACCCCAGACTCAGTTCGAGCGGCTGATCGAGATGATAGGTCTTCGATACGCCAGTACATGGCCTTAGTGCAAGTGGGAGATTGTTAGTGTATATGCCCTAGAGGCCATTACTGTATCATACTAGTTTGTATATTACTTGATGGAAGCTTGGGATATTCACCTTGTATAAACAATCTTGCTCAATATAGTAGTATGCTACTTGGTTTGTTTCTACTTCAATGTGTACTTGTGTTTATTTCAGTATATCACTTATACGCATTAGTGGAGCCCTTAGGATCTTTGCTTGATTACCAGCGTTGTGATGGCAGTCACACTAGTGGGGGCTGGGTAATCTATAGGCACATCCTTATACAGGTCCCTAGTCGTAGGACTATCGAGACAGGGCATCGATACTCCGGAGTAGACTAGCGTATGCGCTTCTCATCCCAGTGTGGGAGATGGTCTGTCCCACAGCCATCAGTACGTCGTACTGGAGATAGTATACGGGTGCTCGTTGGGTTACGAGTACACTGGACAGGACTCGTCGGGAACTGACAGGTTGGTATTATACCTATCGTCAGTTATCAGTTCCCAGGTGACATGAGTACAGCTTCGTCCGCTGACTTGACACTGACACTTCGCCTCGAGTGTGTTCCCACTGCACTTTGATCACTACCCTACCACGGCTCAAAGGAGTCGTGCAAACAGGTGGTGGTTGGGTGCAGTCCCGAAGCACTTGGAGGCAGTGACGGTTAGACATGATTCGTCTCTCCCGGTATTGGGGGTTGACATCGCGCTGTGTCTAGGAGAGCCATTACACGAGTAGTCCCTGGCCAGGGCAAGCGAGATATACTGGTAGGTTTCCAGTGTTATCTCAGGGTGTTTTGGGCTTCACTCCGACACGACTTGTACCGCTATTGGGGGACTGACGTTTTACCGCCCCCTAGGCCCGCCATGCGATGTATCAGACGAACGGACCGGACTGTACGGAGAATGTCACATTCAGACTCAGTAGGAGTTCAGATGGGGTTTCACCTCGTCAGCCTTCTTGTCGGCATCTACCTGGGGACCGTTACGCACAGCTAGTGCCGCTTGCGGTCTGTGGTTAAACCCACTGCCAGCGTAGTGTCGAGTCTTTAGAGTCCCACACAGAGGGTATTCGCCTCTGGGCAAAACAGAGTAGAAGTCGCATGGTTTTGCGACAGGGTTCGTTCTCATCCGCGCACTTATGCACGTTTGGAGTCCGGACGGATTATACTGGCAGGCTCTGGTTTGAGCCAGATACTGGTATATGTTTTGGGGGTTGCTTTTATATCTTGGTATTCTTGTTCCTCGGAACGAGAATGCAGGTGTGTATGCACAGTTGCTTGAGGCGGAGAATGAGGTTTTTCATTAGGGTTTCGGATCGGGTGCGTATGCACAGTTGACAGTTATCATTTTCCAAACCCTAATGGATTTATATATTATCTATTAATAATAGTAATTAAATGAGAATTATGTTATGGTTGTTTTTTGTTGACTTGTTGACCTTGGTTGACTTGTTGACCATTGACCACTTTCATGCCTTGAAAGTCTTCCTTGATTCATGCTTACACTTCATTTAAAGAAGCATGATAGTGGTCATTCCAAAATTACCATCAACTATTCTTATTTCAATTATTATCATTTAGATAATTCATTTTCTTTTGCAATATGGTTGCAAGAAAGAAATAATTGAGCTCATTCTATCATAACCTCTCTCTCTCCTCATTTCATCTTCTTCTTCCTCTTGAAAAGAGAAACCTTCTCATGTGTTGAGAATCATTCTCTTTAGAAAGAAAAGCAAACCCTAATCTATCTCTACTCATTCTAGGATGAAGGTTTAGCAAACCGGAAACCCTAGTTCACTCAAAGATCGAGGAAGAGCCCAAAGTCGAACCTTCGAGGTGGATCCATCTTCGACGGGAGAAGGCGACGTAAAGAGAACCATCAACCTCTACAAGGTTTGAAGAAGAAGGAGTTCAAGTTTAGGTATAACCATCTTTCCATAGTAGCTAACTCTCTTTAGCTAGAACACTAGTTTTAGTTTAGACAACGATCCCGACCATGTTTAGTCCATGTTGCCTCTTGCGATAAAAATTCGTTTTTTATACCGTTTCCGCCTCCCCGTAAGCACCGGGGGTCGCAATATGGACTTACAAATAGTTTGCTCGGGACGATCAAAGTTAAGTTTTGGGGTATTTGTTCAGTCAAAAATATCGCACTTTTGATATGATATTTTCCTTACTTTTCTTAAATATCTAAAGGTGTTTATTATAAATATGACACATATGAGAGTTTATCTGTAAAAATACTATTTCCATATGTTTATATATTATAATTAATATTATGAAGGAAAATGTATGAATATAATATTTTGATAACTTAAATATGCATATCATATCAAATATCCTTAATCAATATTCTTAAAATATAATATCATATCAAATGGTTAGGATAATATCTAAAAAATACCAAATATTACTAACATTATTTATTGAGATATTGTGCATGAGTTGGCTCAGGGGAGGAGATCGAGATATTGAGATGTCGAGAATCAAAAATCTGCCGATGAAGTTAAATAAAATCGAAGAATCAATACTGGCAGAGACTCAAGAAATATTTTCAAGTTCCAGACATCAAATAAATCTCCATGTGTCACATTGAAGCAGCCCCAGAATTTTGAACCAATGATCACACCAACACGCGGAGCTTCCGCGGCCAAAACGTGATAAATGCGGCGGATCCGTGGCCTAAAGGAGGAGTTAGGAGTTGGGATTTTATGGTTTGGATCTTCACAACAATCCCTAATTCTGGGAATCTAGGGTTTCTTGCTTTAGGGTTATATAAAGGACCGGTGGCTAAAGTTAGAGACAATCAATCTTTTACACGAAGCAAATCACCGTAAAAAAACAAGTGATCCAAGACAGGTCCGCGATTCGACGTGATAAGGCGACGTGAGATTCGACGGAGTATTTACTTCCTACAAGGCAAAGGTCGAGAGCAATTTCTTCTTCCTCTTGTAATCTAAAGTTGAAGGCATTGTACTTGTGAAGTTGATTAATAAAGGTAGATCATTAGATTAATTAGTTTGCATTTATTTTCTGTATTTACATCATGATCTCTATCTGTTCTTCTTCTATCTCCATCATGCGTGAGTAATTCTCCGCTTGATAGGGTTCGTAGGATTAGGATAGAACAATAGATGAGAAAATACTTTAACTTTTTTTAAGTCTTATGAAGTTTATAAACTTTAGCAAAAGAATCGTTAACATCCTTATCGGGCGCGCTATCAATTTATTGCTAGTCTCGACCGCGATTTGAGATTAGATTAACAATTGTTTTGTTAAGGGCTGGACATGCATAGAGATCAATGAAAGGACAAGGGTCAATAGTGTGGAAACCCCAGTTTCTTCCATAAACCCTAATCCCAATTCATCACTATCGATCTAGTTTTAAATCTATCAAAAGATAAAAGGAATCATCTTTATCAGTCACCCATGACTACTAAATCCTAACGAACCCTACAAGCCTTCTTCTTATACATTCTATATCCTTATTTAAACTAGATATGTATTCTACATCCGTGTTTAACATAGATCTAGAATCTATTCTTCACTATTCTTTATTCTTCTTGTTGGATATGTATGCCCTAGAGGCCATTATTGTATATGTATACATATGGATGCTTGGACATATATATGTACAGGACAGTCTTTCTCGATATGATAATATGCTATCTGGTTTGTCTTTATCTTAACATGTGCATGTTTTACTTACTATTACATATCTTTTATTCATGTTAACAAAGCCCGTAGGATCATTACTAGACTACCTGCGTTGTGATGGTGATCAAACTTGTGGGAGCTGGGTAGTCGGTGCGCTCATCCTTAAATGGTCTCTAGTCATGGGAGTATCGAGACTGGGCATCGATATTCCGGAGTAGACTAGTGTATACGTTTCTAGACCCCAATGAGGAGCGATGGTTTGGTCCCACAACCATTGGTCTTTAGACGTAAGATCGTATACATGTGCTCACTAGGGGTGAGTACACCGGACGGACTCGCCGAGAACTTCCAGATGGTACTATACCTATCGTCAGATGGAAGTTCTCAGGTGACATGAGTACATGTTAGTCTTTAGACCTGAGATCGTCATTTGTCTCGTGTGAGTTCCCACTGTGCTTTGATCACTACCCTACCACGGTTCTACTGAGTCGTGCAAACGGGTTTTGGTTGGGTACAGTCCCGAGCCACATGGAGGCAGTGATCGATTGTCGGGGATTCGTCTCTCTCGGTATTGGCAGTCGATATCTCACTGTGTTCGATTGGTCAGGACCATAAGACCTTGGCCAAGGCAGTTGGGATTTACTAATAGACTGATCAGTAGTTTCCCGGATTGATCCTGAGCCGCATCAGCACGAATTACCAGGTTATCAGGGTTTGACGTTTACGACCCCTAGACCCGGTATGTGATACTCTCAGACGAAAAGATCGGACTGTACGGAGATTGTCACAGATAGGCTCAGTAGGGATTTCGGATGAGTTTGCTCATCGGCCTTCCTTTTCGACAGGTACCCGGGTAGCCATTACGTACATCTAGTGCCGCTGACGTGCTTGTGGTTATGGATTTATCCAGTAACTCACGCCGGCGTACTGTCGAGTCTTTAGAGTCCCACACAGAGGGTTTCCCTGGTTCGGGCGAAATGATGTAGTAGCCGTATTGGATACGTGCAGGGTCTCGATCGATTGATGTACTTTTTACTCGGATTTTCGATCGGACAGTTGGTAATACTAGCCGGCTCGGGTTTGAGCCGGATTATTAAATCAGGTATTGATTTAATAGTTTACATATATGTATTTCGATATGTATTGTAAATTCCCGTTTCCATTTTAATAAAAGTTTCCTATTTTTCCGAATCCCAGTAATTTCCTTTCTTTTTCACCTCGCATTTTAATTGGTTGTTTAAGCTTAATATTTAAACTTTATTTTTCTAATGTTTTGAAATCATAGTCCAAACCCTCAAAGCCTAAACCCAAGATTTAAATCAAAGCCAAAGTAAACTAAAACCAAAATGTTGCTAATAAAATCTTAACCCAAACTATATTTAAACCCTAAGCCCAACAACTCAAAATCAAAATTTTAAACTATCAATTAGATTCCAACAACGGCCTCTTTATTATTTCCTCAGCCCACTTAGTTTTTTAGTAAACCCTTAAATAATTTCAGCCGGCCTGTTTAATCCCAGCCCACTCACCAAATTTTCTAAATAAAATCCTTATTAAAGTACCCAACCCATTCCTCTCTTCAGCCCACTCTGGATTTTAAATAAATCCTTTAATTAACCTCCGGCCCACTCTTCCCTCACTCAGCCCACACAAAATTTTAGTAGGGAATTAATTTTAAACCCCAAGCCCACTTCTGTGACCCACTCCTGTACATCTCCCCAACGGTAACATCCCCCAATTCCCGCGCGCGATCCCATTTCTCCGCCGCGCCTCACGCCCACGCCCTCGCCCTCGTTCTCGCAACGTTACACCTACGACTTCAACCTTGTTCTCTTCCTCACACCCTCACCTCTCTCTTCTCTGCATTTCAAATTTTTCCTCATCTCTCTCCACTCACAAAAAACTCACCGAGCACCATTTTTCCCCCCTCACTTCGCTGCCGGCGACGACCCTCGACAACCCCCTCGGCAACCCTCGATCACTCCTCCTCCACCAACCTTCTCCCTCCACGACTCCACCTTTCATCAACCCGAGCCCCTGCCAAGCATCCCCTGCACTCTCAAACCCACTTACACCCAACCACGGTCACTGCTTGCAACCGACGCCGACGAGCCCCCACTGCACCTGAACCGCCTCAGTCGACACCTCTTCACTCCAGCAGCATCACCATCTCTTCCCGAGCCCCACCGCTCTCTCTCTCTCTCCAAAAACCCACATCTTCCCCCTCACTGCGAGCTTCACTGTGCACGTCGCCGGAGCGACCACCGCCGACATTGTCGACCCCAGCGCACCCGGGAGATCCACAGAGCCTCCTCTACAAATCCAGCGAGCACAAGACGACTCCGGGAAACTCCGACATCAAACCCGTGTCTCGAGCCAAGCTCGCGCGAATCGGTTTCACGGCGTACATCACGCGTTCGTGACGCCGCTGCTACCGTGCGACCCCGAGACGTTTCCAGGTAAGTGTTTACTTGCTTCATGCTAATATAGTTATGGTACAAACCTAAATCATATAGTTTACAAATTTGCCGATTATCGATATATTAGGTGTCCTAAGTGTTCGATGCTAGTCTCCAATGAATATAATTGTTTATTTTGACGGAAACCGATATTTTCTGTTGGCCCATATGATGATAAATATCGTGTATGAATATCGCTGGAAAATACGATTGTTAGAGACTAAAATTGATACCCCCAAATATGCCGTTAAAACTAGAATTTTCTCGTATCTGAAAATGAATAAAATCACTGTAAATTATATACATATTGGAATGATACGTTCGAGGGCTTAAATCGAAGCCGACTCGACGAACTTTAACCCTATGTAAGATTCTAATGATTTCTGTTATGTAATTGCGATGATAATTATATCGGAGTGCGACTCTGGACTGCAGTCCAGAGTGACTCTGTTTATCGTGTACTGTACCAAAATGTGTGTCATTGTGTTTCCTGAAGTCGTATGTTATGGAACTCTGCTTTAGATTAAAGATAATTCTGTTATCTGAACAAAACAAGTGGTTCCATTCCGTTTCATTGCCGTTTGCTATTTTCAACTGTAAATAAAAGGGCAGAACGTATACTCTCCAGAACAGATTCAGGAATGACATACTGAAGTTAAACTGTGTATAACTATTGACGTACAGACGCGATTGGGAATCCGTCTATTGCGTTGAATACTCTAATGGAAACCCTAGATTTTATTCAACTGTAGCGTCGCTAAATTCTGAACCCAACTGGGTGCAATTCGTGTCGCGAAACGGACGTTCAGTTCTGAAACTGAATTTCCAGCCGCGAGCACTTAAAATGAAACAGCTGTATCTTGAAAACCGAAATCCCGATTGAACTGAAACAAATTTTGATGAATTGCTGACTGAATGTTCTATTTATCTTACTTGCCTCATTTTGTTGAATTCTAAACGGATGAATTTATGCAATTTATGTAAGTTAATGACATGCTTGTTGATTCATATCATACTTAGCTTATTGATAGCATACATACATATATCATACCCCATTTGCCATATACTTAGTATTAGTGCGTGTTATAGTCAGTGGACATTGCATTATCGTGCGTGGTTGATGTTGGTTTAGGAGTGGCGAGGATACCAATGGGAAGTGAATATTCGTGACAGTGATTGATACAGTGAGCAGTGATAAAACCGTGCCATTGGTATACTTGTACAAGACTGAATCAAGATCACAAATAGTGAAAACCTGGGGATAAAGGGGAAATCGAAGTGGAAAGAGAATCGTATTTAGCGGGACCGTGTTTTAGAGGATGATCATTCAAGCAGTTATATATATATATATATATATATATATATATATATATATATATATATATATATATATATATATATATATTAGGTAGGATCTAGCGATCCGGCTGACAGGGTTATGTCCCGAGCATGTGGGCCGTTGTCTCGGGTATGTACGAGACTCCTGTTAAACATGATCCTCTTTCTACTATGCGATTTCAAACATGACCTAAAGACCGATAGGGACACAGAACATATTCTAAATCATATAGTGACAAAGTGATTACTTGCATTGTTTTTACACCAGTATTACCTCATATACCTGTTTCATTTTATTATAATAATATTGTTATTGTGTCGCTCTGACGACCTGAGTATGCATGCTCAGATTCCGCGGAAGGACCAGTACAGGAGACGGATCTATCCTTCGAGTTCACGGAGATATAGCTTGGTGTACCTTCTTCATTTACCGCTTTCCATAAAAGTGATCGTGAGATTGAACTTGGTTAGTAATTGTTCTTGTTATCTGTAATTTGTGAACAATGAAATTTTAATGTAATAAATTAGTGATGTGATTCCTTTACTACTGTGCTTTATTTACTTATTACCATGTAATGCTGGAAGCCGAAGTGTGACTACGGCGGGATGATTCCTTGACCGTAGGAGCATGGCTGGCCTAGTCATCCCTCGTTTTCCGTATTTTGGGAAGCGGGGCGTGACATGGTTTAGTTGGTATGAGAGCCTGTGTTTAGTATCAAGGGATAACATTAACTATACTGTATTACGTTATTTTTGTTTCACTACTCTTGATTTTCATTCTTGAATCTGATCATATCCTTTTGAATCTTCCAATGATATGACGTCCCCGAACGACCCCTCCTCGGACTCCAGCTCTCAGGACCGTACAGAAAGAATACTTAGTGCACTGATGTAACAACCCTAATTTTTCCTATACACTTTTCTATACAATTTTTTTTAAATTTTTTTTAAAAATATCCATAAAGGAGTATTTTACTCTGAGCACAAGATATATATAATTAATTATTTTGTTTTTAAATAATTTCATTTTTAGTGTACATTAAATTGTTTTAAAATTTAAAGTGTACCTTGATATTTAATGCTGCTGATATCATTTTAAGTATTTATTTTTCTACAATAATTACAATAAAGAGCTTGTAGCTCATTGATAATACCTTGCACTGCTGAACCAAGCCACCGGAGTTCAAATCCCATGCCCCACATTATTTTTGTATTTATTTTGTTTTATTTTTTTTGGAAGTCAACGGTTAAAAGGCCATAACTCCCAAAATATGTACTGGACAACAAAAAGTAAAAATACCAAGTTGTTCCTCAGGAAAACCCCCGGCCATTGGACCCTTGACTCTGCCCGACTCGGCGCCGCCGGCCGGCGACTCGGCCGATTCGGTCCGGCGCCGCCGGCCGGAATTGGCTGGACGGCCGAGTCACCAACTGAGAAAAATTGGCTCTTGACTTGGTCAAACCTCTTGCACACTTATTATACCTGGATCGGCTTTGATTTGGCCAATCCCTTTTACTCCTAAGTTTAATGATTTTTAATGAATTTTTAATGTTTTTTATATTTTTTTAAATATTTTTTTAACCCTAACCCTAACCCTAGCCTAGCCCTATATAAAGACCCCTATACTCTACCTTTTCACCTCACAACTCTAAGTCCACTCTCTCAAATTCTCGAGAACTCGGTACGAAGAGCGAGAAGCGAAGCGCTGCCGAAATCGACGACGGATTCCGGCGACCGGATCAGAACCTTCGCGACATTTTCGACGAATCGACAACCACCACATCCCTTAGCTTCCTTAGCTTGTCCAAATCGTAAGTCCCACCTTCTTCTATCTCTCTTTTCTTTAAAGTAAAAATACGACTTTTTGGAACCCGACGGAAATCGGACAAACCGATTTCCAATTCGGTTTTTCTATAAATTTCCACTTGTCACCTAATACATACTATCTAACCATATTCATGTTGACTGTTAATCACCCATAAACCAATTTAATCAAACTTTTTCACATGAAATGATAAGTTCTTTGCAAAACCGTACTCTTTTCATAAAAATACCATGAAGTTCATTTTTCTTAGTTTAATTAATTCCCTCACTCCTAAATAGGTTTATCTTGATCACTAAACTTGTAGAACCCAATTTGAATGAAATTTCACACATAAAATGATAACGTTTTTAAATACCGTATTCTTGCACTTTAATACCTTTAAGTTTAACATAGCATGTTTTACCTTTAAACTTCACCAAAACTTAAAATAAGTCACGGGATAATGACCTACCCCTACACACACTCAATCTAACCCTAATTGATAAATATCAAAACCCAGAATACGAAATTACAGGACTTTGCACTAAAATACCCTAATCTTTATTTAAAGCTTTAAGTTGTAAACTTTTCTAGATAAAATCTTTTAATAAAATGAAAACACGATTGGTCATGGACATCGATCGTTTATCTAAACTGTCTTGTGGTGCCTAGGCAAGTGTGTCTAAGGCTAGTGGTTTTTAATTAGGCCCACGACTGTGGTTCCTTCCCACTTACCTGGCACTTACCTGGCCGCAATTGACGGTGAAGAGTCGATTTGAGGCTTCTAATGACTCATCGTTTAGACCTTAGAAATAGGCTAGTTGGTTTAGGAAACCCTAATAACTAAAATACGGAAAACTGTACTCTTTTGCAAATAAATACCCCATATTTATAAAACCGTTTTCCCAAATGAAAAGTATTTGTTAAACCTAAGCAAAGCGCCGCTAAAACCCACTTTTGGGGAACCTGTTAGGGATAGTACGGTTCATCGTGGACCCGCAGGCTAGTAGTGCGAGATTCAGACCTCCGCAAGGAGCATTCGGTCTCGAAAGGTTTAAAATACGACATTTAAGGAAAATGAGATTTTTGAAAATAAAATATTTATATAAAATTATTCATGTGTTAATATATATATAATTATCATTTAAACACCTATTTTATCATAATATAAAGTTTCCACATTTTTCTAAAAATTACAAGATTAAAAGTTACACTAAAATACCATGAATTTCAGATAAGATAATTAATACTTTTATTAGGACATATTCACTAGAATAACACAAATAAAATTCACATTCATTATAACAATTAAGACGATTATTAAATACTTGAGGTGTATTTTGAAAACTATACAAAAGTATTTTTACATAAAACCCCCTCAAGTTTTACAAATTACAATAAGGCCCCTAGCTAATATTGAACTTCAAATTCTCTTCTTTTAGTCTGTCTCGGGTTAGAGTCTGACTATTTCTGACTTGAATATGATTCAAGTCAATCTATATTCTTTTATATTCCAATACAATTTGAATACATGAAACCCTGAATCCAGTTAACAATATATTCTTTTTGACTGAATCAAACCATGGATATTCATCCATTATCCTGATATTCCATTTACCTGATTATACAGTTACAACATGTTTACTGATATCATGGTTTTGATCAGTCACCCAACTTACATATTCCAACACTACAATACTGTTAAAACACTGCGGGGTTTAAGGGGTAGATTGGTACGGAAGGTGTTAAAGGTGGCACGAGGTGGTCAGATTATGACACCTAACCTGAATCCTATTGCTGTTATACCGTGGCATAACGGTTCCTTGTATTTTCCTTTTGTCCTGATCTCTAGCATATAGAGATCCCCCTCGTATACACTGGCATCCTTCTGTACCAAGCTACAAACAACAGCGTTACACAATGTTCCATAATATTCAACAATATAATACTTTAGAAAATACTGTTACTCTATCATTCTCATTCTTCTTATTCTTTTGGGACTTACCGAGCGACCTGTTCGCTGACGACATTCTATCTCTTTCTTCTTTGAATGTCGTCAGGTGCATTGGACCAAGCTGAGATCGAGCCCACCGGTGAAGATTTGGAGCAGTTCCAGGCAGACCCAGAGCTCTAGATAATTGTACCTTGTTCTTTCCAGTTTATTTCATTTCCTGTTATGCCACTGTTTAGGCATTGCTTTTTCATTCCAGTTGTATTTTCTTTTCCTGCATTGTAAAAAGAATGTTATTAATAAAAGTTGATGTTATTTCCATATTATTCGTCTCTTGTGATTTACTTTATATTACTTAGTTACGCTTAGCGTATATACTTCTGAGTATATACGTAGCGGGCCTCGTCGCGTCCACTTCGCCGTACACTAGGAAGCGGGGCGTGACAACTGACCACTCTCGCGGAAGCTCAGGAGAGGAAGACAGATTTTCTCACTGAGGGACTCAGGGCGATTACCGCCGCAGGAGGACCCTCCGCACTCATTACCGCCCCCGAGGGCACTACTCCACCAGCTTATCAGGCTAGGGCTGGTACCGTATCTGACTTCCGACGGTTACACCCAGCCGCATTCACAGGGCTAGCTGAACCCCTTGAGGCTGAGCAATGGCTGGTGAACATGGAGAATTTATTGACAGCCGCCAGGGTTCCAGAGGAAGACAGAGTGGACGTGATAAAGATTCAATTAGAAGACGAAGCCCGTACATGGTGGTCGGTGGAAGTAAGCAGACTTGACGAGCCGATTGAATGAAGCAAGTTTAAGGAGTGCTTCCTAGATCATTATTTTCCTTCCACAGCCAAGGCAGAAATAGAGGAAAGGTTTATTCTTTTGAAGCAGAATGGACGCCCAGTGGACGTATATGCGGAAGAGTTCAACCGTCTGAGCCGCTTCGCTCCATACATGGTCAAATCAGAGGCCACCAGAGCCGGACGCTTCCTTCAGGGGTTAGATTTCGAGTTGCAGCAGTTGATTGCATCGTTGGATTTGCAGACTTTCGCACATGTACTCAACGCGGCGAGAGTTCAGGAGAAATTGATTAACAAGTTCAGAAGACCCCCAGTCGTTCCAGCACGTACCCACGCGCCTTCTCGAGGAGCTATACCGGTTCACAGAGCAGGAACGACACAAATGAAGCGCCCGTTCGTACCACAGCATCGCCCCCAGAGACAGGGCATAGTTTGCGGCTATTGCGGTAGAGGTGGGCATACTCAGAAGGACTGTCGCCGTGCCAAGGGACAGTGCTTGATTTGTGGATCCAGTCAGCACAAGATTAATAATTGCCCTGAGCGAGCAGATATACAGGGAGGTTCTGGACCGCCACAACAGAGGCCGCAGGAGCAGAGGCAACCCTTTACAGGTCGCGGTCAGGGACGGGCTTTCACCTTGACCGCCGAGCAAGCAGAAGCGTCAGGAGACGTTGTTACATGTACTCTACTCATACATTCCTTGCCAGCTAGAGTACTATTTGATTCGGGAGCATCGTATTGTTTCTTGTCTGAGCATTTCACTGATACACACTCAACACCACATGAACCACTAACCAAGGGATGGGAAATTCATACGGGTAACGGCATTATAATATCTAGTCGAGAATGTAGATTATGCCCAGTTGTAATGCGTGGCAGGGAATTCTATGCGAATTTCCTTCTGATTGGGACAGGCAGTTATGACGCAATTCTCGGGATGGATTGGATGAGCACTTTCCATGCAGTTATCGATTGTCGTGCAAGGAAGGTGATCTTCCGCATCCCCAATCACCCGGAGTTTATTTTCGAGGGCGGAAGTGAATCTTTGGAGCTAGCTAAGTATAGAGCCAAGCCCAAGGAACTGACAGCTATGGAGATTGATAAGAGCCCAGTCCCAGAAATTGTTCGAGACTTTCTGGACGTATTTCCTGATGATCTACCAGGTCTACCACCTCCTCGAATTTTGGAGTTCTCAATCGATTTGACTCCAGGTACAGCCCCAGTATCCAGAGCCCCATACAGAATGGCACCAGTTGAGTTGGCGGAATTGAAGAAGCAGGTTGAAGAACTATTGGAGAAGGGATTTATTCGGCCAAGCGCTTCACCGTGGGGTGCACCAGTTCTGTTAGTAAAGAAGAAGGATGAATCGCTGCGAATGTGTATAGATTATTGGGAGATGAACAAGGTCACAATAAAGAACAAGTACCCAATCTCGCGCATTGACGACCTTTTCGATCAGCTAAGTGGAGCCAAGGTATTCTCGAAGTTGGACCTCCGTTCTGGATATCATCAAATCAGAGTAGCAGCCGAGGATGTATGCAAGACGGCTTTCAGGACCCGATACGGATATTACGAGTTTCTTGTGATGCCGTTCGGTGTTACCAATGCCCCAGCAATATTCATGGACTTGATGAACAGGGTGTTCTCAAAGTACTTGGACACGTTTGTCGTTGTGTTTATCGACGACATACTTGTCTACTCGAAGACCCGGGAAGAGCACGCTGAACATTTGCGCACGGTGCTACAAATTCTTCGGGAAGAGAAGTTGTATGCGAAGCTAAGCAAGTGTGAATTCTGGCTTGACAATGTTCAGTTTTTGGGACATATCATTTCGAGCGAAGGCATCTCGGTGGACCCGGCAAAGATAGAATCTGTCAGAGATTGGCCAACGCCGAAGTCAGTGACTGAGATTATGAGTTTTCTGGGATTGGAAGGTTATTATCGGAGATTCGTCCAAGATTTCTTAAGAATCGATGAACCATTGACGAGGCTGACACGGAAGGACGTACCGTTTATGTGGATAGAGGAGTGCACTCAGGCATTCGACACACTAAAGCAGAAGTTAACCACGACGCCTATTCTTACAGTACCAGATAATTCCGGTGGTTTGGTGATACACAGTGATGCCTCAGGGAAGGGTTTAGGCTGTGTTTTAATGCAGCACGGCCGAGTGGTTGCTTACGCCTCTCGACAACTGAGAAACCACGAGAAGAACTATCCTACGCATGACTTAGAGTTAGCAGCGGTAGTTTTTGCGTTGAAGATTTGGAGGCACTATCTTTTGGGTGAGAAAGTGGAGGTGTACGCAGATCATAAAAGTTTGAAGTATGTTTTTACTCAGAAAGAACTGAACATGAGGCAGCGCCGATGGCTAGAGTTGATGGCAGATTATGACTTGGACCTTCAGTATCACCCGGGGAAGGTGAACGTTGTACCAGATGTGCTCAGTCGCAAGCCAGCGGTCATGATGTTGACCGATCAGAGGAGCATTATTGAGGACTTCCGGAGACTTGAACTTGAAGTCGTTACGCCGAACGCACTCAGTCAACTTTGGCAGCTACAGGTGCAATCTTCTCTGGTGGATCGCATCAAGATTGCACAAGCGGATGATCCCCGATTGCAAAAGTTCAGAGAGCAAGTGGAAGCCGGACTGAGAACGGACTTGATTATACATGAAGATGGCTCTCTGAGATTCGGTAGCAGACTCTGCGTACCCAAGGGAGATGTTCAAGAAGAAGTATTGGCTGAAGCACACAGTTCAGCTTATTCTGTGCATCCGGGAGGTACAAAAATATATCAGGACCTAAAGCAACATTTTTGGTGGAACGGAATGAAGCGAGAAATTGCGAAGTTCGTATCCAGGTGCTTGGTATGTCAGCAGCTGAAGGCGGAACATCAGAGGACAGCAGGATTGTTACAACCACTGCCGATACCTGAATGGAAGTGGGAGCACATTACCATGGATTTTGTGACGGCCTTACCACGGAGCCCTAGGGGCAATAACGCCATTTGGGTTATCGTCGATCGTCTCACAAAAGCTGCACACTTCCTACCTTTCCGAGTGGGACAATTGACAGAATCACTGGCAGAAAGATATATGCAGGAGATTGTACGAGTTCACGGTGTTCCAGTCAGCATTGTGTCAGACCGGGACACCAGATTCTTGTCACACTTTTGGAAGAGCCTACAGGAGAGTTTGGGAACCCGCCTTAAATTCAGCACAGCTTATCACCCGCAGACGGATGGACAATCCGAGCGTACGATTCAGACGTTCGAGGATATGTTGAGAGCCTGTATGTTGGACTTTCAAGGTTCCTGGGAGGACCTTCTGCATCTAGTTGAGTTCTCGTACAGCAATAGTTATCAGGCCAGTATTCAGATGGCTCCTTTTGAAGCTCTATATGGGCGAAAGTGTTGATCTCCGGTATGCTGGGATGATGTGGGTGAACGAAGATTACTAGGCCCCGAACTCATCGTTCAGATAGTTGACAAGGTCCAACTGATCAGGCAGCGTATTAAGACGGCTCAGGATCGACAAAAGAGTTGGGCAGATACCAGCAGGAGGGCACTAGAATTCGAAGTCGGAAATCATGTGTTCTTGAAGATTTCCCCTACTCGTGGAGTCATCAGGTTCGGAGGTCAGGGAAAGCTAAGTCCCCGCTTTATCGGACCTTTTGAGATGCTAGAGCGAGTAGGAGAGGTGGCCTATCGACTTGCCTTGCCTCCATCGCTAGCTGGTGTGCACAATACCTTCCACGTGTCACAGTTGCGGCGATATGTTCGGGATGAGAGCCATGTCCTGGACCATTCAGAGCTAGTTTTGGGTACCGATTTATCGTACGAGGAGCAGCCTACTACCATCCTCGACCGCAAAGAGAAAGTGCTGAAGAATAAGATCATTCCTTTAGTCCGAGTGTCTTGGGGCGGTCGTTCCCCAGGAGAATCCATCTGGGAGCGGGAGGAAGATATCCGTGATCGATAGCCACATCTCTTTGTTTAGTACATTGTCTCCTTATATCCCTGTTAAATTTCGAGGATGAAATTTTTGTTAAGTGGGGGTATGATGTAAATCCCCGTTTCCATTTTAATAAAAGTTTCCTATTTTTCTGAATCCCAGTGATTTCCTTTCTTTTTCACCTCGCATTTTAATTGGTTGTTTAAGCTTAATATTTAAACTTTATTTTTCCAATGTTTTGAAATCATAGTCCAAACCCTCAAAGCCTAAACCCAAGATTTAAATCAAAGCCAAAGTAAACTAAAACCAAAATGTTGCTAATAAAATCTTAACCCAAACTATATTTAAACCCTAAGCCCAACAACTCAAAATCAAAATTTTAAACTATCAATTAGATTCCAACAGCGGCCCCTTTATTATTTCCTCAGCCCACTTAGTTTTTTAGTAAACCCTTAAATAATTTCAGCCGGCCTGTTTAATCCCAGCCCACTCACCAAATTTTCTAAATAAAATCCTTATTAAAGTACCCAACCCATTCCTCTCTTCAGCCCACTCTGGATTTTAAATAAATCCTTTAATTAACCCCTGGCCCACTCTTCCCTCACTCAGCCCACACAAAATTTTAGAAGGGAATTATTTTTAAACCCCAAGCCCATTTCTGTGACCCACTCCTGTACATCTCCCCAACGGTAACATCCCTCAATTCCCGCGCGCGATCCCATTTCTCCGCCGCGCCTCACGCCCACGCCCTCGCCCCCGTTCTCGCAACGTTACACTCACGACTTCAACCTCGTTCTCTTCCTCACACCCTCACCTCTCTCTTCTTTGCATTTCAAATTTTTCCTCATCTCTCTCCACTCACAAAAAACTCACCGAGCACCATTTTTTTCCCCTCACTTCGCCGCTGGCGACGACCCTCGATAACCCCCTCGGCAACTCTCGATCACTCCTCCTCCACCAACCTTCTCCCTCCACGACTCCACCTTTCATCAACCCGAGCCCCTGCCAAGCATCCCCTGCACTCCCAAACCCACTTACACCCAACCACGGTCACCGCTTGCAACCGACGCCGACGAGCCCCCACTGCACCTGAACCGCCTCAGTCGACACCTCTTCACTCCAGCAGCATCACCATCTCTTCCCGAGCCTCACTGCTCTCTCTCTCTCTCTCTCTCCAAAAACCCACATCTTCCCCTTCACTGCGAGCTTCACTGTGCACGTCGCCGGAGCGACCACCGCCGACATCGTCGACCCCAGCGCACCCGGGAGATCCACAGAGCCTCCTCTAAAAATCCAGCGAGCACAAGACGACTCCGGGAAACTCCGACGTCAAACCCGTGTCTCGAGCCAAGCTCGCGCGAATCGGTTTCACGGCGTACATCACGCGTTCGTGACGCCGCTGCTGCCGTGCGACCCCGAGACGTTTCCAAGCAAGTGTTTACTTGCTTCATGCTAATATAGTTGTGGTACAAACCTAAATCATATAGTTTACAAATTTGCCGATTATCGATATATTAGGTGACCTAAGTGTTCGATACTAGTCTCCAATGAATATAATTGTTTATTTTGACGGAAACTGATATTTTCTGTTGGCCCATATGATGATAAATATCGTGTATGAATATCGCTGGAAAATACGATTGTTAGAGACTAAAATTGATACCCCCAAATATGCCGTTAAAACTAGAATTTTCTCGTATCTGAAAATGAATAAAATCACTGTAAATTATATACATATTGGAATGATACGTTCGAGGGCTTAAATCGAAGCCAACTCGACGAGCTTTAACCTTATGTAATATTCTAATGATTTCTGTTATGTAATTGCGATGATAATTAGATCGGAGTGCGACTCTGGACTGCAGTCCAGAGTGACTCTGTTTATCGTGTACTGTACCAAAATGTGTGTCATTGTGTTTCCTGAAGTCGTATGTTACGGAACTCTGCTTTAGATTAAAGATAATTCTGTTAGCTGAACAAAACAAGTGGTTCCATTCCGTTTCATTGCCGTTTGCTATTTTCAACTGTAAATAAAAGGGCAGAACGTATACTGTCCAGAACAGATTCAGGAATGACATACTGAAGTTAAACTGTGTATAACTTTCGACGTACAGACGCGATTGGGAATCCGTCTATTGAGTTGAATGATCTAATGGAAACCCTAGATTTTATTCAACTGTAGCATCGTTAAATTCTGAACCCAACTGGGTGCAATTCGTGTCGCGAAACGGACGTTCAGTTCTGAAACTGAATTTCCAGCCGCGAGCACTTAAAATGAAACAGCTGTATCTTGAAAACCGAAATCCCGATTGAACTGAAACAAATTTTGATGAATTGCTGAATGAATGTTCTATTTATCTTAATTGCCTCATTTTGTTGAATTCTAAATGGATGAATTTATACAATTTATGTAAGTTAATGACATGCTTGTTGATTCATATCATACTTAGCTTATTGATAGCATACATACATATATCATACCCCATTTTCCATATACTCAGTGTTAGTGCGTGTTATAGTCAGTGGACATTGCATTATCGTGCGTGGTTGATGTTGGTTTAGGAGTGACGAGGATACCAATGGGAAGTGAATATTCGTGAAAGTGATTGATACAGTGAGCAGTGATAAAACCGTGCCATTGGTATACTTGTACACGACTGAATCAAGATCACAAATAGTGAAAACCTGGGGATAAAGGGGAAATCGAAGTGGAAAGAGAATCGTATTTAGCGGGACCGTGTTTTAGAGGATGATCATTCGAGCAGTTATATATATATATATATTAGGTAGGATCTAGCGATCCGGCTGACAGGGTTATGTCCCGAGCATGTGGGCCGTTGTCTCGGGTATGTACGAGACTCCTGTTAAATATGATCCTCCTTCCACTATGCGATTTCAAACATGACCTAGAGACCGATAGGGACACAGAACATATTCTACATCATATAGTGACAAAGTGATTACTTGCATTGTTTTTACACCAGTATTACCTCATATACCTGTTTCATTTTATTATAATAATATTGTTATTGTGTCGCTCTGACGACCTAAGTATGCATGCTCAGATTCTGCGGAAGGACCAGTACAGGAGACGGATCTATCCTTCGAGTTCACGGAGATATAGCTTGGTGTACCTTCTTCATTTACTGCTTTCCATAAAAGTGATCGTGAGATTGAACTTGGTTAGTAATTGTTTTTGTTATCTGTAATTTGTGAACAATGAAATTTTAATGTAATAAATTAGTGATGTGATTCCTTTACTACTGTGCTTTATTTACTGATTACCATGTAATGCTAGAAGCCGAAGTGTGACTACGGCGGGATGATTCCTTGACCGTAGGAGCATGGCTGGCCTAATCATCCCTCGTTTTCCGTACTTTGGGAAGCGGGGCGTGACATGTATATTCTAGTATTGCGTTCTTCGTGTTATTTTATCTCTTTGGGCATTTGCGTTTTTATCCGAATGCAGGTATCTATATACAGCAGACTTAATCCGTATTTTATTACAGATTACCTTCTAGAAGGTGGCCACCTCATCATGGACTTTTCCATTTATTGATAAATGGAAATGAGGTGGAAATTAAGGAGAGGGAGGCATGGTGAGTGGCATGGCTTCAATAATTCACAAATGAATTCTTTATTCATTTGTGGTTACTATTGAATCATGGCTACACTTGTTTATTCATAAAAATTCATACACAAAACCTTTGGTGTTGATTTTTCTCTCACATGCATGCTTCATTATTCTTGAGCTCCCATTTTTGCTTCACTCTCCTCCCTCTTCTTGAGTTTCCTCCACCTCCATCATCTTTCTCTTCACTATCCTTTCATGAGTTGAGAAACAAGTGAAGAGGTAAGAAAGAGATAGCAAAACACTTAGATCGTCACACTACATCCTAGACTACTTGGTTTAGCAACCCAAGCTCTCTAGTTGCTCCACTTGATATATAGTGTGGAGCTAAAGCCATGGATCATATACCTCAGGTGGATCATCTACGACAAAGGAGGACTGGAGAGCAAGATCGATCACGGAGAACTAAAAGAGCCAACAAAGAAAATCAAGCATGTTCAAGGTGGCCACTTGGAGCTAACGAAGAGGAAAGAAGACCGAAGGACTTGGATCATTTGGTGAGACTTCTTTCATAGTAGATAGCACTACAAGTTTTGCTAGATAGGTTTATGGAAAGATCCGGGTTAAAGGTTATTCTAGCGCCATGTTCTAATAGTTAGAAAAAATTTTGTTCCGCATTTGGCCACGGTAGTTGGCCGGGGCACTAGTGTAACCTTTCATGGTATCAGAGCCAGCCCATAAACCCTACACTAGCAAGTTTAAACGATGTTAAAACAACGAAACCGAAACCACTCCGTAACATTGAAACCAAACTTCAAGTTTCTGTCGATTTTTCAGAGGCTTGAAATTTTTTTTAAGCAAGTGCAGAATGATCCTTTGACTGTGAGATGAACCCTAAACAAAAACGAATCAATTCTACCAAGTTTTGGCAGGCCAAACCTTTAAAAAATCCGACCTCACTGGTTTTCTTCTGGTGGATTGCCTCGTGTTTTAGTCTGTGTTCTTATCTAGTGGAGTTTGGGTTTCAAGTGTTGTTGTTTTTGCCCAAGTTTGATATTCTGTTGTTTTTCAGTTTGGGGCAATTCGGAGTGTTTTTCGAAGTCGTTATATTTTAACAACTGTTTAATTGTTATCAGTACTTAGATTAGTATCTACGACCGTGAATATCATTTGATCGGTAATCCCGTCTGCTATATGTCCTTTTCGACGAATTTGCAAACATGACATTCACGTTGATGTTCTGTGATTGTGCTGATATTGTGGTTGGATTGTCGTGGTGGATAGCCGGTGGTGTAATGTTTTAGAACAGTTTGTATTCATTTGTACATTTGTTATTGCGGGGCGAGCGTCCGACATGTGGACTGCCGTCTTTGCCGGATTGTATATTATTTGTTTGGGACACGACCGGGTTGAGGTCGATGTCACCATTTGTACATATTATTTTCATTTTCTGTACTAGGATTACCTCGCGGTAGAGTGCACGAATATCCGGGTTCTAGAAGGCAACAAGACCGCATCTCATGGCGTTGAGACGGAGGGGGCTTCATTCTAGAATTGGCGGTCTATTCACCGCACTCGTAGGGGTATAGGATGACCTACGGAGCGGCGCCCAAGATACCGGATCCCGTGAAGTGGTGGGTGGCCCATTCACTTTGTTGAAGGGGGTTGCCTCACTTCTAGAATTGGCGGGTAACTTGCCGCGCTCGTAGGGGTCCAGGTTTTCATTGCACAGGCTATCCACATGATCGGGAACGTCGGGTTTTATTTGCGGCTCTAATAAAACCCGGGGCTCCAACATTATCCACCTTTCTGTATTGTTGGCTGAGATTCTATGATGTTGCTTATTATCATGCCTGAGACGAATGTTATATATACTTATATATATACTAGTAGATGTTGTATATGTTTTGCACCCGCGCTAGTCCAGCCCCCGCTCTGTCGTCAGTTAAGTAACCTAACGGGTGATGACGGGGCCCCATGGCGAATGCGGATGGCATATACATACATCATATTTTCGTTCTTTTCTGGTGTGATAGGTTAAATGATGGGACCGCATTAATTTTGATTAATGGAGGAAAAGAAACCTAAAAAGATGTTGTTGGAACAAATTTCGAAAAACTACAATTATATTCTTTCGCTTTGCATAGTGGTATTCGGTTATGAATATCCAGCACCTCATTCCACGAGGCAAGAGCCGAGATCCCTTCGCAGGGAGTGACCTCTTAAGCAAAAGTCTATAATGTAGATTACTCGGTTTTCTTCAAAACCCAAAGTTTTCAAAAGCGGAGCATAAACCACTCCTTTTCAAAACTGCTCAAGTTCCTCCAACGATATCAAGTTCATTACGTTAACGGGTTTTTCGCCAAAAACCCAGCCGTAGCCCTCCATCATTTCAGATAAGTAGTATTTAGTATTCGTGCTGTGTTTGTTGGCATCCGTCAAGACATAGTGTACGGTAGCTGAATAATACTTATTTGTAGCATTGAGATGCATTAATTTAGGACAGTCATACAGCCTTGTTGGCATCCGTCAAGGGTGAGTATGGGTGGGTCTAAATTAATCTGGACAATGACGGGTAGAACTTGACTTGCGCTTTATGATTTGTTGGTATCCGTCAAGGTCATAAGACGCCTGAGGCAAAAACCACATCGGGGGTTTCAAATATACAAGAAACTTGCTAGTGCTGCATACCTTCTGGAGTGTGGTAACTAGAGTGGCTTCCATCTAGTTTATCATGCAATGATAGTTGGATCCCGATCCCACTGATGAGTAGGATTACTCATGGGAGATTTTATCACTTAACAATTAATGCTATAAACCAAGTAGGTGTCTAGAACGGTGTTAGCGGGGCTACGCCTCCAGGGAAAAGAGGTTATGTAATTAAGGAACTTCGCGAAAGCGTTGGAAAACCTCCCTCGAAGTACCGACACTAGCCTGGCTGAAAGGTTAAGTAAGTATTGTGACGTGCGATTAATCCTAACTAGTTCTTCTTTTAAGATTTGAAGAAGAATTCTAGGAAACAGTGGGAGCCATCCTGATTAGATAAACCAATAACCAATCTAATCTTGCAAGAGCGCACGCTGAGTGTTTCTTTTCTCTCTCTCCAGGTAGCAACCAATTCACACCCTAATCAAGATAATAAAATGTATCGCTTGACCAATCCGAATTCTTTTTCGGGGCTAGGGAACGTCGGTTTGACTCTAACTTATGACAACAATCATGAGTGTGAGCAGAGAAAGGAGGATTGCATGGATTCCTTGATGACCCCAACGAAGAAGAAGCACATTTTTGCATCTTTTTCAGGTGTTCTTGTTATTGAAAACTGTTTTTCGGTCAGTCCTACCTCCTGAGTACTAGATACAGGATCAGGATCTCATATCTGTAATTTATTACGGGGACTGAGAAAAAGTAGGATGGTTGGACCTGGTGATATGTCCCTCAGAGTAGGGAATGGAACACAAGATATCACCTAGCATTGCCAAATGGCAATACTATGATTTTGAACAATTGCTATTATTTACCTTCCATGGTTTGCAACATCATATCAGTTTCTTTACTTGATAAAGATGGATATAACTTTATTCTTGATAGAAATATCATGAACATTTAACTTAATCAGGTATTGGTTGCAGAAGGTACACTGTGTAATGGTATCTATGTTCTAAATCAAAACATGGTTCTCAATGTACAAAACACACGCACGACAAAGAGTTTAGATACAAATGAATCCTACTTATGGCATTATAGACTTGGTCATATCGGAGAGAAAAGACTGAGTAAATTGCATGAGGGTGGATATTTGAATGCGTTCGAATTTTCATCCTATGAAACTTGTCAGTCTTGTCTTAAGGGAAAGATGACCAAATCTCCGTTCACCGGACACAGAGAAAGAGTAGTAGAGCTCTTGGGACTCATACACAGTGATGTATGTGGTCCGATGTCTATACATGCAAGTGGTGGGTTCTTGTACTTCATCACAATCACTGACGATCTCTTTAGATTCGGGTATGTGTATCTTATGAAACACAAATCTGAAGCTTTTGAGAAATTCAAAGAATTCAGAAACGAAGTAGAGAACCAGACTGGCAAAAGTATTAAGATCCTCCGATCTGACAGAGGAGGGGAGTACTTAAGCACGGAAGTCCTAGATTACCTAAAAGAGAATGGAATTCTCTCTCAGCTTACTCCTTCGTATACACCACAGTACAACGGTGTATCGGAGCGGAGGAACCGTACCCTATTGGCCATAGTTCGCTCCATGATGAGTAACGCCGAGTCACCTCTTTCATTTTGGGGACATGCGCTTTTGACAGCGGCATATCTATTGAATAGAGTTCCAACCAAATCCGTGCCTACCTCCCCATATGAAACATGGGAAGGGAAAATACCATACCTTAATTTTATTAAGATATGGGGATGTCCGGCTTATGTTAAAAAACAAAATCCGGATAAGCTTGAGGCACGATCAGTTCTTTGTAAGTTTGTAGGATATCCTAAGCATTCGCAAGGATATGGGTTCTACTACACCAAGGAACAGAAGGTAATTGTATCTCGCCATGCTACCTTTTTAGAAAGGGAGTTTCTTGCAAAAGAAGCTAGTGGGAGTACGGTAGAACTGGAAGAAACTTCTGAACCACAAATGTAACTGAAGATTTGGTGGAACCGCTAGATTTAGTAATCCCAGACGAACCTCAGCCACTCCGCAGATCTAGTAGGATATCTCATCCGCTCGAGAGATACTACGGTTTTCTCGTAGACGGGGATCGAGAGGATTGCATCTTGAAAGAAGATGATCCTACTAGTTTCAGGCATGCCGTTATCAGTAGGGACTCTGATAAATGGCTGGATGCTATGCGATCCGAAATGGAGTCCATGTACATCAATAAAGTGTGGACCTTGGATATTGCTCTACCTGGGGTAAAACCCGTTGGATACAAATGGATCTATAAAAGGAAATTTGGAGTAGATGGGCAGGTGGAAACCTATAAGGATGGACTCGTTGCAAAAGGTTTTCGTCAAAGACCAGGTGTGGACTATGACGAAACATTTTCTCCAGTGGCTATCCTCAAATCTATTCGGATCCTACTTGCTATTGCTGCCTTCCATGACTATGAGATCTGGCAGATGGACGTAAAAACAGCTTTTCTGAACGGAAGTTTAGAAGAGTCCGTTTATATGGATCAACTGGAAGGTTTCGTAGACAATGAGAGCAGCGGGGAGGTGTGCAAGTTGCTTAAATCCATTTATGGATTAAAGCAGGCATCGCGGAGCTGGAATATCTGTTTTGATGAAACAGTCAAGGAATTTGACTTCATCAAAAACGAAGATGAGCCGTGTATTTATAAGAAGATTGTAGGCCGAACTGTCGTATTCCTAGTCTTATACGTGGACGACATTCTTTTGATAGGAAATGTCATTCCTATGCTACAATCGGTCAAGCTGTTCATGTCACAAAAGTTCTCCATGAAGGACCTGGGTGATGCCTCGTACATTCTGGGGATCAGGATCTACAGAGATAGATCCAAGAGATTACTCGAACTCTCGCAGTCCAGGTACATAGAGACCGTACTAAAGAGATTTAGTATGGAAGATTCCAAGTGCGGTAACATACCCGCATTGCACGGAATCACCCTCTCCAAGGAGATGTCTCCCAAGACTGACGAAGAGAGGGTTCGCATGAGCACTATGCCCTACGCTTCGGTGGTAGGATCTATAATGTATGCGATGCCATGTACAAGGGCAGATGTAGCTTATGCACTAAGTGTGGTGAGCCGGTATCAGTCGAACCCAGATGAGGACCACTGGACAGCAGTAAAGAATATTCTCAAATACCTGAGAAGGACTAAGGAGATGTTCTTGGTTTACAGTAATGGAGACCTAAAGGTCGAGTCCTTTACCGATTCAAGTTTCCAGAGTGACAAGGATGACAGCAAGTCTGTCTTGGGTTTTGTGTTTACCCTCAACGGAGGGGCGGTGTGTTGGAAGAGCTCCAAACAGGATACCGTCGCAGACTCGACGATGGAGGCTGAATACATTGCTGCAAGCGATGCCGCAAAAGAGGCGGTCTGGATGAAGAAGTTCATTAGTGAACTTCAGGTAGTTCCGTCCATTGTTGACCCAATACCTTTGTATTGCGATAACAATGGGGCTATAGCTTTAGCGAAGGAACCACGGTCCCATCAGAAATACAGGCACATCTTAAGACGGTATCACCTGATCAAGGAGATCGTAAATGGCCAGGAGATTGAGGTCCGGAGAGTGGATACAAAAGACATCACCGCGGATCCATTCACCAAGGCCCTTCCTCAACCACAGTTCGAGGGACTTTTTGAGATGTTGGGTATGCAGTACACCAACAGCTGGCCCTAGAGCAGACGTTGGATACTCGGTACGCCAATATATGGCCTTAGTGCAGATGGGAGATTGTTGGATATGTATGCCCTAGATGCCATTATTGTATATGTATACATATGGATGCTTGGACATATATATGTACATGACAGTCTCGCTTGATATGATAGTATGCTATCTGGTTTGTCTTTATCTTAACATGTGCATGTTTTACTTGCTATTATATATCTTTTATACATGTTGACAAAGCCTGTAGGATCATTGCTAGACTACCTGCGTTGTGATGATGATCATACTTGTGGGAGTTGGGTAGTCGGTACGCACATCTTTAAATGGTCCCTAGTCGTGGGAGTATCGAGACTGAGCATCGATATTCCGGAGTAGACTAGTGTATACGTTTCTAGACCCCGACGCGGGGCGATCGTTTGGTCCTGCAACCATTGGTCTTTAGACCTAAGATCGTATACATGTGCTCACTGGGGGTGAGTACACCGGACAGACTCGCCGAGAACTTCCAGATGGTACTATACCTATCGTCAGATGGAAGTTCTCAGGTGACATGAGTACATGTTAGTCTTTAGACCTGAGATCATCATTTGTCTCGTGTGAGTTCCCACTGTGCTTTGATCACTACCTTACCACGGCTCTACTGAGTCGTGCAAACAGGTTTTGGTTGGGTACAGTCCCGAGCCACATGGAGGCAGTGAGCGATTGTCGAGGATTCGTCTCTCCCGGTATTGGGAGTCGATATCGCACTGTGTTCGATTGGTCAGGACCATAAGACCTTGGCCAAGGCAGTTGGGATTTACTGATAGACTGATTAGTAGTTTCCCGGATTGGTCCTGAGCCGCATCAGCACGAATTACCAGGTTATCAGGGTCTGACGTTTACCACCCCTAGACCCGGTATGCAATACTCTCAGACGAAGAGATCGGACTGTACGGAGATTGTCATAGATAGGCTCAGTAGGGATTCGGATGAGTTTTCTTGTCGGCCTTCCTTTTCGATAGGTACCCGGGTAGCCGTTACGTACAGCTAGTGCCGCTGACATGCTTGTGGTTATGGATTTATCCAGTAACTCACTGCCGTCGTACTGTCAAGTCTTTAGAGTCCCACACGGAGGGTTTCCCTGGTTCAGGCGACATGATGTAGTAGCCGTATTGGATACGTGCAGGGTCTCGATCCATTGATGTACTTTATACTCGGATTTTCGATCGGACAGTTGGTAATACTAGCCGGCTCAGGTTTGAGCCGGATTATTAAATCAGGTATTGATTTAATAGTTTACATATATGTATTTCGATATGTATATTTTAGTATTACGTTCTTTATGTTATTCTATCTCTTTGGGCATTCGTGTTTTTATCCGAATGCATGTATGTATATACAGCAGACTGTAATCTGTATTTTATTACAGATTACCTTCTAGAAGGTGGACACCTCATCATGGACTTTTCGATTTATTGATAAATGGAAATGAGGTGGAAATTAAGGAGAGTGAGGCATGGTGAGTGGCATGGCTTCAATAGTTCACAAATGAATTCTTTATTCATTTGTGGTTATTATTGAAGCATGGCTACACTTGTTTATTCATAAAAATTCATACACAAAACCTTTGGTGTTGATTTTTCTCTCACATGCATGCTTCATTATTCTTGAGCTCTCATTTTTGCTTCACCTTCCTCCCTCCTGTTGAGTTTCCTCCACCTCCACCATCTTCTTCTTCACTATCCTCTCATGAGTTGAGCAACACGTGAAGAGGTAAGAAAGAGATAGCAAAACATTTAGATCATCACACTACATCCTAGACTACTTGGTTTAGCAACCCAAGCTCTCTAGTTGCTCCACTTGACATAAAGTGTGGAGCTAAAGCCATGGATCATATCCCTCGGGTGGATCATCTACGACAAAGGAGGACCGGAGAGCAAGATCGATCGTGGAGAACTAAAGGGGCCAACAAAGAAGATCAAGCATGTTTAAGGTGGCCACTTGGAGCTAACGAAGAGGAAAGAAGACCGAAGGACTTGGATCGTTTGGTGAGACTTCTTTCATAGTAGATAGCACTACAAGTTTTGCTAGATAAGTTTATGGAAAGATCCGGGTTAAAGGTTATTCTAGCGCCATGTTCTAATCATTAGAAAAAATTTTGTTCTGTATTTAGCCACGGTAGTTGGCCGGGGCACTAGCGTAACCTTTCACTTCTATTCTTTCTTTGTTCAATCAACACGTCTAGAGTAAGATTAAAAGTTTCCATATATCCCTGAGGACGACTCGTACTCATCTCGGCTAGCTACACGCGACACCGTTATTGATTGCGGTTATTACTACATACACACTCACATAGAAATCAATCGGCACCTATAAGGACGAGCCGAGCTGGGTGTACATTTCCTTCAAAAAACTCAAGGGAGGGGCGGCCGGGTCGGGGGTAGTAGTTGTTCCTTATTCCATTTACGAATGGAAGGAGAAGTTTGTATTCATCGAGCCGCCCGAGGGTGAGGATTGGCCTATGCTTGTACAGTGGCATAGGGCCGACTGCCCATGGGTGAAGCAATCATTCTCTCCCGAGACGAGGGCGGTGTCCATGTGGGAGCCGATCGAGCGGGCTGACGTTTTGCTTTCCGAGCAGGCCCTTAGTTGGGCCGGGCTCATCCCCGCTCGATTCGTAGATGAGTTAGGAGCTTGGACAATCTGTCTAGACTTGAATATTTTTCTTTTGCTCTTTTCAGCGTCACTAACTCCCTTTGTGTATTTTTCTTTTTGCTGAGCCAATGGACCGATCCAAATACTTGGCTGCCATAGCAGCAAAGACGGGGAGGAAGACCGGGGGTGTTAGCTCGTCCCGCCCCTATTCGATCTCGGTCCCGAAGCCAGCCGCGCCGGCCAAGCATTCCGCGGCGCCCCGAGCTCCGGAAACCAGTCGCGGGGAGAGCCATAACCACGCCTGGGAACCGGAGCCCCGGGCGAGGGAGGTGGAGGATGAAGCCGACCCCCTCCCCCTAAGGTCCCCTTCAAGAGGTACAAGAGGACGGTTTCTCAATCTCCGGCCTCCCCGATCCTCGTGCAAGAGGGGGGACGTCTGTTTCGAGGTGCCCTCAGGGCTGTCTGTTGCCGATAGCTTGCTTTCGGATATGGAAGGATCGGCCGGGTGCAAAATTCCCTGGGGGACCCTTAAGGCCCAAGTGGCCTCCATCGCTCACGAGGCTGTCCAGGTCAGTATCTGCTTTCCGTTGAGGTTTTCGTTAAGTATTTTTTTTGGATCGGATACTTTTAATCCCGTCCTTTAATTTTCTCAGGTCCTCCAGCACTGCGCCCTCATCGTCAACATGGAGTCCGAGGAGATTGCCCCGGCGATACGGAAGGCGGGCGAGTCGTCCTCGCTGGAGGAGGACCTGTGCTTGGAGTTGCAGCAGGCGAAGGAGAGGATAGCCGCCCTCGAAACCCGGGTGGTCGCCGAGGAAGTGACCAACTCCAAATGCAAGGAGTCCGTTCGACTTCTGAGTGAATCCAACAAGGTCATCCAGACTAAGTTGTAGGAGGCTAAGGTGCTTAACGCCATGACGAAGAAGTCGCGGGACACCTGCAAGAGGGAAACCGAGGCGGCAAAGGACACGGTGAAGCTCGCCGACCTCCGGCCTGCAAAGTCGGTGGAGTGGTACAAGACGTCAGAACAGTTCTACGCTGACCTTACTGACGCCTCAGCCATTGTTTGGCACTAGGCTTTCGACGCCGTCAAGGCATTGATGCCGGGGTTTGCTGATGGCGAGCTTCGGCTCCAGTACCCCCTCTTCGAGGATGAGCCACAGGGGGAGACTGCTGGGAGTGCCACCGGGGGAGAGGCTGTCGGTGGGAGTGCTGGGGATAAGGCTCCTGGTGGGAGCACCGACCCAAAAGCCGCGACCCCGGTTCCCGACGCCGGCATAGAGCAGGTCGAGATCCTCCCCGGTCCCAAGGCCCGAGCCTTCTTTCCTTTTTCTCTCTTTTATAAATTTTGTAAGCCTCCGGGCATTTTTTGTATGGCTGAGGAGCCCATAGTACCTTGTAAAGACTCTCAGATCGGAAATAAAACTGTTTTTAATTTTTCTTCGTTTTTCTTCGTGGCGATGTTTTCTTGGGCGAGCACTTGAGCTTGTTAGTGTTTTCCTCGTCCCAGGAGTCAGGCTGTGGGTCGATGACCGGTATTTTAGATGGCGATCGCCCTTCGAGTGTAAGCCAGTGAATCGCTAAGTGAAGGAAGTTCGGTCCCCTCCCGCCCCCGGAGTCGAGGTGGCGATCGTTCACTTAGAATACATCTAAAGATCCTTCAGTGTAGATAGGTCGAGATTTGCCCATTCCTTTGAGTCGGACCGGCGACCACTTCCCTTAGCGTAAGTTAAATAACAGCCAAGTTAGAATTGGTCGGCCACCGAGCATCTGGATGGGGGCTTCGGATCCTTAGCGTAGGTGGGTAGGAAGTTACTCGCGAAGGATCGACCGAGCAGGGAAGCTGCTCGGTGGCCTCTTGATGAGGGCTTCAGACCCTTAGCGTAGATGGGTAGGAAGTTACCCGCTAAGAATTGACCAAGCAGGATGTTTCCCCAATCAGAGCAAAGCTCTGTTTGAATTTCAAAATTCAAAAGGTGAAGCGACGCTTCAGATCATTTGCGCCGCGCGCAGAGCGCCACGTGTCAAAAGCAGACACGCCAGCGCAAGGAGCGCTACGCCCAAGGCAGCGCACCCCCATTCAGAGCAAGGCTCTGTTTTAAAATTCAAATTTTAAAATAAAGAAAGCAACGCTTCAGATAACTTGCGCTCTGCGCTGCGCGCTACGTGTCAAACAGTGATGCGCTAGCGCAGCTGCGCTGCGCGCCACTTGTCAAGCGCAGGCGCCCTAGCGCAGTTGCGCTGCGCGACACGTGTCAAGCGCAGGCGCGCTAGCGCCAATGACGCCAGCACTGGAATTTAAATAATAAATTATTTAATTAATCAGAATTAAAATTCTAGAAAGATCTTTCCAATCTTATCAAAATAAGAAGATTATCTTCTGTAAAATAGAGGCCTTAGAATCAAAGATCCAACGGTGGGGAAATATTCCCAGATCAATCAGAGAAAGATCTCTGTAACTAACTCAACAAACCAATTGGCCCTATATAAAGGCCCCTAGGCTCCAAGTCTCAGACAGAGATACAGAGATAGAGAAAAGGGAGAACTCTGAAAAATTTGAAAGGCAAGCCTTTAAAAAAAGAAGATCATCTTATTCAAGGTAAAGAATTTAATTCTTGGAAGAACAGAAATGAAAACACCTCACAAAAAGAAGAATTTCTTCTAAAAAGATCAAAGATCTAAGAACAAGATCAAGATCTTCCATATAAAAAAGAAAAAGATTATAAAGATCTAATCACAAAGACAATAGAGAAGTAATTTACTTCATCCCTAGATATTTTGATCTATATAAAAGCACAGCTGTCATGCCCCGCTTTCCAAAATAAGGAATACGAGGGGTTGACAAGACCAGCCATGCTCCTACGATCAAGGAATTATCCTGCCGTAGTCACACTTCGGCTTCTAGCTTTACATGGTAATCAGTAAACAATGCGCAAGAAATGAGAAATGCAGTAACTGAAGCAAAACAAATACAAGAACTGACCTGATGGAGGTAAAAAGAGTATAACTCTGGATAGCTAATCGAGATGTCCGTGATGTATGTCTGGTCCTGGTACCGGCTAGATCTACTCCTCACTTTGAGCATGCATACTCAGGTCGTCAGAGCGACATGATAGCAATATATATGTATAGGTGCAAGTGGTAATTCGTAGAGTAATAATGGATGTATAACAGTAAACCAATACAGTGAAGATATGATCATGGAGTAACCAATGCAGTGTCTAATAGATCAGGTGAACAATAAAGCAATAAAATAGTATGCCAGGTATGTCAACACAGTAAATAATATATATCAATGCCATTATCCCTATCAGTCTCTAAGTCTCACTGTACATGTCACCAAACCTATCGTCAGTCCAAGTGTGAGAGTCAACCACTCGCGAGTGTCCTCCACCCAAGGGTAGGAGCCAAGGGCAAGGGACCACGGGCCCAAAATGTAACTCACGGTAATAATCATGTACCCTGTAAATCTCCATATATCTCCATATATATAAGCCGGCATGGGACTACCGAGATTCTGTTGAACTCACACTCAAACTACCCCACACCCCGTGGTCTACATCAAACGCCAACCATAATCTCAAATACCGGTCGGTCCATGACAAGTCTGCGCGAGAACTGGAGACAGGATCTCCATCAAGCACGCCCCGACTAATACCCAAGATAAATGGACAGTGTCTGGTGTCTTATCTGTGACACTCATGCAAGAGCTTCCATAAGTGTCCCATACCACTTATAATCACACTTGCACGCGTCCCACAGACGTCGACAATGCAATAGAATAAAAGGGTTCACTGATTGTGTACAAGTACGTGTCACTTTCACTTATTCACTCATGCACGAACACTAACGTACTTGCCACAATCACCACTAATACCTAATACTGGGTAATGCACATGATCACTAGGTTATCAATGCAGTGACATACGTATGATATGATGAGAAAACAGTATGTAAAGTATGATTAAGATGTCATAATTCAGTATTCTACCACTTGCATAATTTAACATAAATCATATGTGTACATTTTAGAGAAACGATAAATGGGGATTAAATAGTATGTTTGATTATCTATCCAGCGAATTTGGTTTCACGTCAATCGGATTTCAGGATCACTAGTTATGGCCATTTCATTTTAAGCGTTCACGGCTGGAAATCCGGTTTCAGAATCAGAGGTCCGTTTCGAAACGCATTTTAATCCCAGTTAGGATCAGATTTTAGCGATGCTACAGTTGAATTAAATCTAGGGTTTTTAGTAAGGTTTTCAACGCAACAGACGGATTCTCAATCGCGTCTGTATGTCAGGAGTTATACACTGTTCAATACTGGTATGTCGATTCTGATTCTGTTGGGACTGTTATACGTCCCCATCTTTTAAATTACAGATTAAATAGAAAACGACGATGAAACAGAATGAAACCACTTGTGTTATCTAGATAACAGTTTCACCTTTAATAAACTGCAGAGTTCTGCAACATACGAGTTCAAGAAAACAGGTGGCACCCATTATGGAACAGTAAACAGTAACCAGGGTCGTTCTGGACTGCAGTCCAGAGTCGCACTCCGATCTAAATATTGTCAAAATTTAAGTACAGAAACCATTAGAAACTTGCATATGGTTATAGTTCGTCGAGTCGTCTTCGATTTAAGCCCTCGAACGCATCATTACAGTATGTACATAATTTATGGTGATTTTAACGGTTTTCAGATACGGGGAAAGTTCCTGTTTTACAAATATATTTGGGGTAGTCGTTTTAGCCATTAACAGTCGTATTTTCCAGTGAAATTTATACAAGGTACTCATCACTACATGGGACAACATAAACAATCCAATTCCATCAATTTGGGTGAGTATTTTCATTGGGATCATGTATCGAACAGGTATGTCGTTTAATTTTATCGGGGATTGTAAATTCTTAACTTATACTTTTGAATTTGTAACACGAGTAGATTAGCATGTAAGCAAGTAATTGAACTTGCCTGGAGACGCACGGCAGCGAAGTACAGCACGGGCACGGCAACGGCGACAAGGGTTTGTCTTTGGCTCGGCTCGGCTTGAACTTGGCGGCACATGCTCGGCGATGGTGACGGGACTTGGTGGCTGGAGACGGTGGGTGCAACGGCGGTGGCAGCGAGGTTGACGGTGATGGGTTTGCGGCAGTGGTGGTGTGCAGCAGAGGAATGAGGTCAGTTAGGAGGCATGTGGCTGGGGCTCGACGGCGACGAGGCGGTGGTGGTCGTTGGCGTCAGCTCTTGATGTCGGGGCAGCCGAGGTGGCTGAGGTGGTCGTCGGTGACAGAGGAGAAGTTCGGCGGGGATGCAATGGGTTAGGGTGGACGATGATGGGTCGGCTTTGGTTGTAATGGCGAAGTGCTCGGGAGAGGAGGTGGGGTTGTTGGGTCGATGGAGGTGAGGATGATGGTGTCGGGGGTCGCACGATGGTCGGATGTGGAAGGCGGCCGTGGAAGGGAGCTCGGGTTAGTGAAGGTGATGGGAGTTGGAGCCGGTGGTGGTTTAGGGGTGTAGTGGGTCTCGTTGTGGGGATGGTTGCAAGGGGAGAAGTCGAGAGAGGTGAGGAGGTGAGCGGAGAGAGAGAGTGTGTGGGTGTGTACGAGAGGAGAGATAGGGAAGACGGGGGATAGCGAGGGTTGCGCGTCGTGGGAGAGTAACGGCACACGAACGAGCGTGGGCGTGGGCGAAGGAAACGGGTCGAGGAAATTAGTGAGCGGGAAAGAGGGAGAGACGTTGGGGAAGTGAGGGAAGAAACGGGTCGGGTTGGATGCTGCGGGTTGGGTTTGGGTGAGCGGCTGAAGGGAGTGGGCCGAGTTGGAGTGGGATGGGTTTTTGGAGAAAAGGAATTAAGTTTATAAAAAGAAATGGGCTGAAGGATTAAAATATAGTTTGGGTTTAATTTACAAAGAAAGGGAGTGGTAAAATATAGAATCGATAGGTAATGGGGATAGAGATAAATTAGGGTTAGGGAAAGTTATAATACTAAGATAATTGTAAAATAAAATAAATAAATTTTAAGAGTAACAAAATACGGATAATGGTAAAAAAGGGGCTGGGTATTACATCAGCCTTTTGATGAACCATTGGTTCTTGAATCTTGAGGTAGAGCCTCTTTAGAACAAGAAGAACTTGTTTATTTGATCTGAATTGGATCAAGTTGCGCTCTGTGCTATTGTACAGTGCCCTGCACTCTTAAATTGCGCCTTTGCGCTTATTAGATTGGCGCACTTCACCAGAGCGCGCCACGTGTCAATCGCAGAACAATCTGTGCCCTGCGCTTCTGAAACAGAGCACTGCGCTCTTGGATTGGCACACTGCACCAGAGCGCGCCACGTGTCAGCAGCGCACTGGCGCAGCGCACTGCGCTAATTGACTAGCGCTTGGCGCAGAGCGTGACTCGTGTCACCTCCACATGCGCTAGCGCCTTACGCTCTTTAATTGGCGCAAAGCCCCTGACAAGCCACGTGGTGCACTGTCAGACCACTAAATGCTGCGCATTATTTAAAAAAGGGCAGAGCCCAAGTAAAGTCTATCAGACCAATTTAAATGATGTGCATTATTTAAAAGGGCAGAGCCCAAGAAAAAGCCTAATAGGAAAAACATGAATAAAATGTTGAACATTTTCAAATGGACTTAGCCCAATTCTGGCCATAAGTCCTCAATATAAATTGAACTGAGCACAACTGCTCTCCCAATCAATTTACACCCGGTTCGAGGGTACACTCTTTACTCCTCTAGCATCTGTCGTTGTAATCTCTCAACGTCGTCAGAGAGGTGATGGGTCCCGACAACCACACACTGTTATGGACCGTGGAATCCTTAAACTCATGGACTATGACGTCCTTAACCTTGACCGTGATGTCTTAAAACTAATACCGGACTATGATGTCCTTAACCTTGACTGTGATGTCTTAAAACTAATACCGGACTGTGAGGTCCTTAAGATCACGGACTATGATGTCCTTAACCTTGACCGCAATGTCTTAAAACTAACATCGGACCGCAATGTCCTTAAACTACCTATCGACTGCAATGTCACTAAACTAAACAATAGAGCCCCCAATTGCTCTCTTGTCGGATCTAAACGATCCCGTTAAGTTGATCTTAGTCTAAAATTAGACTAACGTGTCCGTAACGAACGTTTAAGTCGATCTTAGCCTCAAATAAGGCTAATGTATCCTTAAACACACACACACACCCTAAAACCAAATCTAAGAAAGATACGGATTTGGACTAATCAACGTCCTACGGGCGACAACACAAATTAGTCTCCGTATATAATCCACGGGCAACCGAACACAAAACAAACACCCACGACACGAAGTGACCATATGGAGAAGGAGAAAGTTGTTACCGCGATGCGGTAGTGTAATTAACTACAGGGGCTTGCGCCTGCAGAGAAGAGCGTCCCCACAATAAAAAAAACCGTCAAGCGAGGGGGAATCTGACGAAGTCTGCTACATTGGCCGCATCCGTTTAAACCTTCGATACACGGGGCCATAAATCAACTTGGCATCTTCGAAGAGGTGGACGGATAGCACCAATTAGCATCTGCCCTGAATCTCAGGCAAGACGTCTCTGTCGTTCCGTCTTTCGGAGGGGAACAGATTCTGGCACGCCCGGTGGGACCTTTTCCTCTTTCCACTCCACACTTCGTGTGTCGTATTCGTGAACGAATCGCGGTTTGTTAATTGTTGCCCTTAGGTTTCAAGTTACTAAGATTTGGTCTTTTGCTTGGCGCAGAAAGCAAAACAGCAATGGTATTCACCTGCTCGAAGTGCTCCAACTGCAGCTGCAACCCACGCTCCGCCTCATCTGGAGGTGTAGCTTATGGTCCTCAAGCAGCATCACTGTTCACGATGCCGACAGAATAGGTCACCCAGGCTACTACTGGACTGTTTTTTGGGACCATGCTCCTGCTAATGAGCTTCACTGCTCCTGTGCCCGTACCAAAAGCTCCCAAGAAGTCGGTCTTTGATCGACTTATAGCTGCTGCGGCCCGTCTCAACGGGTCGTCCAACACCAGTGCCTCGGTCTTCTCCAGGTTGGGCCAAAACTCCTGCGGGCCCACAATGAAGCTTGCAGACCCAGAAAAGGTTATTCCGAAGAGAGTAACCGAACCTGCTCCTGAAGTCGTCAAGGCAGCTTCTCCTACCAAGGGGTCGGTCTTTACAAGACTGACCGTCCCAACTCCAACTCCCGCTCCTGCTACTTAAAAGACATCAGTCTTTAATAGGCTGACACCGGCAACATCCCCTCCCTTGAACAGGGGGAAAGACAAGGCCATCCCCGTCACCGAGCCAATTCCATCAGCACGACATGCTCGACGTCGCCACTGGCGCCGAGTGAGGAAGTCAGGAGGCAACTCCCCTTCTGGGCTAACTCCACCAGCCCCGACGGCGGAAATTAATGCTGTTGTCCCAACCGGGAACATCATTGAGTTGTTGAATAAGGTGCGTAGGAATTCTCCTACCGCCGTACTGAAAAGGTCTCCTCCTCCACTGGAGAAGGTTACGGAAACAAAGCCAGAACGGTCCCCTCAGCGGCTGTCCTCCAAGATATACAAAGTCTGGCGGCAGGCCCGGGACTCGGTGATCGATCCAAATTTCTCCCGCCAGCACAAGAAGCTGAAGGTCCAACAGGATGTAAGCCATCCTGCCAAGCCACGAAAAGCTATTTAGGTGCCCACTGCGACGGCCCCCTTGACTCCGACCATTCCTAAGAAAAGAAGGCCAGAGAAGATCCCCGTGCCTGTGATGAATGTTAGAGGCACTGAGCCCAAACGCCCTAAGTCTGGGGGCATGGTGGTCTATACTATTTACATGGCATCTGGGAAAGAGGATAGTCGCGCTTCTACGGGCCACCGACCACTCACCCGATCCATCATAAGAGCCCAGGAACAACAGCAGCAGAAGCTCCAGAAGATGCTGACTGCGATGGCCGCACTCACCGGACCGGAAGAAAGCCTGGAGGCGTCATCGGAGCAGCGTCGCGAACACGAGACCGATGCTGAATTCCTTCGTAGAATGCTTGAAAAGAAGGACAAGGAGGCTGCGGAACAAGCGACCAATATAAAGCAGATGTCTCTTCTGTTTCAAGACATGGTCGGGATGATGATACAGCCGGATCCCCCAGCCGAAGATCCTCTGATTATCCTTGAAGTTGACAGAGGAGAAATGTCGAATCCACCTCAGGCTCTTTCAACAGCCAAAGAGGAGACAATCTCCAAGGCCGCCCTGGATGACTATATTGCTCAGCAAATAAGAGTTCACCAGGCAACTGAGGCAGCCGGCCAAGTTGTCAAAACTGGGCGACCATATCCGAGCTGGTATGATCAGATAAAGTACCCGCCGGGCTACACAATCCCGAAATTCCATGTCTACAAGGGGACTGGCAATCCCCATCAACATGTTGCCCAGTTCAGGGCTCTTTGTGGAAACACCGGCGGCGATGATAAGCTCTTGCTTCGCCAATTCGTCGGCAGCTTATCGGAGACGGCGTTTGAGTGGTACTCCGAGCTTCCAAATGACTCCGTCAAAACTTTCGCAGAGATGGAGTTGCTATTCACTCAGCGATTCGCGAGCGCCAGTGAACGCACCCTAATAACGGCGTTGATTAATGCCAGGGTGAAACCGGGCGAAACTTGGGTCCAATATGCAATCCGATGGCGGAACCTGTGGTCGAAGTGCGAACAGCGCATCGAAGAAGCACCAGCGGTGGGCATGTTCGTGGGTACTCTAGATCCTCATGCAACTATTTCACAGTTCATGACGTTCTTTAAACCGACCACGTTCCAGGCTTTAATTGATAAGTTAGCACAGATGGATCAAATGGGTCACAGACGGTCTCCCCCGAAACCGGAACCTCGGAACGACAAGGGTAAAAGGAAGGTGACCTTCGTCGCGAACACCCAACAACGGACCAATGCCCCAAAGCTAGCAGATCAACTGGAGGAGAGACGACTCTATTACAATGAGAAAATGAAGCGTCCTTATTCATTCCCACGGGACAAAACGAAGAGGCTGTTCGAGCTGGCAGTGCGCAACAGGCTTATCAACTTGCCGAATCCAAGGCGACCGCCGCAGTCCAGCGAAGTGAATAATCCCAATTACTGCCCTTACCACCAAACGGTAAGTCACCCGATCGAGGATTGCTTCGTCTTTAAGAGATGGTTCGAGGATCAATACCTGCAAGGCAAGTTTACGCTGTCTGAAAAGTGGAAAGTAAACTCACCACAACCGCACACTCCTAAGAAGACGGTCACACCGGGGGAAACGTGTTCTTTTGTTGAAGAAGCTCTGTGGGAGGTCGTGCTGTCAGCCAAAACCAAAAGGATGCTGAATGATCTCCAGACATGCCCGGTGATCAGGTGGAAGAACCCGCTGGAACCCCAGATCATCGAGGGGATGCTGAAGCCGCGTCCAATTCCAAAAATTGGTGGTGATGGCCCAAGCACTCACACCCAGCTGTCGAAATCTTCAAAGAAGAAGAAGAAGAGATCCAAAAAGCCCGTGAAGCCTGGCGACAAGCGCACGGACTTACAGAAGCAGATTGACGCGCTGGAAGAGTACAACCAGAAGGCGCGAACCCCAATCATGCTCCAAGAGTTCCCCAGCCACGTCCTTGAGGACGAAGATGATGGAGAAGAATCGTCGGATGGATCTGAGGATTACGTAGTAAGCTGCCATGTGATCTCTCATTCATCGCTAGACAATGAAGAGGCTCCCTGCACAGAGGGACTTGGGGCAGGTCTCGAGTCAGAACTTCTATGGCCGTCAGACAAAATGATCGACGCCTTCCTGAATGAAATCCATCTGAAAAGTAAAGCTGATCGGGAGCGTGAGATGGCCATATTTGAAAGAGCCAAACGTCGACGACTAGATGAAAGAGTTGAGACACTCCCGCCAAATCAAAGGACATCCGTCACGGATAAAAACAAGTTCAAGACGAGGAAAAGGTTCGCTAAAGCCATATTAATGGGAATGAAGCTACCACCCTCCGAAGGAAACACTCTCGGTGAAGCAGAGATGCATCCTAGCTACTGCTCATATCATCGAAAGATTTCGCACCCCACCGAGGAGTGCAATGCTTTTAAAAGATGGTGGCAGGGATATGTTGCTCACCGGCAACATTTTAAGCGGATGAAACGCAAAACACGGCGGGAGCAAAGAAGTGCGACTGAGGAGCATAAAAGTGATACTGGTAACTGTCGCATGGTCAACACCAGGGGATCGAAAATTCTCACTTTCGGAAGCGACTCTGACGAAGAAATGGCTCTTAGCCCCCTCTTTAAATAATCCGCATTGGGAAAGGAGGAAGAACCGAAGGCTTGTGAAAACATCCAACTGTGCAACCGTACGCTTCCCGAAAAGAATCTCGGATCTACGAGTAAAAAAGATAAGGGAAAAGAAAAGGTCTCCGAGGATGTCACCCTGGACGATCAGGTCATGAAAGAACTGACCGCCAAGGACCCGCCAAAGAAGAATAAGGTGGACTATAACGTTCTGGCGCACTTGATGAAATTGCCCTCGCAGCTCAGTATTCTCGACGCCCTTTTACTATCCAAAGAAGCGAGAGATTCATTGATCCAGACGCTACAAGAGCCAGAGCAATTCCAAGCCTTACTTGCCGAAGAAAAGATGAAGGATGAGTTGGAGGAAGTACACACAGCCGATATCACCTTCGGCGACGAAGACCTCCTCCTTGGGATGTGCGAGCACAACCGTCCCCTCTATGTCTCAGGATACTGCCACAATATAAAGATAGGCAAAATCCTGGTCGACAATAGGTCTTCCGTCAATCTCCTCAATATGCGAGTGTTGAAGGAAATCTGCATGAGCGTCCAGCATCTCGCTTGTGATAAGATCACCATCTCCGGTTTTGACTCCCAGTCATCGCGGACTCTCGGGTCTGTGATATTGACATTACGATTCGGGCTACTTGTCACAGATATTAAATTTCATGTCATTGACGCCAAGACATGCTACAACGCTTTGCTCGGCCGGCCTTGGTTACACGAGTACAACATCATCCCTTCTGCGCAACATCAGTGTATGAAATACTTTAAGGATGGTCTTGAGTATAGCGTAACAGGAGAGCTGAATCCATTCTCCGTGAACGAAGTCCGCGAGTACGAAGATGCAAAATACTTCTTGCCATATTTCAAAGACACAGAGAGGTGTCATAAACCGGAGAACAAAGCTATCACCACCATTCCAGTCTTCGGGAGTGATACTGAAGAAGAGGAAGAGATGGTTTATTCATCTACCCTATCTACGAGTGGCAGTTCATTATGAGCTAACGGACGAAGAGAATGCTCACCTTCGTCTTGAGGAGCTCGATGCCCTTGATGAAACCCGGCTCGTAGCGCAACAAAATCTGGAGGCTAATAAAGCAAAGATGACGCGCTTATATGAAAGATTGACCAGGCCGAGGACATTCTGCCAAGGCGAACTCGTGCTAGTGGTCAAAAGACCTATGATCCCCAATCGCGCCAAGTGAGGAAAATTCGAGCCGAACTATGAAGGCCCGTACATCATAAACAAGGTCTACCAGGGTGGAGCCTATATACTCATGGACATGCATGGCGAAAGACCTTTCAGACCGATAAACGGCCGCTTCCTGAAGAAATACTACGCTTAATGAGTCACGGCCTAGGTCAATGATAGATGACGACGACTATGTCCGCTCGCTATCTTTCTAAGCCCAAAACTCTATAAGTAGTAGCTGGTAAATAGACCGAAACATCCTTAAACTAACAGCGGACTGAAACGTCCTTAAACTAACGACGGACCACTATGTCCTAAAACTAGCTGTTGACCAAGATGTCAAAAAAACTACGGTGGATTGCGGCATTCCAAAGCCGATATAAAAAAAAGAAAGAATAAAAATAAAAACGGTATGTCCATAAGCAAAATGGGCACGGATGAAAACTCGAGAGGGCTCCGTGAGTAAAAACAGCAAGGCTACCGGCGAGTGTTTGTGAAAATCCGAGAGGGCGAAACCTCGTTATATAAAAAAAAGGAATAAAAGAAATGGTATGTCCACAAGCAAAATGGGCACGGATGAAAACCCGAAAGGGCTCCGTGAGTAAAAACATCAGGGCTACCGGCGGGTGTTTATGAAAACCCGAAAGGGCGCAACCTCGTTAAAAGACACTTGCAGGGTCTTCTCGACCTTGTGAGGAGAAACCACCCGCGTGAGATCCTTACGACTCACAATGGAGCAATACGCTTAGAAATCCTCATGATTCCTAAGGAGAAATTACACTTGCGAGATCCTCACGACTCGTAAGGAGAATTCTCTTATGAGACCCTCACGGCACATAAGATTTGAAAGTCTTAAGCTACAGAGACCTGAACCTGTTCTTAAGCAACCCCCACAACCTCCGATATTGCCCTACAAGCGGCTTGATACTGACCCTTGTATACAATCCACGGGCGTGAATAAACATTTCCCTAACCAAGTCCCATCCGTGACCAGAGATATGTTCGCATAGTGAACAACCCTTATAAGTCCTCTCGACTTATAAGGAGAAAACTCTCTTATAAGATCCTTACGACTTATAAGAGAACATACACTTAGGAATCGTCATGATTCCTGAGGAGAAAACACACCTACGAGATCCTCACAACTTATAGGGAGAAATACCTTGGTGAGACCCTTACGGCTCATGAAGTCAAAAGCCTTAGTCGACAGAATCCTAACCCTGTTTACTAAGCCACCTTTGTTCGACATCGACAAAGGCAAATGATGATTCACTCCTGGCAATATCCCAGTTGTAGCGATGCTGATGCCGAAATCGGTGTCTAATCCCAAGCTGGCAGCAAAAAGCTAACAAGCCACACATGCATACGAAATAGCCGAAATGATGGGGCAACTTGCAGACAAAATCAGCAAGTAAAAATATATGCATGCAAAATTGCCGAAATGATTGGGCACCGCGAAAAATAAATAGCCGAAATGATTGGGCAATCGCGACCTTCGCGATATAAAAGCTGAAATGATAGAGCATCGCGGAAAGAAATAAAATAAAATAAAAATAAAAATGAAATTTATGCCCTACAGGTGATATCACAACAATCCCTGTATACAATCCAGGAGCGCAAACGAAGAGGGAACCACACTCCTCCTCCCCAGGTTTCATCAGAAGAAGAAGCCAGGTTTTGATGAGTCACAGACAGCCTGAAAATCATCTCAACACTCGTCTCGTCTCAGCAAACACAATATCAAGCAAAGCAGAACAGCGGCAACTCCCAGTTCCATGACTCGATGGTATACAAATAACCGAGAGTCAAATCCCAACTCCGTGAAATACGGATATAATCAGCAAAATTCCTGGTCACGTGGAACACGGATAACGTCACTTCTGAACCCGTGGAAAACGCCCAGAGCGGACCCTGGTCCTCGCAAAGCACGACAGTGAACCCATGTGAAGCATCCAGAGTGGAGCCTAGTCCTCGCCGAACACAGCAGTGAACCCGTGGGAAGCATCTAGAGCAAATTTCCTGGTTACTTGGAACACGGATAACGTCACTTCTAACCCCGTGGAAAACATCCAGAGCGGATCCTGGTCCTCGTAGAGCACGACAGTGAACCCGTGTGAAGCATCCAGAGCGGAGCCTAGTCCTCGCCGAACACGGCAGTGAACCCGTATGAAGCATCTAGTGCAAATTCCTGGTTACGTGGAACACGGATAACGTCACTTTTGACCCCATGGAAAACGTCCAGAGCGGATCCTGGTCCTCGCAGAGCACGGCAGTGAACCCGTGTGAAGCATCCAGAGCGGAGCTTAGTCCTCGCCGAACACGGCAGTGAACCCGTAGGAAGCATTTAGAGCAAATTTCCTGGTTACGTGGAACACGGATAACGTCATTTCTGACCCCGTGGAAAATGTCCAGAGCGGATCCTGGTCCTCGCAGAGCACGACAGTGAACCCGTGTGAAGCATCCAGAGCGGAGCCTAGTCCTCGCCGAACACGGCAGTGAACCCGTGGGAAGCATCTAGTGCAAATTCCTGGTTTCGTGGAACACGGATAACGTCACTTCATGACCCCATGGAAAACGTCCAGAGCGGATCCTAGTCCTCGCAGAGCACGGTAGTGAACCCGTGTGAAGCATCCAGAGCGGAGCCTGGTCCTCGCCGAACACGGCAGTGAACCCGTAGGAGGCATCCAGAGCAAACATCGGACTGTGGAGTCCTTAAATCCACGGACTATGATGTCCTTAACCTTGACCGTGATGTCTTAAAACTAACAATCAGCCATAATGATTTTAAACTGATTTTACCTTGGTTCATGGGTACATCTCTTCACTCCTTTGATATTTGTCGTTGAAATTCCTCAACGTCTTCAAAGAGGTGACGGGTCCCAGTAACCACACATTTCGCAGACTGTGAGGTCCTTAAACTCACGGACTATGACGTCCTTAACGTTGACCGTGATGTCTTAAAACTAACGTCGGACTGTGGAGTCCTTAAATCCACGGACTATGATGTCCTTAACCTCGACCGTGATGTCTTAAAACTAACAACGGACTGTGGAATCCTTAAATCCACGGACTATGATGTCCTTAACCTCGACCGCGACATCTTTAAACTACGGTACCCCGGAAAGCATCCAGAGCAACCCTTAACTCCGTAAAATGCGGATAAAGGCAACTTCACCCATCACTTGCGGGTCCTAACGACTCGTAAGGGAGTAAATCCTCTTGTGAGATCCTTACGACTCTCAAGAAAAAACACACTTAGGAATCCTCACGATTCCCAAGGAGAAAACGCATCTACGAGATCCTCTCGACCCGTAGGGAGAAAATACTTTAGGAGACGCTCACGGCTCATAAAGTTGAAAAGTCTTAGGTGACAAATCCTAACCCTGTTTTCTAAACCATTGCCACTCCACAAAAAGCCTAAGACTGACAGCTATACGCTATTCACAGACCACACTTGCTAAAATCGCATGGCAAGCAGCACAAAAAAAGAGAGAGAAGAAAGCAGAGAAATGACACAAGACATTATGAAAAATGTATATCTTTTATTCATGAATTCGATTGAGTACAAGATACATTGTGTTAAAGAATAAAAGAAACAAATACATTTTATTTACAATTATAAATGATACAAGATTGTCATTGAGAAGAGAGCGTTTTTAACAAATTCGCAAGCTGTTCTCGCACTTCATTCAACGCCTCTTCTTGATCGGCTGCCACTGCCAACTCTGCTTCCACCTGGGCTCACTGCTGCAAGTAGAATGAAAGTTGTTCTTCGACGGCTCGCCGAGATACTTCACGACCTTAGGCATCACGCTCAACGGCATCGAGCTTCTGCTTCAGTGTTAACCCATCAGAAATACTTTGCAGAAGGCCCTCGAAGATAACTTTCACCCGAGCAGCGTTCGCGTCGACCTCAGCACGCAGTCGAGAAGACTCGCTTGAGGTTTCTTTGCATTCCCTCCGCTTTAAAACCGCTTCTTGTTGAAGATGGCGGAAATAAGAAGCGCTCTGCTCGATCCACGCCGCCCGTTGAGTGTTCGTGGCTAAAATCTCGGGGGTAGGACGCATAAGCTCCAGCTGATGCAGGCAGGCCTCGATCTCCCTACAGTGATTAACCCAAGACTCGACGACGCCTTCATTGTGGAAATTTACAAGCGTCGCCAGCATCGGATTAACCTCGGCAGTGAAATCTGCGGCAGATGTGGGAGCTTCTGCGTCAAGCTCCTCGACGCATCCGCTCAGCATACTCAGACTCATCGCAGCACCCTTTGAGGTTAGACGTCTGGAGAATGGGCCTGCCGGCATCATGATGCGAGACTCGAAGGGGGGCGGAATCGGAATGACAGCTGCAAAACAAAACACAATCAAATGACGGTTCAAGAAATATAGAAAGGTCATCAATGACGGAATCCACTATACCAGCTGCAGCAGGTGGCAAAGCCGGGAGGACCGATGGCATGAATGATCTTACATCTCCTCCTTCGATCTGTAGCACTGCAATCAGGGCAAGGAAGAATCAGAAATAATTCCATTATTGAAAAAAGAAAGGGCATTAATTGAAAACTATACTCACCAGCGCCACTGGAGGAAGCAAGCTCCGACGGGAAAAAGAAGTATGGGTGCAGCACCTAGTACAGGTGATCAAAAAGGACTCCTGCAAAGACGCAATTGTACAACGTCAGTACATAAATTATGCAGCCTAAAGATAAGACTGATGAGTCACAAATCCATACCTTCCAGCATCTGCGACGGTATGAAAGAAGGAAGAGAAGTGGTCACCGTCAGGGCGGTAACTGACGGCGCTCCCTCGGGTAAAACGGCATTAGCACTAGCCACACCTGCATTAGAAACAAGATAAGCCCTATTAGGAAAGATTGCAGAATAAAAGAAGAGCGGTGACCCAAGATTTACCTGAAGAGTTGCCGGCCAGAGCCCTAACGAGGGCGTTATTTGATACAACGGTGGCGTCTTCCTGCTCCATTGGGACGGTCTCACCTCCCGTTGCCTCATCGCCAGACTCTACAGGAGCCGTCGTCACGCTCGCGACGCCGGAAGACAACAAGGAACCGTAAGCAGGGAGAGCGATGATCGGAGCGGCGCCCGACTTTTGAGAAAGAGCGGCCGTCTCGTCCTCAGCGATCATGCCCGTCTCACCCGCTACCACCTCGGGCTCAGCGGTCACAGTCGTCTCGTCCACCGCTGCCATAGGTGCGTCGGTCGCAGCCGCTCCATCCGCTGCTGCCTCAGTCTCGGTTGTAGCAGCCGTCTCATTTGCCGCCACATCGCGCTCAGCAGTGGTGGCCGTCTCGGGCACAGTAGTCGTGACTGTCTCTTCAGCCACTAGTTCGGGCCCGGCAACTACGGCTGCATCGCCTACCGTCGCCTCGGGTTCAGCCGCTATCTCCTCCACCATCCCCTCAGGCTCGACGGTCGCCGCCGCTCCTTCAGTAAGACTCGACCCTGCAGGACAAGATATATAAGAACTGATAGTTTAAAACTTTGACAACAAAGCCTCAAAAACACATTACCTGAGGTGGATTCACCATTGGCTTCCCGAGCTGCACGTGCCGCCCGTCTATGAGCAATAGACAAGGCGACCGGGAGCTCCTCTGAAGGAGTAGCAGCGGGAGTGACGGCGCTTGAACCTGCTCCCACAGCCAAAGCAACGCTACGCTCCCTTGCCGCGCGCCTCAGGCGCTTCCTTTCCTCCCGGGCCGTCACCACGGACCTTTTGGAAGCCTCCTTCAGCAAGGCATCGTCATCCGCATTCAGGGTTCCCTCCAGAGCCGTCAAAGCTTCCATCATCGGCTTTTTGAGTTGGGTCTCTTGCGGCAATCCCGAAGAGGCCGGAACTTCAGTAGCTGGCCCGGGGGGAATTCCTGCATCGGTTTGCGAGATAGGTCTTGTGGTCCCTGCGATAAGACAAAGAGAGGGTCAGATTGCTCATAAGAAATGGAAGTAAAGACATGGTGAACCGAAATGTACCAAGACCTAAGGATGCTCTAAGTCGTTCCTCCTCTTCGAAAGTTTTGAGGGAAGCGGCGATGGCTTCTTCGGTAGAAATGCCTGGTAAAGAAGGAAAAGCGTCAGTCAAAAAAAAACAATGATAGAGGTATGATGCAATGACGAAAAATACGACTAGTGATTACCTGATTGCGCAAGTTTAGCCAACCACGCGTCGCGCCTTGCTAATCGCTCAGAAGCTGCGATGGCGGCCACCAGATCAGTGTCGTCTGGCGGCATAAATAAGCCTTCGTTGGTCCCATACTCACCCAAGCCCTCGCTATAAGGAGCATGAGGTTCCTGACCAAACGCAACGTCAGCAGAGAGGATCGACTTCTTCTTCCTCTTCTGCGTGCGAACTCCAGCCGCACCCAAAATCAACTTACGCTTCGTGGGCGCCTTGGGACGGCGGGTCCCGATGTCCGAGCGCACGCCAAATTCAGGCGAAACCATATTCACCATCTCCACCGGAGCACGGGGCACTGGGGGCACGTCCACGGTATCATGGGGCAATCCGCACGGGGGGCTTAGCACACGCGGAGGCTCATCTCCAGCATCTCCTCTCAGCGGAGGAACGACATGGGTCCTTGGCCTTAGGGGGGCTTTGCGATCGCTGGCGGAGGGCACACCCTTGCGGTCAAGCAGCAGCCGCTTCTCTTCTCGAATAACAGCACCCATCGCGTGCTGATACCAAGCCCAATATACATTAAGGGCCCTTGGAATGCAAGTCGGCTCGCTGATGAAGAAGTGGGAGCCCGTGTTCAACCGCATAAAGTGATGCAGGGCGCTCCGTATCCCCTCCCTGGTGGCCGCAGGTTCTTTCAAAAATGCCTCCAGTGGGACCCCTTGGTTATAGCTTAGTTGTTGGGCGAACCGGTGGGGATTGTACCTCATAAAAAGCACCATATCATTCTGCCTGAACACCAGGAAGCCCGGCCGGATGGAGTATAAGTGAAGAATCTCCTAGGCTTTCAATACGGAGGCCCCGTCCTTGAAACCATCACGCAACGCCAACACCGTCTTGGAGGTCTCCGGGCCAATGGTCATGACCTTGTCCGTGAAAGAGATGCCCGCTCCGACCGTGCGCGGACGAAGAAGCAACCCCCTAGCCTTCCGCGGAGGCGGATTCACAATAGAAGCGCCAATTAACCGCATGACTCTCGGGAGTCTGCACTTATCGTAGAACGAGGGCCTCTTGTGAATACCAAAAACCCCGAGGATATGCATTTCTATCCATGAAGTAAAGTAGTGCATCGGGAGATTGGCGGGTTGCACCCCGGTTTCATTTGCGTCCGCCGCCACGCTGAGTCCATGGTACAGATGGGCCAACCCAGCGATTCCAATCGACAATTGTATACCGGCCACCATCCGATGCGCTGGGTAGAAGACGGATGGCCTCATGTAGCGTGGGTGCATGAGGAGCGCGAACCAGCACAGCCATAGCCCCAGAAACCCGAGAAAGAAGGTTTCCTCGTCGATGCCCGGAGCGGCGATTTTCGATAAGGGGATGATGGCGGCATCGGGGAGATAAAAGCCCTTCTGATCGTCTTCCAGTACTGGTCGATGATCTAAGCCAAAGCCGAAGGGGTCGTCGAGCTTGGTGAACTTTTCGCTCCGCTGCGATAGAATCTCCGGTCGAAGAAAGCGGGCGATAAAATCTGCAAAACTAACTCCCCAGCATCCCAATTCCAAGTAGAGACTTTCATACATATTCAGCACCTTTACCAGGCTCGGAAACTGGTGCTGAATAGCATTCTCCAGCGTTAGGCCCATTACCAGCGGCTTGGTGACGAAGACATATTCATCAGGAGGAAGTAGCTCTTCATAATGCTCCCCCCTCACCGGCAAACCGGAAATCTTAGCAAATTCTTCCAAGGGGATGGAGACTTTCCTGTCCGTCAGAAGAAAGGTATGGGTGGGGATGTTCCATTGCTCCACGAATGCCTTAACCCACCACGTCGGAGGAGCAGGGTACTCGAACAATGAGGCATAGACTGCGGGGTAGAGACCAATCTTCATCCAATGCGTCTTCTTCGCTGACAAGATGTACCTGGCCCACTGAAAATACCCGGCCGATTGTCGAGGGGTCAATCCAATGTTATAAGGTTGTCCCTAAGGGCGCAACTCACCCTGGCATATGCGCCGCCCCAGAATATCCACGGTTGCCGGCGGCTACACGGGGATGGCAGCAATCGAAGGCTGAAGAAGATCCTCCGAATTCCAATTTATGACCTCCACGACATAGTTCACCGGGGGTGCATCCGCATATAGGATCGATGAGATCGGCTCTGACGGCTTCGCATAGGCGACCCTTGATGATTTCACTGTACCATCTACCCCACAGGTGAAGGTTCTTATACTCCAGGTCGAAATCCTTAATAAGAGCAAGAACCTCCCGGTCCACCGGCGCCTCAGGGAATCCTCCCTCTGAGCGGAAGAATGGGAACGAAAGATCAGCAGACATGTTGCCTGCAAGAAAAAGAGAAATTCAATGATCAGTATCATAATTTAATTTTTTTTAAAAATTCCGACGCTTGGTACTTTGAAATTTGTACTACACTGCAATGCAGTGGAGAGGGGACCAAAGGGGGACCCATAAAATCCAGATGACAATGCATCAGCTAATAAGACAGCATCATCATTGGATAAGATTGTCAATTAATGAGGAAATCCTCAAAGAATATTCTCATTAAATGAGAAATCCCTTGAGACAAGGAGACAATCTCCCTTTCAGAACAAAGCTCTGTCACAGAGTGACACTTGTCAAACTCTGGTCACAAGAGAATAAAATTCCTTAAATAGCTTAGCTCTGTAATAATGTTGGAAAAATCCATCAAAGAAAAAAATTAATTCCTAAAAAATTAAAGTTCTGGGATCTTAAAGATCCATGAAAAAACTCTTAAGCATGCATTATCAAAAGATCAAAAGATCTATATTATGTCAATGAGCAAAGCTCTGTTCACGGGTTAAGAAACCGTGAAACAAATTCTTGAGAGCAAAGCTCTGTTTATGAAACCCCAAAGGGGTTTTTATTTAGATCAAATGATCTATGAGAGCAAGGCTCTGTTAAATAAAATTAATTTAATTTAAGTTAATCTTTTTACCTAAAATTTTTCTAGAGTTTTAACTCTGAAGTTCTTGGAAACGAGAGTAAGGCTCTGAAAATATAAATCTTAAGAAGATGATAATCATCTGAGGAGGACCAGGGTCCTATTTATAAGCGCTAAGGTGCCTCTCCAACTCCTGAGTTGATCCAATGGTCTGGATGTTGCCACCGCTGCACTCACGTGTGCGCCACATGAGCGCAACGGTGGGGGGGCATTTGTTTTCCCCAATCAGAGTAAAGCTCTGTTTGAATTTCAAAATTCAAAAGGTAAAGCAACGCTTCAGATCCTTTGCGCCGCGCGCATAGCGCCACGTGTCAAAAGCAGACACGCCAGCGCAAGGAGCGCTATGTCCAAGGCAGCGCACCCCCATTCAGAGCAAGGCTCTGTTTTAAAATTCAAATTTTAAAATAAAGGAAGCAACGCTTCAGATAATTTGCGCTCTGTGCTGCGCGCCACGTGTCAAACAGTGGTGCGCTAGCGCAGTTGCGCTACGTGCCATGTGTCAAACACAGGCGCGCTAGAGTAGTTACGCTGCGCTCTGCGCTGCGCGACACATGTCAAGCGCAGGTGCGCTAGCGCCAATGATGCCAGCACTGGAATTTAAATAATAAATTATTTAATTAATCAGAATTAAAATTCTAGAAAGATCTTTCCAATCTTATCAAAATAAGAAGATTATCTTCTGTAAAACAGAGGCCTCAGGATCAAAGATCCAACGGTGGGGAAATATCCCCAGATCAATCAGAGAAAAATCTCTGTAACTAACTCAACAAAGCAATTGGCCCTATCTAAAGGCCCCTAGGCTCCAAGTCTCAGACAGAGATACAGAGATAGAGAAAAGGGAGAACTCTGAAAAATTTGAAAGGCAAGCCTTTGAAAAAAGAAGATCATCTTCTTCAAGGTAAAGAATTAAATTTTTGGAAGAACAGAGATGAAAACACCTCACAAAAAGAAAAATTTCTTCTAAAAATATCAAAGATCTAAGAACAAGATCAAGATCTTCAATATAAAGAAGAAAAAGATCATAAAGATCTAATCACAAAGACAATAGAGAAGTAATTTACTTCATCCCTAGATCTTTTGATCTATATAAAGGCACAACCTTTTGATGAACCATTGGATCTTGAATTTTGAGGTAGAACCTCTTTAGAACAAGAAGAACTTGTTTTTTTTATCTGAATTGGATCAAGTTGCGCTCTGCGCTATTGTACAGTGCCCTGCACTCTTAAATTGCGCCTTTGCGCTTATAAGATTGGCGCACTGCACCAGAGCGCGCCACGTGTCAATCGCAGAACAATCTGCGCCTTGCGCTTCTAAAACAGAGCACTACGCTCTTGGATTGGCGCACTGCACCAGAGCGCGCCACGTGTCAGCAGCGCACTAGCGCAGCGCACTGCGCTAATTGACTTGTGCTTGGCGCAGAGCGCGACACGTGTCACCTCCACATGCGCTAGCGCCTTGCGCTCTTTAATTGGCGCAAAGCGCCTGACAAGCCACGTGGTGCACTGTCAGACCACTAAATGCTGTGCATTATTTAAAAAAGGGCAGAGCCCAAGTAAAGTCTATCAGACCAATTTAAATGCTGTGCATTATTTAAAAGGGCAGAGCCCAAGCAAAAGCCTAATAGGCAAAACATGAATAAAATGTTGAACATTTTCAAATGGACTTAGCCCAATTCTGGCCATAAGTCCTCAATATAAATTGAACTGAGCATAACTGCTCTCCCAATCAATTTACACCCGGTTCAAGGGTACATCTCTTTACTCCTCTGGCATCTGTCGTTGTAATCCCTCAACGTCGTCAGAGAGGTGGCGGGTCCCGACAACCACACACTGCTATGGACTGTGGGGTCCTTAAACTCATGGACTATGACATCCTTAATCTTGACCGTGACGTCTTAAAACTAATACTGGACTATGACGTCCTTAACCTTGACCGTGACATCTTAAAACTAATACCGGACTATGATGTCCTTAACCTTGACCGTGATGTCTTAAAACTAATAGCGGACTGTGAGGTCCTTAAGCTCACGGACTATGATGCCCTTAACCTTGACCGCAATGTCTTAAAACTAATATCGGACCGCAATGTCCTTAAACTACCTATCGACCGCAATGTCACTAAACTAAACAATAGAGCCCCAATTGCTCTCTTGTCGGATCTAAATGATCCCGTTAAGTCGATCTTAGTCTAAAATTAGACTAACGTGTCCTTAACGAACGTTTAAGTCGATCTTAGCCTCAAATAAGGCTAACGTATCCTTAAACACACACACCCCAAAACCAAATCTAAGAAAGATACGGATTTGGACTAATCCACGTCCTACGGGCGACAACACAAATTAGTCTCCGTATATAATCCACGGGCAACCGAACACAAAACAAACACCCACGACACGAAGTGACCATATGGAGAAGGAGAAAGTTGTTACCGCGATGCGGTAGCGTAATTAACTGCAGGGGCTTGCGCCTGCAGGGAAGAGCATCCCCACAATCAAAAAACCCCTCAAGTGAGGGGGAATCTGACGAAGTCTGCTACATCGGCCGCATCCGTTTAAACCTTCGATACACGGTGCCATAAATCAATTTGGAATCTTCGGAGAGGTGGACAGATAGCACCAATGAGTATCTGCCCCGAATCTCAGGCAAGACGTCTCTGTCGCGCCGTCTTTCGGAGGGGAACACAGGGAAGCTGCTCGGTGGCCTCTTGATGAGGGCTTTTGCTCCTTGGCGTCGGAGGGTAGGAGACTACCGGCCAGGGATTAATCGAGCAGGGAAGCTGCTCGGTGGCCTCTATATGAGGGCTTCGATCCTTAGCGTAAATGGGTAAGAAGTTACCTGCTAAGGATTGACCGAGCAGGGAAACTGCTCGGTGGCCTCTTGATGAGGTCTTCGATCCTTAGCGTAGATGGGTAGTGTTCCCCTCCGAAGGACGGCGCAAGATGTAATACCCAGCCCCTTTTATACCAAAATCCGTATTTTGTTACTTTATGATTCTATTTATTTTACTTATAATTTTATTCCTTCTTTTTCCCATTTAAAATTTTCCTTTAAAACCCCAGCCCATTTTCTATTTTTCCCTTAAAATTCGTTTTATATTCAGCCCAGCATACCCAGCCCAAAGTTCTCCTTTTAATTAAATTTAATTTTCGAGATTTTTCCCAGCCCTCTCTCAATTTTTAATCTTTTTCCCTTATATATTCCCTAAGCCCACTATTTTTCTTTCTCTAATATCTCTTAGGCCCGGCCCTCATTTCTTTTCCACCATTTTTCTTTATTCCCCAGCCTTATACAACCCGAGCCCATAATTTCAATTCCATTGTAATTAATTCCTTTAAACTCTTCCTCAGCCCGTTATTATAATTCTTTTAATTATTTAGCCAGCCCGGCCGTTCACTCCCCCATTTCTTATCCAATTCCCTTTAATTTTCCCTCAGCCCACGAATTAAAAACCAAAACCATTTAGTGAGCTGGCCCAGCCCACTCCCTTTAAATTCTTTCCTTCAATTACTCTTTAATTTTTCCCTGCCGACCCGTTGGCTCAGCCCAATTAAATTGGAAGTTCATTTTTGATTTTCTTTTTCACACACCAGCCCAAATCCTTGGCCCGCTCCTGTACATCTCCCCAACGGCTCTCTCCCCATTCACGCGCGCGATCCACTTCCTCCGCCACGCTCCTCGCCTCCGCCGACGCTCACGCTCGCGAGCGTTACCCACGACGCACGCCTTCGACCCCTCCTCGTTGACACGCCTCTTTCTCCTCCCTCATAATTCCTTTTCTCCCTCCCGACGTCTCTCCACTCTCAAACCCACATCCCGACCTCGCGTGCACGTCGCCGCTGGCCACCTCCCTCCATCACCATCGCCCCGTCTCCACGCAGAAACACCACCACCAAGCTCCCCACTTCAACCAAATACCTCACCTCAACTTTTCGCAACACCCTCTTCCTCGACAATCCCACATGCATTAACCTCCAAGCTTCGGCCACCACCGTCGACCGCATCTCACTGTCGTCGTCGTCTTCATCGCCAAACACCTTACACCCACTGCCCCGAGCCCCCTTCGCTGCGCGTCAGCCACCACCTTCACCTCCGGCCTTCCTCCCTCTCCCTCGCTCTCCCCCTCTCCCTGCAATCTCTCTCTCTCTTTCTCACCCTCTGTTTCCTGTCTCTCTGCCTCATCTCTCACTCTCATTGCCTCTCTCTCTTTCCCTCACTGTTTCTCTCTCTCCCCCTCTAAATCTCTCTGTGTCTCTCTCACTATCTCTCTCTCTCTCTCTTTCTCACTCAATCTATCTAATTCTCTCCCTGCACTCTCTCTCCCTCTCTCTGCTTTCTTTCTCTATCTCTAAATTTCTCTCTCTCTCTCTCTAGCACTCCCACTCCCCCTCTCTAAACCTCGCCCATTTTTCTCTTCTCTATCAACCTACTACCACCACACGACATCGCCTGAACCACAACAGCCCATTCCCAAGCTCGACCCAAGCTTAGCCGAGACTCGTCGCGTGTTTGCTACACCGTGCCGGGACGTGTCACTACTGCTTTAGCTGCCGCGCCATCAGTTCATCATGTCCAGGCAAGTATTTTACTTGCTTACATGCTATTTACTTAAGTTACAATCGTTAAGTACATAGATTATAAAGTTACAAGTTTAAACCAATTATGTGCCATACCTGTTCGACGCGTGTTCCCAAAGAAAATACTTTTCTAAATTGACGGAACTGGATTACTTACATTGGCCCTTGCTGTGATGAATACCTTATGCAAGTTTCGCTGGAAAATATGACCGTGAACGACTAAAACAACTACCCCAAGTTTAACCGTAAAACTGGAATTTTCTTGTACCTGAAAACTATTAAGATCACCATAAATTATATACATACTGGAATGAAGTGCTCGAGGGCTCAAATCAAAGACGACTCGACGAACTTTAACCCTATGCAAGTTTAGAATAGTTTCTGTACTTAAATGGTGTCGATATTTGGATCGGAGTGCGACTCTGGACTGCAGTCCAGAGCGACTCCAATTGTTGCTTGCTGTTCCGTAATGAACACCACCCTATTTCCTAAACTCGTAGGTGAGGAACTCTGATGTTTATTGTAGGTGAACTTGTTATCTAGATAACACAAGTGGTTTCATTCTGTTTCGTTATCGTTTGTTATTTATTCTGTAATTTAAAAGATCGGGACGCATAACAGTCCCAACAGAATCAGAACTGACGTAGTGGTATTGAACAGTGTATATCTCCTAACGTACAGACGTGATTGAGACTCTGTCTATTGCGTTGAAAACCTTACTGAAAACCCTAGATTTCATCTAACTGTAGCATCGCTAAAATCTGATCCCAATTGAGATTAAAATGCGTTGCAAAACGGATTTCTGATTCTGAAACCGGATTTCCAGCCGTGAACGCTTAAAAGGAAATGACTATAATTAATGATCCTGGAACCCGATTGGCATGAAACTAAATTCAATGGATAGATAACTGAACATACTATTTATTCCCCGTTCATTGTTTCATTAAACTGTAAACATATGACTTATGATAAATCGTGCAAGTTGTAGAATACTGTTTCATAACATCCTAATCATGCTTATATACTGTTCACGCATCATATCATACACATGTCATTGCATTGATAACCTAGTGATAACGTGCATTATCCAGTGTTAGGTGTTAGTGATGATTGTGACAAGTACGTCAGTGTTCGTGTATCAGTGAATAAGTGAAAGTGATACGTACTTGTACACAATCAGTGAACCTTATCATTATATTGCATTGTTGACGTTTGTGGGACACGTGTACGTGTGACTATAAGTGGTATGGGACACTTATGGAAGCTCTTGCACGAGTGTCACAGATAAGGCACCAGACACTGCCATTTATCTTAGGTATTATTCGGGATGTGCTTAATGGAGGTACTGCCTCCAGTTCTCGCGCAGACTTGTCATAGACCGATTGGTATTTAGGGTTATGGTTGGCGTTTGATGTAGACCACGGGGTGTGGGGTAGTTTGAGTGTGAGTTCAACAGAATCTCAGGAGTCCTATGCCGGCTTATATATTTAGGGAGATATATGGAGATTTACAGGGTATGTGATTATCACCGTGATATACATGTTGGGCCCGTGGTCCCTTGCCCTTGGGTTCTACCCTTGGGTGGAGGACACTCGCGAGTGGTTGACTCTCACACTTGGACTGACGATAGGTTTAGTGACCTGTACAGTGAGACTTAGAGACTGATAGGGATACTGGCATTGATATATCTTACTTACTGTGTTGATATACGTGGCATATCGTTCTACTGCTTTTACTGTTCCGCTGCATTGATTACTGCATATGCATATCCATGTTGTCATTGATTTACTGTTATACATATCTATTACTACCGTTAGAATTGTCACATGATTTTATATATATTATATTGCTATTGTGTCGCTCTGACGACCTGAGTATGCATGCTCAGTGTGAGGAGAAGATTTAGTCTGGATCGGGACTAGACGTATATCACAGACACCTCGATTTGATATCCAGAGTTATATCCATATTTGTTCCCCCTCAGGTCAGTTCTTTACATTGTTTCTTTCAGTTACTGCATTTCTCATTACCTGCGCATTATTTACTGTTTACCATGAAAACTAGAAGCCGAAGTGTGACTACGGCAGGACATTTCCTTGACCGTAGGAGCATGGCTGGCCTTGTCTACCCCTCGTATTCCGTATTTTGGGAAGCGGGGCGTGACACAAGACCGGGCGTCTCGGCACTGAAATTCGGGGGCAGATGCTATTTGGTGCTATCCGTCCACCTCTCCGAGAATGCCAAGTTGATTTATGGCACCGTGTATCGAAGGTTTAAACGGATGCGGCCGATGTAGCAGACTTCGTCAGATCCCCCCTCGTTCGAGGGGTTTTTGATTGTGGGGACGCTCTTCCCTGCAGGCGCAAGCCCCTGCAGTTAATTACGCTACCGCATAGCGGTAACAACTTTCTCCTTCTCCAAATGGTCACTTCGTGTCGTGGGTGTTTGTTTTGTTTTTGCTTGCCCGTAGATTGTATACGGAGACTAATTTATGTTGTCGCCCGTAGGACGTGGATTAGTCCAAATCCGTATTTTCTTAGATTTGGTTTTGTGGTTTTGGTTTAAAGATACGTTAGTCTTGTTTGAGGCTAAGATCAACTTAAACGTTTGTTAAGGATACGTTAGTCTAATTTGAGACTAAGATGGACTTAACGGGATCGTTTAGATCCAACAAGAGAGCATTTGGACTCTATTGTTTAGTTTAAAGACATTGCGGTCGATCACCAGTTTTAAAGGCATGGTGGTCCATGGAATGTATGGCCGTCGGGACCCATCACCTCTCTGAAGACGTTGAAGGATTACAATGACAAATATCAGAGGAGTTCAGAGATGTACCCTTGAACCGGGTGTAAATTGATTGGGAGAGCAGTTATGCTCCGTTCAATTTAAATTGAGGACTTATGGCCAGAATTGGGCTAAGTCCATTTGAAAATGTGTAACATTTTGTTTATATTTGACCTCTTAGGCCTTTACTTGGGCTCTGCCCTTTTTAAACAATGCATAGCATTGGGCTTTTTAATTAGATGCACAGCATTTAGATTAGGCCTATTAGGCCTTTTAATTGGGCTCTGCCCTTTTTTAATAATGCATAGCATTTGTTTTGGTCTGTTAGACCTTTTAATTGGGCTCTGCCCTTTTTTAATAATGCACAGCATTTAATAATCTGACAGTGCGCCACGTGGCCTGTCAGGCGCTTTGCGCCAATTAAAGAGCGCAAGGCGCCAGAGCATGTGGAGGTGACACGAGTCACGCTCTGATGAGCACAAGTCTGTTAGTGTAGTGCGCTGCGCTAGTGCGCTGCGCTAGTGCGCTGCGCTAGTGCGCTGTTGACACGTGGCGCGCTATGGTGACTTGCGCCAATCCAAGAGCGCAGTGCTCTGTTTTTAGGAGTGCAAGATGCAGATTGACACGTGGCGCTCTCTGGTGACTTGCGCCAGTCCAAGGAGCACAAAGGCTCAAATTAAGAGTGCAGGGCACTGTTCAATAGCGCAGAGCGCATCTTGATCAAATTTAGATCAAAGAAAAGAATCTTTTTAGTTCTAAAGAGGTTCTACCTCAAGATTCAAGAACCAATGGTTCATCAAAAGGCTGCGCCTTTATATAGATCAAAAGATCTAATAATGAAGTAAATTACTTCTTTTATCTTTTATGATTGGATCTTTTTTATCTTTTTCTTTTATTGAAGATCTTGATCTTGTTCTTAGACCTATGATCTTTTTAGAAGAAATTCTTCTTTTTGTGAGATGTTTTCATATCTGTTCTTCCAAGAATTTAATTCTTTACCTTGAAGAAGATGATCTTCTTTCTTCAAAGGCTTGCCTTTTTTCTCTTTGAGTTTTTCTCAAAGTTTTTTTTGAGGATCTCTGTATATCTCTCCCTGAGACTTGGAGTCTATGGGCCTTTATATAGGGCCAATTAGTTTGTTGGGTTAGTTTCAGAGATCTTTCTCTGATTGATTTGGGGATATTTCCCCACCGTTGGATCTTTGATCCTAAGGCCTCTGTTTTACAGAACATAATCTTCTTATTTCTGATTAATTAAATAGTTTATTATTTAAATTTTAGTGCTGGCATAGTTGGCGCAAGGGCACCTGCGCTTGACACGTGTCGCGCAGCGTAGAGCGCAAGGGCACCTGCGCTTGACACGTGTCGCGCAGCGTAGAGCGCAGCGCAACCGCGCTGACACGTGTCGCGCAGCTCAGAGCGCAGCGCAACCGCGCTGACACGTGTCGCGCGGCGCAGAGCGCAAGTTATCTGAAGCGTTGCTTCCTTTATTTTTAAAATTTGAATTTTAAAACAGAGCCTTGCTCTGATTGGGGTGCGCTGCCTTGGGCGCAGCGCCCCTTGCGCTGGCGTGTCTGCTTTTGACACGTGGCGCTCTGCGCGCAGCGCAAGAGATCTGAAGCGTTGCTTCAATTTTTTTGAAGTTTGAATTTTGAAAACAGAGTTTTGCTCTGATTGGGAAAACAGAAGCGTTGCTTCATTTCCCGCTTGGAATTTGAACAGAGCTTTGCTCTGATTGGGGGAAACAAATGCCCCCCCACACCGTTGCGCTTAAGTGGCCCCAAACGTGAGCGCAGCGGTGGCAGAATCTCAACCGTTGGGTCAACTTTTGGAAGTTGAAACGGCTCTCAATGCCTATAAATAGGACCTTTGGTCCCTTAGATGATTTTCATTTCCTCCTTGAGAATTTTTATTCAGAGCCTTGCTCTTTCGTTCGAGAACTTTTAAGAGTTATCACTCTAGAAAAATTTTCAGGTAAAAATTAAATTAGATTAGATTAGGTTAATTTTAAGAGCCTTGCTCTTAATAGATCCCTGATCTAAAAAAAACCCGTTTAGGGTTTCATTAGCAGAGCTTTGCTCTATAGGTCTAAAGGGATTTAAAGAGAACTAAAAAGAATCCTATTAGGGTTCCATTAATAGAGCTCTGCTCCCTAAAAGATTTTTCTTGTATTTTCCTAATTCATCAATGGAGCTTTGCTCCTTCCAAATCATATAGAAGAACTCTTAAGAGTTTTTCATGGATCTTGGAGGTTAAAGATGGAATTTTACTTTTTTTTGATGAATTATACCGTCTTGCTTAATCAGTCTGTCTGTTAATTTTGTTGATTTTCTTTTACAGGAGTAATGGACGCCCACATGTACGACCTTGATGAAATCATCTCTTACGGAGACATCCGCCGACTCGGCCGTTCTCAGAATCGAGAATTTACAAACGCCGAGTGTGCCGAAATTATGAGTCGCTTCGACGCATACAACGGTCAATTGCTTCCTCGACGCTCCCCTCTCCTGAAGCTTATTGTGGGAGCAATTTGGGAAGCGCTTCCCATATTCTGTACTGGTGTGCCTCTCAGGGCATTGGATGCCGCCGAGGATAAGGTGCACTCAGTGTATCTGATGAACCTAATCTCCAAGAGTCAGCGAGACAATCTTGTCGATCTCTTGCACCAGGCTTTTCAACAGTCTGCCATTCTTGCTGCCTATCGGAGGGTGGAGGACATCAGTGGGGACCCCGACGCCCGTGCTCGCGAAAGGAAGCACACTAGGATGGTTCACCAGGCTTGGAAAGTCTTGGACAATGTCACTTTCGAGTTCCTCAATCCATGCCCTGGGTCTGAGGTTTTGCCATTGTAATCATCTCGATAATGTTGCTTTTGTTTATTGTATTTTTTTTTTATGTAAAAATTTTCCGAGTATGAATGACAAATCTTTTGCCTCCTTCCTTTTATTTTCTGCTTTGTTATTGGCATATTCCTTAAGTAAGCGTAGCCTGTAGGTGATATAGAACATTCCGTCTTGAATATTTCGAGGGGTAGCGATGGCTTAGGAAGCAGGTTCAGATCTGCTACCTAAGGCTTTTCAACTTTATGAGCCGTGAGGGTCTCATAAAGACTTTTCTCTCTACGAGTCGAGAGGATCTCGTAGGTGTATTTTCTCCTTAGGGGTCATGAGAACTCCTAAGTGCGTTTTTTCTTGAGAGTCGTAAGGATCTCGCTAGAGAATTTTCCCTTTTACAAGTCGAGAGGACTCGTAAGTGGTTGTTTCCTTCCTTGTCGGGATTCGACTTCGGAAAGTGTGGTCCGTGAATAATATGCAAGAGTCCGTTTTGGACCGACTTGCAGGGCCCCAGTGCTTAGGAAACAGGTTTTTCAATCCCCGCTGCCTAAGGCTTTTCCTTACGAGTCGAGACGAATCGAGCATTTCTCGCAAGAATATCCTAACGTTACAGTTAACCTCTGCTCTTTACGACAAAGGCCCGTTAGGGTTTGTGGTACTAGGGTTTTGTCTATCGTACCATCGTGTTGGCTGATGTATTCCTCGATAGGCAATTTTGCTTGTTCGAGTAGCCTTGCGACTGTCGTGTCTCTGATCCCTTCGGGGGCTGGACAGGACGTCTTCAAGCAATCCTCCTAGGCAGTTTAACCATCGGAAGAGCAAACGTTAGGAATTTTTCCATGCCGCTTTTTACTTGAGGTTAGGCTTCTTTTGGAGAGCCATGTTTCCCCCAATCAGAGCAAAGCTCTGTTTGAATTTCAAAAATTCAAAAATTGAAGCAACGCTTCAAATTCCTTACGCTGCGTGCAACGCGCCATGTGTCAAAAGCTGATATGTCAGCGCAGCGCTCAAGGCAGCGCACCCAATCAGAGCAAGGCTCTATTTAAAATAAAATAAAATTAAAGGAAGCAACGCTTCAGTTGCGCTGCGCTCTGCGCTGCGCTCTGCGCTGCGCAACACGTGTCAGCGCAGTTGCACTGCGCGCTGCGCGACACGTGTCAGCGCTGTTGCGCTGCGCTCTGCGCTGCGCGACACGTGTCAAGCGCAGGTGCGTTTGCGCCAAACAGAATTAAAATTCCAGTAAGATCTTTCTATTCTTGTTAAAACAAGAAAATTGTCTTCTGTAAAACAGAAGCCCTTGGATCAAAGATCCAACGGTGGGGAAAAATCCCCAAATCACTCAGAGAGAGATCCCTTTAACTAATTTAACAAATTAATTGGCACTATATAAAGGCCCCTAGACCCCAATTCTAAAACACACAGAATACAGAAACACAGAAAGAAAACACAGAGAGAATTCAGAGAACTCCTCTAAAGAATTTTGAGAAGAACTCAAAAAGAGAAAAAGGTAAAACCCTTTGAATAAAAAAGAAGAATTTCTTCTGAAAAGATCATTGATCTAAGAACAAGATCAAAGATCTTCAATAAAAAATATAATAATAATAAAGGCATTGCCTTTTGATGAACCACTGGTTCTGGAATCTTAAAAGATTCTTTTCTTGAATCTAAAATTGGATCAAGATATTAAAACGGTGCCTTGTACTTGTAAATCTGCACTGTTGCGCTCTTGGGTTGGCGCAAGCCACCAGAGAGCGCCACGTGTCAGCTTCAGAACAACTTGCGCTATGTGCTTTTAAAATAGAGCATTGCTCTCTGAAATTGGCGCAACTCATCAGAGCGCGCCACGTGTCAGCAACGCAACAGCGCAGCGCACTGCGCTTGCGCTCACCAGAGCGTGACACGTGTCACCTCCACATGCGCTTGCGCTCATCAATTGGCGCAAAGCGCCTGACAGGCCACATGGCCACTGTCAAATAATTAATGCACTGCATTATTGAAAAAAAAGGCCGAGCCCATTTAAAAAGGCCTAACAGGCCTAATAAAATGCCATGCAGAGCCCAAACAAAGGTCTGTCAGACCAAAACAGATGCTGTGCATCATTTAAAAAAGAGACAGAGCCCAAATAAAGGTCCAACAGAGACCAAGATTAATGCTATGCATTATTAAACAAAGGGAAAATCCCAAGCCAAGGCCTAACAGGCCAACTACAAATAAAAATGTTGAACATCTTTAACTGGACTTAGCCCAATTCTAGCCGTAAATCCTCAAACTAAATTGACTGAGCACGACTGCTCCCTTTAATCAATTTACATCCGGTTCAAGGGTACATCTCTGAACTCCTCTGACATTTGTCGTTGTAATCCTTCAACGTCGTCAGAGAGGTGACGGGTCCCGACAACCACACATCAGTATGGACTTAAGCGTTCTTAAACAAACTCATGGACTTAAGCGTCCTTAAACCAACAATATGGATTGTGGGGTTCTTAAACTCATGGACTTATGCGTCCTTAAACCTATATTCGTCCCCAAATGGGAATGTTGGACCACCATGTCCCTAAACTGACATTGGACCACCATGTCTCTAAACTGGCAATGGACCACCATGTCCCTAAACTGTAAGTCCACATTGCTCACCCCGATTCTTACGGGGAGGCGGAAACGGGGAAAAACAATGATTTTGGCGCAAGGCAACATGGACTAAAAGTCGGGATCTTTGCTAAACTAGAAACTAGTATACACTAAGAGGTTTTAACTACTATGCTTGTAGAAAGTATACCTCACGGAACCGGTCCTTCGGGTCTTCATTCCGCTGTCCCGTTCGTCTATCCAAGCTCCAAGCGTCGATCCGGACCTTGGGCACCTCCGCGGCCTTCTTGAGTCGAAGACGATCCACCCGAGAGTTGTACACTAAGCTCCGCCTCAAGCCAAGGCAACTAGGGCAAAGTGATTGCTAGTCAAGAAGCCCTAGAATGTGTAGAGGAGATGTATGGATGTATTTGTCTATGTGGATTCTTTTTCTCTCAACACATGAGATCAAAAGAAGAGATCAAGAGGAGGAAGAAGAAGGACAAAGTTTGCAACCATGGAGCTTTTCTTTTCTTCTCACTTCATGAGAGAGAATGAGAAGAGAATAATGAAAAGATTAACCCAAAAGAAATGAACCATGGTTGCAATAATACACTAAGATCATCATTACTAATCCTATCATGATATAAGTTGATGGCACATTGAATTGACCATTATCATAACACATAAATAAAAAGAAAATAAAAGAAGAGTGTGGATCTCTCTTGAAGGTCAATGGTCAACATGGTCAACGGGTCAACAAGGTCAAGAGAGATCTAAGTGGTCAAATGGTCAATGCAATTAGCCATCACTAATCTATCATTAAAAGGATTAGTAAACAATGTCTCCCTACTCATAACGGTTTTGACCAAACGAATTGTCAAAACCCTAATGAGTGTGCCACATTACGGTTTTGGCCGAACCAACTGCCAAAGCCCTAATGGGGCACCTCCTTCTTCATTCCTCCTCAAAACTGTGCATACACACCCGCATCCGCATTCCGTAGAATGCGAATGCACAGAAGACAAATCAAATCCATTGGTGCAATACTAGGATCTGGCTTAAATCAAAGCCCGCTAGTATTGCCTGCCCGAACAGCATACGCACGCAAGTGTACGTAAGTGATCGTAGCCCTGCCGTAAAACCATACGGCCTCTACATGTTTCGCCCAGTGCAGGGAAACTCTCTGTGTGGAACTCTAAAGACTCGACACTACGCTGGCAGTGGGTTTAACCACAGACCGCAAGCGGCACTAGCTGTATGTAACGGTCCCCAGGTAGATGTCGATAAGAAGGCCGATGAGGTAAACCCATCTGAACTCCTACTGAGCCTGTATATGACAATCTCCGTACAGTCCGGTCTGTTCGTCTGATACATCGCATGGCGGGCCTAGGGGGCGGTGAACGTCAGTCCCCTAATAGCGGTACAAGTCGTGTCGGAGTGCAGCCCAGAACACCCTGAGATAATACTGGAAACCTACCAGTATATCTCGCTTGCCCTGGCCAGGGACTACTTGTGTAATGGCTCTCCTAGACACAGCGCGATGTCAACCCCCAATACCGGGAGAGACGAATCCTGTCTAACCGTCACTGCCTCCAAGTGCTTCGGGACTGCACCCAACTACTACCTGTTTGCACGACTCCTTTGAGCCGTGGTAGGGTAGTAATCTAAGTACAGTGGGAACACACTAGAGGCGAAGTGACAGTGTCAAGTCGGCGGACTAAGCTGTACTCATGTCACCTGGGAACTGATAACTGACGATAGGTATAATACCAACCAACAGTTCCCGACGAATCCTGTCCAGTGTACTCGTAACCTAACGAGCAGCCGCATACTATCTCAAGTACGACGTACTGACGGCTGTGGGACAGACCGTCTCCCCCGCTGGGATGAGAAGCGCATACGCTAGTCTACTCCGGAGTATCGATGCCCTGTCTCGATAGTCCAACGACCAGGGACCTGTATAAGGATATGCTTATGGATTACCCAGCCCCCACGAGTGTGAGTGCCATCACAACGCTGGTAATCAAGCAAAGATCCTAAGGGCTCTACTAATATGTATATAAGCGATATGCTAAAAGAAACACATGCACATATTGAAGTAGAGACAAACCAAGTAGCATACTACCATTTTGAGCAAGATTGTCTATACAACTGTGAATATCCCAAGCTTCCATCAAGTAATATACAAGCTAGTATGATACAGTAATGGCTTCTAGGGCATATACACTAACAATCTCCCACTTGCACTAAGGCCATGTACTGGCGTATCGAAGACCTATCATCTCGATCAGCCGCTCGAACTAAGTCTGGGGTAGGGCCTTCGTGAGTGGATCTGCAGTGTTGTTCTCCGTAATTACTCTCTTCACCTCGATCTCCCGGCGATCTACGATCTCCCTGATCAGGTGATACCGCCTCAAAATGTGCCTGGACTTCTGATAGGACCTGGGTTCCTTCGCTAAAGCTATAGCTCCGTTGTTGTCGCAATACAGCGGTATTGGATCAACAATGGTAGGAACCACCTGAAGCTTCGTGAGGAACTTCTTCATCCAGATAGCTTCCTTTGCGGCATCGCAAGCAGCTATGTACTCCGCTTCCATAGTTGAGTCTGCAACGGTCTCCTGCTTGGAACTCTTCCAGCAAACCGCCCCTCCATTGAGGGTAAAGACATAACCCGACATGGACTTGGAGTCATCCTTGTCACTCTGGAAGCTGGAGTCAGCAAAGGCCTCGAGCTGGAGGTCTTTTCCGCCATACACCAAGAACATCTCCTTAGTCCTTCTCAGGTACTTGAGAATGTTCTTTACCGCTATCCAGTGTTTCTCCCCTGGGTTCGACTGATACCGGCTTGCAACGCTCAATGCGTATGCTACATCTGGTCTGGTACACAACATCGCATACATTATAGAGCCTACCGCAGAAGCGTAGGGTATAATAGACACGCGATCCCTTTCCAAATCAGTCTTGGGAGACATCTCTTTGGAGAGGGTGATCCTGTGACAAGCCGGTAAATTACCGCGCTTGGAATCTTCCATACTGAACCTTTTCAGTATGGTGTCGATATACCTTGACTGTGAAAGTCCCAACATCCTCTTAGATCTATCACGATAGATCTGGATCCCCAGAATGTACTTGGCATCGCCCAGGTCCTTCATAGAGAACCTCTGCGACAAGAATCCTTTGACTGACTGTAGCATAGGAATATCATTTCCTATTAGGAGAATGTCATCCACGTACAAGACGAGGAATACTACAGTTCTCCCTACAATCTTACTGTAAATGCATGGTTCATCTTGGTTTTTGATAAAGTCGAATTCTTTGACAGTATCATCAAAGCAGATGTTCCAACTCCGCGATGCCTGCTTAAGTCCATAGATGGACTTTAGCAACTTACACACTCTACTGCTGCTCCCACTCTGAATGAATCCCTCCGGCGGATCCATATAGACGCACTCTTCCAAATTTCCATTTAGGAAAGCCGTCTTTACGTCCATCTGCCAGATTTCATGATCGTGGAAGGTAGCAATGGCAAGAAGGACCCGAATGGATTTCAGCATAGCCACTGGAGAAAAGGTTTCGTCATAGTCCAAACCAGGTCTTTGACGAAAACCCGGTCTCAACCTGCCCATCTACACCAATCTTCTTTCTGAAGATCCATTTGCAGCCTACGGGTTTTACCCCTTCTGGAGCAAAGTCCAAAGTCCAAACTTTGTTGGTGTACATGGACTCCATCTCGTCCCGCATTGCATCCATCCATTTTACCGAGTCGCCGCTCTGAATGGCTTGCTGGAAGCTAGTAGGCTCACCATAATCCATGGTGCAATCCTCTCTATCCCCGTCTATGAGAAAACCGTAGTATCTCTCGGGCGGATGAGACTGCCTACTACTCCTGCGGAGTGGCGCTGGAATGTCCTATTCTTTCGAACCCTCTGGTTCTACTAAGCTTTCAGTAATAGCTCGTGGTTCTGGAATTTCTTCCAGTTCTATTGCGCTCCCACTTATCTGATTTTCCAAAAACTCAGTTTCCAAGAAGCGGGCATGACGAGAAACAAAAACCTTTTGTTCCTCTGCGTAATAGAAAAGATACCCCTTGGAGTTCTTTGGGTATCCCACAAACTTACACTGTACCGAACGTGCCTCGAGCTTATCCGCATGCTGCTTTTTTACAAAAGTTGGACACCCCCATGTCTTAAAGTGTTTAAGACTGGGTTTCTTCCCACTCCACATCTGATATGGTGTGGTAGGCACTGACTTAGTAGGAACTTGGTTTAAAAGATATGCAGCCGTTTTTAGTGCATAACTCCAGAAGGATCGCGGCAACTCAGCCTTACTCATCATGGAACGAACCATATCCAATAGGGTTCGATTCCTCCTTTCCGATACACCGTTGTGTTGTGGTGTGTATGGAGGAGTAAGCTGAGAGAGAACTCCATTCTCTTTTAAGAAGCCCAGAAACTCGGCACTCAAGTATTCACCACCTCGATCAGATCTCAGTGTCTTGATACTTTTGCCTGTTTGTTTTTCAACTTCATTCTTGTATTCCTGAAATTTCTCAAAGGCCTCGGATTTGTGCTTCATCAAGAAGACATGCCCATACCTAGAGAAATCATCTGTGAAAGTAATGAAGAATGAATAACCACTTCGCGCATGTGTAGACATTGGACCACACACATCACTGTGTATGAGTCCCAAGAGCTCACTCGCTCTTTTTCCATGTCCAGTGAACGGAGTCTTTATCATCTTTCCCATGAGACAAGATTCACAAGTGGCGTAAGACTGGTACTCGAACGGATCCAAGTATCCTTCTTTATGTAACTTTGTCAACCGTGTCTCATTAATATGACCCAGTCTACAATGCCAAAGAAAGCCAGATTTAATTCCGTAGACTTTCTTTTAAGTGTGTTCTGGACACTGAAGACCTGAGCTTGATTCAAAACGTATATACCGTATTTCAATGTACCTGACCCAATCGGCACTTGATTTAGGTGGATGTTTACTACATCGCTTACAAAAGTAAAATCATATCCTTCCTTAGAAAGTAAGGATACAGATATGATGTTACAAGTCGCACCTGGTACATAAAAACAGTCACGCGGAATCAATATCTGCCCAGTTGTCAGTCCTAGATGATATTCCCCTACGGATACAGTATACATGCTCATTCCATTAGCAACCCTGAGAGTCATATCATCTTTCCTGATAACCCTACGGTTTCTCAGAGCCTGTAACGAATTACAGATATGAGATCCTGATCCGGTATCCAATACCCAGGAAGCAGGGTTAACTGACATACAGTTCTCTATTACAAACACACCCGAAACCGAAGCCACAACATGCTTTGAATTCTGGCTACTGGCTTTGCAAGCCCTGCAATCCTTCTGCCCATGTTCATTCCCGTAACAATAGGAACATCCCTCTTTTACTATATCTGTTCCCGAAATTTCTGCCCTTCCCTTTCTTTCTACTTCCCTAGTTTCCTTTAGGGTAGTAGGTAGAGACTGTTGAACTGAGTTAGCATCTGACCCGTTCTTCAACGTGGTCTGTAGGTCCGAGAGCTCAAAAGAGCTGGTCTCTGTAAGGACGTTGCCCCCTACAGATGACCCGATAGCCAACCTCGCTGGAAGCAATTCGTTCGAGGTCTCATATCTTGCGATACGAGATTGCTCTCCATATAAAACTTTGTTATGGAGGAAGATAGAAGCTGAGTCCATCTTCTCGTGCTGCCTCTGGCTTATACCATCAACTGAGGCTAACACGAGGCACTTGGCTTTCGCACAGTCTTCTTCCGATGTCCTACGAATATCAATATCCGTGACAGGGGAAACTGGACCTGAGACGGCAGGGGTTGGATCAGTCAAGAGGTGTCCCAGCTTGTCCTGGGTAATGGACATCTGGACAGACCTTTGCCAGTCATAACAGTCAGATTCAGTCATTTTATTATCTAGATGTAACCTAGGTGCGGTCACTGGGTCGCTGCAATTAAGAGAGAGAGAAGAAAACACTCAGCATGATGCTCTTGCAAGTTTAGATTGGTTTTTAATTTATCTAAACAGGATGGCTCCCACTGTCTTTCGAATCCCTCCTCAAACCATAAAGGAAGAATTAGTCAGGATCAATCTCACCGTACAATACTTGCTTAACCGTTCAGCCAGGCCAGTGTCGGTACTTCGAGGGATGTTTTCCAACGCTTTCGCGAAGTTCCTTAATTTAATAAGCTCTTTTCCCTGGGGGCGTAGCCCCGCTAACACCTTTCTAGACACCTACTTGGTTTATAGCATTGATCGTTAAGTGAAAAAGTTCCCGAGGAGTAGCATATACTCATAGTAGGATCGGGATCCAAATATCATCGCGTGATAAAACCGAAGGAATCCTACCAGAATCATCACACTCCAAATGGTATGCAGCGCTAGCAAGTTTCAGTACTTTTGAAACTCCCGATGTGGATTTTTGCCCCATGCTCTTATGACCTTGACTAAGGCCAACAAATCATAAGTCACATGTCAAGTTCTACCCGTCGTTATCCAGGTTAATTTGAACCCACCCGTATATACCCTTGACTATGGCCAACAAAGCAATACGACTGTCCCAAACCAACACATTCTATCTATGCAACATATGAATACCCACCAGCTACCAAACACCGTGCCTTGACTAAGGCCAACAAACACAGCTTGAATACTGTTGAATATTCATATGAAACGACGGAGGGCTACGGATGGTTTTGGCGAAACCGTGAACGTAGTGAACTTGATATAGTCGATGGAACGAGATAGCTTTTAAAAGGAGTGGTTCAAGCTCCGCGTTTAAAATGCTTGCTTTTGAAAAGAACCGAGTGGTTTTCAAAGTGTTCCAACGACTTTTACTTGGTTTATTTTCTTGCATTAGTTCTTTTAATGCGTCCCATCATTTAATCCTACCATTGCAGAAAACAATCAAAATATAACGTACGCTTATGCCATTCGCATTCGCCACGGGGCCCCGTCATCACCCGTTAGGTTACTTAACTAACAACAGAGCGGGGGCTGGGCTAGCGCGACTGTAAAACATAAGCAACGCCTAAATAGTTATCATATATAAATATATAGCAATGATAGACATTACAGATCACAGATGAACACTTTGGATATACTAGGAATCCGCGATTCGTTCAAGCCTGCAACGAAAAACGGATTACACGGTCGCGATGAATAGCCAAACCCCTCCCTAGACCCCTACGGGTGCGGCAAACTACCCGCCAAGTACCCGAAGCGAAGCAACCTCCCTCATCACCGTGAGTAGGCCACTCGGCACTTTGAGATACCCGGTAGTTTGTGCACCCCACCTTGGGTCTATCTTAGGAGCAAAAACAGTAAAAAGAAATTATACAATGACGGCTACAACCCCGACCCGGTTGTGCGGCCAAACAAATAATATTACATCAATTTACATATTTTACAATGAATGAAAGAAAAAGAAACTCTCATCTCACATCCATTCCCGGCTATTCATCCACGACAATCCACCGAGTTCATATACACAAACCATCAACATTACAGATCACAGATATGTATAACCCCCACTAATCGACGTATAGCGATTAGCGGACGTTCAATATATATATTACATCACAGATAAAATACATTAGTCAAAGGGTACGGAATATCGATCAAAATACGGATTTTTAACCACCCCAAAAGTCAATTTGCTCTCTGGAAAATCTGGGTAGAAAAAACATGTATTAAAAATCCCAAAACATCCAAACTAAAACACTGCACCAAACCCGATCCAGTGCCGAGTCAGAACGGCGGCGGAACCGCGGCAATGAGCATGTCATTGCCGTGGAACCGCGGTCGTTTGATCGAATCACTGGATCGTTTTTCTGCAGCGTTTTCACAAAACCCTAAGACGATTTTTAAAGTATGATTTTTTATTTTTAGAGCAGAAAAAAAATCAACAGAAAGTTAGGGTTTTGCGGATGTGTTTTGTGACCTTTTTTCCGATCGATGTTCTTAACACTTTGCTAACTTACTAGTTTATGTTTAGCTAGGCTCTGATACCACTGTAAGTCCACGTTGCTCACCCCGGTTCTTACGGGGAGGCGGAAACGGCGAAAAACAATGATTTTGGCGCAAGGCAACATGGACTAAAAGTTGGGATCTTTGCTAAACTAGAAACTAGTATACACTAAGAGGTTTTAACTACTATGCTTGTAGAAAGTATACCTCACAGAACCGGTCCTTCGGGTCTTCATTCCGCTGTCCCGTTCGTCCATCCAAGCTCCAAGCGTCGATCCGGACCTTGGGCACCTCCGCGGCCTTCTTGAGTCGAAGACGATCCACCCAAGAGTTGTACACTAAGCTCCGCCGCAAGCCAAGGCAACTAGGGCAAAGTGATTGCTAGTCAAGAAGCCCTAGAATGTGTAGAGGAGATGTATGGATGTATTTGTCTATGTGGATTCTTTTTCTCTCAACACATGAGATCAAAAGAAGAGATCAAGAGGAGGAAGAAGAAGGACAAAGTTTGCAACCATGGAGCTTTTCTTTTCTTCTCACTTCATGAGAGAGAATGAGAAGAGAATAATGAAAAGATTAACCCAAAAGAAATGAACCATGGTTGCAATAATACACTAAGATCATCATTACTAATGCTATCATGATATAAGTTGATGGCACATTGAATTGACCATTATCATAACACATAAATAAAAAGAAAATAAAAGAAGAGTGTGGATCTCTCTTGAAGGTCAATGGTCAACATAGTCAACATGGTCAACATGGTCAACGGGTCAACAAGGTCAAGAGAGATCTAAGTGGTCAAATGGTCAATACAATTAGCCATCATTAATCTATCATTAAAAGGATTAGTAAACAATGTCTCCCTACTCATAACGGTTTTGACCAAACGAATTGTCAAAACCCTAATGAGTGTGCCACATTACGGTTTTGGCCAAACCAACTGCCAAAGCCCTAATGGGGCACCTCCTTCTTCATTCCTCCTCAAAACTGTGCATACACACCCGCATCCGCATTCCGTAGAATGCGAATGCACAGAAGACAAATCAAATCCATCTGTTCAATACTAGGATATGGCTTAAACCAAAGCCCGCTAGTATTGCCTGCCCGAACAGCATACGCACACAAGTGTACGTAAGTGATCGTAGCCCTGCCGTAAAACCATACGGCCTCTACACGTTTCGCCCAGTGCAGGGAAACTCTCTGTGTGGGACTCTAAAGACTCGACACTACGCTGGCAGTGGGTTTTACCACAGACCGCAAGCGGCACTAGCTGTACGTAACGGTCCCCAGGTAGATGTCCATAAGAAGGCCAATGAGGTAAACCCATCCGAACTCCTACTGAGCCTGTATGTGACAATCTCCGTACAGTCCGGTCTGTTCGTCTGATACATCGCATGGCGGGCCTAGGGGGCGGTGAACGTCAGTCCCCTAATAGCGGTACAAGTCGTGTCGGAGTGTAGCCCAGAACACCCTGAGATAATACTGGAAACCTACCAGTATATCTCGCTTGCCCTGGCCAGGGACTACTTGTGTAATGGCTCTCCTAAACACAGCGCGATGTCAACCCCCAATACCGGGAGAGACGAATCCTGTCTAATCGTCACTGCCTCCAAGTGCTTCGGGATTGCACCCAACTACTACCTGTTTGCACGACTCCTTTGAGCCGTGGTAGGGTAGTAATCTAAGTACAGTGGGAACACACTCGAGGCGAAGTGACAGTGTCAAGTCGGCGGACTAAGCTGTATTCATGTCACCTGGGAACTGATAACTGACGATAGGTATAATACCAACCAACAGTTCCCGACGAGTCCTGTCCAGTGTACTCGTAACCTAACGAGCACCCGCATACTATCTCAAGTACGACGTACTGACGGCTGTGGGACAGACCGTCTCCCCCGCCGGGATGAGAAGCGCATACGCTAATCTACTCCGGAATATCGATGCCCTGTCTCGATAGTCCAACGACCAGGGACCTGTATAAGGATGTGTTTATGGATTACCCAGCCCCCACGAGTGTGAGTGCCATCACAACGCTGGTAATCAAGCAAAGATCCTAAGGGCTTTACTAATATGTATATAAGCGATATGCTAAAAGAAACACATGCACATATTGAAGTAGAGACAAACCAAGTAGCATACTACCATTTTGAGCAAGATTGTCTATACAACTGTGAATATCCCAAGCTTCCATCAAGTAATATACAAGCTAGTATGATACAGTAATGACCTCTAGGGCATATACACTAACATAAACTGGAACAATAGAGCCCCAAATGCTCTTTTGTCGGATCTAAACGATCCCGTTTAAGTTGATCTTAGCCTCAAATATGGCTAACGTATCCTTAAACATTGAAACAGACTTTAGTCCAAAATTGGACAATAAAACCCCCAATCAACTTTGGTTCATGGGTACATCTCTGAACCCTTCTGACACCTGTCGTTGTAATTCTTCAACGTCATCAGAGAGGTGACGGGTCCCGACGGTCATATATTTAATTGACCGCAATGTCCCTAAACTAAATAATAGAGTCCATAAATGCTCTTGCCGTTAAGTTGATCTTAGTCTCAAACTGGACTAACGTTTCCTTAACAAATGTTTAAGTTGATCTTAGCCTCAAACATGGCTAACGTATCCTTAAACTAAAACACCAAAACCAAATCTAAGAAAATACGGATTTGGACTAATCCACGTCCTACGAGCGACGACATAAATTAGTCTCCGTATACAATCCACGGGCAACCACAAACAAAACAAACACACACGACACGGAGTGAAATTCTGGAGAAGGAGAAAGTTGTTACCGCTACGCGGTAGCGTAATTAACTGCAGGGGCTTGCGCCTGCAGGGAAGAGCGTCCCCACAATCAAAAACCCCTCAAATGAGGGGGAATCTGACGAAGTCTGCTACATCGGCCGCATCCGTCTAAACCTCCGATACACGGTGGCATAAATCAATTTGGCATTTTCGGAGAGGTGGACGGATAAAACCAAATAGCATCTGTCCCGAATCTCAGGCAAGACGTCTACGTCGTCTTGGCTGTCTTTCGGAGGGGAACAGATTCTGGCACGCCCGGTGGGACCTTTTTTCCTCTTTCCACTCCACACTTCGTGTGTCGTCTTCGCGAATTAATTGCGGTTTGTTAATGGTTACCTTTGGGTTTCAAGTTACTAAGATTTGGTCATTTGCCTGGTGCAGAAATCAAGTATCAATGGCATCCAACTGCTCGAGCTGCTCCAAATGCAAGTGCAACCGACGCTCCGCCTCACCTGGAGGTATAGCCTATGGGCCTCAAGCGGCCTCCATCCTTGCTATGCCGGTGGAACAAGTGACGCAGGCCACCACCGGTCTGTTTTTCGGGACCATGCTCCCGCCAGCAAGCTTCACCATTCCAATCCCCGCACCGAAGGCACACAAGAAGTCGATCTTCGATCGGCTCACTCCTACAACGGCCCTTTTCAACGGGTCGTCCAATATCAAGCCGGAAGCCTATGTCTTTACCAGGCTGAACCAGAACGCCGATGGGCCCGCCAAGAAGCCCATGAACCATGAAGTGGCCGTCCCGAAGAAGATAGCCACCTCTGCTCCTGAAGTCGTCAAGGCGGCTTTTCCTGTTAAAGAGTCGGTCTTTTCAATGCTGACTATTCCGGCTCCTACTCCTGCTCGAAGGTCTGTCTTTGACAGATTGGATACCGCTACTGAAAAGACAACATCAGTCTTTAAGAGGTTGGCACCGGCGACGCCTCATCCGGACAGGGGGCAAGACGAAACTATCCCTATCGCCGAGCCGGCCCCAACAACTCGACACGCTCGACGTCGCCACTGGCGCCAAGTAAGGAAGGCCGGGGGCAACTCTCCCTCAGGGCTAACTCCACCGGCTCCAATGGTGGAAGTTAATGATGTTGTTCCTACTGGGAACAGGTTTGAACCGCTAAGGAGGGTACGTAAGAACTCTCCGACTGCCACGCTGAAAAGATCTCCTCCACCCGCGGAGAATGTTGCGGGAACAAAGCCGGAGCAGCCCCCTCAACGGCTGTCTTCCAAAATTTACAAAGTCTGGCGGCGGGTTCAAGATTCCGTAATTGATCCAGATCACTCTTGCCAGCAGAAGAGGGTGAAAGTGCAAGAAGAAAAGAACTGTCCTGTCAAACAACAAAAGACGACAACCGCCAGGGTGCCCGCTGCAACGGCCTCCTCAACTTCAATGGCCCACAAGAGAAGAAGGCCGGAGAAGGTCCCCACGCCTGCGGCAAACGCTAAAGGCGGTGAGCCTAAACGCCCTAAGTCCGGGGGCGTTGTAGTCCATACCGTCTACATGGCGTCTGGTAAAGAGGACAGCCGTACATCTACAGGTCATAGACCGCTTACGCGATCGGTGACTAAAGCTCAGGAGCAGCAGCAGAAGCTCCAAGAAATGATGAATGCGATGGCCGCACTAACTGGGCCAAAAGAAAGCCCCGAAGCGTCCTCGGATCAACGCCAGGAGCAAGAAACTGACGCTGAATTCCTTCACAGGATACTGGAAAAGAAGGATAAAGAGGCTGCGGAACAAGCAGCCAATATAAAGCGAATGACCCTTCTATTCCAGGACATGGTGGGCATGATGATCCAACAAAATCCTCCTGTTGAAGATCCTCCGATCGTCCTTGAAGATGACAGGGGAGAAACGTCAAATCCTCCACCGGCTCTGTCAACAGCCAAGGAGTAGACAATCTCCAAAGCTGACCTGGATGAATATATAGCTCAGCAGATACGGGTTCACCAGGCGACTGAGGCAGCCGGTCAGGTCGTAAAAACGGGGCGACCATATCTGAGCTGGTACGATCAGATAAAGTACCCGCCGGGCTATACAATACCGAAATTCCATGTCTATAAGGGGACGGGCAATCCCCACCAACATGTTGCCCAGTTCAGAGAGCTTTGTGGCAACACTGGAGGCGACGACAAACTGCCACTTCACCAGTTCGTCGGCAGCTTATCGGAGACAGCATTCGAGTGGTACTCCGAGCTCCCAAACGACTCTATTAAGACATTTGCTGAAATGGAGTTGTTGTTTACCCAACGTTTCGCAAGCGCTAGAGAACGTACCCCGATAACAGCATTGATTAATGCTAGGGTGAAGCCGGGCGAGACGTGGGTCCAATATGCGATACGGTGGAGGAACCTATGGTCGAAATGCGAACAACGCATAGAAGAGGCTCCTGTAGTAGACGTGTTCGTGGGAACCCTCGACCCGTAGGCGACCATATCTCAATTCATGATGTTCTTCAAGCCGACTACCTTCCAGGCCCTGATCGACAAACTAGCTCAAATGGACCAGATGGGCCATAGACCGTCTCCTCCAAAGCCGGACTCTCGAAACGAGAAGGGGAAGGGAAAAGCGATCGTCGTCGCCAATGCTCAACAACAGCTGAGCAACCTGAAGCCGGTTGTCCGTCATAATAATATGTGTTCACACGTGCCCTTCGAGGAGAGGCTTGGACGTCCTTACTCGTTTCCTCAAGATAAAACGAGAAGATTGTTCGAGATGGCATTGCGCAACCGACTCATCAATCTGCCGGATCCAAGACGTTCGTTGCAGCCAAACGACGTCAATGATCCCAATTACTGTCTCCATCACTGAGTATTAGGTCATCCGATCGAGGATTGCTATGTCTTCAAGTATTGGATTGAAGACCAATACCAAAAGGTTCGCGTTGTCCGAAAGATGGAAGGTGAACCCGCCGCAACCTCATACCCCTAAAAAGGTGAATACGCCGGGGGCAACGTGCTCCCTGGTTGAAGAAGCTCCGTGGGAGGTTGTGCTATCAGCCAAAACAAAGAGGATGCTGCATGATCTCCAGACGTGCCCGGCAGTCAGGTGGAAGAACCCGTTGGAACCTGAGATCATCGAAGAGATGCTAAAGCCGCGCCCAACTCTAAAGATCGATGGCGGTGGCCCAAACACTTGTAACCAGCCGTCCAAATCTTCAAAGAAGAAGAAGAAAAGATCCAGAAAGCCCGTGAAACCTGGCGACAAGCGCACGGACTTACAAAAGCAGATCGACGCGCTAGAAGAATACAATCAAAAGGCACGAATTCCCATCACACTCCAGGAGTTCCTCAGCCACGTCTTTCAAGAGGAAGGTGAGGGAGAAAGTTCGTCGGATGAATCCGAGGAATACGTGGCGAGCTGTCGTATGATCTCCCACTCGTTCACAGATGATGAGGAAACTCCTTGCACTGAGAAGCTGGGGGCGGACCCTAAATCGGAAATTCTGGGGCCATCGGATGAAACAATTGACGCATTCATCAACGAAGCTCTGTTGAAAAGTAAAGCTGATCGGGAACGCGAGACGGCCATATTTGAAAGGGCCAAGCGCCAGCGACTAGACGGAAGAGTTGAAGCACTCCCGCCGGATCAAAGTGCGCCCACCGCAGATAAAAGCAAATTCAAGACGAGAAAAAGGTTTGCTAAAGCCATATCAATGGGTATGAAGCTGCCACCCTCTGAAGGAAACATTACTAGCAAAGCGGAAATGCACCCTTCCTACTGCTCGTATCATCAGAAGATTTCGCACCCCAGCGAAGAGTGCAGAGCTTTCAATAAATGGTGGCAGGGGTATGTTGTTCGCCGGCAACATTTTAAGCGGGAGAAACGCAAAACTCGTTGGGAGCGGAAAAGTAAGACCGGGGAGCTTAACAGGACTACCGGCGATTGTCGCATGGTTAACGCCGGGGGATCGCAAGTTCTCACATTCGGGAGCGATTCTGACGAGGAAATTGCTCTTAGCCCCCTCTTTAAAGAGTCCACCTCGGGAAAAGAAGAAGAGCCGAAGGTCTGCGAAAATATACGGCTGCGTAATCGTACGCTATCCGAAAAGAATCTCGGACCCTCAAATAAAAAAGATAAGGGGAAAGAAAAGGTCTCTGAGGATATCGCCCTAGATGACCAAATCATGGAAGAGCTAACTGCCAAGGACCCGCCGAAGAAAAATAAGGTGGATTACAACGTTCTAGCGCATCTGAGGAAGCTACCCTCGCAGCTCAGCATTCTTGACGCCCTTTTACTATCAAAAGAGGCAAGAGATTCATTGATCAAAGCGCTGTAGGACTCAGAGCAATTCCAAGCTTTTCTCGCCAAAGAAAAGATGAAGGACGAGCCGGAAGAAGTGCACACAGCTGATGTCACTTTCGGAGATGAAGACCTCCTCCTTGGGACGTGCGAACACAATCGTCCCCTCTATGTCTTAGGATATTGTCATAATATAAAGATAGGCAAAATCTTGGTTGACAATGGCTCTTCCGTTAATCTCCTTAATGTGCGGGTGTTAAAGGAAATCTGCATGAGCGTCCAGCACCTCGCTCGGGATAAGATCACCATCTCCGGGTTCGACTCTCAATCATCAAGAACTCTTGGGTCTGTGATACTGACGTTACGCTTCGGGCTGCTCGTCACGGACATTAAATTCCACGTCATAGACGCCAAGACATGTTATAATGCTCTGCTCGGCCGGCCATGGTTACATGAGTACAACATCATCCCTTCTACACAGCACCAATGTATGAAAATTTTAAGGATGGTCTCGAGTATACCGTGACGGGAGAACTGAACCCATTCTCCGTGAACGAAGTCCTCAAGTATGAAGATGCAAAATACTTCTTACCGGATTTCGAAGACACGGAGAGATGTCACAAGCCGGAGAACAAAAATAACGCTACCATCCCTGTCTTCGGGAGTGATACTAAGGACGAGGAAGAGATAGTTTATTCGGGTCCACCCCAACACAACAAGCCAGAACCGTCCTCTCCCATGTTGATCTTTGGCAGTGACTCGGAAGATGAGGTCCATGCTATATTCTCCGCTCGGCCTTCAATACAAACATCCGCTGACGAAGAGCAAAGTCTGCAAGTCGCCATGGTTCTATTTAAGCATCATAAAGAACTGGACGCGCTGGATACCTACAGTGTAGAGGAGCTGCGAACGTTCTATGTCCCTCCCAGGCGAAAAGGTAATTCTATTCTACCGCTCTGAAGAAACTAAAGTGGAGAAAGAAGTCTGGCACGGTGCGGATCCTACGCTTGACAGGCTCCAGCCCATTCGTCTGCCTAGGTACTATACAGAAGGCTTGAAAAAGCTGTTGAAGCGCCAAGGGATACCCTTCAAACAGACCGTTAGAAAAGCTAAGTTCTACGACAGGGTCTGGAACGTTCCCGGAACTCAACACAAGTTGCCTAGTGGAAGGATGGAAACAATTGGGCTTGGATACATTCGATCCAAGAAACGAGAGCTACTCCGCGATTGTTACGCCGTACATAACTTCAATGAAGAAGTGGATGCTCAATGGGAGGACGCTAATCCTGAACCAGAAAAAATTTCTGATGCAAAAGTGCCCAGTCTTTCGTTCGAAGAACAAATGGACAAGCTTATAAGGGACGCTGGCTAAAAAATTCGAGACGACCACAACCGCGAAATGGCTATCTACGAGAAAGCCAGGACGCAACGCCTCCTTCAACAGGCCGCGAAAGATGGAAATGTCGCTCCCTGTCAACCTGTCGTAAAAAAGGCCCGACGCAGAGGCAGAAACAAGTTAAAAAGTGAAAAAGGCGCTCGACAGCAACAAAGTGGGACTAAGAAGCCACGCAAGCGGGAATCGAGCGGTCCGGATTTGTCCCTTGTAAAGAAAATGAGTCGAGCATACTCTTTTCCTCGAGACAAGACGAAGAAGATACTTGACTTAGCTATAAAACACCAAATGATTACGCTTCCGGAGTCCAAGCACCCTGAACAAGCAGGCGAAGTCTCACACCCGAACTATTGCTCTTATCATAGGGTAATGGGACACCCTCTCGAAGATTGCTTCACCTTCAAGAATTGGGTCGAAGATCAGTATCAGCTCGGCAAGCTCGCTCTATCTGACAGCAGGAGGGTAACACCGCCACAGAAGCATGAGCCCAAAGCCACAAGAGCAGAACCGGGTCTACAACGGTCTTGGAAGCGAGCTCGTACTTGTCATATGATAACAATATCAAAAGAAGAGCCCGAGAATATGGATGACCTTCCCTGGTGCTTCGAAAACAACAATGATGAGGTGATCTCAGAATTTCCACCAGCGCCGAAAGAGCTGGAAGATGGAATACATACTACTGCAGACAGCCTCAAGAAAATTGAGTTGGGGACGGCAAATGACCCGCGACCTACATTCGTTAGCGAGCTACTATCTGAAGAAAGGGTGGCTGCGTTAAAAGACGTACTTATACAGCATAGAGATTGCTTTGCATGGAACTATTCCGAAATGCCAGGACTAGATCCAAAAATTGTTGTCCACAAATTGGCGATATCCCCGGACGTCAAGCCAGTCAAACAGGTGCCAAGAAGAATGCGGCTCGAGCTTGAGATGAGCATCAACGCCGAAGTCAAGAAGTTGATCGACTCTGGGTTTATCCAAGAAGTTCAGTATCCTAATTGGATCGCCAACATCGTCCCGGTGATGAAGAAAAATGGGACTGTGCGCATCTGTGTAAACTTTCAGGATCTCAATAAAGCCTGCCCGAAGGACGATTTCCCAGTGCCTGTCACCGAGCTGATGATAGATAACACGTCCACTCACGAGGTTTTCTCCTTCATGGACGGCTCGTCAGGATACAATCAGATAAAGATGCATCCTGAAGACCAGAAGCACACCGCTTTCCGGACCCCTTTGGGTATATTCTGCTACAAGGTGATGCCCTTCGGTCTAAAGAACGCCGGTGCCACCTATCAAAGGGCCAGGACAAAGATCTTCGATGACCTTATATATGAAATCGTCGAATGCTATATCGACGACCTTGTGGTTAAGAGCAAATCATACGAGGAGCATTTAGAGCACCTGAAGACCGTATTTCAACGCCTTCGACAATACAACTTGAAGATGAACCCTCTCAAGTGCGCATTCGGAGCTTCTTCGGGCAAATTCCTAGGATTCATCGTCCGACACTGAGGTATCGAGATAGATCCGTCAAAGATCAAGGCGATCATGGAAATGCCTCTGCCAAGAACTCTCAAGCAATTGCGATCTCTCTAAGGGAAGCTCGCGTACATCCGACGATTTATAGCCAACCTTTCAGGCAAGTGCCGCCCTTACAGTCACCTGATGAAGAAGGGGACCCCTTTCGTTTGGGATCACAAATGCCAGAGCGCGCTGGACGAAATCAAGCAATACCTGCAGAATCCGCCAGTGTTGGCTGCTCCGGTCAAGGGAAAACCTCTCATTCTTTATACAACCGCCCTTGAAGGTTCCTTAGGTGCATTATGGGCACAAGAGAACGATCAAGGAAAAGAAAGAGCTCTCTATTACTTAAGTCGAGTTCTACTGGAGGTAGAAAGCAATTACTCTCCCATCGAAAAACATTGCCTGGAGTTGATCTTCGCGATAACAAAACTCAGGTACTATGCATTGGCACATGAAGTCTGTCTCATTTCGAAGGTGGACCCCCTTAAATATTTAATGTCAAAGGCCATGCTGACGGGAAGGCTCACTAAACGGGCCTTGCTCTTAATGGAGTTTTCGATAACCTATCAGCCTCTTAAGGCAGTGAAAGGCCAGGCCATCGCCAACTTCCTCGCTGAGCATCCAATACCTGCCGATTCCCCTCTGAATTGCGAACTACCAGACGAACATATGTTTGATGCGATCGACGGTAGCGATACCCGATGGGAATTCTATTTTGATGGAGTGTCTTCCGTGAAGAAGCGCAAACAAAGCACCCCTATAATCAAATCGGGGGTAGGCCTCATCCTCGTAACTCCACAAGGAGGGATAATGCGCTTTGCCTTCTCCTTAACAGAGCCGAGGACGAACAATGAAGCCGAATACGAAGCTTTGATAGCAGGCCTCGAGATCTCCATCGACATTGGAATTGAAAACCTCCTCATATACGGAGATTCTCAACTGGTCGTTAGTCAAGTAAACGGCGACTACCAAACGTGCAAACCAGAGTTGGTGAAGTACGGCAAAAAGGTGCAACAACTGTTGACCCAAATTCCTTCCTACACTTTGGAAAACATACCACGTGCGGAAAACAGCAAAGCGGACGCGTTAGCCAAGCTCGCTAAAGAACTGGCTGATGAGAACCTCGATGACGTCAGAATCGTGGTACAAAGCCGTCAGGTACTTGCCCCAGCAGAAATACCTCTGGAATCATTCGAAGAAAAGGGAGCGACTGAGCAAATGGCTATGCAAATAAAAGACCAGGAAAGGGCTAAGGATTGGAGAGAAGTCTTTATAGACTACTTCAAATACCGTCGAACACCTGAAGATGCGTCCTCAAGACATCAGCTCATGAAACGAGCTCTGTCTTTCGCCTTCGTCAATGATACTCTATACAAGAGGTCGTTTGATTTTCTGTGGTTGAGATGTCTGGGACCTGACGAAGCGAAAAGAGTCATTCAGGAAGTTCATGACGGACTCTGCGGTTCTCACCAAGCAGGCCCGAAGATGAAGTTGAAGATTAAACGGATGGGCTACTATTGGCCCACGATGATTCAGGACTGCCTCGAATATGCGAAGCAATGTCACTCATGCCAGATTCATGGGGATTTTATCCATCAACACCCAAATCCTCTACATCCAACAGTGGCTAGCTGGCCATTCGAAATGTGGGGAACTGACACAGTCGGCCCCATCGAACCGGCATCTTCCAGGGGACATCGATTCATTTTGGTGACGACTGACTACTTCTCCAAATGGGCAGAAGTGGTACCGCTGAGGGAAGTGAAGACGGAGAATATCCTCCACTTCTTCAAGACACACGTCATTTATCGATTTGGAATTCCGAGACGGATCATCTCCGATAACGGGCCAGCCTACAGAAGCCACAAGATCAGTCGCTTCGCACAACGACACAACATAGACTGGAGATATTCCTCAGTTTTTAATCCCCGAGCTAACGGTCTAGCTGAGGCTTTCAACAAGACCTTGATGAAGATCGTGAAGAAGACGATGTCCCGAAATAAGAAGGACTGGCACGAGAGACTGCAAGAAGCTCTCTGGGCGTATCGAACTACGTTCAAGACGGCCACGAACACAACGTCGTACGCGTTGGTATTCGGTACAGAAGTAGTACTCCTCTTCGAAATAGAATTACCCTTTCTACGAGTGGCAGTCCGCTACGAGCTGACGGACGAAGAAAATGCTCACCTTCGGCTTGAGGAGCTTGATGCCCTTGATGAAACACGGCTCATAGCACAACAAAATCTGGATGCTTATAAAGCAAAGATGACGCGCTCATATGAAAGATTGACCAGGCCGAGGACATTCCGCCAAGGCGAATTCGTGCTAGTGGTCAAAAGACCTATGATCCCCAATCACGCCAAGCGGGGAAAATTCGAGCCGAACTATGAAGGCCCGTACATCATAGACAAGGTCTACCAGGGTGGAGCCTATCTACTTATGGATATGCACGGTGAAAGGCCTTTCAGGCCAATAAACGGTCACTTCCTAAAGAAATACTACGCTTAGTAAGTCACAGCCTAGGTCAATGATAGATGACGACGACTATGTCCGCTCGCTATCTTCCTAAGCCCAAACTCTATAAGTAGTAGCCAGCCTTCTCCAACAATGGACCGAAACGTCCTTAAACTAATGATGGACCGCAATGTCCTAAAACTTGCAAACGGACCGAAACGTCCTTAAACTACTACCACAACATCCTCAGGCTGGCGAGATATATAAAAATAAATAAATAAAATAAAAAATATATAACGGTATGTCCATAAGAAAAATGGGCACGGATGAAAACCTGAAAGGGCTCCGTGAGTAAAAACAGCAGGGCTAGAAAACCCCGAAAGGGCTCCGTGAGTAAAAACAGCAGGGCTAGAAAACCCCGAAAAGGCTCCGTGAGTAAAAACAGCAGGGCTACCGGCGAGTGCTCGTGAAAACCCGAAAGGACGCGACCTCGTAAAAAAACGGTATGTTCATAAGCAAAATGGGCACTGATGAAAACCCGAAAGGGCTCCGTGAGTAAAAACAGCAGAACTACCGGTGAGTGTTTGTGAAAAACCGAAAGGGCGCAACCTCGTTAAAGGACACTTACAGGGTCCTCTCGACCTTGTAAGGAGAAACCACCCGCGTGAGATCCTTACGACTCATAAGGGAGCAACACACTTAGGGATCCCTACGATTCCTAAGGAGAAAATACACTTGCGAGATCCTCACGACTCGTAAGGAGAACTCTCTTATGGGACCCTCACGGCTCATAATATTTGAAAGTCTTAAGTTACAGAGACCTAAATCTGGGCTTAAGCAATCCCCACAACCTTCGATATTGCCCTACTAGTGGTTCAATACTGACCCTTGTATACAATCCACGGGCGCGAATAAACATTTCCCTAACCAAGTCCCATCCGTGACTGGGGATATGTCCGCATGATGAATGACCCTTGTAAGTCCTCTCGACTTACAAGGAGAAAACCCTCTTGTAGGATCCTTACGACTTACAGAGGAACATGCACTTAGGAATCCTAACGATTCCTAAGGAGAAAACACACCTACGAGATCCTCACGACTTGTAGGGAGAAATACCTTTGTGAGACCCTTACGGCTCATGAAGTCAAAAGACTTAGTTGACAGGACCCTAACCCTGTTCACTAAGCCACCTTTGTTCGACATCGGCAGAGGCAAATGATGATTCGCTCATGGCAATATCCCAGTTGTAGCGGTGCTGATGCCGAAATCGGTGTCTAATTCCATGCTTATGGCAAAAAGCCAGCAAGCCGCGCATGCATACGAAATAGCCGAAATGGGGCAACTTGCAATAAAAAGCAGCAAGTAAAAACGTATGCATACAAAATGGCCGAAATGATTGGGCAACTCGCAATAAAAAGCAGCGAGTAAAAATAAAATAAACAGCCGAAATGATTGGGCACCGCGAAAAATAGCCGAAATGATTGGGTAATCGCGACCTTCGCGATATAAAAGCTGAAATGATAGAGCATCGCGGAGATAAAACAATAATATGAAAAAAAATGAAATGAATGAAACTTTTGCCCTACAGGTGAGATCACATCGATCCCTGTATACAATCCAAGGGCACAAACAAAGAGGGAACCATACCTTTCCAACAGGCTCCGCCAGAAAGCGAAGCCAAATCTCGACGGTTCACCAACAACCTAGAGACAACCGCGATATTCGTCTCGAGACAGCAGACGCAGTGCCAGCAAACGAAGCGAAGATCAAATTCCTAGCTTCACGGTCTTGACGGTAACTCATATAAAACCTGAGAGACCACCAGAGATCATCTCAACCCCAGGGAAACCAGTGTCCTTGGTAACATCATTATGTCAGGGAAACCAGTATCCTTGACGAGACCACCTCCATTCGCGTCGACCCGCAGAGAAACCAGTGTCTTTGCAGGAATACCTCGACTCGTCTCAACCCCAGCGAAATCAGTGTCCTTGGTAGCATCTTCGACTCAGGGAAACCAGTGTCCCTGACAAGATCACCGCGATTCGCGTCGGCCCACAGAAAAACTAGCGTCTTTGCCGGAATACCCCGATTCGTTTCAACCCCGAGGAAACCAGTGTCCTCGGCAAAATACTTCGACTTAGGGAAACCAGTGTCCTTGATGAGAACATCCTGATTCGCGTCGACCCGCAGAGAAATCAGTGTCTTTGTAGGAATACCTCGACTCGTCTCAACCCCAGGGAAATCAGTGTCCTTGGCAGCATCTTCGACTCAGGGAAACCAGTGTCCCTGACGAGATCACCGCGATTCGCGTCGGCCCGCAGAGAAACTAGCGTCTTTGCAGGAATACCCCGATTCGTTTCAACCCCGAGGAAACCAGTGTCCTCGGCAAAATACTTCGACTTAGGGAAATCGGTGTCCTTGACGAGAACATCCTGATTCGTGTCGGCCCGCAGAGAAACTAGTGTCTCCGCAGGAATACTCTGATTCATTTCAAACTCCAGGGAAATCAGTGTCCTTGGCAAATACCTCAACTCAGGGAAACTAGCGTCCTTGATGAGAGCTTCTTGATCCGCGTCGACCCGCAGAGAAACCAGTGTCTTTGCAGGAGCACTTCGATTCGTTTCAACCTCGAGGAAACCAGTGTCCTCGGCAAAATACTTCGACTCAGGGAAACCAGTGTCCTTGACGAGAACATCTTGATTCGTGTCGACCCGCAGAGAAATCAGTGTCTTTGCAGGAATACCTCGATTCTTTCAACTCCAGGAAAATCAGTGTCCTTGGCAACTTCCTCAACTCAGGGAAACTAGCATCCTTGATGAGAGCTTCTTGATCCGCGTCGGCCCGTAGAGAAACCAGTGTCTCTGCAAGAATACTCCGATTCGTTTCAACCTTGAGGAAACCAGTGTCCTCGGCAAATACCTCGACTCAGGGAAACCAGTGTCCTTGACGAGAACTTCTTGATTCGCGTCGACCCGCAGAGAAATCAGTGTCTTTGCAGGAATACTTCGATTCGTTTCAACTCCAGGGAAATCAGTGTCCTTGGCAAATACCTCAATTCAGGAAAACTAGAGTCCTTGATGAGAGCTTCTTGATTCGCGTCGACCCGCAGAGAAACCAGTGTCTTTATAGGAGTACTTCGATTCATTTCAACCTCCAGGAAACCAGTGTCCTCGGCAAAATACTTCAACTCAAGGAAATTAGTGTCCTTGATGAGAGCTGCTCGATTCGTCTCGAATCGTGAGGAAATGAGTGTCTTCGTGAGGACTCCCCGATTCGTCTCAACTTGCAAGATGAAGCCTTAGGCAGCAGGGATCAAAAAACATGTTTCCTAAGCATTGGGACCCTGCAAGTCGGTCTAAAATGGTCTCTTGCATACCGTCCATGGGTCTCACTCTCCAAACTCGAATCTCGATAAGGTGGGAAACAACCGCTTACGAGTCCTCTCGACTCGTAAGAGGGAAAATTCTCTTATAAGATCCTTATGACTTATAAGAGAAAACGCACTTAGAAATCCTCACGATTCCTAAGGAGAAAATCCACCTACGAGATCCTCTCGATTCGTAGGGAGAAAAGTCTCTATGAGACCCTCACGGCTCATAGAGTTGAAAAGTCTTAGGCAGCAGATCTGAACATGCGGCCTAAGCCATCGCTATCTCTTGAAGAAACCAAGATGCTTACTCTATTATCTGTCAACCATGTTTATTAAGACAGCATGCTGATAATAAGAGAAGGGAGAAAGCAAAGAAATGATACAAGACATTGCAAAGAAAAAATGTGTATCTTTATTCATTAATTCAATCAAGTACAAGATGAATCGTATAAAAGAATAAAGAATGGATACATCTTATTCGAAAAAGAAATTTTTTACAAGTATATCAATACAAGGGCAGCTACTGGGAAGGAAGCGTCTTGAATAGCCCTATCAATTGTTCGCGCACTTCCTTCCATGCTTTCTCCTGATCGGCCACCACCTCTAGTTCGGCTTCCACTTGAGCCCGCTGCTGCAAGAAGGATGCAAGTTGCTTCCCAACGGCCCGCTGAGCTGCTTCGCGGCCTTGGGCATCATGCTCGGCGGCATCGAGCTTCTGCTTCAGGTTTAGCCCATTTGAGATACATTCCAGAAGGCCCTCGAAGATAGCCTTCACCTGGGCAGCGTTCGCCTCAACCTCTGCATGCAGACGAGCCGTCTCGCTTGAGGTCTCTTGGTATTCCCTCAGCCTTAAAGCCGCTTCTTGTTCCAAGTGGCGGAAGTAAGAAGCGGTTTGCTCGATCCATGCTGCTCGTTGATTGCTTGCGGCTAAGGTCTCGGGAGCAGGGCGCATAAACTCCGATTGATGCAGGCGGGCCTCGATTTCCCTGCAGTGATTAACCCAAAACTTGACGACGCCTTCATTATGAAAATTTACAAGCGTCGCCAGCATCGGATTAACCTCCGCAGCGAAATCTGCGGCAGATGGGGGAACGTCCGCATCAAGCTCTTCAACGTATCCGCTCAACATTCCCAAACACATCGCAGCATTCTTTGAAGACGGTCGTCTCAAGAAGGGGCCCGCCGGCATTATGATGCGAGACTCGAAGGGCGCCGGAATCGGAACGACAGTTGAAAAAACAAGTCACGATCAGATGACGGTTTTAAAAAAAATATGAGAAAGTCATCGGTGGGATAGTTTACCATACCAGCTGCAGCAGGCGGCAAAGCCGGGAGGGCCGGTGGCGCAACTGATCTTTCATCTCCTCCTTCGATTTGTAGCACTGCAATCAGGGAGAGGAAAAGTCAGAAATAATTCCATTGCTGCAGGACAAGGCATCAATTAGAAACTATACTCACCAGCACCACTGGAGGAAGCGAGTTCAGACGGGAAGGAGAAGTGTGGGTGCAACACCTTGTAGAGGTGATCAAAAAGCACTCCTACAAAAACGCGATAGTACGACATTAGTACATAAATTATGCGGCCAAAAGATAAAACTAATGGGTTACAAATCCATACCTTCCAGCATCTGCGATGGTACGGGAGAAGGCTGAGAGGTGGCCACCGTTAAGGCAGTAGCTGACGGCGCTTCCTCGAACAATGGAGCGTCAGCACTGGCCGCACCTGTGTTAAAAACAAAGATAAACCTGTCAGGAAGGTTTGCAAGATAAAGAAAAAGGATAGTAACCCGAAATTTACCTGACCAGCCGCCAGCCGAAACGGAGGCGTCTCCCTCCTCCATCGACATGAGGCCACCTCCCGTGGCCTCATCACCAGACTCTATGGGGGCCGTCGTCGTGCTCGCGAGGCCAGGAGACGGCGGAGGACCGTAGACGGGGAGAGCAATGATTGGAACATTGCCAGACTCCTGAGAAAGAGCGGCCGGCTTGTCCTCGGGAGTCATGCCCGTCTCACCCGCTACTCCCTCAAGCTCGGCGGTCGCTGCTGTCTCGTCCGCCGTCGCCATAGGGTCGCCGGTCTCAGGAGCTCCGTCCACTGCTGCCCCAGGCTCGGTTGTAGCAACTGTCTCATTTGCCGCTACATCGGGCTCGGCATCGACGACCTTCTCTGGCACAGTTTCCTCAGCCCCTAGCTCGGGTCCAGCAACCCCGGCAACATCGCCCACCGTCGGCTCGGGTTCAGCCGGTACCTCTTCCTCTGTCCCCTTAGGCTCGATGGTTTCCGCCTCCCCCTCGGTTGGACTTGGCCCTGCAGGACAAGATATATAAGAACCGATAGGTTTACAATTCTTACAACAAAATCTTGAAAGATACATTACCTGAAGCGGACCGATCGTTAGCCTCCCGAGCTGCACGCGTCGCCTGTCTGTGAACGATAGACAAGGTGACTGGGGGCTCTTCCGAAGGAGTATCAGCACGAGGAACGGTGCTTGGGCCCGCTCCCACGACCAAAGCAGCTCTACGCTCCTTCGCCTCGCGCCTCAACCGCTTCCTCTCCTCCCAAGCCGTCACGACGGACCTCTTCGAAGCTTCCTTCATCAAGGCGTCGTCATCCTCGTTTAGAGTTGCCTCTAGAGCCTTCAAGACATCTATCATCGGCTTCTCAAGTCGGGTCTCTCGCGGTAGCCCCGAAGAGGCCGGGACTTCAGTAGCTGGCTCGGGAAGAGTCCCCGCATTGGCGTGCGCAGAAAATCCCGCGGTCCCTGCAATAGGACAAAGAAAAGGTTAGATTGACCATAACAAAGGAGAATAAAGACTTAATGAATCGAAATGTACCGAGGCCTAAAGATGCTCTGAGTCGTTCCTCCTCTTGAAAAGTTTTGAGGGAAGCAGCGATAGCTTCTTCGGTGGTGATGCATGTTTAAAGAAAAGAAGGGAAAAGCATTAGTCAAAGACAATAATAAAAGTACGATGCAATAAAAATGCGACTGGTGATTACCCGATTGCGCAAGCTTAGCTAGCCACGCGTCGCACCTCGCCAATTGTTCCGAAGCTGCGATGGCGGCCGCCAGGTCAGTGTCATCTGGCGGCATAACTAATCCTTTATTGGTCCCATACTCGCCCAAGCCCTCGCTATAGAGAGCATGAGGTTCCAGACCGAATGCCACGTCCGCTGAGAGGATTGACTTCTTCTTCCTCCTCTGCCCGCCAGCCCTGGGTGCACCCAAGATCGACTTGCGTTTTGCAGGCACCTTAGGGCGGCGGGTCCCGATATCCGCGCCCACGCCGGACTCCGGCGAAGCCACATTTACCGTCTCCACTGGAGCATGGGGTGCTGGTGGCACATCCACGGTATCAAGAGGTAATAAATACGGAGGGCTCAATACGCGCGGTGGCCCAGCTCCGACATCTTTCAGCGGAGGAACGACCGGGGTCCTTGGCTTCAGGGGACCCTTGCGGTCGCCGCCGGGAGGCGCACCCTTGCGGTCAACCAGCATGCGCTTCTCCATATAGATAACTGGACCCATTGCGTGCACGTACCAAGCCATGTACGCGTTGAGGACCCAGGGAACGCAGCTTGGCTCGCTGATGAAGAAGTAGGAGCCCGTGTTCAGTTGCATGAAATGGTGCATCGCACTCCGTATCCCCTCCCTGCTGGCCGCGGGCTCTTCCAAAAATGCCTCCATCGAGATCCCCTGGTTATAGCTTGATTGTTGGGCGAACCGGTGGGGCTTATACCTCATGAAAAGCGCCGTCTCGTTCTGCCTGAACACTAGGTAGCCCGGCCGAATGGAGTAGAGGTGAAGAATCTCCCGGGCTTTTAGTACGGGGGCCCCATCTTTGAAGTCGTCACGCAGCGCCACCGCCGACTTGGAGGTTTCTGAGCCGATAGTTATGACTTTATCCATGAAAGAAGCCCTCGCTCTGACCAGGTGTGGACGAAGGAGCAACCCCCTAGCCTCCCGCCGAGGCGCAGTCACGATCGAGGCGCCGATCAGCCGCATGACTCTTGGGAGTCTGCACCTCTCAAAAAACGAAGGGCTCTTATGGACGCCGAACACCCCGTGCATATGCATTTCCATCCACGAGGTGAAGTAGTGCATCGGGAAATTAGTAGGCTGCACCCCAGGTTCATTAGCGTCCGCCGCCATACTAAGTCCATTGTATAGGTGAGCCAACCCAGCGATTCCTATTGTCAGCTGCAGGCCAGCCACCATCCTATGCGCTGGGTAGAAAATGGACGGCCGCATGTGGCGCGGGTGCATGGGGAGCGCGAAGCTGCACAGCCACAATCCCAGGAACCCCAAAGAGAAGGTCTCCTCATCCATGCCCGGGACGGCGATTTCTGACAAGGACATGACGGCGGCGGCGGGGAGATAAAAATCCTTTTGATCGTCTTCCGATGTTGGTCGACGATCCAAGCCAAAGCCGAAAGGGTCATCGAGCTTGGAGAACTTCTCGCTCCGCTCCGATAGAAACTCCGGTCGAAGGAAGCGGGCGATGAAATCTGCGAAACTGACTCCCCGGACTCCTGATTCCAGATAGAGCCCTTCGTATACGTTCAGCACCTTCACCAAGCCTCGAAACTGGTGCTGAATAGCATTCTCCGGCGTCAGATCAAACACCAGCGGCTTGGTGGCGAAGACGTATTCGTCAGGAGGAACAAGCTCCTCGTAATGCTCCCCCCTCATCGGCAGACCCGAGATTTCAGCAAACTCTTCCAGGGAGATGGAGACTTCCCTGTCCGTCATAAGGAAGGTGTGGGTGGGGATATTCCATTGTTCGATGAAAGCCTTAATCCACCACGTTGGAGGAGAGGGATACTCAAAAAGCGAGACGTAGATTGCCGAGTACAAACCAATCTTCATCAGATGAGTCCTCTTCGCCGATAGGATGTACCTGGCCCACTGCAAATATCCGGCGGGTGGTCGCGGGGTCAATCCAATGTTATAAGCCTGTCCCCAAGGGCGTGCTTCACCCTGACATATTCGCCTGCCTAAAATGTCTATTGCCGGCGGTGGCTGCACGGGAATGGAACCAATCGCGGGTTGGAGAAGATCATCTGAATTCCAATCCTTGACCTCCACGGCATACTTCACCGGGGGTTCCTCCGCATAGGGGATCGAAAATATGGGCTCAGACGGTGTAGCGGAATCGAAGCTTCGGCGACCCTTGATGATGTCGATATACCACCTACCCCACAGGTGAAGGTTCTTGTGCTCGGAGTCATGATCCTTGATGAGAGCGAGCACCTCTCGGTCCACTGGTGTCTGGGGAAATCCTCCCTCCGAGCGAACAAATTGGAAAGACAAATCAGCAGACATGTTTCCTGCGGAGGGACAAAAAATCAGCCATCGGTGTTGTAATTCCAACGCTTGGCATTTTAAAATTTATACCACACTGCAATGCAGTGGGTAGGGGACCAAAGGAGGACCCACAAAATCTGAATGACAGTGCATCAGCTAATAAGACAGCCCCATCATTGGATGAGACTGTTAATTAATGAAGAGATATCCAAGAGAATATTCTCATTAATGGGAAATCCCTAGAGACAAGGAGAAAATCTCCTCTTTCAGAGCAAAACTCTGTCACAGAGTGATATTTGTCAAACTCTGGTCTCAAGGGAATAAAATTCCCTAAAAGAGCCTAGCTCTATAATAATGATGGAAAGATCCATCAAAAGAAAAATTTAACTCTTGAAAAAAAAATTAAAAATTTTGAGATCTTAAAATCCATGAAAACTCTTAAGAGTTCTTCATTTTTAGATCAAAAAGATCTAAATTTGATCCATGAGCAAAGCTCTGTTCATGGGTTAAAACCCATGAAACAAGATCTCTTTATATCTATGGATTCTTGAGAGCAAGGCTCTGTTGGTGAAATCCTAAAGGGGTTTTCTTTAGATCAAAGATCTATGAGAGCAAGTCTCTTTTGATTAAAATTAATTTAATTTAAGTTAAGTTAAATTTTACCTAAGATGATCTAAAATTTGAACTCTGAAGTTCTTGAAAAGAAACGAGAGCAAGGCTCTAAAGTTCTTAAAAGCAAGAGCAGGGCTCTGAAAACAAAAGTTCTGAAGATGGTAATCATCTACTGAGGACCAAGGGTCCTATTTATAGGCGCTTGCGCCCCTTCAAATCATCAGTTGATCCAACGGATAGGATCTTGCCACCGCTGCACTCATGTGTGCGCCACGTGAGCGCAACGGTAGGGTGTATTTGTTTCCCCCAATCAGAGCAAAACTCTGTTTGAATTTCAAAAATTCAAAAATTGAAGCAACGCTTCAAATTCCTTGCGCTGCACGTAACGCGTCACGTGTCAAAAGCTGATACGTCAGCGCAGCGCCCAAGGCAGCGCACCCAATCAGAGCAAGGCTCTATTTAAAATAAAATAAAATTAAAGGAAGCAACGCTTCAGTTGCGCTGCGCTCTGCGCTGTGCAACACGTGTCAGCGCAGTTGCGTTGCGCGACACGTGCCAGCGCAGTTACGCTGCGCGACACGTGTCAAGCGCAGGTGCGTTTGCGCCAAACAGAATTAAAATTCCAGTAAGATCTTTCTGTTCTTGTTAAAACAAGAAGATTGTCTTCTGTAAAACAGAAGCCCTTGGATCAAAGATCCAACGGTGGGGAAAAATCCCCAAATCACTCAAAGAGAGATCTCTTTAACTAATTTAACAAATTAATTGGCACTATATAAAGGCCCCTAGACCCCAATTCTAACACACACAGAATACAGAAACACAGAAAGAAAACAGAGAGAGAATTCAGAGAACTCCTCTAAAGAATTTTGAGAAGAACTCAAAAAGAGAAAAAGGTGAAACCCTTTGATTAAAAAAGAAGAATTTCTTCTGAAAAGATCATTGATCTAAGAACAAGATCAAAGATCTTCAATAAAAAATATAATAATAATAAAGGCATTGCCTTTTGATGAACCACTGGTTCTGGAATCTTAAAAGATTCTTTTCTTGAATCCAAAATTGGATCAAGATATTAAAACGGTGCCTTGCACTTGTAAATCTGCACTGTTGCGCTTTTAGGTTGGCACAAGCCACCAGAGAGAGCCACATGTTAGCTTCAGAACAATTTGCGCTATGCGCTTTTAAAATAGAGCATTGCTCTCTAAAATTGGCGCAACTCACCAGAGCGCGCCACGTGTCAGCAGCGCAACAGCGCAGCGCACTGGCGCAGCGTACTGCGCTAACTGCGCTTCCGCTCACCAGAGCGTGACATGTGTCACCTCCACATGCGCTTGCGCTCATCAATTGGCGCAAAGCGCCTGACAGGCCACATGGCCACTGTCAGATAATTAATGCACTGCATTATTGAAAAGAAGGGCCGAGCCCAATTAAAAAAGGCCTAACAGGCCTAATAAAATGCCATGCAGAGCCCAAACAAAGGTCTGTCAGACCAAAACAGATGCTATGCATCATTTAGAAAAGAGACAGAGCCCAAATAAAGGTCCAACAGAGACCAAGATTAATGCTATGCATTATTAAACAAAGGGAAAAGCCCAAGCCAAGGCCTAACAGGCCAACTACAAATAAAAATGTTGAACATCTTCAACTGGACTTAGCCCAATTCTGGCCATAAATCCTCAAACTAAATTGACTGAGCACGACTGCTCCCTTAAATCAATTTACATCCGGTTCAAGGGTACATCTCTGAACTCCTCTGACATTTGTCGTTGTAATCCTTCAACGTCGTCAGAGAGGTGACGGGTCCCGACAACCACACATCAGTATGGACTTAAGCGTCCTTAAACCAACTCATGGACTTAAGCGTCCTTAAACCAACAATATGGACTGTGGGGTCCTTAAACTCATGGACTTATGCGTCCTTAAACCTATATTCGTCCCCAAATTGGAATGTTGGACCACCATGTCCCTAAACTGGCATTGGACCACTATGTCCCTAAACTGGCATTGGACCACCATGTCCCTAAACTGGAACAATAGAGCCCCGAATGCTCTTTTGTCGGATCTAAACGATCCCGTTTAAGTTGATCTTAGCCTCAAATATGGCTAGCGTATCCTTAAACATTCAAATAGACTTTAGTCCAAAATTGGACTATAAAACCCCCAATCAACTTTGGTTCAAGGGTACATCTCTGAACCCCTCTGACACCTGTCGTTGTAATTCTTCAACGTCATCAGAGAGGTGACGGGTCCCGACGGCCATATATTTAATTGACCGCAATGTCCCTAAACTAAACAATAGAGCCCATAAATGCTCTTGCCGTTAAGTTGATCTTAGTCTCAAACTGGACTAACGTATCCTTAACAAACGTTTAAGTTGATCTTAGCCTCAAGCATGGCTAACGTATCCTTAAACTAAAACACCAAAACCAAATTTAAGAAAATACGGATTTGGACTAATCCACATCCTACGGGCGACGACATAAATTTGTCTCCGTATACAATCCACGGGCAACCACAAACAAAACAAACACACACGACACGAAGTGAAATTCTGGAGAAGGAGAAAATTGTTACCGCGACGCGGTAGCGTAATTAACTGCAGGGGCTTGCGCCTGCAGGGAAGAGCGTCCCCACAATCAAAAACCCCTCAAATGAGGAGGAATCTGACGAAGTCTGCTACATCGGCCGCATCCGTCTAAACCTCCGATACACGGTAGCATAAATCAATTTGGCATCTTCGGAGAGGTGGACGGATAAAAGCAAATAGCATTTGCCCCGAATCTCAGGCAAGACGTCTACGTCGTCTTGGCCGTCTTTCAGAGGGGAACAAGCCCCGGTGAGTCATAACCACTCCGCGCTGGTGTGGGATGATCTCCGATGGTCTTTCAGGTTTTGTATGAGTTACCATCAAGACCCTGAAGCTAGGAATTTGGCTTTTGCTTCGTTTGCTAGCATTGCGTCTGCTGTATCGAGACGAATGTTGCGGTTGTCTCTAGGTTGCTGGTGAACCGTCGAGGTTTGGAACTAGGGATTTTGCCGTGGCTCCGTTGTTTGATTGTCGCGTCTGAATCCTGCTGGAAGAAAAACACTGTGGTGAAATCCCATCTGCTGTATCGAGACGAACGTCGAGGTGGAGACCACTCCATGTGGGATGATCTCCGGTAGTCTTTCTGTTTTATATGAATTGCCGTCAAGACCCTGAAGCTAGGAATTTGGCCTTCGCTTCGTTTGCTTTGGCGTGTCCGAATCCTGTTGGAGGAAGGACGTTGTAGTGACATCTCGTTTGCTGTATCGAGACGAACGTCGAGGTGGCGATCACTCTATGCTGGTGTGGGATGATCTCCCATAGTCTTTCAGGTTTTATATGAGTTACCGTCAAGACCCTGAAGCTAGGAATTTGGCCTTTGCTTCATTTGCTTTGGCGTGTCCGAATCCTGTTGGAGGAAGGACGCTGTAGTGACATCTCGTCTGCTGTATCGAGACGAACGTCGAAGTGGTGACCACTCCATGTGGGATGATCTCCGGTAGTCTTTCAGGTTTTATATGAGTTACCGTCAAGACCCTGAAGCTAGGAATTTGGCCTTTGCTTCATTTGCTGGCATTGCGTCTGCTGTATTGAGATGAATGTCGCGGTGGAGCTGGGATTTTGCCGTCACTCCGCTTTGTTTCGACCATGAGGTCTTTTGCAGACATTGCATCTGCATCCTGCTGGACTGCGAAAGAACACCGTTGTTGACATTGTGTCTGCTGTAACGAGACGAATGCTGAGGTGGAGCTGGGATTTTGCCTTCACTCCGCTTTGTTTCGAAGAGGTCTTTTGTTGACGTTGCATCTACATCCTGCTGGACTGTGAAGGAATACCGTTGTTGACATCGCGTCTGCTGTACCGAGACGAATGCTGAGGTGGAGCTGGGATATTGTCGTCACTCCGCTTTGTTTTGACCATGAGGTCTTTTGTTGACGTTGCATCTACATCCTGCTGGACTGTGAAGGAACGCCGTTGTTGACATTGCATCTGGTGTAATGAGACGAATGCTGAGGTGGAGCTGGGATTTTGCCCTCACTCCGCTTTGTTTCGACCATGAGGTCTTTTGTTGACGTTGCATCTACATCCTGCTGGATTGTGAAGGAACGTCGTTGTTGACATTGCGTCTGGTGTAATGAGACGAATACTGAGGTGGAGCTGGGATTTTGCCCTCACTCCGCTTTGTTTCGACCATGAGGTCTTTTGTTGACGTTGCATCTACATCCTGCTGGATTGTGAAGGAACGTCGTTGTTGACATTGCGTCTGGTGTAATGAGACAAATGCTGAGGTGGAGCTGGGATTTTGCCCTCACTCCGCTTTATTTCGACCATGAGGCCTTTTGTTGACGTTGCATCTGCATCCTGCTGAACTGCGAAGGAACGCCGTTGTTGACATCGCATCTGCTGTACCGAGAAGAATGCTGAGGTGGAGCTGGGATTTTGCCGTCACTCCGCTTTGTTTCGACCATGAGGTCTTTTGTTGACGTTGCATCTACATCCTGCTGGACTGTGAAGGAACGCCGTTGTTGACATTGCATCTGGTGTAATAAGACGAATGCTGAGGTGGAGCTGGGATTCTGTCGTCACTCCGCTTTGCTTCGACCAAGAGGTCTTTTGTTGACGTTGCGCCTGCATCCTGCTGGACTGCGCCGTTGATGATCTCTAGGCTATCCTTGAACCGTCGAGATTTTGGCTTCGTTTTCTGATGAAGCCTGATGGGATGATATGGTTCTCTCTTTGTTTGCGCCCCTGGATTGTATACAGGGATCGATGTGATCTCACCTGTAGGGCAAAAAGTTTCATTTCATTTCATTTTTTTTATTTCTTCCGCTATGCTCTATCATTTCAGCTTTAATATCACGAAAGTCGCGATTGCCCAATCATTTCGGCTATTTTTTGTGGTGCCTAATCATTTCGGCTATTTATTTTATTTCTACTCGCTGCTTTTTATTGCGAGTTGCCCAATCATTTCGGCTATTTCGCATGCATACATTTTCTTTTTACTCGCTGATTTTGTTGCAAGTTGCCCCATCATTTCGGCTATTTCGTATGGATGTGTGGCTCGCCGGCTTTTCGTTGCAAGCTTGGGATTAGACACTGATTTCGGCATCAGCACCGCTGCAACTGGAATATTGCCAGGAGCGAATCATCATTTGCCTCTGTCGATGTCGAACAAAGGTGGCTTAGCGAACAGGGTTAGGGTCCTATCGACTAAGGCTTTTGACTTCATGAGTCATAAGGGTCTCATAAAGGTATTTCTCCCTACGAGTCGTGAGGATCTCGTAAGTGCGTTTTCTCCTTAGGGATCGTGAGGATTCCTAAGTGCATGATCTCTTATAAGTCGTAAGGATCTTACAAGAGTGCTTTCTTTTTATAAGTCGAGAAGACTTACAAGGGTTGTTCACCATGCGAACATATCCCTAGTCACGGGTGGGACTTGGTTGGGGAAATGTTTATTCGCGTCCGTGGATTGTATACAAAGGTCAGTATTGAGCCGCTTGTCGGGCAATATCGAAGGTTGTGGGGGTTGCTTAAGAACAGGTTCAGGTCTCTGTAACTTAAGACTTTCAAATCTTATGAGCCGTGAGGGTCCCATAAGAGAGTTCTCCTTACGAGTCGTGAGGATCTCGCAAGTGTAATTTCTCCTTAGGAATCGTGAGGATTTCTAAGTGTGTTGCTCCCTTGTGAGTCGTAAGGATTTCACACGTGTGGTTTCTCCTTACAAGGTCGAGAGGACCCTATAAGTGTCTTTTTAACGAGATTGCGCCCTTTTTGGGTTTTCATAAACACTCGCCGGTAGTCCTGCTGTTTTTACTCACGGAGCCCTCTCGGGTTTTCATCCGTGCCCATCTTGCTTATGGACATACCGTTTTTTTTGTCGAGATTGCGCCCTTCCGGGTTTTCACAAGCTCGTCGGCAGTCCTGCTGTTTTTACTCACGGAGCCCTCTCGGGTTTTCATCCGTGCCCATTTTGCTTATTGACATACCGTTTTTTTACCACGTCAGCCTGAAGGTGCCGCGGGTTAGTATTAGTTTAACGACGTTTCGGTCAACAACCAGTTTTAGGACATAGTGGTCCATGGGGCTTTCTCTATGAACGAGCATGATGCTCCCGGCATGTCCATCTTTTTCGGATCATGTGGTCGTGGCGGGCTCACCTTCCAGTTGTCAGACAACGCGAATTTACCCTGTTGGTATTCATCCTCAATCCAGCCTTTGAAGACAGCAATTTTCGAGTAGGTGACCCATTACTCTGTGGTAGGGGCAGTAATTAGGATTGTTGACATCGCTTGGCAGCAACGGACGTTTTGGATCCGGCAGATTGATGAGTCTGTTGCGCACTGCCAGCTCGAACAGTCTCCTCGTTTTATCCTGGAGAAACGAGTAGGGACGTCCCAGTCTCTCCTCGAGGGATGGGCATGGACGCACGTTGTTTTGGCGAACAACCGGCTTTAAGTTGCTCGGCTGTTGTTGAGCGTTGGCGATGAAGGTTGCTTTCCCTTTGCCCTTTTCATTCCAAGGCTCCGTCTTTGAATAAGAAGGCATATGGCCCATCTGGTCCATTTGGGCCAGCTTGTCAATCAAGGCCTAGAAAGTAGTTGGCTTTAAGAACACCATGAATTGTGAGATGGTCGCCTGAGGGTCGAGAGTCCCCACGAACATGCCTACCGCAGGAGTTTCTTCGATGCGTTGCTCACATTTTGACCATAAGTTTCGCCATTGTATTGCGTATTGCACCCACGTTTCACCTGGCTTCTGTTAGTTATATGTATGCCCTAGAGGCCATTACTGTATATAGGATGTATATTGTAGTGGATGCTGGGACATATATAGGTAGGACTTTCTTGCTCGATATGATAGTACGCTATCTGGTTGCTCTTTATCTTAACATGTATACTCTCCGTCTCTCTGATTACATGTTGATAAAGCCCTTAGGATGTGTGCTCGACTTCCAGGACTATGATGAAGATCATACTAGTGGGGCCTGGGTAGTCAATGAGTACATCCTTCATTGTTCCTAGTCGTGGGAATATCGAGACGGGGCATCGATATTCCAGAGTAGACTAGCATATATCTTCTCGACCCATGTGATGGGCGATGGATGATCCCATATCCATTGGTGTTTGACATCAGAGATGGTATGCGGGTGCTCAGTGGAGACTGGGTACACTGAACGGACTCGCCGAGAACTCGCAGATGGTATTATACCTCACGTCAGATGGCAGTTCTCTGGTGGCACTGGTACAGCTTAGTCTGTTGACCCGAGATCGTCATAGAGTCTTGTGTGTATCCCACTGTGCTTTGATTTCCACCCTACCACGGCTCTACTGAGTCGTGCAAACAGGTGGTTTTTGGGTACAGTCCCGATTCACATGGAGGCAATGAGCGATAGGAGGGGATTCGTCTCTCCCGGTATTGGGGGTTGATGCTGCGCTATGCTCGACTGGACATAACAGGAAATCCCTGGCCAGGGTTGCAGTGATATACTGGTAAGAGTTATCAGTAGTTTCACGAATGTTATGGACCTTGTGTCGGCATGACTTATCAAGCTACTGGGGTCTGACGTTTACCACCCCCAGGCGAGATATGCGGCATATCAGACGAACAGACCGGACCGTACGGTAAGTGTTACTGGTTGGATTCACAGGAGTGTGAGCGGGCTTGCTCGTCGATCTTCTGATCGCTCAATACCCGGGTGGCCGTTACGTTTAGCAGACCGCTTGTGGCTTGTGGGTGTTTGATATGATCATCGCCTGCTGCCAGCGTATTGACGAGTCTTTAGAGTCCTACACAGAGGTTTCCTGGCTCAAGCGAAACGAAATAGGAGCGCATATGAGATATGTGCGGGACCGAGAATAATGCGTGTATTTGATACCGTATTCCAATTCTCGCGATGAATGTATCGAATGGTTGTATGCGATATAACCTAGTTATCGAATCAAAGATTGATTCGATAAGCCGATATATTGGATACTAGTCGGTTATATGCGACATGACCGGATCATTGAATCAAGTGTTGATTTAATGATTTAATGTATAATTATATATTTGATATATTACTTTGCATTAACTAGTATTGGTTCACTTTAAATGGATTTTCTCACTTGAAATGCACATTGTATATGTGATATATTTTTGTGCACTTGTTTATATCATGTTTGATGATACATGCTCACTTGGGTTTGTGTATAGAATTAAACCATGGTTATATGAATGGTTGGGGTTTGGTTTATTTACCTACTTATTTATTTATTTATTTATTTTGGAAAAGATAAAGAGAAAAATGGTGGCTTTCTTTGTTTGTTATTGAAGTTTCATGAAGCTTTGACCAAGTGACCATTTTTGTCTTCATGCTTAACCCTAACCCTTCAAACTAACCTTAGTTTATTCTCTACAACTAACTATGATTGCTATATGATAAGTATTCATTTATTTTCTATTTTAACAATATACTTATTATATTCTCTTCTTCTTCTTCTTCATCTTCAACATGAAGAAACCTTGCAAGCTTTAATGGCAACTTGAGAAAAAGAGTGAGAAATCCAATTCTAAAGTGAACCCACTTCCTATTTCTTCATCCTTTACCTCTTGCCAAGTAGTATAGGGTGTTTTCTTCACAAGTTTCATGACTTGGTGAAGTGGGAGCTTGATCTTGTGATGCCTCGACGTAGATCATCTTCGGCATCGAAGTCGACGACCTAGCCCGCCCATTTCTCCAATGAAGCCGATGCTAGAGTCCAAGATCCGATTTGGACAGCGAGAGGACTTCATCACGGAGCCTAGGAGGTGGAGGACCGGATCTACAAAGGTTGTAGCCTCTTTCCTTTTAGATAAAGTTGTTTATTTGCATCGCATCACCTATACATCTAGTTAACGATCCGTATTAGGGTTTCTCGGCACTTGTAAAATTTCATTTGGCCATGTTTGACCACTTGTGAGACCTCATTAGTGTGCCTAGGAACCCTACAGCTTCACGCTGGCGTTGATCAATGCCGTGATCGGGGTGCGTTCACTGGCGCTTGCGAACCGTTGAGTGAATAGCAACTCCATCTCCACAAAAGTTTTAATGGAGTCGTTCGGAAGTTCAGAGTACCATTCGAACGCCGTCTCCGACAAGCTGCCGACGAACTGGCGAAGTAGCAGTTTATCATCACCCCCGGTGTTGCCGCACAAGGCTCTGAACTGGGCAACATGTTGATGCGGATTTCCCGTCCCTTTATATACATGAAATTTAGGGATCGTATATCCCGGTGGGTACCTTATCTGGTCATACCAGCCCGGATAGGGTCGCCCCGTTTTAACGATCTGCCCAGCCGCTTCATTCGCCTGGTGAGCTCGTATTTGCTGAGCGATATAATCATCCAGAGTGGCCTTGGAGATAATCTCCTCCTTGGCTGCTGAAAGAGCCGGAGGAGGGTTTGATGTCTCCCCTCGGTCGTCTTCGAGGATAATTGGAGGATCTTCAGTCGGAGGATCCGGCTGTGACATCATCCCGACCATGTCTTGAAATAAGAACGCCATTCGTTTTATGTTGGCAGCTTGTTCCACTGCCTCTTTTTCCTTCTTTTCGAGGATTCTGCGAAGGAACTCAGCATCAGTTTCTTCTTCTTGACGTTGCTCTGATGATGTTTCCGGGCTCTCTTTTGGCCCTGTGAGTACGGCCATCTGCGTCAACATTTCCTGGAGCTTCTGTTGTTGCTCCTGGGCCCTTGTTACCGATCGCGTAACCGGTCGATGACCTCCGGAGATACGGCTGTCCTCTTTTCCGGACGCCATATAGACGATGTGCACCGCCATGCCCCCAGACTTGGGGCGTTTAGGTTCAATGGTCTTGCGATTCGTCGCAGACTCAGGGATTTTCTCCGGCCTTCTTTTCTTGTGAGCGGTCGAAGTTGAAGGGGCCGTTGCAGTGGGCACCCAAGTAGCTGTCGTCTTTTGTGGCTTGACAGTACGATCCTCTTCCTGCTGAACCTTCACATTTTTCTGCTGGCGAGAGTAATCTTGATCAATTACTGAATCTTGGACCTGTCGCCAAACTTTATAAATTTAGAGGACAGCCGTTGAGAGGGTTGCTCCGGCTTCGCCTTTGTAGCGCTCTCCATAGGTGGAGGAGATCTTTTTAGCACGGCCATCGAAGAGTTCTTGCGTACCCTCCTAAGTGGTTCAAAACTGTTCGCAGTTGGAATAGCAGCATCAATTTCCACCATTGGAGCCGGCGGAGTCAATCCAGAAGGAGAGTTCCCCTAGCCTTCCTTACTCGGCGCCAGTGGCACATCCCTAGTAGGAGGAGTGTTGTCTCCTGAGGGTTTTCAGCGGATTACACCCACAAAATCCTATAATAAAAGAGAGATGGTGAAAGTTATATGAAGATAAGAACAATAAAAGAAAGAACTTGAAAATAAGAGTTTTCAACTATACCAGCTTTTCAGTTGCTATGAGCCCTATCTTAATGGTCATGAAAATATGTTAGAAATCACATTATCCCTCAATAAAACATCGCCTTTAGTTTTCATTCCTACCTTTTTTCCAAACATTGATCATATACCCCTACGTGTGTGAACTGGACATCCCTATACTCAGAGAATTCAATTCAAGCAATCATACTCTTGTCCACCTACCTTAGTACTTTTTAATAGATATTTAGATGGAATTTGCCCACACATTCTTCATGCGACCGTTAATACTTCTTGAGGTACTAACCGACCGATTACTCATGTGCTTGCTAATTAGGTGTTTTTCCTCGTCTTGCAACACCTAAGGCTTAGCAGTGGCTTCCAAACCAGTTGGTCTAAGGTACTAGGTGATAAAGCACCCTCGCTATATTTTTTTATTGCTGCCTCGGTGATAACAAAACCAGTGTTCATTTTTCTTTTCACCATTTTATCTTTTATTCTCCACTTTTATTTTTTTCATACTTTGGCTTTTAGACAAGAGCATTTCAAGGTATCCTCTACTATCCCGAGTTTCAAGATGTGTGTAAGTGCGTATAGTAGGGTATCAACGTTCAAATGTTTGGTTTCCAGAATAGAAACTATTTTTCAGGCTTATTTTTATCCTCAGATTAGTAATTTCCTTCATCTTACTAACCCTTGGGACAACAGCTCATAACTACTTATTACTAGTTTCATTTAAGAAAACATCTAACTTTCTTGTTTTTCTTAAACTATTCCTATCTTTTAAATATAATTTTTTTTATTTTTTACTCTTTTATTATCACAATTTTTTGTGCTTATATATAGTATAATGCAAAGTAAGGCGTAAATAAGCACAAGGGCGCTGAAAAACGACTTCTTGGGAGCTTCTTGCGATGATATAGGAGCGCTGAAGCTCGTTGGCGGGAGCATGGTCCCGAAGAATAGCCCAGTGGTGGCTTGAGTTACCTGCTCCACTGGCATAGTGAAAAGGGAGGCCGCTTGAGGCCCGTAGGTTACTCCTCCAGATGGGATAGAGCGAGAGTTGCTGTTGCCGTTAGTGCAGTTTGTAGCCATTGATTTCTTGAAGAGCTTGAATATTCTGCCCCCTGCGTCAACCTTGGTCTTTGGCATGTGCCAGTTGTTTGAGGACCGATTCCGTCGGCAAAGCTGCTGCTTGGGGAGCCCGCCTGTAAACAACAGACATCCTCTGGGCTTCCTCCATCGGCGTTGAGGCACCGAGGGTGGGAGGTGGGAGCATCGACCCAAAGAGAAGCCCGTTGATTTCTTGAAGAGCCGAATTGCGGAGATTTGAGCCTGCAAGTGGCCCGTACTTGACTCCACCAGATATGACAGAGCATGTATTGCTAAGGTCAGAACAAACGCCATTCTTCATAAAGACGAAGCGCCGACTTCAGTATCCACTCCCCTAAGGGCAACCACAAACATACACACCGCGATTATCTGATCACGGGAAAAACACGACACACGAAGTGTGGAGTGGAAAGAGGAAAAGGTCCTACCGGGAGTGCCAGAATCTGTTCCCCTCCGAATGACGGCGCAAGACTGGGCGTCTCGGCACTGAGATTCGCGGGCAGATGCTATTTGGTGCTATCCATCCACCTCTCCGAGGATGCCAAGTTGATTTATGGCACCGTGTATCGAAGGGTTAAACGGATGCGGCCGATGTAGCAGACTTCGTCAGATTCCCCCTCGTTCGAGGGGTTTTTGATTGTGGGGACGCTCTTCCCTGCAGGCGCAAGCCCCTACAGTTAATTACGCTACCGCATAGCGGTAACAACTTCTCCTTCTCCAGATGGTCACTTCGTGTCGTGGGTGTTTGTTTTGTTTTTGGTTGCCTGTGGATTGTATACGGAGACTAATTTATGTTGTCGCCCGTAGGACGTGGATTAGTCCAAATCCGTATTTTCTTAGATTTGGTTTTGGGGTTTTGGTTTAAGGATACGTTAGTCTTGTTTGAGGCTAAGATCAACTTAAACATTTGTTAAGGACACGTTAGTCTAATTTGAGACTAAGATCGACTTAATGGGATCGTTTAGATCCAACAAGAGAGCATTTGGACTCTATTGTTTAGTTTAATGACATTGCGGTCGATCACCAGTTTTAAAGGCATGGTGGTCCATGGAATGTATGGCCGTCGGGACCCATCACCTCTCTGAAGACGTTGAAGGATTACAACGACAAATATCAGAGGAGTTCAGAGATGTACCCTTGAACCGTGTGTAAATTGATTGGGAGAGCAGTTGTGCTCTGTTCAATTTAAATTGAGGACTTATGGCTAGAATTGGGCTAAGTCCATTTGAAAATGTGTAACATTTTGTTTATATTTGGCATGTTAGTCCTTTATTTGGGCTCTGACCTTTTTAAACAATGCATAGCATTGGGCTTTTTAATTAGATACACAGCATTTAGATTAGGCCTGTCAGGCCTTTTAATTGGGCTCTGCCCTTTTTTAATAATGCATAGCATTTGTTTTAGTCTGTTAGACCTTTTAATTGGGCTCTGTCCTTTTTTAATAATGCACAGCATTTAATAATCTGACAGTGCGCCACGTGGCCTGTCAGGCGCTTTGCGCCAATTAATGAGAGCAAGGCGCCAGAGCATGTGGAGGTGACACGTGTCACGCTCTGGTGAGCGCAAGTCTGTTGGCGCAGTGCGCTGCACCAGTGCGCTGCTGACACGTGGCGCGCTATGGTGACTTGCGCCAATCTAAGAGCACAGTGCTCTGTTTTTAGGAGCGCAAGACGCAGATTGACACGTGGTGCTCTCTGGTGACTTGCGCCAGTCCAAGGAGCGCAAAGGCTCAAATTAAGAGTGCAGGGCACTGTTCAATAGCGCAGAGCACATCTTGATCAAATTTAGATCAAAGAAAAGAATCTTTTTAGTTCTAAAGAGGTTCTACCTCAAGATTCAAGAACCAATGGTTCATCAAAAGGCTGTGCCTTTATATAGATCAAAAGATCTAATAATGAAGTAAATTACTTCTTTTATCTTTTATGATTGAATCTTTTTTTATCTTTTTCTTTTATTGAAGATCTTCATCTTGTTCTTAGATCTTTGATCTTTTTAGAAGAAATTCTTCTTTTTATGAGATGTTTTTATCTCTGTTCTTCCAAGAATTTAATTCTTTACCTTGAAGAAGATGATCTTCTTTCTTCAAAGGCTTGTCTTTTTTCTCTTTGAGTTTTGCTCAAAGTTTTTTTAGAGGATCTCTGTATATCTCTCCCTGAGACTTGGAGTCTAGGGGCCTTTATATATGGCCAATTAGTTTGTTGGGTTAGTTACAGAGATCTTTCTCTGATTGATTTGGGGATATTTCCCCACCGTTGGATCTTTGATCCTTAGGCCTCTGTTTTACAGAAGATAATCTTCTTATTTCTGATTAATTAAATAGTTTATTATTTAAATTTTAGTGCTGGCACAGTTGGCGCAAGTGCACATGCGCTTGACACGTGTCGCGCAGCGCAACTGCGCTAGCGCAACTGCGCTGACACGTGTCGCGCAGCGCAGAGCGCAAGTTATCTGAAGCGTTGCTTCCTTTATTTTTAAAATTTGAATTTTAAAACAGAGCCTTGCTCTGATTGGGGTGCGCTGCCTTGGGCGCAGCGCCCCTTGCGCTGGCGTGTCTGCTTTTGACACGTGGCGCTCTGCGCGCAGCGTTAGGGATCTGAAGCATTGCTTCAATTTTTTTGAAGTTTGAATTTTGAAAACAGAGCTTTGCTCTGATTGGGGAAACAGAAGCGTTGCTTCATTTCCCGCTTGGAATTTGAACAGAGCTTTGCTCTGATTGGGGGAAACAGGTAGGAAGTTACTTCGATCCTTAGCGTAGATAGGTAGGAAGTTACCCGCTAAGGATTGACCGAGCAGAGAAGCTGCTCGGTGGCCTCTTGATGAGGGCTTCAATCCTTGGCGTCGGTGGATAGGGGACTACTAGCCAAGGATTGACCGAGCAGGGAGGCTGCTCGGTGGCCTCTTGAGGAGGGCTTCGATCCTTAGCGTAGATGGGTAGGAAGTTACCCGCTAAGGATTGACCGAGCAGGGAAGTTGCTCGGTAGCCTCTTGATGATGGCTTTTGATCCTTAGTGTATGTGGGTAGGAAGTTACCCGCTAAGGATTGACCGAGCAGGGAAGCTTCTCGGTGGCCTCTTGATGAGGGCTTCTTTGGTGTCGGTCCGTCTCCCTTAACCCGTAAAATCTAGGGAGAGAGACCGTCGAAGACAACACGTGGCAGAGACGCGTGAGAAGGCATGACTCTCCATAGTGCGCGTCGTTTCAACTTCCATTTGGCCGTTTGGGGGCATGGTCGCTATGCGGTAGCCCTGGGTTGGGAACTTTGAAAAGATCCCATGAATCGTGCTGCCGCACGTGCAAACTTTGTCCTTTTGGGATTCCGTTGGGGCTATAAATAGCGAAGGCACGTTGATTATTTTTAGCTTTGCGCTTCAGAAAAAGTGGCAGGTTCATCTACTCCATTCAAGAGATCATCTCTCATGACGACGTCTACTTGTATGACCAGGCAAGCACCGAGGAGACGTACCGGGCAGTGGTCCAGCGCGTGGAGGAACACTTCGGCCGTCTACTTCCCCGGTGATTATCCTTCCTTCAATTGCTCATGTATGCAATTTGGAGGATGTCACCGGGCTGCACAACGCCCTGTCCGAGGAGCTTAAGGACGAGGCGGTTGACAAGCTGCATTCGCTCCACCACCACGGTCTGATCTCGAAGAGCCAGCGGGATCGCTCGGTGGCACTTGTTCTGGAGTGCTTTCAGCAAAGGCAGATCGCCGATGGCTGCCTGGCCGGTGCGGTCTCTGGCCCTTCCGTGGCTTCGCAGGTCCGCGGGCAATATCAGAGAGAGCGCGCTGAGGAAGCGAAGGTTCGGCTGGCGGCGATCTCCTCGGAGTACCACCAGCAGTGTTTTCTTCACCCCTACCTCTTCTGTTGTAATATTTTGTATATATTTCCCTTTGTGTAAGGCTGGGGAGCCCAAAATACCTTTGATGAATAAAGTTCCTTTTTGGCGATGTGTTTTTGTCTCCTTTTTTATTCCCTTTGTGCGTTTGCGTATTTTCACAAAAATGAACCCTGGGGTCTTGGAACCGAGGAAGAGGGAAACATATCGAAGGAGTTTCCTTTAATTCAGGAGACTTAATAATGAAGAAAAATTACATCGCTTCGACAAAGAAGGAAACACATTCATTGATACAAAATTTGAAAACATATTCACTTGTACAATTTGAGCTTCTCGGCGTTGTAAGGCAGCAGAAACTTGCGTCCTCCCGCGTTTTGTAAGCGATAGGCTCCTTTGGGCAATACTTCTGAGATGAGTAATGGGTCGTCCCATTTCGGGGAGAACTTGTGCAGCTTGACTGGGTCTATGAATTCGTTCCGCCTTAGGACCAAATCTCCCGTCTTGAAGGCGCGATACTTAACTCGTGCGTTGTAGTAGTGAGTAGTTTGCTGTTGATAAGCGGCGGCTTTGATCTGTACCCGGTCCCGCTTCTCTAGCAAGATGTCCAAATTAGTCTGGAGCGCCGAGGTGTTTACTTCGTCGTCGAAGTGCTCGACTCTGTATTTGGGCAGTCCAATCTCTGCTGGGACCATCGCCTTGGTGCCGTAGCAAAGGCTTAAGGGGGTCTCTCCAGTGGGGGGCTTCTTCGATGTGCGTAAGGCCCAAAAAACCCGGGGCAGTTTCTCTACCCAGCTGCCATGTCTTCCTTCTAAATGAGTTCGAAGACCTCGAATGACGTCTCGGTTAGCGACATCGGTATGCCCGTTGCATTGAGGATGAGCGACCGCGGCGAACTTCATTAATATGTGGTATCCGTTGCAGAATCCTTTGACTTTGTCGTTTTCGAAATTCATCCCGTGGTCGGTAACAATACACCTTGGGATCCTAAATCGGGATATTATGTTATTCTATAGGAATTTGATGGTCGTGGTGGCGTCCGGTTTTCTGATGGGGACAGCCTCGACCCACTTCGTAAAATAGTCTACCGCGACGAGGATGTATTTGTGCTCGCCCGTGCCAGTTGGGAGTTGTCCCACCATGTCCATCCCCCACTGGGAAAACGGCCAGGGGGAGGTCAGGGCCGTTAGCTCGATAGCCGGAAAACGGGGTATGCTGCCGTGGAGTTGACAGCTTTTGCATCTTCTGACGAGCTTCTGAGCGTCTTGATGAATCGCCGGCCAATAGTATCCTTAGAGTAGCGTCTTCTGGACTAAGGTGCGGGCCCCTTGATGTGCTCCACCGACCCATTCGTGAATCTCACGCTGTACATAGTCGGTTTCGTGGCGGTCGACGCACCGAAGCAGAGGTTGCGTGTACGACTTTTTGTAGAGGTTTCCATTGCTCCAGACGAAATGGCGGGCTTTGGATCGAAGGCGGCGTGCTTCCCCTCGATCTTCTAGGAGTGTACCTTCCTTCAGGAACTCTACGAGGGGCTTCCTCCAATCCCTGCCGTCCTCCTGAGTGGTGTATACCTGAAGTGTTGCCTCCCTGTCTTCTACGCTAGGCTGTGGCAAGACTTCGAAGAGGATATTCCTCTTATTGTTAGCCATATAGGAGGAGGCTAGCTTGCTCAGGGCGTCGGCCTGGGCGTTTAGGTGCCGAGGAATCTGCTCCACTTGAACTTTGTCGTGGTTTTTTCATAGTCTCTTTACCTCGGCTAAGTACTTTACCATTAGAGGCTCCCGGACCTCGAAGCGGCCGGTCACTTGGCCCACGACTAGCCCGGGGTCACTGCGAATTCGGACCGTCTTCAGCCCCACTCCGGAAGCGATTCGCAACCTGGCGAGCAAGGCCTCGTATTCTGCAGTGTTGTTCGACGCTCTGAACCCGAGCTTTAAAGAGTACTCCATTTCTGCCTCGTTAGGGCCTCGAATGATAAGGCTGTGTTCAGTTGATAAAACTGCACATTTGTATTACATTTTTCCTACCATTTTCATATTAAAAAAGGACTTTATTATAATATATCATACATATGAGGGTTTATGTGTAAAAACACTATTTTCCATGTGTTAATATATTTTAATTAGCATTTGGTAGAAAAATGTATGCAAATAAATTCATTGACCTAATCCTAATAGAACTAGGTCTACTAAATCTTATTTGAGTTGTTGTGCAGAATATTTCCAGGTTGTGCAGAATTTTCCAAGATTAGAATCAAGCAAATCAAGTTGTTGAAAAAGACTTGCCTAATTAAGAATCAAAACTTGGAGACCAAGTCTGAAAGCAACCGAAAGAAGATTTCTGAATTCTAAAGGTGCCTAGGATTGCCACATGTTACAATTACAGAGCCCCTGAATTTTGATGGAGGGAGGAGATCAAATGGTCGCGGATCCGCGGCCATACCCACCCTCGGGCCGCGGATCCGCGACCATACCCACCCTCGGGCCACGGATCCGCGGCGGTTAAGAAGAATTGGAATCTGCGATTTTGTAGAATGAATCTTTTCTACATTTTACCAAATATTGAAGCTTGTATTCTGGCTTTGGCATATAAAAAGGCACCGAGAGCCTCTTGGAAAAGCTATCAAGCCGAAGAGATCACGAAGTCCAAGACGGCTCACGCATCCAGACTGATCATCAACTGTTCATCTACCTCCTTCGGAAGAGTTCGAGAAGCAAACTAGTCTTTGTAATCATTTTCTAAGGAATCAAAGTGTAGATTGTTCAAGTTGATTAATAAAGGTAGTTGTTTTATTTAATTCTTTTGCATTTTACATTATGTTTTCCTTCTCTTTCTTTTCATCTTCTTCTCCCAACATGCGCGAGTAATTCTCTGCTTGTTAGGGTTCGTAGGATTAGGATAGGCTAATGGACGATGAAAATAATTAAACCCTTTTTAAGTCCTATAAAGTTTAGGAACTTTATCAAAAGAATCATTAACATCCTAATCGGGCGCACTAGCAATTCTTTGCTAGTTCCGACCGCGATTAGAGATTAGATTAATGATTGTTTTGGTAAAGGCTATATATGAACGGAGTTCCGTGTCGAGATAAGGGTTAAGAGTGGGATTTCTTTTCCCTCCAGAAACCCTAATCTACACGCATCACCGTCGTTCTAGTTCTAAATCTATTAATGGATAAAAAGGGTAACTTTTAATTAATCATCCATAACTACTAAATCCTAACGAACCCTACAAGCCCTCTTATTATATTAATTACATCTTTAAAATAATCTAGATCTATATTTTACATTCTTGTTTAACGTAGATCTAGAAATCTTTCAATAAAATTATTTATCCCTCCTCTCTTTCTCAACACATCTAAAGTAAAAGTAAAAGGTTCCACGTTTCCCAGAGGACGACCCGTACTCATCTCGGTCTAGCTACGTGCGACACCGTTATTGATTGCGGTTAAACTACATACAAATTTTCGTACCAATCAAATGGCGCCGTTGCCGGGGAAACGTGCGCAATTTTTTATTTTTACTATTTGTGTTGAATTCTTAGACGAGTCATATCATTATTAAAACAAAACTATAAATTGTATATTTAACGATTATTGTGTGAATTTTTGCGAGGAAATCTGGAGTCACGGACTTGAGGAAACAGGAGATCTAGGGTTCACACTTCTCTGGCAAGATTCTAACTCCCTTCTCTCTCCTCTAAAATCCAATAAAATCTATTTTCTGCAGGATTCTTTGCAAAATATCGCCGCTCAAAAATCTTTTTGCAAAGTTTTGTTTTTCGGTTTGTTTTTGCATATTTTAATACGGATTTACTAAGGGGCAAAGACCAAATCAAGATTAGGTGGGGATTTCATCACCCTTCCTAAGCCCCACAAATCACAAACCAAGCATATAGATTAACCCTTCATTAATTTAAAAAATATCTAGACCAGACTCTAAGGACTGTCGCGCTCAATAAGGACAGAGGAAGGTCGTGGGTAATCTATCGTTTATCCGCATTACTTTTGTAGTGCCTAGGCAAGTGTGACAAAGGCTGGTGGTTTTTAATTAGGCCCACGACGTGGTTCCTTCCCACTTACCTGGCACTTACCTGGCTACAAGGGTAGTACGGAGGCGGTAGAGGATTGATCCTGCGGCTTGTCCTTTGGAAGTCTAGGAGCGGTCTAAAGACTGGACCTAGGTGACCTTAGTTCTAGGGTTGCTTGTGCATCTTAGGGTGATTTGTCTTGAGTCCCACTTTTTCAAAAACAAACCAATTTTAAAATCACACACACGCTGCCACTTGCACTAAACCCGCTTAGTGCATGCTCGGCTGGACACAGGATCCTAGTGCCCGTCTTGTCCGCGTTCCTGCTATCGACGCCGAAGTCGGTACTTCTTCATCTTCTTTTCCCCCACCACACACCACATCGACCGTGATGGACGGCACTCCATCTAATTATAACACCACGCTGCCACCGCCCGCAGGTGAGCAGAATCCACCGCGCATCTCTCTCCAAGAGAGGTGTTATCCTATTCGTGGTCCTCTTCCTACTTGTCTATCTCTTCCACCACCTAACGGGGATAATTTCGAAATTAAACCCCACTACATCAATCTGCTGCCCAAATTTCACGGGCTTGAGTCGGAAGACGCGTACGTTTTCATCACCAAATTCGAAAACGTATGCGCAATGATGGGTACTTCACAATTGACTTTAGATGCTATGCGCTTACGTCTACTCCCATTCACACTGTGCGACTTGGCAGAAAAATGACTATAATACTGCCGCACACTCTATCACTAATTGGGATGAATTCGTCATAGCATTTCTTAAGAAGTTTTACCCAAATCATAAGACTGCCCATATTAGGAGCGAGATCAACCAGTTCACCCAGCTTCCCAATGAACCATTTTGGAAGTGCTTTGAACGTTTCAAAGATCTGCTTGTCCAATGCCCCCATCACGGAATACAAAGATGGGATTTATGTCGGATTATATATGAGGGCATTAATCCAGCGACAAAGCAGATGCTTGAAACAATGTGTCAATGCAATTTCATGTCTAAAGATGACGGTGAAGCATGGAAATATCTGGAAGACCTTGCTGAACACACGTTGCAGTGGGAAAGAGCAAGACCACCTTCAACTAAGGGAGGTATTCACCAGCTCGATATTTCTATCGCAGTAAAAGCCGAAATGGCGGCGATTCAGAAGAAACTCGATGCTATTGAAAACAAGTTCTCAACATTCTCCCTAAATCAGGTCACGCTTCCTAAGACCGTCTGTGGTTGTTGTTCGGATCCTTCACACTTAACGGAAGAATGTCCTATGAATGCATCGTTTCAAGCTAATGCTGCTTTTCAGCAACGACCTAGAAACGACCCTTATTCTTCCACGTACAATCAAGAATGGAGGAATCATCCTAACTTTGCTTGGAACCAACACCAACAAAGCAATTATCAAAGATCTCCTCCACAGCAACCACAACCACAGAATCATCCCTCCTTTCAGTCATAAAATTTCCAAAATCCGGCCAACATTTCTACACCACAAGTGGCCGGTACTGACAACTCACTTGCACAAACTTTGGATATGTTCATGAAACAATCCATGCAAATTTCGGCTGAGATGAGGTCTTCTATTGATACCATAACGAAAAACTCCGCCTCCCATGGTGAGAGTATTAAATCAATAGAAAACCAAATCGCACAGTTAAATGCCGCAATGAGTGCGAGAGAGAAAGGGAAACTCCCATCTCAACCCCTACCGAATCCTGGCCACTCACAAAGTTATAATGTGAATGCTGTTACCACGTTGAGATCGGGAAAAGTGCTGAATGACCGAGTGGGTGAGCAGTGTGATGATAGTGACACCAATGATACCCCGGCTTCTTCTTCTTCCCCTAATTCGTCTAGTCTCCCACCTTCATCCGAGCCTATTCTCCGTTTTCCCCAAGGCTCGAACCCTTCGCCCATTTCGCCAAATCTATCTAAGTCGATTCCCACTCCAGTTTTGGGATCGAATCCATCCCCACAGTCTTCTCCACAAACGTTGGACCCAAAACTTATTGATCAAGCACCTTATCCAAACAGGTTGAGGGGCAACAGACCAAGTCCACAAATGGAGAAGATTGTGGAAATTTTTAAGCAAGTTAACATAAACATTCCTCTCCTAGATGCTATTCAACAAGTTCCGTCATATGCGAAAATCTTAAAGGACTTGTGCACTAGGAAGCGAAAAGTTCAGGTACCTAAAAAAGTTTTCCTTGCGAGTAATGTGAGCACTGCTTTTACACAACAACTGCCCAAGAAACGAAAGGACCTCGGAAGTCCTACAATTTCTATTTCCATTGGGGGTAAAAATATCAATCGTGCTCTACTCGATCTTGGTGCTAGTGTTAACTTGCTTCCGTATTCTGTGTATGAGCAATTAGGGATCGGAGAGTTAAAACCTGCGTATTGCACTCTTCAGATGGCCGATCGATCTATCACCCAACCAAGGGGTGAGCTAGAGGATGTGTTAATCAAAGTCGGGGAATTCATATTCCCTGTGGGCTTTATCGTTATAGATACACAACCTGTAGCAAACCCACGTAATCAAATCCCGGTGATACTCGGTCGACCCTTTTTGGCCACTTCCAACGCAGTAATTAATTGTAGAAACGACTCTATGACCCTATCCTTTGGAAAGAAGTCAATTGAGCTTAACATTTACAAGTTGGGAAGTGAACCCTCCGAACCCTATGCTCATGTGTGTTCTGTCGAATTAATGGATGTCGACAGCAGCGAATTTGATCAACCTCATGATACAGACTCTTTTCATATGTTGTTGTTTGACCCAACCATTTACTCTTCCACCGAGTTGTCCGGGTCAACATCTAATGAGGAACCTTATATTGAGTCTGATGATCACCCCATTTTTTCTGATGACATTATTTTTCGGGGTATCGATGAAAGCTTTGAGGAAATTTTCGCTGATGAACTCGCATTTTTACAAGACACGGGTGTTGAGATGAATCAATTCCAAGATGAAGAAATTGGACCTCCACCCCCTCTTTTGGACAATCATGATAATGCGAGTAATCCATCATTACTATCACTGTGTCGTCTCTCCAAATTGAGACGCAATCATTTTCCAATACACCTCTTGTCACCTCCCCACTTCTTCACGTCAATAGGTGACATGTTCTTCCACCAACCTTGGTGCTTCATCGATAAATTTTTTGAATGGTTGGTGTTGACCTTCGGTCTTTGCAAAGCTTGGCATTGACCAATAAGCTTGACTCCCTCATATGATTTTAAAAGATTAAAATTGTTTAGCTCAATTTTGGGGGAGGGGTGATATATTTTGGCTCTTGAAAGAAAATGATTTTTACAAAATTGTGAGCCTAAAATAAGTTTGGGGGAGGATTTTCACTTTCATATATTTTTGCCCCCATTAATAATTTCCTCCCAAGTCTACAGGTTTTTGAGCTTAACGGATGACATCAGTGAGGACACTGCTGTAAACAGGTTTGGGGGAGGTTTGTGCTTATTTACACATCAATTTGCATCATATTTTGCATAAGCACAACATTTTCAAAAAAAAAAAAATTTTAACAAAAGAATAGGAAGTGAAAAATTACATCCAAAAGATAGGAATAGTTTAAGAAAACCAAGAAAATTAGAAGTTTTCTTAAACGAACTAGTAATAAGTAGTTATGAGCTATTGTCCCAAGGGTTAGTAAGATGAAGGAAGTCACTAATCTGAGGATAAAAATAAGTCTGAAAAATAGTTTCTATTCTGGAAGCCAAACATTTGAATGTTGATACCCTACTATATCCACTTACACACGTCTTGAAACTCGGGATAGTAGAGGATACCTTGAAATGCTCTTGTCTAAAAGCCAAAGTATGAAGGAAATAAAAAAATGAAGAAAATATAAAAATGGTGAAAAGAAAAATGAACACTGGTTTTGTTATCGCCAAGGCAGCAATAAAAAAATATAGCGAGGGTGCCTCTTCACCTAGTGCTCTAAGGCCAACTGGTCTGGGAGTCACTGCTAAGCCTTAGGTGGTGCAAGACGAGGAAAATACTATCACCTAATCAGCAAGCACATGAGTAATCGGTCGGTTAGTATCTCAAGAAGTATTAACGGTCGCATGAAAAGGTGTGAGCGAATCTTAATATTCATTAAATTAAAAAGTACTAAGGTAGATGGACAAGAGTATGATAGCTTGAATTGAATTCTCCGAGTGTAGGGATGTTCTTTACACACACGTGGGGTTATATGATCAATGTTTGGATGAAAGGTAGGAATGAAGAATAAAGACGATGTTTTATTGAGGGATGATGTGATTTCTAACATTTTTTCATGACTATTAAGATAGGGCTATCATGACAACTGAAAAGCCAGTATAGTTGGAAACTCTTCTTTTCAAGGCCTTTCTTTTATGGTTCTTATCTTTATATGTAAATTTCACCATCTTTCTTTTGTTATTGGATTTTGTGGGTGTAATCCGCTGAAAACTCTCAGGAGACAACACTCCTCCTACTAGGGACACCTAGAGGTTTAACGGCTTGTTGCACGTGCTCAGTGCAATCGTGTCTGCCTACGAAAGTGTGCTTAGTTTTCTCCTTTCTTTTTCTCCTCTTAAATAAACTAGTTTGCTCGGGACGATCAAAGATAAGTTTGGGGGTATTTGTTCAGTTGATAAAACTGCACATTTGTATTACATTTTTCCTACCATTTTCATATTAAAAAAGGACTTTATTATAATATATCATACATATGAGGGTTTATGTGTAAAAACACTATTTTCCATGTGTTAATATATTTTAATTAGCATTTGGTAGAAAAATGTATGCAAATAAATTCATTGACCTAATCCTAATAGAACTAGGTCTACTAAATCTTATTTGAGTTGTTGTGCAGAATATTTCCAAGTTGTGCAGAATTTTCCAAGACTAGAATCAAGCAAATCAAGTTGTTGAAAAAGACTTGCCTAATTAAGAATCAAAACTTAGAGACCAAGTCTGAAAGCAACCGAGAGAAGATTTCTGAATTCTAAAGGTGCCTAGGATTGCCACATGTTACAATTACAGAGCCCCTGAATTTTGATGGAGGGAGGAGATCAAATGGCCGCGGATCCGCGGCCATACCCACCCTCGGGCCGCGGATCCGCGGCGGTTAAGAAGAATTGGAAGCTGCGATTTTGTAGAATGAATCTTTTCTACATTTTACCAAATATTGAAGCTTGTATTCTGGCTTTGGCACTATAAAAAGGCACCGAGAGCCTCTTGGAAAAGCTATCAAGCCGAAGAGATCACGAAGTCCAAGACGGCTCACGCATCCAGGCTGATCATCAACTGTTCATCTACCTCCTTCGGAAGAGTTCGAGAAGCAAACTAGTCTTTGTAATCATTTTCTAAGGAATCAAAGTGTAGATTGTTTAAGTTGATTAATAAAGGTAGTTGTTTTATTTAATTCTTTTGCATTTTACATTATGTTTTCTCTCTCTTTCTTTTCATCTTCTTCTCCCAACATGCGCGAGTAATTCTCCGCTTGTTAGGGTTCGTAGGATTAGGGTAGGCTAATGGACGATGAAAATAATTAAACCCTTTTTAAGTCCTATAAAGTTTAGGAACTTTATCAAAAGAATCATTAACATCCTAATCGGGCGCACTAGCAATTTTTTGCTAGTTCCGACCGCGATTAGAGATTAGATTAATGATTGTTTTGGTAAAGGCTAGATATGAACGGAGTTCCGTGTCGAGATAAGGGTTAAGAGTGGGATTTCTTTTCCCTCCAGAAACCCTAATCTACACGCATCACCGTCGTTCTAGTTCTAAATCTATTAATGGATAAAAATGGTAACTTTTAATTAATCATCCATAACTACTAAATCCTAACGAACCCTACAAGCCCTCTTATTATATTAATTACATCTTTAAAATAATCTAGATCTATATTTTACATTCTTGTTTAACGTAGATCTAGAAATCTTTCTATAAAATTCTTTATCCCTCCTCTCTTTCTCAACACATCTAAAGTAAAAGTAAAAGGTTCCACGTTTCCCAGAGGACGATGCGTACTCATCTCGGTCTAGCTACGTGCGACACCATTATTGATTACGGTTAAACTACATACAAATTTTCGTACCAATCAGGCTGGCACCGCTCCCTTCCTCAGTAGAAGATCCATCAACGTAGAGGACCCAATCGGGGACGGAGCCGGGCAATTCCTCAACCGTGGGCCGGGACCCGGGGACGGGCGCCGGCACTGCTTCCTTGTTTGGGATGGTACATTTGACAACAAAGTCTGCCAGGACTTGCGCTTTGATGGCTTGCCTGGGGCGGTATTTGATGTCGAATTGGGATAACTCCCACCTCCATTTCTCCAGACGGCCAGATGACTCGGGGGAGGCGAGAATATCCCTTAGGGGACGCTCGGTGAGGACGATGATGGTGTGTGCCTGGAAGTAGTGTCGTAGCTTCCTTGAGGCCACGATAAGCGCCAAGACAATTTTCTCTGTGGCCGGGTACCTCGTTTCCGCATCCTTAAAGACGTGGCTCACGTAGTAGACCAGCTTTTGTGCTCCTTTGACTTCTCGGACAAGCACCGAGCCGGCAGCATGATCGGATACCGCAAGGTATAGTAACAACCCGTCACCTTCGGCAGTCCGGGTGGGTAGTGAGGGAGTTGCCAGGTGCACTTTGAGCTGCTCAAAAGCGTTCCGACACTCTTCCGACCCTTCGAGCCTTGGGATTTTTCTCAGGGCTTTGAAGAACGGGAGACACTTTTCCCCGGACCTCGACATGAAGCGACTAAGAGTGGCCACTCTCCCCGTGAGTCGCATGATCTCCACGTTGCTCTTTGGCATGGCCATGTTGAGGATGGCGCTGATCTTCTCCGGGTTAGCCTCAATTCTTCGGTGGGTAACCATGAACCCGAGGAATTTCCCGCTAGGGACCCTGAACGCGCACTTGGTGGGATTCAGCTTCATTTTGTATTTGCGGAGAATGTTGAATGTCTCGCCAAGATCTTTGGCGTGCTCGTCCGACGAGGTCGACTTTACGAGCATGTCGTCGACATAAACCTCCATGTTCCTCCCGATCTGTGGTTTGAACATTCTGTTGACCAGGCGCTGGTATGTAGCTCCGGCGTTTTTAAGGCCGAAGGGCATCACTTTGTAGCAGTATACCCCCGGTCCATTGTGAACGCGGTAAGCTCTTCATCTGCCGGGTTCATACGGATCTGGTTATAGCCGGAGAAAGCATCCATGAAGCTGAGCAATTCGTGGCCTGCCGAGATGTCGACAAGCTGATCTATCCAAGGGAGGGGATAGTTGTCTTTTGGGCAGACCTTGTTGAGATCTATGAAGTCGACGCACATACGCTACTTCCCGCACGCCTTTTTAACCATAACCACATTCGCTAGCCATTCCGAGTAGGCCACATTTTGAATGAAGTTGGCTGCAAGCAACCTATCGACCTCGTTCTTGATCGCCTTTTGTTTGATCGAAGCGAAGCTTCGTTTCTTTTGCCTGATGGTTCGGGCCGTCGGGTCGACCCTGAGCTTGTACGAGATTAACTTGGGGTCGATCCCGGGCATGTCGGTGGGCGCCCAGGCGAACACATTCAAGTTTCCTCGGAGAAAGTGAATCAAGTCTTCGTGCTGGGCTCCTGTTAAGAGGGATCCGATCTGGACAGTTCGTTCATTGTTTCCCTCGACGAGGGGGACCTCTGTTAGCGCCTCCGTGTAACGTTTTGAAAATCGTTTAGGTGAAATTTCGGTTAATCGGTAAAATAACTGGTGTTTTTCCGTAAAAACCCAGATATAATTATTTTTCTTCATAGACTTAAATATACCTGCTCTAGCTATGAAATTTCTAGTATTTGGTGTTTAATGGGTCACTTGTAAAATTTCCAGTTTACTAAATATTTTCCGTAATTAATTATTTTAAATATTATTTTAAGCCTTCACTATTACATTCAATTAGTGATAATTACAAATTGGAATAGGTTAGTACAAATTTTGTGCATCATGACACATCTAAACACATATTGTAACATGTTGTTTTTGAAATGAAAAGAAGTTGTGAAAATGGTTTTAGAAAATATAAAAGAAAAAGGCTTACTTTGTGAAAATAAATTATGTAATTGAGGTATGGAGGTATTTCCTTCACTTGGAACTTGCCACACACGCGCGCACACACTTACACACACCTACTTGCCACTTGGCCGAGCCTTGGGCACCAACCCCTCCCCATTCTCCCCTCCAACTAATGAAAAGAAAAACAAAAGAAAGGAAAATGAAAAAAGGAAATCAATAAAGAAATGATGTGTTGACTTGAGGTATGGCTTCCCTTGACCTTACTAACACCCTCACCCCACACTTTCTCTCTTCCCGTCCCCATCTTGGCCGAGACCTCCCCCATGAGCAGCCCCCCAATTTTTCCACTTCATTTCCAACACAAAATTTCCTCACAAATTCAACAAAAATCAAAATAAAACCTCACAAATCCCAAATCCAACATTTACCCATTATTTCTTTGTCCTAGCTAACATGAATCATGGAGTAAGGAAGCTTTTTGGAGGTCAAGTTCCATGTTTGATCTCATGATTTGGAGGTATAATCCTAACCCAAGTGTTTAATTATTGATAAACTACTTTAAATTAATTTAATTAGCTAATTAATTGGTTCCAATTTCAAGATTAGAAAATTCAAGAAAGAGTTTTGAATGCAAATTAGGGTTTCTAGCATTAGATTATGGCTCTAATGAGTAGATTAACATGTTAATGCTATGCAAAACTTAATCTTGTTGCTTATTGCTAATTGTAAAATTTAAAATGTCCAAATTAAGCTTTTTTAGCAAACTAGGTTTTTAGAAATTAATTAAAAATGTGAGATTAAAATCTAGTTAGGGTTTTCATCACATCATTAAAATTATAAATTGTAGTCTAACGCCTTAGGTCATGCAAAACCTAGTCTAGTTGATAATTTGTGCATTGTTACCCTAAAATTGTTAAAATTGGATAAAATTGCAAACTAAAATTTTTGGATTACTACAAATTGGTGTGATAAAATTATAGAAATGGTTTGTATGACTTAGTTATGATATTTAGTGAATATTTTGGCCACCAGTTTTGTTAAAACATTAAGTTTTGAACTAAAACAGTTATTTGAGGCTTTCTAGGGTTTCAGAAATAAATCGATTTGATTTATTTTAAGGTTTTGATGAGTTACGACTTATTTCATATAATAATTAGTGAGTTGTGAAACCACGATTGGTACGTTTGGGTTTTTTCTCGATCAATTGGCGTTTGTATGCCGATGTCGAGGGTTATTTGGTTCTTTTGCATGAGCGGGCCATAGGTTTTAACCTATGCGCGTTTCGTGTGCCGTTTTGGTTTTGTCCGCGATTTCGATTTACGATATTATATATGTTTGCATATAGGTACCTCTCACGTGGACTTCGGACGATGAAGAAGAGGATGGCGGCATCGACTTCGGCAGACAAGGACCAAGTGAGTAGATATATATCTACGGGGGAAGTCGGGTGGATGGTGTATAGCACCCCCGCAGTTTCGTAGTATAGAACGCGAATGCGTTATGACACACACACACACTTATGTGTTATGAGATGTGTATACTTAGTAAGAAATGCTAGGTGACTTTGGGATAGTTTTAGCATACTTGTAGGAAAACGCTTTTAGTTAGTTTCTTAGTCGCGAACCCTAAAGTAGTGATTTGCATACATGCACACATACACGCATACATTTTATTTCTTGTACGTATATGGGGATATGTATATATACACACACACACATAGGTATGGGACTGTGTGTGTGCGCGCGCGCGTGTATATACACACACACACATATACATGGATGATGAGGATAGTATATGGTACTTGGAGATGAGTCGATGTGATTGGGTATGATGCCATGAGATCGGTGATATGATATGGTTCGTATTATGAGATACGACATGATGTTATAGCGGGTCTTTAAGCGATGTGTTTTCATACACACGCATATATATATATATATATATATATATATATGTAGATGGTATCAGTATGTACTAGACTTTAGATCAGTACCCAGTTCACGATATGATGATAAGGATACCAGATAATTGATGAGATAAACGTGATATTCGACCCGTACCTAGATTGGGATGTCGTACGATGGATTTACCATACGAGCTATATATTGATGATAGATCCGCACTCTTGACTCGAGAATGTCATATTATATATTGTATCGTATGTGATACTATTGAGGCGGGATCACCGACTATTATATTTATATATATATCGACTCAGATTTAGGTGGTTTCCTTACCCTTTCGACTAGTATGTTAGTTTAGTCCTGTGGTTTACTTGTAGATGTTAGACTAGACTCGAGTCATACCTATTTCAAAAACTAACGAATCGTGAGTATTTTAAAGGCGGGCCAAGGGATGCTACGGATATTTCAAAGGACGTATATTTCGTAAAAACTCCGTAGCCCCTATTTTCTAAACACCGCGATTCGTGCGATTTCAGATACCAAAAACTGTATGACTCGTATATAGGAATGTATAATTCGTTATTGCTGCATTTACTATTCATTTGCCATTTATTCTGCTGTTCGCATTGCATTGCATATCTATATGTATTTTCGTGAGTAATGATGAAACCCGTTGTTAGGACACCAGCACCATTACCGATGATGCGTATGCTCCACGTACACTTGCTTGCCGGCTCACACACATCTTCATCGGTAATTGCTATGTCACATACACTTTAGAGAACATTACTTCATTGACATAGCTTGCTAGCTGATAGTTCCTATATGTTATTGTTTTCATATGCTAGTTAATTATTGCATTCTTTGCTTAATATCAGATGCATTCATATATTCATTGTCATGCAATATTACGGGCCAGTCCGGATTTCCGGAGCCCAATAATATAGAATTCATTGTTATCTACCATTGAGGTTGGGATTTCGGATTTCCATGAGATTTCTGGATTTGGAGAAACCGCAAGGATTTTATAAACTGATTATAATTTTAAAATGAAAGTTGCGGTTTTCTCATGATATGATTTGAGATATTTCCACCATATGTTTTCTCGGCTCTTGAGCGATATCATACACCCGATTCGAGGAGGAGGAACTGTCTGTAGGTGCATGGTGGACCCGGTGCGGTACCCCGGGGCAAGAAGGTCGCAGATGATGGCGTTGAGCCTGTGACAGGGGAGCACTACTGACCGGTGATTGTATTGTGACTTGACGGATATCCGGAGGATACCGATCGGAGTCGGGCCAGTCCGGATAGCCGGAGCCCTAGATATTGAGATTCGAGGATTCAGGCCAGTTCGGATTGCCGGAGCCTGAGATATTGAGATTCGAGGATACAGGCCAGTTCGGATTGCCGGAGCCTGAGATATTGAGATATTGGAATTTATGTTTTGTGTCGATGCTTGACACTGATTCTATATTGATTTTATTGATGATACCTCGATTTATATATACAAAAATTTCACCAAGTTAAGAAAACAGTTTTCACATGCATGATGTATTCTGTTTTCATTATATCGCATTCATACCTCATATTTATGATATGTTGCTACCTGAGGCACTGACACGAGCGCTTGGTATTACACTTATGTATAGATGTTTACCCATGCCATTATTACATGCTTCAGGCTACATCATTTTTGAGAATATATTTTATGATCGTTTTGACCTAGGATTGAGTCATACATACGATTTCTGCTCGTTGATATTTTCTGCTCACGAGTTGGCAACTCACCCCCGTTGTGCCACAGTTCTTGCAGGTTTTTGCCGTACAGGTTTCATTGCGGCTTTCTGACACACTGCTTCCATTCCGGGTGATTGCTTTGGTAGGTGAGTTCACTTGTATCGTGACCACCATTGTACTTTTATTATATTTCAGTTGTATCTAGTAAACTCCATCAACCAGACTTGTATTTATTTATAGACTTAGAAGACCAGTGTTTATTCTTTCGACCTTAGAGTCGCGCGTTGTATTATTATGGTTTTCTTGATGATATTGGTTTCCTTTGAGTTTTGATCATCGCCCTTCGGCGTTGTATACTATATTGCTTGCATGGTTGTGACCGCTAATTGGCGAAGAGCTAACTCCCGCTTGGGGATGCCTTTATGTATATTATTCATATTTGTACCCGTTTGGGGCCAGTATTTACAAAGGAGACTCTGCCGAAATTTTCGGGAAAATATGATGTTGCTTTTAAATGTTTTATGCCACTTATCTTATTAAAACCACTTGCTTTAAAACAAGTTTTCCTTCACTTCTCTTTAAAATGGTTTAGATTTTCTGGGCTTTTGGCTTATTTGAATTAGATGGGGGTCCTATAGACTTCATATCATTCAAGTACCAGTCACGTGCCATTTCGGGTCATGACACTCCACCGGAGCCCCTCGGATTTCTTTTTGTTCGTCACGAGTATCCAAGGACCCCTAGAAATCACTCGCGCTTCCAAGGTCGTCGCTTCGCTCCTCGGAGGTGGATGACGCTGTGAAGCAAATCTTGGCGATTTGCTGGTTCCCGTAGGCCCGGCCTATTCCCTCTCGATCCAATGGAAACTTGATCGTGAGGTGGTAGGTCAAGATTTGGGCCCTAAGGGAGTTTAGCGTCAGGCGTCCCAGGAGGATATTATAGGACGAGAGAATCCTGGCGACAATGAACTCCACCGGCACGGTTCTCGTACGTCCCGCCTCCCCAATGTTAAGGAGGAGGGTAACCACTCCATCTGTCGGGATGGAGTGGTTAGTAAACCCCAACAAAATGTGGGTGGTTGGCCGCAGGTCTGACGGGCCGAGCCCCATGCGCAGGAAGTAGTCATAGAAAAGGATGTCCGCCGAGCTTTCTGAGTCGACCAGTATTCTTTGGACCTCGTAGCGGTGGACCCATGACGTAATCACGAGGGGGTCGTTGTGAGACAAGGATATTCCGTGGAGGTCATCGTCAGTGAAGATGATGGGCTCGGGTGCCTTGCTCTTCTTCCGGGGCTGGTCGCTGGTTCCATCGACTAATAGGAGGCGGCGAATCTCGCCGGCTCCATGTGCACCTCCCGAAGAGATGACCATGATTTGGCCGATCGTTAATTCGCCGGGAGGAGGATGGTGTTCTTACTTCCGGTCTGCCTGTCACTTTTCCCGTAGGTACTTCGCCAGGTGGCCCGAGCAAATCAACTCCTCGATGTAGTCACGGAGTTGCTTACAGTTCTCGGTAGGGTGTCCCTACTACTTACGGAAGGCGCAGTACGGGCCTCGAGTCCGTTTAGCTGCTCTATTCGTGACCGGAGGGAGCTTGAAGAACCGCTCGCCCTTCGCCTCCTCCAACAGCTCAGTCTGGGAGATGTTGAGTGGAGTATACTCCTAGAATTTCGGGGAGTATGGTTTTGGCCAGTCGACCTTCTTCTTCTCTTCTCTGCCCCTCTTCTTTTGGTCGGCCTGGTCGCCCCGGGGTAGGTTTGCGTTTACTTCAGACTCGAGTTGGATTTCCCGCTCGGTCCAAGCTTTTACCTTGGCCATGGTCCTAGGTTGCGCCAATGCAAAGGAGCGGAGCCACTCCTTGTGCCTAAGACCTGACCTCAGAGCTGTGATTACAGTCTCGTCCCTATGCTCGGGAACTTCAAGAAGAGCGTTGTAGAAGCGAGTGACGTATCCTTTAAAGGATTCCTTGTCCCCGCTCTTTATAGTGAAGAGGTAATCGACGGACCGCTTTTGTCGTCTGTTCCCGACGAAATGTCCGAGGAACTGGGCAGCCAGCTCATCAAAAATAGAGATGGAGCGTGGCGTGAGTCCTCGGAACCAGTCTCGTCCAGCCCGGATTAGAGTAGTGGGGAATGCTCGGCATTGGGCAGCGTCGGAGTTGTTCTGGAAGCTCATGCATGCCGTAAACGCGTCCAGATGGTCTTTCGGGTCGGACTTCCCGTCAAAGAGGGCCACTTTTGGAGGCTTTTTTCTGGAAGAGACGCGGACAGTGAGCAGCTCTTCAGTGAAGGGCTTCGTAAGTGAGTCGGCGGCATACCTGGCACCCTCGTTTGAGGGATGAACCTCCCGATGTATACCTTCGATTTTCTTTTCGAGGGCGTCGAGACGATCGTGGTACCCTGAGGGCTCGGCGTAGTCGGAGTTATGGCCCTTCCCGCTGGCGGCCTGCGCCTGGCTGCGGCTCCGGTTCCGTTCTATCAGGTTCTCAGGTCCCCTGGCGAGGTCATTCTTGAGCCATCGAGGCGAGTGCCGCTTGCGTGACCCCGTCGAGGGAGACGGAGTCGGCCATGCCTAGGAGTAGGCGAGCTGACTGACACCTCCTCGGGAGGGACGGGAGCACGATGGGGGTCGGGGCGGGGAGCTCTTTCATGAGACCTCGGCGTGGAGCTATGAGATGCCCAACAGGTCATTGAATCGGTCTCCACGGGGGACCTGTGGCTGCCGGAGACAGCAAGACGATGTTCAGTGATGCCAGCGTGGGCAGTATCATCTCCCCCTCCGCGGAGGTCGTGATCTCGGGCAGGGGGAGCGGCGACCTGGGGGGCTTGTCCTGCCGTTTGGACGCGGACAAGGGTATCCACTATGGATGCGAGCTTGTTGATCCGTGCAGAAAGGGCGTGAATGGCGTTAGGGGGAGGGGCGGATCCATCCGCGCCTCCGTTGTGGGGAGGGCGGCGACTTGTGCTTGGATCGTCACGGTGTTCACTTGCCATGAATTCGAGATCGGAAGATTAACTTTCGATGAGTGAAATTTTCGTTTCCCACAGACGGCGCCACTGATGGAGCTCATGATCTCCTTCAGATGTCGTCCTCCGTCGATCTGTCGCAAGCGTTGGTGGACGACCGAGATTGGTGTTGAGGGTTGCCTCCTTGAGCGTGTGGATCTCAGTGGGCTTGTTTTGAGGCGAAGCCGAGCTATCTGCAAAAGAAGTCCCGGGATGGTTGTACCACCGTGGACCCTTCGACGATCAAGTTTGCCGAGGTATTTGGGCAGAGTAGCGGCTTATTGGAAAATTGCGTTTCCTGAGTCGTTTGGGAGAGGTTTTTTTTATAGTGGTCGCTTGGAGCGAGCTGGTGCGAGATCATCGCTGGCCGTTACGCCCCTGGCGTTACGCCTGCGTGAATGACGAGATCCTCCCATTAATGACGAGATACGCTCGTTAATGGGGGGATACGGCGGCGTGGAACGCGGGATGTTGGGTGGCGAATATCACGCTTCTGGAGAGATACACGGAGCCGTGGCGGAGGCGCTTGGGCTCTGCGTCCTTGGTTGCTCGGTAGAACCGGGGAGGCTTAGCTCGGCGGGAGGCTCGGAGGCGAGCGGGAGGTCGAGCAAGCTCGGTTCTATGATAGCTCGGAGGTGAGCGGAAAGGCCGAGGAAGCTCGGCGTGTAGGAGGGCTCGGAGGCGAGCCAATGGTTATTTGCACGGCGAGCACAGGAGTGTTCAGGGATCTCTCGGGGGTTGGGTCATGCCTCGGGACGATATCCCGGGGACGCGTCCAATGTATGATGCTTGCCTTGTTTCCGTGATTCCCGGAACACATCATCTACCACGTGTCATGATCTGGAGGGTTCCCACTTATGAGCATCATCAATAATAAATTTATTCTGCTTTATTTTTTCGTTTCCTTCAATTTTATACTGGGTTGTTACCATGTGTTTGGCTCTCATGTTTTAAATGTCATAAATGCATTTGTTTCTGGTGTCAGCACCCTCTTCAAGTATTCTGTACTTTATATCTTCCATAAATGTTTTGGCCATTTCCCTCAATTTCTGTCATATTCATGCATTCAACACTAAATCCATGATATATTCATCACATTTACGCATTATTCCATCTATTAACATGCACTCTGGCGCCTACAGGATGAATAAACTCTTGTGCCTGCACATTTTGCTTAATTTCTGGTCATTTGTTTTCTTCTTGAAATTTTGTAAGCGTTGTTTAATCATAACGCAAGGATTTATTTATTTTTTTTAATCATCAATTGCTTTAGTTTTTCAAATATATTGGAGATTTCTCCGTAGGTTCTATTTTTTTTCGGCCACCTTATATGAAAATGTCCTTGCGTAAATCATTGAATTTGTATAACAAAAATATATATGCTCTATTTTTAACAAGTAGAGTTTGTTGATGGAATTATCGACGTTGTTTGCTTCAACACTGTGAATTTATACTATTTCCCAATGGTTGCATAATCAATGTATCAAATTTTTAGCATCTGGATATCAATATAATTAGAAATGCGAATCTTCAAACTAAATGAATATTTTTTTTAACTGGTATAAAAGAAGAATCTTCTATTGGCTACTATTTCATGCCGATAATCTGTATGTCTAAATGCATAGGTTTCTGTCTTTACCGTCGTTTTCTTTTATATGAAAGTTCATATTCGCAATTCCACAAATTTTTATCGCACCACGATTTCATTGCTTTCTATATATCACACTAAGAGACAACAAACTCCCGATCTCTACTTCTAAAATATGGTTCTTTTCATCTATGAAACCGACGATATTGTTCCCCATCAATTTCCTTCAAAAAAGTAAGATTACTTTTCATCGCTCTCTAGTAAGCAAGCAAGAATTTTTTTCTATATGCAGGCAACATGAGCTAGATCGATCCATCGAGAATGCCAATTAGAGCTACGGTCCCATCAAGCTGTCGACGTTTTTAAAAAAGTTGTTCATTGCATGCTGTATATCAAATAATTTCTCCTCTCTCTGCATTTAAAGTTAAATTGGTAAAGATTTGAATTGTTCTCTAAATTTATGTTGCAAAAGAGATCTAACCCCACTTGGACAAAATAACACCCACACGATCCACATCCAACGGCCATCGCCATACAATCTTGGCTTTAAAAGCCTCTCTTTCTCTTTTAGCCCTGAAAACCTAAAAATAGTTGCTTTCGCTTGTCCCCACAGATTCCAAGGGTAAGAATTAATAAAAATAGAAGAGAGACCCTTTTCTCTCCCCTCTCTCTCTCTCGACACCGAGCCATTCTCGTGTCTCTGAGGTTTAAGCTCAGAACCCTCAGGTACAAACTCTAATAATATTTTCTATCTTTTTAATTTTTAGCTCCATTCTTCAATTTGGGGCCGCCCTAAAGTTTTGGATCGATTCGATCGCTTGGTACTCATTGTAAAGGTTTGGTCTTGTGATAGATAAAAGAAGTACCTTTGGCTCTCCAAAACCCTAAGGACGCGCTGCGACCGTTTCGTTCGGTAGAATCCAACTTGATCAGGTGATTTTTTTTTCTTGTACTTTTGAATTGAGGAATTTTTGGCAGTTAGTGTTGGAAAGATTTGAATCTGCTTGCTTGTTTGTATTGTTGTTATTGTTTTTGTAAATGTTAGGATTGTGACATGCAAAATTGATTTTGATCAGATCGTTTTTTCCAGCGCGAACTTGTTTTCTGAAGGGTTTATTACGTTAGAGGATGGAGTTAAAAGATTAATAATATCAAGATATGGCTAGTTGTCCCTTCTCATGAACTTGTTTTAAATATTTTTTAATGGGCACATTGTGCGGTGTGAAGATGATACATGTCAAATAATTAGGGCATGGTGTGAGACCAATTACAAACCCTCACATTACGTAATTTGTGTTGTATTAGAAGTCATACAAGAAAAGGGATAAATGAAAGAAGCAAACTTTAATTTTATATGCCTGAAAAATTAAGTTTTACTATTATTTTTATGGCATGGAATACACGAAAGTGAAATTTGAGGGAAAGACTCAACTATTTAGGATTCATTCTTGCGTTGTACTAAATAGTCAAAAATTATCTTATGACTGATTTTAACCATCAAGTAGAACACAGACTGCCAGACAGGGTTTACAGGGTTTACGGAAACGATTTAAAAGATTTTAAGAGGATACGTACAAATATAAAAACTGATTATTTTTGGCGCATGAGAGTTCGAGTAGCTTTATAGAATTCCATTCAGGGGTATATTAAGCATTATCTAAGAAGCATAGATTCAAGTATGGATATAGGACACAATTTCACTAATTCACAATTTTCCAAAATCTAGAATATAATTAGTTAGGTTAAATTTTTTTATTGTTTAACTACACACCCCCATAGCTAAATTTTTTAATAACACGAGCCTAAGATTGAAAATTCTAATATTATTTTTCTTTCTAGATTTTCCCTGGTTAAAGCTAGAATTTGAAGGGAACGAAGAGATTATTATATTTATGTAAACAACAGTTTCTTAAAGAATCTTTGCCCTTTATATTATCTCTTAAGAAAGTTGGCAAGGTATATAAAGTGTTTTTATGAATTAAGTTCATTTTCATCGATTTGATGGATAGGTATTAATGTCTAGTCACTGGTTCATGTCATTTCCTATATAACCTTTACATAGTTTGTTGATATGATACCAAGGAAGCTGTGGATGTCCTACAGGATATTCTTCTTGAGGACGAATCATTGTGGGGGATGAATTCAAATCGATCTTTATTGTTGAATGTATAGATACTCAATGTGAATGCAAACTTTTGTTTTAGTTGCTTATGTTTATTTTACCGACAGGTTCTTATTCTCATTATCTTTAACGTCTCTTTTGATTTTATTTATTTATTTTATTCGTAAGTGTGTAATAACCATATATATCTTCATTATAACCCTCTCCATATTATCTATTATAACTATATGTACCTTCTTATAGCAATAAAAATAAACCTAACCTCTCCTCGAGAGGCGAGCAATTCACCCTACTTTAGTTTCATAGTATCAATGCCTATATCCTTAAGTTCTACGGTTTATCCTCCTCACTCCTCTCCTTCTTAACCTCAAGCTGCCTTTCTTCCCATCGGTGCCATCACCGGCGTGTCCATTATCCCACCTCTTTTGTAACTTCTTCCATCACTTTAACAGATCTATTAAAATCATATTACATATCAAATCTTACACCATCAACACCTTCATCTCTACCGGTTGTATGTTCATCTCATCTCATCTTCATCCCCTACCATGACTGCTACATCACAAGATCTTCACCGTTCTCCACCAACACTCCCAATTTAAACATCATCAAGTGGCCATCAGTCTACTTTCAACTATTCAACTTCCTCTCTCACGCAATATGTCGACATCAATCCATCACAACATAACCTGCATGCCATGACTACTCTCCACTAGTTGACTTCCTCTCACTCAAAGACTACCCACAAACCCACAACTTTTCCTGTCATCGCGACTGCCTTCATTTTTCAACAACTGATATTCTATATCCTCTGGTACTTAATCTTCCACCTGTCTTGCAGCCATAACCTCCATTTTTTTAAACTATGTCGCATGGATTAATCACCGAGGTGACGAATCCATATGGGGTTCATATATGTTTTAAACAATATGTATTAGCGTAATGTTTTGGAAAATTGTGAATTAGCGAATCTGACTTGTGTCGTGTCTCGTATCCGTATTTGAATATGTGCAACTTGGGTTTTAGATGTCTTTGACTGTTTGACATGTCCGACATGTTGCCCGCAATGTATTTTTTGAGTACTACATGCCATGGCATGCATGCCAAATTTCCAATATAGGTTTTATATTTTTGGTCAGTATCCCAACATGTCCTGTTTGACCCGGCAAACTGCCCAAAAATTTCCTGACACCGAATGCTGAACATATTGTATTGCTTGATAACAAGGCATCGAGAACTCAAAAATAAGTGAATATGTTTTTTCATAGAATTGATGGTTTTATAAAGTTAAAAGTTTATGTCATTAAACATTATTTGATTATTAATCATTTACTTAATGCAAGTGTGGTTGTCCATGTATTTATTATATATTAAAGTAATATAATGATATTTAAGATATTTAGTGAGTGTAAACCTTTCTAAGATCACACAGTAGATCCGATTCTCTATGATATTTACTAAATATTTGCAATATGCCTCAACATCTGCTGCCCGAGTCCAGACATTGAATTTGTTCTACAAAATGAACCCAGCATATGATATTTAGAACATTGATCGCCTCACAAATCCTACTCATCACCATCACCACATCTACTCTCCAACATCCTTCTCTCTCTCACTCTCTCTCTCTCTTACACACACACACATCCCGTGCGCGCGCACTCACCCACACACACAACACATTCTTCAGTCCTAATTTTTCTCTTTTTAAACACTTAAGAAAAATAATTGCCGCGGAGATCTTAATTTCCTTTTCATGATAGTGCCTACAGCTACCACCACCACCTCTGCTAGCCCCTTTATTGTTCACATTTCTATATTCATGTAAACTGAGGACATCATAAACTATCTCGATTGCTCGTATCCTTGATCCTATTAAACAATTATCCCACAAACAATTGTATCTGATGTAAGACTCATTCTCATCCCTTTTTATGATACACATTAAGTCGCTTGGTTTTTAGTTGGATCAATATTACTGTAGAAACTATCCGCTCTCCTCTATCAACATGGTGTTCTGCCTGGATGAATCTTCACTCTCACATCTATGATCGTAAATGCCAATACTGTTATTTAGTATACATAATTGACGGGCTAAAATGGAGTATTCTTAATCATCTTTAACTGTGATAAACCACTTTTCCAAGTTCCAATCTACCAGTCAATGCCTTAATTTCATACAGAACTAAATGGGCATTATTAAGTCACATATATGACTTTATCTTTCTTTGTTATTATTTTAAGTCGCTTCCTCTTATGTTACTGTGATCTAACTAATGCATGCTTTCATTGAGTGGACTATTTGATTTTTTTTACTATTTACACGTGAATTAAGAGTATAACAAATAGGAAACTTATCTTTGGATTGGCTTCCATTTTTTTCTTACTGTCCCCCAAAGTTAAAAGATTTTGATATTTTTAGTTTTTTCCCAACTTGACATTCATTGGTACTTGTTCGGATATGATCTTGCAGCCATTGCTTGAGCCCACTGCTTAAAATCTGGATAAATGGCCAGTTTTCCACAGCCTTCTGGAGCACAGGTATGACCTATTTGCCCACTTTTCTTCTCTTCTCTTGGGGCAAAGTTTGTTATTCTTATTTACTTTTAAACATCTTTTCAACATAATTTTCTCTTGGTATATAATGCTTCGCTTGTAAAATGCCCACCATAAAGTAATATCTCCATTTATCTCATTGTAACCTGTGTTAATTTTATTGGCATTTGTCGCAAAAGCCTGTTAGGACTCCTCTAGTGGGATCCACAGATCCACCTCTAAACTTTGGTCCACCGTTGCCGGTGCAGGTGAAAAATAATAATTCCTTAAGTTGGCATTTTGTTGTTTTTATCTTTTATTCTCCAACATATTCCTGATGCTTACTCTTATTTGATCATCACAGTTTAGACCTGTTGATCTAACTCAACAATCTCATCAGTTCCAATTCCAACCTATGCAAGGCATGGCTTCCCCAATTGCTGGGGTGCTTTCTCATCCCCAATTTGTGCTGCCAGCACAACAAATGATTCCAAGACCAAATTCATTACAATCAGTTCCAACTCAGTATATTCAACCAAATATTTCTCCTGGAATAATGCAGTCCCAACAAAATTTTCAATATCAAAGCAATCATCTTCAAAGCCTAGGTGGCGGAGGAGTGCCTCTATCTTCGTCGTACACGGTAATGTTACCCATGCAAGCTGTGAGATAGTGAATGCTGTTTCCATCTTTCGTTTCCTTATTTTATCAATTCTATAAAATGCCTGCAGTTTTCAACATCTTATGCGCATCAGTCAAATGCTGTGAATCCTCCACTGCAGTATCAACCAGTATCGCAAATGCGAGCATCTCTTGGGCTACCACTTGCAAATTCGGGTGACCAAAACTCAGCTGGGCTTCCAGCTACAAATTCCTCAGTTTCTGTGAGAAATCCTTTTTTTCTTTCATGGTTTCTATGCCCAGTTTATTTATTTACTGCTCCTGATAATATGTTCTTGTCACTTTTTAATTTTCCATGGGTTTTCAGACAACAGATGCGCAACCTATCCCTACCCAAAATTCTTCGGATTGGCAGGAGCATACATCTTCTAATGGGAGAAGGTTTGTTTCTTTCTGTATTATTTGTGTGGTAAACTACATCAATGTATCTCCATTGGCTGTTAATTTACTCTAAGAGAGACTATACTTAATGCATCACCATTTCGTAAGCTACATTATGTAATATGATGTTATGTTCTCAATATGTTTTTGGTTACCTTACATTATATTATTATAATCTCTGTTCTTCTTCTAGGTACTATTACAACAAGCAAACCAGAGAGTCTAGTTGGGAGAAGCCTGTGGAACTGATGACACCTATTGAGGTGGGTCATATCATTAGTACTTAGTTTCATGTTCTTTCTGTGCTTCCTTTATGATTTGCAATGGTGATAATTATTTATTTTAATAGATGTAGTCTCTCTCTCTCTCTCTCTCTCGCCCCCCTCTTTTGTGAGTGTGACTATAACAGTTGAACTATCTGCCAATGTTCAAAAAGGCATATATCCCTTGCATAGTTGTCACGGCGTCGACATGGCTACCGCCGTTGTTCACTACCGTTGTGATTCATCTTTCTTATTTTAAGCTTCGCCTTATCTGCATATATATGAGACCAACTGAGAATCGAGTTTGAAATTTGATAAACATCATATAAGCATTTATTCTTTCTCCTAAAAATTCTCTCATTACGTTCCCTCCAAATACCCCATGCGATTCCCATCGTAATAAACTAATAATATCTCAATTTGATAAAATGTTTTATGTTTGATGGTTAAATGATGATATAGTTGTGTGCTTGATGGTATTCTATAGTTTTTATAATTATATATTGGGTATAGAACAGTAGATATATATAAAATTAATGCAGCACATTGTGAATGATTTGTCGCCGTACGGACGCCATGATGGACGTCGTGTCGTCATGTCGCCGTGTCATCATGTCGCCGTGTCGTCATGGCGTCCTGGCGGTTTATTACCGCCGTGATTCGCCGTGGCGCCGTAACAACCATGATCCCCTTTTTCTTTGCATGTTTTTGCTACTTATCACTTTGGACCTTTACTGTATCTGATCTCAGTAACCAACTACATTGCACTATTCTTAAAGCAGGCCAACACAGCTATTAATGCTTATTCAACTAAGAACAACCTTTTCTATAAACCTGGTTACTCGACTGTACAGCCTTTGATGAATTTAGCATCTCTTTATATTTGTTTGCTTTCAAAATTTCTTCTGATAATCCGACTTACGAGAGTTAAAGTAGTTTTCCCTTTTTGTGCATGTGTTGAATTTTTTTTTGGGGTGGGGGGTTAACTGTCCATAATTTATTGTTTGTACAATACTTAGAATGTGACAGTCAAACAAAACATGCAATCTATGGAAAATTGGGAACATAACTTACATATTTATCAATTAAACAGTTTATATTTAATTGATATTAAATAATCCGATCAACTACTTATACCGATTAAATTAATATAGTCTATTACTTATTGGCCTTAGTATTCCCCACCTACCAAGTTATTTTGTTATTATCTTAATTGGTGGCTTGACCTATATGAAGCTTGTAGACATGCAAAATTCTTCCTCGGTAAAATTGAGATATAGCTTTCTTAAAGAATTTTTCCTTGATGTATAACATTGCTCGTGTACCCACTTTTCTGATATATTTCTTTGTTTGCGCTTGTCTTTTTATTGTTGAAGTACGCCTAGCACCGACACTACTTCACATCAATTCTTAAATCTTCTTTTTTTTTTGTGCAAATCTATGCACTGTTGTACTACAGTTATATGTATGCCGTGGCTTTAGATAATGAAACCTGTTATTTATTAGGCTATGTGATCGATCGGGGCTGAAGATTTTCAGACTGAAAATTTAATGGTAAACATTTTCTCCATTTACATTTGCCTTCCGCAAATGAATATGTAATGACTAGCACTTGCATTAGTTGCATTTCATAAAATTTGGATGATTAGTTGCACTTGATCAATAAGGGCCTGGTTTTGTGGATCGCAGAGTGAGAAATAGTTGGGGTCAATGACTTATTAATTATATTGTATGCATCATAACCAAATTTACGTGAATATTTGCGATGTCATTTCCTGTAGAGTGTTGAACTAGAATATTCATACTCGAGGAGGGCCTTTTCTTGGAGGTAAAGAAGCAATCAATTCTTGACGAAATGATTTAGTCATGCTTGAAAGCTGTAGATGTGAAACTTTGCACTTTACCTTTTCATGCACTGAATTTTAGTCAAGAATAAAAATTTGGAATCTTTGTATTGTGGACTCTTTATATTTGGACATAACTTGTGTTTCATCTCTGTTGAGTTGGTGTACAACAAGGAAATGAATTTTTTTGAAAAGGTTCTAGAATATGGTATTTTTTGAAAATTTTATTTTGTTCAGGTGAAAGAACTAGTATTGTAGAGGAAGTTCACACAGTGAGTTCTGCAAGAGCTATATAATCCTTTTGTGTCTAGACTTTAGAACTATAACAAATTGACAGCACTGGAGATATAACAATAAGGGTAGATGTATAATGACCCATTTTAACCTCATCACTAACCACAAGGTAGCAGGCCGTACCTTCCATGAAAAAGAACCCATTCTCTCGAAACACTTTAATATGGTAAGGATATGGTTCTCATTCAAGTACTGGTGAATCCTCTTTTATTTTGAGTCCATCAATATTTTTTTCCTACTTGGTGACCTTTTAATTTTGAGCTTATATGGTAAAAAGACTTTTTTCCCACAATGATGAACTGATTGTTGAGTTTCTTGAATGGACAAGTTATTCACAATTGCATGTATGTGTCCATATAAGGAGGATAATTTTCCTTATGTGATTGATATTTCATAACCCCCCCTCCCCACGTATATCCTAGTTGGATTCTTCCAATGTTTTTATCTCTGATTATATTATCTAACCTATTTTATATGCCACAGAGAGCCGATTCATCTACTGCATGGAAGGAATACACTTCTGCGGATGGAAAAAAGTGAGTACCAGACTTGTAGTAGAAAGTTCATTTCCCTGGACTAAACTGCATTGTGTATCTTGAAATTTTAAGTTCTTTATTTCCTACAATATAAGTTTGTTTACCTTTGCGAATCTTTTCTAGGTATTATTATAACAAGCTCACTAGGCAATCGAAGTGGACAATTCCTGCTGAACTCAAGGTTTTCAATCAATCTTTATTGGTTAAGATAACCAACCCCCCCCCCCCCCCCCAAAAAAAAATTCTTATTTCTTTATTATTATCTATAGTTAAATCTGGTTTTACTTTCTATTCAGGTAGCTCGTGAACAAGCTGAAAATACGGGACTGCAAACAACACGGTTAGAAACTTCAGCAGCGCTTCTTGCCCCCATTGCTGTTACTCTATCTTCTTCTAATAACACAACCAGCAATTCCACTTCTCTTGCAACATCTGCTGTGGGGTCAAGTCCATTTTCAGTGAGCCTTGTCAATTCTGTCAACCCAATGAGCATGATGGTGTCGGGTTCACCATCTATTGCTACTGTGCCTTCTCCAGGAGTCCTTGCGAATCCTTTGATAGGAACAACAATGTCAACAAATGCAACTATAACGCTAAATGTCACGGCACCCATCACCCCTGTACCTGCGTCGTCGTTTGCAAGCACTGCACCTGTTGAGGATACAATGGATTCTACAGCAACTACAACAACAAAGTACATACGTTTATAACTTTGAAAGTGACAGGGTTTGGGATATATTCATAGTTTGCATTATGCAAGTTATTTATATTGGCGTCCTTCTGAATTCCAGTTGCCCTTTGCATAATTCCATACATGACCTTAATTGTTCGAGTATATTTTGAGTTATGTATTCATACCTATCCATTAACTGATAGTTATGCTGCATATGTACTGCCTTGAAACTTTTTTTGGGGATAACGACTGCCTTGAAACATCCTACCTTACCCTCTACTGGCTCTACATAATTACATACATGACCTTGCATTTCAAGTTATTTGCAGTCATACCCTTTCATCAACCGATAATAGTTAACGGTAGCTTAATTGAGGTGATTTTTAGAAGTCAAGGCTCAGTTAATACAGTTTTTAAACTTATAGGCTAAGACTGGTATCATCCTATCCATTCTGGTACCATGTTTAGAAAGCGTATCCTTTTAATATATCCACAGGAGTGCCGGGTTTAGTCAAGGAACACACTAACCTGCCTATGGCACTAAGATGAACAAATTGCGGGTAGTTTTATTTAGTATATTGCACAAATTCGGTAAATCTGCTTTAATTCCTTGATTTAACTACATTTTTGTTCCCTGCTAGACGACAAAAGGGCATGTTTGCAAAATAACCCATTTTCAAGGCCATATTTGCAATGCCCACATTCCACAAGGCATTTTCATCTTTTTGCCAAAAACATAGCGGCGTTTATACTAAACTAAAGAATTGATTTTCCTTTTCGCAATACCAGTATTAATAATGAGAATTCATCTTGTTTTAGTGATGGAAATGTGCCTGACAGAACGTCTTCCCAAGAATTGGAGGTTAGTATACTTGTTACATAGTTCTAATCCTCTTTTATCTCCTTTGGAATCTACTATTTCATGTGGCATTCCATCTCAGGAATCCAAAAGTAGTATTATGCTCGCTGAATCCATTCATCTTTCCCCACAAGAGGAGAAACCAATAGTAGAAGAACCATTTAGTTATGCCAATAAGCAGGTACTACCTCATTTAGACTCTTGGCTTTACCTGGCAAATGGTAATTTAAAGTTAATTTTTCTAGGAGGCCAAGAATGCCTTCAAAGCGTTACTGGAATCAGCAAATATTGCATCTGATTGGACCTGGGAACAAGTAAGCTTATTTTCTCACCTGTTCTTATCGCTTTTTTCATTGTTGATTTCTGATACGTTAAAAAATATATATCAGGCTATGAGAGTCATCATTAATGACAAGAGATATGGTGCTTTAAAGACACTCGGAGAGAGGAAGCAAGTATTTAAGGAGGTAGGCAGTGCAGGACTGCTTGCAAAGTTTAGATGCCAGCCTTTAGATGTGGCTGTAGCAGATATTTGAGTTGTGCACTCATTACTTACTGAAATATTGACCTTTTCCCATTCACTCTACCTTTATGTTCAGTTCTTGGGTGAAAAGAAAATCCAGGAAGTTGAGGATAGGCGCAACAAACAGAAAAAAGCACGTGAAGATTTTACAAAGATGTTAGAAGTAAGTCATTTACTGTTTTCAAGAGGCTTCTCTCTTCTCATATATGTTTTGATTCTTGATTTCACTTTGATGATTTTTTGTGCAGGAGTCCAAGGAATTGGCGTCATCTACTCAGTGGAGGTATCTCTATTTGCATACTTGACACTTAAAAATCTATCAACCTGCAGTAGGCCTATGCATGCTGTTTAGTATTGTAAAACTTGGTTTGGGCCCACAACACATGGTCCCACACATGGATGCATATGGGTTTTTTTTGCCGCTGGAAATTTTTTGGGCCCCAACTAGCCCATAGCTTTTATAAAGTTGTAAACAGTATATAGAGGAGGAGGATCCTTACATCAACCAAAATAATAATACAAGTTAAAAGGAAACATGGGCAAAAGCCTAAAATGTGAAAGGGAAAAGTTCTCATAAGGTCATGAGCTTTTAATATAGTGGGACTCCATCCAAAAGACTCGAGCCTTATTGAGGTTTATCCCATCTTATATCTTATACCCATATGTATCCCACAATTTTCGCTATGTGGGACTATGTTATCCACATTCTCAACAATAATAAAATATGTTCTTTTTTCTGAGTCCAGAGTTAATAATCCCTTGTAGTATATTCAATAAAAAAATTATTGATTGTTCGCTCATTTCTGGATAAATGGTTTGACCTTTCAGGAAAGCTGAGGACATTTTTGAGAGTGATGTGAGATTCCATGCTATTGAACGAGCAAAAGACCGTGAAGATCTTTTTGAATCTTACATCAAGCAACTTCGTAGGAAGGTTAGACACTGAGACACTGTTTACTATGAGAAGTTACAATATCACAGAGGGTTATGGTCCTTGGTTGCCATTTCTTCCTTTGCTCGGTCAAGCAAAAAAGATTACTTTCTAAGATAACAGGAACTGTCACAGAACTGGATATGGCACAGCATGGACACGAGGGGAAGTCCTTAGATGTCATATAGAGACGCAGCAATATATATATATATATATATATATATATATATATATATATTGGAAAGAGTTTTAATCGATAATTGTTTTGATTTTTTTCTTGTTAATTTTGTTGATCCCTGTGCTTGAAACCAAACCAACTAGGCTAATCCATTAGCTTGTTAGTCTTAATATTGTTTATACTTCTCCGTTGGTTTCATATTATAGGCCAATTTGTACATGTCAGATAATGATATAAAGCAGTTAAACTTTTGTTAACTCCAAATTTGTCCCGATCACCTTTATTTAATGGTGGGCATAAATTTTGCAGGAAAGAGCAAAGGCAGCTGAAGAGCATAAACGGAATATTATGGAGTACAGAGCTTTTCTTGAATCTTGCAACTTCATCAAGGTCTAAACGAAAAGCATATCTCAGTCTTAACATACTTGGCATTTGTAATTTTTCTACTTTATGATTCCTTTATATCTTCAGGCAAACAGCCAATGGAGAAAGATTCAAGATCGTCTAGAGATTGATGAGAGATGCTCGCGGCTTGATAAATTCGACCGCTTGAAAACTTTTGAGGTGATTTTATTACCTTACTGTTGTTTATCATGATATGTGAACTAACTCACTTTATCATGTTTCAGGAATATGTGAATGATTTGGAGAAACTAGAGGAAGAGCAGCAGAAGATACAGAAGGTGCATTTAGTTGTGTTTTCCCTTATTATTATTATTATTACATTATATTATCTTTACTTCTACTACTACTACTACTACTACTACTAACTACTATTATTATCACCACCACCACTTTCATTATTATTATTATTGTCGTCGTCATTACTTTTATTGCCGTTGTCATCTCCATTCGTCACCATTACTACTGCTGTAGTTATTATTATATTTTCTGCTACTGCTAGTGTTGCTTATTTGTGTATTTGCAGTTGGAGGTTCAGATTATGATCACGGATTCTTTATTATGTGCAGGAGCAACTGAGAAAAGAAGAGCGTAAGAAACGTGATGATTTTCGCAAGTTGATGGAAGAACATGTTGCTGCTGGCATTCTAACAGCTAAAACCCATTGGCGTGATTATTTTATGGAGGTTAGTTTTTGAATCTTACACTGTGTATATGACTGGAATGTACATCTAAGTCTATATTCGTCGTTATTAATAATCTGATGCTTTTGCTTGCAGGTTAAGGATTTGCCATCGTACCTGGCAGTAGCATCAAACACATCGGGTGCAACACCTAAAGATCTTTTTGAAGATGTCACAGAGGAGCTGGAAAAACAGGTTTTTATCTTAACAGCATTCGGAGATTATGGTGTTTTCTTGTATATGTTTGAATTATGTGCCAGGTTTTCAACAATGATGAAGAAATTAGATCTCAAAAATTATGTTACCATAAATCGCTAAACCGCTAGCGAATTGCGATTTGCAACGATCGTTCCCAATTTGGGAACACTACCGCTCCGGATCAGGAAAATCACTGTTCCGATCAAAACTTAAGTTAAATGTGGCATACAATCAGGTTTGTGTTAGATTATACTTAAAAATATTTATTTTTTTAGCAAAAGAAATTGATTTATATTTATGTATATTATACATAAATACATACATACATACAAACGGCCCAAAAACACTTCCTTTTTTAGAGATACGTTTTCCATCCCATATAAGCATACAGAAGAAAACCACTCTCATGGTACCGCGTTCCACAACAACTGGCGTTCCGCGTTCCCTTTTTCATTTTGCGCACCGAAAGGTTCCGCGTTCTTAACATTGCTCAAAATTGGTAAAACAATACACACACACACACATACATACATACGAGGGTAATAGAGGAAAGGTGCAATATGAGGGAATTTCCTCCTATGGCGTCGGAAAAATGCACCATCCATGATTTTTTTCGACGATCGGCATACATCACGTCCATCTTTATCATCTAAGACGTGGATACACCAAATTTCATGTGATTATACCATTTTTTCACCGTTGATTTAGTTGGTGCAAAATTAATGGTTTACCGACAATAGAACTTTTTACATTGCTAATTCAACGGTGAAAAAGTTGTGGTATCACATGAAATTTGGTGTACGCACATCTTAGATGATAACGATGATGATGATGGACGCCGATCGTCGGAAAAAATGGTGGAGGTTGTATTTTTTTGGATACTATAGGAGGAAATTCCCTCCTATGGCCTCTTTCCTCCATTATTCTCTCTCTCTCTCTCTATATATATATCATCTACTACTATGGGGCACCAGGCGCACAATAAGTTTGACCACAACCATATAAAATTCTACACAACTTTACTGTTAGTTTCAAAACAAACAAAGAAACTGATCGAATGGAATCAAATTCGTCAAATGATCACATCTAGACCCAATTAGAATCACCTTAATTTGGATTCAGCTACTGTTTTTAAAAATAAAAAATGTATATCTATGCATCTTTGGACATCACCTCAATGAAAATAGAAATTAACGTATTTTATTTCTTTCTGCTGTTCTCATCAATGTCTCCCCCCCCCTCCCTTATACCTAGCCCTAAGTAATCTTTGTAGCACATCGCCCTCATCTTCTTTTCAATGAAAGCTACCTCTGTCTTACTTTCTCGAGTTTTTGTATTATAGCATATAATAAGAAAAACTTTCTGGTTTTCTAATTTTACGGTTCTCTTTGGAAAAGTTGCGTCTTATATCATCATCCAAGTACTGTCCAACATTTCTAGTCTAAGGCAGTATACAGGCATAAGAGAAAACCATCGCCAACAACATCAACAAGCCTTCATCCCAAAAATTTTGGTTGGCTATTCGAATCCTTCTCTTCCACTTTGTTCTGTTAAGGACCGTCTCCTCGGTTAAATTTTGTTGCTATTTATCTTCCATATGTAAAATGCATGAATTTTCCAGATAATTCATATAATGGGATAAATCTCAAATCCTCGTAATTATTATTCTGGCGGATCTCTAATCGTGAATTACAAAAATCTATTTACTAGTCTTTTTGATATTCCTAATATACAATTTAAAACCGCCCTAGATGGTATTTGAGGATATCTAAATGATGTTATTTATCAGTTCGTTTAGATTTCAAATATATAGTTCATGTTAGAACTTTTATCTTGCAGAGGCATGGAAGAAGTCTTATCTTGCTATGATGCCAACTTAGCCTTCTTCTTGCTGTAGTTTGATGTATGATGTTTTAACATCTGTTGCTGGAACTTTTGGACATATGTTCTTTTATCAATAAGCTATTATAGTAATTATGAATTTCTTTTCTTCATGATATATAACTATCAGTAATATTTACTGTTCACTTGAATAATTAGAAAAGTCCTTTTGCCTTTTCTAACCATTTTGTACTTCTTTTACTTTCAGTATCATGAGGATAAGATGCTGGTCAAAGATGCAATAAAGATGGGAAAAGTATTAATACAAAAGCTTGTTTTCAACTTGCTCTAGTAAAAAGATTATTCTTTTTGTGGAGTGTCTAACTGCGAATTGTTGGATATCCAGATTCTTTTAACATCATCCTCAACATTTGAGAGCTTCAAGGCTGATATATCAGTAGACGGTAGTTTGCAAATAATATCTGAAATAAACTTGAAGGTATCTCTTTCCTACCACTACCATCCTTTGTTATCTTCAAAATATTACTTGTTGATTTTCCAGAATTTTATTTGTCCTTTGCACCATGGAGTTATTTGGAAAATGTAGTATCCATGTTGTCGAAGAATAATTTTGATGTTCAAGGGTGATATAATTAACAGCAGCAATGCTTTATCAGTTAGAGTGTTATATGAATTTAGGCAATCAAACAAAGACGCATCTGGCAAGTAAACTCCTCCATACTTAGTATTGAAATGAATGAGCAACAGTGCTTAAAAATAAAATTTAAATATAATTTCTGAATTGTTGAGGGTGCTGAAAGTAGTGTTAGAGAATAACAAGATCGGTGAAATTGTTTGTTATTGGCGATATTCTCCGGTGGAATTTTTATAAAGTATTTTTGAAACATGTATGGTCCATGATGGCTTGTTTTGATGCCTAAAAGCAGGCGTTATTCTCTTCACTTAATGGTTCAGCTAGGCTAGTGATTTTTCAAGTATTATCTCTAAAGAAGGGCGGTACATATGATTCTGCATCCAAGGATGGGTTCATATTTCTTTTTGGTCCATGTGAAAGTGTATCGCATGTTGTTTGTTTCATACATCTCAAGCTAAGCAACACGGATTTGGTTATTGTATGCTTATGCGAGTACGGATACATGACATGATACAAGTCAGCTACAGTTTTCCAAAGTATAAGATATAATTTGTTGAATCATGTTAATTTTTATTGTTTTTAATATATATGTACATAATAACACGTCATTTTAGCAAATCCAAATTAAGAATATGGTCATTAATTACTTTTCACGTTTTCATGTGTTTCCATCTCTGCCTCTCCTATGATTTTTCCTCCAATCTAGGATAAGGTGGAGGATGCTTACCAAGTTCATTCAGGATTGTGTAAAGTCCCTATCTTGTCCATAGTTTTTTTAACTGGGAATTTGTCGCTCTAATTAAGCGAGGGTCGGTATCATGTTGGCAATTGGTCGTAAAACTTTGTAAAATGGGGCCTTGCTTCATGGTCGACCCCCAGCTTGATAGGAAAAGCTTAGATGAGTATAACAACTATTAAATTTGTTTCAGAATGCTCAAGCTTGAAACGGCGTTTTTATCCAAGCGTTTATTTTTCCTCTTTAGAACACATTTTCTGAGCATCTATGTCTTCTATGTTACCTGCATCTACAGTGAGGTGTCACCTTTATTTTGCAGCTTATATTTAAGGAATTACTTGAAAAGCTGTGGGATAAGGAGGAGAAAGAAGCGAAAAAGCGCCAACGGCTAGCAGATAATTTCTCTAATTTTCTTTCCTTAGCCAAGGTATGCCAAGGTATTCTGATGCTATGTTCAAATGCTACATGGGAACATAAGTTCCCTGTATAATGCTGTGATTTTTTAAAACTTGAATTAGAGAGAGAGAGAAATTTCATTGGTTTTTTGTTAGGAAATATCTGCTTCTTCAACTTGGGAGGAATGCAAGTCCCTGATTGCAGGTTACCAACAGTATAGGTATTACATGAAATTGTTATAAACCATGTTGTGGCTTGGGAATCGTTAGAATTTTAATTTTCCATAACTTTTCGATTCATGTGCTTTTAGTTCTGCTGTTGAAGAGAGCTTTATGAGGGAGATTTTTGAAAAATATGTTGAACATTTGCAAGAAAAGGCAATCGAAAAGGAGCGCAAGAGAGATGAAGAAAGGGTAATGAAACATATATCTAACCTGGTTATATGACTTTAATCATCTGAGTGCTATATTGCATGATATATAATCCAGCATTTACTTTTATTGACTTCAAACGATCTCAAGCTTGTGTTGAAGTTGTATATCGTCTTTATTAATGCTTGTTCATTTAAATTTGCACATTTTGTAAGAACCTTGTAAAATTGACCTTAGAGCATACACATAATTTTATGCATGTATATTCCTTGGCTGAATATTCATTGGCATGCTGTAGGCGAAGAAAGAGAAAGAGAGAGAAGAACGACGGAAGGGGAGAAAAGAAAAAGACCAAGAAAAAGAAAAGGGAAAAAACCGATCTAGAAAGGAAGAAACAGAGAGTGACAATATGGATGTAATAGATAGCCCTAATTCGGATGGCAAAAGCCGAGGCAAGGACAAAGATAGAAAACAAAGGAAACATCATCGCAGTCGTAGGCACAACGCTGACAACAAGAAATCCCGCAAGGTGAATGAACTAACTACTATTTTCTTTTGATAAGATTCTACTGTATTCTTTGAAATGTATTTTGAAAGGTCTGATTACTCTTGTACTACCCTTAACTATTATTGTTTCTCCCGTGCCTATCTTAAAGGTTTTTTAATCGCAGTGAACTCCCTTAAATTTTGGTTTTAAGGGATTTTTTCCACTAAAATACCCTTGAATGTTACTCTTAAAGGGACTAATTATGATTGAAAACCTTCTAGGTAGTTAATTGAAAAACAATGGTAGTTAAGCGTAATTTACTGTAATCATGCCATTTTAAGAAGTATATATCCTTGGTGTTTCGGTGCAGCGTTCTTCTGAGTCAGATGGTGAAAGCCGATATCGAAAGCAGAAGAGAGATCGAAATGGACCGCGCATGAATAGTTCTTATGAGGATCTTGAAGATGGGGAATTTGGAGGTGATGCGAAGCTCTTTTAGTCCCCTTACCCATATATTGGTAAATTGTTCTTTTGACACCTCGTGAGCAAGGTTGGGTTCTCTATAATCATAGTTAACATCTACATGGTAAGCAGAAGAAAAAGAAGAGAGTGTTGTTTTTATTAGCTAGTCAACTCTTAAATTATATATTTACCATAGGAGTTTATATCAGTTTTTTAAATTTATGATCCGAATCCTGAGATTTATCACAAAGAAGCAATGTAAATTAGCCTATAGCTCTCAGCTTATATTGGAGTTGGCTGTTTTTAAGAACAATGTATGTGAAAGAGGGTAAGTTATTGCAGTTCATTTTGATATGAAATATTTTAATGATCTTGTATTTTAATGTTTTATTTGCTGTTGTTACTTATGAATTAGAAATATTTGTAGCCCATTTTTAAGAAAGAAGGAAAATTTATTATAGGTTTTTGTAATATTGATGTAATTATTTCCCCCAGTTTCCTTTATGAGGAAAAAGAAAGAGAAGTCCAAAGGGATGTACATCTGATTCTCAGGTTTAATTGTATGCAAATTAGCATCCTCAAAGCTGATGTTGACATGCATATGGTTTAGTTTACATCGTAACACCCAACCTTGAACTATTCTCCCTCTAAATTCCAGCAAGCTGTATTTATTAGCTGCGGTGGCAGTTGAAATAATAGGTTGTAACATGATGCGGCAGCAGGATTTGAATGTCAGATTTTTGCTTGAAGGAGGTTTCTAGTTTATAGTGACACTTGCATGTCGAGGTTAGTTATTTCTTAATGGCTCATCTGGTAAATAGAAAGTATAAAAAAAGTCACTTTCAAGCACATTTTTTGTTTGGATGTTAAAAAATGCAAAATGGATAGTAGGTGAACTTTCTTGCCACATAGCATTATTCACTTGTTCACCTTAGAAAATAGAAGAAAATAAGATGTTTGGCTCATGGATAGGAAACATTCTAATTAGCTTTCCTGCTAGTTTTTCCCCCATTTTCTTCACACTTAATTGGCCAATATGGTTATAATAAGTTGGTCCGTAAAAATGCAAGCATTTGTGCTTATGCATACCGAGCTACGATTTGATTTGATTTGAATTCAGGTATCAATCTTCCATCTTACGTTATATTGCGGTCTAGATTGATGCTCCAAATAAATAGCTTTCCCTAAAAGATTTATACTATCTATCTATTTGAAATTGGTAATACAGCACCCATCTGGCTAGTTTGAATTTTAAAAAAAATGACACTACTTTGATAAATGTATCTTATTAGTGAAATGGAAAGATAACCTCTCATTGATTTTCTGCAACTTGAATTATTTTCTGGTTTATTTTCCATTTTCTTTTTTAGTGGGAGACTGACATAAAATCCATACAAAAACTAAGCCATAAAGTGAGAGACAAAGGTCCAATTCTCTAAAGGAAAACATTAATATAGAAGTAAAAAATAATAACAAATTTCTATTCTTATAATGTAAAACCTTGAGCTTAGATATTGCCAACAATTGATGGCCTTTTCCATTTTTAAACCAAAAAAAAAGAATTTTTTTTAATCTGACACACCATACCCTCATTTAAATATTTTAATCTGTTCTTTTTAACTTCAAGTTTCAAACAAGCTGCTTTCTCTTTCTCTCTTCATTCTTTATTACACGCAGGAAAAAACCCTTTAGCTAGTTCTAATTGCCAAACACAAGAATTTTTTTCGAACTGGCCACATTTTAATTTAAAAAAGAAAAGTTATACCAAGAGCCTGATGCAAACACAAATTCCGAATTTTATCCTTAATTTGGCTAATAAGGACGTTTGAACTGAAGCGGCGGTTGGCAAAGGACCCAATGAGCCTCACCTCATTTCTCAGCCTAGGGCAACCGCCACTCTCGCCGCCGCGATACTCCCGTAAAAACCCTCGTCTCAGCCTTCGCATTTCATCCCCCAGTCTCATTCACAGATTCAATTCCTCCTCCATAAACTCTAATCTCCCCTCATCCTTGAACCCTAAAAACCTCTCCTTCCTTCCAAATTTCAACGGCGATGGTCACAACAACAACGGCAGCAACAACAACAATAACAACAATGGGGGAAGGAATTGGTGGTGGAGCTCAGGCGACGATTCATTTGAAGCCAATGAATGGTGGAACTCTCTTCCTCCCTTAATCCTCCTCTCTCTTCCTCTTCTCATATCTTTTCCGGCGATCGCTCGTTCCATCGCCAATGGAGTGTGGGAGATTAGAGGAGGCACATGGACGAGGCTGGTTCCTAATGAGGCTGCTGATGCCTTTGTTGTTGTGGACGATGAGCGTGGTTTTGAGTATAGGAAGCCGAATTCGTCGGGGTTTTATCTTCATCCTGGATTGGAATCTTGTTGGAGGCAGTGTAGGGATCTGTTCTTGAATCTGATGCTGCCTGAGGGGTATCCTGATAGTGTTAGTAGTGATTATATGCAGTATTCTCTTTGGAGAGGCCTTCAGGGGATTGCTAGCCAGATTAGTGGTGTGCTTGCAACTCAGGTACCTTATCTATGTTCAAATTCGATGGAAATGAATGAAAATTATGTAAATGGTTGAAGATGTCATTTCTTAGAAGAATGTAGGAAAGATTGATGGTCGATGTCCACATTCGTAGAATTATATTGAATATCTTTTGAAGGGATTATAACATGTTTGATGTAATTAAAACCAAGAGAGTATGCTTTTCCCTCTAGATTATGGTGTGCACATTTCAATCATACTGCGAAATCGTCATGTAAGCCATGCATCCATCGGGAAATTATGAAACTGAATTTCATAGCAGGTTTAATGTTTTGTACCAAAACATCTAACACCGCACCCTTTTTAGACTATAAAAGCTTACAAGGATTAGGGTGGATCTCACATATGAATGCCAATTTATCAGCCATTTCTTAGCTGCCATCTTCTCACAATATCTTAAACAATCGAAAAATGATATTTCTTACCATTAGCCTTGGAGCCAAAGCATCTTTCAAGATTTTAGTTCCTCTAGTACTCTTGGGATGACGAGTGATTTTCCGATCACAATTGACTTGTATATCTGTTTTAAGTCCATTCTTATTTGCCATAGTGATAGATGAGCTTACTAGAATTATCCGGGAAGAGATACCTTAGTGTATGTTGTTCGCTGATGATATTATTCTGGTAAATGAGACGAAAGCAGGGGTTAATGGCAAATTAGAGTATGGATGCAAACGTTGGAATCTCCGGGGTTTAGATTGAGTAGATCCAAGACAACATATATGCAATGCAAATTTAGTAAACAAAGAAGACGAGATCACATTGGTATGACACTGAATGGGCAAGAGATATCACCGAGGATATTTCCATCATCCAAAAGGACGGGGAAATCGATAGCGGTGCTAACCAGAGGATTCAGGTTGGTTGGTTGAAATGGAGTGCAATGGGGATTTTGTGAGATCGTAACTTCCGTTAAGGTTAAAAGGGAAATTTTATCGAAGCGCTATTCGGCTTGCCTTATTATATGGTACCGAATGCTGAGCCCCTAAGAAACATCATGCGCATGTAGCGGAGATACGCATGCTTCGTTGGATGCGTGATAATACTAGAAAAGATAAGATGCGAAATGAGGATATTCATACAAAGGTTGGTGTAGCACCTGTGGAGGAGAAGACGCGGGAAAACCGCTTAAGATGATTTGATCATGTGCGACGCTGACCTACGGAAGCACCGGTTTGACGAATAGATATTTTCGATAAGGGTCAAGTAAAAAGAGCGAAAGGGAGACCGAAGAAAACATGGATGGAGGCGATACAGAAAGATATGGATGCCAAAGGCCTTAATGAAAGTATATTGTTCGATAGGAATGAGTGGAAGCGGAGGATTCATGTGCTCGACCCGGCGTGATTCTCATGTTGGTTCATGTAGCCTACCCCATATGCTTGTGATAAAAGGCTCCGTTGTTGTTGTAGGACTCTTGGGATGACAAAACTTCTGGCATCGCTATATGCTTGTGTCATAAATTGGCTTTTCCTTCCATTATTAAATTCAGGTGGGTTAGTTCTGTTTTCTTAAAGATGACCAATTGTTCACAATGGCAACATAATTTGACTTTCCACTATCACTATTCTTTCCGTCCATTATCTACTCGATCATTTTGTCCCTTCTAGAGAAGGCACAAGAGGTTTAGCGGAAGCTGGCTTTTCTGTATCACATTTTCAAAACAATGTTTTTTTTGCCATCTTTTGGAAAGCTGATTGATGAACTTGTTTAATAGCAGGCCTGGGGCTTTTGTCGAAAATATAACCTTCTCTCTCCTTTAAGCATCAATGGTCTATTTCTTTCAATGTAAGTCAAATTACACGCTTATAAAATAATTCATTATAGTTGGCCATAATTTGATAATTATTTTAGTGATGAAATTTCCAGGTAAGTGTTTGTGCATAATCTAGAAGAAGAAATTAGTGGTCTGTTGTATTTTTCAGTGCGCTCCATGTATCAATCTTTCTATGGCCCCGATGTCCTTATTTAATTGATAGTTTTCTCACTAAGTTAAGGCATATCGTTCGTGTTTTCTACACTTTCTACATCTAACATTTATGTTGGTAAAAAGTACTATAGTATCATGTACCAATTGCCATCCCTTCAGGAACAAAAAGTCCCCAAAATTATCCATATCACAAAAAAATTCACCGAAACTTACCGAACATAATGCAAAAAGCCCCATATACATCTGAGAAACTCAAACCTGGACATTCATGTCATGCATCAGCATAAAAGTCAAGAATGTCCACAATTAATATTATGTCAGCTTTATAACAATTTGACTTGCTCCAAAGGATTCTTAATCATGTAAGTGTGTAGGCTGATTCCTCTCAAGAAGTCTAGATGGAACCTAAAGTTTTAACGGGATTGAATTTTTTTCCCCTTCTACCATCAGATCATATTGCCTCTTGGTTATTTTCGGTAATTGTTAAGTTACTCAGTGCTGAAGTTCCATTATCTTCTATCGGTGCCTTGCTAAATATTAGTAACTAACATTTCTAGAAAATTTTCTTCCTACCTATTTGTTTAATAATTAAGGATTTAGAGCTCTAAATATTTCTACTTTTTCTTCTACCGATTGAGATGGTTGGGACTTGTGCAGTTGAGACCAGTAAATGCCCCAGTTAGAAGAAGCGACATAATTGTAGTTAATGGCACAACTAGGGATAGGGGCAGACCTAAACGAACATGAATATAGGCAATTACAAACAATATGTTAATTGTTAATTTAACCAAGGAGATGGCCCTTGACAGAGTAGAAAGTAAGAAACAGGTTCATAAAGGCTTGTTCTTGTGGTTGCTGTACTTCCTTTTCTGTACTTGCAATGTTTTTATAATTTGTGAAAGGCTGGCCTATTACAATTCTTTCCTCTCTGTTTTTTCCAGTCACTACTTTATGCAGTTGGGTTGGGGAAAGGTGCAATTCCTGCTGCAGCTGCTGTTAACTGGGTGCTTAAGGATGGAATTGGGTACCTCAGCAAAATATTGTTGTCGAACTTTGGTCGTCATTTTGATGTACATCCTAAGGGCTGGAGGCTGTTTGCAGATCTATTAGAAAATGCCGCATTTGGAATGGAGATTATTACTCCTGCTTTTCCTCAGTTTTTTGTTTTGATTGGTGCAGTTGCTGGGGCTGGTCGCTCAGCAGCTACATTGATACAGGTATTACTGGAAGTGTATCTATGCATATCCATGCTTCTTAAAATTGCTTTCTTATATCTAGATTTCCCCTTTGTATTTAGCATCCCGATATAGCTTCTCTCTTTTTTCTCATTTTGTTGGGATTTTTTTGCTCATTTCATTTTTTGCTCCTATGTTACAAAATTACCTAACAATCTCATCTTCTTCTTTTTTAGTTTCTCTTATTTAGCGGCATTCTACCAAGATTTTATTCAGCGGCGTTTTACCAAGTTGTCATTTATTCTTTTACGTGCACACATATAATACTCCTAAAAGCAAAATTAAACATGGTCCTTTACCCTTTTCTGTTCTGTCAAAAAAAACTTATAAATTCACTGACATGTATAATCTAGTCTCCGTTTGTGTATTACACAATCTATAAAGCAGGCTGCAGAAACTCTCAATGTTTTGTGGTCAGCAAGGGATTAGTTAACGGCGATCAATTGCAAATCCTTTGACATGGTACAGTCCAGTAATTAGTTGCTGGAGTAATCTGATTCATTAGAGAGGGTTCCATAGTTACTTTCAATTGTCTGGCCTCTATGAAATGCTCTTATTCAATTCTTATTGCGTATGCTATGTTTATGCCTTTATGGTGTGTTCAAGCAAAATTAATGATTTAGATATATGGTATGTCAGACTTGTATCAGCAGAGTTAATGAATGTTGTGGAATGAAGTGTCTAACCCACACCGTGTCCATCAGCGGAGTTGCTGTAAATTTTAGTGTGGAGAGGGGACCGGGGGGTGGGGGGTGGGGAGAGAGGCACTCTAATAGAGTACAGGAATGAAGTGATGCTCTTAGAGGATACATGACACCAGGAAGACTGGTTTATGACTTGGATTCATTTGACATATTTCTTTAATGGCTTTTCTATTCTTATTATGGTTTGATTAATGAATGGTATGAATAAAAAATCCCCACAACCTCCCATCGGTTTAGCCTTCACACACGGAATAAAGCGTTACAGTTCTGCTTTACTCGGTTCTTCTTAATAAGTAAATTGGACTTGTGGGGCAACAAGATAACCATATTTCCTTTCCTCTTTGAAGGTATGACTGTTTGCTAGAGCATAAGTAATCTCTGTCATACCATCGATTATTTCATCACATAAATTTATCCCTGCTCTGATTGTGATATCCTTTCTGTATTTTATTGGCAGGCTGCTACCAGAAGCTGTTTCTTTGCAGGTTTTGCTGTTCAGAGAAATTCTGCAGAGGTAAGTGTTTACCCTCTTTAGAACCTTTCATGAATGAACAGAACATGTAGAGTTTAAACAACACAAGTATTTGTGTTTAAAAGTTGATCAGAAGGTCTTGGATTCGAGACTTCCCCATAGGCACAAACACATATGGTTAATTATATCCTATTGTCTCCGGTCTTAACCTAGACGGGATACCATATTAGGTTGCTTAAATCACATGATACAGATTACATTAAAGAGTATATAATATACTTACAAATAAAAAATAATACAAGAAACAAAGAAATTTCATTGTATTTCATTTATATCTATGTACAATTTGAATGTAAACTACATCAATATTACAAAATGTATAAAGTTATGAGAAAACTCTAATTTAAGAGTTTAATTCTGTACTTGGGGTATTTTAATGTCATATTGACATGCATGCATGGGCACTGCCCAATATAGGGGCCACATCATGGCAATGTTGATAGAAGTGGGGCCACCTTAGGTGGGGCCTCCAATCTATCAATGACACATGACATGTTTCATGCACAGAGTGCGGTTTTGGGACCTCCAGACGTCGGGAGGGGGTCCCGACAATGGGCCAAAAAGCCCATATTAAGGCTTTCTATAGCTCATTTTGGTTAGGATTGGGAAGAAGTTCTTGTAGGATTTCCCTATATGAAAGTTCATTGGATTGAACTTTCTGCACAAAATGAAAATGATATTTGTATCAGTTTCAATGATTTTTGTGTAACATGAACACATATATTGTATTCAAAAGATAGAACATAGCCTTAAACTATATTCATGATAAGGAATACAATGTTTTTAACACTTGATTCCAATATGAAGATATGATTTCATATCTTAAAGAGATGAATAAGATTTGCTTATGTTTTATTAGAGAGGAATATAATGTTTTTTAACACTTAATTCCAATATGAAGGTATGATTTTCATGTGTTAAAGAGATGCATAGGATTTACTTATTCATATATGTATTTTATTAAAGAGTCAGGGGGATTTTAGCCCTTGTCTCTATTTTTAGAGAAATAGGATATTCTCATATTTCAGATATGAAATGGAAATAGGATGCAGAACATGGAGTGGCTCATGTTCTAAGTTCTGCCCAACTTGTGAAGAACATGTACATTCATGTTTGAAAGTCTTCTTCTTTATTGAGGAAGTGGGAAATCCATGGCTATAGCTATCATATTTTTCCATTGGAAATGAAACTTATAAAAGTTTTCATGGATTTTTTATTGATTCTTGATCGGAGAGAAAGATAAAGATAGGGAGAGAAAGAGAGTATGAAAAGAGATGAGAGGAATGAGAATTCCATTCCTCTAGGCCTCACCTCCTCCTCCTTCTTCTTCAAAACCTATGAGCACTTAAAAACTTATCTCTAAGTTTTTCTTTCTCTACGCCTTCTTTTTTTGTCTATTTAGAAGTATATATATTTCTTTATTGAAGGGAGTAAAATTACTCCTCCATGTTCTCTGGGTGAGTGGGAGGAGATATCCCCTACCCCTTAAAAATAGGCCAAAGCTGTCTATTTTAGGGGGCTCCCGACATCCAAAAGGAGGCTCCCGACACCAAAAGGGGCTCCCGACATCTAAAATGGGGGCTCCCGACACCACAATTCTACAAGCGCAGGGTTCAATGATTTGGCCATAATTTTCTCTAGGAAAGTCCAAACGTTGCACCATTTGATATTTTGAAAACTAGATTCAATGGGCTTTCAAATGAATCCTCATTTGTCCATATTGACCAAGTGTGCTAAACTCTATAGGCATTTGAACTCAGCCTATGTACAGATTCATTGGTACCCGATTTGAGTACTTTAGAGAGTCAATATTTTTGACTCTAACAAATGCCCTCATATATATATAGAGAGAATAATGGAGAAAAGAGGCCATAGGAGGAAATTTCCTCCTATGGCATGGAAAAAATACAACCTCCGCCAATTTTTTCGACGATCGACCCCCATCATCTTCATCGTTATCATCTAAGATGTGGGTACGCCAAGTTTCATGTGATTCTACAACTTTTTCACCGTTGATTTAGCAATGTAAAAAGTTCTATTGTCGGTAAACCGTTAATTTTGAACCCACTAAATCAACGGTGAAAAAGTTGTGGAATCACATGAAATTTGGTGTACGCACATCTTAGATAACGATGATGATGATGGGTGCCGATCGTCGGAAAAAATGGTGGAGGTTGTATTTTTTCCACGCCATAGGAGGATATCCCCTCCTATGGCCTCTTTCCTCCATTAATCTCATATATATATATATATATATATATATATATATATATATATATATATATATATAAAAGTTGAATATATGATATTAATGCATTTTTTGTGTCAACAGTAAGCCGTCAACTACTAGTATTTGAAGCATTATATCAAGTGTCATTGTCTTGTTAGCCATTGTATGGTTGGTGAGATGCCCTTCTTGTTAAAATTCTATAGCATAATCCCAGTCTTGGTTAAATGCATGGTTTGTACCTTCAGCTGCTTAATATCCTAATTTATATATTGCATGGATGTTAGTTATCTGATATGCATTATGAAGGTGGTTTATCTTTGCAGGTAATAGCTAAAGGTGAAGCTCAAGGAATGGTGAGCAAGTTTATTGGCATCATGCTCGGCATAGCCTTGGCTAATTACATTGGCTCCTCAACTCCCTTGGCTCTTGCTTCTTTCAGTGCCGTTACTGGATTTCACATGTATTGCAATCTTAAGTCGTATCAGTCTATTCAACTGAGAACTCTGAACCCATATCGTGCAAGTAATTCCTTGCCACTCCAGTTTACGTTATTTCATATAACTGTCGGTATTAATAGTTATTGCTAGTGCTATTCCAGAATATCTTGGACCAAAGTTGATTCTAGTAGATGAATGTAGAATTATCCCAAATATATCAAAATGCCCTTCTAGTCTAGACCAACAATATTTGAATGGTTTGTTAAGTTGGGCATTCTCATATAAGTTGAACACTTAACCCTCACCTAGGTTGCACGGATACTTCCAATGGGTTGCCGTATTCGTGTCCAATACGTATCGGACACCGATACTTGCACGACACGTATCGAAAGTGTTCTATATATATCATATATGTATAATATGTGTTCTATGTTTGTCGTATGTGTATAAACACATTTCTAGTATGTTATTAGCATTTAACATTTTAGACTTGTTAATTTTTCCTTATTTAATATTGACATAATAGTTTGATATCTTATTTATCTTTATAAGATTGCATATATAGCCGTGTCCCCATATCCTATATTTTAGGATTTTGCCGTATCGCCGTATCGCATTGTGTCTTATCCGTGTCCTTGAATCGGCATCCATGCAACCTTGACCCTCACATATATCTTGGATGCGACTAACTTATTGCACAAAGGATAGATGTGGTCTACTCACTCTAGGAAACATCATTTTTGTTTTGTTTTTTTTAAATCACTTTTCGCAGACTTGCTACTTGATAAGTGAAGTAGTAGCTTTAGGGCCTCTATAGAAAGTTACTGCATCTGTTTGGGAACGATGTAAAGAATCTTATTCTGAAAATGATGTTCAGAAACATCATTTTTTCACACACTTGCTATTCGTAGAAATTTGAAACATCTCTTTTTTGTCATATCACTTTTCACAGACTTGCTACTCGATAAGTGAAGTATTAGCTTCAAGGCCTCTATAAAATTTACCACATCAATTTTGGGAACAATGTAAAGAGTCTTCTAAGCTACTCCACGTAAGTTCATAAGCATGGGTTATTAAGAGCTAAGACTCGTATAGAAACATTCATAATTTTTCTTGGTATATATCAGTTCAAGTGCTGATGCGTTAACAGATTGTAGTTCTTAAACATTCTACATAAATGAATTTTGTTAAAATTTTGGAATCGCCATCTATTTGCCATCCACTTCTAGTTGATTGCATATGACAACATGATGACCAAATAAAGCAATTGAGTCCCTCAATTCATATGCAGTTCATTTCTTTGACCATTTTATCTGGCTTTGCACATTGTCAACCAACATACGGTCGATAATATGACAGCACAAAAAACATGTATGTCCATTCTTATTTGTTTCCTTTCCTTGATCATTTTGATTTTGAAATTTTGCCTATTCCTTTCGGGCATTTGTCAGGTTTGGTTTTTAGCGAATATTTGTTGAGCGGACGAGTTCCTCAGATAAAAGAGGTCAATGATGAGGAACCACTCTTCCCAGGCCTGCCATTTGTGAACCTCGAGATACATACAGTATGTGAAGATTTTTATCTTGCTTTAGTCGATAGTGAGATGTGAACGAAAAATTGCTTTCTAGGTTTATTTGTTATATATAGGCCTAAGGACTCTTAAGCATGTGTTTGTATTAATTTGCTGTTGGACTCTTCCATTTAATAGGGGCCACTGGGTAGCTTTCATGATACTTTTGAACTGCTTTCATCTCTTTCATATACTCTTAATCCTTTTCCACCTAAATACTGCTATCAGTTTATATACATCGACATGTACTATATGAGTGTTCCGTTGCCGCTTTACTTGGATCCCTGTAATCTCGTAGATGCCAGCAAGAACATTCATTTCGGATGACTCCGCGCCCTCTGCACCTCAACGCACACCTTAGGATGCGTTTGGTAGGAGCTAATCTAGGTGGTAATCCTAGATTATCATGAAATATTACTATACTTGTTTAGGCGTAAAAGATATTTCCGGAAACATAGGATTACCATGGTAATCAAATGACCCCATTTCATGATAATTCTATTCCTTCCAAAACATGTCTATCCTAAATTACCACGAAATATTCCTGAATAACATGACATAAACCATGACCATCCCCGCCGGCCGGCTTGCCCGGCCGTCCATCGTCGGTCGTCCTCCGGCCGGCCCACCACCGGTCATCACTGATCATTCACCGGCCACCCGGCCGCCGAACGGACGTTCATCAATGGCCCTTCTGGTCATTGCCGGACGCCTGCCGGCCTGCCTCCAATCGGCCGTTTGCCGTCGGTCATCACCGATTGTTCACCGGCCTCCCGGCCACTGATCGGACGTTCGTCGCTGGTCTTCCGCCGGCCATTTCCAGTCCGCCGCTAATCGGCCGTCGGTCATCACCGATCGTTCACCGGCCGTTCTGCCGCCGATAGAACATTCATCGCCGGCCATCCACCGGATGTTTCCGGACGCTTGGCAGCTCGCTGCCGATCGGCCGTTCGTCGCCGGACTTGCCTCCATCCACCGGCTCTCCTCCAGCCTTGCCGCCGGTCAACGGTTGCATATTCATATATTACCGAGAATGATTAAAGCAAACCAAGTACGTTAATGAAAGATTCTTTAGAATTAAATACTTGGTCATCCCATTCCTGGGAATGCAAGGATTCCCGAGAATCTTCCATTCCATATACCAAGCGCAACCTTACTGTATATCAAGAAAGGGTTAATTGCACAAAATCGCCCTGTACTTTACCTCGTATAGCACTTATACAGTTATACCCCCCTGAAATGATTTAGTAGCACAAAAGAACTCCCTGTGCATCGATCAAAACCTCTTAAACACTCAAATTCAACTCTAAACAACTCAAATGATTGCCTAATAATAAGCCTAGAACTTGTTTGCATTGTTTAAAGGTTAATTTGAGTGTCTTGGTTGATGGACAGAGGGAATGCTTGTGCTAATAAAAATCGCTTGAGGGGGTATATTAACCCCTAAGAAAATGATTGCCCGTTGAGATCAGTTAATTATAAAGTTTTATGCTGATATATTTTTTGCCTTTAGCCCCTTTTCTCTAGTTCGATGATGATACGTGCATGCCACAAACTTTTTGGCCTTATCTGAAAAACTAATAATTTTACAAAAATAGGTTTTTATCCCTGTAATCCTGTCTTAACATATGTGCAGGAACCATTTGGTACAGTATCCGTTGAAGCCAGAAATGCCGCTGCTGAGATTTGCCGGAGATTTCAACTAGGATATAAACTCAGTGAAGTTGTGAAAAACAAAGAGGATGCATATGCACTATTTGATCTCTTCCAAAACGAAGGCTATATGCTTACAGAGAACAGAGGAAGATTTTGTGTAAGTTACAAAACTTGGATAGTTTTTTGGGTTAAATCATCCTAAAATACCCTTGATTATTGGTGTTGATCAATAAACTACGATCATTTTTTTTTTAATTACAGTAAGCTCCCTTGAAGTGCTACATTTAAAAGCATTTTAGTGAGAAAAAAAATCCCTTAAAACCAAAGTTTAAGGGAGTTTACCGTAATAAACTCTTGACGGTGGTTTTAGTGAAAACAGTGATAGTAACAGGTGTTTCGGTGCTATTTTGCCTCTTTTTGTCATTTGTTGTATTAGCTTCTCAATGTAGGGCTGTTTTTGAACATCTATAGGTGATACTTCGAGAAGGCTGTTCACCTCAGGAGATGTTGAAATCTCTGTTTCACATTAACTATCTTTACTGGCTGGAGACAAACGTGCAGATGGAATCAAAAAGCATCGTTGATGAGTGCAAATACGGTGGAAGGTTGCAAATATCTTTGGATTATGTGCAGAGAGAATTCAGCCACATTAGAAGAGACGGGCTACAAAATGGATGGCTTATTGATGATGGATTGATAGCAAGGCCGCTACCCAATAGGGTACGGCTAGGCTATTCCGAGCCTGATATCAAAAGTTGATCACAGGAGAACATTAACAAATTTAGCCGGCACCTGAAACATTACACCAAGTGAGAAAACAAGTATAGATAACACTAGTTTTTGTCCAAGGTTCCTTGTTGATGGTTCCTCATATCGGAGATTTTGATTAGGAAAGAAATTTTGAACTGACACATGGCTCACCTTAGGTTCAATATGCTTTAGAGCACATATTCAGTGTTTTTTGGTTTAGTTGCGCTTCCTAAAAAATATACCCAATTTTTGTAAAGCATAAAAATTGTACTGTCTTTGCAGCGAGTTGTGTTTATGAAGAGTGTTGGGAGAATTGCCTTGTGCATCTCTGTTTGAAGAAAGGAAAAATATAGAAAAGATTGTTAAATTCCTTGCAAATGGAGCGTATGCTTGTGTCCGGCCGTCCGTCCCTTCTATCTGTGTTCCTTTATAAGGGTCCTTGATGGAAAAGAAAATTGAAGCATTCAAAGTTCTAAGATTAATTTTTCATGTACTGCCCAAATTCACTAGATTTGTTAACAAAATCTCCAGTTTTGCCTCTTATTATATTAATTTTAAGAAAAAAGGTATGTAATTTCATATATTGAAAATTTTATTAGTCATGATAAGAGGGGTGGGAATGTATTTTATATTGAAACATGTCTTCTGCTAGTCGAAGGCATTTTGAGCATGCTAGCACGAGGGCTTATGGCTGTAGACGACCAAGCAAGGGATGAGCGTGAGCGTGCTGCGTGAAAGCCTATAGCGGTAGGCGACTAAGCAAGGGATGAGCATGCTGACACGAAATCCGTTGCAAACAAGCAGCGGCAAGACAACTACTGTCACGCCCCGCTTCCCAAAAACGAGAGCGACGAGCCCGCAACGTATTCATATCAAGAAGCATTCTTTCTCGATATGTCTACGCTAAGCGTCTATATAAGCAGTGAAGGAAATTATGGTACAAATTTTTAAAACTTATAAAATATCCAACAATATTTATAATAGTCCCCAAAACGATAACCGAACATATTTCAAAAATTCAAGAAAATAGGAATGAAAGATAACTTTGAACAAAAAAACATGCTTACAAAAAAGGAAAACTAGAACTCGGCCGGACTTGAAAGATATCGACTGTCCTCCTCGGTTGGTACCATCTCGTACCTAGTCTCATCATCTGTCCTAAAGTCGTCTGACAATATTCCCAAGAAAAAAAAACATGAAAACAGGAATGCCGTCAGCAAATTAAAGTTCGGTAAGTTCTCATTTTATTACAAAACAATATTTTTCTATGTTAACAATATTTACAATGAAATATGATATTTTCGCTACAATTTAGCTATTAATGTTTATTATCTAATAGGTTTAATACAGGGTTTCAATCAGTTGAAACAAATGTAACACAATAATAATATTTGTTTAATTTATAGAAAATAGTAATAATAAAATTTTGTAATTTAGAAATAACAATATGTATAGGATTGTTGTTAACATCATCAAAAACGTAACAAGGTATAAAGATTCATGATTATAAAAATATATAAGGTATATTTTATTTTAGAATTATTTGATAATAAATTAGTTTAGTAAAATATCATGTCATACTAACAAAAATGTAGTGTAGAATTATTTTTGGTATACTAGTTGAATTATGGTGTATTAATATAATAATTAAACGATATTTGACACGAAGCATGGTATACATAATAATAGACATGGGAATAACCGTGTACAGTAAACGTTAGTGTGCATGTCAAATAAATAGTATGTGTTAATCAGTGCAACTTAAGTAGAGTATCGTGATATTCGATATTTCAGTGCTAGTAACTATAAGTATAAGCTCGATTGTGGGAGTTTTATTATCTAACCAAGATATTCCGTAATACCACGGAACAACAGCAACACGAGATTCAAGATATATATAAGGCAATGTACTGTTTTTCTCCAGTACCACGAGAAATAAGACACGATCCTCCATTACACATAAATACCCCCATTTTCGAGCTACCCCATCCCCATGATATATGTATATGTATATGTATATAGTGTACATATCATATTCACGAGATTCACGAGATATATTAGATTCACAATATTCACAAGATTCAAGATTTACGAATTCATGTCGGGTTTATATCAAGATGGTATAATCTAACGCTAGTTCCGCAGGAGTATCCACAGACCCAAGTCTATCATCCACGGATAAGAAAACACGGGCCCACTTATGAGTAATGGGACTCCAACCACCGCCGGAGTATTCACAGACCCAATACTATGATTCAGGAGCAAAGAAATACAGACCCATTCATGAGTTAATAACGAGACTCCTGAGTTGCCGTTGAGTGTTAGTGTCAACTACCAGGAGTATTCACAGACCCAAGGCTATTATCCAAAGGTAAGGAAACACGGGTCCACTCATGAGTAATGAGACTTCAACCACCGCCGGAGTATTCATAGATCCAAAGCTATCATCCAGGGGTCAGGAAACACCGGCCCATTCATGAGTTGGTCATGGAACTCTTGAGAATACATCATGTCCTAAATATAATTCTAAGTTTCTATACATGTTTTATTAAGTGAGCAGGTCAAATAGTGATCAAGACATGTTACATATGTTGTAGTATAAAGAGGTTAATTTATCATGAGAGTAGTTTCAAAGTATCCTATTAAATAAAATTATAATATAATAATATTACCTTGTACATTCAAATAATCAATGAACTGATAACATATAGCATACAAATATATATAATAGGTTGAAACCTATCTGATAATTTATCGGCAAAAATTGTTCTTCATTACTGGCTTGGTGGAGTAATATAAGTATTTAAAACCATAACTCTAATCTACAAATATGATAAACCTAGGAAACTAATTATTAATAACACTTCTTATCAAAATGGTTATACTACTTGGTATAATTACACAGCAAATTAGGCATCATCACTAAAACCAGTAACTCTTTAAAACCGCAAGTGTATGTACATTTACCAGTAATAATGTGCTGTATATATAAATTTAGAATTCTGTTATTAACAGTGAAGTTATGCAGTGGATAGTTTCTCCATGTAGACATTTTAAAACTGAGTTGGTGTTAGAAAAATTGACATTGCCTATGGTTTTGATAATGGCTGAATTTTAAAGAAACACTTGCAAGGCACATCAAGCGAATGCTTCATGGGTCATGACAATCAAAAGTTCAAAATCCAGTTTTAATTGTTTTCAACATAAGGGAAGACTCATGGTAGATTCTTCAGCAAATGCTACAGCTTCTGCGAGGGCATTATCAAGTATACACGTTTCACATAAACTGGTACACGTTTCCATATATACAAGTTCCATATAAACTGGCACGACTTCGACAAGCAATTTCTAGAAGACAATTCTTATTCAATCATGAAAAAGGGTCAACCTTGAAGGAGGGTCGAACGCAGCACGAGTGATTTATGCAGGATAGACAGGAGGTGCATCAACTTATAAGTATCAATTCACTGATAACTTTTAGATAGGTTAAGGATCAAATTTTATACTTCCTTTCAAGGTTCTTAGTGTTCCATTTGAATTAGATCATTAACACATTAGGAAAGATGTTAGACAAGGAAAAGAAGGGAATAGGAGAATGGAAAGTAAAATCTCAACAAATTATTACATGAATGAGCAGCATATGTAATCAAATGGTAATTTATAACACAAACAGAGTCATTGCATATTTCTAAACAAAAGGTAAAATGAAATCAACGCATTAACAATCAAATCCAATGGAGAGAGGGAGAGGAGACTTACGTCGACAGCAACGGCGACGATGTTTGGCTCAGGATTTGGCTAAGAGCTAGTTGTTCCCTTATAAAAAAAGGAGAGAAAAAAGATGAAAAGAATTCCCACAGTTTGGCCACACAGGTCTCGAGTGTTAAACTTGTGAGCGCCCATATGCAAAGCATATGAGCGCTGAATATAAATAACCAAAGATCAAACAGGAGCGCTCATTTGCAAAGCGCTGAAAATAAACTGGCTAAAACCCACATCAGGAGGTCACGTGTTAAACATATGCGTTTTCTTACCGCATTCTTTTGGCAGCGCTCACATGCAAAACATGTGAGCGTCGCAATTTAAAATGCTCTCTAAGGATAGAATTGAATTCTATAGAGAATTAAATTCTAATTTTGGGAGAATATTTCCCTTGATTTTTCTAAAAGAGAAAAATACTCTATTAAACAGAGAGCCGTTGGATTAAAAATCCAATGGTGATTAAAAAAAATCAACTGATAGAATTAATTCTATTTGAGAAATATTTTTCTTAATTTTTCTAATATGGAAAGATATTCTCTAATAGAAAATCTTGGATTTAAAATCCAATATTGAAAAAATCACTTAAACCATCTAATAAAATTAAATTCTATGTGATAAAACTAAATTCTATGTTAGGAAAATATCTTCCTAATCTTTTTAAATTTACAAGATATCCATATGATAAAATTAAATTCTATGTTAGGAAAATATCTTCCTAATCTTGTTAAACTATCAAGATATCCATATGATAGAATTAAATTCTATATGATAGAATTAAATTCTATGTTAGAAAAATATCTTCTTAATCTTGTTAAACTAACAAGATATTCATATGATAGAATAAAATTCTATGTGATAGAATTAAATTCTATATATGTTAGGAAAATATTTTCTTAATTTTATTAAACTAAATAATATTCATATGATAGAATAAAATTCTATGTTAGGAAAATATCTTCCTAAACTAAAACTAAAAAGATATTTACATGATAGAATAAAATTCTATGTTAGGAAAATATCTTTCTAATCTTGTTAAACCAACAATATATTAATCTGATAGAATAAAATTCTATTTTCGGAAAATATTTTCCTAATTTTACTAAAACAAACAAGAAATCTTCTCTGTTAAATAGAGAACTTTTGGATTAAAAATCCAACGGTGAATAAAATTTACCGGTTGATATTAAAAATCAATTTGATTGATTATGAAATCAATCATGATCTTTTAATAAGAGATTTTCTCAACAAATTGATTCTTTTCTTTCTCCTATATATAGGAGCAAAGAGACGGAAAAAAAGGAGGAGATCGCCCCATAAGCTTCGGTAAAAAAATACAGAAGGCCCTCAAAACAACAAAGAATTTAATTCTCGCAAATAAAAAGATTTTCCTCCTCTAAACCCTAGATAAAGAAAATACAGAGATAAAAATATCTCCTTTACCTATCTGAGAATTTAAACTTCTTAAGAACTTAGTTCTTTCTCCGGATTTGAGATCCACAAGACAAGTCTCGCACAAGTTAGGAATTTAATTCTCATCGGGAAGATTTTGTTCTTGAGAATCAAAAATTCAGGAAAGAATAAGGTTGAACAGAAAGAAGATGGGGTCCATAATTCTCCAGGAACTTAGTTCTTTCAAATCAAGAACTTAGCTCTTTAAGAACCCGATCCAAGATCCTCAAAATAGTGATCTTGGTGATCGTTAATGGTCAAAATACAATTAACAAAGATGACATAAACATGAAAACATGGATAAAAGAACATGGAGAAGATGGAGTCCATAATACTCCAGGAACTTAGTTCCATCATAAATTAAGAACTTGCTTCTTAAAGAATATGATCTCAGATTCTCAAAATAGTGATCTTGGTGATCGTTAATAGCTAAAATACCATTAACAGAGGTTTAAGTTCTCTAAAAACATAAACAGAGATTAAATCTCCAAAAGAACTCAGCGCCTCACGTGAAAAGTACGTGAGCATCCAAAACCAAGTTACATAGCGCCTCAAGTGAAACACACGTGAGCGCCGGAAAAAGTTAGTGCTCAGCACTAATGGAGCGCCTCACGTGAAACACATGTGAGCGCTAGAAAACAGAAAAGTTTAGTGCTTAACACTAGTGCAGCGCCACAGAAGACTTGTGCTTAGCACTATTATAGCGCCTCACATGAAACACACGTGAGCATTATATGCAACCGAGTACTTAGCACTGCTGGGTGTTACAGAACCCAATCTTAGCCCAAATTGGCTAAGCTTATATTCATAATATCCAAACTGATCTTATTCTTATACATGACTAACGATCTTCATCCCATACCTTCTAGGTTAATCTTAGTCTTAAACAAAACTAACGATTCTTGGATGATCTATCATGATCTTTCCCTCAAATACGGGATTTGGTTAAGGGTATATCTTTCCACACCTCTGATATATATTGGTGTAATTCCTCAGCGTCTTCAGAGAGGTGGCGAGTTCCGATAACCAACAACTCCTTTCATCCCACATTGATGCACTTCCAAATTGACGTGCACACCTCAAATCAGACCACACCCCAAATTAGGTGCATTCCATGTCACCATTGTTCACTCCGTCACGTAATAAATACACGTGCGCGCAAGATGAATAATGGACCGAAACGTCCTTAAACTAATATTCACTTCAAACATGGCGATGTTGGACCGCAATGTCCTTAAACTACTATAATTAAGCTCATATGCTAATTTGTTTCTAAGTTGATTTTAGTCTCAAATATGACTAACGATCCTTAAATCAATTCCAAGTTTCATGTGAACTGATGGACCTCATTTATATGAAATATGCGTCCTAAGTTCACTCCCGTTGGCAAACCAAACTACCAACGTGGACCCCGTCAAGCAAATGCTTGACTCAGACTCAAATCTAAAATATACGGATTTGGATTAATCCGCGTCCTACGGACGACGACATAAATTAGTCTCTGTATACAATCCACGGGCAACCAAAATAAACAAAATAAAACACGACACGAAGTGAACTACTGGAGAAGGAGAAAATAGTTATCGCAATGTGATAACGTAATTAACTATAGGGGCTTGCACCTGCAGGAAAGAGCGTCCCCATAATCAAAAAAACCCTCATAAATGAGGGGGGTCTGATAAAGTCTGCTACATCGGTCGCATCTATCCAAACTTCCGATATATGGTGTCATAAATCAACTTGGTATCTTCGGAGAGGTGGATGGATATGTCCAAATAGTATCTGCCCCCAAATTCAAGCAAGACGTCTTAACGTCTCAGTCCGGTCTTTAGCGGTAAACAGTCAAGTCAAGTATTCAAATTCAAGTTTGGATATTCAAGTTCAAGTTCAGATATTCAAGTTCAAGATCAAGTGTTCAAGTTTGGGTTTGAGTTGGATTCGAGTTTGAGTTTATAACAAGTCCGAGTGTGTATTCAAGTTATAGTCAATATCTTATGAATGGATTTAGCTTTTGAAATTCTTAAGTTCGGGAATAATCGGACAACCGCTGCACATGAACGGCAGGATTTGTGTATTTTTCCAAGACGATTGTAATACCCAGTTCCCTTGTAAATATTTTCGTAGTTATAAATAAATGTTTCCCAAAGTTTTTCTATTTGAATACTTTCTATAAATAATTTCCTATATTTTTCTAATAATAATTTCTATATTTTAAAGCCTAAACCAAAACCCAAACTAAACACCAACCTTAACCCAAAGCCCAAACCCGACCCGACCCAAACCCGACCTGATTCATTTTCCTCTCTTTTTCTCTCTCCTCTTTTTCACTTCCCCTTCTCTCTCCTCTCGATCCCCAGCTCCTTCTTCTTTGCAAGCCCCCACGTTTCCTTCTTCCTCGCCAACTCCCCGAGATCCCCTCCCCCCAAATCCTCACCTGCTCCCCTTGATCTCGCCCTCAAATCCTCTCCCCACTCTCTCTCTCTATCACTCACGATCTCCCTTCCTCCTCTCTCCAACGAACCCCACGATCATCGCCACCTTCTCGCCATCTCTCCCACGTAAACCCTAGCCGCCTCTCATCTTCTTCTCCTCATCCTCTCTTCCACGCCTCCATAACAGCTCTACCATCTTCTCCTCGCTTCCATGCTCCTCCCACCACCAGCTCCTCCCCAAGCAACCCGATACCCCCTCACCATCTGCATCACCACTACCGCAGCTCACCATCTCACCGTCGACCACAAACTGCACGAGCCCCTAACCTCTATAAGCCTCGGCAACCATCACCACCTCCACCAACCTCCAAGCTTCCCACTCCTCCTTGTCTTCTCCTCCCCCGACCCCCTCATCTCCTCGCCTAGCCCCATCCAACGAGCACGAGCACCACGCCCCACTCCGAGCTCCTCAACAGCTCGCATCCTCGACCTTATGACCACCTTCACCGCCGCCACGACGACCACCCACCGGAGCCCCTCGCCGCCTCACAGCCATCTCCTCTCTCTTGCACCACCGTTGCCATCGTCGCCGGTGTCACCTCCCTCCTCCACAACTCCACGCCATCACTTCCAACAACCACCGTGTCGCCCCGCTGCACCGCCGCCTTAGCTCCGCATCGCCTTCCTCCTCCAGTGAGCCCCTCTCCTAGCTCCGGCCCGACGAGCCCCAGTGACCACAGTAACCACCTAGCTCCCCATCCTTTCCGCTGCAGCTCCTCTCACTGCCAGCACCTGCTCTACCTCCGGCCACCTCGACCTTGCCTCCACGCTCCGAGCCCAGCCCCTTCGCTCCAAGTCGAGCCCAAGCCGGTCCCATTGCCTCCGCTACTCCGGCCACGACCCAGCGCCATCGATGATCTCGCCTCCACCACTTCCGCAGCCACCATGTCATAAATCATCGAGGCCAAGCTCAAGCCACGCCGAGGCTGCGCAATGAGCTCGGGCTAGAGCCGAGCCCAAGCTTGTTGTGGTTGTCGCTGCTGCTGTTGCTTGCATTATGTCGTTGCGCCGTGATCGTGCCGTTGTTGTCGTCGTCATCACGGTTGTGTCCCCGATCATCTTCAGGCAAGTTAAACACTTGCTGTACATGCTATATATATATGTTGTCGTCGTCATCACGGTTGTGTCCCCGATCATCTTCAGGCAAGTTAAACACTTGCTGTACATGCTATATATATATATATATATATATATATATATATATAGTCTACATATATATATATATATATATATAGTCTACATATATATATATATATAGTCTACATTTATGCTACCTAGATCCAACTAATTACTGCTAATCATCTTGTTAATTTAACATTGGGACCTTCTAAAGGTTACTTTCCATGTTTAAATCAAGTAGGAAATTCATGAAATGATTTTCGTATGGCTGAATAAAAGAAACCAATAATTCGTTGGAATATCATATACATATATAGCCGAGGTGTTTAATGCGAATCTCATGAGAAAACAAAGTCTAAATTGGTGGAACTCTTGATATTTAGACTCTAATACTATTAAAAAACACTCTGTAGAAATTTGGTGGCAAATCGAAGTCGTTTTCACACATAAAACGACGCCCTTAGCGTCAATACCGAAACTCCTGTTTTACCGAACACTTGACACTGTTAAATTCATAATTAATTCCAAAAAAATCCAATAGTAGAGTTCTTGGGTTCGTTGCGAAGGGTACTGCATAATATTTAGCACGAAGTGTAGGTTTACTGTTAGATATATCATCTGAATGTCGAAAACAAAGAACTTACCTGACCTTGGACTGCAGTCCAGAGCAGGAACTTACCCCTTGACATGCATTTATACACCTGAAATATTAATGTTTAATTGTGATAGTGTGTGGAGACAATTACCGCTGCGTATACAATTGTTTTAGATTTCCTATAGTACCAGTTTCACTAAATTCCAGTATCATTTGGTATTTAAATCATATTTTAAACGGATGACATGTACGGCAGATTTCTGTCATTTCAGCTTGCGCCCTTCATCGGTAATCTGATCATAACTCCTAAGACAAGATGACTACTGTTGATCCGTCTCCTGCTATGTAAATTTAACTCATATATCTACAATTAGTTGAACAGTAGCGTCACCTAATTACGATCTCAACAGGGAGTAAAACGTGTTACGAGATGGACTTCCAGTTCTGCAACTGGATTTCCAGCAGAGGACACTTAAAATGGAATGACCGTAACTCGCAAACATGTAACCCAATTGACTTGAAACCAATTTTAATGCTTATATAATCAAGTATACTTCATATTCTTTTTATATTGTTTTGCCAAATTATGAACGTGTGATTTTATGTGATTTTTCTAATACAGCCGACACCGGTTGCTCATATGTATTCACTAATGCATTTGTTGTATCCCCATCATGCTGTATGACTGTTATACCCTTATAAATAGTGTTCATTTGCGTCGATATCTGTTCCCCACCGGAAGACGCGACCGGGACGTTGGGACGTCCGGGCCTGAATTCCGAGGGCAGATGCTAATTGGTGCTATCCGTCCACCTCTTCGAAGATGCCAAGTTGATTTATGGCACCATGTATCGAAGGTTTAAACGGATGCGGCCGATATAGCAGACTTCGTCAGATTCTCCCTCATTTGAGGGGTTTTTGATTGTGGGGATGCTCTTCCCTGCAGGCGCAAGCCCCTGCAGTTAATTACGCTACCGCATCGCGGTAACCACTTTCTCCTTCTCCAGATGGTCACTTCGTGTCGTGGGTGTTTGTTTTGTTTTTGGTTGCCCGTGGATTGTATACGGAGACTAATTTATGTTGTCGCCCGTAGGACGTGGATTAGTCCAAATCCGTATTTTCTTAGATTTGGGTTTGGGGGTTTGGGTTTAAGGATACGTTAGTCTCGTTTGAGACTAAGATCAACTTAAACGTTTGTTAAGGATACGCTAGTCTAATTTTAGACTAAGATCAACTTAACGGGATCGTTTAGATTCAACAAAAGAGCATTTGAGCTCTATTGTTTAGTTTAGGGACATTACGGTCGATTACCAGTTTAAGGACATGGTGGTCCATTGTTAGTTTAAGGACATTACGGTCCAATGTTAGTTTAAAGACATCGCGGTCGAGATTAAGGACATCATAGTCCATGAGTTTAAAGACCTCACAGTCAAGGTTAAGGACATCATAATCCGTGAGTTTAAAGACCTCACGGTCAAGGTTAAGGACATCATAGTCCGTGGGTTTTTTAAAAGACCCCGCAGTCCGTAGAATGTTTGGTTGTCGGGACCCGTCACCTCTCTGAAGACGTTGAAGGATTACAACGACAAATATCATAGGAGTAAAGAGATGTACCCTCGGACCGATGTGAGTTGGTTGAAAGATCTGTAGCCCAATTTGGGGCTAAGATCTGTTAACATATTTGTGAGCAGATGAGCTAAATTAATATGAGTTGAGGACTTATGGCCAATCTTGGGCTAAGTCCAATAAAACATTTTATTTTAGGCTGTTGAGCCTTTATTTGGGCTTGGCCCTTTTAACAATGCCGAGCATTGATTTATATCTCGACAATGTTTTGTCTTTTATTAAATGCTGAGCATTCATTATAGCTCTGGGCTTATTAAAGAACAATTTATGTTCTGTCAGCGCTCACGTGAGGGACACGTGGCGCGCTTGGCGCTTTGCACCAGTCAAAGAGCGCAGTGCGCTTCTGTTGAGTAGCGCACATGTGAGTGACACGTGGCGCGTTTGGCGCTGAGCGCCAGATGATGAGCGCATTGCGCTAATATATGAACGCATTGCGCTAAAAATTCAGTGGCGCACACATGGATGACACGTGGTGTGCTTGGCGCTTTGCGCCAGTCCATGAGTGCAGTGCGCTTCTGCCGAGTAGCGCACACGTGAGGGACACGTGGCGCGCTTGGCGCTAAGCGCTAGTCAAAGGGCGCAATGCGCTATTTTGGAGCGCTAAGGCTCTCTTTTAAAATTAAGAGCGCCAAGGCTCTGTAGCGCTTTGCGCTAGATGTGGAGCGCTGAGGCTCTTTTGAATTAGGAGCGCTGAAGCTCTTCTTAGGTTAACTTAGCGCTCTGAAGATTATCTTCTTTTTGATAAGAGACTTTGTCTCAAGATTCCAAGAACAGAGTTCTTAGTTTATAGGAGATATTTTAATCTCTTTTTGATGAAAGGCTTTGCCTTTATGGATCTGTGATCCTAAGAGAATTGAGTAATTCTCTCCCCCTTTATAATGAGATGTTCATGATCTCAGAAAGACAATTTGTCTTATAGATCTATGATCTGTAAAAGAAGTAAGTACTTCTTTTAAATACGAGATGATTTCATCACTCTGTTCTTTTACCTTGAAAAGAAGGAGTTCTTCTATCGAGAGCTTAGCTCTTCTTTCTAAGATTTTCCCAAAGTTTATGGGGGGTTCCTTTATATAGGGGAGACTGATTTGTTCAATCAGTTAAAGAGATCTTTCTTTGATTGATTTGGGAATTTCCCCACCGTCGGATCTTTGATCCAAAGGCTTCTGATTTACAGAAGATAATCTTCTTGTTTTAACGAGATTGAGAAATCTTTCCTTCATTACAGAATTTGTTATGTATTTTAGTGATTTTTAATCACCATTGGATCATTGATCCAACGGTGTTCCAAATTCAGGGCACAATCTTTTCTGTTTGGAAAGATTCAACAGAATTTTATTCTTGTTAATTGATGATTTAAAATATCCAACGGTGAGGAACATTTAGTTCCAGCGCTAGCGCTTATGCGCTCTGCCCATGGTGTGCTACTTGGAGCGCAGCGCTCTTAGCGCTAGTGCACACGTGCTTTGCACGTGGTGCGCTACTTGGAGCACAGCGCATCTAGCGCTGGCGCCTATGCGTTTTGCACGGGGTGCGTTAGTTGTAGCGCAGCGCTTTTATAAAAGTGCAGCTTTAATTCAAATTTTGAATTCTGAACAGAGCTTTGCTCTAATTGGGGAAACAAATGCCCCCCCACCGTTACGCTCACGGGGCCCACACGTGGGTGCAGCGGTGGCAACCTCTCGACTCTTGGATCACCCAAGGAACTGAAACGACGCTTAGTGCCTATAAATAGGACCCTTGGCCCTTGAGATGACTTCTGTTCATCTTCAATCCTTCTTGAAAATTATTTTCTTCTTCAGAGCGCAGCTCTTCTTCTTAAGAATTTTTAAGGACAGAACTTTGTCAGATTAGGTAAAAGATTAAATCTTTTTGAAACATTTTTCTTTTAGGGTTTCACCCATTAACAGAGCCTTGCTCTTCATAGATCTTTGATCTAAAGAAAATCCTTTTTAGGGTTTTATTAACAGAGCTTTGCTCTCTTGGAATCACAGATCTAAAAGGATCTTGCTTATGATTTCTTAATCCATTAATGGAGCTTTGCTCCTTTCAGATCATATAGAAGAACTCTTAAGAGTTTGTTCATGGATCTTGAAGATCAAATTGAAATTTTATTTTTGATAGATTATTCCATCATCTTCTCAGAGCAAGGCACTTCTTGAGGAATTTTATTCCTTCATCATTAGACTTTGACAGATGTATGTCTAGTGAAGAGCGTTGCTCTCAATGGGAGTTTTACTCCTCTGCCCGTGGGATTTCTTATTTAATGAGAATCTCTTGAGGATTTTCTCATTTAATGACAGCCTCATCCAATGATGAGGCTGTTTTATTAATGATGAACTGTCATCTGGATTTTGTGGGTCCCCTTTGGTCCCTTTCGACTGCATTGCAGTGCGGTACGGATTTATAATACCTTGTAATAGAATTTAATTTATAGCATTGGCGGCTGAAAATTCGTTCTTTTCTGCGCAGGTGACATGTCTTTCGATACTTCTTTTCCATTCATCCGTTCAGAAGGCGGATTTCCTGAGGCGTCCGTAGACCGAGAGGTTTTTGCGTTGATCAAAGACCATGACTCGGAGCACAAGGGTCTGCATCTATGGGGGAAATGGTATGATCAAATTATCATGGGCCGACGGAGCTTTTCCTGTGCGACACCCTCGGAGCCTATTTCAGCGATGGCTTATGTAGATGCGCCTCCGATAAATTACATTGTGGAGGAGGTCAACTGGACTTCAGAAGGTCTCCTTCGGCCTTCTATTGCCGTAGTACCCATGCAGCCGCCGGTGGCTTTGGACATCCTAGGGCGACGCATATGTTAGGGCGAGTCGCGCCCCTGGGGACAGCCGTACAATGTAGGATTAACTTCCCGTCACCCAGCCGGGTATTTGCAGTGGGCCCGGTATATTCTATCGGCGAGGAAGCCACAGTTGATGAAGCTCGGATTGTATCCCGCCGTTTATGCTTCTTTGTTTCAATATTCCTGTCACGCCCCATTTCCCGGTGTACGGCGAAGGGGACGGGACGAGGCCGCTACGTAAAGTAAATACGTTAAGCGTATCTAAGCAATATAAAGGTAAATACACAAGAGACAAGAGATATAAACTGAACATCAACTTTATTTATTAACATTCTTTTGTACAATGCATGAAAAATAAATACAACTGAAATAAAAGCGATGCCTAAACAATGACATAACAGGAAATGAAAAGTACTGAATGGAAAATGTACAATGTCTAGAGCTCGGGGTCTTCACTGAACTGGTCCAAGTCTTCAGCCGTAGGCTCGATCTCTGACGTGTCCAGATCACCTGACGACATTCAAAGAAGAAAGAAAGAGAATGTCGTCAGCGAACAGATCGCTCGGTAAGTCCCAAAGAGAAGGGAGAAATAGAATAGACAGAGAGTAAGAGAGAGAGTAGCTTTTACAGTTGTATTATATTGTTATATTGTTGTAGTATTGTGTTAACGCTGTTATTAGTAGCTTGGTACAGAAGGATGCCAGTGTATACGAGAGGGGTCTCTATATGCTAGAGACCAAGGCAAACGGAATATAGAGTACAAGGCTCCGTTAGAAGGCCCGGAACAACGACAATTGGATTCATGTTAGGTGTCTTAAGTCTACCGTCTCGTGCCACTTCTAACACCTTCCGTACCAATCTACCCCTTAAACCCCGTAGTGTTTTGATTGTATTGTATTGTAAACTGTATAGATTGTATAATTGGATGACTGACCGAAACCATGATATCAGTAAACGGATGTAATCGTAGAATCATGTAAATGGAGTAACTGGAGAACCATGTAAATAGAATGTATATCCATGGTTCGGTTCAGTCAAGTTGTATAGATTGATAACTGGATTCATGAATTCATGTGTTCATATTAAATTGGAATATTGTAGATTGTAAATTGTACTTGAATCATATTCAAGTCAGCTATAATCAGACTCAAACCCGAGTCAGACAATTAGAAATGTAAATCGAAGTCTTGATTATTTCTTAAACCTATATTTACTAGGGTCCTTAGGGTAATTTATAAACCTTGAGGGGGTTTTATGTAAAAATAATTTTTATATAGTTTTCAAGATAAACCCCAAGTAATTATTATCGTCTTTAGAGTTGTAATGATTGTAGATTTTATATTAGTGATGTTTCTAATGAGAATAACCTAATTCCATATATAAAGGTATTTATGTGTAAATATTGTTTAAATGGAATTCATGGTATTTTAGTGTAAACCGATTCTTGTGCCATTTTTTAAGAAAAAGGTTGAATATTCATAATAATTCAAAGTAGATATTTTGGAGTTACATATACATATATTTGTATGAAAATAAATTTTTATATATTTATTATAATCTAGAAATTTCATTTTTCTTAAGGTGTCGTATTTTAATCTTTCGAGACCGAATGCTCCTTGTGGAGGTTTGAATCTCGCACTACTAAGCCCGAGGATGTGCGATAATCCGCACCATTCCGAACAGGTTCCCCAAAATGGATTGTAGCGGCGCTTTGCAAAGATTTGTTTAAATACTAAATCCTTTAGAAAACGGTTTTATGAAGTAAGTGGTATTTATTTGTAAAGATGTCAATTTTCCGTATTCTATGTATCAGGGTCTCCTAAGTCAACTAGACTATTCCTAACTGGTCAAAACGACAAGTTGTGGGATGCCTCAAATCGCTTCTTCACCGCCAATTGTGGTCAGGTAAGTACAAGTGAAGAAAGGAGGGATCCGCTCACGAATCACCGTGAGACGGGCCTTTTAAAGTTACATTTCTCACTTGCCTAGCCTAGACACTACAAAGTCAGGTTTAGATAAACGACTGATGTCCACAACTTATCGTATTTTTCCTAATAAGTGGTATTTATGTATCAACACTAAATCCTTTATAAATGGTTTTATTTAGTATAGGGTATTTAAGTGAAAATGTTCGTTTTTCGGTATTCTGAGTTTTCGAGGGTATCGTGTTAGGTTGTATGTGAGTGTGTGAGGTAGGTCGTTACCTCGTGATCTATGTTAAATGTATAGCAAGTTTGATGGAGTTAAATGTAGGATTGAAACAATGTGGTATTTAAGTGAAAAATACGATGAATGGAAATAGCTGTCATTTTATGTAATAAAACTTGATCAATTTGTTTGATTAGTGTTTAATAGTCAACATGAGAAAGTTTAAGTATGATTGTATTAGTGAGAAGTGAAATTTTATAGAAAACCGAATCGGAAATCGGATTTGTTCCGATTCCTTCAGGTTTTGTAATTTCGTATTTTGAGAATGGAAAAAAGAGATAGAAAGGGACTTACGGGTTTTAGATTATACAAAGGAGTGAGGGGGAACTAGAGGGATCGCCGATGCGTTGCGTCGTCGTCGTTAGTTCTTAGAACGATCGCCGGAAGTTCCGCCGGGAATTCGTCGGTGCTTCGCCTCGAGCTCGTTTTCAAAGTGCACAAGATTCTTGGAAATTTTTTAGAGAGTTGGCTCAGAGTTAGGGGTGAGAGGGTAGAGGGTAGGGGTGGTATTTATAGGGTTAGGCTAGGGTTACGGTAGATGAAAGGTTAAAATGAAAAATGTGATAAAATGTATTAAAAATGTATTAAAAGTGGAGTAATTGGGGTTTTAAAAGAGCTCTGGAAATAGTCTGAAGCTGAAATTTTGCAGGTACATAGGGAATATGAAAAGACACAACTTTCATGTTGGGGCCGTCGCCGGAATCGGCCGACTCGGTCTTGACTTGGCCGTGACTCGGTCGGAGGACTGAGTCGGCCGATTCAAGGCCGATTTGGCCGATTCTTGGCCGAGTCAGGCGGCCGGGATCCCCCCGACGGTTCATCTAACCCCTGGCAATGTTACATTTTTAGGTGTAGTGGGGTTTTTGTGAGATACGCACGTGTAAACCCTTGGTATTCTAAAGGTTTCAAAACAAAATAATATTAAAAATAATATGGGGTATGGGATTTGAATTCTGGTGGCTTGGTTCAGCAGTGCAAGGTATTACCAATGAGCTACAAGCTCCTTCTTGTAATTATGGAGCTAATTAATTACTTAAAGTAGTCACAGAAAATGGAGCTAATTTTAAAGCAAATTTTGTACACTAAAAATGGAGTTGTTACATTCTTGTAACTTGAAATTAAAAAGCAAAATAATTACTTATATCTTGTGCTCAGGCTAAAATACCCTTTTATGGATTTTTGAATTTTTTTGTAAAAACTTATATTGGAAATTTGGGGTTGTTACAATTCCACACCCCCTACATGGTGGGTCAGGGCATTTCTGGAACAGTGGAACATTCCGACCCACACCTTCCTCCTATCAGATCGAGAAGTCTCCATTTCTTTGGAGGAGTTTGCAGAGCTCTCGGGTTTACCCGTTAGGGGGGAACATTATGAGGAATTGTTTCCCCCGGATGAGTATGTTTTCGCTACCAAATCAGTGGTAATGGGTCTTACTCCCGAGAATGCTATCCAACACAAATTTCCGAGCTTGATAAAGGTGTTGAATATATATGAGAACCTCTCTCTTTCATCTGAAGGTCGTGGAGTTAGTTTTACGGCTTTTATCGCTGATTTTCTTTGCCCGGAAATATTGAAGGAAGAAGTCGAGAAATTCATCAGTCTTGACGACCCCTTCGGCTTGGGTTTAGGCACTCTGCCAGCGGTGGAGGCAGACAGAAGAGCTTCTTTCTACCTGATACCCCGGTCATCTCTTTTGCAGAACTGGCGGCTCCTAGGATTGACGAAGAAACGTTCTTTTTAGGGTTCCTTGGGCTGTGGCTGAGTTGGTTCGCGCTTCCCATGCACCCTCGCTGTATGAGGCCATCCGTCTTCTATTCTGCGCATCGGATGGTTGCTGGGATACAAGTGGCTGTGGGGATTGCTGGGTTAGCCCATATGTATCACGACCTCAGCTTGGTGGCTGATACCACTGAGCCAGGGGTGCCGTCGGTAAACTTCCCGATGCATTATTTCACGTCATGGCTCGAGTTACACGTGCTAGGTGTCCTTGGCATCCATAAGAGGCTGAGTTTTTATGACAGGTGCAGGTTCCCTCGGATTATGCGACTGGTTGGCGCTTCCATCGTGACTCCGATGCAACGGGAAGCTAGAGGCTTGCTTCTTCGCCCGCGTACGGTTGGGGCTGGCATGTCCTTTACTGCTAAAGTTCTGACCGTCGGCCAAGAGTCGGGGAAGATGGTGCTGCCACTGCAGGATATATTTAAAGATGGGGCCTCTGTGTTGAGAGCTCGGGAGATCCTTCATTTATATTCCATCAGACCGGGTTTCCTAGTGTTCAGGAAAAATGATGCGGCGTTATTCATGAGATACAATCCATACCGTTTCGCCCAGCAGCTAAGTTACAATCAGGGCGTCCCACTTGAGGTCTTCTTGGCCGAACCTGCTGCTACCGAAGAGGGAATGCAGAGCGCACTGCATCATTTCATGCGCTTGAACACAGGGTCCAACTTCTTTATCAGCGAACCGAGTTGCGTCCCAAAGGCCCTTAATGTGTACGTAGCGTGGTATCAGCATTCAATGGGCACCGTCATCAGGGAGGAGAAGCGATTGTTGCTCGATCGCAAGGGTGCAGTGCCGGCTGGTGATCGAAATGTTCCTCTGAAGCGACGAAACATTGTTCATCCTCCCCTGAGAGAGGTCACTGTAGTTGAGCCTCCACACGTGCTAAGCCCTACGCGCGGGTTGCCCCCATCCAGCACGCCTGAAAAAGAGGTGGCTGCCGCGTCCCTGAGTCGGACGTAGGAAAATAAATTGGGACTCGTCGTCCAAAGGCGTATACCAAACGCAAACTCGTGTTATCGGCCACCGGCGCCCGTCCTCAGAAGAAAAAGAAACAAGTACTTTCTTTAGACACCATATTAGGCTCGACGCCCCCAGCTCCGTCTAGCGAAGGTTTGAGCGAATATGGGACCAATGAGGGTTTATTCGGGACGCTTGATGATACCGATCTGGAGGCTGCTATCGAAGCTTCCAAACAGTCAGCCATCCTCGAAAAAGAGCTGGCCGCCCTTGCGTAGTTAGGTATACTTTACCCTTATCTGTCCGCTGTTTATATATATATTTTTTATCATGCTTTGACTGACGTTTGCTATTTTAACAGGTGCCTCCATAGACGAAGCTATCGCTGCTTCGCTTAAAACCTTTGGGGAAGAGGAAAGGCTTCGCGTCTCATTGCCAACAGAGGCTTCTCTTGAACGACCGATGATGGATACCGTAACAGTTCCGGAGGTAAAACCTAGTTCTGATGATAATATCCCCTTAGCGGAGGTCCTGAAGAAATCTCCTCTCCCAGTCAAAATGGAGAAGCAGCTCAAAAAGCAGACGGCAAGGGGAAGAAAGCAATCTTCTACAGTCACTAGCTTTGGGCCAAAGCGGGGGAAAAAGAACGTTATTAGTCCGCCGGAAGACAGTCTTCTTTTTCCTGGTTCATCTGCCGAGGAAGCCGCACAACTGGCTGAGGCCATAAGACGCTCACAGGATGAATCCCAGAATGTAAGGATCCCGAAGAGGCCTTATCCTGCCGTCATCTTTTATGAAGATCCTCCATCGATACGGCGGATATTCATAGGTCCTTTGGAAGAAGGGGGCGAGAGAGCCCTTAAGCAGGCTGTCTCAGCCGACGCTGAGGTTGCACTTTCGTTATGGACCGGTGGCCACGAGTCTACCCTCGAACCTCAGCGGGCATACCTCCTCAGGAAGGAGCGTCGGCTTGAACAAACTATACGAGAACCTCCTTTGCGCATTGGTACACTTATATAGTCTTTTATAGTATTTTGCACTGCTTATATATATATACATATCCTTATCCTCGTGCAAACTTTGCAGGGACTTCGCTGATGGCAGAGGAGCTGAGTCCAAATCGCGCCCTGACTATGGACTCTGCAAATATCCCCGATGAGGCACTAATCGGTGTGGAGGGGGTCGATGCAATTGTTGTTCCTGCGATGGAGCTTCCCTCGGTGATTCCTGCTCCCCAGGTGCTTGCTCCTCTGGAATAGGCATCTTCATCGGCCGTGAATTCAATGGATCTCTCTGGGGACGACCCGGAGACTGCGGAACATGTAATCAAGGCCACCGTCCTTCCATTGGAGCCTGTAGCGATGGTCACTGCTTCTCTACCGGAAGTTACTATACCGGCCCACATCCCCGATGACGTGCCTGGGGGCACGGAGGAGGCCGTCGAAGTTGCTATCCCTCCAACCCAAAGTGGGAGGAGTATTGAAGGTATTGTTCTATCTTTTATTTTAACGATCTCCTCATTATCTGACTTTTTCTGTCTTTTCAGAGCTACGGGAATTGGCGGCGTCCATCGCTGGCCTGTCTTCCCGGAAATCTTTTCAGCGTCTGCTGGAACTGGCTGCTCCGCAGGCGATATCCCCTCAACGCATCATTCTATCTTCCGGACAAGGTTAGCATTGTTTGCTCCTTTCTCGATATTGTTACTTCTTCATATAACAATGTTCATATCTTCTGTAGTTCTGGAAGCTGATGATGAGGTTGAGGTCCTCGGTGGGGCCTGGGGATCTCCCAGAATCTTCCTGTATAAACGTGGGTAAGTAAAGTTTCGACGCCTTTGCATCTGTCATCTGTTTGCAATCTTCGCTGATCATTTATTAATCTTTAATAGCTCTGTCTACTTTTACTCCGTTGGAGACTCCCATTCTCATGCCGTCTGGCCCTTATGCGCTGAGGGCGTCCAAACGTATGGCCAAATTAAGTCTTCACTCTTTGTTCGCGTTGATCGAAGACCTTCGTGTCGGTAGCTCGCTCACGGCCGAGGAATTTGTTGCTGAAGCCAATGGTTCTCTCCCCTTTCTTGCCACTTATCACAGTGAAGCATTTGTGCAAGTCTGGGTCGAATTATGTCGTCGGGTGGAGGCTTGCTTGTATGGTCTTGAATGCGCGCGCCTTCCTTCGGAGGTGGTGGCTGCGAAGACAAGCTTACAGGGGCTGATTAAGCGGTACGCTGCTAATATGCTTTCCTGTGAAAAGAGGCTCCGCCGAAAGTTCTCAGAGAGGAAGCTGGCTGCAACCGCGCTCAGGGAGCTTCAAACCGAACTTACAGCTAAGACCACCCACACATATAAACTTTGGCAGGAGCTTCAAGCCGTAATCAAGGACGTGGTGGCTGTTGATAAAGCTGTTATTTTTACTCGGATGATGGTCGATGCTCATAAAGCTACTGAGCAGGAGCTTGAAAGCCGGCTTGCCTCGCATCAGGCCCAACAGTCGGAAGCGGAGGCCCGTCTCGCAGCCATAGTCAATTTTGAAGCTGAGACCCAAGAAAGGAAGGATGAATTAATGAACCTTTTGAATCATCCACCAGCTTGAAGAATTGTATATTTTTTTATTCTTCTTTTGTACATACTCCTGAATGAGAGTATTTTTGGTTCTTTCATAAATTGTACTTTGTATTCATTTTAATTCATGAATAAAAGACATATTTTGGTTCATGGTGGTGTGTCCCTTTTAGTAAGTGCATTTTGTGGATAATCTATTTTGATTTCCTTGTAGGACAGCGATGGCTTAGGAATCAGGTTAAGATCTGCTTCCTAAGGCTTTTCAACTTTATGAGCCGTGATGGTCTCATAAAGAATTTTTTCCCTACAGGTTGAGAGGACCCCGTAGGTGTAATTTCTCCTTAAGAATCGTGAGGATTCCCAAGTGTGGTTTCTCTCGAGAGTCGTAAGGATCTCACAAGAGAATTTTTCCCTCTTACAAGTCGAGAGGACTCGTAAGTGGTTGTTTCCCTCCTTGTCGAGATTTGACTTTGGAGAGTGTGGTCCGTGAATAGTATGCAAGAGTCCATTTTGGACCGACTTGCAGGACCCCAGTGCTTAAAAAACAGGTCCTCATCCCCATTGCCTAAGGCTTTTCCCTACGAGTTGAGACGAATCGAGAAATTCTCGCAAGGACACTAATTTCCTCACGAGTCGAGACGAATCAAGAAGTTCTCGTAAGAATGTCCTAACGTCACAGTTAACTCCTGCTAATAGGAGTTCGTTAGGGCCTGTGGTACTAGGGTTTTTTACCTGTCGCACCGTCGCGTTGCCTGGTGTATTCCTCGACGCATAATCATGCTGTTCGAGTAGCCCCGTGACTGTCGTGTCTCTGATCCCTTCGGGGGCTGGACAAGACGTCTTCAAGTAATCTTCCAGGTGATATTACCGTCGAAAGAGCAAGCGTTAGGGATATTCCATGTTGCTTTTTACTTGAGGTTAAGCTCAGTTTGGGAGCCCCGATGAGTCATAACCACTCCGCGCTGGTGTGGGCCGATCTCCGATAGTCTTTCAAGTTTTATATGAGTTGCCGTCAAGACCCTGAAGCTAGGAATATTGCCTTCGCTTTGTTTGTTGGCATTGCGTCTGCTATATCGAGACGAATGTCGCGGTTTGTCTCTAGGTTGTTGGTGAACCGTCGAGGCTTGGAACTAGGGACTTTGCCATGGCTCCGTTGTTGTGTCGTGTCTGCATCCTGTTGGGGGAAGAACGCTGGGGTGATATCGCGTCTGCTGTATTGAGACGAACATCGAGATGGTCTCTAGGTTGTTGGTGAACCGTCAGGTCCGGGAACTAGGGACTTTGCCATGGCTCCATTTTGCGGACGTCGTATATTCCTGCAGAGACACTGATTTCTCTGCTGGTCAACGCGAATTGAGATGCTCTCGTCAAGGACGCTGATTTCCCTGAATTGAGGTTTTTGCCAAGGACACTGATTTCCTCGAAGTTGAGACGAATCGGGGTATTCCTGCAAAGACACTGATTTCCTTGCGGGTCGACGCGAATCGAGATGCTCTCGTCAAGGACACTGATTTCCCTGAATCGAGATATTTGCCAAGGATGCTGATTTCCTCGGAGTTAGTTGACTTGTTTCCGAGACGGAGCGTTGATCTGGCGGGGAAGTCATTGGTTGACTCTAGATTGTTTGTGGACCGTAGAGTCTTGGAACTAAGACTTTGCCGTGGCTCCGTTGTTTGATTGTCGCGTTTGAATCCTGCTGGAGGAAGAACGCTGTGGTGACATCTCGTCTGCTGTATCGAGACGAACGTCGAGGTGGTGACCACTCCGTGCTGGTGTGGGATGATCTCCGATAGTCTTTCAGGTTTTATATGAGTTGCCGTCAAGACCTTGAAGCTAGGAATTTAGCCTTCACTTCGTTTGCTTTGGCGTGTCCGAATCCTGTTGGAGGAAGGACGCTGTAGTGACATTTTGTTTGCTGTATCGAGACGAACGTCGAGGTGGTGACCACTCCATGTGGGATGATCTCCGGTAGTCTTTCAGGTTTTATATGAGTTACCGTGAAGACCCTGAAGCTTGGAATTTGGCCTCCGCTTTGCTTTGGCGTGTCTGAATCCTGTTGGAGGAAGGACGCCGTTGTTGACATTTTGTCTGCTGTATCGAGACGAACGTCGAGGTGGTGACCACTCCATGTAGGATGATCTCCGGTAGTCTTTCAGGTTTTATATGAGTTACCGTGAAGACCCTGAAGCTAGGAATTTGGCCTTCGCTCCGTTTACTTTGGCGTGTCCGAATCCTGTTGGAGGAAGGACGCCGTTGTTGACATTGCGTCTGCTGTTACGAGACGAATGTTGCGGTGGAGCTGGGATTTTGCCATCACTCCGCTTTGTTTCGACCATGAGGTCTTTTGTTGACATTGCGTCTGCATCCTGCTGGACTGCGAAGGAACGCCGTTGTTGACATTGCGTCCACTGTAAAGAGACGAATGCTGCGGTGGAGCTGGGATTTTTCCGTCACTCCGCTTTGTTTCGACCATGAGGTCTTTTATTGACGTTGCGTCTGCATCCTGCTGGACTGCGAAGGAACGCCGTTGTTGACATTGTGTCCGCTGTAACGAGACGAATGCTGCGGTGGAGCTGGGATTTCGCCGTCACTCCGCTTTGTTTCGACCATTAGGTCTTTTGTTGACGTTGCGTCTGCATCCTGCTGGACTACGAAGGAATGCCATTGTTGACATTCTGGGATGCAGATGTGACCGTCGAGACTTGGCTCTCTTTCTAATGGAGCCTGGTGGGATGGTATGGTTCCCTTTTGTTTGTGCCTATGGATTGTATACAGGGGTCAATGTGACCTCACCTGCAGGGCAAAAAGTTTCATTTTATATATTTTTCTTTCCACGATGCTCTATCATTTCAGCTTTTATATCGCGAGAGTCGTGATTGCCCAATTATTTCGGCTATTTTTCGCGGTGCCCAATCATTTCGGCTATTTTGTATGCATACATTTTTACTTGCTGATTTTGTTGCAAGTTGACCCATCATTTCGGCTATTTCATATGCATTTGTGGCTCACTGGCTTTTTGCTGCGAGTTTTGACACCGATTTCGGCATCAACATCGCTACAACTGGGATATTGGCAGGAGCGAATCATCATTTGCCTCTGTCGATGCCGAACAAAGGTGGCTTAAACAGGGTTAAGATCCTGTCGACTAAGGCTTTTGACTTCATGAGCCGTAAGGGTCTCATAAAGGTATTTCTCCCTACGAGTCATGAGGATCTCGTAGGTGCGTTTTCTCCTTAAGAATCGTGAGGATTCCTAAGTGTATGGCTTCTTGTGAGTCGTAAGGATCTTACAAGAGTATTTTCTCCTTCTAAGTCGAGAGGACTTACAAGGGCTGTTCACCGTGAAAATATATCCCTAGTCGCGGATGGGACTTTGTTAGGGAAATGTTTATTCGCACCCGTGGATTGTATACAAGAGTTAATACTGAACCGCTTGTATGGCACTATTGGAGGTTGTGGTGGCCGCTTAAGAACAGGTTTAGATCCCTGTAGCTTAAGACTTTTGAATCTTATGAGCCGTGAGGGTCCTATAAGAGGGTTCTTCTTACGAGTCGTGAGGATCTCGCAAGTGTAATTTCTCCTTAGGAATCGTGGGGATCCCTAAGTGTGTTGTTCCCTTGTGAGTCGTAAGGATCTCATGCAGGTGGTTTCTCCTTACATGGTCGAGAGGACCTTGCAAGTGTCTTTTAACGAGCTTGCGCCCTTTCGGGTTTTCACAAAACTCGCCGGTAGCCCTGCTGTTTTTACTCACGGAGCCCTTTCGGGTTTTCATCCGTGCCCATTTTGCTTATGGACGTACCGTTTTTCCCCCTCTTTTTTTATTATTATTTTTTTTATGTCAGCTTTGAGATGCTGCGGTCCATAGTAGTTTATCGACGTCTCGGTCAATAGCCAGTTTTAGGACATAATGGTCCATTGTTAGTTTAACGACGTTTCGGTCTGTCGTTAGTTTAAGGACGTTTCGGTCCGTAGTTCATAGGTCGGACACGTTTGAAAATCTTTCAGCACTCTTTTAGTTTTTGCCGAAAGGACACTTTCTCATGGAGCTTCCCCTATAAAAGAGCATGATGCCCCCGGTGTGTCCATCCTTTTCTGAGCATGTGGTTGTGGCGGGTTCACCTTCCAGTTGTCAGACAACGCGAATTTGCCCTTTTGGTATTCATCCTCAATCCAGCCTTTGAAGACGTAGCAATCTTCAAGTGGGTGACCTATTACTCTATGGTAGGGACAATAGTTAGGATTGTTAACGTCACCTGGTTGCGACGGATGTTTTTGATCTGGCAGAGTGATGAGCCCGTTGCGCACTACCGGTTCGAACAGTCTCCTTGTTTTATCCCTGGGAAATGAGTAAGGACGTTTCAACTTCTCATCGAGGGATTGCGGCTTGTTGCTTTGACGAACAAACAGTCTCAGGTTACTCGGCTGTTGCTGAGCGTTGGCGAAAAAGGTCGCTTTCCCGTTGCCTTTTTCATTCCGAAAACCCACTTTCGAAAGGAAAGGCCTATGGCCCATCTGGTCCATTTGGGCCAGCTTGTCGATCAAGGCCTGGAAGGTGGTTGGCTTGAAGAACATCATGAATTGAGAGATAGTCGACCGAGGGTCAAGGGTCCACATGAACATGCTCACGGCAGGAGCCTCTTTTATGCGTTGTTTATATCTCGACCATAGGTTCCGCCACCGGATTGCATACTACACCCATGTCTCTCCCGGCTTCACTCTGGCGTTGATCAATGCCGTGATTGGGGTGCGTTCGCTGGCGCTCGCGAACCGCTGAGTGAATAGCAACTCCATTTCTGTAAACGTTTTGACGGAGTCGTTGGGAAGCTCTGAGTACCATTCAAACGTTGTCTCCGATAAGCTGCCAACAAATTGGCGAAGCAGCAGTTTATCGTCACCCCCAATATTACCGCACAAGGCTCTGAATTGAGCAACATGCTGGTGCGGATTACCCGTCCTTTTATATACATGGAATTTAGGATCGTATATCCCGGCGGGTACCTTATTTGGTCATACCAACCCGGATAGGGTCGTCCCGTTTTGACGATCTGCCCAGCCGCTTCATTCGCCTGGTGAGCTTGTATTTGCTGGGAAATGTAATCATCCAGAGCGGCCTTGGAGATGGTCTCCTCTTTGGCTGCTGAAAGAGCCTGAGGAGGATTCGATGTCTCCCCTCTGTCGTCTTCAACGATGATCGGGGGATCTTTAGCTGAAGGTTCCGGCTGTAACATCATGCCGGCCATGTCTTGGAACAAAAGAGCCATTCTTTTTATATTGGCTGCCTGCTCTGTGGCCTCTTTTTCTTTCCTCTCGAGCATTCTTCGGAGGAACTCGGTATCAGTTTCCTGTTCCCGACGCTGCTCCGAGGTTTCTGGATTTTCTTTTGGCCCAGTGAGTGCGGCCATTACAGTCAGCATCTCCTGAAGTTTCTGCTGCTGTTGTTCCTGAGCCTTCGTTATCGATCGGATAAGCGGTCGATGACCCGTAGAAGCATGACTTTCCTCTTTTCCGGAAGCCATATGAACGGTATGTGTTACCATGCCCCCAGACTTGGGGCGTTTAAGTTCAACGTCCTTGCGGTTCGCCGCGGTCACAGGGGTTTTCTCTGGCCTCCTTCTCTTGTGAGCGGTTGAAGTTGAGGGAGCCGTTGCAGCGGGCACCCAGATGGATGACATCTTTTGTGGTACTACGGGATGGCTCTTTTCTTGCCGAGCTTTAAGCTTCTTTGATCGGCGAGAGTAGTCCTGGTCAATCACCAATTCCTGAACCGGTCGCCAGACTTTATAAATTTTGGAGGAAAGCCGCTGAGGGGGCTGCTCTAGCTTCTTTTCTGTAACATTCTCCACAGGCGTAGGAGATCTCTTCAGCACGGCAGTCGGCGAGTTCTTGCGACCCTCCTTAGCGGTTGAAAGCTATTCCCAGTTGGAACAGCAGCATTAATTTCCACCGTTGGAGCCGGCGGAGTCAGTCCAGAAGGGGAGCTGCCCCCAGCCTTCCTTACTCGGCGCTAGTGGCAACGTTGAGCATGTCGTGCGATTGGAGTTAGTTCAGCTATAGGGGTGACTTCCTCATGCCCCCTATGTTGGCGAAGGGTTGTCATCGGCGTCAGCCTCTTGAAGACCGATGTTCGTTGAGAAGCAATGTCCAATCTGTCAAAGACAGACCTTTGGGCAGGGGAAGCAGCTTTGAGGACTTCTCCTGGAGCGGGAACCGGAACCGTCAGTCTTGTGAAGACCGACCCTTTGGGAGGAGAATCCGCTTTGACGACTTCAGGAGCAGGAATGGCTATCCTTTTCGGGATAACCCTTTCTGGTATTACAGGCTTCTTCATGGGCCCACATGAGTTTTGGCCCAACCTGTCAAAGACTGAGGCGCTTGGTTTGGGCGACCCACTGAGAGGGGCCGCAGTAGTGGTAAGCCGATCAAAGACCGACTTCTTCTGAGCTTCTTGCAATGGTACAGGGGCGTTGAAGCTCATCGGTGGGAGCATGGTCCCGAAGAATATCTCAGTGGTGGCTTGAGTTACCTGCTCCACTGGCATTGTGAAAAGGGAGGCCGCTTGAGGCCTATAGGTCACTCCTCCGGCGAGGACGGAGTGTGAGTTGTTGAAATTAGTGCAGTTTGAAGCCATTGATCTTCTGTTTTTTCTGCACGGAGCAAGACACCAAATCTTAGTACCTCGAACCCAAGGGCAACCATAAACATACACACCGTGATTATCTGATCGCGGGAAAAACACGACACACGAAGTGTGGAGTGGAAAGAGGAAAAGGTCCCACCAGGCGTGCCAGAATCTGTTCCCCGCCGGAAGACGCGACCGGGACGTTAGGACGTCCGGGCTTGAATTCTGAGGGCAGATGCTAATTGGTGCTATCCGTCCACCTCTCCAAAGATGCCAAGTTGATTTATGGCACCATGTATCGAAGGTTTAAACGGATGCGGCCGATATAGCAGACTTTGTCAGATTCCCCCTCATTTGAGGGGTTTTTGATTGTGGGGACGCTCTTCCCTGCAGGCGCAAGCCCCTGCAGTTAATTGCGCTACCGCATCGCGGTACCACTTTCTCCTTCTCCAGATGGTCACTTCTTGTCGTGGGTGTTTGTTTTGTTTTTGGTTGCCCGTGGATTGTATACGGAGACTAATTTATGTTGTCGCCCGTAGGACGTGGATTAGTCCAAATCCGTATTTTTTTAGATTTGGGTTTGGGGGTTTGGGGTTTAAGGATACGTTAGTCTCGTTTGAGACTAAGATCAACTTAAACGTTTGTTAAGGATACGTTAGTCTAATTTTAGACTAAGATCAACTTAACAGGATTGTCTAGATCCAACAAAAGGGCATTTGGGCTCTATTGTTTAGTTTAGGGACATTGCAGTCGATTACCAGTTTAAGAACATGGTGGTCCATTGTTAGTTTAAGGACATTACGGTCCAATGTTAGTTTAAAGACATTGCGGTCGAGGTTAAGGACATCATAGTCCGTGAGTTTAAAGATCTCACAGTCAAGGTTAAGGACATCATAGTCCGTGAGTTTAAAGATCTCACAGTCAAGGTTAAGGACATCATAGTCCGTGGGTTTTTAAAAGGACCCCACAGTCCGTAGAACGTTTGGTTGTCGGGACCCATCACCTCTTTGAAGATGTTGAAGGATTACAACGACAAATATCAGAGGAGTAAAGAGATGTACCCTCGAACCGATGTGAGTTAGTTGAAAGATCTGTAGCCCAATTTGGGGCTAAGATCTGTTAACATATTTGTGAGCAAATGAGCTCAATTAATATGAGTTGAGGACTTATGGCCAATCTTGGGCTAAGTCCAATAAAACATTTTATTTTAGGCTGTTGAGCCTTTATTTGGGCTTGGCCCTTTTAACAATGCCGAGCATTGATTTATATCTTGACAATGTTTTGTCTTTTATTGAATGCTGAGCATTCATTATAGCTCTGGGCTTATTAAAGAACAATTTATGTTCTATCAGCGCTCACGTGAGGGACACGTGGCCCGCTTGGAGCTTTGCGCCAGTCAAAGAGCGCAGTGCGTTTCTGCTGAGTAGCGCATACGTGAGTGACACGTGGCGCGTTTGGCGCTGAGCGCCAGATGATGAGCGCATTGCGCTAATATATGAGCGCATTGCGCTAAAAGTTCAGTGGCGCACACATGAATGACACGTGGTGCGCTTGGCGCCAGTCCATGAGTGCAGTGCGCTTCTGCCGAGTAGCGCACACGTGAGGGACACGTGGCGCGCTTGGCGCTAAGCGCCAGTCAAAGGGCGCAGTGCGCTATTTTGGAGCGCTAAGGCTCTCTTTTAAAATTAAGAGCGCCAAGGCTCTGTAGCGCTTTGCGCTAGATGTGGAGCGCTGAGGCTCTTTTGAATTAGGAGCGCTGAGGCTCTTCTTAGGTTAACTTTGCGCTCTGAAGATTATCTTCTTTTTGATAAGAGACTTTGTCTCAAGATTCCAAGAACAAAGTTCTTAGTTTATATGAGATATTTCAATCTGTTTTTGATGAAAGGCTTTGCCTTTATGGATCTGTGATCCTAAGAGAATTGAGTAATTCTCTCCCCCTTTATAATGAGATGTTCATTATCTCAGAAAGACAATTTGTCTTATAGATCTATGATCTGTGAAAGAAGTAAGTACTTCTTTTAAATACGAGATGATTTCATTTCTCTGTTCTTTTACCTTGAAAATAAGGAGTTCTTCTATCGAGAGCTTAGCTCTTCTTTCTAAGATTTTCCCAAAGTTTATGGGGGGTTCCTTTATATAGGGGAGACTGATTTGTTCAATCAGTTAAAGAGATCTTTCTCTGATTGATTTGGGAATTTCCCCACCGTCGGATCTTTGATCCAAGGGCTTCTGATTTACAGAAGATAATCTTCTTGTTTTAACGAGATTGAGAAATCTTTCCTTCATTACAGAATTTGTTCTGTATTTTAGTGATTTTTAATCACCATTGGATCATTGATCCAACGGTGTTCCAAATTCAGGGCACAATCTTTTCTGTTTGGAAAGATTCAACAGAATTTTATTCTTGTTAATTGATGATTTAATCATATCCTTTGGATATTTGATCCAACGGTGAGGAACATTTAGTTCCAGTGCCAGCGCTTATGCGCTCTGCCCATGGTGTGCTACTTGGAGCGCAGCGCTCTTAGCGCTAGCGCACACGTGTTTTGCATGTGGTGCGCTACTTGGAGCGCAGTGCATCTAGCGCTAGCGCCTATGCGTTTTGCACGGGGTGCGCTAGTTGTAGCGCATCGCTTTTATAAAAGCGCAACTTTAATTCAAATTTTGAATTCTGAACAGAGCTTTGCTCTAATTGGGGAAACAATATCCTAGTGACCGTGGTATTTTACCAAGTGATAAATGTTAGTGATTGGATTGTGGCAAGTACGTTAGTGTAAAAGCGTGATTGAATAATGGAAGTGACACGTACTTGTACACAATCAACGGAACCAATTAGTTATTGCATTGTCGACGCCTATGGGACATATATAAGTGTGACTATAAATGGTATAGGACGGGTATGGGAGCATTTATATTAGTGTCATAGGTAAGATATCGAGCACTGTCCATTTATCTTGGATACCAGTCGAGACATGCTTGATGAAGACCATATCTCCAGTTCTCGCGTAGACTTGTCATAGAGCGACTAGTATTTAGATTCATGGTCGGTGTTTGATGTAGACCGTGGGGTGTGGGGTAGTTTGAGTGTGAGTTTGATCAACGAAATCTCAGGAGTCCCACTGCCGGCATATTTAGTGATTTCGGAATTTGTACTGATAGTGTTTCTGATTCTTACTGATAGTGATTCGGGCCCGTGTTCCCTTGCCCCTAGGGCTTACCCTTGGATGGGGATACTTCTGCGATGGTTGACGCTCACACTTGGATTGACGATAAATTTAGTGACTTGGATATTGAGACTTAGAGACTGATTGCTTTAGTAACATAGACATTGCATTGATCACTGATCTGATACACCCGCGTTATCATTACATGTCTAGGTTATTTCATGCCCGCGTCATTACTTTATATTTACTGCTTTATGTTTATCATCGTTGCATATTATATATATATATATATATTGCTATTGTGTCGTCCTGACGATCTGAGTATACATACTCGGAGTGAGAAGTGGACTCAACTCGGATCAGGACCTTCCTTATCTCGAGGATATTGCAGACATCTAGATCAGCGACGTCAGCGCTATCATTCCCTTTGACTCTATCCGGTTAGCTTTATATCTGTCTTGATAGAATTAGTGACTGCAATTCTCATTACATGTGCTATGATTATTGATTACCACGTAATGCTAGAAGCCGAAGTGTGACTACGGCAGGATATTTCCTTGACCGTAGGAGCATGGCTGGTCTTGTCACCCCTCGTATTCCGTAATTTGGGAAGCGGGGTGTGACAACGATTGTCATTGATAACTCCGTTAAGTTTCAATGTTGTCGAACCTGAATAGGCAAGCACTCACTTTCTCCGGCTCGCTGTGGCTCAAGAGAAATGATACTGCTTAAACCTATATTAATTTAGAGTCCTTAAAGATATATTCTTGTTGTTTACACTGTAATTACATTGTTTGCATTTCTCGAGGGGATGTTATGAGAAAATGTTATAATATTATTTTAAAAATAAATCTCGAGGGTGATTTATAATATTAAGAGCTTTTATAAAAATATATTTTAGTTTTAGTGGTATTTTAGTGATAAAACCTAGTTTTTAAAAGTTTATGGTATTTTTATGAAAATTATGCTTTTGGAAACTTGGTGGTATTTTTGTGTAATTTTATTTTTTTCATTTTTAATAATATATTTTTCAAAAATTAGTTTTCATAGAAAAACTATATGGATTTATGAATTACGAACATTTTCAAATGATTTAATTTGTTAAAATGTCGTATTCTTTAAAAATCGTATTTTTATTTTTTTTCGAGACCGAACTCTCTGTGAGGAGTTCTGTATCCCGCTCTACTATCTTAAGAACGTGCGATAACACACACCATCCATAAATGGGTTTCCCTAAAAGGGTTGTAGAGGTGTAATTGCAATGGATTTAAAAATATTGATTAAAAAACAGTTTTTGTAAGTAATGGTATTTTAATGAAAATTGTATTCTTCAAATTAAACATGTATCTAAAACATTATGCTATGAATCCATAGTGTATGTGATGGGGTAAGTCGTTACCCCATGAATTTCTTATAGGTATATTGATTAGTCTGAAATATTGCACATTTGAATGATTATTTCCCCAATTATTGTTAAGTACTAAAAGGCGTTTCTGGTAAATATAGAACATATGTGGGTTTATTTGTAAAAAGTTTATTATCATATGTTTCTACATTATATTTAACATAATGAGGAAAAATACATGCATATAATATTTAAATGAAATCTTTGTAATTAAATATGCATATCATATCAAATATTTCTAATCAATATTCTTAACACATAATATCATATAAAATGGTTAGGATAATATCTCAAAAATACCAAATATTACTAACACTTTGATTTGAGATATTGTACAAATATTGGATCAGGTCTGGAATCCAAGAGATCCGAGATGTCGGAATCAAAGCTGCCGAAATATGGAAGCAAATAATAAGATTTAGCAACGGCAGAGATGTAGAGCATTATTCTCAAAATCCAGATATCAAAGATATCTCCACATGTCAACAGAAGAAAGCATAAAAATTTCCAGAACCTGATCCTTCAAGAGAGCCGCGGTTGGGTGGCCAATGCATGATATTCGCGGCGGATCCGCGGCGCATCTTGGGCCGTAGGATCTGAGATTTTTTGGGTGTGATCGTATCAGCATATTCTAACGTCCGGCAACTAGGGTTCCTAGTTTCTGTGACTATTTAAAGGACCGAGAGCTTCACATGAAAAATCATCAACCGAAAAGATCAAGAGGTCCAAGACGATCCACGCATCCGAGTTGTTCATCAGTTGTTCATCTACTTCCAACAAGATAGAGATCGGGAGCAAAAACTAGAGTTCTTGTACTCTACTTTAAAAGGATTTGTACATGATATAGTTGATTAATAAAGATAGAGTTTTTATTAGTCTTTTCGTAATTAATTTCTGCACTTAGTTTCTGCACTTAATTTCTGCATCTTACATTATGATCTCATTCTTCACCCTTTCTTCTCCAACCATGTGTGAGTAATTCCTACCTTGCTAAGGTTCGTAGGCTAGAGTAGATCAATGGATGATAAAATATTTTAACTTTTTTTTATTCATTTTAAAGTTTATAAACTTTAGCAAAATAAATGTTAACATCCTTATCGGGTGCGCTACCAATTTATCGATAGTCTCGACCACGATTTGAGATTAGATTAACACTTGTTTTATTAGAGGCTAGACATGAATAGAAATCAATGTAAGGACAAGGGTTAAGAGTGGGGAAACCTTAGTTTCTTCCAAAAGAACCTTAATCCACACTCATCACTATCGATCTAGTTTTAAAATATTAAAAGATAAAATGAGTCATTTTTAATTAGTCATCCATTACTACTAAGTCATATGAACCCTACAAGTTTCTTCTTTATAAAATTTACATCCGTATCAAAATAGATCTGCAACCAATCAACCCATCTTTCAATCAACTCGTCTAAAGCAAGAAAACGGTCCACGTTTTCCTGCGGACGACCCGTACTCATCGCGGCTAGCTACTAGCGACACCGTCCTGATTGCGGTTACTTTATTTACACGACACACTCTTTCAAACAGAACAATCAAATGGTGTAGTTGCCGGGTGTTTCCCCCAATCAGAGCAAGGCTCTGTTTGAATTTCAAAAATTCAAATTTTGAAGCAACGCTTCAAATCCTGTGCGCTGCGCGCAACGTGCCACGTGTCAGAAGTTGGTACGTCAGCGCAACGCCCAAGGCAGTGCGTCCAATCAGAGCAGGGCTCTTTTTTAAAAAAAACAAAAAGTAAAAGAAGCAACGTTCAGTTGCGCAAGCGCTGCGCTGCGCGACACGTGTCTGCGCAGTTGCGCAAGCACAACTGCGCAGGCACAGTTGCGCAAGTGCTGCGCTGCGCGACACGTGTCTGCGCAGTTGCGCAAGCACAGCTGCGCAAGCGCCGCGCTGCGCGACACGTGTCACGCGCTGGGGGAGTTGCGCAATACAGAATAAATCTTTTCTGTTCTTGTTAAAACAAGAAGATTTTCTTCTGTAAAGCAGGGGCCTTTGGATCAAAAATCCAACGATGGGGAAAATTCCCCAAATCACTCAGAAAAAGATCTCTGTAACAAATTTAACTAATTTATGAGCACTATAAAAGGACCCCAGACCTCATTTCAAGGGGGGAACATCTTGTTAAAAAAAAAAGAGAAGAGAACTCTCAAGAACTCCTGAAGAACATAAAAAAAAAGGTAAAAACCTTTTAAAGAAGAGAAAATTCTCTTATGAAAAGATCATTGATCTAAGAACAAGATCATTGATCTTCAATAAATAAATAAATAAATAAATAAATAAATAATAAAAATAAAAATAGTGCCTTGCACTTGTTATGAACCTTTGGTTCTCTGAAACAAGGAAAAACTTGTTTAGATCAAGGGATCAAAAAGTGCTTTGCACTTCTGTTTTTTTTTTTTGAATCTAAAAAGATTCTTAGTGCTTTGCACAAATGCAGTGCATTACTTAAAGGGCCAGGCCCAAGTCAAAAAGACCTAACAGGCCTAAATAAATTGCAAAGCAATAAAAGGGCAGAGCCCCATTTAAATTGATACTCTGTTTGAGCAAAGCCCAAAATAAATAAACATCCATGGCACAGATCTAACAGACCAACAACAAATAAAAGTGTTTCCAATTGGACTTAGCCCAATCGTGGCCATAAGTCCTTAAATTAAATTGACTGAGCAAAATTGCTCTCCTAAATCAATCCACATCCGGTTCGAGGGTACATCTCCGAAATCCTTTGACATCCATCGTTGTAATTCCTCAACGACGTCAAAGAGGTGATGGGTCCCAACGACCACACATCAATACGGACTGCGGGGTCCTTAAACTCGTGGACCGAAACGTCCTTAAACTAATATTGGACCGAAACGTCCCTAAACTAATGTCGGACTACCACGTCCCTAAACTGGAACATAGATCACCACGTCCCTAAACTGGAATACGGACCACCACGTCCCTAAACTGGAACATAGAACACCACGTCCCTAAACTGGAATACAGACCACTACGTCCCTAAACTGGAACATGGACCACTACGTCCCTAAACTGGAGCAATAGAGCCCCCAAATGCTCTTTTGCCGGATCTAAACGGTCCCGTTAAGTTGATCTTAGTCTCAAAACAGGACTAACGTATCCTTAACGAACGTTTAAGTTGATCTTAGCCGCAACGCGACTAATGCATCCTTAAAATAAAAACACCAAACCCAAATCTAAGTAAATACGGATTTGGACTAATCCACGTCCTACGGGCGACGACATTACTCAGTCTCCGTATACAATCCACGGGCAACCACAAACAAAACAAACACAGACGACACGAAGTGAAATTCTGGAGAAGGAGAAAGTTGTTACCGCAATGCGGTAGCGTAATTAACTGCAGGGGCTTACGCCTGCAGGGAAGAGCGTCCCCATAATCAAAAACCCCTCAAGCGAGGGGGAATCTGACGAAATCTGCTACATCGGCCGCATCCGTCTAAACCTCCGATACACGGTGCCAAAAATCAACTTGGCATCTTCGGAGAGGTGGACGGATAAAACCAAATAGCATCTGCCCCGAATCTCAGGCGAGACGCAAAGTCTAGGCCGCCATTCGGAGGGGAACAGATTCTGGCACGCCCGGTGGAACCTTTTCCTCTTTCCACTCCACACTTCGTGTGTCGTCCTCACGAACCAATCGCGATTTGTTAGATGGTTGCCTTCGGATTTCAAGTTACTAAGATTTGGTCTTTTGCCTGGCGCAGAACTCAAGATTCAATGGCCTTTAACTGCACCAACTGCTCGGAATGCCACTGCAACGGACGCTCCACCTCACTAGGAGGTGTAGCATATGGGCCCCAAGCGGCTTCCTTCCTCGCTCTGCCGGTAGACCAGGTGACCCAAGCCACCACTGGCCTGTTCTTCGGGACCATGATCCCACCTACAAGCTTCTCTACGCCAATACCTACACCGGAAGTGAACAAAAAGTCGGTCTTCGACCGGCTAACTTCTACGACGACCCCTGTCAACGGGTTGCCCACTACCAAACCGACAGCCTCTGTTTTCACCAGGCTAGATCAGAACTCTAAATTGGCTGTCCCAAGGAAGGCAATAACTGCTGCTCCAGAAGTCGTCACGGCGGCTTCCCCTGTCAAAGAGTCAGTCTTGAAAACTGTCCGAAGGAAGGCAATAACTGCTGCTCCAGAAGTCGTCACGGCGGCTTCCCCTGTCAAAGAGTCAGTCTTTTCAAGACTGACGATTCCTGCCCCTGCTCGAGGATCCGTCTTCGACAGGTTGAATATCACCCCTCAAAAGACAACCTCAGTCTTTAAGAGGTTAACACCAGCGGCGCCTTATTCAGACAGGGGGCAAAAAGAAGATGTTTTAATCTCCGAGCCAGTCCCAACGGCTCGTCATGCTCGACGTCGCTATTGGCAACCAGTGAGGAAGGCAGGGGGCAACTCCCCCTCAGGGCTAACTCCACCGACTCCAGTGGTGGAAGTCAACACTGCTGTTCCAACTGGGAACAGCTTTGAACTGCTGAGGAGGGTACGGAAGAACTCTCCAACCGCTACACTGAAGAGATCTCCTCCACCTGCGGAGAGAGTTCCAGAAACGAAGCAAGAACAGCCCCATCAATGGCTGTCCTCAAGAATTTATAAAGTTTGGAGGAGAGTTCAAGACTCCATGATCGACCCGGATCACTCCCGTCAACGAAAGAAGACGAAGGTGCAAAAAGGAAAAGACCTTCCTATTGAACAGCAAGGGACAACGATCGCTAGGGTGCACACTGCAACGGCCGCTTCAACTTCAACGGCCCACAAAAGAAGAAGGCCAGAGAAAACCCCCGCGCTGGCGACAAATATCCGAGGTGGTGGACCCAAACGCCCTAAGTCGGGGGGCATTATAGTTCATACCGTCTACGTGGCATCTGGTAAAGAAGATAGTCGCATATCTACGGGTCATCGACCGCTTACGCGATCAGTGACCAAGGCACAGGAGCAGCAACAGAAGCTCCAAGAAATGATGAACGCTATGGCCGCACTTACAGGGCTAAAAGAAAATCCTGAAACGTCCTCAGATGAGCGCCAGGAGGAAGAAACCGACGCCGAATTCCTTCGTCGGATATTGGAGAAGAAGGACAAAGAGGCTGTTGAACAAGCAGCCAACATACAGCGTATGGGCCTCCTCTTCCAAGACATGATAGGGATGATGATACAACAAGATTCTCCGGCTGAAGAGCCCCCGATCGTCCTTGGAGACGATAGGGGAGAGACATCAAATCCTCAGCCCGCTCTATCAACGGCTAAAGAGGATACAATCTCTAAAACTGATCTGGACGAGTACATAGCCCGGCAAATACGGGTTCATCATGCGGCTGAGGCAGCCGGCCAGGTCGTAAAAACGGGGCGGCCATATCCAAGCTGGTACGACCAAATCAAGTACCCGCCGGATTACACAATTCCCAAGTTCCATGTCTACAAGGGGACGGGCAATCCACACCAGCATGTTGCCCAGTTCAGGGCACTCTGCGGCAATACCGGTGGTGATGACAAGCTTTTACTTCGCCAGTTTGTTGGAAGTCTATCGGATACGGCGTTCGAGTGGTATTCTGAACTCCCGAACGACTCTATCAAAACCTTCGCGGAGATGGAGCTACTGTTTACTCAGCGTTTTGCAAGCGCCAGTGAACGTACCCCGATGACAGCACTGATTAACGCCAGGGTAAAACCCGGCGAGACGTGGGTTCAGTACGCTATACGATGGCGGAATTTATGGTCGAAGTGCGAGCAACGCATTGAAGAAGCTCCCGCAGTGGGTATGTTTGTGGGAACCCTCGATCCACAAGCAACCATCTCGCAGTTTATGATGTTCTTCAAGCCGACTACCTTCTAGGCTTTGATTGACAAACTAGCGCAGATGGACCAGATGGGCCAGAAACCCCCTCTCCCAAAGCCGGACTCCCGAAATGACAAAGGGAAGGGAAAAGCGATCGTTGTCGCTAATGCCAAACAACAGCCGAACAATGCGAAGCCGGTGGTGCGTCAAAGTAATACGCGTCCGTACGTAGACCTTGAGGAGAGATTAGGGCGTCCTTACTCATTTCCCCGCGATAAAACGAGGAGGTTATTCGAACTGGCGTTACGCAACAGACTCATAAACCTGCCAGATCCAAAACGTCCGTTGCAATCAAGTGATGTCAACGAGCCTAACTACTGTCCTTATCATCGAGTACTGGGCCATCCGATCGAAGATTGCTACGTTTTCAAAAATTGGCTTGAAAACCAGTACCGACAGGGCAAATTTGCGTTATCTGACAAATGGAAGGTGAATCCCCCGCAGCCCCACACCTCTAAAGGGACGAATACGCCGGGGGAAACATGCTCCGTCGTTGAAGAAGCTCCTTGGGAGGTTGTATTATCAGCTAAAACGAAGAGGATGCTAAATGATCTTCAGACATGTCCAGCAATCAAGTGGAAGAACCCATTGGAGCCGCAAATTATTGAAGGAATGCTAAAGCCTCGTCCGACTCAAAAGATTGGTGGAAGTGGCCCAAACACTCATAACCAGCCGTCGAAGTCTTCAAGGAAGAAGAAGAAGTCGAAGAAGCCCGTGAAGCCTAACGACAAACGCACGGACTTGCAAAAACAAATTGACGCGCTGGAGGAATACAACCAGAAGGCATGGACTCCCATTACACTCCAAGAGTTTCTCAGCCACGTCTTTCAAAAGGAAGGTGAGGGAGAAAGTTCGTCAGATGAATCTGAAGAATGCGTGGCAAGCTGTCGTGTGATTTCCCATTCGTTCATGGACGATAAGGAAACTACTTGTACCGAGGCACTGGGGGCAGATCTTGAGCCAAAATTCCCGGAACTATCAGATGAGATGATTGACGCGTTCCTTAACGAAGCTCGATTGAAAAGTAAAGCTGATCGAGAACGCGAGATGACTATATTTGAAAGGGCCAAGCGCCAGCGATTTGATGAAGGAGCTGAGACGATCCCGTTGGAGCTAAACACCTCCGCTGCCAACAAAAGCCAATTCAAGATGAGGAAAAGGTTTGCTAAGGCCATATCAATGGGCATGAAGTTACCATCTTCAGAAGGAAAAATCACTAATGCACCCCTCCTATTGCTTATATCATCAGAAGGTTTCGCACCCCACTCAAGAGTGCAAAGCTTTCGATAGATGGTGGCAAGGATATGTTGCTCATCGACAACGCTTTAAGCGGGAAAAACGTAAAACTCGTCGAGAACAAAGAAATACGACCGAAGGGATTAAAAGAACTACCGGCGATTGTCGCATGGTTAACACTGGCGAGCCACAAGTGCCTACATTCGGGAGCGATTCTGATGAGGAGCTGGAACTCGCCCCTCTCTTTAAAGAGTCAACTTCGGGAAAAGAAGAAGAGCCGAAAGTTTGCGAAAATATTCGGCTGCGGAATCGGACGCTGCCTGAAAAGAATCTCGGACCCTCAAACAGAAAAGATAAAGGGAAAGAAAAGGTTTCTGAAGATATCGTCTTAGATGACCAAGTTCTGGAGGAGCTAGCCACCAAGGACCCGCCAAAGAAGAATAAGATGGATTACAACGTCTTAGCGCATCTGAGGAAGCTACCCTCACAGCTCAGCATTGTTGACGCTCTTTTGCTATCAAAGGAGGCGAGAGAATCGTTAATTAAGGCACTCCAAGAGCCGGAACAATTCCAAGCTTGCCTGGCCGAGGAAAAGATGAAGGATGAATTGGAGGAAGTACACACAGCCGATGTTACTTTTGGCGATGAGGACCTTCTCCTTGGGACGTACGAACACAATCGCCCTCTCTATGTCTCAGGATACTGCCATGATATAAAGATAGGCAAAATCCTGATCGATAATGGATCGTCTGTTAATCTCCTCAACGTGCGAGTGTTGAAGGAAATCTGCATGAGCGTCCAGCACCTTGCTCGGGACAAGATCACCATCTCCGGGTTCGACTCCCAGTCTTCAAAGACTCTTGGATCTGTGATACTGACGCTACGCTTTGGGCTACTCGTCACGGACATTAAGTTTCACGTCATAGACGCCAAGACATGCTACAACGCTTTGCTCGGCCGACCATGGTTACACGAGTACAACATCATCCCTTCTACACAACATCAGTGTATGAAGTATTTTAAGGATGGTTTCGAGTATACCGTGACGGGAGAACTGAACCCATTCTCTGTGAACGAAGTCCGCAAATATGAAGACGCCAAATACTTCTTATCGGATTTCGAAGACACAGAAAGGTGTCACAAGCCGGAGAATAAAGCTAATGCCACCATCCCTGTCTTCGGCAGTGATACCGAGGAAGAAGAGGAGATAGTGTATTCGGGTCCGCCCCAGCACAACAAGCCAGGACCGTCCGCTCCTACGTTGGTCTTTGGTAGTGATTCGGAGGATGAGGTCCATGTCGTATTCTCTGCTCGACCTTCAATACAAGCTTCCGCTGACAAAGAGCAAAGTCTGCAAGTCGCCATGGTGCCGCTTAAACACCATAAAGAACTGGATACACTTAATATTTACAACATAGAAGAGCTAAAAACATTCTGCATCCCTCCCAGGCGAGAGAGCGAGAAAGCAATTCTGTTTTACCGCTCTGAAGAAACCAAGGTAGAAAAAGAAATCTGGCATGGCGCGGATCCTACGCTCGACAGGCTTCAGCCTATCCGTCTTCCCAGATATTATACAGAGGGTTTGAAGGAGCTGCTGAAACGCCAGGGGATATCCTTCAAACAAACCGTTAGAAAGGCCAAATTCTATGACAGGGTCTGGAACGTCCCCGGGACTCAATGCAAACTGCCTAGCGGGAGAATGGAAGCAAGAGGGCTTGGATACATCCAGTCAAAGAAACGGGAGCTACTAAACAGCTATTACGTCATGTATGATTTCGATGAAGAAGCAGATGCTCAATGGGAGGACGCTAATCCTGAGCCCGTGAAAGTTCCAGATGCAAAAGTGCCCAGTCCGTCGTTCGAAGAACAAATGGACAAGCTTAGAAGGGAAGCGGGTCAAAAAGTCCGAGACGGTCATAACCACGAAATGGTCATTTACGAGAAAGCCAGAACGCAACGCCTTCTCCAACAGGCCGTGAAAGATGAAAATGCCACTCCTTGTCAACCTGTTATAAAGAAGGCTCGGCGCAAAAGCAGAAATAAGTCAAAAGGCCAAAAGGGCGCTCAACAACAACAAAGCAGGGCTAAGAAGCCACGCAAATGGGAGTCGAGCGTTATTGATCTATCCCTCATGAAGAAAATGGGTCGAGCGTACTCGTTTCCTCAGGACAAGACGAAGAAGATACTTGATCTTTCTCTAAAACATCAAATGCTTACATTGCCGGAGTCTAAACACCTCGAACAAGCAGGTGAAGTCTCACACCCGGACTATTGCTCTTACCATCGAGTAATAGGACATCCTCTTGAAGATTGCTTCACCTTCAAGAATTGGGTCGAAGATCAGTATCAGCTTGGCAAGTTCGCTCTGTCCGACAACTGGAGGGTAGCACCGCCACAGAAGCACGAGCCCAAGGCCACGGAAGAAGAACCAGTTCCACATTGGGATTGGAAGCGAATTCACACCTGTCACATGGTTACAATATTAAAAGAAGAGCCCGAGGACATAGATGAGCTCCCTTGGTGCTTCGAAAACAGCAGCGACGAGATAATCTCAGAATTCCCACCAGCGCCAAAAGAGCTGGAAGATGGAATCCATACCACTGCAGATAATCTCAAGAAAATTGAGTTGGAGACGGCAAATGACCCGCGACCGACATTCATCAGCGAGCTGCTATCTGAAGAAAGGGTGGCTGCGTTAAAGGATGTGCTTCTACAGCATAAAGATTGCTTCGCATGGAACTATTCCGAAATGCCGGGACTAGATCCAGAAATTGCTGTGCACAGATTGGAGATATCTTCGAACGTCAAACCAGTCAAACAGGCGCCGAGAAGAATGTGGCTCGAGCTTGAGATGAGTATCAATGTCGAGGTCAAGAAGCTGATCGACTCTGGTTTCGTCCAAGAAGTTCAATACCCTGAGTGGATCGCCAACATCGTCCCGGTGATGAAGAAAAATGGGACAGTGCGCATATGCGTGGACTTCCGGGATCTCAATAAAGCTTGCCCGAAAGACGATTTCCCAGTGCCGGTCACCGAATTGATGATAGACAATACGTCTACTCATGAAGTGTTCTCCTTCATGGACGGCTCATCAGGGTGTAATCAGATAAAGATGCATCCAGAAGACCAGAAGCACACAGCCTTCAGGACCCCTTTGGGAATATTTTGTTACAAGGTGATGCCCTTCGGTTTAAAGAACGCTGGTGCCACCTATCAGAGGGCCATGACGAAGATCTCTGATGACCTTATACACGAAATCGTCGAATGCTATATCGACGATCTCGTGGTTAAAAGCAAATCATACGAGGAACATCTCGAGCATTTGAAGACTGTATTTCAACGCCTTCGGCAATACAACCTGAAAATGAACCCGCTCAAGTGTGCATTCGGAGTTTCCTCAGGCAAATTCCTGGGATTCATTGTTCGACACCGAGGTATTGAAATAGATCCGTCAAAGATCAAAGCGATCATGGAAATGCCTCCGCCGAGAACTCTCAAACAGTTGCGATCTCTCCAAGGGAAGCTCGCATACATACGGCGATTTATAGCCAACCTTTCAGGCAAATGCCGTCCCTATAGCCACCTGATGAAGAAGGGAGCCCCATTTGTCTGGGATCACAAATGCCAGGGCGCACTGGACGAAATCAAGCAATACCTGCAGAACCCGCCGGTGTTAGCTGCTCCGGTCAAGGGAAAACCCCTCATTCTTTATACAACCGCCCTCGAAGGTTCCTTAGGCGCATTATGGGCACAAGAGAACAATCAAGGGAAAGAAAGAGCACTCTACTACTTAAGTCGAGTTCTGCTGGGGGCAGAAAGCAACTACTCTCCCATTGAAAAACATTGCCTGGCGTTGATTTTTGCGATAACAAAGCTTAGACACTATGCGTTGGCGCACGAAGTTCGTCTCATTTCAAAGGTGGTCCCCCTTAAATACTTGATGTCGAAGGCCATATTGACGGGACGACTCGCTAAATGGGCCCTGCTCTTGATGGAGTTCTCGATAACATATCAACCTCTCAAGGCAGTGAAAGGCCAAGCCATCGCCGACTTCCTCGCTGAGCATCCGATACCGGCCGACTCTCCTTTGAATTGCGATCTTCCAGACGAACATGCGTTTGATGCGATCGACAGTGATGATACCCGATGGGAGCTTTATTTCGACGGAGCATCTTCCGTGAAGAAGCGCAAACAAAGTACCCCTATAATTAAATCGGGGGTAGGACTCATCTTTATAGCTCCATAAGGAGGGATAATGCGCTATGCGTTCTCCCTGACGGAGCCGAGGACAAACAACGAAGCCGAATACGAAGCTCTGATAGCAGGCCTCGAGATCGCCATTGACATGGGAATTGAAGACCTCCTCATATACGGGGATTCTCAACTGGTCGTTAGTCAAGTAAGTGGCGACTACCAAACGTGCAAACCGGAGTTAGTGAAATACGGTGAAAAGGTACAACAACTGTTGACCCAAATTCCCTCCTATACTTTGGAGAACATACCGCGCGCGGAAAATAGCAAAGCAGACGCGTTAGCCAAACTTGCTAAAGAATTGGCTGATGAGAACCTCGATGACGTTAGAATCGTAGTACAAAGCCGTCGAGTGCTTGCCCCAGCAGAAATATCTCCGGAATCATCCGAAGAAAAAGGAGCGAACGAGCAGACAACCCTGCAAGTAAAAGATTGGGAAAATACCGAGGATTGGAGGGAAGTCTTCATAGATTACTTCAAGTCCCACCGAATGCCTGAAGAAGCATCCACAAGACATCAGCTCATGAAATGAGCTCTGTCTTTCACCTTCGTCAACGACACTTTGTACAAGAGGTCGTTTAATTCTCTATGGCTAAGGTGTCTCGGACCTAACGAAGCGAAAAGAGTCGTTCAGGAAGTTCACGACGGACTCTGCGGTTCTCACCAAGCGGGCCCAAAGATGAAGTTGAAGATAAAACGGATGGGCTACTACTGGCCCACGATGATTCAAGAGTGCCTCGAATATGCGAAGCAGTGTCACTCGTGTCAAATTCATGGGGATTTCATCCATCAGCATCCAAATCCACTGCATCCAACGGTGGCTAGATGGCCATTCGAAATGTGGGGGACTGATATAGTCGGCCCCATCGAACCAGTATCGTCTAGAGGACATCGTTTCATCCTGGCGACGACTGACTACTTCTCCAAATGGGCAGAAGCAGTACCGTTAAGAGAAGTTAAGACGGAGAATATCCTCCATTTCTTCAAGACGCATGTCATATATCGATTTGGAACTCCGCGACGGATCATCTCCGATAACGGGCCAGCCTACAGAAGCCACAAGATCAGTCGCTTCGCGCAACAGTATAATATAGACTGGAGATATTCCTCGGTTTATAATCCGCGAGCCAACAGACTGGCTGAAGCCTTCAACAAGACCTTGACAAAGATCATAAAGAAAACGGTGTCCCGAAATAAGAAAGACTGGCACGAAAGACTGCAAGAAGCTCTTTGGGCATATCGAACTACATTCAAGACGACCACGAACACAACGCCGTACGCGTTGGTGTTCGGTACCGAAGCAGTACCCCCCCTCGAGATAGAGTTACCCTCCCTTCGAGTGGCAGTCCACTACGAGCTGACGGACGAAGAAAATGCTCACCTTCGGCTTGAGGAGCTTGACGCCCTTGATGAAACCCGGCTCATAGCGCAACAAAATCTGGAAGCTTATAAAGCAAAGATGACGCGCTCATATGAAAGATTGACCCGACCGAGGACATTCCGCCAAGGCGAACTCGTGCTAGTGGTCAAAAGGCCTATGATCCCCAATCGCGCCAAGCGAGGAAAATTCGAGCCAAACTATGAAGGCCCGTACGTCATAGATAAAGTTTACCAGGGTGGGGCCTACCTACTCATGGACATGCACGGTGAAAGGCCTTTCAGGCCGATAAACGGTCGCTTCCTAAAGAAATACTATGCTTAATGAGCCACAGCCTAGGTCAATGATAGATGACGACGATTATGTTCGCTCGCTATCTTCCTAAGCTCAAGCTTTATAAAAAGTAGCCGACCTTCTCCATGACGGACCGAAACGTCCTTAAACTAACGACGGACCGAAATGTCCTTAAACTAATAGCAGACCGAAACGTCTTTAAACTAATACCGCAGCATCCTTAGGATGACGAGATGAATAAAAATAAAATAAAAAAATATAATAAATAAAAACGGTATGTCCATAAGCAAAAAAGGGCACGGATGAAAACCCGAAAGGGCTCCGTGAGTAAAAACAGCAGGGCTACCGGCGAATGTTCGTGAAAACCCGAAAGGGCGCGACCTCGTAAAAAAAAAGAGAAAAAGAAAAAAAAAGAAAAAAAAACGGTATGTCCATAAGCAAAATGGGCACGGATGAAAACCCGAAAGGGCTCCGTGAGTAAAAACAGCAGGACTACCGGCAAGTGTTTGTGAAAACCCGAAAGGGTGCAACCTCGTTAAAGGAAACTTATAGGGTCCTCTCGACCTTGTAAGGAGAAACCACCTACGTGTGATCCTTACGACTAACAAAGGTGCAACACACTTAAGGATCCCCACGATTCCTAAGGAGAAAATACACTTGCGAGATCCTCACGACCCGTAAGGAGAACTCTCTTATGGGACCCTCACGGCTCATAAGAGTTGAAAGTCTTAAGTTACAGAGACCTAAACCTGTGCTTAAGCAACCCCCACAACCTTCGATATTGCCATACAAGTGGCTCAATACTGACCCTTGTATACAATCCACGGGCGCGAATAAACATTTCCCCAACCAAGTCCCATCCGTGACTGGGGATATGTTCGCATGGTGAACAAACCTTGTAAGTCCTCTCGACTTACAAGGAGAAAGCCCTCTTGTAGGATCCTTACGACTTACAGAGGAACATGCACTTAGGAATCCTCACGATTCCTAAAGAGAAAATACGCCTGCAAGATCCTCACGACTTGTAAGAAGAAATACCTTTGTGAGACCCTTACGGCTCATGAAGTTAAAAGCCTTAGTCGACAGCGCCTTAACCCTGTTCGCTAAGCCACCTTTGTTCGACATCGACGGAGGCAAATGATGATTCGCTCCTGGCAATATCCCAGTTGTAGCGGTGCTGATGCCGGAATCGGTGTCTAATTTCAAGTTTACGGCGAAAGGCCAGTAAGCCGAACATGCATACGAAATAGCCGAAATGATTGGGCAACTTGCAATAAAAAGCAGCAAGTAAAAATATATGCATGCAAAATAGCCGAAATGATTGGGCAACTCGCAATAAAAAGCAGCGAGTAAAAACAAAATAAATAGCCGAAATGATTGGGCAATCCGACCTTCGCGATATAAAAGCTGAAATGATAGAGCATCGCGGAAATAAAACAAAAAAATGATGATAAAACTTTGGCCCTACAGTTAAGATCACATCGATCCCTGTATACAATCCAAGGGCTTAAACAAAGAGGGAACCATACTTTCCCAACAGGCTCCGCCAGAAGACGAAGCCAAATCTCGACGGTTCAGTTCAATTCCGAAGAAACCAATGTCTTCGGCAAAACTCCTCGACTCACGGATACAAACACTCCTTGACGAGAGCTTCCTGATCCGTGTCGACTCGCAGAGTCACCAGCGCCTCCGTGGGAAATCCTCGACTCGTTTCAAACCCCAAGGAAACAAATAATCCTTGGCGCTTGGGAAATAAATAATCCCTGGCAAAACTCCTCGACTCACGGATACAAACACTCCTTGACGAGAGCTTCCTGATCCACGTCGACTCGCAGATCCACCAGCGCCTCCGTGGGAAATCCTCGACTCGTTTCAAACCCCAAGGAAACAAATAATCCTTGGCGCTTGGGAAATAAATAATCCCTGGCAAAACTCCTCGACTCACGGATACAAACACTCCTTGACGAGAGCTTCCTGATCCGCGTCGACTCGCAGAGCCACCAGCGCCTCCGTGGGAAATCCTCGACTCGTTTCAAACCCCAAGGAAACAAATAATCCTTGGCGCTTGGGAAACAAATAATCCCTGGCAAAATTCCTCGACTCACGGATACAAACACTCCTTGACGAGAGCTTCCTGATCCACGTCGACTCGCAGAGCCACCAGCGCCTCCGTGGGAGATCCTCGACTCGTTTCAAACCCCAAGGAAACAAATAATCCTTAGCGCTTGGGAAACAAATAATCCCTGGCAAAATTCCTCGACTCACGGATATAAACACTCCTTGACGAGAGCTTCCTGATCCGCGTTGACTCGCAGAGCCACCAGTGCCTCCGTGGGAGATCCTCGACTCGTTTTAAACCCCAAGGAAACAAATAATCCTTGGCGCTTGGGAAACAAATAATCCCTGGCAAAATTCCTCGACTCACGGATACAAACACTCCTTGACGAGAGCTTCCTGATCCGAGTTGACTCGCAGAGCCACCAGCGCCTCCGTGGGAGATCCTCGACTCGTTTCAAACCCCAAGGAAACAAATAATCCTTGGCGCTTGGGAAACAAATAATCCCTGGCAAAACTCCTCGACTCACGGATACAAACACTCCGTGACGAGAGCCTCTTGATCCACGCCAACTCGCAGAGCCACCAGTGTCTTCGCGGGAGAATTCCCAATTTGTCTCAACTCGCAAGATGAAGCCTCAGGCAGCAGGGATTGAAAAACTTGCTTCCTAAAAAAATGGGACCCTACAAGTCGATCTAAAATGATCTCTTGCATACTATTCACGGGTCTCACTCTCCAAAGTCGAGTTTCGACAAAGAGAGAAACAACCGCTTACGGGTCCTCTCGACTCATAAGAGGGAAAAATTCTCTTGTAGGATCCTTACGACTTGTAAGAGAAAACCACACTTGGGAATCCTCACGATTCCTAAGGAGAAAAACCCACCTACGAGATCCTCTCGATCCGTAGGGAGAAAAGTCTCTATGAGACCCTCACGGCTCATAAGAGTTGAAAAATCTTAAGCGGCAGATCTGAACCTGCAGCCTAAGCCATCGCTATCTCTTGGAGAAATTAAGTTATCGGCCAATTAGGTTCGTCGAAAGCATCATGATGAAAAGGGAGAAAGCAAAGAGATAGTACAAGACATTGCAAAAAGGAATGTGTATCTTTATTCATAAATTCGATCAAAGTACAAGGCGAATCGTATAAAGAGTAAAGAATGTATATATACTATATAAAAATTACAAGTATGTAAATGATACAAATTATTCAGGGAGAAGGAAGTCTCTTGAACAGCTCTATCAATTGCTCGCGTGCTTCCTTCCACGCCTTCTCTTGATCAACCGCCACCGCCAGTTCGGCCTCTACTTGAGCCCGCTGCTGCATGAAGGATGCGAGCTGTTCCCCAACGACCTGCTGAGCTGCTTCGTGGCATTGGGCATCACGCTCGGCGGCATCAAGCTTCCGCTTCAGTGCTAGCCTATTAGAGATACGCTCCAGAAGGCCTTCAAAGACGGCTTGCACCTCAGCGGCATTCGTCCTAACTTCAGCGCGCAGGTGAGCAGTTGCGCTTGAAGATTCCTGACGTTCCTTCAACCGTAAAGCTGCTTCCTGCTCCAAATGGCGGAGATAAGAAGCGCTTCGCTCGATCCAAGCTGTCCCTTGGATGCTTATGGACAAAACTTCAGGAGAAGGACGCGTCGACTCCAACCGATGCAAGCAGGCCTCGATCTCTCTGCAGTGGTTAACTCAAGATTTGACGACGCCTTCATTGTGAAAGTTTACGAGCGCCGCCAACATTGGGTTAACCTTCACAACGAAATCTACGGCAGAAGGGGGAGCATCCGTGTTAAGCTCTTCGATATACCCACTCAGCATGCCCAAACTCATCACGGCACCCTTTGAAGATGGACGTTTCAAGAAAGGGCCTGCCGGTGAAAGGACACGAGACTCAAGAGGGACCGGAGCCGGAACGATAGCTGCAAAACAAAACATGGTTAAACGATGGTTCAAGAGATGTTGAAGGGTCATAAAAAAAAGGAGATTTACTATACCAGCTGCAACGGACGGTAAGGCCGGAAGGGCCGGTGGCGTGGCAGGCCTTGCACCCCCTCCTTCGATTTGTGGCACTACAATAAAGAAGAGGAAAAGTTAGAAATAATCCTATTGCAAAAAAAAAAGGGGAAAAGAAAGACATCGAAATGAAAATATACCCACCGGCACCACTAGAGGGAGAAGCGAGTTCGGATGGGAAGGAGAAGTGTGGGAGCAACACTTGGTATAGATGATCAAAGAGCACTCCTGAAAGGACACAGTGGTATAACGTTAGTACATAAGCTACACATTTAAAAGATTAACTCATGATTCGTAAATCCATACCTTCTAACATCCGCGATGGCACAAGGGAAGGCTGGGAGGTGACCACCGCCAAGGCAGTAATTAACGGTGCTCCTTCGAGCAATGGAGCATCGGCGTTGGCCGCACCTGCGTTAAAAATAAAGACAAACTTGTTAGAAAAGATCGCAAGATATAAAAAGAGAATGATAATAACTCAAAATTTACCCGATGAGCTGCCGGCCGAAACTGAGGCAATTCCCTCCTCCATCGACATGAGGCCACCGCCCGTAACCTCATCACCCGACTCGATAGGGACCGTCGTCGTGCTCGCGCGACCAGGAGACGGCAGAAGATCGTAGGCGGGGAGGGCAATGATTGGAGCGTTAACGGACTCTTGGAAGGAAGCGGCTGACTCTTCCCCAAGAGTCATACCCATCTCACCCGCTACTTCTTCGGGCTCCGCTGTCTCCATCGGCTCATTTACCGTCACCATGAGGTCGCCAGCCTCAAGTGCCTCGTCCGCCACCACCCCGGGCTCAGTTGTAATGATCATTTCATCTGCCGCCACTTCAGGCTCGGCATCAACGACCTTCTCGGCTATAGGCCCCTTAACCTCCGCATCAGGCTCCATGTCCTCAACGGTGTTGCCCACTGTCGGCTCGAGTTCGGCAGGCACCGCCTCCTCTGTTCCCCTGGGTTCAACGGTCTCCGCCTCACCCTCGGTCGGACTTGTCCCTGCAAAATAATATATATAAGAACCGTCGGCATTATAACTCTCACAATAAAAATTCTGAAAGAAATGTTACCTGAAGTGGACTTATCATTTGCGCTTCGAACGGCGCGCGCCACTTGTCTGCGAGCAGTGGATAGGGCGATAGGGGCCTCTCCGGAAGGAGTATCTGCCCGAGGGACGGTGCTTGGGCCCGCTCCCGTAGCCAAAGCAGTCCGGCGCGCCTTCGCCTCGCGCCTCAGCCGCTTTCTCTCTTCCTGGGCCGTTGAGACGGACCTCACCAGAGCCTCTCTCATTGAGGCATCCTCGTCCGTAAATAGGGATGCCTCCAAATTTTTCAAGGCATCCCTCGTCGTTTTGTCAAGTCGGGGCACTTGCAGCAGCCCCGACGAGACCGGGACTTCAGTAACAGGCTTGGGAAGGATCCCCGCATCAACTGATATAGCCCCTGCAAAGAAACAAAGGAAGAAGGTTAGGTTGACCATCAGAAGAGATGACATTTTTTTCTTATGAAAGAAAAGGGGGTGGGACGTACCGACGCCTGCTAGAGCACGTTTCTCCTCCTCCTCTTGGAAGGTTTTCAAAGAGGCAGCAATAGCTTCTTCGGTAGAGACACCTGTTGAAAATAGGGGAAAGTATTAGTTGAAAATAATGATAAAAAGTGCAATAAAGTGACGAAGAAAGCAGCTAATGGTTACCTGACTCGGCGAGTTTGCTTAACATCGCTTCGAGCCTTGCTGATCGCACAGAAGCTGCAATAGCGGCTGCCAAATTGGTGTCTGCAGGGTCTACCAAGAGGCCCTTATTGCTGCCATATTCACTTATTCCTTCGGTGAGAGGGGCCTCAGGCTCTAAATTGAGGATCGCGTCGAGGGAAAGGATCGACTTCTTCTTCCTTTTCCCGCCAGCTCTAGATGCACCTGGAATTGATTTGCGTTTGGTAGTCACCTTGGGGCGACAGGTCCCGATATCCGCTCCTGCGCCGGACTCTGGCGATATTACATTAACCGTCTTCATGGGAGCACGTGGCGCCGGTGGTGCATTCACAGTAGCAGGCAGCGGCAATCCACGCAGGGGACTCAACACGCGTGGTCGATAGACTCCGGCATCTTTTAACGGAGGAATGACCGGAATCCTTGGCTTCAAGGGGGCCTTGCGATCACCGCCAGGAGGCGCACCCCTACGGTCAACCAGCATGCGCTTCTCCGTTAAGATAACTGGGCCCATCGCATGCGCATACCAAGCTACGTATGTATTGAGCATCTTGGGGGCACAGCTGGGTTCGCTGATAAAGAAATAGGAACCTGTATTAAGCCGTGTGAAATGGTGCATTGCATTCTTCATCCCCTCTCGGCTGACCACGGGCTTTTCCAAGAAAGCTTCCATCGGGATCCCTTGGTTGTAGCTCGATTGCTGAGCAAATCGGTGCGGGTTGTACCTCATAAAAAGTGCTGTCTCATTCTGCCTAAACACTAGATAGCCCGGCCGAATGGAGTAGAGGTGGAGGATTTCCCGAGCCTTCAATACGGAAGCCCCGTCCTTGAAATCATCGCGCAGTGGCACTCCTGACTTAGTAGTCTCTGAGCCTATGGTTATAACCTTATCCACAAAGGAAACCTTCGCTCCGACCAGATGTGAACGAAGGAGCAGCCCCCTAGACTCCCGTGGGGGTGCAACCACAATTGAAGCGCCGACCAGCAGCATGACTCTCGGGAGCCTGCATTTCTCAAAGAACGAAGGAATCTTATGGACACCGAACACCCCTTGCACGTGCATCTCCATCCAGGAGGTGAAATAGTGCGTCGGGAAGTTAGCGGGCTGCACCCCAGGCTCACTAGCGTCCACCGCTACGCTAAGTCCTTTATAAAGGTATGCCAGTCCGGCGATTCCTACCGATAACTGCAAACCAGCCACCATCCGATGCGCTGGGTAAAAGACGGAGGGCCGCATGTGACGCGGGTGCATGGGGAGCGCAAAGCTGCATAGCCACAAGCCCAAGAACCTAATAAAAAATGTCTCCTCATCCATGCCCGGGACGGCGATTTCTGAGAAAGGGACGATGGCAGCGCCGGGGAGATAAAAATCCCTTTGATCATTCTCCGACACGGGTCGGCGGTCTAAGCCGAAACCGAAAGGGTCATCGAGCTGGGCGAACTTCTCACTCCGCTCTGATAGGAACTCCGGGCGACTGAAGCGGGCAAGAAAATCTGCGAAACTGACGCCCCGGTCGCCTGATTCCAGATGGAGTCCTTCATAGATCTCCAACATCTTCACCAGGCCCGGATACTGATGCTGAACGGCGTTCTCCGGAGTCAGGTCAAACACCAGCGGCTTGGTGGCAAAAACGTATTCGTCAGGAGGTAGCAACTCCTCGTAATGCTCTCCCCTCATCGGCAAACCCGAGAGTTCGGCAAACTCCTCCAAAGAAATTGAGACCTCCCTATCCGTCATCAAGAAAGTGTGGGTGGGGATATTCCATTGTTCGATGAAGGCCTTGATCCACCACGTTGGAGGAGAGGGATACTTGAAGAGCGAGACGTAGACGGCCGAATACAATCCAATCTTCATTAGATGACTCCTTTTCGCCGATAAGATGTATCGGGCCCACTGCAAGTATCCGGCGGGCGGTCGCGGCACCAATCCAATATTATAGGCCTGTCCCCAAGGGCGTGCTTCACCCTGACAGATTCGCCTTCCTAAAATATCTATTGCCGGCGGCGACTGCACGGGAATAGCACCTATTACGGGTTGGAGGAGGTCATTCGAGTTCCAATTTTTAACCTCCACGGCATACTTCACCGGGGGTTCGTCCGCATAAGGGATTGAAGTTATGGGCTCAGACGGCGTGGCGGAACTGAAACTGCGACGACCTTGGATGATTTCATTGTACCACTTTCCCCACAAGTGAAGGTTTTTGTGCTCGGGGTCGTGATCCTTAATAAGAGCGAGCGCCACCCGGTCCACTGGTGCATGGGGAAACCCTCCCTCCGAGCGAACAAATAGGAAAGACAAGTTGGCAGACATGTTTCCTGTAGAAAGACAAAATAACCGTTAGTGTTCTAACGCTTGGCATTTTAAAAAAAAAAATCTTACTCCACACTGTGATGTAGTGGGTAGGGGACCAAAGGGGGACCCACAAAATCTGCATGACGGTACATCATTTAATAAGACAACCCCATCATTAGATGAGACTGTCAATTAATGAAAAGGTTCCCAAGAGAATACACTCATTGATGGGAGATCCCTAGAGACAAGGAGAAAATCTTCTCTTTTAGAGCAAAGCACTGTCACAGAGTGACATTTGTCAAACTCTGGTCTCAGGGGAACAAGATTCCTTAAAAGAGCACAGCTCTGTGGTAATAATGGAAAGATCCATCAATTTTTTTAACACTTAGAAGAATTAGAATTTTGGAATCTTGAAAAATCCATGAAAACTTATAAAAAAAAATTTCTTCATTTTTCAGATCTACATTTGATCCAAGAGCAAAGCTCTGTTCATGGGTTAAAACCCATGGACCAGATCTCTGTAAATCTGTATGTTTTTTAGAGCAAGGCTCTGTTGAAGAAACCCCAAAGGGGTTTTCTTTAGATCAAAGATCTATAAGAGCAAGGCTCTGTTAATTAAATTTAATTTAAATTAATTTAAATTTTTTTACCTAGAGTGATTCTAAGTTCTGAAGTTTAAAGTTCTTGGGAAGAAGCAAGAGCAAGGCTCTGAGAGTTCTTAAGCAAGAGCAAGGCTCTGAATCAAAGTTCTTGAAGTGGTAAAGAAATTAAAGGACCAAGGGTCCTATTTATAGGCGCCTGCGCCCCTTCAACTTACCCCGTTTGATCCAACGGCCAGGATCTTACTACCGCTGCACTCACGTGCGTGCCACGTGAGCGCAATGGTGGGGGGGGGGCATTTGTTTCCCCCAATCAGAGCAAGGCTCTGTTTGAATTTCAAAAATTCAAATTTTGAAGCAACGCTTCAAATCCCGTGCGCTGCGCGCAACGCGCCACGTGTCAGAAGTTGATACGTCAGCGCAACGCCCAAGGCAGTGCGTCCAATCAGAGCAGGGCTCTTTTTTAAAAAAAACAAAAAGTAAAAGAAGCAACGTTCAGTTGCGCAAGCGCTGCGCTGCGCGGCACGTGTCTGCGCAGTTGCGCAAGCACAGCTGCGCAAGCGCTGCGCTGCGCGGCACGTGTCACGCGCTGGGGGAGTTGCGCAATACAGAATAAATCTTTTCTGTTCTTGTTAAAACAAGAAGATTTTCTTCTGTAAAGCAGGGGCCTTTGGATCAAAGATCCAACGATGGGGAAAATTCCCCAAATCACTCAGAAAAAGATCTCTGTAACAAAAATTTAACTAATTTATGAGCACTATAAAAAGGACCCCAGACCTCATTTCAAGGGGGGAACATCTTGCTAAAAAAAAAAGAGAAGAGAACTCTCAAGAACTCCTGAAGAACATAAAAAAAGGTAAAAACCTTTTAAAGATGAGAAAATTCTCTTATGAACAGATCATTGATCTAAGAACAAGATCATTGATCTTCAATAAATAAATAAATAAATAAATAAATAAAAATAAAAATAGTGCCTTGTACTTGTTATGAACCTTTGGTTCTCTGAAACAATGAAAAACTTGTTTAGATCAAGGGATCAAAAAGTGCTTTGCACTTCTGTTTTTTTTTAATCTAAAAAGATTCTTAGCGCTTTGCACAAATGCAGTGCATTACTTAAAGGACCAGGCCCAAGTCAAAAAGACCTAACAGGCCTAAATAAATTGCAAAGCAATAAAAGGGCAGAGCCCCATTTAAATTGATACTCTGTTTGAGCAAAGCCCAAAATAAATAAACATCCATGGCACAGATCTAACAGACCAACAACAAATAAAAGTGTTTCCAATTGGACTTAGCCCAATCGTTGCCATAAGTCCTTAAATTAAATTGACTGAGCAAAATTGCTCTTCTAAATCAATCCACATCCGGTTCGAGGGTACATCTCCGAAATCCTTTGACATCCATCGTTGTAATTCCTCAACGACGTCAAAGAGGTGACGGGTCCCAACGATCACACATCAATACGGACTGCGGGGTCCTTAAACTCGTGGACCGAAACGTCCTTAAACTAATGTCGGACCGAAACGTCCTTAAACTAATATTCATCCCAAAATGGGATTGATGGACCGAAACGTCCTTAAACTAATATTGGACCGAAACGTCCCTAAACTAATGTCGGACCACCACGTCCCTAAACTGGAACATAGACCATCACGTCCCTAAACTGGAATACGGACCACCACGTCCCTAAATTGGAACATAGACCACCACGTCCCTAAACTGGAGCAATAGAGCCCCCAAATGCTCTTTTGCCGGATCTAAACGGTCCCGTTAAGTTGATCTTAGTCTCAAAACAGGACTAACGTATCCTTAACGAATGTTTAAGTTGATCTTAGCCGTAACGCGACTAATGCATCCTTAAACTAAAAACACCAAACCCAAATCTAAGTAAATACGGATTTGGACTAATCCACGTCCTACGGGCGACGGCATTACTCAGTCTCCGTATACAATCCACGGGCAACCACAAACAAAACAAACACACACGACACGAAGTGAAATTCTGGAGAAGGAGAAAGTTGTTACCACGATGCGGTAGCGTAATTAACTGCAGGGGCTTGTGCCTGCAGGGAAGAGCGTCCCCATAATCAAAAACCCCTCAAGCGAGGGAGAATCTGACGAAGTCTGCTACATCGACCGCATCCGTCTAAACCTCCGATACACGGTGCCATAAATCAACTTGGCATCTTCGGAGAGGTGGACGGATAAAACCAAATAGCATCTGCCCCGAATCTCAGGCGAGACGCAAAGTCTAGGCCGCCATTCGGAGGGGAACACCAGGGAAACAGCTGTAATTTTTTTTCTTGTTATTCGGGTTGAATTCTTATTAAATCCGGCAACCATAAAAAAAACCGCATCTTGTATATTTAATGATTATTGTGTGAGTTTTGCAAGAGAATTTGGAGTAACTGGAGCGAGAAACTAGAGATTCAGAGATTTCAAATTGGACCAAAGGAGTATAGGAGTGTGCTCAAGAAATTTTAGAAGAAGAACTTTCAAATAAGCGGCGGAACCACGGCAAGTGGGGGCGTTTTGCGGCGGAACCGCGGCGCCTTAGAAGAAGTACGGCCCCAAAATCCTCCGGTATCTTTCTAAGATTTTTCTCTCTCCTCTCAAGCTCAAATAAATTGATTCTATCTGCATGATTCTTTGCAAACATCGTCACTAAAAATCTTTTTGTGTGTTTTGATTTCGGGTTGTTTTTGTATATTTTAAAATGGACTTTAAGGGGCAATAAACCCAAATTCAGATTAGGTGGGGATTTCATCACCCTTCCTAGGCCTTACAAATCACAAACAAGCATACTATCACCCTACATTAATAAAAAAATATCTAGACCTAGCCCCTAAGAACATTCATGCTCAATTAGGACAGAGGAGGGTCGTGGGTAATTTATCGCTTATCCGCATTTCTCGTGTGGTGTCTAGGCAAGTGTGACTAAGGAAAGTGGTTACTTAATTAAGCCCGCTATTTCGGTGATTCGTATAGCGGATCCCTCCCACTTACCTGGCCTTACCTAGCCATAAGAGTGATAAAGAGGTGGTAGATGATTGATCCCGCGACTTGTCTTTTGGAAGTCTAGGAGCAGTCTAGTGACTTGACCTAGGAGACCCTAGTTCTAGGGGTTGATTGTGCATTTTGTGATTTGTTGAGTCAAGCCTTAAGTCCATCTTTCAAAGCAAAACAACTTCCAAAATTCTAAAAGAGCTTAAATCATTACCATCACCCTTTTTTCCTTTCACCTTCTTCTAATGGATAACCCAAACATACGAACTCTTGCCGAGATTTGCTATCCAGAACCAAATATATCTTGTTTTCATAACTGCTTCGGTACAAAATCCGACTCTACTATGTCTTTAAGGGATAAGATACAGCAAGCGGAAAAGAACTGTTGGATACCTCACTCAAGGTCCTATCAACCGCATCAAAATTCCACATCTTCTTATGTTGATAATCCTTTTAAGGCGAGTGAAGGAACTTCAAAACGCATGTCCATCGTTGAGCATATTGCGAAGGCTGAAAGCCAAAGTTTCAATCCTTTCACCAATCCAAAACCGTTAGGACAACAAACACCATCATTCCCTTATGAAAATATTGATACTCGTTTTGAAGCGAATTTGACATCTTTTACACCCATGGTCATTGCTGAACAAATAGCAATTGCCAGTCGCCAACTAGCCAACCAATCTCAATATTCTTCATATCCCAATGTTGATCCTAATCCTGATTATGAAACTTGGGTTCGCCGTTCTAATTCTTATCCACAGTACCAAACCTTCACACGCTCTTATTTTGACACTTATCTTGAGGCTAATGGGATAAATCGGAAACGCATGTCGATTGCGGAACACATTGAACTCGCCCATAACCAACAAGTAAGGGCATCTCTTCTTAACATATCTCTTCAGGCTAATGTGGCAAATCATAAATGCATGTCAATTGCTGAACACGTTGAACTTGCCCGCAGCCAATAATTAGACACTTCCCAACCATACTCACCTTCTTCACCTTATCTAGACAATACTTCTGAAAATGAATTAGAAAGTTCCACGGTTCAAAGAAAATCCTTCATTGGAACTTCTTCACAACCCATGTCTAGCTTTGAAATAGAGTTGGAATTGAGTAGTGAAAAAGAACGAGAGATCCCTCAAAGTCAAACCAAAACCAATTCTTTTGATCTCGACACCTTCCATCCTCCACCCCAACCGAATATATTAGATGTTCAACCGCTTCATAGTCTAAGTGATGAGGTGTGTAGGGTGTTTTTCGTTACCCCATTGAGATGGGAGTATGCATCGCTTGTCAGGCGTACTACAGATTCTCCCTGCCTAGGATAGGCCGGGGTTTAATGATTGTGGGGATCCTAATCTCCGGCAGCCGCGGACTAAACTGCCGTTAATTACCCCTCGCCTTTGGGGCGAGGGAACCTCCGATTGACGGGTTAAGCTAGTCATGCGAACTCAATGTGCAGTGTACATGTGTTTTATTTCAGAGGGGGCTTGGATATATTGGGAGCCACACAGAGTTTACGGGGGTCCCGCTACCCGGATAGCGGGCTGGGGGTCAAGGGGGCTAGCAGCCCCCTTACGGGATGCGGGGCAGCGCCCCGTCCCAATTTTTTTGGAGAGAGACAGTGTTGTAGAGTATGTGTGTGTATGTGTGTGTATGTATATATATATATATATATATATATATATATATATATATATATATATATATATATATATATATATATATATATATATATATATATATATATATAAGGGAAAGGGCATCCAAAGGATGCGTGGGGGGCCAGCGCCTCGCGTGTCTAACACGCGAGCGCTGGGCGCTTAGGCGCTGGCGCACCACGTGCCCGGCATATGGGCGCAGGGCGCTTGAGCGCTGGGCACTGGGCGCTTGAGCGCAAGGTGCTCGAGCGCTAGCACACCATGTGCTCGGCACGTGGGTGCTTGAGCGCCAGGCGCGAGCACGTGGGCGCTTGAGCGCCAGGCGCTCGAGCGCTAGCGTACCACGTGTCCGGCACATGGGCGCTGGGCGCTTCGAGCGCAAGGCGCTCGAGCGCCAGCGCACCACTTGCCCGCACGTAGGCGCTGGGCACTTGAGCGCTCGGGCGCCTGGTGCCGGCGAGAAAAAGAGGGCTTTTAGTCCCAGAAATAGGATTTAAAATCCTAAAAGAGGATTTAGAGTGGAGTTAAACTCCTAAGATGTTTTGGAGTTGATGAAAGGGGTTCTTCTTTGGAGCCCTGGGTCTTCCCCAAAATAGGGTTTTCGGAGATGGGCCTCCTTCTTCCTCCTCTGTTGGCAGGATCTTGAAGATCAAGAGATGTGAGATTTTAAAAATCTCTTCTTTTTGAGATCTGATGGGAGATCTAAGCTCCCCTTTGTGGGCTTTGTGGTGAAAAACTATTTAGTTTTGGAAAAGAAAGAGTAAAACTCTTGATTTAATTCAAAAGAAAGAAGAAGGTTTAAAACCTTCAGAAAGGGAAAAGAGACACAAACCCTAGATTTTTGAGGGGAATGAAAAGTCTATTCTCTATTCATCATTATGTTGCCTTATATAGGCTTACAAAATTATATATAGCCCCTTAGGCTTTACAAAATGGCATTTGTGCCACCCCATGCCTTATGTGCTATTTCTTTTTGCACATAAGCCATGGGCTTACAAAAATTTTGGCTTCATGCCCATTTTCTTGCATTCATGCATAAAAAAATTACATAACAATTATTTGTTACATGATTTTCATTTTAGCATGAGGAAGGCCGGCCGCTTCATATTCGGGCTCGACTCGGGCATGAGCCCACTTGATCTGGGCTTGGGCCCATCTGGCTTGGGGTTGACCTTGACCTTGACTTGGTCAACCGGGGTGCAAATTTTGACCCCAACAAAATGCCCCCCCATCAATGAGTGCACATCGCATGCATGAGTTGTGTGCACGAAATTGATGTATCTTGAAGTTGGACTTCGAGGTGGAACATCATTCCAGGGGCGGAGCATCATCCCAGGGAGCATGATTCCCGGGGATCGAAGCATCATTCCAATTTGCGGAGCATAATTCCAGGGTCAGAGTATCCCTCAGGGAGCATGATTCCCGGGGATCGGAGCATCATTCCGATTTTCGGAGCATAATTCCAAGGATCGGAGCATCATTACGGAGAGCGGAGCATGATTCCAGGGATCGGAGCATCATTCCGATGAGCGGAGCATGATTCCAAAGGGTCGGAGCATAATTCCGAGGATCGGAGCATCATTCCGAAGAGTGGAGCATGATTCTAGGGATCGGAGCATCATTCCGAAGAGTGGAACATGATTCCAGGGATCGGAGCATCATTCCGAAGCGCGGAGCATGATTCCAAAGATCAGAGCATCATTCCGAAAAGCGGAGCATGATTCCAAGAATCATAGCATCATTCCGAAGCGCGGAGCATGATTCCAAAGATCGGAGCATCATTTCGAAGAGCGGAGCATCATTCCAGGGATCGGAGCATCATTCCGAAGAGCGGAGCATGATTTAGGGATCGGAGCATCATTCCGAAGCGCGGAGCATGATTCCAAAGATCGGAGCATCATTCCGAAGCGCGGAGCATGATTCCAAAGATCGGAGCATCATTCCGAAGAGCGGAGCATGATTCCAAGAATCGGAGCATCATTCCGAAGAGCGGAGCATGATTCTAAGGATCGGAGTATCATTCCGAAGCGCGGAGCATGATTCTAATGACCGGAGCATCATTCCGAAGTGCGGAGCATGATTCCAAAGATCGGAGCATCATTCCGAAGAGCGGAGCATCATTCCGAAGAGCGGAGCATGATTCCAAGAATCGTAGCATCATTCCGAAGCGCGGAGCATGATTCCAAAGATCGGAGCATCATTCCTAAGCGCGGAGCATCATTCCAAAGATCGGAGCATCATTCCAAAGAGAGGAGCATGATTCCAAGAATTGGAGCATCATTCCGAAGCGCGGAGCGTGATTCCAGGGATCGGAGCATCATTCCGAAGCGCGGAGCATGATTCCAGGGATCAGAGCATCATTCCAAAGGGCGGAGCATGATTCCAAAGGGCCGGAGCATAACTCTGAGGATCGGAGAATCATTCCGAAGGATCGGAGCATCATTCCGAAGCACGGAGTATGATTCCAGGGATCGGAGCATCATTCCGAAGCGGAGCATGATTCCATGGATCAGAGCATCATTCCGAAGCGTGGAGCATGATTCCGAAGCGCGGATTATCATTCCGAAGCGGAGCATGATTCCAGGGATCGGAGCATCATTCCGAAGTGGAGAATGATTCCAGGGGGTCGGAGCATAATTCCGAGGATCGGAGCATCATTCCGAAGAGCGGAGCATGATTCCAGGGATCGGGGCATCATTCCGAAGAGCAGCGGACATTCTGACCGATGCATAATTTCGATGCAGAGGTTGATTCCCAGGCGAAGCATAATTCTGACAGGGAAGGCAGGTACTCCGAGGCGAAGCATGATTTCGACACGGGGTACATTCTGAGACGAAGCATGATTCCGACACAGAGCTTGCTGGCTGACTTGATTCCGAGGCGAAGCATAATTTCGACAGGGAAGGCAGATACGCCGAGGCGAAGCTTGATTTCGACGCGGGGTACACTCTGAGACGAAGCATGATTCCGACGCAGAGCTTGTTGGGTGACTTGATTCCGAGACGGAGCTTAATTCCGACGAGGAGGTCGCTGGTTGATTCCGAGCCGAAGCATAATTCCGACAGGGAAGGCAGATACACCGAGGCGAAGCTTGATTTCGATGCGGGGTACACTCTGAGACGAAGCATGATTCCGGCGCAGAGCTTGTTGGTCGACTTGATTCCGAATCGGAGCGTAATTCCGACAGGGAGGTCGCTGGTTGATTCTGAGCCGAAGCATAATTCCGACAGGGAGGTCGCTGGTTGATTCCGAGCTGAAGCATAAGTCCGACAGGGAAGTCAGATACACCGAGGCGAAGCTTGATTTCAACGCGGGGTACACTCGGAAACGAAGCAAGATTCCGGCGCAGAGCTTGTTGGTCGACTTGATTTCGAATCGGAGCGTAATTCCAACAGGGAGGTCGCTGGTTGATTCCGAGCCGAAGCATAATTCCGACAGAGAAGTCAGATACACCGAGACGAAGCTTGATTTCAACACGGGGTAAATTCTGGGACGAAGCATGATTCCGCCGCTGTTGTTGGTTTGATTTGATTTGGGTTGACATCAGCATCGCTATACTGGAATATGGTACCATGAGCGAATCATCATTTGCCATGAGTGGATTTGAGATTTCGGATTTTGTTTGGCATCTGCATCGCTGCACTGGAATAATGTCAGGAGCAACTCATCATTTGCCCCTGGAGGATTTAGGAATTGGTAGCTTAGGAGACAGGTTTAGATCCCTATCACCTAAGGCTTTTCAATTTTATGGGCCGTAAGGGTCCCATAAAAGCATTTTCTCCCTACGAGTCGAAAGGATCCCGTAGGTGTATTTTCTCCTTAGGAGTTGTAGGGACTCCTAAGGGTGTTGCTCCTTTGTGAGTCATAAGGATCTCACACGGGAATTTTCTCTTCACAAAGTCGAGAGGACTTTGCGAGTGCATTTCATTTCTTTTTTACGAGTTTGCGCCCTTTCGGGTTTTCACAAACTCGCCGGCAGTACTGCTGTTTTTTATCACGGAGCCCTTTCGGGTTTTCATCCGTGCACATTTTGCTTGTGGACATACCATTTTTTTAATTTTATTTTATTATTTTTTTTTGATTTTTTGATTTTTTTTGTGGGACTTTGAATGTGGTCTTACCGGTAGGACTTGGGGGAGATAGGAATCATTTTACGCCCGTGGATTGTATACGGTTTTGCAGGATGTATGATCCAGACCGTAGGGCTGGAAGAATTTCGGGACTTTGTTGGCGTCTGCATCGCTGTACTGGAATATGGTACCAGATTTGTCTCATCATTCGCCACTTGGGGATTTGGAATTTGGCTGGCGTCTGCATCGCTGCACTGGAATATGGTACCATGAGCGACTCATCATTCGCCGTTTGAGAATTTGGATTTTGGTTGGCATCTGTATCGCTGCATTGTAATATGGTACTAGGAGCGACTCATCATTCGCCACTTGGGGATTTGGAATTTGGCTGGCGTCTGCATCGCTGCACTGGAATATGGTACCAAGAGTGACTCATCATTCACCACCTGGGGATTTGGAATTTGGCTGGCGTCTGCATCGCTGCACTGGAATATGGTACCAGGAGTGACTCATCATTCGCCATTTGGAGGAGTTTTTTTTACCGTGATTGTTCTATCATTTCAGCTTTTCTTATCGCAAAGGTCGCGATTGCCCTATCATTTCGGCTATTTATTCGCGGTTGTCCCATCATTTCGGCTATTTATTCGCGGTTGTCCCATCATTTTGGCTTTATTTTCATCTTTATTTTTACTCGCTAATTTTTATTGCGAGTTGCCCCATCATTTCAGCTTTTTATTTTTCTTTATTTTTATTTCTTTTTTGTTTTATTTACACATTTTTACATCCCCAGTTTAACGACTTAGAGGTCGACTGTTCCCCAGTTTAACGACGCGGTGGTCGATTAAGAGCAACAGATTCCCAAAGGGCTTCGGTTTTCATTTGTATAAAATTGGCGGTCCCAGCTTCACTGTTTGTTAACACGCCTTTAGACAGTTCTATCTCTCCTGCCTTGTATTGCTTTTCGACCCAATCTTTGAAGACGAAGCAGTCCTCAATGGCATGACCTATCACTCTGTGGTAGGGGCAGTATTTAGGGTCGTCGGTCATATTCGCTTCTTGCGGTCTTTTTGATTCTGGCAATTGTAGACCGTTTCTTAGAGCATCTTTGAATATTTTACGGATTTTGTCCCTTCTGAAAGAATAGACCTTATCCAGCTTCTCTTTCAGTGGAGATTCTCCTCCCTCTCCGAACACTGGCTTCCGAGGCTGGTTGGCATTAGGTCCGCTCATCCCTTGCTTATTTCGGTCAGCCGATGTGTTGAAAGATTCAGAATCGTCGGAATTTCCGCCTTTGATATTTTCGTCCCTTCGGTTTCTCCAGGACCTATTGTTATTTTGGGAATCCGAGGAGGACTACTGCTTTGAGCGCTCTAGCATCTAAACTTTCCTGGTCAGCTCTTGGAATGTTTTGAGACCCGCGGTGCAGAGAAACGGGGCCATCCAATTGTTGAGATTTCCGACGAGGAGACTGACAGATTGGTCCTGCTCTATCGGCGGTTCACATTTGACAGAGAGATTTCGCCATTGGGTTATAAAATCAGTGTTGCTTTCGTTGTTCTTTGGTTTGGTCCTCACGAGGTCGGCAATGGTGATCTTATCGCTGACACTCATGAACCTTTGTCGAAACAAAGATTCCATTTGGACGAAAGTAGTAACGGAGCCATCTGGTATGCTCGCGTACCAGTCGAAAGCGACATCGGTCGGGCTATTAACAAACTGGCGGAGGAGAAGCGCATCATTGCCCCCAGTATTCCCGCATGAGGCTTTGAAGTGGGCGATGTACTGATTCGCATTTCCCGTCCCATCAAATCTTCCGAATTTATGGATGACATATCCGCTAGGAAATTCTACCAGATCATACTGAGCAGGATATGGTCTCCCACTACTGCTGATATCCTTTTGTGCTTCGGCTTCGGCTACCAATGTTTTCACTTTGTTGGCAACTAAATCCATGATTTGATCTTGAGTTAGCGGGCTACTGTCATCGGTAGCCAAGACATTTCCTGAGATAGGATGCGACTGGCTTTCGTGCGGTCCACCCACCTTTGGATTTGAAGGAATAGGCGTCGGCTGCTTCGGGACGCCGTTTCACGGTTCATGAGCAGAGCCCTGCTCTTGATTGGGCGGCTGAGAGGCAAGTTGGGCCGTGAGCTGTAGGGCGACGTTTGTCAAGTTGTCAATTTTTTAGTAGAGCTTGGCCATCTCCTTGTCTTTACTTCTGAGCTGTTTTCGGAGCTCTTGGAGAAGTTGCTGCTCTGCGGTCTTAGGATGGAAAGTGGGCTCATCTTCGCTTTCCGAGCCCGACTCCTCATGAACTGGGGGCTCTCTCTGCTTATCAGCCTCACTGGAAGGGTCTTCATTACCTTCCAGAGGAGGCTGGTCTTGGAGTGTGGTAGCCATATTTACACCAGATTGGATTTGAGATGTGGTGGCCCCATCCTTGCTCTTGCTGCGAAGGTTGTCGCTGGGACGCGTGCCCACCATGTAGACAGTGTGGACAACATATCCATTCGTCTCTTTATCTTTGGCGGGGAGCTTAGAGAAGATACTCGATCGAGCAGTTGTCGAGGGCACCGCTGGAGCTTGCTCGAGATGCCTCGTTGCTTTGTTCGTGTTGATAGCCTTGCCCCTAGCTGGGGCCAAGGAAAGTCATTCAAACACCGACTTGCGTTTGAGTTGGGGCGCCTTCGAGACCACCACATTTGGCCTCTTGCCTTTTGAGACCGGTTTGTCTGTCACCGAGGCTTGAGGAGCTGGGATGGCATTAGCTGACACGAACAGAATAGAGCCAAATGGTAGCGACGGCTCTTCCCATTATCGCCCGAGACTGGCCGGAAGGACCATCCTGGTGTCCATCTTCATCGCGTAGGAGATGGGAGCCATGCTGAGAGCTGAGATCGTCCTTAGAGACATTGTTGAAAAGAGATTGCTTGAAGACCTGCATGAAAGAGCATTATTTTAGTATAAATATAGATATGTATATTGATTGAGTTCGCATGAACGTTTAACCCGAAATATGGGAGGAGAGATAGGTCCCACCGGACGTGCCAGAATCTGTAGGGTGTTTTTCGTCACCCCATTGAGATAGGAGTACGCATCGCTTGTCAGGGGTACTACAGATTCCCCCTGCCTAGGGTAGGCCGGGGTTTAATGATTGTGGGGATCCGAATCTCCGGCAGCCGCGGACTAAGCTGCCGTTAATTACCCCTCGCCTTTGGAGCGAGGGAACCTCCGATTGACGGGTTAAGCTGGTCATGCGAACTTAATGTGCAGTATACATATGTTTTATTTCAGAGAGGGCTTGGATATATCGGGAGCCACGCAGAGTTTACGGGGGGCCCACTACCCGGATAGCGGGCTGGGGGTCAAGGGGACTAGCAGCCTCCTTGCGGGGTGAGGGGCAGCGCCCCGGCACAAATTTTTTTGAGAGAGACAATGTTGTAGAGTATGTGTGTGTGTGTGTGTATGTATATATATATACATATATATATATATATATATATATACATATATATATATATATACATATATATATAGATATACATATATATATATATACATATATACATATATATATACATATACATATATATATATATATATATATATATATAAGGGAAAGGGCATCCAAAGGATGCGTGGGGGGCCAGCGCCTCGCGTGTCTAACACGCGAGCGCTGGGCGCTTAGGCGCTGGCGCACCACGTGCCCGACACGTGGGCGCTGGGCGCTTGAGCGCACGGCGCTCGAACGCTAGCGCACCACGTGCCCGGCAAGTGGGCGCTGGGCACTTCGAGCGCAAGGCGTTTGAGCGCTAGCGTGCCACGTGTCCGGTACGTGGGCGCTGGGCGCTTCAGCACCAGGCGCTCGAGTGCTAGCGCACCATGTGTCCGGCACGTGGGCGCTGGGAGCTTCGAGCGCAAGGTGCTCGAGCGCTAGCGCACCACGTGCCCGGCACGTGGGCGCCGAGCGCCTGACGCCGGCGAGAAAAAAGGGGCTTTTAGTCCCAGAAATAGGATTTAAAATCCCAAAAGAGGATTTAGAGTGGAGTTAAACTCCTAAGATGTTTTGGAGTTGATGAAAGGGGTTCTTCTTTGGAGCCCTGGGTCTTCCCCAAAATGGGGTTTTCGGAGATGGGCCTCCTTCTTCCTCCTCTGTTGGCAGGATCTTGAAGATCAAGAGATGTGAGATTTTAAAAATCTCTTCTTTTTGAGATCTGATGGGAGATATAAGCTCCCATTTGTGGGTTTTGTGGTGAAAAACTATTTAGTTTTATAAAAGGAAGAGTAAAATTCTTGATTTAATTCAAAAGAACGAAGAAGGTTTAGAACCTTCAGAAAGGGGAAAGAGGCACAAACCCTAGATTTTTGAGGGGAATGAAAAGTCTATCCTTTATTCATCATTATGTTGCCTTATATAGGCTTACAAAATTACATATAGCCTCTTGGGCTTTACAAAATGGCATTTGTGCCACCCCATACCTTATGTGCTATTTCTTTTTGCACATAAGCCATGGGCTTACAAAAATTTTGGCTTCATGCCCATTTTCTTGCATTCATGCATAAAAAAATTACATAACAATTATTTATTACATGATTTTTATTTTAGCATGAGGGAGGCCGGCCGCTTCATATTCGGGCTCGACTCGGGCATGAGCCCACTTGATCTGGGCTTGGGCCCACCTGGCTTGGGGTTGACCTTGATTTTGACTTGGTCAACCAGGGTGCAAATTTTGACCCCAACAAGATGCCCGAGAAGAACATGTTTGACTTTGCTAATAGTGAGTGTGAAAGAGAACTTGACATCATTTCAAATCAAACCGATCCTTATTCAATTACACTTGATATTTCAAACCTTCCAACTCCATCAAGTTACCCAAGTGATTTATCGATTGAGGCTAGTATAATTGATGAATTCTTGAATACTTATTCGTTTGATTTGACCGAAGGTGTTAGTGAGAGCGCTGATGAGAATTTCGTTGAAGATGAACCTGCTATTTTTGATGAGTTGGATTCTCCTACCCATCATGTCCCTTCTATTGACTACGAACATCTTCCTGTACAATTAACTGATCCTATTCTTATCACCGACCTATTCGATAAGCAGAACGATATCCGGCCTTCATCTCCCATATCCGGTTCAACAATGCTCGACACCCAAATATGTTTACCCATTTCATCACCTACTTTCTTTGGTTCTTCTAATCTTCTTTTAACTCCACCGAGTTTTGATGAATCACACTCCGATATTTCGAGTTCTATGATTCTTGAAAGATCACTCGATTTTGACTGTTTTAAGGAGGAGGGAGACGATCATTTTGAATCTTCTACCTCTATAATTTCTGACGAATCGAGTGTTTTGAGTCTTGGTGCGCATGAGACTGGCCTTGGAACTTTTAACCGTCCTAGTGAATCTGCAAATTCCATTAATATAGATATTGATGAAATTATTACTCGGACCATTGATGAAAGTTTTGAAGACATTTTCACCAAAGAACTCGCATTCCTAAAAGATATAGATGTTGTGATGATTCAACCTCCACCCGAAGAAGTTGAACCACCACCCTTTCTTCTTATCATGTACGAGAATGGAAATATTCCTCTCATTCCTAATCATTCACATTCTCGTTTTCCTCCACCATCACTGTTTCGTCTCTACCAACCGAGACTTAAACCCGATCGATTACGCCTCTTATCTCCCCACTTCTTCACATTTATAGTTTTCTACCAACCATGTTGTTACATCGATAAAATTTTTGAATGGTTGGTGTTGACCTTTGGTCTTTGTAAAGGTTTTCTTAGACCAATAACTTTACCCCCCTCTTATAATGCTTAATACTGTTTTACTCAAGTTTGGGGGGAGAAAAATATTTTGGCTCTTGAAAGAAAAACAAATTTTTACAAAATTGTGAGCCAAAAATAAGTTTGGGGGAGGATTTCACTGTCATTAACTCTTGTCCCCGTTACTAACTTTTTCTCCCAAGTCTACAGGTTTTAAGCTTAACAGATGATATTAGTGAGGACACAGCTGCAAATAGGTTTGGGGGAGGTTTGTGCTTATTCACGTATCATTTTTTGCATTATACTAAATAAAAGCACAATTTTTTTTATAATGAAAGTTTGAAAGTGAAAAATATATATGATAGGAAGGAATAATTTAAGAAAAGCAAGAAAATTAGATGTTTTAAAACGAAGCTAGTAATAGGTAGTCATGAGCTGTTGTCCCAAGGGTTAGTAAGATGAAGGGAATCACTAATCTGAGGATAGAATTAAGTCTGAAAAATAATTCATATTCTTGAGTCCAAACTTTTGAACGTTGATACCTTACTATATGCACTTGCACACATCTTGAAACTTGGGTTAGTAGAGGATACCTTGAAATGCTCTTATCTAAAAGCCTTAGTATGAAGATCAATGAAAAAAGTGAAATATAAATATAAAAAAATGGTGAAGAAAAATAAACATTGGTTTTGTAATTACTTAAGATAGCAAAAAAAAATATAGCGAAGGTACTTTATCACCTAGTGCCTTAGACCAACTGGTTTGGGAGCCACTGCTAAGTCTTAGGTGTTGCAAGACTAGGATATTGCTAAATTACGCTTTAATAAGTGAGCACATTCGGTAATCGGTTGGTTAGTACCTAAAGAAAAATTAGCGGTCACATGAAGAATGTGTGAACAATTCCATCTAAAATATTCATCGACTAAAAATTACTAAGGAAGATGGATAAGAGTATGATAGCTTGAATTGAATTCTCTAAGTGTAGGGATGTTTTTTACACACACGTAGGGGTATATGATCAATGTTTGGAAGAAAGGTAGGGAGGAAGACTAAAGACGATATTTTATTGAGAGATGATGTGATTGCTGACTTCTTTTCACGACTATTAAGATAGGGCTCATGGTTACTAAAAAGCTAGTGTAGTTTGAAACTCTTATTTTCAAGTTCTTTCTTTTATATATTCTTTATCTTTGTATGTAACTTTCATCATCTTTCTTTTATTATGGGATTTTGTGGGTGTAATCCGCTGAAAACCCTCAAGAGACAACACTCCTCATACTAGCGACACCTAGAGGTTTAAAGGGTTGTTGCACATGCTCAGTGCAATCGTGTTGCCTATGAAAGTGTGCTAGATTTTTCTTTCTTCTTCTTCTTCTTCTTAATAACTAGTTTGCTTGGGACGATCAAAGTTAAGTTTGGGGGTATTTGATTAGTCTGAAATATTGCACATTTAAATGCTTATTTCCCCCACTATTGTTAAGTACTAAAAAGTGTTTCTTGTAAATATAGAACATATGTGGGTTTATTTGTAAAAATTTTATTATCATATGTTTCTACATTATATTTAACATAATGAGGGAAAATACATGCATATAATATTTAAATAAAATCTTTGTAATTAAACATGCATATCATATCAAATATTTCCAATCAATATTCTTAACACATAATATCATATAAAATGGTTAGGATAATATCTTAAAAATACCAAATATTACTAACACTTTGATTTGAGATATTGTGCAAATATTAGATCAGGTCTGGAATCCAAGATATCCGAGATGTCAGAATCAAAGCTGCCGAAATATGGAAGAAAATCATAAAATTTAACAACGACAGAGATTCAGAGCATTATTCTCAAAATCCAGATATCGAAGAGATCTTCACGTGTCAACAGAAGAAAGCATAAAAATTTCCAGAACCTGATCCTTCAAGAGAGTCGCGGTTGGGAAACCAATGCATGATATTCGCGGCGGATCCGCGGCGCATCTTGGGCCGTAGGATCTGAGATTTTTTAGGTGTGATTGTATCAGCATATTCTAACGTCTGGCAACTAGGGTTCCTAATTTCTATGGCTATTTAAAGGACCGAGAGCTTCACATGAAAAATCATTAACCGAAGAGATCAAGAGGTCCAAGACGATCCACGCATCCGAGTTGATCATCAGTTGTTCGTCTACTTCCAACAAGATAGAGATCGAGAGCAAAAACTAGGGTTCTTGTACTTTACTTTAAAAGGATTTGTACATGATATAGTTGATTAATAGAGGTAGAGTTTTTATTAGTCTTTTCGCAATTAATTTCTGCACTTACTTTCTGTACTTAATTTCTGCATCTTACATTATGATCCCATTCTTCATTCTTTCTTCTCCAACCATGCGTGAGTAATTCCTAACTTGCTAGGGTTCGTAGGCTAGAGTAGATCAATGGATGATAAAATATTTTAACTTCTTTTATACATTTTAAACTTTATAAATTTAAGTAAAATAAATGTTAACATCCTTATCGGGCGCGCTACCAATTTATTGATAGTCTCGACCATGATTTGAGATTAGATCAACACTTGTTTTGTTAGCGGCTAGACATGAATAGAGATCGATGCAAGGACAAGGGTTAAGAGTGGGGAAACCCTAGTTTCTTCCAAAATAACCCTAATCCACATTCATCACTATCGATGTAGTTTTAAACTATTAAAAAATAAAATGAGTTATTTTTAATTAATCATCCATTACTACTAAGTCATATGAACCCTACAAATCTCTTCTTTATAAAATCTACATCCGTATCAAAATAGATCTACAACCAATCAACCCATCTTTCAATCAACTCGTCTAAAGAAAGAAAAAGGTTCACGTTTCCCTGCGGACGACCCGTACTCATCACGGCTAGCTACTAGCGACACCGTACTGATTGCGGTTACTTTATTTACACGACACACTCTTTCAAACAGAACAATCTTATATATTTATAGGTTTCGATAAAAAGGTTATTTTTAAAGTTCATGGTATTTTGGTGTAATTTTGTTGTATGATTTATTTAGCCCGAAAATTTTAAACAATTCAAAAGTAATTTAGATGGATAATATTTGAAGTGATGTTACAAGAGTTGGGGTAGGATTTTTTTAACATAGCAAGAATGACAAAACTTATTAAAAGAAGCTTTACTTAACCTAACTCCATTTTAGTCGAATAGTTTTAGAAAACGGTTTGAGATGAAACGAAAGAGAAAGGAAGGGACTTACGATTTATGTAGCATTGAGAAGAGAGTAAGAGAGAGGGGGGGGGGGGTCTTTGTGGCGTCGCGGTATCGTCGGGAATGGCTCCGGTCATCAACAGAACGGACTTGGATTGCTAACTCCTCTTAATTAGTCTTAACCTCTTTCTTGAACTTAGAAATTTAGAGGATTTTTGATAAACTTTCTTAATAGGGGAGAGCTCGGGGACGGTGTGGTATTTATAGGGTAAAAATGAGAGAGTGTGTGAAATAAAAATGAATTAAAAATAAATTTAATGGTGCTAATGGAGGAATTGAAGAGTCTCTGGTTGAATTCAGATAAAACAAAAAATAAAATGAAGTAGAGAGGAGTCAAAGGGACACACGAGTGAAACAAGGAGGCATGTCCTCATCCAAATTGCCCATAGCGGCCAGTGTCACACCCCACTTCCCAGTAGACAGAAATGGTGACGTGGCAAGCCGTAACGTATTTACTATGAAATAAATACGTTAAGCATAATTAAGCAATATATAAAAAGTACAAGAATGACAAGAGAGTAAAATGAACATCAACTTTATTTACATTCAACTTTACATACAACCGTTTGAAATGAAAAGATACAATGATATAAAACAAATGCCAAAACAATGGCATATAGAAAATAAGTGCAAGAAGAACTAGTAGTCCGGCTGAGCTGTAATCTGGTCCAAGTCCTCCTGGCTCGGCTCTGTCTCCTCAGAGTCCGGTCCTCCTGACGAACATTCCAAAAAATGAAACAGAAAGGAATGTCGTCAGCGAACTAACGCTCGGTAAGTCCCAAAAGAAGAAAAAGAAGATAATATAAAGTGAAATGAACGGTAAAGTGTATATGACTGATTATTGGTATATGATAGTTATTATAACGTGGTTGTTTGTAGTTTGGTAAAGAAGGTATTCATGTATATGAGAGGAGTCCATCTTACCCCATGGACTATGGTAACATGTAGTACAAGGCCTCGTCGTAACCCACGGGACAACGGCATGAGAATTCATGTAAGTGTTTATTAAGTGACCTCTCGTGCCACGATATACGTTCCGTACCAATCTACTCCTTTATCCATGTGTAATGTATTGTATAGATTATATTTACAAGTCTTGCCTACAAAATGTTCAGGTATTCATGTTCAGGATGTAATCATGTATTCAAGTAGTCATGTCAAGTTATAACCATGGTTCGATCAAGTCAAGTCAAGTATACATGTTTGATATTGATGTTTGGATTCAAGTATTCATGTTCATGATCAAGTATTCGTGTTTGATTTTGGATTCAGGTTTGAGGTTAGACTCAGACTGAGTCAAACACTTGTAAACTGATTTAACTCTTGAATTTCTTAGGTTTGGGAGTTATCGTCAACTGCTGCACATGGACGGCAGGATTTGTGTCTTTTTCCAAGACAATTACCATTGATAACTCCGGTTAAGTTTTCTAATCTGAATAGGCAAGCAGTCACTTTCTCCGGCTCCCTGTATAGCACCTTAAAAACGCGATTAGAGTTAACTAAGCGATATAATGCGGGTTTTTGATAAATTTAACTTATAATTATTTTTCACATATTTTATTATAATTAATTAATATTTTATTTAATTATTTATGTACTTATTGTGGTTATGCACACACATGTGCATGCTAATCTAGCATTAAGAAGGTGTTAATCAGCTTTGCTAGCCATGACACATTAACCATTTTATTATGTTATATATATATTGTTTATTTTAAGTAAAAGGTTTTATTTTAAAAAAGGGAAAAAGGAAAAGAATAAAGAATGGAGGCATGGGAGGGAGACATAGGAGACATGTGAAGCATTAAATGAAGAGAGAGAGAGAGTGAGTGCTAGTTATATGTATGCCCTAGAGGCCATTACTGTATATGGGATATATATTGTAGTGGATGCTTGGACATATATAGGGAGGACTTTCTTACTCAATATGATAGGATGCTATCTGGTTGCTCTTTGTCTTAACATGTTGACTTGTATACGTGATGATGTCTTGCCCTCACATGTTAATAAAGCCCTTAGGATGTGTACTTGACTACCAGGACTATGATGGAGATCATATTAGTGGGGCCAAGGGTAGTCTACAAGTACACCTTATAATAGTTCCTAGTCGAAGGAGTATCGAGACAGGGCATCGATATTCCAGAGTAGACTAGCGTATGCGCTTCTCGACCTATATGATGGGCGATGGATGATCTCATATCCATTGGTGTTTGACATCAGAGAAGGTATACGGGTGCTCAGTGGAGACTGGGTACACTGGACGGACTCGCCGAGAACTCCTAGATGGTATTATACCTATCGTCGGATAGCAGTTCTCTGGTGACATTTGTACAGATTAGTCTGTAGACCCGAGATCGTCATAGAGTCTTGTGTGATTCCCACTGTGCTTTGATTTCCACCATACCACGGTCAAGAGATCGTGCAAAAAGGTGGTTTTTGGGTACAGTCCCGAGTCACATGGAGGCAATGAGCGATAGGAGGGGTTTCGTCTCTCCCGGTATTGGGAGTTGATGTTGTGCTATGCTCGATTGGCCATAATAGGAAATCCCTGGCCAGAGTTGCTGAGATTTACTGGTAAGTGTTATCAGTATTTTCTCGAACCGTTATGGACCTTGCATCGGCATGACTTATCAGGCTATTAGGGTCTGACGTTATACCACCCCCAGGCTGTGATATGCGACATATCTGACGAAGAGACCGGACTGTACGGTAGTGTTACTGATTGGATTCGCAGGAGTTATAGAAGGCTTGCTTGTTGATCTTCTGATCGCACAATACCCGGGTGGCCGTTACGTTTAGCAGACCACTTGCGGCTTGTGGGTGTTTGATATGATCATCACCTACTGCCGGCTTATTGACGAGTCTTTAGAGTCCTACACAGAGGTTTCCTGGTTCTTGCGAAACGGAGTAGGAGCACATATGTGATATGTGCGAAACCGAGATTAATGCGTGTATGTGATACCGTATTCTATTCTCGCGATTTGTGTATCGATTGGTTGTATGTAATATAGCCGGGTTATCGGATCAAGTTGTTGATTCGATAAATTGATACATTGGATATTAGTCGGTTATATGAAATATGACAGGATTATTAAATCAAGTGTTGATTTAATAATTTAATGTATAATTATATATTTGATATATTAAATTACATTAACTAATATTGGCTCACTTAAGTATTCATTTTTTTACATTAATATATATGTGATATATGTTAATTGTATTGTTTTTGCACACATAAAAATATGTGATATATTTTAGTGTGTCATGCAAGGTTACACATGCAACATGGATGTATGAGACTCACACCATGCTAGGGTTAATGTTAAGGTTTAATATTTATTAAGTAATTACAAATTAGTGGAATTAACTCATGGCTAGAAGCTTGGAGAAGCTTGTAGATAAGCTTTGACTTAGTCCACTTCTTTGTTTTTACTTAAGATATTTATTTGACCTAACCATTAACCATACACAACGGTTAACTCTCTACATGGGTTAGTGTATGTGATATACTCACCCATGGTTGCATTTCTAACCTTATGAATTATTCTTTCATCACTTCATCACTTCATCTTCTTCTTCTTCTTGAAGCTTTCTAGCTTTTGACAAAGTGATGAAATAAAATGAGAAAACCAAATCTAAAGTGAGCAATATTCCTATTTCATCATCCTCTACAATTAGCCATTTAGTCTAGGATGTTTGCTTCACTAATCTTACCATTAGTGAAGAAGTAGCATGAGCTTGAGTCTCATCGACGTAGATCATCTTCGGCTTCGAAGGCATTGAGCAAGCTTGTTCATTTCTTCATGTGATCCTTTCTAGAGTTCGGATGTTCACTACTAGGGGCGAAGGGACTACTACACGGAGCTTTAGAAGTGAAGGACGGGTCTACAAAGGTTGTATTCCGTATTCACTTAGATGTAAAGTTGTTTACATATCATGTTTAACCCTAATTCTCTAGTTCGATTACTTGGTTGGTTTGTTTAGCACCCCAAAATTTTTAAATTGCATGTATGATGCTTGACAAAACCTTGCTAAAGTGATAAGCTAACCTTACAGTGGTATCAGAGCCAAGCTAGAGCATTAGGCGTTGTCTAGACGAAGTTAGGATTCCAATCGAACCCCGAAAGCCCGAAACAACCCCCTCTCTGGAAATTTTTCCAAAAGTTGGATTTTTCCATGTTAAAAATATTCAGAAAAACATGCAGGGAATTCTATGGACACACCTGAAGAACGAAACCCTAACTCGTCTAAGTGACCACGGATTTACGGCCAAAACATGGTTTTGGCGGCGGATCCGCGGCGCCACTTAAGAGGCTTGGGTCGGCCTTCAGCTGTAGGTCTGTAGGTACTGTGGTATGTCTCTGGTTAATTTTAACAGTGCTCAAGTGTTGAGCTTTTTAGGAAATTTGGGAATTCGTTGATTCGATCGAATTGTTTAAACTTCGCCTAGCTTTCTGTGACTGTGATACAATATTTGGAATTCATATTGTTAGGCATGAAATCCGAAGTATGTGATATTTCGGGTTTATGATGTCTAAGGTGATTGTAGATTCCAAATGTTGTAGTTTGACATTTTCTTTTCTGCGACCGTAAGTATAATATGTGGTGTATCGCCGGTTTCGGTGCTATATGTCAACGACAATTGGGATACGCATATTTACTTACGTTGATGACATGTGATGTTATGTGTTGCTGTGATATGTTATATTGGATCGTTGTGTTCTGAATAGCCGGGGCTTTTTATGTGAGATGAGAGTTTTTCATTTTCATTCATGTAAAATTCAATGTATGTAATATTCTTTTATTGGGGCACTTCCGAGTTGAGGATGATGTCACCATTGTTGTATATTATTTACTTTTCCGCATTAGGATAGACCCAAGGCGGGGAGCACAAGTAACCGGGTTCTAGGGTCCAGTGGGAGACCATATCGAGGAGTCGAGACCGGGTCTCCTAACTCTAAAATTGGTAGGGTTGCTTGCCGCTCTCGTAGGGGTCTTGAGATGCGGGTTTGGCTATTCATCGCGACCGTGGAATCCTTGTTTTATACTGGCTTAAATAAAACACGGAATTCCTACTATATCCAATATTTCATATGTGTTTCTTCTGCTGCTGATATTCTGTGATGTGATCACTTGATATGTTCTGAGACGGATGCCTATATTATATATATGAGATATAATAAATATTGCTGCTTTCGTTTATTATGTGATGCTTGTGAAGCATAAATAATGGGACTTCATTAATGAGATTAATGAAATAAAAGAAACCTAAAGATGTTGTAGAAACTTGTTTAAAAACTGGTAGCTCTAGTTCTTGCTTTGCATAGCGGTATTCCTTGTAGAATATCCAGCACCTTATTCGATAAGGAAAGAGCTGAGATCCCTTCACCAGGAGTGACCTCTTTAGCGAAACTAGCAGATACTATAACCCACTCGGTTTGTCTTTTGATTGCTTCTATAGTTTTTGCTTTGCATAGTGGTATTTGTGAAATATCCTGCACCTCATTCGATGAAGAAAGAGCCGAGATCCCTTCACCGGGAGTGACCTCTTTAGCGAAACTAGTAAAAGCCTAAAAACACTCCTTTTCAAAATTCACTCGATTCTACAACGATATCAAGTTCATTACGCTCATGGTTTTCTTAAAAACCTACGTAGCCCTCTGTCATTTCAGATAAGTACTATTTAGTATTCGTGCTGCGGTAGTTTGGACATAATCAAGGCGTAGTGTTCGGTAGCTAACTAGTGTTTATCTGCAGCATGGGATGCGATTGGATTAGGGTATTCGTACGGTGTAGTTTGGCCTTCGTCAAGGGTCGTGCGGGTGGGTTTAATTCAATCAGGAAATGACGGGTTGAACTTGACTAGCGGACTATGGGTAGTTTGCCCTCCGTCAAGGTCATAGGACGCTAGGGGTAAAAACCATTATTAGGAATTTCAAGTGATGAAATTTGCAATGAGATTGCATACCTTCTATGAGATAGTTGGATCCCGATATCCACTGCGAGTAAGAGTTACTCCTGGAAGAGTTTTACACATTACAATTAGCCGATCAAGTAGGTGTCTAGAAAGGTGTTAACGGGGTTACGCTCCTGGGAAAACGAGGTTTATTTTAATTAGGTCCGTGCGAAAGCACGGGGAACCTCCCTCAAAGTACCGACACTGGCCTGGCCGAAAAATTGGCGAACTTGTAGGGTGTAATTAATCCCGGCTAGTCTTACCTTTTAGGGTTTGAAGGAAGATTTGATAAAAACAGCGGGAGCCATCCTGATTAGATAAATTAATAACCAATCAGATCTTGCAAGAGCGCACGCAAAGTGTTTTCTTCTCTCTCTCTCCTGGTAGCGACCATGTCACGCCTTAATCAAGATAATAATATGGATGCATTGACCAAACCAGCTTATTATACTGTGCTAGGAAACGTTGGTTCCGCTCTATCTTATAACTGTTATAAGTCCGAGCAGAAAATAAGGGAATATCCGGATTCCCATGCCACCCAATCGAAGAAAGTGCATGTTGATGCATCTTCTTCGGATGTGTTCATTACCGAGAATTGTTTCTCAGTATCCTCTACGTCCTGGGTATATGATACCGGATCAGGATCCCGCATATGTTATATGTTACATGGGCTACAGAAAGGTGGAGAACTGGGAATGGGTGATATGTCTCTAAGCATAGAGAATGGTGCAAGTGTTGCAGCCAAATCAGTTGGCAAATATCACCTTGTATTAATACATTGGTTCTGAACGAATGTTATTACATACCGAACCTGATATACAATATTACATCGTTTTCTTTAATGAGTTAAAGAAGGATATAATTCTGTATTGGAGGATAATGTTGTGAACATTTTCCTGAATCAAGATTTGATTGGATCATGCACGTTATATAATAGCATACACGTTCTAAATCAAACCACAGTTCTAAATATATAGAACACACACAAGAGGAGTAGTTCAGAAATGAACGAATCCTTCTTGTGGCCTTGTAGACTAGGTCATATCAATGCGACACGACCAGCTAAGTAACATAAGGATGAATATGAGAATCTGTTCGAATTTTCATCTTATGCTGCTTGCCAGTCTTGTCTCAAAGGTAATATGACCAATACTCCGTTTACTAGAAACAGAGAAAGAGTTACTGAACTCTTGGGACGGATACATGATGATGTATACAGTCCTATGTCTACAAATGCCAAGGTTGGTTCTTCGTACTTCATTATATTCACTGATTTTCTCTCAGGATTCGGACATATGTTCTTGTTGAAACATAAGTCTGGAACTTTTGAGAAATTCAAGGAATATAAGCTTGAAGTTGAAGAACCAGGCGGGTAAAAGTATTAAGCCCTACGATATGATCGAGGAGGAGAATACTTGCGCATGGAGTCCCTGGAGTTTCTAAAAGAAGAATGTGATTCTCTCTCTGCTTGCTCCTTCGAATACACCACAGCACAACGGTCTATCGGGGTGGAGGTATCGCACCCTATGAGATATGGCGCGCTCTAATATGAGTACTGCTGAGTTGCATGTTTCCTTTTTGGGGTTATGCACTTAAGAAGTTGCATAACTATTGAATGGGGTTCCATCCAAATCTGGGCCTACCACTACATATGAGATATGGAATGGGAAGAGACCATGTCTTAAACGGGTTAAGATATGGGGTTGTCCGGCCTATGTTGAAAGGCAGAGTCCGGACAAGCTTGAGGCAAGGTCAGTTCTGTATAAGTTTGTTAGGATATCCCAAACATATGTAAGGGTATATCTTCTACCTAACTGAGGAGAAAAAGGTGTTTTGTTTTCTCAGCATGCCACCTTTTTAGAAAAGGAATTTCTTGTGAAGAAATTTATGGTCATGAGGTAGAACTGGAAGGAGTTCCAGCTAGACAAACTAACAGCTGGTGATTTGGTGAAACCAAAGGATTCAATAGTCTCCAACGAACCTCAGCCTCTCCGCGAATCTGGTAGGGTTCCTCATCCACTTGAGAGATACTACGGTCTTCTCGGTGACAGTGGGAGCGAGGATTGCATCATGGTTGATGATGGCCCAACTAGGTTCAGGCAAGCCATCACGAGTGGCGACTCTGTGAAATGGCTGGATACTATGCGATCAAAGATGGAATCCATGTACACCATCAAAGTATGACTTTGAATATGACACCTAAAGAGGTAAAACCCATTGGGAGCAAATTTGATCTTGAGAAGATTCTTGGTGTAAATGGAAAAGTTGAGACTTTCAAAGCTATGCTAAAGTCCATCAGGATCAGTGCAAGTATCGCGGAGTTGGAACATCTGTTTTGGTGTGGCAGTCAAAGAGTTTGACTTCATCAAAAATGTAGCTGAACCTAGTATATACAAGAAGGTTGTAGAGAGTAAAGTTGTCTTCCACGTATTGTACGTAGATGACATACTCTTGATAGGAAATGGTTTCCTATACTACACTCGGTCAAGCTTCTCTTATCACGAGGATTCTCAATAGAAGATCTGGATGATACCTACTATATCTTGTGGATTATGATCTATGGTGATAGATCTAAGAGGATGTTGGGAGTGTCCCAAATCCAGGTACATTAACACCATACTAAAGGGGTTTAGTATGGACGATTCTAAGCGTGGTGGTTCGCCCACTTACTCATGGATCACTCTCTCCAAAAATATGTTTCCCAAGACTGATTTGGAGAGAGCTCGTGTGCAAGGGATACCCTATGCTTCGGCAGAAGGCTCTATCATGCATGCGATGATATGTACCAGACCAGATGTAGATGACTCACTAGGTGTAGTGATTAGAAATCAATCGGATCTTGGGAGAATCACTGGACAACTGTGGAGGACATTCTTAAGTACTTTAGAAGCAATAAAAGAAAGTTCTTGGTTCAAGCTTACAGAGTGATAAGGTCGACTGAGAGTCAGTCACAGGCATTGTCTTTGCCTTCAGTAGAGGGACGGTATGTTGGAAGAGTTCCAAACTAGATACCGAGACACACTAGACGATAAAGGCTGAATATATTGCTACCAATGATGCTGCCAAAGTGGCTGTCTGGGCATTTCTTGTTCATGAGATGAACAAGGTTCCTACCATTGAGCATCCAATAACTGTTATTGTGACAACAATGGAGTTGTGGCTTTGGCCTAGGAATGAAGGTCCCATCAGCGTTCCAGACATATTCCGAGGCAAGTATCACCGGATCAGGGAGATGGTTGATCTCCAAGGGATCGAGGTAAGGAGAGTAGATTTTGAGGTTAACACGGCAGATCCACTCACTAAGGCCTGCTTCCCCAAATACTATTTGAGAGATTTTAGGATGGTTGAGTATGGGATACTACAACCACTGCTATATTGTTGGGTATTGGATACTGCAACAGATGGCCTTAGTGCAAGTGGGAGATTGTTAGTTATATGTATGCCCTAAAGGCCATTACTGTACATGGGATGAATATTGTAGTGGATGTTTGGACATATATAGGGAGGACTTTCTTGCTCGATATGATAGTATGCTATATGGTTGCTCTTTGTCTTAACATATTGACTTGTATACGTGATGCTGTCTTGCTCTCACATATTGATAAAGCCCTTAGGATGTGTACTTGACTACCAGGACTATGATGGAGATCATACTAGTGGGGCCAAGGGTAGTCTACAAGTACACCCTATAATAGTTCCTAGTCGAGGGAGTATCGAGACAGGGCATCGATATTCTAGAGTAGACTAGCATATGTGCTTCCATATGATGGGCGATGGATGATCTCATATTCATTGGTGTTTGACATCAGAGAAGGTATACAGGTGCTCAGTGGAGACTGGGTACACTGTACGGACTCACCGAGAACTCCTAGATGGTATTATACCTATCGTCGGATAGCAGTTCTCTGGTGACACTGGTACGGGTTAGTCTGTAGACCCGAGATCGTCATAGAGTCTTGTGTGATTCCCACTGTGCTTTGATTTCCACCATACCACGGTCAAGAGATCGTGCAAAAAGGTGGTTTTGGGTACAGTCCCGAGTCACATGGAGGCAATGAGCGATAGGAGGGGTTTCGTCTCTCCCGGTATTGGGAGTTAATGTTGCGCTATGCTCGATTGGCCATAACAGGAAATCCCTGACCAGGGTTGTTGAGATTTACTGGTAAGTGTTATCAGTATTTTCTCGAACCGTTATGGACCTTGCATCGGCATGACTTATCAGGCTATTGGGGTCTGACGTTATACTACCCCCGGGCTGTGATATGCGACATATCTGACGAAGAGACCGGACTGTACAAAAGTGTTACTGATTGGATTCGCAGGAGTTATACCAGGCTTGCTTGTTGATCTTCTGATCGCACAATACCCGGGTGGCCATTACGTTTAGCAGACCACTTGCGGCTTGTGGGTGTTTGATATGATCATCACCTACTGCCGGCGTATTGACGAGTCTTTAGAGTCCTACACAGAGGTTTCCTGGTTCATGCGAAACGGAGTAGGAGCACATATGTGATATGTGCGGGACCGAGATTAATGCGTGTATGTGATACCGTATTCTATTCTCGCGATTTTTGTATCGATTGGTTGTATGTAATATAGCCGGGTTATCGGATCAAGTTGTTGATTCGATAAATTGATACATTAGATATTAGTCGGTTATATGAAATATGACAGGATTATTAAATCGAGTGTTGATTTAATAATTTAATGTATAATTATATATTTAATATATTAAATTACATTAACTAATATTGGCTCACTCAAGTATTCATTTTTCTCATTTATGATACATTAATATATATGTGATATATGTTAATTGTATTGTTTTTGCACACATAAATATATGTGATATATTTTAGTGTGTCATGTAAGGTTACACATGCAACATGGATGTATGAGACTCACACCATGCTAGGGTTAATGTTAGGGTTTAATATTTATTAAGTAATTACAAATTAGTGGAATTAACTCATGGCTAGAAGTTTGGAGAAGCTTGTAGATAAGGTTTGACTTAGTTCACTTCTTTGTTTTTACTTAAGATATTTATTTGACCTAACCATTAACCATACACAACGGTTAACTCCCTATATGGGTTAGTGTATGTGATATACTCACCCATGGTTGCATTTCTAACCTTATGAATTATTCTTTCATCACTTCATCACTTCATCTTCTTCTTCCTCTTGAAGCTTTCTAGCTTTTGACAAAGTGATTAAATTAAATGAGAAAACCAAATCTAAAGTGAGCAATATTCCTACTTCATCATCCTCTACTATTAGCCATTTAGTCTAGGGTGTTTGCTTCACTAATCTTACCATTAGTGAAGAGGTAGCATGAGCTTGAGTCTCCTCGACGTAGATCATCTTCGACTTCGAAGGCAATGAGCAAGCTTATTCATTTCTTCATATGATCCTTACTAGAGTTCAGATGTTCACTACTAGGGGCGAAGGAACTACTACACGGAGTTTTAGAAGTGAAGAACCGGTCTACAAAGGTTGTATTCCGCATTCACTTAGATGTAAAATTGTTTACATATCATGTTTAACCCTAATTCTCTAGTTCGATTACTTGGTTGGTTTGTTTAGCACCCCAAAATTTTTAAATTGCATGTATGATGCTTGACAAAACCTTACTAAGGTGCTAAGCTAACCCTACAGAGAGAGAGAGAGAGCATGGCTCTCAAGAGCCATCACTTATCTCACAACTCTCATTCTCTCATTCTCACAACACTCACTCTCTCATTTTGTTCGTCTTCTTCTTCCACAAAATCCCTCTCTTTAGATTTCCCCACCTCACACTTGAGCCTAAACCAACCCCAAAACTGTTGGTTATGGCTTCCTCAGATGCGCTAAGACGTTGTAATCTACCTTATTTCTCTTCGGCGGGTCCCTGGCGGCCAGCTCTTCCATGACTTGGTCATCTAGGGCGATCTCCTCAGGGACCTTCTCTTTTCCCTTATCTTTTTTATTTGAGGGTCCGAGATTCTTTTCAGGTAGCGTGTGATTACGCAACCGGATATTTTCGCAGGCCCTTGGTTCTTCTTCTTTTCCCGAGGTGGACTCTTTAAAGAGGGGGCCAAGAGCCATTTTCTCGTCGGAATCGCTCCCGAATGTAAGCACTTGTGATCCCCCGGCATTAATCATGCGACAATTGCCGGTAGTTCTGTTAAGCCCTTCGGTCGTATTTTTCCGCTCCCGACGAGTTTTGCGCTTCTCCCGCTTAAAATGTTGTCGATGAGCGACATATCCTTGCCACCATCTATTGAAAGCTTTGCACTCTTCAGTGGGGTGCGAAATCTTCCGATGATACAAGCAGTAGGAGGGGTGCATTTCCATTTCACCAGTGATGCTTCCTTTAGAGGATGGTAGCTTCATGCCCATTGATATGGCCTTAGCAAATCTCTTCCTCATCTTGAATTTGCTTTTGTCCGTAGTGGATGCATTTTGCTCCAGCGGAAGTGTCTCAACTCTTTCGTCAAGTCGCCGGCGCTTGGCCCTTTCAAATATAGCCGTTTCACGTTCCTGATCAGCTTTACTTTTCAACAGAGCTTTGTTGAGGAATGCGTCAATTACTTCATCTGATGGCCCCAGAATTTTTGGTTCAGGATCTGCCCCCAGCTTTTCAGTGCAAGGAGTCTCCTCATCGTCCGTGAACGAATGGGAAATCACATGACAGCTCGCTATGTATTCTTCAGATTCATCCGACGAACTTTCTCCCCCATCTTCCTCTTCAAAGACATGGTTGAGGAACTCTTGGAGTGTGATGGGAGTCTGTGCTTTCTGGTTGTATTCCTCCAGCGCGTCAATTTGTTTTTGTAAGTCTTTGCGTTTGTCGCCAGGCTTCACAGGCTTCTTGGATTTCTTCTTCTTCTTCTTCGAAGATTTTGACGGCTGGTTGTGAGTGCTTGGGCCACCACTATCGGTCTTTGGAGTTGGACGCGGCTTCAACATCCCTTCAATGATCTGAGGTTCCAACGGGTTCTTCCATTTGATCGCTGGGCACGTTTGAAGATCGTTCAGCATCCTCTTTGTCTTGGCTGACAGCACAACCTCCCATGGGGCTTCTTCGACGAGAGAGCACGTTGCCCCGGCGTATTCATCCTTTTAGAGGCGTGAGTTTACGGCGGACTCACCTTCCATCTGTCGGACAACGCGAACTTGCCCTGTTGGTACTGGTCTTCAAGCCAATTTTTGAAGACGTAACAATCTTCGATCGGATGACCCAGTACTCGGTGATAGGGACAGTAGTTGGGCTCATTGACATCATTTAGTTGCGACGGACGTTTTGGATCCGGCAGATTTATGAGTCGGTTGCGCAACGCCAGCTCGAATAATCTTCTCGTTTTATCTCAGGGAAACGAGTAAGGACGTCCTAGTCTCTCCTCAAGGGGTACGTGCGGACGCATATTATTTTGACGAACAACCGGCTTCGAGTTGCTCGGCTGTTGTTGAGCATTAGCGACAATGATCGCTTTCCCCTTCCCCTTTTCATTTCGGGAGTCCGGTTTTGGAAGAGGAGGTTTATGGCCCATCTGATCCATTTGCGCTAGCTTGTCAATCAAGGTCTGGAAGGTAGTCGGCTTGAAGAACATCATAAATTGCGAGATGGTTGCTTGCGGGTCAAGGGTTCCCACAAACATACCTACTGCAGGAGTTTCTTCAATGCGTTGCTCGCACTTCGACCATAAGTTCCGCCATCGTATAGCATATTGGACGCATGTCTCGCCTGGCTTCACCCTGGCGCTAATCAATGCCGTCATCGGGGTGCGTTCACTGGCGCTTGCAAAACGCTGGGTAAACAACAGCTCCATCTCCGCGAAGGTCTTGATAGAGTCGTTCGGGAGTTCAGAGTACCACTCGAACGCTGTATCTGACAAGCTGCCGACGAACTGACAAAGCAATAGTTTGTCATCACCACCGGTGTTGCCGCAGAGTGCCCTGAACTGGGCAACATGCTGGTGGGGATTGCCCGTCCCCTTATAGACATGGAACTTGGGAATTGTGTAGCCCGGCGGGTACTTGATCTGGTCGTACCAGCTCGGATATGGTCGTCCTGTTTTCACGACCTGGCCGGCTGCTTCAGTCGCATGATGAACCCGTATTTGTTGGGCTATGTACTCGTCCAAGTCAGCTTTGGAGATTGTCTCCTCCTTAGCTGTTGACAGAGCTGGTGGAGGATTCGACGTTTCTCCCCTATCGTCTTCAAGGACGATCGGGGGATCTTCGGCCGGAGGATCTTGTTGGATCATCATTCCCACCATGTCTTAGAACAGGAGGCCCATACGCTTTATGTTGGCTGCTTGTTCAGCAGCCTCTTTATCCTTCTTCTCCAATATCCGACGAAGGAATTCGGCGTCGGTTTCTTGCTCCTGGCGTTTATCTGAGGACGCTTCAGGGCTTTCTTTGGGCCCAGTGAGTGCAGTCATCGCGGTCATCATTTCTTGGAGCTTCTGCTGCTGCTCCTGCGCTTTGGTCACCGATCGCGTAAGCGGTCTATGACCTGTGGATATGCGGCTGTCCTCTTTACCAGACGCCATGTAGACGGTATGAACTATGATGTCCCCGGACTTAGGGCGTTTGGGTTCACCACCTTTGATATTCGCCGTCGGCGTGAGGACATTCTCCGGCCTTCTTCTCTTATGGGCCGTTGAAGTTGAGGGGGTCGTTGCTTTGGGCATCCAAGTGGTCGTCACCTTTCGTTGCTTGACAGGGGGATTTTCTTCCTGCCGACCTTTCGACTTCTTGTGTTGGCGAGAGAAATTAGGATCAATCACAGATTCTCGGACTCGTCGCCACGTCTTGTAGATCCTGGAGGACAGCGATTGAGGAGACTGCTCTAGCTTTTCTGCTTCCACGGCGGTCTCTACCGGTGGAGGAGATCTTTTGAGCACCGCAGTTGGCGAATTTCTGCGTACCCTGTTCGGCAGCTCAAAACTGTTCCCAGTTGGAACAGCAGCATTAACTTCCACCGTTGGAGCTGGCGGAGTTATCTCAGAGGGAGAGTTGCCCCCAGTCTTCCTTATCCGGCGCCAGTGGCGTCGTCGGGCGTGACGGGCTGTCGGTATTGGTTCAGCGACAGACACTTCTTGCCCCCTGTTCAGGTGAGGGACTGTTGTCGGTGTCAGCCTGTTGAAGACTGACGTCCGTTGAGGAGTTGTGTCCAAGCGGTCAAAAGCAGATTTCTGAGCGGGAGTGGGAATAGTCAGCCTTGCAAAGACTGACTCTTTGACAGGAGAAGCCGCCTTGACGACTTCAGGGGCAGCCGTCTTCTTTGGGATGACCGCCTTAGGTGTTATGGGCTTCTTGATAGGCCCTTTGGTGCTCGAGCTCAGCCTGGCGAAGACTGAAGAATTGGACGACCCGTTGAGAGGGGCCGTGGGAGTAGCAAGTCGATCGAAGACCGACTTCTTTGGAGCTTCCGGTACGGGCACAGGGAGGGTGAAGCTTGCTGGCGGGATCATGGTCCCGAAGAATAGGCCGGTGGTGGCTTGAGTCACTTTCTCCACGGGCATAGTAAGGACGGAGGCCGCTTGAGGCCCATATGCTACGCCTCCAGGTGAGGCGGAGCGTCGGTTGCATTGGCACTTCGAGCAGTTCGAGCAATTTGAGGCCATTGATGCTTGATTTCTGCGTCAGGCAAAAGACCAAATCTTAGTAACTTGAAATCCAAAGGCAACCATTAACAAACCGCGATTCGTTCACGAAGACGACACAAGAAGTGTGGAGTGGAAAGAGGAAAAGGTCCCACCGGGCGTGCCAGAATCTGTTCCCCTCCGAATGGCGGCGACGACGTGAGGACGTCTTGCCTGAGATTCGGGGCAGATGCTATATGGTTTTACCCGTCCACCTCTCTGAAGATGCCAGATTGCTTTATGGCACCGTGTATCGGAGGTTTAGACGGATGCGGCCGATGTAGCAGACTTCGTCAGATTCCCCCTCGTTTGAGGGGTTTTTGATTGTGGGGACGCTCTTCCCTGCAGGCGCAAGCCCCTGCAGTTAATTACGCTACCGCATCGCGGTAACCACTTTCTCCTTCTCCAGAATTTCACTTCGTGTCGTGGGTATTTGTTTTGTTTGTGGTTGCCCGTGGATTGTATACGGAGACTAATTTATGGCGTCGCCCGTAGGATGTGGATTAGTCCAAATCCGTATTTTCTTAGATTTTGGTTTGGGGTTTTGGTTTAAGGATACGTTAGCTGTATTGAGGCTAAGATCAACTTAAACGTTTGTTAAGGATACGTTAGTCCTGTTTGAGACTAAGATCGACTTAACGGAAAGAGCATTTGGGGGCTCTATTATTCCAGTTTAGGGACGTAGTGGTCCATGTTCCAGTTTAGGGACGTGGTGGTCCATGTTCCAGTTTAGGGACGTGGTGGTCTATTGGTAGTTTAATGACGCTTAAGTCCGTGGGTTTAAGGACCCCACAGTCCGTGTTTTGATTTAAGGACGCATAAGTCCGTGGGTTTAAGGACCCCACAGTCCGTGTTGATATGTGGTTGTCGGGACCCGTCGCCTCTCTAACGTCGTTGAAGGATTACAACGATAGGTGTCAGAGGAGTTCGGAGATGTACCCTTGAACCGGATGTAAATTGATTTAGGAGAGCAGTCTTGCTCAGTCAATTTAATTTGAGGACTTACGGCCATGATTGGGCTAAGTCCAGTTGAGAATATTCAACGTTATTTCTTATTTTTGGCCTATTAGACATATGCTAGGGCTTTGCCCCTTTTTAAATAATGCATTGCATTTTTTATTTTGTTTGGGCTCTGCCCTTTTTATAAATGATGCAGAGCATCAATTTTATTTGGGCTCTGCCCTTTTATTGCATTGCAATTTATTTTGGCCTACTAGGCCTTTTTGATTTGGGCCTGGCCCTTTAGTAAACAATGCTTTGCATTTATCAGGCGCTTTGCACCAATCACTGAGCGCAAGCGCTTGTGATGATGACACGTGTCACGCAAGCACAGTGCGCTGCGCTTGCACTGCTGACACGTGGCGCGCTCTGGTGAGTTGCGCCAATTTTAGAGAGCAAGGCTCTATCTTAAAAACGCATAGCGCAAGTGGTTCAGGTGCTGACACGTGGCGCTCTCTGGTGGCTTGCGCCAACCGTAGAGCGCAACAGTGCAAATTTTATAAGTGCAGGGCACTGTTTAATTTCTTGATCCAATTTAGATCAGAGAAAACAAGTTTTTCTTGTTTTTTCTTATTTTCAGAGGACCAGTGGTTCATAAAAAGTGCAAGGCACTTATTATTATTTGAAGATCTTTGATCTTGTTCTTAGATTAATGATCTATTAGAAGAAATTCTTCTATTTTATGAAGGTTTTTACCTTTTTCTTGAACTTTCTTCAGAGTTCTCTCTGTTTTGAGATTCTTAATCTCTCACAATGTTGATGATGCTTTGAATTAGGGTCTAGGGGTCTTTATATAGTGCCCACAGGTTTGTTAAGTTTGTTAAAGAGATCATTCTCTGAGTGATTTGGGGAATTTTCCCCACCGTTGGATTTTTGATCCAAGAGCTTCTGTTTTAAAGAAGACAGTCTTCTTATTTTAACAAGAACAGAAGGATCTTTCTAGAATTTAATTCTGTTTGGCGCAAACGCCCCAGCGCGTGACACGTGTCACGCAGCGCAGAGCGCAGCGTAACTGTGCTTGCGCAACTGCGCTGACACGTGTTGCGCACAGCGCAGCGCAACTGCGCTGATACGTGTCGCGCAGCGCACAGCGCAGCGCAACTGCGTTTGTGCTAACACGTGTCGCGCAGCACAGCGCTTGCGCAACTGCTCTGACACGTGTCGCGCAGCGCAGCGATTGCGCAACTGAAGCGTTGCTTCCTTTAATTTTTGTTTTAAATAGAGCCTTGCTCTGATTGGGCGCGCTGCCTTGGGCGCTGCGCTGACGTATCAGTTTTTGACACGTGGCGCGTTGCACGCAGCGCAAGGAATTTGAAGCGTTGCATCGAATTTTGAATTTTTGAAATTCAAACAGAGCTTTGCTCTGATTGGGGGAAACAAATGCCCCCCCACCGTTGCGCTCACGTGGCGCGCACGTGAGTGCAGCGGTGGCAAGATCCTGTCTGTTGGATCAACTCAGGAGTTGAAAGGGTGCAAGCGCCTATATATAGGACCCGTGGCCCTTAGAAAATCTTTACTATTTTCCAAGATTTTGATTTTCAGAGCTTTGCTCTTGCTTAAGAACTTCAGAGCTTTGCTCTTGTTTCAAGAACTCCAGAGCTTTGCTCTCATTTCCAAAGTTAGAAAAACTTTAGGTAAAATTAATTTAAATCAATCTTAACCAACAAAGCCTTGCTCTCATAGATCTTTTGATCTAAAGAAATCCCCTTTGGGGTTTCATAAACAGAGCTTTGCTCTCAAGAATTTGTTTCAGGGTTTCTTAACCCATGAACAGAGCTTTGCTCATTGACAGAATATAGATCTTTTGATCTTCTGATGATGAACTCTTAAGAGTTTTTTTTATATGGATCTTTAAGATCCCCAGAACTTTAATTTTTTTAGGAATTAATTAATTTTTTCTTTGATGGATTTTTTTCATCATTATTACAGAGCTAGGCTCTTTTAAGGAATTTTATTTCCCTGAGACCAGAGTTTGACAAGTGTCACTCTGTGACAGAGTTTTGCTCTTAAAGAGGAGATTTTCCCCTTGTCTCTAGGGATTTTTTAATTATTAATGAGAATTTTCTGTTGGGGTTTAACTGACAATCTCATCCAATGATGGGGTTGTCTTATTAACTGATGCATTGTTATCCAGATTTTGTGGGTCCCTCTTTGGTCTCCTACCCACTGCACTGCAGTGTAGTGTAATTAAATTTAATTAATTTTTAATTTAATTAATTAATTAATTAAAAAATTTAAACGCCAAGCGTTGGAATTGCAACACTAACGGCTAATTTTGTTCCCTTGCAGTGACCATGTCTTTCGATACCTCATTCCCATTTGCTCGTTCGGAGGAAGGGTTTCCCGAAGCGCCCGTGGATCGTGAAGTCCTAGCTATGATCAGGGACCACGACCCGGAATATAAGAATCTCCACCTTTGGGGGTCGTGGTACAATCAGATTATCATGGGTCGTCGAAGTTTTTCGTGCGCAGTGTCGTCAGAGCCTATTACGGCGATCCACTATGCCAGCCCACCCCCGGTGCAGTATGCCGTGGAGATGGTTAATTGGACTTCGAAGGGCTTTCTTCATCCTTCTATAGATGCAATTCCGGTTCAGCGTCCTATGGTTTTGGATATCCTGGGACGCCGTATCTGTCAAGGCGAGGCGCGACCTTGGGGCAATCATATAACATAGGCCTGATCCCCCGCCACCCGATCGGCTATCTGCCATGGGCTCGCTATATTCTGTCGGCGAAGAAGTCGCAGTTGATAAGGTTAGGCTTGTACACTGCAGTTTACGTCTCCCTCTTCCAATATCCCACGCTTCCCACCTGGTGGTTCAAGGCTTCTTGGAGCAGTGGAATATTCCTACTCACACTTTCCTCGCAATGGACCGGGAAGTGTCAATTTCTTTGGAGGAATTCACAGAGGTCTCCGGCTTACCGGTTATAGGGGAGCACTATGAGGAATTGCTTCCTACAGACGAGTATGTCTTCGGTGCTAAGCCGGCAGTAAGGGGCCTCACTCCGGAGAATGTTGTTCAACACCAATTCCCAAGTTTGATCAAAGTGTTGAATCTATGAGGTCATTTTCATCGAACGTGGGAGTCGTGGAGTTAGCTTTGAGGATTTCATCGCTCGGTTCCTTCACCCAAGCGTCCTCTTGGCAGAAGCTGCCAAGTTTGCCACCCTTGATGACCCTTTCGGTCTAGGTTTGGATAACCTGCCGGCGAAGGAAATAGACCAAAAGGGTTTTTTCCTTCCTAACTCCCCGACTGTGTCTTTTGCGGAAGTTGCAGCCCCCGGGATGGACGAGGAGGCCTTCTTCTTAGGATTTCTTGGGCTATGGCTGAGTTGGTTTGCGCTCCCGATGCATTCTCGCCATGTGCGGCCCTCTGCCTTTTACCCAGCTCACCGGATGACCATCGGGGTAAAAGTGGCCGTTGGGATCGCCGGCTTGGCACACTTGTATCACGGCCTCAGTCAAGCGGCGGATGCTAATGAGCCTGGGGTACTGCACGTGATCTTCCCGATGCACTACTTCGTATCGTGGCTCGAGCTACACACATCGGGCGTCTTCGGCATGCACAAAAGGCCCTCGTTCTATGACAGGTGCAGCTTCCCTCGCATCATACAGCTGATTGGCACCTCAATCGTGACTCCATCGCCATGGAATGCCAGGGGTTTACTCCTTCGCCCCCACACCGTTGGAGACGGGGTGTCTTTCATCAACAAGGTGCTGACTATTGGAAAGGCATCTACCACTGCGGTGCGGCCATTGCAAGACACTTTCAAAGATGTGACCTCAGTTTTGACAGCCCGGGAGACCCTCCATCTATATTCTATCAGACCGGGCTTCCTGGTGTTCAGGCAGAACGGTGCGGCGATTTTCATGAGATACAACCCGCATCGTTTCGCCCAACAACTGAGCTACAATCAAGGGGTACCACTGGAGGCTTTCCTATCGGAACCTGCTGCTACTTAAGAAGGGATGGAGAGCGCGCTGCATCACTTCATGCGTCTGAATACGGGTTCCCACTTTTTTATCAGTGAGCCGGCTTGCGCTCCACGACTTCTCAAGGTATATACAGAATGGTACAGTCATTCGACGGGAGCCGTCATAAGAGAGGAAAAGCGATTGCTGGTCGACCGTAAGGGTGTGCCTCCAAGTAGCGACCGCAACGCTCCTTTAGTGCCAAGGACTCCGGTAGTTCCCCCTCTAAAAGATGCTAGAGCCGGACCACCGTGTGCGAAGAGTCCTCCACGCGGATTGCCGCTTCCCGATATTGCGGATGCACCACCAGCGCCCTGTGCTCCAGTGGAGACAGCATTTGTGGCCTCGCCGGAGTCTGGTGTCGGTGCGGACATCGGGACCCGCCGCCCCAATGTGCCTGCAAAGCGCAAGTCGATCCCGGGTGCACCTAGGGTTGGTAGGCAGAAGAAGAAAAAGAAGTCGCTCCTCGCAGCTGACGTTGCGTTCGGTCAGGAACCCCGTGCTCCCTATAGCGAGGGCCTGGGTGAGTACGGGACCAACAGGGGTTTGATTATGCCGCCGGATAACACGGACCTGGCGGCCGCCATCGCAGCTTCAGAGCGATTGGCGAGGCGCGAGCATGGCTAGCTAGGCTTGCGCAATCGGGTAATCACTAGTCGCTTTTTTTTTATTGCATCATATCTTTATTATTGCTTTTGACTAACGTTCTTTCCTCTTTTCTTCAAACACAGGCATCACCACTGAAGAAGCCATTACTACTGTAAGTCCACGGAAGCATCCCGGCCGTCTAACAGACGCCAAAAGCGGTACAAAAAATTTTTACAACTGGCGCTATCGTGTACCGTAACCCGGATATGCCATTAAAGATAAACTAACAAACTACAAAGTGGGTAGAAGAATTATACCGAATGATCCGAGTTCTTCGGTCTTCAACCATCATTCCACGCTTGTTGCGGCAGCTCCGATCTCCTCGATCTCCAGTGTTGTCGTCCAGGTGGCACCACGTCGACGGATCTTTAAACGGGCTCCCGTCTCTGAACCGAGGCAACTCGATCGTCAAGTTTTCTAAAAGAGACGACCAAGATGAAGTAGAGAATGAGTAGAACACTTTGTCTCGTTACGTCCAAGGCTATGGACGAACGGTTAATGAAGTTGCCTTTTGGAATCGGGTGAAATGAGAAATGAGGCTATCTAATTATTGTGAATCCAAATCTATCATAATCTTTTTTTCCAATCAAGTGAGAGAGAGTGAGGAGGGGAGGGGGCCGGCCATATAAATGGTGAATGTCACGTTCGCAAACCCGTCGAAAAGAACTATAGCAATCAGACGCGGTTTACCGATCAAATGACATTCCCGGTCGGAGATATAAAGTAAGCACTGTATACTAACAAGTTTAAAATTTCGATCGACTAAATTTCCCGAAGTGGGCCCCACGAACAACTGGTGTAAAGTAATAAAAACTGGGCCCAAAAGAATATACCAAAAACCCACAATTTCCAAATAAAGCCTACTGGGAAAAATTGATGCACTGTTCCCTCTAAAGCGCCGCGGTTCCGTGGTAAACCCTAGGTTTGACCGCGGATCCACGGTGATCTTGTGGGAACACGTGTTCAAATTTTTCCAGTGTGCTTAAAAAACCCTGCACGCTTTTCTGTGATATGCAAAATTATTTTTAGGCCCTTTAAAAAATCGACAAAAATCCAGGTGCTTGAAAAATGTGATTTCGGAAATTCCGTTCGATCGATCTTTTAAACGTGTTAGCACAAGTTAGTATAGCTTAATGGTGAGGCTCTGATACCACTGTAAGTCCACGGTAGCGCCCCGGCCGTCTGACAGACACCAAAAGCGGAACAAAAACTTTTTACAACTGGCGCTATCGTGTACCGTAACCCGGATCTGCCATTAAAGCTAAACTAACAAACTACAAAGTGGGTAAAAGAGTTATACCGAATGATCCGAGTCCTTCGGTCTTCAACCATCATCCCACGCTTGTTGCGGCTGGTCCGATCTCCTCGATCTCCAGTCTTGTCGTCCAGGTGGCACCACGTTGACGGATCTTTAAACGGGCTCCCGCCTCTGAACCGAGGCAACTCGATCATCAAGTTTGCTAAAAGAGAAGACCAAGATGAAGTAGAGAATGAGTAGAACACTTTGTCTCGTTACGTCTAAGGCTATGGACGAACGGTTAATGAAGTTGCCTTTTGGAATCGGGTGAAATGAGAAATGAGGCTATCTAATTTCCGTGAATCCAAATCTATCATAATCTTTTTTCCAATCAAGTGAGAGAGAGTGAGGAGGGGAGGGGGCCGGCCATATAAATGGTGGAGGGGGTGAGTGTAGGAGCAAGCAATGAGGGTGACCATAAGCAAGGATATTTATCATAACACAAAATATCCACCATGCAAACAAAAACACATTAATGCAATTGATGACACATTTAAAACACCTCATCAACTCATTAATGCAAGAAATGAGTCACTAAGATTCATGAACCTAGTCACCATCTTCTAGAAGCCATTAGAAACATCCACACTCATACCAAGAAAAGATAAATCCGTCTTTAACCGAATGTTAAAGACGGGCGATAGAAAACTGGAAACTGGCAACTTCCAAAAGTGATCCTGAAACGAATTTCAGGATAACCCCGTAATAGTATAAACATACCCGCATTTGTATTACGACCGAATACAAATGCTACTGAGACAAAGATATTATATCTACACAGTATAATACTGGGTTCCGGCTTAAACCAAAGCCTACCAGTATTATCTGCCCGAAAAATGACACGTGCGAAAACGCACGTGCATTTTCCGAACCTTGCCATAAACCCATACGGCCTCTACAACGCTTCCCCCGAACTTGAAAAAGTGTCTGTGGGGGACTCTAATGACTCATCAACACACTGGCACAGGGTATAACCACTAGCACGTCAGAGGTACAAGCTGTACATAACGGTTTGCCTATGTATTGATTGGAAGGGAAGCTGACGAGCGAACTCATCTCTAAACCCTACTGAGCCTGACGGTGACAATGTATATACAGTCCGGTCCGTTCGTCTAAAGAGTATCGCATATTGTCTAGGAGGGTGGATAAAGTCAGACCCCTAATAACGCGATAAATCGTGTCGGCATGAAGCCCATCACCTCCTGAGAAACTACTGATCCAAATCAGTAATTCTCCACTACCTCGGCCGAGGATTTCTAGTGATGGCTACCCGTGCACTACGTGACATCAACCCCCAATACCGGGAGAGATGAATTCCCGACGATCCGCTCACTTGCCTCCAATGTGGCTCGGGATTTTACCCAACTAAAACCTGTTTGCACAACTCCTTTGAGCGTGGTAGGGTAGTAATCTAAGCACAGTGGGAACTCACACGAGACAAATGACGATCTCAGGTCGATGAACTAACCTGTACACATGTCACCAGGGAACTGCTATCTGACGATATGTATAATACCAACTAGCATATTCCCGGCGAGACCTGTCCGGTGTACTCATAACCCAATGAGCACCTGTATACATCTTAGGTGAACCAACTGACACCAGTGGCTTGTGAGACCGGCCACTGCCCTTCGTCGGGGTCTTGACTGTATACACTAGTCTACTCTGGAGTATCGATGCCCTGACTCGAAACTCCCACGACTAGGGACTCTTTAAGGATGTGCTTACAGACCCTAGCTCCCACGTGTATGATCGCCATCATACTGCTGGCAGTCAAGCAAGAATCCTATGGGCTCTTTCAATATGCAATAGCGAACTAAAGCATGTATACGATGATAAAGACAAACCAGAAAGCATACTATCATCTCGAGCAAGACTGTCATATCGGTATAGGTCCTGCCTCAATCATTGCAATCATGTACCTGTGATCCAATAATTGACTTTGAGGGCACTATCTCCAACAATCTCCCACTTGCACTCAAGGCTAATTATTGCGATGTCTCATACTCACAGCCCGTGTGATACCGAACATCCAACTCCTCTACTAATCAGTTTCACAAAGCTAGTTTGTAAAACTCTTGTGTTCGAGAAATAGCCTCAGTAAGTGGATCCGCCCTGATGTTTCTTTCTATATCTCTCTTAATCTCAAGTTCGCGGAGAAAGCCATCTCCCTAATCGAGTAATACCTGTCTTAGAATATGTCTGGATATCTGATGGGACCTAGTTCATAAATGAACTCCAAATCCAAACTTCTTAGACTTTATTGATAACTGAACCTAATCAGTATCCAGCACCATGCCTCCCACAGCATCCTCTTGGACCACCTGTCCATAATACTGTCTCTCGTCAGAGGAAAAACTATAACTCTGTCAACCATGTCACTTTTGAAGCCTGGAATGATAATCGTCTCCCGAAGGAGGCTGCCGTCATCAAATCCGTGGAACATGTACTTATGTTCTAAAACTGCTTCCTTATGTTTCTCCAGGACTGGATTAATATAAACTTATTGCATCTAGTGCAAAAACAACATCTGGTGTGGTACTTGACATCTCATGATTGACTTAATTGCCTAAGCAAGTGATCTGCCAATCATGCACATCCCTCTCTCCTTTAGTCTGTAAGACACCTTTAGAGATGGTGACTCCATCACCTGCAGGTACACCACCATGCCAGGAGTCATCTATTCTAAAATACTATTAGAATAATGTCAAAGTACCCACATTGGGAAACTACCCAAATCTTGATCTAAAACCATAGATCTAGTAACCAGAATGTCCGATATTATATCCATATCCTTTGTGGAGAAACAACTGTGTGACGACCAAAGTACAACCGATCGTAGTATAGGAATTTTACTTTCTACTCTGTGTATGTCATCCAAATACAAGGACATCACACCCTACTACCTTCTCAACTGATCCATCCCCTATTCTGATGAAGTCAAACCCATGTTCGTCTCATCAAAATTAGATGATCTATTTCCGCTATAATTGCTGAAGTTTATAAATAGACATAAGCTACTTTCCCACTATGCTTCCGCTGCTCCCACTGACTACGATAACCCTCTGGCAGAATAATATATACGTGTACTTGTAAAACTAGTTTAAAACGACGCTATACTTATCTTTCTGCCGGGTTTCATAGTCTGGAAGAACAGTAGTGTCAAGTCTGGGTAAACAAGAACCTCCTTGTCACCGTCCTTGAGGGTACCGGAGTACCTCTCGGGTGTCTGGGGTTACCCACCATATCTGCGGAGTGGCTAATGGAATGTCAAACCTGATTGAATATATAGGTCCTATTAAATTTTCCGTAATCGTTTGCGGTTCTGGAATCACTTCCAGTTCTACCATACTCCCACTGCTGTTTTCTGAAAAAAAATCCATTTTATTAAAACTGTGGCGAGTCTAGAACAATATCACTATTGATCTTCCAGATGGTAAAAATGTCAACCCTCGTCAAAGCCAGGGTCAACCCACAAACAGCCATTACAGAAACGTGCCTTGAGTTATTCAGTGTCTGGTTTTAAGCATAAGCTGGACAACTCCCCGTATCTTAACAATGTTAAGATATGAACCATTCTATATCCAATATAGAAATAGAGGCACTAATTTAATTGGAACCAGATTCAAATGATGCAGCTGTCTCCAGTGCATATCAACTTAATGGAGAGAGGCTAATCAGTATTACTCAACTTAGGAATCCATCCAATTATGAGTAACCTGAAAGAGAAACAAGTTTCTCAAAACCGTTACTATCAACTAAATACCAATCACAAGAATCTACATCTTCGATTTCTTTGAAGAATCCCGATACTTGCGATATCTGGTTCTCTACTTTATTCTTATACCCACAACTTCTCACAACTTAGACAATGTATTTCTACGAAACACTTGTCTAAAACTAGAGAAGTCACAAGTAAACAGAACATAGTACGAGGACCTACCCCTTTGTCCTGACGGACACTGGACAACATACAATACTCTGTATAAGTCTGCTGAGTTGAATAACTCAAAACCTGTGCATCGTAGGTTGAAAAACTGTACCCAGGCGATTTCCTCAAATATCACCAATTACAACGAATTCCGATATAATGAGGATGATCACCTTATTCCCAATAACTTACTCCCACTCATCATCTGTAAAACCATACAGATATGAGAGTGAAACCTGGTAAATACATACCCTGGAGTAAGTATCTAATTGGGAAATCAGTTTACAATTAACAATGCACAGTTTAAACTGAAACATGAAAATGTTTCGTAGGGATATCCTGGTATTCCTAGTAATGCCTCTTCCATAATCCAATTCATGACTTTAACCGTATATTTCTTTGCCATCTTCCAAATCCCTTTATTTGTCTTTATTCATTACCTTCTGTACACCCCTTAGGCTAAGTGGTTTTCTTCCTTCCCTACCGTTCCGCACCAGCCTATGGTTTGGAAGAAGACTATCCAGTAAGCATAATAGGTGTACTTTCCTAAACCTAGGAGTACTCGCAACTTGAGAGAAGGTGATGATAAAAGACAACTGAATAATACCTTATTCTATTAAAGGTGAAATAAGAGTGGCGATGAAGTACGTGGTTTGGTCGTGAATGATAACAGTCGCAATTTACTTTGCCCTCTTTCTAATTCCTTTATTTTTGTCTTTAGTTATTACCTTCTGTACACCCTACTTAGGCAAATTGGTTTTCTTCATTCCCTACCTTTCGGCACCTGCCTATGGTTTGGAATAAGACTATCCAATAAGCGTAATAGGTATACTCTCCTAAACTAAGGATCCCTCGCAACCTGAGAGAGGGTGATAATAAAAGACAACTGAATAAACCAATTCTATTTCTCCTGAACCTGGATCCATCCTCGAAGAAGTCCCTTCGAGTTCGTATATAACCATACGATGGATCTATCCAATGGAAGTGGATATCTGTAGTAATACGGGGTGTTCTGAGAAATACAAAGGGTAAAAGAAGGAGTGCAATGACTTATGCAACTTGGACAATCCAATAAGCCAGTATTTTAAGAAGGTTCGGTCAACTTGGTCACTGAGTCATAGTCTAGGGTCGGTCAAAGATCGCTGCCAAAGAGAGAGAGAAAAGAAACACTCTGTGTGCACTCTAACCTAGATCAGAATGGTTATCACTTTATCTAATCAGGAAACCTCCCACTGTAATCTCAAATTCTCCTCCAAACCTAAAAGAAGAATCAATCGGGATGACCCGAAAAGTAAACCAACTCATCAGTGGGAATCGGGATCCAATTATCATTTCATGATAACGTGACGGAATCCGCTCACGTTATCACACTCCAGAAGGTATGCGCATATCTGGAAATTTTCCTGTATGTTTGAAACTCCCGATGTAATTTTTGCCCCATGCTCTTATGAACTTGGCGTTAGGTCAAAATATCATAAGTCACATGTCAAGTTCTATCCGTCATTATCCAGGTTAATTTGAACCCACCCGCACATGCCCTTGACGAAGGGCCAAGTATGACAGAACGACTGTCCTAAATCAACGCATCTATCTATGCAACAAATGAATACCCAGCAGCTACCAATCACTATGCCTTGGCATTAGGTCAAAATACATAGCTTGAATACTACTGACCATCCATAAGAAATGACGGAGGGCTACGGCTGGTTTTTGGCGAAAAACCTTTAACGTAATGAACTTGATCTCGTTGAAGGAACCTGATAGCTTTTTATAAAAATATAGTGACGAAAAACCTTTTGCTAAAGAGGTCACTCCCGGTGAAGGGATCTCGGCTCTTTCCTCGTGGAATGAGGTGCAGGATATTCCAACTGAATACCGCGATGCAAAGCAACTTGTAATCGACTATATTAAAATTATTACCCTGACGCAAACTTCTGCCCAAGGGGTCACTCCCGGTGAAGGGATCTCGGCCCTTACCTCGTCGAATGAGGTGCGGGATATTCTAAACTGAATATCACTATGCAAAACAAAAGAAAACGTCTTTGTAATAACATTTTTTAAAACTGTTCCAACAACATCAAATATAGGTTTGTTTTATCCTTGCATTGATAAGAATCAACGCAATCCCATCATTTAATCACACCAGAAAAGAACGAAAAATAAAATGTACGTATATGCCATCCGCATTCGCCGCTGGGTCCCGTCATCACCAGTTAGGTTACTTAACTAACGACAGAGCGGGGGCTGGACTAGCGCGGGTGTAAAACATATACAACATCTAATAGTATATATACCAATATACAATAATCGCTCCAGGCATGATAATATGCAACATTACAGAAAAGTAATAAGCATCACAGAACAATACAGATAATTTGGGATCCCCAGGTTTCACAGAGCCGCTGCTGAAACCTGACGTTCCCCTGGTCGTGTGGATAGCTTGTGCAATGAAATTTAGACCCCTACGGTGCGGAAAGTTACCCGCCAAAACCTGAAGCGAGGTAATCCCCCACAGCATAGTGAATGGAACACCCAGCACTTCACGGAATCCGGTAAATTGAGCATCCCTCCTTGGGTCAATCTGTACCCCCTACGAGTGCGGCGAATAGTCTGCCAATTCTAGAGTGAGGTCCCTCTGCCACTCAATGCCATAAGATACGGACCCGTTGCCCTCCAGAACCCGGCTATCCGTACACTCCTTCGCGGGATAAACCTAGTACAGAAATAAAAATATGTACAACGGGTACATCGACCTCGACCCGGTCGTGCCCCAAAAGAATATTATACAAACAGGCAGTAACGACAGTCCACATGTTGGACGCTCGCCCCGCATTATCAAATGTACAAATAAATTCAAATTGCACTATCATTGCACCCTGCTATCTACCACGACATATCCGCAAAATCACAGCACAACACAGAACATCAAAGCGAATGTCACGTTCGCAAACCCGTCGAAAAGAACTATAGCAATCAGACGCGGTTTACCGATCAAATGACATTCCCGGTCGGAGATATAAAGTAAGCACTGTATACTAACAAGTTTAAAATTTCGATCGACTAAATTTCCCGAAGTGGGCCCCACGAACAACTGGTGTACAGTAATAAAAACTGGGCCCAAAAGAATATACCAAAAACCCACAATTTCCAAATAAAGCCTACTGGGAAAAATTGATGCACTGTTCCCTCTAAAGCGCCGCGGTTCCGCGGTCAAACCCTAGGTTTGACCGCGGATCCGCGGTGATCTTGTGGGAACACGTGTTCAAATTTTTCCAGTGTGCTTAAAAACCCTGCACGCTTTTCTGTGATATGCAAAATTATTTTTAGGCCCTTTAAAAAATCGACAAAAATCCATGTGCTTGAAAAATGTGATTTCGGAAATTCCGTTCGATCGATCTTTTAAACGCGTTAGCACAAGTTAGTATAGCTTAATGGTGAGGCTCTGATACCACTGTAAGTCCACGGTAGCGCCCCGGCCGTCTGACAGACACCAAAAGCGGAACAAAAACTTTTTACAACTGGCGCTATCGTGTACCGTAACCCGGATCTGCCATTAAAGCTAAACTAACAAACTACAAAATGGGTAGAAGAGTTATACCGAATGATCCGAGTCCTTCGGTCTTCAACCATCATCCCACGCTTGTTGCGGCTGGTCCGATCTCCTCGATCTCCAGTCTTGTCGTCCAGGTGGCACCACGTCGACGGATCTTTAAACAGGCTCCCGCCTCTGAACCGAGGCAACTCGATCATCAAGTTTGCTAAAAGAGAAGACCAAGATGAAGTAGAGAATGAGTAGAACACTTTGTCTCGTTAGTCTAAGGCTATGGACGAACGGTTAATGAAGTTGCCTTTTGGAATCGGGTGAAATGAGAAATGAGGCTATCTAATTTCCGTGAATCCAAATCTATCATAATCTTTTTTCCAATCAAGTGAGAGAGAGTGAGGAGGGGAGGGGGCCGGCCATATAAATGGTGGAGGGGGTGAGTGTAGGAGCAAGCAATGAGGGTGACCATAAGCAAGGATATTTATCATAACACAAAATATCCACCATGCAAACAAAAACACATTAATGCAATTGATGACACATTTAAAACACCTCATCAACTCATTAATGCAAGAAATGAGTCACTAAGATTCATGAACCTAGTCACCATCTTCTAGAAGCCATTAGAAACATCCACACTCATACCAAGAAAAGATAAATCCGTCTTTAACCGAATGTTAAAGACGGGCGATAGAAAACTGGAAACTGGCAACTTCCAAAAGTGATCCTGAAACGAATTTCAGGATAACCCCGTAATAGTATAAACATACCCGCATTTGTATTACGACCGAATACAAATGCTACTGAGACAAAGATATTATATCTACACAGTATAATACTGGGTTCCGGCTTAAATCAAAGCCTACCAGTATTATCTGCCCGAAAAATGACACGTGCGAAAACGCACGTGCATTTTCCGAACCTTGCCATAAACCCATACGGCCTCTACAACGTTTCGCCCGAACTTGGGAAAGTGTTTGTGGGGGACTCTAATGACTCATTAACACACTGGCACAGGGTATAACCACTAGCACGTCAGAGGTACAAGCTGTACGTAACGGTTTGCCTATGTATTGATTGGAAGGGAAGCCGACGAGCGAACTCATCCCTAAACCCTACTGAGCCTGACAGTGACAATGTATATACAGTCTGGTCCGTTCGTCTAAAGAGTATCGCATATCGAGTCTAGGGGGGTGGATAAAGTCAGACCCCTAATAACGCGATAAATCGTGTCGGCATGAAGCCCATCACCTCCTGAGAAACTACTGATCCAAATCAGTAATTCTCCACTACCTCGGCCGAGGATTTCTAGTGATGGCCACCCGTGCACTGCGCGACATCAACCCCCAATACCGGGAGAGACGAATCCCCGACGATCCGCTCACTTGCCTCCAATGTGGCTCGGGATTGTACCCAACTAAAACCTGTTTGCACAACTCCTTTGAGCGTGGTAGGGTAGTAATCTAAGCACAGTAGGAACTCACACGAGACAAATGACGATCTCAGGTCGATGAACTAACCTGTACACATGTCACCAGGGAACTGCTATCTGACGATATGTATAATACTAACTAGCATATTCCCGGCGAGTCCTGTCCAGTGTACTCATAACCCAATGAGCACTTGTATACATCTTAGGTGAACCAACTGACACCAGTGGCTTGTGAGACCGGCCATTACCCCTCGTCGGGGTCTCGACTGTATACACTAGTCTACTCTAGAGTATCGATGCCCTGTCTCGAAACTCCCACGACTAGGGACTCTTTAAGGATGTGCTTACAAACCCCAGCTCCCACGTGTATGATCGCCATCATACTGCTGGCAGTCAAGCAAGAATCCTATGGGCTCTATCAATATGCAATAGCGAACTAAAGCATGTATACGATGATAAATACAAACCAGATAGCATACTATCATCTCGAGCAAGACTGTCATATCGGTATAGGTCCTGCCTCAATCATTGCAATCACGTACCTGCGATCCAATAATTGACTTTGAGGGTACTATCTCCAACAACTGCTTCCCTCAAAACTTTCCAAGAGATGGAACGATTCAGAGCGTCCTTAGGCCTAGGTACATTCTGATTCATCGAGTCTTTATTCTCCTTTTATTATGGTCGACCTAATTCCCCTTTTTTTATCGCAGGAACCACAATGCCGGTCCCGCCATGTGACGCGGAGACTCTTCCCGAGCCAGCCGCTGATGTTTCTGTCTCCTCGGGGCTACCGTGAGAGACCCGACTTGAAGAGCCGATGAGAGATGCCTTGAAGGCTCTGGAGGCAACTCTAAACGAGGACGACGATACCTTGATGAAGGAAGCGTCGAAGAGGTCCATCGCAACGGCCTGGGAGGAGAGGAAGCGGTTGAGGCGCGAGGCGAAGGCACGCAGGGCTGCTTTGGCCATTGGAGCGGGCCCAAGCACCGTCCCTAGTGTTGATACTCTCTCAGAAGAGCCCCCGGTCATCTTGTCTACAGCTCACAGACAGGCGGTGCGCGCCAATAGGGAGGCTAACGATAAGTCCACCTCAGGTAATATTTCTTTCAGAATTTTGTTGTAAGAATTATAAAGCTGTCGGTTCTTATATATTCTGTCCTGCAGGGCTAAGTCCAACCGAGGGGGAGGCGGAGACCGTCGAACCGGAGGGGCCAGAGGGAGAGGTATTGGTCGAAGCCGAGCCGATGGCAGATGACACAACCGGGATTGCCGGGCCTGAGCTAGTGGCTGACGAAATGGTCACGTCCACTATGCCTGAGCAAGTGGCTGATGCCGAGCGCGAGGTAGCAGCGGACGGAGCGCCTGAGACCGATGACCTCGTGGCGACGGTGGACGAGACAGCCGCGACTGCTTAGCCCGAGGGAGTAGCGGGTGAGGTAGACATGATTCCTGAGGATGAGCCGACCGCTCTTTCTCAAGAGTCTGGCAATGCTCCGATCATTGCTCTCTCCGCCTACGGCCCTCTGCCGTCTCCTGGCCTCGCGAGCACGACGGCGGCCCCCGTGGAGTCTGGGGATGAGGCCACGGGTGGTGGACTTATGTCGATGGAGGAGGGAGACGCCTCCGTCTCGGCTGGAGGCTCATCAGGTAAATTTTGGATTACCGTCCCTTTTTTTATCTTGCAATCTTTCCTGACAGGTTTACCCTTGTTTTTTAACGCAGGTGCGGCCAGTGCCGATGCCCCATTGCTCGAGAGAGCGCCGTCAACTACTGCCTTGGCGGTGGTCACCTCTCAGCCCTCTCTCGTACCATCGAAGATGTTGGAAGGTATGAGTTTGCAACTTATTAATCTTATTTTTTAGACGCATAATTTATGTGCTAAAGTCGTACTGTTGTGTCTTTTTCAGGAGTGCTTTTTGACCATCTTTATCAGGCGTTGCTCCCACACTTCTCCTTCCCATCTGAACTCGCTTCTCCCTCTGGTGGCGCTGGTGAGTATAGTTTCCAACTGATGTCTTTCTTTTTTTAGTAATGGAATTATTTCTAATTTTCCCTTGTCCTGATTGCAGTGCTACAAATCGAAGGAGGAGACGAAAGATCGGTCGTGCCACCGGCCTTGCCACCTGCTGCAGCTGGTATAGTAGACTATCTCATCAATGACTTTTTCATATTTCTTGAACTGTTATCTGATCGTATCTTGTTTTTTCAGCTGTCGTTCCGGTCTCGGCGCCCTTCGAGCCTCGTGTTACAATGCCGGCGGGCCTTTTCCTGAGACGTCCGTCTTCGAAAGGCGCCGCGAATAGTCTGCGCATGTTGAGCGACTACATCGAGGAACTCGACATCGAGACTCCTACGTCTGCTGCAGATTTTGCTACGGCGGTTAACCCGATGCTGGTGATACTCGTAAATTTCCATGACGAGGGCATCGTTGCGTCTTGGGTTAACCACTGTAGAAAGATCGAGGCTTGCTTGCATCAGCTGGAGTCGATGCGTCCTGCCCCTGAGGTTTTGGCCGTGAGCACTCAACGGGCAGCATGGCTCGAGCAAAGCACTTCTCATTTCCGCCATTTGGAACGAGAAGCAGCTTTAAGGCTGAAGGAGTGTCAGGAGTCTTCAAGCAAAACTGCTCGCCTACGTGCCGAAGTTGAGGCGAACGCTGCCAAGGTGAAGGCTGTCTTCGAGGGCCTTCTGGAGCGTATCTCAAATGGGCTGAACTTGAAGCAGAAACTTGATGTTGCCGAGCGTAATGCCCAAGGCCGCGAAGCAGCTCAGCAGGCCGTTGGGGAGCAGTTTGCATCTCTCTCGCAGCAAAGGGCTCAGGTGGAGGCAGAACTGGCGGTGGTGGCCGTTCTGGAAAAGGCATGGAAGGAAGTGTGCGAACAACTGATAAAGCTATTTAAGACGCTTCCTTCCCAGTAGCTGCCTTTGTATCAATGTATTTGTAAATTTTTTCTTTTTCAAATAATATGTATCCATTCTTTATTCTTTTGTACGATTCACCTTGTATTTGATTGAAGTTAATCAATAAAGATACCCATTTTTTCTTTTTGAATGTCTTGTATGCTCTTTTGCTTTCTTCCTTCTCTTATTATCAGCATGCTGCCTTGATAAACACAATTGACAGATAATAGAGTAAGCATTTAGATTTCTCCAAGAGATAACGATGGCTTAGGCCGCAGGTTCAGATCTGCTGCCTAAGACTTTTCAACTATATGAGCCGTGAGGGTCTCGTAGAGACTTTTCTCCCTACGGATCGAGAAGATTTCGTAGGTGGATTTTCTCCTTAGGAATTGTGAGGATTCCTAAGTGCGTTTTCTCTTATAAGAGAATTTTCTCCCTTAGAAGTCGAGAGGACTCGTAAGTGGTTGGTGAGTTGACTTGTTTCCGAGTCGAAGTATTGCTCCGACGGGGAGGTCGTTGGCTGACTTGTTTCCGGGTCAGAGCGTTGTTCCGACGAGGAGGTCATTGGCTGACTTGTTTCCGAGACGGAGGTCGTTGGCTGACTTGTTTCTGCGACGGAGGTCATTGGCTGACTTGTTTCCGCGACGGAGGTCGTTGGCTGACTTGTTTCCGAGACGGAGGTCGTTGGCTGACTTGTTTCCGCAACGGAGGTCATTGGCTGACTTGTTTCCGCGACGGAGGTCGTTGGCTGACTTGTTTCTGAGACAGAGGTCGTTGGCTGACTTGTTTCCGAGACGGAGGTCGTTGGCTGACTTGTTTCCGAGACGGGGGTCGTTGGCTGACTTGTTTCCGAGACGGAGGTCATTGGCTGACTTGTTTCCGCGACGGAGGTCGTTGGATGACTTATTTCCGAGACGGAGGTCGTTGGCTGACTTGTTTCCGAGACGGAGGTCGTTGGCTGACTTGTTTCCGCGACGAAGGTCGTTGGATGACTTGTTTCCGCGACGGAGGTCGTTGGCTGACTTGTTTCCGAGACGGAGGTCATTGGCTGACTTGTTTCCATGACAGAGGTCATTGGCTGACTTGTTTCCGTGACGGAGGTCATTGGATGACTTGTTTCCGCGACGGAGGTCGTTGGATGACTCTAGGTTGTCTATGAACCGTAGAGTCTTGGAACTGGGGACTTTGCCGTGGCTCCGATTGGTGATGTTACGTCCGTGTCCTGCTGGAATGAGGAGGAACGCTGCTGTTGGTCTCCAGGCTGTAGATGTGGTCGTCGAGATCTGACTTCCCTTTGACGCGGCCTGGCGGGGAAATGTAGTCCCCTTTCTCTTTTTTTTTGTTTATGCCCATGGATTGTATACAGGGGTCACTATGGACTTACCTGCAAGGCAAAAGTTTCATTCTTTCATTTTTTTTAATTCTTTCTGCGATGCTCTATCATTTCAGCTTTTTACATCGCGAAAGTCGCGATTGCCCAATCATTTCGGCTATTTATTTTTCGCGGTGCCCAATCATTTCGGCTATTTATTTTATTTTTGCTCGCTGCTTTTTATTACGAGTTGCCCAATCATTTCGGCTATTTATTTTATTTTTGCTCGCTGCTTTTTATTGCGAGTTGCCCAATCATTTCGGCTATTTTGTATGCATACGTTTTCTTTACTTGCTGCTTTTTATTGCAAGCTGCCCCATCATTTCGGCTATTTCGTATGCATGTGCGGCCTACCGGCTTTTCACCGTAAACCTGAAATTAGACACCGGTTTCGAAATCAGCACCGCTACAACTGGGATATTGCCAGGAGCGAATCATCATCTGCCTCTGTCGATGTCGAGCAAAGATGGCTTAGCGAATAGGGCTAGGGTCCTGTCGACTAAGGCTTTTGACTTCATGAGCCGTAAGGGTCTCACAAAGGTATTTCTCCCTACAAGTCGTGAGGATCTTGTAGGTGTATTTTCTCCTTAGGAATCGTGAGGATTCCTAAGTGTATGTTCCTCTATAAGTCGTAAGGATCCTACAAGAGGGTTTTCTCCTTGTATGTCGAGAGGACTTACAAGGGTTATTCACCATGTGAACATATCCCCAGTCTCGGAGGGACTTTGCTGGGGAAATGTTTATTCGCGCCCGTGGATTGTATACAAGGGTCAGTATTGAACCACTTGTAGGGCAGTATCGAAGGTTGTGGGGGGTTTGCTTAAGCACAGGTTTAGGCCTCTGTAACTTAAGACTTTCAAATCTTATGAGCCGTGAGGGTCTCATAAGAGAGTTCTCCTTACGAGTCGTGAGGATCTCGCAAGTGTATTTTCTCCTTAGGAATCGTGAGGATCCCTAAGTGTGCTGCTCCCTTGTGAGTCGTAAGGATCTCATGCGGGTGGTTTCTCCTTACAAGGTCGAGAGGCCCTTGTAAGTGTCTTTTAACGAGGTTGCGCCCTTTCAGGTTTTCACAAACACTCGCCGGTAGTCCCGCTGTTTTTACTTACGGAGCAATTTCGGGTTTTCATCCGTTCCCATTTTGCTTATGGACATACCTTTTTTTTTCTTTTTTTTTATATATATTATTTTATTATTTATTATTTTTTTTACGAGGTCGCGCCCTTTTGGGTTTTCACGAACACTCACTGGTAGTCCTGCTGTTTTTACTCACGGAGCCCTTTCGGGTTTTCATCCGTGCCCATTTTGCTTATAGACATACCGTTTTTATATATTTTTGTTCTTTTCCTTTTTCTTTTATTGATCTCGTCAGCCTGAAGATGCTACGGTAATAGTTTAAAGACGTTTCGGTCCTTCATTAGTTTAAGGACGTTTCGGTCCATCCAGGAGAAGGCTGGCTACTTCTTATAAAGTTTGAGCTTAGGAAGATAGCGAGCGGACATAGTCGTCGTCATCTATTATTGACCTAGGCAGTAACTCGCTAAGCGTAGTATTTCTTTAGGAATCGACCATTTATTAGCCTGTAAGGTCTTTCACCGTGCATATCCATGAGTAGATTCGCTCCACCCTGGTAGACCTTGTCTATGATGTACGGGCCTTCATAGTTCGGCTCAAATTTTCCCCGCTTAGCGTGATTGGGGATCATAGGTCTTTTGACCACTAGCACGAGTTCGCCTTGGCGGAATGTCCTCGGCCTGGTCAATCTTTCGTACGAGCGCGTCATCTTTGTTTTGTAGGCCTCCAGATTTTGTTGTGCTATGAGCCGGGTCTCATCAGGGGCATCAAGCTCTTCAAGCCGAAAATGAGCATTTTCTTCGTCCGTCAGCTCGCAGTGGACCGCTACGCGTAGAGAGGGTAACTCTATCTCCAGGGGGAGTACTGCTTCTGTACTGAATTCCAACGCGTATGGCGTTGTGTTCGTGGCCGTTTTGAACGTAGTTCGATACGCCCAAAGAGCTTCTTGCAGCCTCTCATGCCAGTCCTTCTTATTTCGGGACACCGTTTTCTTCACGATCTTTGTCAAGGTCTTGTTGAAGGCATCGGCTAGACCATTAGCTTGCGGATTATAAACCGAGGAATATCTCCAGTCTATATTATGTTGTTGCGCGAAGCGACTGATCTTATGGCTTCTATAAGCTGGCCCGTTATCGGAGATGATCCGTCGCGGGGTTCCAAAACGTATATATGACGTGCGTCTTGAAGAAATGGAGGATATTCTCCGTCTTCACTTCTTTCAACGGTACTGCCTCTTCCCATTTGGAGAAATAGTCAGTCGTCGCCAGGATGAAACGATGTCCTCTAGACGATACTGGTTCGATGGGGCCGACTATGTCAGTTCCCCACATTTCGAATGGCCAACTAGCCACCATTGGATGTAGTGGATTTGGGTGCTGGTGGATAAAGTCCCCATGGATTTGGCACGAGTGGCATTGTTTCACATACTCGAGGCAGTCTTGGATCATCGTGGGCCAGTAGTAGCCCATCTGTTTAATTTTCAATTTCATCTTCGGGCCTGCTTGGTGAGAGCCGCAGAGTCCGTCGTGGACTTCCTGAACGACTCTTTTCACTTCGTCAGGTCCCAGGCATCTCGACCACAGAGAGTCAAATGACCTCTTGTACAAAGTATCGTTGACGAAGGCGAAAGACAGAGCTCGTTTCATGAGCTGATGTCTTGAGGACGCATCTTCAGGCGTTTGACGGGATTTTAAGTAGTTTATGAAGACTTCTCTCCAATCTTCAGCCATTTCTTGGTCTTTTATTTGCATGGCCTTCTGCTCGGTCGCTTCCTTTTCCTCGGATGATTCCGGAGATATTTTTGCCGGAGCAAGAATCTGACGGCTTTGTACCACGATTCTTACATCATCGAGGTTCTCATCAGCTAGTTCTTTAGCTAGCTTGGCTAATGCATCGGCTTTGCTATTTTCGGCTCGCGGTATGCTTTCCAAGGTGTAGGAGGGGATTTGGGTCAACAGTTGCTGCACCTTCTCGCCGTACTTCACCAGCTCTGGCTTGCATGTTAGGTAGTCGCCGTTTACTTGACTAACGACCAGTTGGGAGTCTCCGTATATGAAGAGGTTTTCAATTCCCATGTCGATGGCGATCTCGAGGCCTGCTATCAAAGCTTCGTGTTCGGCTTCATTGTTCGTTCTCGGCTCTGTTAGGGAGAAAGCAAAGCGCATTATCCCTCCTTGTGGAGTTACAAAGATGAGTCATACCCCCGATTTGATTATAGGGGTACTTTGTTTACGCTTCTTCACGGAAGATGCTCCATCGAAATAAAGCTCCCATCGGGTATCACCACCGTCGATCGCATCAAACGCATGTTCGTCTGGAAGATCGCAATTCAGAGGAGAATCGGCGGGTATCGGATGTTCAGCGAGGAAATCGGCGATGGCCTGGCCTTTCACTGCCTTGAGAGGCTGATAGGTTATCGAGAACTCCATCAAGAGCAGGGCCCATTTAGTGAGTCGCCCCGTCAATATGGCCTTCGACATTAAATATTTAAGGGGGTCCACCTTCGAATGAGACGGACTTCATGTGCCAACGCATAGTGTCTGAGCTTTGTTATCGCAAAGATCAACGCCAGGCAGTGTTTTTCAATGGGGGAGTAATTGCTTTCTGCCCCCAGTAGAACTCGACTTAAGTAGTAGAGTGCTCTTTCCTTCCCTTGGTCGTTCTCTTGCGCCCATAATGCGCCTAAAGAACCTTCGAGGGCGGTTGTATAATGAATGAAGGGCTTTCCCTTGACCGGAGCAGCCGACACTGGCGGGTTCTGCAGGTATTGCTTGATCTCGTCTAGCGCGCTTTGGCATTTTTGGTCCCAGACGAACGGGGTTCCCTTCTTCATCAGGTGGCTGTAAGGACGGCACTTGCTTGAAAGTTTGGCTATAAATCGCCGTATATACGCGAGCTTCCCTTGGAGAGACCGCAGCTGTTTGAGAGTCCTTGGTGGAGGCATTTCCATGATCGCCTTGATCTTTGACGGATCTATCTCAATACCTCGATGTCGGACAATGAATCCCAGGAATTTGCCCGAGAAAACTCCGAATACACACTTGAGAGGGTTCATCTTCAAGTTGTATTGTTGAAGGCGTTGAAATACGGTCTTCAGATGCTCGAGATGTTCCTCATATGATTTGCTTTTAACCACGAGATCGTCGATATAGCATTCGACGATTTCGTGTATAAGGTCATCAAAGATCTGTGTAATACCCGGTTCTTTTATATACACCTATATCCGTATATCTCTTTAAAATGTAAAATTTATTTATAATTATTTATTTGTTTTCAAAATCCCATTAAACCCAGACCTTACCCTTCATTCCCTCCGGCCTAAGCCGTTTTCCTTTTATTGAAATTAAACCCAAAACAAATCTTATGTATATTTTTCCGTCTAAAGTCAGCCCCTGAAACCAAACCCTAGTTCTAATTATTTATCCTAAACCAAAACTCCAAGCACATTCTTTTAAATTCGTTTTCTTTTTCTTTCAGCCCAACTATTTTCTCAGCCCCGGTCCATCCCTTCTATTATTTATTCTTTGATTTTTTCAACAAGCCGTCCCTTTAGATTTCCCTCCTTTCTATTAATTTTCCCCTGGCCCAACTCCCCGAGCCCATCCCCTCAGTTTTATAAAAGGAATTCATTTTTATTTTTAAAGCTGGCCCGGCCCATTTCTCTTCGGCCCGCGCCACTCACTCCTACCTGACCCGCTTCGCCTCTCCTTCTTCTCCCCAACGGCTATTTTTCCCGCCCACGCCACCGTTTCCTCGACCCGCCTCCTCCGCCCTCGCCTGCGCCCACGTCGCCGCTCGTCACGCGCCGTGCCCCGCTCGCGAGCGTTACCCACGACGCACGCCTCTCTCTCTCCTCTCATAATTCCTTCTCTCCCCCACGTCTCCTCCCCCTCTCTCTTTTCCTTTCCCGTCTGTCCCTCGAACCCACGCTCACGCCAGCGCGTCGCGCTCGCCTCCATTCTCTCCACTTCATCTCCTCGCCTCCATCCACCAAGCTCCGACCACGACCACACTTAGTCACCTTCGCACCTCATCCCCTTCCATCGCCTGCCCGAGCACCTCGCCCTTGCAACCTCACCAACCTCGAACTCTTCTGCACCCTACTCCCCCGACGACGACGACGACGACTGCAGCCACCTCGTGCCCACGTCGCTTCGCCTCCGCCTTCACCACCTCGCAGCATCATCATCATCACCATCGCCATCATCTCTCTGATCTCTCCCTCTCTCCTCCTCACTCTGTTTCTCTCTCCTCCTCACTCTCTCTCTCTATATATCACTCACTCTCTCTCTCTCTTTCTCAATCTCTCTCTGTTCCCTCTCATCTCACTCTCTCTCTCTATATATATCACTCACTCTCTCTCTCTCTTTCTCAATCTCTCTCTGTTCCCTCTCATCTCACTCTCTCACTCTCTGTCTCTATCTCCCTCTACTCTCTCTTTCCCTCTGTCCTCTCTCTCTCACTCTCTGAAATATCTCTCTCTCTATATATATATCTCTAACTCTCTCTCTCTCTCTCTCTCCCTCTGCAATCCCTCTCCATCGGCCTCGACAGCACCAGCGATCCCCAGCCCCGACACCCCCTCACTGCATCCAAGCCGGAGCCCATCGTCGACGCTGAGCCATTACACAGAGCTCAATCCGAGGCCAAGACCAAACTCTTGTCGTTGTTGCCGCGTGTGTCGTGTCCGTGCGTACCATGCCATCAATTCATCGTCTCTAGGCAAGTTCTCTACTTGCTACATGCTACTTTATGATAATTACAAATTACAATCGTGTATATCCCATGTTTACTTTTCTGTTAAATATTACGACGCAACTGTTCGATGCATGTTCTCAATGGAAATCATCATTTAATTTGGCGGAACTCAATTGTATAATCTGGCCCGTAAGGCTGTGAATCTAGTGTGTGATTTTCGTTGGAAAATATGACCGTTAATGACTAAAACGACTACCCCCAAGTTTACCTGTAAAAACTGGAAATTTCTTGTACCTGAAAACCGTTAAAATCACCATAAATTATATATATACTGGAATGATGCGTTCGAGGGCTCAAATCGAACCTGACTCGACGAACTATAACCCTATATAAGTTTCTAATTGTTTCTATACTTAAAATGTGACAATATTCGGATCGGAGTGCGACTCTGGACTGCAGTCCAGAGCGGCTGTGTTTACTGTTTGCTGTCCCGTAATGGGTACCACCAGATTTTCTTAACTCGTAGGTTGCGGAAATCCACTGTTTATTAAAGGTAAATCTGTTAGCTAGACAACACAAGTAGTTTCATTCTATTTCGTTATCGTTTGTTATTTAATCTGTAATTTAAAAGATCGGGATGTATAACAGTCCCAACAGAATCAGAATTGACATACTAGTATTGAACAGTGTATATCTCCTGACGTACAGACGCGATTGAGAATCCGTCTGTTGCGTTGAAAACCTTACTGAAAACCCTAGATTTCATCCAACTGTAGCGTCGCTAAAATCTGATCCCAACTGGGATTAAAATGCGTTGCGAAACGGACTTCTGATTCTGAAACCGGATTTCCAGCCGTGAACGCTTAAAAGGAAATGGCCATAACTAATGATCCTGAAACCCGATTGCCGTGAAACCAAATTCGCTGGTTAGATAATTAATCATACTATTTATTCTCCTTTTATCGTTTCACTAAACTGTATGCATTTTATTTATGATAAATATTGCAAGTGGTAGAATACTGATTTATAATATCTTAATCATGCTTTATATACCGTTTCCTCATCATATCTACTTATGTCATTGCATTGATAACGTAGTGATCATGTGTATTAACCATTGTTAGGTATTAGTGATGATTGTGGCAAGTACGTTAGTGTTCGTGTATAAGTGAATAAGTGAAAGTGACACGTACTTGTACACAATCAGTGAACCTTATTATTCTATTGCATTGTCGACGTCTGTGGGACGCGTGTGCGTGTAACTATAAGTGGTATGGGACACTTATGGAAACTCTTGCATGGGTATCACAGATAAGACATCAGACTCTGCCATTTATCTTAGGTATTAGTCGGGACGTGCTTGATGGAGGTCCTGCCTCCAATTCTCGCGCAGACTTGTCACAGACCGACTGGTATTTAGGGTTATGGTTAGCGTTTGATGTAGACCATGGGGTGTGGGGTAGTTTGAGTGTGAGTTCAACAGAATCTCGGGAGTCCCTTGTCGGCTTATATATATGGAGATATATGGAGATTTACAGGGTACATGATTATTACCGTGAGTTACATGTTGGGCCCGTGGTCCCTTGCCCTTGGGTCCTACCCTTGGGTGGAGGACACTCGCGAGTGGTTGACTCTCACACTTGGACTGACGCTAGGCTTAGTGATCCGTACAGTGAGACTTAGAGACTGACAGGAATGATAGCATCGATATACATGCTTACTGTGTTGACATACTTGGCATATTATCTTACTGCTTTTACGGTTCCACTGCATTGATTACTGCATGTTCATACCTATACCGTCATTGATTTACTGCATATATATTTATTATCACTGTTAGAGTTTTCACTTGGATTTATATATTATATTGCTATTGTGTCGCTCTGACGACCTGAGTATGTATGCTCAGTGTGAGAAGAGGATTTAGCCTAGACCAGGACTAGACGTACATCACGGACATCTTGATTTGCTATCTAGAGCTATACTCTTTTGTTTCCACCAGGTCGGTTCTTTATACTGTTTCGTTTCAGTTACTGCATTTCTCATTGCCTGTGCATTATTTACTGATTACCATGTAAAGCTAGAAGCCGAAGTGTGACTACGGCAGGATGTTTCCTTGACCGTAGGAGCATGGCTGGCCTTGTCAACCGCTCGTATTCCATATTTTGGGAAGCAGGGCGTGACATGGTTTAGTTGATATCAAAGCCAAGTTTTGCTTCGATTGGGATTGCAGTTTTCCGTGTAGAGCTTGACAATCTAAGACATCCCTCAGTCTAGGTTGTAAACTTGTTATTCTTGATCCATATTCACATTGTGTATTCTGCTATCCATTCGCTAGGGTTTCAGGTGACTTGGCAGAAGTTTTATGGTTGTAGTTGTGAACTACATCACAGTCACACTACCGTACTCTGTTTAAGTGACTTAGAGTCATACAGTTGATTTTTCCACTTGAAATGAATTTCATCACATCTGATATTCTTGATTCCTTGCCCAATCCATATTATAATTTGATTCTTATATCGTTCTCAAAATTATTGTTTCAGGATCATGTCTTCCAACGACTTTTCATCTATCTCCACTCCCCAGAATCAGACCGTTGAGATTCTGAGTGTACTGCAAGGTCTGAAGGAAGCCCAGGAGCGAACGAATGACTTATTAGCTGAAAGACTGAGAAGGCAGGTGAATCAGGCACCAGCGGGAGTCTCAGATTGAAAATGGATCCCTGTTAGACGAGGAAAAGAGAAGAAGATGAAGCGCCAATTTGTTTCCCCGCGGCAGAAGCAGCGGAAGACCCCATGTTGTGGGTACTGTAAGAAGCCAAGACATCTTCAGAAGGATTATCGCCGCGCCCAAGGAAAATGTCTAATTTGCGGATCCAACAAACATCTCATCAACGGTTGCCCCAAAAGGAAAGAACTTCAGGGAGAAGATTCGTCCACACTCTCCACATCTGCCAAGTGAGGATTATTGCGTAGTTCAAACTTCGAGGATAAGGCGGACCCAACACGGGATTCAACTCGTGTGACGAGAATGCAGCGGTTTAGCAATCAAAGAAGAATTTTCATGTTTTCTAAATTGAGTAATAATGTTGTCATCCTCTTATAAATATTTCTTTCCATTTGAAATCTTGTATCCGTCGAACTTTTAGTTGAATGCAATAAAACTTGAATCGTAATATATGTATCATTCTCTTGTCCTTCCCCTTATTCATACTATTCACTATCACAGCATTTTAATCTTGATTTTTCAGTTCCTGCCACCGCATATCTTTCTATACTTCGTACACTTAGCTATTTTCTTGATGTATTCCACTGCCATGACTCTTTCTTTTCAGGACATGGCCCACCCTGGAGCAGCGCCGCATCTAGATGAGGATGCACAATCATGCGTTTCCTTAAACCGCACACTGATAAGCTCTGATGATGAGATCAACGATCCCCAGGTTATTGTCGGAAACAGCGATTCAGAGGACGAAGGAGCAGCCGCCCCAGAGTTTGACATGATAGGCGATTCCGACGAAGAGGAAGGAGACCCTGAAGAGAACCTGATAGAGGAAGACCCCGAGGAAGACCCGATAGAAGAAAATCCAGTGGAGGAAAATCCCATGGAAGAGAATCTAGAAGAAGAGAATCACATGGAATCAGACCTCGATGAAGAAGCTCCAGCCGAGGAAAGAGAACCAGAAGATCAAGACCCTGTTGTGGAAGAACTCCCAATGGCGATCCATGTGAGGCGATATGGGAATGGATGCCCCTACCTGAACGCGCGAGCCTACCGCAACCTGCTGAATCTTCACAACCGCGACTGACGGGAATTCTTTTAGATGTTGTTTTATCTGGCCAAATAAATCTGTGTATAGTTTAGGGCCACCTTTCGTCTTTGAGAATGCTTTGTTTAAAATCTTCTGGAATAAAATAAATTGTTGAGTTCGCTAATCTATCGATCTTCTTAGTTCACTTGATGCTTGAGTATTTCTTCTATACAATTATTTTCCTACTGAGATCTGTCCACCCCTACTCCTTACATTGTTTTAATCCTCACTGAGATTAACTAGTACCGCACCCGATCTTTTAGAGGTCCACTCTTCATCCTTCGTCTGTGCCTCGTTCGAGATCCTTCGGGGAGGAGAAAATTTTTAGTGAAATTTCCGAGTTCGCTAACCCTTCACATTTTTGATTCACATGATATACCGACCGTTATCCTTCCCATACTTTCCCCTTGTAGTCTTTTGTTGCTCACCCTTACTTCCTGTGCTGACCCGATCCCAACTCCTTGATCTTCAGTCTAAAGCCGCCACACTACGACCTTCTGAATGAGCCACACTTCCTTGTAATCATTGCCCTAGCTAGCCCTATACCTCATTGTGTTTTCCTATTACCCGAAATATATATAGGGACATTATTATTCGAAAATTTGGTTTTTCATTATTTTATATTTATCGAAGAGTGTGTTTTATTGACTATTTCCGTTTTACGCATTTCAAGTACTCCACTACTAACTTTCCCATTATTTTCAGTAGCGCAACCTTACACCGCGCATATTTTTATTCCATGTTTCTTATTTTCACTATATGAGTTTCCTAAGTTATTTTAAAACTATTTGATCGATACATTATCCTAAAATGTTTTAACCTACCGACAAATCTTTCACTACTTTATTACCATTACTTTATTTTCGGGTGTTGTGCTTATGTTTACTATTATAAATGATTGTGCCTTATACTCATGATTTCTGCCGTGCCTTTGATATACTTATACGTGCACATAGCTGAATTTCGATTTTATCGAGTACGCCTCGAATAATATTGTTCGTTATTGTTGTTATTTATATTCCCGTATATATGTAGTTTGCTCTTATAGTTGTTCCTGCCCTATACTTATTTAGACCCATCCTTTTGTATGTTGTTCTTACATATATAAACCTTCAAATTTCTTCATCTGCCTATTTCAAGTAAAGTATTATGTGTTAGTTTGAAATATAATAGCTTTCGCTTATGTTTGTATAACTTATCGTTTATTTTAAATTTCGAGGACGAAATTTTTGTAAGGGTGGTATGATGTAATACCCGGTTCTTTTATATACACCTATATCCGTATATCTCTTTAACATATAAAATTTATTTATAATTATTTATTTGTTTTCAAAATCCCATTAAACCCAGACCTTACCCTTCATTCCCTCCGGCCTAAGCCGTTTTCCTTTTATTGAAATTAAACCCAAAACAAATCTTATGTATATTTTTCCGTCTAAAGTCAGCCCCTGAACCCAAACCCTAGTTCTAATTATTTATCCTAAACCAAAACTCCAAGCACATTCTTTTAAATTCGTTTTCTTTTTCTTCCAGCCCAACTATTTTCTCAGCCCCGGCCCATCCCTTCTATTATTTATTCTTTGATTTTTTCAACAAGCTGGCCCTTTAGATTTCCCTCCTTTCTATTAATTTTCCCCTGGCCCAACTCCCCGAGCCCATCCCCTCAGTTTTATAAAAGAAATTCATTTTTATTTTTAAAGCTGGCCCGGCCCATTTCTCTTCGGCCCGCGCCGCTCACTCCTACCCGACCGGCTTCGCCTCTCCTTCTTCTCCCCAACGGCTATTTTTCCCGCCCACGCCACCGTTTCCTCGACCCGCCTCCTCCGCCCACACCTGCGCCCACGTCGCCGCTCGTCACGCGTCGTGCCCCGCTCATGAGCGTTACCCACGACACGCGCCTCTCTCCCCCCCTCATAATTCCTTCTCTCCCCCAAGTCTCATCCCCCTCTCTCTTTTCCTTTCCCGTCTCTCCCTCGAACCCACGCTCACACCAGCGCGTCGCGCTCGCCTCCATTCTCTCCACTTCATCTCCTCGCCTCCATCCACCAAGCTCCGACCATGACCATACTTAGTCGCCTCCACACCTCATCCCCTTCCATCGCCTGCCCGAGCACCTCGTCCTTGCAACCTCACCAACCTCGAACTCTTCTGCACCCCACTCCTCCGACAATGATGTCGACGACTGCAGCCACCTCGTGCCCACGTCGCTTCGCCTCCGCCTTCACCACCTCGCAGCATCATCATCATCACCATCGCCATCATCTCTCTGATCTCTCCCTCTCTCCCTTCCTCTGTTCTCTATCTCTCTCTCACTCTGTTTCTCTCTCCTCCTCACTCACTCTCTCTATATATCACTCACACTCTCTCTCTCTTTCTCAATCTCTCTTTGTTCCCTCTCATCTCACTCTCTCTCTATATATATATCACTCACTCTCTCTCTCTCTCTTTCTCAATCTCTCTCTGTTCCCTCTCATCTCACTCTCTCACTCTCTGTCTCTATCTCCCTCTACTCTCTCTTTCCCTCTATCCTCTCTCTCTCGCTCTCTGAAATCTCTCTCTATATATATATCTCTAACTCTCTCTCTCTCAAAATCTCTCTCTCCCCCTCTGCAATCCCTCTCCATCGGCCTCGACAGCACCAGCGATCCCCAGCCCCGACACCCCCTCACTGCATCCAAGCCGGAGCCCATTGTCGACGCTGAGCCATTACACAGAGCTCTATCCGAGGCCAAGACCAAACTCTTGCCGTTGTTGCCGCGTGTGTCGTGCCCGTACGTACCGTGCCATCAATTCATCGTCTCCAGGCAAGTTCCCTACTTGCTACATGCTACTTTATGATAATTACAAATTACAATCGTGTATATCCCATGTTTACTTTTCTGTTAAATATTACGACGCAACAGTTCTATGCATGTTCTCAATGGAAATCATCATTTAATTTGGCGGAACTCAATTGTATAATCTGGCCCGTAAGGCTGTGAATCTAATGTGTGATTTTCGTTGGAAAATATGACCGTTAATGACTAAAACGACTACCCCCAAGTTTACCTGTAAAAACTGGAAATTTCTTGTACCTGAAAACCGTTAAAATCACCATAAATTATATACATACTGGAATGATGCGTTCGAGGGCTCAAATGGAAGACGACTCGACGAACTATAACCCTATGCAAGTTTCTAATTGTTTCTGTACTTAAACTATGACAATATTCGGATCGGAGTGTGACTCTGGACTGCAGTCCAGAGCGGCTGTGTTTACTGTGTGCTGTCCCGTAATGGGTACCACCAGATTTCCTTAACTCGTAGGTTGTGGAACTCCGCTGTTTATTAAAGGTGAATCTGTTAGATAGACAACACAAGTAGTTTCATTCTATTTTGTTATCGTTTGTTATTTAATCTGTAATTTAAAATATCGGGATGTATAACAGTCCCAACAGAATCAGAATTGACATACTAGTATTGAACAGTGTATATCTCCTGACGTACAAACGCGATTAAGAATAAGTCTATTGAGTTGAAAACCTTACTGAAAACCCTAGATTTCATCCAACTGTAGCGTCGCTAAAATCTGATCCCAACTGGGATTAAAATGCGTTCCGAAATGGACTTCTGATTCTGAAACCGGATTTCCAGCCGTGAACGCTTAAAAGGAAATGGCCATAACTAATGATCCTGAAACCCGATTGCCGTGAAACCAAATTCGCTGGTTAGATAATTAATCATACTATTTATTCTCCTTTTATCTTTTCACTAAACTGTATGCATTTTATTTATGATAAATATTGCAAGTGGTAGAATACTGATTTATAATATCTTAATCATGCTTTATATACCGTTTCCTCATCATATCTACTTATGTCATTGCATTGATAACGTAGTGATCATGTGTATTAACCATTGTTAGGTATTAGTGATGATTGTGGCAAGTAAGTTAGTGTTCGTGTATAAGTGAATAAGTGAAAGTGACACGTACTTGTACACAATCAGTGAAACTTATTATTCTATTGCATTGTCGACGTCTGTGGGACGCGTGTGCGTGTAACTATAAGTGGTATGGGACACTTATGGAAACTCTTGCATGGGTGTCATAGATAAGACATCAGACTCTGCCATTTATCTTAGGTATTAGTCGGGACGTGCTTGATGGAGGTCCTGCCTCTAATTCTCGGCAGACTTGTCACAGACCGACTGGTATTTAGGGTTATGGTTAGCGTTTGATGTAGACCACGGGGTGTGGGGTAGTTTGAGTGTGAGTTCAACAGAATCTCGGGAGTCCCTTGTCGGCTTATATATATGAAGATATATGGAGATTTACAGGGTACATGATTATTACCGTGAGTTACATGTTGGGCCCGTGGTCCCTTGCCCTTGGGTCCTACCCTTGGGTGGAGGACACTCGCGAATGGTTGACTCTCACACTTGGACTGACGCTAGGCTTAGTGACCCGTACAGTGAGACTTAGAGACTGACAGGGATGATAGCATCGATATACATGCTTACTGTGTTGACATACTTGGCATATTATCTTACTGCTTTTACTGTTCCACTGCATTGATTACTGCATGTTCATACCTATACCGTCATTGATTTACTGCATATATATTTATTATCACTGTTAGAGTTGTCACTTGGATTTATATATTATATTGCTATTGTGTCGCTCTGACGGCCTGAGTATGCATGCTCAGTGTGAGGAGAGGATTTAGCCTGGACCAGGACTAGACGTACATCACGGACATCTTGATTTGCTATCCAGAGCTATACTCTTTTGTTTCCACCAGGTCAGTTCTTTATATTGTTTCGTTTCAGTTACTGCATTTCTCATTGCCTGCGCATTATTTACTGATTGCCATGTAAAGCTAGAAGCCGAAGTGTGACTACGGCAGGATATTTCCTTGACCGTAGGAGCATGGCTGGCCTTGTCAACCCCTCGTATTCTGTATTTTGGGAAGCGGGGCGTAACAATCTGTGTCATGGCACTCTGATAAGTAGCACCGGCGTTCTTTAAACCGAAGGGCATCACTTTATAGCAGAATATACCCAAAGGGGTCCTGAAGGCGGTGTGCTTCTGGTCTTCGGGATGCATCTTTATCTGACTATACCCTGATGAGTCGTCCATGAAGGAGAAAACCTCATGAGTGGATGTGTTTTCTATCATCAGTTCGGTGACTGGCACTGGGAAATCGTCCTTCGGGCAAGTTTTATTGAGATCCCGGAAGTCCACGCATATGCGCACCGTTCCATTTTTCTTCATCACGGGGATGATGTTGGCGATCCATTCAGGATATTGAACCTCCTGGATAAAGCCGGAGTCAATCAGCTTCTTGACCTCGGCGTTGATGCTCATCTCAAGCTCGAGCCGCATCCTTCTTGGTGCCTGCTTGACTGGCTTGACGTCCGGGGATATTGCCAATTTGTGCACAGCAATTTCTGGATCTAGTCCCGGCATTTCAGAATAGTTCCATGCGAAGCAATCTTTATGCTGCATAAGCAGGTATTTTAATGAAGCCACCCTCTCTTCAGACAGCAGCTCACTAATGAATGTCGGTCGCGGGTCGTTCGCCCTTCCCAACACAATTTTCTTGAGGTTATCTGCAGTGGTATGGATTCCATCTTCCAGCTCTTTTGGCGCTGGTGGAAATTCAGAGATTACATCATCGTTACTGTTTTCGAAGCACCAGGGAAGGTCATCCATGTTCTCGGGCTCTTCTTTTGATATTATTATCATGTGACAAGTACGAATTCGTTTCCAAGCCCAATGTGGAACCGGTTCTTCTTTCGTGGCCTTGGGTTCGTGCTTCTGTGGCGGCGCTACCCTCCAGTTGTCAGACAGAGCGAACTTGCCAAGCTGATACTGATCTTCGACCCAATTCTTGAAGGTGAAGCAGTTATCGAGAGGGTGCCCTATCTGTAACAACCCTAAATTTCTTATACCATTTTTTCTATACAAATTTTTAAATTAAATTTTTTCAAATTCCACAAAAGGGTATTTTAGCCTGAGCACAAGATATAGGTAATTATTTTGTTTTTAATTACAAGCTACAAGAATGTAATAACTCCATTTTTAGTGTACAAGAAATTACTTTAAATTTAATGTATACTAGGAGTATTTATTCTTGCTGCTATCATTTTAAGTAATTAAATACCACAATAATTACAAGAAGGAGCTTGTAGCTCATTGGTAATACCTTGCACTGCTGAACCAAGCCACCAGAGTTCAAATCCCATACCCCACATTATTTTTAATATTGATTTTTCTAAAACCTTTAGAATACCAAGAGTTTACACGTGCATATCTCACAAAAACCCCACTACACCCAAACATGTAACACTTGCAGGAGTTAGATGAACCGTCGAGGGGGATCCAGGCCACCGGCCTCGGCCGGGAATCGGCCAACTCGGCCTTGACTCTGCCGACTCAGTGCTCCTACCGAGTCACGACCGAGTCACCCCCGATTCGGCCGATTCCGGCGATGGTCACAACATGAAAGTTGTGTCTTTTCATATTCCCTATGCACCTGCAAAATTTCAGCTTCAGACCACTTCCAAAGCTCTTTAAAAACCCCAATTACTCCACTTTTAATACATTTTTTATTACATTTTATCACATTTTTATTTTTAACTTTTCATCTACCCTAATCCTAGCCTAACCCTATAAATAGACCCTCTACCCTCTCATCCCAAAACACTAGGTTTACTCTCTCAAAATTTTTACAAGAAGGGTGTACTTTGAAATCGAATTCACGGCGAAGCTCTGACGGAATTCCGGCGACGTTTTTTGAAACAACCGGTGACGAAATAACGCCTCAGCCACTCACCTAGTATAGATCGAAACCCATAAGTCCCATTCTTTCTTTCTTTCTACTTCTCAAAAATACGAAATTACGAACTCCGACGGAAATCGGAACAAACCGATTTCCGATTCGGTTTTCTATAAAATCTCACTTGTCACCAATTCCACAATACTTAAACTTATTCATATTGACTATTAATCACATAACAACTAATTTGGACAAAGTTTCTCACATGAAATGATAACTTTTGCAATATCGTATTCTTTTTCACATTAATACCATAATGTTTATTTTTCTTCTTCTAATCAATTAAATCATTCATAAACATCGCTATCTTGACCATTAAACTTGTAAAAGTCAATTTAAATAAGTTTTCACACATGAAATGATAACCTTTTCAATTTACCGTATTTTTACACTTTAATACCATCATGTTTCAATTTCACATTTAACCCCTTAACCTTAATATACATTTAAAGTAGAGCATGAGATAATGACCTACCTCCACACACACGCAAATACAACCCTAAAATGATATCATCAAAACTTAGAATACGATAAAACGAAATTTTCATTAAAACACCATAATCTTCATAAAACCATTCTTAAAGGTTTTAGATTTGTTATACTTTTAAGTAAATATTTCTTACTAGGAAAATACGATAAGTTGTGGACATCGATCGTTTATCTAAACCTGATTTTGTGGTGTCTAGGCAAGTGTGTCTAAGGCAAGTGGTTACTTAATTAGGGCCACTACTTGTAGTGGAGAGCCTCCCACTTACCTGGCACTTACCTGGCCGCAATTGACGGTGAAGAGGCGATTTGAGGCTTCTAACGACTTGTCGTTTAGACCATTTAGAAATAGGCCGGTTGGCTTAGGAAACCCTAAAATCTAAAATACGGAAAATTACACTTTGCAAATAAATACCTTTTACTTTATAAAACTGTTTTCTAAAAGATTAGTATTTTACAATCTTTGTAAAGCGCCGCTACAACCCATCTTTGGGGAACCCGTTCGGGATCGTGCGATTTATCGCGCACCCTCAGGCTAGTAGTGCGAGATTCAGACCTCCGCAAGAAGCATTCGGTCTCGAAAGGTTTAAAATACGACATCTTAAGAAAATGAGATTTTTGAAATATAAAATATTTATTAAAATTATTTTTGTATAAACATATGTATATTTATCTTTTAAATACCTATTTTATTATAATATAAATTTTCCACCTTTTTCTAAAAATCACAATAATAACTTTTACACTAAAATACCATGAACTTTAAATAATCGCTATTACAGATAAATACCTAAAACTAGGATATTTTCACTAGAAATGGCACAATATAAAATCCATAACTCTAAAGACGAGTAATAAATACTTGAGGTGTATTTTGAAAAGTATATAAAAGTATTTTTACATAAAACCCTCTCAAGTTTATAAATTACCCTAAGGACCCTAGCAGTTATAAGACTTCGTTTCATATTTCTGATTGTCTGACTCGGGTTTGAGTCTGATTAATCTGACTCGAATATGATTCAAGTCAATCCATAATCTACAAGTTTCCAATTCAATATGAACACATGAATTCATGAATACAATTATCAGTTTATACAATCTGGCTGAACCGAACCATGGATATGTTCCTTTTACATGATTCCCGGTATTCCATTTACATGACTCTACGGTTATAACCGTTTCCTGATATCATGGTTTCGGTCAGTCAGTCAATCAATCATGCAACCAATACAATTTACAAGATAACACTACAAACAAGACATCACGGGGTTTAAGGGGTAGATTGGTATGGAAGGTGTTAAAAGTGGCACGAGACGGTAAGATTAAGACACCTAACATGAATCCAATTGCTGTTGTACCGTGGCATAAACGGTTCCTTGAGTTCCTGATACCTTAGTCTCCGAGGCAAGTGAGACTCCTCTCGTATACACTGGCATCCTTTTGTACCAAGCTACAAACAACAACGTTAACACGAAATACAACAATATAATAATATAATACAACTATAAAAGCTACTCTCTCTCTCACTCTCTGTCTATTCCTCCCTTATCTTTGGACTTACCGAGTGACCTGTTCGCTGACGACATTCTGTTTCTCTCTTCTTTGAATGTCGTCAGGTGGTTTGGACCCGGCGGAGATCGAGCCATCTCAAGAAGACTTGGAGCAATTTGCCGAAGATCCTGCACTTAGTTCATTGTACACTTTTTCTTACTGTACTTTTCATTTCCTGTTATGCCACTGTTTAGGCATCTTTTTATTTCAGTTGTATTTCCTTTCATGTATTATACAAAGAATGTTAATGAATAAAAGTTGCTGTTCTTTTATATCTTGTCTCTTGTGTATTTATTTTATATTGCTTAGATACGCTTAGCGTATGTACTTCTGAGTATATACGTAGCGGGCCTCGTCGCGTCCCCTTCGCCGTATACCGGGAAGCGGGACGTGACACTATCACTCGGTGATAAGGGCAATAGTCCGGGTGAGAGACTTCGCCTGCTTGTTCGGGATGTTTAGACTCCGGCAGCGTAAGCATCTCATATTTTAGAGCGAGGTCAAGTATTTTCTTCGTCTTGTCTCGAGGAAAAGAGTACGCTCGACCCATTTTCCTCATGAGGGATAGATCGGAACCGCTCGATTCCCGCTTGCGTGGCTTCTTAGTCCCGCTTTGTTGCTGTTGAGCGTCTTTTTCGCGTTTCGACTTGTTTCTGCCTCTGCGTCGAGCCTTTTTTACAACAGGTTGACAGGGAGTGGCACTTTCATCTTTCACGGCCTGTTGGAGGAGGCGTTGCGTTTTGGCTTTCTCGTAGATGGCCATCTCGCGGTTATGGTCATCTCGGACTTTTTGACCAGCTTCCCTTATAAGCTTGTCCATTTGTTCTTCAAACGACGGACTGGACATTTTTGTATCTGGAACTTTCACTGGTTCAGGATTAACGTCCTCCCACTGAGCGTCCACTTCTTCATCGAAGTCATGCACGACGTAACAACCATGGAGTAGCTCTCGTTTCTTTGACCGGATGTATCCAAGCCCGATTGTTTCCATTCTCCCATTAGGCAGCTTGTGTTGAGTCCCGGGAACGTTCCAGACCCTGTCATAGAATTTGGTTTTTTGAGCGGTCTGTTTGAAGGATATCCCTTGGCGCTTCAATAGCCTTTTCAAGCCTTCTGTATAATACCTGGGGAGACGGATGGGCTGAATCCTGTCAAGCGCCGGGTCCGTACCGTGCCAGATTTCTTTCTCCACTTTGGTCTCTTCAGAGCGGTATAATAGAATTGCTTTTTCGCCTTCTCGCCTGGGAGGGACATAGAACGTCCGCAGCTCCTCTACACTGTAGATATCAAGTGCATCCAGTTCTTTATGGTGTTTAAGTGGCACCATGGCGACTTGTAGACTTTGCTCTTCGTTAGCGTACGTTTGTATTGAAGGCCGAGCAGAGAATACAGCATGGACCTCATCTTCCGAGTCGCTACCAAAGATCAACGTAGGAGAAGATAGTCCCGGCTTGTTGTGTTGGGGTGGAACCGAATAAATCATCTCCTCTTCCTCCTCGGTATCACTGCCGAAGATAGGGATGGTGGCATTAGCTTTGTTCTCCGGCTTGTGACACCTCTCCGTGTCTTCGAAATCCGGTGAGAAGTATTTGGCATCTTCATATTTGCGGACCTCGTTCACGGAGAACGGGTTCAGTTCTCCCGTCACGGTATACTCGAGACCATCCTTAAAATACTTCATACACTGATGTTGTGTAGAGGGAATGATATTGTACTCTTGTAACCATGGTCGGCCGAGCAGAGCATTGTAGCATGTCTTGGCCTCTATGACGTGGAATTTAATGTCCGTGACGAGCAGCCCAAAGCGTAGCGTCAGTATCACAGATCCAAGAGTTCTCGATGATTGGGAGTCGAACCCGGAGATGGTGATCTTGTCCCGAGCAAGCTGCTGGACGCTCATGCAGATTTCCTTTAACACCCGCGCGTTAAGGAGATTAACGGAAGATCCATTGTCGACCAGGATTTTTCCTATCCTTATATCATGGCAGTATCCTGAGACATAGAAGGGGCGATTGTGTTTGCACGTCCCTAGGAGAAGGTCTTCATCGCCAAAAGTGACATCGGTTGTATGCACTTCCTCCAATTCATCCTTCATCTTTTCTTCGGCCAGGAAAGCTTGGAATTGTTCCGGCTCCTGTAGTGCCTTGATTAACGAATCCCTCACCTCTTTTGATAGTAAAAGGGCGTCAAGAATGCTGAGCTGCGAGGGTAGCTTCCTCAGATGCGCTAAGACGTTGTAATCTACCTTATTTCTCTTCGGCGGGTCCCTGGCGGCTAGCTCTTCCATGACTTGGTCATCTAGGGCGATCTCCTCAGGGACCTTCTCTTTTCCCTTATCTTTTTTATTTGAGGGTCCGAGATTCTTTTCAGGTAGCATGCGATTACGCAACCGGATATTTTCGCAGGCCCTCGGTTCTTCTTCTTTTCCCGAGGTGGACTCTTTAAAGAGGGGGCCAAGAGCCATTTCCTCGTCGGAATCGCTCCCGAATGTAAGCACTTGTGATCCCCCGGCATTAACCATGCGACAATGCCGGTAGTTCTGTTAATCCCTTCGGTCGTATTTTTCCGCTCCCGACGAGTTTTGCGCTTCTCCCGCTTAAAATGTTGTCGATGAGCGACATATCCTTGCCACCATCTATTGAAAGCTTTGCACTCTTCAGTGGGGTGCGAAATCTTCCGATGATACAAGCAGTAGGAGGGGTGCATTTCCACTTCACCAGTGATGCTTCCTTTAGAGGATGGTAGCTTCATGCCCATTGATATGGCCTTAGCAAAGCTCTTCCTCGTCTTGAATTTGATTTTGTCCGTAGTGGATGCATTTTGCTCCGGCAGAAGTGTCTCAACTCTTTTGTCAAGTCGCTGGCGCTTGGCCCTTTCAAATATAGCCGTTTCGCGTTCCTGATCAGCTTTACTTTTCAACAGAGCTTTGTTGAGGAATGCGTCAATTACTTTATCCGATGGCCCCAGAATTTTTGGTTCAGGATCTGCCCCCAGCTTTTCAGTGCAAGGAGTCTCATCATCGTCCGTGAACGAATGGGAAATCACATGACAGCTCGCTACGTATTCTTCAGATTCATCCGACGAACTTTCTCCCCCATCTTCCTCTTGAAAGACATGGTTGAGGAACTCTTGGAGTGTGATGGGAGTCCGTGCTTTCTGGTTGTATTCCTCCAGCGCGTCAATTTGTTTTTGTAAGTCTGTGCGTTTGTCGCCAGGCTTCACAGGCTTCTTGGATTTCTTCTTCTTCTTCGAAGATTTTGACGGCTGGTTGTGAGTGCTTGGGCCATCACCATTGGTCTTTGGAGTTGGACGCGGCTTCAACATCCCTTCAATGATCTGAGGTTCCAACGGGTTCTTCCACTTGATCGCTGGGCACGTTTGAAGATCGTTCAGCATCCTCTTTGTCTTGGCTGACAGCACAACCTCCCATGGGGCTTCTTCGACGAGAGAGCACGTTGCCCCCGGCGTATTCATCCTGAGGCGTGAGGTTGTGGCGGACTCACCTTCCATCTGTCGGACAACGCGAACTTGCCCTGTTGGTACTGGTCTTCAAGACAATTTTTGAAAACGTAACAATCTTCAATCGGATGACCCAGTACTCGGTGATAGGGACAGTAGTTGGGCTCATTGACATCATTTGGTTACGACGGACGTTTTGGATCCGGCAGATTTATGAGTCGGTTGCGCAACGCCAGCTCGAATAATCTTCTCGTTTTATCTTGGGGAAACGAGTAAGGACGTCCTAGTCTCTCCTCAAGGGGTACGTGCGGACGCATATTATTTTGACGAACAACCGGCTTCGAGTTGCTCGGTTGTTGTTGAGCATTAACGACAACGATCGCTTTCCCTTTCCCCTTTTCATTTCGGGAGTCCGGTTTTGGAAGAGGAGGTTTATGGCCCATCTGATCCATTTGCGCTAGCTTGTCAATCAAGGCCTGGAAGGTAGTTGGCTTGAAGAACATCATAAATTGCGAGATGGTTGCTTACGGGTCAAGGGTTCCCACAAACATACCCACTGCAGGAGTTTCTTCAATGCGTTGCTCGCACTTCGACCATAAGTTCTGCCATCGTATAGCATATTGGACCCATGTCTCGCCTGGCTTCACCCTGGCGCTAATCAATGCCGTCATCGGGGTGCGTTCACTAGCGCTTGCAAAACGCTGGGTAAACAACAGCTCCATCTCCGCGAAGGTCTTGATAGAGTCGTTCAGGAGTTCAGAGTACCACTGGAACGCTGTATCTGACAAGCTGCCGACGAACTGACAAAGCAATAGTTTGTCATCACCGCCGGTGTTGCCGCAGAGTGCCCTGAACTGGGCAACATGCTGGTGGGGATTGCCTGTCCCCTTATAGACATGGAACTTGGGAATTGTGTAGCCCGGCGGGTACTTGATCTGGTCGTACCAGCTCGGATATGGTCGTCCTGTTTTCACGACCTGGCCGGCTGCTTCCGTCGCATGATGAACCCGTATTTGTTGGGCTATGTACTCGTCCAAGTCAGCTTTGGAGATTGTCTCCTCCTTAGCTGTTGACAGAGCTGGTGGAGGATTCGATGTTTCTCCCTTATCGTTTTCAAGGATGATCGGGGGATCTTCGGCCGGAGGATCTTGTTGGATCATCATCCCGACCATGTCTTGGAACAGGAGGCCCATACGCTTTATGTTGGCTTCTTATTCAGCAGCCTCTTTATCCTTCTTCTCCAATATCCGACGAAGGAATTCGGCGTCAGTTTCTTGCTCCTGGCGTTCATCTGAGGACGCTTCAGGGCTTTCTTTGGGCCCAGTGAGTGCAGCCATCGCGGTCATCATTTCTTGGAGCTTCTGTTGCTGCTCCTACGCTTTGGTCACCGATCGCGTAAGCGGTCTATGACCTGTGGATATGCGGCTGTCCTCTTTACCAGACGCCATGTAGACGGTATAAACTATGATGCCCCCGGACTTAGGGCGTTTGGGTTCACCACCTTTGATATTCGCCGTCGGCGTGAGGACTTTCTCCGGCCTTCTTCTCTTATGGGCCGTTGAAGTTGAGGGGCCGTTGCTTTGGGCACCCAAGTGGTCGTCACCTTTCGTTGCTTGACAGGGGGATTTTCTTCCTGCCGACCTTTCGACTTCTTGTGTTGGCGAGAGAAATTAAGATCAATCATAGATTCTCGGACTCGTCGCCACGTCTTATAGATCCTGGAGGACAGCGATTGAGGAGACTGCTCTAGCTTTTCTGCTTCCACGGCGGTCTCTACCGGTGGAGGAGATCTTTTGAGCACCGCAGTTGGCGAATTTCTGCGTACCCTGTTCAGCAGCTCAAAGCTGTTCCCAGTTAGAACAGCAGCATTAACTTCCACCGTTGGAGCTGGCGAAGTTATCCCAGAGGGGGAGTTGCCCCCAGTCTTTCTTATCCGGCGCCATTGGCGTCGTCGGGCGTGACGGGCTGTCGGTATTGGTTCAGCGACAGAGACTTCTTGCCCCCTGTTCAGGCGAGGGACTGTTGCTGGTGTCAGCCTGTTGAAGACTGACGTCCGTTGAGGAGTTGTGTCCAAGCGGTCAAAAGCAGATTTCTGAGCGGGAGTGGGAATAGTCAGCCTTACAAAGACTGACTCTTTGACAGGAGAAGCCGCCTTGGCGACTTCAGGGGCAACCGTCTTCTTTGGGATGACCGCCCCAAGTGTTATGGGCTTCTTGATAGGCCCTTTGGTGCTCGAGCTCAGCCTGGCGAAGACTGAAGAATTAGACGACCCATTGAGAGGGGCCGTGGGAGTAGCAAGTCGATCGAAGACCGACTTCTTTGGAGCTTCCGGTACGGGCACAGGGAAGGTGAAGCTTGCTAACGGGATCATGGTCCCGAAGAACAGGCCGGTGGTGGCTTGAGTCACTTTCTCCACGGGCATTGTAAGGACGGAGGCCGCTTGAGGCCCATATGCCATGCCTCCAGGTGAGGCAGAGCGTCGGTTGCATTGGCACTTCGAGCAGTTCGAGCAATTTGAGGCCATTGATGCTTGATTTCTGCGCCAGGAAAAAGACCAAATCTTAGTAACTTGAAATCCAAAGGCAACCATTAACAACCGCGATTCGTTCGCGAAGACGACACACGAAGTGTGGAGTGGAAAGAGGAAAAGGTCCCACCGGACGTGCCAGAATTTGTTCCCCTCCGAATGGCGGCGACGACATGAGGACGTCTTGCCTGAGATTCGGGGCAGATGCTATATGGTTTTACCCGTCTACCTCTCCGAAGATGCCAAATTGATTTATGGCACCGTATATCGGAGGTTTAAACGGATGCGGCCGATGTAGCAGACATCGTCAGATTCCCCCTCGTTTGAGGGGTTTTTGATTGTGGGGACGCTCTTCCCTGCAGGCGCAAGCCCCTGCAGTTAATTACGCTACCGCATCGCGGTAACCACTTTCTCCTTCTCCAGAATTTCACTTCGTGTCGTGGGTATTTGTTTTGTTTGTGGTTGCCCGTGGATTGTATACGGAGACTAATTTATTTCGTCGCCCATAGGACGTGGATTAGTCCAAATCCGTATTTTCTTAGATTTGGGTTTGGGGTTTTGGTTTAAGGATACGTTAGCCGTATTGAGGCTAAGATCAACTTAAACGTTTGTTAAGGATACGTTAGTCCTGTTTGAGACTAAGATCGACTTAACGGAAAGAGCATTTGGGGGCTCTATTATTCCAGTTTAGGGACGTGGTGGTCCATGTTCCAGTTTAGGGACGTGGTGGTCCATTGGTAGTTTAAGGACACTTAAGTCCGTGGGTTTAAGGACCTCACAGTCCGTGTTTTGGTTTAAGGACGCATAAGTCCGTGGGTTTAAGGACCCCACAGTCCGTGTTGATATGTGGTTGTCGGGACCCGTCGTCTCTCTGACGTCGTTGAAAGATTACAACGATAGGTGTCAGAGGAGTTCGGAGATGTACCCTTGAACCGGATGTAAATTGATTTAGGAGAGCAGCCTTGCTCAGTCAATTTAATTTGAGGACTTACGGCCATGATTGGGCTAAGTCCAGTTGAGAATATTCAACGTTATTTCTTATTTTTGGCCTATTAGATCTATGCTAGGGCTTTGCCCCTTTTTAAATAATGCATTGCATTTTTTATTTTGTTTGGGCTCTGCATTTTGTTTGGGCTCTGCCCTTTTTATAAATGATGCAGAGCATCAATTTTATTTGGGCTCTGCCCTTTTATTGCATTGCAATTTATTTTGGCCTACTAGGCCTTTTTGATTTGGGCCTGGCCCTTTAGTAAACAATGCTTTGCATTTGTTAGGCGCTTTGCGCCAATCACTGAGCGCAAGCGCTTGTGATGATGACACGTGGCGCACAAGCACAGTGCGCTGCGCCAGTGCGCTGCGCTTGCGCTGCTGACACGTGGCGCGCTCTGGTGAGTTGCACCAATTTTAGAGAGCAAGGCTCTATCTTAAAAAAGCATAGCGCAAGTGGTTCAGGTGCTGACACGTGGCGCTCTCTGGTGGCTTGCGCCAACCCAAGAGCGCAACAGTGTAAATTTTATAAGTGCAGGGCACTGTTTAATTTCTTGTTCCAATTTAGATCAGAGAAAACAAGTTTTTCTTGTTTTTTCTTATTTTCAGAGAACCAGTGGTTCATAAAAAGTGCAAGGCACTTATTATTATTTGAAGATCATTGATCATGTTCTTAGATCAATGATCTATTAGAAGAAATTCTTCTATTTTATGAAGGTTTTTACCTTTTTCTTGAACTTTCTTCAGAGTTCTCTCTGTTTTGAGGTTCTTAATCTCTCACAATGTTGATGATGCTTTGAATTGGGGTCTAGGGGTCTTTATATAGTGCCCACAGGTTTGTTAAGTTTGTTAAAGAGATCATTCTCTGAGTGATTTGGGAAATTTTCCCCACCGTTGGATCTTTGATCCAAGGGCTTCTGTTTTACAGAAGACAATCTTCTTGTTTTAACAAGAACAGAAGGATATTTCTAGAATTTAATTCTATTTGGCGCAAACGCCCCAGCGCGTGACACGTGTCATGCAGCGCAGAGTGCAGCGCAACTGCGCTGACATGTGTCGCGCAGCGCACAGCGCAGCGCAACTGCGTTTGTGCTGACACGTGTCGCGCAGCGCTTGCGCCACTGCGCAGCGCAATTGCGCTGACACGTGTCGCGCAACGTGGAGCTTGCGCAACTGAAGCGTTGCTTCCTTTAATTTTTGTTTTAAATAGAGCCTTGCTCTGATTGGGCGCGCTGCCTTGGGCGCTGCGCTGACGTATCAGCTTTTGACACGTGGCGCATTGCGCGCAGCATAAGGAATTTGAAGCGTTGCTTCGAATTTTGAATTTTTGAAATTCAAACAGAGCTTTGCTCTGATTGGGGGAAACAGGGATGACCAATACGGATAGAACAGTCTTACTCAAAATGATAGTATGCTATCTGGTTTGTCTTTATTATCATGTACATGCATTATGTGGTATTACAGATCACTATTACATGTTGATAGAGCCCATAGGATTCTTGCTTGACTACAGGCATTATGATGGCGATCATATACGTTGGAGCTGGGTGGTCTATAAGCACATCCTTAAATGTCCCTAGTCGAAGGAGTGTCGAGACTGAGCATCGATACTCCAGAGCAGACTAGTGTATACTTATCGAGACCCCGACGAAGGGCGGTGGACGGTCTCACAAGCCATTGGTGTCAGTTAGTCACCTAAGATAGTATACATGTGCTCATTGGGTTATGAGTACACTGGACGGACTCGCCGGGAACATACTAGTTGGTTTTATACCTATTGTCAGGTAGCGGTTCCCAGGTGATATGGGTACAAGTTAGTCTGTCGACCTGAGATTGTTATTTGTCTCGTGTGAGTTCCCATTGTGCTTTGATTACTACCCTAGCATGGCTCAAAGGAGTCGTGCAAACAGGTTTTAGTTAGGTACAGTCCCAAGCCACATGGAGGCAGTGAGTGGATCGTCGGGGATTCGTCTCTCTGGGTATTGGGGGTTGATGTCGCGCGGTGCACTGGTGGCCATTACCAGAAATCCTTGGCCAAGGTAGACAAGAATTACTGATTTGGATCAGTAGTTTCTCAGTGGGTGATGGGCTTCATACCGATATGAAATATCACGTTATTAGGGGTCTGATTTTATCCACCCGCTAAACCCGATATGCGATATTCTTAGACGAACAGACCGGACTGTACGGAGATTGTAACAGACAGGCTCAGTAGGGGCTCGGATGAGTTTGCTCGTCGGTCTTCCTTTCGCTCAATACCTGGGCAGCCGTTACGTACAGCTAGTGCCGCTGACGTGTTTGTGGTTAAACCTACTGCCAACGTATTGACGAGTTTTTAGAGTCCCACACAGAGAGTTTCCCTGGTTCTGGCGAAATGATGTAGTAGCCGTATTGGATACGCGCAGGGTTCCGATCGAATGAGTGTACTTGTTACCCGGACTTTCAATCGGACGGTTGATAATAATAGCCGGCTCGGGTTTGAGCCGGATTATTAAATCAGGTATTGATTTAATAATTTACATATATATATTTCGATATGTATATTCTAGTATTATGTTCTTTGTGTTATTCTATCTCTTCGGGTATTCGTATTTCGGTACGAATACAGGTATGTATATATAGTAGAATGTAATCCGTATTTATCCGGAAAACATTCTAGAAGGTGGACACCTCATTTTAGATTATCCATTTATTATTAAATGGTAAATGAGGTGTAAATTAAAAGAGAGGGGGGTATGGTGAGAACCATGCTCCTATAGTTGCACAAATGAATTGTTTATTCATTTGTGCAAACTATTCAAGCTTGGTGTGAATTTAAAATTGGGAAAATAGTTTTTATAAAACATAGCTTCATTTTCTTTTGATGATGAGATGAAAACTTGATGGTTCATTTTTCCACTTGATGAGTTTGGAAACCTCACCATCATGCTCCACTCTCCTCTCTTGAGTTTCTTGAGTTCCTCCACTCTCATGCTCAACCTCCTCTCTATAATCTCATGAGTTGAGAAACAAAAGAGGAGGTGGGATGGATAAACACTTAGAACACTCACTACATCCTATGTATTCTAGATTAGCAATCTAGAATCCCTAGTTGCTTCACTTGCTTTTGATGTGGAGGTAGAGCCATAAGCTACATCTCTCGGGTGGATCATCTTCGATGAAGGAAGACCGGCAGCCAAGTTCAATCGAGCATGCCTCAAGGAGCTAAGGAAGATGATGGAAGACCGAATAACTTGGTTCATTCGGTATAACACTCTATCACAGTAGCTAGTACTTCTTGTAGTTAGCTAGTATAGCTTTATGGTTCGATTCTAGCGGATTTCGTTAGCGCCAAGTTTTTAAACGCCAGTTTTTGTTCCGTACCGGCCACGGCAGATGGCCAGGACGCTGACGTAACCCAACATGGTATCAGAGCCACCCCATAAACCATTACTAGCTAGTTTGCACGAAGTTAAAATCTCAATCGACTCATTTTTCCGAATCATTTTTCCATTTTTCCATGCTTGCTGCCGATTTTAAAACTTGTTCAAAAAATCTTTCAGAGCATCTTAAAAATACATGCAGGCAAATTTAGAGCACCACAAGAAATTTGGGCACGTGAGCCTACAAAGTTGTCGCGGAACCGCCGCGTTTGTTGCCTATTAGCAGCGGTTCCGCAGATCTTTTGAAGCCACATTGCGCCAAATTTCTTCTGACACTCTACAAGTTGGAAATATGATTTTTTGGATATTTGGTTTTGGCTCAGATTTGTTTGAGTGCTGGTTTGCATTTGGGGCCAATTTGGAAATATTTAGTCGATCGAAATTTTAAGTGCGTGTTTATCGGTGCATGTGAATATATCTGCGACCGTGAATATCATTGAGCGGTACAACCCGACTAGTTGCTATATGTTCAACTAGACGGGTTTGCGAACATGACATTCACGTTGATATTCTGTGTTATGCTGATATTGTGGTTGGATTGTCGTGGTGGATAGCCGGTGGTGCAATGGTAGTAGTACAGTTAAGATTCATTTGTATATTTGTTATTGCAGGGCGAGCGTCCGATATGCGGACAGCCGTCTCTGCCAGATTGTATATTCTTTTATTGGGGTACGACCGGCTTGAGGTCGGTGTCGCCATTGCATATATACTTTTCTTTTCTGTACTAGGTTTACCCCGCGGTGGAGTGCATGAATAGACGGGTTCTAGAGGGCAACGAGCCCGCATCTCATGGAGTTGAGACGGAGGGGGCCTTACTCTAGAATTGGCGGGCTATTCGCCACACCCGTAGTGCTGGGTGGCCCATTCACTTTGTTGATTGGGGTTGCCTCACTTCTGGGATAGGCGGGTAACTTGCCGCGCTCGTAGGGGTCTAGGTTTTCATTGCACGGGCTATCCACACGACCGGGAACGTCGGGTCTTATTTGCGGCTCAAATGAAACCCGAGGCTCCAAGACTATCCACCATTCTGTGTTGCTAGCTGAGATTCTGTGGTGTTGCTTATATCATGCCTGGGACGAATGTTATATATATATATATTTATATATACTAGTAAATGTTGTATATGTTTTGCATCCGCGCTAGTCCAGCGCCCGCTCTGACGTTAGTTAAGTAACCTAACGGTGCATGATGGGGCCTCGTGGCGAATGCGGATGGTATATATGTTCATTGTATTTTCGTTCCTTTTTCTGGTGTGATATGGATTAATTGATGGAACTGCGTTAACTTTGATTAATGCAAGGAAAAACAAACCTATATGATGTTGTTGGAACCAATTTTGAAAATTGTTATTACAGACGTTTCGTTTTACTTTGCACAGTGGTATTCGGTTATGAATATCCAGCATCTCATTCGACGAGGCAAGAGCCGAAATCCCTTTATCGGGAGTGACCTCTTGAGCAAAAGTTTGCGTCCTTGTAATAACTTCACTATAGTCGATTCTTTATCTTTGCATCGTGGTATTCAGTTAGAAATATCCCGCACCTTATTCGATGAGGAAAGAGCCGAGATCCCTTCACAGGGGGTTACCTCTTTAGCAAAAGTTTATACCACTATATATTTGTAAAACCACTCGGTTCCTTCAACGATATCAAGTTCATTACGTTAAAGGGGTTTTCACCGAAAACCCAGCCGCAGCCCTCCGTCATTTCAGATAAGTAGCAGTTAGTATTCGTGCTATGTACATTGGTCTCTAACAAGGCATAGTGAACGGTAGCTAAATGTTAATTATCTGTTGCATTTTAGGATGCGATTAATTAGGACAGTCGCATAGCCACGTTGGTCTCTATCAAGGGCTTATGCGGGTGGGTCTATGTTAATTCAGGACAATGATGGGTTGAACTTGACTTGCGACTTATGGTATGTTGGTCTCTATCAAGACCATATGACGCTTGGGGCAAAAATCACATCGGAAGTTTCAAACATACAGGAAACTTGTCAGGCATGCGCATACCTTCTGGAGTGTGGTGACTTGAGTGGCTTCCATCAAGTTATCATGTAATGATAGTTGGATCATGTTCCCTTCCGAACATGGAGACGCGACCGCGCAGGTCCGTCTTGCCTGAATTCGGGGCAGATGTTAATTGGTGTTATCCGTCTACCTCTCCGAAAATACCAAGTTGATTTATGGCACCATGTATCGAAGGTTTAAACGGATGCGGCCGATGTAGCAGACTTCGTCAGATTCCCCCTCGTTGAGGGGTTTTTGATTGTGGGGACGCTCTTCCCTGCAAGCGCAAGCCCCTGCAGTTAATTACGCTACAGTATCGCGGTAACCACTTTCTCCTTCTCCAGATGGTCACTTCGTGTCTTGTGTGTTTGTTTTGTTTTTGGTTGCCCGTGGATTGTATATGGAGACTAATTTATGTTATCTCCCGTAGAACGTGGATTAGTCCAAATCCGTATCTTCTTAGATTTGGGTTTGGGGGTTGAGTTTAAGGATACGTTAGTCTCATTTGAGACTAAGATCAACTTAAACATTTGTTAAGGATACGTTAGTCTAATTTTAGACTAAGATCAACTTAACGGGATCGTTTAGATCCAACAAAAGAGCATTTGAACTCTATTGTTTAGTTTAGGGACATTGCGGTCGATTACCAGTTTAAGGACACAATGGTCCAATACCAGTTTAGGGACATAGTGGTCCAAGGTTAAGGACATCGTAGTCCGTGGGTTTAAAGGGACCCCACAGTCCGAGATTAAGGACATCATAGTCCATGGGTTTAAAGGGACCCCACAGTCCGAGGTTAAGGACATCGTAGTCCGTTGAATGTATGGTTGTCGGGACCCGTCGCCTCTCCGAAGACGTTGAAAGATTACAACGACATGTAACAGAGGGGTTCAGAGATGTACCCTCGAACCAGTTTTGGTTGGTAGATCTGTAGTCCAATTTGGAAATAAGATCTATTAAAAGATTTATGAATATATGGGCTCAATTAATCTGAGTTGGGGACTTATGGCCAATCTTGGGCTAAGTCCATTCAGGTTAAAATGTTTAACATTTATTTTGGGCTGTTGAGCATTTGTTTAGGCTTGGCCCTTTCAACAATGCTGAGCATTAATTAGGATTTTGACAGTATTTTTGTCTTCTATTGAATGCTGAGCATTCATCGTAGCTCTGGGGCTTATAAAAGAACGATTTATGTTCTGTCAGCGCCCACGTAAGGGACGCGTGGTGCGCTTGGCGCTTTGCGCCAGTCAAAGAGCGCAGTGCGCTTCTACTGAGTAGCGCACACGTGAGTGACACGTGGCGCGCTTGGCGCTGAGCGCCAGATGATGAGCGCATTGCGCTAATATATGAGCGCATTGCGCTAATATATGAGCGCATTGCGCTAATAATTCAGTGGCGCATACATGAATGACACGTGGTGCGCTTGGCGCTTTGCGCCAGTCCATAAGCGCAGTGCGCTTCTGCCAAGTAGCGCACACGTGAGGGACACGTGGCACGCTTAGCGCTAAGTGCCAGTCAAAGAGCGCAGTGCGCTATTTTGGAGCGCTAAGGCTCTTTTAAAATTAAGAGCGTCAAGGCTCTGCAGCGCTTTGCGCTAGATGTGGAGCGCTGAGGCTCTTTTGAATTAGGAGCGTTAAGGCTCTTCTTAGGTTAACTTTGCGCTCTGAGGATTATCTTCTTTTTTATAAGAGACTTTGTCTCAAGATTCCAAGAACAGAGTTCTTAGTTTATAAGAGATATTTCAATCTCTTTTTGATGAAAGGCTTTGCCTTTATGGATCTGTGATCCTAAGAGAATTGAATAATTCTCTCCCCCTTTATAATGAGATGTTCATGATCTCAGAAAGACAATTTGTCTTATAGATCTATGATCTGTGAAAGAAGTAAGTACTTTTTTAAATACGAGATGATTTCATCTCTCTGTTCTTTTACCTTGAAAAGAAGGAGTTCTTCTATCGAAAGCTTGGCTCTTCTTTCTGAGATTTTCTCAAAGTTTATGGGAGGGGTTCCTCTGTCCAAGACTTGAAGTCTTGGGTCCTTTATATAGGGGAGGTTGATTTGTTGAATCGGTTAAAGAGATCTTTCTCTGATTGTTTTGGGGATGTTTTCCCGCCATTGGATCTTTGATCCTAGGGCTTCTGTTTTACAGAAGGCAATCTTCTTGTTTTTAACAAGACCGGAATATCTTTCCATGCAGAATTTATTCTGCCTTTTGGTAATTTTTATTTACCATTGGATCATTGATCCAACGGTGCTCTGATTTACAGATCACAATCTTGTTATTTGGAAAGATTTTTGAGGAATCTTTTCTTTAACAGAGTTTAATTCTGATTAATTAATGATTTATCATTATTATTAGATCTTTGATCTAACGGTAGGGAGTTTTTTAATTCCAGCGCTAGCGCACCTGTGCTCTGCACGTAGTGCGCTGCTTGAATGGCAGCGCACATTGCGCTAGCGCACTTGTGTTTGACACGCAGCGTGCTGCTTGGAGCGCAGCGCACCTAACGCTAGCGCACACGTGGCGTGCTGCTTAGAGCGCAGCGCACCTAGCGCTAGCGCCCACGTGCTTTGCACGTGGTGCGCTGCTTAGGGCGCAGCGCACTTGGCGCTGCATATGAAGTGTTGCTTCATTTTAAAAATTTGAATTTTAAACAGAGCTTTGCTCTGATTGGGGGAAACAGATCCCTATTCCCACTGATGAGTAGATGTTACTCCTCGGGTGATTTTCAGACGATCCTAACTAATTCTCCTTTTAGGGTTTGAAGGAAAATTCAAGGAAACAGTGGGAGCCATCCTGATTAGATAAAGTGATTAACCAATCTAATCTAGGTTAGAGTGCATGCTGAGTGTTTCTTTTCTCTCTCTCTCTCTCTTTGGCAGTGACCATGGCGTGACCTTAAAAAACTCATGAACCAAGTTAACCGAACCTTCTTAAAACACTTTGGCTATTGGATTGTCATTTAGTCGCATATATCATTGCCACTCCTATTTTCCCTTTGCATTTTTCCAGAACACTTCGTATCACTGCGAAGATCCATATTTCTTGGATATTCCATCGTATAGTTACACACAAACTCGAAGAAACTTGTTACAGTTCGATGATGGATTCCGGTTCTGGAGAAATTAAATAGGATTATTCGGTTGTCTTTTCCCTTTACCTTCTCTCAAGCTGCGAGAGCTCCTAGTATTAGGAGAGTACACCTATTGCGCTTATTGGATAGTCTTCTTCCAAACCATAGACAGGTGCCGAAAGGTACGGAAGGAAAAAAATCAATTAGCCTAAGTGTGGTGTACATAAGATAATAAGTAAAGACATATAAAGGGATTGCAGTGAGGGCAAGAAAGTATACGGTTACTGTCATGAATCTGGATGGTGGAAGAGCCATTACTAGAAATACCCGGCCACCCCTTCGAAACATTTTCATGTTTTAATTTTTCTGTGCGGTGTTAAGTGAAAACTATTTTCCCAATTAGATTCTAACTCCAGGGTATGTATTTACCAGATTTGATTCTCACATCTGTATGGCGTTACGGATGATGAGTGAGAGTAAGATATTGGGAATTGGGTGATTAGATCCTCTATATATCGGAATTTTTTGTAATTAGTGATATTTGAGGAAATCACTTGGGATTTGCCTGATAGCAAATATTTGGTTTTGAATATCCGTCGTTATGTACCGATTTCAAACTGATATATCTGTACGTTTATTTTATAAAGTGAGATATAACTTTTTGAAATTATGTCTATGACATTTACCTATATCAGTTGATGGTTAGGTAAGGAGCATTCAACAGCGGTGTAATTCTTCTTAACCATAGTACAGTTTTCAGCCTACGACGCACAGGGTTTGAGTTATTAAACTCAGTGGACTTATACAGAGTATTGTATGTTGTCCAATGTCCGTGAGGACAAAGGGGTTGGTACTCGTACTATATTCTGTTTACTCATGACTTCTCTAGTATTAGATAAGTATTTCGTTGAAATACAAGATCCAGATTTTGAGAAGATATAGGTATAAGAATAAAGTAGAGAACTATATGTTGTTTCCCCAATCAGAGCAAGGCTCTGTTTGAATTTTGAAAATTCAAATTTTTAAAGCAACGCTTCAGATCCCGTGCGCTGTGCGCAACGCGCCACGTGTCAGAAGTTGACACGCCAGCACAACGCCCAAGGCAGTGCGTCCAGTCAGAGCAAGGCTCTTTAAAAAAACAAAAGCAATGCTCAGCTGCGCAAGCTGCGTGACACGTGTCTGCGCAGTTGCGCAAGCACAACTGCGCAAGCGCACCGCTGCGCGACACGTGTCTGCGCAGTTGCGCAAACACTTTTGCGCAAGCGCTTCACTGCGCGACACGTGTCTGCGCTCTTGCGCAAACACTGTTGCGCAAGCGCACCGCTACGCGACACGTGTCCGCGCAGTTGCGCAAAAGCAGTTGCGCAAGCGCTTCATTGTGCGACACGTGTCACTCACTGGGGAAGTTGCGCAAAACGGAATAAATCTTGTTGAAACAAGAAGATTTTCTTGTATAAGGCAGGGGCCTTTGGATCAAAGATCCAACGGTGGGGAAAATTCCCCAAATCACTCAGAGAAAGATCTCTGTAACAAATCTAACTAATTTGTGAGCACTATAAAAAGGACCACATACCTCATTTCAATGATCATCATCATCTTGCTAAAAGAAAGAAGAGAGAAATAGAACTCTTGAGAATTCTGGAAGAACAAAAAAAAAAGGTAAAATCTTTAAAAGAGAAAATTCTCTTGGGAACAGATCATTGATCTAAGAACAAGATCATGGATCTTCAATAAATAAATAAATAAGTAAAAAAATAAAAAAAGAAGTAGTGCCTTGCACTTGTTATGAACCCTTGGTTCTCTGAAATAAGGAAAAAACAAGAAAAGAGGAAAAAACTTGTTTTTCTTTAGATCAAAGGATTAAAAAGTGCTCTGCACTTCTGTTTCTTGAAGATTCTCAATGCAATGCATTGCTTAAAGGGCCAGGCCCAAATTAAATTGCAGAGCAATAAAAGGAAGGGCCCAAATGAAATTGATGCTCTGCATCATTTTATAGAGGGCAGAGCCCAAACAAAATTGATGCTCTGCATCATTTATAAATGGGCAGAGCCCAAACAAAATAATAAATAATGCAATGCATTATCTTAAAAGGGGCAGGGCCTAAATAAAGGTCCAACAGAGACCAAGATTTAATGCTATGCATTATTAAAAATGGGCCAAGCCCTAGCACAGGCCTAATAGGCCAAAAAACAAATAAAAGTGTTGAATATTCTGAACTGGACTTAGCCCAATCGTGGCCGTAAGTCCTCAAATTAAATTGACTGAGCACAATTGCTCTCTCTCTCTCTCAAATCAATTTATATCCGGTTCGAGGGTACATCTCCGAGCTCCTCTGACACATGTCGCTGTAATCATTCAACGACGTCAGAGAGGTGACGGGTCCCAATGACCACATACGTTAATATGGACTGCGGGGTCCTTAAACTCGTGGACCGAAATGTCCTTAAACTAATATCGGACCGAAACGTCCTTAAACTAATATCGGACCGAAACGTCCTTAAAACTAAAGACGGACCGAGACGTCCTTAAACTAATATCGGACCGAAACGTCCTTAAACTAATATCGGACCGAGACGTCCTTAAAACTAAAGACGGACCGAGACGTCCTTAAACTAATATCGGACCGAAACGTCCCTAAACTAATATCGGACCGAAACGTCCCTAAACTAATATCGGACCACTACGTCCCTAAACTGGCGATGGACCACCACGTACCTAAACTGGAACAATAGAGCCTCCAAATGCTCTTTTGCCGGATCTAAACGGTCTCGTTTAAGTTGATCTTAGCCCCAAATACGGCTAACGTATCCTTAGACATTTAAATAAATGATAAAACTCCAAATCAACTTTGGTTCAAAGGTACATCTCTGAGCTCCTCTGACACGTGTCGTTGTAATCCTTCAACGACGTCAGAGAGGTGACGAGTCCTGACGGCCATATATTAAATGAATCAATACGTTAAGTTGATCTTAGTCTAAAACAGGACTAATGTATCCTTAACGAACGTTTAAGTTGATCTTAGCCGCAACGCGACTAATGTATCCTTAAACTAAAAACACCAAACCCAAATCTAAGTAAATACGGATTTGGACTAATCCACGTCCTACGGGCGACGGCATTACTCAGTCTCTGTATACAATCCACGGGCAACCACAAACAAAACAAACACACACGACACGAAGTGAAATTCTGGAGAAGGAGAAAGTTGTTACCGCGATGCGGTAGCGTAATTAACTGCAGGGGCTTGCGCCTGCAGGGAAGAGCGTCCCCACAATCAAAAACCCCTCACCCTGAGGGGGAATCTGACGAAGTCTGCTACATCGGCCGCATCCGTCTAAACCTCCGATACACGGTGCCATAAATCAACTTGGCATCTTCGGAGAGGTGGACGGATAGCACCAATTAGCATCTGCCCCGAATCTCAGCGTCAGGACATCGCGGTCCTGTGTGCCGCCTTTCGGAGGGGAACAGATTCTGGCACGCCCGGTGGGACCTTTTCCTCTTTCCACTCCACACTTCGTGTGTCGTCTTCGCGAACCAATCGCGGTTTGTTAAATGGTTGCCTTCGGATTTCAAGTTGCTAAGATTTGGTCTTTTGTCTGACGCAGAACTCAAGCATCCATGGATTCTAACTGCACCAACTGCGCGAAGTACCACTGCAACGGACGCTCCACCTCACCTAGAGGTGTAACATATGGGCCCCAAGCGGCCTCTTTCCTCGCTCTGCCGGTAGAACAGGTGACCCAGGCCACCACCGGCCTGTTTTTCGGGACCATGGTCCCACCTACAAGCTTCTCTATGCCGATACCTACACCGGAAGTGAACAAGAAGTCGGTGTTCGACCGGCTCACTGCTACCACGACCCCTGTCAACGGGTCGTCCGCTACCAAACCGACAGCCTCTGTTTTCACCAGGCTGAATCAGAACTCTAAATTGGCTGTCCCAAAGAGGGCAACGGCCGCTATTCCGGAAGTCGTTAAGGCGGCTTCTCCCGCCAAAGAGTCAGTCTTTTCAAGACTGATGATTCATGCTCCTGCCCCTGCACGAAGATCTGTCTTTGACGGATTGGATATTACCCCGCAAGGAAAAACCTCAGTCTTTAAGAGGTTAACACCGGCGGCGCCTCATTCAGACAGGGGGCAAAAAGAAGTTATCTCTATCGCTGAGCCAATCCCAACGGCTCGTCGTGCTCGACGTCGCCATTGGCGACGAGTAAGAAAGGCAGGGGGCAACTCCCCCTCAGGGCTAACTCCACCGGCTCCAGCAGTGGAAGTCGACGCTGCTGTTCCAACTGGGAACAGCTTTGAGCTGCTGAGGAGGGTACGGAAGAACTCTCCAATCGCTACATTGAAGAGATCTCCTCCACCTGCGGAGAGAGTTCCAGAAACGAAGCGAGAACAGCCCCCTCAACGGCTGTCTTCAAGGATTTATAAAGTTTGGCGAAGGGTTCAAGACTCTGTGATTGACCCAGGTCACTTTCGTCGCCAGAAAAAGGCGAAGGTGGAAAAAGACAAGGGTTGTCCCATTCAACAGCAGGGGACAGCAGCTGCTAGGGTGCCCCTTTCAATGGTTCCTTCAACTTCAATGGCCCACAAAAGAAGGAGGCCAGAGAAAACCCCCGCGTCAACGGCAAAAGTTAAAAATGGTGAACCTAAACGCCCCAAGTCAGGGGGCATAATAATTCATACGGTTTACATGGCGTTGGGAAAAGAAGACAGCCGTACATCCACGGGTCATAGACCGCTTACACGGTCAATGACCAAGACTCAGGAGCAGCAACAGAAGCTCCAGGAAATGATGAACGCTATGGCCGCACTTACAAGGCCGAAAGAAACCCCGGAAACATCCTCAGAAGAACGTCAAGAACAAGAAACGGACGCCGAATTCCTTCGGCGCGTGCTAGAGAAGAAAGATAAAGAAGCTGTGGAGCAGGCATCCAACATAAAGAAAATGGCCCTCCTGTTTCAGGATATGGTGGGTATAATGATTCAACAAGATCCACCTGCTGAAGATCCCCCGATTATTCTTGAAGACGATAGGGGAGAGACATCCAATCCTCTACCGGCTCTATCCACAGCTAAAGAGGATACCATATCAAAAGCTGATTTGGATGAATACATCGCCCAGAAAATACGGGTGCATCAGGCGACTGAAGCAGCCGGTCAGGTCGTAAAGCCGGGGCGGCCATATCCGGGTTGGTACGATCAGATTAAGTACCCGCCAGGTTATACAATTCCTAAGTTCCATGTCTACAAGGGGACGGGCAATCCTCATCAGCATGTTGCCCAGTTCAGGGCGCTCTGCGGCAACACCGGCGGTGACGACAAACTGTTGCTTCGCCAGTTTGTTGGAAGTTTATCAGATACGGCGTTCGAATGGTATTCTGAACTCCCAAATGACTCTATTAAAACCTTCGCCGAGATGGAGCTGCTGTTCACTCAGCGTTTTGCAAGTGCCAGTGAGCGTACCCCGATGACGGCACTAATTAACGCCAGGGTAAAACCCGGCGAGACGTGGGTTCAGTACGCTATACGATGGCGGAATTTATGGTCAAAGTGTGAGCAGCGCATTGAAGAAGCTCCCGCAGTTGGTATGTTTGTGGGAACCCTCGATCCACAAGCAACCATCTCACAATTTATGATGTTTTTCAAGCCAACTACCTTCCAAGCGTTGATTGACAAACTAGCGCAAATGGATCAAATGGGCCACAAACCTCCTCTTCCAAGGCCGGACTCCCGAAATGACAAAGGGAAGGGAAAAGCGATCGTCGTCGCTAATGCTCAACAACAACCAAGCGACCCGAAGCCAGTGGCTCGTCAAAATAACATGCGCCCGTACGTACCCCTTGAGGATAGGATGGGACGTCCTTATTCCTTTCCCCGCAATAAAACGAAGAGGTTATTCGAGCTGGCGTTGCGCAACAGACTCATAAATCTGCCGGATCCAAAACGTCCGTTACAGCCAAGTGACGTCAACGAGCCCAACTACTGTCCTTATCATCGAGTACTAGGCCATCCGATCGAAGACTGCTACGTTTTCAAGAATTGGCTCGAAAACCAGTACCGACAGGGCAAGTTCGCGTTATCTGACAAATGGAAGGTGAATCCCCCACAGCCCCACACCTCTAAGGGGACGAATACGCCGGGGGCAACATGCTCCGTCATTGAAGAAGCTCCTTGGGAGGTTGTATTATCAGCCAAGACAAAGAGAAAGCTAAACGATCTTCAGGCATGTCCAGCGATCAAGTGGAAGAACCCGTTGGAACCGCAGGTCATTGAAGGGATGTTGAATCCGCGTACAACTCCAAAGACTGATGGTGGTGGCTCAAACACTCGCAACCAGCCGTCAAAATCTTCGAAAAAGAAGAAGAAGAAATCTAAGAAACCCGTAAAGCCTGGCGACAAGCGCACGGACTTACAAAAGCAAATTGACGCGCTAGATGAATACAACCAAAAGGCGCGGATTCCCATTACGCTCCAAGAGTTCCTCAATCACGTCTTTCAAGAGGAAGACGAGGGAGAAAGTTCGTCGGATGAATCCGAGGAAAATGTAGCGAGCTGTCATATGATCTCCCATTCAATCACGAACGATGAAGAGACTTCTGGCACTAAAACGCTGGGGGCAGATACTGAATCAAAAATTCCGGAGCTATCAGTCGAAATGATTGACGTGTTCCTTAACGAAGCTCGACTGAAAAGTAAAGCTGATCGAGAACGCGAAATGGCTATATTTGAAAGGGCCAAGCGCTGGCGACTTGATGAAAGAGCTGAGATAATCCCGCTGGAGCGAAATGCCTCCGCCGTTGACAAAAGCCAATTCAAGATGAGGAAAAGGTTCGCTAAGGCCATATCAATGGGGATGAAGCTACCATCCTCTGAAGGAAAAATTACTGGTGAAATAGAAATGCACCCCTCCTTTTGCTTATATCATCAGAAGGTTTCGCACCCCACTCAAGAATGCAAAGCTTTCGATAAATGGTGGCAAGGATATGTTGCTCGTCAACAACGCTTCAAGCGGGAAAAGCGTAAAACTCGTCGAGAGCAAAGAGATACGATCGAAGAGCTTAAAAGAACTACCGGCGATTGTCGCATGGTTAACACTGCCGGGTCACAAGTGCCTACATTCGGGAGCGATTCTGATGAAGAGCTGGAACTCACCCCTCTCTTTAAAGAGTCAACTTCGGGAAGAGAAGAAGAGCCAAAGGTTTGCGAAAATATCCAGCTACGCAATCGGACGTTACCTGAAAAGAATCTCGGACCCTTAAACAAGAAAAATAAAGGGAAAGAAAAGGTTTCTGAGGATATTACTCTAGATGACCAAGTCGCGGAAGAGCTAACCGCCAAGAATCCGCCGAAAAGAAATAAGGTGGATTACAATGTCTTAGCGCATCTGAGGAAGCTGCCCTCACAACTCAGCATTCTTGATGCCCTGTTACTATCAAAAGAGGCGAGGGATTCTTTGATTAAAGCGCTACAAGATCCGAACCAGTTCCAAGCCTTCCTGGCCGAAGAAAAGATGAAGGATGAGTTGGAAGAGGTGCACACGGCCGACGTTGCTTTTGGCGATGAAGACCTTCTTCTTGGGACGCGCGAACACAATCGCCCTCTCTATGTCTCAGGATACTGCCACGATATAAAGATAGGCAAAATCCTGATCGATAATGGATCGTCTGTTAATCTCCTCAACGTGCGAGTGTTGAAGGAAATTTGCATGAGCGTCCAGCACCTTGCGCGGGACAAGATCACCATCTCCGGGTTCGACTCCCAATCGTCAAAGACTCTTGGATCTGTGATATTGACGTTACGCTTCGGGTTGATCGTCACAGATGTTAAATTCCATGTCATAGACGCCAAGACATGCTACAATGCTCTGCTCGGTCGACCATGGTTATACGAGTACAATATTATCCCTTCTACACAGCATCAGTGTATGAAATATTGTAAGGATGGTCTCGAGTACACTGTGGCAGGAGAATTGAATCCGTTTTCCGTGAATGAAGTTCGTAAGTATGAAGATGCCAAATACTTCTTGCCGAGTTTCGAAGACACGGAAAGGTGTCACAAGCCTGAGAACAAAACTAATGCCACCATCCCTGTCTTCGGCAGCGATACCGAGGAGGAGGAGGAGGAGGATATAGTTTATTCGGGTCCGCCCCAATACACCGAGCCGGGACCATCCGCCCCTTCACTGATCTTTGGTAGTGATTCAGAGGACGAAGTCCATGCTGTATTCCCTGCTCGGCTTTCAATACGAGCTTCTGCTGATGAAGAGCGAAGTCTGCAGATAGCCATGGTGCCGCTTGAACATTATAAAGAACTGGATGCACTCGACACCGACAGCGTGGAAGAATTGCTGACATTTTATATCCCTCCCGGACGAAAAGGCGAGAGGGCAATCCTATTCTACCGTTCCAAAGAAACCAAAGTAGAAAAAGAAATCTGGCATGGCGCGGATTCTACGCTCGACAGGCTTCAGCCTATCCGTCTCCCCAGATATTATACGGAAGGTTTGAAAAAGCTGCTGAAACGCCAGGGGATATCCTTCGAGCAGACCGTTCGAAAAGCCAAATTCTATGACAGGGTCTGGAATGTTCCCGAGACTCAATGCAAGCTTCCTAACGGGAGAATGGAAACAAAAGGGTTTGGATACATCCGGTCGAAGAAGCGAGAGTTACTACCTGGCTGTTACGTCGTATATGACTTTGATGAAGAGGCGGATGCTCAATGGGAGGACGTTAATCCTAAGCCAGTGAAAGTTCCAGATGCAAAGGAGCCCAGTCCGTCGTTCGAGGAAAAAATGGGCAAACTCATAAGGGAAGCGGGTCAAAAAGTCCGAGATGATCACAATCGTGAAATGGCAATCTATGAGAAAGCCAAAACGCAGCGCCTCCTTCAACAGGCAGTAAAAGACGAAGATGCTTCCCCATGTCAACCTGATACAAAAAGGGCTCGACGCGGAGGCAGAAACAAGTCGAAAGGTCAAAGAAGCACTCAACAGCAACAAAGCAGGGCTAAGAAGCCACGCAAACGGGAATCGAGCGTTATTGATCTATCCCTCATGAAGAAAATGGGTCGAGCATACTCGTTTCCTCGGGAAAAGACGAAGAAGATACTCGATCTTGCCCTAAAGCATCAAATGCTTACATTGCCGGAGTCTAAACACCCCGAACAAGCGGGCGAAGCCTCACACCCGGACTATTGCTCTTACCATCGAGTGATAAGTCATTCTCTTAAAGATTGCTTCATCTTCAAGAATTGGGTCGAAGATCAGTACCAGCTTGGTAAATTCGCTCTGTCCGACAACTGGAGGGTAGCACCACCACAAAAACACGAACCCAAGGCCACGAAAGAAAAACCAGTTCCACATTGGGACTGGAAGCGAATTCGTACCTGTCACATGATAACAATACTAAAAGGAGAACCCGAGAACATGGACAGCCTTCCTTGGTGCCTCGAAAACAGCAATGATGAGGTAATCTCAGAATTTCCCCCAGCTCCGAAAGAACTGGAGGATGGAATACATACCACTGCAGATAAGCTCAAGAAAATCGAGTTGAGGACAGTAAACGATCCGCGACCGACATTCGCCAGCGAGCTGCTGTCTGAAGAGAGGGCGGCTGCGTTAAAGGACGTCCTTGTGCAGCATAAAGATTGCTTCGCATGGAACTATTCCGAGATGCCGGGATTAGATCCAGAAGTTGCTGTACATAGACTAGCAATATCCCCGAACATCAAGCCAGTCAAACAGGCGCCGAGAAGAATGCGACTCGAGCTTGAGATGAGCATCAATACCGAGGTCAAAAAGTTAATCGACTCTGGCTTCATCCAGGAAGTTCAATACCCTGAATGGATCGCCAACATCGTCCCAGTGATGAAGAAATATGGGACAGTGCGCATATGCGTAGACTTCCGGGATCTTAATAAAGCTTGCCCGAAGGATGACTTCCCAGTGCCAGTCACCGAACTGATGATAGACAACACGTCCACTCATGAGGTTTTCTCCTTTATGGACGGCTCGTCAGGGTATAACCAGATAAAGATGCATCCAGAAGACCAGAAGCATACAGCCTTCAGGACCCCTTTAGGAATATTCTGTTACAAGGTGATGCCCTTTGGTTTAAAGAACGCCGGAGCCACCTACCAAAGGGCCATGACGAAGATCTTCGACGACCTTATACACGAAATCGTCGAATGCTATATCGATGATCTCGTGGTTAAAAGCAAATCATACGAGGAACATCTCGAGCATTTGAAGACCGTATTTCAACGCCTTCGGCAATACAATTTGAAGATGAATCCTCTTAAATGTGTGTTCGGGGTTTCCTCGGGCAAATTCCTGGGATTCATCGTCCGATACCGAGGTAATGAGATAGATCCGTCTAAAATCAAGGCGATCATGGAAATGCCTCCACCGAGAACTCTTAAACAGTTGCGATCTCTACAAGGAAAGCTCGCATACATTCGGCGGTTTATCGCTAATCTTTCAGGAAAGTGTCGTCCTTACAGTCACCTGATGAAGAAGGGAACCCCATTCGTTTGGGATCACAAATGCCAAGGCGCACTGGACGAGATCAAGCAGTATCTGCAAAACCCTCCAGTGTTAGCTGCTCCAGTTAAGGGAAAGCCTCCCATTCTTTACACGGCCGCCCTTGAAGGTTCTTTAGGCGCACTATGGGCACAAGAGAATGACCAGGGGAAAGAAAGAGCACTCTACTACTTAAGTCGGGTTCTGCTGGGGGCAGAAAGCAACTACTCCCCCATTGAAAAACACTGCCTGGCGTTGATCTTCACAATAACAAAGCTTAGACATTACGCATTAGCGCATGAAGTCCATCTCATTTCAAAGGTGGACCCTCTCAAATATCTAATGTCAAAGGCCATATTGACGGGACGACTCGCTAAATGGGCCTTGCTCTTAATGGAGTTCTCGATAACGTATCGACCCCTCAAAGCAGTGAAGGGTCAAGCCATAGCCGACTTCCTTGCTGAGCACCCGATACCTGCCGATTCTCCCCTGAATTGCGATTTGCCAGACAAGCATGTGTTTGACGCAATCGGCGGTGGTGATACCCGTTGGGAGCTTTATTTCGATGGAGCATCTTCTATGAAAAAGCACAAACAAAGTACGTCAATGATCAAATCGGGAGTAGGCCTTATCTTCGTGACCCCACAAGGAGGAATAATGCGCTTCGCCTTCTCCCTAACAAATCCGAGAACGAATAATGAAGCTGAATATGAAGCTTTGATCGCAGGCCTCGAGATCGCCATTGACATGGGAATTGAAAGCCTCCTCATATATGGAGACTCCCAGCTAGTCGTCAGTCAAGTGAACGGCGATTACCAAACATGCAAACCGGAATTGGTAAAGTACGGTGAAAAAGTGAAACAACTGCTAACCCAAATTCCCTCCTATACTTTGGAGAGCATACCACGCGCGGAAAACAGCAAAGCGGACGCACTGGCCAAACTTGCTAAAGAATTGGCTGACGAGAATCTCGATGACGTTAGAATCGTGGTACAAAGCCGTCGAGTGCTTGCCCCAGCAGAAATATCTCTGGAATCATCCGAAGAAAAAGGAGCGAACGAGAAGACAACCCTGCAAGTAAAAGATTAGGAAAATACCAAGGATTGGAGAGAAATCTTCATAGATTACTTCAAGTCACACCGAATGCCTGAAGAAGCGTCCACAAGACATCAGCTCGTGAAACGAGCCCTGTCTTTCGCCTTCGTCAATGATACTCTGTACAAAAGGTCATTTGATTCTTTGTGGCTGAGATGCTTAGGACCTGACGAAGCGAAAAGAGTCGTCCAGGAAGTTCACGACGGACTCTGCGGTTCTCATCAAGCAGGCCCTAAGATGAAGTTGAAGATAAAACGGATGGGCTACTACTGGCCCACGATGGTTCAGGACTGCATCGAATATGCGAAGCAATGCCACTCATGCCAAATTCATGGGGACTTCATCCACCAGCACCCAAATCCACTACATCCAACGGTGGCTAGCTGGCCATTCGAAATGTGGGGGACTGACATAGTTGGCCCTATCGAACCAGCATCGTCTAGGGGACATCGTTTCATCTTGGCGACGACCGACTACTTCTCTAAATGGGCAGAAGCAGTACCGTTAAGAGAGGTGAAGACGGAAAATATCCTCCACTTCTTCAAGACGCATGTCATATATCGATTTGGAACTCCGCGACGGATCATCTCCGATAACGGGCCAGCTTACAGAAGCCACAAGATCAGTCGCTTTGCGCAACAGCATAATATAGACTGGAGATATTCCTCGGTTTATAACCCGCGAGCTAATGGACTAGCTGAAGCCTTCAACAAGGCATTGACAAAAATCATAAAGAAAACAGTGTCCCGAAATAAGAAAGATTGGCACGAAAGACTGCAAGAAGCTCTTTAGGCATATCGAACTACATTCAAGACGGCCACGAACACAACGCCGTACGCGTTGGTGTTCGGTACAGAAGCAGTACTCCCCCTCGAGATAGAGTTACCCTCTCTACGAATGGCAGTCCACTACGAGCTGACGGACGAAGAAAATGCTCACCTTCGGCTTAAGGAGCTTGACGTCCTTGATGAAACCCGGCTCATAGCGCAGCAAAATCTAGAAGCTTATAAAGCAAAGATGACACGCTCATACGAAAGATTGACCCGACCGAGGACATTCCGCCAAAGCGAACTCGTGCTAGTGGTCAAAAGGCCTATGATCCCCAATCGCGCCAAGCGGGGAAAATTCGAGCCAAACTATGAAGGCCCATACATCATAGATAAGGTCTACCAAGGTGGGGCCTATCTACTCATGGACATGCACGGTGAAAGGCCTTTCAGGCCGATAAACGGTCGCTTCCTAAAGAAATACTACGCTTAATGAGCCACAGCCTAGGTCAACGATAGATGACGACGACTATGTCCGCTCGCTATCTTCCTAAGCTTAAGCTTTCTAAGCAGTGGCCAGCCTTCTCCATGACGGACCGAAACGTCCTTAAACTAACGACGGACCGAAATGTCCTTAAACTAATAGCAGACCAAAACGTCTTTAAACTACTACCGCAGCATCTGTAGGCTGACAAGATATAAAAAATATATATAAAAATAAAAAGAATAATAAAAAAAAGGGTATGTCCATAAGCAAAATGGGCACGGATGAAAACCTGAAAGGGCTCCGTGAGTAAAAACAGCAGGACTACCGGCGAGTGTTTGTGAAAACCCGAAAGGGCGCAACCTCGTTAAAAGACACTTATAGGGTCCTTTCGACCTTGTAAGGAGAAACCACCTGCGTGAGATCCTTATGACTCGCAAGGAAAAAACACACTTAGGTATCCCCACGATTCCTAAGGAGAAAATACACTTGCGAGATCCTCACGACTCGTGAGGAGAACTCTCTTATGGGACCCTCACGGCTCATAAGATTTGAAAGTCTTAAGTCACAGAGACCTAAACCTGTGCTTAAGCAACCCCCACAACTCGCCATACGGCCCTACAAGTGGCTCAATACTAACCCTTGCATACAATCCACGGGCGCGAATAAACATTTCCCTAACTAAGTCTCATCTGAGACTAGGGATATGTTTGCATGGCAAACAACCCTTGTAAATCCTCTCGACTTACAAGGAGAAAACCCTCCTGTAGGATCCTTACGACTTACAGCGAAACAATACACCTAGGAACCCTCATGATTCCTAAGGATAAAATACACCTATAAGATCCTCACGACTTGTAGGGAGAAATAGCTTTGTAAGACCCTTACGGCTCATAAGTCAAAAGCCTTAGCAGACAGGACCCTAACCCTGGTCGCTAAGCCTCGTTTGTTCGACAATGACAAAGGCAAATGATGATTCGCTCCTGGCGATGTCCCAGTTGTAGCGGTGCTGATGCTGAAATCAGCGTCTGATTTCGGGTTTACGGCGAAAAGCCGATAGGCCGCACATGCATACGAAATGGCCTAAATGATAGGGCAACTTGCAATAAAAAGCAGCAAGTAAAAATGTATGCATGAAAAATAGCCGAAATGATAGGGCAGCTCGCAATAAAAAGCAGCGAGTAAAAATAAAATAAATAGCCGAAATGATTGGGCACCGCGAAAAATAGCCGAAATGATTGGGCAGTCGCGACCTTCGCGATATAAAAGCTGAAATGATAGAGCATCGCGGAAATAAAATAAAATAAAAAGAAGAAATGATAAAACTTTGGCCCTACAGTTAAGATCACATCGATCCATGTATACAATCCAAGGGCGTAAACAAAGAAGGAACCATACTTTCCCAACGGATTCCGTCAGACGACGAAGCCAAACCTCAACGGTTCATTTCAACCGAAGAAGCCAGTGACTTCAGCAAAACTCCTCGACTCACGGATACAAACACTCCTTGATGAGAGCCTTCTGATTCGCGTCGACTCGCAGAGCCACCAGAGCCTCTATGGGAACCCTCGACTCGTTTCAAACCCCAAGGAAACAAATAATCCTTGGCGCTTGGGAAACAAATAATCCCTAGCAAACTCCTCGACTCACGGATACAAACACTCCTTGACGAGAGCCTTCTGATTCGCGTCGACTCGCAGAGCCACCAGAGCCTCTATGGGAACCCTCGACTCGTTTCAAACCCCAAGGAAACAAATAATCCTTGGCGCTTGGGAAACAAATAATCCCTAGCAAACTCCTTGACTCACGGATACAAACACTCCTTGACGAGAGCCTTCTGATTCGCGTCGACTCGCAGAGCCACCAGAGCCTCTATGGGAACCCTCGACTCGTTTCAAACCCCAAGGAAACAAATAATCCTTGGCGCTTGGGAAACAAATAATCCTCCTCGACTCACGGATACAAACACTCCTTGACGAGAGCCTTCTGATTCGCGTCGACTCGCAGAGCCACCAGTGCCTCCGTGGGAACCCTCGACTCGTTTCGAACCCCAAGGAAACAAATAATCCTTGGCGCTTGGGAAACAAATAATCCCTAGCAAATTCCTCGACTCACGGATACAAACACTCCGTGACGAGAGCCTCCCGACCCGCGTCAACTCGCAGAGCCACCACTGTCTCCGCGAGAGAATTCCCGGTTCGTCCCACCTTGCAAGATGAAGTCTCGGGCAGCAAAGATTGAAAAAACTTACTGCCTGAACAATGGGGCCCTGCAAGTCAATCCAAAATGGTCTCTTGCATACTATTCACGGGTCTCACTCTCCGAAGTCGATTTTCGACAAGGAGGGAAACAACCGCTTACGGGTCCTTTCGACTCGTAAGAGGGAAAAATTCTCTTATAGGATCCTTACGACTTGTAAGAGAAAACACACTTAGGAATCCTCACGATTCCTAAGGAGAAAACCCCACCTACGAGATCCTCTCGATCCGTAGGGAGAAAAGTCTCTCTGAGACCCTCACGGCTCATGGAGTTGAAAAGTCTTAGGCAGCAGATCTAAACCTGCGGCCTAAGCCATCGCTATTTCTTAAGAAAGTCAAGAAGCATGCCCTATTATCCGTCAACCATGGTTACTAAGGTGGCACACTGACAACAAAAGAAAGAAAAGGGCGGAGAAATGACATAGGACATTACAAAAATGTGTATCTTTTATTCATAAATACTGATCGAGTACAGGATACATTGTACTAAAGAATAAAAAAATATACATATATTCTACAAGCACAAATGATACAAGGAGAATTACTGAGAAGGAAGCGTCTTGCATAGATTTAGCAATTGCTCGCATACTTCCTTCCACGCCTTCTCTTGATCGGCTACCACCGCCAGCTCTGCCTCCACTTGGGCTCGTTGCTGCAAGACAGACGCAAGCTGCTCCCTGACGACTTGATAAGCAGCTTCCCGACCTGGGGTATTGCGCTCAGCTACGTCAAGCTTCCACTTCAAATTTAGCCCATGGGAGATGCGCTCCAAGAGACCCTCAAAGATAGTCTTCACTTGGGTAGCATTTGCTTCAACCTCAGCACGCAGATGGGCCGTTTCGTTCGAGGTCTTTTGGCATTCCCTTAGTTTTAAAGCTGCTTCTTGCTCCAAATGGCAGAAGTGAGAAGTGCTTTTCTCGAGCCAAGCTGTTCGTTGGGTGCTTAGGGCTAAAACTTCGGGAGAAGGACGCGTCGACTCTAGCCGATGTAGACAGGCCTCGATTTCCCTGCAGTGATTAACCCAAGATTCGACGACGCCTTCGTTATGAAAATTTACGAGCGCCGCCAACATCGGGTTAACCTCCACAGCAAAATCTACGGCAGAAGGGAGAGCGTCCATGTTAAGCTCTTCGATGTACCCGCTCAGCATGCCCAAACTCATCACAACACCCTTTGAAGATGGACGTTTCAAGAAAGGGCCTGCCGGTGAAAGGACGCGAGACTCAAGAGGGACCGGAGCCGGAACAATAGCTGCAAAACAAAACATGGTCAAACAATGATTCAAGAGATGTTGAAGGGTTACCAAAAAGGAAATTTACTATACCAGCTGCAACGGACGGCAAAGCCGGAAGGGCCGGTGGCGTGGCCAGTCTTGCATCCCCTCCTTCAATTTGTGGCACTGCAATAAGGAAAAGGAAAAGTCAGAAATCATCCCATTGCTAAAAAGGGGGGTAAATAAAGACATTGTAGTGAACGTATACTCACCGGCGCCACTAGAGGGAGAAGCGAGTTCGGATGGGAAGGAGAAGTGTGGGAGCAACACTTGATATAAATGATCAAAGAGCACTCCTGAAAGGGCATAATGGTATAACGTTAGTACAAAAGCTACATGTTTAAAAGATTAACGCATGAGTCGTAAATCCATACCTTCCAACATCCGCGATGGTACAAGGGAAGGCGGGGAGGTGACCACCGCCAAAGCAGTAGTTGACGGTGCTCCTTCGAGCAATGGAGCGCCGGCACTGGCCGCACCTGCAAAGATAAACTTGTTAGAAGAGATCGCGAGATATATAAAAAGAAGAACACTGGTAACTCAAAATTTACCCGACGAGCTGCTAGCCGAAACTGAAGCAATCCCCTCCTCTATTGACATGAGACCACCGCCCGTAGCTTCATCACCCGACTCGATGGGAACCGTTGTTGTGCTCGCAAGCCCTGGAGACGGCAAGGAACCATACACGGCGAGGGCTATGATTGGAGTATTGCCAGATTCCAGAGAAGGAGCGGCTGGCTCGTCCTCAGGAATCGTGGCCACCTCACCCGCTACTCCTTCGGGTCCTGCGGTCACGGTTGTCTCGTCCACCGTCGCCGCGAGGTCTCCAGCCTCAAGCGCCTCGCCCTCTACCGCCTTCGGCTCGGTTAAGACAATCATCTCATCTGCCGCCACTTCAGGTGCGGCATCAATGACCCTCTCGGTGGCGGATCCCTCAACCTCTGTTTCAGGCCTCGTGGCCCCAACGACGCGCCTCACTGTCGGCTCGGGTTCGGCAGGCACCGCTTCCGCCGTTTCCCTGGGTTCAACGGTCTCCGCCTCCCCCTCAGTCGGACTAGGCCCTGCAAGATGGAATGCATATGAACCAATGGCTTTATAATTCTTACAACAAAGCTCTGAAAGAAATGCTACCTGAAGAGGATTTATCGTTTGCACTTCGGGCCGCGCGCGCCGCTTGCCTATAAGCAGTAGATAGGGCAACAGGGGCCTCTTCAGAAGGAGTGTCAGCGCGAGGAATAGTGCTAGGGCCCGCTCCCATGGCCAAAGCAGCTCGGCGCGCCTTCGCTTCGTGTCTCAGCCGCTTCCGCTTCTCCCGAGCCGTTGAGACGGATGCCACTAGGGCTTCTCTAATTGAGGCATCCTCGTCCGTGAATAGGGATGCCTCCAGATTTTTCAGGGCATCCCTCGTCGTCTTGTCATGTCGAGGCCCCTCCAGCAGCCTTGACGGGACCGGGACTTCAGTAACAGGCTCAGGAAGGATCCCCGCATCAACTGATATAACCCCTGCAAAGAAACGAAAGAAGATTAGGTTGACCATCAGAAAAGATGACAAACTTTCCTTATAAAAGAAAAAGGGGTGGGACATACCAACGCCTGCTAGAGCGCGCTTCTCCTCCTCCTCTTGGAAGGTTTTCAAGGAGACAGCAATAGCCTCTTCAGAAGAGACACCTATTGAAAATCGGGCGAATATTAGTTAAAGATAATAATAAAAAGTGCAATAAAATGACGAAGAAAGTGGCTGATGATTACCTGACTCAGCAAGTTTACTTAACATCACTTCGAGCCTCGCCGATCGCTCCGAAGCTGCAATGGCGGCAGCCAAATTAGTGTCTGCAGGGTCTACCAAGAAGCCCTCGTTGCTGCCATATTCACTTATGCCTTCGTTGGGAGGAGCCGCAGGCTCTAGGCTAAGGATCACATCGAGGGAAAGGGTGGACTTTTTCTTCTTCTGCCCGCCGGCTTTAGGTCCACCCGGGATAGATTTGCGCCTGGCAGTTACTTTAGGGTGGCGGGTCCCAATATCTGCTCCTACGCCTGACTCTGGCGATACTACATTAGCCGCCTTCGTGGGAGCACGAGACGCCGATGGTGCATCCACCGTAGCGGGCAGCGGCAATCCCCGCGGAGGACTCAACACGCGTGGTCGATCGACTCCAGCATCTTTTAGCGGAGGGACGACTGGGAGCCTTGGCTGCAAAGGGGCCTTGCGATCGCCGCCGGGAGGCGCACCCCTACGGTCAACCAGCATACGCTTCTCCGGTAAGATAATTGGGCCCATAGCATGCGCGTACCAGGCTACATATGAATGGAGTATCTTAGGGGCACAGCTGGGTTCACTAATGAAGAAATAGGAACCTGTGTTAAGCCGTGTAAAATGATGCATCGCATTCTTTATCCCCTCTGGGCCGACCATGGGCGTTTCCAAGAAAGCTTCCAGCGGGATCCCTTGGTTGTAGCTTGACTGCCGGGCAAATCGGTGTGGGCTATATCTCATAAACAAGGCTGTTTCATTCTGCCTGAACACTAGATAGCCCGGCCGGATGGAGTAGAGATGGAGGATTTCCCGAGCTTTCAATGCAGAAGCCCCATCTTTGAAGTCATCACGCAGGGGCACCACTGACTTGGTGGTCTCTGAGCCTATGGTTATGACCTTATCCACAAAGGAAACCTTCGCTCCGACCAGATGTGGACGAAGGAGCAGCCCTCTAGACTACCGTGGTGCTAGAACCACAATTGAAGCCCCGACCAACCGCATGACTCTCGGGAGTTTGTATCTCTCGAAGAACGGAGGAGTCTTGTGGGCACCAAACACCCCTCGCACATGCATCTCCATCCAAGAAGTAAAGTAGTGCGTCGGGAAGTTAGCAGGCTGTACCCCAGGCTTACTGGCGTCCGCCGCTACGCTAAGTCCATGATAAAGGTAAGCCAGCCCAGCAATTCCTACTGATAACTGCAAACCAGCCACCATCCGATGCGCTGGGTAAAAAACTGAGGGCCGCATGAGGCGGGGGTGCATAGGGAGTGCAAAGTTGCATAGCCACAAGCCCAAGAATCCAACAAAAAAGGTTTCCTCATCCATGCCTGGGACGGCGATTTCTGAGAAAGCAGCGATGGCAGCGTTGGGGAGATAGAAATTCCGCTGGTCATTTTCCGATATAGGTCGGCGATCCAAGCCGAAACCAAAGGGGTCAACAAGCTGAGCGAACTTCTCACTCTGCTCTGATAAGAACTCCGGGCGAATAAAGCGGGCAATAAAATCTGTGAAACTGACGCCCCGGTCGCCCGATTCCAAATGTAGTTCCTCATGTATCTCCAATACCTTCACTAAGCCCGGGTACTGGTGCTGAATAGCGTTCTCCGGCATCAGGTCAAACACCAGCGGCTTGGTGGCAAAGACGTATTCATCGGGAGGAAGCAGCTCCTCGTAAGGCTCTCCCCTCATCGGCAGACCTGAGATTTCAGCAAACTCCTCCAAGGAGATAGAGACTTCCCGGTCCGTCATCAGGAAGGTATGGGTGTGAATATTCCATTGCTCGATAAAAGCCTTAACCCACCACGTTGGAGGAGAAGGATACTCAAAGAGCGAGACGTAAATGGCCGAGTACAAACCAATCCTCATCAGATGAGTCCTCCTCGCTGATAGGATGTACCGGGCCCATTGCAAATATCCAGCAGGCGGCCGTGGGATCAGTCCAATGTTATAAGCCTGTCCCCAAGGGCGCGCTTCACCCTGACAAATTCTCCTCCCTAAAATATCTATTGCCGGCGGTGGCTGCACGGGGATAGCACCAATCGCAGGCTGGAGGAGGTCATCCGAATTCCAATTTTTGACCTCCACGGCATACTTCACCGGGGGTTCATCTGCGTAGGGGATTGAAGATGTTGGCTCAGACGGCGTAGTGGAACTGAAGCTGCGACGGCCCTGGATGATCTGGCTGTACCACCTTCCCCACAGGTGGAGCTTTTTGCACTCAGGGTCATGATCTTTAATGAGAGCGAACGCCACCCGGTCCACTGGCGAATGGGGGAACCCTCCTTCCGAGCGAACGAAGGGGAAAGACAAGTCGCCGGACATGTTTCCTGTAGAAAGACAAAAATAACCGTTAGCGTTCCGACACTTGGCATTTTGAAATCCTACTCCACACTGTGATGCAATGGGTAGGGGACAAAAAGGGGGACCCACAAAATCTGGATGACGGTGCATCATTTGATAAGACAGTCCCATCATTGGATGAGACTGTCAGTTAATGAAAAAGACCCCTAAGAGAATATCCTCATTGGGGGGAAATCCCTAGAGACAAGGAGAAAATCTTCTATTTTAGAGCAAAGCTCTGTCACAGAGTGACATTTGTCAAACTCTGGTCTCAAGGGAATAAAACTTCCTAAAAAGAGCCTAGCTCTGTAATAGTAATGAAAACTATAACTCCTAAGGATTTTAAAAAAAAAAATTGGGTCTTAAAGATCCATGAAAACTTTTAGGAGTTCTCCATTTTTATATATAAGAAAAAAGAGAAGATCTACATTTGATCTATGAGCAAGGCTCTGTTCATGGGTTAAAACCCAGGAACAAGATCTCTGTAAATTTTTGAGAGCAAGGCTCTGTTGATGAAACCCCAAAGGGGTTCTCTTTAGATTAAAGATCTATAAGAGCAAGGCTCTGTTGAGGAAACCCCAAAAGGGTTTTAGATCAAAGATCTATGAGAGCAAGGCTCTATTAATCAGCTTTAATTTAATTTTATTTTATTTTATTTTATTAAATACCTAAGATGGTTATGAACTCTGGAGTTCTTGGAAAAAATCAAGAGCAAGGCTCTGAAAATTCTTAAGCAAGAGCAAGGCTCTGAGTCAAAATTCTTGAAATAGTAAAGAATTTTCTAAGGACCAAGGGTCCTATTTATAGGCGCCTGCGCCCCTTCAACTGACCCCTTTGATCCAACGACTAGGATCTTGCCACCGCTGCACTCACGTGCGCGCCACGTGAGCGCAACGGTGGGGGGGCATTTGTTTCCCCAATCAGAGCAAGGCTCTGTTTGAATTTTGAAAATTCAAATTTTTGAAGCAACGCTTCAGATCCCGTGCGCTACGCGCAACGCGCCACGTGTCAGAAGTTGACATGCCAGCACAACGCCCAAGGCAGTGCGTCCAATCAGAGCAAGGCTCTTTAAAAAACAAAAGCAATGCTCAGCTGCGCAAGCGCACCGCTGCGTGACACGTGTCTGCGCAGTTGACACGTGTCTGCGCAGTTGCGCAAGCACCGCTGCGCGACACGTGTCTGCGCAGATTGCGCAAGCACAACTGTGCAAGAGCACCGCTGCGCGACACGTGTCTGCGCAGTTGCGCAAACACTTTTGCGCAAGCGCTTCACTGCGCGACACGTGTCTGCGCAGTTGCGCAAACACTGTTGCGCAAGCGCACCGCTGCGCGACACGTGTCCGCGCAGTTGCGCAAAAGCAGTTGCGCAAGCGCTTCATTATGCGACACGTGTCACTCACTGGGGGAGTTGCGCAAAACGGAATAAATCTTGTTGAAACAAGAAGATTTTCTTGTATAAGGCAGGGGCCTTTGGATCAAAGATCCAACGGTGGGGAAAATTCCCCAAATCACTCAGAGAAAGATCTCTGTAACAAATCTAACTAATTTGTGAGCACTATAAAAAGGACCCCAGACCTCATTTCAATGATCATCAACATCTTGCTAAAAGAAAGAAGAGAGAAATAGAACTCTTGAGAATTCTGGAAGAACAAAAAAAAAAGGTAAAACCCTTAAAAGAGAAAATTCTCTTGAAACAGATCATTGATCTAAGAACAAGATCATGGATCTTCAATAAATAAATAAATAAGTAAATAAAATAAAAAAAGAAGTAGTGCCTTGCACTTGTTATGAACCCTTGGTTCTCTGAAATAAGGAAAAAACAAGAAAAGAAGAAAAACCTTGTTTTTCTTTAGATCAAAGGATTAAAAAGTGCTCTGCACTTCTGTTTCTTGAAGATTCTCAATGCAATGCATTGCTTAAAGGGCCAGGCCCAAATTAAATTGCAGAGCAATAAAAGGAAGGGCCCAAATAAAATTGATGCTCTGCATCATTTTATAGAGGGCAGAGCCCAAACAAAATTGATGCTCTGCATCATTTATAAATGGGCAGAGCCCAAACAAAATAATAAATAATGCAATGCATTATCTTAAAAGGGGCAGGGCCTAAATAAAGGTCCAACAGAGACCAAGATTTAATGCTATGCATTATTAAAAATGGGCCAAGCCCTAGCACAGGCCTAATAGGCCAAAAAACAAATAAAAGTGTTGAATATTCTGAACTGGACTTAGCCCAATCGTGGCCGTAAGTCCTCAAATTAAATTGACTGAGAACAATTGCTCTCTCTCTCTCTCAAATCAATTTATATCCGGTTCGAGGGTACATCTCCGAGCTCCTCTGACACATGTCGCTGTAATCATTCAACGACGTCAGAGAATTGACGGGTCCCAATGACCACATACGTTAATATGGACTGCGGGGTCCTTAAACTCGTGGACCGAAACGTCCTTAAACTAATTATGGACCGAAACGTCCTTAAACTAATATCGGACCGAAACGTCCTTAAACTAAAGACGGACCGAGACGTCCTTAAACTAATATCGGACCGAGACGTCCTTAAACTAATATCGGACCGAAACGTCCTTAAAACTAAAGACGGACCGAGACGTCCTTAAACTAATATCGGACCGAAACGTCCCTAAACTAATATTGGACCGAAACGTCCCTAAACTAATATCGGACCACTACGTCCCTAAACTGGCGATGGACCACCACGTCCCTAAACTAGAAAATGGACCACTACGTCCCTAAACTGGAACAATAGAGCCTCCAAATGCTCTTTTGCCGGATCTAAACGGTCTCGTTTAAGTTGATCTTAGCCCCAAATACGGCTAACATATCCTCAGACATTTAAATGAATGATAAACTCCAAATCAACTTTGGTTCAAAGGTACATCTCTGAGCTCCTCTGACACGTGTCGTTGTAATCCTTCAACGACGTCAGAGAGGTGACGAGTCCTGACGGCCATATATTAAATGAATCAATACGTTAAGTTGATCTTAGTCTAAGACAGGACTAATGTATCCTTAACAAACGTTTAAGTTGATCTTAGCCGCAACGCGACTAATGTATCCTTAAACTAAAAACACCAAACCCAAATCTAAGTAAATACGGATTTGGACTAATCCACGTCCTACGGGCGACGGCATTACTCAGTCTCCGTATACAATCCACGGGCAACCACAAACAAAACAAACACACACGACACGAAGTGAAATTCTGGAGAAGGAGAAAGTTGTTACCGCGATGCGGTAGCATAATTAACTGCAGGGGCTTGCGCCTGCAGGGAAGAGCGTCCCCACAATCAAAAACCCCTCACCCTGAGGGGGAATCTGACGAAGTCTGCTACATCGGCCGCATCCGTCTAAACTTCCGATACACGGTGCCATAAATCAACTTGGCATCTTCGGAGAGGTGGACGGATAGCACCAATTAGCATCTGCCCCGAATCTTAGCGTCAGGACATCGCGGTCCTGTGCGCCGCCTTTCGGAGGGGAACATATGTTGCAAGTATCAGGTTCTTCAAGGTGATCGAAGATGTAGATACTTGTGTTTGGTATTCCGTTATAAGTAATAGTTTTGAGAACTTGCTTCTCTTTCAGATTACTCATGCGTTGGTGCATTCCTTGACGAGTAATGTTGCATGGCCTCCTTCCATTTAGTTGATATGCACTGGGATCGGCTGCATGTATTTTGAATCTGGTTCCAATTAAATTAGTGCATTTGTTTCTATATTGGATATATAGAATGGATTCATATTTTAACGATATTAACGTATATGGAGTTGTCCGGCTTATGCTTAAAACCAGAATTCGGATAAACTCTAGGCACGTTTCAGTAATGGCAGTTTGTGGGTTATCCCGGGCTTTGACGAGGGTTAACATTCTACCATATGGAAGATCGATAGTTATATTGTTCTTGACTCGCCACAGTTTTAGTAAAATGAATTCTTTTAAGAAAACATTAGTGGGAGTATGGTAGAACTGGAAGTTATTCCAGAACCACAAACGATTACTGAAAATTTAGTAGAACCTAAAGATTCAATTGGATTCAACATTCCATTAGCCACTCCGCGGATTTGGTGGGTAACCTCAGACACCCGAGAGGTACTTCGGTCTCCTCAAAGACGGTGACAGGGAGGTTTTTGATGACCCAAATTTGCCACTGCTGCTGTTCAGACTATAAGATTTGGCAGGAGGATGAGTATAACGTCGTTCTAAATTAGCTTTAGAAGTGCACGTGTATATGACTCTGTCAGAGGGTTGTTGTAGTCAGTGGGAGCAGCGGAAGTATAGTGGGCAAGTATCTTATGTCTATTTATAGACTAAAGCAAGTATAACGGAGATAGATCGTCTAGTTTTGCTATGACAGTCATATAGTTTGAATTCATCAGAACAACAAATGGACCTGGTAAGAAGGTAGTAGAGAGTGATGTCTTGGTATTTGGATGACATGCTCTTAATAGGAAGTGATATTCCTATACTACGATCAGCTATACTGTGGTTGTCACAAGGTGTTTTCTCCATACATGATCTGGATAAAATATCAGGGATTCTGGTCACTAGATCTATGGTTTTAGATTTAGATTTGGGAAGTATCCCAATTTGGGTACTTGACACTATTCTAAAGTGTTTTAGAATGGACGACTCCTGGCGTGGTGGTATACCCGCAGGTGATGGAGTCACCTTCTCTAAAGAGATGTCTTCTAGATTGATGGGAAGAGGGATTTGCATGATTGACATATCTCTTGTTTAGGCAATTGAGTCAATCACGAGATGTCAAAGTACCACACCAGATATTGCTTTTGCACTAGCTGCAATAAACATATATTAATCCAATCCTGGAGAAACGTTGGGAAGTAGTTATGAATATAAGTGGATGTTCTTGGTATATAGTAACGACAGCCTTCTTCAGAAGGCGGTTATCATTTCAGGCTTCCAAGGTGACCTGGATGACAGAGTGGCTGTCAGAGTTATAGTTTTTCCTCTATTAAGGGGCAGTATGTTGGACAGGTGGTCCAAACAGATAATGTGGAAGGCATGGCGCAGGATACTGATTAAATTCAGTGGATGATACAGTCTGAGAAGTTTGCTGGATTTGGAGTTCATTTGTGAACTGGGTCCCATCAGATATCCAAAAAAATTCTAAGACAAGTATTGCTCATTTCGGGAGATAGTCTTTCTCCGCGAAGTTGAGATATAGAGAGATAAAGATAGAAACATTGGAGCGGATCCACTCACTGACCCTATTTCTTGAATGTATTAGTTTTGTAAACGGGCTTTGCGAGACTGATTAGTAGAGAAGTTGGGTGTTCGGTATCACACGGACTGTGAGTATGCGACACCGCAATAATTAGCCTTAAGTGCAAGTGGGAGATTGTTGGTTATAGTGCTCCCAAGTCAATTATTGCAACCGCATGCACGCGATTATGATGATTGAGGGAGGACCTATACGGATAGAACAGTCTTACTCAAAATGATAGTATGCTATCTGGTTTGTCTTTATCATCATGTACATGCATTATGTGGTATTACAGATCACTATTACATGTTGATAGAGCCCATATGATTCTTACTTGACTACCATCATTATGATGGCGATCATATACGTGGGAGCTGGATGGTCTATAAACACATCCTTAAATGTCCCTGGTCGAGAGAGTATCGAGACTGGGCATCGATATTCCGGAGTAGACTAGTGTATACTTATCGAGACCCCGACGAGGGGCGATGACCGGTCTCACAAGCCATTGGTGTCAGTTAGTCACCTAAGATAGTATACAGGTGCTCATTGGGTTATGAGTACACTGGACGGACTCGCCGGAAACATACTAGTTGGTATTATACCTATTGTCATATAGCAGTTCCCAGGTGACATGGGTACATGTTAGTCTGTCGACTTGAGATCGTCATTTGTCTCATGTGAATTCCCACTGTGCTTTGATTATTACCCTACCACGGCTCAAAGGAGTCGTGCAAACAAGTTTTAGTTGGGTACAGTCCTGAGCTACATGGAGGCAGTGAGCGGATCGTCGGGGATTCGTCTCTCCCGGTATTGGGGGTTGATGTCGCGCGGTGCACGGGTGACCATCACCAGAAATCCTTGGCCAAGGTAGACGAGAATTACTGATTTGGATCGGTAGTTTCTCAGTGGGTGATGGGCTTCATACTGACACGAAATATCGCGTTATTAGGGGTCTGACTTTATCCACCCCCTAGACCCGATATGCGATACTCTTAGACGAACAGACCGGACTGTACAGAGATTGTCACGGACAGGCTCAGTAGGGGCTCGGATGAGTTTGCTCGTCGTCCTTCCTTTCGCTCAATACCTAGGTGGTAAAATTGGTTTGACCAAATGATAAAAGAAAATGGAGTTATATGTTTTAGAAAAGATGATATCGGTAATAACTCCACTTTTATCGATATTTGATTTAAAATTAGTATCAATGAAAAGGATGAGAATTGGGAGCGACTTACGGTTTGAATACGTGAAAGGAAGAGTTAGGAAGAAGAGGGATACTTCGGGGCGTCGCGGGAGCTTCGGAATTGGCTTCGATATTCGCCGGAACTAACTTGCTCGCTAACTCCACTTTACTCCACTTGCACTTATGAACTTTTTAGAAAGTTTTGGCTAGAATTTTTAGAATGGTGCTGAGCCAAAATGTGGGTGGTATTTATAGTAGAGAATTAGGGTTTGAGAATTAAAATTGTGGATTAAAATGCATTAAAATTGTGTTAATTAGTGAATTGAAGGGCCTCTGTTTGATTGCATGGAAATCAAACAATGCAGAGGAGTTAATAGGAGCTGAAGAGTCATGTGTGCAAAGCACGGAGCATTTTGGCCTTGATCTGACCGGCCCCGCCGGCCCCAAGCCCATTTCCGCCGGTCGATCTTGAGGCATTTTCCTCGAGATTCATGCCTTCTGATCAACCCTCTGTTTACTCCATTTTCCACATGTTTGATTTTTTTGAACTTTTCATTTCCCGTGTATTGCACGTGAAATCTTTTGGGCTTCCAAAAAGTTAAAAAGAAAAATAAAAAAAATAATTGTGTCTGATGGGAATCGAACACAAGGGCTATGTCATAGCAGTGCAGAGGCTTTACCAGTGAGCTACAAGGAGTTTTTTGTTGTTATTTCACAAAAGTGATTTATAACTCAAACTCATGCTGTAAAACCCATTTCTTATATATTAACAGAAAATTTCCGTAAAAAGATTTTAGAGTCGTTACAGCCAGGATCAAGAAATAGGCGGCCAGATCTTGGCCTCGTGTCTCGAGCTTTATGCCATGTGTGTTATTTGGTGTTAACTCCTCATTTATCATGTTTGATTTTTCTGAAACTTTTCGATTCTCCGTGTATTGCACGTGCAACTCTTGGGCTTCCGAAAAGTTAAAAAGAAAAAATATTAAAAATAATTGGGACTAATGGGATTCAAATACGCAGGTTATGACACAGCAGTAGAGAGTACTAACCAATGAGTGACAAGTTATTTCTTATTTTTATTGAACAAAATTAACTTATAACTCTTAGTCAGGTTGAAATACCATTTCTATATATTTGAACAAGTTACATTTGTATAGAGATTTCGGAATCGTTAGAGCGACTGGATCGACGACGATCACTACTACAAATAAAGGTTGCCCCTACGAATATAGCCGTAGGGACAAGAAAATATCCTGTAGGTACAAACGCCGTAGGTGCAAGTCGAAGCCTTGAACTTGCTCCTACGGACAAAAATTTGCCCCTACGGAGTTCTGTGTAGGTCCCGTTTGCCCTACGGAATAGGCCGTAGGGGCAAAAAATTTATTTTATTTACGGTTTTTAAAAATAGTTTACGTGTACCTACGAATGAATCCGTAGGGCCAAGTAATAACCCCTACGGATACATGCGTAGGTACATATCCGTAGGGGCAAAATATCAGGATTCCTGATATTTTGCCCCTACGGATAACTGGGTAGGGGCATTTGTTTGTCCCTACGGATATATCCGTAGGGGCAAGCTCAACCCCCTGATACTGAGATCACAGGGGAAAATATCAGTTATCCTGATATTTTGCCCCTACGGTTTAATCCGTAGGGGCAACGTTGGTACCTACGGATTAATCCGTAGGTACATATTATCGGTTTTTTTTAAAAAGGGCTGCCTATTTTTTTCTCGCCATGTGCACAATAATATATACATCGATCAAATATAAAATTAATCATCACACAACATATCATAATCACATCTCACGCATATAATATACAAAAGAAACCAAAAAACAGAATATGATATAAATATAAACACCGTAGGACCACCAATATCAATATCGTCCAAAATGTAGTACAATATGTATCATATAAATAAATACATGTTTCAAAAAATAAGAATCAAAAAGCTACCCTAGCTCGGTCCAGCTCCACCTCTGATAAACGCTAGAATCTGGCGCGCCTGCTCCTCGGTCAATAAATCATGCAATGCGGAGCGTGCGGGAGTCTGAGCGGGCAGTGGAGTTGGCGATGTGGTCTGCACAGCCGCCGTCGAGGTAGTGGCTTGCGGAGCCGCGGCTGCGGGAGTCTGAGCGGGCGGTAGAGTTATAGGAGCTGTCTGCGGAACCGCGGCCGATGTAGTGGCTTGCGGAGCCGCAGCCGAAGGAGATGCATGTGGAGGCTCGGCCGATGTACCCTGTCGCGTCTGGACCTAACGTGTGTAATAAGCGTGTAAGAACTGTGTATTATTCGAATTCGTATCATTATCAAGTTATTTTGAAACCCCATTTGGATATCTAGTTTGGAAAACCGTAGTTTATTTTAATTAGATATGTATGTATGATTAATCAAAGCTAAGTCTACAACCAAATAAGCTCAGGCTACGTACTAATATTGGATATGTTGATATCTATAATATGACATGATATTTTACTATTAAGTAGTATACATACCAGCATCTCCTTCAACTCCTGAACGGTGGCCTTCAAGCTCTCCAGTTCCTGCTGGACACGTCGCTCACTGGAGACGGAGGAAGTAACCGCCGGGGTAGAGTCCAACCTCATATGGGCCCTGCTAGGGCCCAGTCCCCGGCCTCTCTCCCAACCTCCGTGGTGCCCTCCGTGTGCGGCGTCCCGGACTGGGGTTAGCAGCCTCGGATCACTTTGTCCGGTAAAATCGATCCCCGATGCCTCGGCCTGCTCAACCACCCGCTCCTACACCCACATTAAGCAGTAAAGTAAGTAAAAAATTTAAATTCGAACCTTCCAAAACTAAAATTTCAAATAGGGGTTGAATAAATATTGACACTTATGCAATACTCCTGGGTAGCGACGTCGGGATATCGAAGCTCGCCTATGGCGGGATCGTCGAGGTGCCGTGGACGGCAAGATATGCGGACAGCACGCTCGGTGTACCACCTTGCGCCAGGGTCTGAGCTGTCTGCAATATTAGAAAATAACTCTTAATATTAGATATATTAGAAAATAACTCTTAATATTGCATTATATCACAAAGGCCGGTCTATTGTAATTTACCGATAACTCCATGGCTCGAGTAATATTCCTCGAGCCACCTGTATAAGTGGGGCGACCCCTCTTCGCCGACTTCCTATTCTCTATATTTTGAACGGCCTGTTTCTGCACAACACATTCACATTTAGTTTTCTAATTAAGGAACACAAAAAAATAAATTATATTCTAAACAATGAATTACATTTAAAATACATACCTATTTGCGTTGAGAGTCGAAATATTCGCACAATAGAGGCCATGTCTCTACATCGACTCTCGCAAAGACCGGAGTAGATAGGAGGGCCGCTCTCTCTGCCTCGGGGGTCGCCATCCACAGAGAGTAGCAGTCGGCCTTCAGCTCATTCTTGTTGTATCGGACCTTGGTCTGCATGTTCTTCATCAGGCCATTGTACAGAGTATGAAGGTCGAGCACCCTCCCAGGGTGATCAGGGTCGGGTACAGGCTGAAAATCGTAATCCAACTGAAAATACAAAAAAAAACATTGTTATTAGATTGCAAGTGTTAATAATAAATATATTGGATAAATAAAATGAAAATATATATTAATACCCGAGCCTGATCAAAGAAGAGGGCGAATGAGCGCCGGTGCTGCTCGCCCCACTCAACGTGAAGTGGATAGTTCTTCATGAGCCGGCTCTCATCCCCCATATACCGGCCGAACCTCTCGGCATGAGGACCAGTATAGCGATAATCAAGGGTAAAAAAGAGGGGGAATGCTGCCTCCCCCCTAGCTCTGTCAGGCCTCAGCCTATGGGACTGATTCGGGCCTCGAGTCTCCCTCTGGGGATGGGGAGGCCCTGCGTCTCCAAGAAATATCAAGACAATCAATATTAAGACAAAGTTGTATTAAGAAATCAAGATTAAACGAAAATTGAAGTGTGATATATACCTCCGGTGACTAAAGCACGAGCCTAGGCCCGGGCAGCAGCACGAGCGGGACGATAGTTCCTCCGATGAGGAACAGCCGGTGTCCCGGATGCGGACGCATCCCCTCCAACTAGAAAATAAACATTGACGCTAAATTTCCATGAAGTTCATATTTATTCTATAGAGCATATGTAAAATGAATAAATATTTTATATTTATTCATACTAACCTACAGACGATGCGGAGGGTACAGAAGTGGCAGGAGTGGCCCCTGCGTCAGATGTAGACACACCACCTATAATTAGACAATTAAAAATAGATTATATAAGTAATTGCAAAAAGAATGTGTAGATCAATAATATAACATTCTAAATCAATATGCATGCACTATAGGATATATAAATATACCCGAAGGTGCGGTGGTGTCACCACCTACAGCTAGACAATAATAAAAATTACTATCTAAGTAAGAGCAAAAGGAATGTGTGTATATTTATGATATAGCATTCTAAATCAATATACATGCACTATATGATATATAAACATACCTGGAGGAGCGGGAGTGGCCTCTGTCCCTGATGTGGACGCATCACCAACAACTAGACAATCAAACATTGACAATATAAGTAATTTTGACATAAACATGCATGAATATCTATAATATTACATTCAAAATGGATATGCGTGCAATATACCTGGAGGTGAGGAAAAATCCACACGGAAGGAGGCATCCAAAGGGGTCTCCGATCTGGGTGCAAGACTGGCCCTCTGAAGCTCCCTACACAGGTCTCCGGGCAGCAGAACCGCTCTGCCTCTGCCTCTGCCTCTGCCGGTGCCGCGGCTGGAGCTCCTGCCGCCCCTCGCTGCTCCCGTCATCGTCATCAAATCTAGATAAACGGTTCGTGGACGCATTAGACAATCATTAAAAGTATTGACTATATATGTATAGATCGTAAAATGTGAAGTAATAATATAACATTACTGATAACCTTTTTCGTTTCGTGGGCGCATTATACATATCTACTTGGATTTCATCATCGATGTCATTTCTAACCCACGTAACTTCATGATTGGCCGAAGACAACCCGTCCTTCGAAACAGACGGTCGGAGCACTCTAAGCCTTCTCTCTTCTTCATCCTCATCGCTGTCCTCGAATTCTGGGACATCGTAGACATCCCTGGGTTTCCATCGGCATACAACACTCCATCCCGGATGCTTCAAACACTGTGAGTAGTATACTTAGAACGCTTGGTTCGGAAAGATAAACGGATCTTCCTGACCGTAAAATCGAAGTGTGTTCACACTGGTCAATCCATATTCATCTTTCCAAGTCCCAAGATTGCTTCTCCACTTATCCGTATCGGTTCGCGTATCGTACCAAGTATACTGGAATATATAAAAGGGTTCTGATCGTCCGGGATAGTGGATGCCGAGTATACAATTTAAGTACCCATAATAAATCACACCGTCCGATCCTACCGTCGCAATCCCACTATTCTGAGTGGTTCTAGATGTTTCTATGTCCTTAACTTCGAATTTGTATCCAAGGACACCAAATCCTTTGTAATATGCAACCTCCATATTAGGAAATTGAGCTAAACATCTTGAATCACTCTCAAATGATGCAGACAAGTTCGGATCGTGGATCTAACAAAACAAATTTTACGAAAAATACATAACGATACAAGTTTAGATTAAAACTGATAGCAATAAAATATTATTCGAATAACTTACATGATCTGTGACCCAATCACAAAAATTATCCTGATGATATTTTTCCAATCGTTCTTCGTTCCAATCAGGATGCCCCTCACGTACCTCGTTAAAATGAATTCTGTTTTCGAAAAATAATGGTGACATTAATATTATATCATTTCATACACACACAAACACAAATATAACAATTAATCCAAAAAAACTTACTCTCTAATTTGTTCAAGACATGCGCAATTAAGCAAGATAAACCGGTATATCTTGTTGATAAACATAGTGTCTACCCTCTTATACTCGGTTTTACCGTATGGCCCGTCTTGAATTCTTCGAGGCCGGTTAAGTCTTGTCTCAATGTTCTCGTCCAGATAGAGTGAACAAAATGTGGTTGCTTCATCAAGAAGATAACCTTGCATGATAGAACCCTCTGGTCGATTTTTATTGCGTATATACTTTTTAAGAGTGTAGAGGTACCTAATGAAAATATGCTGAATAAATAAATACGGGCATACAGGACAACAATAAATTTATAAATTGCGCGAAACGAAAAATTACACGTACCTCTCGACGGGATACATCCATCGATATTGTACCGGTCCGGCTAACTTAGCCTCAGTTGCAAGATGAACCGTCAAGTGTATTATGATATCGAAGAACGACGGTAGGAAAATACGCTCAAACTTGCAAAGTATCAATGCAATATAATTTTCTAGTTTATCCAGCGTCACAACCTCCAGTGTTTTAGCACACAACTCTCTAAAAAAACAACATAGGTCGTTGATTACTAGACCAACCGATTCGGGGAGAGAAGTCCTGAGGGCTAATGGAAGAAGGTGCTCCACGATAACATGGTGATCATGACTTTTCAGCCCATCAATCTTGTCTTTCATAATTTTTATTTTCTTGCTGAATGATCCTGAGAAACCTGTGGGAACTTTCAAACATGTAACACCTGCAGGAATCTTTTCTTCTCCGGTTGTAACATATGATAAGAGGCATTGGGAAGTACAAACTTGCCCGGTTTACCCGCTACCGGTCTAGGGTGCAATTCACTTCTTATTCCCCACTCCTGTAGATCCATCCGAGCATTCAGGTTGTCTTTCGATTTCCCGTCTTTACAAAGAAGCAAGTTGAGTATGTGCTCTGATACTCCCTTCTCTATATGCATGACGTCCAGACAATGACGCACTAAATTTGTTGACCAGTACGGAAGCTCGAAGAAAATGCTTAACTTGTTCCAAAATGGTGGTTTGACCTGTTTCGTCGGATCCATCCCGAAGGTCACATTATTGTAACCATCCCATTGAGCAGTCACATCCTCTCCGGACAATGGGGATGGAGGTCCAAGAAGCTCCTGATAACCATCAAAGTGAACCGTGTCTAACCTATAGGGGTGGTCTGGAGACAGGAAACGTCGATGGCCGCAATAACAAACATTCCTACTAAAATTCAAGAATTTTGATGTTGTGTGTTCATGGCAATGAGGACATGCTTTGTGACCATGTACGGACCAACCTGATAGCATTCCATACGCAGGAAAGTCATTAATTGTCCACATTAAAGCCGCATGCAATATGAAGGTTGTATTTGTGTTTGTATCGTATGTCTCTACACCATCAATGAACAAAGATTTCAACTCCTCGATCAGAGGTCGGAGATAGACGTCGATATTGTTTCCCGGTGAGTTTGGTCCGTCGATAAGAAGAGGCATCATAAAGTATGAATGGTCCATAACCAACCAAGGCGACAGATTATAAATTATCATTATAACGGGCCATGTGCTGTGACTTCCAGCCATATAGTTGAATGGGCAGAAGCCATCACTAGCCAGTCCGAGCCGGACATTGCGAGGATCGCTATTGAATATTGCGTGCCTCCTATCAAAATCCTTTCATGCCGGTGAATCTCTTGGATGACTCATTTTTCCGTCTTCACTTGGATGAGCACGGTGATGCCAAATCATTGCCTCGACTGTTTTCTTGCACCTGAATAGCCTCTGTAGCCTCTGTGTTATGGGAAAGTATCGTGCTATCTTGACAGGTATATCAGGATTCTTATCAGAATCTTTCGGCTTATATCTGGCATCTCCGTATGTTGGACACTCTTTCAAATCTGAATTCTCTTTTCGGTACTGTCACGCCCCGCTTCCCAGAGTACGCAATATTTGGGCACGTGACATAGCCAACCATGCTACCTATGGGTAGGAAGTATCCATCCACAGTCACATTACGGTTGTAAAGATATCAAGAACAGTAAAATAAACTAAACTGATACATGTCCAAATCCATAATAACAAGAATCAATAAACAATAAGTGCGGAAGCTAATGATCCAATACAATGGAATAACAGTATGTCCCATAATGCGGGCTCACATCTGGAAATGAAATGACATAAATGAACTAAACTCTAAAGAACTCACAGTTCAGCCTGCTGGCTGAAGTACTCCTGCTCGGTCGACGTCAAGGGCACGGAATCTGGGCCATGCAAAACCCAGACGTCAGCGCGTCATGATATCAAGTAATGTAGCATAAACGTGGTAATAAACAATGCAAGCATGAACATGAATAAAGCAGTAATAAGGAGTAATAAACAGGGTAGTGTGCAGTAGTGACTAAACTGTCCTATCAGGTTTTCTACTCTATAGTCTTTGAAACCAATTGATGAATCGTCGATGTAACTCAATAGTATCCCGTGCGTGCCCGGGACCACGGTCATAATTCTCGGGGCTGAATCCGAGACGTGCCGCTAAGCAGTAAAAGGTAGTAGGATAGATGAGTGATGTCAGCATCAACACTCCGGAGCTGGCCAAGCCCGTAAGACTGATCAGAACAATGTATCGAACTGTTGAGTTACAAGTCGGTTTCACCTTTGATTTCCCCATACCCCCAAACTATGTATGTCAGTCAGGTATTCAGTAGTCAAGAACTAATGCCAACACAAGTCAAGTAAAGGTAGGTCTGTCTGGATCGACAGCAGGAATGGTTAGGTTTGTCGGCATTAGGCATGAGATCAGGTAACAGGTCAGGTTACTTTCAACAGGTAGAGTCGATATGTACAGGGTGTTGTGTCCGGTGTATCAGTACATGTGTCAGGTGTATCAAGATCGGTCAATATGTAATGCAATCAGGTATATGATGATAACATGTATAGTAACAAGTAATGAACAGTAGCATGAAACAGTAAGTAGCAATTATTATTCTATGTGAACACAGTGATGTTTGTATTTTCATATTAATCCGGTTCACGCACCTTTGAGGTGCAAAGCCACAATATAAAACAATATCGATAGTATACATAATGGAGTTACAAGAATGTGAACTAGGTATAATATTTGCCTCATGAGTGGCTTTAACCAATGAAGTGAGGATGATCTAGCAATTTAGGCAAGGATGTGCCAATTGGTTAATTAGATAAGGTGTTGATTAAAAGCATACCGATTAACTACAAGTAACTACTACAATGGTTTAACATTACGGATGATTGTAATTGTCAACAAGTCGTGTGATTATAACAGATAACATGATTATTAAGTTTGTAGCATGTTAAAGCAAGTATTCGGATACTTGCCTCGGCGGTTCCGCAAACCGAAACACGGATGCGATGTCGGCAGAAACAGCGATATGGAAGCACGGGCCACGGATCGAGTCCCGACAGAGGTCAACGGGATCACACGGACCAGGGGACTTCGCTGGAGCGTCGGGTTCGTCAGACGGCACGGTCGGATTCCGGCAACGGTTAACGGCAACAAGTTAGCAATAAGATATCATACAAGATCAGCGGGGTTTACACCAAAGAAGTAAAGGGATGCTTACAGAGGAGGAACAGGGGTAACTATGATGGGCCCGACGGCGATGGACCCACCGGCGGCGAACACGAGGTTCAGCGAGGGTGCTGGAACGGCTGGAGGGTTCGGGGTCGCTGGAAAGGGGTGTTGCGGCGAGCTGGAGGAGAGGGGGTCGGCTCTGGTGGTCGAGGGGAAGAGGTAGGTGGACGAAGGTGGCGTCGACGAGGTCGTCGGCGCGATTTCCGGCGACCTGGAGATGGTTCAGGTGTGGGGCTCGGGTCTGATGGGGGTCCGGCGAAGAGAGGAGTGGGTGACGGCGAGGTCTCGACGAGGAGGGTGAAAGGGGGGTCGTGGGAGGCCTCGACGGTCGGAGTCGACGTCGACGGCGAGGTCGCAAGGGATGGAGGCGTGGCCGGGGTTGCGTGCAGGTGCGGGAGAGAGGAGGAAGGAGGGAGGAGGAAGGCGCGGTTGACGCGGAGGCGTCGCAGGCGGCGACGGCGAGGTCGCGGTGGCGACGGTGGTGAGGTCGCGGGGCTAGGTTAGGGTTCTCGTGTGGGTTTCGATGGGAGGCGGCTGCATGAGCACGAGCGAGAGTTTAAATATAGGGGAAGAGAGAGAGAGTTGTTGAGAGAGAGAGAGAAAGATAAATATTTGATAGAGAGAGGGAGAGATACAGAACGAGAGGGGAGAGAGAGATAGAGAAAGATTGAGGGAAGAGAGAGATAGAGATGAGGAAAAGGGACGTGGGGCCCACGAGCTCAAAAGGAGCTCGTGATTGGCTGAGTGAAAATCAAAAGGAAATTTATGAAGGATTTTAGGGGGATAGCAGTTAGGAAAAGATTAGAATGTATTTATATATATTCGATATTAAATTTAAATGGGCCCCTTTTTGGCGCGAAATGAAACATTTCCAAATCGCGCCCGGGTTGCGCCCAAATGTTCCAAATTCAAATTATAAGATTTTAAGCGGGTTCCAAATTTTGAAAATAGGTGTTTAATGATTAAAATGCATGCCCCCAAGTCGGACACTTGCACGCGCGCGTAGTCGTCCAAACTTGCCTGTTTAGCCAAACGGAACGGAGTCTCGACACGCGGACGCTACCACGCGACTAGTGGCGACGAGTAGGCCAACATGGACATCTTAAATTTCATTTTCGAAGTTAAAATTTGTTATGTGCCAAAATGACTTAACCGGGTAAAATTTAGCAATAAACACCAGAAAATCAGGAAAATTGGAAAGAGCAATAAATAACCCTCAACTAGTAATATACATAGTATTATTGGGCTCGGGTGTTACATCATACCCAACTACAAAAGAATTTCGTCCTCGAAATTCCAAGAATACAAGATAACTAACTACTGGAAAAGATGAGGGAATTTCTGCCGGATCTCGTCTTCTCGCTCCCAAGTAGATTCTCCATGCGATCGGTTACCCCAAGAAACTAGCACAAGAGGGATAACCTTGTTCTTAAGAACCTTTTCTCTTCGATCCTTGATCTCGACTGGTCGCTCCTCAAAAGTCAGGTCCTCCCGAACGGTCAACTCCGAATGATCCAAGACATGAGTCTCATCACGAACATACCTCCGTAGTTGAGACACATGAAATACATCGTGAACTCCTGCTAATGATGGTGGTAATGCCAACCGGTACGATACCTCTCCGACACGCTCCAATATCTCGAAGGGTCCAACGAATCGGGGACTAAGCTTTCCCCGACTTCCAAAGCGAATCACCCCTCTAGTCGGTGATATCTTCAGGAATACCAAATCGCCCACGGCGAACTCTAGAGGTCTTCTTGACGTGTCGGCCCAACTCTTCTGTCTGTCTTGAGCTGCCTTCATATGCTTTCTGATCGTATTCACCTTCTCGACTGTCTGCACCACCAAATCTGGTCCTAGTAACCTTCGTTCACCAACATCATCCCAACAAACTGGTGAACGGCACTTACGACCATACAACGCCTCAAACGGAGCCATCTGAATTGTCGCTTGGAAGCTATTGTTGTACGAAAACTCCACCAGGTGTAGGTGATCCTCCCAAGAACCTTTGAAGTCTAACATGCAAGCCCTCAACATATCTTCAAGGGTCTGGATCGTTCTCTCTGATTGTCCATCAGTCTGGGGATGATAAGCTGTGCTGAACTTCAATCGAGTCCCCAAACTTTCTTGTAAACTCCTCCAAAAGTGTGACAGGAACCGAGTGTCCCGGTCGGACACGATGCTTACCGGCACTCCATGCAATCTGACAATCTCCTGCATGTACCGCTCTGCCAAAGTCTCCGTCGACTGACCAACCCGAAAAGGAATAAAGTGAGCTGCCTTGGTCAACCGATCGACAATCACCCATACAGCATTGTTGCCCTTTGGACTCCGCGGTAAAGCCGTCACGAAATCCATGGTTATATGCTCCCACTTCCATTGAGGAATCGGAAGTGGTTGTAACAAACCAGCAACCCTTTGGTGTTCAGCCTTGACTTGCTGACACACCAAGCACTTAGCCACGAAGCGAGCGATTTCCCGTTTCATACCTTCCCACCAGAAATGCTGTCGAATATCTCGGTACATCTTCGTCCCTCCTGGATGTACAGCGTAAGCTGAACTGTGTGCCTCCTTCATAAGCTCTTCACGCACATCTCCCTTTGGCACACACACACGGCTACCATACCTCAACGAACCATCTTCATGGATCAGTAGATCGGTTCGTAGTCCGGCTCCAACCTGCTCTCGAAACTTTTGCAGTCTAGGATCCTGCGATTGCGCCGCTTTAATCTTCTCAACTAAGGACGATTGTACTTGTAACTGCATCAACTGTCCTGTAGCACGCGGTAGCACAACCTCCAAGTCAAATCTCCGAAACTCCTCAATGATCTCTCTCTGTGCAGTCAATAACTGAATTGCTGGTAACCGACTTAGCGCATCTGGCACGACGTTTACTTTTCCCGGATGGTACTTAAGATCAAGGTCGTAGTCGGCCATCAGCTCTAACCATCTGCGTTGCCTCATGTTCAACTCCTTCTGAGTGAACACATACTTCAAACTCTTGTGATCAGTAAAGACTTCAACTCTCTCGCCCAGAAGGTAGTGTCTCCAAATCTTCAGGGCGAAGATCACGGCTGCAAGCTCCAAGTCGTGAGTCGGATAGTTCTGCTCATGAGTCTTCAGCTGTCTCGATGCGTAAGCGACGACTTTCCCATTCTGCATCAAAACACATCCCAATCCCTTTCCAGATGCGTCGCTGTGAATCACCAGTCCTCCTGAATCATCCGGTACGGTTAGGATAGGGGCGGTTATCAACTTCTGCTTCAACGTCTCGAAGGCCAATGCACATCCACCTGTCCAAACAAACGGTACCTCCTTACGCGTAAGCTTGGTTAACGGCTCAGCTACACGAGCGAAGTTCTCCACAAATCTTCTGTAGTAACCGGCGAGTCCAAGGAAACTTCTTATCTCTGCAACATTCTTTGGAACAGGCCAATCTCGAACTGCTGCAATCTTCTCGGGATCAACGGCGATTCCATCGCCCGACACGACATGCCCCAGAAACTTCACTTCTTCCAACCAGAATTCGCACTTACTCCTCTTCGCAAATAATTTCTCCTGTCTCAGCGTGTGCAGTGCGATCCTTAAGTGTTCAGCATGCTCCTCCGGACTCTTCGAGTACACCAGAATATCGTCAATGAATACCACAATAAACTGGTCCAAGAACGGTGAAAAGATCCTGTTCATCAAGTCCATAAATATTGCCGGCGCATTAGTCACTCCGAAGGGCATCACTAAATACTCGAAATGCCCATACCGAGTTCGAAACGCCGTCTTGCAAATGTCTTCTGCCTTCACTCGGACCTGATGATATCCTGATCGTAAGTCCAGTTTCGAGAATACCCTCGCGCCACTAAGCTGCTCAAAAAGTTCTCCCATGCGAGGGATCGGGTACTTGTTCTTAATAGTCACCCGGTTTAATTCTCGGTAATCGATGCACATTCTTCTCGTGCCATCTTTCTTCTTTACTAAAAGAACTGGAGCTCCCCAAGGTGAGTTGCTGCTTCGAATCCATCCCTTCTCGAGTAATTCACCCACCTGCTTCTTAACTTCTTCTAATTCCACCGGTGCCATAGGATAATAAGATTTTGATACTGGCGCTGCACCAGGAATGAGGTCAATCGCAAACTCCACATCACGCTTCGGCGGCAAGCCCGAAATATCTTCAAATACATCCATAAAGTCGCGGACAACTGCCGGCTCTTCATTTCTATCCGCAACCATAGCCGCAAGAACCTTGTTCGTCGGCCTAGCCCTAAACTCGACTGGCCCGACAGAACTGCTTCCTCCGATGAAAGTAAACTCAGGGTGTCCGGGAATCTGGAAAATTACTTTCCTTGCCCTACAATCAATGTGTGCGTGGAAAGTGCCAAGAAAATCCATTCCCAAGACTACTTCATAACTGCCCGTATCAATCACCAAGAAATCCGCAAAAAGCTCCCGTCCGCAAACAACAACAGTACAATCTCTACATTCCTTACTAGCTATGATTTTCCCATTCCCAGTGTGTATGTCCCAAAAACTAGACATGGTCGTGCAGGTGATCGAGTGTGCAGTTATAAACTTTGATGACATAAAACAGTGGGATGCTCCGGAATCAAATAATGCCAAAGCGGAAAAACCACGAACGAGTACAGTACCTGAAACCACTTCTCCTGATGCCTTGGCTTCCTCCGCTGTCAAAGTGAAAGCTCGACCCTGGTTGGGTCCTTGTGTCAGTTGCTTCTGCCCTTGGAATGGTCTCTGCGGAGGCTTCCGTGTATCATCTCTCGTGCGAAGCTTCGACGGACAAGTACCAACTGCGTGATCGGCTGCCCCACAAACCAGACAAAGTCCCAGTCTCCTTCGACAATCCTTCTGCACGTGCCCAGGTAATCGGCAGTAATCACAAATCACGCTCTTCCTTCGATCCACGATCACAGGCTTCTTCATTGGCGCTACACCTCGACGGTCCACTGGAATACCTCTGCGCCCATGATCTCGGTTAGGTACAAATGCAGGCTTCCTGGCCGCAGCTGCTGTCTGGTGAAGGTTCCCTTTCGATCCTGATAAACTCTGCTGCTCTCTGGCTGCCGTAAGAACCTGCGAGAAAGTGGTCAAACCCAGGGAGACAATCTGCCTCTGGATGTCCACATCCAAACTGCGCAAGAACCTTCGCGCCCGGTCTGCCTCCTTGGCGACTAAGGGTCCAGCGAAACGGCTAAGTCTCGTCCACTCCGCTGCATGCACATCCACAGCTGCTCCATTTTGTTTCAGCCCAATAAATCTCTCCTCCATTTCCTCCCGTGCAGTCCGCGGGAAGAACTTTTCCAAGAAACTTTTGGAGAAATCCGCCCAACTGATTGGCTTGGACAAGCGGGTCTCCTCCACGAGCCACCACTCTCGGGCGTAATCTACCAGCTGAATGCGCACCACATCAACTTTCTTGTCTTCTGGGATCTGTGCCGCAATCAATAAATTTTCTGTGTCCACAAGCCACTGCTCGGCTGGTAACGGCTCCTCCAAGCCAGTGAAAGTAGTAGGACCCAACCGTCTGAAATCTGCTACGGTCCCTACTCGGTCGACTGGCTTCGCTACAGTGGTGTTTACAGACTGCTGCATAGCCTGCAAACCCTCCTGAAATGAATCGGCTTGCTGCTGGATCAGTTCAGTTTGCCTCTTCTGGTTTTCCAACATCCCACGTATCACTCCTAACATGGCGGCTTCATCCACACGCCTCTGATACGTCTTGAAATTCTTATCTGCCATGGTCCTGAAATCAAAACAAACAACATTAGCATGATGATAGATTCAATATATATAAATCAAGGCTAGAACTCCAAGATACTTAAATAGAGTGCTGCATTGTAGCTATGCCGCGGTATCATAGCCGCAATTACTTAACTCTACCCAAGTCGCCTAAGTCCTAGAGATAACAAGAAGTTAGGTTTTCGAATTAACAATGCAAAGTAAGTTTGCATGTCGACATGATCTGGAAGAATGATTCAAGAACGGTAAAACGGTCAAGGTGGCAGGACATGTTTCCTAATCACGGGTATTCTGATTCGTGTATCGGGTGCAATACCCAACTACAAAGAGTCAACCCAACTAACCTATGCTCTGATACCATAAAACCATGTCACGCCCCGCTTCCCAGAGTACGCAATATTTGGGCACGTGACATAGCCAACCATGCTACCTATGGGTAGGAAGTATCCATCCACAGTCACATTACGGTTGTAAAGATATCAAGAACAGTAAAATAAACTAAACTGATACATGTCCAAATCCATAATAACAAGAATCAATAAACAATAAGTGCGGAAGCTAATGATCCAATACAATGGAATAACAGTATGTCCCATAATGCGGGCTCACATCTGGAAATGAAATGACATAAATGAACTAAACTCTAAAGAACTCACAGTTCAGCCTGCTGGCTGAAGTACTCCTGCTCGGTCGACGTCAAGGGCACGGAATCTGGGCCATGCAAAACCCAGACGTCAGCGCGTCATGATATCAAGTAATGTAGCATAAACGTGGTAATAAACAATGCAAGCATGAACATGAATAAAGCAGTAATAAGGAGTAATAAACAGGGTAGTGTGCAGTAGTGACTAAACTGTCCTATCAGGTTTTCTACTCTATAGTCTTTGAAACCAATTGATGAATCGTCGATGTAACTCAATAGTATCCCGTGCGTGCCCGGGACCACGGTCATAATTCTCGGGGCTGAATCCGAGACGTGCCGCTAAGCAGTAAAAGGTAGTAGGATAGATGAGTGATGTCAGCATCAACACTCCGGAGCTGGCCAAGCCCGTAAGACTGATCAGAACAATGTATCGAACTGTTGAGTTACAAGTCGGTTTCACCTTTGATTTCCCCATACCCCCAAACTATGTATGTCAGTCAGGTATTCAGTAGTCAAGAACTAATGCCAACACAAGTCAAGTAAAGGTAGGTCTGTCTGGATCGACAGCAGGAATGGTTAGGTTTGTCGGCATTAGGCATGAGATCAGGTAACAGGTCAGGTTACTTTCAACAGGTAGAGTCGATATGTACAGGGTGTTGTGTCCGGTGTATCAGTACATGTGTCAGGTGTATCAAGATCGGTCAATATGTAATGCAATCAGGTATATGATGATAACATGTATAGTAACAAGTAATGAACAGTAGCATGAAACAGTAAGTAGCAATTATTATTCTATGTGAACACAGTGATGTTTGTATTTTCATATTAATCCGGTTCACGCACCTTTGAGGTGCAAAGCCACAATATAAAACAATATCGATAGTATACATAATGGAGTTACAAGAATGTGAACTAGGTATAATATTTGCCTCATGAGTGGCTTTAACCAATGAAGTGAGGATGATCTAGCAATTTAGGCAAGGATGTGCCAATTGGTTAATTAGATAAGGTGTTGATTAAAAGCATACCGATTAACTACAAGTAACTACTACAATGGTTTAACATTACGGATGATTGTAATTGTCAACAAGTCGTGTGATTATAACAGATAACATGATTATTAAGTTTGTAGCATGTTAAAGCAAGTATTCGGATACTTGCCTCGGCGGTTCCGCAAACCGAAACACGGATGCGATGTCGGCAGAAACAGCGATATGGAAGCACGGGCCACGGATCGAGTCCCGACAGAGGTCAACGGGATCACACGGACCAGGGGACTTCGCTGGAGCGTCGGGTTCGTCAGACGGCACGGTCGGATTCCGGCAACGGTTAACGGCAACAAGTTAGCAATAAGATATCATACAAGATCAGCGGGGTTTACACCAAAGAAGTAAAGGGATGCTTACAGAGGAGGAACAGGGGTAACTATGATGGGCCCGACGGCGATGGACCCACCGGCGGCGAACACGAGGTTCAGCGAGGGTGCTGGAACGGCTGGAGGGTTCGGGGTCGCTGGAAAGGGGTGTTGCGGCGAGCTGGAGGAGAGGGGGTCGGCTCTGGTGGTCGAGGGGAAGAGGTAGGTGGACGAAGGTGGCGTCGACGAGGTCGTCGGCGCGATTTCCGGCGACCTGGAGATGGTTCAGGTGTGGGGCTCGGGTCTGATGGGGGTCCGGCGAGGAGAGGAGTGGGTGACGGCGAGGTCTCGACGAGGAGGGTGAAAGGGGGGTCGTGGGAGGCCTCAACGGTCGGAGTCGACGTCGACGGCGAGGTCGTGAGGGATGGAGGCGTGGCCGGGGTTGCGTGCAGGTGCGGGAGAGAGGAGGAAGGAGGGAGGAGGAAGGCGCGGTTGACGCGGAGGCGTCGCAGGCGGCGACGGCGAGGTCGCGGTGGCGACGGTGGTGAGGTCGCGGGGCTAGGTTAGGGTTCTCGTGTGGGTTTCGATGGGAGGCGGCTGCATGAGCACGAGCGAGAGTTTAAATATAGGGGAAGAGAGAGAGAGTTGTTGAGAGAGAGAGAGAAAGATAAATATTTGATAGAGAGAGGGAGAGATACAGAACGAGAGGGGAGAGAGAGATAGAGAGAGATTGAGGGAAGAGAGAGATAGAGATGAGGAAAAGGGACGTGGGGCCCACGAGCTCAAAAGGAGCTCGTGATTGGCTGAGTGAAAATCAAAAGGAAATTTATGAAGGATTTTAGGGGGATAGCAGTTAGGAAAAGATTAGAATGTATTTATATATATTCGATATTAAATTTAAATGGGCCCCTTTTTGGCGCGAAATGAAACATTTCCAAATCGCGCCCGGGTTGCGCCCAAATGTTCCAAATTCAAATTATAAGATTTTAAGCGGGTTCCAAATTTTGAAAATAGGTGTTTAATGATTAAAATGCATGCCCCCAAGTCGGACACTTGCACGCGCGCGTAGTCGTCCAAACTTGCCTGTTTAGCCAAACGGAACGGAGTCTCGACACGCGGACGCTACCACGCGACTAGTGGCGACGAGTAGGCCAACATGGACATCTTAAATTTCATTTTCGGAGTTAAAATTTGTTATGTGCCAAAATGACTTAACCGGGTAAAATTTAGCAATAAACACCAGAAAATCAGGAAAATTGGAAAGAGCAATAAATAACCCTCAACTAGTAATATACATAGTATTATTGGGCTCGGGTGTTACAGGTACAACACGCAATTTTTATGACATGCTTGAATCTTCTCGCACTTTAGACCCAAATCAGACATCATCTTCTGGGCTCCGTACCAGCTGTCGGGCACGCTATTTCCCGGGGGCATAGAATCTTTCAAGAACGAAAGAAGTATTGTGAATGACTTGTTGCTTCATCCATTTAGTCACTTAATCTGGAAAAGTTGGACGAACCATGAGAGGGTGGAATACTTCGCATTCTCATAAATTGGTTTTCTAGCATCATTCATGAAATTTTCATATTTATCCGCACGCGGTCCTTGACCGGAAGGAATGTCATCTTCGGTACGAATAGTTTCACCTAGGGCAGCCTCTACCATATCCTCCATTTCTTCTGATGGAAATAAATTACCGTCTTCTCCTTCTGCCGCATTACCGAATTCTCCTTCTTCTCCTGCCGCATTATCGTGTTCTCCTTCTTCTTCTGCCGCATTACTGCATTCTTCTCATTCCCCGTGATATTTCCAAGTTGTATAAAGTCTAGTAAACCCATATTTTACAATATGAAACTCTGCCAATTCTACCTTCTGCCAGTACTTATTGCCACATCTATCGCACGGACAGAGAATCTTCTCTATTATGATCTTATTATGTGCGCGTGCAAATTCAATGAAAGCAGCAACTCCTGCGAAAAACTTAGGTTGCATACGTTGTTGCCAATCCACATACATCCAGTCCTTAACTCTGACGTACTCATGGGCCATGTTAGACTGTATAACATATAAATTGTAGGTTATGGTGACTATATTGAGAAATATAAGAACGGGATAGTTACTGACAAAGGAGAAAATCCGTGTATATGCTTTGTGTGTGCGTTTGTCGTTGAAAAGAATAAATTATCGAACGTATGTTAACCGATAGACGGGGACTAAGTGGCGCTTTTAGTTTCATATATGAGTATCGATGAGAATATGAAGGTTTCATATTATCATCGAGTATCATATATTGGTTTTAACTTGAACATGTTTGTTTCCTGATTTAAAATCAGAAAAGCTTATGAAAAAGCTTCAGAAGAGGGTCACATGCTTACACGTGACCAGCAGTCACGTGTTGGCACGTGACATCTAAAAGCATCATCAAGGCAGATTCAGCTTCCTGACTACATCAAAGAAAAGGGCTTCAGAACGGGTCACGTGCTCCCACGTGACCAGGGTCACGTGTTGGCACGTGACATTTTAAAGCGGATTCAAAGGCACATCGGTTCCCTAATCAAATCAAGGAAAAAGCTTCAAAAGAGGTCACGTGCTCCCACGTGACCAGGGGTCACGTGTTGGCACGTGACGATCAAAACATCAGAATTGTTCTCCTGATAAATCAAGAAAAAGAGTCCAGACAAGGGTCACGTGCTCACACGTGACCAGGGGTCACGTGGTGGCACGTGACGGTTAAGCAGCAACCAGAAGACAGTGCAAAAAGAAAGAGAAAGGCTCGTTCCAAGGGGTCACGTGTCCACACGTGACCATGGGTCACGTGGTCACACGTGACCGGCTTTCAAAGCCCGTTTTGTTAACAGAATTAAATTCTGAAAGAGATTCAAATCTTTCCAAAGGAAGGCGATTATCTGGAACCAATCGAATTGAAGATTTAGAGGTGATTAAATATCATCTATCTATGGGAAAATCTCGGGTTTGGAAAGATTTCCCCTTTAAATCTAACCGAAATAACAAAGGAGAATCCCTGGATTTGAAATCCAATGGTGAATAAAATTCACCTAATAATCCAAAGGTCAAAAACGAATGATGGATGCAAATCAAATCTCTCAATAAAGATTCGTCAAAAACTAATTGACTCGGCTGCTTCTCCTATAAATAGGAGCCAAGAGATACAAAAAAAAAGGAGAGGGATATACACAGAGGGAAGAAAAGGAAGAGAGCTTTGATGCTTTGAGGAATTTGGATCTTCTGCAAAAGAAAACCCTAGGTAAGAAAGGGAAAAGCTCCTTGAAAGAAAAGAGAATTTAATTCTCAACAGAGTTTAACTCTGATATATAAAACAGAAGAACATATTTCTTCTCTCTTTGATAGAGGATCTGCAAAGTGCACATCTCCCCTTTAAGTTGAGAATTTAATTCTCAATGGGTTGAGATCCTGCCATGCAGATCCAAAACATAGAGAGGGAATGGAAGCACGAGAATTTAATTCTCACAGAACTATAGGAATTTAATTCCTTTAAAATAAAATTAGGGCTTGACCCTGTGTTATGGGAATTTAATTCCTTCAGAACAAAAAGAAACAGGGTTTAACCCTAATTAAGAACCTAGTTCTGTTGAAACAGCGGGAATTTAATTCCCTTAATCATAATTTAACAGAGAATGGGAATTCAATTCCTTAAAAGCTTTTATTAGGGTTTAACCCTATTCAGTTCTTCACATATATGAGGAATTTAATTCCTACAGAAAATTCAGAGTTCAACTCTATTCCAGAATATAAGTCTTCGAAAGGAAGTAGGAATTTAATTCCTCTGAAATTTAAAGCTCGAGGAATTTAATTCCTGAAAAAAGATTAACAGATCCTCTAAACAACATACATAGAGGCAGGGTCACGTGTCACCACGTGACCCCCCAAAAGATCTACAGAAAGCCCCTTTGAGGCAGCACCCCACGTGACCCATGTGACTCTTGACAGAAGCTTTAACACACAAGCATTTGAATGCCCTCCACGTGATGGCACGTGATGCTCTGAAAGATGCGATAATCTCAGCAGAATAAATGAAGGGAGGGCGCTCTCACGTGTTGCCACGTGACCCCTCTTGCCTTAATGTTTAACACTAAATTGGAACTCCCGAATCCAGTGTTAAAACACTGTTGGGCCTTAGTGTTCAACACTAATCAAAAAACTTTATTTGCAGTGTTCAACACTGCCTACCTTAGTGTTTAACACTAATTTGAGAGCTCTGTTGCCAGTGCTTGATACTGATCTGTTTTAGTGTTTAACACTAATTTGAAAGCCCTGTTGCTGGTGTTTAACACCAATTATCTTTTAGTGTTAAACACTAACTTGTCAATCTCATTCCCAGTGTTCAACACTGGTTGGTCTTTAGTGTTTAACACTAGACATTGGTCCAATTGGCTAAATGGATGGAGGCAAAGCCTCTCCTGATTGGACTTAGCCCAAGATGGCCATAAGTCCTCAATTCAGACTTAACTGGGCTGATGGGCTCATAACATAATTAATTGGTCTTGATCCCAAATTGGGCCAAAGACTATTCAATCTACCCCGGTCCAAGGGTACATCTCTTCACTCCTTTGATACTTGGCGTTGTAATTCCTCAACGTCTTCAAAGAGGTGACGGGTCCCGATGACCATACATTGACAATGGACTGTGGGGTCCTTAAACCCATGGACTACGACGTACTTAACCTTTACCGAGATGTCTTAAAACTAACAATGGACTGTGGGGTCCTTAAACCCATGGACTACGACGTCCTTAACCTTGACCGAGATGTCTTAAAACTAACAATGGACTGTGGGGTCCTTAAACCCATGGACTACGACGTCCTTAACCTTGACCGAGATGTCTTAAAACTAACAATGGACTGTGGGGTCCTTAAACCCATGGACTACGACGTCCTTAACCTTGACCGAGATGTCTTAAAACTAACAATGGACTGTGGGGTCCTTAAACCCATGGACTACGACGTCCTTAACCTTGACCGAGATGTCTTAAAACTAACAATGGACTGTGGGGTCCTTAAACCCATGGACTGTGGGTTCCTTAAACCCATGGACTACGACGTCCTTAACCTTGACCGAGATGTCTTAAAACTAACAATGGACTGTGGGGTCCTTAAACCCATGGACTACGACGTCCTTAACCTTGACCGAGATGTCTTAAAACTAACAATGGACTGTGGGGTCCTTAAACCCACGGACTACGACGTCCTTAACCTTGACCGAGATGTCTTAAAACTAACCATGGACCGCAATGTCCTTAAACTACCCATGGACCGCAATGTCCTTAAACTAGAACAATAGAGCCCCGCATGCTCTTTTGTCGGATCTAAACGGTCCCGTTTAAGTTGATCTTAGCCTCAAAGATGGCTAACGTATCCTTAAACCTTCAAGCAGACTGGACTATGAATCCCCCCCAATTAACTCTGGCTCGAGGGTACATCTCTGAACTCCTCTGACATCCGTCGTTGTAATCCTTCAACGTCGTCGGAGAGGTGACGGGTCCCGACGTCCACACATACGATGGACCACTACGTCCCTAAACTGGAACAATGGAGCCCAAACGCTCCTTTGTCAGATCTAAACGATCCCGTTAAGTTGATCTTAGTCTCAAACTAGACTAGCGTATCCTTAACAAACGTTTGAGTTGATCTTAGCCTCAAGTATGGCTAACGTATCCTCAAACCAAACCCCCAAACCCAAATCTAAGATAACACGGATTTGGACTAGTCCACGCCCTACGGGCGACGACATAACTCGGTCTCCGTAAACAATCCACGGGCAACAAAACATAAAATAAACACACACGACACGAAGTGACCATCTGGAGAAGGAAAAAGTTGTTACCGCGATGCGGTAGCGTAATTAACTGCAGGGGCTTGCGCCTGCAGGGAAGAGCGTCCCCACAATCAAAAACCCCTCAAACGAGGGGGAATCTGACGAAGTCTGCTACATCGGCCGCATCCGTTTAAACCTTCGATACATGGTGCCATAAATCAACTTGGCATCTTCGAAGAGGTGGACGAATAGCACCAATTAGCATCTGCCCCGAACCCCAGGCTTAGACGCCGCCCACGCGTCCCGGCCGCCGTTCGGAGGGGAACAGATTCTGGCACGCCCGGTGGGACCTTTTCCTCTTTCCACTCCACACTTCGTGTGTCGTGATTCGCGAACCAATCGCGGTTCGCTAATGGTTGCCCTTGGGTTTCAAGATACTAAGAATTGGCGTCTTGCTTATTGCAGAAAGCAAAGGATCGATGGCTTCTACTTCTGCGAAATCCTCCAACCGCTCAGACTGCAATTGCGACCAACGCTCTGCCTCGCCAGGAGGTATAGCCTACGGACCCCAAGCTGCTTCGTTATTCATAATGCCGGTGGATCAAGTGACTCAGGCCACTACCGGATTGTTCTTTGGGACTATACTCCCGCCAACAAGCTTCACGGCGCCGGTACTGACAAAGGAAGCTCTCAAGAAGTCGGTCTTTGATCGTCTTACCCCTGCAGCGGCTCCTCTCAACGAGTCGCCCAACGTCAATGCCTCGGTCTTCTCTAGATTGGGCCAGAAATCCTGCAAACTCATCATGGGGCCTACAATCTCAAAGAAGGCTGCTTCTAAGAAAATGGCCGCTCCTACTCTCGAAATCGCCAAGGCGGCTTCTCCGGCCACGAAGTCAGTCTTTACAAGATTAACGGCTTCAGCTCCCGCTCCTGCTGCCCAAAGGACATCGGTCTTTGACAGGCTAGCACCAACAGCGACCCCCCACCCACACAGGGGGCAAGACGAAACCATTCTTGCCGCTGACCCTACGCCGTCCGCTCGACACGCTCGACGTCGTCATTGGCGCCGAGTAAGGAAGGCTGGGGGCAACTCTCCCTCTGGGTTGACTCCATCTGCCCCGGTGGCAGAAGTTAATGATGCTGTTCCAACTGGGAACAGCTTCGAAATGCTAAATAAGGTGCGAAGGAATTCTCCTACTTCTGTGCTGAAGAGGTCTCCTCCCCCATTAAAAAAGGTTGTGGAAATAAAACCAGAACAGCCCCGATCTCCTCAACGGCTGTCTTCCAAAATCTATAAGGTTTGGCGGCAGGCTCGAGACTCGATCATCGATCCAAACTTCTCCCGCCAGCACAAGAAGCTGAAAATCCAACCGGAAGCTGGTCACCAGGCTAAACCCCGAAAGGCTGTCTGGGCGCCCACCTCAACGGCCCCCTCAACCTCCATGGCTCATAAAAGGAGGAGGCCAGAGAAGATCCCCCAGCCTGCAACGACGGCTAAAAGCACTGAGCCCAGACGCCCGAGGTCTGGGGGCATGGTGGTGCACACTGTTTATATGGCTTCTGGAAAGGAGGAAAGCCGCACTTCTACGGGCCACCGACCGCTAACCCGATTCGTGACGAAAGCCCAGGAGCAACAGCAAAAGCTCCAAGAAATGATGAATGCTATGGCCGCACTTACCGGGCCAAAAGAAAGCCCAGAAACGTCCTCAGACGCACGCCAGGAGGAAGAAACCGACGCTGAATTCCTTCGCCGGATACTGGAGAAAAAGGACAAAGAGGCTGCTGAACAAGCGGCCAACATACAACGTATGGGCCTTCTCTTCCAAGATATGATAGGAATGATGATCCAGCAGGACTTACCCGCCGAGGATCCCCCAATCGTTCTTGAGGACGACCGAGGAGAAACGTCAAATCCACCACCAGCCCTCTCAACGGCCAAGGAGGAGGCAATCTCTAAGGCTGACTTGGTTGACTACATAGCCCAGCAAATCCGGGTCCATCATGCGACTGAGGCAGCTGGTCAAGTCGTGAAAACGGGACGGCCATATCCAAGCTGGTACGACCAAATCAAATACCCGCAAGGCTATACGATACCAAAATTCCACGTGTATAAGGGGACCGGCAATCCCCATCAACATGTCGCCCAGTTCCGGGCCCTCTGCGGTAACACCGGCGGTGATGATAAACTGTTGCTCCGCCAGTTCGTGGGCAGCTTATCAGAAACAGCGTTCGAATGGTATTCGGAACTCCCGAACGATTCTATCAAAACGTTCGCTGAAATGGAGTTGTTATTCACTCAGCGATTCGCAAGTGCCAGCGAACGCACTCCAATAACTGCATTGATTAACGCCAGGGTAAAACCAGGCGAAACCTGGGTCCAGTATGCTATACGCTGGCGGAATTTGTGGTCGAGATGTGAACAACGCATTGAGGAAGCACCCGCAGTGGGCATGTTCGTGGGAACCCTAGACCCCCACGCAACTATCTCCCAGTTTATGATGTTCTTTAAGCCAACCACATTCCAGGCTTTAATCGACAAGTTGGCTCAGATGGACCAGATGGGTCATAGACCACCTGCCCCGAAGTCAGAACCCCGGAATGACAAGGGTAAAGGAAGGGCAACCTTTGTCGCGAATGCCCAATAGCAACCTAACGCCCCGAAACCGGCAGATCAATTGGAAGAAAGACGTCGGTATTATAATGAGAAGATAAAACGTCCCTACTCGTTCCCACGAGACAAGACGAAACGGTTATTCGAGCTGGCAATACGCAACAGACTTATAAACCTACCAAGTCCAAGGCGACCGCCGCAACCCACTGAGGTGAATAACCCTAACTATTGCCCTTACCATCAAACGGTAAGTCATCCGATTGAAGATTGCTTCGTCTTCAAAGGATGGATTGAAGATCAATACCTCCAGGGGAAGTTTGTACTGTCCGAAAAGTGGAAGGTGAACCCACCACAACCCCATACTCCTAAGAAAGCAGATGCACCGGGGGCAACCTGCTCCTTTGTTGAAGAAGCTCCATGGGAGGTCGTGCTATCAACTAAAACCAAAAGAATGCTGAGAGACCTTCATGCGTGTCCTGCGGTCGAATGGAAGGACCCTCTTGAACCTCAAATTATCGAAGGAATGCTGAAGCCCCGCCCAGCTACGAAGACTCGCGATAAGGGCCCAAATACTCACGCCCAACCGTCAAAATCTTCGAAGAAAAAGAAGAAATCCAAGAAGCCCGTGAAGCTTGGAAACGAGCACACGAACTTGCAGAAGCAAATCGACGCACTGGAAGAATACAATCAAAAGGCGCGAACTCCTGTCACATTGCGAGAGTTCCTCAACCACATCTTTCAAGAGAGAGATGATGGAGAGAGTTCGTCGAATGAATCCGAAGGATATGTGGCGAGTTGTAACGTAATCTCTCACTCGTTTACCGATGATGAGAAAACTCCTGGCACTAAGAAGCTGGAGACAGAACCTGAACCAGAGCGTGCGTGGCTGACAAATGAAATGATCAATGCCTTTCTAGACGAGATTCGTCTAAAAAGTAAAGCGGATCAGGAGCGTGAGATGGCAGCGTCAGAAGGAACCAAATGCAGGCGACTGAATGAAAGAGTTGAACCACCCCTGCCAGAGCGAAAAGCATCCGAAGTAGACAAGAAGATATTCAAGACGAGGAAAAGGTTCACCAAAGCCATGTCAATAGGAATGAAGCTACCACCCTCGGAAGGAAACACACACGATGGGGTGGAGAGGCACCCTGATTATTGCGCATATCATCGGAAAATCTCACACCCCACGGAGGAGTGCGACGTCTTTAAGATATGGTGGCAAGGATATGTTACTCGTCGGCAACATTTTAAGCGCATGAAACGCAAGAGCCGTCGGGAGCGAAGAAGTACTGTCGATGGGCACAACAGAACTACTGGCAACTGTTATATGGCTCATGCCAAGGGGTCACAAGTTCTCACCTTTGGGAGCGACTCTGATGAAGAAATGGCTCTGGGTCCTCTCTTTAAAGAATCCGTTTTAGGGAAAGAGGAGAAATCGGATGCCTACGAGAACATTCAGCTGCGCAATCGCACACTCCCAGAAAAGAATCTCGGGCCCGTAAGTAGAAAAGATAAGGGAAAGGAAAAGATCACAGAAGATATCACTTTAGATGACTAAGTCATGAGAGAGCTGGCTGCCAAAGACCCTCCTAGGAAGGATAAGGTGGACTATAACATCCTCGCGCACCTAAGGAAGCTACCTTCTCAGCTTAGCATTCTCGATGCCCTCCTATTATCAAAAGAAGCGCGAGATTCACTAATTAAGGCGTTACAAGAACCTGAGCAATTCCAAGCCTTCCTCGCCACTGAAAAGATGAAGGATGAACTGGAGGAAGTGCATACGGCCGACATCACTTTCGGTGATGAAGACCTCCTTCTCGGGACGTGCGACCACAACCGTCCCCTATATGTCTCCGGATACTGCCATGATATCAAGATAGGCAAGATCCTGGTGGATAATGGATCCTCCGTCAATCTCCTTAATGTTCGGGTCTTGAAGGAAATCTGCATGAGTGTGCAACACCTCGCTCATGACAAAATTACTATCTCCGGCTTCGATTCACAATCGTCACGGACTCTCGGATCTGTGATACTAACATTACGCTTTGGACTTCTCGTCACAGACATCAAATTCCATGTCATTGACGCCAAGACCTGCTATAACGCCTTGCTTGGTCGTCCTTGGCTACACGAGTACAACATCATCCCTTCTATGCAACATCAGTGTATGAAGTACTTTAAGGATGGTTTCGAGTATACTGTAACAGGAGAGTTAAACCCATTTTCCGTGAACGAAGTCCGCAAATACGAAGATGCGAAGTACTTTTTGCCAGATTTCGAGGATACAGAAAGGTGTCGCAACCCGGAGAACAAAACCGCCGCCACCATCCCTATTTTCGGGAGCGATACCGAAGAAGAAGAAGAGATAGTTTATGCCGGGCCATCTCAACGCAACAACCCAGGGACGTCTGCCCCCATGTTAGTCTTCGGAAGTGACTCGGAAGATGAGGTTAATGCCGTGTTCTCCAATCGGCTGTCAATACAAGCACCCCTTGGCAATGACCATAGTTTGCAAATCACCATGGTACCGCGAGAACACTACAAGGATCTCGACATGCTTCAAGCTCACAATGTGCAGGACCTGCAAACGTTTTACGTCCCTCCCAGGCAAAGGGGTGAGAAGGTGATCCTATTCTACCGATCCTCAGAATCGAAAATAGAGAAAGAGATCTGGCATGGCGTGGATGCTACACTTGACAGGCTCCAACCCATCCGTCTGCCCAGATACTATACAAATGGTTTAAAGAAGCTATTGAAGCGCCAAGGAGTACCCTTAAAACAGACTGTTCGGCAGGCTCGGTTCTACAACAGGATTTAGGATGTCCCTGGGACTCAACGCAAATTGCCCAACGGGAAAATGGAAACACTCGGGCTTGGATACGCGAGAACCGGAAAATGGGAACGGGCTCACAGCAGCTACACTGTATACACCTTTGATGAAGAAGAGGACGCCCTGTCAGGAGATGCCAACCCCCCATCAAAACTAGACCCCGCGATTGAAGCGCCGAGTCCGTCGTTTGAAGAACGAATGGGCAAGCCTATCAGGAAAGTGGGTCAGAAAGCTCGGGAAGACCACAATCGCGAAATGGCCATCTACGAGAAGGCCAGGACGCAACGTCTATTTCAACAGGCTGCAAAAGACAAAGATGCTCATCCTTGTCAACCCGTCATATGAAAGGCCCGATGCGGAGACGGAAATAAGTCAAGAAGCGGAAAGAGGAGCCGACAACAACGACGCAGGATTAGAGGGTTATGTGATCGGGTATTGCACGGCTCGGATTTGTCCCTCATGAAGAAGATGAGCCGGGCGTACTCCTTCCCCCGAGACAAGACGGAGAGGTTACTCAAGCTCGCTATAAAACATCAAATGATCGCGCTTCCAAGGTCTAGACATCCTGAGCAAGCTAACAAGGCTTCTCATCTGAGCTATTGCTCTAATCACCGAGCCATAGGACATCCTACCGAAGACTGCTTCACCTTTAAGAACTGGGTCGAGGACCAGTACCAACAAGGCAGATTCGCTTTATCCAACGGATGGAGGGTAACGCCGCCACAAAAGCACGAACCCAAAGCCACAAGAGCAGAACCGGATCCACCTCAGTCCTGGGAACGGATTCGCACCTGTTATATGATTACGATATTAAAAGAAGAGCCCGAGAGCATAGATGACCTTCCCTGGTGCTTTGAGAACAGCGATGATGAGGTGATCTCAGAATTTCCGCCAGCTCCGAAAGAACTGGAAGATGGTATACATACTACTGCAGATAACCTCAAGAAGATCGAGTTGGGATCGGCAGATGACCCGCGACCGACATTTGTCAGCGAGCTGCTATCTGAAGAAAGGGTGGCTGCGTTAAAGAACGTGCTTCTACGGCATAAAGACTGCTTCGCGTGGAACTACTCCTAGATGCCAGGATTAGATCCGGAGATTGCTGTGCATAAATTAGCAATATCCCCAGATATCAAGCCAGTCAAGCAGGCGCCAAGAAGGATGCGACTCGAGCTTGAAATGAGCATCAACGCCGAAGTCAAGAAACTGATCGATTCTGGATTTATCCAAGAAGTCCAATATCCCGACTGGATCGCCAATATCGTCCCGGTAATGAAGAAGAATGAGACGGTACGCATATGCGTGGATTTCAGGGACCTTAATAAAGCCTGTCCAAAGGACGATTTCCCAGTACCAGTAACCGAGCTAATGATAGATAACACGTCCACTCACGAGGTTTTCTCCTTTATGGACGGTTCGTCAGGATACAATCAGATAAAGATGCATCCCGAAGACCAGAAGCACACCGCTTTCCGGACCCCTTTGGGTATATTCTGCTACAGGGTTATGCCCTTTGGTCTGAAGAACGCTGGCGCTACCTATCAAAGGGCCATGACAAAGATCTTCGACGACCTCATACATGACATCGTCGAGTGTTATATCGATGACCTCGTAGTAAAGAGCATGTCATACGAAGATCATTTAAAGCATCTGGAGACTGTATTTCAACGCCTTCGGCAATATAATTTGAAAATGAATCCCCTCAAATGCGCGTTTGGAGTCTCCTCGGGCAAGTTCCTTGGATTCATCGTTCGACACCAAGGTATTGAAATAGACCCGTCAAAGATCAAGGCGATCATGGAAATGCCCCCGCCAAGAACCCTCAAACAGTTGCGGTCTCTCCAAGGGAAGCTCGCATACATCCGGCGGTTTATCGCCAATCTTTCAGGCAAATGCCGTCCTTATAGCCACCTGATGAAGAAGAGAACTCCATTCGTTTGGGATCACAAATGCCAAGGTGCACTAGACGAGATCAAGCAGTACCTGCAGAACCCTCCAGTGTTGGTTGCGCCGGTCAAGGGAAAACCCCTCATTCTTTATACAACCGCCCTCGAAGGTTCCTTGGGCGCATTATGGGCACAAGAGAACGATCAAGGGAAAGAGAGAGCACTCTACTACTTAAGTCGAGTTCTACTGGGGGCAGAAAGCAACTACTCTCCCATTGAAAGACATTGCTTGGCGTTAATCTTCGCGATAACAAAGCTCAGCCACTATGCGTTGGCGCATGAAGTCCGTCTCATTTCAAAGGTGGATCCCCTTAAATACTTGATGTCAAAAGCCATATTGACGGGACGACTCGCTAAATGGGCCCTGCTCTTGATGGAGTTCTCGATAACGTATCAACCTTTCAAGGCAGTGAAAGGCCAGGCCATTGCCGACTTCCTCGCTGAGCACCCGATACCGGCCGATTCTCCTCTGAACTGTGATTTGCCGGACGAGCATGCGTTTGACGCGATTGGCGGCGGTAGCACCCGATGGGAACTCTATTTCGATGGAGCGTCCTCCTTAAAGAAACAGAAACAAGGTATCCCAATGATCAAATCGGGGATAGGCCTCGTCTTTCATAAGGAGGGATAATGCGCTTCGCCTTCTCTTTAACAGAGCCGAGGACAAACAATGAAGCTGAATACGAAGCTCTGATAGCAGGCCTCGAAATCGCCATCGACCTGGGAATTGAAGACCTCCTTATATACGGGGATTCTCAACTGGTCGTTAGTCAAGTAAATGGTGACTACCAAACGTGCAAACCGGAGTTGGTGAAGTACGGCGAAAAGGTGCAACAACTATTGACCCAAATTCCCTCCTATACTTTGGAGAATATACCACGCGCGGAAAACAGCAAAGCAGACGCGTTGGCCAAACTTGCTAAAGAACTGGCGGACGAAAACCTCGATGATGTAAGAATCGTGGTACAAAGCCGTCGAGTGCTCGCCCCGGCAGAAATACCTCCGGAATTATATAAAGAAGAGGGGGCGACTGAGCAGACGACCCTATAAATAAAAGACCATGAGAAGGCCGAAGACTGGAGGGAAGACTTCATAGACTACTTTAAGTCCCACCGAATGCCCAAAGAAACGTCCTCAAGGCATCAGCTCATGAAACGAGCTCTATCTTTCGCCTTCGTCAACGATACTCTATACAAGAGATCGTTTGATTCTCTATGGCTGAGATGCTTAGGACCTGACGAAGCAGAAAGAGTCATTCAAGAAGTTCACGACGGACTTTGCGGTTCTCACCAAGCAGGCCCAAAGATGAAGTTAAAAATTAAACGGATGGGCTACTACTGGCCCACGATGATCCAGGACTGCCTCGAGTATGCGAAGCAATGCCACTCATGCCAGATTCATGGAGACTTTATCCACCAACATCCAAATCCACTACACCCAACGGTGGCTAGCTGGCCATTCGAAATGTGGGGGACTGACATAGTCGACCCCATCGAGCCAGCATCATCCCGGGGACATCGTTTTATCCTGGCGACAACTGATTACTTCTCCAAATGGGCAGAAGCAGTACCACTGAGGGAAGTGAAGACGGAGAATATCCTCCATTTCTTCAAGACGCACGTCATCTATCGGTTTGGAACCCCACGGCGGATTATCTCCGATAACGGGCCAGCCTATAGAAGCCATAAGATTAGCCGCTTCGCGCAGCAGCACAATATAGACTGGAGATATTCTTCAGTTTACAACCCACGAGCTAACGGTCTGGCCGAGGCCTTCAATAAGACCTTGACAAAGATCATAAAAAAGACCGTTTCCCGGAATAAGAGAGACTGGCACGAAAGGCTGCAAGAAGCCCTTTGGGCTTATCGAACTACATTCAAGACGGCCACGAACACAACGCCGTATGCGTTGGTATTTGGGACGGAAGCAGTGCTCCCCCTAGAGATAGAGCTACCCTCTCTACGAGTAGCAGTCCACCATGAGCTGACGGGCGAAGAAAATGCTTACCTTCGGCTTGAGGAGCTTGATGCCCTCGACGAAACCCGGCTCATGGCACAACAACATCTAGAAGCCTACAAAGCAAAGATGACGCGCTCGTACGAAAGATTGACCAGGCCGAGGACATTCTGCCAAGGCGAACTCGTACTAGTGGTCAAAAGACCTATGATCCCCAATCGTGTCAAGCGGGGAAAATTTAAGCCAAATTATGAAGGCCCGTACATCATAGACAAGGTCTACCAGGGTGGAGCCTATCTACTCATGGACATGCACGGTGAAAGGCCTTTCAGGCCAATAAACGGCCACTTCTTAAAGAAATACTATGCTTAATAAGCCGCAGCCTGGGTCAATGATAGATGACGACGACTATGTCCGCTCGCTATCTTCCTAAGCTTAGACTTTACAAGCAACAGCCGGCCTTCCCATAACGATGGACCGAAACGTCCTTAAACTAACAATGGACCGAAACGTCCTTAAACTAACAACGGACGGAAACGTCCTTAAAACTATCGACGGACCGAAACGTCCTTAAACTAACGACGGACCGAAACGTCCCTAAAACTACTACCGCAGCATCTTTAGGCTGACGAGATAAAAAAAAATAATAAAAAAATAATAATAAAAATATATATGAAAAAAAACGGTATGTCCACAAGCAAAATGGGCACGGATGAAAACCCGAAAGGGCTCCGTGAGTAAAAACAGCAGGACTACCGGCGAGTGTTTGTGAAAACCCGAAAGGGCGCAACCTCGTTAAAAGACACTTGTAGAGTCCTCTCGACCTTGTAAGGAGAAACCACCTGCGTGAGATCCTTACGACTCACAAAGGAGCAACACACTTAGGGACCCTCACGATTCCTAAGGAGAAAATGCACTTACGAGATCCTCACGGCTCATGAGAATTGAAAGTCTTAAGTTACAGAAACCTAAACCTGTTCTTAAGCAAATCCTCCACAACCTTCGATATTGCCCTACAAGGGACTCAATACTAACCCTTGTATACAATCCACGGGCGCGAATAAACATTTCCCCAGCAAAGTCCAATCCTTGTAGGTCCTCTCGACCCATAAGGAGAAAGCCCTCTTGTAGGATCCTTACGACTTACAGAGGAGCACACACTTAGGAATCCTCACGATCCCTAAGGAGAAAATACACCTGCAAGATCCTCACGACTTGTAGGGAGAAATACCTTTGTGAGACCCTTACGGCTCATGAAGTCAAAGCCTTGGTCGACAGGACCCTTAACCCTGTTTGCTGAGCCACCTTTGCTCATCATCGACAAAGGCAAATGATGATTCGCTCCTGGCAACATTCCAGTTGTAGCGGTACTGATGTCAAAATCGGTGTCTAAAATCCAAGCTTGCGGCGAAAAAGCTAACAAGCCACACATGCCTACAAAATAGCCGAAATGATGGGGCAACTTGCAATAAAAAGCAGCAAGTAGAAATGTATGCATGAAAAATAGCCGAAATGATGGGGCAACTCGCAATAAAAAGCAGCGAGTAGAGAATAAATAAATAGCCGAAATGGTTGGGCACCGCGAAAAATAGTCGAAATGATGGGGCAATCGCGACCTTCGCGATATAAAAAGCTGAAATGATAGAGCATCGCGGAAAGAATAAAAAAAATAATGTAAGAATGAAACTTTTTGCCCTACAGGTGATGTTACATCTATCCCTGTATACAATCCAGGGGCGCAATCAAAGAAAGGATCATACTTCTACCCCAGGTTTCATCATAAGAAGAAGCCAAATCTCGACGGTTCACAGATAGCCTAGAGATCATCTCGTCGTTCGTCTCATGGCGGCAGACACAACATCAAGCGAAACGGAACAGCGGCAACCCCCAGTTCCATGGCTCGGCGATATACATATCACCAAGAGTCAAACCCCCATTCCGTGAAATGCGGATATATTCAGCAAAATTCCTGGTTACGTGGAACGCGGATAACGTCACGCTTTGACCCCGTGGAAAACGTCCAGAGCGGATCCTGGTCCTCGCAGAGCACGGCAGTGAACCCGTATGAAGCATCCAAAGTGGAGCCTAGTCCTCGCCGAGCACGGCAGTGAACCCGTATGAAGCATCTAGTGCAAAATTCCTGGTTACGTGGAACGCGGATAACGTCACACTTTGACCCCATGGAAAACGTCCAAAGCGGATCCTGGTCCTCGCAGAGCACGGCAGTGAACCCGTATGAAGCATCCAGAGCGGAGCCTAGTCCTCGCCGAGCACGGCAGTGAACCCGTGTGAAGCATCTAGTGCAAAATTCCTGGTTACGTGGAACGCGGATAACGTCACTCTTTGACCCCGTGGAAAACGTCCAGAGCGGATCCTGGTCCTCGCAGAGCACGGCAGTGAACCCGTGTGAAGCATCCAGAGCGGAGCCTAGTCCTCGCCGAGCACGGCAGTGAACCCGTGTGAAGCATCTAGTGAAAAATTCCTGGTTACGTGGAACGCGGATAACGTCACTCTTTGACCCCGTGGAAAACGTCCAGGGCGGATCCTGGTCCTCGCAGAGCACGGCAGTGAACCCGTGTGAAGCATCCAGAGCGGAGCCTAGTCCTCGCCGAGCACGGCAGTGAACCCGTGTGAAGCATCTAGTGCAAAATTCCTGGTTACGTGGAACGCGGATAACGTCACACTTTGACCCCGTGGAAAACGTCCAGAGCGGATCCTGGTCCTCGCAGAGCACGGCAGTGAACCCGTGTGAGGCATCCAGAGCGGAGCCTAGTCCTCGCCGAGCACGGCAGTGAACCCGTGTGAAGCATCTAGTGCAAAATTCCTGGTTACGTGGAACGCGGATAACGTCACTCTTTGACCCCGCGGAAAATGCCCAGAGCGGAGCCTGGTCCTCGCCAAGCATGACAGTGAACCCGTGTGAAGCATCCAGAGCAAATATCGGACTGTGGAGTCCTTAAAATCCATGGACTATGACGTCCTTAACCTCGACCGTGATGTCTTAAAGCTAACGATCAACCACCCCGATTCCTTACAGATTTTGCCTTGGTTTAAGGGTACATCTCTTCACTCCTTTGATGCCTGGCGTTGTAATTCCTCAACGTCTTCAAAGAGGTGACGGGTCCCTGCAACCACACATCGGACTGTGGAGTCCTTAAATCCACGGACTATGAGGTCCTTAACCTTGACCGTGATGTCTTAAAACTAACATCGGACTGTGGAGCCCCTAAATCCACGGACTATGAGGTCCTTAACCTTGACCGTGATGTCTTAAAACTAACAGCGGACGGTGGAGTCCTTAAATCCACGGACTATGAGGTCCTTAACCTTGACCGCGACGTCTTTAAACTACGATACTTGGAGAAACCCCTGACTCCGTAAAACGCGGACAAGGATGACCACATCCAGCACTTACAAGTCCTCACGACCTGTAAGGAAGAAAAACTCTCTTGTGAGATCCCTACGACTCTCAAGGGAAAACCCGCTTAAGGATCCTCACGATCTTTAAGAAGAACTTACACCTATGGGATCCTCTCGACCTGTAGGGAGAAAAACTCTTTATGAGACCCTCGTGGCTCGTAAAATGCAAAAGTCTTAGGAAGCAGATCTTAACCCTGAATCCTAAGCCATCACTGTCCTGCAGGGAGATCGAGGTAGAATATCAGCAGAATACATTCAATAAAAAGGGGGACACACCATTGAGAAGAAAAATGTAACTTTTATTCATAAACCAAAATGGATACAAAGTACAATTCATGAAAGAAACAAAAAAGAAAGATACTCTCATCCATGAGTATGTACAAAAAGGGAAAAAAGATACAAGTCCTCAAGCCGGCGGGCGGTGCAATAATTTTACCAGCTCGTCATTCTGTTGCTGAGCCACGGCTTCATGACGCAAGATCTCCAGAAAACGAGCCTCCGCCTGAGCTTGCTGAGCCTGATACGAAGCGAGCCGAGCTTCGAGCTCTTTCTCGGTGGCCTTATGAGCCTCGACCCTCTCACGAGTGAACGTGGCAGCTTTGTCGAGAGCCACCACCTCTTTGATGGACTCCTGAAGCACCCGCCAGAGTTCATACGCTTTGTTGGCCCAGGCTGTGAGATTGGCTTGAAGCTCGCCCAGCGCCTTGGAGGCTAGCTCCCTCTCCGAGAATTTGCGGCCAAGCCTCTTCTCACATGACGTCATGTTTGTCGCGCACCGTGCTATCAGCCCCCGTAACTCCGCCTTTGCAGCCACGGCCTCCGAGGAAAGGCGAGAACACTCGAGAGCGTACAGACAAGCCTCCACATTCCTACAGAACTCCACCCAGACCCGCACCACCTCCTCGCTGTGATATGTGGCGAGAAAAGGAAGGGAGCCGTTAGCTTCAGCGGCAAACGCTTCGGCTGTGGTCGCACTACCAGCGCGGAGCTCCTCGACGAAAGAAGATAGGGAAACAAGGCTCAATTGGGCCAAGCGTTCTGAAGCCCGCAAAGCGTAGGGGCCGGGCGGCGTCACAATGCGTGATTCCAAAGCCATGGAGATTAGCAGGGCTGTTCAAATTTGGCAAATGTTAGTAAAACTCTTAAACGCAGAACGAACGAGACTACAATAAAAATGTCACTTACCGACAGTCATGCAAGTAGGAGCTGAAGGTTCCCCTGGCCCTTCAACGACCTCGACCTCATCGTCGGCTTCCAAAACTATAAGAGACATCAACGTTATTTCGCAAAATAGTAACAATGCTATGGTAAAGGAAGGGCGAATGACACTGACCTTGCCCAGAGGAAAGGACAATACGCTAAGGGGAGATCGCCTGCGGAGCTGCCATCTCCAATAAACGCTGAAATGACTGTCGAGGCGACAGATCCGCGATCGTGGCCGCCAAACCGCGCAATTCTGGGAAAGATAAAAGAGTTCAGAATATGAAGGGGTTGCTAAATTAAAACGCAGAGGGATACCTTCAACACTCCTCCCATTCTGAGCCGGAGGGATGGCAGCTTCAATGGTCTCCGCCGTGACCTCAGGCTCCAACAAAGGGAGAGTAGTCCCGACTACCTCGCTTCCAGCCTTTGGGCCGCCCTCAGTAAGAGTCATTGGGGCGGAGGCCTCCAGGGGGGCCTCCCCCAAAGGGGCAAGCACTCCCTGATCAAGAACCGCCGCTGGAAGTTCTACCATGAGAGGAGCAGCCTCATCAGCCCCCTCTACATCCAGCAAGGCTTCATTAAGAATTTCGGCGGGCTTTAGCTTTAATGGGCCAGTAGGGAGCTCCCCCAACGTCGAAGGTTCTGCACGATTCAAATAAGAATAATGATACATATGCACGGGCATAAATAATCGGAAAGATTACAAAAGAAGCACAACATACCTATACGCAAAGAAGCCCTCAATATGGCTTCTTCAAGCCGCTTCTCCTTCTCAAGGAAGTAAGCTCGCCGAGGTTCAAGGGTAGACTCATGACCGCCGGTCCATAAAGAAAGTGCATCAGCTGCGTCTTCTGAAGCGGTCTGCTTCAAAGCCCTTTCCCCCCATTCCTCCAAAGGGCCGATAAATCGCCGCCGAATCCACGAAGGGTCTTCGTAAAAAATTACAGTGGGATAAGACTTCTTCGGGACCTTGGCATTATGGGACGCGTCTTTTGAACGCCGTATGGCCTCAGCCAACTGTGCAGCCTCCTCATCAGCCGAACTCGGGAAGAGAAGTCCAGCGTTTGACTCTTGCAAGGCCAATGGTTCGTCTTCAAGGATAGGCTCAGACTCCACCACAGAATCAAGCGGGATGGTAGCCGCTTTCCTCCGCCGTTTAGACCCAGAGTCGGTCGCTGAGAATGACCGCTTCCTCCCTCGCGAAGCCTTAGGGCGGCGCTGGCCCACATCGCCCTCAGCACCCTCATCCCTGTTACTCTCGCTCGGTGCCACAACCGAGGACGACATCGCCATTGTCGACGCCACGGGGGGCGGTGCCGCCACCGGCAGAGGTGCTACTACTGGGGCCCGTTTACCCCGCGATCGGGAACCCAAGGGCATACCAGCTGTTGGAGTAAGGTCTACCCCTGACTCCCCCGGAATGAGGGCGGTGCCAATCTCCCTCAAAGGGAAGCGGACTGGAACCCTCGGTCGCAGCTTAGCTCCCGAAACCTGAGGAGGGGCGTCGTGACCAAGAAGAACCCTTCTTTCTTCAGCAATAATTGGGGTGATCCGATGAAGATACCAGCCCGTAAATGCACCTACGCATCGGGGCATGTACTCGGCTTCAAGGACCATGAAATGAGAGCCGGTGTTCAGCCTCATGAAATGATGAGCGGCATCGCGAACAGCATCGAGCGAAGGGATCGGGGCGACTATAAAAGCCTCGAAAGGAACACCCTGGTCGTATCCAAGCTGCCGGGCAAATCGATGCGGATTGTACCGCATAAAAAGAGCTGCACTGTCCTGGCGAAACACCAAGTAGCCCGGTCTAATTGTATACAAATGCGTGGCCTCCCGGGGCTTCAGAGAAGGCGCGTTGTCTTTCGACTGGTCCCAGAGTTGTTGAACGGGACCCGAAGGAGTAGACAAAACCCGATCATTAAAAACCAACCCGCCAGCGGTGGCATGAGGAGAAATCAGCACCCGAATAGCCCCAAATTGAGTCGGGTCGGCAGCAGAAGCACCCACTAGTCGCATAAGTCGCGGGAAGGGATAGGCGTCGTAAAAGGCGGGCCTCTGATGCATAGAAAAAGACCCCAGCACATGCATTTCGACCCACGACGTGAAATAATGAAGCGAAAAGTTCACTACATCCACGCCAGGCGTAGAGGTATTAGCCGCGGTGCCCAATCCATTATAGAGGTGCGCCAAGGCCGGGATGCCGATGGCCAACCGCGTCCCCTCAGCAATACGATGAGCCGGGTAGATGACCGAGGCTCTCATGAAGCGGCGGTGCATGGGGATAACGAACCAACTAAGCCAAACACTAACAAACCCCACAAAGAACGTCTCCTCGTCCATGCCTGGGACAGCAATAGATTCAAAAGATATCGGCGATATAATGGGGATGTAGTACTGAGGTAAATCTGATTCGTTGGTCGGCAACCTCTTCGGACCGAACCCAAAGGAGTCCCCAATGTTGGCAAACTTCGGGGCTGTCTTCGATAAGGCGTCCTCACGAAGGAAGCGAGCAATGAAGCTCTTGAAAGTAACACCCTGCTCCTCGGACTCGGTGAATAATCGGTCGAAGATGCCTAGCGCCTTGATTAAACTGGGGCGCTTGTGGCGAACAGCATTCTAAGCAGACAGGCCGTCAACAGGGACGGGCTCGGGTTCAAAAACGTACTCGTCGGGAGGCAACAACTCCTCATACAAACTACCCCTGATTGGCAACCCCGAAATATCATAGAATTCTGCCAGGGAGATCGAGACCTCGCGGTCTCTTAGGATGAAAGTGTTGGTAGGAAGATTCCATTAGTTTAAAAACGCCTTAACCCACCAGACATGCGGGGACTTATAATGGAATAGTGACGCGTATATGGCCTGATAAAGCCCGACTTTCTGCAACCGCGCACGATGGGCAGAAAGGATGTAGCGAGCCCAGAGAAGGTAGCCCGTAGGATGCCGGGGAGTGAGCCCTATCTTATAAATTTGCCCCCACGGGTGGGCCTCACCCTGGCAGATACGCCGCCCCAAGATGTCTATGGCCGGGATCGGATGGTTCGGAATACCGGTCGTCGAAGGCTCGAGCCTCCCCGTTGGAGTCCAATTGGGCATTTCTACAGCAAAAACTGTCCTCGGAGGATCCATCGGTAAGAATGGGAAAGTGGGCTCCGTCGGCACCACGCAAAGAAAACTCCGGCAACCCTGAATAATCTGACTGTACCAAGATCCCCACTGAAGAAGGTTGGTGCAGTTCGGGTCATGGGCCCGAATCATCGCCATCGCTTCCTCATCAGATGGTGACTGAGGAAAAGCAGCCTCCGAGCGAGAAAAGGGAAAGCGCGGAACAGAAGCCATTGCACCTGAAATCCAATAAAGGAAGACCGTTAAAAGAAAAGTCAGCGATATATATTCATGCATGAGCATGAAGACTAGTTAAAGAAAGCAACAGCAGAGTTTTCTGGGACCATAGGCCACAAAACATATGGGCCCCACAGAATCCGGATGACAGCTCATTAATAATGAGGCCAAATAGCTACAATAAAACAAAGGGAATATCCTCATTTAATAAAGAATGATGACCATGCACATCCCCCCCAACAGGAGCTGTCTCGGGCTCTATAATGAATCCAGCAAAATCAAAGGAATTAAATTCCCACAGAAGACATCATTACAAAACCCCCATTGCATTAATTGCAGAAGAACAACCTAGGGCCAAGAGACCTCAGGAAGCCTCCGCGTGAAGAAATCAAGTCCTTCATTGGAATTAAATTCCTTATTAAGAAAAAGGAATTAAATTCCCAGAAACATTTTTGATGGAATTAAATTCCATGGAGTTGAAACGCCATCATCATCTCCCCAAAGATCATCTAGACCCTAAGAGATCTACAGTTTGAAGGTTAAGCGGTTTCATGTTCTTATGGAAAAATATGAAGAAAAAAGGGTAAAAACCCTTGTTTTGGATTTAAAATCCAGAGGAATGTGAAAGTCCATCGTTGTCAAAGAACATTACCTGAGGAAAAGGATTCTTTTCGAACAGAGTTAAACTCTGAAGATTGTTTCAAGACAGAGAACTAAGCTCTGGAAGCGTGAATTAAATTCTCAAGGAAGAAGTTCTCAGAAAAAGAAGATGAGCAAAGTGAAGGCTCCTATGAAGAGACAGAGGTATTTATAGAAGGCAATGGAAACGTTTCATCTCCCCAGATCCCTAGAGGAATCCAACGGTCACAAGAGGTGACAGCGTTGCACTCACGTGCAGACACGTGAGAACAACGCTGTGGGGGCATTTGTTTCCTGATTTAAAATCAGAAAAGCTTATGAAAAAGCTTCAGAAGAGGGTCACATGCTTACACGTGACCAGCAGTCACGTGTTGGCGCGTGACATCTAAAAGCATCATCAAGGCAGATTCAGCTTCCTGACTACATCAAAGAAAAGGGCTTCAGAACGGGTCACGTGCTCCCACGTGACCAGGGTCACGTGTTGGCACGTGACATTTTAAAGCGGATTCAAAGGCACATCGGTTCCCTGATCAAATCAAGGAAAAAGCTTCAAAAGAGGTCACGTGCTCCCACGTGACCAGGGGTCACGTGTTGGCACGTGACGATCAAAACATCAGAATTGTTCTCCTGATAAATCAAGAAAAAGAGTCCAGACAAGGGTCACGTGCTCACACGTGACCAGGGGTCACGTGGTGGCACGTGACGGTTAAGCAGCAACCAGAAGACAGCGCAAAAAGAAAGAGAAAGGCTCGTTCCAAAGGGGTCACGTGCCCACACGTGACCATGGGTCACGTGGTCACACGTGACCGGCTTTCAAAGCCCGTTTTGTTAACAGAATTAAATTCTGAAAGAGATTCAAATCTTTCCAAAGGAAGGCGATTATCTGGAACCAATCGAATTGAAGATTTAGAGGTGATTAAATATCATCTATCTATGGGAAAATCTCGGGTTTGGAAAGATTTCCCCTTTAAATCTAACCGAAATAACAAAGGAGAATCCTTGGATTTGAAATCCAATGGTGAATAAAATTCACCTAATAATCCAAAGGTCAAAAACGAATGATGGATGCAAATCAAATCTCTCAATGAAGATTCGTCAAAAACTAATTGACTCGGCTGCTTCTCCTATAAATAGGAGCCAAGAGATACAAAAAAAAAGGAGAGGGATATACGCAGAGGGAAGAAAAGGAAGAGAGCTTTGATGCTTTGAGGAATTTGGATCTTCTGCAAAAGAAAACCCTAGGTAAGAAAGGGAAAAGCTCCTTGAAAGAAAAGAGAATTTAATTCTCAACAGAGTTTAACTCTGATATATAAAACAGAAGAACATATTTCTTCTCTCTTTGATAGAGGATCTGCAAAGTGCACATCTCCCCTTTAAGTTGAGAATTTAATTCTCAATGGGTTGAGATCCTGCCATGCAGATCCAAAACATAGAGAGGGAATGGAAGCACGAGAATTTAATTCTCACAGAACTATAGGAATTTAATTCCTTTAAAATAAAATTAGGGCTTGACCCTGTGTTATGGGAATTTAATTCCTTCAGAACAAAAAGAAACAGGGTTTAACCCTAATTAAGAACCTAGTTCTGTTGAAACAGCGGGAATTTAATTCCCTTAATCATAATTTAACAGAGAATGGGAATTCAATTCCTTAAAAGCTTTTATTAGGGTTTAACCCTATTCAGTTCTTCACATATATGAGGAATTTAATTCCTACAGAAAATTCAGAGTTCAACTCTATTCCAGAATATAAGTCTTCGAAAGGAAGTAGGAATTTAATTCCTCTGAAATTTAAAGCTCGAGGAATTTAATTCCTGAAAAAAGATTAACAGATCCTCTAAACAACATACATAGAGGCAGGGTCACGTGTCACCACGTGACCCCCCAAAAGATCTACAGAAAGCCCCTTTGAGGCAGCACCCCACGTGACCCACGTGACTCTTGACAGAAGCTTTAACACACAAGCATTTGAATGCCCTCCACGTGATGGCACGTGATGCTCTGAAAGATGCGATAATCTCAGCAGAATAAATGAAGGGAGGGCGCTCTCACGTGTTGCCACGTGACCCCTCTTGCCTTAATGTTTAACACTAAATTGGAACTCCCGAATCCAGTGTTAAAATATTGTTGGGCCTTAGTGTTCAACACTAATCAAAAAACTTTATTTGCAGTGTTCAACACTGCCTACCTTAGTGTTTAACACTAATTTGAGAGCTCTGTTGCCAGTGCTTGATACTGATCTGTTTTAGTGTTTAACACTAATTTGAAAGCCCTGTTGCTGGTGTTTAACACCAATTATCTTTTAGTGTTAAACACTAGCTTGTCAATCTCATTCCCAGTGTTCAACACTGGTTGGTCTTTAGTGTTTAACACTAGACATTGGTCCAATTGGCTAAATGGATGGAGGCAAAGCCTCTCCTGATTGGACTTAGCCCAAGATGGCCATAAGTCCTCAATTCAGACTTAACTGGGCTGATGGGCTCATAACATAACTAATTGGTCTTGATCCCAAATTGGGCCAAAGACTATTCAATCTACCCCGGTCCAAGGGTACATCTCTTCACTCCTTTGATACTTGGCGTTGTAATTCCTCAACGTCTTCAAAGAGGTGACGGGTCCCGATGACCATACATTGACAATGGACTGTGGGGTCCTTAAACCCATGGACTACGACGTCCTTAACCTTGACCGGGATGTCTTAAAACTAACCATGGACCACGACGTCCTTAAACCCATGGACCACGACGTCCTTAACCTTGACCGAGATGTCTTAAAACTAACAATGGACTGTGGGGTCCTTAAACCCATGGACTACGGCGTCCTTAACCTTGACCGAGATGTCTTAAAACTAACAATGGACTTTGGGGTCCTTAAACCCATGGACTACGACGTCCTTAACCTTGACCGAGATGTCTTAAAACTAACAATGGACTGTGGGGTCCTTAAACCCATGGACTACGACGTCCTTAACCTTGACCGAGATGTCTTAAAACTAACAATGGACTGTGGGGTCCTTAAACCCATGGACTACGACGTCCTTAACCTTGACCGAGATGTCTTAAAACTAACAATGAACCGTGGGGTCCTTAAACCCATGGACTACGACGTCCTTAACCTTGACCGAGATGTCTTAAAACTAACAATGGACTGTGGGGTCCTTAAACCCACGGACTACGACGTCCTTAACCTTTACCGAGATGTCTTAAAACTAACCATGGACCGCAATGTCCTTAAACTAGAACAATAGAGCCCCGCTTGCTCTTTTGTCGGATCTAAACGGTCCCGTTTAAGTTGATCTTAGCCTCAAAGATGGCTAACGTATCATTAAACCTTCAAGCAGACTGGACTATGAATCCCCCCCAATTAACTCTGGCTCGAGGGTACATCTCTGAACTCCTCTGACATCCGTCGTTGTAATCCTTCAACGTCGTCGGAGAGGTGACGGGTCCCGACGGCCACACATACGATGGACCACTACGTCCCTAAACTGGAACAATGGAGCCCAAACGCTCCTTTGTCGGATCTAACGATCCCGTTAAGTTGATCTTAGTCTCAAACTAGACTAACGTATCCTTAACAAACGTTTGAGTTGATCTTAGCCTCAAGTATGGCTAACGTATCCTCAAACCAAACCCCCAAACCCAAATCTAAGATAACACGGATTTGGACTAGTCCACGCCCTACGGGCGACGACATAACTCGGTCTCCGTAAACAATCCACGGGCAACAAAACATAAAATAAACACACACGACACGAAGTGACCATCTGGAGAAGGAGAAAGTTGTTACCGCGATGCGGTAGCGTAATTAACTGCAGGGGCTTGCGCCTGCAGGGAAGAGCGTCCCCACAATCAAAAACCCCTCAAACGAGGGGGAATCTGACGAAGTCTGCTACATCGGCCGCATCCGTTTAAACCTTCGATACATGGTGCCATAAATCAACTTGGCATCTTCGAAGAGGTGGACGGATAGCACCAATTAGCATCTGCCCCGAACCCCAGACTTAGACGCCGCCCACGCGTCCCGGCCGCCGTTCGGAGGGGAACAATGTTGAATCACTCTCTAATTATGCGTATGTTGTGTATTCTTATTGTATGTGTGTGTTCCGGCTGTCGGGGGTAAGGCTTCTATCCCATTAAGAATATATAGAGCGAACACCCATTCGCTTGTGCTTTCAACCGTTTCGAGTAAATTTCGGCAGCACCTCCTAGCTGTTCTCCGAGTACACTGTAATCGAATAGATAATCATTTCAAAGCTGTGAAACAACATTGAAATGAACATCTAATCTATCTTTGTACACGGAGAACCAGCGGAAAGGTACCGACGAAATATCTCGAAACGGATGAAAATACAAGTGAATGAAGGTGTTTGCTTTATACATTCCTAACTTGTCCACACAGGACAAATCTATCGGTTACCATACGATTGAATCTTCTCGTCACATAGACTATACGACGGTTGTTGGTATCGAGCTATACCGTCCGATATTTAACAACTTTCGTATAGTTCTATGTCACGACGAACATTGCACGTATGTTAACCGATAGACGGGGACTAAGTGGCGCTTTTAGTTTCATATATGAGTATCGATGAGAATATGAAGGTTTCATATTATCATCGAGTATCATATATTGGTTTTAACTTAAACATCTTGAATCACTCTCTAATGATGCGTTTGTTGTGCATTCGTGTTGTATGTGTAACATGATTTTAAACCATTGAGATCAAGATTGATAGAACTGATCATCCACAAAGAGATTAAGGATTGACTTTTGACAGCCATATGAAGAAAAATTTTCTCCTACGGCAACCTAATAATATACCCATTATCCTCATATATACATATATGCAAATATTTGAAAAATTAATATATCAACCAAAAACTATTATTGCAATGGTATTCATCTATAACAATCAACAATTAAAACTACAAATGTAGGATACTGATATCATAAAGCGTTATACGCAACATATGAATTCACATGGCTGAAACATGCATCAAAAAAACATGTTCATCCAAAAGAAAGGCCACTGTCAACAAATATAGACAAATACGTCATAAAAATAGTAACTAATTAACAAGTTGATTAGCATCTGGATCAAGAAAATGATAGGAAAAACAATTGACTATGATCTATAATGACAAGTCTATTACTATGACTCTCGACTAACAAAGGTGGCTTTTCGTCCTCGGTAGCTTGATAATTAGGATTTCATGGCGAATAAAAATATGCATATGCCGTTTGACCGGGAACTTCAATAGGAAACTCAATAAGGTCGGGTGTACTGAAGTATACTTTGTATTTCGCTATATCAGATGATGAAGCCCAAGCCCTAGCTAGCCCTAGCCCCACCCCAACCGAACCCTAACCCCAGCCCCAGCTCAGCCCCAACCCTAACCGAGCCCTAGCCCCAGCCCCAGCCTCAGCCCAGCCCCATCCCAACCGAACCCTAGCCCCAGCCCCAGCCCAGCCCCAACCCCAACCGAACCCTAGCCCCAGCCCCAACCCCAACCCCAACCCCCAACCGAACCCCAGAACCGAACCCTAACCCTAACCCTAATCGAACCCGATGCCGATGCCAAACCCTCACCCCTACCCGAACCTGGCCTGAACCCTAGACCTAACATCATCAAAATTAAAAATAATTTGAGATTTAATTACTAACCGGGCGCGCGGTGGAGGAGACGACAGAAATCGGTGGTCGACGACGATTGGCGAAGGTGGCGACGAGGCGCGGAAAGTTGACGAAGGTGTGGGAACGACCGACGAAGGTGGCGATGAGGCGCGGAGCGCGGTGGCGACGAGGCGCGGGAACAGGCGATATGAGGCGCGGGAGTGAGAGAGGGAAATTTTGGGAACGATGAATGACTTTTCTGTGCTTTTTTTTTATTAATAACCTATTTATATGCCCCTACGGACATAACCGTAGGTCCACCATTTGCGGCTCCGTAGGGCCAAACAAAAAATTAGAACGTAAGGCACCGTAGGGACAACGATGTGGCCCTACGGATAAATCCGAAGGGGCAAGAAATATTTGTCCCTACGGATTCCTGAGTCCGTAGGGGCAACCCCATATTGTAGTAGTGGACGCTTGAAGACGATGTGACGGCTGCTGCTGCTGCGTGGAGGACAAGGAGACAGCGGCGGCTACTAGATCGACAGGTAGAGGACTCGGCTTGAGGGGTGCTGCTCGAGGAATTGTGGCTGCAGGAAGAAGATAAAGTCGCAGCGCAGAGGAAGAAGGTGATGATCTCGGCCTGGGTTCGACGTGTAGGTTATGGTCTGGGATTGAGAGGAGGAAACGTTGAAGAAGGGAATGGATTTAGGTGTAGCCGCATGGAGAAGAAGATGATAGTTGATGGGTTCTTGGGTAAGGGATTTGAGAGGAGAAAAAAAGGAGGAAAGACAATTATTAAGTTGAGAGAAAGAGAATAAATTTTTAATATGATCATGGTTCATATATATTGATTTGCAAACAGTTGAAGAAATGCTTTGAAAATATATGAAAAACATATTTTTTTGTTATCAATTTGTTAGTTAACTTAAAATCAATGGTGTGTTTAAATTATAAAATAAAAATAAAATAAATATTCATATTAAAATAAATATTTAAATTTCAAAATATTTTCTTAAAAATAAATTAGACCTATTTTTTTTATAAAATATACTATTAAATAAATAAAAACTTGCAACACTAGCGGCTTAAACCTTCGACCTATTGGATAACACTGCAATGTGAGATGACCAAGATGTAAAATAATGGACCATGTATATTACTTGAAAGGAAACAAATAAATATATAAGTGTTCCAAAGAAAAGGGCATTTCTTGAATAAAGGAAAATATAAGAAAAGTACTAAGATTTTGTGGTCGTTACAACTACCAGGCAGCACTAGCGCGAAAGCCGTTGCCTACCATGTTCAAAAGATGCCTTGCATGATCTGTTTTCTTGCTGGCAAAAACCATGCTTTCCGAGAAGTGGCGGCTTACATATTTAAACTCTGCAATACGATAATTAGTGACTAAGCCGTTCCCAAAACTTGGGTTTTGCACATCGAAATTTTTTAATTTAAATTACAGACTAAGCTGTTGCCAAAAACAGTGCAAACCGAACCTGAGTTCATCTAATACCAAGTAAAATATCTCAAGCATTAAAACCTTGAAGTTACGAAAAGGACATTTTACATTTCAACACCAAGATATTAAAACTTTTTTGTGACAAGAAATAGGTACATGTCTTTGCACTGGGCATACAAAATGAAGGGCGATATTTGCACACGTATCTACCCCACTACAATTTTCCTTTTCCTTTAAAAAGAAAAAAAAAACAAGTCATCTTCAAAAATTTGGACGTATTATAATTCCAGACCAATGGTCCATTGAACTAAAAACAAACGATCGCTGATTCGACACTACAGTTCTTGCTGGGCCCCAGCGCTCCCACGCCACAATCGCGGCCTCCTCCATCACCACAACCTCTCAAAGATCCAACCCCAGCACAAATCATAAAAAAAAGATCCCGCTTCTGTTTCTCGAGTTGTGGGATAGAGAGAGGCGATGGAGGCTGCGACCTCTTGCTTGTGCCGCGCCTCAGTCTCGATCTCAATTCCTTCATCTTCCTCCTCTTCAAATGTCGTCGCCTTAAACCCTAGACGCCTCTTCTCTTCTCTCCCCCTTCGCGCCATCAACAATCTCAACAGCACCGCCGCCTCCGCCGCCTCGTCTCCTCCCTTGACGAACACCGACGCAAACCCTAGACGATGGAGGAAGAAGAATGATCCAAGCAGAGATCGGGATCAGAGTCAGCAGCAATGCGTGCCATCGGAAGAGGAGGCGTCGATCACGGTCCACACGCTGTACCAGAACGGCGACCCCCTCGGCCGCAAGGAGCTAGGCAAGTGCGTGGTGCGCTGGATCTCGCAAGGGATGCGCGCCATGGCCTTGGACTTCGCCTCCGCCGAGATCCAAGGCGAGTTCTCCGAGCTCAGGCAGAGGTTGGGGGTCGGCGTTGGAAATAGCTCTAGTGTTGCTACGGCGACGGGTGGGCTCGCGTTTGTGATCCAGGCGCAGCCGCATCTTTACGCGATTCCGGTGCCCAAAGGGCTAGAGGCGCTGTGCTTCAAGGCTTGTACGCATTATCCGACGCTGTTTGATCATTTTCAGAGGGAGCTGAGGGATGTGCTTCAGGGGTTTCAGAAAGAGGGGTTTTTCCCTGATTGGAGGGGGACTGAGTCTTGGAAGCTGCTCAAGGAGTTCGCCAATTCAGGTGATTTAACTAACTCAACCTTAAATTATGTTTTTCCCCCTTTCATCGATTGACCTATGTTTGTTAGTGAGATAACCAATGATTGCCATGATTGGGCATCAAGCAACTTAACCTTGAGATAGTGAGAAAAGAGTTTGATCTTGTCCACAACCATGCTTGCAGTCCTTCAAAATGAAGATTAATATCTGTATCTCCTCATGAACCGCTTTCCAAAATTTGATCACTAAATTGATCCGCATAGAGGTTTCGGTGATGTCATGGTACCCATTACACGAAAGGGCCTTTTTTCTGGAATTATACATATAGCTCTTGATTTCTTGTAATTGTATTTGCTTAATTATCGATGTGTAGCCATTTTTTTCTGAGTGGTAATCTGTTGAAGTCTTATAAATAACTCGATTTGCATACCATCATTCACAATTAGCAAGACAACAATTTTATTGGTGGATTTTCACCTAATGTTTCGTAAGCCTCAGAAAAGAATGCCATAGCCTTTTGCAAATGATTTCCTTATTCTACATGTCATAATTAGTTGACTGTTGTATTGTATTAAGTTCGCTTATAGGCAATTTGCATGTTCTGTATTGCGTTGGTTTCCCCCCTGAAAGTCCATGCAACGAGATACTGTTGGCTTCTTTCTACTAGCACCATCAAAATCAATGCATGTTGTAGGGTGTTTTTCGTCACCCCATTGAGATGGGAATACGCGCGCGCTTGTCAGGCGCATTACAGATTCCTCCTGCCTAAGGTAGGCGGGGATTTATTGATTGTGGGGATCCGAATCTCCGGCAGCCGCGGACTAAGCTATCGTTAATTACCCCATCGCGTTTGGAGCGAAGGAACCTCTGATTGACGAGTCAAACTGGCCATGCGAACTCAATGTGCAGTGTACGTGTGTTGTGTTTTGAAGGGTCCTGAGTATATCGGGGGCTTCGCAGAGTTTACGGGGGTCTCACTACCCGGATAGCGGGCTGGGGGTCAAGGGGGCTAGCAGCCCCCTTGCAGGGTGCGGGGCAGTGCCCCGATAGAATTTTTTTTCCAACAAGAGACGTGTTTTAGGTGTGGAGTGTATGGAAAATAAGGGGTGAGGAGCGTCTTAAAGACGCGTGCATGGCACGTGGGCGCTGGACGCCCGTGGGTCACGTGCCCTGCACGCGATCGCCGAGCGCTGGACGCCCGTGGGTCACGTGCGCGACACGCGACCGCTGAGCGCCCGCGGGTCACGTGCGCGGCATGCGACCGCTGAGCGCTGGGCGTCCGCGGGTCACGTGAGGCGCACGTTGGCACTGGGTGCCCACTGGTCACATGCCATGCACGCGACCGCTGGGCACCCACGGGTCACGTGCGCGGCACCTGACCGCTGGAAACACCAGCGGAAAAGGGGCTTTAGCCCCTGGGCTGGGAGTTGAACTCCCAAGGGTCTTTGGAGTTGAACTCCAAACAGGGATTATGTATATATTTGGAGTTAAACTCCTAAAAAGGGTTGATTTATGGAATTAAACTCCAACAGATCTTAAATGGAGTTAAACTCCTAGAAATCTTTGGATCTTCTTTTGAGTCTCGAACCCTCCTGAAATGAGATTTTTGGAGATGGGTATCCTTCTTCTTCTTCTCCGTTGGCTGGATCTTGGAGGAAAAAGGGGAGGTGAGACTTAAAATCTCCCATTTTAAGGAATTGATTGCAGATCTGAGCCCCCTTCAAGGGTTTTATGGTGAAAAACTATTTATTTTTGGAAAAAAAGAGTTAAACTCTTGATTTAATTCAAAAAGAAGGATTTAGAACCTTGAGGAAGGTGAAGGAGACACAAACCCTAATTTTTTGGGAGAATGAATTATTGTCTTTTATTTTATTATCATGTTGCCTTTTATATGCTTACAAATTTACACAGCTCATTGGGCTTTACAAAATGGCATTTTGCCCATCCCATACCTCATGTGCTCATTTCTTTTTGCATATGAGCCAAGGGCTTCACAAAAATTTATCTTTTTGCCTATTTATTTTACATTCATGTATGAAAATTACATCAAACTTATTTATTACATAATTTTCTTCTTGGCATGGGGGAGGCCGGCCTCTTCATGTTCGGGCTCGACTCGGGCATGGGCCCACTTAGCTTGGGGTTGACTTTGATTTTGACTTGGTCAATCGCGGTGTAACTTTTGACCCCAACGAAGTGCCCCCATCAATAAATGCACACCGCGTATATGGGTCGTGTGCCTGAAATTGATGAATTCTCTTTCACGTGGAGGTGACTTGATTTGGTTCCCGCTTTTAGGAAGGCTTGCACTCCCCTTTTTACGACATGGACGGTCGATGCTTGACATGTCTCCGAGACGGAGTGTCGTTGGTTGACGTGTCCCCAAGGCGGAGTGTCTGTATGTGACGTTTTCTCGGCACGGAGTGTCGCTGGTCGACTTGTCCCCGAGGCGGAGTGACTGTTTGTCGTTTTCCCGGCACGGAGTGTCGCTGGTCGACTTGTCCCGAGACAGAGTGTCTATTTGACGTTTTCCCGGCACGGAGTGTCGCTGGTCGACGTGTCCCCGGCACGGAGTGTCTGTTTGTCGTTTTCCTGGCACGAAGTGTCGCTGGTCGCATTGTCCCGAGACAGAGTGTCTGTTTGACGTGTCCCCGGCACGGAGTGTCGCTGGTCGACGTTTCCCCGACACGGATTATCGTTGGTTGACGTTTTCCCGGCACGGAGTGCCTGTGTTGGACGTTTCCCCGAGACGGAGTGTTTGTATGTGATATTTCCCCGGCACGGAGTGTCGCTGGTCGACTTATCCCCCGCACGGAGTGTCTGTGTTGGACGTTTCCCCGGGACGGAGTGTCTGTATGTCACGTTTCCCCGGCAAGGAGTGGCGATGGTCGACGTTTCCCCGGCATGGAGTGTCGCTGGTTGACTTGATTTCGAGTCGAAGCATAATTCCGACGGGGAGGTCGTTGCTGCTCTTTTTGCGGCTTGGACGGTCGGTGCTTGATTTGACTTGCTTCGTTCCTTGTGATCTCAGGGTTGAAGTTGACTTGCTGATTTGATGTGATTTTGGTTGATATCAGCATCGCTACACTTGAATATGGTACCAGGAGCGAATCATCATTTGCCATGAGGGGGATTTCCTTCGCTCACAGTTTAACGATTTAGGGGTCATCTGTTCCCAGTTTAACGACTTAGAGATCATCTGTTCCCAGTTTAAAGACTTAGGAGTCTTGCGGATCAAAATTTAGAATTTTGGGGTTAGGGTCGGCATCAGCGTTGCTAACAATGGAGCATAAGTGTCAGGAGCAATTCATCATTTGCCTTTTCCTGTTGGGGATCGATGGCTTAGGAGACAGGTTTAGGCCCCTATCACCTAAGGTTTCTCAATTTTATGAGTCGTAAGGGTCCCATAAAAGCATTTTCTCTCTACGAGTCGAAAAGATCCCGTAGGTGTATTTTCTCCTTAGGAGTCGTGAGGATCCCCAAGTGTGATTTTCCTTTATGAGTCGTAAGGTTCCCATGAAGGTGTTTTCTTACGAGTCGAGAGGATCTCGTAAGTTTTGTTCTCCTCATATATCGTGAGGACACATGAGTGAGTCTTCTCAAATGGAGCATAATTTCAACGGCAGAGACCGGCCGCTGGACTGGTGATTACTGTGGGGTATGGGTATGATGAGAATTATTTGAGCCCGTGGATTGTATACGGTAGTCAGTTCGGGGACCAACCGTAGGGCTGGGAGAATTTTGGGAAATTAGATTTTGGTTGTCATCTGCATCGCTACACTGGAATATGGTATCAGGAGCGACTCATCATTCGCCGTTGGGACATCCAGGGATCTAAAATTTTGGTTGGCGTTTGCGTCGCTGCACTGGAATATGGTACCAGGAGCGACTCATCATTCACCATTTGGGGATTTGGATTTTGGTTGGCGTCCGCATTGCTGCACTGGAATATGGTACCAGGAGCGACTCATCATTCGTCATTTGGGAACTTGGAATTTGGTTGGCGTCTGCACCGCTGTATTGGAATATAGTATCAGGAGCGACTCATCATTCGCCATTTGGAGTTTTTTTTGTGCGATTGCTCTATAATTTCAGTTTTTCTCATCACGAAGGTCGCGATTGCCCTATCATTTCGGGTATTTATTCGCGGTTGCCCCATCATTTCGGTTTTATTTTTCATCTTTATTTTACTCGCTGATTTTTATTGCGAGTTGTCCTATCATTTCGGCTTTGCTTTTTTTTTTTTTATTTACACATTTTTTTTATTTACACACATTTTTTTACGCTTCCAGTTTAACGACTTAGGGGTCGTTTGTTCCCAGTTTAATGACATGGCGGTCATGTGTATTTGCTTATCCCAGCTCGTCGAACTTTGATCTTGGCGGAGCTGTGTTGATGACTGTAGCTTTGTGGCTTGCCGGTACATCCGAGGACGGTGAGGTTTTCCCAAGCTTGTATTGGTTCTCCACCCAATCTTTGAAAACATAGCAGTCTTCAAGGGTATGACTTACCATTCTATGATATGGGCAGTATATGGGGTTGCCGGTCATGTTCATTTCATGCGGCCTCTTTGGAATAGGCAGTTGCAGACCTTTGTTCAAGGCGTCCTCGAATATTTTGCGGACTCCATCCCTCCTGAAGGAGTATACTTTCTTCTTTCTCTCCATTAGAGTAGGTGCCCTTACTAATGCTGGACTCGGAGGACGATCAGTCTTTGGTTTGCCTACTGCCCGCTTACCACGTTCAGTGTATGTATTAGAGGGACCGGAGGCTGATCGCGGCCGTTTTTCGCAAAGGTGTTCCGCTTTTGGGCTGGAGGGGGTATCGGTTGGTTGTTTCCGAATATCAATTCCTAGCCTATGAACCAAAATTTGATTTTGCTGTAATTGCAATCGGGCGACTTGGGTCGTGAGATCTGCCATGACGTTTACCAGCTCATCGACTTTGGAATGGACCTTGGCCATCTCTTTGTCTCTGTCTTGAAGCTGATTTTGAAGCCATTGGAATAATGCTTGTTCTATAGTTCCGGGTATGACAACGGGGTCATCCTTACCGTCTGAGCTTGATTCAGCATGAACCACGGGTTCTTTTGGCTTAATGGCCTGAGCGGGCTCTTCATCATTTGGATCGAGCCGGTGTTGGATGGCAACAACCACATCATTGTCATGGCTATAAGGCGTAGGAGGAATTGTTCCTCTGAGCTCCATCATGTAGACCGTATGGGTTGTGTACCCGTCTATTGCTTCTTCATTGGCAATGTTGCTCGCTTAGCTCTTAGCTTATTGCCTTGGCCCGCTCTTTCCAGAGAAAGGTAGATGTCTGAGAGAATCAGGTTCCCGAAGGAATTCGGTCTCCGTTTGTATGAAATTGGCGGTGACAGCTTGACTGTTTGTTATCACGCCTTTAGACAGTTTTATCTCTCCTGCCTTGTATTGCTTTTCAACCCAATCTCTGAAGATGCAGCAGTCTTCAATAGTGTGCCCTAGAACTCGGTGGTATGGGCAAAAATTGAGATGATCAGTCCTACTCGCTTCACTTAGCCATTTTGGTTCTACTAGCCGCATGCCATTCTTCAGAGCATCTTTGAAATTTTGTGGACCTTATCCCTTCTGAAAGAGTAGACCTTATTTCTTCTTTCCTCCAAAGTTGGCTCTCGAGATTTGTTAGTCTTTGCTCTGTCCGATCTCTGCTTATTTAGATAATCGATGTTGTTGGAACTTTCACTTTTTCGGTTGTCGTCCTTTCGATGTCTCGGTCTGTTTGTGAATTGGAGATTCTGAGTGGACTCGAGCTTTGAGCGTTCCAACATTTGAACTTTCTTGGTCAGCTCTTGGAATGTTTTGAGGCCTGCGGTGTACAAGAAAGGTTTCATCCAGTCGTTCAGATTTTCTATAAGAAGACTGACGGATTGGTCTTGCTCCAACGGCGGTTCATATTTGACAGAGAGATTACGCCATCGGACTATAAAATCCATGTTGCTTTCGTTGTTCTTTGGCTCAGTCCTTACGAGGTCAGCAATGGTGATTTTATCGCTGACACTTGTGAACCTTTGCTTGAACATAGATTCTATTTGAGCGAACGTTATGATCGAGTCATCCGGTATGCTTGCATACCAATCGAAAGCAATATCGGTCAAGCTATTAACAAACTGACGGAGAAAGAGCGCATCATTGCCATCAGTATTCGCGCATGATGCTTTAAATTGGGCAATGTGCCGGTTCGCATTTCCCGTCCCATCGAACCTTTCAAATTTGGGGACAACATAGCCAGTGGGAAACTCCACAAGATCGTACCGAGCAAGATATGGTCTCCCGCTACTGCCGACATCTTTTTGCTCTCCGGCTTCGGCTACCAATGTTTTGACTTTGTTGGCAACCAAATCCATGATCTGATCTTGAGTTAGCAGGCTACTGTCATTGGTAGCCAAGACATTTCCCGAGATAGGATGGGACCGACTTTCATGCGGTCCGCCCACCTTTGGATTTGAGGGAATAGGCGTCGGCTGTCTCGGGATACCGTTTTCCGGTTCATGTGCAGAACCCTGCGCTTGATTGGACGGCTGAGAGGCAACTTGGGCCGTGAGCTGCATCACGACATTCGTCAAGTCGTCAATTTTGGAGTAAAGTTTGGCTATCTTCTTGTCCTTACTTCTGAGCTGTTTTCGGAGCTCTTGGAGAAGTTGCTGCTCTGCGTTTTTGGGATGGAAGATTGGCTCCTCTTCGCTTTCCGAGTCCGACTCCTCATGAACCGAAGGATCTTTCTGCTTATCGGTCTCACTGGAAGGGTTTTCATTACCTCCCAGAGGATGCTGGTCGTGGGAAGTGGCAGCCACATTCACATCAGATTGGATTTGAGATGTGGTGGTCCCGTCCTTGCTCTTGCTGCGTGTGCCCACCATATAGACGGTGTGGACCACATGTCCAGCGATCTCTTTATCTTTGGTGGGGTAACCATGTTCTTGGAACCTCATGAAGTTCAGCCTAGCATGAGCCCTAATCCTTTTGTTGGCTCTGTATCCGAGTCTTTTCTGTCTTCGCTTCTCGAATTTGAGGGTTTGGCGGGCATCCGTCATCCAGGTAGCCATCGTGAGCCGATTAACGGGGAGTTTAGAGAAGATACCCAATTGAGCAGTTGTCAGGGACGCCGCTGGAGCTTGCCTGAGATGCCTTATTGCTTTGTTGGTGTTGATGGCCTTGCCTCCAGCTGGGGCTAAGGAAAGTCGTTCAAACACAGACTTGTGTTTGGGTTGGGGCGCCTTCGAGACCAACACATTTGGCCTCCTGCCTTTCGAGGCCGGTCTGTCAGTTACTGGAGCTTGAGAAGCTGGGATGGCGCTAGCTGGCACGAATAGAATAGAGCCAAATGGTAGCAGCGGCTCCTCCTACTGTCGTCCGAGACTGGCCGGGAGGATCGTCCTGGCATCCATCTTCATCGTGTAGGAGATGTGAGCCGTGTTGAGAGCCGAACCTATCCTTGGAGACATTTTGTCGCGTCCGAAGATTGCAATCGGAAATTGTTAACCTGCAAATAGAAACATGAGTTCAGTATAGGCAATCGATATGTATATGGGAGGAGAGATTGGTCCCACCGGACGTTTAACCCGAAATATGGGAGGAGAGATTGGTCCCACCGGACGTGCCAGAATCTGTATGGTGTTTTTCTTCACCCCATTGAGATGAGAATACGCGCGCGCTTGTTAGGCGCATTACAGATTCCCCCTGTCTTGGGTAGGCGGGGGTTTATTGATTGTGGAGATCCGAATCTCCGGCAGCCGCGGACTAAGCTGTCGTTAATTATCCCTCGCCTTTGGAGCGAAGAAACCTCTGATTGACGGATCAAACTGGTCATGCGAACTCAATATGCAGTGTACGTGTGTTGTGTTTTGAAGGGTCCTGGGTATATCGGGGGCCTCGAAGAGTTTACGGGGGTCCCGGGTATATTGGGGGCCTCGAAGAGTTTACGGGGGTCCCGCTACCCGGATAGCGGGCTGGGGGTCAAAAGGACTAGCAGCCTCCTTGCGGGGTGTGGGGCAGCGCCCCGTTAGAATTTTTTTTCCAACGGGGAACGTGTTTTGGGTGTGGAGTGCATGGAAAATGTGGGGTGAGGAGCGTCTTAAAGACGCGTGCATGGCACGTAGGCGCTAGGCGCCTGCGGGTCACGTGCCGGCGTTTAGCGCCCGCGGGTCACGTGCCCGGCACGTGACCGCCGAGCGCTAGGCGCCCGCGGGTCACGTGCGCGGCACGCGACCGCTGGAAACACCAGCGGAAAAGGGGCTTAGCCCCTGGGCTGGGAGTTGAACTCCCAAGAGTCTTTGGAGTTGAACTCCTGACAGGGATTATGTATAGATTTGGAGTTAAACTCCTAAAAAGGGGTTGATTTATGGAATTAAACTCCAACAAATCTTGAATGGAGTTAAACTTCTAGAAATCTTTTGATTTTGAGCCTCGGATCCTCCTGAATTGGGATTTTTGGAGATGGGTATCCTTCTTCCTCTCCGTTGGCTGGATCTTGGAGGAAAAAGGGGAGGTGAGATTTAAGATCTCCCATTTTAGGGATTTGATTGCATCTGAGCCCCTTTAAGGGTTTTATGGTGAAAAACTATTTATTTTTGAAAAAGGAAGAGTTAAACTCTTGATTTAATTCAAAAAGAAGAAGGTTTTAGAATCTTGAGGAAGGTGAAGGAGACACAAACCCTAATTTTTTGGGAGAATGAATTATTGTCTTTTATTTTATTATCATGTTGCCTTTTATAGGCTTACAAATTTACACATAGCTCATTGGGCTTTACAAAATGGCATTTTGCCCATCCCATGCCTTATGTGCTCATTTCTTTTTGCATATGAGCCAAGGGCTTCACAAAAATTTGTCTTTTTGCCTATTTATTTTACATTCATGCATGAAAATTACATCAAACTTATTTATTACATAATTTTCTTCTTGGAATAGGGGAGGCCGGCCTCATGTTCGGGCTCAACTCGGGCATGTGCCCACTTGACTTTGATTTTGACTTGGGGTTGACTTTGATTTTGACTTGGTCAACCGGGGCGTAATTTTTGACCCCAACACATGTATCTATTCTTGCAACATGCACTTGAGTCTATTTTTCCAATGATCCTGGCTTAATATAAAAAGTTATTTACTCATCTTGAAGCCATTATCTTATTGCTTTTGATGCTCATTCTCATCAGAGTGCAACTTTCTCAACCCAACTAGTGCACCATGAGCCCTGACTCATGAGTAGCATGTCAAACTTTCCAATTACTCTTTCATATGTGGTCACTTCTTGACACTCGTGTATATATATGTATTTTGCAGCACAGCATCGAGCTGCTGTGAGGAAAGTGAACCAGGCTAAGCCAGTGCATGGTGTTTTGGGGATGGATCTAGAGAAAGCCAAAATAATGCAGGAGAAAATAGATGATTTTGTAAAGCACATGTCCGACCTACTTCGAATAGAACGTGATGCCGAGCTAGAGTTTACCCAAGAGGAGCTGAATGCAGTTTCTTCTCCAGATGAGGAATCTGATGTGTTGAAACCAATTGAATACTTGGTCACCCATGGGCAGGCCCAGCAGGAGCAGTGTGACACAATTTGCAACTTAAATGCAATAAGCTCTTCCACTGGTGAGTTGAACCTTCTACTTTGAGTTTGGAGTTGGATATATAAGATCAATTTTTTAAGAAACCAAATGGCATTTTGGATATTGTTCAGCAGATAATGTTAATGGAACTAAATTATGTTGAATCAACTTAGCTAACTAAAATTATTGACACCAATGTGTATCCTAAGATTTGTGATTGTGATATTTCTATATAGTTTTGTAGCTGTTCGCATTAATTTGTTAGTAATTTCAAAAGTCTCAAATGTTATATACTTATATTCCTCCACATTGAAGTAGAGTTTCATCTTTCCTCAATGTTTTAGCTTTCACAAACTAGGCATCTATTTTCCTATCATCATTTAGTTCAATTTAATTCTTCAATCAGGTACAAATAATTATTCTTTTCAACGAGTATCTGACCTGCATTTCTCCAAAAATCGTCTAGTTAGTTAGAACAGACACTTGAATTATAATATGTTGTTTACCATGCATTAAGTTACCTGCCATTTTTACATGACTGCTACATCTTCTGTACTTTTGCATCACAAAATCTACTCGTGCAGGTTTAGGAGGCATGCACTTGGTCTTATTTAGGGTTGAAGGGAATCATAGGCTTCCCCCTTCTACTCTTTCTCCTGGTGACATGGTTTGTGTAAGAACATGCAACAAGAGGGGCGCAGGAGCAACTTCTTGCATGCAGGGATTTGTTAATAATTTAGGTGAGGACGGATGCAGCATTACCGTTGCTCTAGAATCCCGCCATGGAGATCCTACTTTCTCCAAGTTATTTGGCAAGAGTGTGCGAATTGACCGAATACCTGGACTGGCAGATGCATTAACATATGAGGTACATGTTTTTAAATTCTTTAGTTTTGTGAAGTGGAAAATCTTTCCCTGAGGTTTTAATTTTGTCCATCAATACTTACACAGTCTCTACCTTTTCTCTTCTTTGGTGAATTAATTCTTAATGTAGAAGAGATAAATTTTCTCTATTATGATACAATTAGAATAGTCACATCCAATGTGAATGAAGTTCACATCCGATTCAATGATTTAGAGCCTCTAATCATATTGCTTTTTGCATATAATGTTAAAGGGCAATGTTCTCTTTCTTTTTCTTATTTCTTTTTTCTTTTGCCATTTAAATGACTTAACATTTTGGTTTCCAAACAATTTTTCAGAATTTTCTGTTACTGTTCCTTCGCATCCGTGCTTTAGTAAATGTTTCTGAAGAAGCCTCTAGGAAATTGATGAGATATCAAATAGAATTTTGACTAACAGGCTGAATTAAAGACGTGCTTAGTAGATAGTGACCTTGCATACTTGTGGAAAGCAAGTAATGCTATATAGGAAAAAATATAGGTGTTCTTATTAACCGTAGCGTGTACAGATCATTGCATAATAATTATTTGTGATCACACAAAAAATGTCCGTTAGATTTAATATCATTATGATTACTTAGAACCGTTAGTATAGTTAAAGACGCTGGCTGTGCTTGATCTTATACATCAGTGTCACTAATGTCTGTATGTATATTCCTATGACAGCGCAACTGCGAAGCTTTAATGTTACTCCAGAAGAATGGTCTACAGAAGAAAAATCCATCAATTGCTGTGGTAGCTACTCTATTTGGGGACAAAGAAGATTTAATGTCACTAAAGAAAAAAGGTTTAGTCGAATGGGACCAAGTAGACCTAAACGGATTGACTGAGAAAGGAAAGTTCGATAGCTCTCAATCAAAAGCCATCTCATTAGGCTTGAATAAAAAGCGACCTTTATTAGTGATTCAAGGCCCTCCTGGTACTGGCAAGACAAGATTGCTTACTGAACTTATATCCCTTGCTGTTCAACAAGGTGAGCGAGTACTTGTTACCGCTCCTACAAATACAGCTATCGATAACATGGTTGAAAGGCTTGCAAGTGTTAACCTGAACATTGTGCGAGTTGGAAATCCAGCTCGCATATCGCCATCTGTGGCTTCAAAGTCGTTAGATGAAATTGTGAATGGAAAGCTTGCAACTTTCAGGAAAGAGTTTGAGAGGAAGAGGTCAGATCTAAGAAAGGACTTGAGGCTTTGTTTAAAGGATGATTCTTTAGCAGCAGGTATTCGTCAACTTTTAAAGCAACTTGGAAAAACTTTGAAGAAGAAAGAGAAGGACACAATAAAGGAAGTTCTTTCAAGTGCCCAGGTTGTACTTTCAACTAATACTGGGTCTGCTGATCCCATTATTCGAAGACTAGGGAGATTTGATCTTGTGGTTATAGATGAAGCAGGGCAAGCCATTGAGCCATCATGCTGGATCCCGATTTTGCAAGGGCAGCGTTGTATATTAGCAGGTGATCAATGCCAGCTTGCTCCGGTGATTTTATCGAGGAAGGCTATGGATGGTGGACTTGGCATATCTCTGCTAGAAAAAGCATTTTCTTTGCATGAAGATCTGCTGGCAACAAAACTTACAATTCAGTACCGAATGAATGATGCAATTTCTAGTTGGGCATCAAAGGAGATGTATGATGGAATACTGCAGTCTTCTCCAACAGTCTCCTCACATCTTCTTGTGGATTCTCCATTTGTCAAGGTATAGTTCTACATTCATGTTCATTTTAGTTTTGGGTGGTTTGTTTCTTTTTTTGTAAACTTAGTGTATTTATTAGAATTAACATAAAAGGGATTTTTCCTATCTGGCAATAGACGGATGTTTCCATGACCAATTTTATTTTTAGTATCTAGTCAATCTATCTATTTATATATCTATCTATCTATATAATATATAAAGCTATATGATATAATATTCCTTGGGGAATATTCCTTTATCTAGATTGGAATTTAGTGGAAAGATTGTTATCTAGCCTCTATTTAATTCTCTTACTATAATTGGGCCATGGAAAATGTTTTATTGGCCTTCTCAATATTTGTAACGCTTTTATCCCATACATATAGGCTTTATATAGTGGAAAAATTATGATCGTCCCCCTTCATTAAAGATCTCTTTCAATTTTTTCTCACCATTTAGATTTTGCTGGCAAAATATTAAAAAAATTCATAATTTTTGTGTGCTATATATATAGCATTCAAAATATTGAAAAATTGGAATAAAATTTAGAGTTAAAAATTTCATGATTTGCGTTTGGTTTGCAAAAAAAATATTTTAAAACCCAAAGAAAACATAAAATTTGGACTTCTTTGAAAAATTCGCTATTTTCATGTGCTATAGCATATGATAATATTAAAACTTTTAAGGAAACAGAAAATTTCGTGATTTTCGTGTGGTATAGTGTGCTTAATATTGAAAAAAGGAATCACATAGGGAGGAATCACATAGGGAATTTTGAGATTTTTTTAAAATTTTGCTATTTTCTTGTGTTATAGCATGTAAAATATAAAAAAGGACGAAAACATAAAATATTGAGATTTTTGAAAATTTCATGATTTTTATGTGCTATAACAAATAAAAAATTGAAAAACCAACAAAGCAGAAAATTTTGGGATTATTGAAAATATTGAAATTTTTATGCTCGGTATAACAACAAAATAATTTAAAAAACGAACAAAATTCAAAATTTTGAGAATTTGAAAAATTTCACGATTTTCGTATGCTTATAGTATACAAAAAAAACTGAAAGACCGATGAATAAAAAAATATAAAAAATTTGCGATTTTCGTGTGCTTATAGCGAAATATTGAAATATGGAAGAAAACATAAAATTTTGATATTTTAAAAAAAGACTATCTTTGTGTTCTATAGCAAGTAAAATATTGAAAATTCGGATAAAACGGAAAATATCGATATTTTTGAAAATATCTCGATATTCGTGGTATGGAAAATATTGAAATTCTAAAGAAAACAAATTGTTTTTGAATTTTAAAAACAGTTGCGATTTTCGTGTGCAAAATATTTTAAATTTGAAGAAAACATAATTTTTGAAGATATCACGGTTTTCGTATGTTATGACAAGTAAAATATTGAAAAACCGAAGAGCACGATTTCTTTTGAGATTTTCGTGTGTTAGAGCATGCAGAATTTTGAAAAATCGAAGAAAACTGAGAATTTTGAAAATCATGCAATTTTTTCATGTTGTAGCATGCAAAATAATGAAAACTTGAAGAAAACAAATAACTTTGGGATTTTTGTAAATTTTGTGATTGTCATGTATTATAGCATGCAAAATATTTAAAAACCGAAGAGAACAGAAAAATTTGAGATTTGTAAAATTTCATGATTTTCGTTTGCTGCATGCATAATATTGAAAAATGGAATAAAACAAAAAAAAATTGAGATTTTAAATTCTTTTTCTGGTTTCGTGTACTATATATCATGTAAAATATTGAGAAAAAGAAAAAACCAAAAATACTATTTTTAAAAATTTCATGTTTTTTTGTGCAACAAACAAAATATTGGAAAAGTTGAGATTTTTAAGATTGTCATATTCGTATGCTATAGAAGTTGGAAATTTGAAGAATAGAAAAAAATTTGGGATTTTTGTACATTTTATTGTTCTCGTGGTCAGAACAAGCAAAATATTGGAAAATCGATCAATTTTTTTTGTTGAATTTAAAAAAAATTCGTGATTTTCGTATTATATATATATATATATATATATATATATATATAGAAAGGAAAATATTGAAAAGCCGGAAAAAATGCCAAAGTATTTGCGAGTCAACCCTTCATAAATTTTACATTGAAGTTAATAAATATGAGATGTTAAAATCATATAACATTAAACTTCTAAATTAATATGATTTTTCTTGACACTGGACTTCGCATCACATTGTGCGGGGGCCTGTGCTAGTAGAGATATATAAATGGTTTCATTCTATACTTCCAACCAACATTCCTCCCAAAGCATCGACTGTGAGATGGAATTCAGTTATTCTCTCTTATCATATAACTACAAGATCACTCATCCTATCCTATTTCTAACTTATTTAAGTTTTTGTTTGCCTTATTAGGCACTTCTTCTTTTTTATCCTTATTTGCTTAGTCTGTACAAGGTCTCTCTTAATTTCCAAAACAGGAAAGAGGAAACTCCAAACTTACACAGTGGTTGATAAGCAACCTTTTGTTTTGTTTTTAATTTTTTAATTTTGAATCTCTGACTTGTTTAGCATTATTCCACATTCCTTGCCTGTTGGTATATCAGTCGCAGGAAAAAAATATATAAAGAACAGGAAGGCGTTGAATGCATCTATTGCAGCCTAGATATTGTTGCATCCTTAACCATGTATAATTCATATGGCCTACAGTTTGACACTGATAAATGTGATAGAGCCATAAAGGCATTCTATTAGTTACACTCTAGAACTTTGTTATATACCTATTATAGTTCTTTAATAACAAACCAACCATATATGACATTTGATCCGTAGGATCAGTTATAACTTCTTGTAATAAATATGAATATTACAAACTTTTGTTTTAACAATATCTTTGGTTTTATGTAGGCTTCATGGATAACTCAGTGCCCACTGCTCTTGCTTGATACACGGATGCCCTATGGAAGCTTATATGTTGGATGTGAAGAGCATCTGGATCCAGCAGGCACAGGCTCCTTCTATAACGAAGGCGAAGCTGACATTGTTGTGCAGCATGTATTTAATCTTATCTATTCCGGTAAGCATTTGTGACTCATATTGGTAAAATCAAATGATATACAACTGGAAAATCTCTCTTAACATTTGTAAACCCTCGTATCAGCCAAGTTTAGATTTGACACCAACTCTTTTTGGGAACTGTTATTTTTTGTCCCTACTTTCCAGCTTCTTTTTCTGGGCTTAGGCCATGAACCACCTATTTAATCAGAGAACATTAAGTTCTGACGGCTTAGCTACTGAACTGTGTTTATTTGTAAATTCTTGTAGTAGAACCAAAAGATAACTCAGGTTTCATGACTTTAAGGGGCCTGCAGTGTCCCTGCAGGCCCCTGCATTAAGTGTCCTCACCCAGAGGTGGGTGGGGCCCAGGGGTGATATTGCAATAAAGCCCCTGGGCCCCACCCACCTCTGGGTGAGGCCACTGCAGGGACACAGCAGTCCCCGTTTCCTCTTCATGTAAATGCAAATTTAAGCATCTTGCCACACCATATCATCTAAAGGAAAAAGGAAACACTTTTTCAATTGTGTTAATCTGTTGCATCGAAGAACACGTCTGTCACTTCATTCCCTTCTTGTGCATGCAGTGTAAAAGTCTAATTGAGACTACGTATCTGTGCAATTTGTCAAGTTTCCTAATTTTTACTGTTGTGTTCATGAAATTTGTTATGGTTCCTGGTTTAAACTTTTATATAAATCATGTTTTTCCCTCTCATACATGTAATAACTTTTGCACACTTTGAAAATGGACCATTTTTATATCGATTCTTAAATATGAATGAAATTTCCTAGAGAACACATGAATCGTACTTGGGTTCTTCCGGTTTTTTCGTGTACAGCTTGTAATAAAATGTCATGTGCCGGTAATATCCAGTACAACTGATTTGACACATGACACTGATGGCATTGATTGACCGGTTAAACTGGTTATCATTTGATCCAATGTTTTGTAATGAATCAGTGCCAATACTAGATTACAATGAAAGAAACACCAAAGATGGACTCAAAACAATTATGTTGTCTTTGTTAATTATTGATTGTCTAGGATTATTTTATGGCTTGCTCTTCAGTTATAAAGCTTACACCCATGTTAATTATTGGCTTGCTCTAGAGATTGCTTCATATTAATAGGAAAATGTTTATATGATGATGTCTAATTGATATGGTCTTTTCCCTCACTTCCTAGTTCCTAGATGTGCGTTAATCAATTATATCTGAGACTAATTTTCTGTAATCTGATATCATGCAGGAGTGTCTCCAAGTGCCATTGCGGTTCAATCTCCCTATATTGCTCAAGTGCAGCTCTTAAGGGACCGGCTCGATGGTTTTCCAGAAGCTTCTGGAGTTGAAGTTGCAACTATAGACAGCTTCCAAGGGCGAGAGGCTGATGCTGTAATTATATCTATGGTATGTTCGTTTATTGTCGCAGTACAAAAAAACCCTCTTGCGCGCTTGAACTCTCCATATTCATCTGTTTCCCCCTTTAAGAATTCTCAATATAAATATGTGGGAGGCATCATTTGAATGAAAGGCATTTTTCTCAGTTGAACAAATTGACATTGGTTGATTGTTTTGAGTCCTGCCTGAAATTACATCAGATTAGGGTTCTCCCAAACATTTGGGCAGATGAAAGTATAATATTTCTGTATATGATCAATGAAAAGTTGCATCACTTAACTGTGATAGTCATTACGACAATTGTTTTGGAGGATTTTAATTATTTGATTCCAATTCACCTCATCTGTGATTATAATTTTTGACACATTATATATAGACAAATGCTCTATGTGGTACCGTAAGCATATACGAGAGTTCAAATATTTAGCATCTACATACATATGCCTATTCCAGCACCCTTTATCAATAAGTTTTTTCCTCTATAGGTCCGATCAAACACATTGGGAGCGGTGGGATTTCTTGGTGATAGCAGACGAATAAATGTGGCCGTAACAAGAGCTCGCAAGCATGCTGCACTTGTTTGTGACAGCTCTACCATATGCCACAACACTTTCTTGGCTCGGCTCCTTCGTCACATTCGACATAACGGGAGAGTGAAGCATGCTGAGCCTGGATCTTTTGGCGGTTCAGGGCTTGGCACAGATCCTATGCTGCCCTCAATCAGTTGATGATGCATACTCTAATGAGAGTTCTAGGGTTCGATTCCAATATGATAACACACTTCTTTCAAGGAAAAAGAAGTTGTAAAGAAGTGAACTTGATACAGTTTCAAATTTGATATGTATTTGCGAGAGCATAAATGTGTAAATATATGTGATTACTCTCCATACTCATAGATATGTTTATTCAGCATTCATGTAAAGATGATACATTTTATTTACATAATTAAAAGAGCCATATGTATATAATTTCGTAGAAGCTTCCTTCTATTTGAATTCTCTTCTTCTGTATGCATTTTTACTTTACCTTTTTCTTCCTGACTAGTATGTGTGACTGTATTTTAGCTTATTCAAATCTACTGATTTTCATACTAGTATTACCCTTATCACTGGTTTTCAGGGACCCCTCAGATTATTAAGGGTGATGCTCGAGCTGAAACTGAACTGAAGATGACAATAGAATATTCTCAGGCATTGTAATTTTGTCTCTTCCCACGAATGAAATAAGTTGGTTCAGAAGTTTGCAGTCAGACGAAAGCATCGCGTATTTAAAAAGATAACGCGGTAAAGCTTTCTATAGATTTCTTCTTATTTATTTATCATTTGATATATATTTTTGGAATGGCCTGTAAGCCTCATCCAAGCACATACCAGGCATATAAAAATACGCTCAACACACACACGCATCCGGGAGACCCACAAAGCACCATTGAGCGTTAGTTGTGGTCACTTCCTCTTTTAGGATTCAAACACCGCACTCTTTCCAGTAGGAAAAGTGACATACCAACTGAGCTATTGCTCATTGGTGTTGATTAGATGACTTTTCTCCTTTTTTCATCTAATTCACGAAAGTTCCTTGACGATAAACCGATGAATAAAAAAAATAATAAATAAAAATTCTTAGGATGCTTACTACATATACTGCAATTTTCCTTTTCCAGTGATTACCGACTTTCCAATGCAAGCCTCAATCTTGTAATTTTTACATGTCAGTTAAATCTGAGTACTGCCTAGCAATAAAGAGAATATTAAACAAAGGCAAAAATTATGTGCGCCAAGAGGCAGCCCAAAATTAACAACCAAGAAACTGATAAAGTTTTAAGATGAAGACAAGGGACAAAAACACAGCTTATAGAAGAAAGAAGATATGCAACCTAAACACCGGTTATAATCTTCAAAGTTGATACCTTAAACAAACCGATAAATAGCCAACAATTACAGTGGAAACCCAAGAAATCCAAAAATTACACAAAAACGTTGCGAGAAAATAAACCCGTGGACAAATCAAATAGGAAGACGACACCTGCTATTTTTCATATATACAATTTGTAACAATCAGTTCCATTTTTATTCAACTTTGGTGCCCTGCTCTGCTAACTTATCATCTAGTTCTCTTTGAACGAAGAATACTGAAATGCGTCTCTAACCGCAGATGCAGCTGCCAAATAATTAAGCGTATTCTTCAACGTCTCTTTCTCTCTCTTCAACCTCAAACCCGTATCCTCCAACTCTAACAACACCTGCTGCTCCTTAGGCGCACCCTCAAACGTGCTCCCTACAAAGAACGAAAACGGGGTCGGAAACATGTTTCGTCTCAAATCCTTAGCTTCTTTCCCCGGTTTATCATTAAGCTTGTTCGATAACCGAATCACGTCTTTCATGCAAGTCTCCACTTCAAGTGCAAGGGATTCCAAATCTTGTTCTCTATTGATAGAAGGCCGATCCTCGAGCCATTGGACCTCCGCTACCATGTAAGGCTTCGTTTGAACCAAATTTATCACTCGAAACCTCTCTTGTCCTTTGCAGATTATGAAGAATCGATCATCCACAAGCCTCTCATGCTTCACAATTTCTCCTACGCATCCAACATCCACTGTTCCATTCGAGCTGTCGGAATAAATGATGCCGAATCTGAGGTCTCCTTGGAGAAGAGTATGCAACATAATTCGGTACCTGAACTCAAAAATTTGTAAGGGAATAGTTGCACCTGGAAAAAGAACTAAGGGACGTGGGAAAAGAGGGAGTTCTACTAATTGGTTTGAATCCGATAAGTTAGGTTCCTTGAAGTCTGATGAAGATGAGCATTTTGAGATGGAGACTCTGTTCATCTTTCGAATGGAATCATGAGAATGTAGGAATCGAGGATTGGAAATATTGGTTTTGGTATTGATTATTGAAGAAGCTGTGAAATGTGAAGTTGAGGAATTGTGATATTGATCAGCTAGTTTCCCTCCAAGGAAAGAAAGGTGGATAACCTGAAGCGCCATTATTCTTTAGAAGTATTGAAAGAATATGTAGAAACGACTACCGTTTGAAAGAGTGCAGCACAGTCGGATGGAAAGATAATATGATTATTTGTTCTTTGAAGGAATGCAGACAGAACATTAGGAGCTATAACAGTGTAGCACTAACTGGGGTTTGCTAAATTGGATGGGTATGCGGTTTTGATAAGAAAAACAGAGGAGAAGTAACCTCGAATAAAAAATTCTTGAATGGTTTGATAATCTTCTTCTATCTGCATCAAAAGAAATTATTATTCCGCTTTCCTTGCTAAAAGGAAATATAGTTAAATAATAAGAAAGATGGTGAAGGAAAAAGGGTTTTAATTTCACATAAAGATGGAAAAAGGGACAAACCAAAAATTTAAAAAAAAAATCTTCCATTTTATTTTATTTATTTACAATTGCTTCCCTCTATTTTTGAGACGTGATGGTATTTTAACATCTTCCCTCCATTAATTATTAAGGGCAAAAAGAGATCCAAGATTAGTGTTTTCCTATTTTATATATTGTTCTTTAGTTGATTTGCTAGGTATGCTTCTTTTCATTTACATTTAGGTTAGGGTCATGAACTCCAAATGGTTGAAGAGAAGAGGAAGAAAGGGTCATATAGGAATAAGGAAAATATTTATAAGCATAGGCGTATAGATGCCTATCATCATATAGTTAAGGTCGGATCAGTGTTTAGCCTATAGTACAGCAGATCAGGTTTATGCCAATTAACCCTAGAAAAGTAAATCACGCAAAGACGTGGCTTTGACAACTATTTTCGATACCAATAGAATTAAATGGATAAGAATCCAATACTGCATCTGTTTGCATTATAATTCTCGTGCAGCATACTCGACAGTCCATATCCTCCATTAGCAGTTCTTTGCTTTCTTTCCATCGCTTTTTCTTTCCCAAATAATGTTAGTTCTTCTATCATTTTACAACCACACAGACAGACTTGCATATAATATACCCCATGAATACTTCATAATTTTGTTGTGTTGTAAATATGTAATTTCTTCGGAAATCTTGCGGCAAAAGTATAGAAATCTTGCGGCAAAAGTATAGAAATCTTGCGGCAAAAGTATAGAAACACTCGATAATAGTATATGAAAGGCTAAGATTTTACATTTGCAGAACAAATCTCACTCATTATTTATCACCAGGCTTGTTAGTTTAAACTTTAGATCAAATGATATTCTTTCAATGGAAAAAAAATGTATAAAGCACTAGATTTTCATCCACACATTATTGGGTAAGCCACAGGATTCCTTTGTTATCTTCTATTCAGCTATGTTAAGGCCCATCTCCGTAGTGAAACTTAACTATCATATCCTATTTAATTACTTTTGTTAGAATATAAAATATATTCTCTCAACCCTCATCATAACTTTAGAGTTTTGATACAATGGAAGGAACATTTCACGTGGTATCAGAGTCACCCAGCTTCGATTCCCACCGGGTGCGTATAAATACGGATTTATTTAAATTAAAAATACCGCTGCATAAAAGCACAGGTGTCTGTCCAAGAGCTTCGACCTGTGGGGACGTGTAAGAATATAAAATATATTCTCTCAACCCTCATCATAACTTCGGAGTTTAGGTGCAGTGAAAAGAGCATTTCACATTGTATCAGAGTTTTGGTGCAATGGAAGAGACATTTCCTGCGGAGGCATGTTAGAATATAAAATAGATTCTCTAAACCCTCATCATAACTTCGAAGTTTTGGTACAGTGGAAAAGACATTTCAACGTCCCTCTAGGACCACACTTCTCTACTAATACAATCGTATTGCTCCTCCAACCAGCTAACCTATTCATGATCGCTGCAAATGCCCATCCAATCCATCTTAATCAATTCATCCTGTTTTATCCTCGACGGGAGCTATCAATCTTGGATTTTGGTCACAATATAATGTTACATTTACATTTTCCCATATTATATTGGTTAAACATATTTGAACGCTAGTTGCTATGGGCGGATCTACATAAAGCCTAGGTTAGGCGGCCGCTCTACCTGAATCAACGGATACAACATACATTTGTATAGTGGATTTTATATATACAGTATGCTATATATTTGAGAACAAAAGCTCTCTTGGTTAGAGCATGAAGTTCTCATGGCTGAAGAGCAGAGCTCGAATCTATTACTCCTGATATTTTAGACAATTTTTTTTTCCTTTTCCAAGGATGGCCCAAGAAGTGATGTCATATAAGTTAACAAATAACCTTAAATGATTCTTTACATATAATTTTCTCCAAGAAAAAAGGTAATGCAACTTATATAATTCTCTCTTAAAGAAGAGCTTTTATGCAACTCATAAAAAAAGATAGAAAGTAGTATGTTTGCTTTGGCAAAAAAAGTAGGTATGTTTGTTCTGTTTTATACAAAAATAAATCATAAAATTGAAATAAATCCATCAATTAAATTAATTTGTAATGTTTCTCTATGCATTCGTTTGAGCTTAATAATTCATTCAAGTTTGAGCTTTGAAGGAAGGTCTAGTGATTTTGAGGACTAAACGTTTGAGCTTTGCTGCTCCTTCCTTTTTTCTATTAAAATCTTTGCCAAAATTTAAATAAATAATAGCTATTTTATGTAAATAATTTTAAAAAAAAGTAATCAATAATGAACTTAATAATTCATCAAGTTCCAAACTTAAAACAATTTATGACCATCTATAATTTTCTGCCTACATAACTTGATATACCGACTCCGCACCTCCACCAAGGTACCGTATTCTAGATAGTTCTAGTAAGCTCATCCATCACTTTAGCAAACAAGAATGAACTTAACGCAGATCCTTGATGCAATCGAATTATGATCGGAAAATTACTCTAGAGAAAATCTATTTTGATAAATAAATTTGGACAAGCTCTATTTTCAATTTTTTATAATTATTTATTAAAACGAGACTATTTACGAAAATTGTCCAAATATATTATGACAAATAATATAACGAAGCTGCCAAGTGCTGTCTTTTGCTGCTGGTTTCTTCTTCAGTGAGTAGTAGTATCTTTGGGTCTATTACTTGGTCTGATAGAACTCATGAAGGTAGAAGCCCGTTTGCGGTAACAAGTACTAAGGGAATCAAAAGTTTGTTTCTCATATGCACAGTTCAATATATAAAATGCTACTGATATCAAATATTTATATAAACAAATGATTTGAACTGTATTGGCTATTATGACTTTGGAATACAAAAGGCTTAAATCATATGCTTATAGAATTCAGGGTAAATTGCACAAATAATTCTAAACCATCATAATGATCAATCAAACAATATATCAAAATATAGACAGAATTTCACCTGATTGGCACTAATCTCGGATGTCTTATAAAGTAACCAGCCACATTACATACAACCATAAATTCTAATTAATTACATAACAACAGTTAAGAGAAATTAGTTTGCTTTTCATCCTTATCTTAGCAACTAGTCCAAATATAGTTGTTCACTACAAGGTTCATTCGTTCTCCTAGTAAACCACATCTTCTTTCACAACAATGAAATTCTTCAATTTCGTGTCACGATCTATATCATGTTTGGAAAAAAAAACCTAGAATTAAGCAACCACTAATTTGAGATTCCACGCTTCAGTTTATGTGACAACCACCTTATGTTATCATTGATTCCATACTTAATGCGTAAAACCATTGGCTTATTATTTTAGCCTTGAGGTATTGACTTCATTATTAAGTTTAACACGGGAGTATCAGTGCACATGTGACATTTTCGGCGTGTTTATATTGACTGCTACAATACACCAGCCTCCTTGAATTATGCTTGCAAACACTATAAGAGATCCAACGTTTTCGAGAGCGCTAAGTTTTAGCATTTTAGGGGTTCAAGGAGCACGCACACAATAGATCCAAAGATTTTTAATTAATAATCCATTTATATATAGTTCCTCGTCAATTAGAATGGTGATCTTCCATACATTGTATTTCAGACTCTAACAAGCATAAACAATGGATCCCTGAGTTTTGAATCTATAGATAGATGGTTATGGCGGAATCGATTTGTGCAAAATTTTGTGAGGCTATAAATAACTTATAGCACCTAATTAATAGAATACTTCACACAGGAATTTGCTTTTACATCGCTTGAAATATAGAAAAATACAGTATAAAAGATGCTAAAGATAAAAAAGGAAATCTGAAAGCGAACGAAAGTAGACGAGAGAAGAAATGAGACATTCTTACCTTTAGGGGATGTTTGGTTAGCAAATAAAAAAGAATTGCAGCATTTGTTGAAAAAATGGCCTAAATCCATTGTTTGGTTATCTTCAAGTTTTATAATTGGATTTCCAAATCCAAACTATTTTTGTGTTTGGTCGACATTTATTGTAAATTTGCATATGTGGCATAGACAATGCTTATGTGGCCCCCCATAATAATTACCATGGTTCAAGAACTCTATTTCGGTTTTGGTCTCTTATAATTTTATTAGTTTCGTTGGGTTCAGCTATATTTCGCTAATCTCGGTTCAGGTTTCGGTTTCGGTGGTAATACAACATACATAAGTGTAGATATATTAAATGCTTAAATTTATGGTTCTATATTACAAGACAATGACCCTAGTGTTTAAAAATTCAGCCATGATACAAAATATATTGAAAAGTATACTTAGATAAGTATTATAGGGGTTTGAATTCACTTTTTTACGGTTTTCTAATAACGAAGGCCTACAATGATCACAATGACAGTCAAAATGGTATAAAAAAAATTAAGTTTTAAAAGGTTTCAGCCGATATTGTATAGTTGGTTTCGTATCGGTCTTTGAGTTTCGTATCGGTCTCCACCAAAACCGATACGAAACCACTACGTATCGGTGGTTTCGGCCGGAACCTTGAACCTTGATAATTACCATGCTCCACATTCCTAAAATTGCAACTCTTGTTACAACCAAAATGAATGCACCAAATGCTGCAAGAATTTGATGCTTTTTCCATCTCCATTTCCAACTCAAGTTTGTTGCCAACCAAACAAAGGAAATGAAGATTTTTTGCAACAAATGTTGCATGAATCTCCATTTCCATGCTACTAAACAGCCTTTTAATTGGCCTACAAATATATCATTAAGAGTTTCAAACTAATCGTGAGGGCTTTACTCTCTTTCTACAGTAGCTATGCCATGTCTAAATCATAGGTTTCCTTGATTGCGCGTCTTACTCCTAACCAATATTGAACAACTTAAAATGAAAACTTGACATCACCATTTTACTATCACACCATCCTTCATCCCAAAACTTAGGTACATGAAACTTCTATCTTCCTTTCAGCTCTTGTCAAGGCCTACTTCATTGATTAATTAACACCACCATATTAACTTTACTGAAGATATTAATTGGTGCATGAAACACACCCGCCGGATGCCATTCGTTGATGTCTTCTAAATCAGATTGAATCTGTATAGGTTTCTTCTATTTTTTCTCATCTTTTTGTGGGTTTTCTAATACACATAAATAATTATTTGTCCTTTTTAAAATTGCAGATAGAATCACTCAGGTGTTGAAATCACCTATGAGAATGTGTACGAAAATGAGAAGAATTTTTACCGGGTAAGAAATCATTGCTAACATTTTGTAACTGCCAACAAAGTTTTAGCATTTTATCACAATTAAAACAATATATATATATATATATATATATATATATTCTCTTCATATTGTGCATTTGTCAGCTTCTTGATAGATAAAGATTGGTTGGAGAGAGATTGTATTGTGCAGGACCTTTACTGGTATATTGTAACAGTCAATACAAACACGTTGAAAATATCACATGTGCATTGATACTCCCATGTTAAACTTCATAATAAAGTCAACACCTCAAGACTAAAATAATGAGCCAATGTCTACGTATTAAGCGTGGAACCAATGATAACAAGGAACGATTAGCATATAAACTGAAACACGGAATCCCAAATTAGTGATTGAGAGTTACTTAATTCTAAGCTTTTTTTCAAACATGATATAAACAATGACACAAAATTGAAGAATTTCACTGCTGTGAAAGATGTTTACCGGGAGAACTGATAGGCTTTTAGTGAACAAGCATATTCAGACTAGTTACTAACATAAGGAGCAAACTATTTTCTCTTAAGTGTTGTTTTATAACTAATTAGAATTTATGGTTGTATGTAATGTGTCTGATTACTTTATAAGACATCTAAGATTAGTGTCGATCAATAGAAATTCTATCGATGTTTTGATATGTTGCTTGATTGATCGGTACATGTTTAGAGTTATTTGTGCAATTTACATTGAATTATATAAGCATATGATTTAAGCATTTTGAATTCCAAAGTCATAACTAATACGGTTCAAATCATTTTGTAGAAATGTAAGATTAGTATTTGATGTCAGTAGCATTTCACATATTGAACTGTACATATGAGAAACTAAATTTTGATTCTCTCAGCATTCATCACCACAAACGGGCTTCTAACTTCATGAGTTCCATCAGACCAAATAATAGACCCAAAGATACTACTACTCACCGAACAAGAACCAACAGTAGAAGACACCGCTTGGTAGCGCTACTTCATAACATTCTTTGAAAACTCGAGCTTCGTCATATTATTAGTTATAATATATATAAGGAATTTTCGTATATAGTCTTGTTCTAATAAATAATTATGAAAAAGTCAAAATAGACCTTATCCAAATTCAAAGATCGATAACGATGTCAATCAAAGGATTCAGGCTGGTTGATTAAAATAGAGGGACGCAACGGGGATTGTGCGATCATAACTTTCCGTTAAGGTCGAAAGGAAAGTTTTATCGAAACGCTATTAAGCATGTCTTATTACGTGGTGCAGAATGTTGGGCTCTTAAGAAAGATCATGCATAAAATATGAATGTAGCGAAGATGCGCATGCTTCGTTGGTTGTGTGATAACACTGGAAAAGATAAGGTGCGAAATGAGGATATTCATGCAAATATTGGTATAGCATCTCTGAAGGAAAAAATGCCTGAAAACCGCCTAAAATGGTTTGGTCATGTGCAACGCAGACCTACGAAAGCACCGGTTCGACGAATGTATATTCTCGATTTAGAACAAGTCAAAAAGGCAAAAGGAAGACCGAAGAAAACATAGAAGGAGGTGAAAAGAAAAGATATGGATGCCAAAGGCCTAAATGAAACTATATTGTTAGATAGAAGTGAGTGGAAGCGAAAGATCCATGTGCTCAACCTGGCGTGATTCTCATGTTGGTTCATGTAGCCTCCCATATGCTTGGGATAAAGGTTCAGTTGTAGTTGATGTACACTTTTTTCTACCACATAAGCAACAAGGATAAAACAATTGATTGCATGGCATTACAAGGTTTACTTCTCAAATATCTAGGTCTATTTTTATAATTATTTATAAAGCTAAGGTTTTTATTAAAAAACATTTTCTTCATTATTTATCTACCATCAAATAATTTTGAGCCATCCGTGTTTTTTTTCCCAACGACTACTTTATCATTTATTTTTAAGGGGAAAAACAACAATAAGAGTCATTGGAAATTTAGTTGCGGAAAAAGCGTTGCATGCATTATTATAATAAAATAACGATTATACGATTTACTAAAGCGATAGCATTAAAATTTGAGTGTTTACAATAATATTAAATAGGATCAATATTTAGAAAAATTATTAAATTTTATGAACATCTTTTTAGAAATTTCAATGTGAAAATTCGATTTATGGTTGATCACATTTTATATTTACTTTTGTCTAGCACATAAAAATCCATCGATATCAATTGTTATATAGATTTATAATTAGCAATAATTAATCAAAAATAGATATTGAAGAATTTGAAGTCCGCTCTTATATTTTAAGTTGTAATTAGTTAATGATAATTAAAAAATGAGGTTGACATTCTTATGTTTATAAATAACATTTAGAAATTATAATTTTAGGAAAGAAATTTTTCTAAGAGAAAGAATTGTAAAGTAGATTAATTCTTTCTAAGAATTAATTAGAAACTTGGTTAATCTTAATTTCTATATAGAATATGTTAGAAATATTTGATAGAAGATAAATAATAATATAAATTAATATGGTATCAAAGAATATATATTACGTCGATATTTTTCAATTGTCAGTTCCATATTCCTATACATGAACATTTTTCTCCTTATAAATCATGAAGTAAAAATGTATATCAACAATGAGTATTTGATGGGAAATAATGGACGGATCATTTAAGAGGCGAGGGTAGGCAGCTGCCTCACATGAAGTCGAGAATGCCATATAGATATATATATAGGATAAATTTTTCGGAAATATAATATCAATAAAGCTTTTTAAAATTGGATGAATTGTTATACTAGTCAGTAGGTAGGTCTTTAAAGCAAAAGTTGGAAGGAGATGGTAGGTTTGTTGGTGTTCTATTTTGGGCAAGGTTTTAAATATCGGAAACGTATCGAATAGGTTTTTTTTTTATAATAGATAGCGGTATCGGACGATATATCGCCGATCTAAGTTACGTATCGAACGTTCATAGCGGGTACTTGTATCGGGTATATAGGTATTGGTATCGGGCATACCGAATGTTAATATCGGAAACTTCACCATACATGCTGAACATATTGGTCTACTTTATAGACGAACATTATACATATTTATTTTAATGAATTTTATAAATATAAAATTTATGAGAAAATATTAAGATTTGAATATGAAACCGGGTTTAAATATTTTAGTTTGTCTTTGGATTCTAAATAGGTTTCGGATACGGGTTTGAAAACCAAAAGGATACAAACCTATATCATTCTCAAATTAACGCAATATCGGCGATATTTAAACCGGTACGATATACCACGATATACCGATATGTCATCTGGTATTTGTAATATCAGCCGATATTAGGTTAAAACGGTAAACCTCCTTATCGATATTAAATTTATCGGTGCATGGCCAATACCGATATATCGGCTGATACAACTGATATTTGTTTCACAGATTTTGGGCTCTATTTTTTATTTTATTATAATTTTTCCTTTGCATAGACTCTAAACATATAGCTCCTTAGATTATTTTAAAGGCTAAATTGCACTAAAATACCTAAACTTTTTAGTTATTTGCGATAACTCTCTTGAACTCTATAAATTAGAGATAAGTCCCTGAACTATGTTCTTGGCATTTAACAACCCTGCTCTGTTAAAATATATTGAATTTTGACTGTTTTTCCTTCAATTATTTTTTAAATTCAAAATTTCCATCCCCAATTATTCTATAGGCAACCAATTCATTAGTTCCATATCCTCCTTAATTCTTCCATAGAGCCACCAATTTATTGATTTTCCCATCCTCCTTTCTTAATTCTAAAGTGATGAAAAGCTTTCTCGGCCGCACATCTCTTATGTTAAGAGTTAGAGTGAGAAACAAGAACATAATCCCAACCTAAATCACGTCACAACATCTTATATGAGAGGTAAGATCATGAGTTATGGTTATCTTCTTCAGACTATTTGACCCATTAGAACCCGATCCCGAACCCAATTCAAATCTTCCTTCATGTTCTTTAAGCTCAATAATATCTATTTGAGGCAGGAAAGTCTAAAAAGAGATTGTGTTTAAAAAGAGAAGAAATAGGAGATTGTGTTTAAAAAGAGAGATTTTGTTTAAAAAGAGAAATTTTGTTCTAAATCCAAATCCAAGTTTTCTCTCAACCATGTGGACATGGAGATTTTTCCCTAAACGAAATAAAGAGAAAGAGGAAATTGTCTTAAAAGGGAAAGAATCTTTTCTATAAGAGAAAGGAGAAAAAAAAGTAAAATATGCTAAATAAAGAAAAAGAAGAGAAAAGTCATTTAAAATATATGTTGTGGGTAAAATGGGAAGAACATGTCATAATTTGATGATGTGGCAACCTATGTTTACATTTGCAGATGTCCAAGAACGTCAGGGTATTTTTTTGCAATTGGGGATGATAGATCAAGAGAGTTTTCTTTAATTAAATTAGTTGGAGGTATATATAGCAAAAAAACTTGATAGTTGAGAGTATTTTATGCAGTTGGGCCTATTTTAAATTGTTCCAGTAAAGTTTTCACATAAAACTTTGTTCATAACTTTATGTTTAATTTTTTGCGTTTTCAAAGTATCTAATAATTATAAGATAGTAAAAAAATATATAAGATATCCACTGGGTTCCTATTTTATGTTTTATTATTATTATTTGGATGGGCTTTAGATTTACATATAGCCCCTTCATTATTTTAAATTGCTTTCGGTAAAGTTTTCACATCATTTTTTATTATAACTTCATTCCCTTAGATTGTTTTAAATTGGTTTTGGCAAAGTTTCCACGTCAATTTTTGTTATAACTTCATTTTTAACAATTTAAATTACAAATTATCAAATTATTTTAATATAATAAAACAAACACCAAATTGTAATATAAAATATCTATTTTTAGTGTACTTAAATTTCAATATTGGATTCTTCTTATTAATAATAAATCTTTTTTTTTTACAATTTTATGTACATATGCAAATTCAAAAAAAAATTATGGTGCAAATTTTGCCCCATCTGATTAGAGGTCCAGGATCCTCCACCGCTAATTGCTAAATTGATTGAGGAGATGGTCGTTCATAGGTATTAAGGATGCATGTCGCTCTCCCAAAAAATTCAGGAATAAACACTATATTGTTGGTTTAATACAATTCCATTATCGATATATAGAAGGGGAAAAGGAAATCTAACCCGAATTGTAACCTGACAGAATGAATTTTTTGGTACACAAAAGCCCATGCGGTTTGGAGTTGGGCGTTGAGGGTTAGGGTCTTAGAATAATATGCATTTGATTATCTAATGCTAAATATGACCATTTAATTGAAAGAAAAAAAATCAGTTTTGCATTATATATAGACATCATGCATTAATCCAATTATATAGACCATAATATCAAAATATGTGGAATCAGATTACAAGGTAATAACTTAAATAAAATAAAAATAAAAAGTCAAAATCATAAAAGAAAACATTATCGCAAGTTAATCATCTTATATATATGAGAAAGCATCAAATTAGAAACATTCAGAATCAATCACAGTTGCTGTGTATTAAGTTGCGATACCTGCAATCGTTCTCTCGCGTCGTCGTCGTGATTCCTCAAATCATCAGATCACTTGAGTTCTAGCGATGGATGAAGAAAGGAAAAACCCTAGATTTTTTTATTTTATTTTATTTTATTTTTTTTGAGAGAGAGAGTGGAGAAACCCTAGCTTTTCTGCAGCTCTGGTTTTTCCTTCTTTTCTTTTCCTTTTCTTTTGTTGAAGAGCAGCAGCTGCGATGAGAAGATAAGGCACGGCCCAAAAAATATCCTCATCTCGTACAGAGGGCGTCCATAGAATTAGACAATCTCACCCAATTTCACACCCAAATAGTCACGTGATGGAGTTTGCATTCATTTTGTGCTGGGTGTGGGTTTTTGGTGTACAAGATGGTGAAAAATAATTATTCGTTATTGTAAATTATCCAGCATATCTCTTATCAATTCATTGCTCGCTTATAAAGGTAAACAGCCGCCTAACATTAAAGTAACCTTATATCAGCAGAACAACATATCATGATAATGTTATTTGACTTATTTCTTTTGACATGATGCAAGCGAAATCTGAATCCAAATTTTTTTACTTAAACGAAAAAAAGCTTTTAGCTATTATTTTATAAAACACATGATATCTGCTCACTTTTACGGTCTGGGAAATTTTATTTTTTTAATAATTTGTAGCTCATCTTCAAATATGAAAAATCATAGCATTTTAGTAAATTTATCACTCTCTGAGTCCATGAAGCCTTTTTTCTTACCGTAAGATGACCCTCTCAACAAAAACAAATGAAAGGGTAGATAAAGGGATCGGTAAAGAAATAGAGGATTTAAAAAATACACTGTTAGGCTGAAAATTAACCATGATTAACGTAAAAGATTTATATTTAGCTAAAATTTACCAATAATTATATGAGGAAACTGAGCACGCATTGCCACAATGAATGAAGGGATACATGGCTACATGGCTTTCATTGATTCTTGCCTTTTTACCATTATTCCATAGATCAATGAGTGCTGCTTTGTCATATGTCCAGCCAATTTCTACAGTGGCAATATACCCTCCTCCGGTTCCTCAATTGATATAATGATACTTTGATATTCAAGGCGAGCATCCTCATATTCCCAAACATGCCCTTTTAGTTGCATCATATCATATCAAAACCAAGCCCAAATCACCTAGCTCAAATCCTAATATATTTATCATTAACCATATAGGCACTCAGTAGCATTCTTCTTTTATTTTATTTTTCCATTCTACATATATCGTAGCATCCACTTTTTCCCAGAGGAGAAAACTACATGATATTAGTATGCATCATTGTTCTATTAAGTATTGACATTACACATGTAACTTGTTTATTTTCATTAATACATGAAGCCAGCAACAGCAACAAGATATTCAACAATTTCCATTTGAAACTCCCATTTGGCCTGGGGATCAACCTTAGGAATTGCCACCTGCATCATTAATCATAGAAAAATCTTTCAACAATTTTTATCTTTTTTGAAGAAAATATAAGTTTAAATAATTGCCATTATTGGGATGTGAAAAGAACCTTTGTTTGCTCCTTTGTGGCTGGTCTTGCTCCTCCATTCTCTGCTTGCTGAGCCTTTGATAAAATAAAAATAAAAAAACTGATGAGCCTTGACTGCTTTCATAGATTCCATGAATTCCCTGAGTCAACAAGTTGAATTACCATAATATAAAGTTCCTGCAAAGTTTGTTACTATAGTTCCTCATGAAGACAAACAATGTAGTGTGTAAAGATAAACATTATGAAGTAATTTGAGCGATATGGATTGAAGGGCGCTAATTGCTAGTGGATGGTCAAATCTCTATATTTTTGGAGAAGAAAAAAAGAAAAATCATATTATGAGTCAGGGGTTAAAAAATATCATGATTCATGCGACTCGGTCCATGGCCTAGGAAATGTCGCAGAGAAAATGCTGGGCTCAGAAATGCCTTTCACATAAGCAATCCCTGTGGTCGCCTGTCTCTCTTTATAGCGGGCCCAAGTAACCAAGTATAGACCAGACACGATTAATAGACCTCCAATAATGCTGCCAACAGAAAATAACTTACGTTAGCAAGTGAAGGAACAAAAGTGCATAAAATTGAGAAGCCTAGTCACAGACTCACAATATGAAGATGATGCATATAAATTTGACCATAGCATGAAGAGAAAGTATGGAACAGAATGATACTGCAAAATGATGTGCTTGTTAGTGTTATTTTTAATATTTAATATTTGAGGAGGGTTGTTTTTTCTATTTTAGTGTACATGGGGTTTAAATATAAATGAGGTCCATCCACATCAACTAAGATGTGCGGGATTAATGGTCCCACATTGAAAAAACTTAGAGAGGTACATGCAGGGACAGAACCAAGATTTTCGGTCAAAGTGGGCACATCGGCAACCATACATAATAAAGTTATGTTAAGAGCTCAACTGAATTATATATATTTACACCATCATAATTTAATAATTGAACAAAAGTTTAAATTAATTCGAGGGTAATAACTTTTACAATATTATATATTTAGGCTTCGTAATTTGGACCGCAAACTTTTATTTTTTAAGTCTTTAATGAGGACTAAGCTTTCCCTTGTCCAAAAAACACTAAATAAAATTAAAACAAATAATGAGTATGGTGGAATTTGCTAATGACCCGCTACTTAAGAATTTAACGTACTACCGCTAGAGCAATATGCTCTTATATATATATATATATATATATATATATATATATATATATCCAAAAATATCGAACTTTAATTGCAATCAATACTAAACATTTTCCCCCGAATTTAGAGCGGGGAAGCATGCCCCCTCTCGTTTTTTGCTTTGGGACTGCCCCTGGGTATATAGGTATAACACGAATGGGCCCCCATTAATAAGGCTTAAGCCTATCAGGATGGACCTCATTTATATTGAAAACATATGTACACTCAAATATAAAAAATAATACTCCTCAAATATTAAATATAACATAGTGTCAAAGCGGGGCAACACCACCAAGACCTTTAAGTGAAAGAGTAGTCTCATAGCACCGATGAGACTGTGTGCCTCTGAAAGATCAACTCTATAAATGTTTCGCGATCAATTAGGACCTCTAATACAATACCCACTGAGAAAACAATCTAAGCATTATAAGTGCCTCTGTAGAAAACTAGCTCTACAAGTTAATGTGTGACTCACTAGGAAAAAAGAAAAAAAATAAAGGAGTGTTGAGATATGTGGGACTAATAGTCCAACATTGGAAAAACCAAGAGAGGTACATGGGTATAAGATATAAATTGAGCCTCACCAATCAAGCTTAAACTTATTTGAATGAACCACATTTATTTTAAAAGCCCATGTGCGCTCAAATATTAAAAAAAACACTTCTCATATATTAAATTTTAATAATAACACAGACATATTGTCGTTGAGCAGTTATTGCTTAGAGCAATAAGCTAGATGAAGCCTACATCACCTTGCAGGGTCGTCATCAACTGGTGCTGCAGCAACAACCATCATTATAATAGTGACCAGGAGCAACACCAAACCGATCGACTGACTTTTTTCCTAACTCTCTTTCTTAACACCCACACAAATTAATTCTGAACTCCAAACCCAATATAAATGAATTTATAGGCTAGAATCTAATAGAGATTTAATTAGATTTCAAAGCTCATTAATTAAAAGTACTAAATTACTAATCCATTTACGTATTTCCTGACCTAGAAAAGTTCATTTTAATGTCTGTGTAATGGCATGTAAACTATGTGGGTTATCAAAACAGAAATAAACTTAATCCTATCAAAAAGGAAATTTGACAACATGCCTCCTTAATTGCATTCATATGCATGCATGGCCCCCCATTTATTTATTCTTGTTCTTTATTATAAAAAAAAGAAAAGAAAATCTGCAACTGCAGAGTCTAAATTTTAAAGAAAAAATAGCCACTCATGTGACATTACTTAATTGCAAAAACTTCAGCTTGTGATAATTAGTATTTTGAATGGGTTATTTTTAAATATTTGATATTTGAGGAGCATCCAAATAGATGTAAGCTTTATTGGTGGGAAGCCCATTTATCTTATACCAATGTACATCACTACCTCTATTAGTTATTCTAATATGGGACTATTAGTCTCACACATCTCATCACTCCTCCAGTTTTCTCTTTTTTTCTGACTTACCGCACAGTACTTGTAGACCTAATCTACCACATAAACACTCACAATACTTAGGTTGCTCTCTCAGAAGCACTGTGTTATAGGTCTCATTTGATTGTGTAACACTTATAGAGCCAATCTCCAAGATGCACTTGATACAGTCGGTGCTTGTAGATTGCTGTCTCAGAGGTGGTGTTGATCTGGATTCTGATACTATGTTATTTTTAATATATAATATTTTAAGGAGTGTTGGCCTTTATATATGTGAGTGTCATAGGCTTCAAACATATTTGAGAACTTATACATCCAAATAGACTTGAGCCTTCCTGTGGCAGCCCATTTATATCTTATACTCAATGTATCTCAGTTTTTCCAACGTGGGACTATTAATTCCACATATTTCAACAATCCATTTTTTTCCTTTTCTTTCGATTGACCACACATTGCTTGTAGCCTGTAGAGTCAATCTCTTATAGGCACACGGTCCTCTCGGTGCTTGTAGATTGCTCTTATAGGATTTGTGTTATATGATCAATTCGAGGCACTTGTAAAACTAATCTCTCATAAGCACACGGTGTTTTCGATGCTTGCAGACTAGTCTTTGAGGTGTTGTTTATCTGGGCTAATCTCATTTATTTTTCCATAAATATAAATGAGATCCATCCAAATAGACTTGAGCATTATTGGTGAGGTTAGCATTCATATCCTAAACATATGTACCGTTTTCGTTTTATCGATGTGGGACTATGATCCCACGTATCTCAGTATTAAAAGCCCAATGCTCCTCAAATGTCAAATATTTAAAAATAACACATTCAAAATCTTAATTATCTCAAGCTGAAGCTTTTGCAATTGAGCAATGTTATTTAAGTAGCTGTTTTTTTTTGTAAAATTTAGACTTCTGCAGTTGCAAATTTACTTTTTTTATAAAGAACAAGAATCAATAAATTGGGGACTCGTGCATGCATGTGAATGCAATTAAGGAGCATGGTTATCACGGTGCCACAGCAGTAGCGAACCGCCATGACGCCATGGCGAAACAGCGCCCGCCACGGTGTCCGTACGGCGACAAGTCGTTAACAATATGCTACATTAATTTTATATATATCTATATCCAATATATAATTATAAAAGCTATTGAATACCATCAAGCACACAACTATATCATTTAATCATCAAACATAAAACATTTTATCAATTTGGGATATTATTACCATAGGAATCACTTGGGCTATTTGGAAGGAACATAATGAAAGAATTTTTAGAGGAAAGAGTAAATCCTTATATGATTATCAAATTTCAAACTCGATTCTCAGTTGGTCTCATCTCTCATGTATATGCAGATTGCAAACAAGACGAAGTGGACGTCGAAGATACCAAGGATATTTGAGATGGGACTTCGGACTTTGATGAGGAGGATGTGTCATATACATATATTGTTGTTAGCTTCATTTTGCTTAGCCTACACAGTGCATGTGGCATTGGATTTTATTTTGATGCTGGCTTGTAAACTATATTTGGACTGAAATGTTCTGATGTTTCCATTAAAATCTTTTTAATGCATTTGGTTGGCTAATTATCAATCTTTTTCTCAAAAAAACATTTTATATTAATAACCATTAAAACACGTTAACATTCAACAAAAACCACATAGATAATAAAGTATTAAATAAGTCGACGATGTTAACAATGTGCTACATCAATTCTAGAAGTTGAAGCTATAGGATTTCACACAAAACCCTACCACTAATTTTATTTCAGTTTCCATAATGGTGTTAATAGAATCAAAGTTGGCCTAAATAATGCAAGCCATCATCTTAATCATCATTCTAGATCTTAAGGGAGAAATTTAGAAACATTGAAATTTTGGGGATGAGATATAAAAAAAACCCTAAATTAAAATAAAAACTTGAGATGAAAACCTAACCAAGTTACCAAACCCCTAATCCAAACCGATCCACAGAAATTGGAAGCGTGGTGGAAGTCATGAGCGAAATCGAACTTGAGATCGAGGTGGAGACGTGGAGCCATGGAGCTTTGACGAAAGCCGTGGAGCGAAGGACCATCGACGAGAGCCATGGAGCGAAGGAGATCGTCAACGAGAAGCGAAGGTTAACACCCGTTGAGCGAGTCTCTCTCTGTCTTCCTCTTTCTCTCTTCCCTCTTCTTTTTTTCCTTTCGCAGATGCAATTAGGGAATTTGATGTTTTAATTTTTTTTAAAGACCCAATTTGGATCGGGTCAGGTTTCGAACGGGTCTGGCCATGGCGCTGCCTCGGCGCTCGCCTTGGCGAGCATGGCGTCACCATGACGAGGATGGTGATCGCCTTGGTGACAGTAACTAAGGCACAACATCGCCTAGGAGTCCCCTCACCGTCTGGACACCAAGTTGTCACTATGGCAATGCCTTGATAACTATGTTAAGGAGGCATGTTATCAAATTTCCATTTTGATAGGACTAAGTTTGCTTCTGTTTTGATAACCCACCATAGTTTGCATTTCATTATACTGACACTAAAATGGACTTGTGTAGGTCAGCAAATGCGTAAATGGATTAGTAATTTAGTACTCATTAATGAGCTTTGAAATCTAATTAAATCTCTGCTGGGTTCCAGCCTATAAATTCACTTATGTTGGGTTTGGAGTTCAGAACTAATTAGTGAGTGTTAAGAAAAAGAGGAAGGAAAAAAGGCAAAGTCGATCGGTTTCATATTGCTCCTCATCATTACTATCATGATGGTTGTTGCGACAATACCGGTTAATGACGATCCTACGTGGTGGTGCAGGCTTCATCTACCTTGTTGCCCTAAGCAACTGCTTAACGACAATATGCCTGTGTTATTTTTTATGTTTAATATATGAGTGTTGTTTTTTATATTTGAGTGTACATGGGCTTTTCACCGTTACCGGTCCTAAGTCCGGATGGAAAAAGATGAGGGTTATGGTAAGTTTGTGACAACCAACTTAAAACTGTCACATTCTATGACATGAACCATAATAAGAATATCGTTGGGACATCCCTACTCAGCAACGTGCTATATCGGATCCCAGGTGTAGTGTTAAGTATGTAAGGACTTCTATGTCATCGTCCGGAAGCTGCGCGCTATATCAGACCCTCGGTGTAGTAACAAATAAACAAAGGTTTCAAAAGATCCGTCTAGCTTTTTGAAACATAGGTTCTTTTACAAGTAGACTAACAGAATTAGTGGAGGTGATGATTAGAAGGAGAGTTGGTATTATGTGTTTGCAAGAAACTAAATGAGTTGGTGAAAAGGGTAGAGTCATAGAACCTTGGGGTTATAAGATTTGGTCTACGGATAGAGATAAAAATCATAATGGGGTAGACATAATCATAAATAGACAGTTGCTTGAGAATGTAATTGAGATTAGGAAAAAAGGCAATAAGATTTTATTGGTTAAGGTTATTCTAGGTAGGGAGATCCTTAATATTATTAGTGTTTATGCACCATAGATAGATGTTGATGACGCGAGTAAGCGTCTATTTTAGGAGGATTTAGACGAGATGATGCAAAGGATATCCAGTGGAGAGAACTTATTTATTGGTGGTGATGTCAATAGACATGTAGGTATTAGTCGTAGTGGGTTTGATACTATCCATGGAGTTTTTGGTTTTGGACAAAAATGATGCAGGAAGCTCGATTCTAGATTTTACTATCTTATGACTTGATATTAGCAAACACTTGGTTTAGTAAAAGAGAGCCGCCTTATCACCTTTAAGAGTGGATCGAGTGCAAGTTAAATAGACTTTTTCTGACTAGAATAGATAGAGATTGTTGTATCGATTGTAAGGTAGTGCCAGGTGAGAGTATAACCCACTCAACATAGATTTTTAGTTCTAAATTTTCGATTTAGAAGAGAACCTAAAAAGATTAGACGTAAGATAGAGCCTAGAATTAAATGGTAGCGACTGAAAAAAAAGTAACCAAAAAGCCTTTATAGATCGTGTAGTTCAAGAGACGGACTGGTAGTCTGAAAATGATTCAGACACAATGTGGAACATGATGACTACTTGTATCAAGAGGGTAGCTAGAGATCTACTTGGTGAGTCGGGAGCTAGAGCTCCACCATCTAAGGACAAGTAACGGCTGCTATTAAAATCAAGAGGCATTTTTATAGAGACTTGAAGAAAAGCAGAGATATAGAGATTTGAGAAGTATAAAATAGCTAAAAGGAAAGTTAAAAAACTGTTTGGGAAGCTAAAGTCTACAAGGAGGTATGCGAGAAATCGGGCACAAAGGAGGTTGAAAATAATATAAACAGGTGCTCGGATGCGGGAAAAGAAGACCAGAGACATGTGTGCTGAAGTGTGTTAAAAATGAAGATCATAAGGTTTTAATTCAAGATGAGGATATCAAGGAAACGTGGAAAGATTATTTTGATAAATTGTTCGATGAGAGCCTTACTAAAAATTTGGATGGACTTGTTATTCAATCTCAAGATATAAATCGTGATTTCATGCGTAGAATAAGAATACCTAAGGTTAAAAAGGCTTTGAAGAAAATGAAATTAAGAAAAGCGGTTGGTCCAGATGAGATTCCTATCGAGATTTGGAGATGTTTAGAAGAGATAGACGTTAGATAGCCAACAAATCTGTTTAATAAGATTTGGCAGACCAAAAAGATGCCAAATGAGCGGAGGAAAATTACCCTTATATCTATCTGCAAGAACAAGAGTGACATTCAAAGTTTCTCAAAATACCGTGGAATAAAACTTATGTCACACCATAAAGGTTTGGCAAAAAGTGATTTAACGCAGGCTAAGAATGTTAAGATAACAAAGAACCAGTTTGGGTTCATGCCTGGACGATCGACGACAGAGGTTATTCATTTGCTTCGTCAACTTATCAAGCGTTCTCGAAAGATAAGAAGAGATTTGCATATGATAGGGATTTGCCGCTGGCGGTGGGAGATTTTCTGGCCTTCTCTTTTTGTGAGAAGTCGAAGTTGAAGGAGCCATTGTAACAGGCGCCTTCGTAAAAGAAGTCCCTTGTTGCATGGTAGAAGAATGGTCCTCCTCTTGCCGAGCCTTTGTTTTCTTCAGTCGGCGAGAGTAGTCTTTATTGATCACGGAATCTTAGACCTTCCACCAAACCCGTGGACTTGGGAGGCCAGTCGCTGAGGGGGCTGCTCCGGCTTTGCCTGCGTCATGTTTTCAGCAGGACGTGGAGATTGCTTCAACACCGCGGTTGGGGAGTGCTTTCACACCCTCCTAAGCATACGACAAAATACCTAAAGAGTATTATAAGAGACGATGATGAAAAGGGGAGTCTCAATCAAGTACATTGACATAATCAAGGACATGTATAATAGAGTAGTGGCAAATGTCAGAACTTGCGGCGGCCTAATGAGTGATTTTCCGATTACAATCGGCTTACATCATATCTGTATTAAGTCCATTCATGTTTACCATCGTGATCGATGAGCTTACTAGAACTATCTAGGATGAGATACCTTGGTGTATGTTATTCGCTAATGATATTGTTCTGGTAAATGAGACGAAGACGGGTTAATGTCAAATTGGAGTTATGAAAGCAAACGTTGGAATCTCGGAAGTTCAGATTGAGCAGCTCCAAGACAGCATATATGCAATGCAATTTAGCAAATAGAGAAGTCGAGACCACGGTGGTACAACACTGGATGGGCAAGAGATATCACCGAGCGATCAGTTTATATATGTAGGTTCCAACATCCAAAAGGATAGGGAGATCGATAACGATGTCAACCAAGGGATCCAGGCTGGTAAGTTGAAATGGAAGAGTGCAACATGGATTTTGTGCGATCGTAACTTTCTATTAACGTTGAAAGGAAAGTTTTATCGGAGCGCTATTCGGCCTGCCTTATTATATGGGTCAGAATGCTGGGCTCCTAAGAAACATCATACATAGAAGATACACGTAGCGGAGATATGCATGCTTTGTTGGAAGTGTGGTAACACCAGAAAAGATAAGGTACAAAATAAGAATATTCGTGCAAAAGTTGGTGTAGCACATGTGGAGAAAAAGATGCGGGAAAACTGGCTAAGATGGTTTGGTCATGTGCGACACAGACCTATGGAAGCACCGGTTTGACTAATGGATGCTCTCGATATAGGCAATGTCAAAAAGGTGAAAGGAAGATTGAAGAAAACGTGGATGGAGGTGATACGCAAAGATATGGTTACCAAAGGTCTCAATGAAAGGATATTGTTTAATAGGAGTGAGTGGAGGCGGAGGATTCATGTGCTAGACCCGGTGTGATTCTCATGTTGGTTCATGTGGACTACCCCATATGCTTGAGATAAAAGGCTCAATTGTTGTTTTGTACATAGGCTTTTAATATAAGGATATTTTTTGATATATCACCCCAAAAACATATGCTATTTCCAAAATTCACCCTAAAAAATCCGTAATTCTATATATCACTCCAAAGGTCCCCGTTACTAAAAAAACCCTCTGTTACCCTTTTTTGTCTATTCGTAACCTGAGATTGGTTGAGTTTGACTAGGGTTAGATTCAGTTCGAAAAAATCCTCATTTCTCTGTAACTTTCTCTCTTTCTTCTCTAAGTTTTAAAACTTCGTCAATTCTTCTCGATCTTCAAATAAAACCATAAAAGTCCATTTTTCCCCATTTCGAGCTTCAAAGAATGCCCCAATCATTGAAGGAAGCTCTAATTCAGATAAATTGAAGATCTCTATACTTACTCCACTTCTAAGAATCAATACTTGTAACAAAATTGACATTTACACCTTATATAGATTTCATATTTTACTCATTAATCTTATTTCAAATCATCGAGAACATCAATTGAATAAGAAAAACTACTTGATTTAAATAAAATAATAAAAAGAGAACCCTAGGGTTTGAAAACTAGGAGAATATACCAATCACATAAGAAATCTTGCCTACTTCGAAGTAGAAGAATTCGGTTAAATGGAAAGCCCTAATTTTTAATCGAGGGCAAAATCTCTAACCCTAACCCATCTACATCAATCAAGAGGAAGAAATGGTTGTTCAGGGTCATTTTGGTCTTTTACTATATTTCAAACGGCTTCAAAATAACATAAAATGAATATTCTTGAGTGATACCAGGTAAAACTTACCGCGGGATGGTTTTTGGACAACGTACGGCTTTTGGGGTGATATATAGAATTACAAATTTTTTTGGGTGATTTTTTGAAACAGCATATTTTTTGGAGTGGTATATTAAAAAAAACCTTAATATAAATGAGGTCCATCCAAATAGACTTAAGCTTAATCGGTGGGGTGAGCCGTTTATATCTTATACTCATGTACCTCTTGGTTTTTCCAATGTACAACAATTCATTTTTCCCTACGGAACCACACATTAACTTGTAGTAGTCTACTATAAACGCATTCACGATGCTTAGACCGCTTTCTATGCTAGAGGTCCTAATTGATCGCACAACACTTGTAAAGCTAATCCTTCAAAGGCATACGGTCTTGTCGGTGCTCTGAGACCGCTCACTCTCAGAGGTGCCGCTGACTCGCTTTGGTACCATGTTATTTTTAATATGTAAGTATTATTTTTTATATTTGAGTGTACATAAGCTTTCAATATAAATGAGATCCATCCAAATAGACTTAAGCCTTATTGGTGGGGAGCCTATTTATATCTTATACTCATGTACCTCTCTTAATTTTTTCCCAACGTATGACTATCTGTTTTTTCCTTTTCTTTCGATGGACCACACATTACTTACAGAGCTAATCTCTTGTAGGCACACGGTCCTCTCGATGCTTGTAGATTGCTCTCAAAGGATTTGTGTTATTGGTTTTGGTCTCGCAGCACTTGTAGAGCTAATCTCTCAAAGACACGGTCTTATCGGTGCTTGTAGGCTGCTCTTGAGGTGGTGTAGATCTGGGCTAATCTCTCATTTATTTTCTCATAAATATAAATGAGGTCCATTCAAATAGACGTAGGCCTTATTGATGGGGTTACCATCCATATCGTTACCCATGTATCGTTTCTATTTTACCGATGTGGGACTGTAATCCCACGTATCTCAATAGTTAGCAAGCCAAACTGTTGGGAGAAGAATAGTAATTTCTTTTTTACTAATATAATCTGCATGATGTGCTCAGCAAAATGAAAATATTAATGCTATTGACTATAAAAGGTTTTAAACCCATACACTGGATGTTTAACCTACGTATCTAAGCAAGTTGGTACAAATGGTTACTTCCATAACCACATGATGTGTAGGTAAAATAGCTGCATGTTATAATGATGCATGTAAAAAGAGGCACGATAGAAATTTCCCACTGCTATCATCCATGTAACAATGAATATGTAATTGCAAATTAATTAAAATAATCTTGAAACACATTATTGAAATGTCTATAAACCAAAAACTCAAACGTTTTGAAGCTTTAAAGCGTTCAATAAGTGTTTAAATAAGTAGGAATAATGTTAAGATACAGGCTTGCAATCATTCAAAAGAATGACCTTTCTTATGGGGTTTGTTTTAACTCATGCTAAACAGAATCAATAGTGCGAACAAATTTATAATTATACTAGAACCACCCAACTCTTGCGCTCTACTTTTAATGTATGTACAACACACTCTTTTCAAACTATTGGATTGGTTACACGAGTGACATAACAATTTTTTATTGCCTCCATTCATGTTCATTTAGGTCTGTCTCTAGCCCAAATTCTCCGTTAACTACAATTATTTAATATTCAAACCAACTCATTTATTGGTCCTCATTTCACATGTCCAGACATCTCAAACGGTTCCCACTTATTTTATTCTCTATAAGAGCTACCCCGAATAGAATCACTATTTTAATCCCATCTTGTGGAGTATTCTCACTCATCCGTCTTAACGTTCTCATTTTAGTTGCACTCATTTTTTAGACATGTTGCTTTTTAACGGCCAACATATGAACCATAAAGCAATTTTAGTCTTATAACTGTCTTAAAGTTTTTTTTCTTTCAAATTTAAAGGTGTCTTATGAGCACATAATGATTTTGAAGCACTTCCACTTCGACCAACCCGATTTGAATCTATAAATTACTTACCCTCGATCTCACCATTAAGATTGGTTAAAAAGCTAAGCAACAAAATGGTTATCCATATAAAAATTTTGGCCATCAATGGTCATCTCTTCGATTAAATTAAAAAAATACCAAACCGCATTTTCATCCTATTGAGGGCCGGCGCGGGCGTGAGCACGCCGGCGCGCACGTGTTAGTTCATGTAATATGCATATCATATATACTGCTAAACAGGATGAAAGTGATGCTTGTGAAAAGAACTGTGCTACTAATAATTTGGTAACGAGCAGAAGTTAAGCAAATGATACAGATGCTATTACGATATATACCATACCTTCCAAGATAAATGGGACTTCCAAGGAAAATTCTTGAAAGAATTGCAGACAATACAGGTTGAAGCGGACTGTACAAGGCCACCAGTGCAGGCCCTAGAATTGTATTTGACCACGTCAGTAGCCAATAGTTGAGAGCAGATGCAATGATTCCCTGAAAAAGCAGGTGACGTGCAGTAAACTTTTAATGCATAGATTCTGCATTAGATGGTAAAAGATACGTATAAACATAAAAACCACGTGAGCTTTTCTTTATTCTATAAGCATAAGAAGTAAGCTAATACACACAGTAAGTGGTCTGATATACTAACAGCAATGACGAGTTGATGAGCACTGAAAATAGAATTAAAATATTTGCTACCAATTTGATGTAGTCATCTAGACATATAATTGGAAAGCATATAGCGTATGGTAGCAAACTTTGACTGCGTACAATGTGTTTCTAACAAGTTTACCCTTTCGTTGTATATGGGCTTTTCTATGGCGTTATGGAAATATTTGGTATGTCGCTACATAGAAAGCTAATTTCAATATTTGAAGAGGATTTTCTATCCATCAGATAGCTAATTTGGAAACACATCTTCTTCACATTACATACATGTTTTATTATATAAAAAAATCAATATTTTTACACAATATAGTTGGTGATACCACACATCATTTCAATTAGTGATTCAACAAAAGACAGTCAAAACACTTGCAAATTTTGAGATGGATAATACTAATTATTCGTCATTAATTTGCCTATAGCATTTTGACCAGAATATGAAAAAGTAACAAAAGTAAAGAACAGCTTATTATTAAAAACAACTTACTGCATATAAGACTGCAAGCATCTCAGATTGTGTCAAGGTCCAATCTGCATATTCATTAGTTGCAAATATGCCCGTTGTTGCCATCAATAACGCCCCAAAAAAGTATGAGTATGCAGTCAAAGATAAGCTGGCAGGGTACTTTGCCAAGACTGGAGCCTAAAATTGGGAAAATGGCATGCAATGTAGTGTAGCCCATCTTTTTCTCAATTTTGAAAGCGTCATATGATTGCAGGCACAGATAAATTAGAAATTTACTAATTGTCAGATACAAAATAATTTTATGAGATTCATGAGAAATCATATAAATGGTGTATTTATTAATAATATATATGAACAATAAGCCTATGCAGTCATTAGGCTTACTTAAACTATTAAATATCTAAGTACTGCATGAAATCAATGTTCTAAATTTCGGATGTCGGTGTCGTGTCAGCTTGAAGATTTTTTTATGTCGGATAGCGGATATCGTGAAATGTCGGATGGTTTTATCAAATTTCTGGTTCTACATTTTTGTAATTTAAACGTCATTTATATGACTTATTTTTTTTGAAAAAAATATTAACTTATTCAGATTTTTAGTTTTATTAAATTTATATCTTCCAAAAATAGCTCGGTAGTAGAGTGGTCGCCTATTAAATGAACGGCCGTAGACAATGACGATGTCTTTTATTCTTTATTTTTGCAATGGACTAGGTTAATTACTTAATGTACAGAGCCTAAAACTCAAAATCCGAAAGAAAATTACGTTAAAAAAAAATTCCGCATATCGGTAAATGTCGGGTATAACGCCGACACTACGACATGTTGGCCGACATCACGAAATGTCGGCCGACATTTACAAAATATCGGTAACCGAAATAATTCCACATATCTGTTTCGTTTTCTTTCCAAAACCAACACGTCGCCGACATTTCGGTGATGTCGGACGACATTTTGAACACTGCTTGAAATCATACAACTTTTAAATGTGTTTTCGGGGGTGGGGTGGAGCTTAATTATTCCACCTTTTCCAGAAAAAAAAAAGATTACCTGAAGGGCAAGATATGTAGCCATGCATAAGCAGTTTCCAATTAAGCATAAGACTCCAATATGCCATTGTTCAAGACCAAAATCAATCAAACTGGATGCCAACCATCCGACTGGTTCAGGTTGAGATTTCGCACTTATGTCACTATGAGCTGCTAGATCATACATGATGTTTCCAATTATAGCTGGACCCCTGTACAAGACCATTGACATGGCACCTAAAACACAGATCACAGTGCCACCAAGCTTTGTTCGACCTTCATTTGTGAGCAAGTTCACAGTTTCCGTGCTGTAAGCAGTAATTTTCTTAGTAAGTTGGGTAAAAGATGGAACAAGTAGAAGCCAAAGCACTTTAAATTGTACGACGAAGAAACATACCCCATTATTGCAGCAAAAATAAAAGTGAAAACTGGCGTTGCTGGCTGAATAGCTGCAGCATAAGTTGGATTTGTGTAGCTAAGACCGATGAGAAATAAAAGCTGGTTGCCAAATATCCTAGTGAATATGCAGTATTGATAGTCATTTCAAATCGTAAAATACAGTGAATCTAATGAACGACAAGAAGATGAAAGGAGTAAAGTAAAACTGCTAACGTAAATCTTACCCAGTTAGTCCAAGAATGAAGAAGGATGCAAGGAGGCGGCGATTCAGTGGACGGCGTGTCTTTCTGTCAAACATTAAATCAAGGTAAGTTATATTACAAAAAATCTCAATATATAATAATGTAAATAATGTTAAAAGCAGTAAATATGGCAACTAATGGAACCAAGCAAGAATGAAGATATGGGGACTTATTGAGTTAGATCAGACAAATGTTGCCTATGGGATATTGCTCCGCGGCTGCCGCCTGTCTATAAGCTACCCTGGCTTTCGCATTGCGATTTGTGAACCTATTGGTCCGAACGGTCATCGCAACAGCAAGCAGCTTCCCCAGAGAGGGAGAGGGGGGGGGGTGCTGCGAGAGATCGTATATTACTGGAAAAGAAATAGTTGACTTGTGTATTCCTCTAAAGAAATATGGCGTTATCGATAGTGAGATTTGTCTTAGTCTCAGACGTTGCGGCATGATAGAAGCACCATTGACTGAATTAAAGAAGAGCTCCAAATGCAGAGGAAGCGTTTGAGTAACTGAAAAGAGTACAGGCTGCACCAGTGTTAAGTTTGTCATATTTTAATACACACATATGTTAAAATGTGCTACCTCAGGAACAAGAAAACCTATAGCTTACTTGAGTCAAGCACCAAAGAGGATGAATCTAGGTCTACCTATAAAAGAGAGTTGTTGACCATCATACTAGCTACAAGGCAAGAGAGTCCATTACCAAAATTAAGCACCAAAGACTCATGTACTTACTAGAACAGGGAAAAAGAAGTCTAGAGTTCAAAGTTTAATGGTTAGTAACAAAGGGGACGAATCTAGGTCTACCGTCTACCTATAAAAGAGAATTGTTGGCCATCATACTAGCTACAAGGAAGGAAGGAAGCGAGTCCATTATCAAAATTAAGCATGAAAGATTCATGAGCTTACTAGAACACGGAAAATAAGTCTAGAGTTTAAAGTAAATAGTTAGCGAAGTAACATGGCTTTGACTACAAAATGAAGCAGAAGCCTGGGAGGGATGATATAGAAGCTAGGTGTTCCCAGACGAAATGAATCAAGCGCTAAGATGGCGTTTTTATAGTTCAGTGGTGGAGCTCAAGAAGTTGGTCATGACAGATGATTTCTATAAGATTCCTGATGAAAATTGTTTAAAAGGTTTTTGAATGTTCTATAAGTCTCTTGATAATTTCTACAAGTCTCTTGGTGAAAATTGTTATACAAAATATTAACAGACCTATATAAAGTTGAAAGTTAATGACAGGATGGCCAAATTTTAAGAATTCTCACAAAAAATGCGGCCCTAACAAGTATTCTCACTTTGCAACTATGCCTTTAATCAAGTTAACAACTTGCAACTATGCCTAAATCTATCAACAGTTCATCATTTAGAAATACTCTATGTTCAAATCAATGATAGTTATAAATTCCTTTAACGTTTTTCACAAACCCTGGAAGAAGAAGATAGTGATACCTATCATGGAAGAAGGCAAAGGGGGCGAGGATGGAGAGGGCGAGGAGATCCCTGAAGACGCAGAACGCCACCTGATTCATCCCCACGTTCAGCGCCAGCTTCGCTATCACGTGATACCCCGCGCTTATCACCTGCACCGCCCCCATCACCGCGTGCGCTTTACTCACATCGCCGCCGCCGACTCCAACTCCGACGGCTCCTCCGTTGATCGCCATGGCCATCGCTCCACTGAAGTTTTTCCTCCGATTTCTTTCTTTAATTGCTGTTAAATTGATCGGCGATTTGGCAAATCTCAATGGAAATCAAGGCGAGGGTTTTGGCCTCTCGGGTTAGAAATAAAATTTAAAAAGTGAGAAGAAACTACATATGAACCGAAGAGCACGTGAGGACTAGCACGTTAGCCTGCTAATTTGGATGTCACCGGTTCGATGCAAGTCAACAAACTAGTTGGTTTTTCCGCAACTTTTCTATGTCTACGTAAGAAACAAGTCAAGCTCTCAAGCCTACAAAAAGTGGAGATAATAAGAAAGAATGTGAAAATAAGAAAACTTGTCAAATATAGCATCAATGTTCCAAATTTAGGATGTGGTTATACCAACCAATACACCGGTACCATTTGAATAATATAGATGTTATATCTATTCTTAGTTGTTGGCGAATGCGAAAACGATAACGTCAAAAGCAAATGGAGCTTTTGGCGAGTTGCTTTATAGGTCTGTTATTTCAATAGTCATCGGAAATAAAATTACTTTTGTATCTAAAAAAACTCAGATACATATACAAGTCATCTCAAATTATTCATATATGTGTGCATCATGACTAAAACCTGTCACGTCCGCTTCCCAAAAATAATGGAATTGACAAAAATATTAAAATAATAGAATTGCGAGAACGTGATAAGACCCGCCACGTACTGTAGAAACACTCTTCTATTGTAAACACTCTAAACATAAAATAGTGCAGTAATACAAAAGCATGTAAATAAAGGAAGCTTTATTAAATCAACCACATTTATTACAAGCAAGGTTTCAAAATTTATTACATCAAAAAAGGGAAAAAAGGAAAAGACATGAAGATAAAAGAAGTCTTAAAGTTGTCCTCGGCGGTGGCTTCGACCTCAGTCACATCGTCCATGTTCTCTCCTTCTAGTCTCGACGGATGTTTCTCTCTTTTCCTCCGAAATATTCATTAGGGCTAGAAGGAAAGAACATGGACGACGTGACGGAGGTTGAAGCCACCGCCGAGGACTAGGCTCACTTACCATTTATCTTTCTCATCCATCTATTTTAGGTTTTGTTGGATCTTCGTGCCTTTCCCTTTTTGGATGTAATAAATTTTGAAACCTAGATTCCTTTATTTATTTGCATTTGTTTTACTTCTCAGCACTGTTTTACTAGCACTATTTTACGCGGAGAGCCACGTCACTATTTTACTATTTTACGCCGAGAACCTCGTTACATACTCGCAACCCAATTATTTTTATATTTTTGTCAACCCAATTATTTTTGAGAAGTGAGGTGTGATAGGTTTTAATGATCGCCCATACAAGTCTTGTACAAGTGCAAAGAAATTAACCAACTTTTATTATACCTTCCTAGAATCCTAATCCTTAGATATATCTTGAACACTTTCTTGTATCTCCAAAGATCACATCTCGACACGAAATCACCACAGTCTCCTTGAAAGTTCCTAGACATGCATTAAAACTAACGACCTGCCAAAAAGGGTTAAACCCTTGTGGCACCGCACTGCGATAAATGTAAGACTGCAAAATAAATTTTAAGCAAATAACACAGCTTCTGTATTCTTCAAATGTTTTATTAAGGATTACACAGTCAACTTCTTGATACAAATAGCACAAAAATCTTGCTCAGTCCTCCAATATTTCATCAGCTGATGTACCAAGAGATTTCTAACTAGATACAAGTATAAACTCATTAATGTCATAGGAAGTTGTATTCTGATCCTTCGGTTCACAAATCAAGGTAAGAACAATTAAATAGCTTCTCAAATCTCTAATATGGTTTTAATCTGATCTGGTGAATGCCTCACTAAAGACTTTGGGTCGGGGTACCGATTCGTAGGATCCGTAATCACACCATATAGAAGCTCATATGCTCCTGAAAGAGCTCTAGCAAAGCGAATACACGTATCCGATCTCAACTTAGGGACCTGCAACTGCTCAAACTCCGGAAGCAAGCCTTCGTTTCCAGTAACAAGCCCGAAAAAGGATCTTAAGCACTCTGATAAATTTTGTGGAGACATCTCTTCAACCTCAGCTAAAGGTTCATGCTCACCATTGGCCTCGCTGTTCAAATTCTGTATGTAGAATATTTTGGTTAGCAGGCCACATCGCCTTAGAATAGCATCCACTTCTTTTTCTACAAGAATGTTGGTGTGTGTTTCTATGATAGAGGAGAGATTGTTTGTGTATTTTGCAGCGACTTCGTGTGCTAATAATGGTTGTTGAATAGCTGATAAGCAGTTGATGAGGTAAATCTTGGAGGAAGTTTCGGCTGTCTGCAAGCAAGTAAAACAACATAGGAAGTATTAGAAATTGGAGCTGTTCCTTGTAATGAATATATCATAATAATGCTTTATAGAAATAGGATGTTCATCCTTCACTTCGATTCACAGAAGTTAATAAACCACAATGGAACAAATGGTAAATACTTGGAAATTCAAATGCTATATCATTCTCTTAAATGAGCAAGGCCGGTTAACATTGGTGGCTATTTGGAAAATTATGCAAACTATATCTCTTACTATTTGTAGAAGAGTGCAAGCTTTACTCAACCAAAAACGGGAGACTGAAAAAACAGTTGTGGCGCTTTAACCGTGCTTGGTTAATATAAGTCAAGTGAACAAATAAGGTAGGGTAAACTCCCACATCACTTGACATTGAAATATAACGAGGAAAGAAATCATCCACTAATCTATCAAACAAGAAGTAAATTTTTTACCAACTTAGAACCATAATAAATAAATGGAATATCCACAAGTATGAAGCAGTTACAAATTGATGCAATTTAAGTGGTGAACATTTTTCGAAGTCATAGCAGAATTAGATAAAGGTTCCACTTTTAACCTGAGAATTCATGGAATTGTTCTTTGTCAAGATTGCATCAATTGATATGGAATCCCTCCTGCTCGAGGCTACATCAGAGCTTGTTCTTCTCCTGGAAAGTGCTCCTTTGGACTTGTGAGCCTCTGCTGCTTGCTCACACATCTACAAAGGTAAAACCAAAGCATTATAATAAACTAGATAGTTTTACATGAGTAATCAACAATAATATCTACTAATTCCATTAGTATTAAGATTTCCTAAACCACACTTGGATAATTAAATGCTAACAAGATTACAAAAGATAAACTGTACCAGATCTACCTTGAAAAACATCAAGGATCGCAACAAGCTACTGAGCATTACATATATGAAGCCAAAATGTAGATTGTCTGAATTGACTCATTGGCGATGTACTGGACAACAGAACTGGAATGAACTTCACTCGACAATCACATAGTTTTGTTAAGACTCAATAATCACATACTCAGTTTTGATTCAGAGATTAAATGGAAAAAATTCAGAAACGGATATTGTGAATATATCTGTGTTATGTAGTCAGGATCTAAATTCACATTTGGCTGAAATCACATATTGGAATGCTATGATGAGGACAGTCTTCATTTTCTTGTCGCATTCGGCTGAATATAAAATGAATATAAGTTTTCAAAAGGAAAACATGTTTACAAAGACAAGGGTTGATTGTGATGATGGATCCATGATGTTAATATTTAAAATAATTATCTTCCTGTGCAGGCACCATGGATATGGGTAAGGCGATATGGAAAACTAGAGCATGACTGAGATGGAAATAAAAGAAGGAAAAAATGATGCCGTTAAGATTTGTAGTGGGTGCAAACTATTTAGGGAGAATACTCCCCAGTGGTGGAAGAGTCCGTAGAATATCTTTTGTAAGTTATTCACTTATCTGAGTGCCTTAGCAAGACAGCTTAATGATATTGGCACTTCAAATTTTATTTATTTTTTCCCCTTTGGTATGATTTCGGATTTAGGTGAGCAAGAATATACTAAATCATGCATATGTAATGTAACAGTACTAAAATCTGGGCAAACCTGAACAATAGGATCCAGTAAAGCGGTTATCACGGGATCAAAGTCAGGCTTCTTGCCAGATGCGGGACCCAATAGTTATTGATAAGCTCTAGCAGCAAAGACACGCCTTCTCTCACTGCTGGTGGTGGGGACAAATCAACTGCAACCAAAGGAGGATACCTCAAAAGTTTGTCACCTCGAATCTTCAAAATATTGAAGAAAGTTTGCTGAGCAGCATCTTTTAGTGGCCAAAGTGTATTGCAGAGAGCAGTTTCTTTTCCGAGCAAGTCTGAAATCTATACAAGAATAAGCATTTGAATGTAAGAAATAGGGGGGGGGGAGGCTAAACTATACTGGATAATGCTTAAATATAAGCAATTTTTATTAAACTACTTTTTTAAAAAATATTCCAGAAAGTTCCCTTAAAGTTGTCACGCCCCGCTTCCCAAAATACGGGATACGAAGGGTTGACAAGGCCAGCCATGCTCCTACGGTCAAGGAAATATCCTGCCGTAGTCACACTTCGGCTTCTAACTTTACGTGGTAATCAGTAATCAATGCACAGGTAAGGAGAAATGCAGTCACTAAATCAAAACAAATACAAAAGAACTAACCAGATGGAGATTAAGAGAGTATAGCTCTGGGTAGCTGATCAAGATGTCTGCGATGTCCTCGAGGTATGTCAGGTCCTGGTCCAAGCTATATCCAATTCTCGCTCTGAGCATGCATACTCAGGTCGTCAGAGCGACACGATAGCAATATATATATATATATATATATATATATATATATATATATATATATATATATATATAGGTACAATGTGAACAAGTGCAATAATGATGAATATGAAACAGTAATCATGGAATAATGACGTGAACATGAAGTAGCCAATGCAGGTAGCTAATAGAGCCGGTAAACAGCAAAGCAGTAAACAGTATGGCAAGTAGGTTGAATCAGTAAGCAATGCATGTCAATGCCACTAACCCTATCAGTCTCTAAATCTCACTGTACAGGTCGCTAAGACTATCGTCAGTCCAAGTGTGAGAGTCAACCACTCGTGAGTATCCCCCATCCAAGGGTAGGACCCAAGGACAAGGGAACACGGGCCCGAGTCACTCGCTAATAATCGGTAATATCCCCATATATCTCCAGAATCGCTGTATGTGCCGGCATGGGACTCCCGAGATTCTGTTGAACTCACACTCAAACTACCCCACACCCCGTGGTCTACATCAAACGCCAACCATAAACTCAAATACCCGTCGGTCCATGACAAGTCTACGCGAGAACTGAAGACAGGATCTCCATCAAGCATGTCTCGACTGATACCCAAGATGAATGGACAGTGTTTGGTGCCTTACCTATGACACCCATATAAATGCTTCCATAATCGTCCCATACTAATTATAGTTACACTTATACATGTACCATAGGCGTCGACAATGCAATATATCGATAGGGTCCGCTGATTGTGTAAAGTACGTGTCACTTTCACTTATCCATTCTTGCTTAAACACTCGCGTACTTGCCACAATCAAACACTAATACATAACACTGGATAATGCACATGATCACTAGCTTACCAATGCAATGACATCTATATAATGTGATGAGAATACAATACTTAAGGCATGATTAAGATATCATCAGTCGGTGTCCTACCACTTGCATAATTTATCATAAATCATACATGCAAAATTTAGCGAAACAATGAAAAGGGGGTAAGCAGTATGATTAATTATCTATCCATCAAAATTGGTTTCACGTTAAACGGGTTTCAAGATCGCTAGATTTGGCCATTTCATGTTAAGCGTTCACTGCTGGAAATCCGGTTTCAGAATCAGAAGTCCATTTCGTAACGCATTTTAATCTCAGTTGGGATCATAATTAGGCGACGCTATAGTTGAACCATGTTTAGGGTTATCAGTTAGGTTTCCACCGCAATTGGCGGATCAGTAATATACTATGTCGACAGGGAGCTATGGACAGGTTATGTTCGATGTGTAAAATCTGCCTCTGCAGAATTCAGCAAAGCGTATCGACTTTATAAAATGAGTTATAAATATCAAACAGTTGAGGAATCCAGCGAGACCAGTGGAGCAAGAAAGCTAACTCAATTTTCTACGTAACGATATAGGGTTCCGCGCATTCTCATATTTGAACAGGAATATACAGGGGTTTAGAAACAGGGGTTAACTGGGATTTCCGTTCTGGACTGCAGTTAATCCTCCGCAATTATCTCTATCATAATTAGTTAGAATTCAGTGACCAACTATAGAATACGGTAGGTTAAACAGTTAGCTTCGATACGAGCCATCGAACGCTAAAATCCGGTTTATACACAATTTATTATAAATTTTATAGTTTGGCATGTACGAAAGTTTTCAGGTTTTACGACAGAAATCGGGACATCATTTCACATAAGTAAACGACATTGTATTGGAACCAAAGTCTCAAAGGACATTCATTATAACCCGGGCCATCACATGGTATTTGTTGTCATCAATTTAACGGGGTCTTCCATTCGGGTTTTGCATCGAACGCTTGAATTATAATGATTCACATAAAAAGTGTATGCGGAAATTATTAGCAACTTGAATTGTAATATAAAAATTAGCATGAAGCAAGTATTAAACTTGCCTGAAGATGTGTCGATGACGGTACGGCAGCGGCAATGGCACGATCGCGTCACGAACGCAGCACCGATTCAGCCTTGTCGGATCTTGCTTCTTGGACTCGATGGCTCGGTGGGTGCGACAGGCGTGCGCTGGCGTTGCGATGAATGGCGTGTTGATGACGATGACGGCTTAAGGGATCGAGGCCACATATTTGACGGCGACGGCGGTGACCAGAATAGCGGCAATAGCGATCGGTGTAAGTGTTTGACGAAATGCCGGGGGCTCGACTGCGGCGGCTAGGGGTGCAGTGAGGGGGTGTCGGTGGTGGGTGTCGCGTAGGGGCTCGACCGTGGCGTAGGGGTTAGGTTCGGTCTTGGGGTCTTTTGGAGTAGAGACGGGAGAGGGATGTAAGAGAGAGATGTGTGAGAGAGAGAGAGGCGCTGAGAGAGAGAGAGGTGTTGTGAGGTTGCTGAGGGAGAGAGGGAAAGAGATGTGGCCTGTGAGAGAGAGAGGGAGCTTGGTGGTAACGACGAGGAGAGGCTCAGTTTAGCGGTCAGGGTCGGTGCATGTGAGGAGATGGGTTCGACGGTTAGACAAAGCCGTGGTGGTGTGGGGTCGGCGGCGGCGGCGAGCTCGGTGCTAGAGCTTCAGAAGAGGTGGAGGCGACTTGAAGGTTGTAGAGAGAGATGCGGTCGCCGGTGGTAGTGCTCGGCGGATGAACGGGTGCGGCAGCCAGGGGTCTCAAGGAGAAGGAGGTGCGTTCGAGGTTAGCGGCTCGGCGAAAGCGTTGGGCGCTGGGTGCATAGAGGAGTGGCCGGCGGTGGCAACCTCAGTGGGTGATGGGGGTCGGCAAAGGAGGTAGGAGAGGGAATGGGTCGGCTATGGAGTTGTGAGGAAAGTTGAGGGGGCGGCGACAGTGATGGTGGAGTCGAGAAGGGATTGGTGAGTGGGGAGAGCTCGGGGCGGGAAAGGAGGAAGGAGCCGTTGAGGGGAGCGGGTCGTGGGAGGGAACGCGCGCGCGTCGTGGACGCGAGAGAGGCGGGTGCGAGAGGACGTGGTCGCGACGTGGGGGAAAAGAAACGAGCGGGAAGGAAAGGAGTGTTGGGGGAGAGGAAGAAGGGAAATGGATGGCGGGTCGGGTCGGGTGAGGAGGGGGATGGGTCTCGGGCCGGGCCAGAAGAGAAAAGAAATAGGGGAGGTTGGGCCGGGCTGGGTTAAGGGAATTTTGAGAAAAGGAAATGAGAAATAATAAAAGAAAAGGGGAGTGAGGGTTTGGGCTTGGGCTGAGTAGGAAAGAAAAATGAAAAAGAAAAATAAAAGGGATTTTAGTAATAGGATTAGTTTTAGGTTAGGAGTTTCAAATAAATAAAATACTTGAAATATAAATAGGCAATTTCGCAAGTAACAAAAATACGGGTATTGGTGTATAAAAGAACTGGGTATTACAAAAGTGCTGCACATAAGGGTATTTTACAGAATAAACGGAACTCCCTTAATATCAAGTTTATTGTAATTTTTTTAAAAACCCATTAAAAAATAGTTCAGTGGAAAACAATGATAGTTGAGGGTGCTTATCCCCCAAAGATAACACTGATATAGTATAGAGGTACAGATTAACAACTTACAGTATAGCTATAGAACTCTAGAGTGTTGCTCAGTTTGTACGAAACTATAAGACTAGGTCGAGACTGCAAAACTTATTCTACTCTGATTTTGAATGGTCTGCATGCACCTTCAAAAATTCTATCCAGAACAAAGGTTACGTCTGGCTCTGATTTTGCAGAATCAGTTTCAGCATTTTTTGAAAAGCAGAGAGCAGTAGGTCCTGTATCAGTCGGTGCATCCGGATCGAGTAGTGTGAGTACAAGTTCTCTTTCAGAAGCTAGAGCCTTCACAACAACCAAGAATCAATAAAATAGTGCCATGAAAGAAATCAGATTGAGATTCATAAACAAGAAACGAATAAATATATGAAGTAAAAGACCTGATGTAGCCATCCTAACATATCTCCTACATAGCGCAAGGGATCATGAGCATGCACTTCAATAGGTCTTGGAAGCCCTCCAGGTCCTCCTCGTTTAAGAGCACTAATAAATCGTCTGAACAATGCATGATGCCTCATGTTTGCGACCTGAATAGTTCCAATATCCATTAATCAAATATTTTAATTTTATGAGGAAATAGAAGGGAAAAAACTATGCCGTACTTCTTCTGCACAATACTTGAAAAGAATAGGCCTTTCTTTTAGACAATGAACAGCAGTCTTTAGAAGTTCGCTAACTCCAGGGTTATCACTATCACCCAACTTTTTACACTCTGCTTGAACCCACCTGAAATGCACTAAAATAATATCATTTCTATGGTCTTAAAAAGGCATTTTAATAAATGCTTAAGTTGCAGATACCAAGAGTTTTACGTGAACAGGAAAGCAGAAATAATTTTCCTTGATTAATAAAAGACAAAGTGTATTGTGGAAAATACGAAGGCAGTTTATTTCTCCTGCTACACATACAACCATAAGATGACTATGCAAGAACCATATAAATTTCTATTAAATAAGTTTGCTTGGTTCCAATTAGCTTTATTAATCCTACTTAACCACTCACATGGATCCAAGGCAGGTATAGAAACTGCAAGATACCATCAGATCATTTCTTGTTCTTGGATATAAAACCTCTTTGGTGGACTTTGTAGGGTTTTTTTCGTCACCCCATTGAGATGGGAATACGCGCACTTGTCAGGCGTGCTACAGATTCTTCCTGTCTAGGGTAGGCGGAGGTTTATTGATTGTGAGGATCCGAATCTCCAGCAGCCGTGGACTAAGCTGCCGTTAATTATCCCTCGCCTTTGGAGCGAAGGAACCTCCGATTGACGGGTTAAATTGGTCATCTGAACTCAATGTACAGTGTTGTGTTTTGAAGGGGTTTTGGATATATCGGGGGGCCCGCAGAGTTTTTACGTGCAAGGCACGTGGGCGCTGGGCGCCCGCGGGTTACATGCCTGGCGCGTGGGCACCGGCGCCCACGGGCACGTGGGTGCTGGACGCCAGCGGGTCATGTGTGCAGCACGCGACCGCTGGACGCCAGCGGGTCACGTGTGCTGCACTTGACCGCTGGGCGCCCGCGGGCCACGTGCCTTGCACACGACCGCTGGGTGCTGAACGCCCTCGAGTCGCGTGAGGCGCGCGTGGGCGCTTTATCGCCCGCGGGTCACATGTCCTGCACGCGACCGCTGGGCACCCGCGGGTCACGTGCCCGGCACGCGACCGCTGGGCGTCCGCGGGTCACGTGCGCGGCATGCGACCGCTGGAAACACCAGCGGAAAAGGGGCTTAGCCCCCAAGTTAGGAATTAAACTCCCAAGGGATTTTGAGTGGAGTTAAACTCCAAAAGATTTAGATTTGGAGTTAAACTCCTAAATGATCTGGAATAGGAGTTGAACTCCTTTGAGGATTTGGGTCTTGAAGTTGAACTTCCCAAAGATCTTCAGAGATGATCAAAGGAGACCCCTCTCTTCTCACTTTAGCCCTGGAGCTTCTTTTGAGCCTTGGATCTGTCCAAAGTTGGATTTTTGGAGATGGGTCTCTTTCTTCCTCCTCTTGATCGGCTGGATCTTGGACAAAAGAGGGTGAGACTTAAAAGTCTTCCCTTTTCGAGATCTGATTGAAGATCCGACCCCCTTCAAGGGTTTTGTGGTGAAAAACTATTTCTTTTTGGAAAAGAGAAGAGTTAAACTCTTGATTTAATTTAAAAAGGGAGGAAGGTTTTAGAACCTTGAGAAAGGAGCAGGCACAAACCCTAGGTTTTTTTAGAATGGAAAAGTTATCCTTTATTTTATTATCATGTTGCCTTTTATAGGCTTACAAATATACATATAGCCCCTTGGGCTTTACAAAATGGCATTTTGCCTATCTCATACCTTTTGCACATGAGCCATGGGCTTTACAAAAATTTGGCTTTATGCCTATTTTTCTTACATTTGTCCATAAAAATTACATCAAATATTATTTATTACATGATTTTTATTTTGGCATGGGGGAGGCCGACCGCTTCATGTTCGGGCTCGACTCGGGCATGAGCCCACTTGACCTGGGCTTGGGCCCACTTGACTTAGGGTTGACTTTGACTTTGACTTGGTCAACCGGGATGTAATTTTTGACCCCAACAAAATGCCCCCCATCAATAAATGCACACCACATGTGGGTCGTATGCATGAAATTGATGGATCTTCTTTCACGTGGAGGCGACTTGATTTGGTTCCCGCTTTTGGGAAGCCGGCACTGCCATTTTTACGACATGGACGGTCGATGCTTGACGTGTCTCCGAGACGGAGTATCGGTGGTTGACGTGTCCCCAAGACGGAGTGTCTGTTTGACGTGTCCCCGGCACGGAGTGTCTGTTTGACATTTCCGTGAGACGGAATGTCGCTGTTCGACGTGTCCCCGGCACGGAGTGTCGCTGGTCGACTTGTCCCCAGCACGGAGTGTCGCTGGACGACTTATCCCCGGCATGGAGCGCCGTTGTTCCACTTGTCCCCAGCACGGAGTGTCGCTGGTCGACTTGTCCACGACATGGAGTGCCGCTGGTCGACGTTTCCCCGGCACGGAGTGTCGTTGGTTTTGATATAGAGGCTGATTCTCAGACGAAGCGTAATTCCGACAGAGAAGGTAGATACTCTGAGGTGAAGCATAATTTCGACACGGGGTACATTCTGAGACGAAGCATGATTCCGCCGCAGAGGTTGTTGGTTTGATTTGATTTGGGTTGACATCAGCATCGCTACACTGGAATGTGGTGCCAGGAGCGAATCATCATCTGCCATGAGAGGATTAGGGGATTTTGGTTTTGGTCGGCATCTGCATTGCTGCACTCGAATAATGCCAGGAGCAACTCATCATTTGCCCCGAGAGGATTTAGGAATTGGTTGTTTGGTCGGTATCTGCATTACTGCACTGGAATAATACTAGGAGCAGCTCATCGTTTGCCTTTACCTATTGGGGAGCGATGGCTTAGGAGACAGATTTAGGTCCCTATAACCTAAGACTTTCCAATTTTATGAGCCGTAAGGGTCCCATAAAAGCATTTTCTTCCTACGAGTCGTAAGGATCTCGTAGGTGTATTTTCTCATTAGGAGTCGTGAGGACTCCTAAGTGTGTTTTTTCGTTTGTGAGTCGTAAGTATCCTACGAAGGTGTTTTCTTACGAGTCGAGAGGATCTCGTAAGTTTGTTCTCATCATGTATCGTGAGGACACATGAGTGGGTCTTCCCAAATAGAGCATAATTCCAAGGGCGGAGACCGGCCGCTGGACTGGTGGTTGCGGTAGGGCATGGATGTGATGAGAATTATTTGAGCCCGTGAATTGTATACGGTAGTCAACTTGGGGATCAACCGTAGGGCTGGGAGAATTTTGGAAAATTGAATTTTGGTTGGCGTCTGCATCGCTGCACTGGAATATGGTACCAGGAGCGACTCATCATTCGCCGTTTGAGAATTTGGATTTTGGTCAGCGTCTGCATCGCTACACTGGAATATGGTAGCAGAAGCAACTCATCATTCGCCGTTAGGACATTCAGAGTTTGGTTGGCGTCTGTATCGCTGCACTGGAATATGGTACCGGGAGCGACTCATCATCCGCCATTGGGGATTTGAGTTTTAGACGGCGTCTGCATCGCTGCAATGGAATATGGTACCAGGAGCGACTCATCATTCGCCGTTTTTTTTACTACCGTGATTGCTCTATTATTTCAGCTTTTCTTATCGCGAAGGTCGCGATTGCCCTATCATTTCGGCTTTATTTATTCACGGTTGCCTCATCATTTCGGCTTTATTTTTCATGTTTATTTTTACTCGCTGATTTTTATTGCGAGTTGCCCTATCATTTCGGATTTTCTTTTGTTTTCATTCACTTTTTTTTTATTTACATTCCCAGTTTAACGACTTAGAGGTCGATTATTCCCAGTTTAATGACATGGTGGTCAGTTTGCTTATCCCAGCTCCTCAAACTTTGATCTTGGCGGAGTTGTGTTGATGACCGTAGCTCTGTGGCTTGTCGGTACATCTGACGACTGTGAGGCTTTCCCAAGTTTGTATTGGTTCTCCATCCAATTTTTAAAAACATAGCAGTCTTCAATGGTATGACTCACCATTCTATGATATGGGCAGTATATAGGATTGCCGGTCATGTTCATTTCATATGGCCTCTTTGGAATAGGCAATTGCAGACCGTTGTTCAAGACATCCACGAATATTTTGCGGACTTCATCCCTCCTGAAGGAGTATACCTTCTTTCTCCCCATAAGAATATGTGCATTTACTGATGCTGGTCCTTGAGGTTGATCCGTCTTTGGTTCGCCTGCTGTCTGCTTAGCCCATTCAGTGTACGTACTGGAAGCTGACCACGGCCGTTTTTCGCAAAAGTGTTCCGCTCTTGGACTGGAGGGAGTATCGGTTGGCTGCTTTCGGATATCAATCCCGGGCTCACGAACCAAAATTTGATTTTACTGTAATTGCAATCCGGCGACTTGGGTCGTGAGATCTGTCACGACGTTTGCCAGCTCGTCGACTTTGGAATGGACCTTAGCCATCTTCTCGTCCCTGTCCTGAAGCTACTTTTGAAGCCATTGGAATAATGCTTGTTCTATAGTTCCGGGTACGACAACGGGGTCATCCTTACCGCCTGAGCTTGATTGAGCAAGAACCACGGGTTCCTTTGGCTCAATGGCCTGAGCGGGCTCTTCATCATTTAGATCGAGCCGGTGTTGGATGGCAACAACCGCGTCACTGTCATGGCTATAAGGCGTAGGAGGACTTGTTCCTCTAAGCTCCATCATGTAGACTGTATGGGTTGTGTACCCGTCTATTGCTTCTTCATTGGCAATGTTGCTCGCTTGGCTCTTAACTTGTTGTCTTGGTCCGCTCTTTTCAGATAATGGCAAATGTTTGAGAGAATCAGGTTCCCGAAGGACTTCGGTCTCCATTCGTATAAAATCGGCGGTCTCAGCTTGACTGTTTGCTAACACGGCTTTAGACAGTTCTATCTCTCCTGCCTTGTATCGCTTTTCGACCCAATCTTTGAAGACGAAGCAGTCCTCAATGGCACGACCTATCACTTTATGATAGGAGCAATATTTGGGGTCGTCGGTCATATTCGCTTCTTGCGGTCTCTTTGATTATGGCAGTTGTAGACCGTTTCTTAGGGCGTTCTTGAATATCTTGTGGACTTTGTCCCTTCTGAAGGAATAGACCTTATCCAGCTTCTCTTTCAGAGGCGATTCCCCTCCCTCTTCCAACACCGGTTTTCGAGGTTAGTCGATTTTAGGTTCGCCTGACGTTCGGTGTATGTATCGGAGGGACTGGAGGCTGATCGCGGCTGTTTTTCGCGAAGGCGCTCCGCTCTTGGGCTGAAGGGGATATCAGTTAGCTGCCTCCGGGCATTAATCCCTGGCTCATAAACCAAAATTTGATTCTGATGTAATTGCAATCGAGCGACTTGAGTCTTGAGGTCTGCCGCGACGTTTGTCAGTTCGTCGACCTTAGACTAGACCTTAGCTAACTTCTCGTCCCTATCATGAAGCTGCCTTTGAAGCCATTGGACTAATGCTTGCTTTATAGTTCCGGATATAACAACCGGGTCATCCTTATTGCCTGAGCTCAATTCCGCAGGAACCACGGGCTCCTTTGGCTTATCGGCCTGAGCGAGCTCTTAATCATTTAGACCGAGCCGATGCTGGGTAGCGTCAACCATATCATCACCATGGCTGTGAAGCATAAGAGGGTTCATTTCTTCATGTCCGACCATATAGACAGTGTGGACTACATATCCAGCCGTCTCTTCAACTTTGGCGGCTGATTTTTCAAACCATCGACGCGGCCATTCGTCTTCTGGAAAGGACAGACGACTGAAGACGGTTGGCTCGGCTGGGTCCTTGGGCGGCGCTGTCCGGATCGCAGCTTTCTTGACCCTCGCGGTAATGGCATTCTTCTGAACCAATTTCAACGATTCAAAAGAGTTAGCGAGATTTACGGCCGTTTCAGCTGTCGTTGCTGGGTAACCTCGTTCTTGGAACCTTACGATGTTCAAATCAGCAGAAGCCCTAGCCCTTTTGTTGGCTCTGTATCTGAACCTTTTCTGTCTTGGCTTCTCGATTTTGAGGGCTTGGCGGACATCCGTCATCCAGGAAGCCATCGTGAGCCGATTAACGGGAAGCTTAGAGAAGATACCCAATTGAGCAGTTGTCAGGGATGCCGCTGGAGTTTGCCCGAGATGCCTTGTTGCTTTGTTGGTGTTGATGGCCTTGCCCCCAGCTGGGTCCAAAGAAATTCGTTCAAACACCGACTTGCGTTTGGGTAGTGGTGCCCACGAGATCACCACATTTAGTCTCTTGCCTTTCGAGACCGGTTTGTCTGTTGCCGGAGTTTGAGGAGCTGGGATGGCATTAGCTGACACGAACAGAATAGAGCCAAATGGTAGCGGCGGCTCCTCCCATTGTCGTCTGAGACTGACCGACAGGACCATCCTGGCATCCATCTTCATCATGTAAGAGATGAGAGCTGTGCCGAGAGCTGTGCCGAGAGCTGAGCTTGTCCTTGGAGACATTTTTGCTGCGCCCGAAGATTGCAATTGGAAACCGTTAACCTGCATAACGAAGTATGATTTCAGTACATGCAATCGATATGTATATTGATTGAGTTCGCATGAACGCTTAACCCGAAATATGGGAGGAGAGATTTTGTCCCACCGGGCGTGCCAGAATCTGTAGGGTGTTTTTCGTCACCCCGTTGAGATGGGAATACGCGCACTTGTCAGGTGTGCTACAGATTCCCCTGCTTAGAGTAGGCGGGGGTTTATTGATTGTGGGGATCCGAATCTCCGGCAGGCGCGGACTAAGCTGCCGTTAATTACCTCTCGTCTTTGGAGCGAAGGAACCTCCGATTGACAGGTTAAGCCGGTCATACAAACTCAATGTGCACTGTTGTGTTTTGAAGGGGTTTTGGATATATCGGGGGCCCCGCAGAGTTTTTACGTGCCTGGCACATAGGCGCTGGGTGCCCACGGGTCACGTGCCTGGCGCATGGGCACTGGCGCCCGCGGGTCACGTGTCTGGCGCATGGGCACTGGCGCCCACGGGTGACGAGTGGGTGCTGGGTGCCAGCGGGTCACGAGTGCAGCACGCGACCGCTGGGGGGCAGCGGGGTCACGTGTGCTGCACGTGACCGCTGGACGCCCGCGGGTCATGTGAGGCGCACGTGGACGCTTAGCGCCCACGGGCCATGTGCCTTGCACGCGACCGCGGGTCACGTGCACTGCACGCGACCGCTGGACGCTGAACGCCCTCGAGTCGCGTGAGGCGCGCGTGGGCGCTTTATCGCCCGCGGGTCACGTGCCCTGCACGCGACCATTGGGCGTCCGCGGGTCATGTGCACGGCACGCGGCCGCTGGGAACACAAGCGGAAAAAGGGCTTAGCCAACGAGTTAGGAGTTAAACTCCCAAAGGATTTTGAGTGGAGTTAAACTCCAAAAGATTTAGATTTGGAGTTAAACTCCTAAATGATCTTGAATAGCAGTTAAACTCCTTCGAGGATTTGGGTCTTGGAGTTGAACTCCCCAAAGATCTTCAGAGGTGATCAAAGGGGGGCCCTCTCTTCTCTCTTTAGCCCTGGAGCTTCTTTTGAACCTTGGATCTGTCCAAAGTTGGATTTTTGGATATGCGTCTCCTTCTTCCTCCTCTTGATCGGCTGGATCTTGGAGAAAAAGGGACGGGACTTAAAAGTCTCCCATTTTCGAGATCTGATTGAAGATCCGAGCTCCCCTTCAAGGGTTTTGTGGTGAAAAACTATTTCTTTTTGGAAAAGAGAAGAGTTAAACTCTTGATTTAATTTTAAAAGGGGGAAGGTTTTAGAATTTTGAGAAAGGAGAAGGAGGCACAAACTCTAGTTTTTTTTTAGAATGAAAAAGTTATCCTTTATTTTATTATCATGATGCCTTTTATAGGCTTACAAATATACATATAGCCCCTTGGACTTTACAAAATGGCATTTTGCCCATCTCATGTCTCATGTGCTCATTTGTTTTGCACATGAGCCATAAGCTTTACAAAAATTTAGTTTTATTCCCATTTTTCTTACATTTGTCCATAAAAATTACATCAAAAATTATTTATTACATGATTTTTATTTTGGCATGGGGAGGCCGGCCACTTCATGTTCGGGCTCGACTCGGACATGAGCCCACTTGACCTGGGCTTGGGCCCACTTGGTTTGGGGTTGACTTTGACTTTGACTTGGTCAACCGCTTTGACCCCAACAAACTTATTGTCCCCTTTTCTGATCATTAACCAAACCAAAGCTTTGCCCTCGGTCTGCACATATCAAGCCATTTTTCTCCCTTGGAGGTGTAATTAGCTCTACAAGACAATTGCGGATCTTGGGAAATACATTATACAGGCCTATCATCTTTTCCCTCGTTCTGCCCTTTTTCTTGGTCTAGAATATTTTTGTAGGGTTTCTCCTCAGATTAAATTAAGTAAAAATCAATAAGTAGAATTTCCTACCAGCGGTTACTTTTCTTGTCCACGACTTTCTTGACCGAGGATTTATACCAAGCGATGGCTGATGTAAGGATTCCATCAACTTTCTCATGGACATTTTTGCTCTTTCGATAGTTAGCTTGCATCATATTGGCCAGAAAAGTTAACGATATTGATTATGGTGATTATTCAGTTGTGAATTTAGTTTTCTTGGTTCAGAATCTTATATCTATCAAGCAGATTTCATAATCATTATTCCTACTCGATGCTCAGACATTTTGAAGTTCTGGACAATAGAATGAATTAATCATGTTACTGTCATATGACATTTCCTATCATCTAAGTATAATTTGATTTGGCCAAAAAAGTATAATTTAATGATCAGATATAAATGGAAGTCATATCCAAAAATCTCAGATAAAGATCTGTCTACCCTAAAGTATTAAGGAAATTAACATATCAAAAACGTTTGCATTATATACTTTAGATGAAGCATAAATTTTCCCTTACAGAAAATGACAGCATAGTAATGAAATCATGAATGATTTCCAGTAATGTAAGTGGTAGTAAGCCTATTTCAAACATATAAGTGTCCAGAACTCGATAATCGCATGTCATGCAACTGTAATATTGTTAGGTCAAAATGTTTAACAATATAAGTGCTAAAAGGTTATTTAAGAAGATTCAAAGTCTACAAGTTTCTGAACAAAATAGGATATTTTAAAGCTTTGTTCACCTGCATAACCGCTCATAGGCTCCTTCCTGATATGCAGACATCATGTCCATCAGCTCCAAACCTGCACGCTGGAATAAACAAAAAAACATTTCAAGATAACGAGAATTTCCATCAATAATGCTAATTCCAGCTAAATAGTTAACACATTTTGACAGTGAGTCTGGCGCATAGACGGTGCATATATACATCATGCATGCAAGATAGACGGTGTATCTTATATAAGATACTGCACGTATTTAATAATTCGAATAAGTATAGTTAAAGCATTTGATTGATATGACAACCAATAAAACATAATCTATTGGCCCCACAATTTAGCAAAAACATCCAGATTATAAGCCATTAACTCATACTTAATGCAAAAAACTTGAACAATTTTCACAACATGATTTAAAAGGTAAGAGACATCAAACAATAATGATTAAAGACATGGACAATTTATTAGGCATAGCGACCGAGGGTCATAGTTTGGAATCTAAGAAGCACGAATAAAGCCACGGGGGCATGATGCTGCAGCAATTCTCTGAAAAGTAGCACATGTGGACATGAGTATTGACTTCATATAGTGCGTACGCGCACGCACGCAGTAGTTATTGAGAGGTTTTATGATTTTTGTTAGAATCAGATCTTCATAAATCATTGGGATACATGGCAACATACAACTGAAACGTAACTCATGCAAGGGTTAGCAAATGCTCTTCTCATTAGCAGAAGCTCCATAAGAGGTCATATAATTACAGCAAACCAGCTGCTGCATGACCAACATCTCCCGGAGTAGAGGCAGACGACTCTTATGTAACTAATGGGGAAAACAAGGGCCCCATTCTTCATCCTTTTTGACATAAAAAAAGTTCTAATAGTTGAAAGAATGGGCGCTTTGCATACCGCATAACCCCCTCTCTATTACACAGACGGAATTTGTGTCCAACACTTGAAAATATTAAATTGTGTCGCACATGTATACACACACCCAAACCTACTGTCAATAAAATATATTTTAGGCGGTGCAATTCAGACATTAAAAGGAAATAATTTAAAAGGCCAAGGCTTTTTGACTTGTAGTTTTGTGATCATGACATATAAGATATAACTGACTTAAATGTCTACGTTTTTGAAATAACCTGAATACCATGACTTGTACATATAAACGAACTAAATAACTTCAATCTCACGCAAGTCTGAACATCAACCCACATTAAAGGTTTAGAGGTTACTGGTTGGCTTCCATTAAGCAATTTTTAAACAAAAATTGGGGTCAATGTGTTTTATTTTTTTATTTTTTTTGCTTTCCTTTATTTGGTGCCACTTCCAATTCGCCAAATTTGAGGAAATCAACATTATATTAAAGTGAAAGGTTTTTTAATTTATCACGGTTAAAGAAGAGTAATATCCATGACAAAACTGCAAGTCCTAGTTATTCGAATTTACTAAGGTATGTGTTTGGCATGGTGTGGACTTCAAAAAAAGGTAACAACTCTTTTACAGTCGATTTATCCTCAATTCCAACAACAATAATATTAAAAGAAAGTGTTAGGTTGCAATAGCTAAAGTTACAAATAGGAAAGGATGAAGATTAGCTATAATCAACAGTTCTTTAGAGTCATTCTTGAGCTAAAAAGACAATAGATGGCGCGTCATAAGAGTAGCTAGTAAATAAGATGCTAAACCAACTTAGGCAAAATTCTAAGGAATTTAATTAATATGTAATTAAAGGTACACACACTCTGAGTGGGCACTCTCATGGGTGCGCAGGCACTTGTGCACACAGGCATGCACGACTGCACACACGCATGCATGAATGCGAAGATATGCTGGACTATATAATTGAAGCTTTGCAAACAGGATGAACCATAAGGCATAAGGAAACACAATACTCTGGGATTCGTTATTTGAATTTAGAGCAAATGAGCAACTAAGATCAATTTTTTTTTAACTTAGCAAATGCAAAAGGGGCCTGAAACAAGATGATCATTTATCTCCCCTTCTCTTTAACTTGGTTGTTGACACTCTTGCTAGAATGCTTATATAAGCTAGGGGGTATGTCAGCTTATCAACTCCAAACCTCAAAGGTGAACTTAAGTTACTTCCTTTTATTCAATTTGCTGATGACACCATTCTTTTTTGCAAAGCTAATGAGACTGAGATTCTCACTTTAAAACTGCTTCTATATATTTTTGAGGGTCTTTCAGTGCTGAAAATTAATTTTCATAAGAGCTCTTTTTTTTATCTTGGTAAAAATCTTCACATGGGTAACAAGCTTGCTACTTTACTTAAAGGTAAGCTCTCTTCTTTGCACACTACTTGTCTGGGGCTGCCTCTCACTTGAGGTAAAGTTTTAAAAAAAATGGCAGCCGCTTATTACTAAAATTCAGTTAAGGTTGTCTACTTGGAAGGGCAAATCTTTATCTATTGGAGGGAGGCTTACCCTTATTAATTTTGTCCTTTCTTCACTTCCTTCATACTATGTCTTTTTTTAGGTTGCCTAAATGGGTTATTAAGAAAATTGACAACATTAGATCCACTTTCCTTTGGAGGGGCACTAACAATGTGAAAAAATGTTACAACCTTGTAAAGTGGAGAAAGTCTATACTAGCAAAATTGAGGGGGACTTAGGGGTTAACAACATTGATCATTTCAACATCTCTCTTCTATGTAAATGGCTTTGGAAACTTTACAAAGATGATGGTTATTCTTGTGTAGTTCTAAAATCTATATACCAACTTAGCAATAGATTACATAACACTCATAACTCATCTATTTTCTGGAAAAGGTTATATGATTGTAGTTGCTCCTTCTATGAAAATATTTCTTGGAATATAGGAAATGACACTCAAATTTTATTTTGGAAGGATAAATGGACAACTGGTCTAGCCTTATCTGAGCTCTATCCATCTCTATACAATATTGCTTGGAATCAAGATATACTAATTCATACTCAAGGTTACTATAATCAAGGTATGTGATTTTGGAAACCGGCTTTTAATAAAGTCATTTCTTGTGATGATAGAATTCATGTGCATGATCTGATGGCTAAAATCTCTAATTTTACTACCGGCTTTTAATAAAGTCATTTCTTGTGATGATAGAATTCATGTGCATGATCTGATGGCTAAAATCTCTAATTTTACTATTACTCCTAATATCTCTGATAGTATTAGATGGTCCTCTAGCGCTGGTGCCTTCTCTGTTAAAATTGCTTATAACTTTCTTAACTACATTAATCAACGGTACCCTATCATAAGGTCATTTGGTATAATTCTGCTCCCTCTAAGATTAAAATTTTCATATGGTTATTAGCTCAAGACATGATTTTGACAGAGGAAAATCAAATTAAAAGAGGCTGGTATAATAATGTTGCTTGTGTTTTTTATTCTTGCATGATTGAAACTTCCACTCATCTTTTCTTTAAATGCAAGGTTGCTAAACTTGTTCGGAAGGATTTACTGAAGGCTATTAATATTCATACTATTCCTGATTCGTTTATACATGCTATTGATACTTGGAAAAGCATTAATATCAATGCTAAGTTTGCTCATATGTGGATCCTTTTACTTTACTTTACTTGTTGGACATATGGAAGTGCAGGAATAACAATTTTTTTTAACATTAAATGTTGACTGCTCACATACCAAGATCATGAACACTATTCTATATCAATTTTTTTAGCTGTGCAAAGGGGATTCATGAAGAAAAAAAATAGAGCTACCATGCTATCCTCTTCTGAATTTTTGAATCTTCAAAATCTATATAATGGTAATGTGGATGGGATTATTAGTAGACATTGTGACCCTTTCCTAATGCGTTAGATGGCTTCTTATCTCTACTTCTCTTATTCTTACTATTTTCTGTCTATAGATTCTTCCTTGATTGCTAAACCCTCATTGGGGGGCTTTGTTTCTCTCTTTTAGCCTAATTATCTTGGATGTCTTTTCGTTCTTGCTGATTTTGGCCTGCTGGTGCTATAAATATATTCATCTTAATGTTTTAGCCAAGACATTTTTGAAGATGTAACTAATCCTCTTTGATTTATAAATGAAGCCTCCTCATCAACTTTGATTTGACTCATTTTTGTGCTTCTGGGAGTCAGATGAAACATGGAGTTTGAAATGGTTTTCTGCTAACTGGTTCTTGACTTGAGATACTATCTTGATTTTAAAATTTATCTTGATATGATGGGTATGCTTTCTTTGTTAAAAGTTGTTTTCACTGCTTTTTCCTGCATGAGGAGTGTTGGATGCTAATTGTTACTGAAATTCACTTCCTTGGTCTTGGCTATTAACAAAAAGATTGAGCATGGTTACAGTGTCAATACAATATCCTCTTTTTTGCATCTTTATAACTTTTGGCCTGAGTATACATAATATTTGCTGCTGCTTGTTTTCTCTACTTGGTACTGCTTTGTTGTTTAAATCTTATAGGAAATGCTGCTACAATGAGGGGCCAAAAGGATCTAGCTAGAGGCAATTTCACTCAGGCAAACAATGTCTTGGCAAAAAGTGGCAAGGATAGATATGCAAATGGCAAGAATGGATATTTCTAAAGCCAAATTAGGTCATAAGCTATATTCATGCTCACTGTTATGTTTTACAGTGAGACTGTTATGCTGAAATTATGCTCTCTAGTATGTTGAGGCCCAGTGTTGGGCTGTGTTTTTTAGTTTAGTTTTTAGCTGTACTTTTGGTTTGTTTGTTTTTTGTAATAGTTGTAGCAGTTGTGTAACAGTTTTCTTTTTATCAATAAATTTTATGCGACGGGTTCCAATTTTGGATCCCTGCTCTTCATTCAAAAAAAAGGATCAATTTTTTTATGGAACCTTGAATGAGTTTCCATAAGAAACAAAATATTTAGGTGTTCAGCAATGCCACAATTAGATTTCAACCAGACAAAATGTTCAATCTTCCTCTAGTGGTATCAAAATTTATAACGACTTGGATTGTCAGAGATGTTTACCAACAGGAAAGAAGAAAAAGTATAGTACCTGGTGATGAGTCCTCAGCAGTGTCTTACAGTTGGCATGAATTTCTTGAACATGAGAAAGTACCTTGAAGAAATCCTCATTTAAATATTTTTCCCTTAATGCATTTATCTGCACTTAGTAGACAATTTGTCAACATAAAATCCTGTGCAAGTATATGGCAGCTGATTCAAAGACCATATACAACATTTTTTACAAATCAAAGGACAAATATAGATAGAGGTCAGCGCATATAATTGTGTCAACTTTTAAATCACATTATGTAATCTCATGAAAGTATGCAAACCTCTTCATTGGAAAGCCGATAATCACGCAGAAAGCATGAAACAATTTCTTGTCTCTGTGTAGTAACATCAAGTTCCTGTTGTAGCCTCTCTGTTGTACTAATGATGTCCGCTGTGCTCGCACTACAGCTGCTCAATGCCTGAGCAATCCTGGGAAACAATTTTGCTTAGCCAAACATTAACTAACAAGTTTTCTCTTAAGAGAGGGAGCCCAAAATAAGGTATTAAGGAAAGAAGAAACATATTATGATGACCGAGTTCTGTTGTCATGCATAGCATACAGAACAACTTTTTCACCGAAAAGAAAAACAATATCTGTCACGACCCACCCCCAATACAGAGAGTATTGTCCGCTCTGACCGAAGTCGCACGGTTTTTTCCTTCGGGACGAACCGGACCCGACCGGGGGCCACTTCCCAGGAGGTCACCCATCCCAGAACTTTCCTGGCTCGAGCACGCTTAACTACAGAGTTCTCAACTTCCTGTAGTGTCGGTTTACTTAAAAGGCGTCTCTGTATTGAAGAGTGGCATCATTCCATTTATAGTGCAGATCTGTCCTCTTTCGGAATGTATTCCGAAGATTCCCCATTGTTAGGAATGGGAATGTATTCCGAAGATTCCCCATTGTTAGGAACCAGCTCTGATACCATTCTGTCACGACCCACCCCCAATACAGAGAGTATTGTCCGCTCTGACCGAAGTCGCACGGTTTTGTCCTTCGGGGCAAACCGGACCCGACCGGGAGCCACTTCTCAGAAGGTCACCCATCCCAGAACTTCCCTTGCTCGAGCACGCTTAACTACAGAGTTCTCAAGCTCCTGTAGTGCCGGTTCACTTAAAAGGCGCCTCTGTATTGAAGAGTGGTATCATTCCATTTATAGTACAGATCGGTCCTCTTTCGGAATGTATTCCGAAGATTCCCCATTGTTTTACAGTGGGTCCCCATGCTTATCTGGTATATATGGGTATACTGGATAATACATGGGGCATTACAATATCTATCTCAAAATACAGATACAAAACAATGGCAAACATTACAACCATGCCTTTCATCAGGAAGATATAAATTATCACAAGTGAAATTGCTTTTTGTTTCTTGAAGAACACTGAATGTAAGACTCTAAGTTTTCAGAGATTGACAGCATGCTTAAAATAGTCTGTCCATTTAAATCACGGCATAATGTTGGTCACTCATAGAAGACTTCACCACCCAGAACATCTGCTACTTCTATGTATAAGTATCAAATAAGTTTACTTCCATTGCTTCAATGTTTAATGGAGGCGACATGTGATAATGTCAAAAGATTGACACAAGCCTTAAGCATCATATTGAGGAAATTTCTCCTTTGCTTAAAGGAGAGAATGAGAGATATCCACATCCGCATTCAAATATGATTTGGAAGAGGAGACAATGATCAGATTGAGAACTATGGTAGGGACAAGAAGGGAGCATGAAGATCATAAATGAATATGATATGGAAAACAAATAGGAGATATGATTCTAAATTCCCTAATCCCATATCACACAAACTAAAGGAAACCAATACAGATTGAGAATTTGAAATCAATGGTTTGTATGTTATACCATTAAAGATAAATTTGTTGGTAATGAAATAAATTTTGTTATTTACTAGAATGAAAAAATATTAGAAAGCAAATATTGTGAAATTTGAGGATAACTTGATCACTAAACAAAAAATGCTGGAATTAAACATTTGTATTAAAAAGCAGAAGAGAGAAACTACGATGGATAAAAGATCAAGAACTAGATGATGGAACCTGAAAATAAGATAGAATGATAAAGGAACTTGGAAAGGATAGAATAATCTCTCTCTTGACTAGCAAAACAGATGGCCTTCTTTTTCTTCCATCCAAATTGTTCTAACTCCATCTTTCTAATCTTGTTGCGCCAAAATTCCAGTTACCGACTCTCATCTTATCATATTGAGCTAACAAAAATTTGGGACGATATTCTAGAAAGTAGGGATTCATGCTCAAATGCCTTCACTTTTTTTTCTTCTTGATACCTTGTTCCCTCTTTCTCAATCATCCTCCTTGTTCATCTCCAACTATTTCTTCCCGTACCAAACTTTTCCTCTTGTTTTTTATCCTCTTCCCTCCATTTCCCTCCTTTCTCTTGATTCATAAAATAGTAAGTTTTCTCCAATCTAATATCATAGAATTTGATTCTCGAATTCATCTAATACCACATGATTTCTCTTCTTCAGAGGATATTCCTATGAATGCTAAACTTTCCACTGAGAGCAGCTTATAAAATTACATTTCTATATTGAACTATGAATATGTATGGAAACAACAAGAGCTTTTCCATTTCCAATAGTTAGAGTTCATTCTCCCCAATTTGATCAATAGCCATGATGGAATTAAACGTTTGCACTAAAGAAGCGTAAGAGAACTAGGATGGATAAGAGATCAAGAATTAAAAGATGGAAGCCGAAAATAAGATAGAATGATAAAAGAACCTGGAAAGGATGAAAAATATTTCGTTTGAGTAGGAAAATAGCTGTCTTATTTTTTTTATTTTTTTCCACATTGTCCTACTCCCGTCTTTCTGCTAAATTTGCCAGAAATCTTGTTACCAAATCTCATCTTGCCGTATTGATTAGCTAATAAAATTTGGGACAAAGGGTTTTGTTGTGTCCATCTTATTGTACTTATGTTTATCGGGAATTTATTGCTTTAATGCAATGTACCTTCTTTTTTCACTGCGTTTGTGCTCATAGGCTTTATTACTTTGCTCTTGATCTTGAAAGGGATTAATGCTCAGATGCTTTCACTTCACTTCTTCATACTCTGTTCCCACTTTCTCAATCACCCTCCTTGCACTTTCCCAACTATTTCTTTTCATTCTAAACTTCTGCATTTGTTCTTTCCATCCCATTTCCTTCATTCCCTCCTTACTCTTGATTCACAAATAACTACGAGGTTTTCGCCTATCAAAGATCACAAATTCTAATCCTCAACTTCAGCTACTACCACATGCTTCCTAATTCCTATGCATGCTAAACTTCCGATTAAGAGCAACTCATGTAAAATTACAGTTCATAAATTAAAGTTCTATTGTGATTGCAACAACAAAGATCTGCAGAAACCATCACTCTAATTAGAACATGCTGCCATTTTTTACATCTTTCCCCCAATCAATTAACAATCTAAATCTCAGTAAACACAAGGGGACTTACTGATCGCAGCGCTGGACGAGGGCATGGACCTCTTCCTCGACTCGATCGAGCGCCTGCTGAGCTGGCAGAGAGGCGAGGAGGAACTGCCGGTTGATCGCTAGGGCTCGCTGCTCGATCGAGGACTTGAGGTTCCGGCGAGCCGCCGGCGTGTTCTTGGTGTAGAACGTGGAGAGCGTCGCCAGGAAGTCGAGCAGATCGGCGCTGTCTGTGCGAGTCTCTAGGACCTTCTTCAGCTTCCTCGATAGCCCTGGCGCCAAATGTGCCGCCGCCGCCATTGATGAACGACTGGATCTCGATCTCCGTCGAATGGGAATGAAACTGAGCTGGATCCTCGAGGGGCCAAAAAAGTTTGAAGCTGTAATTAACAAATGCAAGGAACCCCCTCACTTTTTCTTGATTAGCAGAATTCGTAGGAATATTTCATTTGCTCTTTATTTTAACGGCCGTTTAACTTTAAATTTTTACATGTAAAATATATATTTTTTAATAGGGAAAAAAATGATAAAAGTTCAGGAGCATTTTGAAATTAAGAATATGGATTGCAAAAAGATTAAAATATATAAAGAGTTAAATACACCTTGTTAATTATAAAATGGTTATACTGCTAATTATGAAGAAAACAAGATTTCTTTATTTCAATAACAGGACAATAATATATGATGTAACTTCATATTAGGAAGCTAAAGAACACCACGGTTTGTCTCTTTACTGGATGATCTGAGATTGTCCATTTTAATTTGCACATGCTTAAAATATAAACTACATTAGACATTTTTTCATATTTTCATTTTTTTTCCTGTTAAGTTTTTCTCATGATAAATATTTTATTGCAAGCAAACGTTATTTTTCCAACAAGACGTTGAAAAAAACCCTACAATTTTATTATGAGATATTTAGTGCATATGAATTTCCTATTATTGAAAATAAATTTATAGGCAATTGACCACCTCATCAAAATCTGGAAAAAGATTATTTAATCTATACTAGGAAAAAAAATATGTCTTTCTTACACAGACAAAAATTCACATTACCTTAAAAAGTTCTTTTGACAACACCCAAATCTTTTTGTTATAAATAAATATCTTTAATGTGTAAATTGAATATAAGTATATCCAAACATGCAGTAGTGTTCATTTTAAAACCATGCATCATCTTTAGTGGGGATATATATATATATATATATATATATATATATATATATGCATTTTCTTTATTTTAACAAAAAGGCCTAAAACCAATGAGCAATAGTCAATTGGTATGAGGCTCTCCCCCTCCTCACGAGAGTGCAGGATTCGATCCCCATGCGCTTCGAGGGCAAATTCGTGGATCCTGTGAGGTGCGTGTGATGTGTGCTTTGATGGCAAAGTCGTGGATCCCCGGGCTTTGGGTTAAGCCTAATGGCCAATTCAAAAACTAAGAGATTTCAAAAGCCCTATAAAGGTATTTATTTCCCCAAAAACAAATAGGCCTAAGGTACTCTGTTAAATTAGTTAATCGTGGAGACTTCAAACATTTATTTGCAATTTACTTATTTTGGGATGCATGATATTTATTAATGATATGAAAGGAAAGCTAGGAGCTAAAAGAATTTCAAGTTGTAAACAATGCGTACATATGATTGTGGGCTTTAGAGAACACAGCATATATATGACTGGGCGTTAGCCTCTACAAAAGGTTACAGTTATGATCTCCCATATCCAGGGCCGAGCCAGAAAATTTTCATTGGGGGCTGATAAAACAGATTCTCTAGCATAAAAACATATGGATAGAGTAAAAATTATTGCCAAATGATTTTTAAAACCATTTTAGATCAATGCACTCATGTTCTCTATTTTTACAATATTTATTCAGCTATAAAGCTTCGAAGCTACATAATTTTGACTTAAGTTCTTCCTGCTGCCAATCTCTCATTGCACTCCAGCACTTTGACCGAAGTGAACTTTCAAGCGACGGCCAAAATTTCAGCCACCATCCGAAAATGCCTAGTGCTCATAGTTGTATTCTCGCTCTAACCAAGATAGAAATCTCTTTCCATCCTGCAGTTCTCATTCCACGCCATTGAGTTCGTGCTTCGGAATCAATCACAGCCAGCGTCCTTAATTAGCTCACGGAACTGATCAAGGGAGCCAGCAAGCACTCCAAAGGCCTTGATAAGCTCATCAGCTTGTCGCCTGGTGAACTCGGTCTCCACAGCATCTGGTTCCGTCGAATCCACTAGGCCACGACTTTTGCTGACGTCATCTGGTAGTTCACCTCTCAGTATGGCATGTATCTCTTCTGTGCTCTGTCGCAGATTTTTCAGTGTCTCATCTTCATTATTGGTGCTCTTGATATTTTTGGTCCCTGTTTCCTCTGAGCCAAAGAGTTTAACATCACACAGAAAGACGTAGTTAGGAGAAGATAGAGAGTGAGTGTTAAAAAATTCTATTAAAAACAATGGTCGAAGCTAAAAAAACAGATCCATTAAACTATGTAACAAAAATTCTCTTTAAATTCATGCAGATAGAATATTTGTTAGGGTAATTACATAGCAACATCATGAATAATTCCACATCCACTGCAAACAAATTGAAGAAACAGTAAGAAAAAACAGGCAAAGATTTATCTATTTGTTTTCCTATTATGCAGAAAGGTCACTTCTCTATAAGTCTTGGGTAATCAATTAAAGTTTATAGTTACTAAACCTGCTAGTTTTTCCTTAGTTTCTGGACAAGGAATCCGCATTGTGCACAAGATTTTGAATTACAGCAACCACCACATAAGATTTATGATGTTGTTTAAACATTTCGGAAGATGGATAACAGAACATGTGCAACACTTTTTACAGCTGGCGTATGTAGCACGCATGCTACATTCAAGTGCATTAGCTGGCCATTAAAAATTGACTTAGGACCTTGAATGTATATATATTCAAAAGGAACTCCATTACATCATTCACAAAATTAAACATATTGAATTCTATTTCTACTAATACAAGACGTAGTGGATCAGATCCTACAATTGGCAATTCATACTGCTTGTTAAATGTCTATCCATAATAGCATGATGCATCCCTATCGAATATATAACACGCGCGCGCGCGTGTGTTATGCATATGCAGTAGGAGTTTCCTACGGTGGCGGCGGGACACATGGTGAATCACTATTTATCACTTCACCTTTTTTATTCTAACTTTAACGATTCTTGAATTTGCAAAACATATATGCACATGGATCAACCAATAATTTCTTGTCATGCGTCCCGCCACCATAGGAATTCCTACAATGGTAATGCATATTCTGTTTTCTATATATATGTATGTGTGTATAAGAATAATAGAGGAAAGAGCCCCTAGGAGGGTTGTTTGGTTAGGTGGCACAAAAAATGCACCCTCCACCATTTTTTCCGACGATTGGTATTCGTCGTCATCATTATCATCTAAGTGTTGATACACCAAATTTCATGTGACTCCATCACTTTTCACCGTTGATTTAATGGGTGCAGATTTAACGGTTTACCGACAATAGAACTTTTTACATTGCTAAATCTATGATGAAAAGGTGTTGGAATCACATGAAATTTGGTGCATCCACATCTTAGATGATAAAGATGGGTGCCGATCTTCAAATAAAATGGTGGAGGGTGAAGTTTTTTTACGCCGCCTAACGAAAAAGCCTCCTAAGACCTCTCCCCTACATTACCCTCTCTCTCTCTCTCTCTATATATATATATATATATATATATGAGAATAATAGAGGAAATGTGCCATAGGAGGGAATTTCCTCCTATGGCATCAAAAAAATACACCCTCCACGATTTCATCCAATGATCGGCACGCATCATCTTCATCTGTATCATCTAAGATGTAGATACACTAAATTTCATGCGATTCTACCAATTTTTCACCGTTGAATTAGCAATGTAAAAAGTTCTATTGTCGGTAAACCGTTAATTTTGCACCCACTAAATCAACGGTGAAAAAGCGGTAGAATCGCATGAAATTTGGTATATCCACATCTTAGACGATAAAGATGGTGATGATCGATGCCGATCGTCAAAAAAAATCATGGAGGGTGTATTTTTTCGACGCCATAGGAGGAAATTCCCTCCTATGAAATCTTTCCTACATTATTCTCTCTCTCTCTCTCTCTCTATATATATATATATATATATATATATGGAAAAATGTTCCTAAGACGATACCTTAGGGTGCAATCTAAAGAGTCGCCTACGTAACACTTAATGAGAGGCCGTATCTTATAAATAAATGCTAATGTAATTAATGAAGGTCCATGCATTTATGAGCTAAAGACATTCATGAAGTAAAAAATGGATGAGTCCTTAGATTGCACCCTAAGGAGTCACCCTAGGACCAGATGACCCATTATATATATATATAGAGAGAGAGAGTGAGAGCATAGAAAGGAATTTCCTCTTGTGGAATCGAAAATACACCCTCCATCAATTTTTCGGACGATCGGTATCCATTTTGTTCATCTTTATTATCTAAGATATGCATGCACCAAACTTCATGTGATTCTACCACTTTTCACCGTTGATTTAGTAGGTGCAAAATTAACGGTTTACCGACAATTGAACTTTTTACATTGTTAATTCAACGGTGAAAGAGTAGTAGAATCATATGAAATTTGGTGTATCCACATTTTAGATGATAAGGATGATGATGATGGGTGCCGATAGCAAATAAAATGATGGATGATTGATTTTATTGACGCCATTGAAGGAAATTCCCTCCTATGGCATCTTTCCTCCATTATATATATAGAGAGAGAGAGAGAAAGAGAGACTAGGATTTTATGGGTAAGATTTGGAAACAAATCTTACCCATTTTAAAACCAACTGCCTGGTATATGTGCATACAATAATGCCATGATTGAAAATAATGAGAAGACTTTCTCATAATTGTTTGCACGCATCCAAATGTAGATCGATTGGCTACAAAGTGGGTAGGATTTATTTCCAAATCCTAATCAGAGGATCCTAATCTAACTCCACACACACACACACACATAAATAGAGATATACTAGGCCCCACACACAGAGAGAGAGATACTATACCAACCATAATGATCAAAATGAACTAGGCCAACCATCCAAGCACGTGGCATAGAATTGACTTTGACCTCAGTAAATGGAAACTTTTATCATTGGCAACTTCTCTCCACTGAATATAAACATAGAGATATAGATATAAACAGACACCCAAACATGTGTATATTAATGTTGGCGAGCATATATATATAATTTTCTAGTTGCGCATTTTGTGCTATTGATTGGGCCATCAGGCACTTCAAACCTCTATTAACCCATTCAGATTAATAATGACAACCATCAAAAGGCAAAGAAATTTGGGTAAGTCGGAGTCTTCACATAATCAGATGTGAAGAGCTATGGATAATAGATGGCAAAACATGGGTGAATGAAATTTAATGTAACGGGAAAAGAAAAAAGAAAAATGAGGTGTTATAAGCATATTTTTTCTACGTGAATTAGAGAATGATAATCACTCATTCTCTAGTTATCTGGGCATACATTGCCCAGGAAGCGCATGAAGTTAATAAAATATAGTGCAATAGCTTGACTATTTTATTTCTCCATCATTTTCTTGTGAAATTGTAAAAGTTAAATGGTTCGCTCTAATATATTAATGAGAAGAAATTATCTTTTGCAACTTGGATGGCATATGATCAATCAAACACTCGAATGGGTACCTGAATCAGCATCTGCAGCAGCCATTTCAGCCTCAAGCATATCAATAATCTCTTCCGCCTGACACTTAACCTTAGGGAGAGCAATATCATAATCTGAATCACTAGCATTGGCATCAAACATGTCTTCGGAATCATCATCGCTATCATCCTTAGCTGTCTTCTGCGGAAAGTCAACAAGGTCTTGGGAATCAATCGGAGCCTCTTGTGCCTTAACAACAGCATCCATTGATCCAAAAACTATCTGGTCAAACGAAACAGGAAGGCGGAACTTTTTCTTCTTGAAGGGTGAGAGCGACCAATAGGATCCAGATGTGGAGGCGGAGTTAGATTCCCAAATCCTGATCTTGTTGTAATCGGAAAGAAGAGAGTCCCACCTTCTTTTGCACTGGTTGGACGACCTGGTGACATCCATATTGAGGCAATTGTCTGAAATCATCTTCCATCGCTGGTTGGAAGGGAGGACTTTGAGCCAGTCGTCGTCAAGGGAAGCAATCTCATTAACCAAAACCAGTGTCTCCTCTACTGTCCACTCTGGAGCAGCCTGAGATCGAGTGCAGCGGGGGCTTGCTCTAGTTGTTGCCGCATTTGTGATTTTGCTGTTGCTGCTACCCTTACGTCTACCTCGCTTCGTTTGTGTCGGTTCCTTCTGGATATTGTTATCTCCTTTAGATTCTCGGTCAATATGTAGATGTGCTTGCACTTGCGGTTGTGCCTCTTCTTCCATTAAATTTATTTATAGCTCTGTTTCTTCAGCAGGAGATGAAATGGTCCATATGATTAGAAGCCAACAATCAAATTGTGTATAATAATTTAAGCCGAGGAGATTTATCTCCCTATTGATAAATATTATTATATTACACAGAGAGAGGTTTGTGTCATGTGTCTGTCTGAAATCGTATGTGTAAGCACAATTAGCGACGCCAATTATTTCCAGTTTCATCTATTAATGCATTTACTTATCAATTAATTCATCCTTACAAAATGTTGGTGACTGTTGAAAAAATCTCGTTACGTAACTTGCTATTTTGCGTCATGTAACGTAGCTCAATCCATTTTTATGCAGTTCAACAAAACTGCTTACATACGGAATAACTTCCGCTTTTTGTTGGTTATGCCATATGAAATAAGATGGAAAGATCTTTTTTGGGGTTTTTTTGGTGTGGGGAGGGGGGTTCTCCATTTCTTTCTGCAGGTATTTTTGGCATGGTAGCAAGCTATCGATTGCAAGATATGCGAATAAGGTCTGAAACCTCATAAAAAGGTATGAAATAAATTTGTTAAGTGTTCTAGTTATTTTTGGGATAAAATAGAAAGAATATAATTATTTGTTTGCTATGGCATGAGAAATTGTTAGGGTTCCTAGCATCCTAGCCATCGACCGCGGCCGTTGCGGAACGAAAAATTTTGGTATTTAAAACTTGGCGCTAAAAACAACTACCTGGAATCGAAACCAAACATGAAACTAGCAATCTAAAAGAGTCTATCTATTGTGATAGAAGTGTTTTATCAAAAGATCCGTGTCCTTCGGTTTTCTACCTTCTTCCTTAGCTCCTTGAGGTCTTCTTGATCGAGCTTGACCGCCGGTCTTCCTCCGTCGAAGATGATCCACCCGAAAGATGTGGTTCATGGCTCTAAATCCATACTAAAAATCTTGTGGAACAACTAGGGACTCTAGATTGCTAATCTAAAATGTCTAGAATGTAATGAGTTGTTCTTAGTGTATTTCTATCTCTCATACATTCTTGGTTCTCAACAGATGGGATGGTAGGATAGATGATCAAGAAGGAGGAGCTCAAGAAAGGCTAGTGAGAAGAGATGAGAGAAATGGTGAGAAAGTTTTTATCAAAAACAACCATCCAAGTGATCATCCAAATGAGAGTATGGTTTTGTATAAAACCATTTTCCAAATAAAATAAAGCAACCATACTTGAATAGTTTGCACAAGTGAATTTTCAATTCATATGTTAACAATATTCAAGCATGGTTCTCACCATTCTCTCTTCACTACCTTTACACCTCATTTCCATTTAAATTAATAAATAGATAAATCAAAATAAGGTATCCACTTTCTAGAATGTTTTCCGTATAAATACGGAATACACTCAACTGTATATATATACCCGTATTTGTATCAAAATACGAATACTCAAAAAAATAGAATAACACAAAGAACATAATACTGGAATATACATATCGAAATATAATTGCGTAAATTATTAAATCAATACCTGATTTAATAATCCGGCTTAATCCTAAACTCGCTAGTAATATCAACCGTCCGATCAAAAGTCCGGATAACTAGTACAATCATTCGATCGAAACCCTGCACATATCAAAATACGGCTACTACATAATTTCGCCTGAACCAGGAAAACCTTCAGTGTGGGACTTTAAAGACTCGACAGTACGTCGGCAGTGAGTTACTGGATAAATCCATAACCACAAGCACGTCGGCGGCACTAGCTGTACGTAACGGCTACTGGGGTACCTGTCGAAAAGGAAGGTCGACGAGCAAACTCATCTGGATCCATACTGAGCCTATCTGTGACAATCTCCATACAGTCCGGTCTCTTCGTTTAAGAGTATCGCATGTCGGGTCTAGGGGGTGGATAAAGTCAGACCCTTAAAAACACGATATTTCGTGTCGGTGTGAAGCCCATCACCCACTGAGAAACTACTGATCCAAATCAATAATTCTCATCTACCTTGACCAAGGATTTCTGGCGATGGCCATCCGTGCACAGCGCGACATCAACCCCCAATATCGGGAGAGACGAATCCCCGACGATCCGCTCACTGCCTCCATATGGCTCGGGACTGTACCCAACTAAAACCTATTTGCACGACTCATTTGAGCCGTGATAGGATAGTAATCAAAACACAGTGGAAACTCACACGAAACAAATAACGATCTCAGGTCGAAGGACTAACATGTACTCATGTCACCTGAGAACTACTATCTGACAATAGGTATAATACCATCTAGCATGTTCCCGGCGAGTCCGTCCAGTGTACTCACCCCCAGTGAGCGCCTGTATACGATCTTAGATGCGAAAGAACAATGGCTGTGGGACCAACCGTCGCCTCTCGTCGGGATCTAGAAACGTATACACCAGTCTACTCCGGAATATCGATGTCCAGTCTTGATACTCCCACGACTAGGGATATTTAAGGATGTGCTTATGAACTACTCAACCCCCACATGTATGATCGCCATCATAATGCTGGTAGTCAAGCAGGAATCATATGGGCTCTATCAACATGTGATAGTGATCTGTAATACCACATAATACATGCACATGATGATAAAGACAAACCAGATAGCATACTATCATTTTGAGTAAGATTGTTCTACCCGTATAGGTTCTCTCTCAATCATCACAATCGTGTGTCTGCGATTATAATAATTGATTTGAGGGCATTATATCCAACAGAAATAAGGTCTTTTTTGGTATGTATTTGACGTGGATAGCAAAGCCTTTAGATTTGCAAGGCTTTGGCACTGAGGTATTGTTGGAAAATTTGAATTTCTTTTACTTTTTTTGGGACCCTTATTTTCATCAACAATTTTTATTTGCATTATAGATGCTTTCAGTATGATGAGAATAAAAAATATGACTTAAGATTTGTTCACAAAAAATTGTGTGGTTCGACATTGTCGGTAAATTATACTACCTCCGTTTCATAATATAGATGTTCTTTTGCTTTATTTTTTTCCATCAAAATATTAGTCCCTTTACAATATCAAGAAAAAACTTCGATTTCCAATACATAATTAATACTAAATTTCCTAAACTAACCCTCAATAAATCCCATGGTTGTTCAAATACGAAGAAATTAATGAACATGTAATAGGGATAAAATGGGAAATTTACATTTATAACATTATAGGTTTACAAGAATTCAATCTTTTCTTAATAGGTGTGCATAAGCGGAAAAAGATATTGTGAAACGGAGGGAGTAACGGTATTGATGAGGTTTTCCATATTTTCGGAAAAAGACAAAATCGTAAGAAATTACTGACCATACAGTATATATTGAATATTTGCAGTAATTTTAAGAAATCGTAAATTGCTAAAATCGGTATGATAGAAAATATAGACCTTGCAGTTTATATTGAATATTTTGCAATAATTTTAAGAAATTGTAAATTACTAAACTTAGTGTGTTATTTTCAGAAATTAGGTGACTGAAAGAACCCGAAGTTTGGAAAAAACATATAGTGGCAACGCCGAGTGCATGTTCTTCCGTTTCATGCACCTTGCGGTGCATTCATTCAATGCTCTTTCTACCTACGTCCTACATAATCTAAGGCTAACTACATTTTAACATCGTTCTAATATATATTTGGTTGAGATATTTGGGTCTTTTAATATATTTTCCCTTTACGAGAAAACAATTTTATAGTAGCATCACAGCCCTGCCTCAATAGAGAAAGACCATTGTTAATAACTACAGTATATATGAAGCTATGATATCAAGGTGATTCTGGCTCAATAAAATGAATCGATTCAAATTCTGTCAAATTTTTTAAGACCGCAACCCAATCCGACCCAAGTTGGTCCTTTAATTATTGTAACAAGATTCTAAAGCTTCACAGTTTCACACAACTAATATGAATCTATGGACATTAAAGTATGAATCGTCAAACAAAATGGAAAGCAACACAATGAGAGAGAGTGTCTTCTGAGACTTCTCAAATCTCCAACCTTTTTGTTTCATTGTGTGTGTGTGTGTGAGAGAGAGAGAGAGAGAGGTCACCTGCCGCTGCGCCGCCTCGCCGCGAAGTCGGAGAGAACACAAGAAGTGGCGGCCTGATTGCTTTTGGGGATCTAGGGTTTGGCAGAGTAAAATGGGAGATATGGGCTAGATTGCATATGTGCTGGTATTTAGCTGCAATGCACACTTTCTGTATTTTTTTATATTTCGGCATGCCAAAGTTTTGAGGAATTTTTTAAAGAATTGTTAAAATAATATAGATTTTAAAGTTTTTTCGCTGAATTTTTATCTTAAATCACTTTTAAAGATAGCTATTAACTAACTAAAAGTATTTTAAGATATTTTTCAAGCAAAAAATAAAGTGATTTAAACTAAAAAAACTAACAAATCCTTTTTTTCTATATATCTTGTTAATTTAATTACGTGGATTGCACGTGCCATAATAAGTTGACACGTCATCGCTGCTTAGGTGATGACGATTAGAGGGGTTTCTTTTTGCACGTGCTTCGTACACCCTTCTTTGGTAGTAATATAGCAGAGAGAGATATGTTAGATAGGCTAGAAATGGGCGATGAGCTGATGCAAACTCTGAATATTTTAATTTTTAAAAAAAATTGCAGGGTTTTAAAATCTTGAAGATCGGAAGCTTGGCTCGGATCACCTCAGTAAAACCTCATTTAAGCCCATTTAATGGTTAAACAAACCGAGTTTGAACATGCATTAGCTCGATAAAATAAATGAACAAACATGAGCACAGCCTGTTCGAGCTTGGATCGTTTAGATCTCATGTGTGGGTATTTAGTTGTAATAATGAAACGGTTGTTTATTCTAACCTGGCTCAAATCATACTGAATATTTAGTCAAATATTGCTATATTAAACCTGCAAATAATCTAGATATCAACATGGTTTTAAACAAGCTTTAGCTGGCTTGTATTGTAATAACAACAATATTTCTCATTGTTCAAATTTTCAAAAAAAACATTGAACATATATATATATGTATATATATATACACACACACACATAAAAGGTTTTTTCATATGTTTTTGAAATTATTTTTTTGTTTTAAACCGGTTCAATAAAGCACGAGGCTCGGCTCATGCTTGGTGGAAGCTCGCTTGGGCCGTTCGCTGGATAAATGAGCCAGGATTGAACAGGTTTTTAAACTCGTTTAAATTATTGAACAAAGCGGAGCAACCTAAAGTTCGGCTTGTTCAACAATCCTTGAAGGGCTTACTGTTTAGGTATGGAGGTAGGGTAATCAAAGTTTATTTTTTAAATACGGATAGAGGCGATGCAAGCTTTAGTTTGCAGTACCCTACCTCCACATAATTTTTTTACTTTGACATGGTGTTTGACTTTGCAGTTATTTGAACCCTTAAATGAATATTTTCTCTCCAAAATTTGGAATTTAGGGAACTAAGATTGGATTGGAATTCCGTAGACTCCAAGTATCTTAACTTTGGAGTTTAAAATAAGCAGAGTTTTTAAAATATCCATGCCAACGTTGATATGGTTAGGATCTTCGAGTTAGATTTACATGACTCTATCTCCATGAATCTCCTATTTATCCTGACTTTAACTCCAAGCCAAACATGGCACACTTAGGCCAAGGTATTTTTATTAGAGGAAGTTTTATAAATAATCATGGAACAATCTTTTCACACGGCATCATTGAACTTCGACGTCACCATAATCCTCTTTTGAACTATCAATGTTGTTTAAAAATGCTAGTTTGGTTTGCTTGTTTAAGATATCAATGAATGTAATAACTTAAGAATGATCTTGCATATAGATTAAAAAACTCCATTATGATATATTTCGATTAAAATATCTTTCTATTCGTTGACAAAACCGTCACACACCAAGATCAAAAATGACCCAATCTAGAAACATAACGCTTTGTAGTCAATCTAAAATCATCAATATGAAATTTTTACTAATGGGATTTTCTTAGAGCGCAACACATGTCCCTTTGGAATGAACAGGTAACTATTTTTCTTTGAAGCCTAAGGTTTTAACGGTAAGAAATTACTCCTACAATACAACTTAAAATTTCCTTTAAAGGCTATAATTTGATCATAATCTCAAGAAAATTAGTTTTAATCTAAACATGAAACAAACTATAAACCCGACAAAAGAATTCTAACCTGCTCTTTTTCTTGCTCTATATATTTAGAAAGTCCTTTAATTTCGCAATTACATCCCATGAGCTTTTAAAACCTTTCTCTAAAATCAGTCAAATAATCACTCATACTATTCATATGCTTTGGTAACAATCGATCTAATTGTTGAAAAGCAATCAATATTATGGCAAAAGATATGAAATACACCCAAATCTCTTTAATTTCCTTAGGTATAAATTACTTTAAAAATCGAATTTAAATTGATAGGGTTTAAGATAGCAAGTCTAGATTTTTATGCCAACCATTAAAATCTAAAGAAATTAAAAGAGTACTTACCGAATTTCTTGATGATCGATTACAGATATTACAAAAACCACAATCCAACGAGGGTTTATGAAGATTTTAAAGTTCAACGGTGCTAAATTGGCCTCAAAACTTTTGTATTTCTAAATCTTCAACCCCAAAATCTTTTGTATTTCTAAACAAGACCCTCAAAACTTTATATTTTTAAATAAGACCTCCATATCCTTTAAGCCGTCTAAATTGGCCTCCACGGTTAGTTTTCCATCCAAATTCTATTTAAAATTACCATTTCATCTTTATTTTCTTCTTCCACACTTCATCAACACCATTCTTCTATTTCTTTTCAAATTTCAATATCCAACCATCCATTAGAATTGCATCCACCCATAATTATGATTCTAGTGTGGTCTTTCTCTTAAACTATTCAGAACCCGTCTTCATGAATTACAAATGATTATGTTTTCTCTACATAGGACCAATTATACCAACCAAGGATGGGTTGAGGGTTGATTAGGTTGTTAAGGATAGATTAGGCATTTAGCGGCTTAATTAGGTTAATTAATAACTAATTAACCACTTTTTAGACAATTTAAAGAATGCGGGGACTTAAATTTGAAGGTATTATTCAGAAATAATAAGTTATAGGAGTCTTAGAAATACGAAAGATTTGGGGTTTGAATATAGAAAAAACCTTAATTTTTTCAATGAAATAAGAAAGGGAAACAAAGAGATGTTTTTATAATTTAGCATTTGGACAATAAATTAAGGTTAGGGGGCAAAGTGCACGTTTCCTGCCATTGGGCAAATTTTAGGGGTATCTTGTGCAAGACTGCAACATATCGCACCCTTCGTTTGTGTATTTCACACTGAAATTACCTGCAACCCATCATTTTTCCTCTCTTCTCAGCTTGGTTAATCTCATCATGGACCACAAGATTTCACCTAATGATTCGATCCATTACGCTTGCGAAAGCTTCAACCAACCTGGTGGTAACTATAAATTTGTAATTTTTTTTTTCATTTTGGCAAAACCCTCATGTAAATTCCGAAATAGATTTGAAATTCTTCATCTCGAACTATTTTGACGGCAACTTCCATCCAATCCAAGTGTATGTTGCTAGCTATTCTTAATATATTTGCAGTAGTTTCTTTTCTTTTTTCTTTTACATTCATAGGCCCCTTTTTCCATGGCAGCATAGGTTTTAATTTATTTTGTGCTGTTTGTTTAATCTATGATTTATCGGGGTTTTTTTAAAAACTTTTTTTGAGCTTGTTTCAAGGGTGTTAGTCCAAGATATTCAAAATGTCTGTCAATTACATGGCGATTCTCTGAAATTTGATACTAGGATCATCTGAAGTTTATATACGTACACGACATTTTAGTATCGACAACATTAGGGTCAACAAGGTGAGGTCTCGCCACCACAGAGTCATATATCGGCCGATGTATCAGATGTGGACCCCTTGTGATGCAATACACCCGATAGAAGATGGGTAACATTTTTCCAAAATATCGGCCAATATTCATCTGTATCATATAGGCCCAAATTTCGCCGACTGTTCATTAAACAGGGCTCGATGAAGTTCTTCGATAGCGTTTTTCTTCTTCTAAGGTTTGAAGCCCTTTACCCAAAATGAGGATGATGAAAATGAAATGTATTTTGGAGTATTTTGATATTAAATTAAATATTATAAGTATGATTATCTTAAAAAATCCTCACATGAAATATTATTCTAAAAAACTTAACGAAGGGTCAGCATAGGGTATCATATCAGCGTAGAAACTTTAAGGTATTTATTCGAAAGAATTTGAGGTGTTAAAATGTAGAGCAAGAAAAACTGTGGTATTTAAAGCAATTTTTCTTGTATATTTTTTTGTGATAAGCCGGGCTGGGGTCGCGTGACCTATCCCCCGGGGTGGGTCCACTCCAACTTGATCTAGGGCCCCACCCCTGTTTTCCCCCCTTAGCGAATGCAGCTATGCGGATGCGGTCAACCGCAATCCCATATAATCCTAACTTTTTTCTTTTCAATACTTTTATGTGAGTCAAGACAATGATTAAATGACTGTTAAAAAAAGACAACGATAAATGACATTTTAACACTTCATCATAGGTCTTTTATGTATATAATATTTATGTATAAGTACGTGCAATGCCCATTATAAATCTGCTATGTCGGATGTATAGACATCTCCGTCATGAAAATCTGATATGCAACATCCAATATTGACATCTGATATATAGTCCAATATCTCTATCCGATATAGAAAACGCTTCGGATATCCAGATATCCGATTATTGAAACCTTGCTTAGCAGAAAGACCCTTAGAAACGATGATAATTTGAATCCAAGCGTTGTAGATACTAGCTTCTACTAATGTTAATTATATATAAATGCCAGTTCAAAATATATTAGAGACTAACACAATATTTTAGTATTCTAATTTTTTTTAATAATACTATAGATTTTTAATTTGAATTTTTCAATATTTAGGAAGACTTTTTCCAGTTATTTATAGCTATGCTATTAGATATTGCATTGGTGATTGTTCTATGCTGGCAATTTAATTTTGCAGGGAGTACATAGTTTTCTCCTAAACAAGCTTGTAGGAGTGAAGGAGCCCACCAACTTTCTCCGAAATACAACAATTGAGACAACCGTTGGTTGTTGTTAATGCTGAGCAAACATAACCCGACAGAACTTATCAAGATTTCCATATCTCACTTTTATACTGTCTGTTAAAGGAAGAACTTTTGTGTGATATTTCAGCGAATAAGCTTTGAGTTGATTTCGTAATCTTGAGCTGTTTAAGTATAGATAGAGACTTCACCTTTTTTAGACGAAAGACAACATTCGTGTATATCCTCAATTCACAGTACTCCATATAGGTTTCGATATACAATATTAATGTAAAATTACATTTTCTTCACATAACTGTAAAAAAGGAAGGAAACATAAGCAACATTTAGCAAGTGCTGTGTCGCTAACCCCTCGCGTTATCTAGATCTCCAATGGAAGTTGAACCTCGGTTGCATGGAACATTAAAGACTCAATTTCTTGCTTCTTTTGTTTCATCGAGCCTATTCTGTTGCCAAGAAGTGCTTATAACAAACCATGTGCATCCGGTTTCGAAAGTGTAAATCCACAACAATGTACAGTTCATCTGCAGCACCATACCAAATTATTTCTCTACTTTATTTAGTAAGTACATCCTTTGATTGCTTCAAATACGACCGATACAAGTGATCATTGGGTTTGCTGACCATTGTTTGTTTCTTTTTATCCCGGCTTCAGACGACGCAAGGCCATGTAAGCAACAATTCGATATCCAACAAGCATGAAGGCCATAATCCACACATCGATCCACATATGATTCAAACCCACCGACTTAATGGCCAGGTAATCCACAACCAAGCATGTAACTCCACTCGAGCACTCATACACATCTCTCTCTTTAAACTGAACCCCAAGAAGCAACTCATAGCAATAGAAGCTATAGCTAAGGTACTTAAGCCACACAATGAACTTTGGTATCTGCTGCACGTAGGAACCCCCGGCAATTAGAAAAACAAGAGTAGTTACCGATGCAAGAGTAGTTGCTTGCTTTACGACCATGAGGATAGCACCAATTGCTAAGCCGAGGCTCTGAGACACAAGAACGTTGTACAGGACAATGAAAAGGGAGAGAAAGAAGCTTGTGGGGTCGGACTTGAGGCCGCCCATAAAATATATTATAATGACGAAGGCTGTTGGAAGAGCAAGCTCCATCGGGAGATCACCTGCAGTGCGAGCGAGGAAGTAGGAGGAGAGGCGGTACATGCCCGAGGATTGTTCTTTGATGAGTATTCGACGTTCTTGTGGGAACGTGAAGACTGCTTTGTAGAGGGGAAAGAAACCCCAAAAGACCGAGAAGAAGAAGATGAGAGCAATCTGCAATGCAAATTAGGTATGAGTTCTAAATAAACCTTTCATTTAATGTAACACGAGAGGTAATTCCTTCCATTTTACCTAATAACTATACTTAGATAAAATGCATAAAACTATGTCAAATTTTATTCTGCGATCATTATCAAAACATGTTATTCTAGTTGATCCTATCAAACAATCAGTATTGTTGTTTTAATCATTTAATTTGTGGCTTGTCATTAAATGTTTCATGAATCGTGATATTTTGTCCTTAATTCATGTCTTGAATTTTCTTAATTAATTGATTTGTTTCAATCTAATGAAAGCGATGTCACTTGCTCCTTTTTTTTAATGTTATTTATCAATTTATGTATATACTTGTCTACACTACACACATTTGTCCTCGTGTCCTACTCTTAACTAATTTAGTTTGTTCCGTGAATTTATATCAAGTATATATGCTTCATAGTGTTATTGCACATGCATACCTGATCTTGGATATGATTTGGCGAGGTATGCCACCAGAGCAAGCCTCCAAGAAAAGCGACGCTTATGACTTGGAAAATCCTTAGCCTGTTGAAGGTCTCATATCGTCTCTCCTTAAGGCTCCTGCTTAATAGCATCCTGAACTGCTGCCACCAACTCGTGCTCCACTGTTCCCTCTTCCCTCCTAAACACATATAAACCTCAGAAGCTAACCTTAAAGTCCGGTGGGGGGGAGGGGGGTTATAAAAATTACCCTAAGATACCCTTAACTTTGGTTGTCTTTCACTGACTGCATTAAAGTTTCTTTATTACAGTAAACTCCCTTAAAGTGCTACATTTAAGAGCACTTTAGTTTTTTTTTTTAAAAACATTCAAACCAAAATTCAAGTTTGCAGTAGTTACTCTAAAAACACTTTAAGGTGATTAGTAAAAAGACAATGACAGTTTAGGGTAGCTTAGTGTAATTAAGCCAAGGAAAAACCTACTGAAATTTGGTGCATCTCTCTTATATTCATTGTTGCTTTCCAGGTTACAGAGCTCGGCTTTTAATCTGGGGGCAATGATGCGGTCGTATGCTGAGACGAGCTCCTTTCTTACCAACTCTTGTTCCTCTTCTGCCGTGGAACCATTGGCTTTGGCTTGCTCACTGGTGGCGCTCTTTGAATCTGCCGAAATTCCTGGCCCCAAAAGAGGTTGAATTGGAAATATATAGCAAGGTGAACTTTGCAAATCACATAATTTATGTTGCGTGACTTGTGTACTAGTCCTTATATTAGCAGTAGAGAAATTTGTGTATTTTTCTATTTGGTTATGGAATTAGGCGAACCTGTCAGTCTTAGGTTGTTAAATAATTAAAATTCATCACTTAGGATCAAACAAAAGTTTTTGTTTTTATAGTACAGATCACCTCTCTTTCGGAATGTATTCTGAAGATGCTTCAATGTTCTACAGTGGGTCCCATGGACTCAAGAGATGGCCCGCCTTTCGGCGTGACACCTTGTTCGGTGTGGCACTTTATTTCGTGAGCAAAGACCGGGACCTACATCTTCCCCACCTTTGAACAATGGTTCGTCCTCTAACCGCGGACCCAAAATTTCCTTGGCCCGAGCAAGCATAACTACAGAGTTCTCAAGCTCCTGTAGTGCCAGTTCATTTAAAAGGCGTCTCTGCATTGAAGAGTGATATCATTTCATTTATAGTACAGATCTGCCCTCTTTCGGTATGTATTCTGAATATTCACCATTGTTCTACAGTGGGTCCCACGGACCCAAGAGGTGACCCCTGCCCTTCGGCCTGACACTTTATTCCCTGTGACACTTTATTCCGTGAGAAAGGATCGGGGCCCGACACGTTAACTGACCTGCAATACGGAAACGAAAATTGTCCCCCCCCCCCAAAAAAAAAACCCAACTGTGGTCTCCAGCCCCTTCTATTCGTTAAAATACGTTTAATATTTCTTTTGTATGCAACGGTTATGCATGTGCACCAAAAAGCATTACCCTGCCTTAGAAATTTCTCCTCCAAAATGAGAGATCACCGGTTCAATTCTTTGTGAGCATGGCATAAAAAAATACTCTGAATGTATTAGCATCTACTTACCGTTGTGTGATCAGCAGGATTGATGCTAACAGGAGACGAAAATCCAATAGACGAGAAGTAAGCAAGTGCTTCATAGGCTCGGCCATAGTAGATCACAGAACCATGCGATAGCAGTATCACCTTATCAAACCTGTGGTAGGGCCTACTTGAGGGCTGGTGTTTGGTTGTCACCACCGTTCCTTTTCCTTGCTCCGCCAGTCTCTTGAGCATCGTGATTATTCTTTGTGCAGTGGTTGAGTCGAGGCCTGACATAGGCTCATCCAGTAGAAGAAGGCTAGGGTTTACAAGCATCTCCTGTCCGATGCTAACTCGCTTCCTCTCACCCCCAGAAACTCCACGAAAGAGCTCCCCCCCGGCATCATAGTATGCGCTACCTTTCTGACTCCTACAATCACCTACAGAGGTGGAGCCAAGAGTTTATGTCAGGTAAGGAAAAAAATTTACAGTAGAAAATAGTTGAGCTTCAAATGGCAATTTTATGTCAAGTAAGACAGAATTTTGTTCCTCGAAGGGTAATTTAAGAGGAAAGACGTTGGAGAGAACACCCCAAACTACTACGGCCTAGTTTGACATCACCGTTTCTGAAACGCCAATTTCCTTTAAGTTAAAATGAAATCAGGGTATGCATGCATCTAAATCCCAATTTCCAAAACTAGGGTTCCTTTGGGTGGGGAGAAAGAGAAGAAACGGTGGGTTTTCACAAACTTCCTAAAAATTCAACAATGCCGGAGTTTCGTATCATTGGTTCAAATGAAATTTTGGAGTCTTCCAAACCTTTTGTTTTTTAATTATTGCCAAATATCAGTACCAAATTTTGGAACTTGCCTCAAAATTCACGAAACCTTGTTACCAAACTAGGCCTAGGCCAGCAAAACACACACACACACACACATATGTAACTCAAATAAAAATCTTGATCTAGATGACCCTGCATGCATGAATTTGACCCACCTAGATCCACCCGTACTCACCTGTTGTGCTTGCTGCACCTTCTCCGCTCTCGTCATCGTCCGTGGTAACCTGAGCAATGCCGTGAATGCAAGTGTCTCTGTCACGGTCAGGTGAGGATACAACACATCATCTTGGGCCACAAACCCAATCTTCCTCTTTAAACTACTGTTGAAAGGCTGACCGTTGTATGTGATCGTCCCCGAAAGCTTTCCGGGCAGCCTGCTGCCCAGGGCAGTTAGGAGAGTGGTCTTGCCGCTGCCCGAGGGGCCGAGCATCGCTAGCATCTCGCCCGGGCAGCTCATGCCCCTTATGTCTTTAAGGATGGTCTTTTCCGATGAGCTATTGCTTGTGCCCATGCAGTTTGTGCAGCCTTTGTAGTGACCAATCTTTACATTGTAGACTACTTCCTCAAACTCCATGAATGAGTTTGAAAGAGAAATGAGCATTTAGTGCCCTATCAAAATCACAGGATTTATAAATTTGAGTTTTCAAATTTCCTCCCTTTTCATGGGTGCAAAATGTTCTATGTCAATAAGCTGTTTAAGTCACACAATTTTTGTCAAAGTATATTTTAGACCCTGAAATCAAGATGAATCAGTTGATACCGTCAAAAAAAATTGAGACGATGTGACTTTTTTGATTGCGGTATCCAGTATCCATTATCCTCAACAGTAACTTGCACATGTCGATACATGTATCATACATCATGGAAAAATATTTAAGAAAGTATCAGAGATTTTTTAGTCTATATAGCTGAGATTTTGAAGTTTTGAGCAATTAAGTAAAAAATGATGTTATTTTTCTCAAACTTGTGAGATTCTAAATTAAGATTTTTTTTCAATTTTAGAGCCCCTAACTTCTTGAGTTAAAATATATGCATGCATGCATGGGCTTGTATAAGAACAATCATTACCTTGAGAGTTACAGGATACACTGTTGTGGCCGTCGGATATGGAGTATCTCCGGCACTTGGCGAGGGTTGAACCCGTATATTTTCACCGGTATCGGGTTCTTGAGGCGGCATGATTGATCAGTGAAGGAAGAAGCTAACAGAGGAGTTCTATTGTGGGTTGAGGTGGATGGGCTGCAAAGAAATAAGAGAGGAAAATGTTGGGAGTTAAATAAATAGATTGTGATAGTTTGTGGATTTTTGTGAATGGAGGCCCACTTCTTTTTGGTTTCGGACTCTGATTCCAGATTAAGCATTAATCATGGTTAATTAAGTACCGATTATCGATCAATGATTAGTTTAATAAGCTGTAGAAGAATAATGTGAACGATGTCATCGGTATAGCATCACTTTCAATTATGAACAAATTCTGGTTATATTAACCAAAAGGGTGCACTTAATTTTATTTGTTTTGGTGTTGGCTTTGCTTTCTTTTTCTTTTTGGCATGCATAATATCATGTGAACTCTTTTATATTATATATGGTTTGTTTATGAAATTACTGACACACATACATGGTGGTATGATTCAAGACTTAATTGCAAACTTGGCATGTCGAGATATGATTGTTCTTTTAAGTTTCTATGCTAAAACTTTGTGGCAAATTAAGAAAGAGTTGATGTCATATGGAAATTGTCGAATTTAATTTATTTGACCTTATGTTCTATGTCATTCAACCCACATTAAATAAAAGATGCATGATAGATGTATATGAGCCCAACAATAGCAGGTTAGTCTTATTTTGGGACTTTGGATGTTATTTGAACTGCTATTACTGGAGTTTGGTGCTCGTTTTGTAATATTTGGATGCTCTTTAGATGCTTGTACCCATTAATATCTATTAATGATATTTTGGGTGGTATATTATCCACCTATTTTCTCAAAATACCAGGTTAGTCATATATACAAAGTCATTATGCTTAATAGCAGTGAATTGAGTATGTGTGTGTGTGTGTATAATGATGAACAAAAGAGGCACTAGCATGCTTTTTCATTAGATAGCATCAAAAATCTATATCCTTCTTGATGCATTGTCAAAAAGCCCCCGTCCTGCTTCAAACTTGTGTAAAAACCATTGGGCCCAATCATAACCCCATGTATATTGGTTGCCTGTAATATCTAAACGGTTGCCTGTAATATCTAGGCCTAAATGAAATAAAGCCTAGGGGTTCTTTCACAAAGATTTTGAACAGTATGCCCTTCCCAACAATTTTGTAAATTACAGGGGTTTTAGACAACTCCCGAGCAGGCCGGGGGCTTTTTGACCATTTAAGCGACTAAATTGTCATAGTAAAACTGGTTTTCCATGTTATACTAAAGGTGTCAAACAAGCGGGTCAGATCACCCGCGGGCCGGTCATTACGAGTAGCAGGTAAAACGGGCACGAATAGAAATGCCCGGATTTAAACGGGTGTTAAATTTCATACCAATGACCCGACCCACTATGAGCCATTTATCTTCAGGTTAACGGATAACTTAGAATATCATGAAATATTTTTCGCAATTCAAAGAAAAAAGAATTGCGTGTGTATAGGTATATGGAGTTCCTCTTCATTAACAACATTGGTTAAACACAAAATATACTTTCAATTATACATTTCCAAGAAAATTCTTAATAGAATTCACAATAAATATTTTAAATGTAAAATATTTATTCTTATGTTTAGAAAAATTAATGAAAAGTCTTTAACTTTGTTCGATACGGGTCGGGTAAAACCCACGAACCTGCTGGTCGTGTTGGCCTTGTTTCCCCCAATCAGAGCAAAACTCTGTTCAAATTTCAAATTTTGAAATGAAGCAGCGCTTCATAACGCCGGCGCTAAGAGTCAAAGACTCTGAGGCAGCGCTCACGTGCAAAGCACATGAGCGCTAGCGTTAAGAGCGCTGCAGCGCATCACGTGCAAAGCATGTGAGCGCTAGCGCTAAGAGCGCTGCACTCTAAGTAACGCACCACGTGCAAAGTATGTGAGCGCTAACGCTAAGTGCGATGTACTCTAACCAGCGCATCACGTGTAAAGCACAAGAGCGCTAGCGCTGGAACTAAATTTTCCCAACCGTTGGATCAAAGATCCAATGAACATGATTAAAAATCATCAGTTGACCAGAATAAAATTCTGTTAAGAAAACATTCCTCAGAATCTTTCCAAACAGGAAAGATTGTGCTCTGTAAATCAGAGCACCGTTGGATCAAAAATCCAATGGTGATTAAAATCACCAAGATATAGAATAAATTCTGTATGGGAAAAGATTTCCCAATCTTGATAAAAATAAGAAGATTACCTTCTGTAAAACTGATACCCTAGGATCAAAGATCCAACGGTGGGAAAATCCCCAAATCAATTAGAGAAAAGATCTCTTCAACTGATTCAACAAATCAGCTTGCCCTATATAAATGTTCCAAGACTTCAAATCTCATAGAGAAGAACTCCCCCATAAACCTTGAGAAATTTCAAAGACGAAGAGCAAGCTCTCAGAAGAAGAAAATTTTCTTTAAGGTAAAAAAAAACAGAGAGATGAAATCATCTTATATAAAAAGAAGAATTTACTTCTTTTTCTAAGATCATACATCTATAAGACCAAGGTCCTTCACAACAGAGATCAAAATATCTCATCATAAAAAAATTAGAGGACGAACTTAATCTTCTTCAGATCATAGATCTATAAGACAAATTGTCTTTCAGAGATTATAATATCTCATTATAAAAGGGAGGAGAATAATTCAATTCTCTTAGGATCATAGATCCATAAAGGCAGAGTCCTTTACCAAAAACATAAGAGATTGAAATACCTCCTATAAAAAATAAGAACTCTGTTCTTAGATCCATGAGACAAAATCTCTTATAAGAAAGAGAATTTAATTCTCAGGGCGCAAAGCTGCCTAAAAAAGAGCCCTAGCGCTCCAATCAAAAGAAGCGCTTTAACACTCCAGAACTAACGCATAGCGTTGCAGAGCCTTAGCGTTCCAAACTTCACCAGAAGCGCAATGCGTTCATTGACTGGCGCTCAGCGCCAAGCGCGCCACGTGCTCCTCACGTGTGCGCTACTTCACCAGAAACGCAATGCGCTCATTGACTGGCGCTCAGCGCCAAGCGCGCCACGTGCTTCTCACGTGTGCGCTATTTCACCAGAAGCGCACTGCGCTCATTGACTGGCGCTCAGCGCCAAGCGCGCCATGTGCTTCTCACGTGTGCGCTACTTCACCAGAAGTGCACTGCGCTCATTGACTGGCGCTCAGCGCCAAGCGCGCCACGTGCTCCTCACGTGTGCGCTAAGAGAACATAAACTGTTCTATAAAAAAAAGCCCCAGATCTATGATGAGTGCCCAGCACTAAAAAAAAGACAAAAAGATTGTCAGAGCCCGAATCAATACTCAGCATTGTTAAATGTTCAACATCTTAATTAAATGGGCCGAGCTCAAAGTGGCCACAGATCCCTAATTTAGATCAATTGAGCCCACGTGCTCACAAATCTTTGATCTTAGTCCCAAATTGGACTACAGATCTTCTAACCAATATTGGTTCAAGGGTACATCTCTTCACTCCTCTGATATTTGTCGTTGTAATCCTTCAACGTCCTCAGAGAGGTGACGGATCCCGACAACCAGACATTCCACGGACCGTGGGGTCCTTAAACTCATGGACTATGATGTCCTTAAACTTTACAGACTATGATGTCTTTAAACTACTATGAACTGTGAGGTCCTTAAACTCATAGACTATGATGTCATTAAACTTTACAGACTATGATGTCTTTAAACTGGACCGCAAAGTCCCTAAACTAAAACAATAGAGCCCAAATGCTCTTTTGTTGGATCTAAATGATCCTGTTAAGTAGATCTTAGTCTAAAATTAGACCAACGTATCCTTAACAAATGGTTAAGTTGATTTTAGTCTAAAATTAGACTAACGTATCCTTAACAAACGTTTAAATTGATCTTAGTCTTAAAGGAGATTAACGATCCTTAAACTCAAACCAAAACCCAAATCTAAGAAAATACGGATTTGGACTAATCCACGCCCTACGGGCGACAACACAAATTAGTCTCCGTATACATTCCACGGGCAACCAAAAATAAAACAAATATACACAAAGTGACCATCTGGAGAAGGAGAAAGTGGTTACAGCGATGCAGTAGCGTAATTAACTGCAGGGGCTTGCGCCTGTAGGGAAGAGCGTCCCCACAATAAAAAAAACCCTCACAATGAAGGGGAATCTGACGAAGTCTGCTACAACGGCCGCATCCGTCTAAACCTCCGATATACGGTGCCATAAATCAACTTGGCATCTTCGGAGAGGTGGACGGATAAAACCAAATTGTATCTGCCCCCAAATTCAGGCTAGACGGACCTACGCGGTCGCGTATCTGTATACGGAGGAGAACAGATTCTGGCACGTCCGGTGGGACCTTTTCCTCTTTCCACTCCACACTTCGTGTGTCGTGTTCGCGAACGAATTGCGGTTTGATATGGTTGCCCTTGGGTTCGAGGTACTATGATTTGGTTTTGCTCTCGTACAGAAAAAAGAACATCAATGGCCTCTAACTTTTTCAGCTGCAACAACAACTCCCGTTCCGCCTCATCTGGAGGAGTAACCTACGGGCCCCAAGCGGCCTCCCTTTTCACAATGCCGGTGGAACAAGTGACCCAAACCACCACTGGGCTATTCTTCGGGACCATGATCCCACCAACGAGCTTCAACGTTCAAATGCCGTCGCACGAAACTCCAAAGAAGTCGGTCTTTGATCGGCTTACAACTATCGCGGCCCCTCTCAACGGATCGCCCAAGTCCAGCGCCACAGTTTTCAGCAGACTGGGCCAAAGCTCAAGTGGGCCCATGAAGAAGCCCGCGATACCTGAAGCGGCCATCCCGAAGCGGATAGCCATTCCTGCTCCTGAAATCGTCAAGGCGACTTCTCCTGCTAAAGGGTCGATCTTCATAAGACTGGCCGTTTCAGCTCCTACTCCACGCGAAGTCACGAAGGCTGCTTCCCTTGTTCGAAAGTCGGCCTTCGCAAGACTGACTATCCCCTCTCAACGGACGTCAGTCTTCGACAGGCTAGCGCCAATAACAGGCTCTCCTCAAAGCAGGGGGCATGAAGAAGCTCATCCAACAGCAGAGGTGATTCGGGCCGCACGACATGCTCGACGTCGCCATTGGTGCCGAGTGAGGAAAGCTGGGACAGTTCACCCTCTGGACTGATTCTCCCAGCTCCAACTGTGGAAGTTGATGCTGTTGTTCCAACTGGGAACAGCTTTGAACCACTCAGGAGGGTCCATAAGAACTCTCCGACTGCTGTGCTGAAAAGATCTCCTCTACCTATGGAGAACGTTACAAAGGTGAAGCTGGAGCAGCCCCCTCAGCGGCTGTCCTCTAAAATTTACAAGGTCTGGCGTCAAGTCCAAGACTCGATGATTGATCAAGATTACTCCCGCCGACCGAAGAAGATAAAGGTTCGGCAAGAGAAGGACCACTCTGTCGTACCACAGAAGGTGTCGTCTACCTGGGTGCCCCCTGCAACGGCCCCCTCAACGTCACCAGTCCATAAAAAGAGAAGGTCGGAGAAGATCCCCGTGTCTGCGACAAATGTCAAGGGCACTGAGCCTAAACGCCCTAAGTCTTAGGGCATGGTGGTGCATACCGTCTACATGGCATCCGAAAAAGAGGATAGCCGTATCTCCACAGGTCATCGACCGCTTACGCGATCAGTGACTAAGGCTCAGGAGCAACAACAACAAAAGCTCCAAGAGATGCTAACAGCTATGGCCACACTTATGGGACCAAAAGCAAGCCCGGAGATATCATCGGAGCAGCGTCGTGAGCAGGAAACAGATGTTGAATTCCTTCGGAGAATGCTTGAGAAGAAGGACAAAGAGGCTGCGGAACAAGCGGCCAACATAAAACAAATGACCCTCATATTCCAAGATATGGTGGGCATGATGATCCAGCCGGACCCTCCAGCCGAAGATCCTCCAGTAATAATTGAAGATGATAGAGGAGAAATGCTCTGCCGGCTCTGTCAGCAGCCAAAGAGGAGACCATCTCCAAAGCCATACTCGATGATTATATAGCTCAACAAATACGATCTCATCAAGCGAATGAAGCAAATGGCCAAGTCGTCAGAACTGCGCGACCATATCCAGGATGGTACGATCAGATCAAGTATCTGCCAGGATACACGATTCCTAAGTTTCACGTATACAAGGGGACAGGCAATCCCCATCAACATGTCGCTCAGTTCAGGGCTCTCTGCGGCAATACCGAAGGTGACGACAAATTGTTACTTCATTAGTTCGTCGGCAGCTTGGCGGAAACGTCCTTTGAGTGGTATTCAGAGTTGCCCAACGACTCCGTCAAAACTTTTACGGAGATGGAATTGCTGTTCACCCAATATTTCGTGAGCGCTAGCGAACGCACCCCAATCACAACATTAATTAATGCCAGAGTGAAGCCGGGTAAGACATGGGTCCAGTACGTGATACGATGGCGAAATCTATGGTCGAAGTGCGAGCAGCGCATCGAAGAAGCACCTGCAGTAGGCATGCTCGTAGGTACCCTCGATCCGCAGGCGACCATATCCCAGTTCATGATATTTTTCAAGCCGACTACCTTTCAGACCCTGATTGATAAGCTGGCCCAATTAAACCAGATGGGTCATAAGCCTTCCTTTTCAAAGACAGAACCGCGGAACGAAAAGGGTAAAGGGAAAGCGACCTTTGTCGCCAATACTCAACAACGGCCGAGCAACTTAAACCCGGTTGTTCGCCAAAGCAATGTGCGTTCACGCCAATCCCTCGAGGAGAGATTGGGACGTCTTTATTCGTTTCCCCAGGATAAAACGAGGAGACTGTTCGAATATGCAGTGCGCAACAGGCTCATCACCTTGCCGGATCCGAAACGCCCATTGCAACCCGGTGAGGCCAACAATCCTAATTACTGCCCCTACCACCGAGCAGTAGGCCATCCGATTGAAGATTGCTTCATCTTCAAAGGCTGGATTGAGGACCAATACCAACAAGGCAAATTCGCACTGTCCGAGAATTGGAAAGTAAGTCCGCCTCAGTCGCACGCTCTTAAAAGGGGGGACACACCGGGGGCATCGTGCTCTTTTGTCGAAGAAGCTCCATGGGAGGTCGCTCTTTCAGCCAAAACGAAAAGAATGCTGAAGGATCTCCAAGCATGCCCAGCGATCAGGTGGAAAAGTTCGCTGGAATCCGAGGTTATTGAGGGGATGCTGAAGCTGCGCCCAACGCTGAAAGTTGGTGATGATAGTCAAAACGCTCATGCCCAGCCGTCAAAGTTTTCAAAGAAGAAGAAGAAGACCAAAAAGCCCGTGAAGCCTAATGACAAGCGCACGGACCTGCAAAAACATATTGACGCGCTGGAAGAATATAACCAGAAGGCGCGAACTCCGGTCACACTCCAAGAATTTCTCAACCATATCCTTGAAAATGGAGATGAAGATGAAGATGAGGGAGAAGACTCATCAGATGAATCTGAGGATTATGTGGCAAGCTGCCACGTGATCTCTCACTCGTTAATAAACGGTGAAGAAGCTCCGGATGCAGAGAAACCGGGGGCAGATCCTGAACCGGAACTCCTAGGACCGTCAGACGATATGATTGACGTATTCCTGAATGAGGCCCATCAGAAAAGCAAAGCTGATCGAGAGCGCGAACTGGCCATATTCGAAAAAGCCAAACGCCGGCGACTGGACGAAAGGGTAAAAACACTCCCACCAGATCAAACCACATCCGCCGCCAGCAAAAGCAGGTTCAAGACAAGGAAACGATTCGCCAAAGCCATGTCGATGGGGATGAAGCTGCCACCTTCTGAAGGAAACTCTCCGGTGTGATACATCCCGACGAAACAGACGCACATCTAAACTACTGCTTGTACCATCTGAGGACTACACACCCTACTGAAGAGTGCAACGCCTTTAAAAACTTGTGGCAAGGATATGTTGCCCACTGGCAGTATTTCAAGCGAATGAAGCGCAAGACACGTCGAGAGCAGAAGAGTGCGACAGATGGGAGCAAAAGAACTGCCGGCAACTGTCATATGGTTGATAGTAAGGAATCGCAAGTTCTCACCTTCGGGAGCGATTCGGATGAAGAAATAACCCTCGGTCCTCTCTTCAATGAATCCATCTCTGAAGCAGAAGAGATGAAGACATGTGAGAACATTCAGCTGCGTAATCGCACGCTACCCGAAAAGAATCTTGGGCCCATAAACAAGGGGTTGAGTAAAAAAGATAAAGGGAAGGAAAAAGTCCCTTAAGATATCGCCCTCGATGACCGAATTGTTGAAGAGCTGGCAGCCAAGGACTCGCTCAAGAAAAACAAGGTGGATTACAACATTCTGGCACACCTGAGGAAGATACCATCCCAGCTAAGCATTCTCGACGCCCTCCTGCTATCTAAAGAGGCGAGAGATTCTCTGATCAAGGCACTACAAGAACCTGACCAGTTTCAAGCTTTCCTTACCGAAGAAAAGATGAAGGACGAGCTGGAAGAAGTTTACACAACCGACATCACCTTCAGCGACGAAGATCTCCTCCTCGGGACATGCGAGCATAACCGTCCCTTGTATGTCACCGGATACTGCCATGACATCAAGATAGGCAAAATCCTGGTTGACAATGGGTCCTCCGTCAACCTTCTCAATGTAAAGGTGTTGAATGAGATATGCATGAGCGTTCAACACCTCGCTCGGGATAAAATCACTATCTTCGGATTCGACTCCCAGTCATCACGAACGCTCGGGTCTGTAATTCTAACGTTACGCTTTGGGCTGCTCGTCACTGACATCAAGTTTCAGGTCATTGACGCCAATACTTGTGTTCCCCTCCGAAAGACGGCCGAGACGTTAGGACGTCACGTGCCTGGGGTTCGGGGCAGATGCTATTTGGTTTTTTATCCGTCCACCTCTCCGAAGATGCCAAGTTGATTTATGGCACCTTATATCGGAGGTTTAGACGGATGCGACCGATGTAGCAGACTTTGTCAGATTCCCCCTCAGGGTGAGGGGTTTTTTGATTGTGGGGACGCTCTTCCCTGCAGGCGCAAGCCCCTGCAGTTAATTACGCTACCGCTTTGCGGTAACAACTTTCTCCTTCTCCAGAATTTCACTTCGTGTCGTGTGTGTTTGTTTTGTTTGTGGCTGCCCGTGGATTGTATACGGAGACTGAGTAATGCCGTCGCCCGTAGGGCGTGGATTAGTCCAAATCCATATTTACTTAGATTTGGGTTTGGTGTTTTTAGTTTAAGGATGCGTTAGTCGTGTTGCGACTAAGATCAACTTAAACATTCGTCAAGGATACGTTAGTCTTGTTTTAGACTAAGATCAACTCAACATAGTGATTGATTTAATTATCTGGCCGTCGGGACTCGTCACCTCTCTGACGTCGTTGAGGGATTACAACGACAGGCGTCAGAGGAGTTCAGAGGTGTACCCTTGAACCAAAATTGATTTGGGGTTTTATCTTTTATTGAATATCTAAGGACACATTAACCCTATTTGGGGTTAAGATCAACTTAGACGGGACCGTTTAGATCCAACAGAAGAGCATTTGGGCCCTATTGTGCCAGTTTAGGGACGTGGTGGTCCGTCGCCAGTTTTAGGGACGTGGTGGTCCAATATTAGTTTAGGGACGTTTCGGTCCGTCGCCAGTTTAAGGACGTAGTGGTCCATCGCCAGTTTTAGGGACGTGGTGGTCCATTATTAGTTTAGGGACGTTTCGGTCCGATATTAGTTTAGGGACGTTTCGGTCCATTGCGATGTGCGGTCGATGGGACCCGTCACCTCTTTGACGTCGTTGAGGAATTACAACGACGAATGTCAAAGGAGTTCGGAGATGTACCCTCGAACCGGATGTAAGTTGATTTAGGAGAGCCATTTTGCTCAGTCAATTTAATTTAAGGACTTATGGCCACGATTGGGCTAAGTCCAGTTCAACACTTTATTAAGTAATGCATTGCATTTAGGCTCTGCAGAGCATCACTCTATTCTGAGCTCTGCTCATTTATGAATGATGCAATGCATTTCGTTTGATTTGGGCTCTGCCCCTGGTAAAAATGCACAGCATTCTGAAGATTCTGTTTAGGCTCTGCCCATTTATAAATGATGCAAAGCATCTGTTTTGATTTGGGCTCTGCCCCTTAAAATAATGCATTTACGCTTTATTGAGCCTGTTAGGCCTTCTCTTAGTTGGGCTTGGCCCTTTTGAATGCATTTGCGCTTTGCGCTAAGTAATGAGCGCAAGTCCATACGGTGACGACACGTGTCATGCTCTGATGAGTGCAAGCGCACTAGCGCAGCGCGTTGCGCTGTTGCGCGGCGCAATTGCGCTGCTGACACGTGGCGCGCTCTCAGCGAGTTGCGCTAATTCCAGAGAGCAAAGCTCTATCTTAAGAGCGCTTAGCGCAAATGGTTTTATAGCCGACACGTGGCGCTCTCTTAAGAGCGCAACGGCGCAAATTGGAAGTGCAAAGCACTAAGAATCTTTTAGATTCAAGAAAGGAAGTGCAAAGCACTGTTTAATTTCTTCGTCTAAATTGGATCAAAGAAAAATAAATTTTTCTTTATTCGAAGAACCAGAGGTTCTTAAAAGTGCAAAGCACTATTCTTTTATTATTTTATTATTTTTGTTGTTTTTACAGAACCGAAGGTTCACAAGAAGTGCAAAGCACTTTTTTTTTTATAAAGATCATTGATCTTATTTTTAGATCAATGATCTATTAGAAGGCCCCCCTTTTTTTCTACCTCATGAAGGTTCTTTACCTTTTTCTTCTCGGAGTTTTCTCTGTTTTAGGGTTTTTGATTTTTCGAGAAAATTCTTGATGCCTTTTGAATGAGGTCTGGGGTCCTATTTATAGTGCCCCATAAATTTGTTGAATTTGTTAACGGGATCTTTCTTGAATGATTTTTGGGAGTTTTCCCACTGTTGGATCTTTGATCCAGAGGCCGAAGAAAGTCTTCTAGTTCTGGAAAGAACAGAAAAGATTTCATGAAATCTTAATTCAGTTGGGCGCGGATACCCCAGCGCATGACACGTGTCGCGCAGCGCAGAGCGCAGCGCAAGTGCGCTAGCGCATCTGCGCTGACACGTGTCGCACAGGGCAGATCGCAGCGCAACTGCGTTAGCGCATCTGCGCTGACGCGTGTCGCGCAGCGCAGAGCGCAGCGCAACTGCGCTAGCGCATCTGCGCTAGCGCATCTGCGCTGACACGTGTCACTTAGCGCAGAGCGCAGTGCAGCTGAAGCGTTGCTTCCTTTAAACAGAGCTTTGCTCTGATTGGGCGCGCCTTCTTGGGCGCTGCGCGCGGGATTTGAAGCTCTGCTTCAAAGATTTGAATTTTGAATTCAAACAGAGCTTTGCTCTGATTGGGCGAAACAAATGCCCCCCCACCGTTGCGCTCACGTGGCGCACACGTGAGTGCAACGGTGGCCACCTTCCAGACCGTTGGATCAAAGGGGAATCCGAAGAGGCGCAAGCGCCTTATAAATAGGGCGTTTGACCCTCAGAAATTTTTCACCATTTTCAGAATTTTGATTTCCAGAGCTTTGCTCTTGCTTGAGAGTTTCAGAGCTTTGCTCATTTCTGAAGTTAGAAACTTTAGGTAACATTAATTTAAATCAAATTAATTTAAATTAACCTTAACCAAAGAGCTTTGCTCTTACAGATCTTTTTGATCTTAAAGAGATCCCCATTGGGGTTTCATAAACAGAGCTTTGCTCTCAAAAACTTATAGATCTGCAGAGATCTTGTTCATGGGTTCTGATCCATGAACAGAGCTTTGCTCTTTGAATCATCTGTAGATCTTTTAGATCTGAAAAATGAGAAAATTTTTTATGAGTTTTTCATCCAAATTTCTTGATTCTTTTAAGTGTAAACATTTTCTGATGGACTTTTCCATTACTACCATAGAGCTATGCTCTTTTAAGGAAACTTATTTTCCAGAGTTTGACAAGTGTCACTCTGTGACAGGGGTTTGCTCTGAAAGAGGAGATTTTCTCCTTGTCCCTAGGGATTCTTCCCCTTTTTTATTAATGGGAATGTTCCCCTGGGGACCAACTGACAATCTCATCCAATGATGAGGTTGTTTTATTAACTGACGTATTGTCATCCAGATTTTGTGGGTCCCTTTGTCCTCTACTCACTGCACTGCTGTGTGGCGTAATTAGTTAATTTTAATTTAATTTAATTAATGCATTTTTTTTTAGACGCCAAATGTTGGGATTACAACACTAACGGCTAGATTGTTCTTTTTGCAGCGATCATGTCTGAAGACACTTCATTCCCGTTTGTCCGTTCGGAGGAGGGGTTTCCAGAGGCGCCTTTGGATCGTGAGGTTCTGGCTATGATCAAGGCGCACGACCCGGAGTATAAGAGTCTCCACCTTTGGGGGTCGTGGTACAATCAAATTATTATGGGTCGGCGCAGCTTTACATGTGCGGTGCCGTCAGAGCCCATAACGGCGATTCACTATGCCAGCCCACCCCCGGTGCAGTATGCCGCGGAGATGACAGATTGGACATCGAAGGGTTTTCTTCATCCGGCCATAGACGCCATCCCGGTCCAGCGTCCGATGGTTTTGGACATCCTAGGACGCCGTATCTGTCAGGGCGAGGCGAGACCTTGGGGGCAATCATATAACCTTGGTCTGATCCCCCGCCACCCGGTCGGCTATCTGCCATGGGCCCGGTATATCCTGTCGACGAGGAAGTCGCAGTTGATAAGGCTAGGACTGTACACCGCAGTCTACGTCTCTCTCTTCCAGTATCCTACGCTTCCTACTTGGTGGTTCAAGGCCTTCTTGGAGCAGTGGAACATTCCTACTCATACTTTCCTCGCCATGGATCGGGAAGTGTCCATTTCGCTGGAAGAATTTACGGAGGTGTCTGGCCTACCGGCTATGGGGGAACATTATGAGGAATTGCTCCCGCCGGACGAGTACATCTATGGGGCTAAGCCGAGGGTAAGGGAGCTCACGCCAGAGAACGCTGTTCAACATCAGTTTCCAAGTCTGATTAAGGTGTTGAACATCTATGAGAATCTTTTTGTTGAGCATGGGAGCCGTGGAGTTAATTTTGAGGATTTTATTGCTCGGTTCCTTCATCCAAGCGTCCTTTCGGCGAAGACTGCCAAGTTTGCTTACCTCGAGGATCCTTTCGGCTTAGGTTTGGATAACCTGCCAGCGAGAGACATAGATCAGAAGGACTTTTTTCTTCCCAACTCTTCAGCCATGTCTTTTGCAGAAGTTGCAGCCCCCGAGATGGACGAGGAGGCCTTCTTTTTGGGATTTCTTGGGCTTTGGTTGAGTTGGTTTGCACTTCCAACGCATTCTCACCGCATGCGGCCCTCTGTTTTTTACCCGGCTCACCGGATGGTTATCGGGGTAAAGGTGGCCGTCGGGATTGCCGGCTTGGCACATTTATATCATGGCCTTAGCCGAGCGGCAGATGCCAATGAGCCTGGGGCGTTGCATGTGGTTTTCGCAATGCACTACTTCATGTCGTGGCTCGAATTACATACAGCAGGTGTTTTCGGCATGCACAAAAGGCCCTCATTCTACGAAAGGTGCATTTTCCCTCGCCTTTTACAGTTGATTGGCGCATCAATCGTGAATCCATCGCCGCGAGATGCCAGGAGTTTACTCCTTCGTTCCCACACCGTTGGAGCCGGTGTGTCTTTTATTGACAAGGTGCTTACCATTGGAAAAACGTCTGCTACTGCAGTGCGGCCATTGCAAGACACTTTCAAGGACGGCGCTTCGATTTTAACGGCTCGGGAGACCCTTCACTTATACTCTATTAGACCGGGCTTTTTGGTGTTTAGGCAAGACGGGGGAGCGATTTTCATGAGATACAACCCGCATCGTTTCGCTCAGCAGCTGAGTTATAACCAAGGGGTACCGCTAGAGGCCTTTTTATCGGAGCCTACCGCGAACGAAGAAGGGATAGAGAGGGCGCTGCATCACTTCATGCGTCTAAACACGAGCTCTCACTTCTTTATCAGTGAGCCGTCTTGTGCTCCTCGTCTCCTTAGGGTATACACCGAATGGTATAGTCATTCGACGGGAGCGGTCATAAAAGAGGAAAGACGGTTGCTGATCGACCGTAAGGGTGCACCCCCAGGTAGCGATCGCAGCGCTCCTCTGGTGCCGAGGACTCCAATAGTCGCTCCCTTAAAAGATGCTGGGAATAGACCGCCACGCGCACGAAGTCCTCCACATGAACTACCGCTCCCCGATATCGCGGATGCATCTCCTGCACCCCGCGCTCAGGCGGCAACAGTGGCTGTACCCTCGCCGGAGTCTGGTGCGGGTGCGGACATCGGGACCCGTCGTCCTAAAGCGGCTGCCAAGCGTAAGTCGCTTCCCCGTGAGCCTAGGGCTGGAGGGAAAAAGAAAAAGAAATCGCTCTTCGCCGCGGACGTTGCGTTCGGCCAGGAACCCCACGCTCCTTATTCCGAGGGTCTGCTCGAATATGGGACTAACGCGGGATTAGTGATGCCGCCGCCAGACGATACAGATTTGGAAGCTGCTCTCAGAGCTTCGGCATGGCTGGTGAAGCGTGATGTGTGGCTGGTCAAGCTTGCGCAGTCAGGTAACTGCTAGTCACTCTTTCTTTACTGTAACGTATTTTCTTCCTTATTTCGTTATTTTTGGTTAACGCTTTTCTCTCTTTTCCTCTAACAGGCGTTACTGATGAAGAAGCTATTGCCGCTTCTCTGAAGACCTTTCATGAGGAGGAACGTGCCAGGGTGTCTGTCGGCCTTAGTAAGTTTCGACTTCATCGAATTTTTTTCATTTTTCTTGCGTTATGGTCGATCTAACCTTTCCATTTAATTGTAGGGACCTCAATGCCGCTTCCTCCTAGCGACGCAGATGTTCCGCCGGCGGCCGATGTTCCTGTTCCCTCTGGGACACTGCAGGGGGCTCGCCTTGAAAAGCCGATGAGAGATGCCCTAAAGGCTTTGGAGGCTTCCCTGAATGAAGATGATGATGCTTTGAGGGAGGCGTCACAGAGGTCCCTCATAACCGCTCGGGAGGAGAGGAAGCGGTTGAGGCGTGAGGCGAAGGCACGCAGGGCTGCCCTGGCCATGGGAGCGGGACCCAGCGCCGCCCCTTGCGCTGATACTCCCTCTGAAGAGGCCCCTGTCACCCTGTCTACCGCCCGTAGAGAGGTGGCGCGAGCAGTTCGGAGCGCAAACGGCAAATCCGCTTCAGGTAACATTTCTCTCAGAGTTTTTGTTATAAGGGTTTTAATGTCATTGGTCCTTATATCTCTTATCTTTATAGGGCCAAGTCTGATCGAGGGAGAGGCGGAAGCCGTTGACCCGAGGAGAACGGAGGAGGCGACGCCTGTCGAACTCGAGCCGACAGTAAGTAACATTGTTGAGGCCACGGAGCCTGGGGTAGAGGTCGAGGGGCCTACCACTGAGAAGGTCATTGATGCCGAACCTGAAGCGGGGGCAGATGATATGATCATTATAGCTGAGTCCAGGGTGGTGGTGAGTGAAGCGCTCGAGGTCGGCGATCCCCTGGCGATGGCGGACGATACGACCGCCATTATTGAACCTGAGAAAGTAGTGGGTGAGGCGGCCGTGATTCCCGAGGACGAACCAAACGCTCCTTCTCTGGAATCTGGCAATACTCCAGTCATAGCCCTCCCCGTCTACGGTCCTCCGCCGTCCCCAGGTCTGGCTAGCACGATGACGGTCCCCATCGAATCGGGTGACGAGACTACGGGTGGTGGTCTCATGTCGGTAGAGGAGGGAGTTGCCTCTGTTTCCGCCGGGAGCTCCTCAGGTAAACCCTAAGTGGCTACTTTTCTTTACTTTACAACCTTTTCTGACAAGTTCGCCTTTTCGTAATGTAGGTGCAGCTAGTGCCGATGCCCCACCGCTCGAGGGGACGCCTTCGATGACCGCTTTGGCGGTGGTCACCTCTCAACCTTCTCTCATACCCTCAAAGATGTTGGAAGGTATATGCTTACGCTTTATTAATCTTGTTTTCTAGATATTTAATTCGCGTACTAAAGTCATCCTGTTGTGTTCTCAGGAGCGCTTTTTGATCATGTTCATCAGATGTTGCTCCCATATTTCTCCTTCCCATCTGAGCTTGCTTCTTCCCCTGGTGGCGTCGGTAAGTATAATTTCTGTCAACATTTTTCCTTTTTCTCTTTTCCCCTTTTTTTTATTGATGGAATTGTCTCTAAACTTTTTTTTATCTCAACTGCAGTGCTACAGATTGAAGAAGGGGATAAAAGCTCAGCTGTACCACCAGCCCTTCCGACTTTGCCACCTGTCTTAACTGGTATAAAGACCATCGTATTGGTAACTTTCCTCTCTCTATTTTCTGTACTGTTATCTGATCGCATCCCGTCTCTTTCAGCTGCCGCTCTGGCTTCGGCGTCCTTCGAACCTCGCGTCACAATGCCGGCGGGTCCTTACCTGAGGAGTCTGTCTTCAAAGGGCGCTGCAAATAGTCTGCGCATGTTAAGTGATTATGTCGAGGAACTCGATGTTGAAGCTCCTACATCTGCCGCGGACTTCGCTCTGGTGGTTAACCCGATGCTAGCAGTACTCGTGAACTTCCATAATGAGAGCACCATTGCATCATGGGTTAACCATTGTAAGGAGATGAGGGTTGCCTATTCCAATTGGAATCGTTGCGTCCCACTCCTGAGACTGTGGCTGCCAATATTCAAAGGACTGCGTGGATCGAGCAGAGCGCTTCTTATTTCCGCCATCTCGAACAAGAGGTTATTTCAAGGCGCAAAGAGCGTGATGATGTTTCGAGTAGGTCTGCTCAACTGCATGCTCGAGTGGAGGCCAACGCTGCACGGCTGAAGGTTATCTTTGAGGGCCTCCTGCAATGTCTCTCCGAAGGATTATCATTGAGGCATAACCTTCACGTTGTCGAGCGAGCTTCAGCCAGCCAGGAAGCAGCCCAGAAGGCGGTAGAGGAGCAACTTTCATCTTCCTTGCAACAACGGGCTCAGGTGGAGGCGGAGGTGGCCGCGGCTGTCACCCGAGAGGAAGTGCTGAAGGGAGTGCGAGCACAGCTTGTGAATTTACTAAAGGCGCTTCCTCCTCAGTAGCTATCCATTTTTGTATCAGTCATACTTATAGATTAAAGAATGTATATGTATGTTTTTTTTTTATCCTTTGACATAATGTATCCTGTATTTGATCAAGTTTATGAATAAAAGATACACCTTTTTGTAATGTCTTGTGTCACTTCTCTGTCTTTCTTTTCTTTTATAATCAGTACGCCACCTTGATAACCATAATTGACGGACAATTTGGGACGAGTCTCCCGACCTTCTTAAGAAATAACGATGGCTTAGGCCGCAGGTTCAGATCTGCTGCCCAAGACATTTCAACTCTATAAGCCGTGAGGGTCTCATAGAGACTTTTCTCCCTACGGATCGAGAGGATCTCGCAGGTGAATTTTCTCCTTAGGAATCGTGAGGATTCCTAAGTGTGGTTTCCTCTCATAAGTCGGAAGGATCCTATAAGAGAATTTCTCCCTTTTACGAGTCGAGAGGGCTCGTAAGTGGTTGTTTCCCTCTTTGTCGAGAATCGACTTCAGAGAGTGAGATCCGTGAATAGTATGCAAGAGACCATTTAGGATTGACTTGCAGGGTCCCATTTTTCAGGAAGCAAGTTTTTGAATCCTTACTGCCCGAGATGTGAGTCAAAGAAACTCTCGTCACGGAGTGTTTGTATCCGTGAGTTGGGAAGTTTTGCGAGGGATTATTTGTTTCCCAAGCGCCAAGGATTATTTGTGTCCTTAGTGTTTGAAACGAGTCGATGGTTCCCATGGAGGCACTGGTGGCTCTGCGAGTCGACGCGGATCAGAAGGCTCTCGTCAAGGAGTGTTTGTATCCGTGAGTTGAGAAATTTGCCGGGATTATTTGTTTCCCGAGCGTTAAGGATTATTTGTGTCCTTGGGGTTTGAAACGAGTCGAGGGTTCCTACGGAGGCACTGGTGGCTCTGCGGGTCGACGCGGATCAGAAGGCTCTCGTCAAGGAGTGTTTGTATCCGTGAGTTGAGGAATTTGCTGGGATTATTTGTTTCCCGAGCGCCAAGGATTATTTGTGTCCTTGGGGTTTGAAACGAGTCGATGGTTCCCATGGAGGCACTGGTGGCTCTGCGGGTCGACGCGGATCAGGAGGCTCTCGTCAAGGAGTGTTTGTATCCGTGAGTTGAGGAATTTGCTGGGATTATTTGTTTCCCGAGCGCCAAGGATTATTTGTGTCCTTGGGGTTTGAAACGAGTCGATGGTTCCCATGGAGGCACTGGTGGCTCTGCGGGTCGACGCGGATCAGGAGGCTCTCGTCAAGGAGTGTTTGTATCCGTGAGTTGAGGAATTTGCTGGGATTATTTGTTTCCCGAGCGCCAAGGATTATTTGTGTCCTTGGGGTTTGAAACGAGTCGATGGTTCCCATGGAGGCACTGGTGGCTCTGCGGGTCGACGCGGATCAGGAGGCTCTCGTCAAGGAGTGTTTGTATCCGTGAGTTGAGGAATTTTCGTTGGAGTCATTGGCTTCTTCGGTTGAAGTGAGCTGTTGAGGCTTGGTTTCGTCGTTTGACGGAATCCGCTGGGGAGGCATGGTTCCTTATTTGTTTTACGCCCTTGGATTGTATACAGGGATCGATATGATCTTAACTGTAGGGCCGAAATTTTATCCTTTCTTCTTTTTATTTTATCTTATTTCCGCGATGCTCTATCATTTCAGCTTTTATATCGCGAAGGTCGCGATTGCCCAATCATTTCGGCTATTTTTCACGGTGCCCAATCATTTCGGCTATTTATTATTTTATTTTTTTTTTACTCGTTGATCTTTATTACGAGCTGCTCGATCATTTCGGCTATTTTGCATGCATACATTTTACTTGCTGCTTTTTATTGCAAGTTGCCCTATCATTTCGGCTATTTCGTATGCATGAGCGGTCTACTGGCTTTCGCCGTCAACCTGAAATTGGACACCGATTTCGGCATCAGCACCGCTGCAACTGGGATATTACCAGGAGCGAATCATCATTTGCCTCTATCGTTGTTGAACAAAGGAGGCTTAGCGGCCGGGGTTAAGGTCCCGTCGGCTAAGGCTTTTGACTTCATGAGCCGTAAGGGTCTCGTGAAGGTATTTCTCCCTACAAGTCATGGGGACCTTGTAAGTGTATTTTCTCCTTAGGCACCGTGAGGGTTCCTAAGTGTTTTGTTCTTCTGTAAGTCGTAAGGATCCTACAGGAAGGTTTTCTCCTCATAAATCGAGGGGATTTATAAGGGTTGTTTACCATACGAACGTATTCCCAGTCATGGATGGACCTTGGTTAGGGAAACGTTTATTCGCGCCCGTGGATTGTATACGAGGGTCAGTATTGAGCCGCTTGTAGGGCAATATTGGAAGTTTGTGGGGGTTTGCTTAAGCACAGGTTTAGGTCTCTGTGACTTAAGACTTTCAAATCCTATGAGCCGTGAGGGTCCCATAAGAGAGTTCTCCTTACGAGTCGTGAGGATCTCGCAAGTGTATTTTCTCCTTAGGAATCGTGGGGACTCCTAAGTGTGCTGTTCCCTTGTAAGTCGTAAGGATCTCACGTGGGTGATTTCTCCTTACAAGGTCGAAAGGACCCTATAAGTGCCTTTTAACGAGGTTGCGCCCTTTCGGGTTTTCACAAACACTCGCCGGTAGTCCTGCTGTTTTTACTCACGGAGCCCTTTCGGGTTTTCATCCGTACCCTTTCTGCTTATGGACATACCGTTTATTTTATTTTATTTTATTTTTATATATTTTTTTTATCTCGTCAGCCTAAGGATGCTGCGGTAGTAGTTTAAGGATGTTTCGGTCCACTATTGAGAGGGTTGGCTACTACTTATAAAGCCTGAGCTTAGGAAGATAGCGAGCGGACATAGTCGTCGTCATCTATCCTTGACCTAGGCTGTGGCTCATTAAGCGTAGTATTTCTTTAGGAAGCGTCCGTTTATTGGCCTGAAAGGCCTTTCACCGTGCATGTCCATGAGTAGATAGGCCCCACCTTGGTAGACCTTATCAACGATATACGGTCCTTCATAGTTTGGCTCAAACTTTCCCCGCTTGGCGCGATTGGGGATCATGGGCCTTTTGACCACTAGCACGAGTTCGCCTTGGTGGAATGTCCTCGGGCGGCTCAATCTTTCATATGAGCGCGTCATCTTTGCTTTATAGGCTTCCAGATTTTGTTGTGCTAGAAGCCGGATTTCATCAAGGGCGTCAAGCTCTTCAAACCGAAGGTGAGCATTTTCTTCGTCTGTCAGCTCGTAGTGGACTGCCACTCGTAGAGAGGGTAATTCTATCTCGAGAGGGAGTACTGCTTCCGTCCCGAATACCAACGCGTATGGCGTTGTGTTTGTGGCCGTCTTGAACGTAGTTCGATATGCCCAGAGAGCTTCTTGCAGCCTTTCGTGCCAGTCTCTTTTATTTCGGGACACCGTCTTTTTCATGATTTTCGTCAAGGTCTTGTTGAAGGCCTCGGCTAGACCGTTAGCTCGCGGATTATAAACTGAGGAATATCTCCAGTCTATATTGTGCTGCTGTGCGAAGCGGCTAATTTTATGACTTCGGTAGGCGGGCCCATTATCAGAGATAATCCTTCTCGGGGTTCCAAACCGGTATATGACATGCGTTTTGAAGAAATGGAGGATATTCTCCGTCTTCACTTCCCTTAACGGTACCGCCTCTGCCCATTTGGAGAAGTAATCAGTCGTCGCCAAGATGAAACGATGTCCCTTTGACGATGCTGGTTCGATGGGACCGACTATGTCAGTTCCCCACATTTCGAATGGCCAACTAGCCATTGTCGGATGTAGTGGATTGGGATGCTGATGGATGAAGTCCCCATGAATTTGGCATGAATGACATTGCTTCGCATATTCGAGGCAATCCTGCATTATCGTGGGCCAGTAGTAGCCCATCCGCTTTATCTTCAACTTCATCTTAGGGCCTGCTTGGTGGGAACCGCAGAGTCCGTCGTGAACTTCTTGGACGACCCTTCTCGCTTCGTCAGGTCCTAAGCATCTCAACCACAGAGAGTCGAATGACCTCTTGTATAGAGTATCATTGACGAAGGCGAAAGACAGAGCTCGTTTTGTGAGCTGATGTCTTGTGGATGCCTCTTCAGGTATTCGGTGGAACTTGAAGTAATCTATGAAAACTTCTCTCCAATCCTCGGTATTTTCCCTGTCTTTTATTTGCAAGGTTGTCTCCTCTTTCGCTCCTTTTTCTTCAGACGATTTCGGAGATATTTCTGTTGGGGTGAGCACTCGACGGCTTTGTATCACGATTCTAACGTCATCGAGGTTCTCGTCAGCCAATTCTTTAGCAAGTTTGGCCAGTGCGTCCGCCTTGCTGTTTTCCGCGCGCGGTATACTTTCCAAAGTGTAAGAGGGAATTTGGGTTAGCAGTTGCTGCACTTTTTCACCGTATTTTACCAATTCCGGTTTGCACGTTTGGTAGTCGCCGTTTATTTGACTAACGACCAGTTGGGAATCACCGTATATGAGGAGATTTTCAATTCCCATGTCAATGGCGATCTCGAGGCCTGCTATCAGAGCTTCGTATTCGGCTTCATTGTTTGTTCTCGGCTCCGTTAGGGAGAAGGCGTAGCGCATTATCCCTCCTTGTGGAGTTACAAAGATGAGTCCTACCCCTGATTTAATTATAGGGGTACTTTGTTTACGTTTCTTCACGGAAGATGCTCCATCGAAATAAAGCTCCCATCGGATATTATCACCGTCGATCGCATCGAACGCATGTTCGTCTGGAAGATCGCAATTCAGAGGAGAATCGGCGGGTATCGGATGCTCAGCGAGGAAGTCGGCGATGGCCTGGCCTTTCACTGCCTTGAGAGGTTGATATGTTATCGAGAATTCCATCAAGAGCAGGGCCCATTTGGCTAGTCTTCCCGTCAATATGGCTTTTGACATTAGGTATTTAAGAGGGTCCACTTTTGAAATCAGACGGACCTCGTGCGCCAACGCATAGTGCCTAAGCTTTGTTATAGCGAAGATCAACGCCAGGCAGTGTTTTTCAATAGGAGAGTAATTGCTTTCTGCCCCCAGCAGGACTCGACTTAAGTAGTAAAGTGCTCTTTCTTTTCCTTGATCGTTCTCTTGTGCCCATAATGCGCCTAAAGAACCTTCGAGGGCGGTTGTATAAAGAATAAGAGGCTTTCCCTTAACTGGAGCAGCCAACACCGGCGGGTTCTGCAGATATTGCTTGATCTCGTCCAGTGCGCCTTGGCATTTTTGGTCCCAAACGAATGGGGTCCCCTTCTTCATCAGGTGGCTGTAAGGACGGCACTTCCCTGAAAGGTTGGCTATGAATCGCCGTATATACGCTAGTTTCCCTTGGAGAGACCGCAGCTGTTTGAGAGTCCTCGGCGGAGGCATTTCCATGATCGCTTTGATCTTTGACGGATCTATTTCAATACCTCGGTGTCGAACGACGAATCCCAGGAATTTGCCTGAGGAAACCCCGAACGCACATTTAAGAGGATTCATCTTCAAGTTGTATTGCCGAAGTCGTTGAAATACAGTCTTCAGATGCTCGAGATGTTCCTCGTATGATTTGCTTTTGACCACGAGATCGTCGATATAGCATTCGACGATTTCGTGTATAAGGTCGTCGAAGATCTTCGTCATGGCCCTCTGATAAGTAGCACCGGCGTTCTTCAAACCGAAAGGCATCACTTTATAACAGAATATACCAAGAGGAGTCCTGAAGGCTGTGTGCTTCTGATCTTCCGGGTGCATTTTTATTTGATTATACCCCGATGAGCCGTCCATGAAGGAGAAAACCTCATGAGTGGATGTGTTGTCTATCATCAGCTCGGTGACTGGTACCGGGAAATCATCTTTTGGGCAGGCTTTATTGAGATCCCGGAAGTCTACGCATATGCGCACTGTCCCATTTTTCTTCATCACTGGGACAATGTTGGCGATCCATTCAGGGTATTGGACTTCTTGGATGAAGCCTGAATCTATCAGCTTTTTGACTTCGGCGTTGATGCTCATCTCAAGCTCGAGTCGCATTCTTCTCGGCGCTTGTTTGACTGGCTTGATGTCCGGGGATATCGCCAATTTATGCACAGCGATTTCTAGATCTAGTCCCGGCATTTCGGAATAGTTCCACGCGAAGCAATCTTTGTGCTGTAGAAGCACATCCTTTAACGCAGCCACCCTTTCTTTAGATAGCAGTTCGCTGATGAATGTCGGACGCGGGTCATTTTCCGTCCCCAACTCAATTTTCTTGAGATTATCTGCAGTGGTATGGATTCCATCTTCCAGTTCTTTCGGAGCTGGGGGAAATTCTGAGATTACCTCATCGCTGCCGCTTTCAAAGCACCAAGGGAGGTTATTCATGTCCTCGGACCCTTCTTTTAATATTGTTATCACATGGCAGGTGCAAACTTTCTGCCAATCCCAATGCGGAGTTGGTTTTATTTTTGTCTTTTCGGGTTCGTGCTTTTGCGGCGGCGCTACCCTCCAACTGCCAGACAACGCGAATTTGCCAAGCTGATATTGGTCCTCAACCCAATTCTTAAAGGTGAAGCAATCTTCAAGCGGATGCCCTACTATTCGATGGTAAAAGCAATACTTTGGGTTGGAGACTTCGCCCGTTTGTTCACGGTGTTTAGACTCTGGCAACGTAAGCATTTGATGTCTTAGAGCGAGATCGAATATTTTCCTTGTTTTGTTCCGAGGAAAAGAGTATGCTCGACCCATTTTCTTCCCGAGGGCTAAGTCAATAACGCTCGATTCTCGGATGCGCGGCTTCTTAGCTCTGCTTTGTAGTTGTCGAGCGCCTCTCTTGCATTTCGACTTGTTTTTGTTCTCGCGTTGAACCTTTTTTGTAACAGGTTGACAAAGAGCGACATCTTCGTTCTTTACTGCCTGTTGGAGGAGGCGCTGTGTCTTAGCTTTCTCATAGATTGCCATTTCACGATCGTGATCATCTCGGGCTTTTTGACTCGCGTCCCTTATAAGTTTGCTCATCTGGTCTTCAGATGATGGACTGGGCGGTTTTGTATCAGGAACTTTTGCTGGTTCAGGATTAGCGTCCTCCCATTGAGCGTCCGCCTCTTCATCGAAGTCATACATGGTATAACAGCTGTTTACTAGCTCCCGCTTCTTTGGACGGATGTACCCAAGCCCTTTGGTTTCTACTTTCCCGTTAGGCAGTTTGCATTGGGTCCCGGGAATGTTCCAGACCTTGTCATAGAATTTGGCTTTTCTAACGGTCTGTGTGAAGGACATCCCCTGGCGTTTTAGCAGTTTCTTCAAACCTTCGGTATAATATCGGGGAAGACGGATAGGCTGAAGCCTGTCGAGCGTGGGATCCGCGCCATGCCAAACTTCTTTTTCTACTTTGTTTTCTTCAGAACGGTAGAATAAGATTGCCTTCTCGCCTCTTCGTCCGGGAGGGATATAGAATGTCTGCAATTCTTCTACGCTGTTGGTGTCGAGTACATCCAGTTCTTTGTAATGTTCAAGTGGCACCATGGTTATCTGCAGACTTCGCTCTTCATCATCGGAAATCCGTATCGAAGGCCGAGCAGGGAATATAGTATGAACTTCATCCTCTGAATCACTACCGAAGATCAACGAAGGAACGGATGGTCCTGGCCTGGTAGATTGGGATGGACCTGAATAAATTATATCCTCCTCCTCGGTGTCACTGCCGAAGACAGGGATGGTGGCATTAGTTTTGTTCTCCGGCTTGTGACACCTTTCCGTGTCTTCGAAGCTCGGCAAGAAGTATTTGGCATCTTCATACTTGCGAACTTCGTTCACGGAAAACGGATTCAACTCTCCGGCCACAGTGTACTCGAGGCCATCCCTGGAATACTTCATGCAATGATGCTGTGTAGAAGGGATGATATTGTATTCGTGTAGCCATGGTCGGCCGAGCAGAGCATTGTAGCACGTCTTGGCATCTATAACATGGAATTTGATGTCTGTGACGAGCAACCCGAAGCGTAATGTCAATATCACAGATCCGAGAGTCTTTGAGGATTGAGAGTCGAAACCGGAGATAGTGATCTTGTCTCGGGCGAGGTGTTGGACACTCATGCAAATCTCCTTTAACACTCGTACATTGAGTAAATTGACGGACGATCCGTTATCGACCAAGATTTTACCTATCTTTACGTCATGGCAGTATCCTGAGACATAAAGAGGGCGATTGTGTTCACACGTCCCGAGAAGAAGGTCCTCATCACCAAAAGCAACGTCGGCTGTGTGCATTTCTTCCAATTCGTCTTTCATCTTTTCTTCTGCCAAGAAGGATTGGAACTGGTCCGGATCTTGTAGCGCCTTAATCAAAGAGTCTCTCGCCTCCTTTGATAGTAACAAGGCATCGAGGATGCTAAGTTGTGAGGGTAGCTTCCTCAGATGCGCTAAGACATTGTAATCCACCTTACTCCTCTTTGGCGGATTTTTGGCGGTTAGCTCTTCCGCGACTTGGTCATCCAAAGTGATGTCTTCAGAGACCTTCTCTTTCCCTTTATCTTTTCTATTCGAGGGTCCGAGGTTCTTTTCAGGCAGTGTCCGATTCCGCAGCTGTATATTTTCGCAAGACTTCGGTTCTTCTTCTTTTCCCGAAGTTGACTCTTTAAAGAGAGGGGCAATCTCTAGTTCCTCATCAGAGTCGCTCCCAAATGTGGGCACTTGTAACCTGGTAGTGTTAACCATGTGACAGTTGCCGGCAGTTCTTTCAAGCACTTTGGTCGTGTTTCTTTGCTCCCGACGAACCTTGCGCTTTTCCCGTTTAAAGCGTTGTTGATTAGCGACGTATCCTTGCCACCATTTATCGAACGCCTTGCACTCTTGGGTAGAATGTGAGACCTTCTGATGATATAAGCAATAAGAGGGATGCATTTCTACCACGCTAGCAACTTTTTCTTCTGAGAGTGGTAGCTTCATGCCCATCGATATGGCCTTAGCGAACTTCTTTTTTATCTTAAATTGGCTTTTGTCAGCGGTGGAGGCATTTTGCTCCAGTGGGATCATCTCAGCTCCTCCCTCAAGTCGCTGGCGCTTGGCCGTTTCGAATATCGTCGTCTCGCGTTCTTGATCAGCTTTACTTTTCAATCGAGCTTCACTAAGAAACGCGTCAATCATTTCTATTGATAATTCCGGAACCCTTGACTCAGTATTTGCCCCCGGCGTTTTGGTGCTAGAAGTCCCCTCATCGTTCGAGGTCGAGTGAGAGATCATATGACAGCTTGCCACATATCCGTCGGATTCATCCGATGAAGTTTCTTCCTCATCTTCTTTTTGAAAGACGTGATCAAGGAAATCTTGGAGCGTAATGGGAGTCCGCGCCTTTTGGTTATACTCATCCAGCGCGTCGATCTGCTTCTGTAAGTCCGTCCGCTTGTCGCTAGGCTTCACGGGCTTGTTAGATTTCTTCTTCTTCTTTTTCGAAGATTTTGACGGCTGGTTATGAACGCTTGAACTTCCACCATCGGCCTTCGGAGTCGGACGTGGTTTCAACATCCCCTCAATAACCTGCGGCTCCAAGGGGTTCTTCCACTTGACCGCTGGACAGGTCTGCAGATCATTTAGCATTCTCCTCGTTTTGGCTGATAATACAACCTCCCAGGGAGCTTCTTCAATGACGGAGCATGTTGCCCCCGGCGTATTCGTTCCCTTACAGGTGTGGGGCTGCGGAGGATTCACCTTCCATTTGTCAGATAGCGCAAACTTGCCCTGACGGTACTGGTTTTCGAGCCAATTTTTGAACACGTAACAGTCTTCGATTGGATGTCCTAGCACTCGATGGTAAGGGCAATAATTAGGCTCGTTAACGTCACTTGGTTGTGACGGACGTTTTGGATCTGGTAGATTTATGAGCCTATTGCGCAATGCCAGCTCAAATAACCTCCTTGTTTTATCACGGGGGAAGGAGTAAGCACGTCCCATCCTGTCCTCAAGGGGTACGTATGGGCGCGTATTATTTGGACGAGCAACCGGCTTCGAGTCGTTCGGTTGTTGTTGGGCATTAGCGACGATGATCGCTTTTCCCTTTCCTTTATCGTTTCGAGAGTCCGGCTTCGGGAGAGGGGGTTTATGGCCCATCTGGTCCATCTGCGCCAATTTATCAATCAAAGCCTGGAAAGAAGTCGGCTTGAAGAACATCATAAACTGCGAAATGGTTGCTTGTGGATCAAGGGTTCCAACAAACATTCCCACCGCAGGGGCTTCTTCTATACGCTGTTCACACTTAGACCATAGATTACGCCACCGTATAGCGTACTGGACCCACGTTTCGCCGGGCTTTACCCTGGCGTTAATCAGCGCCGTCATCGGAGTACGCTCACTGGCACTTGCAAAGCGTTGGGTGAAGAGCAGCTCCATCTCTGCAAAGGTTTTAATAGAGTCGTTGGGGAGCTCGGAATACCACTCGAAAGCCGTATCTGATAAGCTTCCAACAAACTGGCGCAGCAAGAGCTTGTCGTCGCCTCCAATGTTACCACAAAGCGCCCTGAATTGGGCAACATGTTGATGGGGATTGCCGGTCCCCTTGTAGACATGAAACTTTGGAATTGTGTAACCTGGCGGGTACTTGATTTGGTCATACCAGCCCGGATATGGCCGCCCCGTTTTCACAACGTGGCCGGCTGCTTCGGCCGCGTGATGAACTTTTATCTGCTGGGCTATATATTCGTCCAGATCTGTTTTAGAGATTGTGTCTTCTTTAGCCGTCGATAGAACGGGCTGAGGGTTTGATGTTTCTCCCCTATCATCCCCAAGGACGATCGGGGGTTCTTCAGTCGGGGATTCTGGTTGTATCATCATCCCTATCATATCCTGGAAGAGAAGGCCCATGCGCTGTATATTGGCTGCTTGTTCAGCAGCCTCTTGGTCTCTCTTTTCGAGCATTCGGCGAAGGAACTCAGCGTCGGTCTCTTCTTCTTGACGTTCATCTAAGGACGTCTCAGGATTCTCTTTTGGCCCCGTGAGTGCAGCCATGGTAGTCATCATCTCCTGGAGCTTTTGTTGCTGCTCCTGAGACTTGGTCACTGACCGGGTAAGCGGTCGGTGACCCATAGAAGTACGACTTTCTTCTTTCCCCGAAGCCATATAGACTGTATGAACTGTGATGCCCCCTGACTTGGGGCGTTTAGGTTCACCGTTCTTAGACTTTGTCAGCGTCATGGGAGCTTTTTCTGGCCTCTTCCTTTTATGGGCCTTTGAGGTTGAAGGAGCCGCTGAATTGGGCATCCTAGCATTTGTTGCCCCCTGTTGTTTGGCGGGGCGATTTTTGTCTTTTTCCACTCTTGCTCTGTTCCGGTGACGGAAGTGATCTGAGTCAATCTTAGAGTCTTGAACCCTCCGCCAAACTTTATAAACTTTCGCTGACAGCCGTTGAGGGGGCTGTTCCTGTTTCATCTCAGGAGCTTTTTCCATGGGTGGAGGAGACCTTTTTAACGTAGCCACCGGGGAGTTCTTTCTCACTTTCCTCAGCATTTCAAAGCTGTTTCCAGTTGGAACAGCAGCATCGACTTCCACCACTGGAGCAGGTGGGGTTAGCCCTGAGGGGGAGTTGCCCCCTGCTTTCCTTACTCTCTGCCAATGGCGACGTCGCGCGCGACGAGCCGCCGGGATTGGCTCGGAGATTGAGGTGGTTTCTTGTTGCCCCCTGTTTGAGCGTGGGGTAACTGTTGATGTCAGCCTATCGAAGACTGATGCCTTCTGACCAGCTGGAGGAGGAGTAGGAGCCGTCAATCTCGTGAAGACTGACTCTCTGATAGGAGAAGCCGCTTTAACGACTTCCAAAGCAGCGGCCGTTGCCCTCTTTGGGACAGCCACCTTATAGTTCTGACCCAGCCTGGTGAAAACGGAGGCTGTTGGTCCAGTAGCAGGCGACCCGCTGACAGGGGTCGGAGTAGCAGTAAGCCGGTCGAACACCGACTTCTTGTTTGCTTCCAGTGTGGGTATCGGTGCCGAGAAGCTTGCAGGTGGGACCATGGTCCCGAAGAACAAGCCGGTGGTGGCCTGAGTCAACTGGCCTACCGGCAGTGTCAGGAAGGAAGCCGCCTGGGGCCCATATGCTACACCTCTAGGTGAGGTGGAGCGTCCGTTGCAGTTGCACTTCGAGCAGTTGGTGCAGTTGGTGGCCATTGAATGCTTGAGTTCTGCACCAAACAAAAGACCAAATCTCAGCAACTTGAAATCCGAAGGCAATCATTTAACAAACCGCGATTGGTTCGCGAAGACGACACACGAAGTGTGGAGTGGAAAGAGGAAGAGGTCCCACCGGGCGTGCCAGAATCTGTTCCCCTCCGAAAGACGGCCGAGACGTTAGGACGTCACGTGCCTGGGGTTCGGGGCAGATGCTATTTGGTTTTTTATCCGTCCACCTCTCCGAAGATGCCAAGTTGATTTATGGCACCTTATATCGGAGGTTTAGACGGATGCGACCGATGTAGCAGACTTTGTCAGATTCCCCCTCAGGGTGAGGGGTTTTTTGATTGTGGGGACGCTCTTCCCTGCAGGCGCAAGCCCCTGCAGTTAATTACGCTACCGCTTTGCGGTAACAACTTTCTCCTTCTCCAGAATTTCACTTCGTGTCGTGTGTGTTTGTTTTGTTTGTGGCTGCCCGTGGATTGTATACGGAGACTGAGTAATGCCGTCGCCCGTAGGGCGTGGATTAGTCCAAATCCATATTTACTTAGATTTGGGTTTGGTGTTTTTAGTTTAAGGATGCGTTAGTCGTGTTGCGACTAAGATCAACTTAAACATTCGTCAAGGATACGTTAGTCTTGTTTTAGACTAAGATCAACTCAACATAGTGATTGATTTAATTATCTGGCCGTCGGGACTCGTCACCTCTCTGACGTCGTTGAGGGATTACAACGACAGGCGTCAGAGGAGTTCAGAGGTGTACCCTTGAACCAAAATTGATTTGGGGTTTTATCTTTTATTGAATATCTAAGGACACATTAACCCTATTTGGGGTTAAGATCAACTTAGACGGGACCGTTTAGATCCAACAGAAGAGCATTTGGGCCCTATTGTGCCAGTTTAGGGACGTGGTGGTCCGTCGCCAGTTTTAGGGACGTGGTGGTCCAATATTAGTTTAGGGACGTTTCGGTCCGTCGCCAGTTTAAGGACGTAGTGGTCCATCGCCAGTTTTAGGGACGTGGTGGTCCATTATTAGTTTAGGGACGTTTCGGTCCGATATTAGTTTAGGGACGTTTCGGTCCATTGCGATGTGCGGTCGATGGGACCCGTCACCTCTTTGACGTCGTTGAGGAATTACAACGACGAATGTCAAAGGAGTTCGGAGATGTACCCTCGAACCGGATGTAAGTTGATTTAGGAGAGCCATTTTGCTCAGTCAATTTAATTTAAGGACTTATGGCCACGATTGGGCTAAGTCCAGTTCAACACTTTATTAAGTAATGCATTGCATTTAGGCTCTGCAGAGCATCACTCTATTCTGAGCTCTGCTCATTTATGAATGATGCAATGCATTTCGTTTGATTTGGGCTCTGCCCCTGGTAAAAATGCACAGCATTCTGAAGATTCTGTTTAGGCTCTGCCCATTTATAAATGATGCAAAGCATCTGTTTTGATTTGGGCTCTGCCCCTTAAAATAATGCATTTACGCTTTATTGAGCCTGTTAAGCCTTCTCTTAGTTGGGCTTGGCCCTTTTGAATGCATTTGCGCTTTGCGCTAAGTAATGAGCGCAAGTCCATACGGTGACGACACGTGTCATGCTCTGATGAGTGCAAGCGCACTAGCGCAGCGCGTTGCGCTGTTGCGCGGCGCAATTGCGCTGCTGACACGTGGCGCGCTCTCAGCGAGTTGCGCTAATTCCAGAGAGCAAAGCTCTATCTTAAGAGCGCTTAGCGCAAATGGTTTTATAGCCGACACGTGGCGCTCTCTTAAGAGCGCAACGGCGCAAATTGGAAGTGCAAAGCACTAAGAATCTTTTAGATTCAAGAAAGGAAGTGCAAAGCACTGTTTAATTTCTTCGTCTAAATTGGATCAAAGAAAAATAAATTTTTCTTTATTCGAAGAACCAGAGGTTCTTAAAAGTGCAAAGCACTATTCTTTTATTATTTTATTATTTTTGTTGTTTTTACAGAACCGAAGGTTCACAAGAAGTGCAAAGCACTTTTTTTTTTATAAAGATCATTGATCTTATTTTTAGATCAATGATCTATTAGAAGGCCCCCCTTTTTTTCTACCTCATGAAGGTTCTTTACCTTTTTCTTCTCGGAGTTTTCTCTGTTTTAGGGTTTTTGATTTTTCGAGAAAATTCTTGATGCCTTTTGAATGAGGTCTGGGGTCCTATTTATAGTGCCCCATAAATTTGTTGAATTTGTTAACGGGATCTTTCTTGAATGATTTTTGGGAGTTTTCCCACTGTTGGATCTTTGATCCAGAGGCCGAAGAAAGTCTTCTAGTTCTGGAAAGAACAGAAAAGATTTCATGAAATCTTAATTCAGTTGGGCGCGGATACCCCAGCGCATGACACGTGTCGCGCAGCGCAGAGCGCAGCGCAAGTGCGCTAGCGCATCTGCGCTGACACGTGTCGCACAGGGCAGATCGCAGCGCAACTGCGTTAGCGCATCTGCGCTGACGCGTGTCGCGCAGCGCAGCGCAACTGCGCTAGCGCATCTGCGCTGACACGTGTCGCGCAGCGCAGAGCACAGCGCAACTGCGCTAGCGCATCTGCGCTGACACGTGTCACTTAGCGCAGAGCGCAGTGCAGCTGAAGCGTTGCTTCCTTTAAACAGAGCTTTGCTCTGATTGGGCGCGCCTTCTTGGGCGCTGCGCGCGGGATTTGAAGCTCTGCTTCAAAGATTTGAATTTTGAATTCAAACAGAGCTTTGCTCTGATTGGGCGAAACAACTTGCTACAACGCTTTGCTCGTCAAGCCTTGGTTACACGAGTACAACATCATCCCTTCTACACAACATCAGTGTATGAAATATCTCAAGGATGGTCTCGAGTATACTGTGACAGGGGAGCTGAACCCATTCTCCGTGAATGAAGTCCGCAAATACGAGGACGCAAAATACTTCTTGCTAGACTTTGAAGACACGGAAACGTGCCATAAGCCGGAGAATAAGCAGAAAGCTATCACCACTATCCCGGTTTTTGGGAGCGATACCGAAGAGGAGGAGGAGATAGTCTATTCAGGACCGCCCTAATGCAACACGCCGGGGCCATCAACCCCTATTCTGGTCTTCGGCAGCGACTCTGAAGGTGAGCTCAATGCAGTATTCTCGGCTCGTCCATCAGTGCAAGCATTCACTGGAGATGATCAAAGTTTGCAGATCGCCATGGTTCCGCAAGAACATTACAAAGAGCTCGACGCACTTGATACCTACAGTGTGCAAGAACTGCAGACGTTCTACGTCCCTTCCAGGCGAAAAGATGAAAAGGCGATCCTCTTTTATCGGTCCGCTGAAACCAAAGTGGAGAAAGAAATCTGGCATGGCGCCGATTCTACACTTGACAGGCTCCAACCCATCCGTCTGCCCAGATACTACACAGAAGGATTTAAAAGGCTATTGAGGCGCTAAGGCGTACCCTTGAAGCAGACTGCTCGACAAGCTCAGTTCTACAATAAAATCTGGAACGTCTCCGGGACTTAGCGAAAGTTGCCCAATGGGAGAATGGAAACGATCGGGCTTGGATATGTTCAATCCAAGAGACGAGAGTGATTCCATGGCTGCTACGTTATACATGACTTTGATAAAGAAGGAGATGCTATGTTAGAAGACGCTAACCCTGAACCAAAACGAGGTCTCGCCATGAAAGTGCCAAGTCCGTCGTTCGAAGAACAAATGGATAAGCTAATAAGGGAAGCAGGTCAAAAGGTCCGGAATGATCATAGCCGCGAAATGGCCATTTATGAGAAAGCCAGAACGCGGCGCCTCCTTCGGCAGGCTACGAAAAATGACGATGCCCTTCGTCGCCAGCCCGTCACAAAAAAGACTCGACGCGAAGGCAAAAACAAACTGAAGAACGGAAAAAACGTTCGACAGCAGCAAAGCGGGTCTAAGAAGTCACGCGATTGAAAACTAAGCAGCCGGATCCGTCTCTTATAAGAAGATGGGTCGAGCATATTCTTTTCCCCAAGAAAAGATAAGGAAGATATTCGATCTTGTCATAAAATATCAGATGATGACACTCCCGGAGTCCAAGCACCCCGAGCAAGTAGGCGAGGTCTCTCACCCAGACTATTGCTCCTATCACCGAGCGATAGGATATCCTCTCGAAGACTGCTTCACATTCAACGACTGGGTAGAAGACCAGTATCAGCAAGGCAGGTTTGTTTTATCCAGCAGTTGGAGGGTAACCCCGCCACAGAAGCATGAACTGAAAGCCACATATGCAGCGAGAGTAGAGCCGGATCAACATCGGTCTTGGAAGCGATCTCGCACCTGTCATGTAATAACACTGACAAGAGAAGGAGTATGCGAGGATATGGATGACCTTTCCTGGTGCTTCGAAAATGAGGATGAAGATGAATTGATCTCAGAACTTCCACCGGCGCCAAAAGAGCTGGAAGATGGGATACACACTACTGCAGATAACCTCAGAAAAATCAACTTGGCAACGGCAAAAGACCCACGGCCGACGTTCGTCAGAAGTTGTTGTCTGAAGAAAAGGTGGCTACGCTCAAAGACGTGCTCATGCAGTATAAAGACTGCTTTGCATGGAACTATTCCGAGATGCCAGGATTAGATCCAGAAATAGCCGTCCACAAATTGGTGATTTCTCCGGACATCAAGCCAATCAAACAAGCGCCAAGAAGAATGCGGCTTGAACTTGAAATGAGCATCAATGCTGAGGTCAAGAAGCTAATCGACTCCGGCTTGATCCAAGAGGTTCAGCATCCTGACTGGATCGCCAACATCGTCCCAGTGATGAAGAAATGGGACAGTACGCATCTGCGTAGACTTTCGGGACCTCAACAAAGCATGTCCGAAGGATGACTTTCCCGTATCGGTCACCGAGCTGATGATAGACAACACGTCCATTCACGAAGTCTTCTCCTTCATGGACGGCTTATCGGGGTACAATCAAATAAAGATGCATCCCGAAGACCAGAAGCATACCGCTTTTCGGACTCCTCTGGGCATATTCTGTTACAAAGTGATGCCTTTCGGCTTGAAGAACGCCGGCGCTACCTATCAGAGGGCCATGACGAAGATTTTCGATGACCTCATACATGAAGTCGTCGAATGCTATATCGACGACCTCGTGGTAAAAAGCAAATCGCACGAGAAGCATTGGGAGCATCTAAAAATAGTGTTCCAACGTCTTCGGAAATACAACTTGAAGATGAACCCTCTCAAATGCGCATTCAGAGTTTCCTCAGGCAAATTCCTGGGATTCATCGTACGACACCGGGGCATCGAAATAGACCCAACAAAGATCAAGGCGATCATGGAAATGCCTCCGCCAAGAACTCTCAAGCAACTGCGGTCTCTCCAAGGGAAGCTCGCGTATATTCGGCGGTTCATAGCCAATCTTTCCGGCAAATGCCGTCCCTACAGTCACTTGATGAAGAAGGGGACCCCTTTCGTCTGGGATTGCAAATGCCAAAATGCACTGGACGAAATCAAGAAATACCTGCAGAATCCGCCGGTACTGACCGCTTCGGTCAAAGGAAAGCCCCTCATTCTGTACACAACCGCCCTTGAGGGTTCCTTAGACGCGCTATGGGCACATGAGAACGACCAAGGGAAGGAGAGAGCCCTCTACTATTTGAGTCGAGTTCTCCTGGGGGCAGAAAACAATTACTCCCCCATTGAAAAACACTGCCTGGCGTTGATCTTCGCGATAACGAAGCCCAGGCACTATGCTTTGGCGCATGAGGTCCATCTCATATCAAAAGTGGATCCTCTCAAATATTTGATTTCAAGAGCCATATTAACGGGACGACTCGCTAAATGGGCCCTCCTCTTGATGGAGTTCTCGATAACATATCGTCCTCTCAAGGCGGTGAAAGGCCAGGCCATTGCCAACTTCCTCGCTGAGCATCCAATACCTGCCGACTCTCCCTTGAACTGCGAATTGCCAGACGAGCACGCGTTTGACACGATCAACGGGGAGAAAGGAGAGAGTAACACCCGATGGGAACTCTACTTTGATGGGGCGTCTTCCATGAAGAAGCGAAAGCACAGCTCCCCCATAATCAAGTCTGGGGTAGGCCTCATCTTCGTGACTCCACAAGGAGGGATAATGCGCTTTGCCTTTTCCCTAACAGAGCCGAGGACAAACAATGAAGCCGAATATGAAGCTTTGATAGTCGGTCTTGAGATCGCTGTCGACATGGGAATTGAAAACCTCCTCATATATGGAGACTCCCAACTGGTCGTTAGTCAAGTAAATGGCGACTATCAAACGTGCAAACCAGAGTTGGTAAAGTACGGTGAGAGAGTGCAACAACTGCTGACCCGAATCCCTTCCTACGCCCTGGAAAGCATACCGCTAGCGGAGAATAGCAAAGCGGACGCGTTAGCTAAACTCGCTAAAGAACTGGCTGACGAAAACCTCGATGACGTAAGGATCGTGGTACAAAGCCGTCGAGTTCTTACACCGGCAGAAATATCTCCGGAGTCGTTTGAAGAAAGAGCAGCGACCAAGCATATGGCCCTACAAACAAAAGACCAGGAAAAGGTCAAGGATTGGAGAGAAGTCTTTATAGACTACTTCAAATCCCGTCGAACACCCGAAGATGCGTCCTCAAGACATCAGCTCATGAAACGAGCTCTATCCTTCGCCTTCGTTAATGACACTTTATATAAGAGATCATTTGATTCTCTATGGCTAAGATGCCTGGGACTTGAAGAAGCAAGGAGAGTCGTCCAAGAAACTCACGATGGACTCTGCGGTTCTCACCAAGTCGGGCCGAAGATGAAACTGAAGATCAAAAGGATGGGCTACTATTGGCCCACAATGATCCAAGATTGCCTCGAATACGCGAAGCAGTGCCACTCGTGCCAGATTCACGGGGACGGTATCCACCAACATCCAAATCCTCTACATCCAACGGTGGCCAGCTGGCCGTTCGAAATGTGGGGAACTAACATAATCGAGCCCATTGAACCAGCATCGTCCAGAGGCCATCGGTTCATACTGGCGACAACTGATTACTTCTCCAAGTGGGTAGAAGCAGTACCACTAAGAGAAGTGAAGACGGAGAATATCCTCCATTTCTTCAAGACACACGTCATCTATCGGTACGACACTCCGCGACGGATTATCTCCGATAACGGACCGGCCTACAGAAGCCATAAAATCATTCGCTTTGCACAACAACATAATATAGACCGGAGATACTCTTCGGTCTACAATCCCCGAGCTAGTGGTCTGGCTGAGGCTTTCAACAAGACCTTGACGAAGATCGTAAAAAGAACGGTGTCTAAAAATAAGAAGGACTGGCACGAGAGAATGCATGAAGCTCTCTGGGCGTATCGAACTACGTTCAAAACGGCCACAAACCCAACGCCGTATACATTGGTATTCGGCACTGAAGCAGTACTCCCCTTGGAGATAGAGCTACCCTCCTTACGAGTGGCGGTTCATTACGAACTAACGGACGAAGACAATGCTCATCATTGGCTTGAGGAGCTCGACGCCCTTGATGAAACCTGGCTCATGGCGCAACAAAACCTGGAGGCTTACAAAGTAAGGATGACGCGCTCGTACGAAAGGCTGACTAGGTCGAGAACATTCCGCCAAGGCGAACTCGTGCTAGTCGTAAAAAGACCCATGATCCTTAATCGTGCTAAACGGGGGAAATTTGAGCCGAACTATGAAGGCCCGTACATCATAGACAAAGTCTACCAAGGTAGGGCTTACCTGCTCATAGATATGCATGGCGAGAGACCCTTAAGGCCAATAAACGGCCGGTTCCTAAAAAAATACTACGTCTAAAGAGTTACGGCCTAGGTTAATGATAGATGACGACGCCTATGTCCGCTCGCTATCTTCCCAAGCCCAAACTCTATAAGTAGTATCCGTGTGATGGACCGAGATGTCCCAAAACTAACAATGGACCGAAACGTCCCTAAACTAACAATTGACAGAGACGTCGATAAACTACTACGGACCACAGCATCCTAAGACTGACGCAAAAAAAAGGGTACGTCCATAAGCAAGATGGGCAATGATGAAAACCCGAAAGGGCTCCGTGAGTAAAAACAGCAGGACTACCGGCGAGTTTGTGAAAACCCGAAAGGGCGCAATCTCGTTAAAAGACACTTGCAAGGTCCTCTCGACCTTGTAGGGAGAAAATACCTGCGTGAGATCCTTACGACTCACAAGGGAGCAACACACTTAGGAATCCCCACGATTCCTAAGGAAAAAACACACTTACGAGATCCTCACGACTCGTAAGGAGAATTCCCCTTTGAGACCCTCACGGCTCATAGGATTTAAAAGCCTTAAGTTACAGGAATCTGAACCTGTTCTTAATCCGTCACAGCCCACAGACTGCCCTATAAGCGTTTCAATATTGACCCTTGTATACAATCCACGGGCACGAATAAATATTTCCCTAACAGAGTCCCACCAGCGACCGGGGATATGCTCACACAGTGAACGACCCTTGTAAGTCCTCTTGACTTATAAGGAGAAAACACCCTTGTAAGATCCTTACGACTTATAAGAGAACATACACTTAAGAATCCTCACGATTTTTAAGGAGAAAGCGCACTTACGAGATTCTCACGACTCGTAGGGAGAAACACCTTTATAAGACCCTTACGGCTCATAAAGTTAAAAGTCTTAGTTGACAAGATTTTAACCCTGTTTGCTAAGCCACCCTTGTTCAAATCAACAAAGGCAGATAATGATTCGCTCCTGGCAATGTCCCAGTGGTAGCGATGCTGATGCCTGAATCGGAATCAAGTTCCAAGTCCTTTCACGGCAAATGATGATTCGCTCCTGGCAATATCCCAGTCGTAGCGATGCTGATGCTGATATTGGAACCAGATTCCCAGCTTCACACTCGCGAGAAAAATCAGCGAGCCAAAAATGCATATGAAATAGCCGAAATGATTGGGCACCGTGAAAAATTGCCGAAATGATTGGGCAATCGCGACTTTCGCGATATAAAAAGCTGAAATGATAGAGCATCGCGGAAAGAAATAAAAAAATGAAATGAAACTTTTGCCCTACAGATGAGATCACATCGATCCCTGTATACAATCCAGGGGCACAAACAAAGAGGGAATCATATCATCCCACCAGGCTCCATCAGAAAGAGAGCCAAGTCTCGATGGCAGCATCTGCATCTCAAGAGATCAACAACGGAGTTCTTTCTCATTCCAACCAGAAACAGACGCAACGTCAGCAAAGTGGAGCCACGACATACCCCTAGCTCCAAATCTTGACGGTTCACAGACAACCTAGAGACCACCTCGACATTCATCTCGTTAAAGCAGACGCAACGTCAACAAGCGGAGCCACGGCAAAGTCCCTAGTTCCAAATCTCGACGGTTCACAGACAACCTAGAGACCACCTAGACATTCATCTCATTACAGCAGACGCAACGTCACCAACAGTAGAGTCATGGCAGAGTCCTTAGTTCCAGGTCCCAACGGTTCACCAACAACCTAGAGACTACCTCGACGCTCGTCTCGATACAGTAGACGCGATGCCACCCCAGCGTTCTTCCTCCAACAAGATGCAGACGTGACACCAACAACGGAGCCACGGAAAAGTCTCTAGTTCCAAGCCTCGAAGGTTCACCAACAATCTAAAGACAACCGCTACATTCGTCTCGATACAGAAGACGCAATGCTAGCAAACGAAGCGAAGGCAATATTCCCAGCTTCAGGGTCTTGACGGTAACTCATATAAAACCTGAAAGACTATCGGAGATCATCCCCACACCAGCGCGGAGTGGTTATGACTCATCAGGGCTCCCCAAACTGAGCCTAACCTCAAGTAAAAAGCGGTATGGCAAAATTCCTAACGCTTGCTCTTCTGACGGTCAAATCGCCTAGGAAGATTGCTTGAAAACGTCTTGTCCAGCCCCTGAAGGGATCAGAGACACGACAGTTGCGAGGCTACTCATCGAGGAATACATCATCCGACGCGACGGTACGACGGACAAAAACCCTAGTACCACAGACCCTAACGGACCTCTGTCGTAAAGAGCAGAGGTTAACTGTGACATTAGGACATCCTTGCGAGAACTTCTCTATTCGTCTCGACTCGTAGGGTAAAGCCTTAGGCAATGGGGATAAGGACCTGTTTCCTAAGCACTGGGGCCCTGCAAGTCGGTCTAAAATGGACTCTTGCATACTATTCACGGACTACACTCTCCAAAGTCAAATCTCAACAAGGAGGGAAACAACCACTTACGGGTCCTTTCGACTTGTAAGAGGGAAAATTCTCTTGTGAGATTCTTACGACTCTCAAGAGAAAGCACACTTAGGAATCCTCATGATTCCTAAGGAGAAAATACACCTACGAGATCCTCTCGACTCGTAGGGAGAAAAGTCTTTATGATACCCTTACGACTCATAAAGTTGAAAAGTCTTAGGCAACAGAACTGAACCTGCTTCCTAAACCATCGCTACCCTATAAGGAGGCTAAGATGAAATGTTCTTTACTATCTACAGGCCACACTTTCCAGAGTAACATACCAACAACACGGCAAAGAGAAGAAAGCAACAATAGAACAAAAAATGTGTATCTTTTATTCATGAATTCAATTGAGTACAAGACGAATCATATAAAAGAATAAAAATGGATACATGTTATTCAAAGATTACAAGTGTTCAATCTATACAAAAACAGCTACCGAGAGGGAGGCGTCTTCAATAAATCAGCTAGCTGCTCGCGCACTCCTCTCAACTCTTTCTCATGATCGGCCGCCGCGGCCAGCTCCGCTTCAATTCGAGTCCGTTGCTGTAAGCAGGATGAAAGCTTTTCATCGATTTCCTGTTGAGCAGCTTCCTGACCCTGCGTAACCTGCTCAGTGAAGTCAAGCTTTTTTCTCAGCACCAGCCCGTCAGAAATACATCGTTGAAGGTTTTCAAAGATGGAGTTCAGCTGCGCAGCATTCGTTTTGACCTGGGCACGCAATTGGACAGACTCAGCGGAAGTCGCCTCACGTTCCTTTCGCTTGAGGATCGCCTCTTGTTCGAAATGGCGAAGGAAAGGGGCACTTTTCTCAACCTATGCAGCCCGCTGGGAGTTCAAAGCCAAAATCTCATGAGCAGGACGCCTAAGCTCAAGCTCATACAGGCAGGCCTCAATCTTCCTGCAGTGTTTAACCCAAGACTCAACGACGCCTTCATTATGGAAGTTCAAAAGCGTCGCCAACATTGGATTAACCTCGGCAGAAAAATCTGCAGCGAATGTAGGGGCTTCTGCGTCAAGCTCCTCGATATATTCGCTCAACATACGCAGGCTGGTCACAGCGTCTTTTGAAGATGGACGTCTAGAAAAGGGCCTTGCCGGCATTATGATGGGAGACTCGAACAGAGCTGGAGTCAGTGCGACCACTGCAAAACAAATCATAGTCAGATGCCGGCTTAAGAAATAAAGAAAATACACGAACAATAGAGTCTACTATACCGGCTGCAACAGGGGGCAGAGCTGGGAGTACTGGTGGCGCGACAATACCCTCGTCCCCTCCTTCAATTTGTAAGGCTATAAGTAATACAAAGAAGAATTAGCAATGACATGGCTGCCCGTAGAAGAAAGGAAAAGACGTCGTTTAAAAAAAAAGGGACTATACTCACCCGCACCGGTAGGGAAAACGACTTCCGACTGGAAGGAGGAGTACGGGTTTAGCACTTGATACAGATGATCGAAGAGAACTCCTGCAAGGTTACGATGATACATGGTCAGTACACGAAAGATGTTGTCCCCGATTTAAATTAATTGCAAACCCATACCTTCCAGCATTTGAGAGGATATAAGAGGAGACGAAGGGGCAGCGACCGTCAGAGCAGCTGGTGGTGCTTCTTCAGGTGTCGCAACCTCAGCGCTCACCACACCTACATTCGAAAGGAAAAAAATGTCATCAGAAGGGACTGCAAAACGAAAAGAATGCAGTGACCCAAGACCTACCAGACAGGTCATCAGCCAAAACGGTGACGGAAGCATCGCCAAGCATCACGACTTCTTTGATCTCATTCGGGGGGAATGGTTTCGCCGCCCGTGGCTTCGTCCCCTGATTCCACGAGGGCCGTCGTGACACTCGCAATGCCAGGCGATGGCAGAGAACCACAGGTGGAAAGAACGACAATTGGAGCAGTCCCGAACTACTGAGAAAGAGTAGCCGCTTTGGGCTCGGTAATTGTCGTCATCTCACCTGCCACCTCCTCACCCGGACTTAGCCCTACAGGGTATGATATATGAGAATCTGAAGATTAAACTCTAATAAAAGGACCCAGTGTTACGTTACCTTGGGTCGGCTTTTCAATTGCTTCCCAAGCCGTGCGTACCGCCTGTCTATGAGTGGTAGACAGGGCGACCGGAGCACCCTCTGAAGAAGCAGGGACAGGGGAAGCAGCGCTCGAGCCTGCACCTACAGCCAAGGCGGCGTTACGTTCTCTTGCTGCACGCCTCCTGCGCTTCCTTTCTGCCTGGGCCGTGAGAGCTGATCTTCTTAAGACCTCCGACAAGGAGACATCATCGTCCGAGCCAGGAGCTACCTCTGGAGCCGTTATGGCGTCCGTCATCGGTTGCTTAAGTGAAGCCTCTTTTGGCGATACCGGGGAAGCTGGGACTTCGGTAGCCGGCCTTGGAAGCATCTCCGCACCACCCTGCGAAATCGGCACTGTACTCGGGATAACTCGGGTCGAAGCAGTCCCTGCGATAAGATGTAAAAGGAGGGTCAGTCTACCCATAAAAAAAGGGGAATGAAAACACAGTGAGCCGAAATATACCAAGGCCCAACGAAGTGCGAAGCCTCTCTTTCTCTTCAAAAGTCTTAAGGGAAGCTGCTAGAGCCTCTTCGACAGAGATACCTGTCGAAGAAGAAAAGCGTTAGTTAAAAGCATAATAATTAAAGTAGTCGCGAAAGAAAGTATGACCGAAGTCTACCTGACTGCGCGATAGGGATTATAGGTGCTTCATCGCGAGCCAGTCGCTCGGAAGGCACCAGGGCAGCTTCAAGATCGGTATCATCCGGTGCCATGAATAGACCCTCATTGGTCCCATATTCACTCAAGCCCTCGCTATAGGGAGCATGATGCTCCTGGCCAAGAACGACGTCAGCAGAGAAGAGCGACTTCTTCTTTTTCTGCGAACGAGTACCAGCAGCCGACCATACAAGCTTGCGCTTGGTGGGCAACTTTGGGCGATGAGTCCCAATCTCCGTACCCACCCCCGATTCAGGAGACGCCGCAGCTACCACTTTTACAAGAGCACAGGGTTGGGGTAGCTCAGGGATAATACGTGGTTCCACAGCCGTAGCAGCTTCCCTCAAGGGAGGACGGACAATGGTCCGTCGTTTCAAGGGAACGGCGGGGTTACCAGCCGGGGCGGTGTGATTGCGATCAAGCAGCAATCGCTTTTCTTCCCTAATAACGGTGCCCATCGATGTTGATACCACACCACATACACGTTCAGGGCTTTCGGAACATAACTCGGTTCACTGATGAAGAAGTTGGACCCTGTGTTTAGACGCATAAAATGATGCAACGCGCTCCGGATACCCTCTTCAGTAGCTACCGGTTCTGCCAAGAAGGCCTCAAGCGGGACGCCCTGATTATAGCTTAACTGCTGGGCGAAATGATGCGGGTTGTATCTCATAAACAACACCGAGTTATTCTGCCTAAACACGAGAAAGCCCGGCCTGATGGAGTATAAATGAAGAATCTCCTGAGCTTTCAAGACAGAGGCCCCGTCTTTAAAGATGTCCTGCAATGGCTGCACCATTTTTGCGGATTCCTGGCCGACGGTCAGAATTTTATCGGTGAAGGTCATGCCATCTCCAACCGTGCGCGGACGAAGGATAAAACCCCTAGCTTCCCACGGTGTCGGATTTAAAATGGATGCGTCGACTAGCCGCATGATCCGAGGGAACTTACACTTGTCATAGAAGCAAGGCCTTTTGTGGATACCGAAGACGCCAAGTACATGTAGCTCGATCCATGACATAAAATAATGCATCGAGAAGTTCACGTGCTGCACCCCTGGTTCAGTAGTGTCTGTTGCCAAGCTGAGACCGTGATATAAATGGGCTAACCCAGCGATCCCGACGGCCACTTGCATCCCAGCAACCATTCGGTGAGCTGGATAAAAAATGGACAGCCTCATATGGCGAGGGTGCAATGGAAGTGCAAACCAGCTTAGCCATAGCCCGAGGAACCCCAAAAAGAATGTTTCTTCGTCAATTCCAGGAGTTGCAAGTTCTGTGAAAGAGACGACCGGGGTGTTGGGGAGAGAAATTTCTTTGATCCGCCTCCGCTGCCGGTTGGTTGTCCAAACCGAAACCAAAAGGATCGTCGAGTTTGGCAAATTTCGCGATTTCCTTCGACAGGACTTCCGAGCGGAGAAAACGGGCGATGAAATCTGTGAAATTAACCCCACGGCCTCCGGAATCAAGAATGAGGCTCTCATAGATATTCAACACCTTAATCAAACTCACGAATTGATGTTGAATGGCGTTCTCCGGGGTAAGACCCATTACCACTGATTTGGTGGCAAAAATGTACTCATCCGCTCCTCATAATGTTCTCCCCTAACCGGTAAGCTGGAAACCTCGGCAAACTCCTCTAAAGAAATTGAAACTTCTCGATCTAACAGAAGGAAGGTGTGGGTCGGAATGTTCCATTGCTCCAGAAAAGCATTGACCCACCAGGCAGGAGGCGTGGAATACTGGAAGAGAGACGCATAAACTGCGGGATATAACCCAAGCTTCAGCAGTTGCGACTTCTTAGCCGACAAAATATAGCGGGCCCATTGCAGATATTCGGCTGGGTGACGGGGAGTTAAGCCTATGTTATATGGCTGTCCCCAAGGACGCGACTCACCCTAGCATATACGCCGTCCTAGAGTATCCAAAGACACCGCCGGCTGTACGGGTATTGCAGCCATAGAAGGCTGAAGGAGACCCTCCGAAGTCCAATTGACCTCCTCCACGGCATAGTTTATCGGGGGTGCATCTGCATAAGGGATCGCCGAGATAGGCTCCGAAGGCGTCGCACAAGAAAAGCTCCGTCGGCCCCTGATAATTTGACTGTACCATCTACCCCATAGATGAAGATTCTTTCGCTCCGGGTCATGATTTTGATCAACGCGAAGACTTCCCTATCCACGGGCGCTTCAGGGAATCCGCATTCTGAACGGACAAAAGGAAACGAAGTATCGAAATACATAGTACCTGCGCAGAAAAGAACAAAGTTAGCCGTCAATGCTACAAGTCAAGTTCGGTACTTGGTACTTTAAATCCGTACCACACTGCAATGCAGTAAAAATGGGCCAAAGGGGACCCACACAATCTAGATGATTCTCACTATAAATAAAACAGTCGCATCGTTTGATGAGACTGTCATTAAATGAGGAAATCCTCATAGGATTCTTATTTAATGAGGGCCCCTCGGGCCAAGGAGTAAATCTCCCATTGAAAGCAGTGCTCTGCAACAGATAGACAACTGTCATAATTAATCATGAGGGGAATAAAATTCCCCCCAAAATTTCTAAAGCGCAATACTCTGTAAGGAAGATGAAACAATCCATCAAGAAACCCTAAGAAGCAAAGCTTCTACAGAGTAAAAACTCCAAGATCTTCAAGATCTATGAATAAACCCTTAAGTTCTTCATGAACTATATTCCAGTTCATGGGTTAAAATCACCCTAAAAAAGATTACATCTTGGAATGAGCATAGCTCTGTTAATGGGTAAAACCCTAAAAATATATTTTTTAGATCTATGATCTAAGGAAAGCAAAGCTCTGTTAAAAAGTTCAATTTATACCTAAATTGGGCAGAGTTTTGACTCTTAAGAAATTTTTTAAAGGGAAGAGCTATGTTATGAAAGAGAAATAATTCTTAGAAGAAAAAGTGAGAAGATGAACAGAGATCGTCTAAAGGGTCAAGGGTCCTATTTATAGGCACTAATAGCCGTTTCAACTTCTAAGTTGATCTAAGAGAGCAGGTGCTGCCACCGCTGCACTCACGTGTGAGCCACGTGAGCGCAACGGGGTGGGGGCATTTGTTTCCCTCAATCAGAGCAAAGCTCTATTCAAATTTCAAATTTTGAAATGAAGCAGCGCTTCATAACAGCGCCAGTGTCACGACCCGAAATGGCACGTAACTGGCCCTTGAATCATATGAAGTCTATAGGACCCCATCTAATTCAAGTAAGCCAAAAGCCCAGAAATCTAAAACCATTTTAAATAATAAATGAAGGAAAAGTAGTTTTAAAGAAGTGGTTTTAATAGCATAAGCCGAATTATGCGTTTTTAAAATCCCAAGTCTTTTCTAAAAATTTCGGCAGAGTTTCCTTTGTAAATACTGGCCCCGAATGGGGTACAACATGAATAATATATACATCAATGATAAAAGGCATCCCCAAGCGGGAGCTAGCTCTTCGTCAATCGACGATCACAACCACGCAAGCAATATAATATACAACGCTGAAGGGCGAGGATCAAAACTCAAAAGGAAACTCAAAACATCAAGAAAACAATACTAATACAACGCGCGACTCTAAGGTCGAAAGAATATACAACTGGTTTTCTAAGTCTGAAATAAATATACAAGTCTGGTTGATGGAGTTTTACTAGATACAACTGAATATAAATAGAGTACAATGGTGGTCACGATACAAGTGAACCCACCTACCAAAATAATCACCCGGAAGGGAAGCAGTGTGCGAGAAGCCGCAATGAAACCTGTACGGCAAAACCTGCAAGAACTGTGGCACAACGGCGGTGAGTTGCCAACTCGTGAGTAGAAAATATCACAGAGCAGAAATCGTATGTATGACTCAATCCTAGGTCAAATACGATCAGTAATATATATCCTCAATATGATAAAATCTGAAGCATGATAAGGTGGCAAGGGTAAACATCTATATATAAGTGTAATACCAAGTGCTCGTGTCAGTGCCTCAGGTAGCAACATATCATAATATATGAGGTATGATCAATGCAATCAACATGAAATCAGTGTCAACTATATCATGAAGTCTATAAGTGTATGGATATCATCCAACTATATAATCAATGCCTGTATGCATGTGGATCTCGTCCACGGGTCAACCAATGACAAAAAAATCTTGCATGTAAATATCATAAAGCATATGCATGAAAGTATGAGGATATAAATCAACGTGTCCCCCTCGCGACACATCAAAATCATGGAACCTGAGTGTCTAGCATCGACACTCGAAAACATCATGAAACCCGTGCCCAGCATCGGCACGTAAATCCTCATATATCGGGCTCCGTCAGTCCGGATCGACCCACGGGCTCCGTCAGTCCGGATCGGCCCATATCATCTCTCGACTCCGGTCGGTATCCTCCGGATATCCGTCGAGCCCAAATACTATCACCGGTAGGTAGTACTCCCCTGCCAGGCTCACCGTCTAACAATACGAGTCTTCTTGCCCCGGGGTACCTCACCGGGTCCACCATGTACCCGCAGACGGTGCCTACCGCTCCTCGAATCGGGTTACACATGCCAATCTCAGAACCGAGAAAACACATGGTGGACGCACTAAAATATCATATGAAGAGAAACTGGGTTTTTAAAACAATACATACTCTCTTTTGAAATAACCACGGTTCTCAAATCCAGAAATCTCATGAAAACAACATATCTCAATGCGTATAATCATAAAGCATGATATATGGGACATCTAACAGAAATGTAAGCATATCAGTATATCATGCAACCTGGAATAGTAATATGCACATATCAAGGGAAAACCGCTCTTTCAAATGAATCCAGTTCCCAAATCTCCGAAATCAAGCCAGAATCATCTATGTATGTGCAAACATGTATGCATGCAAGTATAGGTGTACAATATGTATATACGCAGGTATGGGTGTACAATATGTATGTACACAAGTATGTCATGTAAGGAGTCATATCCCGATGCAACAATCCTACTGTGTAGTGACATGACAATTATCGATGATAAAGTGTGTGAGCCAGCAAGCAGGTGTACGTGGAGCATACGCATCATCGATAATGGTGCTGGTGTCCTGATAGCATGGGTTTAATATAACATAAATCACAAGTATATATAAGCATGCGATGCGCAAATAACAACATGAAAATACGGAAATGGAAGGTAAATGCAACAATAAGGAATCTACATTAGTTATACGAGTCATACAGTTTATCATTTGAAATAACACGAATCGTGGTGTTTAGAAAAATAAGGGCTACGGTGTTTTTAAGAAAAGATGCGTCTTTTGAAAATATCCGTAGAATCCCTTGGCCTGTCTTTAAAATACTCACGATTCGTTAGTTTTGAAATAGGTACGACTCGAGTCTTGTCTAACATCAAGTAAACTACAGGACTAATCGAAAGGTAAAAAAACCACCTAAATCTGAGTCGATACATATAAATATAATAGTCGGTGATTCCGCCTCAATAGTATCACATACGATACAATATATATTATGACATTCTCGAGTCAAGAGTGCGGATCTATCATCAATATATAGCTCGTACGTAAATCCGTCGTACGGCATCCCAAATCTGGGTACGGGTCAAATATCACATTCATCTCATTATTCATCTGGTATCCATTATCATCATATCCTGTATTACGGGTACTGATCTAAGTCTAGTACATACAGATACCATATATATATATGTATCTATATATATATGTATCTATATATATATGTATGTATGTATATATATATGTATGTATACGTGTATGAAAAGACACGCCTAAAGGCCCGCTAAAATCTCATGTCGTATCTCATAATACGAATCAAAACATATCACCGATCTCGCGGCATCATGCCTAATCTCCTCGACTCATCTCCAAGTACCATCTAAATCCTCATCATCCATGTATAGGTATACGTATATATATACATAGTCCCATACCTGTGTGTGTGTATACATATCCCCATAAACACATAAGTAAAACAAGTAAGCATGTGTGTGCGTGTGGGTGTAAACCTTATTCTAGGGCTCGCGACTAAACTAACTAGCGCCACTATCATCCAATTATACTAAATTTAACCCATGATCTTATAAGGTCGTACTTTGTAATCACCTAAGTTCACAACACGTACGCATATATATATCTATCTCTCTCTCTCTCTCTATATATATATATATATCTATATATATATATATATATAACTATAAAATATATATATCAAAAGCTACACTACGAACTGCAGGGGTGCTATACGCCATCCACCCGACTTCCCCCGTAGATATATATCTACTCACCTGCTCTTGCTTGCCGATGTCGATATCGCCATCATCTTCTTCGTCTCGAAGTCCACATGGGGGTGCCTACATATAAACACACAAGATATCGTAAACCGAAATCACGCACAAAAAACCAAATCGATACACGAAACGTACATAGGTTAAAACCTATCGATTACGCATGCAAGAATAACCAACAACTTTCAACGATTGACGTATAAACGTGAATCGACCGATAAAAACACCAATATCAAAACTTTATTTCATAAATATCACGAAACATAAAGCAACAACTTTGAAATCATGCTCCAGATTTTACCCTAAGTCAAATTAGCCAATTTTGCACATTTTGAGGGTCTAGTTTACTGGAGATGGAGCCATGGAAGAAGCACGAATAAAAATGGTGGGATTCAGGCCGCAAATTGCGGCCTCCTGGATTAAATCTGCAGCCAGATAGAGGGTATAGGAGCTGGGGTCTTGGATGATGCTTCCTAGGTGCCTGCTGGTATCTCTGTGTATGCTAATTAATTTTCCAGGTCCCCGAGTGTTAGCAGATATCCAAAAACCATCACAAATCCCACAATTTTCCGTATCGGCAGAATTCTAAGTTTTCATTTGGGGTTAAGTCCTGGTTCCAGTCCAATATACCATCACAAAAAGGGGGTTTAAGGTTACTATAAGTCTCAATTACACTTTCACAATTCAATTCAAACCCTAACCCTAAACTTAGAATTTCTAAACCTCACTAAACATCGCTTAATCTCTTCTAAACATGCATGGAAGCTAAAGTAAACCAAATACTATACTAACGGTTCAGAAATTATCTCATTTGGCACTCATGAATCCCCTAGAGCACCAAAATGCAAACTTTCTTGGTCCAAAGTGTAGCTTGTGAGCTTGTGCATGCTGATTGAAATAAATTTCTCGATGTGTAGTATGGAATTGTAAAGAAATCACAACCAAAAATTATTTGACCGCAATCAACTACGGTGTCGGATTGTAGTTAGTATGTGAGTGCGAATCGTCCTCAGGGAAAGTGTAATCGTTCGTCTTTTGAATTAGATGAGTCGAAACTTTAAAGAAAGAAAACAAAACAAACAATTCAAGATTTGTATTTGAAGTTGAAGAAAGAAAAAAAAAACTAGATCTAAGAAAGCATTAAAAAGATAGAATCAAGAATTGATCGTTTGTTGATTTTTCCAAACCAAATCTTAAGAATCGAAATGAGGCTCGTAGGAATCGATCGGATCTATAGATGTGATGTAATCTTACAATTACGTATTCTTATCCTTCGATGAATTGATACTAGATCGATGATCATCGATGAGAATTAGGGATTTCTTGTGAAACTAGGGTTTCATCTTATCCCTTGTTCTTTCGTCGATGTCATTCACATTCTAGCCTCTAGTAAATTCAAGAAACGATCGTTGATCCCTAATTTCGAGCGATCACAATCAAGAAAGCATCGCTACGAAACTAGGTCATCGATTCTTGAACTTGCTAGGGTTGACAAAACTCGTAGGACTTAAAAATAGTATTAGAATTTGTTACATCATCATTCTACAATCGTCTCGACTCCTTAACGAGCGGAGTTTTACTCGAACATCACAACAAGATCAACAATTACAAATTGAGATCTAATCATGATGCAAGAATTAAAAGAAAGCAAGATTAACGAATTTCACCTTTTATTTATATCAACAATTTAGTTACATTCGCTCAAGAACTACAAGAGGAAGAACTTGATCGTCGACTTGGCTTCGCTAGTCTCCGTGGATCACGGATCGGCTTGGATCACTTGCCCGATTGAAGATCGGCTCGGCTCCTAAAAGGTTGAAGGCTTCTCGCTTGATTTGGTACTCAAGATCTTGGATTTAGAGTGGAATCAGGGTTAGGGTTTCGCACAAGCCTTGTCACGAGACTTGTGGAAGAAGATGATGAAAGAGGGAATTATTTTTAACTAATGGTGAACAACTGAAGAACAACCTCAACCCTTAGATCTAGGCTCTATTTATAGATAACTAACCCTAAATCTAGGATTTCAAATTCTAACTTTCCCTCCAAAAGTTTGTTGAAGAAATTCAAATTTCCCTCCAAAAGTTAGTTAGGGGAGAAGCTTCTAGATGTGATTAGTTAGGAGGAGCTTCTAGAGGAGGATTAGTTTAGGAGCTTAATTAGGATTAGCCTTCTTAATCTTCTTTTCTGATCTGGCAGTAGCTTCGAGATAGTTCTGGACTTTGAAGTGTCATAAAGCAATGTGGGACCAGAGCTGAGAATTTTGCACTCAAAATTACTTGATGACGTGGCAGAACTGCCGCGTTTCCGCGGCTAAAGCCATCTTATGCCGCGGAAGCGCGGCGCTCTTGGATCCTTTGGGCTTATGCTTTCTGTGGTAGTCTTGGGCCATTGTATGGGCCTTTGTTTGATATATAAATTTGTATAATTCCTTCTGAATTACTACCAGATCTCAGGGCTTTGAGTTGGCGTACTTTTGATCAGCTCTTTGGTTTTTTTCTTCCGTATTTCCTGCACAGACTCAAGACAAGTGTTGCGCAAATACAGAAATGATGCGATGCCATGAAATGCGGTTAATTTCCTTTAAAGTGTCGGTTTAAAAGTCTAATACATGAAATCTCATATTTTGTGACAGATTTGTTAATATGTAGAATATGAATGCCGAACACTTCTAAGTGTATGCAAATATTAAGGAAATTGCCGGCTAAAATATACAATATTTTCGACTGATCACATGCTTTTTGTGAAATGGAGATGAACTTTGGATGAAGATTTGAGGGTGTTTTGTGAGGTTGAAGAGGAGGTGGAGGAGGTGCTGCCATGGTGAGGGAAAGAGGAGAGAAGATGAAGATAATGAAGCGAGAAACAATGGGCCATGACTATGGTTGACCCCTCACCCTCTCTCTCTCTCATGCCCATACCCCTTTCTTTATTAATTTCCCTTTTCTTTTCTTTTCTTTCTGAAAATCAACAACCATGCAATAAAATGAAGAAAAGACCATGAAAAAAAATGTAACAAGTGTTAAAATGACTTGGTGCATGTCATGTGCACAAAACCGGATTAATGCGCGATTAACGATATTTAATCGTGATTAGCATTAAAATAGTGTATAATAATCAAAAAACTTATAATTTGCATAAATCACATAAAGCACCCTCATTTCAGTAATTTCCAAAATATTCCAAATTTTTCCAAATTTATCGGTATTTAATTATACCGCTTATTAAAATATTCAATATAATATTATTTAATTATAAAAATCCCCAAAAATAATATTTTATTTTTCTAAAATGTTATAGCCAGCGCTGAGAGTTAAAAACTCTGAGGCAGCGCTCACGTGCAAAGCACATGAGCGCTAGCGCTAAGAGCGCTGCAGCGATCCAACGAACATGATTAAAAATCATCAGTTGACTAGAATAAAATTCTGCTAAGGAAACATTCCTCAGAATCTTTCAAAACAGGAAAGATTGTGCTCTGTAAATCAGAGCACTGTTGGATCAAAGATCCAATGGTGATTAAAATCACCAAGATACAGAATAAATTCTGTATGGGAAAAGATTTCCCAATCTTATTAAAAAAAAGAAGATTTCCTTCTGTAAAACAGAAGCCCTAGGATCAAAGATCCAACAGTGGGGAAATCCCCAAATCAATTAGAGAAAAGATCTCTTCAACTGATTCAACAAATCAGCTTGTCCTATATAAAGGCCCCAAGGCTTCAAATCTCATAGAGAGGAACCCCCCATAAACCTTGAGAAATTTCAAAGATAAAGAGCAAGCTCTCAGAAGAAGAAAATTTTCTTCAAGGTAAAAAAAAACAGAGAGATGAAATCATCTCATATAAAAAGAAAAATTTACTTCTTTTTCTAAGATTATAGATCTATAAGACCAATGTCCTTCACAACAGAGATCAAACTATCTCATCACAAAAAAATAAGGGGAAGAACTTAATTTTCTTCAGATCATAGATCTATAAGACAAATTGTCTTTCAGAGATTATAATATCTCATTATAAAAGGGGGGAATAATTCAATTCTCTTAGGATCATAGATCCATAAAGGTAGAGTCCTTCACAAAAAACATAAGAGATTGAAACATCTCCTATAAAAAATAAGAACTTTGTTCTTAGATCCATGAGACAAAGTCTCTTATAAGAAAGAGAATTTAATTCTCAGGACACAAAGCTGCCTAAAAAAGAGCCCTAGTGCTCCAATCAAAAGAAGCGCTTCAGCGCTCCAAAACTAACGCATAGCGTTGCAGAGCCTTAGCGCTCCAAACTTCACCAGAAGCGCAATGCGCCCATTAACTGGCGCTCAGCGCCAAGCGTGCCACGTGCTTCTCACGTGTGCGCTACTTCACCAGAAGCGCAATGCGCTCCTTCACCAGAAGCGCAATGCGCTCATTGACTGGCGCTCAGCGCCAAGCGCGCCACGTGCTCCTCACGTGTGCGCTACTTCACCAGAAGCGCAATGCGCTCATTGACTGGCGATCAGCGCTAAGCGCGCCACGTGCTCCTTACGTGTGCGCTACTTCACCAGAAGCGCACTGCGCTCATTGACTGGCGCTCAGCGCCAAGCGCGCCATGTGCTCCTCACGTGTGCGCTAAGAGAACATAAACTGTTCTATAATGTAACAACTCCATTTTCGGTGTACAAAAATTTGCTTTAAAATTAATGTATACTTGGAGTATTTACTTATGCTGTTATCACTTTAAGTATTTAATTCACTCCTTAATTATAAGAAGGAGCTTGTAGCTCATTGGTAATATCTTGCATTGCTGAACCAAGCCACCAGAGTTCAAATCCCATACCCCACATTATTTTTAATTTTATTTTGGTTTAAATTTTTTAGAAGCCCAACAGTCAACACGTGATAACTCCCAAATTTCCCACTACACATGAAAATGTTGATGCACCAGAGGCTACACCTGAAGACCCCCACCTCCATGGCACCTGACTCGGCCCGACTCGGGCCGGCGCCGCCAGCCAGACTCGGCCGGACGACCGAGTGGCCTGAAGAAAAATTGTGCATTTTGGAATTCCCAACTCCCCTGCATGCTTCATGTACTGAGATCATTTCCAGAGACACCATTAACCCCCATTTACTCCATTTTTAATGATTTTTTAATACATTTTTACATTTTTTAAATTAAAACCCTTCATCTACCCTAACCCTAGCCTAACCCTATAAATACCAACCCTACATACTTCCCCCTCACCCCAAACTCTGAGCCAACTCTCAAGAATTTTCAAGAAACCTTGTGTACTTTGAAAACGAGCAAGAAGCGAAGCTACGGCGAATTTTCCGGCGAACTTCCGACGACCATCCTAGGAGCTCCCGGTGACGAAACGACGCACCGACGACTCCTCCCGATCCATCTCCCTCTCCTTGTTGTCCTAAACCCGTAAGTCCCATTTCTATCTTTCTTTTTCTTTCTAAAAATACGGAATTACAAAACCCGACGAAACCGGAACAAATCCGATTTCCGATTCGGTTTCTTTATAAAACCTTACTTTTCTTTAATACAATTATGCTTAAACCATTACATGTTGACTATTAACCACTAATCAACCATATTGATCAAGTTTCATATCACAAAGTAATTGCTATTTCATTTTACCGTATTTTTCAATTAAATACCACATAGTTTCAATTCTACATTTAACATCACAAAACTTGCTATACCTTTAAATAGATCACGAGGTAATGACCTACCTCCTCACACACTCATATGCAACATAGCACAATACCATCGGGAACATAGAATACGGGAAATCGACATCTTTATAAATAAATACCATAATTAATAAAACCGTTTTTTCTTAATGATTAGTATTTATACAAATCTTTGCAAAGCGCCGCTACAACCCATTTGGGGAACCCGTTCGGGATGGTGCGGATTATCGCACATCCTCGGGCTTAGTAGTGCGAGATGCAGACCTCCGCAAGGAGCATTCGGTCTCAAAAGATTTAAAATACGGCATCTTAAGAAAACGAGATTTCTAGAATATTATATATATACAAAAAATTATTTTCATATAAATATATGTATATGTAACATAAAAATATCTATTTTGAATTATTATAAATATTCCATTTTTTCCTAAAAATCACAAGAATCATTTACACTAAAATACCATGAATTCCATACAAATCAATATTACAAATAAATACCTTTTATTATGAATTTAGGATATTCTCATTAGAAATGTCACATTTATAAAATCTACATTCATTACAACTCTAAAAACAATAATAAATACTTGGGGTATATTTTGAAAACTATACAAAGTATTTTTACATAAAAACCCCTCAAGTTCTATAACTTACCCTAAGGACCCTAGTAAACATAGGTTTAAGCGGGACCAATATCTTGAGCCTCAGCGAGCCGGAGAAGTGGGTGCTTTCCTATCTAAGGTAGACAAATTAATAACGGTGTTATCAATACAGTAATCGTCTTTGAAAAAGACACAAATCCTGCCGCCCATGTGCAGCGGTTATCGATAATATCAAAACAATCAGGACTTCAATTTACTTTTCTAACTGTCCGACTCAGTTTGAGTCTCAGTATAATCTGACTTGAATATGATTTAAGTACAATCTACAATCTACAATCTACAGTCTACAATCTACAATCTACAATCTACAATCTTCAATATTACAATTCAACATGAATCCATGAATCCAATTATCAATCTATACAACTTGACTGAACCGAACCATGGATATACATTCCATTTATATGGTTCTCCAGTTATTCCATTTACATGATTCTACGGTTACACCCGTTTACTGATATCATGATTTCGGTCAGTCAGCCAATTATACAATCAATACAATTTACAATACAATACAATACAAACAAGACATCTCGGGGTTTAAGGGGTAGATTGGTATGGAAGGTGTTAGAAGTGGCACAAGACAGTAAGACTTAATACACCTAACATGAATCCAGTTGCTTTTGTACCGTGGCATAAACGGTTCCTTGTACTATACTTGCCTCTAGTCTCTGGCATATAGAGACTCCTCTCGTATACACTGGCATTCTTCTGTATCAAGCTACAAACAACAGCGTTAACATCACAATATAATATAACTTTAAAAGCTACCTTCTTATTATGTCTATTCTATTTCTCCCTTATCTTTAGGACTTACCGAGCGATCTGTTCGCTGACGACATTCTCTTTCTTTCTTCTTTGAATGTCGTCAGCTGATCTGGACCCGTCAGAGATCGAGCCCACTGCTGAAGACTTGGACCAGTTCAGTGAAGACCCCGAGCTCTAGTCATTGTACACTTTCCATTTCAGTACTTTTCTTTTCTGTTATGCCATTGTTTAGGCATTGCTTTTTATTTCAGTTGTATTTACTTTCCATGTATTGTACAGAAAGAATGTGAATAAATAAAGTTGTTGTTTTATTATATCTTGTCTCTTATGCTTTACTTTTATATTTCTTAGATACGCTTAGCGTATTTACTTCACAGTAAATACGTAGCGGCCTCGTCCCGTACCCTTCGCCGTATACCGGGAAGCGGGGCGTGACAGGTTTTGTTGGTGGCCCATGCAGGTCAGAGCTGTATGGAACCCTAAGCAATATAACACAAGAACCAGCAACTAAAACATTCTTTACAATTCATGTTCCTTGAATCTTATCATTTCATGTACTTGAATCTGTCATAACCCAAATTTTTCTTCAAGGTTATGGATTCCCCAAACAACACCAGTGCCAACTTCAACAACACTCCACCTCCACTACCAATCGTACCTACTGATCCTGCTCCACCCACCGAGCAAACAGTTCTGCTTGAGGCGATCCGCAGCTTCCTTGAGGGACAGCAACAGCTTTTGAACCGTCCCGAGACTGAAGCGCCTGGGGTAAAGCAATTTAGGGCTTTACACCCCCAAACAATTCTCAGGAAAGGGAAGCCCACTTGAAGATGAGGAATGGGCACAAGGAATAGAGGATGATCTGGCGGCAACATAAGTGCCAGACATAGCTTAGGTCCGTATGGCGAAACTGCAACTCACGGACAATGCTCGCAACTGGTGGAAGGCGGAAGAAAGCCGTCTTGAACAACCTATAGAATGGAAGACTTTCCGCGATAAATTTGACGCGAAGTACTTCCCTGTGACTGCCAGGTTCAACATGGAACAGCAGTTTATTCATCTACAACGAGGTTCTATGTGGATCGAGTCTGTAGATGAGTATGACGCTGAATTCACCATACTAAGTCAGTAAGATATGTCACAATATTTCAATTTTTAAATATCACATACTACACAGCTAATACGATCCTTTAGACAGATTCGCGGCACATTTGATACCGACGGACGAGATCAGAGCCCGTCGATTTCAACAGGGGTTGGACACGAAAATTCAGGCTGAACTAGCCACAGGGAAATTTCCAACTCATGAGGATGCTCTGGAAGCTGCCCGCAGTTATGAGGCAGTGATAAAGGTGAGGGGCAAACCTCAGTCTACAGGAGTTAAGCGCCCTGCCAACCAGATAGCAGGAGGAGTTTCGTCCAGGCCATCTTTTGTGCTAAGGCGACCCGGAGTACCAAACAACAGGCCCAGCCTAGCCTTTTGTAACTACTGCAAGAGAAATGGGCATCTGGCGAGAGATTGCCGGCGTGCGAACAACTTTTGCTTGATCTGCGGCTCAGCTGCTCATGGTATTGGGTCTTGTCCTCATAAACAAGATCCAATTGCTGCACCCAGGCCAGCAAACACTTACCCACAGCGCCCAGCCATTCAAGCACCTGCTCCAGGACTTGCACTACCTGCACCACCCAGAGGACCACAAGCTGCACCACCTCCTCGTCAGTTCCATCAAGCTCAAAAGAACGTTCTGAGGAATGCTCCTCAGGCCAGGAGGAATGTACCAAGGCGCCAGGCTTTCACGATGACCGTGGAAGAAGCTGAGGCTACTGGCCAAGTTATCACTGGTAAACTTTTCTTCTCAAACCTTTCTTTCAGTATTGCTATTTATCTACATACTTTTCCCTATATCTAAAACATATTGCACATACCTTAGGTATAATCTTAGTATCCTCAATACCTGCACTAGCACTGTTTGATACCAGAGCATCTCACTGCTTTATGTCGCAACGGTTCGTCCGAACCCATGCGATTCCAGTCTCACCGCTTGTATCCAGCTAGAATGTCAGTTCAGGCAATGGCGTTCTAAAGGCAACAATGGGATACAGCTTGTGTCCAGTAGTCGTCTGCAGCAGAGAATTTTATGCCGATTTCAAAGTACTGGACATACCGAACTTCGATGTGGTTCTAGGTATGGATTGGCTTGGAACTTTTTATGCTACCATCGACTGTCGTCAAAGGAGGGTAGTATTCGAGATTCCAGACCATCCGGTCTTTTATTTTAAAAGCGGAGACCGTACCCTGGAGCCAAGTACCTACAAAGCGAAGCCAAGGGAAGCAGTAGTTGCAGCAGCTCAAGCGGAGGAAGAATTAAGACCATATGTGGTTCGAGAGTTCGACGGTGTATTTCCTGACGATATATCAGGTTTGCCTCCCGATCGAGCTCTTGAATTCAGTATTGATTTAGTACCAGAAGCACAATCGGTGATCAAAGCACCCTATCGTTTAAGTCCGGAAGGTTTGAAGGAAGTCCGAACACAGTTGGACGAATCACTGGCGAAAGGATGGATTCGTCCTAGCACTTCAAGTTGGGGATCACCTGTACTACTTGTGAAGAAGAAGGAAGGTTCATGCAGAATGTGCATCGATTATAGAGCCTTGAACGAAGTCACTATAAAGAATAAGTATCCACTCCCGCACATCGACAATTTATTCGATCAGGTAAATGGATTTTGTGTTTTCTCTAAATTGGATCTTCGTTCAGATTATCATCAGGTGAAGGTCAAGGAAGCCGATATTCATAAAACAGCTTTCAGAACTCGCTATGGACATTACGAATTTCTAGTGATGCCATTTGGAGTGACCAACGCACCAGCAATATTCATGAACCTGATGAATCAAGTTTTCCAGGAGTACTTAGACAGGTTCGTTGTCATCTTCATCGACGACATCCTGGTGTATTCCAAGAGTCGGAAAGAACATGCCGAGCACCTACGAATTGTCCTGGAAACTTTACGACAACATCAATTATATGTCAAGTACAGCAAATGCGAGTTTTGGCTAAATCAAGTTGGTTTTCTTAGACATATCGTATCAGGCGATGGAATCTCTGTGGATCCAGCGAAAGTTTCAGCAGTTAACGAATGGCCTACACCAAAGTTAGTGAAGGACATTCAGAATTTCTTGGGTTTAGCTGGATATTACAGAAGATTCATTGAAGGCTTTTCGAAGATTGCAACACCCCTGACCAAGCTCACACGTAAAGATGAAGATTTTGTGTGGTCAGAAGCATGCGAATAAGCTTTCGTAGAACTCAAGTCAAGATTGACATCAGCGCCTATTCTCGTCATGCTGGATCAATCTGGAGGATTCGAAGTGCATTATGATGCATCCGGTAAGGAATTAGGATGTGTTCTACATCAGCACGGGATGATCACAAATCTTTGATCTTAGTCCCAAATTGGACTACAGAACTTCCAACCAATATTGGTTCAAGGGTACATCTCTTCACTCCTCTGATATTTGTCGTTGTAATCCTTCAACGTCCTCAGAGAGGTGACGGGTCCCGACAACCAGACATTCCACGGACTGTGGGGTCCTTAAACTCATGGACTATGATGTCCTTAAACTTTACAGACTATGATGTCTCTAAACTACTATGGACTGTGAGGTCCTTAAATTCATAGACTATGACGTCTTTAAACTTTACAGACTATGACGTCTTTAAACTAGACCACAAAGTCCCTAAACTAAAACAATAGAGCTCAAATGCTCTTTTGTTGGATCTAAATGATCCTGTTAAGTAGATCTTAGTCTAAAATTAGACTAATGTATCATTAACAAATGGTTCAGTTGATCTTAGTCTAAAATTAGACTAACGTATCCTTAACAAACGTTTAAGTTGATCTTAGTCTCAAAGGAGATTAACGATTTTTAAACCCAAACCAAAACCCAAATCTAAGAAAATACGGATTTATACTAATCCACGCCCTATGGGAGACAACACAAATTAGTCTCCGTATACAATCCACGGGCAACCAAAAATAAAACAAATATACACGAAGTGACCATCTGGAAAAGGAGAAAGTGGTTACCGCGATGCGGTAGCGTAATTTACTGCAGGGGCTTGTGCCTGCAGGGAAGAGCGTCCCCACAATAAAAAAAAAACCTCACAATGAGAGGGAATCTGACGAAGTCTGCTACAACGGCCGCATCCGTCGAAACCTCCGATACACGGTGCCATAAATCGACTTGGCATCTTCGGAGAGGTGGACGGATAAAACCAAATAGTATCTGCCCCCAAATTCAGGCTAGACGGACCTACGCGGTCGTGTCTCTGTATTCGGAGAAGAACAGGCTCGATGACGGGCCGGCTGGGTAAAACCCATGAACCCGCGAGTCGGGTTGACCCGATGATACTTGTAAACGGCCAGGCCAGGTACATGTTGTAATACCCAGTTTTTCTTATACGTCTAAATCCGTATTTCTTTTACCTATAAGATTTATTTATAATTATTTATTTATTTTCAAAATCCTATTAAACCCAGATCCTATCTTTCTTCCTCTGTCTCAGCCATTTTCCTGTTTAGAACACAAAACAAAATCTTTTCCATTTGATTTTCCCCGCAGCCGCTTCAACCCAAATCCTAGTTCTAGTTATTTATCCTAAACCCAAACCCAAACTATAAATTTTAATTACCCAGCCCACTTTTTCATCTTCCATATTAAATCTCTGGCCCGGCCTTCTTCTTCTTCCTTTTATATTGAATTTTTCTCGGCCCACATTTTCCCACCAGCCCACATCTCCATTCTAATTAAATTGTTTTAATTCCTACCCAAACCCGAGCCCACCTCATCAGCCGGCCCATTCCTCCCTTTGTTTTTCTTTCTATCTGATTTTTTTATATATATAGCTAACCGCCCCGGCCCAGCCCACTTTATTATCAGCTGCCTCGTTTTTTTTTAAAGGGGAAATATTTTCTTGCGAGCCTGGCCCATTCTCCATACGGCCTGCCTCAGCTTCGCACCCAACCCGCACCACTTCCCCGACCCGACCCGCTTCGCTCTCTTTCTTCCCCAACGGCTATTTTCTTTCGCGCGCGCTCGACCCAACTCCGTCGCCTCCGCCCACGCTCGTGCCCCGTCGCTTGCGAGCGTTACGCCCTCGACGCTTCACCCCTCCTCGACTCTCTACCTCTCCCTGCTCCCTTCGAGTCTCGCTCAGCCCACACTTCTCCTTCTTCCTCCCTCTCTCTCGAACCCACTAACCGCCCCGGCACTCCGCTCCCCTCATCGGAGCTCCGACCCCCACCGTCATCTCCTCCTACAACTCCGCTCGTCGTCCCTGCCAAGCACCCCTGCACATCAACGCCGACGAGCCACCACCTCTCTCGCTCGGCACCCACCTGCAACCTCCGACGTTCGCCGATCTTTTCCCGATCACCACCACCGTCTCACCCGCTCTCATCTCACCTCCATTCTCCTCCTTCGCTCACCAGTAACCGACCACCCTCGCACCCATCGCCGCCGGCACCTCACAGAGCCCTTACTCCTGAGCTTCACCCTGCCACCTCTCGACGTCAACCCATCATCTTCGTCGTCGACGTCGTCGTCGTCGTCACACTTTCTCACCATCCCTCTCGACGCTCCCTCCCTCTCGCAGACACTGGCTCCTCTCTCTCCCTTTCTCACACTATCTCTCTCTCTTTCTCTCCAACTTCCTCTCTCTCTCTCTCTAACTCTCTCTCCCGATCTCTCTCTCTCTCTCTCTCTCTGTAACCCTCTCTCTCCCCCTCTGTCTCTCTCTAACACTCTCTCTCTCTGTCTACCTTTCTCTCTCTCTCTCTCTCTCATTTCTCTCTCTCTCTCTCTCTAGCACTCTCTCTCTCTCCAAATCTGAAACCGTCTTTCCATCCTCTATCAACCTACACCACCGCACGACATTGTCCGAGCCGCAACAGCCAACTCCGACAAGCTCGAGCCAGGATCAAGACTTTTGTCACTGTGGTGCCATGCCGGAATCGGCGTTGCCGTGCCACGCGTGTGTCGCGTTCGTGCCATTACCACTGCCGTGCATCGCCTAGACGTTTCCAGACAAGTTTTTACTTGCTTACATGCTATTTACCTAAACTGTGATCTTTAATTACGTATATCATAAAGTTGCAAGTTTAGATTAATTATTGTGCCATACCTGTTCGATGCGTGTTCCCAATGAAATTACTTGTCTAATTTGACGGAACCAGACTATTCTTGTTGGCCCTTGTTGTGATGGATAACATGTGCAAATTTCATTAGAAAATACTACTGTTAAAGACTAAAACAACTGCCCCCAAGTTTAACCGTAAAACTGTAATTCTGTTGCACCTGAAAACCGTTAAATTCACTATAAATCATATACATGGTAGAATGGTGCGTTCGAGGGCTCAAATCGAAGCCATCTCGACAAACATTAATCCTATACTAGTTTCCAGACATTCCTGTACTTAAACCATGATGATAATTGTATCGGAGTGCGACTCTGGACTGCAGTCCAGAGCTACTCCAATTGTTGGTTGCTGTACCGTGTTGGATACCACAGGATTTCCTTAACTCGTAGGTTGCGGAACTCCGCTGTTTATTATAGACAAATCTGTTAGCTAGACAACACAATTGGTTTCGTTCTGTTTCGTTACCGTTTGATATTTAATCCGTAATTTAATAGATCGGGACACATAACAGTCCCAGCAGATTCAGAATTGACATGTTAATATTAAACAGATTATAACTCCTAACGTACAGACGCGATTGAAGATCCGTTTGTTGCGTTGAAAACTTTACTGAAAACCCTAGAATTCATCCAACTGTAGCGTCGCTAAAATCCGATCCCAACTAGGATCAAAATGCGTTGAGAAACGGACTTCTGATTCTGAAATTGGATTTCCAGCCGCGAGCGCTTAAAATGAAATGGTTATAACTTTTGATCCTGGAACCCGATTGGCTTGAAACCAATTTAGATGGATAGCTAACTGAACATACTAATTACTACCTGTTTATCGTTTCGCTAAATTATAAACGTACGTTTCGTGATAAATCGTGCAAGTGATAGACTATTGTTTTTATGACACCTTAATTGTGCTTCTTATACAGTTCATGCATCACATCTTACCCATATCATAGTAGTGATAACCTAGTGATATCGTGCATTCACCCAGTGTTAGTTTCTAGCGATGATTGTGGCAAGTACGTCAGTGTTCGTGTATTCGTGATTAAGTGAAAGTGATACGTACTTGTGCACAATCAGTGTCCCTATTATTCTTTTGCATTGTCGACGTCTGTGGGATGCGTGTACGTGTGACTATAAGTGGTATGGGACACTTATGGAAGCGCTTGCACGGGTGTCTCAGATAAGGCATCCGACACTGCCATTTATCTTAGGTATTAGTTGGGACGTGCTTGATGGAGGTCCTACCTCCAGTTCTCGCGCATACTTGTCACGGACCGATTAGTATTTAGGGTTGTGGTTAGTGCTTGATGTAGACCACGGGGGGTGGGGTAGTTTAAGTGTGAGTTCAACAGAATCTCGGGAGTCCCATGCCGGCTTATATATTTAGGGAGTTATATGGAGATTTACAGGGTACGTGATATATACACCGTGATATTCTTGTTACATGCTGGGCCCGTGGTCCCTTGCCCTTGGGTTCTACCCTTGGGTGGAGGACACTCGCGAGTGGTTGACTCTCACACTTGAACTGACGATAGGCTTAGTGACCTGTACAGTGAGACTTAGAGACTGATAGGGATACTGGCATTTTATTCCTTATATACTGTGTGGCATACGTGACATATTGTTATAATGATTTACTGTTCCGCTGCATTTATTACTGCACATTCATATTCATGATGTCATTGATTTACTGCTTCACATATCTATTATTACTGTTAGGACTGTCACTTGATTATATATATATTATATTGCTATTGTGTCGCTCTGACGACCTGAGTATGCATGCTCAGTATGAGGAGAAGATTTAGCCTGGATCAGAACTAGACGTGCATTACAAACTTCTTGACTTGCTATTCCGAGATTCATTCGTTTGTTCCACTTCAGGTCAGTTTATATTATTGTATCTTTCAGTTACTGCATTTCTCATTGCCTGCGCATTATTTACTGTTTACCATGAAAAACTAGAAGCCGAAGTGTGACTACGGCAGGACATTCCTTGACCGTAGGAGCATGGCTGGCCTTGTCTACCCCTCGTATTCCGTATTTTGGGAAGCGGGGCGTGACACATGTAATATGTTAACGGGTGATAAAACTTTGATCCATTGCCTATGTTTTACTGGTCGACCCGCACGCTAAAGGGGTAACGGGCCATTATTGATGCCTCTGTGTTATACTACTAGAGTTTTTGCACGGGCAATGCACTATACGATGTATCAGACTCATGGAAAAAAACCTTAGTAGATATCTTACGGGACTTTTAATAAAGATTTATGAAGATTCCAGAATTTTTAAATATTTAAAATTAAGAATTGAACGTTATCTTATTTCAAAATTATAAGATCTATCTCGCTGAGAATCAAAGTAAAATTTCGATTTGGCACATCCTCCCTCTTCTGGTTATAGCACTAACAGGCTTTTTCGTTAGGTGGCCTGGGTGCAGCATTTGGGTTATGTCTATGAGGATAAGACCCAATGTCATGAGTAGCTGAGCTGCAGACTAAGCAAAGCCGATTTGCACGTCGGCAGTCTTTTGACAAATGTTCATCTCTCCTGCAGTAGGTGCAAAAGGCTGGGTTGGGCCGGTTGTTCGGTATTCCCGGTCTCCTGGGCACAAATGGTGGCCTTGAAAAGGCTCCTCCTGCCATTTGAGTGGCAGGGCGCTTCATCCCGGCAGATTGAGGTATGCCCCTCATTTTCACTACTGTCTCGTATCGGCGGGCAGCTTTCAGAGCCATCTCGTGAGTTGGGAATGTAAGTGCACGGCGGCGCCCCGGCCGTCAACCCGACGGCCAAACGCGGAAACGGTGATAAACTTAAATTTTTGCGGACTTAGCAAACCGGCACCACCGCGCACCTAAACCCCGGATCGTGCCATTAAACTAGTCTAAGCTATCTAGAGAGGGGGTAGAGAAGTATACCATACGATCCGAGTCCTCCGGTCTTCATCTCCACTCCGATCTCCTCGCGGGATCTCCGTCTGTCTCCTCCTCGTCGGAAAGGGCACCACGAAGCCGGGTACTTTTACGGGCTCCCACCTCGATACTGAGGCAACTCGAGCATGAAGCCGGCAACTCGACATGCTCAAGATTTGCTGTAGGAATATAGTGTAGAATCATAGTCTCTCTTTTGGGGTTTGGTTGCCATTTGTGGATGATGGAGGAATGGTGTATGGAAAATTGGTGCTTTCAATTTTCTAGCAATGGAATGAGATGAAGAATGATATGCACAAAAATGAATCACTCTCATTTTTCTTCCTCTCTTCTCTTTTCTTCTTCTCTCTTTCTTTTTCTTAACCATGAAAACCTTCTTACCTCAAGTGAGTAACCAAGGTGGAGGAATATGAATATGAAGGGAGGTGATGGTAGTGAAAAGGTAGAGGTGACCACAACCTTAAACATCATCATAACCAATCTACATCAATCCTAATCCTTTCTTATCACATTAAAGCAAAGGAAAAGACTAAGAAAGAATCAAATGATGGTGGAAAAAGAAAAGATGCTTTCATAATTAAAACATATGCAAGAAAATCCTCCACAAAGTGTAATTTGCAAAACTGCAAATTACCCCCTCCATCGAAAAAGTCCGGCCGGGAAAGAACAAAGGAAAACCGGCCGGAACGGAAAGCAAAATGGCAACTCTAGAAAACTGGTCCCGTAATAAATTACAGGAAAACCCCACACTGTGCATACACACCCGCATTTGTATTCCGTCCGGATACAAATGCAATGAGACAAAATCTACACTGTACTAAACTAGGACCGGCTTAAACCAAAGCCGGCTAGTAAAAATCCGTCCGATCCTGATTCGTGCAATACCGCACGTATCTGATCGAACCTTGCCATATAACCATACGGCCACTAGTACAAAACCGTCCGATCCTGATCCGTGCAATACCGCACGTATCTGATCGGACCCTGCCATATCTCCATACGGCCTCTACAGCGTTTCGCCCGAAAGCTGAGTAACTGAAAGTGTGGTGGACTCTAAAGACTCGTCAATACAATGGCTGTGGATTTAACCACTAGCACGTCAGAGGTATAAGCCAATACGTGACGGGCCACCAGCTATTGACTAAAAGGGACGTCGATGAGGAAGCTCACCCCGACACCCAACTGAGCCTGTCAGTGACAATATCCGTACAGTCCGGTCCGTTCGTCTATGAGTATCGCATGGCGGGCCTAGGGGGTTGGTAAAAGTCAGACCCCCAAAAGCGGTACAAGTCGTGTCGGAGTGTAGCCCAGAACACCCTGAGATACTACTGGAATACCTACCAGTAAATCTCCTGCCTTGGCCAAGGTCTTCGTGTAATGGCTCTCCTAGACACAGCGCGACCTCACCCCCAATACCGGGAGAGACGAACCCCCGAAGATCCGCTCACTGCCTCCATGTGGCTCGGGACTGTACCCAACTAAAACCTGTTTGCACGACTCCTTTGAGCCGTGGTAGGGTAGTAATCAAAGTACAGTGGGAACTCACACGAGACAAATGACGATCCCCAGGTCGATGAACTAACCTGTACACATGTCACCAGGGAACTGCTATCTGACGTCAGGTATAAGACCAACTAGCATGTTCCCGGCGAGTCCTGTCCGGTGTACTCATAACCCAATGAGCACCTGTATACATCTTAGGTGATCCAACTGACACCAGTGGCTTGTGAGACCGGCCACCGCCCCTCGTCGGGGTCTCGACTGTATACACTAGTCTACTCTGGAGAATCGATGCCCTGTCTCGAAACTCCCACGACTAGGGACCTATTAAGGATGTGCTTGTAGACTCCAGCTCTCACTTATATGATCGCCCTCATACTGCTGGCAGTCAAGCATGAATCCTAGGGCTCTATCAACGTGCAATAGCGACATGTCAGGTCACCTAAAGCAGTACACGATGATAAAGGTAAACCAGATAGCATACTATCATCTCGAGTAAGACTGTCCTACCGGGATAGGTCCTCCCTCAATCATTGCAATCACGTGCCTGTGATCCAATAATCGACTCTGAGGGCACTAACTCCAACAATCTTCCACTTGCACTCAAGGCTAATTATTGCGATGTCGCATACTCACAGCCTGTGTGATACCGAACACCCAACTCCTCTACTAGTCAGTCTCACAAAATCCGTTTGCGAAACTATTGCGGTCGGAGAATAGCCTCAGTGAGTGGATCCGCTCTGATGTTTCTATCTATGTCTCTCTATATCTCAAGTTCGCGGAGAAACCCATCTCCCGAAATGAGCAATACCTGTCTTAGAATGTCTGGATGTCTGATGGGACTTAGCTCATAAATGAACTCCAAATCCAAACTTCTTAGACTGTATCGTCAACTGAACTTAATCAGTATCCTGCGCCATGCCACCCTCAGTATTGCCTTGGACCACCCGTCCAAAATACTGCCCCTCGTCAGAGGGAAAAACTATAACTCTGACAACCTCCTTGTCGTCCAGGTCACCTTGGAAGCCTGGAATGATAACCGTCTCCTAAAAGAGGCAGCCGTTATCATATCCCTAGAACAGCCACTTATGTTCTAAAACTGCTTCCGACTGTTTCTCCAGGATTGGATCAATATCAACTTATTGCATCTAGTGCAAGAACAACATCTGGTGTGGTACTTGACATCTCATGATTGACTCAATTGCCTAAGCAAGTGATCTGCCAATCATGCACATCCCTCTCTACTTTAGTCTAAAAGACACCTTTAGAGAGGGCGACTCCATTACTTGCAGGTACACTACCGTGCCAGGAGTTGTCCATTCTAAATACTCATAGAATGCTGTCAAGGTACCCAGATTAGGAAACCACCCAAATCTAGATCTAAAACCATAGATCTAGTAACCAGTATGTCTGATATATATCCAAGTCCTGTGTGGAGAAACCACTGTGTGACGACCAAAGTCTAACCGATCGTAGTATAGGAATATCACTTCCTACTACCTTCTCAACAGATCCATCCCCTATTCTGATGACGTCAAACCTATGACTGTCGCATCAGAAATAGATGATCTATCTCCGCTATATCTGCTTTAGTCTATAAATAGACATAAGTCTGATGTCCACCAATGCTTCCGCTGCTCCCACTGACTACGACAACCCTCTGCCAGAGTCATATAGACGTGCACTTCTAAAACTAGTTTAGAACGACGCTATACTCATCCTCCTGCCGGGTCTCGCAGCCTGGAACAACAACAATGGCGAGTGTGGGTAAACAAGAACTTCCCTGTCACCGTCCTTGAGGCTACCAGAGTACCTCTCGGGTGCCTGAAGTTACCCACCTTATCTGCGGAGTGGCCAATGGAATGTCAAATCAGATTGAATCTTTAGGTTCCTTATCAAATCTTCAGTAATCGTTTGCGGTTCTGGAATCACTTCCAGTTCTACCATACTCCCACTGCTGTTTTTTTTTTTTTTTGAAAAAATCCATTTTTAATAAAACTGTGGCGAGTCTTGAACAATATTTCTATTGATCTCCCAGATGGTAGAATGTCAACCCTCGTCATAGCCTGGGTCAACCCACAAACAGCCATTACATAAACGTGCCTTGAGTTATCCAGAGTCTGGTTTTAATCATAAGCCGGAGAACTCCCCGTACCTTAACAATGTTAAGATATGAACTGTACTATATCCAATATAGAACCAGAGGCACTGATTTAATTGAACCAGATTCAAATCATGCAGCTGTCTCCAGTGCATGTCAACTAAATGGAGAGAGGCCGATCAGCGTTACTCAACTTAGGAATGCTTCCAATTATGAGTAACCTGAAAGAGAATCAATTTCTCTTTATCATTACTATCAATTGAATACCATACACAAGTATCTACATCTTCGATCACTTTGAAGAATCCCGATACTTGCAATACCTGGTTCTCTACTTTATCCAAATACCTATAACTTCTCAAAATTCGGACCCTGTGTTTCTACGAAACACCTGTCTAAAAACTAGAGAAGTCATAAGTAAACTGAATATAGTACAAGGACCAACCCCTCTGTCCTGATGGACCCTGGACAACATACAATACTCTGTATAAGTCCCTTGAGTCAGATAACTCATTCACTGTGTGTCGTAGGTTGAAAACTGTACTTTTGGTTAAGAAGAATTACACCGCTGTTCAATGCTCCTTACCTAACCATCCACTGATATAGGTAAATGTCATCGACATAATATCAAAAGGTATATCTCACTCTATGAAAATAGACGTACAGATATATCAATTTGAAATTGGTGCACAACAGCGGATATTCAAAACCAAATATTTGCCGACCGGCAAACAACCCAGGTGGCATCCTCAAATATCACCAATTACAACGAATCCCGATATAATGAGGATGATCACCCAATTCCCAATAACTTACTCCCACTCATCATCTGTAAAACCATACAGATGTGAGAATCATACCTGGTAAATACATACCCTGGAGTAAGTGTCTAATCGGGAAATCAGTTTTCTTTTAACAGTACACAGTGAACCTGAAACATTGAAATGTTTCGTTGGGGTTTCCTGGTATTCCTAGTAATGCCTCATCCATTATCCAGATTCACAACTATAACCGTATAATTCTTTGCCACCTCTCCAAATCCCTTCATATGTCTTTAGTCATTACCTTCTGTACACCCCTTTAGGCCAAATGGTTTTCTTCCTTCCCTACCGTTCGGCACCAGCCTATGGTTTGGAAGAAGACTATCCAAAAAGCATAAAGGGTGTACTGTCCTAATCCTAGGAACACTCGCATCGCGAGAGAAGGTGAAGATAAAAGACACCTGAATGTACTTTATTCCTATTTCTCCTGAACCAGGATCCATCCCCGAACTGGAACAAGTTCCTTTCGAGTTCGTATATAACCATACGATGGATTATCCAATAAAATGGGATCTTCGTAGTAATACGGAGTGTCCTGGAGAGATACAAAGGTGATTTAGGATTGGCGAAGAAATACTTGGTTTGGTCGTGAATAGCAGTCGCAATTTACTTTGCCCTCTTACTAATCCCTTGCTTTGTCTTAACTTAATACCTTCTGTACACCGTTTAGGCTAATTGGCTTTCTTCCTTCCCTACCGGTCGGCACCAGCCTATGGTTTGGAAGAAGACTATCCAATTTGCGTAATAGGTGTACTACTCCTAAACCAAGGAGTACTCGCAACCTGAGAGAGGGTGAAAAGAAAAGACAACTGAATAGTCCTATCCGTTTTCTCCAGAACCGGAAACCATCCTCGAATAAATTCCTTCGAGTTCGTATATAACCATACGATGGTTTTGTCCAATGGAAGTGGACATTCGTAGTAATACGGGGTGTCCCGGAGAAAAGGGTAAAAGTAGGAGTGGCAATGAGGTCTGCAACTCTGACAATCCAAAAGCCAGTGTTAAGTAGGTTCGGTCAACTTGGTCACTGAGTCAAAATCTTAGGGTCGGGTCAATGGTCGCTGCCAAAGAGAGAGAGAAAAGAAACACTCAGCGTGCACTCTAACCTAGATCAGAATGGTTACCGATTTATCTAATCTGGAATCCTCCCACTGTACCTCAAATTCTCCTCCAAACCTGAAAGAAGAATTAGTCGGGGTCACCCGAGGAGTATACTAACTCATCAGTGGGAATCGGGATCCAACTCTCATCGCATGATAACGTGACGGAATCCGCTCACGGTATCACACTCCAGAAGGTATGCGCATATCTGGCAAGTTTCAGTTCTTTTGAAACTCCCGATGTGATTTCTGCCCCATGCTCTTATGACCTTGACGAAGGTCAACAAATCATAAGTCACATGTCAAGTTCTACCCGTCATTATCCAGGTTAATTTGAATCCACCCGTACAAGCCCTTGACGAAGGTCAACAAGGCTATACGACTGTCCCAAACCAACGCATCTATCTATGCAACAGAAAAGTAACAAGCAGCTACCATACACTATGCCTTGACGAAGGTCAACAAACATAGCATGAATACTACGTGCTACCCGTCTGAAATGACGGAGGGCTACGAATGGTTTCTGGCGAAAACCTTTAACGTAAAGAACTTGATATCGTCGAAGGAACGGATAGCTTTTTAAAATATAGTGACGAAAACCGTTGCTAAAGAGGTCACTCCCGGTAAAGGGATCTCGGCTCTTTCCCCGTAGAATGGGGTGCAGGATATTCCAACTGAATACCACGGTGCAAAGCAAAAGTAATCGGCTATAGTGAAGTTAATGCCCTGATGCAAACTTCTGTCCAAGGGGTCACTCCCGGTGAAGGGATCTCGGCCCTTGCCTCGTCGACTGAGGAGCAGGATATTCCAACTGAATATCTCGATGCAAAACAAAAGTGAACGTCCTTGCAATAACAGCTTTTTGAAAAGTGTTCCAACAACATCAGAACAGGTTTGTTTTTTAAACTTGCATTGATCCGAATCAATGCAGTCCCATCATTGATCACACCACAAAGAACGAAAATATACTGACGTACGTATATGCCATCCGTATTCGCCACTGGGTCCCGTCATTACTCGTTAGGTTAGCTTACTAACGACAGAGCGGGGACTGGACTAGCGCGGATGAAAAACATATACAACATCTACTAATATATATACCAATATATAGTATTTCGCTCAAGGCGTGAATAAAATGCAACATCACAGAAATGTACAGCATCACAGAACAATACAGATATCTGGGATCCCCGGGTTTCACAGAGCCACTACTGAAACCCGACGTTCCCCTGGTCGTGTGGATAGCCCGTGCAATGAAATCCTAGACCCCTACGGGCGCGGCAAGTCACCCGCCAAAACCTGAAGCGAGGCAGCCCCTTTCATCGCCGTGAATGGACCACCCAACACTCCACGGAATCCGGCAACTTGGGCACCCCTCCTGGGTCATCCTGTACCCCCTACGAGTGCGGCGAATAGCCCGCCAATCCCAGAGTGAAGCCCCCTCCGTCTCAATGCTATGAGATGCGGGCTTGTTGCCCTCTAGAACCCGGCCATCCGTGCACCCCTCCGCGGGGTAATCCTAGTACAGAAAGTAAAATATACATACACCGGGTACATCGACCGCAACCAGGTCGTGCCCCAAAAGAATAATACAATCAGGCAGTGACGGCAGTCCACATGTCGGACGCTCGCCCCGCAATATCAAATGTACATAATACCACAACACAACTGTACTAGCATTGCATCCAGGCTATCCCCACGACCGATCCGCAACATCACAGCATAAACATAGAACATCAACGTGAAAGTCACGTTCGCAAATCCGTCTAACCGGGCTATAGCAGTTAGACAGGATTTACCGATCGAGTGACATTCACAGTCGCAGATATAATGTAAATACTGTGAAAAATGTGTTTAAAATATCCGATCGATCAAAAATTAACAAGTGGGCCCCCAATCAAAACTGTAGCACTCACAGAAACCCTGGGCCCAATTTTAAAATTCCAAAACCCATATTTTAAGCCCAGAAGGCCTCTGGAAAAATTTGGTGATGTGATGTGAATAGTGCGCGGCGGAAGGGCCGCACGAGGTGGGGTTTCGCGGCGCTTCCGCGCTCCAACTGTGGAGTTACATCGTCAAATTTTTACAGAACTCTTAGATTTTCCAGTACATCAATATTTTACAACCTGAAAAATTTTCCGAGACCAAAAATTTTCAACAGAAACTGATTCGAACTAAAATGCAGTTTTGGAACATTCGATCGATCGAAACAGAAAAACACATTACACCAAGCTAGACTATGTTAATGGCGAGGCTCTGATACCACTGTAAGTGCACGGCGGCGCCCCGGCCGTCAACCCGACGGCCAAACGCGGAAACGGTGATAAACTTAAATTTTTGCGGACTTAGCAAACCGGCACCACCGCGCACCTAAACCCCGGATCGTGCCATTAAACTAGTCTAAGCTATCTAGAGAGGGGGTAGAGAAGTATACCATACGATCCGAGTCCTCCGGTCTTCATCTCCACTCCGATCTCCTCGCGGGATCTCCGTCTGTCTCCTCCTCGTCGGAAAGGGCACCACGAAGCCGGGTACTTTTACGGGCTCCCACCTCGATACTGAGGCAACTCGAGCATGAAGCCGGCAACTCGACATGCTCAAGATTTGCTGTAGGAATATAGTGTAGAATCATAGTCTCTCTTTTGGGGTTTGGTTGCCATTTGTGGATGATGGAGGAATGGTGTATGGAAAATTGGTGCTTTCAATTTTCTAGCAATGGAATGAGATGAAGAATGATATGCACAAAAATGAATCACTCTCATTTTTCTTCCTCTCTTCTCTTTTCTTCTTCTCTCTTTCTTTTTCTTAACCATGAAAACCTTCTTACCTCAAGTGAGTAACCAAGGTGGAGGAATATGAATATGAAGGGAGGTGATGGTAGTGAAAAGGTAGAGGTGACCACAACCTTAAACATCATCATAACCAATCTACATCAATCCTAATCCTTTCTTATCACATTAAAGCAAAGGAAAAGACTAAGAAAGAATCAAATGATGGTGGAAAAAGAAAAGATGCTTTCATAATTAAAACATATGCAAGAAAATCCTCCACAAAGTGTAATTTGCAAAACTGCAAATTACCCCCTCCATCGAAAAAGTCCGGCCGGGAAAGAACAAAGGAAAACCGGCCGGAACGGAAAGCAAAATGGCAACTCTAGAAAACTGGTCCCGTAATAAATTACAGGAAAACCCCACACTGTGCATACACACCCGCATTTGTATTCCGTCCGGATACAAATGCAATGAGACAAAATCTACACTGTACTAAACTAGGACCGGCTTAAACCAAAGCCGGCTAGTAAAAATCCGTCCGATCCTGATTCGTGCAATACCGCACGTATCTGATCGAACCTTGCCATATAACCATACGGCCACTAGTACAAAACCGTCCGATCCTGATCCGTGCAATACCGCACGTATCTGATCGGACCCTGCCATATCTCCATACGGCCTCTACAGCGTTTCGCCCGAAAGCTGAGTAACTGAAAGTGTGGTGGACTCTAAAGACTCGTCAATACAATGGCTGTGGATTTAACCACTAGCACGTCAGAGGTATAAGCCAATACGTGACGGGCCACCAGCTATTGACTAAAAGGGACGTCGATGAGGAAGCTCACCCCGACACCCAACTGAGCCTGTCAGTGACAATATCCGTACAGTCCGGTCCGTTCGTCTATGAGTATCGCATGGCGGGCCTAGGGGGTTGGTAAAAGTCAGACCCCCAAAAGCGGTACAAGTCGTGTCGGAGTGTAGCCCAGAACACCCTGAGATACTACTGGAATACCTACCAGTAAATCTCCTGCCTTGGCCAAGGTCTTCGTGTAATGGCTCTCCTAGACACAGCGCGACCTCACCCCCAATACCGGGAGAGACGAACCCCCGAAGATCCGCTCACTGCCTCCATGTGGCTCGGGACTGTACCCAACTAAAACCTGTTTGCACGACTCCTTTGAGCCGTGGTAGGGTAGTAATCAAAGTACAGTGGGAACTCACACGAGACAAATGACGATCCCCAGGTCGATGAACTAACCTGTACACATGTCACCAGGGAACTGCTATCTGACGTCAGGTATAAGACCAACTAGCATGTTCCCGGCGAGTCCTGTCCGGTGTACTCATAACCCAATGAGCACCTGTATACATCTTAGGTGATCCAACTGACACCAGTGGCTTGTGAGACCGGCCACCGCCCCTCGTCGGGGTCTCGACTGTATACACTAGTCTACTCTGGAGAATCGATGCCCTGTCTCGAAACTCCCACGACTAGGGACCTATTAAGGATGTGCTTGTAGACTCCAGCTCTCACTTATATGATCGCCCTCATACTGCTGGCAATCAAGCATGAATCCTAGGGCTCTATCAACGTGCAATAGCAACATGTCAGGTCACCTAAAGCAGTACACGATGATAAAGGTAAACCAGATAGCATACTATCATCTCGAGTAAGACTGTCCTACCGGGATAGGTCCTCCCTCAATCATTGCAATCACGTGCCTGTGATCCAATAATCGACTCTGAGGGCACTAACTCCAACAGGGAAATCCCCTGTAGCTAAAGCAACTTGGATTTCCGAATCTAACCCATGCTGAAATCATCTAGATCTGATCTCAGCAGTTGGTATCAAATGTGTCGCGAACCTGTTAAGGTCTTGTGTTAGCTATGTAATATGTGATATTATGAAATTGAATATTGAGACATATCTTACCTACTGAGCATGGTAAACTCAGCATCGTACTCATCTACTGACTTGGTCCACATCGAACCCTGTTGTAGATGAATAAATTGTTGCTCCATGTCGAATCGGGCAGTCATTGGGAAGTATTTCGCGTCGAACTTGTCGCGAAAAGTCTTCCATTCGATAAGTTGGTCAAGATGGCTTTCTTCCGCCTTCCACCAGACCCGTGCATTGTCAGTGAGTTGCAGTTTCGCAACTCGTACCCAAGCGATCTCTGGCACTTGTGCCGCTGCCAGGTCATCCTCAATACTTTGAGCCCATTCCAGAGGGCTCTCTTTTCCCGAGAATTGCTTGGGGTGTAAAGCTCGGAATTGCTTTACCCCAGGTGCTTCCGCTTCTGGACGATTCATCAAAATAGCAGTCTGCTGCTGTCCTTCCAGGAGACTGCGAATCGCCTCAAGCAGTACTGTCTGCTCATTGATCGGAGCAGCGACGGTAGGTGTCAATGGTAGAGGTGGTGGTGTGTTGTTGAAATTGGTGTTGGTGTTGTTTGGAGAATCCATAACCTTAAAATAAAAATTTGGGTTAGGACAGATTCAAAATATATGAAATTGGAAGATTCAAGCAATATGTAAAGAATGTTTTTAGTTGCTGATTCTTGTGTTATATTGCTTAGGACTTCATGCAGAATTAACCCCCGCGTCCTTGCAGAACTGACCTGCATGTCCATACAGAGCGAACCTGCATGGGCCGCCAACAAAACTGTCACGCCCCGCTTCCCAATATACGGGGAAGGGACGCGGCTAGGCCGCTACGTATTTACTCAGAAGTAAACACGCTATTTAAGCAATATAAAGTAAAGTACACAAGAGACATGAATGTAAATGAATATCAACTTTATTTATTAAACATTCTTTTACAGGTACAACTGAAATGAAAATACATGAATAGAAAGCAATGGCTAAACAATGGCATAACTGAAATGAAATAAATATGCACAAGTGCCTACAGCTCTGGATCAAATGCTAACTGCTCCAAATCATCAGTGCTGGGCTCGATCTCCAATGAGTCCGAATCACCTGACAACATTCCAAAGAAAGAAGAAAGGAATGTCGTCAGCGAACAATCGCTCGGTAAGTCCTAAAGAAGAGTAGAGAATAGAATAGACAGAAAGAGAATATAACTTATAATGTTTGAGTATATTGTTGACGCTGTTGTTTGTAGCTTGGTACAGAATATACCAGTGTATACGAGAGGAGTCCCACTATTACGGAGACTAAGGTATACGGAGCACAAGGAACCGTTCAGTCATGGTACAACGGCAATGGATATTCAGATTAAGTGTATTAAAGTTACAGTCTCGTGCCACTTCTAACACATTCCGTACCAATCTACCCCTTATAAACCTCACGATGTCTTTTGTATTGATTGTATTGTTTTGTTATATAGATGGATGACTTGCCAAAACCATGATATCAGTAAATGGAATGGATATAAATGGAGAGTCATGTAGACGGAGTATATCCATGGTTCGGTTCGGTCACTATAGATTGAATAGACGGATTCATGGATTCATGTTATATTGTAGTTTATACTTGAATTATATTCAAGTTAGATTGTTTAGATTGAGACTCAATCTGAGTCCGACACTTTGAAAAGAAATTGAAGTTCTGAATTAGTTTTGATGTTATCGGTAACTGTTGCACATGGACGGCAGGATTTGTGTCTTTTTCCAAGACAATTACCGTGTTGATAACACTGTTTGTTAGATTGTCTACCTTAGATGGGTGAGCATCCAAATTCTTCGGCTCCCTGAGGCTCAAGAGAATTGGTCTCGCTTAAACCTATGTTTACTAGGGTCCTTATTGTAATTTAGCATAACTTGAGGGGGTTTTATGTAAAAATAATTTTGATATAATTTTAAAAATACACCTCAAGCATTTAATTATCGTTTTTAGGGTTTTCATAGATGTATATTTTATAGAAGTGAAATTTCTAGTGAGTAGAACCTAGTTTTCATAGTATATGGTATTTTATTGAAATATCGGTATTCTGCATTGAACTGTAATTGTATTTTCATGTAATGGTGATTCCTTTGATTTAGAAAACTTGGAATATTTAGATAATATAATTAAAATAGATATTTTGATAATAGTTATATATATATATATAAATAAATTTATTTATTTTTGTAGAAATATCATTTTCTAAAGAAAAATGCATTAAAATTCCGTCGAGATCGAATGCTCCTTTCGGAGGTCTGCATCTCGCTCTACTAGGCCCGAGGATGTGTGATAATCCGTACCATCCCGAACGGGGTCCCCAAAAGTGGGTTGTAGAGGCGCAATTGTAAGGAATTGTTTAACACACTTTTTTTTTCTAAAGAAATGGTTTTGTAAGTTGATAGTATTTATCTGTAATGTCGTATTATCCCATGAATATATTCCCAAATTCTCATCGTGCTATGTCAAAGATGTGTGTTGTGATGAGGTAGTTCATTTCCTCATGAATTATCTAAAGGTAATACAAGTATTATGTTGATTTATGTTGAACTAAAGTATATGGTATTTTACCGTAAAAATACGATAAAAGTTGCAGTAAAGAGTCTTTTGATATGAAACTTGTTTTAATGTATTTTTTAATATTTGTTAAACAATATATGCGAGTATGGTATTTTCTTATTTAAGAAAAATAGAGTTTTTAAAGAAAACCGAATCGGAAGTCGGATTAACCCCGCTTCCGTCGGGTTTTAGAAATGAAAGTTTTTAAAGTAGAAGAAGAGAGGGGGAGAGGAGACTTACTGGCTAGGGAACAAGAGAAGAGAGAGGGGAAACTAAGGAAGGTGTCGGGGCATCGTTTCGTCTCCGGAATCTCCTCGGAACTTCGCCGGAACTTCACCCTTTGCTAACTCCACCTGCACACTAAAAGGATTTGAGAATTTTTGAGAGTTTTGGCATGGAATTTCTGAGTGAGGATGGGCGAAATGGAGTGTGGTATTTATAGGAAAAATTAAGGTTTAGAGGGTTAAAGAATGCATTAAAATTTGCATTAAAAATTGGATTAAAGGGTATTTTATTGTTCTCTGCATGAATGCAGAGTAAACAAACAACATGGGAGAAGTGGGGGTAGCTGAAGAGGTGCTCGGGTGAAAAGTTAGAGGCCATTCCCTATGGACGCCCGACGGTACCGGTATTTGGGGGCATCTCGCCGGTCGTTCCCCGGTGGTGAGGCTTGGATCTTTGGCCACATGTCTCTCTCATTTCATATACCCTCGTGCACATGTTTATTTATTCTGTAACTTATCATATTACGTGTAGTGCACGCGCAAACCCTTGGGCTTCTAAAAGAATAAAAGAAAATTTAATAAAAAGATAATGTGGGGGGGGATTCGATCACAGGGGCTACGTCACAGCAGTGTAAGGCTTTACCAATGTGCTATAAGTACTTTCTTGCTGCTCTAAAGTAAAACAAATACTTATAGTGTATAAAATATTGCAAATACCCCAATTGTACATTAACTTTTAAACAATTTTCTGTACATTGAAATTGGAGTTATTACAGGATTCCTGCTCGGCTCATCCTCGGCGGGTAGTTTCCTGCCCAACAAACGCTGGGGATCTAAAGCCCTCCTCACGAGGCCACCGAGTAACTTCCTGCCCGGTCCATCGCAGCGGGTAGCTTCCTGCCCAACAACGCTGAGGATCTAAAGGCGTCGTCCCGAGGCCACCGAGTAACTTCCTGCTCAGTCCATCGGCAGTGGGTAGATTCCTGCCCTACAAAGAAGCGGATCTAAAAGCCCTCCTCAAGAAGTCGCCGGGCGGGTTCCTGCTCGGCCCATCAATTGGTTCATACTCGACGCACAATCGCCTCCTCGACTCCGGGGAAAGGGAGGATACCGACCTTCCTCCACTTGGCCATCAATCCACTCATACTCGATACGCGATCACCACCTCGACTCCGAAGAAAGGGAGGATACTGACCTTCCTACACTTGGCCATCGACCAATTCATACTCGATGCGCGATCGCCACCTCGAATCCGGGGAAAGGGAGGATACCGACCTTCATGTGCTTGGTTACCGTGCCTACAAATACACGCAGAAAAGGTGGACACCGGCCTAACACTCGCAATATAAAGAAACCTACGAGCTAAAAATACTTGAGCAATGAAGATTCAAACAATGAAAAGTATACGAGCTAAACTACTTGCGCAGTGAGCAGACATTTTGGCAAAGGATAAAGGTGTACTTTATTTATAATCAAAAATAAATACATGATATTCTGGGCTCCTCAGCCTTACAAAAATGCCCGGAGGCTCAAAAAATTTCAAAAGAAAAAAAATTTCAAGGGAGGAAAGCTCAGGCCGCCCGCTCGGCCGAGATCTCACCCTGCTCGAGGCCGCCATCAGGGACCAAAACTGCGACCTCGGGGTCGGTGCTTCCGCCGACAACCTTGCCCCCAACTGCCGCCTCGGCGACTTCCCCTTGCGGCGCTTCCTCAGCCAGGAGGTACTTGGCGTGGAGCTCGCTGTCATCGAACCCCGGCATGGACTCCTTGACGGCGTCAAGGGAGCTGTGCCACACGACGGCCGCGGATTCGACAAGATCGGCGTAAAATTGATCGGATGCCTTCTATCCCTCCACGGCCTTCTCCGCCCGGCTTTCGGCGAGCTTCACTGCGTCCATAGCCACCCGGACATCCCTCTTAAGGACGTCCCTCGACTTTTTCATCAAGTTGTAGAGGCTGTTCACCTCCTCCAACTTAGCTTAGATAGCCCGGTTGGACTCATCCAGGAGCCGATGAGACTCCTTCACCTTGGAGTTCGTCAGCCCCTCGGTGACCAGTCAAGGAGAGCCGCATTCTCCACCGCCTGCCGCAGTTGGACGCGGAGTTCCTCCTCCCGCGAGGAGGATCCGCTCGCCTTTTTCATGGCCGGGGCTACCTCCTCGGATTCCATGGCGACGAGGAGAGTGCGGTGATGAAGGACCTGAGAAAAGCAGCAAACGGGTTAGAAAGAGGAAACATGACTTGAGAAATTTTAAGAAAAGTTAAGTACCGACCTGAACCGCCTCCTGCGCTATGGCGGCCACCTGGGCCTTCATGGTCCCCCGGGGAATTTTGCCCCAGGCCGCCTGCTCTATGTCCGAAAGCAAGTTGTCGGCGACGGAGAGCCCCGAGGGCACCTCAATGCAAAAGTTGCCCTCCCGCACTAGGATCCCGGTAGAAGGTGACCGAGAGACCGTCCGCTTCAGCCTTTTGAGGGGGATTTCGGCGGGCTCAGCCTCCTCTTCCTCTCTCGTCCGGGGCGCCGGGTCCCGTGCGTGCTTATGACCCCCCTGCGACGTTCTTCTGGGGCTCGGGGAGCGGCGGAAGGCTTGGACGGTGGAGTTGGCCTCGGTGCCGAGCTCGGACCGGGTCAGGACGAGCTTGCGCCTCCCGCCTTCCTTCCTTGCGTCTTGACGGCCATGGCGGCTAGGATTTTCGATCGGTCCATGGCCTCTGCAAAAAAGAACACACAAACAAAAGGGGGTTAGTGACACTGAAAAGGCGAAGGAAGTTAATGAAGTCTAAACAGGTCATCGAAGTCCCTAACGTACCCAGAAAACGCGCAGGATTGAGCCCAGCTCAGCTTAGTGCCTGCTCGGATAGCAGAACATCCGCCCGCTGGATCGGTCTCCACTGGGACACCACCTTCGCCTCGGGGGAAGTCGACTACTTTTCCCTCGGGCAGTCGGCCCTGTGCCGTTGTGTAGGCACAGGCCAATCCTCGCCCTCAGGTGGCCCGACGAATACAAACTTCTTCTTCCATTCGTAGATGGAAGAAGGGACGACTACTACCCCCGACCCGGCCGTCCCACCCTTACGTTTTTTATACGAAAAATACACCCAGCTCGGCTCTTCCTTGCATGTGCCGGGGTGATTCTTATAACAAAGGAAAGACACAAGGATGGTCAAAACTGAAGGGGATCTGATCGAGTTTTATCCGGACCAGAAACCCGAGGAGGATTCTCTACGAGTTCGGCGCTAACTGGCCCGGGCAAGACGGAAGCAACTAAGCACCCCACAAACCTCGGTTGAGAAGGGTAGACGTATTCCTGCCCGGAAAGCTTCTAAATACAAGGCAATCTCCTTGCCCTGCACCTGGTCTGCCCGCTCACCCTCTCTAGCTAAACGGATGGAATAGTTAGAGGGGATGTGGAATCGAGTCCGAATTTCGGAAAGCTTGTCCAGACTCTTCAAAACGAAGGGCGCATCGCGGGTGTTCCCGATGTGCATCTTGGGAGCCCTTGTCGCCGCCCGACGGCGAGTGACAAGGGCGGCCCTGACTCTAGGGGGCGAATCCGACACAGAAGACGAAGAAGAAGAAGAACCATCTTGGCTATCTGAAGCCGAAGAGGATGAAGACCTACTAGACCCGGCCCCAGAAACTGAGGCATCATCGTCCGACTCCACCCTTACTACCTTCACAGACTCCTCGGATGAAGACATCTAATCTAATTCAAAGGAAATGACCCACCGAGGAAAAATCAACAGCGGATCCGATCTAAGAAATAGAGCGCCGGGAAATCTTCAACAATGAAAAAGAATTAGAGCAAAGTGTCGGCCCTAGAATGGTCCCCTCCTATTTATACACCCTAAAGAAGAACATCCTACGGCCCAGATTGATTCCAGCCAAAACGAAATATCGCGCCTAGCGGCCAGCGGGGCTCCACGTGGCGATCGGCCATCAGGGACGTCTCTTCAACTGCAGGAGTCAGAGACAGCATGTCGCTTCCTCCAACCAACGTCGGACACGTAGCCCGTACCCCAACCGACGAATCGACTGAAACAGCGCCCCCTCTTTATAGCGCAATCGTTTCATTAATCCGCTGACGCCATCGGAGATACACGCGAAAACTCAGACGCATGACGAGACGACACGTGGGCCCAGAGATCGAAATGATGTAACCGCCAAATGCCATGTCGTTCCCGAGCGATCTACATTCTGATTCTCGGCGCCAAACTGAGCCGAAAGAATACCAAGTAGGCCACTCTCGACCCGACCCATAAATAAGCCGGAATGAGAATGGGGGGCTAATGATGATGCTCACAAGTGATATTTCCTCATATTACGACACGTGGCGGACGGCGTGTCCCGGAAGTTACGGAGGTGGAATAAATGAGTTGCATTAGGGGCGTTAATTGGGACCTCGTCTCCTAGGACGTATCCGACCTTTCAGGAGACCTCCCTGAGTACTTTCCACCACCTAGCAAATGGCCAACAGCTCGTCTCCGAGCCATCAGTCAGACCGAGCTTCCTCGGTCTTCTTGCTCGTCTACGAGCCATCTGACAGGCCGAGCTTCCTCGGCCTCACTGCTCGTCTCCAAGCAATCTGACAGGCCGAGATTCCTCGGCTTCCCCGATCGACCGAGAGCGCGGAACCCAAGTGCCCCCGCAACGGCTCCGCGTATCCCGCCAGGACGAGATATCCGCCTCCCCACGTTCTGCGTTCCACGCTAGCGCGTCCCCTCATTAATGGGCATATCCCGCCATTAATGCAAGGATAACGCAGAGGCGTAACTAACGGCGATGATCTCGCGCCTGCTCGTTCCATGCGACCACTATATAAACCCCTCTCAGACGACTCAGGTAACTCGAACTCAATCCAATACGCCGTTACTCTGCACTTATTCTCCGGCACTAACTTGATCGTCGGAGGGTCCTACGGTGGTCACCCATCCCGGGACTTTTTTTGCAGATACCTCGGCATCAACGCTAACCCATTGAAATCCACATGCTCAACAACTCCCAAACCAAATCTCAACCGTTAAAGACCGCCATCACATGATCGACGGAGGACAACATCTGAAGGAGATCACAACCTCCATCAGTCCTCTCTCATCTACCACCACCTCCTCCTCCTGTTCCTCTCATCATCGTCATCCACCACCACCTCCTGCTCGTCATCCCCCTCCTCCTCCTCGTCTTCCCATCATCGTCGCCGGCATCCTTCTCCGGCTAGCTAGGTCTTCCACTTGTTGTCGACCATGTCCACCTCCATCATCGATCCATTGCCACCATTAATTAGTTAATAATCATTAACTATGTAATTAATTATTAAAATTATTGATAAATATTTAAATAATTAATTATATTTATTTGTAAAGGGCATAATGGTCATTAACTTATCTATTTAACACCGTTAATGATTGATCTTTAAATTGGATAGTTTTTTTGCAATTTTAAAACTATAGAGCAGATTCTTGAAAAAACAGTAAACTATAGAAGAGTTGTTTTAAAATAAGCCTTTTATTTATGGTAAAGTTATATAATGTTGTTAATATTCCTTTTGTTTGAAATGTGAGATGTGAACTTTTATTGGTGGTGATTTTGGTGTAATAAAATGAGTAATACTCTTTTGTACCGGCGTGGTATAAAAAGAGCCTTATACTGGGGTTGGTGTTGTCCCTTCGATGGATGGGGCCCACCACATTGGCGGGACAACCAACCAATAAGGGCCTGTTTGGTTTCAGGATTTCTTTAGATTTGGATTGTATAATCCTAGGATTCCATAATTTTGTATTTGGTTGGGTGATTTGGATTTCTAAGATTCTTTTGTTTTTTAGGGAGGGCCACCACAAAACATTGATTTTGAATCCTAAATTTTTTTAAGGATTTTTAAGCATTTGGCACTATTCATTGTATTTTTAGATGGGACCCGTGTACTTTATTTATTTAATAATTATTTCTCTATCTATCTCTATCTATCTCTCTCTAAAATCCTCAATTCCAAATCCCACTTTATTTTCACCAACCAAACAAAGATTACAAGAATCTACAAATCCAATACTAGAAATCCAAAACCAACCAAACAACAAATTACCAAATCCAGAAATTTTCAACCGTATTAATTTGGAATCCAAATTTCATAATCTTGCAACCAACAGGTCTCAAGTATAGCGATGTGTACAAAAAACATTTTCGTACTGGGCCAGTACAAAATACATTTTCTTGATAAAACTTTCTTTTGGTCAAGCTCAGAATGACATTATAAATAGCAAAACATAATCAAAATTTTAACTGGAAAAATTAATAGGCTCAAGGCTTTCTCTCTTTAAGACAAAAATGATTACAGGTTAAAAGAGCACGTGATAGTTATTGAGTTAATTTTTATTGTTTACAATATATATAAAAGGCATTTTCTAATTATTTGGGCAGTGAGCACTCTTCCTCTTGGCACTTCGGAGAGTGTGAAACCCAAGAAGCCAAGAGGGAAAATGGCCACAAATTAACGTTTTTGGAGCAAATTCATGGGTCTTCCGGGTGTGTGATGTGTGTTTGTGTGTGATGTATGGATGGATGCTTTTGTGTGTGTTGTGCGTAAAGGTTTGGGCTTACGGGCCAGTGCCGAAAAACAAAAATATTTGGACCTAAACTTATGATTTCCAGCTGGGGCTAAAATTAAGCCTAAATCATTATTCACCAATCCCCTGTCCTTTGTTTTCTTTTATTTTTCGGATATATGTCCTGCAAACCTTTGCCATTTAGAAAAAATCCTCTGAAATATTTATAATTAACAAAAGCGGCACAAATCGCCAAGAACTAATAATTTCTAGCCGAAATAGAAGTTATGCCCAACTAATATCCATATATTCCCTCCACTTTAGAGATCGAAATCCATTCTATGATTTGATCCTTTGATGAGAAATCATCTTAAGGTTTTTCCGTTAGTGAAAATCTACCATGTTATATGCATTGTTGGTGAAAACCATTTTAACGCTAAGTATATCTTAAAAGACATGTCTAACCTTTATTTTTAGTTATTCAAAATTGAATTTTTCACCATAAACTATCCTCTATTTTGATATTTTTGGGAAAAAGCCGCTCTAAAATATGCATCGTCAGCGAAAAACCCTCCCATTCATGGTATTTTTTCAGTACAGAAAACTAAAGAGTGGTTTCTCATAGAAAAAGAAAAAGAAAAAGAAAAAGAAAGAAAAAGGAAAATAAAAACCCTAGTTTAGGTTTTCTGTGTTGTTTCCTCTCTCTGTCTCTCTTTCACTTTTCCTTGATCTCTCTCGAGCATCTCCCAAAGAAATGGCGATGGCGCTCTCAAAATCCAACAGCTTCTCTTCTAAACTTCGCTCATCTTCACAGGTCAACCTCTCTCTTTCTCTCTCTATCAATTTGAAAAACAAAAAAAAAAGAGATAAAGAAGATTTTTAGAAATCCGTCGCTTTTGTTTTTTGTGTGTGCAGAGCGAGCTTCATCTTCCACGTCGCGGGTACCACATCGATCTCGGCGCTCGTGAGAAAGCGGTGAGCTTTCTTTCTTTTCCTTTTCCCTTTTCCCCCCATCAAGTTAAAAGCTAGGGTTTTGGTTTGGATTCCTATCATGGGATTTTGAATTGGATCAATCGATTACTGACGATGATATTTAGAGTTGATGGTAATGGAAATGGAATTATCTAACTAGTTTTGTATCCAGCTTAACTAGTAATCCAACTAAAATGTGTTTAATTTCAGTTCTCTCCTGTGTATAATTATGTATGTGCTATTATCCTCCGGTTTGAATCTTTTCGATTGTGCTTAGTAAAGATAAGAAGGCGTCTTTCATTTCTAAATATATTAATAAGGTAATGGGGCTATATAACCTACCATGCTTTATGAGTCAATGTGTGATAAAACACATGAAGACAGGATAAAGAAAAATAGAGTGCAAATAGATTGCATTTGAATGAAGTTTGAAGTAGTATTCAATATGGGAAATGAGGGGACATTTGCAACATGGAACCATTATGAGGGTTACTAATATGATTTGAAGTCTTGGTCAATCCCGATCTGAGATGGCTGATTTTGATCCCATGAATGACCAGTTTACCATTTGATTAGTGGGGTATCAATGTTTAGTTTATTTATGGATTAGTGAGTTTTTCATGGATTAATGGTTTTATTAATGGGTTAACATCTGTATTAATAGGTTTGGTATCATCTATTACTTAAAGATGTATCAAAATGTTTGCAGTTAGGGTTACCAACTATTAAGAAAAATAATACGAACATCTTCAGCACTAAATTAGTTATCAAATTGTTTAGCGTCTTACTTTTTCTTTAACTATTGCACTAGAAGTTCTTTCGTCAATTGATATAAAATCCAATATTTTTTGATTTGCGGCAGTTGATAATACTGAGATGGTGGTTTCAATCCCAAGAGTGAACGCTAGTAACCGATACCAAGATTTTAAACCTTGGTTACTAAATAATGGACGATGAAATTGCAGTTTAGGACAGCTAGGGATAAGTCTAAAAATCACGGATTGTTGTAGTTAAACGGGATATGATGGCTATTAATTTAGCATAGGCTATGTCAATATTGACAGAGCTGAATATAGAAAAATGGACTTATGTAGCCAATCCAAAGATTTGGGATGAAGCTTTCTTGTTGCTATTGTATAGAATGGGCAAAAAAGAACATCGCAATGTTGCATTCAAGTTCATTGTTTTTTCTCTTTGCGAAGTTTAATAATAGTTTTTTTTTTCTTCCCAATAATTGTAATTCTAGATTTTCTAACATGCATCAAACTTTGTTCGTAAAATATCTATATATAAGCAAGCATTACATAAACTTATTTTTCCATTCCTGTCCTTCCTGTTTTATATTGTACAAATTATTGATTAACATCAGTTATTTGAAAGAGCCGAAAATTTAATCGTTTTGCATCTGATACAAGAATAAGTGGATCTGCAACATGCAAAATTGGATATTTATGTGACTTTGCAAATGTTGTGCATGATATCTTATTCTTTCATTTTCAGCCTTAAGTAAATATAAATAGATTGGTTTAGGTAATACAACGCCTGAAGGATAACATTAATTTAGTTGGATTTGTTTGAATAATGAAATGGATTAAAAGACTACACATTCTGGCATCCTCACTCAATGCGTTAACGCATTGACGCTGTTCAAAGAAAATCAAACACCTTTCCATCTGTTTCTTAGAATTGATATGATCATAGTTGATACTGCAAGGAGGTAAAGAGAATCCCTAATAGAACATGAATTGAAGGTTTTTAAAAGGATACAGTAGCTATGAATTTGGTATAGGACTTCATTGAAAAAGGATACGTGCAACTGACCCTAAAGCTGCAAGATAAAGGTTTTGTTGTTGTTTGATATTGTTAAATTTGAGATTTATGATCTGTTTGGATTAAACTAGCTTCTTTTTCACTTGACTTATTTAGTTCATTTTCTTTACACTTTTCTATTTAGGATTTGTTATTTACTATTCTAATATATATATTGTGTACTTCATATGCCTACTCTACATTAACCCATATTTTCTTGGAACTTCTTGTTCTCTCAAAACCTAGTTCTTTTTTTTTGTATGGCACTTTACATATCTATTTTCTCTTGCATTAGAGAAGAGAAAACTGTTCTCACTAAATTGTATGTCTTCATACTTTCCTTGGCTATCATATTAAAGTCTTCTAGTTGTGCAATTGAGCCATGATTTAAAATTACCATCATCATCTTCATAGTAGTTAGTGCAAGTTATTTATAGGGTATCTAGTTACTTTTTTTTAAACACTATTGTTTACCTCTTGGTCCTAACATTGGCTATCCTTCCTTCGGAAGACAAGGCAAAGCGTAGAATTTCTAGAAAAGAAATAAAGCCATGAACTCAATCTTTTCCCTTAAAGGTACAATATGACTTCTTATATAGACATCCAATAAATCAAACCAATTCTTTAACTACTAAAAATCTAACTAAATTTTAAAAATTAAAATGTTTCTAACTATATTATTAACTTCTATTATCCTTGTAGAATTTTTAACTACTGCAAACCTAATCAAATCATAGCAAATATTTAAAATTAAATCTTAAAAGATAAAATAAAAGTATATCTTCGATATGCGATATTCTATTGCATCATTCTCTCCCACTTGGAAAAACGCTTGTCCTCGAGTTAAAATCTTGGTGTATATTTGCATGATTTTCCCCCTGCCCTTTTCTATTTTTTCTATTAGAAATTTAGAATTTTCACCTTTAAGATAAGCATCAAGAACAACGGCCTTCTCTTTAATGAGCTATTATCAACTGATGCTGTGGTAGATGTAGGTTGATCTTGTTCTATAGACGTGTGGATAGATATCACTTTATCAAACATCACAGAAAACTCAAGAACTTCTAAGAAAGAAATATATTCCTAAAATTTATTAATCTAAAATCTTCCCAGATAGGTAGAGTATGGCTTCTTGAGTTCTTATATGGCCATCCAAATAGATCTGATCAAACTTTAATCACCAGAGTCTCCTAAATATTTGAAAGTAAAATCTTTCTAACTAAATCCCCAACTAATATGTTCCTTGAAGAATTTCTAGCTGCCATAAGCCTAATCAAATCTTATAAAATAATATAAAATCAAATCAAATCCTCCATAGGGAGGAGGAAATGTCGGGACATTGCAAAATTGGCCGACCACAATAGTCATTTGGTCACAGTAGTGTGGCATCAACATATTCTATATTCTAATGTAGCATATCTAATTAAAGTTGCCAAGGGACTGTCCTTCAAGTGGGGGTTTTAAAGTTCTATATCGGTAAAATTTGGTTGTATATCCAGAATTAGAACTTTATATGAAATATACTTTGTCGATGTAAGATCGGCACCCAAACCTACCAAACCGACTCAAAAGTCTACCTGAGTTGCAGTTTGTGTTGCTCATACTCGAGCAGGTTGACTTGATTGACCCAACAAATAGATGATCTGTCTAGATCTAAACGTTTGACATGTTTACCCAACTTAACGGCGGCAAGTATTTTCTTTTATCAAGAGCAAGCATTCTAACGCCGGTCCTTTTCTTCCACTCACTTAAATCGATTCCTTAGAACAGCTTGTATGATTTGCAGTTCTACTTTTATCAAAGGCTTGTCTGTTTTTCAACACCCCCCACCCACACACACACAAAAAAAAAATCCCCGAACTTCAGCTATATTCGTTCAGCCCCCTAACCCTCTATAGAGCACTGCTTCAGGACACATGATCATTTTGCTGAAAGTTCTCCATGATTTATTAGGAAGGGCAGCGACAAATGGAAAGCAACCTGTTGACAATGATATTTGTTCTTGATGGTATTGGAGTTTAAATTGTAATCCCAACTAATTCTTCTTTGGATAATTCTAAAGAACTTAACAACAGTGAAATGATTTCTCCTTTCCTGCAGGGTGCACTCCCCTTCTCCCCTCTGTCATCTCGCCCATTACTTATATTCGTCTCCTTTGAACTTGGGCTGCATATTCATTTACCATCACATACCTCATTTTATTCTTCTTGCAGCATTCAAATTGACAAGCAGTAACTGTTGGTGATCTTTTTTTTCTTTTTCTAATGAATGTAATAGGGCAGGTTAAGTGGATTGGGTTCTGTTAAATGAGTTGGATTTAGGTCATACGTAAATAGGTTGTGTCAAATTCTGCATGGAGCCAGGTTTTTATTTGCTTTTTAGGTGTTTTAGGTGTTTAACGGTTAAAAATAATTTGTCTAGTCCCCTTGAAAGTTGTTGCAAGTTGCAACCATTCTATATCAGAAGCTGGTGTGCTAGTACACGATCTCATTGCTTTGCCTTTTGGAATCTAGTGCTTTAGTGAACTTTCTTCTTCTTCCTTTTATTGTCACTCATAGGGCTGAGCATGGGTCGGTTCGGTTCGGTTTTTTGCCAAATTTTTTGAACCAAACAAAACTGGTTATATTACCGAACCGAACCGAAAATTAAAGCAAACCGAATTTGAACCGAACCGATTCGGTCCGGTTCGGTCGGTTTTTCGGTTGGGTCCAAATAGTTTTTTGGGCTTTTAATAAACCTGATAAATAATAATAAAATTGAATATATCATAACAACAAATTAATAAAAAGAAAAGACGTTAAATCAATCTATCATATATCATATCAACATTAAGTATAAACCACCTTTAACATCAATATATGATGACATAAACGAGAAGAAAAATACTTAAATTCAACATTCTACATGATATAACCATACCAAATATAAATTCAATACATCATACATTTTAAACTTAATAATCAAGTACTAATTAAAAATCTTCAAAGGCATCCTTGTCTCGCTATTGCTAATTTCATCTCTCATTTTGCAAGCTCGGATTCAAAAGACCTTATCTTCATTCCTGGATGCAAAACAAAAAAAAATTAAGATTCACAGTTGTAATAAAATTCAAATTCAAGAGTATCGAATAGAATACATTACATCAACTGATTACCTCAAGTCCTCAACTGCATCAAGACCATCTGCCTGCAACCACAAGAAGAAAATAACCATGAAGATGTGGAGATCGGAAAACCAGTCCTTAACCGCTATGCTTCTGCATGACCGAGAAAGGTAAAATGAGAGAAAATGATGAGAAATGAAGGAGAGATGAAACTCAGAATGCTGGACAGGCAATCGACAAATGCACTCACAGCCCGCAAATTTTTTCTAAGGTTTAGATGCACTGAAGTAGCCAATTTAAGGTGGAACTACTTCATGAAAAGCCAAAGCTCGAGTTGGAAGCGAATGATTCATATAGTTTGAACGATTAAAAAAGGAAGGAAAAAATATATTCAACCTCACGCAATTCTCGTTATGCTTAAAATTTTCTAAAGTCTAAACATCACAACTTTTAGACATTGTAATTTTCAAAAGAAATTATTCATTAATACAATGTTTTCATTTAATAAGCATGCCTTTATTCATTACAGTTCAATATGAACTCAATCATAAAGTACGACTTGAAGCTAGACGAGTGACAAGTGAAAATTGTTCTTCAGAAGCTTGTTTATGGATGTCGATGAGAAGCAAAACCAGTTGTTCACCTTGATCAGGCAACTGTATAATTTTAAAAATGATCCCTTTTCCAATTTTTAATCAAAATAAGCATGCCAGATTTGCAGTCGGTAGAAAAAGCATATTTGGTTAATATAAAAACAGCTCTTATTACTGATTGGGTGGTATAAGAACAAGCAGCAAAACTTTTGTTGTTTGTGAAAAAAGATTGGATAGGGTTAAAGAAACCCTAGCCAGATGAGCTTCCTGTTTAAAGTATAAAATGAGAAGAAAACTTCAAGTCTTCGGGTATATAATACTCATTCAGAATGCCATCCTCAATCACTTAATTTGTCAGCCAAAATACACTCCTCGGTCTACATGTATTGCATAGATATCATACCTCGACAGATCTTTTCTTGAAAATATATATGCTGTATTGACCACTTCAGCCGCAGAAGAATATTTCTGTATACCTGAAAATACAAAGCAGCAAACATGAGGAACATCGTCCTGGTTACGGACAAATGGAGCCACTTATAGCAAGACGTTGCAAAAACATGAAATAATTAAAAGCACTTCATAAATGCATATGTTGAAAATGGAGATGTTTTTGTTACTTATTGACATTGTTAACTGTTAAGTGCATCCTCTGTTTGCACTGTCTCATGTCTCAATTGTTCGGACAGAAAAATTTGTGACCGTAGTAACATTCCTTTCATGCCTATTCAGCAAAGCAAGAAACAATATACTATGCATTGGTCAAAAATTACAGGCATCCTCTTCACAAATCTAATGCATTGGAAAACAAATATTATTTGATTGACCTCAGATATAGTCACAATGCAATCTTTTACAGTTGTAAGATAGAATCTTAACATCATATAACAATAAGACTAGATACAACGAGTAGTGTTAAACCCGTCAAGGATTTCTTTACAAAACGCCTAAATCAGGCGGAAAACAACCGCACTTGCTGCAATTTCTTCTTGCAGCGGCATAATGACATCAAATGAAACAAATTTCATAAAAATCGAAGCTTTTTAGACCACAGTGAGAAACTTTAACAGAAAATCAAAGGGGTTTGATGCCTTGATGTCATGATCGGTGCCGCCGGTGGTGAGAAGCCCGGTCGGGAGCGAGATCGCAAGCTCGGGAACGAGCGAGGGAGCCGAGGTCGCGAGCGAGGGAGCCGAGGTCACGACTCACGAGGTCGGGAGCGAGATCGGGAGCGCCAAGCGAGCGAGGGAGCCGAGGTCGCGAGGTCGCGAGCGCCGAGCGAGGTCGGGAGAGAGGTCGCGAGGTCGTGAGGTCGGGAGCGAGATCGCAACGAGAGAGAGGAGCACTGAGAAGTGAGAAAAGGGAAAAAGAGTTAGGGTTTCTAAAGGGACAATGGTATATATACATTATAATTTCTTTAATATAATATGTATCTAGATTCGGTTCGGGTCGGTTCTCGGTTCGGTTTTACAAATAACCGAAACCGAACCGAAAACCGAAATTTGCCAATATTTTAAACCGAAACCGAACCGAAGAACCGACCCGAACCGGAAAAATCGGTTTTTTTATTCGGTTCGATCGGTTTTCCGGTTCGGTCGGTTTTTTGGCTCACCCCTAGTCACTCATTTTCTGCTGAAGTTGGAGAGGAAGTTCTGCTGAAACTAGCTAGTTTGATCTACTATATATACATGTCAACCTTCACTTGCAATTTCTCTTTGAAGAGTTTCTAGTATAGATTATTATTAGATGCTACAATTCCATATAAGTGTTGCTGCAGAAATTATATTGGAGGTAATCTTTAAAATGCTACTTTTCTCTCATAGGCTGATTAAAGTTCAAAATCAAGCATCATTGCTAGTATTTCTCAACCGTTCTTAGATTCTCATCTTGTTACTTGATAATGCATACAGCTTTTGGAAGAAGACCCTGCATTGAAGAGGTTTAAATCCTACAAAAACACTGTGAAGAGAGTATCAAAATTTGGGACCGGCCTTACAATTCTAGTGGCTGCTGGTATGGTGAAGTTTTTGTTTTTCTTTAATGGCTGCATGTTTTGGTTTTAAGTATGTCATTCTCGTCTAAGGTGAAATTAGAATATTCCATGGCGTGTTTATGGATGATGCTTTCCTGGGTGATATCTTGTTTACATCTAATATGCTGTACTTAAAAAAAAAGGAGAATATAGATAGACAACCTTCTTTTTATTATTTGTTTAATAGTCTTGAAATAGAATTTTTATTGACTAAATTTTAATGACCGGCTTTCATATTCTACAATTTTATTTTATTTCCTCAGTAAATTTTATTTAACAAGATTATCATTTAAGAACCATAAAAGAGAACATTTGGCCTTACCTAAGCTATGCTGTTTTGACCGATATTAATTAATTCATTATACCGTCATGGAAGATTTGACAAAATTCCTTGCTAAGTTGGTGCCGAAAACCTTGCTAAGAAACCAGGAACCAGAGATTGTCTCCTACAATCCTAAATGACCAGTTTCCATAATCCTAAATCAGTACAAGCTTTCTTTTTAAAAAAATGTAAGTTGCCATATGTTCCATTAATTTGAGACTGAAACCATTTAATGGTCATATTGATAATTCCATCATTTGCCGTTTTTGTGACAACACGGATGCATAATGATCTTAGTAACATGCAGTACCTTTTTCAAGCACTTTGCTCGTCTACTTCTCTCTCTGCTCGTGTTTTGTATTCGTTAATATGTATGTGAGCACTCTCCCTTCTGAGGCCTTTATATCGGTATTGCTGAAGTAATCAGGTTTTCTTATATCTCAGTAATTATAAACTAGTTCCTTTTCTGTCTTATCGTTATCTAGAGTAAAATCAAATTAGAAAAAAATCATGTGTAGCATCTACAAGATCATCAAGGTGGCAGTGATGAGGAAGTTAACTCATATTATAGTCCTTTTGTTTGTTTTTTCAGCCTGCACCTACGAGATCATCACGGTGGCAGCGATGAGGAAGATCTAGAGCTTTCTTCGCATAACTCTAAATAAAGGATTGGCCTGTGAAAGCATTTTGTGTACTCATCATACAAATTCTTACCTCCACCTTTTCAAGACATTTTTCATTGTGATGTACAATAAAGTTGCAGCTGTTGCTACATGAATGATTTGCAGCATAATTGATTTTTTGGAAAAATCATAACAGGTTTTTTTTTCTCTGGTTCCCTTTAGAGAATCTGAGAGTTTTGTACTTGAGAGTAAATTGTCAAAAAGGCCCCGTTCCGTTTCAAACTCCTCAAAAAATCTCTAGGCCTTTTGCTCTTGATAAAAGATCCCCTTGGGCTCAATTAAAACTCCCTTTATACTTTATACTGGTTGCCTATGATATCTAAGTAGTTAGAGAGAATAAAGGCCTAAATGAAATGCAGTCAAAGGTTTTCTCATAAAGATTTTGAACAGTCGGTCTATCCTAACAATTTTGAAAATATCAAGGGTTCAGACAACTCCGCAGGGGGCCTTTTGACAATTAATCCTTGTACTTCTTGCATTGTTGCCTTATACTCTTGTGGTTTGTCACCGTATGGTGCTTTGATGTTGCTTGGAGTCCCATAGATGTTTAAAGTTGTTCTAACAAGCATGGGGCCTTGAAAATATATATATTGGGTCCTGAATACAGTTTGTACATGGAATGTAACTTTGGATTTGCTTTGAGCCATAGGTATGGGTTGTTTAGGCAAGAATTAGATTTTGTTGGAGTATGGGCCTGCACCTGCAAATTGATGCAAGTATGAAGTCAGGCTAGATTTGAGCACTGATTGAACTAGGTTGAGTCCATCAGCATGTAGCTTTACTTGCATTGGATATGAAAGATCATCTCACTCGTGCCAATGTTGTAGTTGGGTCACGTTAAATGAGCTCTTATATCATGCCTTAAGTGATTGAATGTTAGCTGTATAAATACATAGAAGAATATATTACAAATAAATGTTTATGTTGAATAATTAATTTATAATTTTTCATTTCAATTTTTAAAAAAAAATCATTTTTTTGATATTTGAGGAAACTAATTCTTGCAATACCGAATTTTATTTAGGTTTTGAATAAATATGGAAGATTTTATTGTATTTTTATTTGAATAGTAATGAAAAAAGGGGGGGAAATATGTATTCTTATAAATAATTTATAAGAAAAGGGGAAAGAACACAGAGATCTGAAAATTAAGGCATATTTCATAAAATAACATCCTATGTTTTACCCGATTTTCCCAATACCATCCTCACATTTATACACATTCACATTTATACACATCATTAAAAACTCCCAACCCCAAGCATGAACAAGGACAATGTAACAATCTCCCAATCTAGTCTCGAATCGAACCTTCCGCACAAGTGAAAGTTTGGAGGATTTTGGTGATGCATTTGAACTTGAGAATGGTTTTGAGCAAGTTGGGAAAACTACATGCGCCGGAAATCAAACAATGTGTATAATTTAGACTCTGGTTAAAGTACATAAAAATTCTAACATATACTATATTTAATAAGCATAAATAGTATGGTCACGAAATATAAATTTCTTGGGATTATATTAAAAACTAGAATGTGAATCTGTGTTTTACAAAACTCATATCAAAATTAGATAAGTTTGATTTACTTAGTGGTAATAATAAGTCCGATGTGTGTTTCTACCTTGAGTTTATGTTCCACGGAAATTTGAAGCCTAACAATATAGTTTTAGAAGTATTTTTGTTAGAGTTAAGCAACAATAGATATCAAATCTTGAAATGCTTCACCTCTTATTTTAAATTTGGTTTCCCATCACATTCCCCTGTTTTCCCAAATGGAAATTATGAAAAAGATGACTATGATGAAATTTCATTTCCACATTGATAAAGATTTTTTTTTTGTTTAATATGGAAGAAGACTTGCTTTGTTTTTTTGTTTGTTTTATATTGTTGTCAAATTTCTAGCTTATTTCAAAGCTTTTGTGGACTTGCATTCCGTTCTTTCTCTTATATAACATGATGTCAGCATTCTTTTCGAGAGTGCTTCATTCCCTCCCACCAAACAAGGAGTTGGTTTCAAACAATGAAAAATATACAGCTAGTAACACAAAAGTTGTTTCCCAAGCCCTTTCATGCCAAAAAAGTAGCTGGAAAGGTGTAGGAGGCACTCTCAAAATTTACTATCAGTTCAGCTCAAATAAAAGAAAAGATAAAATGACTTGATTAACAAGTCACCACATTTTTGCTACTTTTTCTTCAAATGTAATTTTGCAAACATTGTTTTCCTCCCGTTTGCATTTTATGCTGTGATGACTAAAAACGACTTGAAAGATAGGATTATATCAAATTATTAAGGCGTGGTATGAACATCCCGCCTAATAATTACTTTTCATTTGAAATTTTCATGAGCTGCAGCTCAAAAGGATTTTCAAAGGAATTTTGGATATCAAATCATTGCTTAACATTTCGTAAATTAAAGAGAGAGGAATAGAAGAATCGATTTAGAGCTACAAAAGAGGGATTAATGGAGGATTAAAGTTGGGCTTATCATTAATTAAATTTGAGTTTTATTCCTGGGAAAATTGTTAAAACTAGGTTGAGGGTTTTCTAAGAACGCGGAAAGAAAGATGATGTATGATATAGATGAAGGTGAAGATCCATTTATATCTTGTTGATGCTTAATTACCTCTAATTGCCACTCTACTCCTAAATTGTAATGAAATAACAAATAAAATAGGAATTTGACAACTACTTGCATGACATAAGAACATTCATTTTTCATGTCTAACCCCTTCGGAGACTAATTTTAGGCCTTTTACAAAAAATCCCCTTCATTTTCCTATTTTTTGCATATTGCCCCTTAAGAAAATAGACCTGTAAACAAGCATGATGCCATTTAGATTTAAATTAGAGGTAATATCGCCCAACAATTATCATGTGAACAGCGCAAGAAAATATTCCATGGTATATTATGGTGGTGTAATATTTAGAACATATCAAATTACAAGTTAGAGGTAATATCTCCCAACGGTTATCATGTGAACAACGCATGAGTAGAGAAAATTTTTCTACATGGGTTTGTAAAGAAATTTCTATACAGGTTCCTTACAGGTCTTTGGATGGGGTTTGAGATTCGTGCAAATTCTTTTTGCACACTCTCTCTCCATCTAAGCGCTTGCAAGGGGCATGTAGGCACATAGAATATCTCCTCGTGAGCCTTTCGCAGACTGGATGGACTTTAGCCTAGGTGTTCTCCGGAGGTGAGGTGACTTTAGCATGAGTGAATGAAATTTCTCTACAAGCCCTTATAAAAAAGATTTTTCCAATCTGCGAATTATAGGTTTTCAAAACTGTAAGGAGTTCTAATTCTGCAATGCCGCATAATTTTCAATCTTTCTTTATATATATTGTCTATATACTCTCTTTATATTCTTTATATATATGCACACAATCTCTCAAGCACACACAAACACACTACTATAATATATGGGGTCAAGGGTTAAGGTCTTGTGTTCGAACTCAGGAAATATTCCTGAGCCCGTAACCCAAAAAAACCGTCTCACCCAAAAAGAAGCTAGAGAAAAAAATCCCTCCTTCTAGTGCCTCCTCGCGCCTCCCTCCCTCCTCACGTCTCCCTCCCTGGAACTCGCCGTCTCTCCTCCATCGAGCATCTCGCTGGGCGAACCTCCCTCCTCCAACGCCTCCCTCCCTCACCTTCTAGAGCGCCTCCCTCGAACTCGCCGTCTCTCCTCGATCGCCTCCTCGAGGGCCTCCATCCCTCGCCTTCTCGATCGCCTCCTCGAGCGCCTCCATCCCTCGCCTCCTCGAACGCCTCTGCTTTTGAATTGCTATACCAAATTGAAAGATGTAGAAAAGCTAAACAAGTTCATCAAAGGTGAAGATGGGGTTGGTGAACACAAATTTGATGTAGAAACAGTCATCAGAGTCTGCCGCACTGCTGGATATCATGAGCATGCAATATTTGTTGCAAAGAAAGCTGAGAAGCATGAATGGTATTTGAAGATTTTTCTTGAAGACCTAGGTAGTTACAATGAAGCACTAAAATCGAGTGTTGAAAACAAGGCTAGTAAGAGAGAAAAGGATCGGCAAGAAAGATTCCTGAAAGGTTTGGCTTTACTTAAAAGCACATGGACGTCTGATATGGAGCACCCTTTGTATGATGTTGATCTTGCTATTATTCTTTGTGAAATGAATGTTTTCAAAGATGGTTTATTGTTCCTGTATGATAAGATGAAGCTTTAAATTTCATAAATGGTATATGTTGGTTTATTTTGATGTCCATTTTCTCCTCTCTCTCTTTTCCCAGTAAGCGTTTTCCAAACAAAAATAATTTTCAATGGTGGTTTAAGGGTAAAACAAAAGGTTTCATCAGTGCAGATGTGTCAAGATGGAAGAGTAGGCCCATATTATCAAAGCATGAAAATAAGAGCACGACCACACACACATACACAAACAATACTCAATGTGTATGGCATGTCAAAAAATCTTGGAAAAACTGCCAAAATGACACTTTTCCACTACCAAAAAACCACTTGTTCAAAGAATCTTGTTAAAAAAACTCCGACGGACTTTGCCACTGTCAAAAAACCTGTGGATGCAATATCAATATACTTTCATGCAATATGTATGCGGCTAACTAGATGTTGTAAGACACTATTCAGAGGCAGAGTTCTTCCACGGTGGAAAAGTTTGTCATGGGATTATTTAGGGCCTGTTTGGTTGATGGATTATGGAATTTGGATTCCAAAATTGTACGGTTGAAATTTCTGGATTTGGTAATTTGTTGTTTGGTTGGTTTTGGATTCCTAGTATTGGATTTGTAGATCTTTGTAATCTTTGTTTGGTTGGTGAAAAAAAGTGGGATTTGGATTTAATGATTTTAGAGAGAGATAGGTAGAGTGAGGATTATTAAATAAATAAAGTACACGGGTCTCATCTAAAAATATAACGAATAGTGCCAAATCCTTGAAAATCCTTGAAATTTTTTAGGATTCAAGAATCCTTGTTTTGTGGTGGGACTTCCATAAAAAATAAAGGAATTTTAAAAATCAAAATCCATCAATCAAACACAAAATTATGAAATCCCCAGGATTCCACAGTTTAAAATCCAAATCCAAATCCATAATCTGCAGCCAAACATGCCCTTACAAGAATTTTTGAGTCGGGTATTTTGACAGCCGAAAAGTTTGTCAGGGATTATTGGGCAATTCACCCAAAAATACTTTGAGATTTAACTGAGATTCATGGAGGCAAGAGTTATTAGAGAAGAAATTAGCAAGATCAAGAGATGCTTGGATATTATCGAGCTTGGTGTGGAAATGCCATTGCCGCCGCCACCATCACCTCAAGCGTTCCAACCCTAACCCTAACCCTAAATCTCATCCCAAACCCTAACCTTAGAATCAGAAATACTCGTCAATGTCGGAGCACCAGCAGCAGCAGCGTCGTGAGAAGCCCTAGCCTTGTGGAGCTCGAATACGCCGACCTCAACCTCAAGGACAAGTACGAACAATCTCAGGTGGTTACTTCAATTCTGAACCCATAAAAATTGCTTCTTTTTATCCCCCCCCCCCCCCCCCCCCCTCTATTAATTGATTAAAGGGAGAATTGTTAATGGCGCAGTTGGGTCATGTGCGCATCAGGCAGCATGTCAACCCTCTCAGTTCTTATTTCTCAGTTAGTCCCTCAGCTATTTGATCCAACAACTATTTTTCATTTTTCAATTTTTTGTTATTTTTGTGATTGATTACTTATTGAATTCTCTGATTTTTCTGTTTAGCAACCAATTTCGGCGCCGGAGTGGAAAGATGTGTTTGACGACTGCTCGCTGCCGCTTATGGTGGATATTGGATGCGGTGTGATAACACTTGCATTGCTAATTTTTATTTTTATTTTTGTTAAAATTTATAGATGAGATGAAGATAAATGGATAGATTGACAACTGAAAGTTATTTTTTTTTGAGGAGCAAACCGTGAGCAGTAATTCAGCTTTTGTTAGTCGAGTACGTTGGCACTATCTTCGCATTAGGGCATTCATTTTACCGCATTGGATACGTTTGGGGAATCATGGCATTGTGATTCTTAATGAGCAATAGATGGAATTTATAATGGGCTATCCAAATTTATTTTAAGGGATTTAGAAGAAAGTTTCATGCCAAGTTGATTATTTCTGTGGGAAACTTTAGTTATGCATGAGACTGTAGGTTATTTCATTTGGTCTTATATAGACTTAATAAAACTTTTAGACCCTGTTTCGATAGAGTTCTAGCCAAACACGCATGCTTTTGTGTTGGCTGCGTCTTGAGCATGAGTGTATTGTGATAGCCTGATAGGCCATTGGATTAGTTCAGGTTACAACGGCTAGGTCAAACAGTGAAGTGGTGGAGAAATCGACCTATAATTGACTCTTTGTAAAAGAATCAAAGATTACATGCAAACTTTCTTTTACAAAGCTATAAGTTCCCTATCTATCTCTAAAAGCTTTACGTCTCCTCCATATAAGGTAGTCACACTTACAGGGAGGACACAGCGGTGGATTTTTGGATAATCATGTGACAACAACAAATAGTTGCTCGACTTTAATATTGAATAGCGAAATTGGCTACTCTATGCATGTATGTCCGACATGATGCACTTAACTTATCTGAGCACCAAAAAGTAGGCAACTTTGGTGGCTGTAAATCAGTTATTAACAGGACAGTCCCTGACTCTTTGTTTGGTGCTAACAAATCAACATTCTCAGGTAGTGGCAGATTCCTCATTTGGCTGGCGAAAAACTCTGCTGAATCACGAAATTACCTGGGATTGGAAATTCGACGTAAGGTTTGATGCACAACTGTTATTTTGCTTTTTAGTTGTTTATGAATTCTTATTTAATATTTTAATTATTATTTTCAATTATTGCCATCTCATTCATGTCTTGGAATACTTTTCTTTTTGCGTTTTCCTCGATTCTATTTGTATGGTTTGTGCAGTTAGTTCAGCGCTCACAGTTCTGGGTGAGAGACCTGGCTTTAAGAAACATGTGAGACATTCTTATTCACTGCCCTTATATAAAGCAAGGATAGAAAACTGTCGAGGCATTTAATGGTGTTTTCTTTGGACAGACATTTCATGTCTGCGAACGCCACAATATCTTTCGAAACTCTGGTGTCCACTTATCCTGGTCCTCTAACATATGTTTCTATACTGGTGCGCAAGTTAACAAAGTTTCCTCAGCATAAATATATTTGTAAATGTTTTGTCATGAACGTATCTTTCTTATTTCTTATTTTGATTTCCTTATAGCTCGTGTCGTATAACTTACCATTATGCCATACAATTTATTTCTTAATTCAATTTTTTTGCAGTGTCCTGACCCCCATTTTAAGAAGAGACATCACAAAAGAAGAGTTTTGCGGAAGCCATTGGTTGATTCTATCTCCAAAAATATGAGTACAGGAGGAAAGGTAGGCTTTTTAACTTGAGTGTTTTAATTGAAGTGAAGGTGGCATCCTGAAATATTCTATCTACTGAGAACATTTTAATCCTAAATTGACATTTGAATTTTTTTTATAAAAAAGGCATAATTCCAAAAAAAAAAAAACCCGAACCTTTTAGCTAAACTACGAGAAACCCCCAAAAACTTTTAAAATACACAAGAAACTACTATAAAACTTTCAAAATACACACGAAACTACCACAAAACTTTCAAAAATTACGAAAAACTACCGGAAATAAGGTGCCACATCAGCAATAAACTGGATGAAACTGCCAAAAAACCGAAAAAAAATTGTACCATGGTAGTTTCTCGTAATTTTGAAAGTTCTTAAGGCTTCTCGTAGTTTAGGTAAAAGGTTTGGTTTTTTTTGGAATTAAGCCTAAAAAGAACCTACTCAAGAACCACTATGATCTGAGATACATTGTTATTGCCCTCAATGAGTTTCATATGTGTTAATGTGTGACTGCCCCTGTATTTGTAATTGTTGGTTGTTTAGATCGACTGTGTTCAAAGCTCAAACGACCTTTCAACACTAATATTCATATCATACTAGACCTTTTTTTATTAATTTGTTTTCTGAAAAGCAGTTTAGTTTCAGTATAAAATGCCATGTTTTTTGGAGCATGCTGAGCCCTAGCCCAATGACATGTTACCTTTAGAATGAAAGTGTGTTTCTCGCCATTATTTCTTGGCTCCCTTTTATTTTGACATATTATGTTTGGATAATTTGAAAGATAGCACCATTGCCCACCAATCTGCTATTGTTCCTGTACTCTAGGTTTTCCTGCAATCCGATGTGCTGGACGTGGCAATTGATATGAGAATGCAATTTGATTCACTCTCAAATGAGTTCAAGCACCTCGATGTCATCAACGACAGTTTTTACTGTGATGCAGATGGTTGGCTATTACACAATCCATTGGGTATACGAACTGAAAGAGAGATACATGCAGAATTAGAAGGTGCAAAAATTTATAGGCGGATGTATGAGAAAGAAAGTCTTTAGCCTTAGGTTACTCGCCTAATGATCAGATATAGAATTGTACTAATCAATTAACATATGGAGGTTGTAGAGGTGCTCACATTGTGAGAGACTTATTTTTCGTTATACATAAGAGGTTGTGTCATCTCTTGTATTAAGATTATTATTGTTATGGATGAGAGGTGGTGGTGGTTGTTGATGAATAGTTATTGTTGCAATTTTTTTTGAAGTAATGAAATCAAAGTTGTCGAATTTCAAGTTCAAAATGTGTGGTCACATGTATTTGATGTTTAACTAAATCAATTTATTATAATATGTCCTCGACCGTAATTACATTAAAAAGTTTTAGTCTAGTTATTGTTGCTGCTGCTGTTTGAATAAGCAGTGATCATCTCTTGTATTGTTGTTGCAATTTTTTTTGAAGTAATGAAGTGGAAGCCGTGGAATTTCAAGTTCAAAGTGTTTGGTCACGTGTATTTGTTGCTTGACTAAATCAATTTATTATACCATGTTCTTGATGTAATTACATTTCAAAATTTTAAGTCTTGTGTTACAAATGTGCGGCATGCATGTAGATAGTAACCTTAGTTTTCATCAATCTGGATAAAATCTGTGGTAATTATCAGTTCTTAGATCATTAATAACAAAATTAATTTTTTTTTAAAAAGGAAGTCAATTAACCCCCTTTGATAATATATAATCAAATCCCAGAAACATACTCATCAGATGTATTCATTATCATTCATAAACAATGCCTTAGAATCCAAAGAATTTAGGAAAGAAATTCGGATACAATTATCTCCATGAATTACAATAAAGAACAGTTGCTGCTCCAGCAGTTGCATACTGTTGTCACAAGTTCAATGTTTCCTGGGTGAAGATTGTGCCAAAATTTCCGTATAATTTTACATTACCACATAAAAGTTAGACGTAAAGTCCGTTCTTTCCCTCGAGCAATAATACATCACAGATACATGACACTCAACATGGTATTTGTCTAATAAAAGTTGACGTATTTGTCTTACTTTTCTGTTTTGAAAATTTTTCAATCTATCTACCAAGGTGGCTGATCGTTTTCACGTGTTTTTGGGGGCTCTGGCTTCCACCCAGGCTTTTCATCCCAATACATATCGTAATATATGTGCCCGGGGTCGTTCTCCACACAACACCATATTCCCACATATCGCTTCACTCGATTTCTGAACTTGGTGTCTCTTTCCTGAACATAACACATGCATGTTATTTCACATTGTGTAGTGTATGAAAATTTATTAAATTGATTAACTTCACTATGATGAAAATTGTCTTGCCTTGTCTGTAAATCCTTGAAAAGCATCTTCCATGGATGAGAATCGAATGACCTTGATGTCCTTGTATGAAGAGAATACTTCTATGAACTATAAAATAGAATAATTTGGTAAGCTAGAGTTTCACTATTTGATTCAATTATAGTAGCAATCTTCAGTCTTAACTACAGCAAGAAGCAGGTGTCACTGTATTAAAGTGTTACCGAGTACTTTCAAAAAAGAGTGTTGTTATAGGTTTGATATTCTGGCATTGTAGAAAACTGAAGACGGAAGTCATAATGGAACCTGATCATCAGGTTTTTTGTTGTTTGTTTTTTTCTTTCTGAGGTGGGGGTGGGGTGAGGTTTGGTTGAATTTGTTGACAATGTTTTTTGAATACCTCTAAGTTGTAATTTTAACTTTTCTTTTTCAGTTATGCAATATTTTATATTATATTCCTCAAAATATATATTGTTCAGGAGCATTAAAAAAATTATAATAAAAATTTCCTGATACCGACTTTCTGCAAATGTAAAATAGCGGACATACCAGAGTATCTATAAGTAAAAATGTATCTTTTGATAGTAAGAATTAGCGATTCACCACTTTTGATTAAACATGAAACTAAATTCGGACAGATGGAAACGGTCTAATGTCAAACACAACTAGACACAAGAATAAGAGAACCATTGTAACCATGAGAGTGCTGATTCATATATTCAAAATAACACATGGTAAATAGATAACATACTGTTTCTTGAGAGCTATGTTTAGGAAACCTTAGAGGTCCTCTTTGAGTTGTTTTATTAGATAGACGGCACTTTTTGGACTGTTCATCACAAAGTTGAACTTCAAGAAATGAATCCTTGACCTGAACCAGTATAAGGGGAAAAAATTATTTACAAAAATATGAATAAATGTAAACTCTGATGTGGGTTTTAAAGCAAAGATTACCTGTTTTGAAAGTCTTGGGTTCTGAAGGAATGAATACTCTCTAAAATCAACTTGGGCTCCAAATTCTGCCTCAGGAAGTCCTTTTAGCATAACATTAACCTGCATGATTGAGTGACATATTGAATAGAAGTGTCATTTAAAATAATGTTAAACCAACAATAGAAAGAAAGTGAACTCCAAAGTCCAAATAGTATGTATACAATATCTTAGCAGGAAGGCTACTCTTAAAGCCAGGGGAAAAGGAGATTTAAAGTAATTAGAAGAACAACCTAGTTTCACAAAAATATTTAGCAGATCAGTATTTTATTGTTATCTATTTGTACGTTCATTTAGATTCTATGGAGTATTTTCACAGGTTTATGCAATTAAGAAAGTAAAGGACAGAAGAAAAAGAAAATCTCAAATCTCCAAAACCAATGTTCGACAATGTTCTCTCTCCGCTTCTGTCTCTATCCTTATTTTTTCCTCCTCTATCTTCATCATCTCTTCCTGCCATATCATATTTCATACTCTGGGGCACTTGCCCTGGTCTTCCTTCAAACTTCTTGCTACAAAATCTATCAGATGCATCAGATGGTGAAATCTCACAGATTTATTGTTGAATAATTGTTGAAAAACATGCACCACATAGCTCAAGGAGAAAAATGTTATGCCTACGTAGCATGCCAATTACATTTTTAAGTAATCGGTGTCACCTTATATTCTCCTTCCAAGGACATCCACGACGTCAATGGGTGTGGCATATCGTTTTAATTGACAACTGCCCCTCTCATCTACTAAATAATGCATTCATTTTATGCCAAACCAATTTTGAAAATAGGCAGCACCACCTTCTACAGTGGCACAGTAGTCCACCTTTGGTCAAATAGATTTATTCCAGTAGAGTAATTCCATAACCATTACTAACTGCTTAGGCTACTGATTTGAGTGTAGCCATGTCAGCATCACACCCTACGCGGCACAATAGTTCACCTTTCCCCATATAATTATATTCCATCAGAGTAACACCATAACCATTACTTAGGAAAGTAAGGTTAATCCGTATTACACCCCCCAGAAAAGGAAAATCACTTTCAGCTATTATTGAGAAATGAAACTCCCCCACTGTGTGTCCACGAGGATCTGGGTTCCCTGCTGTTCTCAAATAACAGCTGACATGCTATTGTGAGATCCAACAGTTGAAAATGGTGTACAGCGCGCACGCGGGGGGGATTTGCGATGAAGGGGTTGGGATCATCGTAGGAGAAGGAAAAATAGCAGAGTGTGTCCATGAGTCCGTGACTGCATCGGCATTATTAGCATACTAACGTTTAATTATTGCCAGCAATGAAATGATATCTTATCGAAGAACACAAATAGCAGATTCTCAAAGGAAATACCTCAAACACATGATCCATGGGACAAAGAAAAGGTTGCCTGGTTATTGTTCCTTGCATAATCCCAGGATGTGGAAACCACATTCTATCAAACCTGCACCATAATGGAGGCATTACCTAAAAGAGCAAAGAAAGTCAGGTTACTAATTCAAAAACACATTGACACAATGGGATTTAATGGCAACAAATAGACTAGGCTTGCATCACACATTATAGTTATTATATGATTTTGATGCTTAGGTGTATGCAGTTATTGTTTAGAATGCAATCCTTAACCTTTCACATGTGATTACTTGCGTGCTGTATCAGCTCTAAAAGCCATGAGAAAAAAATTACAGTAATTTGAAATATGAATCTGTATATAATTTATTGGCAGTACTTTTATTGGGACCATTTCATTAATAAACCTGTATATATTTATGGATATAAATAATGGGCATGCTTAAGACCCATGTATCTCTCCAAGTTGTAATCTTGCGAAGTAATAAAATCATTGAGGTTGTTATATTTAACAGTAAGGCCCTGAGAATCGCTAGAGAAATAAGACAAGGGTAAATTTTATAAAACACATTCGAACTTTTAGGGTTTTTTGAAATAGCACCATTAGACTTTAAAAATGCCATGAACCCCCTTAAATTGGCAATTTTGTATGAAAGTGTTGGTTTCGTTAACTCGTTTTAAGACGCAAGCGAATTGAATAACCTCAAAATGACCTCGTACATGGACTGAATAGCCCCAAAACGAACTGCATATGGTATGTTTTGACGAAAATACCCTGATAAAAATACTCACCAAGAGTGGTTCATGGAATTTTTATAGTTCGATGGTGCTATTTCAAAAATCATGAAAGTTCGGTGGTGGTTTATGAAATTTACCCATAAGACAATTGTCTGTTTGATAAAAACAGATGCAACAGAAAATTTAAAATCCATGTTTCATTGAAAAGAAGGAACAAAGTTTCCCACCACAGATTTAGGATGGTGAAAGAAAGAAGAGAATTATAGAAGACACACATTGCCTTTTTTCTAAAGCATAGATATTTTTTATTGTGACTATGGCATTATCCATTTTTATATTAATGGCAATATAATACACAATATGATGGACACCTTAGGCACATGAAATCTCTGGGTTATAACTGGCAATCCTAATAACAGGTTATAGATATGCCAATGTTGACATAGTTTACAAAGAAACCCAAGCATCATTATATAAAGAGGTAGAATATCTGTTTATTTAATACTGAACCATGAATTTGCAAAATAAACATAATGTATTGAATTCCATGCATCAGGAAAAGGAGGAATAGAAGTATATTGTCCGTTAGGAGTGATTGGAGGCAGAGGATTCATGTGCTAGATCCGGCGTGATTCTCATGTTGGTTCATGCAGCCTACCCCATATGCTTGGGATAAAAGGCTCAGTTGTTGTTGTGTGTGCGCGCGCGCGCGCGCGCTGTGTAAGCAACACAGAAACTATTTGACACAAGAAAAGAGTCTCGGAAGGATATATACTTGTGACTTGTGAGTCTTTAATACTGAAAAAAAGATAATATTATTGATTAATGGGTTAAGCAATGGTAGGTTCAATAGAAAACATCAAGGTTCACAACAAAATGCGAACCATTATAGCTTTTTGCTTTCATAAATGACTAAAAGTATAGAATGTATGATAGGGAAATAGAACTCACCAGTGTTCGATTCAATAATGAAGCGATAGCAAGAGCTGTCCTTATTTGCTTCAACTGAAATATTGACAAGATATAGTGGGTTATCATCATTGAGGTTTGCATTAAGGAAAGTGTTACCATTTAGATGATAGCTGATGCTTACTTGATAATTTACTAATGAAAAATGAGAATCAACAGTATGTGGGCCATCTAGCAACAAGCTCTTGGGGATACTCGGTTTAAATGATAAGAAACCTCCTACAAAAAGGCTTGCAAGTTGCAATGAAAGAGATATTGACAGAATTATGAAAATTTAGGTACTGTCTCTTTTACCTGGAAAAGAGACAATTAACAAAGACATGACAGCTAATTTAATCCAAAAAATTATTAGTTCAATGATTGAAAGTATAAGAGAAAATACACTATTTAATAACGACAAGGATGTCTCGCATTCCCTTGTTACCCCTTATTTATTCTCTCATCTCATTAAGAAATTCTACCCCGCCTTTCCTCAAGTATTCTCTTGTTTTTACTTTTCTTTACAATCTCCTAGAAATCCCTCTATGTGCCTTAAATTGCCAATCTTACTTTCGGTTAGGAATAAAACCCCTTGGTTAATTTCTTCTGGACTTTCAAAGTTTAAATCAAAGTAAAAACTGTATTTTCTACAAATAGAGAGCTCTCGATAACTTCACCATCTAAATCATAGTCATGGAATGTGGCTATCTATGTTGCTTGAGTGGTATCTATAAACTATTTGTTGCTCATCAAAATTAACCCTAATTCGCAGGTATCGTTTGTTTGGTGCATTACCCTCTATTCTTCAAAAGACATCCTATTGTACAGCTAATGACTCAATTTAATATGCTTTCTTGCCTTGCCAATCTTTTATTTGCAGCTTTCATTGTCCTCTTAATGGTTCGCTAAATCATCAACATAGTCATTTTATGGTTTCAAGGGTGCTATAATTGCAAGGTGTTGCTTCTATCTCGGTGTACGTCATGTGAGTACAATGTTAGCTCACAAGTAGTTTGTCTGTTTTTAGATTCTAATTGCCTCCTATAGCTCCACAAGCTCATTCTGGGGAGGAACAATTATCTCAATCAAATACCAAAAGAGTGGCATAGCCTCAATATATCTTCATCATGCCCATTCTTGACAGTAAGTATGCGATCTTAAGTACTATCGAAGGCATCGTAATACGATATATCAAAATTTTCTCTTATAACATTACACAACGCTCCCCTTTGTCCACCCACCAAAATTCTTGTCCCTTTCTGAATGCACAAAATATGGAGTCTTCTATCCGCTTTTTCTGTATAACCAGATAAAGATAATATTTTTTTTATATTTAACCAACCAATAAAAGTTTCAAGTTCAATACACAGTTTTTTCTCCTAGCGATGCATATCATAGCATTTCAAGGTCTCTGCTGCTGCATCAAAACTCCGAAGTTATGATAAGGGAGTCAAGATAATCAGAGGGATATAAAATAATATTGTAACATAGCATGTACTTCTAAGTTTGTTAATGGATGCAAGAATGTAAATAGTACCTTCTGAATCATAGTATTCTGGTGGGTCATGAAATAACATGGCTTCACGTAGCCGGTGGCGCTTTCCTTCGGTCCCTGCATACTGGAAAGTGGTATGAACTGCATATGGCTCTAACCTGAACTGCTCATGCATTGCCTGTCAATTCCATTTCCATAAGCACACAGGATTGTGTTCATATTAATTCAATATCAATATCAAAATCAAAATGACTCAAATTTTATATGAATATATATATTAATAAAAGGAGGTTATATCCTGGAGACAGAAAAGAGATTCAATAATAAAAAACCAACAATGAAATTTACATATATATAACTAAAAATATGTTGTAGAATAGAGAAGCTGAAGGATTTCTATGGAGTGTATATTTTCGAAAAAGAAAATATCAACATAAAGCCAACTGCGAAAGCAACATTGGAGATTATTACCTGGACAAAGTAAGTGTGGCCACTGCAGAAAATGCTTGCTGGCAAGATGCCCAATTTGAGGTATCCATCAAAAGCATAAACAAGTCCATTTTCTCCCTCCACAGCCGGCCCTAAAACTTTGTGCACAAGTTCATTAAAGCCATTCTGGTCCCATATTGTTTCATCAGCTAAAAGCATCTCTTTCCACTCTTTCGCAAGCTTTTTTGAAGGATCGGTAGGACGCCAATGGAAAATTCCGATATTGTAAGCACCACTTACTGCCAAAGGTGAAAAGATCACATGCTTAATTATGTTTATTGATTTTCCGTCTTGAAATTGGAAATGCATGTAAAAGAAGCTTGCAGACTCCCCTTCTTTCACAATAGGAGAAAATTTGAAGTCATGCCGTGTCTAGAGAGATGCAAATAGCTTCACTCACATGGAAAAATCATCAGCATATAAGTTCATATTGCCATGATTGTTTATTTTCTTGATAGAAAAAGGTCAAGTTATTAAGTGGATGATTAGTGATTTGTTGTGGTTCATTGCACGTGTAAGGAGATAGGATATAACCCCTTGGTCAGCATGCATCACTAGATAGTATGCATAGAGATTGCTATTTGGGGTCCAGTAGCTTGGGAAATTCACCTGTCTTTTCAATATTGATGCATGTTTTAGCCATGTACACTAAATGACATTTTAACATAGAGAATATGATTATTAATCTAGCTTGATTCTTTTACAATTTATACAGCTCTAACCTGCTACGTGTGATGAAAGTCAAAATGATTTAAATTAATCATACCAAACTCCATACTTTAAATCCAATAATTAAAACTAGGAATGCAAATTTTTACATAGCAAAATCCGAAAAGCACTACAAAAATGACACCCATAAATAAAATTCAGAATAATCTCTAAGCTAGAAAAATGATCCCTGGTAATATGTGAACTTCTAACAGTTTGTATTGTGAACCTCATCAATCAAATTGGATTCTGCAATGCTATGGGTTGTTATTATACAAATTCCATTTGTGATAATTATGCTCAGATAGTAGAAATTTCTCGTCCAATAGTTTGAATTCTATTTTTATAGGCATGGAACTATGCAAGTATGTTGCATGCTTATGCATCCATCAGGAATTTGGGTTTTCTGACAACTTACAAGTACAACAATTTTTGTCTTCAACATGGCTACACTTGGATCCGGCAAAACATTAGATATCTACAACTTTAAGAGGCTTATAAATAAAAGACTTACACCAAGAGATGGGAATTCTGATAACATGTTGATGAGAATTAAAATGACCGAACTTGACCACAGAGATGAAAGGGATGTTATTATTTCATTCAAAATTAAGCCACATGGTAGCACTAAAGAAGGTCTTGTGTGGGTGTTACTATGTTTGGGAAGTTACACATCACACACACACACACACACACACAAGCACGTTACTATGTTTGAGAAGTTAAAAGGCTTTATCAGTAATATATTTCAAATGATAGGTTTGTATTATGTTTAGTAAATGGCAAAATCAAAAACAAAAGTGAACATCTATGGAAACATGCACAGTTAGTTACTAAAAAACTGTTTTAAGGGCCTTTTGGACCTTTTTCTAGTTAAGAAGTAAAATTGTTCGTACTGAGTACTTATCCTGATCTCCTTAATCATCAGAAGACCTGCTTACTAATTAAAATAAATTTAATTTAATTTAACTTTGTTCTAGCAACACTATCGGAGAAAACTTATTTACAGAAAAGGTAACATGTTTCTTATAAACCCACCGTTGCCGGTCCCAAGTCCGGATGAGAAAGGGTGAGGGTTGTGGTAGGCTTGTGACAGCCAACGGAAAACTTTGTCACATTCTATGACATGAACCATTACAAGAATATCGTTGGGGCGTCCCCTACTCAGCGACGCGCTACATCGGATCCCGGGTGTAGTGTTAAATATGCAAGGGCTTGGTCGTCGTCCAGATGCGGCGCGCTACATCGGACCCCGGGTGTAGTGACAAATAAGCAAGGGTCGTCGTCTAGAGACGGCGCGCTACATCGGACCCCGGGTGTAGTGACAAATAAGCAAGGGTCGTCGTCCAGAGACGGCGCGCTACATCGGACCCCGGGTGTAGTGACAAATAAGCAAAGGTTTCATAGGATCCGTCTAGCTTCCTGGAACATAGGTTCCCTTACGGGTAGACTAATAGAATTAGTGGAGGTGATGATTAGGAGGAGAGTTGGTATTATGTGTTTGCAAGAAACTAAGTGGGTAGGTGAAAAGAGTAGAGTCATAGAGCCTTGGGGTTATAAGCTTTGGTATACGGGTAGAGACAAAAATCGTAATGGGGTAGGTATAATCATAGATAGACGGTTGCTTGAGGATGTAGTTGAGATTAGGAGAAAAGGTGATAGAATTTTACTGGTTAAGCTTATTCTAGGTGGAGAGATCTTTAATGTTATTAGTGCTTATGCACCACAGATAGGTCTTGATGACGCTAGTAAGCGTCTATTCTGGGAGGATTTAGACGAGGTGGTGCAAAGTATACCTAGTGGAGAGAAGTTATTTATTGGTGGTGATCTTAATGGACATGTAGGTACTAGTCGTAGTGGGTTTGATACTATCCATGGAGGTTTTGGTTTCGGACAAAGGAATGAAGTAGGTGACTCGATTCTAGATTTCGCTTTATCTTATGACTTGATCTTAGCAAACACCTGGTTTAGGAAAAGAGAGTCCCACCTTATCACTTTTAGGAGCGGATCAAATGCTAGTCAAATAGACTTTTTTCTGACGAGAAGAATAGATAGAGGTTGTTGTATCGACTGTAAGGTAGTGCCAGGCGAGAGTGTAACTACTCAACATAGACTTTTAGTTCTAGATTTTCGATTTAGAAGAGAACCTAGGAAGATTAGACGTAAGGTAGAGCCTAAAATTAAATGGTGGCGATTGAAAGAAGGTAATCAAAAGGCTTTTATAGATCGTGTAGTACAAGAAGCGGATTGGCAGTCGGAAGATGATCCAGACAAAACATGGAACAAAATGGCTAGTTGTATCAAGAAAGTAGCTAGAGATCTACTTGGTGAGTCGAGAGGTGGTGCTCCACCATCTAAGGACATATCATGGTGGAATGAAGATGTAAAGGCTGCTATTAAAATTAAAAGGGATTCTTATAAAGATTTGAAGAAAAGTAGAGATGTGGAGAGATTTGAGAAGTACAAAATGGCTAAAAAGGAAGTTAAGAAAGCTGTTCGGGAAGCTAAATCTAAGGTCTACAAGGAGGTGTACGAGAAATTAGACACTAAAGAGGCTGCAAATGATATATACCGGATTGCTCGAATGCGAGAAAGGAAGACTAGAGACTTATGTGCGGTGAAGTGTGTCAAAAATGAAAATCAGAAGGTTTTAGTTCGAGATGAGGATATCAAGGAAAGATGGAGAGATTATTTTGACAAATTGTTCAATGAGAGCTTTACTAAGAATTTGGATGGACTTGTCATTCAATCTCAAGATATAAATCGTGATTTCATGCGTAAAATAAGACTTACTGAGGTTAAAGAAGCTTTGAACAGAATGGGTTTAAGAAAAGCGGTTGGTCCTGACGGGATTCCTATCGAGATTTGGAGATGCTTAGGCGAAATAGGCGTTAAATGGCTGACAGATCTGTTTAATAAGATTTGGCAGACAAAAAAGATGCCAAATGAATAGAGGAAAAGTATCTTTGTACCTATCTACAAGAATAAGGGTGACATTCAAAGTTGCTCAAACTACCGTGGAATAAAACTAATGTGTCACACCATGAAACTTTGGGAGAGGGTGATTGAACACAGGCTAAGGAAGGATATTAAGATAACAGAGAACCAATTTGGGTTCATGCCTGGACGATCGATGACAGAGGCGATTCATTTGCTTCGTCAACTTGTCGAGCGCTTTCGAGAGAGGAGAAGAGATTTGCTTATGATATTTATTGATTTAGAAAAAGCGTACGACAAAGTACCTAGAGAGGTATTATGGGGGACAATGATGAAAAAGGGGGTCCCCGTCAAGTATATTGACATAATCAAGGATATGTACGACGGAGTAGTGACAAATGTCAGAACTTGGGTGGCTTAACAAGTGATTTTCCGATTACTATTGGTTTACATCAAGGATCTGCATTAAGTCCTTTCATGTTTACCATCGTGATGGATGAGCTTACTAGAACTATCCAAGATGAAGTCCCTTGGTGCATGCTATTCGCTGATGATATTGTTCTAGTAAATGAGACGAAAGCAGGGGTTAATGCCAAATTGGAATTATGGAGACAAACATTGGAATCTCGGGGATTCAGATTGAGCAGGTCCAAGACAGCATATATGCACTGCAAATTTAGTAGCCAGAGAAATCAAAACCATATTGGTATAACATTGGAAGGGCAAGAGATATCACCGAGCGACCAGTTTAGATATCTAGGTTCCATCATCCAAAGGAATGGGGAGATCGATAGTGATGTTAATCAAAGGATCCAAGCTGGTTGGTTGAAATGGAGGAGTGCAACAGAGATTTTGTGTGATCGTAACTTTCCGTTAAAATTGAAAGGGAAGTTTTATCGGAGCGCTATTCGGCCTGCCTTATTATATGGTACAGAATGCTGGGCTCCTAAGAAGCATCATACACAGAAGATGCACGTAGCGGAGATGCGCATGCTTCGTTGGATGTGCGGTAACACTAGAAAAGACAAGGTACGAAATGAGGATATTCGTGCAAAAGTTGGTGTAGCACCCGTGGAGGAGAAGATGCGGGAAAACCGGCTTAGATGGTTTGGTCATGTGCGACGCAGACCTATGGAAGCACCGGTTCGACGAATAGATACTCTCGATATGGGTAATGGCAAAAGGGCAAAAGGGAGACCGAAGAAAACATGGATGGAGGTGATACGAAACGATATGGTTGCCAAAGGACTCAATGAAAGTATATTGTTCGATAGAAATGAGTGGAGACAGAGGATTCATGTGTTGGACCCGGCATGATTCTCATGTTGGTTCATGTAGCCTACCCTTTATGCTTGGGATAAAAGGCTCAGTTGTTGTTGTTGTTGTAACATGTTTCTTATATATCAATTAAAGCAATTAAAATTTATGTCATATTTTAGAAAATTCAGTGATTAATCAGTAATTCACAGAAAATGGAATTATCTTACAAGTTGTAAAGTGACAATACAATAATTAAATATCAGTATTCAAAATAACGTACAAATTGCACCTAATTTAGCAGGCCCACAGATAACTTTGGAAAAAAGTGCCCAAGCAGTTCCAATTGCCAAAGAAACGTATTCTTGCAGTGGGGTTCCAAAACGAATCTAAATGGCCATAAACCAAAAGCACAATTATCTGCTGTAAGTTCATTAGTATATTTACCTTGCTGCCATACTTCTAACCTGTCATCAGTGACTGTCGGTATAACTTGATCACTTGATGTTAAGACATCTGCTTCAGGAAAACGAGCAAGATATGGAAGTGGATTCTGTTCCAAGAGAATGATATAAATAAGGGGAAAAAGAAAACTTCCTGTAAAAACAAGGAAATTTAACAAAACTAAATGAAAAGATTCAACTCATTGCAAATATATTCCAAGACAGTTGTGAATAACAGATTAGTTGTTGAAATCGTATACGTAATCATAATTAAAGTTCTTGCATATATTACAAAAGTTAAAGTTGTTTCATAAACCAAGGTTTATAATCTTAAGATCGGTAATAGTATTGGGATTGGAATCGGTCATCTCAGCTGTATCGGTCACCTCGGATCGCAATACTGGATTTTTTTAATCGTCTGATTAAATGAATATTTAAAATCTTAGTAAATAAACAGTCTATTAATTGTCAACAATACGGCATGTTTTAGTAATTAATGACGTATAGAGTTGTGTGTGTTGTCAAAATAACTATATATTTGATTGACCTTTTTTAGAAATTTGACGATGTCAAATAAACCAACCATTTAATAACCCTATTAACCTATCGCAAACCCACTAACCTGTAAACAGACTTAATACTAGCAATTAATCGGTGAACGCGCCATGGTTTAAAATCTCGCTGTCGGAACTTGGAGGGTCATTTTTGGGATTAGAATCGGCCATCTTGATTGCGATCAGCCGAGATTTGAAACCAAGTCATAAACCCTATATTTTGAGAAATGTTGTTGTCGTTTATGTGCATGTCCATCAATTTTAATAACACCATAATCATTCAAGATGGGTAACAAACTGCATCAAGCATTGAACAGATATATTAGTCTTTGTTGTCTGAATGATTGCAACATGCTTACTGCAAGGTCCTTCGGTAAGAAACTGTGAAGTTTCAAGTTTCTTATCTAGTTATTATCCCAGGGGTTAAAAAAATCAAATTCAAATTAATGAAACCTTACGCTACTTTCAAAGGCGTGTAAACTCTTAGTGCCTGAGTTAATAAATATTCAAAGTACACTTTCCAAGCACAGAAAGTTGGAAAATCATATTGCAAAAAAATTTCCATATATAGACTGCATGAAAATATCTCAAATATAGATTAAGAAGTAATCAAACTATGTATAATAGATATGAATGGTGCATCCGAGTAAAACGATTATACCTTTAACCAAACCATATCAGTGTCGCACATTAGCAACTCTACCCCAAACGGCAAGAGAGCATTTATAAGAAAAACCTTCTCTCTTCCCATTTTATGGAATGTGGGTGAGCCCCAACCAACATCAATAGTATTCATGTTGCTCCCCATATCAAACACAGGAACACCTTTCCAATACAAAGCCTCCAACAATTTGGTATCCATTGCACCTATCAAAAACAATAATAATTCTCACTTCATATTCATCAAAACAAAATAATTAACAACGAAGGATGGCTCATTACCTACAAGAAGATTGAACAAATTGAGATCTGTCAAGTGCTTGACCCAATTCAATACAAAGTCCATAAACGCATAATTCCCAAATGTCACAATAATCACATTATCTTTTGCATGACTCATCACCATCTCCTTTGTCAATTTGAATTCCTTCAAATCTGGCATTTTAGTGCCAACAGGAGCATCCCAAATAGATTTTTGAGAACTCTTGTGCTCAATATTTACAGCAGAACTACTCGAATTCTCGAAACTAACATCATCTGCATCTGAGAAATCATCAAAAATCAAAACCTTGTGCGCTTTAGTACCAAATCAGGCGAAATCACGACAAAGGTTTTAGGGAATTACGCTGGAGAGGCGAAATTGGAGACGAAGCTGAGGACGACGAAGAGAAAAAGGGCTTGTTTGGGGACGAGTAGAGAGCGGAGAGGATGAAGAGAGAGGAGAAGACGATCCCCAACGCGACCGTTGCGTACACCGCCATGAACAGAGGCTTGCCGCTTGAGGAATCCTTGAATGGATTGCATGCTGCCATTGATTTCGATCTCAAAGAGAGGAAATTTGATTTGCTAAAACCCTAATTCTTTGATCTTGTAGGGTTTTTTTTGTTTGTGTGTTTGGTTTGAGATCGATGGAGCATCGATCTTGGTCAATGCTCATTGCTGGCGGTCGCTGACCTTTTTTTTTTTTAAAGTAAGAGTGGAGGAACTTGGGAGGGATTATTGTACTTATTGGATTATTATCAGACTTGATTAATTTCTGTCACTCGAAATCCATTCCCTCTTATAATCATTTTTAATTCATTTCCAGAAAGTACACCCGGTAAGTTTTATAATTATATATCGCCCTAATCTCTCTTACATGTCTTCTTTGAATTCCACAAGCATAAAAGGTTGGTCTCCTTTGGGATTCGATGGTGTTGGGATCAAAAATTACGTCCCGGCAGGCCAAGCCCAAATCAAAGCAAACCCAAGTGATGGAGGCCCTTTTCGGGTCTCCGTCAGATGTTGTCTTCCGTTGATCTCCCGGTGGATTTTGGTGGTAATCTTCTGTTGCGTGTGAAACTCAATGGGTTTTGGCGAGATTGGTGATTTGAGGAGTTTAGCGTCGAGTACCTGCAAAGAAGTCCCGGAGTGGTTTGGTACCACCGAGGATCCTCCGACGATCAAGTTAGTGCTAGATCCGAGCAGAGTAACGGCTAAGTAGAATAAAAAATGGCTTACTTGACCCCTCTGTGATGGGGGTTTATATAGCGGCGGCAACACGCAGCAGTAGGCGCAAGAGTCTCGCCGGCCGTTACGCTCCCGACGTCACGCCCGCGCGAAGATCGGATCGTCCATTAATGGGGATCGTGATGGCGTGGAACGTGGGACGTTGCTGGCGGAGAATCTGTGCGTGGCGAGATTCGCGGAGCGGCGGTTACGCCTGCGAGTGGTGGAGTTGGTCGGTCAGAGGGGCCGAGGAAGACGGCCTCGACTGGGGAGCTCAGAACCGAGCAAGAGGGTTGAGGAGTCTTGGTCCTGCGGCAACCTGGGGCGAGCTGAGGGGTCGAGGAGGCAAATTCGTGGGGGGCCCGAGGAGGGCCAGCTTGTGCTTGCAGGTCGGGTACAAGGGCGGCCTGGCCGGCCTCTGTAGGCCCTTCCTTCCGGGTCTTAGGGCATGTCATTCGCCACGTGTCCTGATCTCGTATCGCCAATATTGAGCATCATCATTAGCCCACCACTCTTGTCCCAACCAGCTAGCGGGTCGGGTCAGGAGTGGACTGCCAGGCCTCCCGAGGTGAGCTCCTTCCTAAGGCTTTGTCGGGATGAGTCTTCGGGCTGTCAGTTGTCTTTTCTGCTAGCGAATCAGGGCGAGATCTCTGCATTTAAGGAAGGTACGCCGGTTCGTGCACTCTGTCACAGAAGCGACGGTCCACGTGTCAAGCGTCGATTGGCTGACGCGACGTATGCAGGCCTGCGGCGTCTGATGGGATGCGGTCCAGCGCAGGATTGACACGTGGAGCGATCGGAGCCGCTGGACGCGAGGAGTCGTTTTGGTCGGAGATGACGGGCGTCGTTGGATCAGGCCACTTGCCGCGATAAATAGGGGTGGGCTTGGGCCCCTACTCCTTCATATTTCCCTCTTCTAAGTCCTGATTGCTCGACGCTCGTCTTCTTTCTCCCGCTTTTGGCCCTCGAGGATTCCCCTTTTGAAGGTTAGATGTCTTCCTTTGTAGAGTCAGTAGATGTTGTAGGAGTAGGTTCTAGGGACCCTTTAGTTGTGTCCGAGTCCTCCCGGGGAGCAAGGGTCGGATCCTCTCCTCGGGATCGTGCGGCGGGGGTAGCCCCCAGGGAGGAGGCGGCAGATGCAGCCCCCGGCTCCTCGTGTTCGGTGAGGCATGAGGACGAGCTCGCCAATGCTCGGGCTCGCTTCCACATCCCCTCGTGTTTCACGCTCCGACTGGCCAAGGAGGGAGAGAGGGCGGATCAAGTACGTGGCAGGGAGATCGCCTTATATTTGGAAGCTTTTTGGGGCGGAATGCGCCTGCCCTTCTCTCCTGAGGTCATCGCAGCGCTGAATTTTTTCGGTTTGGCCCCCGGCCAGTTAGTGCCGAACTCGTAGAGGATCCTCCTCGGGTTCTTGATCCGCCTGAAGTTACAGGCGGTTCCCTTCAGCCTCTCCCTTCTCGATTCTTCTCTCGTCTTCAAAAGTCACCCTGGTGGTCGAGCGGGCAGCCCGAGATGGGTCTATCTCTCTTTCAGAAAGCGGCCGGGGGGCGCTGCCGGGACCGGAGTTGTGGCCTTGTCCTCTTCTATTCATGATTGGAAGAAGAAATTTTTCTTCGTTTCCCCTCCCGAGGGCGAGGACTGGCCCGTGCCTACCAAGTGGTCGAGGAAGAAATGTTTGCCGGGGAACCAGTCCAATGACCCCGCCGCGGTGAGAGTGGCGTCGTAGGAGCCCATCCCCCGACCTGGTGTGCTGCTATCGGAGAGGGTCCTGAGCTGGGCCGGGCTCAGCCCCGTTGAGTTCGTCGGTAAGTTAGGCTTGCTTTTTGGTTTTTGTTTTGCTCGTGTCGCCGACTTGTTGGGTATTTGCTTTGTGCAGGATCCATGGACTTCGACTCGCTTAAAGCCACCATGCGCCAGCCGAGGAAGGTCACGAAGGCTGGGGGCGCCAGCTCTTCTCGCGCGAAGCCCGCCCCAGTTCCTACTTCTCCGGTGGTGGCGTCCCGTGAGCATTCGGGGGCGGATCCCGTCCCGGGTCCCAGCAGAGTGTCGGGCCGGAAGCGGGCCCTGGTTTTGGAGGACCCGGTCTCGGAGGAGGAGATCGGCTCTCCTTCGGAGCCGCTCAAGAGGAGCTCCCAGAGACCTTCCCAGGGCCGGTCCTCGCCGATCGTGGTGGAGGAAGGAGGCCTCCGGTTCGCGGTGCCATCGGGGCTATCCGTTACAGATAGCCTTCTGCATGAGATAGAGGCCTCGGCCGGGGGTAGAGTTCCCGGGGGGACCTTCAGGGCTCAGCTGGCGTCCATCGCCCAGGAGTCTGTGCAGATAAGTGTTTGGTTTATTGTGAGATTCGGTGCCTCCTTCGTCTTTCTGATCTCTTTCGTATCTCCCAGGTTCTCCAGCACGTTGCCCTCGCCTTGCGTATGGAAGCCGAGGTGGTAGCCCTGACGCTGGAGGCCGCGGGCCGGCTCGCCTCACTGGAAGAGAGCTCCAGGCGGGAGCTGGAGGCGGTGATAGCGAGGGTTGCCGCCTTGGAAGGCGAGGTGGAGGCCGGGAAACGGGAGGTAGCCCGGCACCGTGAGGCTTCCGTGATTGCCGAGGCCAAGCTCGGGGATGCCCAGGTGCTTGCCGGCAACCTGAAGAGGACAGTGAAGACCCTCCGGAAGGAGCTTGGGGCGGCGGCCAAGTCGGCCGAACTAAAGGCGGTGGAGAGCTAAAAGAAGTCGAAGGACTTCTATGATGACCTGGCCGTGGCTACGACTCGCATCTGGCACGATGCCCTCGATGCCGTTAAGGCCCAGATGCCGGAGTTTGCCGATGGAGATCTCCGGGCCGAGTTCCCCCTCGCGGACGCCGATGAGCAGGGGGAAGAGGTTCCTGGTGAGGAAACCGCCGAGGACCCTGCGCGTCACGTGGTGGATGTCGAGAACCTCGAGGTCGCACCTGGCCTTGAGGTCTAGAGCCCCCGTCTTCCTCCTTTTCTTTCTTTTTTTTTGGAATTTTGCAAGGCTAGGGAGCCCCAAAAAATACCCTTTGTAAAGCCTTTGTCTTTGGTAGTAATAAATTTTTTCTTTGGTTTCATCGAATCGCGCTCTGCCATCTGTTTGTGAAGAATGCTCATAAGATATCTCTGCTTGCACCGTTGTGTTTTCATGTCAGGTTGGCCATCTGTCTAGCAATCGTCCATCGAGTTGATTTCGATCACTTGCCGACGAGCATGCCAAGCGCTGCCGAGGAGGTATCCCTATGGGCCTCGAAGTCGAGGGGAGATCGTTTAGACCTGGATAGACTTGATGCCCCTCACTGAGGTCTCGGATCCTCTGCGGGTGATGGGCATAGCGCTGTTCGCCGTATTTGTGCTGAGCGTGAGTGGGAGGCTGCTCGGTGGCCCCATGGGGGGTGCCATCTTTTGACTTCTGGAAATACGAGCATCGACCACCAGCCGGGGATGACCGAGCAGGGTAGCTGCTCGGTTGCCTCTTCCGAGGGCTTTGATCCTTCAGGACGGAGACCGAGCGGGGTTACCGCCCGGTGCCTCTAGGCGAGGACTTCGGTCCTTAGCGCGGGAGGGGCTGTAGGAAGCCTGCCGAGGACCCTTGGCCGGGAAGGGTTTCTGCTCGGTGCCTCTTGGCGAGGGCTTTTGTCCTGACGGATAGCCGAGCGAGGGATCCTCAGGCTCGACTGCCTCTGGGACGGCTTTCTGATCCCTGGCGTTGCGGTAGGGAAGCTACCCGCCAGGGACGACCGAGCAGGGTAGCTGCTCGGTTGCCTCTTACGAGGGCTTTGATCCTTAGCGTTGGAGGGGCTGTAAGAAGCCCACTAAGGATAACCGGGCAGTGAAGCTGCGCGGTTGCCTCTTGGCGAGGGCTTTGAACTCTGGCGTCGTGGGTGTTCCCCCCAATCAAAGCAAAGCTCTGCTGGAAATTCAAAATTCAAACTTTGAAGCAACGCTTCAAATCCCGGGCGCAGCGCGCCACGTATCAAGTGCAGACACATCAGCGCAGCGCCCAAAGCAGCGCACCCAATCAGAGCAAAGCTCTATTTAAAGTAAAGTTAAAGGAATGCGCTGCGTGACACGTGTCAGCGCAGATGCGTTAGCGCAGTTGCGCTGCGCGACACGTGTCAGCGCAGATGCGCTGCGCTGTGCGTTGCTTGACACGTGTCACGCGCTGAGGCGTTTGCGCCAAACAGAATTAAGATTTCAAAGAAATCTTTCTGTTCTTGTTAAAACAAGAAGATGTTCTTCTATAAAACAGAAGCCCTTGGATCAAAGATCCAACGGTGGGGAAAATCCCCCAAATCACTCAGAGAATGATCTCTTTAACAAATTTATGGGCACTATAAAAAGGACCCCAGACCTCAATTCAAATCATCATCAACATTCTTGAAAAATCAAGAACTTCAAACAGAGAGAACTATGAAAAAGTTTTCAGGAAAAAGGTAAAAACCTTCACAAAATAGAAGAAATTTCTTCTAATAGATCATTGATCTAAAAACAAGATCAATGATCTTCACATAATAAACGGTGCTTTGCACTTCTTATGAACCACTGGTTCTTTAAAAACAAGAAAAACAAAATAAAGAACAGTGCTTTGCACTTTTTTATGAACCTTTGGTTCCTGAAATAAGAAAAAACTTGTTTTTCTTTGATCTAAATTAGATCAAGAAAACGAATAGTGCTTTGCACTTCTTTTATGAACCATTGGTTCTTGAATCTAAAAGATTCTCAAATCATAGTGCCTTGCACTTACAAACTGCGCTGTTGCGCTCCTGGATTGGCGCAAGCCACCAGAGCGCGCCACGTGTCAGCAGCGCATTAGCGCAGCGCACTGCGCTTGCGCGACACGTGTCAACACTACGAGCGCTTGCGCTCTCTGATTGGCGCAAAGCGCCTGATAAATGCAATGCATTTCCTAAAAGGGCCAGGCCCAAATCAAAAAGACCAAGCAGGCCTAATTAAATTTATACTCTGCATCATTTATAACTGGGCAGAGTCCAAACGAAATAATAAAAATGCTATGCATTTTAAAAGGGGCAGAGCCCAAACAAAATTGAGGCTCTGCATCATTTATAAATGGGCAGAGCCCAAAACAAATTGATACTCTGCATCCTTTCTGGGCAGAGCCCAAATAAAAATAAAAAGAAATGCAATGCAAATGCAAACAAAATGTGAACATTTTCAACTGGACTTAGCCCAATTTTGGCCGTAAGTCCTCAAATTAAATTGACTGAGCAAGATTGCTCTCTTAAATCAATTTATATCCGGTTCGAGGGTACATCTCCGAGCTCCTCTGACACATGTCGTTGTAATCATTCAACGTCGTCAGAAAGGTGACGGGTCCCGACGACCACACACATCAATATGGACTGCGGGGTCCTTAAACTCGTGGACCGAAACGTTCTTAAACTAATATTGGACCACCACGTCTCTAAACTGGAATATGGACCACCACGTCTCTAAACTGGAATATGGACCACCACGTCCTTAAATTACCATTGGACCGAAACGTCCTTAAACTACTTATGGACCGCTATGTCCCTAAACTGGAACAATAGAGCCCCCAAATGCTCTTTTGTCGGATCCAAACGATCCCGTTAAGTTGATCTTAGTCTCAAATTAGACTAACGTATCCTTAACGAACGTTTAAGTTGATCTTAGCCTCAATATGGCTAACGTATCCTTAAACTAAAACACCAAACCCAAATCTAAGTAAATACGGATTTGGACTAATCCACGTCCTACAGGCGACGGCATATGTAATACCCAGCCCCTTTTATACCAAAATCTGTATTTTGCTACTTTATAATTCTATTTACTTTATTTATATTTTTATTTCATTCTATTTATATTTTATTTCATTCTAAACCCATTTTCCTTTTATCAAACAAACTCAAAACCCTAATTCCTTTATATTCTCTCAACCAAGCCCATTCTTTAACTAAAATTCTTTTAAGAAAACCCAAGCCCGGCCTCACTCTCTTTTCCTCACAATTCTTTTAATTTCCAAAACCAAATCCTAAAACCTAACTAATTTCCCTCAGCCCATTGGTTTTAAATAAAAATCCTTAAACTTCTCCACCCAAGCCCAGCAGCTCACACTAATAATTATTTTATTTTTACTTAAGCCCCGACCCAGCATTCATTTAACCCAGCCCGCTTCTTTTTCCACATTTAAATTCTTTCGTATTTTTTCCTTGGCCCAACTCCCGGCCCAATCCCCCTCCAAACCCACTTCGCTTCAACCCGCGCCCGCTTCACCCCCGACCCGACCCGCTTCTTCCATTCTCTTCCCCAACGGCTCTCTTTCCCGCCTCCTCCGCTCACGCCCGCGCTTCTCGCCTCCGCCTCCGCCGACGCCCGCACGCGTTACTCCCACGACGCACGCCTCAATCTCTACTCGCGATCACCCCCACGCTTCACTCTCATCTCATTCTTTCTCTCTCCCTCGTTCTCTTTCCTCCTCCTCTCTCACTCCGCACCCACACCCGTGATCGCCCCGTCGCCGTCGCTACCATCGCCGGTATCGCAGTCGCCACCACCAACCACCGAACTCCTCCTCAAAATCCAACCCATACCTCTCGTCGCCGTCGCTTCCCCTTGGGCTCACCCCCGGCCGATCATCCCTGCACCCATCTCGACACCCACCCGCGCTCTCGCCGGAAAGCCTCACTACGTCTCGTCAACTCTCTCGCGTCGTCATCATCATCATCGTCGTCGTCGTCGTTGTCATCTCTCTCATTCCTCTCTCACTCTGTTTCTCCCCCTCTCTCATGGTGTATCTCTCTCTCCCTCTGCCTTCTTTCTCTCTCTCTCTCTCAGCTCTCCCTCTCTCTCTCTCTCATTTCTCTCTCTCTCTCTCTAACACTCTCTCCATCGACCACAACCCTCGCCGTCAAGACCCCAGTAACCAAGCCATCGCTTCCATACTCGAGCTCCTAGCCTAGCCCAAGCTCCGAGGCCGAGCCAAGATCGAGCCGAGGCCGAACCTTGCTGTGTGTTCCTTACCACTGCTGCTGTACAATCCCATGACGTGTCCAGGCAAGTCCCCACTTGCTACATGCTACTTATTATTAATTTACAAATTATAATCGTATATATCCCATGTTTTACCTTGTGTTAAATATTACAACGTAACTGTTCGATGTGAGTTCTCATAAGAAATTATCATTTAACTTGACGGAACTAAATGGTATTGTTTGGCCTGTATGGCTGTAGACCTAATGTGTGAATTTTGTTCGATAATATGACCGATAATGACTAAAACGACTACCCCCAAGTTTACCCGTAAAACTGAAATTTTCCCGTACCTGAAAACCGTTAAAATCGCCATAAATTGTATACACACTGGAACGACGCGCTCGATGGCTTAAATCGAATCCAACTCGACGAACTATAACCCTATACTAGTTTCCAGATATTCCTGTACTCAAACTGTGTTAATATTAGGATCGGAGTGCGACTCTGGACTGCAGTCCATAGCGACTCCAATTGTTGCTTGCTGTTCCGTAATGGGTACCACAGGATTCCTCTAACTCGTAGGTTGCGGAACTCCACTGTTCATTGTAGGTGAACCTGTTAGCTAGACAACACAAGTGGTTTCATTCTGTTTTGTTATCGTTTGTTATTTAATCTGTAATTTAATAGATCGGGACGCATAACAGTCCCAACAGAATCAGAACTGACATATTGGTATTGAATAGTGTATATCTCCTGACGTACAGACGCAATTGAAGATCCGTCTATTGCGTCGAAAACCTTACTGAAAACCCTAGATTTCATCAAACTGTAGCGTCGCTAAAATATGATCCCAACTGGAATTAAAATGCATTGCGAAACGGACTTCTGATTCTGAAACCGGATTTCCAGCCGCGAGCGCTTAAAATGAAATGGTTATAATTAATGATCCTGAAACCCGATTGGCGTGAAACTAAATTCGATAGATAGATAACTGAACATACTAATTATTACCTGTTCATCGTCTCACTAAATTGTAACCGTATGATTTATGATAAATTGTGCAAGTGGTAGATTATTGATTGAGGACATCCTAAACATGCTTTATATACTGTTTACGCATCATATCATACACATATCATGGTATTGATAACATAGTGATAACGTGCATTTACCAAGTGTTAGGTTTTAGTGATGATTGTGGCGAGTACGTATAAATCCCCGTTTCCACTTTAATAAAAGTTTCTTATTTTATGAATTCCAATGGCTTCTTTCTCTTCGTGTTTGAATTGGTTGTTTAGGCCTAAATTCTTTTCCCTAATTCTTTTGAAATCTTAGTCCTAACCCTAAAGGTTAAAACCAAGATTCAAAACAAATTAATACCAAGGCTAAAATAAATCTTTAAACCAAAACCCTAACCCATCCACCTCCTTTATTAAAACCTCAAACTATACCTTCAAATTTTCTCGGCCCTTTTCTGTTTTTTTTCCCCAGCCCTCACATATTTTTCCTCAGCCCACTAATAAATTTTTCAACCAATTTACAGGAATTTTACCCCGGCCCACCCCCTTAAACTTCAGCCACTTCTGTTTTTATTTTAAAAAGGGAATTCTTTTTGGCCGGCCCGTCTCTACCCTACAGCCCACAAAGTTTTTAGGAAATTGTTTTTTTTTTCCGGCCCAAATCCCTACAGCCCGTGACCACTTACCTCCTTATACCCGACCCGACCCTACTCTCACTGTTCCTCTTCTCAAAAAAATTCCCAACGGCTACCTCCCAAAATCTCGCGCGAGACCCGCCTCCTCCGCTCACGCTCACGCCTACGCCCTAGCCCTGCCGTTGCCCCACGTTTTCAACCTCGTCTCCCTTATCTCTTTCCCACCTCGCTCACCTTCTCACTTTTTCCAGTCCCCTCATATCTCCCCCTCTCGAAGCTTACAAACCCATTTTTCCCCGATCACTCGTCGCCCCATCGACGGCGACAACACCTCGACAACCCCTCGGCGACCCTCTCTCAGCCTCCCTCCTTCTCCCTCTACAACTTCACAGCCCATCAACCCGAGCCCCTGCACACCCACTCCCCTGCACACAAACCCACTTAAACCAATCTCGACCACCTCACCCCATCGACGCCGGTGAACCCCCATCTCATCTGAACCATCCATCGACCTTCCACACCCTCAGCATCACCCTCATCTCTCCAGACCCGACCCCCACTGCTCCCCATCTCTCTCCAAAACTCCAAAACCATTTTCAAATTTTTCCCCCACTATGAAACTGCTCTGTACACGCTGCCGGAGCGACGCCGTCGACCGTCGGCAACCCCAACACTTCTCAGGCGAACCAGAGAGCACCCCCTAAGCTTCCAGCGCACGCAAGATGACTCCGGGAAAACTCCGACGTGAAATTCGTGTTTCGAACTAGGCTCGCGGGAATCCGGTACGTGGCGTATATCGCGCGTTCGCGACGACACTGTTGCCGTACGACCCCGAGGCGTTCTCCAGGCAAGTATTTACTTGCTTCATGCTATAATAATAGTGTTACCCACCTAGATCATGTAGTTTACAAACTTTCCGATTTCCTATACGTGTCAAGACCTAAGTGCTCGATGTTAGTTACCAATAGAAATAATTGTCTAATTTGACGGCAACCGATACGTTCTGTTGGCCCTTTCAATGATGTATAACGTGTGTGAAATTCGCTGGAAAATACGATTGTTAGTAACAAAAATCGATACCCCCAAACATGTTGTTAAAACTAGAATTCTCTCGTAGCTGAAAACGAATAAATACACCATAAATCATACACATATTGGAAAGATGCGTTCGAGGGCTTAAATCGAAGCCGACTCGACGAACTTTAACCCTATGTAGAATTTTAATGCTTTCTGTTCTGAAACCATGAAGATAATTGGATTGGAACACGACTCTGGACTGCAGTCCAGAGCGGTTCTGATTAGTGTGTTCTGTCCAAAGACCCGCGTCCCCGTGTTTCCTGAAATAGTATGATACGGAACTTTACAGTAGTTATAGGATATTTCTGTTAGTGAAAGAAAACAAGTGGTTTCATTCCGATTCATCGCCATTTGTTATTTTTAACTATATTTAAAAGGGGCAGAACGTAAAGCTGTTCAGAACAATTTCTGAAATGACATATTGAGATTGAACTGTGTATAACTTTCAACGTACAGATGCGATTGAGGATCCGTCTATTGCGTTGAATACTTTATCGAAAACTCTAAATTTCATTTAACTTTGACATCGCTAAATTCTGAGCCCAACTGGGTGCAATTCGTGTCGCGAAACAGATGATCAGTTCTGAAATTGAAATTCCAGCCGCGGGCACTTAAAATGAAACAGTTATATCTTGAAAACCGAAACTCCGATTGAACTGAAACAAATTTTGATGAATTACCGACTGATTGTTCTATATATCTTACTTACATCATTTTTGCTGAATTCGTAACATATTGATTTGTACAATTTATTTTAGTTCATGACATGCATGTTAATTCATAACATACCTAGCTTATTGATAGCATACAATACATATATCATACCCTTGTCATTTACACAGTGTTAGTGCGTGTGGACATTGCATTATCGTGCGTGATAGATGTTGGTTTAGGAGTGACGAGTACACCAATGGAAAGTGAACATTCATGACAGTGATTGATACAGTGGATAGTGATGAAACCGTGTCATTGGTATACTTGTACACAACTAGATCAATATCATAAATAGTGTAACCTAGGGAAAAAGGGGAAATCAAAGTGGAAAGAGTATCGTATTTAGCGGGACCGTGTTTAGAGGATGATCATTCGAACCGTGATACTTATACGTGTAGGACAGGATCTAGCGATCCGGCTGACAGGGTTATGTCCCGGGCATGTGGGCCGTTGTCTCGGGTATGTACGAGACTCCTGTTAAACATGATCCTCCTTCCACTATGTGATTTCAAACATGACCTAGAGACCGATAGGGACACATAACATAATCCGCATCATATTGTGACATAGTGTTTACTTGCATTATTCTCATACCAGTATTACCTCATTTACCTGTTTCATCCGATTATAATAATATCATTATTTGTGTCGCTCTGACGACCTGAGTATGCATGCTCAGATTCCACGGAAGGACCAGCACAGGAGACGGATCTATCCTTTGAGTTCACGGAGATATAGTTTGGTGTACCTTCTTCATTTACTGCTTTCCATAAAAGAGATTGTGAGATTGAACTTGGTTAGTTATCGTTCTTATATTCTGTAATCTGTGAACAATGAAATTTTAATGTAATAAATTAGTGATGTGATTCCTTTAATACTGTGCTTTATTACTGATTACCATGTAGTGCTAGAAGCCGAAGTGTGACTACGGCGGGACGATCCCTTAACCGTAGGAGCATGGCTGGCCTAGTCATACCTCGTATTCCGTATTTTGGGAAGCGGGGCATGACAGTACGTCAGTGTTCGTGTATCCGTGAATAAGTGAAAGTGATACGTACTTGTACACAATCAGTGAACCTTATTATTATATTGCATTGTCGACGTCTGTGGAACACGTGTACGTGTAACTATAAGTGGTATGGGACACTTATGGAAGCTCTTGCACGGGTGTCATAGATAAGGCACCAGACACTGCCATTTATCTTAGGTATTAGTCGGGACGTGCTTGGTGGAGGTCCTGCCTCCAGTTCTCGCGCAGACTTGTCACCGACCGATTGGTATTTAGGTTATGGTTAGCGTTTGATGTAGACCACGGGGTGTGGGGTAGTTTAAGTGTGAGTTCAACAGAATCTCGGGAGTCCCATACCGGCTTATATATTTAGGGAGATATATGGAGATTTATAGGGTATGTGATTATCACCGTGATATACATGTTGAGCCCGTGGTCCCTTGCCCTTGGGTCCTACCCGTGGGTGGAGGACACTCACGAGTGGTTGACTCTCACACTTGGACTGACGATAGGCCTAGTGACCTGTACAGTGAGACTTAGAGACAGATAGGGATACTTGCATTGTTATACCTTACATATTGTGTTGATATACATGGCATATCGTTCTACTGCTTTTACTGTTCCGCTGCATTGATTACTGCACATTCATATTCATGTTGTCATTGATTTGCTGTTATACATATCTATTACCACTGTTAGAATTGTCACATGATTTTATACATATTATATTGCTATTGTGTCGCTCTAACGACCTGAGTATGCATGCTCAGTGTGAGGAGAAGATTTAGCCTGGACCAGGACTAGACGTACATCACAGACATCTCGACTTGCTATCTAGAGTTATACCTCTTGTTTTCCCATCAGGTCAGTTCATTTTACTGTTTTTGTTCCAGTTACTGCATTTCTCATTGCCTGCGCATTATTTTACTGATTACCATGAAAAACTAGAAGCCGAAGTGTAACTACGGCAGGACATTTCCTTGACCGTAGGAGCATGGCTGGCCTTGTCTACCCCTCGTATTCCGTATTTTGGGAAGCGGGGCGTGATAGCATAACTTAGTCTCCGTATACAATCCACGAGCATCCACAAACAAAACAAACACACACGACACGAAGTGAAATTCTGGAGAAGGAGAAAGTGGCTACCGCGATGCGGTAGCGTAATTAACTGCAGGGGCTTGCGCCTGCAGGGAATAGCGTCCCCACAATCAAAAAACCCTCAAACGAGGGGAAATCTGACGAAGTCTGCTACATCGGCCGCATCCATCTAAACCTCCGATACACGGTGCCATAAATCAACTTGGCATCTTCGGAGAGGTAGACGGATAAAACCATATAGCATCTGCCCCGAATCTCAGGCAAGACGTCCTCACGTGTGCGCCGTCTTTCGGAGGGGAGCAGTGGGTAGGCAACTACCAGCCTGGGATGAACGAGCGGGGTAGCCGCTCGGGTGCCTCTTGTGAGGGCTTTGATCCCTGGCGTCGTGGGTAGGGAGCTACCAGCCGGAGTTGACCGAGCAGGGCAGCTGCTCGGTTGCCTCTTGCGAGGGCTTTGATCCTTCAGGACGGGGACCGAGCGGGGTTACCGCCCAGTGCCTCTTGGCGAGGACTTTGATCCCTGTCGGTTGTGGTAGGAAGCTACCAGCCGGGGATAGCCGAGCAAGGACCCGACTGCCTCTGGGAGGACTTTGGTCCTTGGCGCGGGAGGGGCTGTGAGAAGCCTACCAAGGACCCTTGGCCGGGCAGGGTTACTGTCCGGTGCCTCTTGGCAAGGACTTTTGTCGTGAAGAATAGCCGAGCGAGGGATCCTCGGGCTCGACTGCCTCTGGGAGGGCTTTCTGATCCCTGGCGTTGCGGTAGGGAAGCTACCCGCCAGGGATAGCCGAGCAGGGAAGCTGCTGAGCTGCCTCTAAGGAGGACTTTCTGGTCCCTGGTGTTGCGATAGGGAAGCTACCCGCCAGGGATAGCCGAGCAGGGTAGCTGCTCGGCTGATTCTTCATGAGGTTTTGCCCGACCATCCAGTCGCAGGTATGGGGAACAGGAGTGGTCGCGGCGATCGCGCGTGCAGCCTGCGCATTGAATGTGGAGGGAAGCGAAGTGCCAGGGTCGCGTCGTTTCAATTCCGTCGGGAAAGGCTCGTTGATTGCCGTGTGGCAGCAAATTTTTGGGGCGGAGGTGGGCGACTGCTGAGTTCTGTTGGGACGCAGCGGGCTATATAAGGCTGAAGGAGCACTGGTCCTTCTTTTCTTCATAAACAGATCGTTGAGGATGTAAGACTTCCCCTTTACTATCCCCGATATCATCCATTTCGAAGACGTATACCTCTATGACCAGAACTGCACCGAGGACACGGTGCAGTTGGTCTACGGGAGCATCGAAGACCACTTCGGCCGGCTGCTCCCCCGACGCTCCTCCCTGCTGCAGCTGCTGATGTACTCCATCTGGAGGGCGTCGCCGGGGCTTTACAACCCCCTGTCCGAGCAACTCTATGACGAGGCTGTGGGCAAGCTGCGGTCTCTAAGGCGCTTCAGCCTGATCTCCGCGAACCGGCTGGCTCGCTCAGAGGCGCTCGTCCGTGAGTGCTACGAGCTGAGGCTCGGGATCAATGCGCGCGGGGGAACCGGGGGCAGAGGTTGGACCTCACAAGGCCCCGGCTGGCTGAGATCTTTACCGAGTATCATGAGCAGTGCTCCCTGCACCCCCTTCCCCCACTGTTGTAATTTCCTTTTCCTTTTTGCGTGTATGGCTGAGGAGCCTATAATACCTTTTGAATAAACAAGGTTTTTCTTCTTTTTTCGCAATGTTCCATTGATCTTTATTAAATTAACAACATGCCCTAGGAAGAGTTTACATTGCCCTAAAAGAAAAGTACATGCTAGTAGACGACCTTATTGGCTCGGCCCGAGCTCCCTGGAGGATTGTTGGCCTCCATGCTTGGCACAGGGTACGGGGCTCCCTGAGTTCCGTGCTGGCCGTCCGCCGAAACGAGCATGATCTGACCGATGGTCAGGTCAGCAGGAGGGTGATGCTGCTCCTGCTCGCGGTCGGCCTGCCGTTTGTCCCTCAAGTATGCGGCGAGGTGTCCCGATCGGATGAGCTCTTCGATGTAGACCCTGAGTTACTTGCAAGCCTCCGTGCGTTCTGTCCAATAGAGGCATCGGTTCGCTTGCCGTCTTTGGCTGAAGCTTCTGGAATCCTTGGGCGAAACGTACGTGTCGCGCAAGTCACAAAACACAAAATTAAGGTAGTTGATCCCAGATTTTTACCTGGAACAAAAACAAGAAAATAAACAACACCAAACATAGCCAAACACTCACAGACACCTCCCTGCACAGAACCAACCCCCAAATCCCTCAGGAGGCCGGCGAGCTCGGATGGGGAGGGAATGTCGCCGGATTTTTTGGAGTGAAACGGGCTCGAAAACCTACACACTACTCTAAAAACCCTACACATCATTCTGTATAAGTTTGCTAATCAAGAAAATCACCAAAGATATAGCAGATTCACCGTATCCTGTAACTTGGTTTAAAAACGTTTTAAAAACGCTAATTTGGTATAAAAAGGTATTTTAGTGCAAACTGAAACAAAGACTTGGTTTAAACAGCACTAAAAGCACCTAACTAAGTTAATCAAGTCTTTAAAACCCTAACTTATCTTAAACTTCACTTAAACCTCAAAATTAGCACTAAAACTCACAAAAACACTACTTTAAGCTAATCAAACTACAAGTTTAGCAAAAAGGTGATTAAAGTGGGCTTAATACCTCACAATAGGTCAAGTAGTGGCACAACTTGCTGGCCTTGCCCCTAGAGTTCAGATTTAGCTCAAAAACCAACAAAGGAGTGATCTTGGAATGATAAATGTGAGGTTGGTGTGATGGTAGATGGGCTTAAATGAAGATTTGAGGTTAGAAATGATGAGAAGAAGGAGAGAAAGAGAGAGGGCTGCAGGAGCTGTTGTTGCTGCTGAGATGCCGGGGGGGGGGGGGGGGGGAGAGTGTTGTGCAAAGTCAAAGCTCCCCATGCCCATTAAATACACCATGCCTCTCATTTCTATTCTTTTCTCTTATTTTCTTATTAGTTTTAGTTTTATTTGTTATGGTTTTATTTTAAAAAGGAAAGGAAATGAAAATTTTGAATGAAGAGGGAAAAGAAGAATGTGCTATAATATGTGTTAAGTTGTGCATGCAAGTTACACTAAATTGCTTAGGAAAATGATTAAAAAAAATTTCTAATCAAGTGAACACTAAACTAATTAATAATTAATAAAACACAATTATATATATAATTACATATTTTCACAATTAAAGATCGATTTATTCCAGTTTATGTGGAATTTATTAATTATGAGATTTTATGAAAAACACGCATTATCGCTAATTAACACGAAATTAATCTAAACGAATTTCAAAGCGTTACAATCTTCCCCCCTTAAAGAAATTCGGTCCTCGAATTAAAAATTTAGCTACTTGTACCTTCAAAAGGATGGGGATATTTCTTCCTCAACTCGTCCTCGGTCTCCCAAGTGACCTCCTCGCTGCTCGGGCCATGCCAAAGGACCTTCACGGACGGCAAGCCTTTGACCGAAGTTTTCTCCACTTGCCGATCCACCAACATTATCGGCTTTTGGTGAACGAAAAGATCGCGTCAAAGCTAAATGGTCTGGTGCAGAATCATATGAGAAAGGTCATGAAGCTATTTGCGAAGTATCGACACAAGGAAAACGGGTTGAATACTCAATAATCTGGGCGGAAGTACCAATTTATAGGCAACGGTGCCAACTCGCTTGAGGATCTCAAAAGGACCTACAATCTGGGACTAACCTTCCCAAAACTCAACACGTCATTCATCGGAAAAATCCGTAGGAATACATGATCTCCCACTGTGAACTCAAGTCTGCGACCACCACGGTCGGCACAAGACTTCTGTCTGCACTGGGCTGCTCTCATCCTGACCTGAATCAACGGATCTTCTCCGAAGCCTCTCGACTAGCTGGGGTCCAAAAATCCTACTCACGCAGAGTCAGAAAAACAGATTGGCGATCGACACCACCTAATAACAAGCCTAAGGTTGCCGATTGGAATGTCTCCTGATAACAGCTATCGAAGAAGAACCCTATCAATGCCAGGTGACGATCCCAACTGCCAACAACCAGTTAGTACGTACGCACAAGCATATCCTCCAGAGTCTGTATAGTCTGCTCTAACTGACCATCAGCCAACGGATGGAAAGCGGAGCTAAAGCTTAACCTTCGAGTTTGGGTCTGGTGTGTTCTGCGTATCACAGCGTATCGGGATAGTTCTGGGTTTAGCACACACACGTTTAGCGTATTGATTTCACGCGTTTAGCTTGCGACGCTAGTTTTTCGTATTGTCTTGATATCGCGTTTTTGCAGGATTTAGCCTTATGTGTGTTGCTTTGTGTAAATTCTAGGATCGCAGACGGGAAGTTCGGACACCGCGAAGAAGGGTAAGCAGGTGGTCGGATACATCTAGCTTGAGATTACCGGTGAGTAGATTAAACATCTACAGGTAGCTCGACGCAAACAACCTCAAACCCATTGAGATCTGCACGCCTCAGGAGCCAGCCTCCAGATCAAATCTCAGCCGTCCATCGTCGCCATCAGCAGATCAACGGAAGGTAACATCTTGGCGTGGAACCGCCCCGCGTCAGAATCCTTTTTTCCTTGAAAAATAAAGCAAATTAATATCAAAATTAGCAAATGGCTTTCATTTTCCCTGTAATAATCCTTTTGTTACATAATAACCCAACTTAATCATAATGAAACGGTTCCCATTCGCGGGTCGGGTCTAATTCCTTACAGATCCATTTGTCAACCTGATCCGGCCCATAAACATCAGAGAGAAAAGGGCAGTGAGCGAGCGCTAATCACATCCCAAAAATCCTCAGAATCTCCACGAAATCGATAGCCGCCGCCGCGGCCGATGATGATGAGACTGCGAGGCCAAGCGCTGCTGATGAGCTCATCATCTCCGTTGAGCTCTCTGCTCCGGCGAGCTTATCCTCTTCCTCAGTGCTTCGCGATGAGGCCCTCGACCTCGTATCGAAGCTTCACGATAGCTTCGCCAACGCCTTCGCTGAATTCGAGGCTTCAAGTATCAAGATCAAGATCAAGGTTTTGTAGTGGGAGAATCGTCGGCGTGCGTGCTTCGCATCAAGTCTCTGATTCTGGATCCATCGATTCCTCCATGATGCAATCCATGGAGAACAAGGTCGTTCCTTTATCCCCTTTTCCTCAATTTTGATTAACCAATCTCTTTAGTAATACCTAATCCTAACTAACGCAAGAGGAAATTCTGATATGATCATCAACTACCTCTCAAATCAACAGAAAGATATATTTGGCCTTGACAAGTACCTTAGCAACTAATGCAATTTATATATTTCAACATAAAATGGGATAGGCACTTATGCAGCATTCTTGAATGCGGAAATCTTTAGATTAGATAAAAGCATGTCCTCTATTTACGCTCATTTGGGCGCCTTGTTTATTGATTTCTAGATACAAAAACACGTTAAGGTTGCCCTGTTTGGGAATGGAGCTAGGTTTAGTGGAGTTTCGATAATGTCCAAAGCTGAGATAACTGCAATTATGTCAACTCCAAAGCTGGGATAACTGCAGTTATCTCAACTCCAATATGATCTAAGTTTGGTAAAGACCATTTTCCCAAACACGTCTCTAAAATCATAACAATAGTTTATTTTAAAATGAAGTTTAGGTCTTGCAAAGCGCTGTTTGGATTCCCTCTACCTCCACTTAAAAATAAACCCCAGTTATCCCAACTCCATATCCAAACAGGGGCCTGGAAAACAACCCTTATGGTCATTAGAGAGTCAGAGACAAATTGGGATAAAACACAGGCAGTGTCAATTTCTCGTAGCCAACCACACCACCCGTACAAATATTAGCAAGAAATAAAAAACTGCTCGCAATTCCTCCTTGTAAAATGCGAGGTGGTAAAAAATTTCGAGCAAAATAATCCTGGCCCATATATCCTCAAGCATCAACTTGCAATGCACAAATAGCCATGACGAAAAATTCATCCTATAATCAAATCAAATCTCGGGTGCATGTAACTCGAAGGCTGCTACTTGCATGATCTCTCATCAGCAGAGAGCATGACAAGTGAAACTGAGGCCCCCCTACCCCACCCCCACCCACCCCAAAAAAACACCCTTCTTTTGCTCGTAGAACACAATGCTCTCTTGGTTGTGATTTCCCTTTTTCTAAGCATACAGATATAGATCCTTTGAGGCCATGTGCACATGACATTTTGTATTCTATTGCCGACCTTAACAAGTAACCCTCTAAATTATGTCAATCTGTAGGCTGGGTAAAGAGGTAAACTGTAAAGAATCTTTGTCTTTAAAAAGGTTGGCATTCTTGTATGCACATTGTGTCAAGTTGAGTTCAAGGGTCATGTTTTACCTAAATACTCGGCACTCTTTTGGTTTGAGTAAAATTCTGTCTATTTGCAAATGTTGAATAGTCAATTCCTTGAAACACTTCTGATCATTATTCATTTTCCCTTTAAGTTCGTTAAACTATGGAAAAGTGGGTGTAGCACACAGTCAGTAAGTTGTGTTAGCGGAATCATATACTATGCTGAAGCCTGAAACTGTACCAGTTGCTGCATATAGTAAATCTAGCTTGCTGTGTTTCTGGCTTTTAAGAGGGAAACTGATTTTGATAATTTTTTCAATCTTATGCCCAAACAGATTAAGGAGCAACTAAATGCTGAAAAAGTAGTTGTCAAGGATGCTTATGGAGATGGTCGACATGTCAGGTTAGCTTGTTCATTTACTATTTTAACCTTGTGAACAAATGCTTTACTTTCCAATTATTACTTTCTGTACATGTAGGCACACTTGTCACTTCATTTGCCTGCTTTGCATTAATTATTTTTTAACAGAATCTATTTACGTTAAATGTTTTATAGGTTAATATAGGATGTTGACCAGCATGCTCCTAAACTAGAAAGCAAACTTAGTTGTTGATGCCAATCTTAGTTGAAGTGTTCTTTAATTACAGAAGGATATTTGGTTGTGAACATGATCTAAAATGCCTTGGTTTGTCACACAATAGTATTTCCATCTGAGCTATATTGTTGGTAGTATACCAACTTCATGGACCATATCCATAATAGTCGTTGGCTGCAAGGTTCAGGGGGAAACAACTTATTCATTTGATTGTTCATTCTGTATCCTTTTATTTCGTCAAGATGTTATTTCCCCTAATCATACAAAATATAGGGTGATAAAGGGCTGGAGCAAGTTTACTCCTAGCATGCCACTCTACTACAGCAAGGCCAGCTGATAAACGGAAACACTATTTCATGTATTTGTAATTTAGTAGCACAAGATCAGATATGTACTATTATTCTATTCTCCTAAGGATTGGGAAGTTTTTTTTTGTCACAAGATGTGTATTTGCACCATCTGTAGAAAGATTTTGTTGAATATGAAATCCCCGAGTTTAAGACTTGACTGTTCCACTTCCAGTTTTTATCTGTAATGTCTAAACCAATATGCATAATTAGTTAATTACATATTTTCTTCACGCCTATGTTTTTCATCACTTATAAAATTGTGATCTCATCTGAAATCTTACTTTGCCAACAAAGCGATGGATCGGTAGTATTTGTATCAATTTTGACTGTGAAATTATATTGGTTTTATTATTCCCTTTCGAAAACTATCATGGTTCCTCATATAGCTGTAAGATGTTTCTACACAGTCTGTCCCCCCCCCCCCCCAACACACACACACTCACACAAAAAAGAAGAAGAAGAAAGAATAAGGAAAAGAAAAGAGAAAAGAACAAAAAGAGAGAACCCCCAAAAAGAAGAAGAAGAAGAAGAAGAAGAAGAAGAAGAAGGAAGTTGTGATATTGATGGTTCTTACTTATTCTTACTTATACTAGCTAGACTTGACCTTTGTTGGGGATTATCAACCCCTCGTCGCATCAAGTATGTAGAATAGAACAATATCAATCACACCATGAAGAAGAATACCAAGTTTTTTGTGGTTCGCCCAAACCGGCCTACATCCATGGGGTAACAAGCATAAGGATTCTATTGACATGAGTAGTTACAAGATCTCACAAAACTTTTGCTCTCATCTCTCATCCCCCTCTTTTGCACCACACCACAAGAGAGGGGATGCACGACCCTAACACTCACAAAAGCTGCATGTCTAGCCCCCCCTCTCTCTGTGTGCGCGCGCGCGCACGAGGTGGCGGCTTATTCTAAGAAATAAAGCGTCGCCTTAAAAGTTAACTCTCCACCATCTACTCCGATGATCAATATTTTTTCATCTTGATCTCCATAATCAAAAACATGAATAAACCGATAATCTTTACCCTTGCAACGTATGGCTACAAATTAACGGTTTTCTAACAATAGAACATTTGACAAAGTTATATCATTGGACAAATGTTATCGAAATTGCATGAAAATCGCTAAACCCATGTTGTAGACATGGAGAATAAGATGAACGGTGCCGATCATCCAAAAAATGGGCTAATAGTTGACTTAAAAGGCGTCACCTAATTTCTTAGGATAAGCCGCGACCTTATATATAGTGCTACAACTCTAGCACTACATCTTCACCCATTGATAGCCCACACCCATAGAGGAATTGGCTCAAAAGGCCCATAAATGCGCAAACGATATGCAATCCCAACATCTTTTTCTTTTTTTGATACAATTCTACAAGGACTGTCACCCGATATCCTCCTTTTAGGTTTGTATTTCTATGATAAATTAATTACTCTGGCAAAGTAAGATCCGATGAGTTTAATCGAAATAGGATTCTTTTTCTGGGACCTTTTGTTCTTACCTTTTTTAAAACCATAATTGTTGGATTAAGTTGTCTGCAAGTGTTAAAGTGGACTAAGTGCTCCTGGTTGTCATTGATGGGAATTTTCATATGAACAAGGAATTTGAATACAATGGATTATAGAGATATTTATATGGCTCTACTAGTAAAGCAATTGGCCAAATTGTATATGTATCCAAACAATCAATGATCGTACAAAGTAAATATGATTTAGATCCTTGTAGTTTAGATCTTAGGAAGGACATTTGAGGTGTATCTGGGATTTTGTTGATATGAATTGACAACTGAAAATGCAGAGACAAGATTAAATTGAATGAGTGTAGTTCCAATGAAGAATGGCAGCAAGAATTCATTGGTTTAATACGAAGAAAACTGCCTCTATGGACATACGTGGTGATTGGATAAATCTTTGACAATCATAGGGAGATCATCACAATTGATTAGGAAATTTTGGTTATGGTTAATAGAAGAACAAATTGTAAGGCAATGTTCCGAAAAAGGAGAGTCGTTAGCTATGTTCCAAAAAAGGGTTAATTACACAAAACCTTCTATAGTTTCTCCTCTATAGCATTATTCTCCTTCAAGTGATTTATTAACTCAAACAACACTTTATTCATCAACCAAAACCCAACAATTAATCAATTTCTACTCTACACAAACAGGCTTTACTGTTAAATTAGACTCATTGGAGTTGGTTAGAGTTGAATTCCAGTGTCTTATAAGGATTTGGTCGATGAGCACTGGGATATGTTTGCTAATAAACCACTTGAGGAGGGGGTATAACCGTATACGTGCTTAACAAGGTAAACTAAGGGGGGCTTTGTACAATTAACCCAAAAAACAATGTTCGTGCCCACTTGAGTATCACTATTATGTTACAATGACTTTAGTGTTCACCCAAAAAAGGGGAAAAAATAAAAAACTTTTCTATGTGCTTGAAAAATTTCAATGGAATTACCAAAAAGAAAGTTCAATTTGTTTGGTTATTCACAACTCACTATCCTGAATATTTCCCGAGGCAAAAAGTTAGACTAATTAGTCGGGCTTCTTTTCTTTTCAGAAAGCAGTTTGTGCTTACATTCATTTTCTTATCTTGTTATACTTGCAGCATTTATGTAGTTTCGAGCGAATTTGAGGGGCAGTCTGCTGTAAATAGGCAGAGAATGGTTTACAAAGCTATTTGGGAGGAGCTTCAGAGCACCGTGCATGCAGTTGATCAAATGATCACCAACACCCCATCAGAAGCTACCAAAAATGAGTAAACACACAAAATCTTTGTTCAATGTAAGACTTGAATCCCTTACAAATTTCGGTTGTACCTCTATTTTATAACTTTATTTTGTGGCATGTCTGGACTAGTATTTAGCTGATATATCGGGTCTTTTGAGTTCCACAATAACACAAGCAAATTAGTACATGTTATTTTTTTGCTCCTTCGAAAGATGCATGTTTCATTTTTTTTCCGCATAAATCATATGGTTGTGACAATAGCTGCAAAATGTTTCCAAGTTAGGCAGGATGTTTTACGTTGATTATTCAGAGTAATACAAACATTTTATCAAATTTTATCGTTTGGTTTTTCAGTCATTTAGAATCTTAAAAATCATCGTGCAAAATATTTCATTGATGGTGAGAGAGCCTAACTAATTTGCTGTACTCGTGCTTTGCATTTAGTGTTATCAATTCCATAATTTCCACTTAAAATTTGCTCTACTCGTGCCTTGCATTTAGAATTTGCTTGTTCTCTACTGTTTAGGTTCAACATTTTGACGGCGGGGATGCTCAAAATGTCATATTTTAATTTGTAGATGCTCCACTAGTAGAGATATCTAGTCTTTTATTGTTAATCTATATCTCATTATGCATAACTATATATATGTTAAAATATTGTTTAATTTCGTAATTGTAATAACAAATTAACACACCAAAATGTTAGTACTTGGGTTTCCATTTAAGGAGTCAAGACAGTGCATTGTCAACAAGAAAAACTGTTGCAGTTACTGTTTGAAGGAGGAAGAAGAGAGTTATTGTACTTCCATATATACCATTATAAATGCTTGGTATTAATGTCCCGTAAGATAACGTTTTGAATGAATAAATGCGTTCATATTAGTGTGAAAAAAATATTTTTGTTCACCAGTCCTAGTTTGATGAGGTCGCGCTGTGTAGCTGCCGACTTGCATAACAGACATTGTATGGCACAAATATAAAGCTTATAGGAAGCCCATATTTACATTTTTAGATAAAAAGATGAATAGACTATAGAAAATTATCACTGCTGATTATGGCTACTAAACAAGCCGGACTTGAGCGAGCCAGGGCAGAGTCTGCTCGAGCTTGGCTCGTTTAACTTTTGCCGGGCTTGTGTTCGACTCGAGCTGGAAGAAGCTAGCTCGAGTTCGTTTATCTAATTTAGCCCTAGCTCGAGTTTGTTTCAATAACAACTCGTTAGCTAAACAAGCCGAGTTCTTAACGAGCCAACGAGCTTGCTTGTTTGAGTTTGTTTATCTAATTTAGCCCTAGCTCGAGTTTGTTTCCATAACAACGAGTTCTTAACGAGCCAACAGGCTTGCTGGCTGGCTGGCTCATTTGTGATTCATTTGAATTTTTGGGCTATTACTTGGTTATTAGGTTTGGACTTGAAGCCTATAGACTATTTATATTGGGTATTTATTTATATTGGGTAATTTTATTAGTATGTTTGGGTAGCATATATATTGCTAAATGAGCTCTGGTAATGAACCAGCTGGATGAATCTCTAGTTCAGCTCGTTAACTAAATGCGCTGGGTTGTTAGTCCAGGTTCGGTTCAGTAGTAAACGAACGGAACTTGAAAGAGACATTACCGAGCCGGACCCGAGCCGGACCCGTTCCTTTAGCAGCCCTCCTGTTCATTATTGGAGATAGTAATCTCTTTTTTTCAAATTTACTTTTCCTACTTCAACAAATACCAATCATTGATGTGGTAAAAAAGCAAGAAAAGAACAAAGCCTATTTGGTGAAATATTGAATTTAAAGCATGCGATTCCGTTTCTTTAAGTGTCACTAGAGTTTACTTTAAAAAGAAACAAAACATGTAGAAAAATTAAAAATTAGGAGCTATGTGTGAAAGCGACTTGCCTAAATCCTCATCTAGGCGCAGGGCACATAGCCCAGAGGCTGGCAAGGTGGGCAATAAGAGTTTGTGGGTGGAGACCGGGATCTTCCATTTAGTGCTTCGAAAAGGGATACACAGGTCTGGTGGGCTTCGCTGCGGTCACAAAAAAAAAATCCTCATCTATGGGCAAGCATTGGTTAGGTTAGTCAGAGTCAGTTGACTGACGAAGGATATGTTGACATTCTCTCCTTCAAGCAAATGAGACATGGTATTATCATCATTATTCTTCATATTGTAACTTGTTAAATTAAATTTTCTCATTAGCACTCACTTAACAATGTGTTAACATGTGCTTTGTCCCCAAGTAATAGTCATTAGGGCCGTGGTACTCTCGATTACATCAGCATTGTGTCATAATGATGAACCCATGGCTTCCATTCCAACACGATGAATCGGCTTCAGTATGAATCACGATCTACCAGTTTGTTTACTAAATGGTCGGATTTGGTTCATTTTCTTTTTTGAAAAAAAGAGCAGTGCTAACAGTCCGTCTCATATAATATTTTTGCGGTTTAATGTTTCTGTAAATGACTTCTCGCCTTTTTTTCTTTGATGAAGGAAAAAGTGAAACCGCCAGCATGTTTTATTAATCAAAGAATAATAAGTCAGCTGCGAAATCTCCAAATTAAATGCATGTGCAATAAGTCAGCCGCAGCCCCAGCCCCAATCAAGAAGTGTTCAGGGACACACAACCCTAACCCCAACCGCTACCTCCTGCCGAACCACAACCCCAACCGCAACAACAGCCTCATCCCTAACCCTAACGCTAACCCCAACCGATGCCTACCCAAACCATGAATCATAGACCTAAAACAATCAAAAATTTGTTTAATTGAAGATTTCCTAACCTGTGCAGGCGGTGGCGACGACGAACGGAGATGAGGAATCGGCCGGCGCTGGCGACGACGAGAATGGCGATCGGCGGGAACGAGGGTTTGGGGATTTGGGTTCGTGCGCAAGTGATGAGAGAATAAGAGATAATCAGCGTAGGGATCGATCTGCCTTTTTACTTAAATCTCTATTTAGATGCCCTTACGAATAAGCCCGTAGGTTCTTGGTTTGCGGCTCCGTAGGGGCAAACAACAATTTAAGATTTAATAATTTTTAAATAAATTTGTAAGGACCGTAGGGACAACCGTTTGGCCCTACGGATTTACCCGTAGGGCCAAACTAAATCTGCCCCGATATCGTTATCCATAGGGGCAATCCCTATTTCCTATTTTAGTAGTGTTAGAAACAATTAATAGGGTGTTTAAATCTTACAAGCCTCTTGCATTATCAACCTACACATTCTTCAGTCTTCCAACTTTTTGGTCAAGGGGTTTAATGTAAAGTTTGATGCATAGTGGGGGCCATTCATATTCGATGTCGGTATAACTAAGCTCCTCATATCATGCAAACAAAAAGTAGGAATTTTATTTCCTTTTTTGTTGAAACTTTGAATAACCATCTATTTGTTTCCTATTTTTACCATTTTTCTTGAATCATTATCATCAATGGCATGAATTGCACTATTTCTTTTTTTTTTTTGATGAAGGCGAGAGCAAAAAATCCAAATTTTTATATATTTAAAATAAGATAATTACAAAATGGAAATGAAATAGAAGAGAACAAAATCAAGGTTATTACAATACAATAGTTCAAGATCACACTTTTAAAAAAGGAGGTAGTGCATTTTAATTTTGAGCAATTGGTCCACTATGAAGATCCATAGTATCAAGAAATTTAGCTATCCAATTGAAGTATCGAATATAACATCATCAAGAACAATCTTTTTAGATCTCAATTGAGACCTAAAAATTCGATAATTTCGTTCTTTCCAAACATGACAAATCCAAACATGACAAACGATATTTGCAACCACAATACGAATGCGTGCTCCAATTGGTTTCTTACATGAGACCTTCATTTGGATAAAATTTATGATGTCATGTAGATTAGATGGTGGATTGTAAAGTTTGCAACGCGCTAATGATGCTCGGACCGTCCAATTAGAGAATTCACACTCAAAAAAGAGATGCTTAGGACTTTGAGATTTAGCTTTGCATAGAATGCATTTTCTTCCTTCACCTATACTCCTTGCTTGAAGTAAATCAAGGGTCTTAAATTTTCCAAGAATGGATTGCCGACAAAAAAAGTTTTTCGGAATGGATTTGTAAAACCAAACAAATTTAGTCCAAGAATATATATTAAGGAAGGTTGTGATAGAAGAGATGCTTTTGCCGATTTTTTGATGAATATTTCATAATGAGATGGTTTCCAAAATAAAGTATCGCCGGTGATAGATCCATCAATATTAAATGATGGAATCAACCTCTATGTCTCAATCATTTGTGGTGAAGTAGAATGAGGTAAAATCCATTCTCCATTTCGAATAAGGACCAAAAACTTGGCCTCAAGAGGAACATTAATATCATATGGCAATTGCTCTTCAAAAATATCCAAAAGAAATCTTTCTTCATTCCATTCAATGGTTTAAGAAAAGATAAGTTGGAAAGAGGTGTTTTATTGCACTATTTCTTAGGTGAAGTGTTAAGTAGCTGGCCAGACCAAATTGTTCACAGTTCATATTAGACCATTAGGACAAGCTTCATTAATTCCAAAAGAAGCTTGCTCCAAGGAAGCAGGACCGGAGACAGAAAATTTTATTTTTGGCTGGCGACATTTCAATTCATTCTCTGTAGTTTGAATAAAAATGTACCGAAATAAATATTTTTAAGATATAATGGGAAAGCGGTATTTTAGGATCGTGATATAAAATATATATCCTCAAAAAACTTATCAAAATTTGATTACTACTTGCCTAGGAATAATTTTTATAAGTTGGTTAAGCATTATGATCATTAAAGAAGCTATGCATACGTGAGGTCTAATTAAACTTTTTTCTTTTGAACCGGTCCCTAATCCTAACACTAAGCACACAAACAGACCAACACATCCGAGAAACCCACAAATTTGCCCTGAAAACTTTAAATTGCGGCCACTTATCGAAGCCACACTCTTTTAAGAAAGGAAAGTGCCATACAAACTGAGCTATTGCTAATTGGTAATTAAGCTTCTCAGGTGAAATTACAATATGTCAGAGACAAATAATTGAGGTTACATATTTTTGTAGGTTAAGCAGGCCTACTCTAATTATCTGAATCAACTATAAGCTATCCACAAGCATTATTGCATATTTTTATGAATGCATGTATTAATCCAAACGTTTAACAAGATACGTACATTAAGTAAAAAAGTAAAAGACAAGAACAATTTTAACTACAATTTTTGTTTGATCCATTCTGTTTATCAACAGAAAACTTAAAAAAAACGAAACCATGAACCAACATGTATACTGCATCTTCCCATATCATCCCTACCTCCTCTTCTTTAGTAAAATTTAACTAAATGAAAAATTAAAAATGGATTCGAACACCTAAGAAAATTTATGTAACAGTCACGGGTCGGCGTTCCGTTGAGCCGTGTCGGAGACGGAGATGCTGTTGTGTTGCTTCGACGGACCCGATGGAGGAATCGGTGTCCCTCTCGGTAGAATGCTTAACGTAAGCTTCCCGATCTCGAAGGAGATATGACCATCCTTTTGGACTAGGTCGGACGTGCCGGAGGAAGGAGAAGAAGAAGAAGGAAGCTTGTATCTTGAGCCATTGCATGTGAAGGGTAGGATTAGTGCAGTGATGGTGAAGAACAAGAGCAAGGAATATTGGTGTTTGAGAGCCATATATAAAAAAAGTAGAGAAACGTCGAGATATCCAATTTTGCTTGAGATTGGAGGTAGAGGAAAAGCAATAGAGGCGAGGTTTTTTAATGTAGAAGAAATGGGCAAAGCCTTCTTCTTCGTTTTTTTGGTGGGGGGCTAAGAGACAGAGGAGGGGGAGGGAGTGCCTTTTTTCATATATTTATATGGCTAGGACTTGGATACTTTTACTGATTTGACTTGGGATTACAAACTCAATTATCAACAAATAAATAATTTAAAAAGAATTCTATGGGTAATAGCTTTTCGCCTATTTTAAATATCGATTATTCTAGATTATTGTGGTCCGTGTTTTTATCCATAGGCTATTTTTGTTTGTTTCGGACAGAATCTTCTGTATGTTAGCCATATGTGTCTGATCATTGTAAACTTTATCATATCGTTCGGAGACTAATGGAACATTTCTACCTTTTTACTTCTCAAGACAAAGTACATTAATGCCCGGAGCAATTTATTTGATAGCCTATTAGCATGTTTTACACACACACCTTACAGGGGAGTGCTCCATTATAAGCCGGACTGCGTTTTTTAAAAACGGGTACTCCGACATATTTCGACAATCCGATCCATTCGAGTTGATTATCCTACCCTCAAATATATGTGTGTGAAAAATCAAAGGATTTGAGGATCTCTACCTTGTGCATCGGATGACATTTATGCTACATTATTAAAAAAATTAACGGTTTATCGACCATGAAACTTTTTATATTGCTAATTCAACGGTGATAAAATGATGGAATTACTTGAAATTTGGTATATCCATGTTTTACATGATGATGATGATGATGATGGATGCCGATCGTGAAAAATAGTCGTGGGAAGGAAATATCCTCCTTGGCATCTTTCATTTTATATATAGGGGGGAGGGAGGTAGAGTGATCCATTGCAAACCGGTCCGCGGCTTTTAAAAACGGAAACTCTCGGTCTACGACATATTTGAACGATCTGATCCGTTCAAGTTAATCACTCTATCCTCAAATATACGTGTATGAAAAATCAATGAATTTAAAGGCCTCTAACATATGCATCAGATGAAGTTTATGTTGTATTATTGCATCGATGCATATCTTAGAGATCTTTAAATCCATTGATTTTTCATACACGTATATTTGAGAATTGAATGATCAACTTGAACGGATCAGATCGATCAAATATGTCGTAGAGAGTTTCCGTTTTAATAAAACGCGGACCGATTTGTAATGGATCACTTCCATATATATATGAAGTTTGATAGGTTGCAATTCGAAATCAAGATATAAGGATCGGACTTATCAATTTATTGATAACATCCAAGTGTAGGGCTGTTTACGCCCAAATTTGGTTATGGTTGCCGACAAATTTCAACTCGACCGAGTTGCTTAGTTGCAAGTAGCACAGGCTTATGACTAAGTATTAGATTGATAACATCATAAGAGCTTAGTGGGGGTTGCAGCTATAATTGCGGGAATTGTTGTTGGATTCGGAAGGTGAATAGAAAAGAAACCCTCGATCAATCGATCAAAAATCTATCTTAATTATAGTTATTTTTCAACTTATCATCTATGTCGTAGTTAGCTTTTCTCACTAGCAGAAGAGGACAGCGCTGTCGAGGCCCTGTTGGAGTAGAGTGCAAACCTTTCGTCGTCAGGTAAATCCTCCGGCTTCACGGTGCAGACCGCTGATGAGATTAGGTTCGGGATGGGGTCAAATCCTCACTTGGTATGTTGCCATCAGCGATCAGTAGTCGCTCTCGAGCTCCAACTAGGATAGGATCCCCCTACACCGTCCAGCGCCTTTAGACATGCTTTCGAGGACATGGTCAGTGATGCCTAGCATCTTTAGACATGCTTTTGGGCAGGGTCGAGGGTGCATGACTTCGGTGTATGTTAGACATGCACAAGAAAGAGTTTGACTGTTGGTCCGCTAAGCGATTGGCGAGAAACATGCTCTCAGTATGGGTCGCTAAAGAGCTCAAATACTGGTAAACCGGGCTCATTTGTTGAGAACTTAAATTATATCCACCGCAAAAGACCGAGAAATGGTCTCAAGATGCATTAGATGGTGGTCCAGTTTATATTTGTATAAGGCCGCCGTCCAGACCAGCTGCCGTACAATGGCATTATTAATGAATATTGGTTGCTCTTGATTATTATGTTCATGTATGTATGGTTTTTTATTCGTCGACGGTCATACTGTACACATGTGGTTTGTGTTTAGTATTAAGCTCACTGTTGGCTGGTAATAAGCTTTTGTGGGTAGAACTCACTAAAGGAAGACCATTCTCCCTTTTTGCTAAAATGACTTGATCACTAATTAAGTAGGGAACACGTTTCAGCTTTAAATATGCATTTATGATTTGCAGACGCTACTTGATATGATTGTTGAAAATATTAAGAGCCAACAAGGGCAAACCGATATATTCGATTTTTGATTTTAATAAAGTATATATCATTAAACATATTCTTAATATATGTGTATTTTATTAAAGGGCATTAGCAGTCTAGAGAAAATTTTAGAAATAAACCCCCATCCAATTTTCTTTTCTTGGTCCCCAATATATCTTGAATGCTTGAACCTCTGTTTCTGAAATATGAGCTGTATTTCTGAAGTTCCAAATTTCTCTCTCTCTCTCTCTCATAAAAGAAAGAAAAGTAAAACAAAAAATAGAATTGATAACTAAATAAAAACAAGAATAAATATAAATACACAAAAGTCTCTTCATTCTGCGTGGTAGAGACGTAACTAGCTTTGAAAGGGATATAATGAGTATGCATGTGTGCATTCTATAGGGTTTTTGATAGGGATGCAAGAAGAAAAATTTAATGATAAAAAAGGAAGTTCATATATACAAGCTACTAACTGAAACTTTCTCCTAACTTTGTTCCTTTCCAAGTTATTTCGCTTTATATTATTTCTTCCCCTATAGTTTTTGAGTCCAAATTCCCAGCAAAATTTGTCCATTATTATCAAAGTCATTTTTAGGTTTCATTCCAATCTATTTTGCATGGTTCAAAAGAGAAAAAAAGAGTGAAGCTTAGCACTTTAAGTAGGCTGAAATATCTCTAAAAGAGATGGATTTAAAATTTTAAACTAGCCTAACCTACTGAAATTTGATTGTATGAAGGATGGTATGTGATTATTGTAACATATTTATTTTTTCCTCATGCAAAAAAAAAAATATAAATGGGCATTCAGGAGTCGAATTCAACATTAGAGCTATACTGGTTTCAGGAGTCACTTGTAACTGGGAAAAAGTGCAAATATGTATCATCTAAAGATATAAAAACTTACGATATAAACTAGCCAGACAGGATTATGATGAGTCCAGTTTCAGGATTAAAAAGCTTGATGTAATTGACAACTGATCCTTAGATCAATCATAGCATGCATCATTATCATTTATCATTATAGGGTTAGGATCCTCATTATATATTCACACCAGGAAGCGACAACTAGCTAGCTTATTTATTTCAAATCATTTGGTTTCAAAAGACACCAAAGCTTGTGCACGTGTACTCTGATGATTGTGCCATAATCTTTGGCTAGAATTATCTTGCATATTGTGAGAGAGACATGCAAAGAAAAGAGAAATAAATGTAAAGAGATTGTTAACAAGACACTCCAGTTGACTTTTATTTGCTGCATCGCAATATTGATCATCATCATCCTTGTCATCGCCATCAAAAAAGAGAAATCTTGATCTAAAGACAAGAAGTCCAAGCCTATTGCTTTTAATATGATCAAATTCGACCAAATTTTATTCAGACGAAGAGCAGGGGAGGAGACAATCTTTCCCTTATGCTAAACGACTAGCTAGCGGCGTCTAATTTCTTAGATCCGATACACATGCTGTAGAAAACTATATCCGACTCCATACTGTATATAAGACCAATCAAACCGAACATATTTATAAATGAGTAAAGGGACGATGTGCAGAAGCTTGGGGCCCACCCACTTAGCGCGGGACCCATACCGGCGTGTTGTGCAGTGCAACACGCAGGAGGGCATTGCCTCTTTACATTTTATAAATATATTGTACATTAGATAGAACAAAAATGAAAAATAGAAATAAAAAGTGTAGATATGCATCAAATATCCTACAGGGTTTTTTAGATATAGGTCACAATCCTTACCGGGGAGGTACAAGTAAGCCTTCTACCTACCATCTGCCAAAGAATGGGTCAGCAGCAACTCTACAAGTGCAGAAATCTCATTTTTTGTACTCGAAAGAAAATTCATTCCATTTTTAGAGTGTCTCGTTTACTCAAGCATAGACCCCCAATGGACCTTCAGTTCATTCGAATGCCCCCCTTCAAATCAGTACATTTCAATTACGAATCACATCAGTGTTATATATGTGATGTCGTTAAACATGTATGCGTTCTTTATTTGGCCGCCGACCGATGCATAATGCATAAACGGATTATAAGCATAATTTGATTATGCAGAATTACACAGGAAGGGATTTTTAATATATAAACACATAGATAGGAAACTGATGAGGCTAGATACCGGTGTTTCCCCAGATCATGACACGTGGCAGATGACGTGTCCCAGGGCTTACGAGAAAGAATCAAGATCGGTACGTTGGGAGCATACCCCCGGCCTTCGACCCGAGAATGTTCCGGACCTTCGGTGGCCTTCCAGACCACCCCTACGATCACCTTACAAACGACCATCGGCTCGTCTCGGAGCCCTCCCGCACGCTGAGTTCCCTCAGCCCTCCAGCCCGCCACCGAGCTATCACATATCCAAGATGCCTCGGCCTCCCGCTGAGCTTAGCTTTCTCGGCCTTACCGACCGACCCACGGCACTGATCACATACGCCTCCGCCACGGCTCCGCGAATCTCGTCAGACGCGAGATATCTGTCGCTCATGATCCCGCATTCCAAGCCATCACGATCCCCCATTAACGAGCATATCTCGTCATTAATGGGGAATCCCGCCTATCACGCGGGCGTAACGGCCGGCGTGAATCTCGCGCCCGCATGGCCATAGCTGCCACCATATAAACCCCTCTCTCAGACGACTCAGGTAAGCGAATTTTACCCCAATAGGCCGTTACTCTGTCAAAATATCTTGACTAACTTGATCGTCGGGGGGTCCTCGTTGGCACAATCACCTCGGGAATTCCTTGCAGGTAGCTCGGCCCCGACCATATCCAGCCCATTGAGATCCACACGTATTGAGAGGAAACCCTCAAATCCAATTTCAGCCATCCATCAGCGCTCGCTGCAGATCAACGGAAGGTAACATCTGAAGGAGATTCAGAGATCCATCAGTTGGCGCCGTCTGTGGGAAACTAGTTCCACTCAACGAAAGTTCACCTTCCTATCTCAACTTCATGGCGAGCGATCACCGCGACGATCCAAGCTCTAGCCGTCGCCTACCCCACAACGAAGGCGCGGACGGATCCCCTCCTCCCCCAAACGCCATTCACGCCCTATCTGCTCGGATAGATCGGCTCGCGTCCGTCGTGGACGCACTCATCCGTGTCCAAACGACCGGGCAAGCTCCCCAGGTCGCCGCTCCCCCACCTCGGGACCGGGACCCCTACAGAGGGAGAGAAGACTCTGCCAGTGTTGGCGCGACCGAACACCGCCTCGCTGCCTCCGGCGGCCATAGATCCCCCGGGCCAACATATTCAATGATCCGTTGGACGCCGCACAGCTCAACACCGAGGTCTCACGCCAGAGCACCTCGCCCCGAGGCCCATCGCGCCCCTGTCCCTCCCGAGGAGGTGTCGGTCAGCTCGCCTGCACCTAGGCATGACCAGCACCCCCTCCCTCGACGGGGTCGTGCGGACGGGACTCACCACAGTAGCTCGAAGATGACCACGCCAGGGGACCTAAGGAACCTCATCGAATGGAACCGGGTCCTTGGCCAGGCACAGGTCTTCGGCAGCAGAGGCCAAAAATCAGAGTATGCCGAATCGTCGGGATACCATGGCCGACTCAACGCCCTCGAAAAGAAGATCGAAGGCATGCATCGGGAAAATCGTCCTTCAAGCGACGGGGCTAAATATGTCGCCGACTCGCTCATGAAGCCCTTCACCGAAGAGCTACTCGCCGTCCATGTCTCCTTCTGGAACAAGCCCCCGAAGGTCTCACTCTTCGACGGGAAGTCCGACCCGAAGGACCATTTGGACGCGTTCACAGCCGGGATGAGTTTCCAGGACTGTTCCGACACCGCACAATGCCTCACTTTCCTCGCTATTCTCATCCGCTCCGGACGAGACTGGTTCCGAGAACTCGCGTCGCGCTCAATCTCTACCTTCGATGAGCTGGCCACCCAATTCCTCGGCCACTTCGTCGGGAACAGATAGCAGAAGCGGACCGTTGACCATCTCTTCACCATAAAGAGTGGGGACAAAGAATCCTTCAAAGGATACGTCACCCGCTTCTACAACGCCCTTTTTGAGGTCCCAGAACACCGGGACGAGACGGTCATTACGACCCTTAGGTCGGGTCTTAGGCACAAGGAGTGGCTGCGCTCCTTTGCATTAGCGCAACCTAAGACCATGGCCGAGGTAAAGGAATAGACCGAATGTGAGATCCAGCTCGAGTCCGAGGTGAACGCCAATCTGCCCCGGACAGAGCAAACCGATCAGAAGAAAAAGGCCAGGGAGGAGAAAAAGAAGATTGAGCGGCCAAAGCCCTACTCCCCGAAGTTTCAGGAGTACACCCCGCTCAACATCTCCCAGGCGGTACTGTTGGAGGAGGCTAAGAGCGAGAGCTTCTTCAAACTCCCCCCCCAGTCTCGAATAGGGCGGCAAAGCACACCCGGGGCCCCTACCGCGCTTTCCACAGGTCGCAGGGCCACTCCACCGAGAACTGCAAGCAGCTCCGAGACTATATCGAGGAGTTAATCCGCTCGGGGCACCTGGCAACGTACTTGCGAGACAAGCGGCAGGCCGACCGCGAGCAAGAGCAATATCCCCCTCCCGGCGAGTTGACAATCGGCCAAATCATGGTCGTGTCAGCAGGGGGTACGACGGGAACCGACGAGACTCAACGTCCCTCACCGATTGAGGGGACTGGCGGCCACCCGAGGAAGAAGGCTAAAGCAGCCGAGCCGATCGTTTTTACCGACGAGGACCTCCACGGTATATCCTTGCCTCACAACAACCCGCTGGTGATCACAGCTCGAGTCCACCGCTACGAAGTGCAGAGGATACTGGTCGACTCGGGAAGCTCGGCGAACATTCTCTTTTATGACTGCTTCCTGTGTATGGGATTCATCCCGTCGGATCTAAGGCCGACCGCCCACGTACTGTCACGGTTCACTAACCACTCCATCCCAGTGGAAGGGGTAATCACCCTCCAATTTAATATCGGGGAGGCGGGCCGTACGCGCACCGTGCCTATGGAGTTTATCGTTACGAGAATCCCATCGGCCTGCAATGTCCTCCTCGGTCGCCCGACATTGAACTCCCTCCGGGCCTAAATATCGACCTACCACCTAGCGATGAAATTCCCGCTCGACCAAGGCGGGATAGGTCGGGCCTACGGGGACCAACGAACCGCAAAGGTTTGCTTCACCGCAACATCTACGTCTGAGCGGCCAAACAATGACGTTGGGGGCGAGGGTGATATCAAGGGTTTTCTGGACACTCGAGATGAGCAGAAATAGGTCCAAAGGATCCCGGTGGAGCCACTAACAGAGGTACCCCTCATAGAAGAGAACGATGAACGAACCGTTCAGATCGGGTCGCTCTTGATGGGGACTCAGCGAGACGACCTGGTCTACTTCCCCAGAAGTAACTCCGACGTATTCTCCTGGGCGCCTGCCGACATGCCTGGGATCGACCCCAAGATCATATTGCACAGACTCGGGTTGGACCCTGTGGTCAAACCCGTCAGGCAGAAAAAACGAAGTTTCGTCCCGATCAAACAAAAAGCAATCGAAGACGAAGTAGACAGGCTCCTCGCCACCAACTTTATTCGGAACGCGCCTTACTCGGAATGGTTGGCGAACGTAGTCATGGTTAAAAAGTCAAGCGGGAAGTGGCGCATGTGTGTCGACTTCACCGACCTCAACAAGGCATGCCCGAAAGACAACTATCACCTCCCTCGGATAGATCAGCTCATCGACAGTTCGGCAGGCCATGAGCTACTTAGCTTCATAGATGCCTTCTCCGGCTACAACCAGATCCGTATGAATCCGGCGGACGAGGATCTCACCGCATTCACAATGGACCGGGGGGTATACTGCTATAAGGTGATGCCTTTCGGCCTCAAAAACGCCAGAGCTATGTACCAACGCTTGGTCAATCGCATGTTCAAGCCGCAGATCGGCAGAAACATGGAAGTTTATGTCGACGACATGCTCGTCAAATCGGTCTCATCGGACGAACACGCCAAGGATCTGGGCGAGGCCTTCGACGTCCTCCGCAAATACAAGATGAAACTGAACCCCACCAAGTGCGCATTCGGGGTCACCGATGGAAAGTTTCTCGGTTTCATAGTCACCCACCGTGGAATCGAACCTAACCCGGAGAAAATCAGCGCCATCCTTAACATGGCCGCGCCCAAGACTAACGTCGAAATCATACGGCTGACAGGGCGGGTAGCCGCTGAGTCGTTTCATGTCAAGGACTGGGGAGAAGTGCCTCCCGTTTTTCAAAGCTCTAAGGAAGATACCAAGGTTCGAGTGGTCGGAGGAGTGCCAGACCGCCTTTGAGCAATTAAAAAGGCACCTTGCGACTCCCCCGCTGCTCACCCGGCCAGTTGAAGGAGACGAGCTATCGCTATATCTAGCGGTGTCCGACCAAGCTGCAGGCTCGGTACTCGTCCGAGAGGTCGAGGGAGTCTAGAAGCCGGTATACTATGTGAGCCACATCTTCAAAGACGCGAAAACGAGATACCCAACCATAAAGAAGATCGTCTTGGCACTCATCGTGGCATCAAAGAAACTACGGCACTATTTCCAGGCACACACCATCCTCGTTCTTACCGAGCGGCCTTTGGGGGCTATCCTCGCTTCCCCCGAGTCTTCTGGTCGTTTGGAGAAATGGAGGTGAGAGTTGTCCCAGTTTGACATAAAATACCGCCCGAGGCAGGCCATCAAAGCCCAAGCCCTGGTCGATTTTGTCGTCGAGTGCACCATCCCCAGCAAAGAGCCGGGATCCACACCGGCGCCCTGAGCTCAACCCTTAGTCGATGGAAAGCCCGACTCCGTCCCTGATTGGATCCTTTACGTCGACGGCTCCACGACCGAGGAAGGCTGTGGTGCCAGCCTCATCATTCGGGGCCCGAACGAGGCATGAATGGAGTATTCTCTGAAGCTCGGTTTCAAAGCCTTAAATAACGCAGCGGAATACGAGGTCTTGCTGGCCGGACTGCGCAAAGCCTTCGGGCTGGGGCTGAAAACGATCCGGATCCGCAGCGACTCCGCCCTAGTCGTTGGCCAAGCGACCTACCGATTCGAGGCATGGGAGCCTCTGATGGTGAAGTATCTGGCCGAGATGAGAAGATTGCGAAAGGACTTCCACGAAGTCCAGGTGGAGCAGATCCCCAGACAGCTAAACTCCCGGGCCGACGCCTTGAGTAAGCTGGCTTCATCTTACACGGCCAGTAACAAGAGGAACATCCTCTTCGAGGTCCTACCACGGCCCAGCGTGGAAGACGGGGCAATACCACTTCAAGTGTACACAGCCCGAGAAGACGACCGGGATTGGAGAAGGACCATCGTGAAATTCCTGAGGGAAGGTACGCTCCCAGATGATCGGGGAGAAGCCCGCCGTCTCCGAGCCAAAGCTCGCCATTTCGTCTGGAGCAATGAGAATCTCTACAAGAAATCCTTCATTCGGCCCCTTCTCCGGTGCGTCGACCCCCACGAGGCTGACTACGTCCTCCGTGAGATCCACGAAGAGGTCGGCGACGCGCACCAAGGGGCCTGCACCTTAATCCAGAAGGCACCGCTCTAGGGGTACTATTGGCCGACGATTCATCAGGTTGCCCAGAAGCTCGTCAGAAGATGCAAAAGATGCCAACTCCATAAAAGAATATCTCGCCTTCCGGCTACCGAGCTAACAGCCTTAACCTGCCCATGGCCGTTTTCCCAGTGGGGAATGGACATGATAGGCCAGTTCCCTACCGGTACAGGCGGGCACAAGTACGTCCTCGTCGCAGTGGACTACTTCACGAAGTGGATCGAGGACTTCCCCATCAGGAAACCGAACACCACTACGACTATCAAGTTCCTGCAGAACAACGTGATACTCCGGTTCAGCATCCCGAGGTATATCATCACCGACCATGGGACAAATTTCGAAAATGAAAAAGTTATGGAAATCTGCAGCGAATATAGTATCCTTATGAAGTTTGCCACAGTCGCACATCCCTAATGCAACGGGCAAGTCGAGGTCGCCAACCGGGATATCCTCCGAGGTCTTCGGACGCGCCTAAAAGGACGCCAAGGCAGTTGGGTCGAGGAATTACCCCGGGTCTTATGGGCCCTGCGCACGTCGAAGAAAACCCCCACCGGGGAGACCTCTTTCAGCCTCTCCTACGGTACCGAGACAATGATCCCAGCAGAGATCGGGCTCTCCATTCACCGGGTCGAGCACTTCGATGACGAAGCAAACACCTTGGCCCTCCGAACCAACCAGGACATCTTGTTAGAGAAACGGGACTGAGCTCAGATCAGAGCTTCCGCCTATCAACAACAAACCGCCCGCTACTACAACACGTAAGTCAAGCATCGCTTTTTCAAAACCGTAGATTTAGTCCTAAGGTGGAACTAGTTCGTCGATCAAGGCAAGCTACATAAGTTTTCCCCGAAATGGGATGGTCCCTTCCTCGTCTTCGAGGTCCTGCTCGGCGGAGCCTATCGCCTACAAGATGCGGACGGTCGCAAATTTATACGGCCTTACAACGCCGAGAAGCTCAAGCTATACCTCTGAAAAGAATGTTTATGAACGTATATTTCTTCTTTCGCAAAAGCGATGTAAATTCTTCTAAGTTCTTTTTATTTAAATAATAAGAAGGAAACAATAGAGTGTTGCAAAAAGGAGAATTTTATTCATTCAAAAGATATTGTGGGCTCCTTAGCCTTACATAAAAATTTAAAAAAAACTCTTACAACAGCGGGGGAAGGAGGTGCAAGAAACATTGCTCGTGGTACTTCGAAGAAATTTCCGCCAGCCGAGCCTTTGCCGCCTCGGACCTCTGCCTCTGATGCTGTCCACGAACCCTCATGGCCACGGACGGGCCAGAAAGCTCTGCGGGCGGGCACCCATCGGCGGGATGCCTCAGTTGGTAACATTCGAGAATGAGTGCCACCGATCGATCCTGCCGACTCTTCGAGATTAGGCTGAGACGACATAACGATCTCAGCTTGCCAACTACCTCGTCCTTCAGTTGTTCGGACAAGGGGGTTGTGCAGCCCCGGCGATGCCCTCCAGATCGAGTACATCAGCAGCTGGAGTAGGAGTGATCGCCGGGGAAGCAGGCGATCGACATGATCCTCAATGCGTCGGATCACCGCCTGCAGCGTCTCCTCGGAGCACAGCTGGTCATACAAGTATATGTCCTCGAAAGAAATGATCTCGGGGATGGAGAAAGGGAATTCATCTATTCTTAAGTTTTGGGGATGGAGAAAGGAATGACCAACACGCCCTCTCTGTTTTATATCCCCACAGCGCCCCCAAGAGTCCAATATGCGCTCGTTTCTTCCAATACTGTACCGCCATGCGGCGGATATCCCGTCTTTCTCGGCGAACCGAAGTCGGAGCGACACGGTTCTTCTAAACGCTTCGCCTCCCCCATGCGTTCATAACATGTGTCGCCCGCGATGGTCACTTTTCCCGATGTTCACACACCAGGGGAGGTCGGTCAAAACCTCGCAAAACCGAGCAGCTACCCTGCTCGGTCCATCCTTGGCTGGTAATCTCTTACCCCACGACGCCAAGGATCAAAGCCCTCATCAAGAGGCCACCGAGCAGCTACCCTGCTTGGTCCATCCTTGGCTGGTAATCTCTTACCCCACGACTCCAAGGATCAAAGCCCTCATCAAGAGGCCGCCGAGCAGCTACTCTACTCGGTCCATCCTTAGCTGGTAATCTCTTACCCCACGACGGCAAGGATCAAAGCCCTCATCAAGAGGCCACCGAGCAGCTACCCTGCTCGGTCCATCCTTGGCTGGTAATCTCTTACCCAACGACGTCAAGGATCAAATCCCTCATCAAGAGACCACCGAGAATCTACCCTGCTCGGTCCATCCTTGGCTGGTAATCTCTTACCACACGACGCCAAGGATCAAAGCCCTCATCAAGAGGTCACCGAGCAGCTACCCTGCTTGGTCCATCCTTGGCTGGTAATCTTTTACCCAACGACGCCAAGGATCAAAGCCCTCATCAAGAAGCCACCGAGCAGCTACCCTGCTCGGTCCATCCTTGGCTGGTAATCTCTTACCCCACGACGCCAAGGATCAAAGCCCTCATCAAGAGGCCACCGAGCAGCTACCCCGCTCGGTCCATCCTTGGCTGGTAATCTCTTACCCCACGACGCCAAGGATCAAAGTCCTCATCAAGAGGCCACCGAGCAGCTACCCTGCTCGGTCCATCCTTGGCTGGTAGTCTCTTACCCACGACGCCAAGGATCAAAGCCCTCATCAAGAGGCCACCGAGCAGCTACCCTGCTCGGTCCATCCTTGGCTGGTAGTCTCTTACCCCACGACGCCAAGGATCAAAGCCCTCATCAAGAGGCCACCGAGCAGCTGCCCTGCTCGGTCCATCCTTGGCTGGTAGTCTCTTACCCCACGACGCCAAGGATCAAAGCCCTCATCAAGAGGCCACCAAGCAGCTACCCTGCTCGGTCCATCCTTGGCTGGTAATCTCTTACCCCACGACGCCAAGGATCAAAGCCCTCATCAAGAGGCCACCGAGCAGCTACCCTGCTCGGTCCATCCTTGGCTGGTAATCTCTTACCCCACGACGCTAAGGATCAAAGCCCTCATCAAGAGGCCACCGAGCAGCTACCCTGCTCGGTCCATCCTTGGCTGGTAATCTCTTACCCCACGACGCCAAGGATCAAAGCCCTCATCAAGAGGCCACCGAGCAGCTACCCTGCTCGGTCCATCCTTGGCTGGTAATCTCTTACCCAACAACGCTAAGGATCAAAGCCCTCGCCAAGAGGCAACCGAGCAGCAACCCTGTGTTAGTTATATGTATGCCCTAGAGGCCATTATTGTACATGTGATGTATATTATAGTGGATACTTGGATATATAGAGAGAGGACCTTCTTGCTCGACATGTAGTATGCTATCTGGTTGCTCTTTATCTTAACATGTTGACTTATATATGTGATGTTGTCTTGCTCTCACATGTTGATAAAGCCTTTAGGTTGTATACTTGACTACCAGGACTTTGATGGAGATCATACTAGTGGGGCCAAGGGTAGTCCACAAGCACACCCTAAAATTGTTCCTAGTCGAGGGTGTATTGAGACAGGGCATCGATATTCCAGAGTAGACCAGCGTATACGTATCTTGACCCATATGATGGGCGATGGATGATCCCACATCCATTGGTGTTTGACATCAAAGATGTTGTACGGGTGCTCAGTGGATACTGGGTACACTGAACGGACTCGCCGAGAACTCCTAGTTGGTATTATACCTATCGTCAGATAGTAGTTCTCTCGTGACACTGGTACAAGTTAGTCTGTAGATCCGAGATCGTCATAGTGTCTTGTGTGATTCTCACTGTGCTTTGATTTCCACCTTACCATATTCAACAAAACATGCAAAATGGTGGCTTTTGGGTACAGTCCCGAATCACATAGAGGCAATGAGCGATAGGAGGGGATTCGTCTTTCCCGGTATTGGGGGTTGATGTTGCGCTGTGCTCGATTGGCCATAATGATAAGTCCCTGGCCAGGGCTGCTACGGAGATTTACTGATAAGTGTTATCAGTAGTTTCTCGACCCGTTATGAGCCTTACATCGGCACGACTTATCGGTTATTAGGGTATGACGTTTACCACCCCTATACTAGATATGCGACATATCAGACGAAGAGACCGGACTGTATGGTAGTGTTACCGACAGGCTTTTGTAGGAGTTAGAGCGGGCTTGCTTGCTAATCTTCTGATCGTTCAATACCCGGGTAGCCGTTACGTCCAGCTAGTACCGCTGACGGCTTGTGGATACTTGATGTGATCATCACCTACTGCCGGCGTATTGACGAGTCTTTAGAGTCCTATACAGAGGTTTCACTGGCTCAGGCAAAATAAAGTAGGAGCACATATGTGATATGTGCAGGACCGAGATTTATACGAGTATATGATACCGTATTCTATTCTCACGATATAAAGTATCGATCGGTTATATGAGATATAGCCGGGTTATCGAATCAAGTGTTGATTCGATAAATCGATACTGTATCGGTTGGTTATATGTGATATAGCCGAGTTATCGATTCAAGTGATGATTCGATAACATGATACAAATAATATTAGTTGGTCATATGAGATACAACCGGATTATTAAATCAAGTGTTGATTTAATAATTTAATGTATAATTATATATATTTGATATATTAATTTATATTAACTAATATTAGCTCACTTAAACATTTCTTTTTCTCACTTGTGTGCATTAAGTATATATGTGATATATATTAATGTACATTTTTGTGTCATGCTTGATGATACACACAATATAGGTGTGTGAGACTTACACCATACTAATTATAATGTAGGGTTTAAATATTTAAAGTAAATCCAAATTAGTTGGAAATTAGTCACATGCATGAAGCTTGTAGAAGCTTATGGATGCATTGACTTAGTCCATTAATTTTGTTTTACTTGAGATATGTATTAACCTAATCATTATAACTTAGCCATGGTTATGTCTCTACATGAGTTAATATACGATACAAACTCACCAATGGTTGCCATTCACTCTCTCGTCTTTCATTTGCTTCATCTTCATCAAGAGCAAGAGAGAGCACTCTAGGTTTTGAGAGAAGCTTAAAAATTAGCGAGAAAAGTAATTCTAAAGTGAGCAAAAATCCTACTTCATCATCCTCTACTAGATTAGCATTTTAGTATAGGGTGTTAGCTTCATTAATCCCACATTAGTGAAGAGACAGCTTGGGTTAGTGACTCCTCGACGTAGATCATCTTCGGCCTCGAAGATTTCGTGCAAGCTCGTTGCTTTATTATTGTGGAGCCGTTCAAGAGTCCGCAAGATCACTACTTGGAGCGAAGGGACTACTGCAAGGAACTGAAGAAGTGAAGGACCGGACTACAAAGGTTATAATCTCTACTCACTTAGATGTAAAGTAGTTTACACATTGTATTGTCTAAATCTTTAGTTTAAGATTCTAGGGTTAGTATTGTTAAGCATGGCAAATTTTTGAAAATGGCATGGACGATACCTCCCAAAACCTTGTTGTCGTGCCTAGAAATCCTACACCCTGCTCGGTCCATCCATGGCTGGTTGTTCACTACCCACCGATGCCAAGGATCAAAGCCCTCATCAAGAGGCCACCGAGCAGCTACCCTGCTCGGTCCATCCTTGGCTGGTAATCTCTTACCCCACGACGCCAAGGATTAAAGCCCTCATCAAGAGGCAATCGAGCAGCTTTCCTGCTCAACTTCCTGCACGTCTTTTAATAAGCGATCCCCACATCGACTTCGGGGCCATGGAGACACCGACCTTACACCGGTCTTCGCACGCTTGGCAAATGGTTGAATTCAACTCGACGTGCGATCGCCAGATCTCCGACCTAACGCATCATAAAAGCAGTACCACGCAAATAAAATTTTATAGGCGCAAACAAAGGGAGAATATGCACGCAGACAACACTGCAAAAAGGTTTTATTCACAAAGCCGGAGGTCTTTACAGAGGTATTATGGGCTCCCCAACCTTACAAAAACGCCCGGAGGCTTACAAAATTTCTGCGCAAAAGAAAATAAGGAGGCGAGGAGGTTAAGGCCTCGGGGCCGGGGAGAACCCCGATGAGCTGCGCTTACACCGCGACAACCGGCGTGGCATCTTGAAAGTCGGTGCCCACCGCAGGAGCCTTGACGCCGGTGGCCGGGGCGACCGACTTCTCCCCAACGCTCCCACCAGGGGCCTCTCCCCTTGCAGCGCTTCTGAGGGCATTCCCCTGCGCCTCATCCCTGAGGGGGTACTCACCCCGGAGCTCGCCGTTAAGGAACTCCGGCATCAGGGTCTTGACGGCATCGAGGGCATCATGCCAAACAATGGCAGCGGCTCCAGCGAGGTCGGTGTAGTACTGGTCTGACTTCTTGTAGCTCTCCACCTCCTTCGACGCTTGGAGCTCAGCACGCCTCGCTCTCTCCTTCGCCGCCTCGTTCTCCCTCCAGAGGGTGTTCGCCGCCTTCTTCAGGGTGGCGACAAGCACACTAGAATCTTCCAACTTAGTCTCGGCGGTTCAAGCGGTCTCCCGATCCCCGGCTACCACCCGGTCTTCGAGGGCAGCGACCCTCTCCATCGCCGCTTGCAGCTCCAGCCTTGAGCTCTCCTCCCGCGAGGAGAACTCGCCCGCGGCCTGCATCGCCGGGGCAATTTCCTCGTCCTCCATGTTGACGACGAGGGCGACGTGCTGGAGGACCTGAAGAAAACAAATGAGGCTTTAAAAGAAAAGAGGGGCACCCAATCTCGCGAACAAAAATACTGAATGAAGACCCGAGTGGGGAGCGAACACTAATCTGCACGGCCTCTTGGGCTATGGCCGCCATTTGGGCCCAGAGGGTCCCCCGAGGGATTCTTCCCCCGACCGACCTTTCTATCTCCGAGAGCAGGCTGTCGGCGACGGAAATCCCCGAGGGCACCTCGAAGCGAAGCTCCCCTTCGTCCACGATGATCGGGGAAGCTGGGGAGCGGGGCGCCGTCCCATGGTACCTCTTGAGGAGAGACGCAGGGGAACCAGTCTCACATCCCACCTCCAGTGCCCGGGGTTCTTGCTCCCGAGCACGTTTTCGGCTCGGCGCTTGGCTGGACTTCGGGGCCCGGGGCGCGCTCGAGCGCCTAGCTGGGGAGGCCGCCGGTGGGGCCGGAGCCGACGACGGGCGAGAGGAGCCGGCACCTCCGGCCTTCTTCCCCTTCTTCTGTTCGACCAGGGCCGCCCGAAATTTACCTAGGTCCATGGGTTCTGCATAAGACAAAAAAAGGAGCTAGCAATGCCTGAAAAAGTGGAGGAATACACAAGTCTAAACATGTCAACTGAAACTCCTAACTTACCCGCGAACTGGGCGGGGCTGAGCCCGGCCCAACTGAGGGCCTGCTCAGACAACAACACATCAGCCTGGGGGAGGGGCTCCCACTCCGCCACCGCCACTGCGACGGGATCATTCGACTGCCTCACCCGCGGGTAATTGGCCCTGTGCCACTGGATGGGCACAGGCCAATCCTCACCCTCGGGCGGCCCAACAAACAAAAACTTCTTCTTCCACTCGTGAATGGAAGAAGGTACTACGACGACCCCTGACCCGGCAGCACCTCCCCGGTGTTTTCTAAAAGAGATGTATACCCAGCTCGACAAGCCCTTGCGAGTGCCGGGGTGGTTTTTGTAGCAGAGAGAAGAAATGAGAAGGCTCCGGCTGAAAGGCATCTGACGTAATTTCAACCGGACCAAGAACCCAAGGAGGATCCTCCAAGAGTTCGGCACTAACTGGCCCAGGGCTAACTCAAAAGAATTCAACGCCGCACTCACCTCGGGGGAGAAGGGCAGGCACATTCCGGCCCAAAAGGCTTCCAGGTACAAAACAATCTCCTTGCCTCGTACTTGGTCTGCCCTCTCCCCCTCCTCGTCCAGATGAAGCGGGTAGCCGGGAGGAATGTGGAAACGAGTCCGGATGGTGGCGAGCTCATCCGCATGCCTCAGCATGGATGGCGCGTCACCCATAACCTGCGCTCTGGGGACCGTCCCCGTCGCACGACCCCGGAAAGCAAGACTAACCCTAAGTTCCCCTGGGGACTCCGACTCAGACGAGAAAAAGGAAGAAGCAGAAGAGGAAGCTACAGAGGACTCACTAAACTCTTCCCGGACCATTTCTACAGACTCCTCAGTTGAAGACATCTAACTTAATCAAGAGGATGAAGTTCTCGGAAGAGAAAACGTAGGGATCCCGACCTAAAGAAGAGAACACCGAGCTGACACCAATGGGACGAGAAAATTATGATGAGGTGTGGACCCTGGAGAGGATCCCATCTCTATTTATAACAGCCGGCGTACACGTCCTACGACGCCGATCGTTTCCCGCCAAAACAACACTTCGCATTCGACGGCCATCGGCGCTCCACCTGTCGCACGCGCATTGGTTGCATCCCATCGGGCACGGGAACACCCACGGCCCGTCTCGTCAGCCAACCAGAGCCAGACACGTGGGCTGGCGCCTCGACGAATGTACGCACAAACCGGCGCTTCCCCTTTAATGCGAGATCTCTCCCCTAATCCGCTGACGTCATCAAGAAAATACAACTAGTGTCCGGAAATACACACCGACGATATCTTCAAATAAGAGCTTACCCCGGCTGACCGGTCAGACCACTCTCGACCCGACCCATGAATGGGTCGAGATGAGAGTGGGGGGCTAATGATGAGGCTAGATATCGGTGTTTTCCCAGATCATGACACGTGGCAGATGACGTGTCTCAGGGCTTACGAGAAAGCATCAAGATCGGTACGTTGGGAGTATACCCCGGGCCTTCGACCCGAGGATGTTCCCGACCTTCGGTGGCCTTCCAGACCACCCCTACGATTACCTTACAAACAACCATCGGCTCGTCTCGGAGCCCCCCGGCTGAGTTCCCTCAGCCCTTTAGCTCGCCTCCGAACTATCGCATATCCAAGATGCCTTAGCCTCCCGCTCGTTTCTGAGCCTCCCGCTCGTTTCCGAGCCTCCCGCCGAGCTTAGCTTCCTCAGTCTCACCGACCGACCCACGGCACCGATCACAGGCGCCTCCGCCATGGCTCCGTGAATCTCGCCAGACGCGAGATATCCGCCGCTCATAATCCCGCGTTCAAAGCCATCACGATCCTTCATTAACGAGTATATCTCGTCGTTAATGGGGAATCCCGCCTATCATACGGGCGTAACGTCAGGGACGTAACAGCCGGCGTGAATCTCGCGCCCGCCTGTCCATGGCTGCCACCATATAAACCCCTCTTTCAGACAACTCAGGTAAGCGAATTTTACCCCAATAGGCCGTTACTCTGCCAAAATTGCTCGACTAACTTGATCGTCGGAGGGTCCTCGGTGGTACAACCATCCCGGGACTTCCTTGCAGGTAGCTCGGCCTCGACCATATCCAACACATTGAGATCCACACGCATTGAGAGGCAACCCTCAAATCCAATCTCAGTTATCCATCAGCGCTCGCTGCAGATCAACGGAAGGTAACATCCGAAGGAGATCCAGAGATCCATCAGATACAGTTCAAAATTAAGAATATGCATTGATAAGGACAAAACTGAAAAAACCAAGTCTTTGTTACGTGAATGCTGAGTTTGTGTATTGATATAAGGTAAATTATATATCGATTAATTGGCCATTCGTCTGTCTATTACTCATAAAACCAATTTTACTGCCGTTTGATTGACCTTCTAATCCTATTCGATGAAGATGCTTGCCGAAAACATTTAAGCGCCGATTAATCAGCATTTTAAACCTTGTTCTACAACACTGTGAATATGATGCTGTTCCTCTAACTTGAAGGTTTCAGTATAAAATCTGAGCTCCATTTGTCTCAATTTTCTTTCGAATTTACATTTTCCCTTTTTTCTCTTTTCCTTTTCCATTACTCTTTCTTTTAAAAAATTTTTTCCTCTTTAAAAACACATCCTAATGCATGGGCCGGAAATGGACTTTTGAACAGTGTTATAGATATTGCAACTAACTGAAAATCAAATAAATGAATTGAAATCACAGGCAAAAGTACATGAAGTTCACTTGCAGAAACTCTATTTAAAAAAATGACATTTGATGTAAATTTCAAAAAAAGAGCTCTATCTATCTTGTCCCTTAGCAAATAAATAGAACATCATGCATCAGTTACCGAGAAAGCAGCAGCAGATTCATTAGAGGTTAGTTTCTATTCACAGCTTTGTTGACTGATCATTCAGCATTAGGGATCACTTTGTTGACTCATTTAGGGTCAGTCAGTTTACTGAAAGCCCCAGGTTCAGATCCTAGGAGCTATGCCACCTGTTTTATGAAAAACCATGATATAATTTATTTAGGAAAATTCTTAAGGGAGCATTTTCTTCCAAGATTTGATCAGTTTTTTGTAAGCTTGCATCTATAAATGTTGGAATTGGGTTTTTTGGAGTCCATGATAGGCTGGCCCAACCCATTAGTTAAGTGGGTTAGAGCATTTTTAGAAACTAGTTTGTTAGCGGATTAAATTAGTATTTCTTCTGAAACTGTACTTATGTTAACATTATGAACAAGACAGAAAGAGTTCTCTCCAAAAGAACACTAATCTCATTCTTTCTTCAATTTTCTTTTCTTTTTTTTGGTCTGTCCCATCCTAAGATACTTTCGAGGAGTGAGGGTCTCTTCATGAAGGTTTGCCCGATCTCCGATGTGATCGTAAGACCGACCTGGAAGGCGGTGATCAATTCTAGATTCAAAAACGTTTACACACTCACTCAACGGTATGACTGATGTTGATTATCAATTTCTATTATACTCGTATTGTTACACCAAAATATAGAAGAGTGATAAAGCATAGGAATTGTGACAGATGAGGAGTATGACGGGAACCTTAAAAGCATAATTTAAAATTTCTCTAAGAACATAAGAAGGAAGGGCGTGTTAGGAGTGATAACTTTGTTTGTTGTGAATTTTCCGACATGACAAGGCTTCCAAAATAAATTCCCAAGTCTGCTATGGTCATTTAAATGCAAGATAAAGCAGTAAGCTAGCAATTGAAGTACACAGGATACTGTGACGGCGAGCATTTATATGCATATGTTACAAGAATTGCAAAAAAATGCAGTAACTTTCATCATACATTTCAGAAAACCGAAGAGAAAATAACTTAGCTATATATTCCAACTGTCGACCTGGTAAACACTAGCACAACATATATAATTTACGTACTACAGTTAATGCATGCATCTAGCATATACTTTTTTCTTACCTGTCGAAACTCCATCATCATTTTCTTTATTAGAATTTTTGATCGAGTCGGATTAATTGGGTTATGGTTCCTGTCATGTGTATATTCCTTTTCCCGCGGAGTCAAGTGATGAAAAGGAGACACGAAATGATAAATTGCAGAAAAACATACTTTTGGCAAAATAGAAGGAAACAAAGCCGCGTCTGCTTGAGTCAAAACTCGCCCACATGAAACCAGATAGCTTGATTTCATTCACCAGACTCTTCAGCAAAACGATTTGCCGGAGATGATCCAACCAAACTCCTGTAGTTTTGTAGCCATTCTTATATACCAAGACATGTAATAAATACCGTATCGGGGGTCACGCGCGTACCTGGAAGTTGAAGTGCATGACTTGTAAATAGGTTGTGGCAGATGTCTATGACCAAACCATTGAAGAGTATATAACCAAGATTGGTTAGACATGATCATGAGAATACCACTGCATGCATCTCTCATCTCCATGTTAGCTCCCTTGTACTAGTCTAGACTAGTCATGGCCCAATCTCGTGACTCTATATATGAAGCTAGCTAGCTAGAGATGGTTTGTTCACAACTTGAGATCATTGGTTATTATGACAGTTGCACTTCTTATATATATGTAATCTCTGATGATACTGCCAGTTCCAAGGATACAACTGTATATATATGATGATATATGGCTAGGGCTCTAGAAATACTTACAGGCTGCTTTCAACCTCTTGAGTTTACAGTGGATGATGATTTTTGATTTCACATGTTTTGGCTTTCAAACTCGTTGTCGGATGAGATGACGGTCGTAGTCGAATCTCTTTTTAATTTGTGGGCAACATAGATATTGGACAAAATGAAGGATTTCTTGACGAAGGTATGCAATTCAAGGCCACTGAATCAGTTTTGAAATAGATGACCTATAACTTGTTCTCTTTTGTTTTTGTTTTTTCCTTTCTTTTCATAAATACAGACTTTAATTTGGTGTACTTGGAATTTTCTATTATTAAAAATTGGGAACCTACGGGGCATTTTATTACTTCCCGTACCCATGTTTCCTGCCACAAATAACGCGAGCAAACATATTAATGACGAAGAACGCATTTTTGCTATGCTACTAATACTTGTACTTGCTCGCATCGATCGACCAACGTAGGGATTTGCATTTGCACCTTTTGCTTTGCGCGGAATGTGGCAAAAGAAAGGAAAATGTATAGTCCGACCCTGTTAGTTGTAGGAAGCATGATTACAAAAGTGACTTCGGTTTGCTAGTTCAGACTCTGAGAGTCACAGTATAAGCTCGATTGTAGTAGCACCGAAGAAAAAGAGGAAGCGCGTCCAAACCAGCATCATCAAGGCAAGCCTGCCTGTAATCTTCTGTTCATTTTCTTAGTGAGTAGGAATGGACTCAGATCAGCAAGCTATCGCTCACTTGAGGCAGAATAAGTCTTTCTAGTCTAAGAAGGGGGTGTCCCTCGCTTGCGGGTCCGAAGATTGATGATTGGATGATTCTTGTCCAGGAAAGGATGGGTTGCCAACACCAACCAAATCCGGGATCACTTTCATCTAGCAAGGCTGAGCTCGTAGTTGGAATGAATGATCGTAGCAGCTCTTGGAGAAAGCGAATTGGTAAGCCCTACGCTTGGTGTAAAGGCCTCCACTGAACAGGAGGATGAGTTTCGTAAGAGAGAGATTTTGATCAGCTCCCCTCCGGCATGCAGGTAGTGGAATGGATGGGCTAAATTACATGAGAGAAAGAATCTCTTTCTGATTGAGTCCCTTGGAATGCCCCTTATGGAAAGGGTATCTCTTTTCTACTCATCTTAAAACAAAGCACCTAAAGACGGATATAAGAAAGTATTAGTAGAGGCCCATAAAGAAAGGAAGGAAAGAAAAAGGTGCTTACAACGAGGAAGTAGGCCAGAAAAAGAATACTTTTTCTTTTGAGCCGAGCTCGCTCTTAAGCTCGAAGCATTGATGAAATGAATCAATCGACTCTCCTTACTTGTCAAGTCTTCTTCAAATCTTGCTTTCTCCAAGTTATTAAATCACAAATCAAGAATTTTGGATATTCTTTTTTATTTCTCATCAAACGAATGACATTTTCTTTTTGGTCGGCTTTCTCTTATAGTCCATTTTCTCTGTCTTGACTCAGCATTGCACGTCCTAAACTGCAGTGGGCTCTCACATGAATGAGTGGATGGAGCCCAGAGAGGGCCGACCACAAAATAGCCAGCGGGTCCCACCCGTCCATGTGTGAGCCCGCAGCAGTCTGGGGGCCTGCACTTCTGTTGCAGTCCCGGCCCGTTTCCTTTATTAATATACCTATCGTGAGATGAGCTACTACTTTCAATATTGTTTATTTTTGCAAGCAAACATATATTTTGAGATTAACATGGTGTTTTGTATCATATGCTCCCTTCTCTAATGAACCAGAATAAGTTTCTTAAACAAAATTTGAAGGGCTATTAGGACCATTTATATAGTTTAATTTCCTTTTTAACTCCAAAGAATTAATCTAACTCATCTCTAATGAACTTCTTTTCTTTATATGGAGTAAATATGATGCTAGCTAGTGCTTTTAAAGCCAATTTTTAAAAACCAATCTGCTAGCTCAGTGGAAGAAAACATTTAAAACATGATTTTTTTTCCCGAGGTAACTGAATGGAAAACATAAGTATGTGCCCTTGAGCATTAAAAATGATCCACACTATCCCCTAAAAGGGCTAAACTTTAGCCCATAAATGTACGGCCCAAGGTTAAGTAATCAGATAAATATAAATTTCATCTATATAAATAAAATCATATTTTTGACATTCATTTTTCACTCAATATCAACTTTAACATATATTGATGGATACATTCAATCCAAGTTTTATTTCTTGTTTCTTTTGATTTATTGTCGTCCTTTTAAATTCTTTTTTAGAACAGAATTATCACAACTTATGGCTATTGGTTTGCAATACGCTCTAATCGGACGCGTAGAGATGCATATTAAATATAGAAAAGAGTACTTTCAAGCTAAAAAAATCTCAGGCCCTCAATTGGAGGAGTGGTATGGTTCTAGATTCATGCAAAATATCCACTCTTTTATGATAAATTAGCTTTTGTCTCTTCTTTTCTTTAATTTTTTATTTCTAAAACTTGGGGCTTTTTTTTTGCTAGCATATTTGTGGCTCCACATACATGACATTGCTTTCTTGACATTTTGTTCTCATCACTTTTAAATATTGAAGCCATTTTACAACTAGTTTCATTTCTTAATTTCCAAGAATTTTAATGCTTGTCATAACTCTTTCATTCGTGCAAGACAAGTGAGTCAATATTGAGAAACAGTCACCTCTCATTTTACTCATGCATGCACTTCATTATTCTTGCTCCTCACAATTACTAATTTCCTCTTCAAAAATATTGCAAAAAGAATGCAAAATCAAACACACATGATGATTGCATGCAAGCACAGTAGATGCAAGTGTCGATTGCAACTTGATAAAATCTCATGTGATATCAGATTTGTTCTCTTGTGTCGACGGCTTCCTCTCAATTGAAGCCTGTGGCTCTCAGCAGGAATGCCAACTGTAAAGAGATAAGGTTTGATTCACTCCTTCACTTAATTAACCATCTCAATTGGCTTCCTCACTCACCACAACTCTTTATGCATATTTTATTCGATGTGCCTCGAAATATCTTTTATCTCTTCCCGTTCGATCAACACATCATGGCGTACGTGACGGCGCTGTGGAAAAAATTTCGTTCCACGGATGCTGGGAATAGCTATTGTGCTGTCAGACATGAAATAAACCCTAGATCAACTAGTAGCTAGGCAGAGAAAAAGAAGGTAAAACATACGTTTTTAAATAGCCAAACCGAAACATATAATGCAATAGTATGAAAATTCCCTGATTTGAAAATAATTAAAAGCAATCAATCCGCACGATAAGCATTGGAGCCTCATCCGGTGATGTTTCCGAAAAGGTACAGAAACAACAATTCTGACTTCTAGATCAAAAGCGGGAGGCTTCAGAAGTTGATCCTGAAATCAGCACCTCTCATCTGGACGTCTGGACTTGTTTCGGTCCAAACGACATAGATATTTTGCATAAAGGTTGCGTATAAAATCTCTATACGTAACCTTAATTTATGAATTGATAAGCGTTGTCAGGTTCTACTACAAAAAAGAAGTAATGATCCTTGACACATTAGTACATTTTATCAAAAGGGATCTTCAAGAAACTTTTGTTTAATTGCAGCAGACATTTGGGATCAAATATGTTATGATTCTTTGGTAAGCAAAGAACTGCTACCTCTTTTAGTACTATCTATTCCTTAAAGCTTACACTTGGCATGCATGAATTGGAAGCAAAATAACAATAGCCAAGCAATTGACTTGGCACCGGCCATTAGTTGAAAACTATGCTGCAATCTAACATGTGTTAGATTTCCATTAGTTGAAACTAAGAGATGTGAATTTTAATTATATTAGAAAGCCTGCATCATGACATTTTTTGTGGAATAATTAAGCAATCTAAGCTCATAGCTCCTTTGTGATAAAGGAGCTAATGATGCAATCAAGCCTAGTAACCATAGCCGTCGTGCGATAAAACCGTAAGTTATGATATTCTAAGGTAAGGTTTAGAGTCGGCAACGCTCTTTTTGTTGATGATTTAATCTTTTCTGAAATTAAGATTGAGGTGTCGATAAAGAGTAAATAAGTATTGGATAAAAGTAGTTAGCACATATCACATAACATAACCGACCCTCGATAGATAAGACAACAACTGTTAATGTTTTCATATATAGTATTAATTTGAAGTTAATCGACTGCACGAAGCATTCTATATGAGATTTATTTTAAGTTTATATTTACAAAATAGTAATTGAAGATGGGCAAAGTTCTGGTCATTGATTCCTGACAAATTAAGAAAATTTCAAATTTAATCGATACATGTTTCAAATTTAGAGATTGTGTACCTGTAGCACATTGGCAATTAGTTCACTCTAGCTAAAAAAGGTAATCTCAACTCAATGCAATAAGTAGCTGGATTTTTAGGATAATATAATATAAATATAGTTAGATTCTAACTTAAGAGAATTAGATGCCCTTTGTCTAGCCATTAATTCTTCTCTTTTGCTTAGAAACTTCCTCATATAGTCTTCATTGAGATTAGTAATTGAATAAATTACTAGCAATCATAGAGAGATTCTCCTTCCCTTTTAAGGGTTGTGAAGAGCCTCTCATTTGCCGACGAAAACTTCGAATCTGGTTCTCGCTATAGCTATATATATATATATATCGAACATTTTGACCTCCTGAATATAGATACGTGCGCGTCTCGGCTTTTATTTAAACATGGAGACTATTTTTTTCCCTTTTTAGTTTTTATTTTTGTTTTTTTAGTTTTATTTATTTTGTAACTTGAATTAAACTATGTGCTAGAGTGAAAGGAACTTAGCTCATACCTGAAAAATTAAAGAAGATGGTTTCAATCTATTGACTGTTTTTGAATGCAGCAGGTCAAATTGAAAAAGTCCTTCAGTAAACAATATTTGAATCTGAAACTATATTTTTTTTTACTGATTCCAACTCAATTTTTGACCTATGCAACATTGTGTTACTAGTTGACATAGCCATTTAAACAATATCTAAAAGTCTGATTTTAGTAGCTTTCATTTGAAATTGATGACATTATGGATTCAGAGACGAAAAGGTCAAGTTCCGAGCGAGAAATATCAAGTATTAAGAAGAAATGTTCGATAATATTTGGCATTTGTTATTCTAGTATCACTGATAGTTGGGTTAAGGCAGACCCGAACCTGACATTTTTAAGCTCAGAGATACCAACAGCCTCTCCTTAATTATGAGTCATAACTTAATCTCTCTCGATTTTTTCTTCTTGGAAAAAATAAACAGAAAAAAAAGGGGAAAAAGAAAAGAAATAATCAATATGTTGGTATAATGTTATTCTTGAATTCTTGAAGCCCTTAATGGCTGCACGACTTGATGCTTCTGCCTTTTTTTTTCTGGGAGAGAGAGAGAAGTCGCCTTTGGTTTCCTCTCCCTGTCTTCAATAAATTCAAATCTTCCTCCGATCGGTATCACAATTCGTGATGCATTGAGCAATTGCGATCCCCTTCGATCGCAATAGCCTGTCAGTATCCTATGTTACGTCTCAACCCTATCATTCCGTGCTCTTGGCAGAGAATCTGATGGGCAACCCATGAAGCGGAAGCGCGAAAGGTCCGAATTGAATACCGGTCTCGGATTCAGACAGCGACCATCTGAAAAATCAAGGGCATTCAAAAATATCATCAGAAAATGGAAAAGGGTGCAGGGAAAAAAAAAGCGCCAAGTTTTTGCTAATTATGGGCTAGATGTTGATAATGATAACGACTCTTGTGAACAGGAGAGGGTTGTGATTACCTGTACTTTGTGGTGAGGTGATGGATCATGACGAGAATCTCCAGCTTTGCCAGCTCATTTCCAGGGCACGCGTGGGTCCCGTTACCGAATGGCATGAAAGTGTTTGGCTTCGGTGCGACCTACGCCACCAAAAAGATCAGATGAGATTTGGATTGATTGATTGATTGAGAGACAGATTCCCTTCCAGAAAACGGAATATAAAGCAAGCGGCACCGTAAAAATACCTCGAATCTCGAAGGATCGAACTTCTCGGGGTCTGTGAAATTCTCGGCACTGTGGTGAATGTTTCTGAACAAGGGCAGGACTTTCCATCCTTTTGGTATGAGGTACCCTATATATAGTACGGCAGTCACAAAACACATGAGCATCTTAAAATATAAAAAAAGAGTAGTAAGATTCTTCGAAACTAAAACTTTAGGAGAATGAAATCATAAAACTTACCATCGTATTCCACATCTTCTACTGCTTCCCTAAAAGTGAAAGACAAGATAGAAGCAACCCTCATAGTTTCTTGAATCGCCCTGGAGGTAAAGGGCATCTCCTTTGTATCATCCCAAGTCAAAGGCTTATCCTTTTTACGCTTGGTTATCTCCTCTTGCTCTTCCTGCAAATATTACAACAAAACGCATGCCTTAGAGTTTCAGAATTAAAACAGAGGTCCAGATAAAACAGAGGTTTATAGGTCGCTTACTGTAACAGCCTTGAGAATGCTGGGGTTCTCTCCAAGGTACTTGACGATCCAAGTCAGGACGCTGGCGGTGGTGTCGCGGGCGGCGAAGATGACCCCGATGATGTTGTCGGCGATCTGCGCGTCGGTGAGGGCCTCTTTCGACTCCATGAAAGAGCCCAAGAGGTCATTGGCCCCCACGCCCCTTTCCCCCCTCCTTGATGAGATTATGCTGGCCACAATCTGACCCAATTGCCTCCTCGCCCTCATCGATTTGTGGAAGAGGGTCCCTGGGATGTTGATGGGCATGGAGTTGTACCCTTTCTCCAATGTGTAGTAACATTTCTTGAGCTCCTCGATCGATGAGACGCCGTCTTTCCCGAAAATCGATAGGAGCGCCACATTAAATGCGTACTGCAATTAAAAAAAAAAAGACAAAAAAGAAACGGAGTCAGGTGGAACGTTTAAGAAGCTGCGCTCGCTTTAATGAGCAGATCGAAAATGAATGGTGGGTCTGGATCTTACTGTCTTCATCTCCTGAAAGGTGTTGATAAGTTGGCCGTCCCACGAGCGGAGGGCCTTCAGGGCGATCTCCTCGATTCCGGGGACGCTCCCCCTCGTGGCGTGGGGCATGAAAGCCCGGAGCACGAGCTTCCGCAGCTTGGCATGATATTCCCCTTGCTGGAAGAAGATGGCCTGGGGGCCCAGCATCCTCTCCTTGCTGGCGGGGAAGGTAGGCTTGAACAGATGCGATTTGGTGACGAGGACGAACTTGGCGGCCTCGGGGCTGGAGACCATGATGCAAGGGCAGCCGAGGATGTGGGTCTTGAAGATGGGACCATACTTCTTCTGCTTGAGGGCGAAGAATGTGTTGGGGTTGTTTGAGTAGAGCTGGAAGGTCTCCCCTAGGTAAGGGTAGCCCATCGAGCCCGGGGGCAGGGAGGCTTTTCGGGTGTTGGGGTTCGAGTTCGACGACGAGGAGAGTCTTTTTCTTGAGTAGACGAGGGAGAGGAAGGGGAGGAAGATGAAGAGGAAGAGCATGGAAATGGCGGTGCTCGCAATGAAGGAACTCATGCTTTGAAAGTGTGATGTTTTTTGTGGTGTTGGTTTGAGAGGAGAGGGAGAAGGGGGAGGGGGGTTTATATAGGAAAATGGGAGAGAGAAACTGAGGGGATATAATTTCTTTTTTTAGCTAAAAAAATGCAGCCAGTGGATATTAAGTAATTGAAGGTCCAGCTCATCTATTTTACGAACGTAGCTAGATATGAATGGTGAGTGATGGAGAAGGGGGAAAGGAAAGGAACTCTTAGCTTCCTCCTATTTGTGTTTTGTATAGTATGAGGATCCTCTGCTCTTGTCAAGAGCAGGGTGCATTTTGCTATTTCCAGCCGTTGGATCTCCAGGTGGATCCCACCAACCATTGACCCTCATGTTTTACGCGCGCACCCGCCATTAGATCGGCAAGATCCATGCTCGTTTCATCCAGACGAGCAGAGGATCTGGATCCTTCTGTATATTGCTTTTTGAAGGACAAAATTCTTTAGAAAGATCTTTTCAATTTAGGCTATGCTTTATACATGCAATAGAAGATTACCGGAAATCCTCGCATTTCAGGAAAAAAGGATGAACAGACATATAATTCCAAGGAATCCTGTATTAACGTGCTTGGTATGTTTTAATCATTCCAGTTAATATATGTACATGCAACCTCGACCGGCGGAGAGGTCGGAGGAGGACCGGCGACGAACGGCGGATCGCGGCGAGGCCGGCGACGAATGAACGATCAGCGGCAGGGCCGACGAATGGCTGGCAACGGGCGACGGATGACTGGCGACGGACAACGGCCGGCCGGCGACGGACAACGGCCGACCGGCGGCGGACCTCCGATCGGCGGCGGGTCGACCAGTGAACGATCGGCGATAACCGGTGGATGGCCGGCTGCGATTAGCCGATCGGCTATGTGAAGAATAAATATAGAGGAGACTTCGATTGGGATTTGGAGCCTCCGGTGAAGAGAATGTCGATAATGATTGATATCCAGAGAAGATGATCCCCTTACTATATATAGGTCTCTTCTTCTTCACTACGCCTCCAAAACAGTCTAGATTTTTCTCCGCGAGATCGCTTCCCATGATCCCTCCATCTCCGTAATTGATTCGGTCACGAGTGAGAAATCTTAACGAAATGTGGTTCTGTTTCTCAACACCCAGTAATTGGGCCGGGTCGGATATTTGATCATAAGGCCACAACCACTTACATCTCTCACATGGCCGAAATGGCCAAATGATTTCCAAGCAAACCCCCACTATTCGTCAGATGTGGCTCAAGATATAATTACACATACTCCCACCATACGTGAGATATGTATACTTTTCACTTTTCGTGAAAACCGAGACCACCATTATTCATGATTTGTCCCATTTCCATTGAAAAGGAGTGGTTTAAACTCCATTTTTAAAAATGCATTTTGAAGAAAACCGAGTGGTTTTGTAATTGTTCCAACGACATCAGATTTTAGATTTATTTTCTTGTATTAATAAGAATTAATGTTGTCCCATCAATTAACCTTATCATTGCAGCAAAAGAAACGAAAATAGAACGTACGTGTATGCCATCCGCATTCGTCAATAGGCCCCGTCATACACCGTTAGGTTACTTAACTAACGGCAAAGCGGGGGCAGGATTAGCGCGGGTGCAAAACATAAGCAACGTTTATTATATATAATAAATATATATAACCATTCATCTCACGCAATAATAAGCATTCTAGATCACAGAATCATAGATGGAAGCATTGGATATACTAGAATTTTCGTGTTTCGTTTAAGCCTGTAACGAAACATGGATTCTACGGTCGTGATGAATAGTCAAAAACCCCACCCTAGACCCCTACGGGTGCAGCAAGCTACCCGCCAAATTCCCGAAGTGAAGCAGCCTCCCTCAATAAAATGAGTAGGCCACTTGACACTTCAAAAACCCGGTAGTTTGTGCACCCCACCTTAGGTCTATTCTAGGAGCAAAAACAGTAAAAGAATAAAATAATATACAACGGTGGCTACAACCTCAATCCGGATGTGTCCCGCAAAAATAATATTACATCAATTTACAAATTGTACATGAATGAAAGAAAAGAAAAACACTCTTCTCACATCCCCGGCTATTCATTCACGACGATCCAACAAATTTATATATATAAATCATCACAGATCACATCACAGATCTGTGCAACCCCCACTAATCGACGTATAGCGATTAACAGACATTCAACACAGATATCAAACACAGAAAATCCGATAAGCCAATAGTACTTAGAATTTCGATCGATAAACTAAATTTGAGTCTACCTCAAGTATATCCATTACACAAAAAACCTGGGCAGAAACAAAATATCCCAAAACCACAAATCAACAGAATAGAGCAAACAGGAAAAATTTGGACCGAGTCAGCCTCGACTCGGCCGCGGAACGGCGGCAGAACGGTCTGTTCTGCAGCGGTTCGGCAGCGTTCTTGGCGACTCGTGAACCCAAATTTCCCCAGTTCTCACAGAAAACCCTGCATGTATTTTTAAGGCCCCTGAAAAGATTTTTGGACCTTTTTTTGAAAATCGATAGGACATAGGGTTTTCCGACGTAATTTTGGGATTTCATCGTCGATCGAATTTCTAACACTTTGCTAACTAGCTAGTTTAGGTTTAAGTGGCTCTGATACCAGTGTAAGTCTATGTCGCACATCCCGCGAGTTCACGGATAGGCGGAATTCATCAAAAACGATTTTTTCTCACATCAAAAGATCATGTTTGGATTTGCAACATAGACTTTATACAATTTAGGATCTTGATTAAATCTTAACTAACAAAACTAAACAACTTGCAGGCTCTAACTACTCGGATAAAGAGCTATACCTTCGTGTCTAGTCCTTCGGGTCTTCTTTAGGTTCCTTGCTCTTTGGATCGAGCTTCAACTTTGAACTCCTTTCGTTGGCTCCTACGATTCTCCGAATAAACTCGATTGCCGGTCTCTTTGGTGTAGAAGAAAGATCCACCCGAGAGCTTATAGTCAAGCTTCAACCTCAAGTGAGATAACTTAGTGATTTAATTTGCTAGAAGAGATTACTTAGTGGATGTAGAGAAGATCTATGGATTAATTTGTCTCAAAACTTAATGAATCACAACACATGTGAAGGGATGAGCTTGAAAGAGGAAGAGAGCAAAAACTTGAAGAGAGGATGAGAAAGTTAGAATGAATAATAGATAATGGATAATGGTTGAGAGAATGGTTTAAGTCTCACAACAATAATTCAAACATGGATTATTAAACTCACAAAATAATAGCCCATACTTGAATATTAACCACAAATGAATAAACAAATACTTAAGCCATGCTTCCAACCATACCTCAAGTGTCTCTCCATTTCCACCTCATTAATCATTTTTCCAAAAATGATAAATCCAATAATGAGGTGTCTCATTCTAGAAGCTCATTCTTATGTAATTACAATAATACCTTCACCGTATATACATACCCGTATTCGTATTCCGGAAAAATACGAATACAATGAGACAAGTATAATCCAATAGTATAATACTAGAATCCGGTTTAAACCAAAGCCCACTAGTATTATACGTCCGAATATCATCCGTGTAGCCAGTACACGTATGTGATCGAAACCCTGCGGTAAGACCATACGGCCTCTACATCGTCTCGCCTGATCCAGTGAAACCCTCTGTGTGGGACTCTAAAGACTCGGCAGTACGCTATCAAACCACAAGTCCATCAGCATCACTAGCTGTACGTAACGGCAACCCAGGTACATGTCGAAAAGGAGGCCGACGAGCGAACTCATCCGAAACCCCAACCGAGCCTATCCGTGACAATCCCCGTGCAGTCCGGTCTGTTAGTCTGAGAGTATCTCATGTAAGGTCTAGGAGGTTGGAAAACGTCAGACCCCTAATAACCAGACAAGTCGTGTCGGTGTGGCTCAAGACCATCTGAGAATCTACTGGTCCGACCACCAGTAATTCTCAATCCGCCCTGTCCAGGGACTTATGGTAATGACCAACCGATCACAGCGCGACATCGACTCTCTATACCGGGAGAGACGAATCCCCAACAGTTGCTCACTGCCTCCATGTTGCTCGGGACTGTACCAAACTAAAACCTGTTTGCACGACTCCTTTGAGCCGTGGTAGGGTAGTAATCAAAGCATGGTGGGAATTCACACGAGAAAAATGAACAGGTCGACAGACTAACCGCACTCATGTCACCAGAGAACTGCCATCTGACGCTAGGTATAATACCATCTAGTCAGTTCTCGGAGTCCTGTCCGGTGTACTCACACCCAGTGAACGCCTGTATACAATCTTAGGTGCACCTCACCAATGGCTGCGGGACTAATCCATCGCCCCTCGTCAGGGTCTAAATATGTATACACTAGTTTACTCTGGAGTAACGATGCCCAGTCTCGATACTCCTACGACTAGGGACGCTTTTAAGGATGTGCCTATAGACTGCCCATCTCCCACTAGTATGATCGCCATCACAACACAGGTAGTTAGACAAAGATCCTATGGGCTTTATCAACATGTATACGAGATATGAAGTATAAAGAAAACACATCACATGTTAAGATAAAGACAAACCAAATAGCATACTATCATATCAAGCAAGATTGTCCTGTACATATATATCCCCAGCATCCTGTACAATGAAGGCCTCTAGGGCATACATAGCCAACAATCTCTCACTTGCACTAAGGCCTGTAATTGGTGCAACGCGTACCCACTGTCTGCACTAGATCCAGTAGCTGGTGTACCGCATGCCCAACATCTTGAACAGTCTCTCGAACTGGACTTGAGGGATGGCCTTGGTGAATGGATCTGTCGTGTTGTCTTTTGTGTCCACTCTCCGTACTTCGATCTCCTGGCGATCCACGATCTCCCTGATCATGTGATACCACCTCAAGATATGTTTGGATTTCTGATGGGACTGTGGTTCTTTTGCCAATGCCATGACTCCATTGTTATCACAATACAAAGGTATTGGATTAGCAATGGATGGAACTACCTGAAGTTTAGAAATGAACTTCCTGATCCAGACAGCCTCTTTTGCGGCATTGCTTGCAGCGATATACTCAGCCTTCATCGTTGAGTCTGCTACGGTGTCCTGTTTGGAGCTCTTCCAATAGACCACCCCTCCATTAAGGGTAAAAACATAACCCGAGACAGATTTAGAGTCATCCTTGTCACTTTGGAAGCCAGAATCGGTAAAAGTCTCGATCTGGAGATCCCTATTACCGTATACCAGGAACATCTCTTTAGTCCTTCTCAGGTACTTAAGATTGTTCTTAACTGCTGTTTCCTGATTTAAAATCAGGAAAGCTTCTGTGAAAAGCTTCAGAAGAGGGTCACGTGCCAACACGTGACTAGCGGTCACGTGTTGGCACGTGACACCTAAAAACGTCATCATGGCAAGTTCGATTCCCTGACTACGAAGAAGAAAAGGGAAAGCTTCAAGGAGAGTCACGTGCTCCCACGTGATCAGGGTCACGTGGCGACACGTGACGTTGAAATGCAAGCGTCAAAGGCACGTCGGATAACTGACCAAGTCAAAGAAAAGGCTTGGGAAGAAGTCACGTGCTCCCACGTGACCAGGGTCGCGTGTTGGCACGTGACGTTCAAGGCAGCAAACGCGTTTTCAGAACAACCAAGGAAAGAGAGTTCAAACAAGGGTCACGTGCTCCCACGTTGCCAGGGGTCACGTGGTAGCACGTGACGTTTAAGCAGCAATCAGAAGACACAGCGCAGAAAGCTCATTCCAAAGGGGGGTCACGTGCTCACACGTGACCATGGGTCACGTGGTCACACGTGACCGGCTTTCAAAGCCCATTTTATCAACAGAATTAAATTCTGAAAGAAATTCAGATCTTTCCAAAGGAAAGCGGTTATCTGGAACCAATCAAATTAAAGATTCAGAGGTCATCTATTTATGGAAAATCTCGGGTTTGGAAAGATTTCCCCCTTAAATCTAACCAAAATAAAAAGGGAGAATCTCTGGATTTGAAATCCAACGGTGAATAAAATTCACCTAATAATCCAAAGGTCCAGAACGAATGAAGGATGCAAATCAAATCTCTCAATGAAGATTCGTCACAAAACTAATTTATTCGGCTGCTTCTCCTATAAATAGGAAGGAAGAGATACAAAAAAGAGAGATACATGCGCAGAGAAGAAAAGAAAGAAAAAAGGGAGGAGAGCTTGGATACTTTGAAAAGACTCGGATCTTCTGCAAAAAACCCTAGGTAAGAAAGGGAAGGCTTTTTGAAAACAAAGAGAATTTAATTCTCAACATATAAAACAGAAGAATATATTTCTTCTCTCTTTGATAGAGGATCTGCAAAGTGCACATCTCCCTTAGGTTGAGAATTTAATTCTCAATGGGTTGAGATCCTGCCATGCAGGTCCAAAACCTAGAGAAAGAATGCAAGCATGAGAATTTAACTCTCCCAGAATTATAGGAATTTAATACCTTTAAAATAAAATTAGGGCTCGACCCTGTATCATGGGAATTTAATTCCTTCAAAATAAAAGAAGCAGGGTTTAACCCTGATTGAGAACATAGTTCTGCTGAAACAGCAGGAATTTAATTCCCTTAATCATAATTCTTTAAAGACGGGAAGTTTAGTTAGGGTTTAACTCTATTCAGTTCTTCACATATATGAGGAATTTAATTCCTACAGAAAACTCAGAGTTAAACTCTATTCCAGAATACAAGTCTTCGAAAGGAAGTAGGAATTTAATTCCTCGGAAATTTGCAGCTCGAGGAATGTAATTCCTGAGAAAGATCAACAGATCCTCTAAAACAACATACATGGAGGTAGGGTCACGTGCCACCACGTGACCCTCTCAAAAGAGCTACAGAAGTCCCTTTGAGGCAGCACCCCACGTGAGCCACGTGACCTTGGTAGAAACTCTAATACACAGGCATTTGAATGCCCATCACGTGATGGCACGTGATGCTTTGAAGGAAATGAGAATTTCAACAGAACAAATGAAGGAAGGGCGCTCTCACGTGCTGCCACGTGACTCTTCTTGCCTTAATGTTTAACACTAAAATTAAAACTCTCAAGCCCAGTGTTAAAACACTGTTGGGCCTTAGCATTCAACACTGATTAAAAAGCCTTATTTGCAGTGTTCAACACTGATCTGCTTTAGTGTTTAACACTAATTTGAAAAAGCCTTATTTGCAGTGTTCAACACTGATCTGCTTTAGTGTTTAACACTAATTTGAAAAAGCCTTATTGCTGGTGTTTAACACCAATTATCTCTCAATGTTGAACACTAACTTGTCAACCGAGATGTCATTCCCAGTATTCAACGCTGATTGCTCTAAAGTGTTTAACACCAGGCTTAGGCCCAATTGGCTAAAGGGATAGAGGCAAAGCCTCTCCTGACTGGACTTAGCCCAAGCTGGCCATAAGTCCTCAATTTGTGATTAACTGGGCCGATAGGCTCATAACATAATTGATCAGTCTTGACCCAAATTGGGCCAAGGACTATTTAATCCACCCCGGTTCTAGGGTACATCTCTTCACTCCTTTGATGCTTGGCATTGTAATCCCTCAATGTCTTCAAAGAGGTGACGGGTCCCGAAGACCATTCATGATCTGGACTGTGGGGTCCTTAAACCCATGCATAATACAAAATTCCTGGTTACGTGGAACGTGGATAACGTCACTCTTTGACCCCGCGGAAAACGTCCAGAGCGGATCCTGGTCCTCGCAGAGCACGGCAGTGAACCCGTGTGAAGCATCCAGAGCGGAGCCTGGTCCTCGCCTAGCACGGCAGTGAACCCGTGTGAAGCATCCAGAGCACATACCGGACTGTGGAGTCCTTAAACCCATGGACTATGACGTCCTTAACCTTGACCGAGATGTCTTAAAACTACCAACGGACCGCAATGTCCTTAAACTACCCATGGACCGTAATGTCCTTAAACTACCCACGGACCGCAATGTCCTTAAACTACCCATGGACCGCGACGTCCTTAAACTAGAATAATAGAGCCCCATATGCTCTTTCGTCGGATCTAAGCGGTCCCGTTTAAGTTGATCTTAGCCTCAAAGATGGCTAACGCGTCCTTAAACCTTCAAGCAGACTGGACTATGAATCCCCCTAATTAACTCTGGCTCGAGGGTACATCTCTGAACTCCTCTGACATCCGTCGTTGTAATCCTTCAACGCCGTCAGAGAGGTGACGGGTCCCGACGGCCACATAGGCGATGGACCGCCACGTCCCTAAACTGGAACATTAGAGTCCAAACACTCTTTTGTAGGATCTAAACGATCCCGTTAAGTTGATCTTAGTCACAAAGTTAGACTAACGTATCCTTAACAAACGTTTGAGTTGATCTTAGCCTCAAGTATGGCTGACGAATCCTCAAACCGAACCCCCAAACCCAAATTTAAGATAATGCGGATTTGGACCAGTCCATGCCCTACGGGCGACGACATAACTCAGTCTCCGTAAACGATCCACGGGCAATAAAACATAAAACAAAAACACACGACACGAAGTGACCATCTGGAGAAGGAGAAAGTTGTTACCGCGATGCGGTAGCGTAATTAACTGCAGGGGCTTGCGCCTGCAGGGAAGAGCGTCCCCACAATCAAAAACCCCTCAAACGAGGGGGAATCTGACGAAGTCTGCTACATCGGACGCATCCGTCTAGACCTTCGAGACATGGTGCCATGAATCAACTTGGCATCCTCGGAGAGGTGGACGGATAGCACCTATTGGCATCTGCCCCGAATTTCAGGCGAGACGGCCCCCACGTCCCGCGTGTCCGTTCGGAGGGGAACAACTGCTATCCAATGTTTCTCACCTAGGTCAGACCGATACCTGCTTACCACACTAAATGCGTAAGCTAAATCTGGTCTGGTACATAACATCGCATACATTATTGATCCTACTGCCGAAGCGTAGGGTACTATGCTCATGTGAGCCCTCTCCTTGTCAGTCTTGGGAGACATGTCTTTGGAGAGGGTGATTCCGTGATAAGAGGGCAAATTGTCACGCTTAGAATCTTCCATACTAAACCTCTTTAGTACGGTGTCAATGTACCTTGACTGTGAAAGTCCCAACATTCTTTTAGATCTGTCACGATAGATCTTAATCCCCAGAATGTACGAAGCATCACCCAGGTTCATAGAAAACTTCCGTGACAAGAAAAGCTTTGCCGATTGTAGCATAGGAACGTCATTTCCTATTAGAAGAATGTCATCAACGTAAAAACACTAGTAAAATAAGGGGTTGCCCCTACGGATAATGACATCCGTAGGGGCAATTTAAGTTTGGACCTACGGATAACCCCCCTACGGATAATGACATCCGTAGGGGCAATTTAAGTTTGGACCTACGGACTAATCCGTAGGTCCAAAAGGTTTCCCCTACGGGTCCTCACATATTAATTTAAAAATATTAAATCTTAAATTGTTGTTTGCCTCTACGGAGCCGCAAACCAAACACCTACGGGCTTATCCGTAGGGGCAACTAAATAGAGATTTAATTAAAAAGGCACGGATCGATCTCTACGCTGATCATTTTCTTCCGCGCGCGGGAACCCAAATTCCTCCCAAACCCTCGTTCCCGCCGATCGATCGTCGATCTCGTCGTCCCCACCGCCGGCCGATTCGTCGTAGCCACCGCATGCGCCTTTCGTCGTCGCCAGCGCCGGGTCGTCTCTGTTTTCATCGTCGCCTTCGATCAATCGTCGCCTTCGATCAGGTAAGGAAATCTTCAATTACTCAAATTTTTGATTGTTTTAGGGCTATGGTTTATTGTTTGGGTACCGATGAGGCATCGGTTGGGGTTGGGGTTAGGGTTGGGGCTGGGGCTGGGGCTGGGGCTCGGGCTGGGGTTCGGTAGGGGGTTGGGGTTGGGGTTAGGGTTAGGGTTGGGGTTCGGCTGGGGCTGGGGCTGGGGTTAGGGTTATAGTTGGGGTTGGGGTTTAGCTGGGGCTGGGATTGGGGTTAGGGTTAGGTTGGGGCTGGGCTGGGCTGGGGCTGGGGCTGGGGTTGGGGTTAGGTTGGGGTTGGGGTTGGGCTGAGGCTGGGGCTGGTGCTGGGGAAGAATTCGTGGAGTCATGAGGAATTAATGTAGTCTCTGACGATGTTGCCCCAATTTCCATGAGGAGACATGGGAAGAATTCGTGTCTTTCGTGTTGTAGATATAGAATCAAGTAGCTAGCTATAGATTGATTGCTCAAAAATTATAATTGTATGCATTCATGTGGTGGTTGTAGTTTGTGGCCAAATAAATCTTTGCATGCTGCCATTGGCAAGTCTTTGTCCAACCAAAACATGATTCAACATACTGAGCTTGTGGTACCATACCATTCATAATGCAAAAAAAGACACATTTCTGATTTGAAGAAAAGGAAGGGCAAGATAGGGATTTAGTTATGGATTTTACTTGGACGCCAGAAAACTTTTCTGACACCGTGTACCCAATTTTCCCACACACCCCCCTTCACACATGAAGGTTGGCAGAAGATGTTTTTCTGGTAGCATCTTCAGCATCATCGAGACTTAATTGCATTTGAAAGGAGGATATATATTCTTTCAACTTAAATTTATATTATATTCATCTTGTTTATTGATTTCTTTTCTATGTTGCAGGTATGTATCTCAATCTCAAGTCTAATGCATCTTAGTTCTTTAATGCTCAATTTTCAAAGGAGCTTAGTTCTCCATAGGAGCTTAGTTCTCCAAGATAGGAGCATGCTCCTCCCCATAATGCGCATATGCGCAAGCGCCACGTTCACTACGTGCAACGCACGTGTGTCCGCCATGCGCGCACCACGTGCAATGCACGTGCACACCACATGAGAATATTTAATAATATTAAAAGGAGCTTAGTTCTCCATAGGAGCTTAGTTCTTCAAGATAGGAGCATGCTCCTCCCCATAATGCGCATACGCGCAAGCGCCATGTGCGCTACGTGCAACGCACGTGTGTCCGCCATGCGCGCACCACGTGCAATGCACGTGCGCACCACATGAGAATATTCAATAATATTAAAAGGAGCTTAGTTCTCCAAGTTAGGAGCCTGCTCCTCCCCATAATGCGCATATGCGCAAGCGCCATGTGTGCTATGTGCAACGCACGTATGCCCGCTATGCGCGTACCACGTGCAATGCACATGCGCACTACATGAGAACATTTAATAATATTAAAAGGAGATACGTTCTCCGTAGGAGCTTAAGTCTAGTGTATATACACGGATTTACTCCTTTGTCAGTAACTATCCCGTTCTTATATTTCTCAATATAGTAGGCATAACCTATAATTTATATGTTATACAGTCTAACATGGCCCATGAGTACGTCAGAGCTAAGGACTGGATGTTTGTGGATTGGAAACAACGTATGCAACCTAAGTTTGTCGCAGGAGTTGCTGCTTTCCTTGAATTTGCACGCGCACATAATAAGATCATAATAGAGAAGATTCTCTGTCCGTGCGATAGATGTGGCAATAAGTACTGGCAGAAGGTAGAATTGGCAGAGCTTCATATTGTAAAACATGGGTTTACTAGACTTTATACAACTTGGAAATATCACGGGGAAGGAGAAGAATGCAGTACTGCGGCAGAAGAAGTAGAACACGATAATGCGGTAGGAGAAGAAAAATTCGGTAATGCGGCAGAAGGAGAAGGCGGTAATTTATTTCCATCAGAAGAAATGGAGGATATGGTAGAGGCTGCCCTAGGTGAATCTATTCGTACCGAAGATGACATTCCTTCCGGTCAAGGACCTCGTGTGGATAAATATGAAAATTTCATGAATGATGCTAGGAAACCAATTTATGAGAATGCGAAGTATTCTACTCTCTCATGGTTCGTCCAACTTTTCCAGATTAAGTGTCTAAATGGATGGAGCAACAAGTCATTCACAATGCTTCTTTCGTTCTTGAAAGATTCTATGCCTCCGGGAAATAATGTGCCCGACAGCTGGTACGAAGCCCAGAAGATGATGTCTGATTTGGGTCTAAAGTGCGAGAAGATTCAAGCATGTCCTAAAAATTGCGTGTTGTACCGGAAAGAGAATTCAGATTTGAAAGAGTGTCCAACATGCGGAGAGGCCAGGTATAAGCCGAAAGATTCTGATAAGAAGCCTGATATACCTGTGAAGATAGCACGATACTTTCCCATAACACAGAGGCTACAGAGGCTATTCAGGTGCAAGAAAACAGCCGAGGCAATGATTTGGCATCACCGTGCTCCTCCAAGTGAAGATGGAAAAATGAGTCATCCAAGAGATTCATCGGCATGGAAGGATTTCGACAGGAGGCACGCAATATTCAGTAGCGATCCTCGCAATGTCCGGCTCGGACTGGCTACTGATGGCTTCTGCCCATTCAACTATATGGCTGGAAGTCACAGCACATGGCCCGTTGTAATGATAATTTATAATCTGTCGCCTTGGTTGGCTATGGACCAATCATATTTTATGATGCCTCTTCTTTTCGACGGACCAAACTCACCGGGGAACAATATCGACGTCTATCTCCGACCTCTGATCGAGGAGTTGAAATCTTTGTTCGTTGATGGTGTAGAGACATATGATGCAAACACAAAGACAACCTTCATACTGCGTGCGGCTTTAATGTGGACAATTAATGACTTTCCTGCGTATGGAATGCTATCAGGTTGGTCCGTACATGGTCACAAAGCATGTCCTCATTTCCATGAACACACAACATCGAAATTCTTGAATTTTAGCAGGAAAGTTTGTTATTGCGGCCATCGACGTTTCCTGCCTCCAGACCACCCCTATAGGTTAGACACAGTTCACTTTGATGGTCATCAGGAGCTTCTTGGACCTCTATCCCCATTCTCCGGAGAGGACGTGGCTGCTAAATGTGATGGTTACAATAACGTGACCTTCAGGATGGATCCGACGAAACAGGTCAAACCACCATATTGGAACAAGTTAAGCATTTTCTTCGAGCTTCCGTACTGGTCTACAAATTCAGTGCGTCATTGTCTGGACGTCATGCATATAGAGAAGGGAGTATCAGAGCACATACTTAACTTACTTCTTTGTAAAGACGGAAAATCTAAAGACAGCATGAATGCTCGGATGGATCTACAAGAGTGGGGAATAAGAAGTGAATTGCACCCTAGACCGGTAGCGGGTAAACCGGGCAAGTTTGTACTTCCCAATGCCGCTTATCATATGTCACAACCGGAGAAGAAAAGATTCCTGCAGGTGTTGCATGATTTGAAAGTCCCCGCAGGTTTCTCAGGATCATTCAGCAAGAAAATAAAAATTGTGAAGGGCAAGATTGATGGGCTGAAAAGTCATGATAACCATGTTATCTTGGAGCACCTTCTTCCCTTAGCCCTCAAGACTTCTCTCCCCGACTCGGTTGGTCTAGTAATCAACGACCTATGTTGTTTTTTCAGGGAGTTGTGTGCTAAAACACTGGAGGTTGTGACACTGGATAAACTAGAAAATTCTATTGCGTTGATATTTTGCAAGTTTGAGCGTATTTTCCCACCGTCATTCTTCGATATCATAATACACTTGACGGTTCATCTTGCAACTGAGGCGAAGTTAGCCGGACCGGTACAATATCGATGTATGTATCCCGTCGAGAGTTACGTGTAATTTTTCGTTTCGCGCAATTTATAAATTTATTGTTGTCCTGTATGCCCGTATTTATTTATTCAACATATTCTCATTAGGTACCTCTACACTCTTAAGAAGTATATACGCAATAAAAATCGATCAGAGGGTTCTATCATGCAAGGTTATCTTCTTGATGAAGCAACCACATTTTGTTCCCGCTATCTGGACGAGAACATTGAGACAAGGCTTAACCGACCACGAAGAATTCAAGACGAGCCATATGGAAAAGCCGAGTATAAGAGGGCATACACTATGTTTATCAACAAGATATACCGGTTTATCTTGCTTAATTATGTCTTGAACAAATTAGAGAGTAAGTTCTTTTGGATTAATTGTTATATCTGTGTTTGTGTGTGTATGAAATGACATAATATTAATGTCACAATTATTTGTCGAAAACAGAATTCATTTTAACGAGGTACGTGAGGGGCATCCTGATTGGAACGAAGAACGTTTGGAAAAATACCATCAGGATAATTTTTGTGATTGGGTCACAGATCATGTAAGTTATTCGAATAACATTTTATTGCTATCAGTTTTAATCTAAACTTGTATCGTTATGTATTTGTCGTAAAATTTGTTTTGTTAGATCCACGATCCGAACTTGTCTGCATCATTTGAGAGTGATTCAGGATGTTTTGCTCAATTTCCTAGTATGGAGGTTGCATATTACAAAGGATTTAGTGTCCTTGGATACAAATTCGAAGTTAAGGACATAGAAACATCTAGAACCACTCAGAATAGTGGGATTGCGACGGTAGGATCGGACGGTGTGATTTACTATAGGTACTTAAATTGTATACTCGGTATCCACTATCCCGGACGATCAGAACCCTTTTATATATTCCAGTGTACTTGGTACGATCCGCGAACCGATACGGACAGGTGGAGAAGCAGTCTTGGGACTTGGAAAGATGAATATGGATTGACCAGTGTGAACACACTTCGATTTTACGGTCAGGACGATCCGTTTATCTTTCCGAACCAAGCGTTCCAAGTATACTACTCACAGTGTTTGAAGCATCCGGGGTGGAGTGTTGTATGCCGATGGAAACCCAGAGATGTCTACGATGTCCCAGAATACGAGGACAGCGATGAGGACGAAGAAGAGAGAAGGCTTAAAGTGCTCCGACCGTCTGTTTCGAAGGACGGGTTGTCTTCGACCGATCATGAAGTTACGTGGGTTAGAAATGACATCGACGATGAAATCCAAGTAGATATGTATGATGCGCCCACGAAACGAAAAAGGTTATCAGCAATGTTATATTATTACTTCACATTTTACGCTCTATACATATATAGTCAATACTTTTAATGATTGTCTAATGCATCCAAGAACCGTTTATCTAGATTTGATGATGATGTCGGGAGCAGCGAGGGGCGGCAGGACCTCCAGCCGCGGCAGAGGCAGAGCGGTTCTGCCGCCCGGAGAGCTCCGTAGGGAGCTTCAGAGGGCCGGTCTTACACCCAGATCGGAGACCCCTTCGGATGCCTCCTTCCGTGTGGATTTTGCCACACCTCCAGGTATACTGCACGCATATCCATTTTGAATGTAATATTACAGATATTCATGCATGTTTATGTCAAAATTACTTATATTGTCAATGTTTGATTGTCTAGTTGTTGGTGATGCGTCCACATCTGGGACAGAGGCCACCCCCGCTCCTCCAGGTATGTTTATATATCATATAGTGTATGTATATTGATTTAGAATGCTATATCATAAATACACACATTCCTTTTGCTCTTACTTAGCAATTTTTATTATTGTCTAGCTGTAGGTGGTGACACCACCGCACCTGCGGGTATGTTTATATATCCTATAGTGCATGCATATTGATTTAGAACGTTATATTATTGATCTACACATTCTTTTTGCAATCACTTATATAATCTATTTTTAATTGTCTAATTATAGGTGGTGCGTCTACATCTTCCGCAGGGGCCACTCCTGCCGCTTCCATGCTCTCCGCATCGTCTGCAGGTTAGTATAAATAAATTTAAAATATTTATTCATTTTACATATGCTCTATAGAATAAATATGAACTTCATGGAAATTTAGCGTCGATGTTTATTTTCTAGTTGGAGGGGATGCGTCCGCATCCGGGACCCCGGTTGTTCCTCACCAGAGGAACTATCGTCCCGCTCGTGCTGCTGCCCGGGCCCAGGCTCGTGCGATAGTCACCGGAGGTATATATCACACTTGAATTTTCGTTTAACCTTGATTTCTTAATACAACTTTGTCTTATTATTGATTGTCTTGATATTTCGTGCAGACGCAGGGCCTCCACATCCCCAGAGGGGGACTCGAGGCCCGAATCAGTCCCATAGGCTGAGGCCTGACAGAGCTAGGGGGGAGGCAGCATTCCCCCCCTTTTTTTACCATTGACTATCGCTATACCCTTCCTCATGCCGAGAGGTTCGGCCGGTATTTGGGGGACGAGAGCCGGCTCGTGAAGAACTATCCACTTCACGTTGAGTGGGGCGAGCAGCACCAGCGCTCATTCGCCCTCTTCTTTGATCAGGCTCGGGTATGTATTAATATATATTTTCATTTGATTTATCCAATATATTTATTATTAACACTTGCAATCTAATAACAATGTTTTTTTTTTGTATTTTCAGTTGGATTACGATTTTCAGCCTGTAGCCGACCCTGATCACCCGGGGAGGGTGCTCGACCTTCATGCTCTGTACAATGGCCTGATGAAGAACATGCAGGCCAAGGTCCGATACAACAGGAATGAGCTGAAGGCCGACTGGTACTCCCTGTGGATGGCGACCCCCGAGGCAGAGAGAGCGGCCCTCCTATCTACTCCGGTGTTTGCGAGAGTCGACGTAGAGACATGGCCTCTATTGTGCGCTTATTTCGACTCCCAACGCAAACATGTATGTATTTTAAATGTAATTCATTATTTATGATATAATTTATTTCTTTGTGTTCCTTAATTAGAAAACTAAATGTTAATGCGTTGTGCAGAAACAGGCCGCTCAGAATACAGAGAACAGGAAGTCGGCGAAGAGGGGTCGCCCCACTTACACAGGTGGCTCGAGGAACATTACTCGAGCCATGGAGTTATCGGTAAATTACAATAGACCGACCTTTGTGATATTCTGCAATATTAAGAGTTATTTTCTAATATTTCTAATATTAAGAGTTACTTTCTAATATTGCAGACATCTCGGACCGTGGCGTCAGGTGGTACACCGAGCGTGCTGTCCGCATATCTTGTCGTCCACGGCACCTCGACAGATCCCGCCACGGGCGAGCTTCGATATCCCGACGTCGCTACCCAGGAGTACTGCGTAAGTGTTAATATTTTTTCTACCCAAATTTGAAATTTTAGTTTTGGAAGGTTCAAGTTTAAATTTTATACTTATACTTTACTGCTTAATGTGGGTGTAGGAGCGGGTGATTGAGCAGGCCCAGGCCTCGGGGATCGATTTTACCGGACAGAGCGATCCGAGGCTGCTGACCCCAGTTCTGGACGCCGCACACGGAGGGCACCACGGAGGTTGGGAGAGAGGCCGGGGACTGGGCCCTAGCAGGGCCTATATGAGGTTGGACTCCACCCCGGCGGTTACTTCCTCCGTCTCCGGTGACCGACGTGTCCATCAGGAACTGGAGAGCTTGAGGGCCACCGTTCAGGAGTTGAAGGAGATGCTGGTATGTATACTACTTTATAGTAAAATATCATGTCATATTATATAGATATCAACATATCCATAATTAGTACGTAGCTTGAGCTTATTTGGTTTTAGACTTAAGTTTGATTAATCATACATACAGATGTAATTAAAATAAACAACAAACTAGATATCCAAACGGGGTTTCGAAATAACTTAATAATGATACGAATTCGAATAATACACAGTTCTTACACGCTTATTACACACGTTAGGTCCAGACGCGACAGGGTACATCGGCCGAGCCTCCACATGCATCTCCTTCGGCTGCGGCTCCGCAAGCTACTATATCGGCTGCGGTTCCGCAGACAGCTCCTATAGTTCCACCGCCCGCTCAGACTCCCGCTACCGCGGCTCCGCAAGCGACTACCTCGACGGCGGCTGCGCAGACCACATCGCCAGCTCCACAGGCCGCTCAGACTCCCGCTTGCGCCGAATTGCAGAGTTTATTGACCGAGAAGCAGGCGCGCGTTATTCTATCGTTATTCAGAGGTGGAGCTGGACCGAACTAGGGTAGCTTTTTGTTTCTTATTTTTTGAAACATGCATTTATTTATATCATACACATTGTACTACATTTTGAAACGATATTGATATTGGTTTATATTTATATCATATTCAGTTTTTGGGTTTCTTTTGTATATTATATATATGCGTGAGATGTGATTATGAATACTGTGATATATGTTGTGTGATGATTAATTTTATATTTGATTGATGTATATATTATTGTGCACAGGGCGGGAAAAAATCAGGCAGCCCATTTTTTTAAAAAAAATACAGATAATATGTACCTACGGATTAATCCGTAGGTACAAATGTTGCCCCTACGGCGTTATCTGTAGGGGCCAAATATCAGCAGTAACTGATATTTCCCCCCTGATCTCAGTACCGGGGGGTTGGGAGTGCCCCTACGGACATATCCGTAAGGGCCACGTACTAGCCCCTACGGCGTTATCCGTGGGGGCAAAATATCAGGAATCCTGATATATTGCCCCTACGGATAGGTACCTACGTAGATATCCGTAGGGGGTAGTACTTGGCCCTACGGTCATGTCCGTAGGTACATTTAATATATTAAAAAAAAACCGTAAATGATATAAATTTTTTTACCCTACGGCCTAGTCCGTAGGGGCAACAGGACCTACACGGAAATCCGTAGGGGCAAGAATTTACCCGTAGGGGCAAGTTCAGGGCTTCAACTTGCACCTGCGGCCTTTGCACCTACGGGGTATTTTTTCGCCTCTACGCATATATCCGTAGGGGCAACCCTTATTTGTAGTAGTGAAAAAGAGGAATACCACAGTTCTCCTTACAATCTTCTTATAAATACAGGGTTCATCTACATTTCTGATAAAGTCAAATTCTCTGACCGTCTCATCAAAGCAGATGTTCCAATTCCGCGACACTTGCTTTAATCTATAAATGGGGTTAAGCAACTTGCACACCTTTCCACTGCTCTCACTGTCTACGAAGCCCTTTGGTTGATCCATGAAAACACACTCTTCTAAACTTTCATTTAGAAAGGCGGTTTTAACATTCATCTGTCAGATCTCATAGTCATGGAAAGCAGCAATGGCAAGTAGGATCCGAATAGATTTAAGCATAGCCACTGATGCAAAAGTTTCATCATAGTCCAATCCTGGTCTTTGACGAAAACCTTTAGCAACAAGTCTAGCTTTGTAGGTTTCTACCTGACCATCTTCACCAATCTTCTTTTTGAAAATCCATTTGCATCCTACGGATTTTACCCCAGTAGGAACAAAATCCAAAGTCCAGACTTTGTTTGTGTACATGGATTCCATCTCGGATTGCATAGCATCCAGATATCATCGAGTCTTTACTCGTGATGGCTTGCTGAAAACTAGTCGGCTCATCATCGTCGATGATGCAATCCTCTCTATCCCCGTCTACGAGAAAACCGTAGTATCTCTCGGGCAGATGAGACTGCCTACTAGATCTGTGGAGTGGCGTGGGTACGTCCTGTTCCATTGAAATCTCAGGTTCTACTAAGTTTTCAGCAATAGTTTGTGGTTCTGGAATTTCTTCCAGCTCTATCGCGCTCCCACTTATCTCGTTTTCGAGAAATTGAGTTTCCATGAAGCGGGCATGATGAGAAACAAAGATCTTTTGTTCCTAAGCATGACAAAAATAATACCCTTAGAATTCTTGGGGTATCCCACAAACTTGCACAGTACTGAACATGCTTCAAGTTCGTCTGGATGTACCTTTTTGAAAAAGGCAGGACAACCCCATATCTTTAAATACTTGAGACAGGGTTTCTTCCCACTCCACATTTCATATGGAGTGGTAGACACAGATTTAGTTGGAACTTTTTTCAACAGGTATGCAGCAGATTCCAGTGCATAACCCCAGAAGGATGGCGGCAACTCAGCATTACTCATCATGGAACACACTATATTTAGTAAGGTGCAATTCCGTCTTTCTGATACACCGTTGTGTTGTGGTGTGTATGGAGGAGTAAGCTGAGAGAGAATTCCATTCTTTTTTAGGTATTCCAGGAACTCGGCACTTAAGTATTCTCCGCCCCTATCGGAACGGAGCATCTTGATACTTTTGCCGGTTTGCTTTTCCGCTTCATTCTTATAATCTTGAAATTTCTCAAAGGCCTCAGATTTATGTTTCATTAAAAATACATGTCCATACCTAGAGAAATCATCAGTGAAAGTAATGAAGTAGGAATAGCCACTTCGTGCGTGTGTAGACATTGGCCCACACACGTCGCTGTGTATGAGTCCCAGGAGCTCAGCGGCTCTTTCTCCGTGTCCAGTGAACGGAGTTTTTGTCATCTTTCCTATGATACATGATTGACAAGTCGCATATGATTGATACTCAAACGGATCTAAGTATCCTTCTTTATTTAACTTAGTCAGTCGTGTTTCATTGATATGACCGAGTCTATAATGCCATAGAAAAGCTTGGTTTGATTCTGGAGGTTTTCTTTTTAGTGTGTTTTGGACGTTGAAAACTTGATGTTGATCGAGAATGTATATTCCGTTGCTAAGTGTACCCAACCCAACCATTTCATGATTTAGGTGAATGTTGATAACATTGCTTACAAGTGCAAAATTATATCCTTCATTTGATAATAAAGACACCGATATAATATTACACACCATACTGGGTACACAAAAACAATTATGTAACAACAAACTATGTCCACTCGCCAATCTAAGGTGATATTCCCCTACTGCAACTGTGTCCACACTGGCTCCGTCGCCAACCCTAAGGATCATATCACATTCCCTCAAAACCCTACGGCTTCTCAGCGCCTGCAAAGAATTACAGATGTGAGATCTTGATCTGGCATCTAATACCCAGGAAGTAGAGTTTATAGAAAAATAATTTTCAATCACGAACACACCTGAAGCCGAAGCCACAAACTGCTTCATGTCCTGATTCTTGGCCTTTAAGGCCCTGCAGTCCTTCCTCCAATGACCCTTCTTCCTAAAATAGAAGCACTCTTCCTTTGTGGTTGCCCCTCCCATCTTTTCTTTTCCCTTTCCCGCTACCTTCTGCACACCTCCCCTCGGTTTGGTATGGGCCTTCTTCTTCTTCTTCCCCTTGGTCTTATCCTTGGATCTAGCAGAAGAAGATCCTCCAACAAACAGAACTGGTGTTACCTTGCCCTTTTGCAAGGTTCCCTCTTGCAAGGTGCCCTCTACCATCCTCGACATGTTGAGGAGCTCAGGAAGTGAAACTTCCAAACTGTTCATATTGAAATTCAATACGAACCGGGCATAGGTGGAGGGAAGGGGCTGGAGGACCAAGTCGATAAACAACTCATTTTTCAACGTGGTCCCAGGTCCGTGAGCTCTTCGATGAGAGAAATCATCTTCAGGACGTGGTCCCCGACAGATGATCCGATGGCCAACCTCGCTTGAAAAAGTTTCTTCGAGGTTTTGTATCTTGCGATACGAGATTTCTCTCCATATAATTCTTTGGTATGGAGGAAGATGGAAGCAAGGTCCATCTTCTCGTGCCGCTTCTGATGTTCATTGTCCATGAAGGCCAGCACAAGGCACTTGGCCTTCGCGCAATCAAGATCTCAGGTCTTACGGACCTCAATGTCCGCGACCGAGGATGCTGGACCGGGAACAGGGAGAGCTTTCGGCGTGAGGACGTATGCGACCTTATCATATGTAAGGGCTATTTGGACATTCCTCAGCCAGTCTTTATAGTTTGGCCCAGCGAGTTTATTTTTATCTAATATGAGCTTAAGTCCCGTCATGGTCGCTGCAATTAGGAGAAGAGAAAAGAAACACTCAGCATATGCTCTTGCAAATTTAGATTGGTTTTTAGTTTATCTAAACAGGATGGCTCCCACCGTTTACTCGAATTCTTCTTCAAACCCTAAAAGAAGAATTAGTCAGGATTAATCGCACGTCACAATACTTGCTTAACCTTTCAGCCAGGCTAGTGTCGGTATTTCGAGGGAGGTTTTCCAACGCTTTCGCGAAGTTTCTTAATTATATAACCTCTTTTCCCTGGAGGCGTAGCCCCGCTAACACTGTTCTAGACACCTACTTGGTTTATAGCATTGATTGTTAAGTGAAATTGTTTCCCGAAGAGTAGCACATACTCACACTAGGATCGGGACCCAACTATCATTGTGTGATGAATCTGAAGGAAGCCTACCAAAAACAACAAACTCAAGAAGGTATGCAACACTAGCAAGTTTCCTTTATGTTTGAAACCCTCGATGTGATTTTTGCCCCGTGCGCTTATAACCTTGACGAATGCCAAAATATTATAAGTCGCAAGTCAAGTTCTACACGTCATTATCCAGATTAACCTAAACCCATTCGTACAAGCCCTTGACGAAGGTCAAAACAGTTGTATGCATGTCCTAGATTAATGCATCTATCTATGCCACAGATAAGCACCCACTAGCTACCAAATATTATGCCTTGGCGAAGGTCAAAACACATAACATGAATACTAGTAGATACCTATCTGAAATGACGGAGAGCTGCGGCCGATTTTCTGGTGAAAAAACCGTTAACGTATTGAACTTGATATAGTCGAAGGAACCTGATAGCTTTTTGAAACGGAGTGGTTTAAGCTCCACTTTTAAAAATGCTTTTTGAAGAAACCCTAGTGGTTTTATAATTGTTCCAACGACATCAGATTTTAGGTTTATTTTCTTGCATTAATAAGAATTAATGTGGTTCCATGAATTAACCTTATCATTGCAGCAAAAGAAACGAAAATAGAACGTACGCTTATGCCATCCGCATTCGCCACTGGGCCCGTCATACACCGTTAGGTTACTTAACTAACGGCAGAGTGGGGGCTGGCCTAGCACGGGTACAAATCATAAGCAAAGTTTATTATATATAATAAATATATATAGCCATTCGTCTCACGCAATAATAAGCATTCCAGATCACAGAATCACAGATGGAAACGTTGGATATACTAGGATTTCCATGCTTCGTTTAAGCCTGTAACAAAACACGGATTCTACGGTCGGGATGAATAGCAAAAACCCCCACCCTAGACCCTTACTGGTGCGGCAAGCTACCCGCCAAATTCCCGAAGTGAAGCAGCCTCTCTCAATAAAATGAGTAGACCACTCGACACTTCAAGAACCCGGTAGTTTGTGCACCTCACCTTAGGTCTATCCTAAGAGCAAAAACAGTAAAAAAAAATAAATAATATACAACGGTGGATACAACCTCATCCCGGATGTACCCCGCAAAAATAATATTACATCAATTTATAAATTGTACATGAATAAAAGAAAAGAAAAACACTCTTCTCACATCCCCGGCTATTCATTTACGACGATCCAACAAATCTATATACACAATCCATCATAGATCACATCACAGATCTGTGCAACCCCCACTAATAGACGTATAACGATTAGCAGACGTTCAACACAGATATCAAACACAAAAGATCCGATTAGCCAATAGTACTTAGAATTTCGATCGATAAACTAAATTTGAGTCTACCTCAAGTATATCCATTACACAAAAAACCTGAGCAGAAACAAAATATACCAAAACCACAAATCAACATAATAGAGCAAACAGGAAAAATTTGGACCGAGTCGCCTCGACTCGGCCGCGATACGGCGGCAGAATGGTCTGTTCTGCCGCGGTTCCACGGCGTTCTTGGCGAGTTGTGAGCCCAAATTTCTCTAGTTCTCATAGAAAACCCAGCATGTATTTTTAAGGCCCCTGAAAAGATTTTTGGACCTGTTTTGAAAATCGACAGAACATAGGATTTTCCGACGTAATTTTGGGATTTCATTGTCAATCGAATTTCTAACACTTTGCTAACTAGCTAATTTAGGTTTAAGTGGCTCTGATACCAGTGTAAGTCTATGTCGCACACCCCGTGAGTTCATAGGAAGGCGGAATTCATCATAAACGATTTTTTCTCACATCAAAAGATCATGTTTGACTTTGCAACATAGACTTTATCCACTTTAGGATCTTGATTAAACCTTAACTAGCAAAACTAAACAACTTAAAGGCTCTAACTACTCGGATAGAGGGTTATACGTTCGTGTCTATTTCTTCGGGTCTTCTCTAGGTTCCTTGCTCCTTGGATCGGGCTTCAGCTTTGAACTCCTTTCGTTAGCTCCTACGATGCTCCGAATGAACTCGGTTGCCGGTCTTCTTGGTGTCGAAGAAAGATCCACCCGAGGGCCTATAGTCAAGCTTCAACCTCATATGAGGTAACTTAGTGATCTAATTTGCAAGAAGAGATTACTAAGTGGATGTAGAGAAGATCTATGGATTAATTTGTCGCAAAACTCAATGAATCACAACACATGTGAAGGGATGAGCTTGAGGGAGGAGGAGAGCAAAAACTAGGAGAGAGAATGAGGAAGTGAGAATGAATAATAGATAATGGATAATGGTTGAAGAATGGCTTAAGTCTCACAACAATAATTCAAGCATAGATTATTAAACTCATAAAATAATGGCCCATACTTGAATAGTAACCACAAATGTATAAATAAATACTTAAGCCATGCTTCCAACCATACCTCAAGTGTCTCTCCATTTCCGCCTCCTTAATCCTTTTTTCCAAAAAGGATAAATCCAATAATGAGGTGTCTCCTTCTAGAAGCTCATTCTTGTTAAATACAAGAATCCCCTCACCGTATATACATACCCGTATTCGTATTCCGAAAAAATACGAATATAATGAGACAAGTATAATCCAATATTATAATACTAGAATCCGGCTTAAACCAAAGCCCACTAGTATTATCCGTCCAAACATCATCCGTATAGCCAGTACACGTATGTGATCGAAACCCTGTCGTAAGACTATACGGCTTCTACATCGTCTCGCCTGATCCAGGAAAACCCTCTGTGTGGGACTCTAAAGACTCGATAGTACGCTGGCAGTGGGTTTAACCACAAGTCCATTAGCGGTACTATCCGTACGTAATGGAAACCCAGGTACATGTCGAAAAGGAGGCCGACGAGCGAACTCATCCGAAACCCCAACCGAGCATATCCGTGACAATCTCCGTGCAGTCCGGTCTGTTCGTCTGAGAGTATCGCATGTAAGGTCTAGGAGGGTGGAAAACGTCAGACCCCTAATAACCAGACAAGTCGTGTCGGTATGGCTCAAGACCATCCGAGAATCTATTGGTTCGACCACCAGTAATTCTCAATCCGCCCTGGCCAGGGACTTATGGTAATGACCAACCGATCACAGCGCGACATCGACACTCTATACCGGGAGAGACGAATCCCCAACAGTCGCTCACTGTCTTTATGTGGATCGGGACCGTACCCAACTAAAATCTGCTTGCATGACTCCTTTGAGCCGTGGTAGGGTAGTAATCAAAGCACAGTGGGAACTCACACGAGACAAATGATGACCTCAGGTCGACAGACTATCTGCACTCATGTCACCAGAGAACTGCTATCTGACGCTAGGTATAATACCATCTAGTTAGTTCTCAGCGAGTCCTGTCCGGTGTACTCACACTCAGTGAGCACCTGTATACAATCTTAGGTGCACCTCACCAATGGCTACAGGACCAATCCATCGCCCCTCGTCAGGGTCTAGATATGTATACACTAGTCTACTCTGGAGTAACGATGTCCAGTCTCGATACTCTTACTACTAGGGACGCTTTTAAGGATGTGCTTATAGACCACCCAGCTCCCACTAGTATGATCGCCATCACAACGCAAGTAGTCAGGCAAAGATCCTACGATCTTTATCAACATGTATACGAGATATGAAATACAAAGTAAAACACATCACTTGTTAAGATAAAGACAAACCAAATAATATACTATCATATCTGGTAAGATTGTCCTGTACATATATATCCTGAGCATCCTGTACAATGAAGGCCTCTGGGGCATACATATCCAACAAGACCCATCCGCATAACCATTGACAATGCCAACATAGCTATGTGGCTATCCTAAATAATTGGAAACAAAGCTACAAACAAGCAATACTCAGCTTCCGATCACTACGCCTTGACAATACCAACATACGTAGCACGAATACTAAGTAATACTTATAGAAAATGACGGAGGGCTACAGCTGGTTTTTGGCAAAAAACCTTTAACATAATGAACTTGATGTTATTGAAGGAACCAAGAAGTTTTGAAAAGGAGTGGTTTAGGCTCCGTTTTTGAAAACTAGTGGTTTTGAAGAAAACCGAGTAATCTATAGTAAAACAAACTTTTGCTCAAAAGATCACTCCCCGTGAAGGGACTAGGCTCTTGCCCCCTTGAATGAGGTGCGGGATATTCCTGACCGAATACCTCTATGCAAAGCAAAAGAATACGGTTATAGTTTTTCGAAATTTTGTTCCGACAACATCTTTTAGGTTTATTTTTCCTTACATTAATCAAAATTACGTATATGCCATCCGCATTCGCTACGGGGCCCCGTCATGCACCGTTAGGTTACTTAACTAACGACAGAGTAGTGGCTGAACTAGCACGGATGCAAAACATATACAATATTTATTTATATATATAAATATATAGTCATCTCAGGTATGATATAAGCAACATCACAGAAAAGCGATAAGTAATATGGAAAGCAGATAATATAGGAGCCTCGGGTTTCATTTGAGCCGCAAATGAAACTCGACGTACCCCGGTCGTGTGGATAGCCTATACAATATATAACCAAGACCCCTACGAGTGGGGCAAATTACCCGCCAATCGCAGAAGCGAGGCAACCACAATCAACGAAGTGAGTGGGCCATACAGTACTTCACGGAATCCGGTAACTTGAGCACTCCACCATGGGTCATCCTATTTCCCCTACGAGTGCGGCAAATAGCCCGCAAATTCTAGAGTAAGGCACCCCGGTTTCAACACTATGAGATGGAGGCCCGTTGCCCTATAGAACCCGGCTACTTGAGCACTTCGCCGCGGGATAGTCCTAGTACATAAAAGAAACAATATATACAATGGTGATATCGACCTCAACCCGGCCGTGCCCCAATAAAAGAATATACAAGCAGGCAGAAACGACAGTCCATCTGTCGAACGCTCGCCCCGCAATAAAGAATATATAAATGAATTCAAAACTGTACAACAAATATTGCACAAAAGGCTATCCATCACGACAATCCGTCAAAACCATCACAAAGATATTACAAGCAACATCACAGATAAACAAGAAGCATGTAACCCCTTTTAATCGACGTATAGAGATTTGAAGATGTTAAACAACACATAAACGCATCACAGAAGAAAGTAACAAAAACTACGGCAATAGAATTCCACGCACAAATAGCAAACAAAACAAGTTTTTCCAAAGCCAGAAAAATATTTCACTAAGTCCCAAAATTCCATTGTTTTATGCTAATTCGGGAGTCGAAACGAACTCGAAACTCGCCTGAACCTTCGCATGGGCGAAGTACCCAAAATTAACTATCGCTCCCAGGGTACCCACCCTTGGGAGCCACCATGAGGTGGCCCACAGAGGAAGGCAGACCCAAGCCTACCCTCATGGGGTAGGTCTCGGGTCCCCACCCTCCAAGGACACCTTGTGGTGTTCTCCAATGGTGGGACCGACCTTCGTCCCCCCGGGGCGATCCCCAGGGTACCCACGAAACACCCCGCGGCTTCTCGGTCCAAACCGTGAGCCCGCAGGGAGTGCAAATATCTTAAAACTTGGATTTTTGGGACTGTTTTTGTCGACGGTATTTACGCGACAAAAACGCCGGAATTCAAATGTCGTAATTAGTTAGTTTATATGTTTGGGTGGTTCTAATACCATGTTAGGGTTAGTCAGCACAGCGCAAACTGGCCGTGGTGCCCATAAGTCCTTCAGCAGTTACTTTTTACATAGTTCCCTCACGATGAACTACAACCCGCCGGACCAATCCGCACGGGGCACGCTGGGGGTAAGAGCCTGCACTTCGCCACTACTGTCACACAGTGAGAACTCTCCATGGGTCAGCATCCCTGCCTAGTAGCTTTGATACTAGGTTAGGATTCCTGGCACCTTAGCCACCACAACCGCGGCCTATGCGGAATGAAAAACAAAAAATCTAGAGACGCTAGAAACAACAAACCCTACAATCTAAACCAAACATTTAAACCGGACAACAACAAAAGGGTTTTGGCTACTATGGAAAAGGGTTATACCAAGAGATCGAGTCCTTTGTTCTTCATCTCCTATTCCTTAGCTCCTAGGGATCTCCTTGATCACCGGTCTTCCTCCGCCGAAGATGAACCACCAGACAGATATGGTTCATAGCTCTAGCTCCACACTAAAAATCAAGTAGAGCAACTAAAGGTCCTAGCTTGCAGCACTTGGATGTCTAGTGATGTAATGAGTTATTCTAGTATTTTTTTTACCTCTCTTCAACTCTTGATTCTCAACTTATGAGAGTGTAGGGATGAAGAAGGAGAAGGAGCTTAAGAAAGGGAGAGAGAGAAAGAGAATGGTGAAATGAAAAAAATCTCATCACAAAAATAATCTAGCATAGTTTTGATAAATGGATTTTTGCAATATAAAAATCCAACCATACTTGAATAGTGTAGACAAATGAATTAACCTATTAATCCATGCATCCACCTTTCCCAAGTCATCTCACCCCTCCACCTCATTTCTAATTTCCATAAATGGAAATACAAAAGAAATGAGATGTCCTCCTTCTAGAATGTTTTTCCGTATAAATGCGAAATACACTCTATCGTATATACATACCCGTAATCGTATCAAAATACGAATACCTAAAGAGATAGAATAATACAAAGAACATAATACTAGAATATATATCGAAAATATATATATGTAAATTATTAAATCAATACTTGATTTAACAATCCGGCTTAATTCTAACCCGAATAGCATTATCATTCATCCGATTAAAGCCCCTATAGCCAGTATACATATTTAATCGTAACCCCGTGTTCAGTCGATAAAACTGCACATTTGTAGTACATTTTTCCTACCATTTTTATATTAAAAAAAGGACTTTATTATAATATATTATACATATGAGGGTTTATGTGTAAAAACATTATTTTCCATGTGTTAATATATTTTAATTATCATTTTGGTAGGAAAATGTATGCAAATATTATTGACCTAATCCTAGTAGAACAAAGTCTACTAAAATCTTATTTGAGTTGTTGTGCAGAATTTTCCAAGTTGTTATGCAGAATATATTAAAGAAATCAAGTTGTTGAAGAAATCTTGCCAAATTAAGAAGCAAACTTGGAGACCAAGTCTGGAAGCAAACGAGAGAAGATTTCTGAATTATGAAGATTCCAAAAATTGCCAAATGTCACAAATAGAGAAGCCCTGAAGTTTGATCAAGGGAGGATATTAAATGGCCGCGGATCCGCGGCCTTACCCACCTTGTGCCGCGGATCCGCGGCAAGATTGAGGGATCAATTGCTGCGATTTTTTGGCATGAATCTCTGACATATTTTACCAAGTTTCCAACTGAAATATTCTGGCTTTGCACTATAAAAAGGCACCGAGAGCCTCTTGGAAAAAGGATCAAGCCGAAGAGATCATGAAGCTCCCGACGCTCACGCATCCAGGCTGATCATCGACTGTTCGACTACCTCCCTAGGAAAGATCGAGAAGCAAATCAAGTTTTGTAATCATTTTCTATGGATTAAAAGTGTAGTTGAAGGAGTTGATTAATAAAGGTAGTTTTTTTTAATTGTTTGTTTTCTTTTACATTATGTTTTCCATCTCTTTCTTTTCATTTTCTTCTCCCAACATGCGCGAGTAAATCTCCGCTTGTTAGGGTTCGTAGGATTAGGGTAGGCTAATGGACGATGAAAATAATTAAACCCTTTTTAAGTCCTATAAAGTTTAGGAACTTTATCAAAATAATCATTAACATCTTAATCGGGCGCGCTAGCAATTCCTTGCTAGTTCCGACCGCGATTAGAGATTAGATTAATGATTGTTTTGGTAAAGGCTAGATATGAACGGAGTTCCGTGTCGAGATAAGGGTTACGAGTGGGATTCCTTTTCCCTCCAGAAACCCTAATCTACACGCATCACCGTCGTTCTAGTTCTAAATCTATTAATGGATAAAAAGGGTAACTTTTAATTAATCTTCCATAACTACTAAATCCTAACGAACCCTACAAGCCCTATTATTATATTATTTAAATCTCTAAAATAATCTAGATCTATATTTTACATTAAAGTAGATCTAGAAACTTTTCACAAAATTCTTTATTCCTCCTCTCTTTCTCAACACATCTAAAGTAAAAATAAAAGGTTCCACGTTTCCCAGAGGACGACCCGTACTCATCTCGGTCTAGCTACACGCGACACCGTTCTGATTGCGGTTAAACTACAAACACACCTTTTCGTATCAATCAAATGGCGCCGTTGCCGGGGAAACGTGCGTAATTTTTTATTTTTACTATTTGTGTTGAATTCTTAGACGAGCCATATCATTATTAAAACAAAACTGCAAATTGCATATTTAACGACTTGTGCGTGAATTTTGCAAGGAGATCTGGAGTTACAGAATTGAGGAAAACAGAAGACAGAGCCATTCATCGAGATCCAGAGGAGCACAGAGGGACACAGAAAAATTTTCAGCAACTGAACCATCCATCTTGCGGCGGAACCGCGGCACCAAAGGGGAATCTGCGGCTGAAACGCGGCCGGACAAGGGTATCGAGGGTTCAAACTCCTCTGGTAAGATTCTCAACTCTTTCTCTCCCCCCTCAAATCCAATAAAATCTATTTTCTGCAGGATTCTTTGCAAAATTGCGCCGCTCAAAAAATCTTTTTGCAAAAGTTTTGTTATTGGTTTTGTTTTGCATATTTAATACGGATTTTAAGAGGCAAAGACCAAATCAAGATTAGGTGGGGATTTCATCACCCTTCCTAAGCCCCACAAATCACAAACCGAGCATATAGAACAACCCTTCATTAATTTAAAAAATATCTAGACCAGACTCTAAGGACTGTCGAGCTCAATAGGAAAAAGAATAGTATAGGCATCGGCCGTTTATCCTAACTGACATTGCGGTGTCTAGGCTAGTGGTTTTTAATTAGGCCCACTGTAGTGGTGGTTCCTTCCCACTTACCTGGCCGTACTTGTCCGTGAAGAGGCGGTTTGAGGTCCTATTTCTAGCCCCAGTTAGGAGCTGTCTAGCAGACCTAGGTGACCATAGTTCTAGGATTGCTTGTGCATCTTAGGGTGATTTGTCTTGAGTCCCACTTTTTCAAAACAAGCCAATTTTAAATCACACACGCTGCCACTTTCACTAAACCCGCTTAGTGCATGCTCGGCTGGACACGGGATCCTAGTGCCCGTCTTGTCCGCGTTCCTGCTATCGACGCCGAAGTCGGTACTTCTTCATCCTCTTTTCTCCCACCACACACCACATCAACCGAGATGGACGGCACTCCATCAGAGTATAACACCACGCTGCCACCGCCCGAAGGTGCGCAGAATCCACCGCGCATCTCTCTCCAAGAGAGATGCTATCCTATTCGTGGTCCTCTTCCTACTTGTCTATCTCTTCCACCACCTAACGGGGATAATTTCGAAATTAAACCCCACCACATCAATCTGCTGTCCAAATTTCACGGGCTTAAGTCGGAAGACGCGTACGTTTTCATCACCAAATTCGAGAACGTATGCGCAATGATGGGTACTTCACAATTGACCTTAGATGCTATGCGCTTACGTCTTCTCCCATTCACACTGTGTGACTTGGCAGAGAAATGGCTTTATAATACTGCCGCACACTCTATCACTAATTGGGATGAGTTCGTCGTAGCATTTCTTAAGAAGTTTTACCCAAATCATAAGACTGCACATGTTAGGAGCGAGATCAACCAGTTCACCCAGCTTCCCAATGAACCATTTTGGAAGTGCTTTGAACGTTTCAAAGATCTGCTTGTCCAATGTCCCCATCACGGAATACAAAGATGGGATTTATGTCGGATTATATATGAGGGCATTAATCCAGCGACAAAGCAGATGCTTGAAACAATGTGTCAATGCAATTTCATATCTAAAGATGACGGTGAAGCATGGAAATATCTGGAAGACCTTGCTGAACACACGTTGCAGTGGGAAAGCGTAAGACCACCTTCAACTAAGGGAGGTATTCACGAGCTCGATGTTTCTATCGCAGTGAAAGCCGAAATGGCAGCGATACAGAAAAAACTCGATGCTATTGAAAACAAGTTCTCAACATTCTCCCTAAATCAGGTCACGCTTCCTAAGACCGTTTGTGGTTGCTGTTCGGATCCTTCACACTTAACGGAAGAATGTCCTATGAATGCTTCGTTTCAAGCTAATGCTGCTTTTCAGCAGCGACCTAGAAACGACCCTTATTCTTCCACGTACAATCAAGGATGGAGGAATCATCCTAACTTTGCTTGGAATCAAAACCAACAAAGCAATTATCAAAGACCTCCTCCACAGCAACCACAACCACAGAATCAGCCCCCCTTTCAGTCACAGAATTTCCAAAATCCGGCCAACATTTCTACACCACAAGTGGCCGGTACTGACAACTCACTTGCACAAACTTTGGATATGTTCATGAAACAATCCATGCAAAATTCGGCTGAGATAAGGTCTTCTATTGATACCCTAACGAAAAACTCCTCCTCCCATGGTGAGAGTATTAAATCAATAGAAAACCAAATCGTACAGTTAAACGCCGCAATGAGTGCGAGAGAGAAAGGGAAACTCCCATCTCAACCCCTACCGAATCCTGGCCATTCGCAAAGTCATAATGTGAATGCCATTACTACGTTGAGATCGGGGAGAGTGCTGAATAACCAAGTGGGTGAGCAATTTGATGATAGTGACACATTTGATACCCCTTCTTCTTCTTCTTCTTCCCCTAATTCGTCTAGTCCCCCACCTTCATCCGAGCCTATTCTCCGTTTTCCCCAAGGCTCGAACCCTTCGCCCATTCCACCAAATCTATCTAAGTCGATTCCCACTCCAGTTTTGGGATCGAATCCGTCCCCACAGTCTTCTCCACAAACGTTGGACCCAAAACTTATTGATCAAGCACCTTATCCAAACAGGTTAAGGGGCAACAGACCAAGTCCACAAATGGAGAAGATTGTGGAAATTTTTAAGCAAGTTAACATAAACATTCCTCTCCTAGATGCTATTCAACAAGTTCCGTCATATGCGAAAATCCTAAAGGACTTGTGCACTAGGAAGAGAAAAGTTCAAGTACCTAAAAAAGTTTTCCTTGCGAGTAATGTAAGCACAGCTTTTTCACAACAACTACCCAAGAAACGAAATGACCCCGGAAGTCCTACAATTTCTATTTCCATTGGGGGTAAAAATATTAATCGTGCTCTACTCGATCTAAGTGCTAGTGTTAACTTGCTTCCGTATTCTGTTTATGAGCAATTAGGGATCGGAGAGTTAAAGCCGGCGCATTGCACTCTTCAGATGGCCGATCGATCTATCACCCAACCTAGGGGTGAGCTAGAGGATGTGTTAATCAAAGTTGGGGAATTCATATTTCCTGTGGACTTTATCGTTATTGATACACAACATGTGGCAAACCCACGCAATCAAATCCCGGTGATACTCGGTCGACCCTTTTTGGCCACTTCCAACGCGGTAATCAATTGTAGAAACGGCTCTATGATCCTATCCTTTGGGAAGAAGTCAATTGAGCTTAACATTTACAAGTTGGGAAGTGAACCCTCCGAACCCTATGCTCATGTGTGTTCTGTCGAATTAATGGATATCGACAGCAGCGAATTTGATCAACCTCATGATACAGACTTTTTTCATATGTTGTTGTTTGACCCAACCATTTACTCTTCCACCGAGTTGTCCGGGTCAACATCTAATGAGGAACCTTATATTGAGTCTGACGATCATCCCATTTTTTCTGATGACATTATTTTTCGGGGTATCGATGAAAGCTTTGAGGAAATTTTCGCTGATGAACTCGCATTTTTACAAGACACGGGTGTTGAGATGAATCAACTCCAAGATGAAGAAATGGGACCTCCGCCCCCTCTTTTGGACAATCATGATAATGCGAGTAATCCATCATTACTATCACTGTGTCGTCTCTCCAAATTGAGACGCAATCCTTTTCCAATACACCTCTTGTCACCTCCCCACTTCTTCACGTCAATAGGTGACATGTTCTTCCACCAACCTTGGTGCTTCATCGATAAAATTTTTGAATGGTTGGTGTTGACCTTCGGTCTTTGCAAAGCTTGGCATTGACTAATAACCTTGACCCCCTCATGTGATTTTAAAAGATTAAAATTGTTTAACTCAAGTTTGGGGAAGGGGTGGTATATTTTGGCTCTTGAAAGAAAATGATTTTTACAAAATTGTGAGCCTAAAATAAGTTTGGGGGAGGATTTTATATTCTTGCCCCCATTAATAATTTCCTCCCAAGTCTACAGGTTTTTTGAGCTTAACGGATGACATCAGTGAGGACACTGCTGTAAACAGGTTTGGGGGAGGTTTGTGCTTATTTACACATCAATTTGCATCATATTTTGCATAAGCACAACATTTTCAAAAAAAAAAATTTAAAATTTTCTTTTATAACAAAAGAGTAGAAAGTGAAAAATTACATCCAAAAGATAGGAATAGTTTAAGAAAACCAAGAAAATTAGAAGTTTTCTTAAACGAACTAGTAATAAGTAGTTATGAGCTGTTGTCCCAAGGGTTAGTAAGATGAAGGAAGTCACTAATCTGAGGATAAAAATAAGTCTGAAAAATAGTTTCTATTCTGGAAGCCAAACATTTGAATGTTGATACCCTACTATATGCACCTACACACGTCTTGAAACTCGGGATAGTAGAGGATACCTTGAAATGCTCTTGTTTAAAAGCCAAAGTATGAAGGAAAAAAAAATGATGAAAATATAAAAATGGTGAAAAGAAAAATGAACACTGGTTTTGTTATCGCCAAGGCAGCAATAAAAAAATATAGCGAGGGTGCCTCTTCACCTAGTGCCCTAAGGCCAACTGGTCTGGGAGTCACTGCTAAGCCTTAGGTGGTGCAAGACGAGAAAAATATTATCACCAAATCTGCAAACACATGAGTAATCGGTCGGTTAGTACCTCAAGAAGTATTAACGGTCGCATGAAAATGTGTGAGCAGTTCTAAGTATTCATCAAATTGAAAAGTACTAAGGTAGATGGACAAGAGTATGATAGCTTGAATTGAATTCTCTGAGTGTAGGGATGACCATTTCACACACGTAGGGGTATATGATCAATGTTTGGATGAAAGGTAGGAATGAAAAATAAAGACGATGTTTTATTGAGGGATAATGTGATTTCTAACATCTTTTCATGACTATTAAGATAGGGCTCATGACAACTGAAAAGCTGGCATAGTTAGAAACTCTTCTTTTCAAAGTATTTCTTTTATGGTTCTTGTCTTTATATGTAAATTTCACCATCTCTCTTTTGTTATAGGATTTTGTGGGTGTAATCAGCTGAAAACCCTCAGGAGACAACACTCCTCCTACTAGGGACACCTAGAGGTTTAACGGGTTGTTGCACGTGCTTAGTGCAATCGTGTCTGCCTACGAAAGTGTGCTTAGTTTTCTCCTTTCTTTTTCTCCTCTTAAATAAACTAGTTTGCTCGGGACGATCAAAGATAAGTTTGGGGGTATTTGTTCAGTCGATAAAACTGCACATTTGTAGTACATTTTTCCTACCATTTTTATATTAAAAAAGGACTTTATTATAATATATTATACATATGAGGGTTTATGTGTAAAAACATTATTTTCCATGTGTTAATATATTTTAATTATCATTTTGGTAGGAAAATGTATGCAAATATTATTGACCTAATCCTAGTAGAACAAAGTCTACTAAAATCTTATTTGAGTTGTTGTGCAGAATTTTCCAAGTTGTTATGCAGAATATATTAAAGAAATCAAGTTGTTGAAGAAATCTTGCCAAATTAAGAAGCAAACTTGGAGACCAAGTCTGGAAGCAAACGAGAGAAGATTTCTGAATTATGAAGATTCCAAAAATTGCCAAATGTCACAAATAGAGAAGCCCTGAAGTTTGATCAAGGGAGGATATTAAATGGCCGCGGATCCGCGGCCTTACCCACCTTGTGCCGCGGATCCGCGGCAAGATTGAGGGATCAATTGCTGCGATTTTTTGGCATGAATCTCTGACATATTTTACCAAGTTTCCAACTGAAATATTCTGGCTTTGCACTATAAAAAGGCACCGAGAGCCTCTTGGAAAAAGGATCAAGCCGAAGAGATCATGAAGCTCCCGACGCTCACGCATCCAGGCTGATCATCGACTGTTCGACTACCTCCCTAGGAAAGATCGAGAAGCAAATCAAGTTTTGTAATCATTTTCTATGGATTAAAAGTGTAGTTGAAGGAGTTGATTAATAAAGGTAGTTTTTTTTAATTGTTTGTTTTCTTTTACATTATGTTTTCCATCTCTTTCTTTTCATTTTCTTCTCCCAACATGCGCGAGTAAATCTCCGCTTGTTAGGGTTCGTAGGATTAGGGTAGGCTAATGGACGATGAAAATAATTAAACCCTTTTTAAGTCCTATAAAGTTTAGGAACTTTATCAAAATAATCATTAACATCTTAATCGGGCGCGCTAGCAATTCCTTGCTAGTTCCGACCGCGATTAGAGATTAGATTAATGATTGTTTTGGTAAAGGCTAGATATGAACGGAGTTCCGTGTCGAGATAAGGGTTACGAGTGGGATTCCTTTTCCCTCCAGAAACCCTAATCTACACGCATCACCGTCGTTCTAGTTCTAAATCTATTAATGGATAAAAAGGGTAACTTTTAATTAATCTTCCATAACTACTAAATCCTAACGAACCCTACAAGCCCTATTATTATATTATTTAAATCTCTAAAATAATCTAGATCTATATTTTACATTAAAGTAGATCTAGAAACTTTTCACAAAATTCTTTATTCCTCCTTTCTTTCTCAACACATCTAAAGTAAAAATAAAAGGTTCCACGTTTCCCAGAGGACGACCCGTACTCATCTCGGTCTAGCTACACGCGACACCGTTCTGATTGCGGTTAAACTACAAACACACTTTTTCGTATCAATCACCCCGCACGTATCAAAATACGGTCACTATATCATTTCGCCTAAACCAGGGAAACTCTCTATATGGGACTCTAAAGACTCGACAGTATGCCGGTAGTGAGTTATTAGATAAATCCATAACCACAAGCACGTCAGCGACACTAGCTGTACGGAACGGCTACCCAGGTACCTGTCGAAAAGGAAGGCCGATGAGCAAGCTCATCTGAATCCCTACTGAGCTTATCTGTGACAATTTTCGTACAGTCCGGTCTCTTCGTCTAAGAGTATCGCATACCGATTCTAGGGGGTGGTAAACGTCAAACCCTAATAACGCGATAATTCGTGCCGATGTGGCTCAGGACCAATCCAGGAAACTATTGATCTAACTATCAGTAAATCCCAACTGCCTTGGCCAAGATCTTATGGTGTTGGCCAACCGAACACAGTGCGATATCGACCCCCTGTACCGGAAAAGACAAATCTCCAACAATCGCTCACTGCCTCCATGTGGCTCGGGACTGTACCCAACTAAAACCTGTTTTCACGACTCAGTAGAGCCGTGGTAGGGTAGTAATTTAAGTACAGTGGGAACTCACACGAGATAAATGACGATCTCAGTTCTAAAGACCAACCTGTACTCATGTCACCTGAGAACTGCTATCTGATGATAAGTATAGTACCATCTAGAAGTTCTCAGCGAGTTCGTCTAGTGTACTCACCCCCAGTGAGCACCTGTATACGATCTTAGGTGTTAAAGACCAATGGCTGTAGGACCAACCATCACCTCTCTTCGGGGTCTAGAAACGTATACATAAGCCTACTTTGGAGAATCGATGTCCAGTCTTGACAGTTAAGGATATGCTTATGAACTACTCAGCCCCCGCATGTATTATCGCCATCATAACGCTGGTAGCCAAGCAATAATCCTATGGGTTTTCAACGTGTATTAATGATACGTAATAACAAGTAAAACATATACACATGTTAAAATAAAAGCAAACCAAATAGCATACTATCATATCGAGCAAGATAGTCCTATACATACATATATCCAAGCATCCACTATACACACACAATAATGGCCTCTAAGGCATACATATCCAATATTTAGTATCTACTAATTAGGCTCACCGGGTACGCCAAGTCTGATTTAGTACACAACAACTGCTTGGGCATATGGGGCATTAAGCAGTTTCTGTCTTTCTTCAGGACATTGTTCTTTACACAGCCGCTTTCCCATAACTAATGGTGTAGGTGCCGGATTGCAATTCTGCATCCCAAATCTTTTAAGCATCGTGTGAAAATATCTTTCTCAGTTTAAACTTAACATTCTGGACTTTCTATCCTTAAGGATCTATATACCAAGAACATCGGATGCATTTCCAATGCCTTTCATCTCAAATTCACTACTAAGTGCTGATTTGATCTTGTTCAACACTTCTATGTCATTTCCAGCGAGAAAAATATCATCCACGTATAAGGATAATATTTAAAAAATGCTCCCATTTTTCAAGACATACACACAGTTATCTAATTTTTTCACATGGAAACCGAGTTGGATAACAGTATTGTGAAATTTAAGATACCATTGTCTAGATGACCGCTTTAAACCATATAGAGATATTTTCAATTTATATACCTTATTTTTCTGTCCTTCGACGTGAAATCTCTCAGGTTGTCTCATATATATTACTTCCTCTAACTCTCCATTGAGGAATACAGTCTTGACATCCATTTGAAAAAGTTCCAAGTCAAGATATGCAACAATCGCTAAGAGTATTCTAATAAACGCAAACTTGACCACCACAGAGCAAGTCTCCTGATAATCTATACCTGCTTTTTGAGTAAAGCCTTTGGCAACTAATCGAACCTTAAATATATCAACAGACCCATCAGCTCGATATTTCTTATTCAGCACCCATTTGTATCCTATGGACTTCCTATTTTCTGGTAAGTCACATAACTCCCATACTTTGTTTCTCTCTATTGAGTCAAGCTCCTTTTTCATGGTTTTCAGCCATTGATCTGATTCATGTGTGTTCATCGCATTCTCATAATTCAGATGATCAGTTTGCTCATCCATATCAATATCTACGGAGAAGCAAGACGGTTTGCATGAATATAGATAGTGGTCATCCATCCATGCAGGTGTTGTTCTAGGTCTTTTGTTACCACTAACGTTTGCAGGTGGACAGGTTCAGGTGGTTGATTTTCCATCGATATATTCTCATTTAAGGGTTCATCTTCCATAATTGGATGATTAACATCATCCACTATATCCAGATCATTTATGGGAACATCATCTAAGTCTAGGCGATGTAGTACATTCTTTTGAACTTATTCCTTCTTCGCTAGATTTTTTAGAAAATTAGCATCTCTATTTTCAATGACCCATTTTTCTTCATGGAAGAACCTATATCCCTTATATTTTTCAGAATAACCTATAAATCTACAATTCAAGGTTTTGAGATCGAGCTTATCACTAACCTGATATGGAATGCGAACATGTGCTACACAACCCTATTTTCTTAAATGGCTCAAATTGGGTTTGTGTCCATTCCAAATCTCATACGGTGTTGCCTCAACTGATTTTATGGGAATTCTATTCAAAACATAATTTGCAGTCGATATTGCTTCTCCCCAGAAATCTTTAGAGAGAACTGAATAAGACAACATATATCTTACTGCATTCGTCAATATTCTATTTTTTCTTTCAGCCACACCGTTTTGTTTTGGCGTATAAGGCATAGTAGTTTGTCTCTTAATGCCGTACTGAATATAGTAGTCATCAAATTCTTTTTAGTTGAATTCCTCTTCTTTATCAGTTCTTAACGCCTTAATGTACCGTCCAAGTTTTCTTTCTAATTATGTCTTATATCTTTTAAAATATTCAAATGCTTCTGATTTTCTGTTTAAAAGATACACAAACTAAACTTGGAATAATTATCTATGAATATTATAAAATATTCCTTGTTACCACGTGCCTTTACACTTAATGGCGACCTTCCGGAAATGACTTTCTAGTAATTTTCACGGTCAAGCAATATTCACAGGATAATTTCCTTACTCCTGTCAGATTTGGTAACAAGTCCATCTTAATAATCTGATATATCTTACTGTTACCAGGATGTCATGATCTCATATATCAAAATATCAAAATCATATAAAAGATACAAAGAAAAATTCAAATCAGAATTCTTATTGCATGAATCAAGTTTTACAACAAGGTGACAAAATAAATCATGTTTGGGTACAAACTTGCCCGCAGCAAAAACTTTCTTGTCTTTCCCAATAGAACCCCTATTGTTATAAAACCTAACTTCAAGGCCCTTTTCAGAAAGGCGGGAACGGAGATTAGATTACGTTTTATACCAGGTGCATAAAATACATCCTTAAGAACCATGGTGTTGTCCCCAAGGTCCAATTTGTATGAACCAATACCCTGTGCGTCCAGATAGGTATTGTTCCTCATGTAGATTCTCTGTTCTCCCTTCTTCAGCTCCTGAAAGTCAGCAATCTCTTTCTTCGTCTTTGCAATATGGTAGGTCGCTCCTGAGTTGATCCACCATTCAACAATATCGGTGGTTGCAGTATTACACTCGATTACACCGATAAACTCTCGCTTGCCGGATCCTCCTTGTTCTATGCGTTTGGAATAGCCCCTGTTCTTGGTCAGTGGACAGTTGGCTTTGAAGTGGCTAAACTTCCTACAGATATAGCATGCTCCACGAGGTCCTTTCTTGCTGCGAGCGTGCTGCTGACTGGGTCTTTTGAAGAATGGCTTGGAAGGTCCTATGTATTTCTTGCGCCTTCCGATACCGCACAACATTTATTTCTTCCTGTTGCACAAGATTCACATCTAAATCTCTTCTCCTGGCTAGTAGATCATGTTCTATTGCTAACTGAGCTGACAAGTCAGTAACGCGCTTAATGGTTCCATTCAATCTGAGGGTTGTAGTAGCCATATCTAGTGAAGATGGCAAACTATTTAAAATAGTCGCCACTTGCAGTTTTTCAAGAATTTCTGATCCTGTAGAAGCTCGGTTTTTAGCCATAACAATCATATTGTTCACATTTTCTCTTAATTGCATGCCACATATCCTTTACAGTATTATAGTTTACAAAACAATCTTCCATGAACATAAGTATCAGATTTTTAACCTTCTTGTCATCATGCTGCCACTGATCAAACTCTTTATTCTGAATGTCAGTGAGATGATCATTTAAAGTTGGAGCAACGACTTCAAGGACACTATTTAGATTGTCATGAATAAGCCTATATTTAATCTTCCTATACCACATATCGTAGTCTGTACCATTAAGACATTCTAACTTTACCATTTCAGAAGCAATGAGTTTACCAGCCATGTCGATTAAGTACTGTATAACAGTTAAAAAAAGAATGGATATGGGTTGATGAAAAACTAATTGTAAAATAAAGTTAAAAAAATATATTCAAACTCTTAAACAATTTAAGTATGAAATTAAATTTGAAAAAAATATTAATATGCAATATTTAATCTATCGAAAAATAACATGCAAAAATGGTTATACAAAATTTATAATATGTAAGCAACAAAAATTTGATCTACAATAATTTACTGATAATCAGGTAGAATTAATTTGCAATCTAAAAATTATATCTTGTAAAAAAATATACTAGGGGGCAACAAAATTTGATACTAGTAGGCAATCAAAATTTTGATACTAACTGGCAGACAATGATTATAGATAATGCAGTAAAAAAATTGGCAACTAGTTTAAATTAACATGGACATAAGGTAACGGATCTAAAGAAACAATTATAACATAAAATATGAACATCAATTTGAATCAGCAAAATCACTAAACAAACATGATAATCCCAATAATTACAAGAATAAGTCAAGTTCCATCTCAGTGACTATTGAAAAAAAATTATGTTTGAAAACAAATCTTTTAAACTTGAGGCTAATTTTTTCTTCTCTTCTCTGTATTGTACTATTATGCACCACGAGGCCACATTCAGGTTTGAGCTTGGAATTTTATGATAAAGTACTATTGTTCAACTCATAACAGAAGCTATGAGACTTAGATGATTAAAAAAAATTGGGAACTGCGGATATCAAGCCCAATAGAAAAAAATAAATTGTACCAGAGAAGAAGCGGCGTAGGGCACGGGTCACGAAGATGGGATCGAGATGAGATCGAGTGGAAGAAGGAATCGAGTTTTTCAGAACGGCCGGAGTAATAAGCTAGGGCTCGGATTTCATTTCTGGAGTTCGTCGGAGCAGCCAGAGTTTGATGGATCGATGGTCGAGTTCGTCAGATCAACTGCTCTGATACTAGTGAAGAATAAACGGAGAGGGGATTTCGATTTGGATTTGGAGACTCCGGTGAAGAGGATGTCGATAATGATCGATACCCAAGGAGAAGATCTCCTTGCCATATATATAGCCCCTCTTCTGCCCCACGTCCCGAAAACTGTCCAGATTTTTCTCCGCGAGATCGCTTCCCACAATCCCTCTATCTCCGCGATCGCGAGTGAGGAATCGCAACGAAACGCAGTTTCTGTTTCACAACGTCCAGTAATTCGGCGGGTTCGGATATTTGGTAATAAAGCCACAACCGCTTACACTGTGGGCAGGCCGGCGGGCAACCGACAATGAGCGGCGGGGCCGGCCGGCCGGCGGTGGATGGTCATAGTTCATTTCATGTTAGGACGGAATATTTCGTGACAATTTAAAATAGACACATGTTTTGGGGATAGAATTATCATAAAATGTGATCGTTTGATTACCTTGATAATCATATATTTCTAGGTGTATCTTTTACTGCTAAACAAGCGCGATCTATCACGTGCATCACACATGTCTAAAATACTATACTCGAAGACTAAGGGTAGGCATGTGATTATCGAAAAGCGCATGTATAAAATACTAATAAATATTGAGGAGGTTACGCATGATTTTCTGTATGAAATGCTGAAATGCATGAAGGCTTCATTTTAGGAAGGGAGAGAGACGGTGGAGAGAGAAAGGACATGAGGTGGATTTTGCTGGTTATTAGAAAATTAATATGTGGGTTTTCTCATTTTTTTGGGATTATCTTTTTGGAAAAAGAAGAGAATGATAGGTCTGATCTTTGACATTTAGTTATAACAGTAGAATTCTTTACTACGCTATTTGTCTTTAGAATGAATTAGTACCTTTTAATCGATCGGTAGAATTTAAAGCTAAGTAATTTTATGGTTTCACTATTTCTTCGTAATGATATACTGCTAATCATATTAATCAATATCTGATATTAAAATATCAATATACCACAGACCAGTGCCTTGTAATTTGATACTGGGAAATTGCTAGAGTGGCGATTCTACTGTCCTTAAACATCCATTACAATTCATATAATATTAGCGGAATATTAATAAAGTTTTATGGCTGTGCTTAATAATTTATAATGTGGGTATTCTTATTTATTTATAATTGTTATAATATGCTTAGAAATTATATTGTTAGATCATGCACTGTAATGGGTCATTTGCATGAAGATATAATCTAATTTAGTGATTTCTTAAATTGAATACTTAACCTACAACTAGCAAAGGATAGCTAGAGTTGTGACAGGTTATCATGCATGACACTGACATGCGAGATGTGGTGGTGTGTCTCAATCACCGAGAATGGAGATTCTCCGAGTGTATGTTATGGCCGCATATAATGATATGTGTTGTACAAGACCATATTTGAATTCTCTAGGATATGTCCCCTACAGAGATGGAGAATTCAAACTGTTATATGATCGCTTCAACTTGATGATATTGTAGTTTTCGATTTGTTGACAAGTAAGGTTTGATATGATGGTAAATCTTGTCGTTTAGACAGAGATAAGAAACTTGAAATACTGGGCTGCTTGAATACATTTAGGAAAACTATGGATATCTAGATATGATCCAACGTTCTCATACCGATGAGAATAAATTTATTATTCAATCCCATGAAAGCGTTAAATTCTGATTAGGTATTTGGAAATTGTTTTTTGAAAATGAATTTATTGTGTTTATGAGCAATTGAAGTTTTGGGTTTGAGCGATTAGATGATTATATCCCGCTTAGTTAAAGGACTTAAAAGAAAAATAACTTAATGCGGAAAAGGGCTTAGTATATACTATATATAGAGCTGGCCGGCAGCATAACTGTAATCACTGCTGCTCATCTTAAAGAGCCGAAGGGTGTAAAACAAAGACAAAAGCGGAACGAGGGGGTTGATGTAAATATTTAAGCAAAGCAAGCTTATATGTAAGTACGCACGTGTAAGCAAGTGGAACGTACGGCATGGGGGGAGAGTTGACTCGGGATCGGGGATTGAACGGCTTAATAGAATTAGGATAATATTTATTTATATAAGTTTGAATTTAGTTAAATTTTAGCATTCATTTTGCTACTTGCTTCTATGCAAAATGCAATGCATTGGCAAAAGCGATTTTTGTCGTCTTGCGCCATGAATTTTGGGGACATTGTAATAATAGACAGGTTGGCTGGTGGTTAGGAGGAGGATGGGGGGGTCAACAATGGACCATATTCATAATAGCCTATTGATGCAATGGATTTTCTTTTTCCTTCTTATTTTCCCTTCATTTCTTTGTTTCAACCTTAATTTTTTATTTTATTTTAGGAATTGAAGTTCCTAAACATGAAAAAAGTCCGGGCACACTTTGGAAATATATCTTGAATTCGTAGAAAACGCGTACAATATCGTGTGTATAAATTAAGATTTTATATCTACCAAAGAGGCTGGGAGGGGCCAAACGCCAGCCCCTTGTTATCAAGGAGCTGTAAATTGATTGCTTACCCGCTACAGAGAGTGCTACTGTTTTCTCAACATATATAACACTATAATATGGAGAACTGTGGGTAGCGGGGCGGGGCGGGGCGGGGGGGGGGGGGGGGGGGGTCGTTTCTTTATAGATTGGTAAAAAAAAAACAACTCTCTGATTTTTTTGATGCATGATTCATATCATCCATCTTTATCTTCATGGATCAAAACTTGTCTACACTAATTTTCATGTTCTTTTGATACACTTTGACCTGATTTGGTTTTGGAAAAAACCGTTTTATTATCTAACTGTTAAATTTACGATTCTTAAATGCAAATGCCGGGAGTATATATCGAAACCACCTAATTTTGTGTGTGTATGTTTTAAAATATGTTGATCTTGACCAATAGCATCAAACATCTAAAAATATTGATAAATTGTTGCCTTAATTGACTAGAAAAAAGTTTTCACTTGTGTTAGCTGATTCTTATATTCTCCATCGCTTATGTTTTTTTTGGTGACCTAAACGAAGGCCCTATATCCCGCATTTCATTAAACGAAAATTTTAACGAAACTTACAAAAGAGTCATCAAACAGAAAATAAAAGAAAGGAAAAAACAATTAGAAACAGAAAACAAAAGCAAACACCGATATAACACCTACAAATTCCTCTCTTAATCTTATTTAACAAAACCCCTCCTCACGCTGACTGTCCATGTCGCCCCCTCACGTAGCGGTCTCCCCTTCGCCAACCCTATCTCCATTTATGCCAGAAGATCGCTTCTCATGTTGCCCCTCTGCTGTCATATCTTCCGGCGTTTGTTTCTTTGCTTTTTTTCCTGATCTTCACACTGCCAATCTTGACCAAAATATAATGTTTGAATCAATACCATTAAGCACATGCATTGAGGAATTTTTTTTATTATTAAAAGTTCTGTTATTCCTTCACTTATGTTGGTTGGATGTTTTAAACACGTGACTACGAATTTGTATAACCCATTTTGATATGATACCGTATTTCTTAAGTGCCTTATGAGAATATAATTAAATTTACGGAGAGATTATGTAACACCTGAGTTTGTGTTTAGTGGTAAGTGTGTCTTAATGTGGGGGTTTTGGTAAAAAGTTTGCCAAAATGGCTTTTAAATATTTTATCTGGGTTATGGATATTTTATCGGAATTTTATCTGGACTGCACACACTTGTGCATGTTAACTTAGGTGAAGTCTAGGGTTACCATGCTTAAATGACCATGGTGACTTGAACCAATTGGTTGGGTTAGTGGGGTTATTTAAGGGTTGTTAGCTTGTTCAAGGTGATTAAGGTTAGAGTTGACCTTGTGTAGGAGTAAGAGAGAGAGAGAAAGAGAGGTGGCTAGGGTGTGCCATGTTCCATCCCACTCCATAGTCTCTTGTGCTCTTTCACTCCCTCTCACACATCAGCCCCAACATTACAACTTCAGCCAACATCAGCAGCTGAAACAATACATCGGCCAACCCTACACCAGCCCCTAACACCTTAGCCCAACACCTACACGCTCATATCAACACTTCAGCCCCCATATCAACACTTCAGCCCCAATTATTATCACATCAGCTGATACACCACATCAGCCACTTTCAGCAGCAACAAAAGCATCAGCAACTGCTGTGAAAAACAGCCACAACAGCAACAACTCCATTCAAAACACACCACACCCCCATCATACTTCAACTTCACCCCACACAACACCAACCCCTAACACTTCTGCTGCTACACACAGCCACAAGAAAAAGAAAGGGAATTTGCAACAGCAGCAGCAGCTACAGAATCAGCAAACTACAGCAACAGCCACACAAAACTGCAGCAACACCAGATGCAGTCCAACAACAGCACAACCTTCCTCCTTCTCCTTCTCCTCTTCTCTTTCATCTTGGATCTCTTGAGGTATAATCTCACAACCCAATTCCTATCTTGCCAAGTTCTGGTCATATAGCTGAAATTAGGTGTTTATATCGTAATTAGTGCTAGTTTAGGCTAATTTGAGTGAGATTTGACCAAGTATTGGTTTTGATTGTTAGGGTAGCCTTATTAGGTATGTTTGAGACCAGTTTAACCAAGATTACCCCAGTTTCCCAGTTGGTTACCTGAAAGTTTCAACTTGGTGTATTTTATCGATATTGTCAACTTTGTGGCTTTTCTGGAAACTGCTATCAACTCGGACCTCCTAAAATAAAATTGACTTGGCAGTAAGCTGTGCAGGCACCCTGGAACCATCCCACAAAACCCTAGCCCCCACCTCTTTATCCCGGCCGCAGATATATTCCATCTGGCCGCAATTTGCGGCCAGAGCTGTAGGAAACCCCCTCATTTTGCGTGCACGGCTCATTTACCTGTAAACTTGACCCATGGTATATCTAGTTTTGTCTGATTCCAATCAGGGTAGAATCTGGGTTGATTTTCTTGTGTTGGCGCATGATTTACGACTTGTTTTCGTATGGATTTTGGTATTCGATGATTCGTAACTGTCGGGTGGCGTTTGAACGCCAACGGCAGCAGGTTGTTGGCCGTGTTTGCACGCAAGGCTACAGGTTTTTACCTATGAGCGTAGCGCGCACCATTTTATTTTCCGACATGGTTTTCATGTGTTTTAGCGTGTGATATCCTTGTAGGTACCCCGCGTGGCGTCGAAGCGTTGAAGATGCAAATGGCGACATCGGCACCGGCACACATATGAAAGGTGAGTAGATTTATATCTACGGGGAGAAGTCGGGTGGATGGCGTATAGCACCCCCGCAGTTCGTAGTGATGTATACGGATGCGTATACACACTAACATTTAATATATGTTATTTGGGATTAATGATAATGTTAAAATGGATATAACCGTGTTGGATTGATAAAAGGTTACGAAACCCTAGGGTAGTGGGTGCACTACACATACATATACACACATACATACTTGCATACATCCTTATTACATATGTGGTTATGGGATTCTATATAGATATGTGTTCACGTGGATATGGGACTATGTGTTCACATACGGATTTGAGGATGATACTTGGGATTGAGATGAGTCAATGAGAGTTGATATGCGATTATGATATCGGTGATTGGCAGGATTCGTACTTGATATACGTCCTGATATGATAGCGGGTCTTGGATGATAATGCCATAAGAGTAGTAATATATATAAAATGATCGACATGTGATTATGATACGAGATAGGATATGATAGGATATGAGATGACAAGATAATTATGATAGGCCGCCTTGGGCGTTATTTACTCCTTGAGATGATATGTGCTGATGATGCCGTTTTGCTAGAGGCTGTCAATCGGAAGCCGGATTATGATTATATTGACGATATATGATGATGATATCGATTTATACGAGACTGTCGACCAGTAGTCAGGTCATGACTATAGTGATGATATTAGCATTGTACTAGACGTAGGTCAGTACCCCAGATGATGATCTCGATAAGAGGGTACCAGATGAGTAATATAATGAATATGATTTTGACCCGTACCCAGATTTGGGGATGCCGTACGACGGATTTACGTACGAGCTGTAATTTGATGTTTGATCCGCACTCTTGACTTGGGAATAACCGATTATAGCAATATGGTATCGGATGTGATATTATCGAGGCGGGATCACCGACTATATGTATATATATGTATCGACTCAGAGGTTAGGCGGTTTCCCTTACCTACTGTTAGCTTCAGCTCAGCCTTATAGTGGTGTAGCTATATGACTCTTATGACATTAGATGCAGTTTAGCTATCATTGTGTTGGTATTCAGCTCCCGCACATTATTATTGTTGCTCGGCATCGCATACTTATTGTGATTCATATTCTATTGTTGATATCATGCTGTTAGGACACCAGCACCATTACCGATGATGCGTATGTACCACGTACACTTACTTGCCAGTTCACACACATCTTCATCGGTAATTGCCATGTCACTACACAGTAGTATTATTGCTGCAGGATATGACCCTTGTATGTGCATACTATTATTCCATGTTGCATGATATACTGTTATACTTGCACTTCATTGATATGTCACACACATCATATTTTCTGATTATGCGCATTGAGATATGTTGTTCTATGATATTTCTGGATTTGGGAACCGTGGTATTTCAAAGAGATTATGTAATTGTTTAAAAAACCCGGTTACCCTTGATATGATATTTCAGTGCGTCCACCATGTGTTTTCTCGGTGCTGAGAGCGACATGTGAAACCCGATTCGAGGAGGCGGATGAGGCCGATTGCGGGTACATGGTGGGCCCGGTGCGGTACCCTGGGGCAAGAAGATCGCAGGAGATGGCGTTGAGCCTGGCAGGGGAGCACTACCGACCGGTGATTTTACCCGACACGTCGGATATCCGGAGGATACCGTCGTGGACTTGAGATTGATGGTAGGGGCCGGTCTGGATTGACGGCGCCCTACATAGTGAGACTTATCAGAGGCATTGAGGTATTGAGATTGAGGCTATGTTTTGTGCCGATGCTGGGCACATGTTTCATGATGTGTTTTCATGATTTTGACTATATCCTCATATTTACATGCATGATGCTTATTATCATTGGGTGATACGTGGAAGGGATCCACCTATATACAGGCATTGATCACATACAGACTTGATTACATTGATCATACTTTTCATGCATTCATACATCATTCATATGATACATTGCTACCCGAGGCACTGACATTGACACGGGTACATGAGATTACATTTGGGTTAGATAGTTACCCTAGTCATAGTTATAGAATGCTGGTTATATATTTGAGGATTATATTATGATCGTATGACCTAGGATTGCGTCATACATGCGATTTTCTGTTCGCAGATGTTTTCTATTCACGAGTTGGCAACTCACCCCCGTTGTGCCCTAGTTTCTTGCAGGTTTTGCCGTACGGGTTTCATTACGGCTTGCGGGCACAGCTTCTTCAGGTGACTTGCTAGTAGGTGGGTTATTTGTATCATACCCATCATTATACATTGTATATTATATTTCAGTTGTATCTAGAAGTTCCATCAACCAAAACATGTACTTAAATGAGATAGAGACCGGTGATGTTTATTCTTTCGACCTTAGAGTCGCGCGTTATATTTCTGTGGATCTCGTGCTGTTGAGTTTCCTTTCTTTTGTGATCCTCGCCTTTAGGCGCTGTATATTATGTTGCAAACTGGTTGATTTACATATGGTTTTTCCTTCACTCCACTACTTTTTTTGGTTTGGATTCCTGTACTCGGCTTACTTAGAGCACGTACGTCTTGAGACGTTCGTAGCCTAAATGCCGGTCATATTCCGTACTTTCGGGCCGTGACAGATTAGTTGGCCAAAAGGAGACAAATTTACCATGATGATAAAATTTTCACACAAGAAAAAGTCATAAACCAAATACAGGTACGGCATATACAGTTGTCAAATCCATAAGGCAAGAAATTGGAACCCAAGAATTTCTCTTAAAAAAAAACAAACATCATAAGACGAATTTATGATGCATAATAACAAACATAATTAAACACAATCAAGCTAATTATTTGTCATATTCATTTCTTTGGTACAATCTCCGTGTCCTTTGCCTACCTCAATTTGATTGCTTCATCATTTGACCGAGTCTTTGCCATAGAAACAAGAGGCAAGCCCCCATTGGTAAGTCTCTGAATCCAAAGCAAGAAATTTCAATCATTTGTTTTTTTACTTAGTTTAATTACCTTGATTTAATCAACCTGAAAATCTCTGTAGCACGATACACAAAGAGAATGAAATGATGTTCACCAATCAGACCAGTACACGAGGCTTTGCTTGTGATTAATTAGGATCTAATCTATTCTTAATTCGGATCTTCTATTTCAATAAAAAGAAAATATAGTCGGTCTCTTCGAAGCTTCCATACAGTTCCGAGGTAAACAACAGAAATGTGCTGTCTATATTCAAGAAATATCAGACAAACTCGGTTGTTGAGATGGGACGACAAAGCATAATTTGCTTATAATGATGAACTTCCTTTTTCTTTTTCTAATTTGACACTAAGTTATAAACAAAATAGATTGCAGGCTTGTCACATCATGACTTATTTGTGAGACACTAAGGAAGCAAAAGATCACAAAAAATGGGCCTAATTTCGTTAGACGTGTTACGAATCCCACGATGTCTAGACGTCTAAAATACAACTGTTTGTATGTATAAACAATGATATATGACTCTAATATATAAGCGCTTTGTGTTCCCCGAATTTCAGAAAATTCTATTAGTTTATATTCACTTGCAGGACGGTAGATAAACTTTTAACACACGCTGCAGGCATCGAATTTCTTCAAAATCGTACATCCCCCTCTTCTCATTTCGCTATCTATTTAACGTCTCTCAATCATCTCCCCGCCATCTTCTTAATGGCCTCATATCCTTGTCCCGTTCCCTCACCGGCGCGCCACGTGGCAGCTTCTTAGCTAATGTCAATGCATTTCCAATAAAAGCAATGCCTCATAAATCTAGACTAAACAAATTAGTACAAGGTTCCCTATATGATCAATTGGTCTCAACAAGTTACGTTCATTCAAAAGCAAAATTGGCTACCGATTCAAAAGCCATTGAACTTGACACCAAGGTGTAGCTCTAAAGGACATCTGGAGGCCTCTCTTTTGCCACTAAATGGTCCCGTCTTAGCCGCTTTATAGGACTTCATCACAGGGGCGAATCCTTTAAGGGACGAGCAGATAGTCGTCTCAACTGTTGAAATCGGGAGTGATATATATATATATATATATATATATATATATATATATATATATATATATATATATATATATAATTCATTAAAAACAGGAGTAGTTTCCCGTCTTAGCCACTTTATGACTTCATGTTTAACAATTACAATTTTAATATAAGATATGCACCGGGTATCTATTTTATTTTCTATTATTTTGTTTCTTTTGCATAGGATTTGGATTTGCAAATAGCCCTTTGATTATTTTGAATTGTTTTCGGTAAAGTTTCTGCATCAAATTTTAGCAATTTCATATAAGTTTTTAAATCCAAAAAAATCCGTGGTTTAAATTATGCCCCGCCTGACTAAAGGTCCATCCGCCATGCTTCATCACATGATTTCGTTATAGCTTGTATCAACCAACCAAACCTATAGCTAAGTTATGGGGGCAAAAGTCTAATGACATAAGAACATGCGTCATGTTGAAAACTTAGGGCTACGTGGCAGCTTTTCATGAGGTGGTTGACATTTCTCTAGCTATTTTATGAGATCTTTTGATTGATAGAGATGGTGGGTGACTTCAATCTTTTAGTTCTCGCATGTGATGGAATTCAACTAATTTCATGATTTTCGGCTAGGCCAAAATATCCTTGATACATTATTTGACAAAAAGGATTTTGTTTGTCTTGTTTTCGGGATACATAAATTGTGGAAATTAAGTTCGAATCGTCAAATCTCACGGAAAAATGAAAAAAAATATCTATTGACATGTCTAACTAGGTTAACTTTGTAGTGAAAAATTGTGTTCTTGTGTTGCTTATTCCTTGGTCTTGAAAATGTACAACGTTGTGTAATATAATAATGTATAAATATTGAAAACGTTGTTAGAAGATTCGATTTTGATCCTCGAAGATTGTGGCCAAATCTAATCTGACTTAAAGCAGCGTGCGATGAGATTTAGAAGAGTATTTTCTATATTTGTCTGGACAGTGGTTTTTACCGGAATAGGATTTGCAAGTTATACTACCGATATTTGTGTAATGTTCGAATCAAGCATGCCATAAACATAATCTGTATGTTAGAGAGCGAAAAAATCAGGAATAAAATTCAAATGTTAACTTTCAAAGCAATTTGAAATTTTACAAATAAAAGATAATGATAATAAAATAACATTAAGAAAACCCAATTCTCTAAAATGCTTGAATCTAGCTTGCAATTTCATTTACAAAATTAGCTTTTGAATGTCAACAAGAATTAGGAAAAAAGGTAAATAACCGAACCACATAGGAGCATCCTTGAATGTAGCAATACTTTGATATATTCTTCTCCTTGTATTACAATCCAAAATAAATCTATAATATGTGATATAATTTCATGTGTCATACTACAGATATTGACTTGTCGTGCACTTCAATGATTAATATGCTCTTCTTAGATGAATATAATTGGCAAGTAAAAATATCTTGAATATTAAAATAGTTTAGTTAGTACTAAAATCATCTATTATATGATACAATTGGTTAAAAGTCCCAAAAGAATTGGAAAATAGTCTAGAATTTATGTGACATCTGTCTACAAATCTTATTTATTATTCAAGAAATGGAGCCCAAGTGATATTGACAAGAAAAACTATCATCTTGGATTCATGCATGATAATTAAGTAATTTAAAGGCTAATTATTGCTATTAGGGCATTTGTGGATATTCACTTTCTATTTGATTAAAAACCAAGATTCTTTAGTTATCCGGGATTAGGCTAATCTGGCGAAATTGTTTATTTAGATATGGTTTTCTAAGAGTAAATCCGGAGGGAAAAAACCCTCCACATGTTCCATTCATCCGGATTAGAAAAATTAGCTCCTCTGCTTGAATGCTTGCTTTTTATTTGAAATCGAACCATTCATCATCTCTTTCTTTCATTTTTCTTTATCTTATTTAATTATAATAAACAAACAATCTAATTTTTTTTCAACTTCCAACGTTTTTAATATAGTTATGAAATGGAAATTCTTATCTTAAATGAAATCTTTTAGCATTTTTAACTTGAAAGAATGTAGGTGTTGGATATAGTGCCCTCAAGTCAATTATTGTAATCGCAGGCACGTGATTGTGATGATTGAGGGAGGACCTATACGGGTAGAACAGTCTTACTCGAGATAATAATATGCTATCTGGTTTGTCTCTATCATCATGTATATACATTATGTGGTATTACAGATCACTGTTACATGTTGATAGAGCCCACATGATTCTTGCTTGACTATCAGCATTATGATAGCGATCATATACGTGGGAGCTGAGTGGTCCATAAGCACATCCTTAAATATCCCCAGTCGAGAGAGTATCGAGACTGGGTATCGATATTCCGGAGTAAACTAGTGTATACTTTTCGAGACTCTGACGAGGGGCGGTGGCCGGTCTCACAAGCCATTGGTGTTAGTTAGTCACCTAAAATAGTACACATGTGCTCATTGGGTTATGAGTTACACTGGACGGATTCGCCGGGAACATGCTGGATGATATTATACCTATTGTCTGATAGAAGTTCTCAAGTGACATGAGTACATGTTAGTCTGTCGATTTGAGATCGTCATTTGTCTCGTGTGAGTTCTCACTGTGCCTTGATTACTACTTTACCACGGTTCAAAGGAGCCGTGCAAACAGGTTTTAGTTGGGTACAGTCCCGAGCTACATGGAGGTAGTGAGCGGATCGTCGGGGATTCGTCTCTCCCGGTATTGGAGGTTGATGTCGCGCTGTGCGCGGGTGGCCATCACCATAAATCCTTGACAAAGTTAGACGAGAATTACTGATTTTGATCAGTAGTTTCTCAGTGGGTGATGGGCTTCACACCGACATTGTAACACCTTAGAATGTGTTTTGTAGCTAATTATATTTTAATGTATGGTTTTTAATAAAAAATTTACCAAATTAAGTTTTAAACATTTTATCCTATTTTACGAGTATTTTATTAGAATTTTTCTTGGCACACACACACTTGTGCATGATAACTAGGGTTTAGAGATGGGGTTAGACCATGATTAGCAAGCATGATGGATTAACCCATTCTCTTTAAGTTAATAAATATTGTTTAGGTGCTTTTGGGCTTAATAGTGTGATTATTGTTTTAAAAGTAAAAATGAATTTAAAAAGGGTTTTATTTTGGTTGAATGTTGACTTGGTGAGAGAGAGAGAGGGAGCATTATGAGGCATGATGGCTTGCCCATGCCTTCATTTAATGAAGAGAGAGAAAGAGGAGGGGGTTGACTTGTTGGTGTTCTATCATTCTCACTCATTTCTCTCATCGTCTCACTCTCAAACTCTCTCACACACACACACACACAATCAGCACAACAGCAGCCCCAAAAGCAGCCACAGCAACAGCAACAATATCAACAGCTTCAGCAGCAGAGGCAGCACCATCAGCATCATTTCCAGAAGCAACTCGAGAGGCGGCAGCCGCAAGCAGCTCGAGCAGCAGCTGAAGCAAGCATCAGCACCATTGGCATCAGCACCAGAAGCAACAGCAGCAGTAGCAGCAACTGCATCAGCAGCAGCTTTGGCAGCAGCAGCAGAAGCCCAGCAGTTGTAGCAAGCTCTCTTCTTCCCCCATTCACTTCTTCGCCTGCCTTCTAGGGTTCGTTAGGGTATATTTTCTGAACCCAATCTCCTAGTTGCTTAGTTTATATGTTAATTGGTGTCGGTTAGTGTTAATTAGCTAGTTTAGTGCTAATTATGGTGATTTATGAGATGTTGTGGCTAATTGATGATTGTGTTAGTTAACCCTACCTATTTAAGTGTTATTAGGGTCACTTGAACTGAGTTTAACCCTGGATTACACTAAAGTACCATAGGGTTTGTGTTTTGTGCAAATTGGTGATTTTAAAGCGATGTATTGGCTTTCTGAGATCTACTTTTGATCCGGGGCCTTCAGGACAAAATTGAGGAAACTGGGACATGCACACTAGGTCTAGAACACACCACCAGAGCACGAGCCCCTAACTCTTACCTTGGGCCGCAGATTTATTGTGTTTGGCCGCAATTTGCGGCCAAGTAGGGGGCAGGGGTGTAGGGGTCTTGGCTAGGGTTGTCTACAGTGTTGTCTAGTGCTTTGGCATGTCTAGTTTTGTAAGATTTGGCCTGTAGGAAAATCTGGGGCAATATATCGTTTTGCATGTCCGTTTGTTTGCGCGATACGTGAGTTGGTTCTGTGATCCAGCGTATCGCGGCGTGTCGCGGTAGTTTTAGACGCGTATATACACGTTTTAGCGTATCGTGCACACGCGCGTTTAGTTCGCGACGCGAGTTTCTCGTTTTGGTTTGATATCGTGTTTTGCGGAATACTTGGCTTATATATGATTTCCATGTCTTATTTGCAGGTTTGCAGGCAGGGACTACGGACACTGCTACAGGGGGGAGCAGATGGTAGGATTCACCTAGCGTGGAGTGTAGGTGAGTAGATTTAACACCTATAGGGGAATCGCCCGCATGGCGTTATGCGTCTGTGCTAGAATTCAAATACCTGTCGCATATTCTACGTTATTATTAGAATTGCGTCTTTATCTTATTTCCTTGATATAGTTGTACTGTGACTAGCAGCCGCAGGACACTGCACATATTATTGACGGTTCATGTTGCACGAGCACGGATTGTATGCTACACACACCGTCAATAATTGCCATGTCACACACAACCCCTTATAGATACTATATTGCTTATCATACATGACATCTAGCTTATCGGTATACCTATAGTGTATCTTACCCTTAGTGATAGGTACATCTACACCTTGCGATACAGCTACAGGTATACCTTGCACATATTTTACTTATACCCAGGGGGGTATCCTTCATATTCTACTTATACCCAGGGGGTATACGACATCTTTTACTTACAGGTAGACACCTATACTTAGCTGTACTTTATTGATTTCGCATACATCTGGTTTCAGCTACATATTTTTATTTATATGCTCGCATTTCAGATATATCGCATATATGTATTCCTGGATTTGCGCATTGTTATTTTGATTTCACATGATGATTTCTGGATTTGGGAACCGCGGGAGTTCATGAAATTATGCATACATTGAAAAACCCGGTTTTCTTGATATGATATTCGCGCAGCCACCATGAGATTTATCGGTTCTGATTGTATACTCCATACGAGGTGTGGTTGCCGTATGAGGGTACATGGTAGGGCCCGGTATGGTTCCCCTCGGCAAGAAGATCGATGGACTTTGCCGATTGAGCCTGGAGGCGGACGAGTACCTACCGGTGACAGTACCCATGACTCGGCGGGGGATCACGGAGACACCGTTGGGAGTCATGTACGTATGCATACGTCGAAAGGCGAGGGTCAGAGCTAGGCACTCGTGCTTTCGGGATAGCGTATGATACGTGATCAGGATTTCTGTATCGATGCTTGGCACATGATTTTCATGATATTTCTTTAACACCTTTGTATATATAACAGGGGATTTAGCCGTTGTTATATATATCCTTACACCAATATTAGTGGAATGGGACGCTAATATATGTGTATTGCCCCTATCATATTTATTTCTGTATATATATACCTTTAGGATGTTAGATTCTTACTTGAGATTTGACTTGGGATATTAGGTGATTCATTGAGATTGGATATTGGACATACCTATGCGATTACTGATTTGTACATTCGGGATATAGGAGATTACTCGATATTGTACATTGAGGATGTGAGACTTATATAATGTGAGAGCCCAATGTGGGGGCTGATTTGAGGAATTGGGATTTGAATGTCTTAATGGATTGTGACCCTACCACGATGTCAGGTTTCCGTGGGAATGACATATTTCACTCCATACCTCATACCTATTCACTTATGCACGGTTTCATATATTGGTAGTACCTGTTAGTGTACCCTTATGATTGCTGCATATCTACTTTCTCATATCCCTATTGCATAGTTATTGCATACTATTATCATGTCATTATTACTGTAATCGCATATCTTAGATTCATGCTGTACGTACATTCCTGCGATTACCTGCATATGTTATCTACTATTCACGAGTTGGCAACTCACCCCCGTTGTGCCACAGGTGTTTCAGGTTGTTCCCCAGAGTAGTCGAGGCAGGCTATTCAGTATTCATCTATTATCTTTTTCTACAGATACCGCATCAGCTCACAGTACTATTTTGCTTAGGTTGGTTTTGGTGGTTATCTGTATTTGTATTGTACCTTCGTTGTATTTGTACTCTCCATCTACTATCATGTTGTTGACTTAGAGACTTGGTGAGGACGATACTGTATATTATTTGTGGATTTGTTGTCTTTTATATACAGCTTTCTCTCCATTGTCTTTATTTCTTCGCTACGGCGTCGTATATTTGTGTTGTATTCATCTTGGCTAATTTTTACAAAAAGGGGTTGTTGCCAAAATTTTAAAGAAAGAAAGTAGGACTTTTAAAGAATTTGGGTTGCGATTTCAAATGTTTCAAAAACTTATATTATCTTTTTCCGTATTTTCTTGGTTTAGATTTCTGGGTTTTGGCTTTCTTTTACTGCGTTACGTCTTTAGGCGTTGCGTAGTATTAGGGCCGTCACCGGCCAATTTCGGGTCGTGACAGACATGAAATATCACGTTATTAGGGGTATGACTTTATCCACCCCCTAGACCCGATATGCAATACTCTTAAACGAACATACCAGACTGTATGGAGATTATTACAAATAGGCTCAGTAGGCGTTCGGATGAGTTTGCTCGTCGGCATTCCTTTCGCTCAATACCTGGGGTAGCCGTTACGTACAGTTAGTACCGCTAACGTGTTTGTGGTTAAACCCACTGCCAGCGTATTGACGAGTCTTTAGAGTCTCACACAGAGGTTTTTTTTAGTTCAAGAGAAATGATATAGTAGCCGTATTTTGATACGTGTAGAGTTCCGATCGAATGATTGTACTAGTTACCCGGACTTTCGATCGGACGGTTGATAATACTAGCCGGCTCGAGATTGAGCCGGATTATTAAATTAGGTATTGATTTAATAATTTACGTATATGTGTTTCGATATGTATATTCTAATATTATGTTCTTTATGTTATTCTATCTCTTTGGATATTCGTACCTAATTGCTTCACTAGATTCTTAGTGTGGAGCTAGTGCCATGAGCTACATCTCTTGGATGGATCATTTTCGACGGAGGAAGACCAGCGGCCAAGCTCAATCGAGAACACCTCAAGGAGCCAAAGAAGAGAGTAGAAAACCGAAGGACACGGATCATTCGGTATAACACTTCTATTTTTTGTAGTTAGTTTTTAGGTTTATGGTTCGATTCTAGGTCAGGTTTTTTAGCGCCAAATTTTTTAAACGCCATTTTTTGTTCCGCATCGGCCACGGTTGATGGCCAGGGCGTTGGCAAACCCCAACAGTAGGTGTATTCCGAAACATTATTATCCAAAACCTAATTGTAGATTTTAATCCGGACATCCATAACATGCTGTCAATCAAATCTCAGAAGTCTTGTTCCAGGAACAGACATGATCTTTGGGAAATCTTAAGGACATCCACGTGTAAATAAAAATTAATATTAACCAAAGATTCGATAGAATATATAATTATGCTCTAATAAACTTGTTCCGGATTATATCTACTGGTATCATGCAGCACGCATCATCATAAAATATTTTAATTTGTTTTAAATTTGAATTCAAAAAAATTAGAAACCGTCGTACATCATGGGAAGGATTGTTAATTTGTTTTGAAATTGGTATGCAGTGATTTTGATAGTTATTTAAACTCAACAATAACAGAGAATTGTATATTTTTAACTAACTAAATTGGTTATTGTATCTATTTTAAAAAACATGTATTTATTTTATAGATGCTGATGTGGGGCCATGGAGTTTGTATTATACCATCAGATTAAAACCAAAATTGGAAGAGTTCTTGTTATCTCTGCGATTACGGGCAAAAGATAAAGTGACATTTAACTTTGAAATTAATTAGTGGTTTTGCTTCTTAGTTATTTTTTTAGAGAAACCAAACAAAAAACACCATTGTTTATGTGCCATGCACGTAATTAAATATCACGTCATTATTATTTTACAAGTGTATGATGCATGTAATTAAATTGCTACGCCATTAATATATTACAAGTACGGTGCATGTAGTTAAATTAATAAATAAATTTTTTATAAAAATTCTACTGATTACGTGCAACCCGCACCGTGCCAAAAACACTAGTAATAGCATAGATAAAGACTAGCAAATATTCATCTATTCTATTTTAATACAAAAGGAAAGGGATTTCTAATTGAAATCTCGATTTGATTATTCTTAGCGTGGCATACCCCTCAAATTAGAAGTCTTTCTTCCACAACTTTTATGCATGCATCATTGAAGCAAAAATAAAAGTTTTGATTAATTACAAATATGCTAAATTTCAACTTGCTAACATTATCTATAGACACTCTCTCCAAATAATACCATGAACTTTTAAAATGATAGATTGATATCATGAACTTTCAGAGTATCAAAATATCTTACTAACGGTGTTAACGGAAAATAAAAAATGACCATAATACCCTTCTCATATATATATAATACAAAAACTATATTTGCAAAAAATAGAGAGGGGTATTATGGTCATTTTATAATTTTTTGTTAACACCTTTAGAGGTGTTTTGATACTATGGAAGTTTATATTATCAATCCCTCATTTTGAAAGTTCATAGAATTATTTGGGTGAAATGACTGTAGTCCATGGTAGCAAATTGAAATTTAGCCTCACAAATAACCGATGACATAAATTCGGTGGGCTTAAGTATCCCACTTTTATCTCAAAAAAAAGAAAGAAATGATATAAACGTCCTTCATTTAATATTAATACGCATGCACTAGATTTCACGATAACCATTGTGGTGATTTGATGGCTAAGTACATTAGTAATGAGCTTAGGAGTTGTTTGGTTCGCTACAAAATAGAACGCAACATGCAGGATTCATTTTTATTTGCATGCGACATTTGCCGCTAAGAAATGAGCTTTAACTGATCTATTGTTTGGTTTGCATGTACTTAATGTGGGTAAGAATAGTTATTTTGGTACTTAACTGGTAATATTGATTTAGGGACAATTTAGAAAATAAAAAATGCTAATGATTTGAGATGAAAAATCATTTTCTTATTCCAAATTGTTCAACTTTTGGCTCCAATGTTTTTGGAGTCTATTTACAAATGATATTTAATTATCATGTTTATAATCAAATATAGAAAATGATTGTATAGAAAATTAATTTTCCAAGAAATCAGTTCTAACGTGTCGTAATATTAATATGTGAGTGCCATTATAGAAGTACAGTCATCACTGTTAAGCAAGTTTGCAACGCCAAAAACAAAAATCTTGATGTAATCATAAGAATTGACATATACCGATAAAACTTGAAGATAATAAAATGCATACAGCAAAAATCTTAATAAATTTAAATTATAATAAAGAAAATTTAGGCATCGAAAAATATGGCTAGAGTGAAATCGACAGTAAGGTTGGTTGATCGGGATAGGGGGTCGAGTAGGAAGGGAAGGAATCCTCAAAACAGGTCGCGATCAAAATCAACGGCAGGTGACAATCGATACAGGTGAGAGGAGTTGGTCAGGGGGCGGTCAAAGGGGAGTTATAGGTCTTCTCCTTCGAGGGGGAGGTCCAGGACAAGAAGAGAGGTCGCGGGGGGATCGAGGGCGGGAGGTGGCCGGTTTGACGGCGGTCGTCGTGAAAGGGGGTGTGGGGATATCAGCGGAAATGGTCGGGGTAAGGGTTGGTTAATCATGGAGATGTTCGTGAAGATGGACGCGGAGATGATCAGGGTTATGATGATGGCCGGGGTGTTAGGGGACGCGGAGATGTTGGGGACGATGGCTGTGGAGGAAACATTGCTGGTGAAGGAGGCCGTGGCTTACGGGCTGGTGGTCATGAAGGATGCCAGAGTGTAATTGGTAGTGGAGTGGCAAATGGTAAAGGAAGAGCGGGGCCTGGTGAGGGACATAACTATACGGTTGACGTTGATATTAATAAGGAACATGGCTATCAGGGTGATGGTGGTGGAGGATCGAGGAAATTCGTGGAGGTGGTTCGTGGTGGGGGAAAGGGGTTATTAGGGGAGGTATTAAGGTTGTTGGTCAGCGCGATTGGAGGAGTGGGGTTGAGCGGGGTGAGGGTGGTGGTGGTCAAGATGGGCGAGATGCGGGCAAGGGTTTTGATGGTGGTGGTGGTGACGGGAGTAGGGATGGTGGACGAGTTGCGGTAGGTATAATGAGCGTTACGCTTCAGGTAATCAGGAACGAAGTGGTGAGGGACATAGTGTTGGTATCACGACCCAGAAATGTCACGCGGCCGGTACTTGAATCACGTGAAATTTATAGGATCCCACCGTAACACAAGTAAGCCGAAAACCAGGAATCTAAACCTTTTTAAATAAATAGTGGATGTGACATTTTGGAAAAGAGGTATAAATGAAATAAAGTTCCTCTTTCTAAATTATAAGTAGAGTCCGTTTGAAATGCAAGTGGGTTTTAGACTAAGATTTGAAAACATTTTCGTCATTTAAAATTTGGGCAGCACCTCCTTTGTAAATTTTTATAAAAATCAGTATATATACATAAATATAATCCGTATCTCCAATCAGGAGCTATCTCATCGTCCAATCAGCGGAAACACAACCACACAGTATATATGACGTCCAAGGCGAAGATCAAAAGAAAAAGTAAAAGAAATATCCAAAATATCATCAACTCAATTATAAAGAATAGCATACAAGTCTCGCCTCTTAGTCCAAAAGAATATACAAGTTTTGGTCTCTAAATCCACGAATATACAAGTCTGGTCGATGGAATTTTTAACTAGATTACAAATGAATATAAATATACAAGCGGCGGTTATGATCTGTAAAGTAACCTACCTACCAAGCAATCACCCAAAAGAAGAAACATGCCATCAAGTCGTTACTGATCCGAGCGGTCGGTCCTGCAAGAAAACTATGTCACAACGGGGTGAATTGCCAATTCGTGAGTAGAAAACATCATCAGGTAGAAATCGGATGGATAACAATCTACCTAGGTCATACTGAACAACAATATCATACTATACGATAACGAATGTGAACGTGTGTATATAATATCGTGTCAGTATCAATATGTGGAAATATGTTATCCATAACACACACACACATATCATCCAATGAGTGTCCATCAACGACACTCGAAATCCTCATAAAATCAACTTAGTGTCCAGTATCGACACTCGAAATCCTCATAAATCCCATGTCCAATATCGACACTCGAAATCCTCATATCTTAAACGTCGTCTCTCCGATCGGCCCTCTCTCAGGCGCCGTCTCATCGGATCGGCCCTCATATCCATTTGTATTATATCACTCCGGTTGGTATCCTCCGGATATCCGCCGAGTCTTATACTATCACCTGTAGGTAGTGTTCCCATCCAGGCTCAATGCCTTTCTATACGATCTTCTTGCCCTGCGTACCGTAGTCCATCATGTATCCGCAATCGGTTTCTCCTCCTCTCTCGATTCAGATAGTACCCATATCTCAGAACCCAGAAAACTCATGGTGGGCGCCAAAATTGTTGGATATGTATGCCCTAGAGGCCATTATTGTATATGTATACATGTAGATGCTTGGACATATGTATGTACAGGACAATCTTGCTCGATATGATAGTATGCTATCTGGTTTGTCTTTATCTTAACATGTGCGTATATTTTACTTGTTATTACATATCATTTATACATGTTGAAAAAGCCCGTAGGATCATTGCTTGACTACCTGCGTTGTGATGGCGATCATACTTGAGGGAGATGGGTAGTCGATAAGCACATCCTTAAAAGGTCCATAGTCGTGGGAGTATCAAGACTGGGTATCGATATTCCGGAATAAACTAGTGTATACGTTTCTAGACCCCGACGAGGGGCAATGGTTGGTCCCACAGCCATTGGTCTTTTGCACCTAAGATCGCATACAGGTGCTCACTGGGGGTGAGTACACTGGACGGACTCGCCGAGAACATCTAGATAGTACTATACCTATCGTCAGATAGCAGTTCTCAGGTGGCATGAGTACAGGTTAGTCTTCAGACCTGAGATCGTCATTTGTCTCGTGTGAGTTCCCACTGTACTTTGATCACTACCCTACCACGGCTCTACTGAGTCGTGCAAACAGATTTTGGTTGGGTACAGTCCTGAGCCACATGGAGGCAGTGAGCGATTGTTGGGGATTCGTCTCTCCCGATATAGCGAGTCGATATCGCACTGTGTTCGATTAGCCAACACTATAAGACTTTGACCAAGGCAGTTGGGATTAACTGATAGGTTGATTAGTAGTTTCCCGGATTGGTCCTGAGCCACATCAGGACAAAATATCGGGTTATTAGGGTCTGGCATTTACCACCCCTAGACCCGGTATGCGATACTCATAGACGAAGAGACCAGACTGTATGGAGATTGTCACAGATAGGCTCAGTAGGGATCCGGATGAGTTTGCTCGTCGGCCTTCCTTTTCGACTGGTACCCGGGTAGCCGTTACATACATCTAGTGTCGCCAACGTGCTTGTGGTTATGAATTTATCCAGTAACATACTGCCGGCGTACTGTCGAATCTTTAGAGTCCCACATAGAGAGTTTCCCTGGTTCAGGCGAAATGATATAGTAGCCGTATTGGATACGTGCAGGGTTCCGATTGATTGATTGTACTATGTATCCGAACTTTCGATCGGACAGTTGATAATACTAGCCGGCTCGGGATTGAGCCGGATTATTAAATCTGGTATTGATTTAATAATTTACATATATGTATTTCGATATGTATATTCTAGTATTATGTTCTTTGTGTTATTCTATCTCTTTGGGTATTCGTATTTCGATACGAATACATGTATGTATATACAGTAAGTGTAATCCATATTTATACTGAAAACATTCTATAAGGTGGACATCTCATTTTAGTTATTATCCATTTATCTATAAATGGAAAATGAGGTGTAAAAAGATGTGAGGGGAGTATGGTGAGAGCCATGCTTCAATAGTATTGACAAATGAATTTTCAATTCATCTGTGCTAACTATTAAAGCATGGTTGGTTTATTATATTTGTAAAAATTGTTTTACAAAACCAAGGTTGAGGATTTTCTCTCACATGCTTGATTCATTTTTTCTAAGCTCACCATTTGCTTCACTCTCCTCTCTTGTTTCTTGAGCTCCTCCACCTTCATCTTCAACCTCTTCTCTACAATCTCATGAGTTAAGAATTAAGAGAGGAGGTGGGATAGAAACACACAAAGAACCTCACACTATATCCTAGACTCTTTAGACTAGCAATCTAAAGTCTCTAGTTGCTCCACTAGACTCTTAGTGTGGAGCTAGAACCATTGACTACATCTCTCGGGTGTCTTCGACGGAGGAAGACCGGCCATCAAGCTCGATCCAGGAGAACCAGAGGAGTAAGGAAAGATGAAAAAGCTCGATCAAGGAGATCACTAGGAGCAAACGAAGAGAATAGAAGACCGAAGGACTTGGATCTTTGGGTGAGACAATTCTATCATAGTAGATAGATATCCTTTTTTATAGCTAGTTTAGGTTTATGGTAGATCAGACATCGGGTTATTCTAGCGCCAGTTTTTCAAACCCTAAAATTTTTGTTCCGCAAATGGCCACGGTAGATGGTCAGGGCATTAGTATAACCCAACATGGTATCAGAGCCAGCCCATAAACCCTTACTAGCTAGTTTAGACGTATTTAAAATATCGATCGACAAAATTTTTCCACATCACAATTTCATTTGATATACTTTCTGTCGAATTTTAAAAGTGTTCAAAAAATTATTTAGAGTGCCTTAAAAATACATGCAGTGTATTTTAGAAAGCCAGAAGAAATTTGGGCACATAAGCTCTTCATTCTGCCGCGGAACCGCCGCGAAACATACTTGTTTGCCGCTGTTTCGCGGCCGAAATGGGGCCGTTGTTTACCAAAATTCTTCTGGAACTTTATTGTCTGAAAATGTGATTTTTGGGATGTATATTTTTGACCCAGATTTGTTTGAGTACTGGTTAGCACTTAGGGCCTATACGGAAAAGTTTTAGTCGATCGAAATTTTAAATACGTGTTTATCGGTACATATGTTAGTATCTGCGACCGTGAATATTATTGAGTGGTATAACCCGACTAATTGCTATATGTTCTATTAGACAGGTTTGCAAACATGATATTCACGTTGATGTTCTATAATATGCTGATATTATGGTTGGATTGTCGTGGTGGATAGCCGATGTTGCAATGGTAGTAGTACAGTTCAGATTTATTTGTATATCTGATATTGCAGGGCGACCGTACGACTTATGGACAACCGTTTCTGATTGATTGTATATTATTTTATTGGGGCATGACCGGGTTGATGTCGATGTCACTATTGTACATATATTTTTCTTTTCTGTACTAGGATTACCCTGCGGTGGAGTGCTCGAATAGCTAGGTTTTAGAGGGCAACGGGCCCGCATCTCATGGTGTTGAGATGGAGGGGGCCTTACTCTAGAATTGGTGGGCTATTCACCGCACTCGTAGGGAGTACAGGATGACCCACGGAGGGGCGCTCAAGTTACCGGATTCCGTGAAGTGCTGGGTGACCTATTCACTTTGTTGATTGGGGTTCCCTCACTTCTGAGATTGGCGGGTAACTTGCCGCGCTCGTAGGGGTCCAGCTTTTCATTGCATGGGCTATCCGCACGACCAAAAACGTTGGGTTTTATTTGCTGCTCAAATGAAACCCGAGGCTCCAAAATTATCCACCATTCTATGTTGCTTGTTGTTGATCTGTGATGTTGCTTATATCATGCCTGGGACGAATGCCATATATATATATATATATATTTATATATACTAGTAGATGTTGTATATGTTTTGCACCCGCACTAGTCCAGCCCCCACTCTGCCGTTAGTTAAGTAACCTAACGGTGCATGACGGGCCCCGTGGTGAATGCGGATGTATATACGTACATTGTATTTTCGTTCTTTTCTGGTGTGATAGGGATTAATTGATGGGGACCGCATTAATTTTGATTAATGCAAAAAAATAAACCTAAAAGACGTTGTTGGAACAAATTTCGAAAAACTATAGTCATATTATTTCGCTTTGCATAGTGGTTTTCGGTCATGAATATCCAGCACCTCATTCGAGGAGGCAAGAGCCTAGATCCCTTCGTGGGGAGTGACCTCTTGAGCAAAAGTTTATACTGTAGATTACTCGGTTTTCTTCGAAACCACAAGTTTTCAAAAGCGGAGCCTAAATCACTCATTTTCAAAACTACTCGGTTCCTTCAACGATATCAAGTTCATTACGTTAAAGGGTTTTTCGCCAAAAACCCAGCCATAGCCCTCCGTCATTTATTAAAAGTATTACTTAGTATTCATGCTGTGTATGTTGACCTCTGTCAAGGCATAGTGAATGGTTGCTAGGTAATACTTGTTTGTTGCATAGATATGCGATTATTCAGGACAGTCACACGGTCATATTGACCTCTGTCAAAGGCTTGTGCGGGTGGGATAAATTAATCCTGGAAATGACGGGTTCAACTTGACTTGTGACTTATGACATGTTGACCTCTGTCAAGGTCATAAACCGCTTGGGGCAAAAACCACATCGGGAGTTTCAAATATACAGGAAACTTGCTAGTGCTGCATACCTTCTGGAGTGTGGTGACTAGAGTGGCTTCTATCTTGTTTATCATGCAATGATAGTTGGATCCCGATCCCACCGATGAGTAGGATTACTCTTGGAAGATATTTTTCACTTCACAATTAACTAACCTATTAGGTGTCTAGAAAAGTGTTAACGGGGATACGCCTCTGCGGAAACGAGGTTATTTTAATTAGTTCCGTGCGAGAGCACGGGGAACCTCCCTCGGAATACTAACACTCACCTGGCTGAACGGTTGGCGAACTTGTAAGGTGTTGATGATCCCATCCAGTTCTCCTTTTAAGATTTGAAGGAAAATTCGAGGAAACAGTGGGAGCCATTCTGATTAGATAAACTAATAACCAATCTAATCTTACAACAGCGTACGCTGAGTATTTCTTTTCTCTCTCCAGGTAGCAACCCATTCATGCCTTAATGAAGATAATAAAATGCATCGCTTGACCGATCCGAATTCTTATTCGGAGTTGGGGAACGTCGGTTTGGCTCTAACTTATGACATGAGCAGAGGAAAGAGGATTGCATGAATTCCTTGATGACCCTAACGAAGAAGAAGTATACTATTGCGTCTCCTTCAGGTGTTCTTGTTATTGAGAACTGCTTTTCGGTCAGTCCTACCTCCTGGATACTAGATACCATATCAGGATCTCATATTTTTAATTTATTGTAGGGACTGAAAAAAAGTAGGATGGTTGGACCTGGTGATATGTCCCTCAGAGTAGGGAACGAAGCACAAGTTGATGTTTCTGCCGTCGATGAATATCACCTAGCATTGCCAGATGGCAATACTATGATTTTAAACAATTGCTACTATGTACCTTCCATGGTTTGCAACATCATATCAGTTTCTTTACTTGATAAAGATGGATAACTTTGTTCTTGATAGAAATATCATGAACATCTACCTTGATAAGGTATTGGTTGCAGAAGGTACACTGTATTATGGTATCTATGTTCAAAATTAAAACGCAGTTTTCAATATACAAAACACACGCAAAAGGAAGAGTTCAGAAGTGAACGAATCCTACTTGTGGCATTGTAGGCTTGATCATATCGGAGAGAAAAGACTAAGTAAGTTGCATAAAAATGGATATTTGAATACGTTCGAATTTTCATCTTATGAAACTTGTCAGTCTTGTCTCAAGGAAAAGATGACCAAATCTCCGTTCACCGGACACGGAGAAAGAGAAACAGAGCTCTTGGGACTCATACACAGTGATGTATGTGGTCCAATGTCTATACATGAAAGGGGTGGGTTCTCGTACTTCATTACATTCACTGACGATCTCTCTAGATTCATACATGTATTTTTGATAAAACACAAATCCGAAACTTTTGAGAAATTCAGGGAATATAAGAGCGAAGTGGAGAAACAAACAGGAAAAAGTATCAAGATCCTTCGATCTGATCGAGGAGGGGAGTACTTGAGTATGGAATTCCGGGACTTTCTAAAAGAGAATGGTATTCTCTCTCGACTTACTCCTCCGTATACACTACAACACAACGGTGTATCGGAGCGGAAGAACCGTACCCTATTGGACATGGTTACTTCATGATGAGTAACGTCGAGTTGCCTCTTTCATTTTGGAGACTTGCGCTCGAAACAACAGCGTACCTATTGAATTAGGTTCCGTCTAAATCAGTGTCTAAGACTCCATATGAAATATGAAGTGGTAAAAAACCATGTCTTAAACGGGTTAAGATATGAGGTTGTCCGGCCTATATTAAAAACCAGAATCCGGACAAACTTCAGATACGATCAATTTTATGTAAGTTTGTGGGATATCCAAAGCATTCAAATAGATATCTGTTATACCACACCGAAGAACAGAAGGTGTTTGTTGCTCAGCATGCCACCTTTATAGAATGACAATTTCTTGCAAAAGCAATTAGTGGGAGTACGGTAGAACTGGAAGAAATTTCTGAACCACAAACTCAAACTGAAGATTTGGTCGAACCGCTAGATTCAGTAGTCCCAGATGAACCTCATCCACTCCACAGATCTAGTAGGATTTCTCATCCGCCAGAGAGATACTACGGTTTTATCATAGACGGGGATCGAGAGAATTGCATCTTAGAAGAAGATGATCATACTTGTTTCAAGCAGGCCATTATCAGTAGGAACTCTGATAAATGGATAGATGCTATGCGATCCGAAATGGAGTCCATGTACACCAATAATGTGTGGACCTTGGATATTGCTCCACCCGGGATAAAACCCGTTGGATGCAAATGGATCTACAAAGGAAAATTTGGTGTAGATGGGCAGGTGGAAACCAATAAGGCTAGATTTGTTGCAAAAGGTTTTCTTCAAAGACCAGGTGTGGACTATGATAAAACCTTTTCTCCAGTGACTATGCTCAAATCCATTCGAATCCTACTTGCCATTGCTGCCTTCCATGACTATGAAATCTGGCAGATGGACGTAAAAACGGCTTTTCTAAACGGAAGTTTGGAAGAGTGCATTTATATGGATTAGCCGGAAGGTTTTGTAGACAGTGAGAGTAGCGGGAAGGTGTGCAAGTTGCTTAAATCCATTTATGGATTAAACCAGGTATCGCGGAGCTGGAACATCTGTTTTGATGAAACAATCAAGGAATTTTACTTTATCAAGAACGAGGATGAGTCTTGTATATATAAGAAGATTGTAGGACGAAATGTCGTATTCCTAGTCTTGTACGTGGACGACATTCTTTTGATAGGAAATGATATTCCTATGCTATAATCGGTCAAGTTGTTCTTGTCACAAAGGTTCTCCATGAAGGACCTGGGTGATGCCTCGTACATTCCGAGGATTAAGATCTACATAGATAGATCCAAAAGATTATTGGGACTTTTGCAGTCTAGGTACATAGAGACCATACTAAAGAGATTTAGTATGGAAGATTCCAAGCACGGTAACATACCCGCATTGCACGGAATCACCCTCTCTAAAAAGATGTCCCCTAAGTCTGATGAGGAGAGGGTTCGCATGGGCATTATACCCTACATTTCGATGGTAGGATCTATAATGTATGCGATGCTATGTACCAGACCAGATGTAGCTTATGCGCTTAGCGTGGTGAGCCGGTATCAGTCAAACCTAGGAGAGAACCACTGGACAACAGTGAAGAACATTCTTAAGTACCTGAAAAGGACTAAAGAACTGTTCATGGTATTCGGTAATGGGGACCTCCAGGTGGAGTCCTTTACCGATTCGAGCTTTCAGAGTGACAAGGATGACAGCAAGTCTGTCTCGGGTTTTGTATTTACCCTCAACGGAGGGACGGTCTGTTGGAAGAGTTCTAAACAGGACACCGTCCCAGACTCGACGATGGAGGCTGAATATATTGCTGCCAACAATACCGCAAAAGAATCCTTTTGGATTAAGAAGTTCATTACTGAACTTCAGATGGTTCCATCCGTTGTTAACCCAATACCTTTGTTTTGCGACAACAATGGAGCTATGGCTTTTGCAAAGGAACCACGGTCCCATCAGAAATCCAGACACATCTTGAGGTGGTATCACCCGATCAGAGAGATCGTTGATCGCCGGGAGATCGAGGTGCGGAGAGTGAACACAAAAGACAACACGGCGGATCCATTCACCAAGGCCCTTCCTCAAGCACAGTTCGAGAGACTATTTGAGATATTGGGTATACGATACGCCAACAACTGGCCCTAGTGCAGGCGTTGGGTACTCGGTATGCCAATATATGGCCTTAGTGCAAGTTGGAGATTGTCGGATATGTAAGCCTTAGAGGCCATTATTGTATATGTATACCTGTGGATGCTTGGACATATGTATGTACAGAACAATCTTGCTCGATATGATAGTATGCTATCTGGTTTGTCTTTATCTTAACATGTGCGTATGTTTTACTTGTTATTAAATATCATTTATACATGTTGATAAAGCCTATATGATCATTGCTTGACTACCTGCATTATGATAGAGATCATACGTATGGGAGCTGGGTAGTCGATAAGCACATCCTTAAAAGGTCCCTAGTCATGGGAGTATCGAGACTGGGCATCGATATTCCGGAGTAGACTAGTGTATACGTTTCTAAATCCCGACGAGGGGCGATGGTTGATCCCACAGCCATTGGTCTTTTGCACCTAAGATTGTATACAGGTGCTCACTGGGGGTGAGTACACTAGACGGACTCGCCGAGAACTTCTAGATGGTACTATACCTATGTCAGTAGCAGTTCTCAGGTGGCATGAGTACAGATTAGTCTTCAGATATGAGATCGTCATTTTTCTTGTGTGAGTTCCCACTGTACTTTGATCACTACCCTACCACGGCTCTACTGAGTCGTGTAAACAGGTTTTGGTTGGGTACAGCCCCGAGCTACATGGAGGCAGTGTGCAATTGTTGGGGATTCGTCTCTCCCGATATAGGGAGTCGATATCGCACTGTGTTCGATTGGCCAGCACCATAAGACGTTAGCCAAGGTAGTTGGAATTTACTGATAGGTTGATCAGTAGTTTTCCAGATTGGTCCTGAGTCGCATTAGCACGAAATATCGGGTTATTAGGGTCTGACGTTTACCACCCCCTAGACCCGGTATGCGATACTCATAGACGAAGAGACTGGACTGTACGGAGATTATCACAGATAGGCTCTGTAGGGATCCGGATGAGTTTGCTCGTCGGCCTTCCTTTTCGACAGATACCGGGGTAGCCGTTACGTACAGCTAGTGCCGATGACATACTTATGGTTATGGATTTATCCAGTAACTCACTGCCGGTATACTGTCGAGTCTTTAGAGTCTAACACAGAGGGTTTCCCTGGTTCAGGCGAAATGGTGTAGTAGCCGTATTGAATACGTGTAAGGTTCCGATCGATTGATTATACTATGTACCCGGACTTTCGATCGGACAGTTGATAATACTAGCCGGCTCGGGATTAAGCCGGATTATTAAATCAGGTATTGATTTAATAATTTATATATATGTATTTCGATATGTATATTCTAGTATTTTGTTCTTTGTGTTATTCTATCTCTTTGGGTATTCGCATTTCGATACGAATACAGGTATGTATATACAGTAGAGTGTAATCCGTATTTATACGGAAAATATTCTAGAAGGTGGACACCTCATTTTAGTTATTATCCATTTATCTATAAATGGAAAATGAGGTGTAAAAAGATGTGAGGGGAGTATGGTGAGATCCATGCTTCAATAGAATTGACAGATGAATTTTTAATTCATTTATGCAAACTATTGAAGCATGGTTGGTTTATTATATTTGTAAAAATTGTTTTATAAAACCAAGGTTGAGGATTTTCTCTCACATGCTTGATTCATTTTTTTCAAGCTCACCATTTGCTTCGCTCTCCTCTCTTGTTTCTTGAGCTCCTCCACTTTCATCTTCAACCTCCTCTCTACAATCTCATGAGTTGAGAATTAAGAGAGAAGGTGAGATAGAAACACACAAAGAACCTCACACTACATTCTAGACTTTTTAGACTATCAATCTAAAGTTTCTAGTTGCTCCACTAGACTCTTAGTGTGGAGCTAGAGTCATGGACTACATCCCTGGGATGGATCATCTTCGACGGAGGAAGACCGGCCATCAATCTCGATCCAGGAGAACCGAAAGAGCAAGGAAAGATGAACAAGCTCGATCAAGAAGATCACTAGGAGCAAACGAAGAGAATAGAAGACCGAAGGACACAGAACTTTGGGTGAGACAATTCTATCATAGTAGATAGATATCCTCTTTGATAGCTTTTTTAGGTTTATGGTAGATCCGACATCGGGTTATTCTAGCGCCAGTTTTTCAAACCCTAAAATTTTTGTTCCGCAAACGGCCACGGTAGATGGTCAGGGCACTAGTATAACCCAACATCCAAAATATCATATCAAGAGAAAACTGCATTTTTAAAACATTCAAAAGTTTTATAAAATCATATCCGCGGTTTCTCAAATATTAGAAATCTCATGAAAACACAATCTCATAAGAACATGACAATAATGGAACAACATGTAAATGCACAGAACAGTAATATAGTACATGCTGATGTAAAATGAGCAGTAGTATAAGGTACTGGCCCTTATGGCAAGTATGTTCATATAAGCGTGTTCGCATAAACAATGTAAAGAAAGTACAACATCCATAACAATACGTGGTGCTGGGTAATAGACAACAATATGATGCGAACATGGTATAGTGTGATACGGGTGACATAGCAAATTCTATATATATACTTAGCATAGCAATTAGCGAGGAGATGTAGGTGTAACATGCGAGTATGTGCAAGTGTAATATGAAATTATCATTAATGGTGCGCGCGTCCTAGCAAATGAAGTTAAGTAGGGTTAAAGGTTTAAACGTGGTATATATCATAAGAAATCGAAATGTAAGCGTATACAGAATAAGGAAATCATAACGTGAACAAGTATTAAAATATCTAACTTCGTATGAGCCATAGAGTTATAGTTTAAAATAGCACGAAACGTTATTTTGGAAATAAGGGACTACGATATTTTTGAAATAGATATCATTTAAAAAGTCGCAGCGCACTCTTGACATTATCATTTTAAAGTACGTAACGATTCGTTAGTTTTTAAAATACATATGACTCTAAACGTCTCATGAATTTCCATTTTGTAATATTAGCAAGACTCCTCAAGTTGAAATGAATATCAGCCACAATCGGCAATCTATCCTCAATATATCATGTATGAAATCTCCCTCGTACACTATCATCCAATCAATACGGTACTGATCTATAGTCGCGTATATCAACTCATCTCATATCGTATCATACCATATCATATATACTTATATCGTATATATATACACACTCGTGTCATATATATACTTATATCGTATAATGTACTCATATATATGTATATACATATGTAGATATAGCTCAATGGCTAAGGAATATATAATAGGTATAAAATCTTCTACTAAGTATGCAAATATACGCATATGATTAGACTAGGTATATATTTTTAGTATATATATATAGTATCCTAATCTCTACGGTTGTGAGGGTGCTATATGCTATCCATCCGACTTCCCCATAGATATACATCTACTCATCTAAATACGCCTCACACTAATCAAAGCCGACGGATATCTTACCCTTCTTCGTCGTCCCGAAAGTTCCTACGATTGTACCTACAATCGAAACCATATCGAATCGCATAAAAATCCATATCAAAACTGATACGACGAGCGAAGCACACATAGGTTAGAACCTGTGGTCAACGCATGCCAAAACGACAAAATACCTCCCGACGTCGACGTAGAAACGTCGAATGACCTTGTCAAGACATAAAAATTCGAAATCCAAGCATCAAATATCACAAAACATCGCCAAAACTAAGTCAAAATGCTCCCAGATTTTTACTCAGGGAATCTGGGACAAATTAGCATATAAAATAGGCTTAGTTATCAAGTGAGTGAGCTACAGAACAAACCCCATGCCCTAACTTGACAACTTGGCCGTAATTTGCAGCCAAAGGCATTAAATTTGCAATTTTGGTATGGAGTTGGGGGCTCGGGCTTTTACGGTGGTCTTCTACTGGTCCAAGTATCTCACAATATCCTCTAAATATTTTTCAAAGCACCCAAGTTACACCGGATTTCATTTGAACACAAAAACTTCAATGAAAACCTTGTTTTCAAACATCAAAACCCTTTTAGACCAAGGATACTTGCACTAAAACACCATCATCTATCACTAATTTGGTTGTAATCACTAACTAACCCTTTACTACACCACCACTACAAGTTGTACCTATAAAAACCCACTTTTGAAATCTCAAGTCTAAAGAACATGAACCTTAAGCTCTAAAACTAATGTGTGAAGGCAAGTATTGTAAGAACTTGTTACAAAGTGCGATTTTTACCTCGTGATTGAAATTTGAGAGAGATCCAAACTTGCAAAAGATCTCAAAGTGAAGACTTGATCACCACAACATATTTAGGATGAGAATATGAACATTTTTTGTGAAGGGTTTATAGTGATTTGAAGAGGTTTGTATTGATGTTGGTGTTTGTGGTCGATGGTGGAGGAAGTGGAGAAGGAGAAGAGGAAGACGGATGAGAGAAAATGATATGAATATGAAAAAGATATGGATGCCAAGCCATAACCCTTCACTCTTTTTCACTCTCTTTCACTTGCCCATACCCAATAAAATAATACCATCCATGCCTCCCTCTCTTCTCTCATTTCTTTTCTTTTGAAGAAAATAAAACCATATAACACAAATGAAAATAATAAAACTATTCATAGAAATACAATCGAAAATGTTAACCCTCTCATAAACATGTCATGGCACCATAAGCATGATTAACAAAATAAAGCTTTGTTTAGTGTTCACAATAGGAAAACACTAATTAATTTTAATATTAAACTTGTATGGATGTAATTATATGCTAATTTACAAAGAGCCCAATTAAATAAATGTTTTCATAAATAATAATTCATTTTAAATTCCAATTATTTTCCAAAAATAGAGTTATATAATTGTACCAATCTACGAAAACTCAAATCCATACTTGGTATAATATCCGTAAAACTTATTATATTATTATTTAAATTCTAAAATAATACTGTCCATTTTCTGAAATTGTACGCTCTTCCCTCCTTAAATAAATTTGGTCCCTGAATTTAAATTTAAAACCCCAAGTCTTAAAACATTTCAGTAAACCAAATCAACGGGGCTCTGAAGTCACGGACAAGCTATAGATACTAAAGCGCTACGTGTGCGCATGAAAACAAAGTGCAAAACTCAAATAACCAAAACTCCGAAAAGTGTCATGCGAATCATACAAGCTATGATGAAATATGCAAATTTTGAGAAACCTTCCGTTTAAATCAAGCACAATATAATTAAGGCTACAATACGTATATAGTACGCATTCTACTAAAATCATTTAAGTGACTGAAAAATGTACGTATGAAAAAATCCTTTTCAAAATTGCCGTATGATGCGTATATCACACACACGTTTTGCTTAAGATATACATCTCGCCTTTTGAAAATAATTTAGAAAGGCTTTCTTTTTATAAAATCTTGTGTCGCTCACTAACACATAGGAAAATAATAAGACAATGGCTCCTTTGAAAACCTCTTTTGTATATATCAGTATATGCAAAAACATTCAGGTACCGTTTCTCAGACCAGTCTTGCTATGCTACTATATAATATAATATATATCATAAAAACGCGGTACTTGAAAAACAAATCAATATCAACCAGTGTGCACGAAAACCAACCCACGTACGACTGGTGCACATGAAAATCGAAGTCAAAACCAAGTGCAACGAATGTGCAGGAAAACGAAAACTGAGAGCAACAGGTGTGCATGACAACAAAATTAAGTGCATCTAGAGTGCACAAAAGTCTCGATCGAGTGCATCTGGTGTACACGAAAACCATATCAATGCGTCAAATGCATAAGTAAACAATATCGAGTGCATCTAAAGTGCACGAATCAAAATCAGGTGCATACAAAGTGCACGAAATCAAAATCAAGTGTATCGGGATGCACGAAATCATCAATATCTGCAACGGGTGTGCACAAAACAATATCGAGTGCAATGGATATGCACAAAAATATAAATCAAATGTAATGGATGTATAAAAAAATAAATCAAGTGCAACTACTGTGCACAAAGAAAATATTTACCAATTGCAGCTACGGTGCACGAAAATATCAATCATGAAACTCAATTATCAAAACACAAAAGTCCAAACGATAAAAGCGTGATACTCGAATCACCAAAACACAAATAAAAAACAAATGACATTGAGATACACCTCCTTCAATATCGAAAGGTGCCTGTGCACTCGGAGCTGGCAGAGCAAGAATTTCCACTTGTCTTCTGCCCACGGTTTGGTGTCCTCTATTTCTAGGTTCTTGTTCTCTCTGCAGACCACCAAATCCACGACCTCTCGGCTCGACAACCTGGTAAGGAGTAGCAACGGAAACAATCTCTCTCTGACACCTTCCTGAACATCTCCTGGCCAAGTAACCTGGCCACTCGCAATGTGACACGTCAATGACGATGGCCTATGGCCCTCTGAGCATGGGCTATATAACCGATCTTGGGTCTAAATATCTATTGCCGTAGTATCTCATAAGGAACCCATCACGGTTTCTGCCGATATCATCTCTGTCGAACTGCTCGGAACTGACACTCCTTAAATGAACCCGCTTCTATTCCGAAACAGCTGCAATCTCATCCAATCTTTCCTCTAAAATTGTGGCTGTTGTTCATATCATAATTTTGCATTATTATATTCCCCATTCTTATTCATTTTACGAATAAACAGGTACTTTTGATTCATGTATGCTACATAGTTGCAGGTTACAGGTTCTCGGAACAAAACAGTGAAAATGATGAAAAGACGTTACAAAAGTGAGACTACGACCAACAAATAGAAGAATCTTGATCATGCCTGCAGTTTGAGGAACAAACGAAGATCAGCAAACAGTTCGATTGCACAAAGGCAGCACAAGATTTAAGACTTCAACATAAAGCAAACAGTAAAAGTCCACAACATTATGCACTGTGGAAATTTGGAAGAAACTAGAAGACATTCTGAAGAACCAAAGGGATGAAAAGTCAAGTAAAAAGTAACATGAAAATTACCATGGAAACAGAAGCCCAAGAGCCTCTATATAGCCGCGGATCCGTGGCCAAACAGGGTTTTGATAAGCCCGTGCCGGTGCATTTTTGACGATGGTGACGACGCGTTGACTAGGCTTCTCAGGGTAGTTTTGTAAATGTAGATAGGGATCAGATATAAACCCTAGGGTTTCTATAATCTATAAATAGGAACCCTAAAGCTCTTTTTGGAGCATGCCTCTTCCTATGCCTCTTTTTAATTATCAATTTCAGAATTTCAATTCCTGTAATGTTTGAAGAGTGCATCAAATAAAAAAATAAAGTAAGTCTTTCTTTTCTTGCCTTAGTTAATTTTCCTTTCTGCCTTAGTTAATTTTATTTATCTGCCGTAGTTTTGCAATTTTATTTATCCACCGTAGATTAGATAATTAGGTTATTAAAAACAAACTAAAAAGATGTCTCTTTTTATCAATTCTCTAATGAGTGAGTAGTTCCTCACTTGTTAGGGTTAGGAATAGGAAATGTTTGAGAGATGAAAATCTCTCACCTCTTTCTTGCCCGTCATATATTTTAATAGGACTCTATGCATACATACACACACCGCTCACTACGGCACCCTATCCCACGAGATAGCGGTGATACCGTAATTAAAGGCCGGTTGTGTATGTTTTCCATGGAGGTTAGGGTAAGAGTTAAGAAAGGACGGACAAGGACCTAGAGGAAGAAACCTAGTTTCTTCCCGATGGTACTAATCCACTTTGTTAATTATTACCTTAACACCTAAATAGATCTTAATTAGGGCATTGAAAGCGGTGAGAAATATTGAATTTCCAAATTAACCTAAAACTAACCCTAGCAAGATTTTAATCCTAATCAAACTCATTTCAGTTTTTAGTGATAATCAATCCAACCCCAATTGGAATTAACTTGTTAGAACAAATAGAAAATACACAAAATCCCTGTGGACCGACCCGTACTCAACCGGCTAGCTACCAAGCGACGTCGTTCTTGATTGCGGTTAATATTCTTTAATTCATCTTTTAAAAGCGCGCATAAAACTTCGCTCAAAAATCATCTGTATCCAACGCCTCTGTATACGTATCAAATCTCTGGCACCAACAGAGAGGAACAACTACTCATTGATATCTTGCACGAATCTTTTAATCCACGTCTCTTCAATATCGACCAAATCGGAATCATATCTCAAAAGCTGCATAAACTGCAATTCATACTTGGCTATGATCATATCCAAAATCTCATACAATGACTCGAAGGTATGAACATGGTATCTCCAACACTCTGCGGAAGAAATCTGGCTAAATATGTCATCGACAACTCGTCCAAAATTATCGGAGGAACACGCACTGCTCGTCCTCCCTCGATCGATTCACACCAGGTCTGAGCAAGTCCCTTCAAACTGAAACTGGCCAACTCATCTGATCTCATATCGGGGCATCCCAACGAACGAAATGTCCTAGTCACTTTATCCAGGAATGACTAAGGATTCTCTATCACATTCCTGCCTGTAAACTAATATGGCTTCAGCTTCATGAGCTTTGGAAGCGACGTCTCATCAATCTCGGCAATGGCTGGTACGTCTGTCTGCACGGTAGATAACACAACGATCTATGGAGTAGGCTGTATGTCAACAGACCTCTCAATCCGGCTGGCCTGAAGCAATGCCCCGACTATCCGGTGTGGATCCAGAACACTTGCTTCAAACGAGAAATCCTAACTGTATGGTGTTTTTCGTCACCCTATTGTGATGGGAATACGCATCGCTTGTCAGGCGCATTACAGATTCCCCCTGCCTATGATAGGCGGGGGTTTATTGATTGTGGGGAACTGAATCTCCAACAGCCGCGGACTAAACTGCCATTAATTACCCCTCGCCTTTGGAGCGAAATAACCTCGGATTGACGGATCAAATTGGTTATGTGAACTCAATGTGCAGTGTGCGTGTGTTGTGTTTTGAGGGGTCTTGGGTATGACGGGTCAAATTGGTCATAGCGTCCAATGGACGCGCGGGTGCTAGCGCCTCACGTGCCCAGCACGCGGATGCTGGGCGCCGGACGCCAACGTCTCACGTGTTTGGCATGTGGGCGGTGGGCGCCAGCGGGAAAAAGTGGCTTAGCCCCTATACTGGGAGTTGTACCCCCAATTGAATTTTGGAGTTAAACTCTTGAAAAAGAGGACAAAGAGGTTTAGCCTCTGCACTGGGAGTTGTACTCTCAAAAAGAAAGATTTATTATTTTATATATATATTATTTTTTTTGTGGAGTTAAACTGCCAAGATATTTTCGAAGATGATGAAAGGGGACCCCTTTCTTCTCTCTTGAGCCCTGGGTTTTCTCTTGAGCCTTGGATCTTCCCAAAGTGGGATTTTTGGAGATGGGTCTCCTTCTTCCTCCCATCTATTGGCTGGATCTTGGAGAAATGAGGGTGAGATTTAAAATCTTCTCTTTTTGAGATTTGATAGAAGATCCGCGTTCCCCTTCAAAGGTTTTGTGGTGAAAAATTATTTCTTTTTGGAAAAGAAAGAGTGAAACTCTTGATTTAATTCAAAAAAAGGGAGATTGTTTAGAATCTTGAGGGAGGAGAAGGAGGCAAAAAAACCCTAGTTTTTGAGGGAGTGAATTCTTTTTTTATTTCATCATCATATTGCCTTATATAGGTTTACAAATTTACATATAGCCCCTTGGGCTTTACAAAATGGCATTTTTGCCCATCTCATGCCTCATGTGCTCATTTCTTTTGCACATGAGCCATGGGCTTTACAAAAATTTGGCTTTATGCCCATTTATTTTACATTCATGCATGAAAATTATATCAAAATTATTTATTACATAATTTTCATTTTGGCATGGGAGAGGCTGGCCACGGGGCTCAACTTGGGCATGGGCCCACTTGACCTTGGTTTGGGCCCGTTTACTTGAGGTTGACTTTGACTTTGACTTGGTCAACCGGGGTGTAATTTTTTACCCCAACAAAGTGCCCCCTATCAATAAATGCACACCGCGTATATGAGTTGTGTGCATGAAATTGATGGATCTTAGAGTTGGACTTCGAGGTGGAACATCATTCCGGGGCGGAGCATCATTCCGGGAGCATAATTTCGAGGATCAGAGCATAATTCCGACGAGCGAAGCATAATTCCGGGGATCGGAGCATAATTTCGAAGAGCGAAGCTTGATTCCAAGGGGAGGATATATTCTGAGACGAAGCATAGTTTCGACGTAGGGTTCCGGGACGGAGCATAATTTCGACACGGGACAAGTGTATCCTGAGACGAAACTTAGTTCCGGCACATGGCAAACATTCTGAACGAAGTATAGCTCCGATGCAGGGGTTGATTCCGTCAAAACAAAATTCCGACAGGGAAGGCAGATACTCCGAGACGAAGCATGATTTCGCCGCAGAGCTTGTTGGTTGACTTGATTCCGAGACGGAGCATAATTCTGACGGAGAGGTCATTGGTTGACTTGATTCCAGGTCGAAGCATAATTCCAACGGGGAGGTCATTGGTTGATTTGATTCTGGGTCGAAGCATAATTCCGACGGGGAGATCATTGGTTGACTTGATTGCGAGTTGAAGCATAATTTCAACGAGGAAAGCAGATACTCCGAGGCGAAGCATGATTTCGACACGGGGTACACTTTAAGACGAAGCATGATTCCGCCGCAGAGGTTGTTGGTCGACTTGATTTCAAGTCGAAGCATAATTCCGACGCGGAGGTCATTGGTTGACTTTATTCCGAGGCGGAGCATAATTCCGATAGGGAGGTCATTGGTTAACTTGATTTGGTTCCCGCTTTTAGGGAGGCTGGCACTGCCCTTTTTACGACATGGACGGTCGATGCTTGACGTGTCTCCGAGACAGAGTGTCGCTGGTTGATGTGTCCCCAAGGTGGAGTGTCTGTGTTGGTCGTTTCCCCAAGACGGAGTGTCTGTATGTGACGTTTCCCCGGCACGGAGTGTCTCTGGTCGACGTATCCTCGAGGAGGAGTGTCTGTTTGACGTTTCCCCGAGACGGAGTGTCTGTATGTGATGTTTCTCCGGCACGGAGTGTCGCTGGTTGACGTGTCCCCGGCACGGAGTTTCAGTTTGACGTTTCTCCAGCACAGAGTGTCGCTGGTTGACCTGTCCCCGAGGCGGAGTATCTGTTTGACGTTTCCCTGGCACGGAGTGTCTGTTTGACGTTTCCCCGAGACGGAGTGTTAGTTTGACGTTTCCCCTAGATGGAGTGTCACTGTTTTTGATGTAGAGGCCATTGGTTGACTTGATTCTGAGTCAAAACATAATTCCGATGGGGAGGTCATTGCTGCTCTTTTTGCGACTTGGACGGTCGGCGCTTGATTTGACTTGCTCCGTTCCTTGCGGTGTCAGGGTTGAAGCTGATTTGCTGATTTGATGTGATTTGGGTTGACATCAGCATCGCTACACTAGAATATGGTATCAGGAGCGAATCATCATTTTCCATGAGAGGATTTGGGGATTTTGGTTTTGGTTTGGCATCAGCACCACTTCACTGGAATATGGTGCCAGGAGCGAATCATCATCTGCCGTGAGGGGTTTCCCTCGTTCCCAGTTTAACGACTTAGGGGTCATTTGTTCCCAGTTTAACGACTTAGAGGTCATTGGATCGGAAGTTTGGAATTTTGTGGTAGGGTTCGGCATCGGAATTGCTAATACTGAAGCACAGGTGCCAAGAGCAATTCATCATTTGCTTTTGCCTGCTGGGGAGCGATGGCTTAGGAGACAGGTTTAGATCCCTATCCCCTAAGGCTTTTCAATTTTATGAGCCGTAAGGGTCCCATAAAAGTATTTTCTTCCTACGAGTCTAAAGGATCACGTAGGTTTATTTTCTCCTTAGGAGTCGTAAGGACACCCAAGTGTGTTTTTCCTTTGTGAGTTATAAGGATCCCGCGAAGGTATTTTCTTACAAGTCGAGAGGATCTCGTAAGTTTTGTTCTCCTCATATATCGTAAGGATACATGAGTGTGTCTTCCCAAATAGAGCATAATTCCGAGGCCGGAGACCAGCTGCGTAACTGGTGATTGTGGTGGGGTATGGATGTGATAAGAATTATTTGATCCCGTGGATTGTATACGGTAGTCAATTTAGGGACCACCCGTAGGACTGGGAGAATTTTAGGACTTTGTTGGCGTCTGCATCGCTGTACTGGAATATGGTACCAGGAGTGACTCATCATTCGCCGTTGAGATATTCAGATATTTGAAATTTTGGTTGGCGTCTGCATCGCTACACTGGAATATGGTACCATGAGTGACTCATCATTCGCCATTTTGGGATTTGGATTTTGGTCGACGTCTGCATCGCTGCACTGGAATATGGTACCAGGTGCGACTCATCATTCGTCTTTGGAGGTTTCTTTTATTTAACCGCGGTTGCTCTATCATTTCAGCTTTTCTCATCGCGAAGGTCGCAATTGCCCTATCATTTCGGCTATTCATTCGCGGTTGCCCCATCATTTCGGCTGTTTATTTTCATTTTTATTTTACTCGCTGATTTTTATGCGAGTTGCCCCATCATTTCGGCCCCCCTTTTTTTATTTACACATTTTTTTACATCCCCGGTTTAACAACTTAGAGATCGATTGTTCCCAATTTAACGACGTGGTGGTCGAATGTTCCCAGTTTAACGACGTTGTGGTCCTGTGTGTTTGCTTATCCCAGCTCCTCGAACTTTGATCTTGGCGGAGCTGTGTTGATGACCGTAGCTCTGTGGCTTGTCGGTACATCTGACGCCTATGAAGCTTTCCCAAGTTTGTATTGGTTCTCCATCCAATCTTTGAAAACATAGCAGTTTTCAATGGTATGACTCACTATTCTATGATATGGACAGTATATGGGATTGCTGGTCATGTTCATTTCATGTGGTCTCTTTAGAACAGACGGTTGCAGACCGCTGTTCAAGACGTCCATGAATATTTTGCGGACTTTATCCCTCCTGAAGGAGTATACCTTCTTCTTTCTCTCCATCAGAGTAGGTGCCTTTACTGATGCTGGTCCTTGAGGCCGATCAGTTTTTGGTTCGCCTGCTCTCCACTTAGCCCATTCAGTGTACGCATCGGAGAGACTGGAAGCTGATCGCGGCCGTTTTTCGCAAAAGTGTTCTTCTCTTAGGCTGGAGGGAGTATCGGTTAGCTGCTTCCGGATATCAATCCCTGGCTCATGAACCAAAATTAGATTTTGTTGTAATTGCAATCGGGCGACTTGGGTCGTGAGATCTGCCACGACGTTTGCCAGCTCGTCGACTTTGGAATGGACCTTGGCCATCTTCTCCTCCCTGTCCTGAAGCTGCTTTTGAAGCCATTGGAATAATGCTTGTTCTATAGTTCCGGGTATGATAACGGGGTCATCCTTACCGCCTGAGCTTGATTCAGTAAGAACCACGGGTTTTTTGGCTCAATGGCCTGAACGGGCTCTTCTTCATTTGGATCGAGCCGGTGTTCGATGGCAACAACCGCGTTGTCATGGCTATAAGTCATATGAGGACTTGTTCCTCTGAGCTCCATTATATAGACCGTATGGGTTGTGTACCCGTCTATTGCTTCTTCATTGGCAATGTTACTCGCTTGGCTCTTAGCTTGTTGCCTTGGTCCGCTTTTTTCAGATAATGGCAGATGTCTGAGATAATTAGATTTCCGAAGGACTTCGGTCTCCGTTTGTATGAAATTGGCGGTCGCAGTTTGACTGTTTGCTAATACTTCTTTAGACAGTTCTATTTCTTCTGCCTTGTATTGCTTTTCGATCCAATCTTTAAAGACAAAGCAGTCTTCAATGGCATGACTTATCACTCTGTGATAGGGGCAATATTTGGGGTCGTCGGTCATATTCGCTTCTTGAGGTCTTTTTAATTCTGGCAATTGCAGACCGTCTCTCAAGGCGTCCTTGAATATTTTTCGGACTCTGTCCCTTCTGAAATAATAGACCTTATTCAATTTCTCTTCCAGGGGCAATTCTCCACCCCCTCCCAACACTGGTTTTCGAGGCTGGTGGGCATTAGGCCTGCCTGCTCCTCACCTGCTTTGGTCGGCAGATGCATTAGAGGATTCAGTGTCCTTGGGAGGCCCACCTTTGCTGTTGTCATTCTCCGGATATTTGGACTTGTTGTTATATTGGCAGTTTAGAAGAGATTCAGGGCTTGCATGTTCTAGCATTTGGACACTTTTAAGTAAGTTCTGGAGAGTTTCGGGATCTGTTGATTACTTTCCCTTAATTCTGTCCCATGTCAACTAGTCGCAGACATGCGTTAGGACTTTCCTGGGGGCTAGCCGCCTTCGACTTTCATGAAGGTAATCCGCTCTTAGACCAGAGAGAATAGCTGCTGGCTGCTTTGGGACATCAATCCCTGGTTCATGGACCCAATTTTGATTTTGTTGTGATTGCATTTGAAGGACTCAAGTTGCGAGATTTTCCACAACATTCACCAGATCGTCGACTTTGGAATGGATCTTGGCTAACTCCCTATCACGGTCCGGAAATTGATCATGAAGCCATTGGAATAACGCTTGTTCTGTAGTTTTGGGGAAGATGACTGGGCTATCCTTATTGCTTGAGCTTGATTCCCCAAGAACCATGGGCTCTTTTTGCTTAGCAGCTCGAGCAGGGCCCTCATCATTATCTGAACTGAGCCAATATTGGGCAGCGTCACCCATATCATCACTATGGCTGTGAAGCGTAGGAGGGTTCGCTTCTCCAGGTCCGACCATGTAGACCGTATGGATCGCGTATCTGTTTGTTACTGAAGGTTGAGGAGCTGGGATGGCGTTAGCTGGCACGAACAGAATAAAGCCAAATGGTAGCGGCGGCTCCTCCCACTGTCGCCCTAAACTGGCCGGGAGGATCGACCTGGTGTCCATCTTCATCGTATAGGAGATGGGGGCTGTGTCGAAAGCTGAGCTTGTCCTTGGAGACATTGTTGAGGCTTGATTGCTTGAAATCCTGCATGAAAGAGCATTATTTTAGTATTAATATGGATACATATGTTGATTGAGTTCGTATGAACGTTTAACCCGAAATATGGGAGGAGAGAAAATGTCCCGCCGGGCGTGCCAGAATCTGTAGGGTGTTTTTCGTCACCCGATTGAGATAGGAATACGCGTCGCTTGTTAGGCGCATTAGAGATTCCCACAGCCTGGGATAGGCGAGGGTTTATTGATTGTGGGGATCTGAATCTCCGGCAGCCATGGACTAAACTGCCGTTAATTATCCCTCGTCTTTGGAGCGAAGGAACCTCCGATTGACGGGTCAAACTGGTCATGCGAACTCAATGTGCAGTGTGCGTGTGTTGTGTTTTGAGGGGTCTTGGGTATATCGGGGGCCTCGCAGAGTTTACAGGGGTCCCGCTATCCGGATAGTGGGTTAGGGGTCAAGGGGGTTAGCACCCCCTTGCACCGTGTGGGACAGCGCCCCGTTAAAAAAAAATTCTAACGGGGAAAGTGTTGTGGAGTGTGTGTGTGTGTGTGTGTGTGTGTAATGGAAAATAGCGTCCAAAGGACGTGTGGGTGCCCGCACCTCACGTGCCCAGCACACAGGCGCTGGGCGCCAGCGCCCCGCGTGCTGGGCACGCAGGCGCTGGACGCCAGCGGGAAAAAGGGGTTTAGCCTATATACAGGGAGTTGTACTCCCAATTGACTTTTGGAGTTAAACTTCTGAGAAAGAGGACAAAGGGGCTTAGCCTCTGCACTGGGAGTTGTACTCCCAAAAATAAAGATTTATATATATATATATATATATATATATATATATATATATATATATATTGTGGAGTTAAACTCCCAATATATTTTCGAAAATGATGAAAGGCGGCCCCTTTCTTCTCCCTTGAGCCTTGGATTTTCTCTTGAGTCTTAGATCTTTCCAAAGTGAGATTTTTGGGGATGGGTCTCCTTCTTCCTCCCCTCTATTGGCTGGATCTTAGAGAAAGGAGGGTGAGATTTAAAAATCTTCCCTTTTGGAGATTTGATAGAAGATCCGCGTTCCCTTTCAAGGGTTTTGTAGTGAAAAACTATTTCTTTTTAGAAAAGGAAGAGTGAAACTCTTGATTTAATTCAAAAAAAGGAAGAAGGTTTAGAAACTTGAGGAAGGAGAAGGAGGCACAAAAACCCTAGCTTTTGAGGAAATGAATTATTTTTTATTTCATCATCATGTTGCCATATGTAGGATTACAAATTTACATATAGCCCTTGGACTTTACAAAATGGCATTTTTGCCCATCCCATACCTCATGTGCTCATTTCTTTTGCACATGAGTCATGAGCTTTACAAAAATTTGGCTTTATGCCCATTTATTTTACATTCATCCATTAAAATTACATCAAAATTATTTATTACATAATTTTCATTTTGGCATGGGAGAGGCTGACCGCAGGGCTCGACTTGGGCATGGGCCCACTTGACCTGGGCTTGGACCCGTTTACTTAGGGTTGACTTTGACTTTGACTTGGTCAACCGGGGTGTAATTTTTTACCCCAACACCAACATAAAAGAATAATCAATATGTACATGTGTCGCCGGATTAATACCCTGGTCAGTCCACGTCTCTGACGAGCTCGCCCTGACCGCATCTCTAACCGCAGTCCATTCGGCTCGCGTAGCCATGATGATAAGAACCACAAACAAGTATCGATAAGAATAGATCATAAGAACAAATAGAAGAAAAGATATATGCCCTAAGGTTATTTAAGCGGAGTATCGTATCCTAAATATACCGCGGATCATACGTACGGTACGTTACTTTACTTAAGTTACTTACTCTATCAACCAAGGTCAACCTACGTGACGAAAGTTCGGGTCTAATACCCCCAAAGTCAAGTCTAAGTTCCGTAAGGTCATGCCTAAATTCTGAAATATACGTCCTACACTCCACATAGTAAATCTAGACTCGAACAGAGGTTAAACCTAATACTATGATACCAACTTTGTCACGACCCAGAAACAGCACGTGACCGATACTTGAATCACGTGAAATCTATAGGACTCCACCGTAACCCAAGTAAGCCAAAAATCAGGAATTTGAACCTTTTTAAACAAATAATGGAGGTGGCGTTTTTGAAAAGGGGTATAAATGAAATCAAGTTCTTCTTTCTAAAATATAAGTAGAGTTCATTTGAAATACAAGTGGGTTTTAAACTATGATTTGAAAACATTTTCATCATTTAAAATTTGGGCAACACCTCCTTTGTAAAGTTTGATAAAAACCAGTACATATACATAAATATAACCTACATCCCTAATTGAGAACTATTTCATCGCCCAATCAGTAGAAACACAACCACGAAGTATATACGATACTCAAGGCGTAGATCAACTAAAGAAAAAGTGAAAGAAATACCCAAAACATCATCAACTCAACTATAAAGAATAACATACAAGTCTCGTCTCTAAGTCCAAAAGAATATACAAGTTTCGGTCTCTAAATTCATAAATATACAAGTCTAGTTGATGGAGTTTTTAACTAGATTACAAATGAATATAAATATACAAGCGGCGGTTACGATCTGTAATGCAATCCATTTACCAAGCAATCACCCAAAAGAAGAAATGTGCCAGCAAGCAACTACTGATCCGAGCGGTCGGCCCTGCAAGAAAACTATGGCACAAAGGGGGTGAGTTGCCAACTCATGAGTAAAAAATATCATCAGGTAGAAATCGAATGCATAACGATCTACCTAGATCATACTGTACAACAATACCATACTATGCGATAACGAATGTGAACGTGTAAATATACAATATCGTGTCGGTAATAATATATGGAAATATATTATCCATAACACACACATTCAGAGATATATATCATCCAATGAGTGTCCATCAACGACACTCGAAATTCTCATAAAATCAAATGAGTGTCGAGCATCGACATTCGAAATTATCATAAATGCCGTGTCCAACATCGACACTCGAAATTCTCATATCTCAGGCGCCATCTCTCGGATCGGCCCTCTCTCAAGCACCATCTCATCGAATCAGCCCTTGTTTACCGCTGAAGACCAGACTGAGACGTTGAGACTTCTAGCCTGAATTTAGGGGCAGATGCTATTTGGACATATCCATCCACTTCTCCAAAGATACAAAGTTGATTTATGGCACCGTATATCGGAGGTTTGGATAGATGCGACCGATGTAGAAGTCTTCATCAGTTTCCCCTTCATTTGTGAGGGGTTTTTGATTGTGGGGACGCTCTTCCCTGCAGGCGCAAGCCCATGCAGTTAATTACGTATCTCGTTATGATAACCACTCTTCTACTCCGGTAGTTCACTTCGTATCATGTGTTATTTTGTTTAATATGGTTGCCCGTGGATTGTATACGAAGACTAATTTATGTCATCGTCCGTAGGGCACAGATTAGTCCATATTCGTATATTTTAGATTTGGGTTTTGAACTTAGGTTGTATGTATTCTCTCAGTTCAAGAATATTTTGTTTCATTTAATGACCCTCAATCTGTTTTTAGATTAAGATTAACTTAGATATATGAGCATTTGGGCTCAATTTATTTTAGCTAAGGACACGTTAGTCCTATTTGAGACTGAGATCAACTTAGAAATATTTTAAGGATCACTAAATTTAGTTAAGATCCAACAACAGAGTATTTGGGCTCGGCTGCAAGAAACTTAGCCGATTTGGGCTCGGTTTGCTCGGTTTTGGGCTTTTTTCCTTTATTCAGAAGTGCTAAGCACTTATTTGATGCTCTGGCGTTCACATGGGAAGCACGCGAGGCACTTAGATATGGGCGTTGCCTTATCAGTGCTAATCACTTAGTCATTTTGACTATATATATATAGTGCTAAGCACTTTTATACAGCGCTCATGTGTGTTTCACATGAAGCGCTGATTCTTCACCTCTGGGCGCTCACGTGGGAAGTACATGAGGCACTCACATATGAGTCACATGAGGCGTTGTGCTCTTTTCTTTGTTGAGCGCTCACGTGGGAAGCACGTGAAGCGCTGAGCATTCTGTTTTGGGCTCTCACGTGATAATCACGTGGGACGCTGAATTTTTTGTTTTAGAGATTTTAATCTCTGTTAATGTTTTCTGAAAAAGTTTTAACTTCTGTTATGGCATTTTGATCATTAATGATCACCAAGATCTCTGTTTTGAAGATCTGAGATCGGTTTTATTGGAGAACTAAGTTTTTCTGTTCTTTTTATAAGAACTAAGTTCTTTATGTAGGGTTAAATCCTATTTTCAGATAAATTAAATCCATAAAACATATGTCTTTGCTCTCTTTTCTTTTCATCTAATTCTTTCCCCTAGATTTTGATTTTCAAGAACATGATCTCCCTGATGAGAATTAAATTCTCAACTTGTGAGAAGATCTGTCTTACAGATTTCAGATCCAGAGAAAGAACTAAATTCTTTTAATGAAAGGCTAAACCTTTAGTTTTACTTATGCCTGGTAAAGGAGATATGTTTTATCACTGCTTTTTCTTTACCTGGAGTTGGAGAGAACGAGGAAACCTTCTTTGAGGGAGAATAAAATTCTCAGTTTGTAGAAATCTTATGAGGTCGATTATTTTCTGGAGATTTAAAGTCTCGGGTACTTTATGTAGAGAGGTCAAATTGTTAATTAGTTTGAGAAAATCTCTCATTTGAGAGGTACTGATTGATTTAATTGGCCTCAAAAATTATTTGAGAGATTTTATCTACCGTTGGATTTTTTATCCAGAGAATTTCTGTTTTACAGAATATATATTCTTGTTTTTAACAAGATTAGGGATATATTTTCTCATAGATAGAATTTAATTCTATCAAACGGTGATTTTTAATCACCATTGGATTTTTAATCTAATGGTTCAGAGTATATCTTTCTCATTTTGAAAGATCAGGGAGATATTATGCTCTAATAAAATTTAATTCTATTATTCAATAATTTTATTCACCATTGGATTTTTAATCCAACGGTTCTCTGTTTAACAGAGAATATCTTTCTTATTTAGAAAGATCAGGGGAAGTATTTTTCCCAAAATAGAATTCAATTCTTTATAGAATTTAATTCTATCTTAAGCTAGTACTTCAAAAGGTATATTCTCACGTGTTTAACACGTGACCCCGGTGTGGATCTTAACCTGCTTATATTTAGCGCTCATATGTTTTGCATATGAGCGCTCACGTATTTAACACGTGAGGCTAGTTTGCCCCTTTTGGTTATTTATTTTCAGCGGTTATATGCTTTGCATATAAGCACTCACGTATTTGACACGTGAAGCCAGCTTGGCCTTTAGTTATTTGTTTTCAGCGTTTATATGCTTTGCATATAAGCGCTCATGTGTTTAACACGTGAGGCCAAACTGTGGGAATTCTTTTCCCTTTTCTTTTCTTCCCCTATTTTATAAGGGAACAACCCTTCATATCCATCTGTATCATATCACTCCGGTCGTTACTCTCCGGATATCCTCCGAGTCCCATACTATCACCGGTAGGTAGTGTTCCCAGCCAGGCTCAACGCCTTTCTATACGATCTTCTTGCCACTAGGTACCGTACCGGGTCCATCATGTATTCGCAATCGGTTCCTCCCCCTCTCTCGATTCGGATAGTACTCATATCCCAGAATCCAGAAAACTCATGATGGACGCCAAAATATCATATCAAGAGAAAACCGCATTTTTAAAATATTCATAAGTTTTATAAAATCGTATCTGCGGTTTCTCAAATCTCAGAAATCCCATGAAAACACAATCTCATAAGAACGTGGCAATAATGGAACAACATGTAAAAGCACAGAACAGAAATAAAATACATGCTGATGTAAAATGATCAGTAGTCTAAACTACTGGCAGGAATATAGTATGATGTGAAATAGCATGGAAAGTGTGTTCATATAAACGTGTTCGCATAAGCAATGTAAAGAGAGTACATTATCCAGAACAGTACGTGGTGCTGGGTACTAAACAATAATATGATGCTAACATGGTATAGTGTGATACGGGTGACGTAGCAAATTCTATATGTGTACGTGGCATGGCAATTACCGATGAGGTGCCGGAGTAACATGCGAGTATGTGCAAGTGTAACATGAAATCATCGGTAATGGTGCGCGTATCCTAGCAAATGAAGTTAAGCAGGGTTAAACGTATAAACGTGGTATATATCATAAGAAATCGAAATGTGAGTGTATACAGAATAAGAAAATCATAACGTGAACAAGTATTAAAATATCCAAGTACGTATGAGCCATACAGTTATAGTTTAAAATAGCACGAAATGTTGTTTTGGAAATAAGAGACTACGATATTTTTGAAATAGATATTATTTGAAAAGTCGTAGTGCACCCTTGACGTTATCATTTTAAAGTACATAACAATTCGTTAGTTTTTAAAATACATGACTCTAAATATCTCATGAATTTCCATTTTGTAATTATAGCAAGACTCCTCGAGTTGAAATGAATATCGGCCGCAATCGGCAATCTATCCTCAATATATCATGTATGAAATCTCCCTCGTACACTATCATCCAATCAATACGGTACGGATCTATAGTCGTGTATATCAACTCATCTCATATCGTATCATAACATATCATGTATACTTATATATATATATATACACACTCGTGTCATATATATACTTATATCGTATAATGTACTCATATATATGTATATACATATGTAGATATAGCTCAATGGCTAAGAAATAAATACTAGGTATAAAATCTTCTACAAAGTATGCTAATATACGCATATGGTTAGACTAGGTATATGTTTCTAGTATATATATAGTATCCTAATCTCTACGGTTGCGAGGGTGCTATACGCCATCCACCCGACTTCCTTTGTAGATATACATCTACTCACCTAAACATGCCTCGCCTAGTCGAAGCCGAAAGATGTCTTGCCCTTCATCTTCGTCCCGGAAGTTCCTACGATTGTACCTACAATCGAAATCATATCGAATCGCATAAAAATCCATATCAAAACCGATACGACGAGCAAAGCGCATATAGGTTAGAACATATGATCAACGCGTGCCAAAACGAAAAAATACCCCTCGACGTCGACGTACAAACATTGAACGACCGAGTCAAGACATAAAAATCCGAAATCCAAGCATCAAATATCACAAAATATCGCCAAAACCAAGTCAAAATGCTCCCAGATTATTACTCAGGGAATCTGGGGCAAATTAACATATAAAATAGGCTTAGTTATCAAGTGAGTGAGCTACAAAACAAACCCTACACCGTAACTTGACAACTTGGTAGCAAGTTACGGCCAAAGGCATTAAATTTGCGGTTTTGGTATGGAGTTGGGGGCTCGGGCTTTTAGGTGGTCTTCTATTGGTCCAAATATCTCACGGTATGCTCTAAATATTTTTCAAAGATCCCAAGTTACACCAGATTTCATTTGAACACAAAAACTCCAATGGAAACCTTGTTTTAAAACCTCAAAACTCTTTTAGACCCAGGATATTTACACTAAAACATGTAGAGTGTTTTTCGTCACACCGTTGAGATGGGAATGCGCGTGCGCTTTTCAGGCGCATTACAGACTCTCCCTGCCTACGGTAGGCTGGGGTTTATTGATTGCGGAGATCTAAATCTCCGGCAGCCGCGGACTAAGCTGCCGTTAATTACCCCTCGCCTTTAGAGCAAGGAAACCTCCGATTAATGGATCAAACAGGTCATGCAAACTCAATGTGCAGAGTATGTGTGTTGTATTTTGAAAGGGGGTTTTGGATATATCGGGGGCCCCGCAGAGTTTTTACGGGGTCCCACTACCCGGATAGCGGGATGGGGGTCAAGGAGGCTAGCAGCGCCCCGTTAGAAATTTTTTTCTAACAGGGAAAGTGTCGTGGAGTATTTTTCTGTGTGTATATGTATATATACATATATATATATATATATATATATATATATATAAAAAGGAAAGAGCAACCAAAGGATGCGTAGGAAAAAGCGCCAGCGCTTTGGGTGCTAGCGCTTTGAGCGCAAGGGCGCTCGGGCGCCAGCGCTTTGGATGCCAGAGCGCTAGCGCTTTGAGCGCTAGTGCCCCACATGCCAGGCACGTGGGCGCTCGGGCGCTAGCGCTCTGGGCGCAAGAGTGCTAGCGCTTTGAGCAATAGCGTCCCACGTGCCAGGCACGTGGGCGCTCGGGCGCTAGCGTTTCGGACGCTAGCGCTCTGAGCGTAAGAGCGCTAGCGCCCCACGTGCCAGGCACGTGAGTGCTCGGGCGCTAGCGCTTTGAGCGCAAGGGCGCTAACGCCCCCTTGCCAGGCGCATAGGCGCTCGGGCGCATGCGCTTTGGGTGCTAGCGCCCCACGTGCCAGGCACGTGGGCGCTTAGGTGCTAGCGCTTTGAGCGCAAGGGCGCTAGCGCCTCACGTGCCGGGCACGTGGGCGCTCGGGAGGCAAAAGGAACTTGGTCCCTGCAATGGGAGTTGTACTCCCAGAAAGGAGCACTTATTATTTTGTATATATGTATATATAAGAGAAGTTAAACTTCTAAGATATTTTGAAGCTGATGATGGGGCTTCTACCCTTGAGCCCTGGATCTTCCCCAAAGTGGGGTTTCTGGAGATGGATCTCCTTCTTCTTCCTTTGTTGGCCGGATCTTGAAGATTAAGAAGTATGAGATTTTAAAAATCTCTCCTTTCTGAGATCTGATGGAAAATCTGAGTTCCTCTTTGTGGGTTTTGTGGTGAAAAACTATTTAGTTTTATAAAAGGAAGAGTAAAACTCTTGATTTAATTCAAAAGAAAGAAGAAGGTTTTAGAACCTTGAGGAAGGAGAAGATCACAGATCTTGAAACTTTTTTAGGAGAGAGAAAAAAAAGTTGTTGGGATATTTTCATTATCCTTACCTTTATAGGCTATACACTTTACATATAGCCCATTGGGCTCTACAAAAACGGCATTTTGCCCATCCCATGGCTCATGTGCAATTTCTTTTTGCACATAAGCCATGGGCTTTACAAAAATTTGGTTTTATGCCCATTTTTCTTACATTCATTCATAAAACAGAATAAAAGTAATACACCAAAATTATTTATTACAAATTTTTTATCTTGGCTTGGGGGGAGGCCGGCCGCTCCATGTTCGGGCTCGACTCGGGCATTGGCCCACTTGACCTGGGCTTGGGCCCACTTGGCTTGGGACTGACTTTGATTTTGACTTGGTCAACCGGGGTGTAAATTTAGACCCCAACAAATTGCCCCCCATCAATAAGTGCAAATCACATATGTGGGTTGTGTGCACGAAATTGTTGGATCTTCTTTCGCGTGGAGGTCGACTTGATTTGGTTCCCGTTTTAACGACGTGGAGGTCGATGCTGTCATTTTAGCGATTTGGATGGTCGGTGCTGCCCTTTTTGCGACATGGACGGTCGGTTCTGCCCTTTTTGCGACTTGGACGGTCGGTTTTGCCTTTTTTGCGACTTGGACGGTCGGTGCTGCCCTTTTTGCGACTTGGACGGTCGGTGCTGCCCTTTAAGTGACGTGGACGGTTCGTTCTGCCCTTTTTGCGACTTGGACGGTCGGTGCTGCCCTTTTACAGACGTGGACGGTCGGTGCTGCCCTTTTAGCGACGTGGATGGTCGGTGCTGCCCTTTTAGCGACGTGGACGGTCGATTCTTCCCTTTTAGCGACGTGGGCGGTCGGTTCTTCCCTTTTTGCGACTTGGACGGTCTGTGCTGCCCTTTTAGCGACGTGGATGGTCGGTCTGCCTTTTTAGCGACGTGGACGGTCGGTGCTTCCCTTTTAGCGACGTGGACGGTCGGTGCTGCCCTTTTAGCAACGTGGACGGTCGGTTATTCCCTTTTTGCGACTTGGACGGTCGATGCTGCCCTTTTTGCGACGTGGACGGTCGGTTCTGCCCTTTTTGCGACTTGGACGGTCGGTGCCGCCCTTTTAGGGACGTGGATGGTCGGTGCTTGATTTGACTTGCTCCGCTTCTTGCGGTGTCAGGGTTGAAGTTGACTTGCTGATTCGATGTGATTTGGGTTGATATCAGTACCGCTGCACTGGAATATGGTACCAGGAGCGAATCATCATTTGTCATGAGGCGATTTCCCTCATTCCCAGTTTAACAATTTAGGGGTCATCTTTTCCCAGTTTAATGACTTAGAGGTCATCTGTTCCCAGTTTAAAGACTTAGGGGTCTATTGGATTGGAGTTTTGGGATTTTGGGGTTAGGCTAGGCATCAGCGTTGCTAACACTGAAGCACACGTGCTAGGAGTAATTCATCATTTGCCTTTTCCTGTTGGGGAGCGATGGCTTAGGAGATAGGTTTGGATCCCTATCACCTAAGGCTTTTCAATTTTATGAGCCGTAAGGGTCTCATAAAAGTATTTTCTCCCTACGAGTTGAAAGGATCTCGTAGGTGCACTTTCTTCTTAGGAGTCGTGGGGACTCCCAAGTGTGTTTTTCCTTTGTGAGTCGTAAGGATCCTACGAAGGTTTGTTCTCCTCATGTATCATGAGGACACATGAGTGGGTCTTCCCAAATGGAGCATAATTCCGAGGGCGGAGACCAGCCGCGTAACTGGTGATCGCGGTGGGGCATGGGTATGCTGAAAATTACTTGAGCCCGTAGATTGTATACGGCAGCCAATTTGGGGACTAACCGTAGGGTCGGAAGAATTTTGAGAAATTGGATTTTGGTTGGCGTCTGCATCGCTACACTGGAATATGGTACCAGGAGCGACTCATCATTCGCCGTTTTTGGACTTGGAATTTGGATCTTGTTTGGCATCAGCATTGCTATACTGGAACAATGCCAGGAGCAACTCATCATTTGCCTCGGAAGGACTTCGGATTTGGGTTTTGGTCGGCATCAGCATCGCTAACACTGAAGCGAAATGCTAGGAGCGACTCATCATTTGCCGTTGCCCGTTGGGGTGCGATGGCTTAGGAGACAAGTTTAGGTCCCTATCACCTACGACTTTTCAATTTTATGAGCCGTAAGGGTCCCATAAAAGCATTTTCTCCCTACGAGTCGAGAGGATCTCGCAGGTGTATGTTCTCCTTAGGAATCGTAGGGATTCCTAAGTGTGTTGCTTCTTTGTGAGTCGTAAGGATCTCACGCAGGGGTTTTCTCCTCACAATGTCGAGAGGACTTTGCGAGTATATTTTATCTCTTTTCACGAGTTTGCATCCTTTCGGGTTTTCATAAACTCGCCGGCAATCCTGCTATTTTTACTCATGGAGCCCTTTTGGGTTTTCATCCGTGCCCGTTTTGCTCGTGGACATACCGTTTTTTTTTGTTTTTTGTTTTTTGCACTAGTGGGACTTTGAAAGTAGTCTCACTAGCAGGACTTGGGAGAGATAGGGGTTGTTTATGCCCGTGGATTGTATACGATTTTACAGGATGTATTATCTAGACCGTAGGGCTGGTGTGCTCAATTCGTCTGCGACTTGGAGTATTCACGCGTAGTATTTCTTGAGATATCGGACATTGATGGGTGGCATGGGCCTTTCTCCCACGGCATTTATCAGTTGGTAGGATCCTCCGTCAAACACTTTCTCGGTGGCGTATGGTCCTTCCCAGTTTGGCTCGAATTTTCCCTTAGCATGTCGATTGGGGATGATCGGACTTTTAAGGACCAACACCAATTCACCTTTATTGAAAGCACGGGGACGGGTTATCTTGTCATAGGCCCGTGACATTTGGGCTCGGTATAGCTCCAGATTTTGCTGCACCGCGAGCGTCTTTTCTTTGAGGGCGTCGAGCTCTTCAAGCCGAAGGAGCACGTTTTCCTCCTCCGTCAACTCATTCTGAACGGCCATTCTTAAGCTTGGAACTTCGATTTCGAGGGGGAGGACCGCCTCCACTTCGAAGAGCAATGAGTATAGAGTGGACTGGGTTGGAGTACGGTGCGTGATACGATATGCCCACAACGCCTCGTGAAGCTTGAGATTCCAGTCTTTCTTGTTGGCTGAAGCATTTTTCCTCAGGAGCTTGCACAGAGTTTTATTGAAGGCTTCGGCTAGCCTATTGGCTCTTGGATTATAGATGGAGGAATGTCTCCAGTCTATCTTGTGTTGAGTAGCGAATCTTGAAACTTTGAAGCTTTTGAAAGAAGGCCCGTTGTCAGAAATGATTCTTCTTGGTGTACCGACGTGGTATAAAATATTATGCTGGAAGAATGTAAGAATATTTTCTGTCTTGACTTCTTTTAGCGGGACAGTTTCAACCCATCTGGAGAAATAGTCAGTTGCGGCCAATATGAACCGGTGGCCTCTGGATGATGGAGGATCAATTGGGCCAACTATGTCGGTCCCCTAGACTTCGAAGGGCCACAACGCTACCGTAGGATGCAACGGATTGGGATGCTTGTGAATGAAATTGCCGTAAATTTGGCAGATATGGAATTTCTTTGCATGCTCTCCACAATCCCGTATCATGGTGGGCCAGTAATACCCAAGCCATTTAATTTGAAGTCGCATCTTGGGGCCAGATTGGTGAGCACCGCAAACGCCCGAGTGAACTTCTTCCATGACTTTCTGGGCTTCGGCCGATGACAGACATCTGAGCCAGAGTTGGTCATATGACCTGCGGTATAGCATGTCATTTACAAACACATATCGGAGAGCTCTCTTCTTTAGTTGAATTCTTGCAGATTTTCCTTCAGGCAGCTTGTCGTATCGGAGGTACGCTATGAAGTGTTCTCTCCAATCGAGCTCGTCTTGGATGATTGAAGCTTCTTCGGCAGGACTGCTCTTCTGTTCCGCGCTTTCCTTTTCTCGTAGAGAGACTGGGGGTAGAATTTGCCGGCTCCTGACGGTGATCAGAATTTCGTCCATGTTAGGATCAGCCAGCTCCTTGGCTAGGCGAGTGAGTATGTCAGCCTTTCCATTCAACGCTCTAGGGACTCTCATTAGTTCAATGTGAGTGAATCGTTTCATGAGTTCCACCACTCGTCCTCTATACCGAGCTAACTCGGGTTTGTATTTCTTATATTCACCGCTTACTTGGTTGACGACGAGCTGGGAGTCACCGTAAACCCGTAGCCGAAGGATTTCCATTTCTATGGCGAGCTCCAGACCAGCTATCAGAGCTTCATACTCAGCCTCGTTGTTTGTGCGAGGCTCGGTGAGAGCAAAAGAACGCCGTAGGGTTCCCATCGATGGCGTGATGAACACCAATCCTATCCCTGCTTTTATCTCCAGGACGCTTGATTTACTGGAGGTCCTTATCGATGAGGCCCCATCGAAATAGAGCTCCTAACATGGCTCGTCATTCTCGAGGTGCAGCTCTTGTTCGTCGGGTAACTCGCAATTGAGCGGTGACCCCTCTGGTATGGGATGAGCAGCGAGAAAGTCCGCAAGAGCTTGCTCTTTTACTGCTTTCTGAGGAGTATAAACTATGTCAAACTCAAGTAGCATGACAGCCCATCTTGCCATTCTGCCGGCTAGGCTTTCTTTGGTCATCAAGTGTTTGAGCGGGTCGACCTTAGAGATCAACATATCCCGATGAGCGAGCAGATAGTGCCTCAGATTCTTCACAGCAAATATCAGAGCCAGGCATTGCTTTTCGATTGGGGAATAGTTGTGTTCCGTCCCGACTAGAGTTCGACTGAGGTAGAATAGGGCATTTTCTTTTCCCTCCTCGTTGTTCTAGGCAAGGAGCGCACCGAGTGACTCATCTAGCGCGGCAGTGTAGAGAATCAGCGGTTTATTTGAAACGGGAGCGGCCAGCACTGGAGGGTGCAACAAGTACTGTTTGATGCTTTCAAACGCTTCTTGACATTCGGCATCCCAGACAAAAGGAGCTCCTTTCTTCATGAGCTTTGAGAAGGGCCTACATCTCCCCGATAAATTTGAGATAAACCTCTGTATATAAGCAAGCTTGCCTTGAAAAGATCTTAGTTGCGTCAGACTCTTAGGAAGGGGCATCTCCATGATGGCCTTTATCTTGGATGGGTCAACTTCAATCCCTCGATGTCGGACTATGAAGCCCAGGAATTTTCCCGATGACACGCCAAAAGCGCACTTCAGAGGATTCATTTTCAGATCGTACTCCCTCAGTCTGGTGAGAACGGTCCTAAGATCTTGGATATGATCGGCCTTGGCTTTAGTCTTGACAACCAGATCATCAACATAACATTCGACGACCTTATGAATTAGGTCATCAAAGATATTGGTCATTACCCTTTGATATGTAGCACCTGCATTCTTCAGTCCGAACGGCATCACTTTGTAGCAGTATATTCCGATCAGGGTTCGAAATGCTGTGTGCTTCTCATCCTCAGGCGACATCTTGATCTGATTATACCCAGACGAGCCATCCATAAAAGTGAACAACTCGTAATTTGAGGTGTCAACGACCATCATTTCCATGACCGGTAGCGGGAAGTCGTCTTTAGGACAAGCCTTGTTGAGGTTCCTGAAATCGACACAAACTCGGATCTACCCATTTTTCTTCTTCACTGGGACTATGCATGCGATCCAGTCCGCATATTTCTCTTCCCTGATGAAGCCGGCATCGATGAGCTTCTTGGTTTCCTCAATGACATTTTCTTCTAGTTCCCTTCTCATTCTTCGAGGAGCTTGTTTGACTAGCTTAGCATCAGGAGATATAGCCAGTTTATGCACGGCCACTTCAGGGGAAAGTCCAGGCACTTCTTTATACGTCCACGAGAAGCAGTCAACGAACTCGTGTAGCAGGGCGATTATCTGCGCTTTCATTTCCTCTGACAAGAGTGAGCTGATGTAGGTCGGCCTTAGATTATCGGGCGTTCCTAGGTCAATCTCGTCTAGCTCGTCGAAGGTTGCTTGTCCGCCATCTTCGAGCTCTTGAGGAGATTTTTCTGGCTCGGCTATCTCGTCATCATCATTTGATCTTTCGCTGGCTTCACCAATATGGATCATGTAGCACGCTTTGGAATCAGGTTGAATGAAGCCTATGCCCCGTCTGTCTGGAATTCGTCCATCGATGAGTGCTCGGACCTGGGGCGGATGCCATAGCCCTTCATAAAACTTTGGTTTGGACTCCGTTTGATATAACCGGCATCCTCACCTTTTGAAATATTCCCGCATCTCGGGTGCATAGTATCTAGGATTGAGGACGACTCTTATGCCTCTCTCATAGGGAAGGCACGCGACAGACAAATCGTCCGGGTGCACAACAGGATTTGACCCATAAAACAGGATGCCCTTCTGTCCATTTTTCCTTCCGGGAACGTAGAAAGTTTTCAAATGGTCCACGGTGGAGACTGACAATGCATCGAGCTCTTTCCACGTCTGCTCCGGCACCCTTGTGACAGCTAGGGGCCCTTCTGTAATGTAGCACCCAGTTCTTTTATACGTCAATAGCTGTGTTTTTTAGAGGGGTCACTTACATGCTTATCTAGTTATACTTATAAGTATTTTAAGTATTTAAAAATCCTAATTCTTTTATTCCATTTCCCTTCTTAAATCCGTTTACCTAAAACTATTTCTTTACTCAAAGCCTTCTTATTTCCCCCCCTTTATTATTCTCCCTTTTTCTATACCCAGTCCCCTATAAATATTTAGCATATCTTAATAAATAAGTCTCCAGATATTTTCCTGAATTTTCTACAAATTTTCTGTATCTATCCAGAATATAATCCAGGTCTGTTCTGATTTAAATATATATATCCTGTATATCTTTTATTTAAATTAGTTTATTAAACTCCTAACCTTACTTTTCCCTTCCCTTTTATTTTTCTCCTTTTATTTAGCCGGCCCATCTCCCTATCCCCTTTCCTCTCTTATTTTTCCCCATTTCTTCTCCAAACCTCAGCCTAAAAACCAAAACTATATATATTTTTCCCAAAGCAATAAAACCCAGCCCAAACAAAATCTTAATAAATATCCCCAAGCCCAGCAATTCCTCAACCCAGAACAAAATATAAACTAAAACTAATAAATTCCTTTCCACAGCCCACACAAATGAAAAGATTAATTAAAACTATAAATAAATTCCCTTTCTGCCGGTCCAGCCCATTCCCTAACATCCTTACCCGCCTTCTCCAAACCCGACCCGACCCGTTTTTACCTTCTTCCCCATCAAAATTCTTTCCCGCTCATTTTTTCCCTGCGCGTACCCACGTCGCCCCACGCCCGCGTCGTTCCCCACGTCGCCGCCCGTCCTCGCGACCCCGACCCCGACCCACGTTCGCTCGCGCCCGCGCGCCCTCTTCAACCTCACCTCGTCTCTAACTCTCTTTCTCCTCACCCTCGTCCTCACTTCCTTCTCTCCTCACTCCATCGTTCACCCAAACCCCCTGCCTCACCGTCGCTGCCGACGAGAACGAAGACGACAATCTCCTCGTCTTTCCTCCCTCGCTCTTCTCCCCAAAACTCAAACCCTTACACTGCCTCACCCCCTCGCCTGCACACCGAACCCATCGCCGAGCTCGAGCCCCCTACACGCCTTCTCGTGGCCGACGACCCCCGGCGTCCCCGACTCTTTTCCCTCCAACCGCCTTCACCCCTCTATACCAACCACCCAGAGCCCTTCCTCCAGCGCCACACCCCTTCACCTGCATGCTGGGACCCATCGAGCCCCGAGCTCCTCCTTCTACCGCCGACGAGCTCTTTGACGTCGTCACCACCAAGCAACGTCTCTCTCTCTCCCTCAGCAACCTGAGCCCAACCACATCTCTCATCTCTTTCCCCAGCTACATCCCCTACCCCTACCACAACAACATCTCCCCCCTCTCTCTCTTTCTACCCCAGCAACATCTCTCTCTCTCTCTCTCCCTGCCACACCAGCATCACCATCTCTCTCTCTCGGCTCTTCTTCGAAAAGGCCCCAAAACCGAACCTAACCCAATCCCTAGCCGCCGCAGTCGAGCCCCGGCATTTCGTCGAACACCTACGTTGATCGTTGTTGCAGCCATTTGGGTCACCGACGCCGCCATCAAATCGGTGGCCTTGACCCCTTAAGCCGTCATCGTCATCAACACGCCGTTCGTCTCAACGCCAGCGCACGCCGTCGCATCCACCGAGCCATCGAGTCCAAGAGCCCAAGCTTGAGCCGAGGCCGCGAACCCCAACAGTACCGCTCGTTGCGCGTTCGTGCCGTTGCCGCTTCCGTGCATCACCAAATCGTCTCTAGGCAACTACCCTACTTGCTACATGCTAGTTATTACAGTTACATTTCTAAAACCTATTAATTCCGTGTAAAAAACTCGTGAAAACTTATAAGACATAAGTGCTTGATGCGAAACCCGAACGAAAACCTTCCATTAAACTGACGGAACTTGATTATATATGCTGGCCCGTGTGGCAATGAATATCGTGGTGAAATTTGACTGGAAAATTTAATCGTTGCTGGCTTGAACGATCACCCCCAATTACACCCGGTAAAACTGAATATTTCCCGTGTCTGAAACTTTCTAAAATCATAATTAATTGCGTACACTTTGAAATGATGTGTTCGAGGGCTCAAATCGAATACGACTCGATGAAATAGAACCCTATACAAGTTTTTAATTTTTTCTGTACTGAAAATATGGCTAGACCGGGTTCGGAGAGCGGTTCTGGACTGCAGTCCAGAGCAGCTCTGGCTGTTGATTTCTATCTCGCAATGCTTGCTACTTTGGTTCCTGAACTTGTATGTTGCGTAACCCTACACTTTATTGAAGGTGAAACTGTCAGATAAATAACGCAAGTGATTTCACCCCTTTTTATCGTCGTTTACTATTTAAACTGCAATTTAAAAGAACAGGACGTATAGCATTCCCAAACAGGGACAGAACCGATACCCTATGATTGAACAGTACATAACTTCTGAAGTAGAGACGCGATTGAGAATATGTCTGGTGCGTTGGAAACCCTATTGAAAACTCTAAATTTCATTCAACTGTAGAGTCGCTAAATTCTGATCCCAACTGGGATTAAAATGCGTTACAAAACGGACTTCCGATTTTGAAACCGGATTTTCAGCAGTGAACGCTTAAAATGAAATGGCCATATCTGGGGATCCTGAAACCCGTTTAACGTGAAACTAATTTTGATTGATAGATAATTAAACATACTATTTACCCCTTTTTATTTCTTTGCTAAATTTTGCATATATGGTTTATAATAAATTATGCAAGTGGTAGGACACCGACTTATGACATCTTAATCATGCCTGAATTATCGTATTCTCATCACATTACATATATGTTATTGCATTGGTAACCTAGTGATCATGTGCATTACCCAGTGTTAGGTTTTAGTGTTTGATTATGGCAAGTACGTTAGTGTTTAAGCATGAATGGATAAGTGAAAGTGACACGTACTTGTACACAATCAGTGGACCCTATTGATCTATTGCATTGTCGACGTTTGTAGGACGCGTATAAGTGTGACTATAATTGGTATGGGAAAATTATGGAAGCACTTATATGGGTGTCATAGGTAAGGCACCAAACACTGTCCATTTATCTTGGGTATCAGTCGAGACATGCTTGATGAAGACCCTGTCTTCAGTTCTCGCGTAGACTCGTCATGAACCGACTGGTATTTGAGTTTATGGTTGGCGTTTGATGTGGACCACGGGGTGTGGGGTAGCTTGAGTGTGAGTTCAACAGAATCTCGGGAGTCCCATGCCGACACATATGGAGATATATGGAGTTATATGGGGATATTACTGATTATTAGCGAGCGACTCGGGCCCGTATTCCCTTGTCCTTGGGTCCTACCCATGGGTGGGGGATACTCACAAGTGGTTGACTCTCACACTTGGACTGACGATAGGCTTAGCGACCTGTACAGTGAGACTTAGAGACTGATAGGGTTAGTGACATTGACATGTATTGCTTACTGATTCAACATACCTGCCATACGGTTTACTGCTTCACTGTTTGCCTACTCTATTGGATACCTGCTTTGGCTACTTCATGTTCACGTCCTTACTCTTTTGATTACTATTATATATTCATTATTACTATACGAGTTACCATTTGTACCTACATATATATTGCTATCATGTCGCTCTGACGACCTGAGTATGCATGCTCAGAGTGAGAAGTGGATCCAGCTTGGACCAGGACCTGACGTACCTCGAGGACATCGCGGACATCTTGATCAGTTACCCAGAGCTATACTCTCATGATCTCCATCTGGTTAGTTCTTTTGATTTAGTTACTGCATTTCTCATTACATGTGCATTGTTTACTGATTACCACGTAAAGCTAGAAGCCGAAGTGTGACTACGGAGAGATATTTCCTCGACCGTAGAAGCATGGCTGGCCTTGTCAACCCTTCGTATTTCGTATTTTGGGAAGCGGGGCGTGACATGTAACTTCGAAGGTCTCTCGTAGCTTCGCTGTTCGCACGATAGCCCGATTTGCATAGCTGTTGCAAGACGGATCCTCTTCTTCTGATTGTTCAGTGCCACTTCCTAAACGAGGGCGGATTTTGCTGTTGGATGGCCCTTCAGTATCAGATTCGTCCGTATCGCCACCGAAATGAGAGCGAGTTTTACGGAAGGACGGACTTCCATCATCGGATTCATCAGTGTCACTACCGAAACGCGGGTGCACTTGGGGGTTTCTTCTTTTGAAAGTGACAGCCAGCTCAGACTTGCTTTTGAGTTTCGGGGCTGTTCTGTCTTTGGTCAGCTGTGGCTCAGTGCCTTGGAGGTTCATAAACTACCGAGAATCTTCATATCGGACTTCATGCACACCGAACGGCTGGATGTCTCTGTCAATGCGTCTTTCTTCGCCATTTCTAGTATACTTCATGCATTGATGGAGAGTTGATGGAACGATGCCGTAATCGTGGAGCCACGGCCGTCCCAAGAGAATTTTATAAGACGTGTCAGCGTTGATCACGTATATCTTAGCTTCAGCTTGCAGATCCCCGAATTTGATTGACAAAGCTATAGACCCCAGAACTTGCTGGCAGTTTTGATTGAAGCCTTGAATAACAATCCTTTCCCTTGACAGGTGTCAGACGTCCATTGACAAACTATTCAGAGTCCGCAAGTTCATGATGTTCACTGAAGACCCCGGGTCAATCAATATGCGATTAATCCGATCTCCATCGCTGTACCCGGTCACGTAAAGCGGCCGATTATGCTCAGCCGTTCCCAGTAGCAAGTCTTCGTCCTTAAACGTGACTGCGGCGGCATGCAGAGCATACTGGGCTTCTTTCATATTAATTTCCGCAAAGCGAGCCTGATACCGCTCAGGGTTTTGTAGAGCATGAATGAGAACATCTCTAAGCTCTTGAGATAGAACCAAGGCATCATAGATGTTAAGGAGAGACGGAAGCTTTCGAAGATGAGCCAAGACATTATAATCAACCGGGGAAGGACTCGAATCTTCATGGGCAAGTTCTCTGTCATCTTCTTTATTAGCGACTTGTTTTTCCTTCCCTTTTGGGACGTTGCCCTGATTTGGCGGTAGAGCCCTGCCGCTTCTGAGATGGATTTGGTTGGCCTTAGTGGCGAGCTCTTCGTCCTCTTCGGGAAAACAGAGCTCCTCCTCAGATTCGTTGCCTAGATGGATGGCGTAGCAGGTTACTATAGGGATCTCTTCATTGGAGTCTTCTTCTAACTTTTCCAGAATCTCAGTCGCTTCTACAGGGAAGAACTCTTTCAATTGAATTAGAGTTCTTTCCTTCTGTTCATAGTCTTCGAGAGAATCTATATATTTTTGAATGGCCGATCTCCCAACAGACTCTTTTTCGCGTCGAGCTGCACTTCTCTTCTTCTTGAGCTTTTTGGATTTTGGGCCTAATGGAGCCGAAGTGGCAGCTGGTACGGTATGCTTCTTCTGCCCTTCCCATTCCGTTCTGGGCTCTTTCTGAAGTAGCTTTAGCATCATCTTCGTCTTGTTAGATACATGCTTACTCCAAGGAGGCTGCGGTGAGTCGGTTTAATTTCTTAGGGCAGCGGGTTCGGCCGTCTGCTCCCAGAAGGCTTCAGCTTCTGTCTGTATAAAGTTGGTGGTTGCAACTTGATTGTTCACCAACACACTTTTGGACAACTCGATCTCTCCAGCCTTGTACTACTTCTCGACCCAGTCTTTGAAAATATAACAATCCTCGATCGCATGGCTCACTACTCGGTGGTACGGGCAATACAGGGGATTGTCAGTCATTTTTGCTTCTTGAGGTCTTTTCGACTCTGGCAATTGTAGACTGTTGTTCAAGGCATATTTAAATATCTTGCGGATCTTGTCCATTCTGAAAGAGTAAACCTTGTTCTTTTTCTCCTTTAGGGAATGCCCATCTCCTCCCAGCAATGGCTTTCGAGACCGGCTGGTTTTGGATTCGCCCGCCCTTCGCTTTTCTTCTTTGTCGGACACATTGAAGACATTGGTACTGCTGGATCTCCCGCTTTTACGGTTGTCGTCCCGCTTGCTTTTCCAAGTTTTGTCTCTCTGCGAGTCCGGGGTAGACTCTTGCTTCGAGCGTTCCAGCATTTGGACTTTCTTGGTTAGCTCTTGAAATGTCTTGAAGCCTGCTGTACACAAGAACGGGACCATCCAATTGCTGAGGTTCCCAATGAGAAGGCTGACGGACTGGTCCTGCTCCAGCGGTGGTTCGCACTTGACTGTGAGATTACGCCATTGGGCGATAAAGTCGGTGTTGCTTTCATTCTTCCCCGGCTTGGTCCTCACATGGTCAGCAATGGAGATTTTATCGCTGACACTCATAAACTTTTACCGAAACAGAGACTCCATTTGGGCAAAGGTAATAACGGATCCGTCTGGTATACTCGTGTACCAGTCGAAAGCGACACCGGTCAGGCTGTTGACAAACTGACGAAGGAGCGCATCATTGCCCTCTGTATTTCCGCACGATGCTTTAAAGTGGGCGACATGCTGATTTGCATTTCCCGTCCCGTCAAATCTTCCGAACTTAGGAATGACGTAGCCGCTCGGGAACTCGATCAGATCGTACTGTGCGGGATATGGCCGACCACTACTGCCAATTTCTTTCTGAGCTTCAGCTTTGGCCACCAATGTTTTAACCATGCTGGTGACCAAATCCATTATCCGGTCTCGTGTTAGTGGGATAGTGTTATCCGGGGACAAGGCGTCCCCGGAAGCGAAATGTAGCCGGCTTTCATGCGGCTCGACCAATCTTGGACCCAAAGGGACAAGCATCGGCCGCTTCAGATTGTCATCATCCGGCTCATGAGTAGCGACTTGTGCTTGATTGGGAGGTGTTCGAGCAATTTGAGCTGTAAGCTGCATCACAACGTTTGTTAGGTCATCAATTTTCGAATAGAGCTTGGCCATCTTTTTATCTTTGCTCCTGAGCTGTTTTCGAAGCTCTTGAAGCAGCTCTTGCTCCGCGTTCCTGGGGCGGAAAGTCGGCTCTTCCTCGCTGTCTGAACTTGACCCTGCATGGACTGAGGGGTCTTTCTTCCTATCATCCTCATCGAGAGGGTTTTCATCATCCAGCGGAGGCGGCTGTTCTTGGGCAGCGGCAACCACATTCAAGCCAGATTGGGCTTGGGATGTGGTGGCCCCATCCTTGCTTTTGCTGCGAAGGTTGTTGCTGGGGCGCTTGCCCGCCATATAGACCGTATGGATAATATATCCAGCCGTCTTTTTGTTATCGGCGGCTGATTTCACAGATCGCTGTCTTGACCCCCCCTGTTTCGGTAACGGGCAGTCGATTGAAGGCGGCTGGCCTGGCCGGATTCTTGAATGGTGCTGACGCTTCATTTTTGGTTTTCCCCCGCTGTTTTCGCGCAGCACAAAGCGCCTGATAGACTCTTGAAGAGACAGTGTCATACTTTTTCTGTTGGGGCCGGGACACGTCTCTTCGTAGCGACGTTCGGACCGCTGTCTTCTTGATTCTGGCGGTCATAGCATTTTTCTGAACCCACTTCAGAGGTTCGAAGGAATTGCTGATTTTTACGGCCAACTCAGCCGTCGTCGCGGAGTAACCCTGCTCTTGGAACCTCACAAGATTCTACTTGGTCGAAGCCCCGGCCCTCTTGTTGGCTCGATACCTGAGCCGCTTCTGCCTTAACTTTTCTGTTTTAATCACTTGGCAGACTTCGGTTCTTCGGGAAGACGCCGTAGACCGAGTGATAGAGAGGCTAGAGAAGACGCCCGATCGTGCATTTGTTGGAGTCATCGCCTGAGCTCGTCCGCAACGTTTGATGTTGTCCTTTGTACTAGAAGTCTTTCCCCCGGCTGGAGCACCAGAGAGTCGTTCAGGCACCGTCTTAAGTTTCGGTTGTGGTGCCTTTGGGATCACAACATTCGGCCTTTTGCCCCTTGAGACCGTCTTGGCCACCTGTTTTGCCGGGATTTCTGCTAGATGAGCACTTCCGGCAGGATAGATGATGACGGAACCAAACTGGCAGGGCAGTTCCTCCCACTGTCGATTGAGGCTTGCAGGAAGAACCACACGAGTATTGATCTTGACCACGTACGGAATCGGGGTCGCGTCAGCAGCTGGATTCATCTTAGGAGACATTGTCGTTGAAGTTGATTGCTGTACGGAAAAAAACATTATTTCAGTACAAATATTGGCATATATGTTAAATGAGTTCACATGAACACTTGACTCGAGATATGGGAGGAGAGAAAGGTCCCACCAGGTGTGCCAGAATCTGTAGGGTATTTTTCGTCACCCCATTGAGATGGGAATGCGCGTGCTCTTGTCAGGCACATTACAGACTCTCCCTGCCTAGGGTAGGCTGGGGTTTATTGATTGCGGGGATCCAAATCTCCGGCAGCCGTGGACTAAGCTGCCGTTAATTACCCATCGCCTTTGGAGCGAGGGAACCTCCGATTAACGGGTCAAACAGGTCATGCGAACTCAATGTGCAGAGTATGTGTGTTGTATTTTGAAAGGGGGTTTTGGATATATCGGGGGCCCCGCAGAGTTTTTACAGGGGTCCCGCTACCCGGATAGCGGGCTGAGGGCCAAGAGGGCTAGCAGCCCCCTTGTGGGATGCGGGGCAGCGCCCCGTTAGAAATTTTTTTCTAACAGGGACAGTGTCTTAGAGTATGTGTGTGTGTGTATGTGTATATGTATATATACATATATATATAAAAAAAGGGAAATGGCATGTGCCCCACGTGCCAGGCACGTGGGTGCTCGGGCGTTAGCACTTTGAGCGCTAGCGCCCCACGTGCCTGGCACGTGGGCGCTAGCGCTCTGAGCGCAAGAGTGCTAACGCTTTGAGCGATAGCGCCCCACGTGCCAGGCACGTGGACGCTTCGGGCGCTAGCGCTTCGGGCGCAAGAGCGCTAGCGCCCCACGTGCCAGGCACGTGGGCGCTCGGGCGTTAGCGCTTTGAGCGCAAGGGTGCTAACGCCCCACTGCCAGGCACGTGGGCGTTCGGGCGCAAGCGCTTTAGGCGCTAGCGCTCTGAGCGCTAGCGCCCCACGTGCCAGGCACGTGGGCACTCGGGCGCTATCGCTTTGAGCGCAAGGGCGCTCGCGCCTTACGTGCCGGGCACGTGGGCCTTCGGGTGGCAATAAGGACTTGGTCCCTGCAATGGGAGTTGTACTCTCAGAAAGGAACACTTATTATTTTGTATATATGTATATATATGAGTAGTTAAACTCTTAAGATATTTTGAAGCTGATGATGGGGCTTCTCCCCTTGAGCCCTGGATTTTCCCCAATGTGGGGTTTCTGGAGATAGATCTCCTTCTTCTTCTTTTGTTGGTCGGATCTTGAAGATCAAGAAGTATGAGATTTTAAAAATCTCTCCTTTCTGAGATCTGATGGAAGATCTGAGTTCCCCTTTGTGGGTTTTGTGGTGAAAAACTATTTAGTTTTATAAAAGGAAGAGTAAAACTCTTGATTTAATTTAAAAGAAAGAAGAAGGTTTTAGAACCTTGAGGAAGGAGAAGATCACAGATCTTGATACTTTTTTAGGAGAGAGGAAAAAAGTTATTGGGATATTTTCATTATCCTTGCCTTTATAGGCTATACACTTTACATATAGCCCCTTGGGCTCTTCAAAAATAACATTTTGCGGCTCATGTGCCATTTCTTTTTGCACATAAGCCATGGGCTTTACAAAAATTTGGATTTATACCCATTTTTCTTACATTCATTCATAAAATAGAATAAAAGTAATACACCAAAATTATTTATTACAAAATTTTTATCTTGGCATGGGGGGAGGCCGGCCGCTCCATGTTCGGGCTTGACCCGGGCATTGGCCCACTTGACCCGGGCATTGGCCCACTTGGCCTAGGCTTGGGCCCACTTGGTTTGGGGTTGACTTTAATTTTGACTTGGTAAACCGGGGTGTAAATTTCGACCCCAACAAAACACCCTCATCTATCACTAATTAGGCTGTAATCACTAACCAACACTCTACTACACCACCACTATAAGTTGTACCTAAAAAAACTCACTTTTGAAATATGAAGTCTAGATAACATGAACTTTAAACTCTAAAACTAATGTGTGAAGGCTTGTAATGTAAGAACTTGTTACAAAGTGCGGTTTTTATCTCATGATTGAAATTTGAGAGAGTTCCAAGTTTGCAAAAGATCTCAAAGTGAAGACTTGATCACTACATCATATTTAGGATGTCGATATGAACATTTTTTGTGAAGGCTTCATAGTGATTTGAAGAGGTTTGTGTTGATATTGGTGTTTATGGTTGATGGTGAAGTTGGAGGAAAAGGAGAAGAGGAAGGAGGATGAGAGAAAATAATATGAAGAAGAAAAAGATATGGTTTCCAAGCCATAACCCTTCATTCTCTCTCACTCTCTTTCACATGCCCATACCCAATATAATAATACCATCCATGTCTCCCTCTCTTCTCTCATTTCTTTTCTTTTGAAGAAAATGAAACTATATAACACAAATGAAAAGAATAAAGCCCAATACAAACGAAAATGTTAACCTTCTCATAAACATGTCAAGGCATTATAAGCATGATTAACAAAATAAAACTTGGTTTAGTGTTCACAATAGGAAAATACTAATTAATTTTAACATTAAACTTGTATGGATATAATTATATGCTAATTTACGAAGAGCCCAATAAATAAATGCTTTCATAAATAATAATTCATTTTAAATTCCAATTATTTTCCAAAAATAGAGGTATATAATTATACCAATGTACGAAAACTCAAATCCATACTCGGTATAATATCCACAAACCTCATTATATTTCTTGTGGAGAGGTGCGTCATTGGAAAAAAAATACCACCTGGTTAGATGGAGGAAGGTCTGTAAACCGAAAGGAGGCTTGGGTGTAAAGAATATTAAAGAAATGAATAGGGCACTACTGGCCAAGTGGTGGTGGAGGTGGATGGCAGGTAACGTGAAGGAATGTGTGGCTAGTATCAAGACAGCTTATGGTACCGTGTAATGTATTTGGGGCTATAAACGTACTAAATAAGAATGTGGCAACAACATATGCTTTCCTCAAGGGTATTATGTCGGTAAAGGATTCCTTTTTCAATGGTATCTCTTATACGATAGGGAATGGTCAAGATTATTGGTGTGGAGATATCACTTTGCAAAAAAGATTCCTTTTGATTTTTGAGCTCGCAAAGTATAAGGAGGCTTTAGTTCTTAGTCAATGGAAATGAGTTAAGTGGTGGCCAAGATTTCAGAGAGTGTTAACGAGAGGGGAGTGGAGACAACGACGCATGTTGACTGATTATCTTGAGTCATGGAAACCAATGAATAGAGAATGTCTGGATAAGACAGAATGGAAATGGTCAATGAGTAAGGATTTTTCGGTTAAGTCCTTTTATAATATTTTGAATTACGGAGAGACGGTGTCCACAAACGATAAGAGGATTTGGAAGTTTCATGTGCCGTTAAAGGTTCGTATCTTCTTGTGTTTGGTGTCCAATAATGCAATCTTGACGAGAGACAATCTATGTAAGCGGAAGTGGGTAGGGCCGCCGTGTTGCGGTGTTTGTAAGGCACAAACAGGATCAGTGAATCTTTTATTTTTCTTGTGCCCACTTGCTAGGTGTGTCTGGGATAAGTTTTTGACAGGTTTTGGGTTTTCTTCTCTTCCGTGTATCTTTGGTGATTTATGGACACATGGGGGCAATGGGTTGGATAGAGAGACATTAGGGGAGTGGGAGATTATGATTTTTACCGTGTGTTGGAATATTTGGTTAGAGCGGAATAATAGAATTTTTAACAATATTAAGAAATCTATTCTAAACACGACTGTGGCAATTATTAAATTCTGGACAGGTGGTGCAGAAAAGAGGGCAAAGAAAAAGGTAAGGACCGAGGCACATGACGAGATTGGTAACTGGTTTGGGACCTTCAACTTCCAGTATGGTCAGGGATGAAGCGGTGCGACCAGAAGGAGGACAACATTGATCGATAATGGGTACGAAGGAAGGTTTTAAGGGAGATGGTGGCTTTTTTCGTATTTAGTTTTTAGAAAATAAAACTTGTATTTCTTTTCTTGGGGATGTGTTAACCTTTCTTTTTTTTCTGTTTTTTTTACTCTTTTCTTATCTTTCATCGGACGTTCTTTTATGTAATTTCATTAAATTGTCGTTTAATGAAACGTGAGGGAATTTTGCTTTCGTTTTAATTAAAAAAAGTCCTTAAACCAATGACCATCAAGGAAACAAACAAAAATCATGACACGTGATAGATTTTTTCCTCATCACATACGTGCTTAGCACGTGCATGTTACAAGTCTCTATTATACGCAAACGATGGGGTCTTCAATTTTGAAATTGATTTCGAGCTTTCAATCTAATTTGCAAGAGAAACTCGTTAAAAATATATATAAAATTTCAAATCCCAAAATGTAACCGCAGCTAAGCTCATACATCTTTTCCAATATCTAACTTCACAAATCACTCTTGGTAATTAACTCAATACAAATCTCTAACATATTAATGCCAATGAAGGGTTGTACAGGACACATGCAAAAGAAATTTTCTGCCATATCAGGAACGTTGATGTGTTAAAAATTGATAATATAATTTATATTATACTTAAAATGAAATATAAAATATAAAGGTTTTGGAGTTATTGTTACTTTTCACGCATATATAACAAACTCTCCAGAACACGAATGATTTTAGGTTTTCATCATCTTTATAACTCTTCTTATTCCCACGTTTTCTTCTCTCCGACTGATTTTTTAGAAATCTTTTCAAATCTTTGTAATGTCAAAATATGCAAAATCGTGCATGCCACATGCTAGTCTTATTTAATTACATTTATCTGTAACATAACACCAGTATGTTAATTACCAAACAATATTACATCACAAAAAAGGGCCAGTGGGTACCAATAAATGCTGCATCTTATATATTCAAAGGATCTACTATCCAGTGACAGTTCAATTTACTAAAAATATGATTATATAAAAAAAAGCGCCTCAATCCACGCTCATCTCTCATCTCTCTCTCATTCAACATCATCTCCTGCTGGATTCACTAACACTAGTAGCATAACAAAGTTTGGAAGTTAGTGCACAAAAAGGAAATCTAACATGACAACAACAAAAGATGAAAAGATACGGGTTACTTGATGTGTCCATTTCCTAACATTTTGGTTGCCACTTATGTACAGATTATTACATTTATGTATATGATTTGGTAATTATAATAATAGTAGTTGGATTATTGGGGGTTGAAAGAGACATAATCATTTTGGTGATAACAATTGTAATTTTAAAATTTGGAAGGATACTTGATCAAGTATTGTCCGTTATTCATGCGTAGCTAAAAGATCAGACCGAGATCTAATGATCATGGTTCTCCCATCGAGGACAGACGCACAAATTTACAAATATTATATAAGAAATCAGATAATTTGAAAATTAAATTAGCTATAACGAAAGAAAAACCCTTTTCATTTCATTGCAAAGGAAAAGGCTTAATCGAATTTATGTTCATTTAAATATAAACCAAAATAATTCAAAAAGATAACCTTGAACCCAAGACCATTTATTGGTAAATAGAATATTTCACTGCTTAAGCTAAACCCCACCATTGCTTTACCCATTCTATAATTATGTGCAATATAATTCCTTAAATACGTCCAATGTTAATGTTAATCGATATTAATTAGTTTGTATACCCTCTCTAGGCTTCCCTTGTCTCTTATGAAAATGACACATTAGCATTCATGATGATTTATCCTCTGCTTTTTTCTCCAACGCTCGCTTACTGTTGCACTTTTTTCAATTTGTGGTTTATGTGGCTTCTATCTTCACATTTGCTATTGCAATATGTCGAACAATATAAAGGTCACTAGTATTGCTTTGTTCCTTGAATAAAGTGATATGCAAGTCGAGAAATAATTTCTATGATATTTCGACCGAAATAAACCAAACGAGCAAAAAAAGTTGTGTTGATTTCTTAGTCAACTTCTGGAGCCCATAATTTTAATCCGAATACATGAGCAATTATTACTAGAGTGTTTCAGAAACGGCAACGAAATCTTTATGAAAGTACAAGCTCAACATTGTCTTTTTAGTACCTGTTTTAACGACAATCTTATATTTTCATGTGTACAGAGGCTTGAAAGTTGGGGAGATCCGGCAGCTAGCTTTTCCTATATTAATTATTTCTTTGTTAATACATTTTAGTACTTAGTAGGATTTTCAAGGATTAACTTGTCTAAAGGCCTTTTTTTCGTTTTTCTGTTCAATTTTATGGTCTTCGATAGGATTTAGGGTTGTCTCTTTTTTCACATAACAATAATCAGGGTCGGAGCCAAGTGTGGGCAATCGCCCACACTTGGTTCCTGAAAAAACTTGCCATACATAACGTGGTAAAAGGAGTCTCCAAAAATTTCTTCTATAAATTTGGTTAAAAGATATTTTTACAACAGACCTTTATCATATAAAATCTAGTAATTTGGATTTTATTTGTTATACTTAGTTAAAAATTCAAATATAATTAATTTAAATTAGTTGGCATAACTAAATATATAAAATCTTAATTTGTAACCATGTACATATATAAAAAAAAATTTGAGTAAAACAAAAACAATATGCTCCTGCATTTCATTAAACGACAATTTAACGAAACTGCATCAAAGAACGTCTGAAAAGAAAGAAAAGAAGAAGAAGAAAAGGGAAACGGATTATAACACATCCCCAAAAAGAAAATACAAGTTAAGATTTGACTGTTAACTAAATTAATAGAATATTTGATTGTTAACTAAATATTTTATTCTCTTTTATATTACTTAATTCATATATGTAATTTGGTCTCAAATTCTGATCATATAATTGAAGTAATTATGAGTTAGAAGTTATAATAAAATTATTCTTTATGCATTTTGTTGTACATATATTTAATTTGTTATTCTAATCAATTATATGCATTTTTATTATTTTTAATAACCTAAATAAACATAACATTAGATCTATCTTTCTTTCTTCGGACTAGTCTTCTTTTTGCAAGTGTGAATACATTTGGGAATAAAATACCCAAAAATACTATTACCATCACATGTAAATAATTATTCTATTAAGCCCATTGTCCATTAGTAATGGAGTAATCTTAATGTCTTTTGAAACTCCATGATATTAATGATTTTTTATATACTTTGTAATATGTTGCTTTTTCAACAATATCTATAATTTGCGATAATTAATTCGTGTTTGATTATGTTTTTTATATGTTATATGTCGTCTACACTTGTGCAATTTCCTGGCTCTGCCACTGACGATAACGCTTATTTCATTATATATATAGAACGGACACTACTACAATAAGGAGTTGCCCCTACGGTTATAGAAATCCGTAGGGGCAACGTTTTATTGCCTCTACGGATTAATTCGTAGGTCCCCACGGTTGTCTTTACGGTGCCCTACGAATTAATTTAAAAATATTAAAACGTAATTTGTTATTTGGCCCTACGGAGTTGTAAAAGAAGACCCTATGGATTAATCCGTAGGGGCATATATAGGTTATTTAAAAAAAATAAACCCAGAAATTTTCTCGTTCCCAAAATTTTCCTTCGCTCTCACTCGTCTCTCGCGCGCGCCTCGTCACCACCACACTCCTGCGCGCGCCTCGTCGTCGCCGACTTCATCGTCGACGGTAGGAACTCTCTCGTCGCCGATCTTTCCCCTTGCGTCGTCGACAGACCATCTCCGGTCTCCTCCATATCGGGACAGTAGAATCGCCGGCCTAGGGTTAGTCAATTTCATTTTTAAACTTCTAATTATGATTTTATTTGTGTTATTATTGATTATTTGGTTGTTACTAGGGCTTTAGAGTTAGGGTTCGGTCTAGGGTTTTGGCTAGAGTAAGGGTTAATTAGGTAGGGTTAGGGTTAGGGTTCAGTTTAGGATTAGGCTTTGGTTCAGGAATAGGGTTAGGGTTCAGTTTAAGGTTAGGGTTCGGTTCAAGATTAGGGTTAGGATTAGTGTTCAGTTTATGGTTAGGGTTCGGTTCAAGATTAGGGTTAGGGTTAATTAGGTAGGGTTTGGGTTTGGGTTAGTTTGGGTTTAGTTAGGTAAAATAGGGTTGGTGATGATTAGGGCTAGGGTTTGGATTAATTAGATTAATTATGGTTAATTTTAGTTTGGGTTAGAATTAATTTGTGTTAGGGTTTGGGTGATGATTAGGTTATGTTAATTTGGGTTAGGGTTTGGGCTTGGGCTTGGGTTAATTTGGGTTAATTAGGTAAAATAGAGTGTATTTATGTTAGGGTGTTGATTAGGGTTAATTGGGTTAATTAGTGATAATTTGAAGGGTTAGGGTGTTGATTAGGGTTAATTTGGGTTAATTAGGTTAATTTGGGTTAATTAAGGATAATTTGTGTTAGGGTGGCGATTAGGGTTAATTAGGGTTAATTAGGTTAATTTGGGTTAATTGGGGTTAGGGTTTAGGGCGCACTAGTTTCTTCAGTAGAATACTTGATGATAACGTAAACGTACAATTTTACCGTAAACGCAAGAAAAATTTACCCTAAACATAAAACTTCGAACCCTTAATAACGAAACGTAAACGTAAAACCTATTCATGTTAAATGTTCAAATTAAAACCAATATATGATACTCGACAATAATATGAAACTTTCATATTCTCATCGATACTCATATGTGAAAATTAAAGCACGACTTAGTCCCCGTCTATCAGTTAATATAGTCAATGTTTGATTGTCTAATTATAGGTGGTGCGTCCACGTCTGGTGTAGGGCCCACTCCCGCCACTTCCGTACCCTCCGCTCAGTCTACAGGTTAGTTTGAATAAATATATAATATTTATTCATTTTACATATCCTTTAAGAATAAACATGAATTTCATGTAATTTTATCAATGTTTATTTTCTAGTTCGAGGGGATACGTCCAAGTCCGAGTCACCGGTTGTTCCTCACCGGAGGAACTATCGTCCTGCTTGTGCTACTGCCCGGGCCCGGGCTCGTGCTTCTGTTGCCGGAGGTATATATCACACTTCAATTTTCGTTAAATCTTGATTTCTTAATACCACTTTGTCTTAATATTGATTGTTTTGATATTTCTTGTAGATGCAGGGCAGCCCCATCCTGAGAGGGGGACTCGAGGCCCGAATCAGCCCCACAGGCTGAGGCTCGACAGAGCAAGGGGGAGTCAGCATTCCCCCTCTTCTTTATCCCCGATTATCGTAATACCGACGATTATGCCGAGAGGTTCGGCCGGTATATGAGGGATGAGAGCCGTCTCGTGAAGAAATATCCACTTCACGTTGAGTGGGGCGACCAGTACCAGCGTTCATTTGCCCTCTTCTAGGATCAGGCTCGGGTATTAATATATATTTTCATTTGACTTATCCAATATATTTATTATTATTTAACACTTGCAATTTAAATACATTGTTTTTTTATTTGCAGTTGGATTACGACTTTCAGCCTGTACCCTGTAGGGTGTTTTTCGTCACCCTATTGAGATGGGAATGCGCGCGCGCTTGTCAGGCGCATTACAGATTCCCCCTGCCTAGGATAGGCGGGGGTTTATTGATCGTGAGAATCCGAATCTCCGGCAGCCGCGGACTAAGCTCCCGTTAATTACCCCTCGCCTTTGGAGCGAGAGAACCTTCGATTGACGGGTAATACAGGTCATGTGAACTCAATGTGCAGTGTTGTGTTTTTGAAGGGGTTTTGGATATATCCGGAGTCTCGCAGAGTTTTTACGGGGGGCCCGCTACCCGGATAGTAGGCTGGGGGTTAAGGGGGCTAGCAGCCCCCTTACGGGGTGCGGGGCAGCGCACCGTTAGAAATTTTTTCTAACGGGGGAGGTGTTTTTAGTGTGGAGTACATGTAAAATGAGAGGAAAAATGCGTCCAAAGGACGCGTGAGCGCGCTTGGGCTAGGCGCTTGGGCGCTGGCGCTAGCGTCTCACGTGCCCGACAGATGGACGCTCGGACGCTAGCGGTTTGGGCCCTAGCGCCTCACGTGCCCGGCACGTGGGCGCTCGGGCGCTAGCGATTTGGGCGCTCGGAAGTTAGCGCTTTTGGTATTAGCGCCTCACGTGCCTGGCACGTGGACGCTCGGGCGCTAGCGCTTTGGGCGCTAACGAAAGGAAAGGGTTTTTACCCCCAGAAATGGGAGTTAAAACTCCTAAAGAGGATTTTGAGTGGAGTTAAACTCCAAAAGATTTAGATTTGGAGTCAAACTTCTAAGGATCTGGATTAGGAGTTAAACTCCTTTATGGATTTAGGTCTTGGAGTTGAACTCCCTAAAAATCATCAGAGGTTCTTCTCTCTTGAGTCTTGGATCTTCTCTTGACTGGGATTTTGTCCAAAGTTGGATTTTTGGAGATGAGTCTCCTTCTTCCTCCTCTTGATCGGCTGGAGCTTGGAGAAAAGGGGGTGAGACTTAAAAGTCTCTCCTTTTTGAGATCTAATGGAAGATCTGAGCTCCCCTTCGTGGGTTTTGTGGTGAAAAACTATTTAGATTTTAAAAAGAAGAGTAAAACTCTTGATTTAATTCAAAAGAAGGGAGAATGTTTAGAACCTTGAGGAAGGAGAAGAAGGATGCACAAACCCTAGAGTTTTAGAGAAATGAAAAGTGTATATTTTATTCATCATCATGTTGTCTTACATAGGCTTACACATTTACATATAGCCCCTTGGGCCTTCCAAAATGGCATTTTGCTCATCCCATGCCTCATGTGCTCATTTCTTTTGCACATAAGCCATGGGCTTTACAAAAATTTGGTTTTATGCCCATTTTGCTTATATTCATGCATAAAAAAATTACATCAAAATTATTTATTATATGATTTTTTTATTTCGGCATGGGGGAGGCCGACCGCTTCATGTTCGGGCTCGACTCGGGCTTGAGCCCGCTTGATCTGGGCTTGGACCCACTTGGCTTAGGGTCGATCATGACTTTGACTTGGTCAACCGGGGTGCAATTTTCGACCCCAACATACCCGATCCTGATCACCCTGAAAGAATGCTCGATCTTCACGCTCTGTACCATAGCCTGATGAAGAACATGCAATCTGTCACGTCCCGCTTCCCAGAGTACGCTAAAATGGGCACGTGACATAGCCAACCATGCTACCTGTGGATAGGAAGTATCCATCCACAGTCACATTATGGCTGTAGAGATATCAAGAACAAAATAACACCATCTAAAACATGTCCATAATCCAAAATAACATGAGTCAAGAATAATAAAATGCGGAAGCGAAAGATCCAATACACAATAACTGGAATGTATGTCCCATAATGCGGGCTCACATCAGGAAATAAATACAGGAAAGAAAACTAACTACTGCTGACACTCACAGCTCAGCCTGTCGGCTGAAGTACTCCTGCTCGGACTGCGACAGCGGTACAGAATCTGGGCCATGCAAAACCCAGACGTCAGCGCGTCAAGTCATCAAGAATTAACATAATAAACAGGGTAACAGGCAATGCGAATATAAACATGAATAAAGCAAGGGTAACAATAATATAAATCAGAGCAGTGCAGGGTAGTGTGCAGTGGGTAAACTAAACTGTTCTATCAGGATTTCTGTTCTAAAGTCTTTGAAACCAAGTTGATGAATCATCGATGTAACTCAATAGTATCCCGTACATACCCGGGACCACGGCCCCAGATTCTCGGGCTGAAACCAAGACATGCCGCTAGGCACCAAACAGGAATGTGTACAGATGAATGATGTCAGCAGCATCATTCCAAGGCTGGCCTAGCCTCTAAAACTGATCAGAACAAGTAGCGAACTGTTGAGTTACAAGTCATGTTTCACCTTTGATTTCCCCATACCCCCAAGTTATATGTGTATGTCAAGTCAGGTATCCCGTAATCAAGAAACTAATGCCAACACAGGATCAGGTAAACAGGTTTGTCTGGATAGACAACAGGAACGGTCCATGAGGACTACATGTCAGGTTTGTTGGCATTAGACACAAGATCAAGTAACGGGTCAGGTCATGGTACATCAGGTCAAGTCAAGCAGTATACGGTACCATGTCGGGTCAATCAATATGTAAGCAGGAAATCAGGTCAAGATGTAAACGGTATCATGGGTGTGCTCATACTCAGCTACATAATCAAGCATGGTCATCAACAACATAGATTTAAGCAACGAATTAAACAATAAAGAAGCATCGACTAATTTGCAGCACAGTTATCAATTGTGTGTCCGAGGTGTTATCAACATTATAAGAATACAGTATGACAGTTAGGGCCGTTAAATCATGTTAACCAGTTAAAGAATTTTATGGATGCAATGATATGTATATATATAGGTTCCATGGATGAAATCACAGTTTATGGAGGTTAAATGTACACATGTGTCCGAATGAAGTAAAACGATAGAGAAAGTGCCATAGGCTACGTCATTAGTGAAAGTGTAATTAAAACATGTAAATGTGATTATTAGGTTCAATACAGTAATTGCAACATGTAGGTTCCAAGTTTGAAAGATAAATGATATATAACAATATTGAACACAAAAATGGGAAATGATCGTACTAAAGTTAAAACTACAGGTTTAGGGTGTTCTCAATGTATGTGTAAATATTATTTAGCATGTAGCAAGGGTTACTTTCCTCGACGGGTCGCGAATCGGGAAAACGGAACGTAAAACGTCGGCGGGGAAAACTCGCGACGGACGCACGGTTCACGGAATGAACCCAAACGACGAACAGTGGAACCACATAGGTCAGGGTACCTCGCTGGATCGTCGGGACACGTTGCCGGCACGGCCGTATTCCGGCGAGACACAAAACAGTAAGCAACTAAAGAAAATACATGAAAGGAAGAAGAAGGGAAGAGGGATAGGAGGATGGAGAGGAGGGAAGGATACTCACTGTGGATTGTGAATGGGGTCGTGATGGTCGACGGCGTCGACGGAGCTCCGGCGGACCACCTGCAGGGGACAACGGCGAGCAAGAATGGAAACCGAACTGCAAGAAAAGAAAAGAAAAGGAAGGAAGGAGAAGAAAGAGAGGAGGGGAAGCGATGCTCACTGAGGGATGCACGGGGCCGGGGGGACGGATCGAGGTCACCGGCGGCGACTGGAAGTAGAGGCGACGGAGACGAGCGTGTGCGCAAGCTCCCTCGTGCAGGCGCTCGGGAATGGAGGGGAAAGGAGGAAGGAGGTGCGGTGGGGATGACGAGGGCGAGGAGGCAAGAAGTCCGGTGGTGATGGCGTCGGCGTTGGGCTGCGGCGGAGAGGGGCAATGCGGCGGTAGGGTTCGCTGGTGATGGGTTCGCGTTGGAGGAAAGAAATTGAGATGGAGGAAGTTTAAAATATAGAGGAGAGAGAGAGATATAAGGAGAGAGATAGAAAGACGGGGGGGAGAGAGAGAGTGAGAGAGAGAGAAAGATAGATAGAGACGGGGAGAGAGAGAGAGGAAAAAGCGAGCGAGAGAGAGAGACGGGGGAGAGAGAGAGAGAGTGGGGCCCACGGGTTTTTGAGAGTTTTGATTGGTTGGCCAAAATTTTGTGAAAGATTAGTGAAACAGAAATAATATTATGAGGTTAAAAATTATATATACGACGGTTTAAAATATAATAGAAATTGGGATTTTGGCGCAAAGTAAAATATTTCCAAATTGCGCCCGGGCCGGGTCCAAAAATTTGAAATTGAAATAAGAAAATTTTAGGCGGGATATAAAATTTAAAATGAAGTATTTTACAATAAAAAAGTATACCCCCAAAACGGACACACGTACGTGCACGTAGCCGTCCAAACTTGCCCGTTTCACTGAACGGGACGAGAACACGATGCACGGACGCTACAACAGGGCTAGGGGTGTCAAGCATGCTATGACGGATATTTTTAATTTTATTTTAGATACCTTAAAATGTTATATGCAGAAATGAATTGCCGGGTAAAATTATAACTCACAACAGTCAAGTAGGATCAACGAAATAAATACCATACACCATTCATACGGTAACAGAAACTAGTAGCATTGGGCTCGGTTGTTACATTATACCCAACTACAAAAGAATTTCTTCCTCGAAATTCCAAGAATACAAAGATAGATGACAAAATAACTACAAGAAAAGATGAGGAAACTTCTGCCGGATTTCATCTTCTCGTTCCCAAGTGTACTCTCCATGCGAGCGATTACCCTAAGAAACAAGCACAAGAGGGATCACTTTGTTCTTAAGAACCTTTTCCCTTCGATCCACGATTTCAATCGGTCGCTCCTCAAAAGTCAAGTCTTCTCGTACTGTTAGCTCCGAATGATCCGAAACGTGCGCTTCATCTCGAACATACCTACGGAGTTGAGATACGTGAAACACATCGTGCACATTCGCCAAGGACTGCGGTAACGCCAAACGATACGCTACCTTACCAACACGCTCCAAGATCTCAAAGGGTCCAACGAATCGAGGACTAAGCTTTCCTCGACTTCCAAAACGAATCACCCCTCTAGTCGGTGATATCTTCAAGAATACCAAATCATCCACAGCGAACTCTAGAGGTCTTCTCGACGTATCTGCCCAACTCTTCTGTCGGTCTTGAGCTGCCTTCATATGATTTCTGATAGTGTTAACCTTCTCAACTGTCTGCACAACCAAATCTGGTCCCAATAATCTTCGTTCACCTATATCGTCCCAACAAACAGGTGAACGGAATTTACGACCATACAAAACTTCAAATGGAGCCATCTGGATAGTTGCCTGAAAACTGTTGTTGTAAGAAAACTCCACCAAATGTAGATGATCCTCCCAAGACCCCTTGAAATCCAACATGCATGCTCTCAACATATCTTCAAGAGTTTGGATTGTTCTCTCGCACTGACCATCAGTGTGAGGATGATAAGCTGTGCTAAACTTCAATCGAGTCCCCAAACTTTCCTGTAAACTCCGCCAAAAGTGTGATAAGAACCGAGTTTCCCGATCGGACACAATGCTCACCGGTACTCCATGCAATCTTACAATCTCTTGCATGTACCGCTCTGCCAAAGTCTCTGTTGATTGACCAACCCAAAAAGGGATAAAGTGAGCTGCCTTGGTCAATCGATCAACAATCACCCATAGAGCATTGTTGCCCTTTGGACTTCGCGGTAAAGCCGTCACGAAATCCATGGTTATATGTTCCCACTTCCACTGAGGAATCAGAAGTGGTTGCAATAAACCAGCAACCCTTTGATGTTCAGCCTTAACTTGCTGATACACCAAGCACTTTGCCATAAAGCGAGCAATCTCCCGCTTCATGCCTTCCCACCAGAAATGCTGTCGAATATCTCGGTACATCTTTGTGCCTCCTGGATGTACAGAATAAGCTGAACTGTGTGCCTCCTTCATAAGCTCTTCACGAATATCTCCCTTTGGCACACACAAACGGCTACCATACCTCAACGAACCATCTTCGTGGATCAATAAATCTGTTCGTAGTCCGGCTTCAACCTGTCCTCGAAACTTTTGTAGTCTAGGATCATGCGATTGCGTTGCTTTAATATTCTCGATCAATGATGAATGTACTTGTAGCTGCATCAACTGTCCCGTAGAATGCGGTAGCACAACCTCCAAGTCAAATCCTCGAAAATCCTCAACGATCTCCTTCTGCGTAGTTAACACCTGAATTGCTGGTAACCGACTAAGCGCATCCGACACGACATTAACCTTCCCCGGATGGTACTTAAGATCAAGATCGTAGTCAGCCATCAGCTCCAACCATCTATGCTGTCTCATATTAAGCTCCTTCTGCGTGAGCACATACTTCAAGCTCTTATGATCAGTAAACACTTCGACCCTTTCGCCCAAAAGGTAGTGTCTCCAAATCTTCAAAGCGAAAATCACAGCCGCAAGTTCCAAGTCATGAGTTGGGTAATTCTTCTCATGGGTCTTCAACTGTCTCGATGCGTACGCTACAACCTTCCCATGCTGCATCAAAACACATCCCAATCCTTTCCCAGATGCGTCGCTGTGAATCACTAATCCTGCGGAATTGTCTGGTACGGTCAGAATAGGGGCGGTTATCAATTTCTGCTTCAACATCTCAAAAGCTAACGCACATTTATCCGTCCACACAAAAGGTACCTCCTTGCGCGTAAGCTTGGTTAACGGCTCCGCCAGACGAGCAAAGTTCTCCACAAATCTTCTGTAATACCCGGCGAGTCCAAGAAAACTTCTTATCTCCGCAACATTCTTTGGAATCGGCCAATCTCGTACTGCTGCAATCTTTTCTAGATCGACGGCAATTCCATCGCCAGACACAACATGCCCCAAAAACTTTACTTCCTCCAGCCAGAACTCGCACTTACTCATCTTCGTTTACAACTTCTCATGTCTCAACGTCTGCAATGCGATCTTCAAATGTTCAGCATGCTCTTCAAAACTCTTCGAGTAAACCAGAATATCGTCAATGAACACCACAATAAACTGGTCCAAGAACGGTGAAAAGATTCGGTTCATCAAGTCCATGAATACTGCCGGTGCATTCGTTACTCCGAAGGGCATCACTAAGTATTCGTAATGTTTATACCGAGTTCGGAACGCCGTCTTGCAAATATCTTCTGCTTTCACTCGGACCTGATGATATCCGGATCGCAAATCCAGCTTCGAGAATACCCTCGCGCCACTAAGCTGCTCAAAAAGTTCGCCAATGCGAGGGATCGGGTACTTGTTCTTAATAGTCACCCGGTTTAATTCTCGATAGTCAATGCACATCCTTCTTGTGCCATCTTTCTTCTTTACTAGAAGAACTGGAGCTCCCCAAGGTGAGTTACTGCTTCGAATCCAACCCTTCTCAAGCAATTCAGCAACCTGTTTCTTGACTTCTTCCAACTCTACTGGTGCCATTGGATAATACGCTTTGGATACTGGCGCTGCACCAGGAATAAGATCAATTGCGAACTCCACGTCTCGCTTCGGCGGTAAACCCGATATATCTTCAAACACGTCCATAAAATCGCGAACAACAGCCGGCTCTTCACTTTTATCAACTTCCATTGCTGCAAGAATAATGTTTGTCGGTCTAGCCCTAAACCCGACTGGCCCGACAGAACCGCTTCCTCCAGTGAAGCTAAACTCGGGATGTCCGGGAATCTGGAAAATTACCTTCCTTGCCCTACAGTCAATGTGAGCGTGGAAAGTGCCAAGAAAATTCATTCCCAAGGCGACCTCGTAGCTGCCCGTATCAATCACCAAGAAATCTGCAAAAAGCTCCCGTCCGCATACAACAACTGTACAATCTTTACATTCCTTACTAGCTATGATTTTCCCATTCCCAGTATGTATGTCCCAGAAACTAGACAGGATCGTGCAGTCAATCGAGTGTGTAGTTATAAACTTGGATGACATAAAACAATGGGATGCACCAGAATCAAATAACGCTAATGCGGGAAAACCATGAACGAGTAGAGTACCTGAAACGACTTCTCCTGACGCCTTAGCTTCTTCAGCTGTCAAGGTAAAAGCTCGAGCCTGATTAGGTCCTTGAGTCAGCTGTTTCTGTCCCTGGAACGGCCTCTGCGGAGGCTTCTGAAAATCATCCCTCGTACGAAGCTTCGACGGTCAAGCACTAACAGCGTGATCTGCCGCTCCACAAACCAAACAGAGTCCCAGCCTCCTTCGACAATCCTTTTGCATGTGGCCAGGTAAATTGCAGTAGTTACAAGTCATGCTCTTTCTTCGATCGATGACAACAGGCTTCTTCATGGGTGCTATACCTCGACGGTCCACTGGAATACCTCTGCGGCCTTGAGCTCGGTTTGGTACAAATGCTGGCTTCCTTACCGCAACTGCTGTCTGCTGCAAACTCCCCTTCATCCCGGATAAACTCTGCTGCTCTCGGGCTGCCGCAAGTACTTGTGAGAAAGTGGTCAAACCCAGGGAGACAATTTGCCTCTGGATGTCCACGTCCAAGCTGCGCATGAACCTCCATGCCCTGTCTGCATCGTTGGCAACTAAAGGACCAGCGAATCTGCTGAGTCTTGTCCATTCTGCTGCATGCACATCTACGGGTGATCCATTCTGCTTTAGCCCGATGAACTTCTCTTCCATTTCCTCCCGTACGGTCCGCGGGAAGAACTTTTCTAGGAAACTCTTTGAAAAATCCGCCCACTTGATCGGCTTGGGCAAGCGGTTCTCCTCCACAAGCCACCATTCTCGGGCATAGTCCACTAACTGAATGCGTACCACATCAACTCTTTTCTCATCTGGAATCTGTGCCACAATAAGCAAATTCTCTGTGTCCACTAGCCACTGCTCCGTTGGCAACGGCTCCTCTAGACCAGTAAATGTAGACGGACCCAAACGCCTGAAATCTGCTACGGTCCCTACTCGGTCAACTGGTTTAGCTCCAACATTGTTCACAGACTGCTGAACGATCTGCAAACCTTCCTGAAACGATTCCGCTTGCTGCTGGATCAGCTCGGTCTGTCTCTTTTGATTCTCCAGCATTCCCCTTATCACTCCAAGCATGGCGGCTTCATCCACACGCCTTTGGTACGTCTTCAAATTCTTATCTGCCATATTCCTGAAATCAAAACACCCAACATTAGCATGATGATATATTCAAAATATAGATCAAGGCTAGAACTCCAAGTTACTTAAATAGAGTGCCGCATTGTAACTATGCCGTGGTATCATAGCCACAATTACATAACTCCACCCAAGTCGTCTAAGTCCTAGAAATAACAAGGAATCAGGTTTCGAGTCGATATGCAAAGGAAGTTTGCACATCGTAGAAGATATAATCAGGAAGAATTTGATTCAAGGACGGTAAAACAGCAAGGTGGCAGGACATGTTTCCTAAATACGGGTATTCTGATTCGTGTATTGGGTACAATACCCAACTACAAAAGAATCAACCCGACTAACCTATGGCTCTGATACCAAAAGAACCATGTCACGCCCCGCTTCCCAGAGTACGCTAAAATGGGCACGTGACATAGCCAACCATGCTACCTGTGGGTAGGAAGTATCCATCCACAGTCACATTACGGCTGTAGAGATATTAAAAACAAAATAACACTATCTAAAACATGTCCATAATCCAAAATAACATGAGTCAAGAATAATAAAATGCGGAAGCGAAAGATCCAATACACAATAACTGGAATGTATGTCCCATAATGCGGGCTCACATCAGGAAATAAATGCAGGAAAGAAAACTAACTACTGCGGACACTCACAGCTCAGCCTGTCGGCTGAAGTACTCCTGCTCGGACTGCGACAGCGGTACAGAATCTGGGCCATGCAAAACCCAGACGTCAGCGCGTCAAGTCATCAAGAATTAACATAATAAATAGGGTAACAGGAAATGCAAATATAAACATGAATAAAGCAAGGGTAACAATAATATAAATCAGAGCAGTGCAAGGTAGTGTGCAGTGGGTAAACTAAACTGTTCTATCAGGATTTCTGTTCTAAAGTCTTTGAAACCAAATTGATGAATCATCGATGTAACTCAATAGTATCCCGTACATACCCGGGACCACGGCCTCAGATTCTCGGGCTGAAACCGAGACATGCCGCTAGGCACCAAACAGGAATGTGTACAGATGAATGATGTCAGCAGCATCATTCCAAGGCTGGCCTAGCCTCTAAAACTGATCAGAACAAGTAGCGAACTGTTGAGTTATAAGTCAGGTTTCACCTTTGATTTCCCCATACCCCCAAGTTATATGTGTATGTCAAGTCAGGTATCCCGTAATCAAGAAACTAATGCCAACACAGGATCAGGTAAACAGGTTTGTCTGGATAGACAACAGGAACGGTCCATGAGGACTACATGTCAGGTTTGTTGGCATTAGACACAAGATCAGGTAACGGGTCAGGTCATGGTACATCATGTCAAGTCAAGCAGTATACGGTACCATGTCGGGTCAATCAATATGTAAGTAGCAAGTCAGGTCAAGATGTAAACGGTATCATGGGTGTGCTCATACTCAGTTACATAATCAAGCATGGTCATCAACAACATAGATTTAAGCAACGAATTAAACAATAAAGAAGCATCGACTAATTTGCAGCACAGTTATCAATTGTGTGTCCGAGGTGTTATCAACATTATAAGAATACAGTATGACAGTTAGGGCCGTTAAATCATGTTAACCAGTTAAAGAATTTTATGGATGCAATGATATGTATATATATAGGTTCCATGGATGAAATCACAGTTTATGCAGGTTAAATGTACACATGTGTCCGAATGAAGTAAAACGATAGAGAAAGTGCCATAGGCTACGTCATTAGTGAAAGTGTAATAAAAACATGTAAATGTGATTATTAGGTTCAATACAGTAATTGCAACATGTAGGTTCCAAGTTTGAAAGATAAATAATATATAACAATATTGAACACAAAAATGGAAAATGATCGTACTAAAGTTAAAACTACAGGTTTAGGGTGTTCTCAATGTATGTGTAAATATTATTTAGCATGTAGCAAGGGGTACTTGCCTCGACGGGTCGCGAATCGGGAAAACGGAACGTAAAACGTCGGCGGGGAAAACTCGCGACGGGCGCACGGTTCACGGAATGAACCCAAACGACGAACAGTGGAACCACACAGGTCAGGGTATCTCGCTGGATCGTCGGGACACGTCGCCGGCACGGCCGGATTCCGGCGAGACACAAAACAGTAAGCAACTAAAGAAAATACATGAAAGGAAGAAGAAGGGAAGAGGGAAAGGAGGATGGAGAGGAGGGAAGGATACTCACTGTGGATTGTGAAGGGGGTCGTGATGGTCGACGGCGTCGACAGAGCTCCGGCGGACCACCTGCAGGGGACAACGGCGATCAAGAATGGAAACCGAACTGCAAGAAAAGAAAAGAAAAGGAAGGAAGGAGAAGAAGGAGAGGAGGGGAAGCGACGCTCACTGAGGGATGCACGAGGCCGGGGGGGACGGATCGAGGTTACCGGCGGCGATTGGAAGTAGAGGCGACGGAGACGAGCGGGTGCGCAAGCTCCCTCGTGCAGGCGCTCGGGAATGGAGGGGAAAGGAGGAAGGAGGTGCGGTGGGGATGACGAGGGCGAGGAGGCGAGAAGTCCGGTGGTGATGGCGTCGGCGTTGGGCTGCGGCGGAAAGGGGCAATGCTGCGGTAGGGTTCGCTGGTGATGGGTTCGCGTTGGAGGAAAGAAATTGAGGGGGAGGAAGTTTAAAATATAGAGGAGAGAGAGAGATATAAGGAGAGAGATAGAGAGACGGGGGGAGAGGGGGAGAGAGAGAGAGAGAGTGAGATAGAGAGAGAGATAGATAGAGACGGGGGGGGAGAGGAAAAAGCGAGCGAGAGAGAGAGAGACGGGGGGGAGAGAGAGAGTGGGGCCCACGGGTTTTTGAGAGTTTTGATTGGCTGGCCAAAATTTAGTGAAAGATTAGTGAAACAGAAATAATATTATGAGGTTAAAAATTATATATACGACGGTTTAAAATATAATAGAAATTTGGATTTTGGCGCAAAGTAAAATATTTCCAAATTGCGCCCGTGCCGGGTCCAAAAATTTGAAATTGAAATAAGAAAATTTTAGGCGGGATCCAAAATTTAAAATGAAGTATTTTACAATCAAAAAGCATACCCTAAAACGGACACACGTACGTGCACGTAACCGTCCAAACTTGCCTGTTTCACTGAACGGGACGAGAACACGATGCACGGACGCTACAACAGGGCTAGGGGTGTCAAGCATGCTATGACGGATATTTTTAATTTTATTTTAGATACCTTAAAATGTTATATGCAGAAATGAATTGCCGGGTAAAATTATAACTCACAACAGCCAAGTAGGATCAACAAAATAAATACCATGCACCATTCATACGGTAACAGAAACTAGTAGCATTGAGCTCGGTTGTTACACAATCAAAGGTTCGATACAATAGGAATGAGCTGAAGATCGACTGCTTTTCCCTGTGGGTGGCGACCACCGAGGCAGAGAGAGTTGCTCTCCTACATACTCCAGCCTTTGCGAGAGTCAACGTAGATACATGGCCTCTTTTGTGCCAATATTTCTACTCTCAGCGCAAACATATTTGTAATTTAAATGTAATTCATTATTTAGTATATAATTTATTTTTTTGTGTTACTTAATTAGAAAACTAAATCTGAATGTATTGTGCAGAAACAGGCCGATCAAAATAAAGAGAATAGGAAGTCGGGGAAGAGGGATCACCCCGCTTATACAGATGGCTCGAGGAATATTACTCGTGCCATGGAGGCATCGGTAAATTACAATGGATCTACTCTGATATAATGTAATATTAAGAGTTATTTTATAATATATGTAAATTTTTTGTGAACTGTAGAGAGCTCAGACTTTAGTGCAGGGTGGTACACCGAACGTGCTGACCGCGTATCTTGCCGTCCACGGCACCTCGACAATCCCGCCACGGGAGAGCTTCGATTCCCCAACACCGCTACACAGGAGTATTGTGTAAGTGTTAATATTTATTCTAACAGGTTTGAAATTTTTGTTTTGAAAAATTCAAATTTAAATAATATACTTATATTTTAATGGTTAATGTGGATGTAGGAGCGGGTGGTGGAGTAGGCGGAGGCATCGGAATCGATTTTACTGGACAGACCGATCTGATACTACTGACCCCAGTCCTAGACGCCGCACACGGAGGGCACCACGGAGGTTGGGAGAGAGGCCGGGGACTGGGTCCTGGCAGAGCCCATATGAGATTGGACTCCACCCTGACGGTTACTTCCCCTACCCTCCGTGAGCGACCTCTAGAGCATGATGTTGCCGCCTTGAAGACCACCGCCGAGGAGTTGAAGGAGATGTTGGTACATATACTATTTAATAGTAAAATATTATATCACCTTATAGATAGTAACATATGCAATATTAGTAGCCTGAGCTTATTTGGTTGTAGACTTAGTTTTGATTAATCATACTTACATAGAACTGTCTAATTAAAATAAACTACGGTTTTCCAAACTAGATATCCAAACGAGGCCTATGTTCCTAAGTATTCTTAGATTGGGATTTCGCAATAATCTGATAATGATACGAATTCGACTAAAATCTAATACGCAGTTCTTACTCGTTTATTACACACAAAATTGAACAGATGCGACAGCCTACTTTGGCTGCGGCTCCACATGCATCTCCTTCGGCTGCGACTCCGCAAGCCACTACATGGGCTGCGGTTACGCAGACCACTCCTGCAGTTCTACAGCCCGCTCAGACTCCCGCACAGTTCGCTCCTTCATTGGTCTAGTTTTTGACGACTCAGGGCTGCACCGAGGGAGCAGATGCGTCAGATTACGGCGTTTATCAGAGGGGGAGGAGCTGGACCGAGCTAGGGTAGCTTTTTTTTATTTTATATATATTTTAAGCATGTATGTACTTATATGATACATATTGTATATATTTTGGACGATATTGGTGTTGTTTGCGTGTTCACGATGATTTTGATTGATATTGTATTCTGTTTGTTTATTTCTTTTATCTATTATGCGTGAGATGTTGATTATGAATACTGCGGTATTTGGTTATATGATGTATATATTATTGTGCACAGGACGGGGGAAAAACAGGAAACCTCTTTTTTTTTTTAAAATCTGATATTTTGTCCCTACGGATTAATCCGTAGGGCCAACTATTGCACATACTGACTACTTCGTGGGTCCAAAGGTTGCCCCTACACAGTTCGCCGTAGAGACAAAATATAAGGATGCATGATATTTTGTCCCTATGGACTTGGTAACAGTATGTAAAACTTGCCCCTACGCATTTATCCGTAGGGGCATTCATCAGGACATACGGATGTATCCGTAGGGGCATTTAGTATATGCCCTACGGAGAAATCCGTATGGGCATTTTCAGGCCCTATGAAATAATCCGTAGGGGCAGGTATTTTATTTTATAAACCAATAAACTAAATAAATATTTTGTTTCTACGGCGTAAGCCGTAGGGAATGATGGCCTTACGGAGAAAAGCGTAGAGGCAATTATTACTCTGTAGGGACATGTTCAGGACGAAAACTTGTACCTGCGGTCTTTGCACCTACGGTGTATTTTTATACCCCTACGAATATATCCGTAGGGGCATTACTTTACCCCTACGGCTTTATCCGTAGGGGCAACCCCTTATTGTAGTAGTGGGAATCTACAGCTATGCAAAATGACAAAATGACATGGAAGGACAGAGAAATTTCCTAGCCTATAATTAAGAGTTTAATTGTTTTGCCAAATGTAGGTGCAATTTATGAGACATGCAACAAAATCGAGCAGTAGTTCTAGTAACAAGGCATCGGTTTAATTAATTAGTAGAGATTCGAAATAAAAACATACTACTAAACTTTGGCTAAGGGTATTTGCCACCCATAGGCGGACAGTTGGATAAAAAGTTCAAGAGAACCACAAGTTATATAACATGTGTCAATTGTAGTACAGAAGCAATGTATGGATTTTTTTTATTTACCGCAACAAAGCTTACCATCCAGTGCGTCCCTCTTTAAAACACTAAATGAGAGATCTTGAATCCGATCCTGAATCCCTGATCATCAAGTTAGAAGATGCCGATCGTTGAATAAATGATGGAGGGCGTAGTTTTTGCCGCCACCTAACGCAAAAAGACTTCTAGGGTCTCTTTCTTCTATTATTCTCATATATATATATATATATATATATATATATATATATATATATATATGAGAATATATATGAGAGAGAGAGAATAATGGAGGAAAGATGCCATAGGAGTGAATTTCCTCCTATGGCGTCGAAAAAATATACCCTCACTTATTTTTTCCGTCGATCGGCACCCACCATCTTCATCGTTATTATCTAAGATGTGGGCACACCAAATTTCATACGATTCTACAACCATTTCATCGTTGATTTAGCAATGTAAAATGTTCTATTGTCGGTAAACCGTTAATTTTGAACCCACAAATTCAACGGTGAAAAAGTTGTAGAATCATATGAAATTTGGTGTACCCATATCTTAGATGATAACGATGATGATGGTGAGTGCCAATCGTCGGAAAAAATGAGAGTGAGTGCATTTTTGCGACGCCATAGGAGGAAATCCCCTCTGGCCTCTTTCCTCCATTAACTTTTATGTGTGTGTGTATATATATATATATATATATATATATAGAGAGAGAGAGAGAGAGAGAGAGACCATAGGAGGGGATTTCCTCTTATGACGTCGAAAAAATACAACCCCACCATTTTTTCAGAAGATCGGCATCCATCATTACCATCGTTATCATCTAAGATGTGCATATACCAAATTTCATACGATTCCACCGCTTCTTCACCTTTGAATTAGCAATGTAAAAAGTTCTATTGTCGGCAAACCATTAATTTTGCACCAACTAAATCAACGGTGAAAAAATAGTATAATCACATGAAATTTGGTGTATCCATATCTTAGATAATAAAGATGGAGCTAATGTATGCCGATCGTCGAAAAAAAATCATGGAGGGTGTATACCCTTCTATCGCACCTTTCCTCCATTAAACACCCTCCCCCCACCCCACACATATATTTATTTAGGTATACCACCGTACACCTGTGATATGTTGCCACATCATTTTTCTTTATAAGACAGATACCCCCTTTGTGAGGTGGATATCCTCTACTTTCTCCAACATTCAAAGAAAAAAGAGAAAAATCTTCTTCTCTTAAGGCCCCTATTTCATCATTCTTTTCTCCTAAGGTCTCCACCTCATCAAGGAAGAGGGGAAAACCCCGATGCATTGCAATGTAAATTTATATATAAACCCTCAATATTTACAAATTTACACCAATACTCATTCTTTGAAATGCACATTTATATATACACCCTCATTATTTACAAATTTACATATATATTCATTCATATGAAATATTATATTTGACACGTGCAACACACAACACACACGTGCACAAAGTTCTAGTACCTATAAAATGACCATCCTGCCCTTACCCAACTACCCAAGCAATAAAATGGCAACAAGTGTCGCAATTGCACGGGCTCGACGCAATCTGACGTGAGCCATGCAAAAGACACGAAGCATATCGTCCCAAAGAGATCATAACGAGAGGCCTGGGGCTGCCCACTGACCTTTTACGTACCTATAATGGATGATATTTGTACGGATGCTCATTTATCTTTAGATTTTATGCATGCAAACATGGGATATTTTGTTTGCTTTTAGGTATGGGACAGGATACGTAGGGTCGCATACGTACACTGCTTGGGGTCCCACTCTTCCCTTTGATTAGTTCGCTTGTGTACCACTAGATCTATTCTCCTTGTACCTTTACTTGATGGTGTTATTTGAGGGGTTCATGTTGGTGTGGGGTGAAGGGGAGAATGGAAGTAGGGCATGCTTATCCATAACATTTGGTTTTAAAAAAATATATATATTTTGAGCGAATATTCCTTCGAAAACTAAATTTACACATTTCATTTTAGATAATGAGATGTTTGGTCAATTCTAGATGATGAGATGTTTGGATGGGTTCTTAATAACTAATTAAATTCCTCGGAGTAAAAACTCATGTAATGGTGAGTTCCTCTAGATCACAGGAATCTAAAATTTTTAATATGGAGTCTTCTCTCTGCTTGAGTATCTGTTTACACCAAGGTTCGGCTACACCGGCCGAGTCCAAAATAGACGGCTGAACACGATGCGGCTTATCTCTCTACTTGAAACACAACCATGAGCCGATAACATAATTCGCAATATAGGAGAATGTGGAGCGAAAGAAGCGGCTTGATGCCTGAATGTGTGTTGAATATAGGTGCTCTCAAGGCAATTATTGTAATTACAGGAGAATCTATACGGATAGAATAATCTTCTCGAGATGATAGTATGCTATCTGGTTTGAATTTATCATTCATTTGTATACATTTCACTTGGTATTACGTATCGCTAATACATAATGATAAAGCCCATAAGATCTTTGCTTGACTACCAGGATTATAATAGGGATCATTCTAGTGGGGCCTGAGTAGTCCATAATCACATCCTTAAAGGTCCATAGTCGTAAGAGTATCGAGATTGGGCATCGTTATTCCAGTTTATACTAATATATATGTTTCTTGATCCAATATAGGGTGATGGTTGGCCCCATAGCCAACACTACTGGTGGTATGGAATGAAATAAGAAGTAATAAGGAGCATAGCAAAGTATTTAGTGTGTCAGCAAGTGAAGGCTTACAGAACTGCTGGTCTACTTCGGCCGTTACCAATCCCAGAATAGAAATGACGGCACATTACTAAGGATTTCGTGACTGCTCTCCCTCGCAGTACGAAAGGTAACGACACAATCTGGGTTATTGTGGATCGACCTACTAAGTCGGCTCATTTTTTTCCATTCAGAATTGGCCACTCAACCAAGGCGTTGGTAAGGAAATACATGGAGGTGAGTAGAAATCTAAACTAAGATTTAAACCTTTAAGATATATCATACTTGTCTTGAAACCAATAAACTCATGCAGGAGATCGTAAGATTACATAGGGTACCTGTTCGCATTGTCTCCGACCGATATACTAGATTCCGCTCCCAATTTTGGCAGAGTCAGCAAGTTAGCCTGAACGAGTCAGATTTCAGTACGGCGTATCATCCCCAAACATACGGACAGTCCGAGCAAACAATTCAGATCTTGGAACATATGTTGAGAGCCTGTATGTTAGACTTCGGAGGTTCGTGGAAAGATCACTTACACTTTGTGGAGTTTTCATATAACAACAGCTACCAGGAAAGTATTAAGATAGCACCTTTCGCAGCACTTTACGGACGTAAGTGTCGTTCCCCGCTGAGTTGGGATGACATTGGAGATCGTGAACTTCTTAGGCCAGAGATGATCGTGACAACTGTAGATATGGTTCGCACGATCAGGGAAAAGATGCGAATAGTTCAGGACCGACAGAAACATTGGGCAGATGTCGAGCAAGAAAGTCCTCCCTATATATGTCCAAGCATCCACTACAATATACATCTCATGTACAGTAATGGCCTCTAGGGCATACATATAACTAACAGTTGTCCCATGGGTTTTGATGGGGCCTTATACTACGGGCTACCATAGTCCACGGTAAAAGTTAGACTCCTCTCGTATACACTGATATATTTTGTACTAAACTACAAACAACTACGTTAGTATAACAAACATAAACCTGTACAATTTACCAATTCTATTATCTATACTTGTCTATTCTATTCTATCTTTTGGGACTTACTGAGCGCTAGTTTGCTGACGACATTCCTGTCTCTTCTTTCTTTGGAATGTTCGTTAGGAGGACCCGACTCTCAGAAGGCCGAGCCCAGTCAGGACGATTTGGAGCAGTTCACAGAGGAGCCATACTTCTAGGCTTTCACTTGTACTTATTTTTCTTTTCAGTTCATATGCCACTGTTTATGTATCGCTTTCTATCATTGTACTTTTCTTTTCAGTTGTATATAAAGAAAGAATATTAATAAAAGTTGCTGTTATTATTATATCTCTTGTCATTCTTGTACTTTACATTTATATTGCTTATTTGCACTTAACGTGTTTACTTCTAAGTAAATATGTCGCGGCCCGTCATGTCTCCTTCCCCGTATACCGGAAAGCGGGGTGTGACATGTTTTGTTGGTGGCCCATGCAGGTCGATTTTGTATGAAAACATAAGCAATATATCACAAGAATTATAAGAATCAGCAACTATACATTATTTACATTTCAATTCCTTGAATCTATCCTAACCCTTCCTTTTCTCTCAAGATCATGGATTCCCCAAAGCACCAACATGAATGGAAACACTCCACCTCCTCTACCACCACCACCTACCGTAGCAGCTTCCATCAATGAGCAAAAGGTATTGCTTGATGCAATAAAAAGCCTCTTGGAGGGTCAGCATCAGCAGACTGCTATCCTCTTGCACCGTCCTAAGACTGAGGCATCCGGAGTCAAACAATTCCGGGCACTGTATCCTAAACACTTTTATGGGAAAGAGAGCCCACCAGAGACAGATGAATGAGCTCAGTCCATTGAAGATGACCTGGCAGAAGCACAAGTGCCAGAGATTGCTTGGGTGAGAGTTGCGAAGCTGCAACTCACAGACAATGCCAGAGTATGATGGAAGGCTGAAAAAAGCCGACTCACCCAGCCAAGCGAATGGAAGATATTTCGCGACATGTTCGACGCGAAATATTTTCTCCAGACTGCCCATTTTGACATGGAGCAACAATTCATCCACCTGCAATAAGGTTCAATGTGGAACAAATCAGTGGATGAATACGATGCCGAGTTCACCATGCTTAGCACGTAAGATATGTTTCAATATTCAATTTCCTAATATCATATACTATACTGCTAACACAAGGTCGTAACAGGTTCGCTGCACACCTCATCCCGACAGCTGAGATCCGGGCAAGAAGATTTCAGCAAGGGTTGGACCCGGAGATCCAAGCTGCATTAGGTATATGGGATTTCCCAATCTATGATCTTGCGCTAAAAGCTGCCCGACGATATGAGGCAGTAGTTAAGAAAAAAGGCAGACCTCTGCCGGAGTAAGGCGCCCTGCTACTCAGATAGTGGGAGGAGCCTCTTCCATGCCAACTTTTGAACCCAGGAGATCGGAAGTAACATTTAACCGGCCAAGTCCAGATTTTTGCTTCTACTTCAAGAAGAATGGACACCTAGGGAAGGACTGCAGGCGTGCAAACGGCCTGTGCTTAGTTTGTGGCGCATCCACTCACGACATTGGAACATGTCCTCATAGACGCAACTCAGTTCCAGCACACATCACCTTTCCGCAGTGGCCAGATATTCAGACTTCTGCACCTTGTCTTTCCCTACCTGCTCTACCTTCTTGTGGACCTCCTGCACAATCTCTACATCAGTTCCACCAGGCAATGAGGAACATGCCTCAAAGGCTGAGAAACATGCCCCAAGGACAGAGGAATGTGCCTCCAGCCAGGAGGAATGAACCCCGGCGTCAGGCTTTCACTTTAGCGGCCGTAGAAGCCGAAGCTATTGGTCAAGGTAACACTGGTAACTCTTTTTCTTTCAAAAACCTTGCATCCTTTCGTTATTTCAAATATATTGTTTCATGCATTTTCAGTAGTTCTTTTCACCACTACTGTCATCAAATTTTCTTGAATCTGTTACTGCTTTCTTTTATAAATTTCGAGAACGAATTTTTTATAACGAGGGTAGAATGTAACAACCCTGAATTTTCTGTATAAAATTTTTTCTTCTTAAAATACAGAAAGGAGTTTGCAAGCCTGAGCACAATTTAAAAGTTGTACTTGCTTAAGAACAACAAGAAACTACTTGTAGCTCACCGGTAAAGCCTTTGCACTGCTATGATATAGCCCATGTGTTAGAATCCCATCAGCCATATATATTTATTACTGATTTTTCTTTTAAATTTTTTGGAAGCCCAAAAGTTTACACGTTCACTGCACATAAGAAATGAAAAGACAAAAAAACAAACATGTGGAAAATTGTATTAACAGTGAGAGGGACACGCGGTATTCATCCGACGGTACCCCTCAACAAGATGGCTGGCGAGATTCGCCTATGGGCCGGCACCGCCGGGCCCCTCATAGGTAACGGTCCCCGTGTTTTGCACACAACATCCCTTGGACTACCCCACTATCCCTATTCTGTTTATTTTTCCTGTAATTATCCAGAAAATTAAAATGAAACTTTAAATCCAATTTTTAATGCTTTTTAATTCTTTCTTCAATTCCAAAACCCTAATTTTACACTATAAATACAACCTCATACCCCAACCCTCTTCATTCTGAAATATATTGCCAAAATTCTTAAAAATTTTCTAAGTCTAAAGAGAGTACAAGTGGAGTTAGCCCTAGGTCAAATTCCGGCGAGAATTCGAGACGTTTCCGGCGACCTCGTGACTACAAGAAGGCTACCCTTCTCTTCTTCTACCTCCCCTCTATTATTTTAGAAAGTAAGTCTTATCTCCCCTCTTCTCTTTCTACCATAAAAATTCTTCTTTTCAAAACTTGTCGATAAGTGGAGTTATATTGACAATCGATTCTATAATCTTTAAAATTACAATTTTTTTTCTTAAGAATCACTCATTCATGTCACTATACCTTACTTGTTAATCATGAAACAAATAACTAGAATAATTTTCATCTTAAAATATCTTGTTATGTAACTTTAAATTGCGGTTTTTCGTTTAAAGACCACAAACTTTATATATGACATCTTTTATTGTTTTACTTAATGTTACCTTTAGAAAACCTCATGAGATAATGACCTACCTCGCACATACACTCAACTTGACATAGCACGATTTTTGTCACGCTCCGCTTCCCGAGTGCACTAAGATCGGTACGTGACAGAGCCAACCATGCTATCCATGGCTAGGAAATATCCATCCACAGTCACATTACGACTGTCTATAAGATATCAAGAACAGTAAAATAAAATAAACTATCTAGTACATGTCCATATGCCAGAATAAACGAGTCAAGAAATAATATGCGGAAGCAATAAATCCAAATAATAATAACATCTGGAAAGTACGTCCCAAAATACGGGCTCACATCAGGAATGAAAGTACGAAAATAAAACTAAACTAACTAGCTACTAACAAGATCCTCATTGCTCGGCCTGTTGGCTGAAATACTCCTGAACGGCCTGCGATAGAGATAGAGGATCTGGGCCATGCAAAACCCAGACGTCAGTGCGTCATAATATCAAACAATAAAAATATAATCAGGAGGTAACAAGATATGCAGGCATGAGTAGTAACGGTAATGAGCGTATAACAGTAACATGGGTATGAACAGTGAAGTGTATACGTGCGGGTGAAGTGCGGTAAATAATCTAAACTGTGCTACTGAGTTTTCTATTCTAAATTTATTCGAAATCAATTGATGTACTCCTCATGTAACTCAAAGAATATGTCCCGTTACCCCCGGGACCACGGATCAAGATATGTGAACCAAGAATGGTTCTGTCCCGTTACCCCCCGGGACCACGGATCAAGTAATTCCCTTTTAAGTTACACTCGGTTCCACCTTTGATTTCTCCATACCCCCAAGGTCATGTGTTCAAATCAGGTATTGATAAACTGGAACTAATGCCAACCCAGGATCAAGCAGGTACAGGTTTGTCTATGCAGACAACAGGATATGTCCATTAGGACAACATGTCAGGATTGTCGGCATTAGAAACAGGATCATGTAACATATCAAGTAGTGGTGTATCAGGTCATGTCAAGTAGTGCACAATGTAACATATATGTGTCCAACAGTAAAAGATAGCAAGTATTGAATCACGGTAGAAGTACGGATGTACGGTAAAAACATGGATGCACAAATATCTATCAGGGGTTACATCATGACTAGGTAGGATACACATTATCAAGCATTGGGTACTAATGTAACAATAATATGAGTTAATGTAATATGGCATGCAACTAGGTATGCAGAATTAATGGTATGGATACACAATAAAATATTGATGCTCAATTAACCATCAGGGGTTATAACTACCGTTCCATGACTATGTAGGATGCACATTATCAAGCATGGGGTGTTAGTATAACAGTAATATGAGATAATGTGATATGGCATGCAACTAGATATATAATTAATGGTATGGATGCACAAATATCGATCAGGGGTTATATTTACAGCTCCAAGACTAAGTGGGATGCACATTATTAAGCATAGGGTGTTACTATAACCATAACATGAATTAATATGATCTGTAGATGCAGCTACATATATAATAGATGATATGGATGCATACGGGTATCCGAAAACAGTAAAACTTCAATATGGATGTATAATGCAATCAACATGTAATATTTGTATTCATATGGATGCAAGATAAATATTATAGCATGTAGCAAGATAAACTTGCCTGCAACTAGATATGTAATAAGCTGTACGGATGCGAACGGATATTGTAAAGCCGTAAAACTGTACTTTGGATGCATAACTAAACAATATGTAATATTATTATTCACATGAATGCAAAATATACTAGTATAGCATGTAGCAAGATAAACTTGCCTGAGCGGAACACACGACGGGTGCGTATGGCACGTCCGACGTCGGGTAATCATCGCAACACACACACGGCACACGGGACGGGTCCAGGCAAGGAAAGAAGGTAACCATGCAGGTAGGGGACGTTCACTGGATCGCTTGAATCGTCAACGATGAGCTCGGTTCCGGCGGGTGATCACCGGAAAAGAAACAAGAAATCAAGAAAGAAAAGAAAAGAGAAGAAGGAGAAGAAGAAGAAGAAGGTGGTCTTGGGTTTTGGGACAGAGGGGAAGGCGAGAAGGTGGTTGTGATGACGAGTGCACGGAGGCGATGGGGTCTGGGATCCGGCGAGGAAGCAGGTGAGGCAAGGTGTGCAGTGGGGGTTTCTTGATGTCGGGGTCAGGTTCTATGCATGGGAGAGGTGATGTTAGGAGGTAGTGGTGATGGTGGTGAGATGGAGTCGACGAAGTGAGGTCGTCGGGGATGAGGGGACGACGGTGAGGCGATGCTAGGTCGGGTTGGGTTCTTGGGTTCTCTTGCTCATGGGTGTGCAGGGTCCTTGGGTTTAGAGAGGGAGGAGAGGAGAGGAAGGAGGTCGAGGAAAATGAGGAGGCGAAGGAGGAAAGACGGGAGAGATGAGACGAGCGACGTCGACGAAGAGGAGGCGGCTAGGGTTAGGGTTTGTTTCCCCCAATCAGAGCAAAGTTCTATTCAAAATTCAAATTTTGATATGAAGCAACGCTTCATAGCAGCGCCAAGTGCGCTGCGCTCTAAGCAGCGCACCACGTGCAAAGCCTTGTGCGCTAGCGCTAAGAGCGCTGCACTTAAGCAGCGCACCACGTACAAAGCATGTGTGCGCTAGCGCTAAGTGCGCTGCGCTCTAAGCAGCGCACCACGTGCAAAGAACGGGTGCGCTGGCGCTGGAACTAAAAGCTCCCCACCGTCAGATCAAAGATCTAATAAAGATGATAACTCATCAATTAATCAGAATAAAATTCTGTTAAGGAGAGATTCCTCAAAATCTTTCTAAACAAAAAGATTGTGCTCTGTAAATCAGAGCACCGTTGGATCAATGATCCAATAGTGATTAAAAATCACTAAAATACAGAATAAATTCTGTGTGGGAAAAGATTTCCCAATCTTGTTAAAAACAAGAAGATTGCCTTCTGTAAATCAGAAGCTCTTGGATCAAGATCCAACGATGGGGAAATCTCCAAATCAATTGGAGAAAAGATCTCCTTAATTGATTGAACAAATCAGCTTGCCCTATATAAAGGCCCCAAGACTTCAAGTCTCACGATATAGAGAAGCATACAGAGGAACCCCTCCATAAACTTTGAGAAATCTCAGAAAGAAGAGCCAAGCTCTCAGAAGAAGAAGATTTCCATCAAGGTAAAAAAAAACAGAATGACGAAATCGTCTCGTATAAAAGAAGAATTTACTTTTTTTTCTAAGATCATAAATCTACAAGACCAAAGTCTTTTACAAAGAGATCAAAAGATCTCATCATAAAATAAAAAGAAGAACATAATTCTTCTCATAGATCATAGATCTATAAGACTAAGGTCTTTTATACAAAGAGATCATGAACATCTCATTATAAAATAAGGGGGGGGAATAATTCAATTCTCTTAAGATCACAGATCCATAAAGGCAGAGCTTTTCACTAAAATAAGATATTGAAATATCTCCTACAAAATAAGAACTTTTGTTCTTAGAACCTTGAGACAAAGTCTCTTATAAACGAGAATTTATTTCTCGGATCATAAAGTTGATCAGCTAGTGATTTGCGCCCATAAACTAGCGCTTTGCGCTCATGGATTGGCGCACAGCGCCAAGCGCACCACGTGCTCCTCACGTGTGTGCCACTTAACAGCTAGCGCTTTACGCTTATAAACTAACGTATTGCGCTCATAGACTGGCGCTCAGTGCCAAGCGCACCACGTGCTCCTCACGTGTGTGCCACTGAACAAATAGCGCTTTGCTCTCATAAACTGGCGCAATGCGTCCATTATCTAGCGCTTAGCGCCAAGCGCGCCATGTGCTCCTCACGTGCGCGCTACCCAGCAGAAGCGCTTTGCGCTCTTTGACTGGCGCAAAGCACCAAGCGCGCCACGTGTTTTTGACGTGTGCGCTGATAGAACATAAATTGTTCTTTAAATAAAGCTCAGAGCTATGATGAATACTCAACATTCGATAAAAAACAAAAATTGTCAGAAGCTCAAATCAATGCTTAGTATTGTCAAATGTTTAACATTTTTAACGGAGTGGGCCGAGCCAAAATGGCCATAAACCCCTCATTTAGATTAATTGAGCCCATATACTCATAAATCTCAGATCTTAGTCCCAATTGGACTACAGATCTCCCAACCAAAATTGGTTCAAGGGTACATCTCTTCACTCTGATATTTGTCGTTGTAATCCTTAAACGTTTTCAGAGAGGTGACGGGTCCCGACAACCAAACATTCTATGGACTGTGGGGTCCTTAAACCCATGGACTATGATTTCCTTAACCTTGGACTGTGGGGTCTTTAAACCCATGGACTATGATGTTCTTAACCTTGGACTATGGGGTCCTTAAGCCCATGGACTATGATGTCCTTAACCTTGGATTGTAGGGTCCTTAAGCCCATGGACTATGATGTCCTTAACCTTGGACCGTAATGTCCTTAAACTAATTATGGACCACAAAATCCCTAAACTAAACAATAGATCCCAAATGCTCTTTTGTTGGATCTAAATGATCCTGTTAAGTTCATCTTAGTCTAAAATTAGACTAACGTATCCTTAACAAATCGTTAAGTTGATCTTAGTCTAAAATTAGACTAACGTATCCTTAACAAACGTTTAAGTTGATCTTAGTCTCAAATGAGACTAACGCATCCTTAAACCCAACCCCAAACCCAAATCTAAGAAAATACGGATTTGGACTAATCCACGCCTTACGGGCAACAACATAAATTAGTCTCCGTATACATTCCACGGGCAACCAAAAAACAAAACAAACACACACGACACGAAGCGACTATCTGAAGAAAGAGAAAGTGGTTACCGCGATGCGGTAGCGTAATTAACTGCAGGGGCTTGCGCCTGCAAGGAAGAGCATCCGCACAATCAAAAACCCCTCAATGAGGGGGAATCTGACGAAATCTGCTACATCGGCCGCATCCGTTTAAAACTCCGATACACGGTGTCATAAATCAACTTGGCATCTTCGGAGAGGTGGACAGATAGCACCAAATAGTATCTGCCCTCGAAATTCAGGCAAGACGAACCTACGCGGTCTCGTCCCCATTTTCGGCGGAGAACAGATTCTGGCACGCCCGGTGGGACCTTTTCCTTTTTCAACTCCACACTTCGTGTGTCGTGTTCGCGAACGAATCGCGGTTTGATATGGTTGCCCTTGGGTTCGAGATACTAAGATTTGGTTTTGCTCCCGTGCAGAAAAGAGAACATCAATGGCCTCTAACTGCTCCAGCTCCAACTCCCTTTCCGCCTCATCTGGAGGAGTAACCTACGGGCCCCAAGCGGCCTCCTTTTTCACAATGCCGGTGGAATAAGTGACCCAAGCCACCACTGGGATTTTCTTCGGGACCATGATCCCACCCATGAGCTTCAACACTCCAGTGCCGTCTCAGGAAGCTCCAAAGAAGTCGGTCTTTGATCGGCTTACCACTACCATGGCCCCTCTTAATGGGTCGCCCAAACCAAGCGCCTCAGTGTTCAGCAGACTGGGCCAGAGCTCAAGTGGGCCTGTGAAGAAGCCCGCGATACTGGAAGAGGTTATCCCAAAACGGATAGCCATTCCTACTATTGAAGTCCCCAAGACGGCTTCTCCTTCTATGGGGTCATTCTTCACAAGACTGGCCGTTTCAGCTCCTACTCCACGTGAAGTCATGAAGGCTGTTTCCCTTATTCGAAAGTCGGCCTTCGCAAGACTGACTATCCCCTCTCAACGGGTGTCAGTCATCGATAGGCTAGGACCAATAACAGTCTCTCCTCAAAACAGGGGGCATGAAGAAGCTCATCCAACAGCGGAAGTGATCCCGGCTGCACGACATGCTTGACGTCGCCACTGGCGCCGAGTGAGGAAAGCTGGAGGCAATTCCCTTTCCGGATTGACCCCGCCAGCCCCAATGGTAGAAGTCGATGCTGCTGTTCCAACTGGGAACATCTTGGAACTAATTAGGAGGGTCCGCAAGAACTCTCCGATCGCTGTTCTAAAAAAGTCTCCTCCGCCTGTGGAGATTTCCACAAACGTGAATCTCGAACAGCTCCTTTAGCGGCTGTCCTCTAAAATTTACAAAGTCTGGCGTCAAGTCCAAGACTCGGTGATTGATCAAGATTACTCCCGCCGACAGGAAAAGATGAAGGTTCGGCAAGAAGAGAACCACTCTGTCAACCCATAGAAGGCGACAGCTACTTGGGTGCCCACTGCAACGGCCCCCTCAACTTCGACCGCCCATAAGAGGAGAAGGTCGGAGAAAATCCCTGAGTCTGCGACGAATCGCAGGACCATTGAACCCAAACGCCCCAAGTCTAGGGGCATGGTGGTACATACTATCTATATGGCATCCGGAAAAGAGGATAGCCGTATCTCCACAGGTCATCGACCGCTTACATGATCAGTGACTAAGGCTCCGGAACAACAACAACAAAAGCTCCAAGAGATGTTAACAGCAATGGCCGCACTCACAGGACCGAAAGTAAGCCCGGAGATATCCTCGGAGCAACGCCATGAGCAGAAAACTGATGCCGAATTCTTTCGGAGAACGCTTGAGAAGAAGGACAAAGAGGCCGCGGAACAAGCGGCCAATATAAAACAAATGACCCTTCTATTCCAAGACATGGTCGGAATGATGTTACAGCCGGATCCTCCAGCTGAAGATCCTCCGATTTTCCTCGAAGAAGACCGAGCGGAGACGTCAAATCCTCTTCCGGCTTGTTTAGCAGCCAAAGAGGAGACCATCTTAAAAGCCGCCATGGATGATTACATCGCTCAACAGATACGAGTTCATCAGGCGAATGAAGCGGCTAGACAAATTGTTAAAACTGGACGACCCTATCCGGGTTGGTATGACCAAATAAAGTACCCGCCGGGATACACGGTCTCCAAATTCCACGTATATAAGGGGACGGGAAATCCGCATCAGCACGTCGCTCAATTCAGAGCCTTGTGCGGCAACACCGGAGGTGACGATAAGCTACTGCTTCGCCAATTTGTTGGCAGCTTGTCGGAGACAGCATTCGAGTGGTATTCCGAACTCCCAAATGGCTCTATCAAGACATTTGCAGAGATGGAGTTGCTATTCACCCAGCGTTTCGCAAGTGCTAGCGAACGCACCCCAATCACGACATTGATCAATGCCAGGGTGAAGCCTGGAGAAACATGGGTTCAGTATGCAATACGGTGGCAGAATCTTTGGTTGAAGTGCGAGCTGCGCATTGAAGAAGCGCCTGCGGTAGGCATGTTCGTGGGTACTCTTGACCCTCAAGCGACTATTTCCCAATTTATGATGTTTTTCAAGCCGACCACTTTCCAGGCCTTGATTAACAAGCTGGCCCAAATGGACCAGATGGGCCACAGGCCTTCCTCTTCGAAGCCGGAGCCACGGAATGAAAAAGGGAAAGGGAAAGCGACCTTCGTCGCCAATGCTCAATAGCAGCCCAGTGGCCCAAAAATAACTGATCGCCTAGACGAGAGACGGCGATTCTTTAATGAGAAAATGAAGCGTTCTTATTCGTTTCCCTGGGACAAAACGAGGAGATTGTTTGAACTGGTGGTGCGCAACAGGCTCATTAATTTGCCGAATTCAAAATGCCCATTGCAACCCGGTGAGGCTAATAATTCCAATTATTGCCCCTATCACCAAGCGATAGGCCATCCAATTAAATATTGCTTCGTCTTTAAAGGCTGGATTGAAGACCAATACCAACAGGGCAAATTCGCACTGTCTGAGAATTGGAAAGTAAGCCCGCCTCAACCGCACGCTCTTAAAAAGGGGGACACACCGAGGGCATCGTGCTCTTTTGTTGAAGAAACTCCATGGGAGGTCGCTCTTTCAGCCAAAACGAAAAGAATGCTGAAGGATCTCCAAACATGCCCGGCGGTCAAATGGAAAAGTCCGCTGGAACCCTAAATCATCGAGGGAATGCTGAGGCCGCCCCCAACTCCAAAAATTGGTGGTGATAGTCAAAGCGCCCACACCCAGCCGTCAAAGTCTTCGAAGAAGATAAAGAAGTCCAAAAAGCCCGTGAAGCCTGGTGACAAGCGCACAGACCTGCAAAAGTATATTGACACGCTGGAAGAATATAACCAGAAAGCGCGGACCCCAGTCACACTCCAAGAATTTCTCAGCGCGTCCTTGAGGACGGAGATGATGACAATGGAGAAGACTCGTCGGATGAGCCTGAAGATTATGTGGCAAGGTCCCATGTGATCTCTCACTCGTCGATAGACGAGGAAGAAGCTCCTAACGCAGAGAAACCGGGGGCAGATCCCGAATCGGAGCTCCTAGGACCGTCAGACAAGATGATTGATGCATTCCTGAACGAAGCTCTTCTAAAAAGTAAGGCTGATCGAGAGCGCGAAATGACCATATTTGAAAAGGCCAAACGCCGGAGACTAGACGAATGGGTTGAAACACTCCCACCAGATCAAAATACATCCGCCGTAAATAAAAGCAGGTTCAAGACAAGGAAAAGGTTCGCCAGAGCCCTGTCAATGGGAATGAAATTGCCCTCGTTCAGAGGAAATTATCCTGGCGATATACATCTTGATGAAGCAGACATACATCCTAACTTTTGCTTATACCATCAGAGGATTGCACACCCTACTGAAGAATGCATGGCCTTTAAAAACTGACGGCAAATATATATTGCCTGCCGACAACACTTTCAGCGAATGAAGCGCAAGCTTCGTCGGGAACAGGGAAGCACGACTGATGAGCATAAAAGAGCTGCCGGTAACTGTCACATGGTTGATAGCAGGGGATCGCAAGTTCTCACCTTCGGGAGTGATTCTGAAGAAGAAATGGCTCTTGACCCTCTCTTCAAAGAATCCACCTCAGGAAAAGTGGAAGAACCGAAAAGCTGTGAGAACATTCAGCTGCACAATCGCACATTACCTGAAAAGAATCTCGGACCCGTAAACAAAGGGTCGAACAAAAAAGATAAGGGAAAAGAAAAGGTCCCTGAGGATATCACACTCGATGACCAAGCCGTCGAAGAGCCGACAGCCAAGGATCCACCCAAGAAAAACAAGGTGGATTACAACGTTCTGGCACACTTGAGGAAGATCCCCTTGTAGCTAAGCATTCTCGACGCCCTTCTGCTATCTAAGGAGGCGAGAGAGTCCCTGATCAAGGCACTACAAGAGCCCGAACAGTTCCAAGCTTTCCTCGCCGAAGAAAAAATGAAGGACGAGCTGGAAGAAGTGCACACAGCCGATATCACCTTTGGCGATGAAGATCTCCTCCTCTAGACGTGTGAGCATAACCGTCCCCTTTATGTCTCTGGATATTGCCATGACATTAAGATAGGGAAGATCCTAGTTAACAATGGATCCTCCGTTAATTTCCTTAATGTAATAGTGTTGAAGGAAATCTGCATGAGCGTTCAACACCTCGCTCGGGATAAGATCACTATCTCCGGGTTTGACTCCCAGTCATCAAGGACGCTCGGGTCTGTGATACCGACGTTACGCTTTGGGCTACTCGTCACGGACATTAAATTTCACGTCATTGATGCCAAGACATGCTACAATGCTTTGCTCGGCAGGCCTTGGTTACACGAGTATAACATCATCCCTTCTACACAGCATCAGTGTATGAAGTATTTCAAGGATGGTCTTGAGTATACCGTGACATGGGAGTTGAACCCATTCTCCGTGAATGAAGTCCGAAAGTACGAAGATGCGAAATATTTCTTACCAGATTTCGAAGACACAGAAAGATGTCACAAACCGGAGAGCAAACAAAAAGCTATCACCCTCATTCCGGTCTTCGGGAGCGGTACCGAGGAGGAGGAAGAGATAGTTTATTCAGGGCCACCCCAATGCAACAAGCCGGAACCGTCCACCCCTATTCTGGTCTTCGGCAGCAACTCGGAAGATGAGGTCAATTCCGTATTTTCTGTTTGGCCATTGATACAAGCCTTCGCTGACGATGATCGGAGATTGCAAATCGCCATGGTCCCGCAAGAGCATTACAAAGAACTCGACGCACTTGATATCTATAGGGTGCAGGAACTGCAGACATTCTACGTCCCTCTCAGGAAAGAAGATGAAAATGTGATCCTCTTTTATTGATCCATGGAAACCAAAGTGGAGAAGGAAATCTGGCATGGTGCCGACTCTACGCTTGACAGGCTCCAGCCCATCCGTCTGCCCAGATACTACACAGAGGGGTTAAAAAGGCTGTTGAGGCGCCAAGGCGTACCCTTTAAACAGACTGCTCGACAAGCTCAGTTCTATAACAGGATCTAGAATATCCCCGGAACTCAGCGAAAATTGCCCGATGGGAGAATGGAAACGATCGGGCTTGGATATATCCGATCCAAGAAACGGGAGCGATTCCATGGCTGCTATGTCATACGTGACTTCGATGAAGAAGAAGATGCTCTGTGGGAAGATGCTAACCCTGAACCAAAACGAGGTCCCGCCATGAAAATGCCAAGTCCGTCGTTCGAAGAACAGATGGACAAGCTTATAAGGGAAGTGGGTCAAAAGGTCCGGGATGATCATAGCCGCGAAATGGCCATCTACGAGAAAGCCAGAACGCAGCGCCTCCTTCAGCAGGCTGCGGAGAATGACAATGATCCTCGTCGTCAACCCGTCATACAAAAGACCCGACGCAGAGGTAAAAAAAAGCTAAAGAATGGAAAAAACGTTCAACAGCGGTAAAACGGGTCCAAGAAGCCACGCGATCGAGAATTGGGCAGACTGGGTCCGTCTCTTATAAAGAAGATAGGTCGAGCATATTCTTTCCCCAAGACAAGACAAGGAAGATATTCGATCATTTCATAAAACATCAGATGATGACACTTCCGGAGTCCAAGCACTCCGAGCAAGAAAACGAGGTCTCTCACCCAGACTATTGCCCCTATCACCGAGCAATAGGACATCCTCTCAAAGACTGCTTCACCTTCAAGAACTGGGTCGAATACCAATATCAACAAGGCAGGTTCTCTCTATCCAGCAGTTGGAGGGTAAGTCCGCCACGAAAACATGAATCAAAAGCCACTTATGCGATGAGAGTAGAACCAGACCAATATCGGTCTTGGAAGCGATCTCGTACCGTCACGTAATAACGCTGTCAGAAGAAGAACCCGAGAATATGGATGACCTCCCCTGGTGCTTCGAAAATGATGATGACGAGGTGATCTCAGAGTTTCCACCGGCGCCAAAAGAGCTGGAAGATAGGATATGTTCCCCGCCGAAAATCAGAGACGCGACCCGCGCTGGTCCGTCTTGCCTGAGATTCGGTGCAGATGCTAATTGGTGCTATCCTTCCACCTCTCCGAAGATGCCAAGTTGATTTATGGCACCATGTATCGAAGGTTTAAACGGATGCGGCCGATGTAGCAGACTTCGTCAGATTCCCCCTCGTCGGAGGGGTTTTTGATTGTGGGGACGCTCTTCCCTGCAGGCGCAAGCCCCTACAGTTAATTACGCTACCGGATCGCGGTGACAACTTTCTCCTTCTCCAGATGGTCACTTCGTATCGTGGGTGTTTGTTTTGTTTGTGGTTGCCCGTGGATTGTATATGGAGAATAATTTATGTTGTCGCCCGTAGGGCGTGGATTAATCCAAATCCGTATCTTTTTAGATTTGGGTTTGGGGGTTTGGGTTTAAGGATAAGTTAGCCTCATTTGAGACTAAGATCAACTTAAACGTATGTTAAGGATACGTTAGTCTAATTTTTAGACTAAGATCAACTTAACGGGATCGTTTAGATCCAACAAGATAGAAATTAGGCTCTATTGTTTAGTTTAGGGACATTGCGGTCAGTTAGTTTAAGGACGTTACGGTCCAATGTTAGTTTAAGGACATTACGGTCCAGGTTAAGGACATCGTAGTCTGTGGGTTTAAAGGGACCCTACAGTCCGTAGTTTAAAGACATCGTAGTCTATGAAGTTTAAGGATATCGTAATCCATGAGTTTAAGGACCCCACAGTCCGTAGTTTAAAGACATCGTAGTCTATGAAGTTTAAGGACATCGTAGTCCATGAGTTTAAGGACTCCACAGTCCCTAGAAATGTGTGGTTGTCGGGACCCGTCACCTCTCTGAAGACGTTGAAGGATTACAACGACAGATATCAGAGGAGTAAAGAGATGTACCCTCGAACTGGTGTGAGTTGGTTGAAAGATCCATAGTCCAGTTTGGGATTAAGATCTGTTGAATATTCGTGAGCAGATGGGCTCATTTCGATATAAGTTGAGGACTTATGGCCAGAATTGGGCTAAGTCCACTAAGATTAAATTGTTTAACATTTTATTGTTCTGGGCTGTTGAGCCTTTACTTGGGCTTGGCCCTTTTCATAATGCTAAGCATTAGATCCTGACACATTTTTGTCTTGTATTGAATGCATAGCATTTATCAGAACAATGTGTGTTCTGACAGCGCGTCACGTGGCGCGCCAGGCGCTTTGCGCCAACTAAAGAGCGCATTGCGCTTCTGCCAAGTAGCGCACACGAAGAGAACACGTGTCGCGCTTGGCGCTAAGCGCCAGATGATGGGCGTATTGCGCCAGTTTATGATTGCATTGCGCTTTCAATTTATGAGCGCGTTGCGCTAGTTTAGTGGTGCACAAGTGAGTGACACGTGGCGCGCTTGGCGCTGAGCGCCACCCCATGGAGCGTAGTGCGCTGTTTCAGAAGCGTAAATCGCAAGTTGTATCTGTGGTTGACACGTGGCACGTTTTGGCGCTGAGCGCCGGTCCTGATTGGTTGTGAAAGAGTGTGTTTGTAGTTAACCGCAATCAGAATGGTGTCGCATGTAGCTAGATCGAGGTGAGTACGGGTCGTCCTCAGGGAAACGTGGAACCTTTTACTTTTACTTTAGATGTGTTGAGAAAGAAAGGAGGGATAAAGAATTTTATAGAATGGTTTCTAGATCTACGTTAAACAAGATTGTAAAATATAGATCTAGATTATTTTAGAGACTTAGATAATATAATAAGAAGGCTTGTAGGGTTCGTTAGGATTTAGTAGTTATTGACGATTAATTAAAAGTTACCCTTTTTATCCTTTAATAGATTTAAAACTAGAACGACGGTGATGCGTGTAGATTAGGGTTTCTGAAGGAAAAAGGAATCCCACTCTTAACCCTTATCTCGACACGGAACTCCGTTCATATCTAGCCTTTACCAAAACAATCATTAATCTAATCTTTAATCACGGTCGGAACTAACAAAGAATTGTTAGTGCGCCCGATTAGGATGTTAATGATTCTTTTGATAAAGTTCATAAACTTTATAGGACTTAAAAAAAGGGTTTAGGGATGTTCATCATCCATTAGCCTACCCTAATCCTACGAACCCTAACATGCGGAGAATTACTCGCTCATGTTGGGAAAAGAAGATGAAAAGACAGAGCGGGAAAACATAATGTAAAATGCAAAAGAATTAAATAAAACAACTACCTTTATTAATCAACTTGAACAATCTACACTTTATTCCTTAGAAAATGATTACAAAAACTTGGTTTGCTTCTCGAACTCTTCCGAAGGAGGTAGATGAACAGTTGATGATCAGCCTGGATGCGTGAGCCGTCTTGGACTTCGTGATCTCTTCGGCTTGATAACTTTTCCAAGAGGCTCTCGGTGCCTTTTTATAGTGCAAAACCAGAATCTTTAGATTGAAAACTTGGTAAAATTCAGCAGTGATTGATTTCCCAAAATTGTAGCAAAAGATCTCTCTAGATTGCCGCGGATCCGCGGCCAACAGGGGGGTTTGGCTGCGGTTCCGCGGCCAATGGTGGAGATCATTTCATCATTTTTCTTGGGCTTTGTAATTGTGACATGTGGCAATCCTAGGCACCTTCAGAATTCAGAAATCTTCTCTCGGTTGCTTCCAGACTTGGTCTCCAAGTTTTGCTTCTTAATTAGGCAAGTCTTCTTCAACAGCTTGATTTCTTTGATATATTCTGCATAACAACTGGGAAAATTCTGCACAATAATCTTAAATAATATTTAGTAGACTTAGTTCTACTAGGATTAGGTCAATGAATTTATTAGCACACATTTTCCTACCAAATGCTAATTAAAATATATTAACACATGGAAAATAGTGTTTTTACACATAAACCCTCATATGTATAATATATTATAATAAAGTCCTTTTTTAATATGAAAATGGTAGGAAAAATGTAATACAAATGTGCAGTTTTATCAACTGAACAAATACCCCCAAACTTATCTTTGATCGTCCCGAGCAAACTAGTTTATACAAGAGGAGAAAAGGAAAGGAGAAAACTAAGCACACTTTCGTAGACAGACACGATTGCACTGAGCACGTGCAACAAGCCGTTAAATCTCTAGGTGTCCCGAGTAGGAGGAGTGTTGTCTTCTGAGGGTTTTCAGCGGATTGCACCCACAAAATCCAATAACAAAAGAGAGATGGTGAAATTTACATATAAAGATAAGAACCATAAAAGAAAGACTTTGAAAATAAGAGTTTCCAACTATACTAGCTTTTCAGTTGTCATGAGCCCTATCTTAATAGTCATGAAAAAATGTTAGAAATCACTTCATCCCTCAATAAAACATCGTCTTTATTCTTCATTCTTACCTTTCATCCAAACATTGATCATATACCCCTACGTGTGTGAAATGGTCATCCCTACACTCAGAGAATTCAATTCAAGCTATCATACTCTTGTCCATCTACCTTAGTACTTTTTAATTTGATGAATACTTAGATTTGCTCACACATTTTCATGCGACCGTTAATACTTCTTGAGGTACTAACCGACCGATTACTCATGTGCTTTCTGATTTGGTGATAATATTTTCCTCGTCTTGCACCACCTAAGGCTTAGCAGTGACTCCCAGACCAGTTGGCCTTAGGGCACTAGGTGAAGAGGCACCCTCGCTATATTTTTTTATTGCTGCCTTGGCGATAACAAAACCAGTGTTTATTTTTCTTTTCACCATTTTTATATTTTCTTCATTTTTTTCATTTCCTTCATACTTTGGCTTTTAGACAAGAGCATTTCAAGGTATCCTCTACTATCCCGAGTTTCAAGACGTGTGTAAGTGCATATAGTAGGGTATCAACGTTCAAAATGTTTGGCTTCCAGAATAGAAACTATTTTTCAGACTTATTTTTATCCCCAGATTAGTGACTTCCTTCATCTTACTAACTCTTGGGACAACAGCTCATAACTACTTATTACTAGTTCGTATAAGAAAACTTCTAATTTTCTTGGTTTTCTTAAACTATTCCTATCTTTTGGATGTAATGTTTCACTTTCTATTCTTTTGTTAAAAAAAAAAAATTTAATGCCCGGTGTCAAAAGATAATTCAGTGAATACAAACCTCCCCCCCAAACTTGTTTTCAGCAGTGTCCTCACTGATGTAGCCTTTTGAGAATATGGACCTGTATACTAAGGGAGAGATACAAGGGGTAAAATAATAGTTAAATGAAAAATTCCTCCAAACTTATTCTTTGACACGCACAGATATTCAATCAAATCCATTTTTACTCACCTCCATTCTTAAAATGAGAAAATGTTAAAAAAAAAAATATGGAGGTGAGGCGGAGGAAATTTAGTTTTGATAAAGCGGCTCCTGTAAAAACAGGAGCTCCTCCGCGGGGTCAGCAGAAAAATACGGTTTTAATATATGCCCATTTACTTTAAAAATCGAACCATTTTTCAAATTTTCGACTTCAACTGCCCCGTGCGGGTGTACATACCGCACCACAAAAGGTCCTTTCCAACGAGATTTAAGCTTACCCGGATGAAGATGGAGACGGGAATCGTAAAGAAGGACTTGTTGCCCCGATGTGAAGGTTTTTCTAAAAAGATTTTTATCGTGGAATACTTTTGTCCTATTCTTTACTATCACCGCATTATCGTAAGCTTCATCACGGAGTTCGCTTAGCTCATTCAATTGCAGCTTCCGATAGCTGCCTGCATGATCAAGATCAAAATTAAGCTCTTTAATAGCCCACATTGCCTTATGTTCATTCACGACAGGAAGGTGGCATGCCTTCCCAAACACAAGGCGGTATGGAGACATACCAAGATCGGTCTTATAAGCGGTGCGGAATGCCCAAAGAGCATCCGTCAATTTGGTTGACCAATCTTTACGGTTCTTAGAAACCGTCTTCTCCAATATCTGTTTGATCTGCCTATTTGAGATCTCAGCCTGCCCGCTTGTTTGGGGATGATAGGGCGTAGAAAGTTTGTGAGTGATTGAATATTTCCGCATCAAGGCCTCAAAAGACCTATTGCAGAAATGTGTCCCGTTGTCGCTAATGATAGCGCGAGGGTGTCCGAATCGCGAGAAGATGTTTTCTTTAAGGAACTTAATGACAACTTTGTTGTCATTAGTGCGACACGGTATAACTTCCACCCACTTCGAGACATAATCAACCGCTAACAAGATATATAGATTCTCAAAGGAGTTGGGAAAAGGGCCCATAAAATCAATACCCCAAATATCAAATATTTCTACAACCAATATAGGTTGGAGCGGCATCTCGTTCCTTCGTGAAATCCGACCCAAATGCTGACATCGCGGACAAGTTTTGCAATGTTCAAATGCATCTTTAAATAATGTTGGCTAATAAAAGCCACATTGTAAAACCTTCTCCGCCGTTTTTCGAGGTCCAAAGTGACCGTGGCAACATGTCTTTCGATGGTTCGTTTCCGTTCGTTCGTTCAGAGGGAGGATTCCCTGAGGCACCTGTGGATCGGGAGGTTCTCGCACTTATCCGAGACTATGACCCGGAACACAAAAACCTTCACTTGTGGGGTAGGTGGTATGACTAGATTATCAGAGGTCGTCGAAGCTTCTCTTGTGCGACGCCGTCGGAACCTATCTCGGCGATCCCGTATGCGGATGCACCCCCAGTGAACTATGCCGTGGAGGTTGCCAATTGGACTTCGGAGGGTCTTCTTCAACCTTCGATCGCCGCGGTACCCATGCAGCCGCCGGCGGCTTTGGATACCCAGGGGCGGCGCATATGCCAGGGTGAGTTGCGCCCTTGGGGACAACCCTACAACATCGGGCTAACTCCCCGTCATCCGGCCGGGTACTTGCAGTGGGCTCGGTACATCCTATCGCCGCGCTGCTAAAGTTCGGCCTATACCCTGCGGTGTACGTTTCGTTGTTCCAATATTCTGCACCTCCCACATGGTGGATCAAGGCGTTCTTGGAGCAGTGGAACATCCTGACCCATACCTTCCTTCTACTGGACAGAGAGGTTTCCATTTCCTTAGAAGAATTTGCCGAGGTTTCTGGTCTACCGGTCAGGGGGGAACACTACGAGGAGTTGCTTCCTCCGGATGAGTATGTTTTTGCCACCAAGCCGGTGGTGATGGGCCTCACGTCAGAGAACGCCTTTCAGCACCAGTTTCCTAGTCTGATAAAGGTGCTGAACATGTACAAGAGCCTCTTCCTGGAATCTGGAGGTCGGGGGGTCAGTTTTGCAGACTTCATTGCTCGGTTTCTTTGCCCGGAGATTTCGTCGCAACGAAGAGAAAAGTTTGCTAAGTTCGACGATCCCTTCGGCTTTGGCTTGGACCGTTAGCCGGTACTGGAAACAGATTAGAAGTGATTTTTTCTTCCTGATGCTGCGATCATCCCTCTGTCAGAAATCGCCGCTCCGGGCATTGACGAGGAGGCTTTCTTTCTTGGGTTTCTTGGGCTATGGTTGAGCTGGTTTGCGCTCCCTATGCATCCTCGTTACATAAGGCCTTCCGTCTTCTACCCCGCGCATCGCATGGTTGTCGGAATACAAGTATCCATCGGGATTGCCGGGTTAGCCCATTTATACCATGGTCTTAGTGTAGCGGTGGATACCACTGAACCGGGGGTGCATCCTGCCAACTTCCCGATGCATTACTTTACTTCATGGATGGAGATGCACGTGCTTGGGGTCTTTGGCATTCTCAGAAGACCTTCATTTTACGAGAGATGCAAGTTCCCGCGAATTATGCGGTTGGTTGACGCCTCCATCGTGAGTCCGTCACAGAAGGAAGCTAAGGGCTTGCTCCTTCTTCCGCGCACGGTCGGAGACGGTATGTCTTTCACGGACAAAGTCCCGACGATCGGCCAGGAAACTTCTAAGACGGTGCTGGCATTGCGCGACGTTTTTAAGGACGGGGCCTCCGTGTTGAAAGCCCAGGAGATTCTCCATTTATACTCCATCAGGCCGGGCTTTCTTATATTCAGGCAAAACGATGCGGCGCTATTCATGAGATACAACCCCCATCATTTTGCCCAGCAGTTGAGTTATAATCATGGGGTTCCGCTGGAGGCTTTCTTGGTAGAACCCGCTGCCATCGAAGAAGGAATGCGGGGTGCGCTGCATCACTTTATGCGCTTGAATACAGGCTCTCACTTCTTTATCAGCAAGCCGAGTTGCGTCCCGAGGGCCCTTAACGTACATGTGGCCTGGTATCAACACGCAATGGGCGCTTTTATCAGGAAAGAGAGGCACCTGCTGCTCGATCGCAAGAGTGCACCCCCTGCCGGCGATCGCAACGTCCCTTTGAAGCGACGGACCGCTGTCCCCCTCCGCTAAGAGAGGTCGCTGCAGTTGAGCCTCCACGTGCGCTAAGCCCTACTCGTGGGTTGCCCCGTGCTCCTGTGGAGATGGTGGATGTACCATCGGTGCCCCGTGCTCCCGCGGAGACGGTAAATGTAGCTTCCCCCGAATCTGGCGTGGGCTCAGACATCGGGACTCGCCGTCCCAAAGCACCCACTAAGCGTAAGATTGTACTTGCTGCGACTGGAGCTCGTGCGCAGAAGAGGAAGAAAAAGTCGGTCCTCTCCCTGGATGCTGTACTTGGCCTGGAACCTCAGGCTCCTTATAACGAGGGTCTGAGCGAATATGGGACCAATGAAGGTCTCTTCATAGTGCCGGAAGATACTGATCTCGTGGCCGCTATTGCAGCTTTTGTGCGATCCGCAAGCCGCCAAGCGGAGATGGCCACCCTCGTGCAATCAAGTAAACATCAGTCGCACCTTGTTATTGCATTATGTCTTTATTTTTATTATCACGTCTTGACTGACACTTTTCTTTTTATAACAGGCTTTACCACTGAAGAGGCTCTGGCGGCTTCCCTCAAGACCTTCGAGGAGGAGGAGAGGAATTGCGCTTTGTTGGGCATCAGTATGTCTCGGCTCAATGCATCCTCATCCTCATTTCTTATGGACAATCTAACCCTTTCCCCATCTTATTGCATGGACCACAATGTCGATCCCGCAAGGTGATGCGGAGATGCTTCCAGGGCCAGCCATCGAAGTCCCGGCTTCCTCAGGATTGCCAAAAGAGGCTTTACTCAAGCAACCTATGACGAACGCCGTAAAGGCTCCAGAGGTAGCTCCTGGAGTGGATGATGACGTCCCATTGACGGAGGTCTTGAGAAGATCGGCTCTCACGGCCCGGACGGAAAGGAAGCGCAGAATGCGTGCAGCAAGGGAGCGTTGTGCTGCCTTAGCCACGGGTGCGGGTTCGAGCACCGCTATCCCTGCCCCTACTCCCTCAGAGGAATCTCTGCCTGCCTTGTCCACTGCCTACAGACGGGCAGCACGTGCGGCTCGGGAAACAAACGGAAGATCAACTCAAGGTAATGTGACATGAGGTTCCGTTGTCAAAGTTTTAAATATCAATTCTCATATATTTTATCTTGTAGGGCCGAGTCTTACTGAAGAAGTAGCGGCGACCGCTGAGCTTGGGGTAGAGGTAGAGGAGGTAGCCTTGATTGCCGAACCCGAGGCGGCGGTAGACGAGGTGGCTGCGATCGACGAGCTCGAGGTAGCGGCGGGTGAGACAGTCACGATCGCCGGACCTGAGATGGCGGCAGGTGAGATGACCAGCATTTCCGAGCCCGAGGTGGCGATGGGTGAGATAGCTATAATTGCTGAGCCCGAGATGGCCGCTCCCTCTCAAGAGTCGGGCACCGCCCCGATCGTCGCTCTTTCCGCCTGCGGCTCTTTGCCATCTCCTGGCGTCGCAAGCGTCACGACGGCTCTCGTAGAGTCAGGGGATGAGATGACGGGAGGTGAGACCAACCGATGGAGGAGGGAGAAGCCGTATCGAGACGAATGCTGAGGTGGAGCAGGGATTTTGCCGTCACTCCGCTTTGTTTCGACCGTGATGTCTTTCATTGACGTTGCATCTGTATCCTGCTGGACTGCGAAGGAACGCCGTTGTTGACATTGCGTCTGCTGTAACGAGATGAATGCTGAGGTGGAGCTGGGATTTTGCCGTCACTCCGCTTTGTTTCAACCGTGAGGTTTTTCATTGACGTTGCATCTGCATCCTGCTGGACTGCGAAGGAACGTCGTTGTTGACATTGCATCTGGTGTAACGAGACGAATGTTGAGGTGGAGCTGAGATTTTGTCGTCACTCCGCTTTGCTGACGTTGCGTCTGCTGTAATAAGACGAATGTTGAGGTGGTCTCTAGGTTGTCTATGAACCGTCGAGACTTGGCTCTCTTTCGGATGGAGCCTGGGGGAAGGTGTGGTTCCCTTTTTGTTTGTGCCCCTGGATTGTATACAGGGATCGATGTGATCTTACCTGTAGGGCAAAAAGTTTCATTTTATATATATTTTTTTTTTCCGCGATACTCTATCATTTTAGCTTTTATATCGCGAAAGTCGCGATTGCCCAATTATTTCGGCTATTTTTCGCAGTGCCCAATCATTTTGACTATTTTTTTTATTTATTCGTTACTTTTTATTGCGAGTTGCCCAATCATTTCGGCTATTTTGTATGCATACATTTTTTTACTTGCTGATTTTGTTGCAAGTTGCCCCATCATTTCGGCTATTTCATATGAATTTGTGGCTCGCTGACTTTTCACCGCGAGTCTGGGATTTGATACTGATTTAGGCATCAGTATCGCTACAACTGGGATATTGCCAGGAGCAAATCACCATTTGCCTTTATCGATGTCGAACAAAGGTGGCTTAGCGAACAGGGTTAGGATTCTGTTGACTAAGGCTTTTAACTTCATGAGCCGTAAGGGTCTCATGAAGGTATTTCTCCCTACGAGTCGTGAGGATCTCGTAAGTGCGTTTTCTCTTTAGGGATCGTGAGAATTCCTAAGTGTGCATTCTCATATAAGTCGTAAGGATCTTACAAGAGTGTTTTCTCGTTATAAATCGAGAGGACTTACAAGGGCTGTCCACTGTGTAAACACATCCCTAGTCGCGGGTGGGACTTTGTTAGGGAAAATGTTTATTTGCCCCCATGGATTGTATACAAGTGTCAGTATTGAACCACTTGTACGGCAGCATTGGAGATTGTGATGGCTTAAGAACAGGTTCAGATCCCTGTAGCTTAAGGCTTTTGAACCCTGTGAGCCGTGAGGGTCTCAAAGGGGAATTCTCCTTACGAGTCGTGAGGATCTCATAAGTGTAATTTCTCCCTAGGAATCGTGAGGATCCCTAAGTGTGTTGCTCCCTTGTGAGTCGTAAGGATCTCACGCAGGTAATTTCCTTTTACAGGGTCGAGAGGACCTCGCAAGTGTCCTTTAACGAGATTGCGCCCTTTCGGGTTTTCACAAAGCTCGTCGGTAGTCCTGCTGTTTTTACTCACGGAGCCCTTTCGGGTTTTCATTCGTGCCCATCTTGCTTGTGGTCGTACCCCTTTTTTTTTACGTCAGCCTGGCGATGCCGCGGGTTTGTAGGAGTTTAAAGACATTTCGGTCATAGGTCCGAGATTTTTCGGACAACGTACGATCATGCAGCTAGATTTTCTCGCAAATCTTCGCATCTTTTGTGTCGGAGGTGGATTCCTTGAAGAGAAGGCTGAGGGCGATTTCTTCGTCAGAGTCGCTTCCAAAGGTGATAACTTGCGATCCCTTGGTGTCGACTATGTGACAGTTGCCGGCGGTTCTTTTGCGCTCATTTGTCGTGCTTTTCTGTTCCCGATGAGCCTTGCGCTTCACTCGTTGAACATGTTGTCGGTGGGCAACATATCCCTGCCACCAGTTTTTAAAGGCTATGCACTCCTCGGTAGGGTGTGAAATTCTCTGATGGTATAAGCAGAAGTTAGGATGTATGTCCGCTTCATCAAGATGTATACCGCCAGGAGAATTTCCTCTGAAAGAGGGCAACTTCATTCCCATCGATATGGCTTTGGCGAACCTTTTCCTTGTCTTGAACCTGCTTTTATCTGTTGCGGGCATGCCTCGGTCTGGTTGGGGTGTTTTAACCTTTTCGTCCAGTCGCCGGTGTTTGGCTTTTTCAAATATGCCCATTTCGCGCTCTCGATCAGCTTTGCTTTTTAGAAGAGCTTCGTTCAGGAATGCATCAATCATTTCGTCTGATGGCCCTAAAAGTTTCAGCTCAGGATCTGCCCCTAGTTTCTCTGTTTCAGGAGCTTCTTCACCGTCTATTAACGAATGAGAGATCACATGGTAGCTTGCCACATAATCCTCAGGTTCATCCGACGAGTCTTCTCCATTGTCGTCATCTTCGTCCTCAAGAACGTGGCTGAGAAATTCTTGGAGTGTGACTGGGATCCGCGCCTTCTGGTTATATTCTTCCAGTGCGTCAATCCATTTTTGCAGGTCCGTGCGCTTGTCACCATGCTTCACGGGATTTTTGGTCTTCTTCTTCTTCTTCGAAGACTTTGACGGTTGGGCATTGGCGTTTTGATTATCACCACCAATTTTTGGAGTTGGGCGCGGCTTCAACATTCCCTTGATGACTTCGAGTTCCAGCGGACTTTTCCATTTGATCGCCGGGTATGTTTGGAGATCCTTCAACATTCTTTTCGTCTTGGCTGAAAGAGCGACCTCTCATAGAGCTTCTTCGACAAAAGAGCACGATGCCCCCGGTGAGTCCATCTTTTTCGGATCATATGGTTGTGGCGGGTTCATCTTCCTGTTTTCAGACAGCGTGAATTTGCCCAGTTGGTATTGGTCCTCAATCCAGCCTTTGAAGACGAAGCAATCTTTGATTGGATGGCTTACTGCTTGGTGGTAAGGGCAGTAATTAGGATTGTTGACATCACCTGGCTGCAACGGACGTTTTGGATCCGGCAGATTGATGAGTCTGTTGCGCACTGCCAGCTCGAACAGTCTCTTCATTTTATCCTGCGGAAACGAGTAAGGACGTTCCAGCCTCTCCTCGAAGGATGGGCGTGGACGCGCGTTATTTTGGCGAACAACCGGCTTTAAGTTGCTCGGCTGTTGTTGAGTATTGGCGACGAAGGTCGCTTTCCCCTTCCCTTTTTCGTTTCGAGGCTCCGACTTCAAAGAGGAAGGCCTGTGGCCCATCTGGTCCATTTGGACCAGCTTGTCAATCAAGGTCTGGAAAGAGATCGGCTTGAAAAACATCATGAATTGGGAGATGGTCGTCTGCGGATCAAGAGTACCCACGAACATGCCTACCGCGGGAGCTTCTTCGATGCGCTGCTCGCACTTCGACCATAAATTCCGCCATCGTATCGCATACTGGACCCAAGTTTCGCCTGGCTTCACCCTGGCATTGATCAGTGCTGTGATTGGGGTGCATTCGCTAGCGCTTGCGAAATGCTGGGTGAATAGCAATTCCATCTCCGTAAAAGTTTTGATGGAGTCGTTGGGAAGCTCTGAATACCATTCAAACGCCGTCTCTGCCAAGTTGCTGACAAATTGGCGAAGTAGTAGCTTATCGTCACCTCCGGTGTTGTCGCACAAGGCTCTAAATTGAGCAACATGTTGGTGCGGGTTTCCCGTCCCCTTATATACATGGAATTTGGGGATCGTGTATCCCGGCTGGTACTTTACTGGTCGTACCAACCTGGATAGGGTCGCCCAGTTTTGACGACTTGGCTAATTTCATCATTTGCTTGATGAGCCCGTATTTGTTGAGCTATATAATCATCCAGGGCAGCTTTGGAGATTGTCTCCTCCTTGGCTGTTGACAGAGCCGGCAGAGGATTTGATGTCTCTCCTCTATCATCTTCAATTATTACTGGAGGATTTTCGGCTGGAAGGTCCGGCTGGATCATCATGCCCACCATATCTTGGAACAGAAGGGCCATTTTTTTATATTGGCCACTTGTTCCGCTTCTTCTCTGTCCTTCTTTCGAGGATTCTGCGGGGGAAGTCAGCATCGGTTTCCTGTTCTTGACGTTGTCCCGACGACGTTTCCGGGCTTTCTTTTGGCCCAGTGAGTATGGCCATATGCGTTAACATTTCCCGGAGCTTCTGTTGTTCCTCCTAGGCCTTTGTTACGGATCTGGTGAGTGGTCGATGGCCCGTAGAGATATGGCTATCTTCTTTTCCAGATGCCATATAGATAGTATGTACCACCATGCCCCCAGACTTGGGGCGTTTGGGTTCAGTGGTCTTGCAATTCGTTGCAGACTCAGGGATTTTCTCCGGCCTTCTCCTCTTGTGGGCGGTCGAAATTGAGGGGGTTGTTGCAGTGGGCACCTAAGTAGCTGTCATCTTCTGTGGCTTGACAGGATTGCCCTCTTCTTGCTGAACTTTCATCTTTTTCTGTCGGCGAGAGTAATCTTGATTAATCATCGAGTCTTGGACTTGACGCCAGACCTTATAAATTTTAGAGGACAGCCGTAGAGGGGGCTGTTCCAGCTTCGTCTTTAGGACATTCTCCACAGGTGGAGGAGATTTCTTCAGCACGGCAGTTGGCGAATTCCGGCGTGCTTTGTTAAGTAGTTCAAAACTGTTCCCAGTTGGAACAGCAGCGTCGACTTCCATCATTGGAGCTGGCGGAGTCAGTCCAGAAAGGGAATTGCCCCCAGCCTTCCTCACTTGGCGCCAGTGGCGACGTCGAGAATGTCGTGCGGCCGGGATCACCTCCACTGTTGGATGAGCTTCTTCATGTCCCCTGCTTTGAGGAGAGACTGTTATTGGCGCTAGCCTGTCGAAGACTGACACCCATTAAGAGGGGGTAGTCAGTCTTGCAAAGGTCGACTTTCGAATATGGGCGGTCTTGGCGACTTTGTTTGGAGCGATAGCCGAAACAGTCAGTCTTGCAACGACCGACTCCTTAACAGGGGAAGCCGCCTTAGGGACTTTAAGAGAAGGAATGGCTATTCGTTTTGGGATAACCTCTTCGGGAACTGTGGGCTTCTTCACGGGCCCATTGGAGCTTTGGCCCAATCTGTTAAAGACTGAGGCGCTGGAGTTGGACGACCCGCTGACAGGGGCCGTGGTGGTTGCAAGTCGATCAAAGACCGACTTCTGCTTAGCTTCTTGAGATGGCATAGGAGCGCTGAAGCTCGTTGGTGGGAGCATGGTCTCGAAGAATAGCCCAGTGGTGGCTTGGGTCACTTGTTCCACTGGCATTGTAAAAAGGGAGGCCATTTGGGGCCCGTAAGTCACTCTTCCGGATAGGACGGAATGAGAGTTGTTATTGCAGCTGGAACAGTTAGAAGCCATTGATGTTCTTTTTTCTGCACGGGAGCAAAACCAAATCTTAGTACCTCGAACCCAAGGGCAACCATATCAAACCGCGATTTGTTCGTGAACACGACATACGAAGTGTGGAGTGGAAAGAGGAAAAGGTCCCACTGGGCGTGCAAGAATCTGTTCCCCGCCGAAACACGGAGACGCGACCGCGCAGGTCCATCTTACCTGAATTTTAGGGTAGATGCTAATTGGTGCTATCCGTCCACCTCTTCGAAGATGCCAAGTTGATTTATGGTATCGTGTATCGAAGGTTTAAACGGATGCGGTCGATATAGCAGACTTCGTCAGATTCCCCCTCATGATGAGGGGTTTTTGATTGTGGGGACGCTCTTCCCTGCAGGCGCAAGCCCTTGCAGTTAATTACGCTACCGCATCACGGTAACCACTTTTTCCTTCTCCAGATGGCCACTTCGTGTCGTGGGTGTTTGTTTTGTTTTTGGTTGCCCGTGGATTGTATACGGAGACTAATTTATGTTGTCGCCCGTAGGGCGTGGATTAGTCCAAATCCGTATTTTCTTAGATTTGGGTTTGGGGGTTGGGTTTAAGGATACGTTAGTCTCATTTGAGACTATGATAAACTTAAAAGTTTGTTAAGGATACGTTAGTCTAATTTTAGACTAAGATCAACTTAACAGGATCATTTAGATCCAACAAGAGAGCATTTGAGCTCTATTGTTTAGTTTAGGGACATTGCGGTCGATTGCCAGTTTAAGGACACGGTGGTCCAAGGTTAAGGACATCATAGTCCATGGGCTTAAGGACCCCACAGTACGAGGTTAAGGACATCATAGTCCGTGGGTTTAAAGGGACCCCACAGTCCGAGGTTAAGGACATCATAGTCCGTGGGTTTAAAGGGACCCCACAGTCCAAGGTTCAGGACATCATAGTCCATGAAATGTATGGTTGTCGGGACCTGTCACCTTTCTGAAGACGTTGAAGGATTACAACGACAAATATCAGAGGAATGAAGAGATGTACTCTCGAACCGATATTGGTTGGAAGATCTATAGTCTAACTTGGGACTAAGATCAAAGATTTATGAGCATGTGGGCTCAATTAATCTGAATTGAGGACTTATGACCAATCTTAGGCTAAGTCCAATCAAGTTAAATTGTTTAACATTTATTTTGGGCTATTGAGCATTTATTTGGGCTTGGCCCTTTTAACAATGCTGAGCAATGACTTGCATTCTGACAATATTTTGTTTTTTTTATTGAATGCTGAGCATTCATCATAGCTCTGGGCTTATTAAAGAACAATTTATGTTCTATCAGCGCAGCACTTGGTGCGCTTTGCGCCAATCAAAGAGCGCAGTGCTCTTCGGCCGAGTAGCGCACGCGTGAGGCACACGTGGCGCGCTTGGCGCTTTGCGCCAGTCCATGAACGCATTGCGCTAATTCAAGAGCGTAAAGCGCTAACTGTTGAGTGGCGCACACGTGAGTGACCCATGGTGCGCTTGGCGCTGAGCGCCAGTCCAAGAGCGCAGAAGCTCATTTGATCAATTTTATGATCTGGGAAATAAACTCCCTTAGAAGAGACTTTGTCTCAAGATCCTAAGAATAAAAGTTCTTACTTTATAGGAGATGTTTCAATCTCTTAAATTGATGAAAGGCTTTGCCTTTATGGATCTGTGATCCTTAAGAGAATTGAATTATTCTCCCCCCTTTTTTATAATGAGATGTTCATGATCTCTTTGAGAAAGACTTTAGTCTTATAGATCTATGATTTGTGGGAAAGAAGTAAATTCTTCTTTTTATTTTATGATGAGATCTTTTGATCTCTTTGTAAAAGACCTTGGTCTTGCAGATCTATGATTTTTAAAGAAGTGAGTTCTTTCTTTTTCAATTATGAGATGATTTCATCTCTGTTCTTTTTACCTTGAAGAAAAGAAGTTCTTCTATTGAGAGATTGACTCTTCTTTCTGAGGTTTTCTCAAAGCTTATGGGGGGTTCCTTTCTATACTTATGTATATCTCCTTTGAGACTTGAAATCTAGGGGCCTTTTTATAGGGCAAGCTGATCAGTTTAATCAGTTAAGGAGATCTTTTCTCCAATTGATTTGGGAATTTCCCCACCGTTGGATTTTTTATCCAAGGGCTTCTGATTTACAGAAGGCAATCTTCTTGTTTTCGACAAGATTGGGAAATCTTTTCCATACAGAGTTTATTCTTTATTTTTGTGATTTTTAATCACCATTGGATCATTGATCCAACGGTGCTCTGATTTACAGAGCACAATTTTGTTGTTTGGAAAGATTTTGAGGAATCTTTCCTTAATAGAATTTAATTCTGATTAATTAATGATTTATCATTATTATTGGATCTCTGATCTGTTGGTGGGGAGCTTTTAGTTCCAGCGCTAGCGCATCCGTGCTTTGCACGTGGTGCGCTGCTCAGAGCGTGATGCACTTGGCGCTAGCGCACACGTGCTTTGCACATGGTGCGCTGCTTAAAGCGCAGTGCACTTAGCGCTAGCACACACGTGCTTTGCACGCGGTGCACTGCTTAAAGCGTAGCGCTCTTAGCGCTAGCGCATACGTGCTTTACACGGGGTGCGCTGTTTAGGGCGCAGCGCACTTGGCGCTGCTTCTGAAGCGTTGCTTCATTTCAAAATTTGAATTTTGAATAGAGCTTTGCTCTGATTAGGGGAAACAGGTGGCTAGCTGGCCGTTCGAAATGTGGGGAAATGACATAATCGGACCCATCGAAGCAACATCGTCCAGAGGACATCGGTTCATATTCGCAACAACCGATTACTTCTCCAAGTGGGCAGAAGCAGCACCACTAAGAGAAGTGAAGACGGAGAATATCCTCCATTTCTTCAAGACACACGTCATTTATCGGTTCGGCACTCCGCGACGGATTATCTCCGATAACGGGCCGGCCTATAGAAGCCACAAGATCAGCCGCTTCGCACAACAGCATAATATAGATTGGAGATACTCTTCGGTCTATAATCCCCGAGCTAATGGTCTAGCTGAGGCTTTCAATAAGACCTTGGCGAAGATCGTGAAAAAGACGGTATCCAAACATAAGAAGGACTGGCTCGAGAGACTGCATGAAGCTCTCTGGGCATATCGAACTACGTTCAAAACGGCCACAAACACAACGCCGTATGCATTGGTATTCGGCATAGAAGCAGTACTCCCCCTCGAGATAAAGTTACCCTCTCTACGAGTGGCGGTTCACTACGAGCTAACAGACGAAGAAAATGCTCATCTCCGGCTTGAGGAGCTTGATGCCCTCGACGAAACTCGGCTCATGGCGCAACAAAACTTGGAGGCTTATAAAGCGAAGATGACGCGCTCATATGAAAGATTGACTAGGCCGAGAACATTTTGCCAAGGCGAACTCATGCTAGTGGTCAAAAGATCGATGATCCCCAATCGTGCCAAGCGGAGGAAATTCGAGCCGAACTATGAAGGCCCGTATATCATAGACAAAGTTTACCAGGGTGGAGCCTATCTACTCATGGACATGCATGGTGAAAGACCTTTCAGGCCAATAAACGGTCGCTTCCTGAAAAAATACTACGCCTAATGAGACACGGCCTAGGTCAACGATAGATGACGACGCCTATGTCCGCTCGCTATCTTCCTAAGCCAAACTCTATAAGTAGTAACCGGCTACGGACCGAAATGTCCTAAAACTAACAACGGACCGAAACGTCCTTAAACTAACGATGGACCACTATGTCCTAAAACTAGCTGTCGACCGAGACGTCTATAAACTACTACGGACCGCAGCATCCCAAGGCTGACACAAAAAAAAAACAGTATGTTTATAAACAAAATGGGCACGGATGAAAACCCGAAAGGACTCCGTGAGTAAAAACAACAGGACTACCGGCGAGTTTTGTGAAAACCCGAAAGGGCGCAATCTCGTTAAAAGACACTTGCAAGGTCCTCTCGACATTGTGAGGAGAAAATACCTGCATGAGATCCTTATGATTCACAAGGGAGAAACACACTAAGGAATCCCCACGATTCCTAAGAAGAAATTACACTTGCGAGATCCTCACGACTCGTAAGGTGAATTCCCCTTTGAGACCCTCACGGCTCATAGGATTCAAAAATCTTAAGCTACAGGGATCTGAACCTGTTCTTAGGCCATCACAACCTCCTGTTTTGTCCTACAAGCGTCTCGATCCTTGTATACAATTCACGGGCACGAATAAACATTTCCCTAACAAAGTCCCACCAGAGACTGGGGATATGCTCGCACGGTGAACAACCCTTGAAAGTCCTCTCGACTTATAAGGAGAAAACACTCTTGTAAGATTCTTACGACTTATAAGAGACCATACACTTGGGAATCCTCACGATTCTTAAGGAGAAAACGCACTTACAAGATCCTTACGACTCGTAGGGAGAAATACCTTTATGAGACCCTTACGGCTCGTAAAGTCAAAAGCCTTAGTCGACGGGATCCTAACCCTGTTCGCTAAGCCACCTTTGTTCGACATCGACAGAGGCAAATGATGATTTGCTTCTGGCAATATCCCAGTTGTAGCGATACTGATGCCTAAATCGGTATCAAATCCCAAATTCGCAGCGAAAAGCCAGCAATCCATAAATGCATATGAAGTAGCTGAAATGATGGGGCAACTTGCAACAAAATTAGCAAGTAAAAATGTATGCATACAAAAACAACCGAAATGATTGGGCAACTCGCAATAAAAAGCAGCGAGTAAAAACAAAAAAAAATTGGCGAAATGATTGGGCACCGCGAAAAATAGCCGAAATGATTGGGTAATCGCGACTTTCGTGATATAAAAGCTGAAATGATAGAGCATCGCGGAAAGAAAAATATATAAAATAAAACTTTTTGCCCTACAGGTGAGATCGCATCGATCCTTGTATACAATCCAGGTGCACAAACAAAGAGGGAACTCTACCTTCCCACCAGGCTCCATCAGAAAAAGAAGCCAAATATCGACGGTTCACATACAGCCTGGAGATCATCTCAACATTCGTCTCATTACAACAGATGCAACATCAGAAAATTGGAGCCACGGAAAAGTTCCCAGTTCCATGACCCGGCGGTGCACAAACAACCGAGAGGCAACCCCCGACTCCGTGAAATGCGGATAAAGTCAACCCCTCCTGGTCCAGTGGAACACGGCTAATGTCAATCCTGACTCCGTGGGAAGCGTCCAAAGCAAATCCTGGTCTAGTGGAACACGGCTAATGTCAATCCTGACCCCGTGGGAAACAGCCAGAGCGGATCCTGGTCCTGTGGAACACAGCTAATGTCAATCCTGACCCCGTGGTAAGCGTCTAGAGCAATTCCTGGTCTAGTGGAACACGGCTAATGTCAATCCTGACCCCGTGGGAAGCATCCAGAGCAAATCCTGGTATAGTGGAACACGGCTAATGTCAATCCTGACCCCGTGGGAAGCGTCCAGAGCAAATCCTGGTCTAGTGGAACACGGCTAATGTCAATCCTGACCCCGTGGGAAGCGTCCAGAGCAAATCCTGGTCTAGTGGAACACGTCTAATGTCAATCCTGACCCCGTAGGAAGCGTCCAGAGCGGATCCTGGTCATGTGGAACATGGCTAATGTCAATCCTGACCCCGTGGGAAGCGTCCAGAGAAGCTCCTGGTCCTGTGGAACACGGATAATGTCAATCCTGACCCCGTGGGAAGCGTCCAGAGCGGATCCTGGTCCTGTAGAACACGGCTAATGTCAACCCTGACTCCGTGGGAAGCGTCCAAAGCGGATCCTGGTCCTGTGGAACACGGCTAATGTCAATCTTGACCCCGTGGGAAGCATCCAGAGCAAATCCTGGTCCTGTGGAACACGGCTAATGTCAATCTTGACCCCGTGGGAAGCGTCCAGAGCGGATCATGGTCCTGTGGAACACGGCTAATGTCAATCCTGACCCTGTGGAAAACGTCCAGAAAAAATCCTGGTCTAATGGAACACGGCTAATGTTAATCCTGACCCCGTGGGAAACAGCCAGAGCGAATCCTGGTTCCGTGGAATACGGCTAAAGTCAATCCTGACCCCGTGGGAAACGCCAAGAGCAACCCATGACTCCGTGAAATGCGGATAATGTCAACCCCATCAATCACTTACGGGTCCTCTCGAATCGTAAGGAAGAAAACTCTCTTGTGAGATCCTAACGACTCCCAAGAGAAAACACACTTAGGAATCCTCACGATTCCTAAGGAGAAAATACATCTACGAGATCCTTTCGACTCGTAGGGAGAAAAGTCTTTAAGAGACCCCCACGGCTTATAAAGTTGAAAAGCCTTAGGCAGTAGATCTGAACCTGCTTCCTAAGCCATCACTACCCCTCGAAGAGTTCAAGATGGAATGTTCTTTATCATCTATAGACCACATTTGCCAAAATTACACGCCAGAGAAATGGAGATGCTATTCAAGAGTGCGTAAGCCACTTTGCACCAAATCAAAACGAAAAGGGTGTAACCTACCGACGACAACCACATACCAAGAAAAACAGTAAAAGAACGATGGATTCGCATCCGTTTAAGCGTTCAAGGCATACCCACCCATGCATACGCAAAAGATTTAGTGCATAAAATAAACACACGGAGACGAGGAATTTGCTATTCATACTTCAGAAAATTCTTACATTGATGAAAACGGTAAACAAAAACATTATTAAAATGATTACAATGGCAAGACATCAAATTCAGGACATAGATTGAGAAATTCAAAAGTGAGGCCATCCAAAATTTTGCGGGCCTCTTGGACCATCTTCGTGTGCATCCTTTCACGATCACAAGCGTCAGGATCCCCACTGATGTCCTCCACCCTTCGATAGGCAGCGAGTATCGCCGCCTGCTGAAAAGCTTGATGCATGATATCAACAAGGTTGTCTTGCCTTTTCTTTGAGATTAAGCTTATCAGATACACCGAGTGCACATTATCTTCAGCGTCGTCTAATACCATAAGAGGCATGCCGGCATAAAATAGAGAAAGTGCTCCCCAGATCGCTCCCACAATAAGCTTCAAGAGAGAGGAACGACGAGGAAGCAGTCGACCATTGTATGCATCAAAGCGACCCATAATTTCAGCACACTGGGCATTTGTGAATTCTCGGTTTTGGGAACGGCCGAGTGCGCGAATGTCTCCGTAAGAAATAATCCCGTCGAGATCATACATATAAGCGTCCATAACCTCTGAAACGGAAAATCAGTTGGAGTTAGTGGACAGACTGATTAAGAAAAAGCTTACTGAAACAGACACGAGATTTAAACAACTCTTGATATCCCGAGGAGGAAATAAGTGCTAATTAAATCACCCAATGAATTTAATTCTGTGCAATTAAGAAAGGAAACCTAAAAAGGATTTCACATTTAATAAAAAGGTTTCTCGGGCTAAGGAGTTAAACTCCTCGAGAGCAATGCTCTGCAGAAAGGAATGACACCTGTCAAAGTCAATTATGAGGGGAATTAAAAAGTCTCCGGGAATTCTAAGAGCCTTGCTCTGTAAAAATGATGGGATAACCTATCAGAAAAATTGAAATAATTTTTTTTAATGAATTAAAATTCCGAGATCTTCAAGATGCATGAACAAACTCTTAAGAGTTCTTCATGAGAGATTAACAAATCTCCATTATTCAAGAGAGCGAAGCTCTGTTAATGGGTTGAGAAACCCCAAGAAAGATCTCTTTAGATCTATGGGAGCAAAGCTCTGTTAATGAAACCCTAAAAGGGTTTTCTTTAGATCTAAGATCTATGAAGAGCCAAGCTCTGTTAATTGGTAAACCCCTAAAAACATTTTGAGTTCTATGATCTGAGGAAGAGCAAAGCTCTATTGATAAAGTTCAAATCTTACCAAAAATTTTTGGCAGAGTTTTGACTCTTGGAGGTTCTTAAAATGAAGAGCTATGCTCTGAAAGAGAATAAAAATTCTCAAAAGACAAAAATGAAGATGAACAGAAATCATCCCAAGGGCTAAGGGTCCTATTTATAGGCACCAAGATGCCGATTTAACTTCTGAGTTGATCTAATGTAAATCCCCGTTCCCATCTATGAATTTTTCCTACATTTCCCAAGTCCCCGAATGTTATCCCATTTTCCCCGTATTATCATTTTGTGTGAAGATTAGTTGCTTAGGTTGTAGTATTTGTTTTTCTAAACCAATTAAAATCAAAGCCCAAAACTAAAACCAAAACTATATATAAATCCCCGGCCCAAACCAAAATAAAAATAAAAATCAAATTAATATAAAATCCCCAAAGCCCGTTTCCCACAACCCAGCCCAAAACGAAAATAATAAACAAATTAATTAAAAACCTTCCCGGCCCAGCTCCCAAGCCCATTCCCACGCCCATACCCAACAAACCCGACCCGACCCGCTTCATAACCCTTTCTTCCTCCCCACGGAAATATTTCCCGCTCGTTTTTTTCCCTTCACTCCCACGTCGCGCGCCCATGTCGCCTCGCCGCCTCACGTCTCCGCGCTCGTCGTCCACGACCGCGCGCCCCCACGAGCTCCTCAACCTCACTCTCGCTCTCAAACTTCTCCTCTCTCCCTCACACTCTCGATCTCTCCAACTTCTCCTCTGCTCTCTCCAATCACCGAGCTCTCAACCCTTACACCTCCCGCCGACGCCTACGCCAACGACTGTCACCTCAGCGACTCTCTCGCTTCCCTCTCCAGAACTCAAGCCCCCTACAATGCCTAACCACTCCTCACCACTCTCAACCCACCGCCGAGCCCTCACTGCACCACCTGCACCCTCACGACGACGAGCTCCCATCGCGCCGCCGGCCACATCGTCGACCCTCTACATCCTCATCATCACCATTATCACCAAACTCGAGCCCCCACTACCTCGCTCCCTCTCTCCAAACCCACTACCATCATCCCTGCCCCCGCTGTGCCCGTCGCCGGAGCGACCACCGCCGATCATCGTCGACCCCAGCGCACTCACAGGGGATCCACAGAACCCCATTCCGCCTCCAGTGATCGCGAGCTATCTCCGGGCAACTCCGACTACGAACCCCAAACGCGAGCCGAAGCCGTGAATCCAAACCGTGCCGTTCGTCGCGCGTTCGTGCCGTTGCCGTTGCCGTGCGTCGCCAAAGCGTCTCCAGGCAAGTACCCTACTTGCTACATGCTAGTTATTACTGTTACATTTCTAAAACCTATTAATTCCGTGTTTAAAACTCGTGAAACCTTATATGACATAAGTGTTTGATGCAAAACCGGAATGAAAACCTTCCATTAAACTGGCGGAACTTGATTATATATACTGGCCCGCGTGGCAATGAATATTGTGGTGAAATTTTACTGGAAAATATGATTGTTACTGGCTTAAACGATCTCCCCCAATTACACCCGTAAAAACTGAGAATTTCCCGCACCTGAAACTTGTTAAAATCATAATTAATTGCTTACACATTGAAATGATGCGTTTGTGGGCTCGAATCGAATCCGACTCGACGACCTGGAACCCATTAAAGTTTTACATTGTTTCTATACTGAAAATCTGACGAGAACTGGTTTGGAGAGCGGCTCTGGACTGCAGTCCAGAGCAGCTCTGGTTGTTGTTTTCTGTCTCGTAATACTTACCCCTTTGCTTCCTGAACTTGTATGTTGCGGAACCATGTACTGTAGTAAAGATAAAACTGTTAGCTAAATAACGCAAGTGATTTCACCCCTTTTTGTCATCTTTTACTATTTAAACTACAATTTAAAAGAACATGACGTCTAGCAGTCCCAAACAGAAACAGAACTGATACCCTAATGTTGAACAGTGCATAACTTCTAACATAGAGATGCGATTGAGAATCCGTCTAGTATGTTGGAAACCCTATTGAAAACCCTAAATTTCATCCAACTGTAGCGTCTCTAAATTCTGATCTCAACTGGGTGAAAATTGTGTCGCGAAACGGACGTTCAGTTCAGAAACTGAATTCCCTGCAGCGCACACTTAAATTGAAACGGCTGTAACTTGCAAACCCGAAATCCGATTGCACCGAAACATATTTTTATGAACTTTCAACAGAGTGTACTTGTTACCGTATTTTTATCGTTTCACTGAATTCTGAACATATGATTTACTGCAATTTTTGTAAGCTCATGACGTGCATAATAGTTCATATTACACATGACTTGTTAACTGCATAAATGTACATACCTTACCCAACTGCCATATACATAGTGATAGTGCGCGTTATTATTCAGTGGACATTGCATTATCGTGCGTGAATGGTATTGGTTTAGGAGTGTCAAGTACGCAAATGGAAAAGTGAATGATTCGTGACAGTGATTAATACAGTGAACAGTGACAAAACCGTGTTATTGGTGCATACTTGTACACGAATAAATCATAATCATCAATAGTGTAAACCTGGGGAAAAAGGGGAAATCGAAATGGAAAGAGCATCGTATTTAGCGAGGACCGCGATTTAGAGGATGATCGTTCGAACAGCGACTCTTATATATATTAGGTAGGATCTAGCGATCCGGCTGACAGGGTTATGTCCCGGGTGTGTGGGCCGTTGTCTCGGGTATGTACGAGACTTCCGTTAAACATGATCCTCCTTTCCACAACTCGATTTAAAACATGACTTAGAGACTGATAGGGACACGGATCATACTTTGCATCATTTAGTGACATAGTGATTATCTGCATTTTATCTCCACTTATACTACTTTCATTTTCTGGTTTCTTGTTATTATTATAATATTGCTATTATATCGCTCTGACGACCTGAGTATGCATGCTCAGTGATAGAGGTGGATTCTCCTGACCTCGAGAAGACCGGGAAGATCCAGACTAGTGAACCAGTTACATTTCTACATTGATATTCCTGGTTAGTTGCCTTTTTGCTTACTTCCATTGAGCTCAGATTCCTTTATACCTGATAGTTTTAGTGACTGCATTCTCTTTACCCGTATTGCATTTTACTGATTACCATATAATGCTAGAAACCGAAATATGACTACGACAGGATCTTTCCTAGATCGTAGGAGCATGGCTGGCCTTGTCACCCTTGTATTCTGTATTTTGGGAAGCGGGGCATGACATGGTTTTGTTGGTATCAGAGCGCCGGATTTAGAATAAAATTGCAGTTCAATTTAGGGATCCCTTGAATCATACTTGGTTTCCTTACTTTCACTTCCATATACTACCTGTGCATCACTACTCAAGCTCATGTCTTGAATCTTATCTACCTTATCTTTTCTTCGTGTCCGCATCATTAATCGTTATTTTCCTTCGTGTTCCACTATCTGATCTTGACCCTTACTTTTCTGGACATGGCCAAACATGGGGCAGCACCGCTTCTTGAGGACACTCGGTCCTGTGTTTCTTTCGAATGTATGTTAGCGAGTTCAGATGACGAGGTGATTTGGTCCACAAGTCATATTCAACGACGGTGAATACAAGGACGAGGGAATCGATGTCGTAGCTCCAGAGATCAATATGATTAATGACTCTATCGATGAAGAGGACCCAATAGGAGAGGATCCACAGGGAAATGTGGTAGAGGAGGAATCCGATGGGGATCCTGAGGAGGAATCCGATGGGGATCCTGAAGAGGAAGACCCTATGGAAGAGGATCCAGAAGAGGACTCGGAACATGCAGCTATGACGCAATCCTCGGAATGGATTGGATGAGTACCTTCCATGCAGTTATTGATTGCCGAGTAAGGAATGTGACCCTCCGCATCCCCAATCACCCGGAGTTTATTTTCGAAGGCGGAAGCGAATCTTTGGAGCCAGCCAAGTATAGAGCCAAGCCAAAGGAGCTGACAGCTATGGAGATTGATGAGAGCCCACCCCCAGATATTGTTCGGGACTTTCTGGACGTATTCCTTGAAGATTTACCAGGACTACCACCTCCACCCGTCTTGGAATTCTCGATCGATTTGACTCCAGGTACAACGCCAGTTTCCAAGGCCCCGTACAGAATGGCACCGGTTGAGTTGGCAGAATTGAAGAAGCAAATTGAAGAACTCTTGGAGAAGGGATTTATTCGGCCAAGAGTTTCACCGTGGGGTGCACCAGTTCTGTTGGTGAAGAAGAAGGATGGATTGCTGCGGATTTGTATAGACTATCGAGAGCTAAACAAAGTCACAATAAAGAACAAGTACCCAATTCCGTGCATCGACGACTTATTCGATCAGTTAAGTGGGGCCAAGGTATTTTCGAAGTTGGATCTCCGTTCTGGCTATCATCAAATCAGAGTAGCAGCCAAGGATATATGCAAGACGGCTTTCAGGACCCGATACAGACATTATGAGTTCCTTGTGATGCCGTTCGGTGTTACCAATGCTCCAGCGATATTCATGGACTTGATGAACAGGGTGTTTGCAAAGTACTTGGATACGTTTGTCGTTGTATTTATCGACGACATACTTGTCTACCCGAAGCCCGGGAGGAGAATGTTGAGCATTCGCGCACGGTTCTACAAATTCTTTGGGAAGAGAAGCTGTATGCGAAATTGAGCAAGTGTGAATTCTGGCTCGAGAAGGTTCAGTTCTTGGGACACATTGTTTCGGGCTAAGGCATCTCAGTAGACCCGGCGAAGATAGAATCTGTCAGAGATTGGCCAACGCCGAAGTCAGTGGCCGAGATCAGAAGCTTTCTGGGATTGGCAGGATATTATCGGAGGTTCTTCCAAGACTTTTCAAGAATCGCTGAACAGTTGACGAGGCTGACACGGAAGGATGTACCGTTTGCATGGATAGAGGAGTGTGCTCAGGCATTTGACACACTGAAGCAGAAGTTAACCACGGCGCCTATTCTTACAGTACCAGATGATTCCGGTGGTTTGGTGATACATAGTGATGCCTCAGGGAAGGGATTAGGCTGTGTTCTGATGCAGCACGGTCGAGTGGTTGCTTACGCCTCTCGACAGCTGAGAAATCACGAAAGGAACTATCCTACGCATGATTTGGAGTTAGCTGCAGTGGTTTTTGCGTTGAAGATTTGGAGGCATTACCTGTTGGGCGAGAAGGTGGAGGTGTACATGGATCATAAAAGTCTGAAGTACGTCTTCACTCAGAAGGAACTAAACATGAGGCAGCGCCGATGGCTAGAACTGATGGCAGATTACGACTTGGACCTTCAGTATCACCCGAGGAACGTAAATGTTGTACCAGATGCTTTCAGTCGCAAACCCGCGGTCATGATGTTGACCAATCAGAGGAGCATTATTGAGGATTTTCAGAGACTCGAGCTTGAGGTCGTCACACCGGGCGCAATCAGTCAATTTTGGCAACTACAGGTGCAGTCTTCCCTTGTGGATCGCATTAAGGCTGCACAAGCAGATGATCCTCGATTGCAAAAGTTCAGAGCTCAAGTAGAAGCCGGGCTGAGAACGAACTTAATCATACATGAAGACGGTTCTCTGAGATTCGGTAGCAGGCTTTGCGTACCCAAGGGGAATGTTCGAGAAGAGGTACTGACTGAGGCGCATAGTTCAGCTTATTCTGTGCATCCGGGAGGTACGAAGATGTATCGAGATCTAAAGTAGCATTTTTGGTGGAACGGGATGAAGCGAAAAATTGCACGGTTCGTATCCAGATGCTTGGTATGCCAACAGGTGAAGGCGGAACATCAGAGGACAGCAGGACTGTTACAACCGCTTCCGATACCAGAATGGAAATGGGACCACATTACTATGGATTTCGTGACGGCCTTACCACGGAGCCCTAGAGGCAACAACGCCATTTGGGTTATCGTCGACCGCCTCACAAAAGCTGCACACTTCTTACTTTTCCGAGTGTGACAGTCAACAGAGTCACTGGCGGAGAGATACATGCAGGAGATAGTGCGACTTCACGGAGTCCCGATCAGCATTGTGTCAGATCGAGACACCAGATTCGTTTCGCACTTCTGGAGGAGCTTACAGGAGAGTTTGGGTACCCATCTCAAGTTCAGTACAGCTTATCACCCGCAGACGGACGGACAATCCGAGCGTACGATTCAGACGCTCGAGGATATGCTGAGAGCCTGCATGTTGGATTTTCAGGGTTCCTGGGAAGACCATCTGCATCTAGTCGAGTTTTCTTATAACAACAGTTATCAGGCTAGTATTCAGATGGCTCCTTTCGAAGCACTTTACGGGCAGAAGTGTTGATCCCCAGTTTGTTGGGATGATGTGGGAGAATGAAGACTACTGGGTCCCGAGTTCATTGTTCAGACAGTCGACAAGGTCCAAATGATCAGGCAGTGTATTAAGACGGCTCAGGATCGACAGAAGAGTTGGGCAGATACCAGCAGGAGAGCGCTAGAATTTGAAGTCGGAGATCACGTGTTCCTGAAGATTTCCCCTACCCGTGGAGTTATCAGGATTGGAGGTCGCGGGAAACTCAGTCCCCGTTTCATCGGACCTTTTGAGGTGCTAGAGCGAGTAGGAGAGGTGACCTATCGACTTGCCTTGCCTCCATCGCTAGCTGGTGTGCACAATACCTTCCACGTGTCTCAGTTGCGGTGTTATGTTCGGGATGAGAGCCATGTTCTGGACTATTCGGAGTTAGCTTTGGGTACCGACCTATCTTACGAGGAGCAGCCCACCACCATCCTCGACCGCAGAGAGAAAGTGCTGAACAATAAGGTCATTCCGTTAGTCCGAGTGTCTTGGGGGTGTGTTCCCCTCCGAACGGCGGCCTAGACTTCGCGTCTGTGCCTGAGGTTCGGGGCAAATGCTATTTGGTTTTATCCGTCCACCTCTCCGAAGATACCAAGTTGATTTATGGCACCGTGTATCGGAGGTTTAGACGGATGCGGCCGATGTAGCAGACTTCGTCAGATTCACCCTCGCTTGAGGGGTTTTTGATTGTGGGGACGCTCTTCCCTGCAGGCGCAAGCCCCTGCAGTTAATTACGCTACCGCATCGCGGTAACAACTTTCTCCTTCTCCAGAATTTCACTTCGTGTCGTGTGTGTTTGTTATATTTGTGGTTGCCCGTGGATTGTATACGGAGACTGAGTAATGCCGTCGCCCGTAGGACGTGGATTAGTCCAAATCCGTATTTGCTTAGATTTGGGTTTGGTGTTTTTAGTTTAAGGATGCATTAGTCGCGTTGCGTCTAAGATCGACTTAAACGTTCGTTAAGGATACGTTAGTCCTGTTTTAGACTAAGATCAACTTAACGTAGTGATTAATTTAATGTATGGCCATCGGGACTCATCACCTCTTTGACGTCGTCGAAGGATTACAACGACATGTATCAGAGGAGCTCGGAGATGTACCCTCGAACCAGAGTTGATTGGGAGTTTTATAATCCATTTGAATGTTTAAGGATACGTTAGTCGTGTTTGGGGCTAAGATCAACTTAAACGGGACCGTTTAGATCCGGCAAAAGAGCGTTTGGAGGCTCTATTGTTTCAGTTTAGGGACGTAGTGGTCCGTATTCTAGTTTTGGGGACGTGGTGGTCCGTATTCCAGTTTAGGGACGTGGTGGTCCATCGCCAGTTTAGGGACGTGGTGGTCCAATATTCCAGTTTAGGGACGTGGTGGTCCAATATTCCAGTTTAGGGACGTCTCGGTCCGACATTAGTTTAGGGACGTCTCGGTCCGATATTAGTTTAGGGACGTTTCGGTCCGATATTAGTTTAAGGACGTTTCGGTCCATCATTAGTTTAAGGACATTTCGGTCCATCATTCCCGTTTTGGGGTAAATATTAGTTTAAGGACGTTTCGGTCCGCGAGTTTAAAGACCCCGCAGTCCATATGGGTGTGTGGTCGTTGGGACCCGTCACCTCTTTGACGTCGTTGAGGAATTACAACGATGGATGTCAAAGGAGTTCGGAGATGTACCCTCGAACCGGATGTAGATTGATTTAGGAGAGCCATTTTGCTCAGTCAATTTAATTTAAGGACTTATGGCCATGATTGGGCTAAGTCCAGTTGAAAATGTCCAACATTTATTTGCTTTTGCTGCGCAGTTTTCTTTTTATTTTTATTTGGGCTTTGCCCAAAAAAGATGCAGAGCATCAATTTGTTTTGGGCTCTGCCCTTTATAAATGATGCAAAGCATCAATTTCATTTGGGCTCTGCCCTTTTTTATTGCTTTGCAATTTATTTTGGCCTGCTAGGTCTTTGGGCCTGGCCCTGCATTGCATTTGTGCAAAGCACCAAGAATCTTTTAGATTCAAGAACAGAAGTGCAGAGCACTTTTTATCCCCTGATTTGGATCAAAGAAAAACAAGTTTTTCTTTGTTTCAGAGAACCAAAGGTTCATAGCAAGTGCAAGGCACTATTTTTATTATTTTTATTTATTTATTTATCTATTGAAGATCACTGATCTTGCTTTTTAGATCAATGATCTATTCTTTAAGAGAATTTTCTCTTATCTCAAAGGTTTTTACCTTCTTTTTTGTGTTCTCCCAGAGTTCTCTTCTCTCCCCTTTTTTTTAATCCAATTCTCTCTATCCCTTTGAAATGGGGTCTGGGGTCCTTTTTATAGTGCTCCAAAATTAGTTAAATTTGTTAAAAAGATCTTTTCTGAGTGATTTGAGGAATTTTCCCCACCGTTGGATCTTTGATCCGAAGGCCCCTGTTTTACAGAAGAAATCTTCTTGTTTTAACAAGAACAGAAAAAATTTCCTTAAATCTTCATTCTGTTGTTGCGCAACTCACCAGCGCGTGACACGTGTCGCGCAGTAAGGCGCTTGCGCAGCTGTGCTTGCGCAACTGCGCAGACACGTGTCGCGCAGTGAAGCGCTTGCGCAGCTGAGCTTGCGCAACTGCGCAGACACGTGTCGCGCAGAGGTGCGTTTGCGCAGTTGTGCTTGCGCAACTGCGCAGACACGTGTCGCGCTGCAGTGCACTTGCGCAACAGTGTGTGCGCAACTGCGCAGACACGTGTCGCGCAGCGGTGCGCAGTTGTGCTTGCGCAACTGCGCAGACACGTGGCGCGCTGTGGTGCGCAACTGTGCAGACACGTGTCGCGCAGCAGTGCGCTTGCGCAGTTGTGTTTGCGCAACTGCGCAGACACGTGTCACGCAGCGCAGCGCTTGCGCAACTGAGCGTTGATTTTGCTTTTTAAAGAGCCTTGCTCTGATTGGACGCACTGCCTTGGGCGTTGTGCTGCCGTGTCAACTTCTGACACGTGGCGCGTTGCGCGCAGCGCACGGGATCTGAAGCGTTGCTTCGAAATTAAAGTTTAAATTTTCAAAGCAAAGCTTTATTTCTGATTGGGGGAAGATGAAGCGTTGCTTCTTCTCCCGCCTTGGAATTTGAACATAGCTTTGCTCTGATTGGGGTAAACAAATGCCCCCCCACCGCTGCGCTTACGTGGCCTCCAAACGCAAGCGCAACGGTGGCAGAATCCGAACCGTCGCGGCACCTTTTGGCAGTTGAAGAGGCGATTGATGCCTATAAATAGGACCTTTGGTCCTCAAAAAATTCTTTACCACTTCAAGAATTTTGACTCAGAGCCTTGCTCTTGCTTAAGAATTTTCAGAGCCTTGCTCTTGATTTTTTTCCAAGAACTCCAGAGTTCATAACCATCATAGGTAAAAATTAAATTAAATTAAATTAAATTAAAGCTGTTTAATAGAGCCTTGCTCTCCATAGATCCCTGATCTAAAGAAAACCCATTTAGGGTTTCATTTAGCAGAGCTCTGCTCTAAAGAGGTCCAAAGAGAACTCAGGAGAATCCTGTTAGGGTTCCATTAATAGAGCTTTGCTCTATAAAAGATTTTTTCTTATATCTTCTTAATTAATGGAGCTTTGCTCCTCCCAAATTATATGGCACTTGAGAATATTATTATTATTATATCATTTTTTTTCCAGAGCGGAGCTCTCAATATTCTCAGGGAATTTTCCTCAAATTCTCCTCATAACTGATTTTGACTGGTGCCGCTCCTGTCTGCAGAGCATTGCTCTCGAGGAGTTTAACTTTTAACTTTCTGTATTTTCTTGTTTGTTAATATCCCTGTATTATTTTCTTCAGGTATTATGGCGGTGTGTCTATACAGCTTGCACGAGTTCATCACTTATGAGGATATCCGTGTACAGGGCCGTCAACAGAACCAGGAGTTTACGGACGCTCAATGTGCAGAGGTCATGGGTCGCCTGAATGCCAGCGGTGGCTGGCTGCTACCTCGTCGTTCGGCCCTCTTGAAAGTCGTGCTGGGGGCAATATGGAGAGCACTCCCAGGTCTTCACGAGGCCTTACCGCTCAATGCGCTAGATGATGCCGAAGACAAGGTGCATTCAGTGTACCTGACGGGGCTGATTTCGAAGAAACGGCGAAACAACCTCGTTGACATCCTACATCAAATCTTTCAGCAGACGACGATCGCTGCTGCTTATCGAAGGCCGGAGGGGCTTGCCGATGATATCGACACCGAGGAGCGCGAGAGGCTGCGCATAAGAATAATTAGAAAGGCCAGAAGAACTTTGGACGGCCTTACTTTTGAATTCCTCAATCCCTGCCCCGGATCTGAAGTCATTCTATTGTAATAATGTTTTCCTTTTACTGCTTTTCATAATTGTAAGAATTTTTGCCAATATGAGTGGAAACTTTTTATTTCAGCTTCTCTTATTTCTCGTCCTGAGTTTTCTGTCCATGCATAAATGAATGCGTCACGCATGCCAGATCAAATGTAGACCGGATATTCTTTCTGTTGCTTTTCCTCTTTCTCAGCATGTCGTCACAATTAGCAGGTAATAGAGTAAGCTTCTTGATTTCTCCACGAGATAGCGAGGGCTTAGGCCGCAGGTTCAGATCTGCTGCCTAAGACTTTTCAACTCTATGAGCCGTGAGGGTCTCATAGAGACTTTTCTTCCTACGGATCGAGAGGATCTCGTAGGTGGGTTTTTCTCCTTAGGAATCGTGAGGATTCCTAAGTGTGGTTTTCTCTAGTAAGTCATAAGGATCCTACAAGAGAATTTTTCCCTCTTACGAGTCGAGAGGACTTGTAAGCGGTTGTTTCCCTCCTTGTCGAAGTTCGATGTCGGAGGGTGAGACCCGTGGATGGTATGCAAGAGACCGTTTTGGGCCAACTTGCAGGGTCCCAGTGTTCAGGAAGAAAGTTTTCCCGCCTTTGATGCCTGAGGCTTCATCTTGCAAATTAAGAAGCAAGTTCAATTTGTTGAAGGAATCCCTTTTCTGAAAGATTTGGTGGGATTTTTCCCACCATCGGATCTTTGATCCAAGGGCTTCTGTTTTACAGAAGATAATAACAGAAAAGATTTCTTCAGAACCTTAATTTTTGTTTAGCGCGAATGCTCCAGAGTATGACACGTGTCGCACAGCGCACAGTGCAGCGCAACTGCGCTAGCACATCTACGCCGACACGTGTCACGCAGCGCACGGCGTATACGCCGCTGAAGCGTTGCTTCCTTAAATTGATTTTCAAGACAGAGCTTTGCTCTGATTGGGGAAAGACGAAGCGTTGCTTCATCTCCTGCCTCGGAATCTGAACAGAGGCCCGCTCCGATTAGGGTAAACCGCCGTGACAACTCTTGGAAGTCGAAGAGGCACTCGATGCCTATAAATAGGACCTTTGGTCCCTTCCAGATACTTATCATCTTTCAGATTTCTATTTGCGAAGACTTCAGAGCATTGTTCTTGCCTTCAAGAACTCCGGTGCCTTGCTCCTCCCCCCCTTTTTTTTTAAGTTTTTAGGAAAACTTTAGGTAAAATCGATTCTTGGATCAGTCTTAACCAGCAGAGCTTTCGTCCAGGGGACTTTATCCTTGAAAATAATTTTGCTCTCTAGGAATTTAGTCCTCTACGTATATTATTGCTTTTCTAATGCTGATCTTTCTGTAACATTCCCTCCAGGCATAATGGCGGCGGTGCATCTATACAGTTTGCACGAGTTCATTACCTACGACGATATCCGCGCTCAGGGTCGTCAACAAAACCAGGAGTTTACAGACGCTGAATGTGCAGAAGTCATGGGTCGTCTGAACGCAAGCGGTGGTTGGCTGTTGCCTCGTCGTTCGGCCCTTTTGAAAGTTGTGTTGGGAGCCATATGGAGAGCACTTCCGGGTCTTCATGAGGCCTTACCACTCAACGCGCTGGATGACGCCGAAGATAAGGTGCATTCAGTGCACCTGACAGGGCTGATCTCAAAGAAACGGCGGAACAGCCTTATTGACATCCTACACCAAGTCTTCCAGCAGACGACGATAGTTGCTGCTTATCAAAGGCCAGGAGGGCTCGCCGATGATCTCGATACAGAGGAGCGCGAAAGACTGCGCATAAGAATAATTAGAAAGGTCAGAAGAACTCTGGATGGCCTTACTTTCGATTTCCTCAATCCGTGCCCCGGATCTGAGGTTATACCGTTGTAATAATTTGAATAATGTTTCTTATTCATTATTCTTATGCTTGTAAAAAATTTTTAGCGGTATGAATGGAAACCCTCCCCCTTTCTCTTTCAGTTTGTCTTATTTCTCGTCCTGAGTCTTCTGTCCATGCATAAATGAACGCGTCACGCATGCCAGATCAAATGTAAACCAGATATTCTTTTTGTCATCTTCTTTCTTTTAATGTCAGCGGCTGTCTTAATAACCATGGCTGATGGATGTCTAAAATGAGTATTTCGACTTCCTTAGGAAATGGCGATGGCTTAGACCGCAGGTTCAGATCTGCTGCCTAAGACTTTTCAATTCTATGAGCCGTGAGGGTCTCATAGAAGCTTTTCTCCCTACGGATCGAGAGGATCTCATAGGTGGATTTTCTCTTTAGGAATCGTGAGGATTCCTAAGTGTGGTTTTCTCTTATAAGTCATAAGGTTCTTATAAGAGAATTTTCCCTCTTACGAGTCGAGAGGATTCGTAAGTGGTTGTTTCCCTCCTCGTCGAAATTCGACTTCGGAAAGTGAGACCCGTGAATAGTATGCAAGAGACCAGTTTGGATTGACTTGCAGGGCCCCATTGCTTAAAAAGCAAGCTTTTCAATCCTTGCTGTCTGAGACTTCTTCTTACAAATTGAGACGATTCGGGGATCTGTTTGCAGTTGTAGCGGAACAGTTGACATGAGTTAGGAAGCTTTCGTCACGGAGTGTTTGTATCCGTGAGTCGAGGAGTTTGCTAGGGATTATTTGTTTCCCAAGCGCCAAGGATTATTTGTTTCCTTGGGGTTTGAAACGAGTCGAGGGTTCCCACGGGGGCTCTGGTAGCTCTGCGGGTCGACGCGGATCAGGAAGCTCTCGTCAAGGAGTGTTTGTATCCGTGAGTCGAGGAGTTTGCTGGGATTATTTGTTTCCCAAGCGCCAAGGATTATTTGTTTCCTTGGGGTTTGAAACGAGTCGAGGGTTCCCACGGGGGCTCTGGTGGCTTTGCGGGTCGACGCGGATCAGGAAGCTCTCGTCAAGGAGTGTTTGTATCCGTGAGTCGAGGAGTTTGCTGGGATTATTTGTTTCCCAAGCGCCAAGGATTATTTGTTTCCTTGGGGTTTGAAACGAGTCGAGGGTTCCCACGGGGGCTCTGGTGGCTCTGCGGGTCGACGCGGATCAGGAAGCTCTCGTCAAGGAGTGTTTGTATCCGTGAGTCGAGGAGTTTGCTGGGATTATTTCTTTCCCAAGCGCCAAGGATTATTTGTTTCCTTGGGGTTTGAAACGAGTCGAGGGTTCCCACGGGGGCTCTGGTGGCTCTGCGGGTCGACGCGGATCAGGAAGCTCTCGTCAAGGAGTGTTTGTATCCGTAAGTCGAGGAGTTTGCTGGGATTATTTGTTTCCCAAGCGCCAAGGATTATTTGTTTCCATGGGGTTTGAAACGAGTCGAGGGTTCCCACGGGGGCTCTGGTGGCTCTGCGGGTCGACGCGGATCAGGAAGCTCTCGTCAAGGAGTGTTTGTATCCGTGAGTCGAGGAGTTTGCTGGGATTATTTGTTTCCCAAGAGCCAAAGATTATTTGTTTCCTTGGGGTTTGAAACGAGTCGAGGGTTACCACGGGGGCTCTGGTGGCTCTGCGGGTCGACGCGGATCAGGAAGCTCTCGTCAAGGAGTGTTTGTATCCGTGAGTCGAGGAGTTTGCTGGGATTATTTGTTTCCCAAGCTCCAAGGATTATTTGTTTCCTTGGGGTTTGAAACGAGTTGAGGGTTCCTACGGGGGCTCTGGTGGCTCTGCGGGTCGACGCGGATCAGGAAGCTCTCGTCAAGGAGTGTTTGTATCCGTGAGTCGAGGAGTTTGCTGGGATTATTTGTTTCCCAAGCGCCAAGGATTATTTGTTTCCTTGGGGTTTGAAACGAGTCGAGGGTTCCCACGGGGGCTCTGGTGGCTCTGCGGGTCGACGCGGATCAGGAAGCTCTCGTCAAGGAGTGTTTGTATCCGTGAGTCGAGGAGTTTGCTGGGATTATTTCTTTCCCAAGCGCCAAGGATTATTTGTTTCCTTGGGGTTTGAAACGAGTCGAGGGTTCCCACGGGGGCTCTGGTGGCTCTGCGGGTCGACGCGGATCAGGAAGCTCTCGTCAAGGAGTGTTTGTATCCGTGAGTCGAGGAGTTTGCTGGGATCATTTGTTTCCCAAGCGCCAAGGATTATTTGTTTCCTTGGGGTTTGAAACGAGTCGAGGGTTCCCACGGGGGCTCTGGTGGCTCTGCGGGTCGACGCGGATCAGGAAGCTCTCGTCAAGGAGTGTTTGTATCCGTGAGTCGAGGAGTTTGTTGGAAGAGTATGGTTCCCAAGCGCCAAGGATTATTTGTTTCCTTGGGGTTTGAAACGAGTCGAGGGTTCCCACGGGGGCTCTGGTGGCTCTGCGGGTCGACGTGGATCAGGAAGCTCTCGTCAAGGAGTGTTTGTATCCGTGAGTCGAGGAGTTTGCTGGGATCATTTGTTTCCTAAGCGCCAAGGATTATTTGTTTCCTTGGGGTTTGAAACGAGTCGAGGGTTCCCACGGGGGCTCTGGTGGCTCTGCGGGTCGACGCGGATCAGGAAGCTCTCGTCAAGGAGTGTTTGTATCCGTGAGTCGAGGAGTTTGTTGGAAGAGTATGGTTCCCACTTTGTTTACGCCTTTGGATTGTATACAGGAATCGATGTGATCTTAACTGTAGGGCCAAAATTTTATCATCATTATTTTTTTTTGTTTTATTTCCGCGATGCTCTATCATTTCAGCTTTTATATCGCGAAGGTCGCGATTGCCCAATCATTTTGGCTATTTTTCGCAGTGCCCAATCATTTCGGCTTTTTATTTTATTTTTACCCGCTGCTTTTTATTGCGAGTTGCCCAATCATTTCGGCTATTTCTTCATGCATATATTTTTACTTGCTGCTTTTTTTTTTTGCAAGTCGCCCCATCATTTCGGCTATTTCGTATGCATGTGCGGCCTACTGGCTTTTCGCTGTAAACCTGAAATTGGACACCGATTTCGGCATCAGCACCGCTACAACTGGGATATTGCCAGGAGCGAATCATCATTTGCCTCTGTCGTTGTCGAACAAAGGAGGCTTAGCGACCAGGGTTAAGGTCTTGTCGGCTAAGGCTTTTGACTTCATGAGCCGTAAGGGTCTCACAAAGCTATTTCTCCCTACAAGTCGCGGGGATCTTATAGGTGTATTTTCTCCTTAGGAATCGTGAGGGTTCCTAAGTGTTTTGTTCCTCTGTAAGTCGTAAGGATCTTACAGGAGGGTTTTCTCTTTGTGAATCGAGGGGATTTATAAGGGTTATGCGAACATATCCCCAGTCACGGATGGACCTTGGTTAGGGAAATGTTTATTCGCGCCCGTGGATTGTATACAAGGGTCAATGCTGAGTCACTTGTAGGGCAATGTCGAAAGTTGTGAGAATTGCTTAAACACAGGTTTAGGTCTCTGTAGCTTAAGACTTTCAAATCTTACGAGCCGTGAGGGTCCCATAAGAGAGTTCTCCTTGCGAGTCGCGAGGATCTCGCAAGTGTATTTTCTCCTTAGGAATCGTGGGGATTCCTAAGTGTGTTGTTCCCTTGTAAGTCGTAAGGATCTCACGCGGGTGGTTTCTCCTTACAGGGTCGAGAGGACCCTATAAGTGTTTCTTAACGAGGTTGCGCCCTTTCAGGTTTTCACAAACACTCGCCGGTAGCCCTGCTGTTTTTACTCACGGAGCCCTTTCGGGTTTTTCATCCGTGCCCTTTTTGCTTATGGACATACCGTTTTTTTTATTATATTTTTTTTATTTTTACTCATCTCGTCAGCCTAAGGATGCTGTGGTAGTAGTTTAAAGACGTTTCGGTCTGATATTAGTTTAAGGATATTTCGGTCCAACATTGAGAAGCCCGGCTACATGCTTTTAAAGTTCGAGCTTAGGAAGATAGCGAGAGGACATAGTCGTCGTCATCTACCATTGACCTAGGCTGTGGCTCATTAAGCATAGTATTTCTTTAGGAAGCGACCATTTATCGGCCTGAAAGGCCTTTCACCGTGCATGTCCATGAGTAGATAGGCCCCACCCTGGTAGACCTTATCTATGATGTATGGGCCTTCATAGTTCGGCTCGAACTTTCCCCGTTTGGCGCGATTAGGGATCATAGGCCTTTTGACCACTAGCACGAGTTCTCCTTGGCGGAATGTCCTCGGTCGAGTCAGTCTTTCATATGAGCGAGTCATCTTTGCCTTGTAAGCTTCCAGATTTTGCTGCGCTATGATCCGGGTTTCATCGAGAGCGTCAAGCTCTTCAAACCGAAGGTGAGCGTTTTCTTCATCCGTTAGCTCGTAGTGAACTGCTATTCTATTTCAAGGGGTAGCATTGCTTCCGTGCCGAATACTAACGCGTAGGGAGTTGTGTTCGTGGCTGTTTTGAACGTAGTTCGGTATGCCTAGAGAGCCTCTTGCAGTCTCTCAAGCCAATCTTTTTTGTTTCGGGACACCGTTTTCTTTACAATCTTTGTTAAGGTCTTGTTGAAGGCCTCGGCGAGACCGTTAGCTCGCGGATTATAGACTGAGGAATATCTCCAGTCTATATTGTGCTGCTGTGCGAAGCGGCTAATTTTATGACTTCGGTAGGCTGGCCCATTATCAGAGATGATCCTTCTCGGGGTTCCAAACCGGTATATGACATGCGTTTTGAAGAAATGGAGGATATTCTCCGTCTTCACTTCCCTCAACGGCACCGCTTCCGCCCATTTGGAGAAGTAATCAGTTGTCGCCAAGATGAAACGATGTCCCTTGGACGATGCTGGTTCGATAGGGCCAACTATGTCAGTTCCCCACATTTCGAATGGCCAGTTGGCCACTGTTGGATGCAGTGGATTGGGATGCTGATGGATGAAGTCCCCATGAATTTGGCACGAGTGACATCGCCTCGCATATTCAAGGCAGTCATGTATCATCGTGGGCCAGTAGTAGCCCATCCGTTTGATTTTCAACTTCATGTTTGGGCCCGCTTGATGAGAACCACATATCCCTTCATGAACTTCTTGAACGACTTTCTTTGCTTCGTCAGGTCCTAAGCATCGCCGCCACAGAGAATCGAATGACCTCTTGTATAGAGTATCATTGATGAAGGCGAAAGACAGAGCTCGTTTTATGAGCTGATGTCTTGCGGACGCTTCTTCGGGCATTTGGTGGAACTTGAAGTAGTCTATAAAAACTTCCCTCCAATTCTCAACCTTCTCAGGGTCTTTTATCTGTAAGGTCATTTGTTCAGTCATTCCCCTCTCTTCGGGTGATTCCGGAGATATTTTTGCCGGGGCGAGCACTTGACGGCTTTGTACCACGATTCTAACGTCATCGAGGTTATCGTCAGCCAGTTCTTTAGCAAGTTTGGCTAGTGCGTCTGCTTTGCTGTTTTCCGCGTGCGGTATGCTCTCCAAAGTATAGGAGGGGATTTGGGTTAGCAGTTGTTGCACTTTTTCACCGTATTTTACCAATTCCGGTTTGCATGTTTGGTAATCGCCGTTCACTTGACTGACGACTAGCTGGGAGTCCCCATATATGAGGAGGCTTTCAATTCCCATGTCAATGGCGATCTCGAGGCCTGCTATCAAAGCTTCATATTCAGCTTCATTATTCGTTCTCGGCTCTGTTAAGGAGAAGGCGAAGCGCATTATTCCTCCTTGTTGGGTCACAAAGATGAGTCCTACCCCCGATTTGATCATTGGCGTACTTTGTTTGTGCTTTTTCATGGAAGATGCTCCATCGAAATAAAGCTCCCAACGGGTATCACCACTGTCGATTGCGTCAAACGTATGTCTGTCTGGCAAATCGCAATTTAAAGGAGAATCGGCGGGTATGGGATGCTCAGCAAGGAAGTCGGCGATGGCCTGGCCTTTTACTGCCCTGAGAGGTTGATATGTTATCGAAAATTCCATCAAGAGCAGGGTCCATTTAGCGAGTCGCCCTGTCAATATGGCTTTTGACATTAGATATTTGAGAGGGTCCACTTTTGAAATAAGACGGACTTCGTGCGCCAACGCATAGTGCCTAAGCTTTGTTATTGCGAAGATCAACGCCAGGCAGTGTTTTTCAATGGGAGAGTAGTTGCTTTCTGCCCCCAGTAGAACTCGACTTAAGTAGTAGAGAGCTCTCTCTTTCCCTTGGTCGTTTTCTTGGGCCCATAATGCGCCTAAGGAACCTTCGGGGGCAGCTGTATAAAGGATGAGAGGCTTCCCCTTAACCGGAGCAGCCAACACTGGAGGATTCTGTAGGTATTGCTTGATCTCATCCAGTGCGCCTTGGCATTTGTGTGATCCCAAATGAATGGAGTTCCCTTCTTCATCAGGTGACTGTAAGGGCGACATTTGCCGGAGAGGTTGGCTATAAATCGTCGAATATATGCGAGCTTTCCTTGGAGAGACCGCAGATGTTTGAGAGTTCTCGGTGGAGGCATTTCCATAATCGCCTTAATCTTGGACGGATCTATTTCAATGCCTCGGTGTCGGACAATGAACCCTAGAAATTTTCCCGAGGAAACCCCGAATGCACATTTGAGCGGGTTCATTTTCAAGTTGTATTGCCGAAGGCGTTGAAATACAGTCTTTAGATGTTCAAGATGTTCCCCGTATGACTTGCTTTTAACCACAAGGCCATCGATATAACACTCGACGATTTCATGTATAAGGTCGTCGAAAATCTTCGTCATGGCCCTCTGATAGGTGGCACCGGCGCTCTTTAAGCCGAAAGGCATCACCTTGTAACAAAATATCCCTAAAGGAGTCCGGAAAGCCGTATGTTTCTGATCTTCAGGATGCATTTTTGTTTGATTATACCCCGATGAGCCGTCCATGAAGGAGAAAATCTCATGTGTGGACGTATTGTCTATCATTAGTTCGGTGACTGGTACTGGGAAATCATCCTTCGGGCAAGCTTTGTTGAGATCCCGGAAGTCCACGCATATGCGCACCGTCCCATTTTTCTTCATTACTGGAACGATATTAGCAATCCATTCGGGGTATTGAACTTCCTGGATGAAGCCAGAGTCGATCAGCTTCTTGACCTCGGCGTTGATGCTCATCTCAAGCTCGAGCCGCATTCTTCTCGGTGCCTGTTTGACTGGCTTGACGTCCGGGGATATCGCCAATTTGTGCACAGCAATTTCTGGATCTAGTCCCGGCATTTCGGAATAGTTCCATGCGAAACAATCTTTATGCTGTAGAAGCACATCCTTTAACGCAGCCATCCTTTCTTCAGATAGCAGCTCGCTGATGAATGTCGGTCGTGGATCGTTTGCCGTCCCCAACTCAATCTTCTTGAGGTTATCTACAGTGGTATGGATTCCATCTTCCAGCTCTTTCAGGGCTGGGAGAAATTCTGAGACCACCTCATCATTGTTGTTTTCGAAGCACCAGGGAAGGCTGTCCATGTTCTCGGACTCTTCTTTTAATATTGTTATCATATGACAGGTGCGAATTTTCTTCCAATCCCAATGCGGAGTTGGTTCTGTTCTTGTGTTTTCGGGTTCGTGCTTTTGTGGCGGCGCTACCCTCCAGTTGTCAGACAACGCGAATTTGCCAAGCTGATACTGATCTTCGACCCAATTCTTGAAGGTGAAGCAATCTTCAAGCGGATGCCCTATTACTCGATGATAAGAGCAATAATTTGGGTTGGAGACTTCGCCTGCTTGCTCAGGGTGTTTAGACTCTGGCAGTGTAAGCATTTGATGTCTTAGAGCAAGATCAAGTATTTTCCTTGTTTTGTTCCGAGGGAATGAGTATGCTCGACCCATTTTCTTCATGAGGGCTAGGTCAATAACGCTCGACTCTCGGATGCGTGGCTTCTTAGCTCTGCTTTGTGGTTTTTGAGCGCCTTTTTTGCCTTTCGACTTGTTTTTGATTTCGCGTCGAACCTTTTTTGTAGCAGGTTGACAAGGAGCGGCATTTTCATCCTTCACGGCTTGTTGGAGAAGGCGTTGCGTCTTGGCTTTGTCATAGATGGCCGTCTCGCGGTTGTGATCATCTCGGGCTTTTTGACCAGCTTCCCTTACAAGCCTGTCCATTTGTTCTTCAACTGATGGACCGGGCAATTTTTCATCGGGAACTTTTATTGGCTTAGGGTTAGCGTCCTCCTATTGAGCGTCCGCCTCTTCATCGAAGTCATACATGACGTAACAGCTGTTTACTAGCTCTCGTTTCTTTGACCGGATGTACCCAAGCCCTTTTGTTTCCATTTTCCCGTTAGGCAGTTTGCGTTGAGTCCCGGGAACGTTCCAGACCTTGTCATAGAATTTGGCCTTTCTAACGGTCTGTGTGAAGGATATCCCCTGGCGTTTCAGCAGTTTCTTTAAACCTTCGGTATAATATCTGGGAAGACGGATAGGCTGAAGCCTGTCGAGCGTGGGATCCGCGCCATGCCAAACTTCTTTTTCTACCTTGTTTTCTTCAGAACGGTAGAATAAGATTGCCTTCTCGCCCTTTCGTCCGGGAGGGATATAAAATGTCTGCAATTCTTCTACACTGTTGGTGTCGAGTGCATCCAGTTCTTTGTAATGTTCAAGCGGCACCATGGTTATCTGCAGACTTCGCTCTTCATCAGCAGAAACCCATATTGAAGGCCGAGCGGGGAATACAGCATGAACTTCATCCTCCGAATCACTGCCGAAGATCAATGAAGGAACGGATGGTCCTGGCCTGATGGGTTGGGATGGTCCTGAATAAATTATATCCTCCTCCTTCTCGGTGTCACTGCCAAAGACAGGGATGGTGGCGTTAGTTTTGTTCTCCGGCTTGTGACACCTTTCCGTATCTTCGAAACTCGGTAAGAAGTACTTGGCATCTTCATACTTGCGAACTTCGTTCACGGAAAACGGATTTAACTCTCCTGCCACAGTGTACTCGAGACCATCCCTACAATATTTCATACACTGATGCTGTGTAGAAGGGATGATATTGTACTCGTGTAACCATGGTCGACCGAGCAGAGCGTTGTAGCACGTCTTGGCATCTATGAATGGAATTTGATATCTGTGACGAGCAACCCGAAGCGTAACGTCAATATCACATATCCAAGGGTTTTCGATGATTGGGAGTCGAACCCGGAGATGGTGATCTTGTCTCGGGCGAGGTGTTGGACACTCATGCAAATTTCCTTAAACACCCGCACATTGAGTAAATTAACAGACGATCCGTTATCGACCAAGATTTTACCTATCTTTATGTCGTGGCAATATCCTGAGACATAAAGGGGACGATTGTGTTCACACGTCCCGAGGAGAAGGTCTTCATCGCCAAAAGCAACGTCGGCCGTGCGCACCTCTTCCAACTCATCCTTCATCTTTTCTTCGGCCAGGAAGGCTTGGAACTGGTCCGGCTCTTGTAGGGCTTTAATCAAAGAATCCCTCGCCTCTTTTGATAGCAACAGGGCATCGAGAACGCTGAGTTGTGAGGGTAACTTTCTCAGATGCGCCAAGACATTGTAATCCACTTTATTCCTCTTTGGCGGGCTCTTGGCGGTTAACTCTTCTACAACTCGGTCATCCAAGGCGATATCTTCAGAGACCTTCTCTTTCCCTTTGTCTTTCTTGTTTAAGGGTCCGAGATTCTTTTCGGGTAACGTCCGGTTGCGTAGCTGTATATTCTCGCAAGCCTTTGGTTCTTCTTCTTTTCCCGAAGTGGATTCTTTAAAGAGGGGGCCAAGCTCTAGCTCCTCATCAGAATCGCTCCCAAATATAGGTACTTGTGATCCTCCGGTGTCAATCATGCAACAATCTCCGCTAGTTTTATCAAGCACTTTGATCGTTCCGTTCTGCTCTCGGCGGGCTTTGCGCTTTTCCCGCTTAAACTGTTGCCGGTGAGTAACATATCGTTGCCACCACCTATCGAAAGCTTTGCACTCTTTAGTGGGGTGCGACACCTTCCGATGATACAAGAAATAGGAGGGGTGCATTTCCGATTCACCGGTGATGTTTCCTTCAGAGGGTGGTAGCTTCATGCCCATTGATATGGCCTTAGCAAACTTTTTCTTCATCTTGAATTGGCTTTTGTCAACGGCGGAGGCATTTCGCTCCAGCGGGATTATCTCAGCTCTTTCATTAAGTCGCCGGCGTTTGACCCTTTCAAATATAGCCATTTCGCGTTCTCGATCAGCTTTACTTTTTAGTCGAGCTTCGTCAAGGAACGCTTCAATCATTTCGACTGATAGCTCCGGAATTCTTGATTCGGTATCTGCCCCCAGCGTTTTAGTGCCAGAAGCCTCTTCATCGTTCGTGATCGAATGGGAGATCATATGACAGCTCGCCACATTTTCCTTGGATTCATCTGATGAACTTTCTCCTTCATCTTCCTCTTGAAAGACGTGATTGAGGAACTCTTGGAGCGTGATGGGAGTCCGTGCTTTTTGGTTATATTCTTCCAGTGCGTCAATTTGCTTTTGCAAGTCCGTGCGCTTATCGCTAGGCTCTACGGGCTTCTTGGACTTCTTCTTCTTTTTCGAAGACTTTGACGACTGGCCGCTAGTGCTTGAACCCCTTGAACCCCCATCATTGGCCTTTGAAGTTGGACGTGGCTTCAACATCCCCTCAACGACCTGTGGTTCTAACGGGCTCTTCCACTTGATCGCTGGACACGTCCGAAGATCATTTAGCATTCTCCTCGTTTTGGCTGATAATACAACCTCCCAAGGAGCTTCTTCAATGACGGAGCATGTTGCCCCCGGCGTATTTGTCCCCTTAGCGGTGTGGGGCTGCGGAGGATTCACCTTCCATTTGTCAGATAACGCGAACTTGCCCTGTCGGTACTGGTTTTCATATTAGTTTAGGGACGTCTCGGTCCGACTTTAGTTTAGGGACGTCTCGGTCCGATATTAGTTTAGGGACGTCTCGGTCCGATATTAGTTTAAGGACGTTTCGGTCCAGTATTAGTTTAAGGACATTTCGGTCCATCATTAGTTTAAGGACATTTCGGTCCATCATTCCCGTTTTGGGGTAAATATTAGTTTAAGGACGTTTCGGTCCGCGAGTTTAAAGACCCCGCAGTCCATATGGGTGTGTGGTCGTTGGGACCCGTCACCTCTTTGACGTTGTTGAGGAATTACAACGATGGATGTCAAAGGAGTTCGGAGATGTACCCTCGAACCAGATATAGATTGATTTAGGAGAGCCATTTTGCTCAGTCAATTTAATTTAAGGACTTATGGCCATGATTGGGCTAAGTCCAGTTGAAAATGTCCAACATTTATTTGCTTTTGCTGCGCAGTTGTCTTTTTATTTTTATTTGGGCTTTGCCCAAAAAAGATGCAGAGCATCAATTTGTTTTGGGCTCTGCCCTTTATAAATGATGCAAAGCATCAATTTCATTTGGGCTTTGCCCTTTTTTATTGCTTTGCAATTTATTTTGGCCTGCTAGGTCTTTGGGCCTGGCCCTGCATTGCATTTGTGCAAAGCACCAAGAATCTTTTAGATTCAAGAACAGAAGTGCAGAGCACTTTTTATCCCCTGATTTGGATCAAAGAAAAACAAGTTTTTCTTTGTTTCAGAGAACCAAAGGTTCATAGCAAGTGCAAGGCACTATTTTTATTATTTTTATTTATTTATTTATTTATTGAAGATCACTGATCTTGCTTTTTAGATCAATGATCTATTCTTTAAGAGAATTTTCTCTTATATCAAAGGTTTTTATCTTCTTTTTTGTGTTCTCCAAGAGTTCTCTTCTCTCCCCTTTTTTTTAATCCAATTCTCTCTATCCCTTTGAAATGGGGTCTGGGGTCCTTTTTATAGTGCTCCAAAATTAGTTAAATTTGTTAAAAAAATCTTTTCTGAGTGATTTGGGGAATTTTCCCTACCGTTGGATCTTTGATCCGAAGGCCCCTGTTTTACAGAAGAAATCTTTTTGTTTTAAAAAGAACAGAAAAAATTTCCTTAAATCTTCATTCTGTTGTTGCGCAACTCACCAGCGCGTGACACGTGTTGCGCAGTAAGGCGCTTGCGCAGCTGTGCTTGCGCAACTGCGCAGACACGTGTCGCGTAGTGAAGCGCTTGCGCAACTCCGCAGACACGTGTCGCTCAACGGTGCACTTGCGCAACAGTGTTTGCGCAACTGCGCAGACACGTGTCGCGCAGAGGTGCGTTTGCACAGTTGTGCTTGCACAACTGCGCAGACACGTGTCGCGCTGCAGTGCACTTGCGCAACAGTATTTGCGCAACTGCGCAGACACGTGTCGCGCAGCGGTGCGCTTGCGCAGTTGTGCTTGCGTAACTGTGCAGACACGTGTCGCGCAGTGGTGCACTTGCGCAACAGCGTTTGCGCAACTGCGCAGACACGTGTTGCGCAGCAGTGCTCTTGCGCAGTTGTGTTTGCGCAACTGCGCAGACACGTGTCACGCAGCGCAGCGCTTGCGTAACTGAGCGTTGCTTTTGCTTTTTTAAAGAGCCTTGCTTTGATTGGACGCACTGCCTTGGGCGTTGTGCTGCCGTGTCAACTTCTGACACGTGGCGCGTTTCGCGCAGCGCACGGGATCTGAAGCGTTGCTTCGAAATTAAATTTTAAATTTTCAAAGCAAAGCTTTATTTCTGATTGGGGGAAGATGAAGCGTTGCTTCTTCTCCCGCCTTGGAATTTGAACATAGCTTTGCTCTGATTGGGGTAAACAGGGTGGTCGTTCCCCAGGAGAATTTACCTGGGAGAGGGAGGAAGATATCCGTACACGTTTTCCACATCCCTTTGTTTAGTACTTTTGTTTCTTTGTATCCTTGTTAAATTTCGAGGACGAAATTTTTGTAAGGAGGTATGATGTAAATCCTCGTTCCCATCAATGAATTTTTCCTACATTTCCCAAGTCCCCGAATGTTATCCCATTTTCCTCGTATTATTATTTTGTGTGAAGATTAGTTGCTTAGGTTGTAGTTTTTTTTTCTTAAACCAATTAAAATCAAAGCCCAAAACTAAAACCAAAACTATATATAAATCCCCGGCCCAAACCAAAATAAAAATAAAAATCAGATTAATATAAAATCCCCAAAGCCCGTTTCCCACAACCCAGCCTAAAACGAAAATAATAAAACAAATTAATTAAAAACCTTCCCGGCCCAGCTCCCAAGCCCATTCCCACGCCCGCACCCAACAAACCCGACCCGACCCGCTTCATAACCCTTTCTTCCTCCCCACGGAAATATTTCCCGCTCGTTTTTTTCCTTCACTCCCACGTTGCGCGCCCACGTCGCCTCGCCGCCCCACGTCTTCGCGCTCGTCGCCCCCGACCGCGCGCCCCCACGAGCTCCTCAACCTCATTCTCGCTCTCAAACTTCTCCTCTCTCCCTCACTCTCTCGATCTCTCCAACTTCTCCTCTGCTCTCTCCAATTACCGAGCTCTTAACCCTTACACCCCCCGCCGACGCCGCCGACGCCGCCGATGATTGTCACCTCGGTGAATCCCTCGCTTCCCTCTCCTGAACTCAAGCCCCCCAACACTGCCTAACCCCTCCTCACCACTCTAAACCCACCGCCGAGCGCTCACTGCACCACCTGCACCCTCACACCGACGAGCTCCCATCGCACCGCCGGCCACATCATCGACCCTCTACATCCTCATCATCACCATTATCACCAAACTCGAGCCCCCACTACCTCGCTCCCTCTCTCCAAACCCACTGCCATCATCCCTGCCCCCGCTGTGCCCATCGCCGGAGCGGCCACCGCCGACCATCGTTGACCCTAGCGCACTCATAGGGGATCCACAGAACCCCACTCCGCCTCCAGTGATCGCGAGCTATCTCCGGGCAACTCCGACGACGAACCCCAAACGCGAGCCGAGACCGTGAATCCAAACCGTGCCGTTCGTCGCGCGTTCATGCCGTTACCGCTGCCGTGCGTCGCCAAAGCATCTCCAGGCAAGTACCCTACTTGCTACATGCTAGTTATTACTGTTACATTTGTAAAACCTATTAATTCCGTGTTTAAAACTCGTGAAACCTTATATGACATAAGTGTTTGATGCAAAACCAGAACGAAAACCTTCCATTAAACTGGCGGAACTTGATTACATATACTGTCCCACGTGGCAATGAACATTGTGGTGAAATTTTACTGGAAAATATGATTGTTACTGGCTTAAACGATCACCCCCAATTACAGCCATAAAAACTGAGAATTTCCCGCACCTGAAACTTGTTAAAATCATAATTAATTGCTTACACATTGAAATGATGCGTTCATGGGCTCGAATCGAAGCCGACTCGACGACCTAGAACCCATAAAAGTTTTACATTGTTTCTATACTGAAAATCTGACAAGAACTGGTTTGGAGAGCGGCTCTGGACTGCAGTCCAGAGCAGCTCTGGTTGTTATTTTCTGTCTCGTAATGCTTACCCCTTTGCTGCCTGAACTTGTATATTGCGGAACCATGTACTGTAGTAAATATAAAACTGTTAGATAAATAACGCAAGTGATTTCACCCTCTTTTGTCGTCGTTTACTATTTAAACTGCAATTTAAAAGAATAGGACGTCTAGCAGTCCCAAACAGAAACAGAACTGATACCCTAGTGTTGAACAGTGCATAACTTCTGACATAAAGATGAGATTTAGAATCCGTCTGGTGCTTTAGAAACCCTATTAAAAACCCTAAATTTCATCCAACTGTAGCATTGCTAAATTCTGATCTCAACTTGGTGAAAATTGTGTTGCGAAACGGACGTTCAGTTCAGAAACTGAATTTCCTGCAGCGAACACTTAAATTGAAACGGCTGTAACTTGCAAACCCAAAATCTGATTGCACCGAAACGAATTTTTCTGAACTACTGACAGAGTGTACTTGTTACCGTATTTGTATCGTTTCACTGAATTCTGAACATATGATCTACTGCAATTTTTGTAAGCTCATGACGTGCATAATAGTTCATATTACACATGACTTGTTAACTGCATAAATGTACATACCTTACCCAACTGTCATATACATAGTGATAGTGCGCGTTATTATTCAGTGGACATTGCATTATCGTGCGTGAATGGTATTGGTTTAGGAGTGTCAAGTACGCCAATGGAAAAGTGAATGATTCGTGACAGTGATTAATACAGTGAACAGTGACAAAACCGTGTTATTGGTGCATGCTTGTACACGACTAAATCATAATCATCAATAGTGTAAACCTGGGGTAAAAGGGGAAATCGAAGTGGAAAGAGCATCGTATTTAGCGAGGACCGTGATTTAGAGGATGATCATTCGAACATCGACTCTTATATATATTGGATCTAGCGATCCGGCTGACAGGGTTATGTCCCGGGCATGTGGGCCGTTGTCTCGCGTATGTACGAGACTCCCGTTAAACAAGATCCTCCTTTCCACAACTCGATTTCAAACATGACTTAGAGACTGATAGGGACACGGATCATACTTTGCATCATTTAGTGACATAGTGATTATCTGCATTTTATCTCCACTTTTACTACTTTCATTTTCTGGTTTCTTGTTATTATTATAATATTGCTATTATGTCGCTCTGACGACCTGAGCATGCATGCTCAGTGATAGAGGTGGATTCGCCTGACCTCGAGAAGATCGTGAAGATCCAGACTAGTGAACCAGTTACATTTCTACATTGATATTCCTGGTTAGTTGCCTTTTTGCTTACTTCCATTGAGCTTAGATTCCTTTATACCTGATAGTTTTAGTGACTGCATTCTCTTTACACGTATTTCATTTTACTGATTACCATATAATGCTAGTAGCCGAAATGTGACTACGACATGATCTTTCTTAGATCGTAGGAGCATGGCTGGCCTTGTCACCCTTGTATTCCATATTTTGGGAAGCGGGGCGTGACATCTAAGGGCGCAGATGCTGCCACCGCTGCACTCACATGTAGGCCACGTGAGCGCAATGGTTGGGGGGCATTTGTTTCCCCCAATCAGAGCAAAGCTCTGTTCAAAATTCAAATTTTGAAATGAAGCAACGCTTCATAGCAGCGCCAAGTGCGCTGCGCTCTAAGCAGCGCACCACGTGCAAAGCACGTGTGCGCTAGCGCTAAGAGTGCTGCACTTAAGCAGCGCACCACGTGCAAAGCACGGGTGCACCGGCGCTGGAACTAAAAGCTCCCCATCGTCAGATCAAAGATCTAATAAAGATGATAAACCATCAATTAATCAAAATAAAATTCTGTTAAGGAGAGATTCCTCAAAATCTTTCCAAACAAAAAGATTGTGCTCTGTAAATCAGAGCACCGTTGGATCAATGATCCAATGGTGATTAAAAATCACTAAAATACAGAATAAATTCTGTGTGGGGAAAGATTTTCCAATTTTGTTAAAAACAAGAAAATTGTCTTCTGTAAATCAGAAGCTCTTAGATCAAAGATCCAATAATGGGGAAATCCCCAAATCAATTGGAGAAAAGATCTCCTTAACTGATTGAACAAATCAGCCTGCCCTATATAAAGGCCCCAAGACTTCAAGTCTCAAGATATAGAGTGGTATACAGAGGAACCCCTCCATAAACTTTGAGAAATCTCAGAAAGAAGAGCCAAGCTCTCAGAAGAAGAAGATTTCCTTCAAGGTAAAAAAAAACAGAAAGATGAAATTGTCTCGTATAAAAGAAGAATTTACATTTTTTTCTAAGATCATAGATCTATAAGACCAATTTCTTTTACAAAAAGATCAAAAGATCTCATCATAAAATATAAAGAAGAACATAATTTTTCTCACAGATCATAGATGTATAAGACTAAGGTCTTTTATACAAAGAGATCATGAACATCTCATTATAAAATAAAGGGGGGAGAATAATTCAATTTTCTTAAGATCACAGATCCATAAAGGTAAAGCCTTTCACTAAAATAAGAGATTGAAATATCTCCTACAAAGTAAGAACTTTTATTCTTAGAACCTTGAGACAAAGTCTCTTATAAACGAGAATTTATTTCTCGGATCATAAAGTTGATCAGCTAGCGCTTTGCGCTCATGGATTGGCGCACAGCGCCAAGCGCACCACGTGCTCCTCACGTGTGCGCTACTTAACAGCTAGCGCTTTGCGCTCATGGACTGGCGCTCAGCATCAAGCGCACTACGTGCCACTCACGTGTGCGCCACTGAACAAATAGCGCTTTGCGCTCATAAACTGGCGCAATGCGCCCATTATCTGGCGCTTAGCGCCAAGCGCGCCACGTGCTCCTCACGTGTGCGCTACCCAGCAGAAGTGCTCTGCAATCTTTGACTGGTGCAAAGCGCGCCACGTGTTTTTCACGTGTGCGCTGATAGAACATAAATTGTTCTTTAAATAATGCTCAGAGCTATGATGAATGCTTAGCATTCGATAAAAAACCAAAATTGTCAAAAGCTCAAATCAATGCTTAGCATTGTCAAATGTTTAACATTTTTAATTGAGTGGGCCGAGCCAAAATGGCCATAAACCCCTCATTCAGATTAATTGAGCCCATATGCTCATAAATCTCAGATCTTAGTCCCAATTGGACTACAGATCTCCCAACCAAAATTGGTTCAAGGGTACATCTCTTCACTCCTCTGATATTTGTCGTTGTAATTCTTCAACGTCTTCAGAGAGTTGACGGGTCCCGACAACCAAACATTCTATGGACTGTGGAGTCCTTAAACCCATGGACAATGATGTCCTTAACCTTAGACTGTGGGGTCTTTAAACCCATAGACTATGATGTCCTTAACCTTGGACTGTGGGGTCCTTAAGCCCATGGATTATGATGTCTTTAACCTTGGACTGTGGGGTCCTTAAGCCCATGGACTATGATGTCCTTAACCTTGGACCGTAATGTCCTTAAACTAATTATGGACCGCAAAGTCCCTAAACTAAACAATAGAGCCCAAATGCTCTTTTGTTGGATCTAAATGATCCTGTTAAGTTGATCTTAGTCTAAAATTAGACTAACGTATCCTTAACAAATCGTTAAGTTGATCTTAGTCTAAAATTAGACTAACGTATCCTTAACAAACGTTTAAGTTGATCTTAGTCTCAAATGAGACTAACGCATCCTTAAACCCAACCCCAAACCCAAATCTAAGAAAATACGGATTTGTACTAATCCACGCCCTACGGGCGACAACATAAATTAGTCTCCGTATACAATCCACGGGCAACCAAAAAACAAAACAAACACACACGATATTAAGTGACCATCTGGAGAAGGAGAAAGTGGTTACCGCGATGCGGTAGCGTAATAAACTGCAGGGGCTTACGCCTGCAGGGAAGAGCATCCCCACAATCAAAACCCCCTCAATAAGGGGGAATCTGACGAAGTCTGCTAGATCGGCCGCATCCGTTTAAAGCTCCGATACACGGTGTCATAAATCAACTTGGCATATTCGGAGAGGCGGACAGATAGCACCAAATAGCATCTGCCCCTCGAAATTCAGGCAAGACGACCTACGCGGTCTCGTCCCCGTTTTCGGCGGAGAACAAGGTTCTGTGGGTTCGTGGCGGCAGAATTTAAAGAGGGAGGAAGAAAGAAGGGAGGTGAACATAGTGGATGAGGGAGGTGACGGGATCTCGCATACCGCGAGAGGAGAGAGAGAGGGAGAGAGAGAGAAAGAGAGAGATAGAGGGAGAAAGAGAGAGAGTCACGAGAGAGAGAGAGAGTCTGAGAGATTTTGTTAGGATTTAAAGATATAAAATATATTAGTTTTAATATTTAAGTTATACAGTTAAAGTGTATATTAGAATATAATAGTTTATATTTTGAGATTTTGGCTAAAACAAAAATAGTCCAAAATACGCTCGGGTTGGGTCTAAATTTACGGTTTGTATAATATGGATAAAATACATGTTAAAAAAAAACCAAAATATGATATCCGGGTAACGAAAATGTATACCCCCAAGAACGGATGCACGCACGTGCACGTAGTCATCCAAACAGGTCCGTTACACTGAACGGGACGAGAACAAGGTGTACGGATGCTACAACAGGATTAGGGGTATCATGCAGGCCATGCTATATATTTTTAAAATATTTTATTTGACTTTAAATGTTATAATAAAAAAATGCAGATGCCAGATATAATGCCAGTATGCAGTATATAAAAATAAATAAAAGCGCACGGATCCACATAACAAGCCGGGATAAATCATAAACAGGAATCAAGACGGGTTTCCAGCAAGCGGGTCGGGTCGGATGCAAATTTAGATGTCAAATACACTATTCACACCCAAAACACAGTAAATCGAGAAATACCATAAATAAAGAAATACTCAAAATAGAACTGGTATAAATGAACTAGGGTGTTACATTATACCCAACTGCAAAAAGAATTTCATCCTCAAAATTCCCGGAGCAAGAAAAGGAAAAAAACATGAATCTACAAGAATAGGTGTGGAAACTTCTGTCGAATCTCGTCTTCTCATTCCTAAGTCGATTCTCCATGCGAGCGATTTCTCCAAGAAACAAGTACGAGAGGGATAACCTTGTTCTTGAGGACCGTTTCTCTTCGATCAACAATCGACATCGGTCGTTCCTCAAAGGTCAAATCCTCCATTACAGTCAGCTCCGAATGATCAAGCACGTGCGTTTCATCTCGAACATACTTACGGAGTTGAGATACATAAAACACGTCATGAACATTCGCCAAAGATGGTGGTAACGCCAATCGATAAGCCACTTCTTCAACACGCTCCATAATCTCAAAAGGACCCACGAATCGAGGACTAAGCTTGCCTCGACTCCCAAAACGAATCACTCCTCTAGTCGGTGATATCTTCAAGAATACTAGATCACCAACAGCGAACTCTAGAGGTCTTCTCGATATATCGGCCTAACTCTTCTGTCGATTCTGTGCTGCCTTCATGTGATTACGGATCGTATTGACTTTCTCCACGGTTTGCACGATAAGATCCGGTCCCAACAATTTTCGTTCTCCAATATCTTCCCAACAAACAGGTGAGCGACACTTGCGACCATATAATGCTTCAAATGGAGCCATCTGAATAGTTTCCTGAAAGATGTTATTGTAAGAAAACTCCACTAAGTGTAGATGATCCTTCCATGAACCTTTGAAGTCCAACATGCAAGCTCTCAACATATCTTCAAGAGTTTGGATCGTTCTTTCCGACTGTCCATCTGTCTGAGGATGATAAGCGGGGCTAAACTTCAATCGCGTCCCCAAACTTTCCTGTAAGCACCTCCAGAAGTGCGATAAGAATCGGGTATCACGATCAGAAACGATGCTCACAGGTACTCCTCACAGGTACTCCATGCAATCTCACAATCTCCTGCATGTACCGCTCTGCCAACACTTCAGTTGACTGACCAACTCAAAATGGTATGAAATGGCTGCCTTGGTCAATCGATCAACAATCACCCAAACTGCATTGTTGCCCTTTGGACTCCGCGGTAAAGCTGTCATAAAATCCATAGTTATATGTTCCCACTTCCATTGAGGAATCGGAAGCGGTTGCAATAAACCAGCTACCCTTTAATGTTCAGCCTTAACTTGCTGACACATCAAGCACATTGCTACAAAACGGGCGATCTCCCTTTTCATACCTTCCCACCAGAAATGCTGTCGTAGATCACTGTACATCTTGGTGCTTCCTGGATGTACAGAATATGCGGAACTGTGCGCCTCCTTCATAACTTCTTCGCGAATGTCTCCTTTCGGCACACACAAACGGCTACCAAAACGCAACGAACCATCTTCATGAATCAACAAGTCCGTTCGAAGTCCCGTTTCTACCTGTTCTCGAAACTTTTGCAATCTTGGGTCCTGTGACTGCGCTGCTTTAATACTCTCGATCAACGACGACTGTACTTGCAGCTGCATCAACTGTCCTGAAGAATGCGGTAGCACAATATCCAACTCGAATCTCCGAAAGTCTTCGATAAGCTCCTTCTGTGCAGTCAACATCCAAATTGCTGGCAACCGACTAAGCACATCCGGCACTACATTAACTTTCCACGGATGGTACTTAAGATCAAGATCGTAGTCAGCTATCAGCTCCAACCATCTACGCTGCCTCATGTTGAGCTCTTTCTGCGTGAACACATACTTTAGGTTTTTGTGATCGGTGAATACTTCGACCCTTTCGCCCAGTAAGTAGTGTCTCCAAATCTTCAAAGAGAAAATCACTGCTGTAAACTCCAAATCATGAGTTGGGTAATTTTTCTCATGGGTCTTCAACTGTCTCGATGCGTAAGCTATAACTTTCCCATGCTGCATCAAAACACATCCCAAACCTTTCCCAGATGCGTCGCTATGAATTACCAATTCTCCGGAACCGTCTGGTATGGTCAAAATAGGAGCGGTTATCAATCTTTACTTCAACGTCTTAAAAACTGATGCACAACTATCCGTCCATACGAATGGTACATCCTTCCGTATAAGCTTGGTCAAAGACTCAGCCAATCGAGCAGAATTTTCCACGGATCTTCTGTTGTATCCGGCAAGTCCCAGAAAACTTCTGATCTCCGCTACATTCTTCGGAATTGGCCAATCTTGAACTGCTACAATCTTCTCGAGATCAACGACGATTCCATCTCCGGATACGACGTGCCCCAAAAACTTCACTTCTTCAAGCCAAAACTCGCACTTGCTCATCTTTGCATATAATCTTTCTTGCCTCAACGTCTGTAGTGCGATCTTCAAGTGTTCTGCATGCTCTTCTGGGCTCCTCGAGTAGACCAGAATATCATCAATGAACACCACTATAAACTGGTCCAAGAACGGTGAAAAGATTCGGTTCATCAAGTCCATAAATATCGCTGGTGCATTCGTGACTCCGAATGGCATCACTAAATACTCGTAATGTCCATACCGAGTTTGGAACGCAGTCTTCCAAATAACCTCTGATTTAACTCGGACCTGATGATATCCGGACCATAAATCCAGCTTCGAGAATACCCTCGCGCCATTGAGTTACTCGAATAATTCTCCAATGTGAGGGATCGGGTACTTGTTCTTAATAGTCACCCGGTTTAATTCTCGATAATCGATACACATCCTCCTTATGCCATCTTTCTTTTTGATTAGAAGAACTGGAGCTCCCCAAGGTGAATTACTGCTGCGAATCCAACCCTCCTCTAGCAATTCAGTAACCTGTTTCTGGACTTCTTCTAACTCCACTGGTGCCATCGGATAGTACATCCTTGAGATTGGCGCTGCACCAGGAACAAGATCGATCGCGAACTCCACATGTCGTTTTGGTGGTAAACCCGAGATGTCGTCGAACACGTCCATGAACTCCCGAACTACAGCTGGGTCTTCCTCCTTATCAACCTCCATCAACGAAAGAACGACGCTTGTCGGCCTAGCCCTAAACTCGACTGGCCCGACAGAACTGCTACCTCCAGCAAAAACAAACTCCGGATGTCCGGAAATCTGAAAAATCACTTTCTTTTCCCTACAATGAGCGTGGAAAGTGTCGAGAAAGTCCATTCCCAAGACAACATCATGACTGTTGGTATCGATCACCAAGAAATCTGCAAATAACTCTCGTCCGCAAATAACAACTGAACAATCCTTACACTCACTACTAGATATGATCTTCCCATTCCCAGTGTGTATGTCCCAACAACACGACAGGGCCGTGCAAGAAATCGAGTGTGCAGTAATCAACTTGGACGACATAGTACATTGGGATGCACCGGAATCGTATAATGCTAAGCGGGAAAATCATAAACAAGTAGGATACTGAAAACGACTTCATCTGATGCCAAGACACTGAAGAAGATAAGCACGGTAAACATGATTCAAGCTTGCGATAAAACATGAACAGGTAAGCAATGAAACCGAGAGAAGCAAGGTAATATAACGATCATAAAACAAGGAAATGAATCAAGACTAGGACTCCAAGTTATTTAAATAGAGTACCACATTGTAACCATGCTGCAGTTCATGGGTACAATCACATAACTCCGTTCAAGTCTCCCAAATTCTAGTATCAGAATCAAAAGAATAGGACGGGAGAAACAATAGGGAACCAAAAGGATTTCAAGCCGAGATGCAAAGTCATCCATCTCGTCAAGATAAAAGGTCAAGAGAAAAATGAGATTCAAGAATGGCAAGATGGTAAAATGGCAGTGTAACACCCTAGTTCATTTATACCATATTCTATTTGATTATTTTCTATATCTTGTGGCTAATTCTTGGTTTTATTTGTTTTGGGTGCGGATAGTATTTTAGTATATATGGTTAGTATTCGACCCGACCCGCATGCTTGAAACCCATCATGGTTCAAGATTACGTCATATATTTACTAGTACAGAGGATCCGTGTACATCTAGGTTCTATATACTTGTATAATATATTTTAGTATCCGCATATCTTTTAATAATACAAATTAGAACTAAATAATATATTTTAATATCTAGCATGGCATGTTATCATACCCCATATCTTATTTTGCTTTTATTTTTTTACGTTTAAATCTCAAGATATCTAATATCAAATATTTACTAAATCTAGATATATTTTTAGAATTCTTTTAAATCTTAAGTTAGGGGTATGAGTTATTTAAAATATATTCTTGCATTATGGCTAAGAAGTTTACATATGTGAATTATTTTTCAAAATATATTTTTTGATGAGATTTTGGCGGAGATTGGTTGTAGTTTGATATTATCTATATACATTAAAACTAATATATATTTATAACCTAATTTAAACTATACTATATATATTAAACACAAAACTTCTCTCTCTCCACATAATATATATCTCCCTCATCAATTTATATATTCTCCTTCTTCGTTCTTCAAGCCCACACGCATTCTCGCCGACGCAACTCCAGCCGCATCCTAGAACCTTAACCGAGCCATCAAAACTTGGTGTTGATTTGTATAACGTCGTGTTGCTTCCGTTCATCGCGTTTATTTCGAGGCAAGTTTACAGCTTGCTACATGCTATGCTTTATGTAATTTATTTATATGTTTCCATATTATCATCATCATCATCATCATCATACAGCTATATCTATATAATTTATACACCGTAGTTATTTAACGTTAATCGGTTTTATAATATAAAATGTATGAAAGTTTACAACTTGCGACTTGCTATAATTATGTCTATAAATATAACTATATCATCGTAATATTTCATATTATTATCTTTAATTAGTTTATAATCTGCATTTTATAATGTTATACAAAATATAGTTTGAAAATATTATAGTTTACACATAAAATGTCGTTGCAAAGCGGATACGACAAATCTGAAATTTACTGTACATCTTACCTTATAAAATTCATTATAAATCATAGAAAAATCATTAGTATACGTTCTTTAGTTAGTTACGAAGCTAAATCAGAATACTATAACTCTATGAAATATTTACTTGCAAAATAAATTATTTAAATAACGTAAAATGCAAATGAAAATATCTCTAAACTGCTGTCCAGAGAAATTCCAGCAGCAAACTTTCAATTTCGAATGTTCATAACTTTTTGTAGGAACAACCTGAGATACTTCAACTTATAGAAATTAAAACCTTATTGAATTATCTTTGTTTTGGTATAAGACACGTCCCTTTTAGAGAACGTTTGTTATTTTTAAGCTATTTTACAAATCAGGGTGACGCTGAATTTCTGAACGGAACTTTCTTATGCATGGTTAATCAATACCACTTTTATAGTAATTAATCGGTTAGAATATGTTATCCATATTAATATTATTATATCAATATCTATTTAATAAATAATAGTGCTTGTGTTTTAATATTCAGCAAATTTTACCGATTTACAGTTTTATAGTATCCGTCTGTATCCGTACGGTTTATTACATATCTAGTTGCACGCCGAGACCATATTATTTCATGTTACTGTTATATTAGTGCACCATGCTTGATAATGTGCATCATACGTAGTCATGGAGTTGTAGATGTGATCCCTGATAGACATTGTGCATCCGTACTTTTACCGTGCTTCGATACTTGTTACAGTTACTTTTGAGCATTCGTGTGATACATATGCACTACCTGACATGACCTGATACACCCCTGCTTGACTTGATTCCTGATCTTGTTACTAATGCCGACATCCCTGCCTTGTTTTCCCGACGGACACATCCTGTTGTCTATTCAGACAAAATCTGTACATACTTGATCCTGTGTTGGCATTAGTTTCATATTTATCAACACCCGATTTGAACACATAACTTGGGAGTAAGGGGAAATCAATGATGAAACCAGACTTGTAACTCGACAGTTCGATACTTATACTGATCAGTTTTATGGGCTAGGCCAGCCCCGGGATGCTGCTGCTGACATCATTCGTCTGTACATGTTACCTGTTTACTGTCTAGCGGCACGTCTCGGATTCAGCCCGAGAGTCTTGATCATGGTCCCGGGCATGCACGGGATACTATTGAGTTGCATCGACGATTCCATTAAATTGATTTCACAGACTTGAGAGTAGATAACCCAGTAATATAGTTTAGATTGCTTATCGCACTTTACATACACATACACACCTCACTGTCATATTCATGCTGTTGACTTATACTCATGTCTGCATATCTTGTTACATCCTGGTTCTTACTATTGTTTGATATTATGATGCACTGACGTCTGGGTTTTGCATGGCCCAGATCCTCAATCTTTTTTGCAGGCTGACCAGAAGCATTTTAGCTGACAGGCCGAACAGTGAGGCGCATGTTAGTGTTTAGTTTAGTTTAGTTTTCTTTCCGTACTTTTATTTTCTGATGTGAGCCCGTATTTTGGGACGTATTTCCAGATGTTATTGTTTATTGGATTTTATTGCTTCCGCATATATATTTCTTGACTCGTTTATTCTGGCAGATGGACATGTATTAGATAATAGTATATATTTCTTGTTCTTGATATCTTATGGACAGCCGTAATGTGACTGTGGAGAGATGTTTCCTAACCACAGGTAGTATGGTTGGCTCTGTCACGTGGCGATCTTAGCGCACTCTGGGAAGCGGGGCGTGACAAGCAGGACATGTTCCTAATTACGAGTTTTCTGATTCGTGTATTGGGTCCAATACCCAACTACAAAAGAATCAAACCCGATTAATCTAAATCCTATGGCTCTGATACCAAACAAACCCTGTCACGCCTCGCTTCCCAGAGTGCGCTAAGATCGGCACGTGTAACAACCCTAATTTTTCCTATACACTTTTCTATACAATTTTATTTTAAATTTTTAAAAATCCATAAAGGAGTATTTTATCCTGAGCACAAGATATAGGTAATTATTTTGTTTTTAATTACAAACTACAAGAATGTAATAACTCCATTTTTAGTGTACAAGAAATTACTTTAAATTTAATGTATACTATGAGTATTTATTCTTGCTGCTATCAGCTTAAGTAATTAAATACCACAATAATTACAAGAAGGAGCTTGTAGCTCATTGGTAATACCTTGCACTGCTGAACCAAGCCACCAGAGTTCAAATCCCCTGCCCCACATTATTTTTATAATTATTTTGTTTTAAATTTTTGGAAAGTCAACAGTCAAACCGCCATAACTCACAAAACTTGAACTGAAGGCAAAAAGTTAAATACACCAAAATTCCACCCAGGAAAAACCCTACCCGACTCGGCCGACGGACCGGCCGACTCGGGCCGGCGTCGCCGGCCGGACTCGGCCGGACGGCCGAGTCGTCAACACGGAATTTTTCCGTGTTGACCTGGTCTTCTCACCTGAATACTTTAAATTTTTTGATCGGTTATCAAATTCTCAATAAATCCCTTTTACTCCAAAAATTTAATGATTTCTAATGTTTTTTTTAATATATTTTATATTTTTTTTATTAAAACCCTAACCCTAGCCTAACCCTATATAAACCCCCATACCCTCTACCCTCTCACCCTACATTCCTAAGTCCACTCTCTAAAAATTTCAAGAGAACTTGATACGTTAGAAAACGAGCGAAAGGCGAAGCGCTGACGAAATCGACGGCGACTTTCCGGTGATCGTGCTAGGAGCTCTCGACGACGTTTCGACGCGCCGGCAAACCCTCTACCTCCCTCTCACTCTCTAGCATTGTCCAAACCCGTAAGTCCCTCTTTTCTACCTTTCTTTTCTTCCATTAAAATACGACTTTATAAACCCGACGGAAATCGGAACAAACCGATTTCCGATTTGGTTTACTATCAAATCTCACTTATCACCAATTCCATAATGCTTAAATATCTTCATGTTGACTACTAATCACTCAAAAAATTAATTTGAACAAGTTTTCACACATGAAATGATACCTTTTGTAATATATCGTATTTTTTCACTTAAATACCACCATGTTTAGTTTATCACATTTAACCCCTAAACTTTACTATACCTTAAAGTAGATCACGAGGTAATGACCTACCTCCACACACACGCAAATACAACCCTAAATGATATCATCAAAACTTAGAATACGATAATACAAGAAAATTACATTTAAATACCCTTTTCTTATAAAACCTTTTCTAAAAGTTCTAAGTTATATACAATTTTAAAACAATATCTTTTAAAAGGAAAATACGATATGCCGTGGACATCGATCGTTTATCTAAACCTAACTTTGTGGTGTCTAGGCAAGTGTGACTAAGACGAGTGGTTACTTAATTAGGACCACTACTTGTAGTGGAGAGCCTCCCACTCACCTGGCACTTACCTGGCCGCAATTGGCGGTGAAGAGGCGATTTGAGGCTTCTATAATTTATCGTTTAGACCATTTAGAAATATGTTAGTTGGCTTAGGAAACCCTAGAATCTAAAATACGGAAATTTACACCCTTTTACAAATAAATACCTTATTTTTATAAAACCGTTTTCTAAATGATTGGTATTTATTAAATCTTTGCAAAGCGCCACTACAACCCACCTTTGGGGAACTCGTTAGGGTTAGTATGGTTTATCGTGCACCCTCGGACTTAGTAGTGCGAGATTCAGACCTCCGCAAGGAGCATTCGGTCTCGAAAGGTTTAAAATACGACATTTAAGAAAAATGAGATTTTTGGAAAATAAAATATTTATTAAAAATTATTCTTGTATAAACATATGTATATTTATCATTTAAACACCTATTTTATTATAAGATAAAGTTTCCACCTTTTCCTAAAATTTACAAGATTAAAAGTTACATTAAAATACCATGAATTTCAACTAAATCAATATTACAAATTAATACCTTTATTTATATAATTATGATATTATCACTAGAAATAACACAAATAAAATCACACTCACTATAACTATAAAGACGAATAATAAATCCTTGAGGTGTATCTTGAAAACTATACAAAAGTATTTTTACATAAAACCCCCTCAAGTTTTATAAATTACAATAAGGACCCTAACAATTATAGAACTTCGACTTACATTTCTTTTGGTCTGACTCGGGTTTGAGTCTGATTATTTCTGACTTGAACATGATTCAGGTCAATCTACATTCTTTAATATTCCAACTCAATATGAACACATGAATTCCAGAATCCAGTTAACAATCTATACAACTTGACTGAATCAAACCATGGATATACATCCATTATTCCGTTATTCCATTTACCTGATTATGCAGTTACAATATGTTTACTGATATCATGGTTTTGGTCAGTCATCCAACTTATACAATACAATACAACAATACAATCATAACACTACGGGGTTTAAGGGGTAGACTGGTACGGAATATGTTAAAGGTGGCACGAGGTGGCCACTTAAGACGTAATTACATCCATGCCGTTGTTCCGTGGTATTATCGACGGAGCCTTGTACTACAGGTTACCAAGGTCCCCGGTGTAAGTAGGACTCCCCTCGTATACACTCGCATCTTCTGTACCAGGCTACAAACAACAGCGTTAATACAATATTACAATATTATAATACAACATTAAAAACTCTCTCTCTCTCTCTCTCTTACTTTTTGTCTATTTCTCCCTTATCTTTGGGACTTACCGAGCGACCTGTTCGCTGACGACATTCTATTTCTTTCTTCTTTGAATGTCGTCAGGTGTTTTGGACCCAGCAGAGATCGAGCCCACCGGTGAAGACTTGGAGCAGTTTCACGAAGACCCCGACCTCTAGATATTTTACCTTGTTCTATTTAGTATTTTCATTTCCTGTTATGCCACTGTTTAGGCATCGATTTTCATTTCAGTTGTATTTACTTTTCATGCATTGTACAAAAGAATGTTATTAATAAAGTTGCTGTTATTTCTATATCTCTTGTCTCTTGTGATTTACTTTTATATTGCTTAGATACGCTTAGAGTATGTACTTCTAAGTATATACGCAGCGGACCTCGTTGCGTCCACTTCGCCGTACACCGGGAAGCGGGGCGTGACAGAGCCAACCATGCTACCTGTGGCTAGAAAACATCCCTCCACTGTCACATTACGGCTGTCTATAAGATATCAAGAACAGTAAAAAAAAATAAACTATCTAGTACATGTCCATATGCCGGAATAAACGAGTCAAGAAATAATATGCGGAAGCAATAAATCCAAATAACAATAACATCTGGAAAGTACGTCCCATAATGCGGGCTCACATCAGGAATGAAAATACGAAAATAAAACTAAACTAACTAGCTACTAACAGGATCCTCACTGCTCGGCCTGTTGGCTTAAATACTCCTGAACGGCTTGCGACAGAGATAGAGGATCTGGGCCATACAAAACTCAGACGTCAATGCGTCATAATATCAAACAATAAAAATATAATCAGGAGGTAACAAGATATGCAGGCATGAGTAGTCACAGTAATGAGCGTATAACAGTAACACGGGTATGAACAGTGAAGTGTATACGTGTGGGTGAAGTGAGGTAAATAATCTAAACTGTGCTACTGGGTTTTCTATTCTAAATTTATTCGAAATCAATTGATGTACTCCTCATGTAATTCAAAGAATATGTCCCGTTACCTCCCGGGACCACGGATCAAGATATGTGAACCAAGAATGGTTCTGTCCCGTTACCCCCCGGGACCACGGATCAAGAAGAATCACGAATGATTCTGTCCCGTTACCTCCCGGGACCACGGATCAAGTAATACCCTTTTAAGTTACACTCGGTTCCACCTTTGATTTTCCCATACCCCCAAGGTTATGTGTTCAAGTCAGGTATTGATAAACTGGAACTAATGCCAACCCAGGATCAAGCAGGTACAGGTTTGTCTATGCAGACAACAAGATATGTCCATTAGGACAACATGTCAGGATTGTCGGTATTAGAAACAGGATCAGGTAACATGTCAAGTAGTGGTGTATCAGGTCATGTCAAGTAGTGCACAGTGAAACATATAGGTGTCCAACAGTAAAATTTAGTAAGTATTGAATCACGGTCGAAGTACGGATGTATGGTAAAAACATGGATGCACAAATATCTATCAGGGGTTACATCATGACTGGGTAGGATACACATTATCAAGCATGGGGTACTAATGTAACAATAATATGAGTTAATGTAATATGGCATGCAACTAGGTATGCAGAATTAATGGTATGGATACACAATAAAACATTGATGCTCAATTAACCATCAGGGGTTATAACTACCGTTCCATGACTATGTAGGATGCACATTATCAAGCATGGGGTGTTAGTATAACAGTAATATGAGATAATGTGATATGGCATGCAACTAGATATATAATTAATGGTATGGATGCACAAATATCGAGGGGTTACATTTACAGCTCCAAGACTAAATGGGATGCACATTATTAAGCATGGGATGTTACTATAACAATAACATGAATTAATATGATCTGTAGATGCAGCTACATATATAATAGATGATATGGATGCATACGAGTATCCGAAAACAGTAAAAGTTTAATATGGATGTATAATGAAATCAACATGTAATATTTGTATTTATATGGATGCAAGATAAGTATTATAGCATGTAGCAAGATAAACTTGCCTGCGACTAGTTATGTAATAAGCTGTACGGATGCAAACGGATATTGTAAAATCGTAAAACTGTAACATTGGATGCAAAACTAAACAATATGTAATATTATTATTCGCATGAATGCAAAATATAGTAATATAGGATGTAGCAAGATAAACTTGCATGAGCGGAACACACGACGGGTGCGTATGGCACGTCTGACGTCGGGTAATCGTCGCAACGCACACACGGCACACGGGACGGGTCCAGACAAGGTAAGAAGGTAACCACGCAGATAGGGGACGTTCACTGGATCGCTTGAATCGTGAGCGACGAGTCCGGCTCTGGCGGGTGATCTCCGGAAAAGAAACAAGAAATCAAGAAAGAAAAAAAGAGAAGAAGAAGAAGAAGAAGAAGGTGGTCTGGGGTTTTGGGACAGAGGGGAAGGCGAGGAGGTGGTTGTGATGACGAGTGCACGGAGGCGACGTGGTCGGGGCTCCGGTGAGGAAGCAGGTGAGGCAAGGTGTGCAGTGGGGATTTCTTGATGTCGGGGTCAGGTTCTGTGCATGGGAGAGGTGATGTTAGGAGGTAGTGGTGATGGTGGTGAGATGGAGTCGACGAAGTGAGGTCGTCGGGGATGAGGGGATGACGACGAGGCGAGGCTAGGTCGGGTTGGGTTCTTGGGTTCTCATACTCGTGGGTGTGTAGGGTTCTTGGGTTTAAAGGGGGAGGAGAGGAGAGGAAGGAGGTCGAGGAAAATGAGGAGGCGAAGGAGGGGAGACGAGAGAGATGAGATGAGCGACGTCGACGAAGAGGAGGCGGCTAGGGTTAGGGTTCTGTAGGTTCGTGGCGACAGAATTTAAAGAGGGAGGAAGGAAGAAGGGAGGTGAGCGTAGTGGATGAGGGAGGTGACGGGATCTCGCATACCACGAGAGGAGAGGGAGAGGGAGAGAGAGAAAGCGAGGGAGAAAGAGAGAGAGAGAGTCACGAGAGAGAGAGAGAGAGAGAGAGAGTCAGAGAGATTTTGTTAGGATTTAAAGATATAAAATATATTAGTTTTAATATTTAAGTTATGCAGTTAAAGTGTATATTAGAATATAATAGTATATATTTTTAGATTTTGGCTAAAACAAAAATAGTCCAAATCACGCTCGGGTTGGGTCTAAATTTACGGTTTGAAAATACGGATAACATACGTGTTAACAAAAACCAAAATATGATATCCGGGTAACGAAAATGTATACCCTCAAGAACGGATGCACGCACGTGCACGTAGCCATCCAAACAGGTCCGTTACACTGAACGGGACGAGAACAAGGTGTACAGATGCTACAACAGGGTTAGGGGCATCATGCAGGCCATGCTATATATTTCTAAAATATTTTATTTGACTTTAAATGTTATAATAAAAAAATGCAGATGCCAGATATAATTCCAGTATGCAGTATATAAAAAAAATGAAAGTGCACGGATCCACATAACAAGCCGGGATAAATCATAAACAGAAATCAAGATAGGTTTCCAGCAAGCGGGTCGGGTCGGATGCAAATACAGATGTTAAATACACTATTCGCACGCAAAACACAGTAAATCGAGAAAATACCATAAATAAAGAAATACTCAAAATAGAACTGGTATAAATAAACTAGGGTGTTACAATTTTCTTGAACAATATTTTTGTGGCAAAATACGACTTTTCATCAAAATACCTTAAACTATTAAGAACCCGGATTTCTTTAAATTGTGTTACTTAATTCTTTACAATTATACATTTACAACCCATTTTAGGAAACCCAGTTTGGATGGTGTGGATTATCGCACATCCTCGGGACTATTAGAGCGGGATGCAGACCTCCTCACGGAGCATACGATCTCGATGGAATTTTAATACAATTTTTAAGAAAAACGAGAATTTCTATTTAATAATAAAAATTTATTTTTAATAATTATATAAATATTATCATACCACATATTTTTAAGATATTATTAAATTCCATGTTTTCTAGAAAATAAACGAATTACAAGTTTCATGAAAATACCATCAAGAATCAATACAAGTTAAACTTTACACTAAAATACCTTGAACTATTTAAGCTATGTATATGTTCACTAATATACCCCAATTCTTTAAAATTCCCATTCATGACAATTCTAAATAATATAATATTTTGAAAGTATACTAAAAATATTTTTCATAAAAACCTCTCGAGTTATATTAAATTACAATAAAGACCCAAGTAAATATATGTTTAAGCGGGACTAATTCTCTTGAGTCTTAGAGAGCCGGAGAAAGTGGGTGCTTTCCTATTTAAGGTAGAAAACTAAAACGGGGTTATCAATGGTAATTGTCTTGGAAAAAGACACAAATCCTACCGTCCATGTGCAGCAGTTACCGATAACACCAAAATCTAATTCAGGATCCAAATCTGTTTAAGTGTCTGACTTAATCTGAGTCTTAGTCTAATCTGAATATAATCCAAACATAAATCCAATCATAACTCCAATGCAATATAAATCCAATATACCAAACATGGACACTTGAACTTGAATATGAGTACCAGAACAATATCAACATAACTTGACTTGACCGAACCATGACTATATCTTGAACTTGATTACATGACTACCGTTTACATCCTGAATCAGTTTATATGAACAACTTATACCATGGTCTCGGTAAGTCTGATAACTACAAATCAATACAATTAATAAAAATACACTGCGGGGTTTTAACGGGATAGATTGGTACGGAAGGTATTAAAAGTGGCACGGTGATAGATATTAAAAGACACCTACATGAACATCGTGTGCCGTTGTCCTGTGGGTTTTGACGGGGTCTTGTACTATGGGTTATCATAGTCCACGGGAAAAGTTGGACTCCTCTCGTATACACTGATACGTCCTGTACCAAGCTACAAACAACTACGTTAGTATAACAAATATAAACCTGTACAATTTACCAGTTCTTTTATCTTTACTTGTCTATTCTATTCTATCTTTTGGGACTTACCGAACGCTAGTTCGCTGACGACATTCATGTCTATTCTTTATTTGGAATGTTCGTCAGGAGGACCCGACTCTCACGAGACCGAGCCCAGTTAGGACGATTTGGAGCAGTTCATAGAGGAGCCTGATTTCTAGGCTTTCACCTGTACTTATTTTTCTTTTCAGTTCATATGCCATTATTTAGGTATCGCTTTCTATCATTGTACTTTTCTTTTCAGTTGTATGTAAGAAAAGAATGTTAATAAAATTTGCTATTATTACATCCCTTGTGATTCTTGTGCTTTACATTCATATTGTTTATTTACGCTTAACGTGTTTACTTCTGAATAAATACGTCGCGGCCCGCCATGCCTCCTTCCCTGTACACTGGGAAGCGGGGCGTGACAGAGATGAAGAGACTTACACGTTTAGATGGTTAATAAGAGATCGAAGAAGTATTCGGGGGTCGTAGTTTTGTTGAAGATACTCCGGTCGTCGAGATTGGCTTGCTACCCCACTTTTTGCTACTCCACTTGGGGGTTTAACTCCACTTGGCACTTGGAGAGTTTGAGAGAATTCTAGCTAGGAATTTCAGAATGGGAAAAAGCTAGGCCATGGGGTGGTAAAGAATTAGGGCTTAGGAATTAAAAATGTGAAGTAAAAGAATTTTAAATGGTATTAAATGGTGAATTGAAGAGTCTTTGTTTGATTTCAGAAAAGTCAAACAGTGCAGGAGAGTTGAAGAGTCAAGTGTGCAGAACAGGGCAACATCCAACCGTCAGCGCCGGCCTTTTGAAGGAAATGGGTGGTCGGATTTGATTGGTCTGTCTCGAGATTCGTGTCATGTGTCAAGTTGGGTGTGTACAACTCATTGCGCCTGTTTGATTTTTCTAAAACTTTTCGTTTCTCCGGGTATTGCACGTGCAACTCTTCGGGGGTCGTAGTTTTGTCGGAGATACTCCGGTCGTCGAGATTGGCTTGCTACTCCACTTGGGGGTTTAACTCCACTTGGCACTTAGAGAGTTTGAGAGAATTCTAGCTAGGAATTTCAGAATGGGAAAAAGCTAGGGCATGGGGTGGTAAAGAATTAGGGCTTAGGAATTAAAAATGTGAAGTAAAAGAATTTAAAATGGTATTAAATGGTGAATTGAAGAGTCTCTATTTGATTTCAGAAAAGTCAAACAGTGCAGGGGAGTTGAAGAGTCAAGTGTGCAAAACAGGGCAACATCCAACCGTCAGCGCCGGCCTTTTGAAGGAAATGGGCGGTCGGATTTGATTGGTCTGTCTCGAGATTCGTGCCACGTGTCAAGTTGGGTGTGTATAGCTCATTGCGCCTGTTTGATTTTTCTGAAACTTTTCGTTTCTCCGGGTATTGCACGTGCAACTCTTGGGCTTCCGAAAAATTTAAAAGAAAAATATAAAATATAATTGTGTCTGATGAGAATCGAACACACAGGCTATATCACAACAGTGCAGAGATTTTACCACTGAGCTACAAGTTGCTTTTTGCTTTTATTTAACAAAAATAACTTTTAGTTCTTACAAAAGCTGTAATACCCTTTACTGTGAAATACAAGAAATTTCTGTACAGTGATTTCAGAGTCTTTACAACGTCTGTAATATCTGCATGACTTATTGGGTTATTGGGAGTCTGACAGATTCCACCCACAGACCCGGTATGCGACACTCTTTGAAGAAGAGATCTGACTGTACAACGACTGTCACTGATAGGCTCTGATTGCGTTCGGATGAGATTACTTGTCGACCTTTTTTTTGATTAATATCCAGATAGCCTTCACATACAGTTAGTGCCACCGACATGCTTGTGGGTTAATCTCTTCGTGAGGGGATTGATATGAAATTGTTTCAAATCAATCGGATATGATCCTAACCTACAGCCAGCATATTGATTGAGTTTTTAGAGTTTCACACAGAGGTTTTTCACGCTCAGGTGAAACGATATAGAGTAAGTATAGTGATACGTACAGAAGTTCGATTAAATACGTGTATTTGATAGATGTATGTTAATCGGACGTTTTTAATACTAGCCGGTTTATTTTTAAGCCGGATTATTAAATCAAATGGTGATATATATACTAGCCGGTTTGCTAGTGTACACATTGTCGAGAGAAATTTATTGCTCGCAAATGTCGTCTCTCTCTTTCCTCGCTAATGTAGTTTTTTCTAACGGTGATTGTTATTTGGGAAATATTTAGAGTCAATTGTATCAAATATATTCTTTAATCAACCAAAAAAAAGGTAATCAAATATTTTCACATGGATGTTTTGGATATGTGGTTATTTAGTTGACATCCTGGTTATTGGGATGAAGCATACGCCCAACGCAAAAGACATAAATTGGCTAATTTTAGTTTTAGAAGAGAGCGTTGTTTCGATATCTATTAATCAAGTGAAGAAAACAGACTAATACCATGATGCGCAAACCGTTATCGTAGATACATATCCGGCCCGTATCAAAAAAAGCTTTGACCGTCCACTGTTTGTAATCTTAAATCCGTTTTAATATTTAAAAATAAAGGATTAATAGCACAAAACATGCCAAACTCATAGTAGTTTACCCTGAGTGGTATTTATAACCCCAGAAGTAATTTGTTTTTATTGTTCAGAATTGAATTAGAGTATTTTGTTTAGGGTTTCATCGATGAACAGAGAGGGTGTTTATGCCAATAAATTACTTAAGGGGTACAAGTCACACGGTTTAAACTACATGGGTGTTTTGTGCAATTAATCCTAATAAAATGACCTGCGACCCAAATTTGACTTTGCATATGGGATTATACAAGACAAAATTAAATATTACTTACATTCGGTCTCAACCCATTACCTTTGGTCAATGGTTTGAGGCTATCTGGTCAAAATCAACATTATATATGCTTTAATTTTGCTTGATCTCTAGTTTGGTCCCCATTTAACATTATTATTGAACTAGTTCATGAAAATTGCGTAATATTTAGGTAAAGGGGAGCTATGTAGCTAGGAAAGTGCGGTAGCATGGATGTCCCTTTTGCATATAAACAAACAAGTTGCTAATAAATCAAACGATAAGATCACTATTAAATCACTTACCCCTTCATGATTAGACAAAGCTAATTATCTTTTCCATTATACTTCTGGCGCCCCCCCTTAAACTCATATAGCCGCAATAAAACTCTCTAAATTATCTGGCCTCAACATACCCCGCTTTTGATTAGCTAGCCAAAGTCCAATTTAATTATAATCTAATCTAATCTAATTAATTAACCACAAAAGCAATTCCTAGGATTTCTAATCTAATTATATATATAAACTGGACTTTGCCAAAAGGCTATGTACAATATAACTATATATATAATGTGACAGATATTTCAATGTCCATGCTTCACTGGCATCCACATGAATTAATTCTTATTTCGTTGATTAATTAGTTGAGAATGAGAGTGACTTAGAAAAAGAGGTTTTAGGGATGGCTTCATGCTTCCCCCCAAAAATATATCCTAATTAGACAAAAGGAAGGCATCACCAACACTTATTAATTTGTCCATAGCTATGACCACAAAACTATATATAATTCCCCCACTTAATTACTTCCAACTTCCTAAGGGGTGCAATTTTTCGTTGATATAGATTATAGGGGTGAATCTTGTTGGAGTTGTGGGGGGTTACTATTATATGTTGACTAATTTAATTGTTCACACACTTAATTTTACTATATAATTAATTTAGTGTGTGTGTGTGTAAGGACAGACATCCGAAAACACCACCTTGCTAGTTAGGAGTTGCCTTTGGACGTGCCACGTCATAAAGCATCGATCAGCTAACACTGTCCTTACACATCTGATATTAACATTATATATAACTTTGGAGTTGTGGTGCAGTGGATGGAAAATCTAGAATTAATGTACTGGAGCGGCATAGGTATGATTAGTTCCAACATGAATGGGACTTCGACAACGCATTCAAGCTACGTACCGTGTTTATGTTTCGCGCCCTTGTCTTTTATGTGCGGCATGATGTTGTATTCTGATATATTCGTTGTGGAGCCATACTGATTAATGGCTGACTGAACTTATGTTAAACCTTTTCTGTTCCATTATTGATCTAAAAACCGACGGTTGTTGATAAGGAAAAAAGGAAAAGGAATATTGTGAATCAGCCTAGCCTAGCTAGGATGTGAGAATATATCAAATAATTTGATTAGAAAGTTGAATCTTAAGGGAAAGAATAAGTGATGGCACTATACATGCAAGGCATTGTCTGGGACAAATTAATCAAAGAAGGCCCCATGCATGCATGCTAAACATGCGGGTTTTTTTTATGACATTAATTGATGCGACCATGCCCTCGATGAATACAGCTGTAGTCTATGTATCATTGTCGGCGTTTTGCATTATTTACATTGTCATGAGCATTATTAATCTCGAACTAATTAATATATAACGCATGATATAGATTCCATGCAGCATAATTCATGATGATGCTAATTATAATGGTCCAAGAATTGAGTAGTATGTCTTATGCTCTTGTTGACTGTAAACTTCTTACAATGTATGTATTGAACGCATGGAAACAAAATTCTTCATCATTATCTTCTTCTTTTTTATATATTCTTTTGACCATCTCGTGATCTGTACATCATCCAACACTTATACAGTTATACATAACTCTTTAACTGCTCCTTCCGTCCCATTTTAATTGTCGTTTTGGTATTTTTCACGCTTATTAAGATATTAAATTATGGGTACTTTAATTTACCGCAATACTTCTAATTCATCAAGTCTCCTCTACATAAAACATAGTGCCCTAGGTGATGCAAAAAAAAAAAAAATCTTTACATTATGCAGTTAATGTCTCTTGATTTCATGTGTTTATTCAATTTGAGAGTTCCTATAATTTTTGACCCCTTGACTTTTACCCAAACGCAAAGATCTAATGCACAACGTTAATTAAGAGCATGGCGAGTTAATGGAGATTGAAATGGGAGAATATGGGTGTATGCTCATTTTCCAGAGATCATTTTCCTTTAATTCTTTTCTCTTAACACAAACATTAATTAAGACCATTTTACTATGAGGTGTATGAGATTATAATGAAGTGTAAATTTGGTAATTGGATGGTAAAATTACCGTAATTGTAAAAACGACTAGAATTGTGAGACAAAAATAAGTCTTTAAAATCACTATTAAAGTGAGACGGAGAGAGCAATAAATTAATATTCGGAATCTAATAACTTAGTATCGATAAGCAACAAAATATCAAAATTTTATATAATTAACAGCCCCCTAGTAATATTATATGCATGTCAAATGCTAACAAGCCAGATTAGAAATTATATGCGCGGAATAAGATACATATCTATAAAAGACGATATATGCAAATATTTAACATCTACTCAGATTTGAACTCACTTCTTCTTAAGACATTTACCGTGATAAATAGTTTGGAAAGCTTTACAAACAAGAATCGTTTTACTTGTCCGAAGATGAAAGAAATGAAGCTGGCACACATTATGTCATTTCAATCGTATCTTTTTCCCCGGCCCTTCACCCTCTTCTTGTACGTAAGAATAGGCCGTTACTTAATGCAAGCAAAATTTGAACTCTAGACCTCTTTGCTCAACCGTAAAAGATGCTTTACTGCTAAGCTGTACTGACACTCGGTTCATCTCATCTTGATATTTAAGATAATCACTACAGGAAAATATGCCCTATTTTGTGTGTGTGGGTGGGGGGAGGGGGGGTGGTATTCTGTCGGCTACTATCCGACAGAATAAAGCCCATTAAGTTGCCACCGCGGCCTAAAAATGTTCATTATTTTTGTTTGGCTATACCGTCGGCTAATAGCCGACAGAATAAATGAATTAAAAAAATAAAGAGCAGGGGCCTCAGGTTTGATCTCAAACCCTAGCCCCCGATACTCCAACCTCCTCCTCCTCCTCCTTCTCCCCTCAACCTCTTCCTCCTCCTCCCCTCAACCTCCGTCGTTCTCTTCCTCCTCCCTTTGACCTCCCGACGGAATAAACGAATTAAAAAAAAAAAAACAAAGAGCAGGAGGCCTCAGGTTTGATCTCAAACCCTCGCCCCCAATACTTTAACCACCTCCTCCTCTCACCGACCTCCGTCGACCTCTTCCTCCTCCTCCCCTCGACCTTCATCGTCCTCTTCTTCCTCCCTTTGAACCCCATCGACCTCCGTCGACCTCCCCCGTCCCCGATCTCCTCCTCCTCCTAGATGTAAGTCGATATTACACACTCTACGGGTTTTGTAGAGAGGCAGAATTTTCAAAAAAATGAGTTTTAGACATGCAATATCGACAACTGTTCCAAGAACTAGCATAAACCCTAACTAGCAAAAACTTCATAGGTTCCATTCTACCATGATAGAAGTTATACCTATGAGATTGAGTTTTTCGGGTCTTCAAAGTCCTCTTCTTAAGCTTCTCGAGATTCTGAATCGAGCTTGGTCGTCGGTCTCCTCGCGTCAAAGACGATCCATCTGAGAGTTTGTGGTTCAAGCTTGAACTTCTAAAAGAATTAACTAAAAACTCTAGTATGCTAATCTAGAGTGCTTAGATGATGAAGAGAGTGTTAATTGGATTTGTTCATCTCAAAAACCCTATGATTCTCAACTCATGAGATGGGTTAGGATTTGCGGGAGAAGAGGAACTCAAGAGAGGAGAGAGAATGGCAAAGTAAGAATGAGAGAAGAATGGTAAGCAAAATAATATGTATCATAATATTTTTCCAAATAAAAAATCAAGCAATGCATAAATAGTTTTCACAAATGAATAAATAAAAAACATTAACCATGCCTCTCACCATGCTTAAAAGCAACCTTACCCCTCCATCTCATTTTCCATTTCTAATAAATAGAAACAAATATAATGAGGTGTCCTCATTTAGAAGCATTCTTGTATAAATACAAGAATACGTAAACCGTATATACATACCCGTATTCGTACTACAAAAAATAAGAATACCAAGAGATAGAATAATCCAATAATATAATACCAGATCATTATTAAATCAATACTTGATTCAATAATGCGGTTTAATCCTAAACCCACTAGTATTAACCGCCCGAACATAAATCTGTCTAGCTAGTATACATATATGACCAGAACCTTGCACGTATAACCATACAGCCTCTACATCATTTTGTCTGAATCAGGGAAACCCTCTGTGTGGGACTCTAAAGACTCAACAATACACTGGTAGTGAGTTTAACCACAAGCACGTCAGTAGCACTAGCTGTACGTAACGGCTATCTAGGTACCTGTCGAAAAGAAGGCCGACGAGCAAACTCATCTGAACCCCTACTGAGTCTGTCCGTGACAATCTCCGTACAGTCCGGTTTGGTAGTTTAAGAGTATCGCATGCCGGATCTAGGGGATGAAAAACATCAGACCCCTAATAACCCAAAAAGCCATGTCGATATGGCTCAAGACCATCCGAGAATCTACTGATCTAACTATCAGTAATTCTCAACAGCCCTGGCCAGAGATTTATGGTGTTAGCTAACCGAACACAGCACGACATCGACTCCCTATACCGGGAGAGACGGATCCCCAACAATTGCTCACTGCCTCTATGTGGCTCGGGACTGTACCCAACTAAAACCTGTTTGCACGATTCAGTAGAGCCATGGTAGGGTAGTAATCAAAACACAGTGGGAATTCACACGAGACAAATGACGATCTCAGGTCGACAGACTATCTGTACTTATGTTACCAGAGAACTGCTATCTGACGATGAGTATAATACCATCTAGCAAGTTCTCGGCGAGTCCGTCCAGTGTACTCACCCCCAGTGAGCACATGTATACAATCTTAGGTGAAACACATCAATGGTTGTGGGACCAACCGCCGCCCTTCGTCAGAGTTTAGAAACGTATACACTAGTGTACTCTGAAATGTTGATATCCGGTCTAAAACACTCTCACGACTAGGGACATTTAAGGATGTGCTTATCGACTACCCAGCTCCCCACAAGTGCCATCACAACGCTGGTAGTCAAACAAGAATCCTACGAGCTTTATCAATATGTATTAGCGATATGAAATAACAAGTAAAACATATACACATGTTAAGATAAAGTCAAAACAAATAGCATACTATCATATCGAGTAAGATTGCCATGTACATACATACCCCTAGCATTCTATACAAAAAGGCCTCTAGGGCATGCATATCCAACAATCTCCCACTTGCACTAAGGCCTGTTATTGGCGTATTGAGTACCCAACGTCTGCATTAGGGCCAGTTGTTGGCATATCACATACCCAACATCTCGAATAGTCTCTCGAACTATACTTGATGGATGGCCTTGGTGAATAGATTTGCCGTATTGTCCTTTGTATCTGCTCTCCGCACCTCGATCTCCCGGCAATCTACGATCTTTCTGATCAGGTGATACCGCTTCAAGATATTTCTGGATTTCTGATGGGACCGTGGTTCCTTTGCCAAATCCATTGCTCCATTGTTATCACAATACAAATGTATTAGATTAGCAATAGATGGAACCACCTGAAATTCAGAAACAAATTTCCTTATCCAGACTGACTCTTTTACGGCATCGTTAGCAGCGTTGTACTCAGCCTCCATCGCCAAGTCTGCTACGATGTCCTGTTTGGAACTCTTCCAACAGACCGCCCATCCGTTGAGGGTAAACATATAACCCGAGACGGATTTAGAGTCATCCTTGTCACTTTGGAAGCCAGAGTCGGTAAAAATCTTGATCTAGAGGTCCCCATTACCGTACACTAAGAACATCTTCTTAGTTCTTCTCAGGTACTTAAGAATGTTCTTCACTGCTATTCAATACTTCTCTCCTGGGTTGGACTGATACCTGCTTATGACACTAAGTGCGTAAGCTACATCTGATCTGGTATATAATATCGCATACATTATAAACCCTACCGTCGAAGCATAGGGTATAATACTCATGCGGGCCCTCTCCTCATCAGTCTTGGGAGACATATCTTTGGAGAGGGTGATTCCGTGACAAACGGGTAAATTACCGCGCTTGGAATCTTCCATACTAAACCTATTTAGTATGGTATCTATGTATCTTGACTGTGAAAGTCCCAACATTCTTTTAGATATGTCACGATAGATCTTAATACCCAGAATGTACGAGGCATCACCCAAGTCTTTCATAGAGAACTTCTATGACAAGAAGAGCTTGGTCGATTATAGTATAGGAATATCATTTCCTATCAGAAGAATGTCATCTATGTATAAAACGAGGAACACCATAGTTTTCCCTACAATCTTTATATAAATATAAGGTTCATCTACATTTTTGATAAAGTCAAATTCCTTGATCGTCTTATCAAAGCAGATGTTCTAATTCTGCGATGCCTGTTTTAATCTATAAATGGATTTAAGCAACTTACACACCTTCCCGCTGCTCCCACTGTCTATGAAACCCTCTGGCTGATCCATATAAATACACTCTTCTAAATTTCCATTTAGAAAAGCAGTTTTAACATCCATCTGCCAGATGTCATAGTCATGGAAGGCGGCAATGGCAAGTAGGATCCGAATGGATTTAAGCATAGCCCCTGACGACAAAGTTTCGTTATAGTTCAATCTTGGTCTTTGACGAAATCTTTTGCAATGAGTCTAGCTTTGTAGGTTTCTACCTGTCCATCTACATCAATCTTTTTTTTGAAGATCCATTTGCATCCAATAGGTTTTACCCCAGGAGGAGCAACATCTAAAGTCCATACTTTGTTGGTGTACATGGTTTCCATGTCGGATCGCATAGCATCCAGCCACTTCGCCGAGTCTCTACTCGTGATAGCTTACTAAATGCTAGTAGGCTCATCATCATCAATGATGCAATCCTCTCGATCCCCGTTTACGAGAAAACCATAGTATCTCTCTAGCGGATTAGACTGCCTACTAGATCTGCGGAGTGGCGTAGGTACATCCAGTTCCATTGAAATTTCAGGTTCTACTAAGTCTTCAATAATAGTTTGTGGTTCTGGAATTTTATCCAGTTCTATCGCGCTTCCCCTAATTTTTTTTAAGAAATTGAGTTTCCATATTGCGGGCATGATGAGAAATAAAAATATTTTGTTTCTCATCGTAATAGAAAAAATACCCCAAGAATTCTTTGGGTATCCCAAAAACTTACACAATATTGAGCGTGCCTCGAATTTATCCGGATGATACTTTTTGATAAAAGCTGGACACCTCCATATCTTAAGATTTTTAAGACATGGTTTCTTCCCACTCCACATTCATATGGAGTGGTAGATACTGACTTAGTTGGAACTTTATTCAATAGGTATAAAACAAATTCTAGTGCAAAGCCCCAGAAAGATGGCGGCAACTCAGCATTACTCATCATGGAATGCACCATATCTAGCAAGGTGTGATTCTGTCTTTCTGACACATCGTTGTGTTGTGGTGTGTATAGAGGAGTAAGCTGAGAGAGAATTCCATTCTCTTTTAAATATTTCAGGAACTCGGCACTTAAGTATTCTCCACCTCGATCAGATCGAAGTATCTTGATACTTTTGCCGGTTTTCTTTTCCACTTCATTCTTATACTCCTGCAATTTCTTAAAGGCCTCGGATTTATGTTTCATCAAGAATACATGTCCATACCTTAAGAAATCATTGGTAAAAGTGATGAAGCATGAATAGCTACTTCTTGCATGTGTAGACATCGGACCACACACGTCGCTGTGTATGGGTCCCAGGAGCTCAGTGGCTCTTTCTCCGTGTCCAGTGAACGGAGTTTTGGTCATCTTTTATTTGATACATGATTGACATGTTGGATAAGATAGATATCAAACGTAAATAAATATCCATCTTTATGTAACTTAGTCAATTGTATTTCATTGATATGACCAAGTCTACAATACCATAAGAAAGCTTGATTTAATTCTGGAGTCTTTCGTTTTGGTGTGTTTTGGACGTTGAAAATTTGATTTTGATTGAGTACGTATATTTTATTGTTTAGTGTACTCGATCCAATCATTTCATGATTCAGGTGAATGTTTATGACATTGCTTTCAAGTGCAAAATTATATTCTTCATTAGATAACAAAGATACAGATATAATATTACACATCATACTGGATACATAAAAGCAGTTATGCAATGACAAAATATGTCCACTCGCCAATCTAAGGTGATATTCTCTTACTGCAATGGCATCCACACTAGCTCCGTTTCCAACCCTGATGGTCATATCACCTTTTCTCAAAACTCCACGGTTTCTTAGCGCCTGCAAAGAATTACAGATGTGAGATCCTGATCCGGTATCCAATACCCAAGAAGTAGAGTTAATAGAAAAATAGTTTTCAATCACAAACACACCTGAAAACGAAGCTACAACTTGTTTCGTGTCCCGATTCTTGGCTTTTAAAGCTCACCAATCTTTCTTCCAATGTCTTTTCTTATGACAGTAGAAACATTCCTCTTTTGTTGCTGATCCCCCAATCTTTCCCTTTCCCTTTCCCTCTGCACACCTCCTTTCAGTTTGGTGGGGCTTTCTTCTTCTTCCCCCTAGTATTAGTCTTGGATTTAGAGGAAGAAGATTCCCAAACAAACAGAGTGGGTGTTTTCTTGGATTTCTTCAAGGTGCCCTCTGCAACCCTCAACATGTTAAGGAGCTCAGGAAGTGTAACTTCCGTTTTTTGCATATTGAAGTTCAATACGAATTGGGCATAGGTGGAGAGAAGGGACTGCAGAATCAAGTCGGTATACAACTCATTCTCCAACGTAGTTCCAAGCTCCGTGAGCTCTTCGATAAGAGTAATCATCTTTAGGACGTGGTCTCCTACAAATGAGCCAATCTCGCCTGAAATAACTTTTTCGAGATCTCGTATCTTGCGATGCGAGATTACTCTCCATATAAATCTTTGGAATGGAGGAAGATGGAAGCAAGGTCCATCTTCTCGTGCTACCTCTGATGTTCATTATCTCGTGCGACCTCTGAAGCAAGGTCCATCTTCAAGCTGGGGATCTCCAGTTTTTCACGTGAAGAAGAAAAATGGTTCATACAGGATGTGTGTAGATTATCGAGCTTTGAATGAAGTGTCGATCAAGAAAAAGTATCCACTACCGCGCATCGATGATTTTTTCGATCAGCTATGTGGATCTTGTGTATTCTCAAAGCTAGATCTTCGTCCGGGTTATCATCAGGTGAAGGTCAAAGAGTCTGATATTCCGAAGACGGCGTTCAGGACTCGATATGGTCATTATAAGTATCTCGTAATACCATATGGTGTGAATAATGCATCAGCTATATTTTTGAATCTGATGAACCAAGTTTTCCGAGAGTACTTAGACAGGTTCATTGTCATCTTCATCGACGACATCCTGGTGTATTCAAAGAATCGGAAAGAGCACGCTGAGCATTTACGGATGGTCCTGGAGACATTGCAACAACATCAACTCTACGCTAAGTACAGCAAGTGTGAATTTTGGTTAGATCAAGTTGGTTTTCTCGGACATATCGTTTTAGGCGAAGGAATCTCAGTAGATCCAGCTAAGGTGTCAGCTGTCAGCGAATGGCCGACACCAAAGACGGTAAAAGATATACGAAATTTCTTGGGATTAGCAGGATACTACCGAAGATTCATTCAAGGTTTTTCGAAGATTGCAGCACTCCTGACCAAGCTCACGCATAACGATGAAGCATTCGTGTGGTCAGAAGCATTCGTGTGAACATGCTTTTGTAGAACTCAAATCTAGACTAACTTTAGCTCCTATCCTTGTAATACCGGATCAATCTGGAGGATTCGTCGTATATTGTGAAGCTTCCGATAAGGGATTATGATGTGTTCTACACCAGCATGGAAAGATTGTAGATTTTGCATCAAGACAGCTGAAAGTTCATGAGCACAATTATCCAACACATGATCTGGAGTTGGCAGCCGTTATCTTCGCACTTAAGATTTGGCGCCATTATCTTCTGGGAGAAAGAGTGGATATATAGCTGACCACAAGAGCCTGAAGTATGTATTTACTCAGAAGGAATTAAACATGCGGCAGAGAAGATGGCTAGAATTCATGGCAGACTTCGACATCAACCTAGAGTATCATCCCGGGAAGGTGAATATAGTTCCTGATGCACTTAGCCGTCAGCCATTAGCAATGAATCTCACCGCTCATTGGAAGCTACATCAGGAATTGCACGGATTGGCGATCGAAGTAGTTATGCCAGGTAACGCTTCGTATTTGATGAACTTACAAGTCCAGTTTACTATTGTCAATCAGATCAAAGCAGCCCAAGCAAATGATGCCAAGCTACAAAAGATTAGAGTACAAGTAGAAAGTGGACTTCGAACTGACTTCATTATCCACGAAGACGATTCCTTACGATATAGAAGTCGATTATGTGTACCACAAGGTGCTGTTCGAGAAGAGTTGATGAAAGAAACTCACAGCTCTCCTTATTCTGTACGCCCCGGCGGTACAAAAATGTACAAGTATCTACGACAACACTAATAGTGGCATGGAATGAAGCGCGAAGTAGCCAGAAGCGAAGCCAAATGTTTGATGTGTTAGCAAGTAAAGACTGAACATCATAGAATCGCTGGTCTACTTCAGCCGTTACCCATCCCAGAATGAAAATGACAGCACATTACCATGGACTTCGTGACTGCCCTTCCTCGCAGCACGAAGGGTAACGACGCAGTATGGGTTATTGTGGATCGACTCACCAAGTCGGCTCACTTTACTCCCTTTCGAGTTGGCCAATCTACTAAGACGTTAGCAAGGAAGTATATGGAGGTGGGCATGAATCTAAAGTAAGATTTAACTCTTCAAAATGTACGATATTGATACCCTTGAAATCATGCAGGAGATTGTGAGATTACATGGAGTACCAGTTTGCATCGCCTCCGATCGTGATACCAGATTCCGATCACAATTTTAGTAGAGTCTGCAAGCTAGCCTGGGAACGAGTCTAAACTTCAGCACGGCTTACTATCCACAAACGGATGGATAGTCCGAGCGAACAATTCAGATTCTGGAGGACATGCTAAGAGCTTGTATGTTAGACTTCGGAGGTTCGTGGGAAGATCACCTACACTTTGTGGAGTTTTCATACAACAACAGCTATCAGGCAAGTATTGGAATGACACCATTTGCAGCACTCTACGGAAGGAAGTGTTGTTCACCACTAAGTTGGGATGACATCGGAGATCGTGAACTCCTTGGATCTCTCATGGCAACTGTAGACTAGTTTGCACGATCTGGGAAAGAATGCGCATAGCCCAAGACCGACAGAAGCATTGGGTTGATGCAAAGCGCCGACACCTGGAGTTCTAACCTGGAGACCATGTTTTTTTTGAAGATTTCTCCAAACCGAGGAGTGATCCGCTTTGGCAAGAGGGGTAAGCTCGGTCCTATATAAATAGGACCGTTCGACATTCTCGAACGAGTCGGAGACGTGGAATACCGTTTAGCACTACCACCCTCATTGGAAGGAGTGCACAACGTGTTCCGCATATCTCAGCTTCGAAGATATGTGAGCGACCCAAGCCACATCCTTGATCACTCCGAGCTCACTGTACAAATGGATCTAACTTGTGAGCAACAACCCGTTGAGATCCTGGACAGAAAGGTAAAGACATTACGGAACAAGAAAATAAACATGGTCCGAGTGATGTGGAGAAAAGATTCGCCAGGAGAATCAATGTGGGAACGAGAAGAAGACATGCATGCAAGATACTCTCACTTATTTGTAAATTAGTCCCTATGTAAATGTAAATTTCGAGGACAAAATTTTTATAAGGAGGGTAGAATGTAACGACTCTGAATTTTCTATACGAAAATTTTTAGTTTAACGTACAGAAAGGAGTTTACAAGCTTGAGTACAAGTTATAAGTAAATTTTGTTTAAGAACAGTAAGAAACAACTTGTAGCTCACTGGTAAAGCCTTGCACTGCTGTGACATAACCCTTGTATTCGAATCCCATGAGACATATAAATTTTTTCTGATTTTATTTTTAAACTTTTTGGAAGCCCACAAGTTTACACGTGCAATGCACATAAAAAATTAAAAGTCAGAAGAAATCAAACATGTGCAAAAGAGTATTAACATTGAGAAGAACATGTGGCAAGAATCCACCGGCCCCACCATCCTATTCGACCGGCGGATCTTCTCCCTTGGCCGGTACCGACGGTCGGCCCGAGCCCAATGAGGCTCGGGCTTTACACACAAACCCTTTTCCCTATCCCTAACTCCCCTGCACTATTTGATTGCTCTACAATCAAACAGAGATCCTTCAATTCCACATTTATCACCTTTTTAATGCATTTTAATTCACCATTTTAATTCCAAAACCGTAATTCCACACTATAAATACTACCCCATGCCCTAGCCCTTCATCATTCTGAAAATTATAGCCAAAACTCTCAAAATTTTCTAAGTATAGCTGGAGTAGAAGAGGAGTTAGTAAGAGATCAACTTCCAGTGAAGAATCGAAACTTTTCCAACGTTCCCACGACGCCACGAAGTTCACACCTCCCTCTTCTACCTTTTTATAGGCTTACTAACTTGTAAGTCCCTCTCAATCCCTCTTCTTCTTCCTTTAAAATCTTACTTCAAAACATATGTTGGTAAGTGGAGTTAATACCGATATCTTCTTCTAAACTTTAGAAATCCTACTTTTTCTTAAATATTGTTCATCCATATTCATACCCAATGTTTGTAATCATAAAACCAATGCTTAGAACCAACTTTTAATCAAAAGTATCATGCAAAAATACTTTAGCTTCTTTTACATTAAAATACCATGAACTTTGTATATCATCTTTTAATGTTTTGCTTAAACATACCTTTAGGAAAATTCATGAGGTAACGACCTACCTCTCACGTACATGCTTGGTTTCCATAGCATGATACTCTTTGAACGTATTTTTGTTACGAATACCATATTAGAAGAAAACACCATTTACTATAAAAACGGTTTTCTTTTAAATTGTATTTTAAATTCCTTTGCAAATATGCCTCTACAACCCTCTTTAGGGGACCCGGTATTGGATGGTGCAGATTATCGCACATCCTTAGACTGGTAGAGCGAGATGCAGACCTCCTCACGGAGCATTCGGTCTCGAAAGGTTTTTTATACGGTTTTTAAGAAAAATGAATTTTTCTACTTAATTAAAAATTTAATTTTTAATAATTATATAAATATTACAAATTCACATATTTTCAAAATATAATAACCTTATATTTTGTACAATGAAGAATTACAAGTTTCATCAAAATACTACCAACAAAAGACAAGTTTTACATTAAAATACCATGAACTTTCCAAGCTAAGCTATTATCACTAAAATATCTCAAATCCTTAAAATTCACATCCATGAAAACGCTAAATAATATAAATAACTTCTCGAGGTTTATTTTGAAATTTTATTAAAAATATTTTTCATAAAACCCGCCCGAGTTATATAAAACAATATTTAAGGGTTTTAGTAAATATAGGTTTAAGCGGGATCAATTCTCTTGAGCCCCAGGGAGCCGGAAAAAGTGAGTGATTGCCTATTTAAGGTAGAAAACTTAACGGAGTTATCAATGATAATTGTTTTGGAAAAAGACACAAATTCTGCCATCCATGTGCAGTAGTTACCGATGACTCCCGAACCTAATTCAGGATCTAAATCAGTTACAAGTGTCTGACTCAGTCTGAGTCTAAATCAAACTTGAATTCAAACGCAAACCAGAATCCAATTCAAACATGAATCCAAAGTCTAACATGTATACTTGAAATTGAACCTGAATACCTAAATTCAAACTTCAATATCAAACTTGAATACTTGACCTGACCTGACCGAATCATTGCTATAACTTGACATGAATACAAGATTACACCTTGAACCTGATTACTTGAACAACTTTTATCCATATTTTCGACAAGACTTGTAAATATAACCTATACAATACATTACGCGGGGATAACGGGGTAGATTGGTACAAAACATATTAACGTGGCACTAGATGGTCACTAAAAGACACCTACATGAACTCTCGTGCCGTTGTCCCATGGGTTTTGACGGGGCCTTGTACTACATGTTAACATAGTTCACGGGGTAAGATGGACTCCTCTCGTATACAAAAATACCTTCTGTACCAATCTACAAACAATTACGTTAGAATAACAAGCTTATACCTGTACAACTTACCAGTATCAATTCTCATTACTTGTTCTATTCCATTCTTTCTTTTGGGACTTACCAAGCGCTAATTTGCTGACGACATTCCTGTCTATTTTCTCTCTTTGGAATGTTCGTCAGAAGGACCGGACTCTCAGGAGATCGAGCCTAGCCAGGAGGACGTGGACCAGTTCACTGCCCAGCAAGACTATCGGCTTTCCTTGTACTTACTTTTATTTTGTATGCCACTGTTTAAGCATTGCTTTATATCATTGTATCTTTCATTTTCAAAGCTGTTGTATTGAAAAGATGAATGTTAATAAAATTTGCTGTTTATTTTATATCTCTTGTCATTCTTGTGCATTTTTACATATATTGCTTAATTACGCTTAACATATTTATTTCTTAGTAAATACGTTGCGGCCCGCCACGTCACCGTTTTCGTACAATGGGAACCAGGGCGTGACAGGTTTTGTTGGCGGCCCATGCAGGTCAGTTCTGCATGAAGTCTTAAGCAATATATCATAAGAATTATAAGAATCAGCAACTATACATTCCTTACATTTCAAATTCCTTGAATCTATCCTAACCTTTTTTATCAAGGTCATGGATTCTCCGAACAATACAAGCATGAACGTCAATGGCAACACTCCACCATCTATTCTACCACCATCACCTACCATTGCAGCTCCCATCAATGAGCAAACGGTACTGCTCGTGGCTATCAAAAGCCTCTTGGAGGGTCAGCAGCAACGGACTGCTATCCTCATGCACGGTCCAGAGGTCGAGGCACCCGAAGTCAAGAAATTCCGGGCACTGCACCCGAAACATTTCTTTGGGAAAGAGAGCCCACTGGAGGCAGAAGAATGGGCTTAGTCTATCGAAGATGATTTGGCAGCAGCAAAAATGCCAGAGATTGCTTGGGTGCCAGTTGCAAAACTGCAACTAACAAACAACGCCAGAGTCTGGTGGAAGGCTGAAGAAAGCCAACTCGCCCAACCGATTGAATAGAAGACGTTTCGCGATATGTTCGACGCGAAGTACTTCCCTGAGACTGCCCGTTTCGACATGGAACGACAGTTCATCCACTTACAACAAGGCTCGATGTGGAGCAAGTCCGTGGATGAATACGATGCTGAGTTTACCTTGTTTAGCAGGTAAGATATTGTCTCAAATTCAAAATTCCTGATATCACATATTTCACTGCTAACACAAGGTCATAACAGGTTCGTGGCACACCTGATTCCTACTGCTGAGTCCGGGCACGACGATTTCAGCAAGGGTTGGACTCGGAAATCCAAGCTGCACTCGCTACAGGGGATTTCCCAACCCATGATATTGCTCTGAAAGCTGCCCGACGTTATGAGGCAGTTGTGAAAAAGAAGGGCAGACCGCAGACTGCCGGTGTGAAACGCCCTGCCACCCAGATGGCAGGAGGAGACTCTTCCAGGCCGACATTTGCACCCAGGAGACCGGGAGGAACATTTAACCGGCCCAGTCCAGACTTTTGCTTCTACTGCAAGAGGAATGGACACCTGGCGAAAGACTGCAGGCGTGCAAATGGCCTGCGTTTAGTTTGTGGCGCATCCATTCACGCCATAGGAGCATGTCCATATCGTCTCAACCCAGCTCCATCACCTAGACCCGCAATCACAGTCCCGCAGTGGCCAGCTATTCAGGCTCCTGCACCTCGTCTTTCTCTCCCTGCACGACCTCCACGTAGACCTCCTGCACAGACTCCTCGTTAGTTCCATCAGGCACAGAGGAACATGCCTCAAGGGCAGAGAAACGTGCCCTAAGGACAGTGGAATGTGCCCAGACGTCAGGCTTTCATAATGACGGTTGAGGAAGCCGAAGCCACTGGCCAAGTGATTACTGGTAATTCCCAATCCTTTCATCTTTTCAATCCTTGTATACCTTTATATTTCTTCTGTATCTAAAACCAACCTCACACAACTTAGGTACTATACCAGTAGCCACCGTTCCTGCACTCGCACTCTTCGATACTGGAGCATCACACTGCTTCATGTCCCAACGATTCGTGATAGCGCATGCGATTTCCGTGAAGCCACTCATTTCAAGCTGGAATGTCAGTTCCGAGAATGGAGTATTGAAGGCAACTATGGGATTTGATTAGTGTCCAGTTATAGTCTGCGGACGAGAATTCTACGTGAATTTCAAAGTACTGGACATCCCAAACTTCGATGTTTTGTTGGGGATGGACCGGCTGGGCGTTTTCTATGCTACGATCGATTGTCGTCAAAAGAAGCACCCAGTCTTTTACTTCAAGAGTGGAGATAGAACGTTAGAGCCAGGAATCTTCCGTCCTTAGCCAAAGAATGCAGAAGTGTTTACTTTACCGGCGGAAGAAGAAAAGCCAGAGGTAGTTCGAGATTTCGAGGATGTGTTCCTGATTGGTAGCGTGGTTGTGCGTGCCGTATTTTAAGTTCTAAAGTTAACCGCAATCAGGATGGCGTCGGGTGTAGCTAGCCGTGATGAGTACGGATCGTCCGCAGGGAGACGGTGCATTTTACGTTCTTGTTATGATGAGTTAATGCGAGTGGAGGATTGTTCGTTTCTAACCTAAGTTTAGTATATGCAAAGTATAAGTTGTTAGGATTAGATAGGTTAGTGTAAGTTAGTGAAGTCCGTACTCAATCCTTTGTGCCGAACTTAAACATTGAGGCTAGAGCAATCAACAACAACGTGGATTAGGGTACTTAAGCACGGTATTAGTGAAATCTGGCTTATTGACCCTTGTCCGTCCGTTATTGTCTCCTGGCTTTCGCCTCCGACCAAACTGAACGCAACCGGTCGTGGTTAAGGATCACCGATACCTTGGTAGGGTAGGGTGCCTAACGGAGCGCTTGCATAAGGCTTGGGCGGAGTTCATTTGCAAGATATCGGGCAAAGGAAATAAGAAACGAAAACCTTAATTTACACAACCATTCTTTTTCCTAACAACACCAATATTTACAAACCATCACAACTACAAAGAAAAAGTGCAAAGAAATGATACAAAGAAAAGAGTAAAACAACATTGCAAGTAAGTAAATGGCATGGAAATAAAAGAGCAAGTAAGTAAATGACAAGAATGAAAATGCAAGTAAGTAAAAGAGATAGAAACTACTAAGAACCCAAAATGCAAAATGAATGTTTTATTATGTCCAAGTGATACAAACCATGAGTTCAATAACCAAAACTTAAACTTGCAAGCTCAATGAAGAGGTTGCAAGATCAAGAGAAGGCAAAGAACTCAAGGCAAACAAGCTATGTATAAGAATAAAAAGAAAACAAAAGTGTTTTTTTTATCCAAGTGTATGACCAAATCAGACTCTTTCCTTGCTCACTGATATGCCTTTTATAGGCACAAAATAAGAGTAAACAAGTAATAAAAACGAGTTGATGTGACAGTGTAACAACTCCAATTTTAGTGTACAAAAATTTGTTTAAAAGTTAATATATACTTGGGGTATTTGCATTTCCTGTGAGTACTATAAGTAATTGTTTTGCTTTTTAATAGCAAGAAAGAGCTTGCAGCTCATTGGTAATACCTTGCACTGCTGAACCAAAGCACCAGAGTTCAAATCCCATCACCCACATTATTTTTTAATATTGTTTTCTTTAATATTTTTAGAAGCCTAAGGGTTTACACATGCATAACTCGTAAAAACCCCACTACACATATAAAACAAACTGGCCCAGGGGGTAGACCTATCGACTGGGGACACGTGGCGACGAGCCCCGGCCCGACTCGGCCGACTCGGGCCGGCGACTCGGCCGAATCGGCCGGCGGCGCCGGGTTGACTCGGTCAAATCCGAGTAGACCCTTCATGACTTCTCTGTCTTTTGATCTTCTGGTAACCCCTGCATAGTTTAACTTACCTGAAATTTAACAGAGTCTTTAAAAATTTAATTTAATCTATTTTAATGCAATTTATTTCAATTTAATTTCTATCAAACCCTAACCCTAACCTTACCCTATAAATACCACACCTAAACAACAGAAGTGGAGTTAAATCTGACTTCCGATTCGGTTTTCTTTATAAAGTTCAATTTCCCTTAACACAACCATGTTAAACTCTTACATCTTGACTATTAATCCTTAACAAAATATGTTGAATAAGTTTCATACCAAAATATTTCATTTTGTAACTTTTACCGCTCTTTTTCAGTAAAATACCATGTAGTTTAGTTTCGACTTTAAAACATCATTAATCTTGCTATACCTTTAACTAGATCACGAGATAATGACCTACCTCCTCACAACACTTATATGCAATATAGCACAATACCTTTCGGGAACATAGAATACGGGAAAACGAAACATTACATATAAATACCATTTACTATTAAAACCGTTTTCTACAAGATTATGTGTTTTACACAAATCTTTGCAAAGCGCTGCTACAACCCATTTTAGGGAACCCGTTCGGGATGGTGCGGATTATCGCACATCCTCGGGCTTAGTAGTGCGAGATGCATACCTCCGTAAGGAGCATTCGGTCTCGAGAGATTTAAAATACAAATATCTTAAGAAAATGAGATTTCTAGAAAATAATAAATTAAAATTATATATATATATATATATATATATGTATGTATGTATGTATCATCAAAATATCTATTTTTGATATATTATAAATATTCCAACTTTTCTAAATCAAAAGAATCACTTGACATGAAAAGACAATGACATTCCATACAAGTCCAACACTTTACAATTAAATACCATGTATTATGAAAAATAGGTTTATTCACTAGAAATGTCACAAATATAAAATCGATAGCTATGAAAACTCTAAAGACGATAATTAAATACTTGAGGTGTATTTTGTAAATTATACAAAATTATTTTTACATAAAACCCCCTCAAGTTTTATAAATTACAATAAGGACCCTAGTAAATATAGGTTTAAGCGGGACCGATCTCTTGAGCCTCAGGGAACCGGAGAAGTGGGTGCTTGTCTATTTTAAGGTAGACAACTTAACAAACGGTGTTATCAACACGGTAATCGTCTTTGAAAAAGATACAAATCCTGCCGCCCATGTGCATCGGTTACCGATAACATCAAAACCTAATTCAGGACTTCAATTTCTCTTTCTAATTGTCTGGCTCAGACTGAGTCTCATTATAAATAATCTGACTTGAATATGATTCAAGTACAATCTACAATACTACAATTCAACATGAATCCATGAATCCATTTATTCAATATAATCAATCTATATTGACCGAACCGAACCATGGATATATTTCCACTTACATGATTCTCCAGTTACATCCATGATTCTCTAGTTACAACCATTTACTGATATCATGGTTTCGGCAAGTCATCCAATTATACAATCCATATTACAAGACAATACAAGTTGCAATACAATTCAAACAAGACAACAATACAATCAAGATATCGCGGGGTTTAAGGGGTAGATTGGTACGAAAGGTGTTAGAAGTGGCACGAGACTGCAAGACTTAAGACACCTAACATGTATTTCCGTTGCTATTGTACCATGGCATAAACGGTTCCTTGTACTCCTGTTGCCCTTAGTCTCTGGTATATAGAGACTCCTCTCGTATACACTGGTATCCTTCTGTACCGAGCTACAAACAACAACGTTAACCATATAATACAACTTTAAAAGCTACTTTCTCTCTCCGTATATTCTATTTCTCCCTTGTCTTTAGGACTTACCGAGCGATTGTTCGCTGACGACATTCCATCTCTTTCTTCTTTGGAATGTTGTCAGGTGATCCGGACACTCAGGAGATCGAGCCTACCAGCGAGGATTTGGGTCAGCTTGCCTACGACCTAGAGCTCTAGATTCATTGTACACATTTTATTTCAGTACTTTTCATTTCTGTTATGCCGCTGTTTAGGCATCGCTTTATCCAATGTATTTACTTTTCCATGTATTGTAAAAGAATGTTAATAAATAAAGTTGTTGTTCATTACATTTGTTTCTTGTGTATATTTCTTTTTTATTGCTTAGTTACGCTTAGCGTATTTACTTCAGAGTAAATACGTAGCGGCCTCGTCGCGTCCTCTGCCCGTACACTGGGAAGCGGGGCGTGACAGGTTTTGTTGGTGGCCCATGCAGATCTGAGCTGTATGGAACCCTATCATACAGTTCTGTTCTGCGTGAACAACCTAAGCAATATAATACAAGGACCAGCAACTAAAACATTCTTTACAATTCATATTCCTTGAATCTTATCATATACTTTGAATCTGTCCTAACCCAAAATTTTTCATTCATGGTTATGGATTCCCCAAACAACACCAGTACCAACTTCAACAACACTCCACCACCACTACCAATCACACCTGCCATCTCTGCTCCGCTCAACGAGCAGACGGTTCTGCTTGAGGCAATCCGCAGCCTCCCAGAAGGACAGCAGCAGCAGACTGCTCTTTTAATGAACCGTCTCGAGGCAGAAGCACCTGGGGTGAAGTAATTCAGGGCTTTGCATCCCAAACAGTTCTCAGGAAAGGAGAGCCCACAGGAAGCTAAGGAATAGGCTCAGAGCATCAAAGATGATCTGGCAGCGGCACAACTGCCGTAGGGAGCTTGGGTCCGTGTTGCGAAACTGCAGCTCACGGATAATGCACGGAATTGGTGGAAGGCGGAAGAAAGCCGTCTTGAACAGCCCATCGAATGGAAGACTTTCCGAGACATGTTCGACGTAAAGTACTTCCCTGAGACTGCCAGGTTCGACATGGAACATCAGTTCATCCATCTGCAACAAGGTTCGATGTGGACCAAGTCAGTAGATGAGTATGACACTGAGTTCACCATGCTCAGTCGGTAAGATATGTCTCAATAATTCGAATTTTTAAATATCACTTACTACACAGCTAACACAATACTTTAACAGATTTGCGGCACACCTGATACCGACGGATGAGATCAGAGCCCGTCGATTTCAACAAGGTTTGGATCCAGAGATCCAGGCTGCACTGGCCACAGGAGATTTTCCGACTCATGAATCGGCTCTGAAAGCTGCCCGCCATTTTGAGGCAGTGGTAAAGGCGAGGGGCAGACCTCAATCTGCAGGAGTTAAACGCCCTGTCAACCAGATGACAGGAGGAGCCTCGTCAAGACCACCTTTTGTGCTAAGGAGACCGGGAGTACCGAACAACCTAGCCCAGCCTTTTGTAACTACTGCAAGAGAGATGCGCATATGATGAAAGACCGCCAGTGAGCCAACCGTCTTTGCTTAGTCTGCGGCTCAGCTACTCATGGTATTGAGTCTTGTCCCAAAAGACAAAATCCATATGTTGCACCCTGGCCAGCAATCACTTACCAGGAGACCAGCCCTTTAGGCACCTGCTCCAAGACTCGCACTCCCTGCTCCACCACCTAGAGGACCACTGACTGCACCTCCTCCTCGTCAGTTCCATCAAGCTCAACGGAACGTTCCGAGGAATGCTCCTCAGGCCAGGATGAATGTACCACGGCGACAGGTTTTCACGATGACCGTGGAAGAAGCTGAGGCCACTGGCCAAGTTATCACTGGTAACCTTTTGTTCTCAAACTTTTCTTTCAATCTTGCTACCTATCTACATACTTTTACTTATACCAAAATCATATCCCACATACCTTAGGTACAATCTTAGTAGCCTCACTCCCTGCACTAGCACTCTTCGATACTGGAGCATTTCACTGCTTTATGTCGCAACGGTTCGTCAGAACTCACGCGATTCCAGTCACACCGCTTGTATCCAGCTGGAATGTCAGTTCAGGAAATGGCGTTCTAGGCAACAATAGGATACAGCTTGTGTCCAGTAGTCGTCTACGGCAGATAATTCTATGCTGACTTCAAGGTGCTGGACATACCGAACTTCGATGTGGTTCTAGGTATGGATTGGCTTGGAACCTTTTATGCTACCATCGACTGTCGTCAAAGGAGGGTAGTATTCGAGATTTCAGACCATCCGGTCTACTATTTCAAAAGTGGAGACCGTACCCTGGAGCCAAGTACATACAAAGCGAAGCCAAGGGAAGCAGTGATTGCAGCAATTCAAGCAGAGGAAGAATCAAGGCCAGAAGTGGTTCGAGAGTTCGACGATGTGTTTCCTGACGATATATCAGGTTTGCCTCCCGATCGAGCTCTTGAATTCAGCATTGATTTAGTACCAGGAGCACAACCGGTGATCAAAGCATCTTATCGATTAAATCCGGAAGGTTTGAAGGAAGTCCGAACTCAGTTGGACGAATTATTGGTGAAAGGATGGATTCATCCCAGCATTTCAAGTTGGGGATCACCAGTATTACTTGTGAAGAAGAAGGAAGGTTCATACAGAATGTGCATCGATTATAGAGCCTTGAACGAAGTAACGATAAAGAACAAGTATCCACTTCCGCGCATCGACGATTTATTCGATCAGCTAAGTGGATCTTATGTTTTCTCCAAGTTAGATCTTCGTTCAGGTTATCATCAGGTGAAGGTCAAGGAAGCTGATATTCATAAAACGGCTTTCAGAACTCGCTATGGTCATTACGAATTTCTAGTGATTCCATTTGGAGTGACCAACGCACCAGCAATATTCATGAACCTACTGAATCAAGTTTTCCGGGAGTACTTAGACATGTTTGTTGTCATCTTCATCGACGACATCCTGGTGTATTCAAAGAGTCGGAAAGAGCATGCCGAGCACCTACGAATTGTCCTGGAAACTCTACGACAACATCAATTATATGCCAAGTACAGCAAGTGTGAGTTTTAGCTAGATCAAGTTGGTTTTCTTGGACATATCGTATCAGGTGAAGGAATCTCTGTGGATCTAGCGAAAGTGTCAGCAGTAAGCGAATGGCCGACACCAAAGTCAGTGAAGGACATTCGGAGTTTCTTGGGTCTAGCTGGATATTACAGAAGGTTCATTGAAGGCTTTTCTAAGATAGCAACACCCTTGACCAAGCTCATACGTAAAGATGAAGAATTTGTGTGGTCAGAAGCATGCGAACAAGCTTTCGTAGAACTCAAGTCAAGGTTGACATCAGCGCCTATTCTCGTTATACCGGACCAGTCTGGATGATTCGAAGTGCATTGTGATGCATTCGGTAAGGGATTAGGATGTGTTCTACATCAGCACGGTAAGGTTGTGGCTTATGCTTCAAGACAGCTGAAGGCTCATGAGTCAATTATCCGACGCATAATTTAGAGTTGGCAGCCATTATCTTTGCTCTTAAGATTTGGTGCCATTATCTTCTTGGTGAACGAGTGAACATATACATAGATCACAAGAGCCTGAAATATGTGTTTACTCAAAAGGAATTGAATATGCGGCAGAGACGATGGTTAGAACTCATGGCGGACTTCGACATCAACCTGCAATATTATCGAGGGAAGGTGAATGTGGTACCTGATGCCCTTAGTCGCCAACCATTATCAATGAATCTCACTGCACAATGGAAGCTTCAACAAGACTTGCATCAGATGGAGATTGAAGTAGTCATGTCAGGTAATGCTTCAAGTTTGATGAATTTACAAGTTCAATCTACCATTGTCAACCAGATCAAAGCAGCTCAAACAACTGATTCTAAGTTGCAAAGGATCAGAGAACAAGTGGAGAATGAACTCAGAACAGACTTCATCATCCATGAAGACGGATCTTTGAGATACGGCAGCAGATTATGTATACCAAAAGGTTCTGTTCGGGAAGAGTTAATGAAAGAAGCTCACAGCTCTTCCTACTCAGTACACCCTGGAGGTACAAAGATGTACAAAGATCTACGTCAGAATTACTGGTGGCATGGAATGAAGCATGAAGTAGCCAGAAGCGTCGCTAAATGCTTGGTGTGTCAGCAAGTAAAAGCTGAACATCACAGGACAACTGTACTACTTAAACCGTTACCAATCCCAGAATGGAAGTGGCAACACATCCCAATGGATTTTGTGACTGCTCTTTCTCGCAGCACAAAGGGTAACGATACGATATGGGTTATTGTGGATCAACTCACAAAGTCGGCTCACTTCATCCCATTTCGAGTTGGCCAATCAACTGAGACATTAGCAAAGAAGTACATGGAGGTAAGAATCTACTTAAGATTTAAACTCTTTAAATATGTACTATCTCTTATACCCATGAACTCATACAGGAAATTGTGAGACTTCATGGAGTACCGGTCTGCATTGTCTCCGATTGTGACACCAGGTTCCGATCATAATTTTGGCAGAGTCTACAAGCAAGCTTGGGAACAGGTCTGGACTTCAGCACGTCTTATCATCCACAAACAGATGGTCAGTCTGAGCGAACAATTCAGATCTTGGAGGATATGCTCAGAGCATGTATGTTAGACTTCGGAGGATCATGGGAAGATCACCTGCATCTTGTGGAGTTTTCATACAACAACAGCTACCAAGCAAGCATAGGAATGGCACCTTTTGCAGCGTTTTATGGAAGAAAGTGCCGATCGCCATTAAGTTGGGACGACATCGGAGATAGGGAACTTCTTGGACCTGAGATGATAGTAGCAACTGTTGATGTGGTTCGTACTATCAAAGAAAAGATGCGCATAGCCCAAGATCGACAGAAGCACTGGACGGATGCAAAGCGACGTCACTTGGAGTTCCAGCTGGGAGATCACGTATTCTTAAAGATATCTCCGAACCGTGGAGTGATCCGATTTAGAAGACGGGGTAAGCTAAGTCCGAGATACATTGGACCGTTCGACATACTCGAACGAGTCGGTGAAGTGGCATACCGCTTGGCACTTCCACCTTCATTGGAAGGAGTGCATAATGTGTTCCACATATCCCAACTCAGAAGGTATGTGAGTGGCCCCAGCCATGTTCTCGATCATTCCGAGCTCACTATACAGCCCGACTTATCTTGTGAGCAAGAACCTGTTGAGATCCTGGACAGGAAAGTGAAGTCACTTCGGAACAAGGAAGTCAAGTTGGTTCGAGTGATGTGGAGAAAAGACACTCCAAGAGAATCGACATGGGAAAGGGAAGATGAGATGCATGCATGATATCCCCATCTCTTTGTAAACTAGTCCTAAAAATAAAATTTGTAAATTTCGAGGACGAAATTTTTGTAAGGAGGGTAGACTGTAACAACTCCAATTTTAGTGTACAAAAATTTGTTTAAAAGTTAATGTATACTTGGGGTATTTGCATTTCCTGTGAGTTCTATAAGTAATTGTTTTGCTTTTTAATAGCAAGAAGGAGCTTGTAACTTATTGGTAATACCTTGCACTGCTGAACCAAAGCACCAGAGTTCAAATCCCATCACCCACATTATTTTTTAATATTGTTTTCTTTAATATTTTTAGAAGCCCAAGGGTTTACACGTGCATAACTCGTAAAAACCCCATTACACATATAAAACAAACTAGCCCAGGGGGTAGACCTATCGATGGGGGACACGTGGCGACGAGCCCTGGCCCGACTCGGACCGGCGACTCGGCCGAATCGGCCGGCGGCGTCGGGTTAACTCGGTCAAATCCGAGTTGACCCTTCACGACTTCTCTGTCTTTTGATCTTCTGGTAACCCCTGCATAGTTTAAATTACCTGAAATTTAACAGAGTCTTTAAAAATCTAATTTAATGCAATTTATTTCAATTTAATTTCTATCAAACCCTAACCCTAATCTTAACCTATAAATACCACACCAAACCACACCCTCCTCACTTCCAAATTCTGTCCAAAACTCTCAAGAAAACTCTCTAGAATTTTGTGTACAAGTGGAGTTAGTAAAAGGCGAAACTCCGGCGATTTTCCGACGATGACTCCAGGAGCTCCCGGCGACGAAACGACAAACCGGAAGCTACTTCCACTCCCTCTTCCTCTTCTCTAAACCAAAAGCCAGTAAGTCCCTCCTCCCTCTTCTATTCTCTATTCTTAAAACTTCTTTTAATAAAACCCGATGGAAGCGGAGTTAAATCCAGCTTCCGATTCGGTTTTCTTTATAAAGTTCAATTTCCCATAACAAAACCATGTTAAACTCCGACATCTTGACTGTTAATCCTTAACAAAACATGTTGAACAAGTTTCATAGCTAAATATTTCATTTTGTAACTTTTACCGCTCTTTTTTAGTAAAATACCGTGTAGTTTAGTTTCGACTTTAAAACATCGTTAATCTTGCTATACCTTTAACTAGATCATGAGGTAATGACCTACCTCCTCACAACACTCATATGCAACATAGCACAATACCTTTCGGGAACATAGAATACGGGAAAACGAAACTTTATATATAAATACCATTTACTATTAAAACCGTTTTCTACAAGATTATGTATTTTACACAAATCTTTGCAAAGCGCCGCTACAACCCATTTTGGGGAACCTGTTTGGGATGGTGCGGATTATCGCACATCCTCGGGCTTAGTAGTGCGAGATGCAGACCTCCGCAAGGAGCATTCGGTCTCGAGAGATTTAAAATACAAATATCTTAAGAAAATGAGATTTCTAGAAAATAATAAATTAAAATTATTTTTATAAATATATATATATATATATATATATATATATCATCAAAATATCTATTTTTGATATATTATAAATATTCCAACATTTCTAAATCAAAAGAATCACTTTACATGAAAATACCATGAAATTCCATACAAATCCAACACTTTACAATTAAATACCATGTATTATGAAAAATAGGTTTATTCACTAGAAATGTCACAAATATAAAATCTACAGCTATGAAAACTCTAAAGACGATAATTAAATACCTGAGGTGTATTTTGTAAATTATACAAAATTATTTTTACATAAAACCCCCTCAAGTTTTATAAATTACAATAAGGAACCTAGTAATTATAGGTTTAAGCGGGACCAATCTCTTAAGCCTCAAGGAGCCGGAGAAGTGGGTGCTTGCCTATTTTAAGGTAGACAACTTAACAAACGGTATTATCAACACGGTAATCGTCTTTGAAAAAGACACAAATCTTGCCGCCCATGTGCAGCGGTTACCGATAACATCAAAACCTAATTCAGGACTTCAATTTCTTTTTCTAATTGTCTGGCTCAGACCGAGTCTCATTATAAATAATCTGATTTCAATATGATTCAAGTACAATCTACAATACTACAATTCAACATGAATCCATGAATCCATTTATTCAATATATTCAATCTATATTGACTGAACCGAACTATAGATATACTTCCATTTACATGATTCTCCAGTTACATCCATGATTCTCCACTTACAACCATTTACTGATATCATTGTTTTGGTAAGTCATCCAGTTATACAATCTATATTACAAGACAATACAAGTTGCAATACAATTCAAACAATACAACAATATATTCAAGACATCGCAGGGTTTAAGGGGTAGATTGGTACGGAAGGTGTTAGAAGTGGCACGAGACTGCAAGACTTAAGACACCTAACCTGTATTTCCATTGCTATTGTACCGTGGCATAAACGGTTCCTTATACTCGTGTTGCCCTTAGTCTCTGGCATATAGAGACTCCTCTCGTATACACTGGCATCCTTCTGTACCAAGCTACAAACAACAACGTTAACCATATAATACAACTTTAAGAGCTACTTTCTCTCTCCGTCTATTCTATTTCTCCCTTGTCTTTGGGACTTACCGATCGATTGTTCGCTGACAACATTCCATCTCTTTCTTCTTTGGAATGTTGTCAGGTGATCCGGACACTCAGGAGATCGAGCCTACCGGCGAGGATTTGGGTCAGCTTGCCTACGACCTAGAGCTCTAGATTCATTGTACACATTTTATTTCAGTACTTTTCATTTCTGTTATGCCGCTGTTTAGGCATCGCTTTATCCCATGTATTTACTTTTCCATGTATTGTAAAAGAATGTTAATAAATAAAGTTGTTGTTCATTACATTTGTTTCTTGTGTATATTTCTTTTTTATTTCTTAGTTACGCTTAGCGTATTTACTTCAGTAAATACGTAGTGGTCTCATCGCGTCCTTTGCCCGTATACTGGGAAGCGGGGCGTGACAGACGGCAAGGGAGAGCCAGCAGAAAAATAGGGACAATTGGAGCTAGGGGGACCGGTGGGCTGGGTTTCTAGAGCATGTCGCCGGGCCAATTCCGAGCAATTGGGATCGTGTTTGTTGTGTGATGTTGTGTTCTCTCAAAAATTCCACTGGTATTTCTTGATTTCTTTATAGAAGCCTGGTTTGTACTTAGTAGATTGGAGGGAAACATGATGATTTATATCACATCACACTTTTTTGCATTTATCATTCTTGTCCCCCACTTGCACAATTCATCATATCATGTGTGCCAAGGAAGCCCCACCTTGGTCCATGCCAAAGAGTTGTGTGTACACTTGTATTGTGTTGGACCAAAATTGTGTACACATTTATTTGTTGCAAAATAACTCTTTGGATATCGATTGGTTTGCAGTTCCGGTTGCAGTGTCGGCTCACAAATATTATATTCGTGATTTTGAGTGTGTTTCCAGTATTGTGTCACGGATACCTGTAATCTGTATTTACTGAGCAGACACTGGTTAATAGTACCGATCTATAACAAAATATATAATGAAAGAGTGGTATTGAAATGCAGTTTTCTGTGATAAACAAATACCCCAAAACTTATCTTTTGCTCGTCCCAAGCAAAACAAAAAATCCTAACCTCACTTTCATAGGGAACACGATTGCACCGAGCTCGTGCAACAAGCCGTTAAACCTCTAGGTGTCTCTAGTAGGAGGAGTGTTGTCTCCTGAGGGTTTTTAAGCGGATACTACCTACAAAATCCCGTCAAGCTATTTTCACAAGTTAATGTCGATTCTACTCCTACAGTTTAGTATCAAGGTTATAAATTCTATTATCCTAAGTTAGAAATATTCAAGCCTTATGTTTCACGCCTCACAGTTTAGAAAGATCTCGGTTTCTCTTGAGTTTTCCTTCTAAAGTGCGGTCTTCAATCAGGGATTTTTATCATCTTCACGGAAAATATAAGTCTTATTCTTTATTGCTATCTTTCCTCCAAATATTGATTGTATACCACTACGTGTGTGTAAAATTTCACCCTTACACTTAAAAATTCAATTCAAGCTACAGTACCCTTGCCCTAATGCCTAATACTACTTCTTTTCGTTAATGATGGACGGTTTTGCTCACACACCTTTCATGCGACTATTAATACTTCTTGAGGCACTAACAGCCGATTACTTGGATGTGTGAGTTTAAAGCGTAAATAGCAGTTTCTAGGTCTTGACTTTATTTATTTATTTTTCTTTTCTTTTTATTTTTCTTTTCCAAGACCGGATATATTTTTCAATAATTCTCTTTTGGTGGTTAGCTTTAAATACCGTTTTTTTTTCTTTCATACTAGGTTTTTAGGCAAGAGTATTTCTAGGTATTCTCTACTATCCCAAGTTTCAAGGTGCGTGTATGTGAAGTTTGTAGGGTATATACTTTCTAAAGTTGGATTCAAGAATAGAAACTATTTTTCAGACTTATCCTTCAGTAAAACTTTCAATACTTTCCCTTCATCTCGACTTAACTCAAGAACTGAACTCAAGATTACCTACTTCTAAAAAAACTGAAAGGACATATAATTACCAAGGCTAAACAAAAGTAGGGTTATTTTTAGGGTTTTCAATTCCTAAGCCTAAGATTTAGTTATTTCTAACGTATTAACTAAACTTTCGGAATAAAAATCTAAGTTTCTCTACTAGCTAACTTGACAACAAAGTTTTTATATTTTTGTAAAAAATTTCGATTTTTATGGGTTTTAAAATAAGTATGCAAATCCAAAATATATATATGAATGCGAAGGTAGAAAGGTTACCGAGCACACCCCTAAACTTAAACTTGACAGTGCCCTCACTGTTAGGCTACACCAAGAGGGTCAAAATTGTCGGCGCTCCCATGTTTTATTTTATTTTATTTTATTTTATACAAAACAAAAAGCAAACAAAAAATATATACACAAAAAGATCCACCCCAAACTTAAGTGAAACAGTGTTGCCACTGTTTAAGCGTTAAAGTTCAGAGTTAGGGGGGAGAGAACAGTATCAATCTATACAAGGCCTTACACAGGCCAAAAGTTAGCACCAACCATTCAAAAACTTTATCGGGATAAGGCCTAGGCTGGTGAAAGAATGCGGAGAGGAAAGAAATGGAGAATACGCGAGACCGTATGGGGATAGAAGTGGTATACGGTCTCGGTGGAGGAGAAGAATGGCGGAGGGGAGAAAGAATTGGAATACGAACTTGAGGGTAGAAATGGAGTGAATAAATTAGTACAATTTGTAATGACCGATGTGTAAAAAGCGATTGTACTAACCTATTAACCCGTCGAGAAATGGGATCAAACCCCTCAAGACTCGTGAGAAAACATGGGTAGACCGAACTTGGTAAACCAGACATAAGAAAAGAAGGTAATACGGTGTCTTGAAAAGTAGGAACGATGGAAAGGATGGAGGGAAGTGATCGAGGAATGGGATCGGTTAAACGTTCTGTAGGGTGTACACAGTCAATGAAAGGGATAGGATGAATTGGAAAATCCGACTCATCAAGTAAAACTGGTTCATCCTAAAAAATTTCCTCAAAATTCTCCTAAAAAATTAGCTCATCCATGCATTTATCATCAATATCAAGACGCAAATGGAGTTCGGGAAAAACTGTTAATGACTCAGGATGATGTCCATACGGAAGTGAAAGGACATGATGAATTGGTGAAAAAAACTCATCCAAAGCTGTGGGTTCATCATCCAAAATATTCCCAGCGCCGATATCACCAATCATATGAAAATCAAATTTCTCAGACACCTCATCTAAAGCATGGATTTCAATCAATTGTGGTTTTAGGATGAAGGTGTAAAGGTCAAAGTAATTGGGTGTGGTTTCACTTGACAATGTCCCTTCATAATCGGGTAAATCAAATACTACAAAGTTGCATAACTCATTAAACGTTCTATCTTCAATCGGTGAATCAGTTGGAACATTCGATAGACTTTCGAAACCGGAGTTGTGGAATTCAATTTGCAGCGGGTAGGTTTGATTTTGAAGGGTGTACTGCTCACTCTCACCATTCAAATTCGCAAACTGTCCTATCGCCTCATCATACATTGGAAAATTTGGAGCTAGTTGGAAACTAGCTGCCGGTTCGTTAGGTTGTATGAGAGCGGTCATGGACGCATTCAACTTCATCATCTGTTGTCATGACGCTACCCGAAATTCTTCCAATGATTGTTCAAGACTAGACATGGGTTGTGGAGGGGTTTCAGTAAAAGATTCAAAGTTTGGATACTGGAAACTCCCAAAAGGCTGTTCAGAAGCAATGTCTAGGGAAGGTGTAAAAATCGGGTAGGATTGATAGGAATCGAATGGTTGGACAGGGTTAAGATCAACGTTATGATAAGAAGGTGAATGGAATTGTTGATCAAAAGAATTGGAAGTGGTGAAAGGAGTGAAAGATCGGCTACGAGATTGTTCAATTTTGTCGGTAATGGACATGGGTTTCGGAGTTACAACAGGACTCTCAAAAGGGGTATCAACGTAAGAAGGTGGGGGAAGTTGAAATGGTTGATACAAAGTGGATTGCGAAGTCCAGTTGTTTGTCCTAGACGCGTCTATCCGATCTTTCAAAGAAATTTTAGGCATGGAGGTGTTTCCTGATTTAAAATCAGGAAAGCTTCTGTGAAAAGCTTCAAATAGGGGGGCCACGTGCTTACATGTGACCAGCAGTCACGTGTTGACACGTGACCTATAAAGTACAGAAAAGGCGCACAATGATTCGCTGAACAAAGTCAAGAAAAAGAGCTTCAGAAGAGGTCACGTGCTCCCACGTGACCAGGGTCACGTGTCGACACGTGACGTTCAAAGTAGCAAACTCGCTCTCCAATTGAACCGAGGAAAGAAGTGCCAGACAGGGGTCACGTGCTTACACGTGACCAGGGGTCACGTGGTAGCACGTGACGTTTAAGCAACGATCAGAAGACAGTGCAAAAGAAAGGAAAATGTTCATTCCAAAGGGGGTCACGTGGTCACACGTGACCGGCTTTCAAAGCCCTTTTTGTCAACAGAATTAAATTCTAAGAGAAATGCAAATCTTTCCAAAGGAACGCAACTATATGCATCCAATCAAATTAAAGATTCAGAGGTCATTTATTTATGGAAAATCTCGGGTTTGGAAAGATTTCCCCCTTAAATCTAACCAAAATAACAAGGGAGAATCTCTGGATCTGAAATCCAACGGTGAATAAAATTCACCTAATAATCCAAAGGTCCAGAACGAATGAAGGATGCAAATCAGATCTCTCAACGAAGATTCATCAAAAACCAACTGATTCAGCTGCTTCTCCTATAAATAGGAGCCAAGAGACACAAAAAAGATATACATGCGCAGAGAAGAGAAAGAAAAAAAGAGGAGAGCTTTGATACTTTGAAAAGACTCGGATCTTCTGCAAAAACCCTAGGTAAGAAAGGGAAAGCCTTTTGAAAGAAAGGGAATTTAATTCTCAACAGAGTTTAACTCTGATACATAAAACAGAAGAGCAGATTTCTTCTCTCTTTGATAGAGGATCTGCAAAGTGCACATCTCCCCTTAAGGTTGAGAATTTAATTCTCAATAGGTCGAGATCCTGCCATGCAGATCCAAAGCATAGAGAAAGAATGCAAGCATGAGAATTTAATTCTCACAGAACTATAGGAATTTAATTCCTCTAAGATAAAAGTAGGGCTTGACCCTGTGTTATGGGAATTTAATTCCTTCAGAACAGAGAAAAACAGGGTTTAACCCTAATTAAGAATTTAGTTCTGTTGAAACAATGGGAATTTAAGTCCCTTAATCATAATCTGACAGGAAACGGAAGCTTGATTCCTTAAAAAGTTTTTATTAGGGTTTAACCCTATTCAGTTCTTCACATAAACGAGGAATCTAATTCCTACAGAAGGTTCAAGGATCGAAAGGAAGTAGGAATTTAATTCCTTTGAAAATTAAAGCCAGAGGAATTTAATTCCTGAAAAGAAAGATCAACGGATTCTCTAAACAACAACATACATGGAGGTAGGGTCACGTGCCACCACGTGACCCTCTCAAAAGAGCTACAGAAGTCCCTTTGAGGCAGCACCCCACGTGATCCACGTGACCTTGGCAGAAACTCTAATACACAGGCATTTGAATGCCCATCACGTGATGGCACGTGATGCTTTGAAGGAAATGATAATTTCAGCGGAACAAATGAATGGAGGGCGCTCTCACGTGCTGCCACGTGACCCTTCTTGCCTTAGTGTTTAACACTAAAATTAAAACTCTCATGCCCAGTGTTAAAACACTGTTGGGCCTTAGCATTCAACACTGATTAAAAAGCCTTATTTGCAGTGTTCAACACTGAGCTGTTTTAGTGTTTAACATTAATTTGAAAAGCCTTATTGCTGGTGTTTAACACCAATTATCTCTTAGTGTTGAACACTAACTCATCAACCTTATTCCCAGTGTTCAACATTGATTGCTCTGAAGTGTTTAACACTAGGCTTTGGCCCAATTGGCTAAAGGGATAGAGGCAAACATTCTCCCTCAATGGACCAACAAAGAGTCAATATTCCAGACCTGACTGGACTTAGCCCAAGCTGGCCATAAGTCCTCAATTTGTGATTAACTGGGCCGATAGGCTCATAACATAATTGATCAGTCTTGACCCAAATTGGGCCAGGGACTATTTAATCCACCCCGGTTCTAGGGTACATCTCTTCACTCCTTTGATACTTGGCATTGTAATCCCTCAATGTCTTCAAAGAGGTGACGGGTCCCGAAGACCATTCATGATATGGACTGTGGGGTCCTTAATCCCATGCATAATACAAAATTCCTGGTTACGTGGAACGTGGATAACGTCACTTTTTGACCCCGCGGAAAACGTCCAGAGCGGATCCTGGTCCTCGCAGAGCACGGCAGTGAACCCGTGTGAAGCATCCAGAGCGGAGCCTGGTCCTCGCCTAGCACGGCAGTGAACCTGTGTGAAGCATCCAGAGCACATACCGGACTGTGGAGTCCTTAAACCCATGGACTATGACGTCCTTAACCTTGACCGAGATGTCTTAAAACTACCAACGGACCGCAATGTCCTTAAACTACCCATGGACCGCAATGTCCTTAAACTACCCATGGACCGCAATGTCCTTAAACTACCCACGGACCGCAATGTCCTTAAACTACCCACGGACCGCAATGTCCTTAAACTAGAACCATAGAGCCTCCATATGCTCTTTCGTCGGATCTAAACGGTCCTGTTTAAGTTGATCTTAGCCTCAAAAATGGCTAACGCGTCCTTAAACCTTCAAGCAGACTGGACTATGAATCCCCCATAATTAATTCTGGCTCGAGGGTACATCTCTGAACTCCTCTGACATCTGTCGTTGTAATCCTTCAACGTCGTCAGAGAGGTGACGGGTCCCGACGGCCACACATACGATGGACCGCCACGTCCCTAAACTGGAACATTAGAGTCCAAACACTCTTTTGTAGGATCTAAACGATCCCGTTAAGTTGATCTTAGTCACAAAGTTAGACTAACGTGTCCTTAACAAACGTTTGAGTTGATCTTAGCCTCAAGTATGGCTGACGTATCCTCAAACTAAACCCCCAAACCCAAATTTAAGATAATGCGGATTTGGACCAGTCCATGCCCTACGGGCGACAACATAACTCAGTCTCCGTAAACGATCCACGGGCAATGAAACATAAAACAAGAACACACGACACGAAGTGACCATCTGGAGAAGGAGAAAGTTGTTACCGCAAAGCGGTAGCGTAATTAACTGCAGGGGCTTGCGCCTGCAGGGAAGAGCGTCCCCACAATCAAAAACCCCTCGAACGAGGGGGAATCTGACGAAGTCTGCTACATCGGACGCATCCGTCTAAACCTCCGATACATGGTGCCATGGATCAAATTGGCATCTTCGGAGAGGTGGACGGATAGCACCAATTAGCATCTGCCCCGAATTTCAGGCGAGACGCCACGCCGTCGCCGTCGTTCGGAGGGGAACAGATTCTGGCACGCCCGGTGGGACCTTTTCCTCTTTCCACTCCACACTTCGTGTGTCGTGATTCGCGAACCAATCGCGGTTCGCTAATAGTTTCCCTTGGGTTTCAAGATACTAAGAATTGGCGCCTTGCCTATTTCAGAAAACAAAGGATCGATGGCTGCTACTTCCGCGAAATCCTCCAACTGCTCAAGCTGCAATTGCGACCAACGCTTTGCCTCGCCGGGAGGTATAGCCTATGGACCCCAAGCCGCTTCGTTGTTCACAATGCCGGTGGACCAGGTGACTCAAGCCACTACCGGATTGTTCTTTGGGACTATACTCCCACCATCAAGCTTCACGGCGCCGGTGTTGACAAAGGAAGCTTTCAAGAAGTCGGTCTTTGATCGTCTAACCCCTGCCACGGCTCCTCTCAACGAGTCGTCCGATGTCAACGCCTCAGTCTTTTCTAGATTGGGCCAGAAATCCTGCAAATTCATCGCAGAGAAGGCTGCTCCTAAGAAAACGGCCGCTCATACCTCCGAAATCGCCAAGGCAGCTTCCCCGGCCAAAAAGTCGGTCTTTACCAGATTAACGGCTTCAGCTCCCGCTCCCGCTGCACAAAGGACATCGGTCTTTGACAGGCTAACACCAACAACGACCCCCCACCCACACAGGGGGCAAGACGAAACCATTCTTATATCTGACTCTACGCCGTCTGCTCGACGTGCTCGGCGTCGTCATTGGAGCCGAATAAGGAAGACTGGGGGCAACTCCCCCTCCGGATTGACCCCACCAGCCCCGGTGGCCGAAGTTAATGCTGCTGTTCCGACTGGGAACAGCTTTGAAATGCTAAATAAGGTGCAAAGGAATTCCCCTACGGCAGTACTGAAGAGGTCTCCTCCCTCACTAAAAAAGGTTGTCGAAACAAAACCCGAACAGCCCCAATTTCCTCAACGGCTGTCTTCCAAAATCTATAAGGTTTGGCGGCAAGCCCGAGACTCGATCATCGATCCAAACTTCTCCCGCCAGCACAAGAAGCCGAAAATCCAACCGGAAGCTGGTCACCAGGCTAAACCCCAAAAGGTTGTCTGGACGCCCGCCTTAGCGGCCCCCTCAACCTCCGTGGCTCATAAAAAGAGGAAGCCGGAGAAGACCCCGCAGCATGCAACGACGGCTAAAAGCACTAAGCCTAGACGCCCTAAGTCTGGGGGCATGATGGTCCACACCGTATACATGGCCTCTGGAAAGGAGGAGAGCCGCACTTCTACAGGCCACCGACCACTAACCCGATCCGTAACGAAATCCCAGGAGCAGCAACAAAAGCTCCAAGAAATGATGAATGCTATGGCCGCGCTCACCGGGCCGAAGGAAAGCCCAGAAGTGTCCTCAGATGCACGCCGGGAGGAAGAAACCGACGCTGAATTCCTTCGCCGGACACTGGAGAAAAGGGACAAAGAGGCTGCTGAACAAGCGGCCAACATACAACGGATGGGCCTTCTCTTTCAAGATGTGATAGGAATGATGATCCAGCAGGACTTACCCGCCGAAGATCCTCCGATTGTTCTTGAAGACGACCGAGGAGAGACGTCAAATCCACCACCAGCCCTCTCAACGGCCAAGGAAGAGACGATCTCTAAGGCTGACTTGGCTGACTACATAGCCCAGCAAATCCGAGTTCATCACGCGACTGAGGCAGCTGGTCAAATCGTGAAAACCGGGCGGCCGTATCCGAGCTGGTACGACCAAATCAAATACTCGCAAGGCTATACGATACCAAAATTCCACGTGTATAAGGGGACCGGCAATCCCCATCAACATGTCGCCCAGTTCCGGGCCCTCTGCGGTAACACCGGCGGTGACGATAAACTGTTGCTCCGCCAGTTCGTGGGCAGCTTATCAGAAACAGCGTTCGAATGGTATTCGGAACTCCCGAACGATTCTATCAAAACGTTCGCTGAAATGGAGTTGTTATTCACTCAGCGGTTCGCAAGTGCCAGCGAACGCACTCCAATAACTGCATTGATTAACGCCCGGGTAAAACCAGGCGAAACCTGGGTCCAGTATGCTATACGCTGGCGGAATTTGTGGTCAAGATGCGAGCAACGCATTGAAGAAGCACCCGCGGTGGGCATGTTCGTGGGAACCCTAGACCCCCATGCAACTATTTCCCAGTTTATGATGTTCTTTAAGCCAACCACATTCCAGGCTTTAATCGACAAGTTGGCTCAGATGGACCAGATGGGTCATAGGCCACCTCCCCCGAAGTCGGAACCTCGGAATGATAAGGGTAAAGGAAGGGCAACCTTTGTCGCGAATGCCCAACAGCAACCTGACGCCCCAAAATCGGCAGATCAACTGGAAGAAAGACGCCGGTATTATAATGAAAAGATGAAGCGTCCCTACTCGTTCCCACGAGACAAGACGAGACGGTTATTTGAGCTGGCAATACGCAACAGACTTATTAACCTCCCAAATCCAAGGCGACCGCCACAACCCACCGAGGTGAATAACTCCAACTACTGCCCTTACCATCAGACGGTAAGTCACCCGATTGAAGATTGCTTCGTCTTCAAAGGATGGATCGAAGATCAATACCTCCAGGGGAAGTTTGTACTGTCTGAAAAGTGGAAGGTGAACCCGCCACAACCACATACTCCTAAAAAGGCAGACACACCGGGGGCAACCTGCTCCTTTATCGAAGAAGCTCCATGGGAGGTCGTGCTATCAACGAAGACCAAAAGAATGCTGAGAGACCTCCATGCATGCCCTGCGATCGAATGGAAGGACCCTCTTGAACCTCAAATTATCGAAGGGATGTTGAGGCCCCGCCCAACTATGAAGACTCATGATAAAGATCCAAATACTCACGCCCAGCCGTCAAAAGCTTCGAAGAAAAAGAAGAAGAAATCCAAGAAGCCCGCGAGGCTTGGAGACAAGCGCACGAAATTGCAGAAGCAAATCGACGCGCTGGAAGAATATAATCAGAAGGCGCGAACTCCTATCACACTCCGAGAATTCCTCGATCACATCTTTCAAGACGAAGATGATGAAGAGAGCTCATCGGATGAATCCGAAGAGTATGTGGCAAGTTGTAACGTAATCTCCCACTCGCTTACCGATGACGAGACAGCTCCTGACACTAAGAAGCCGGAAGCAGAGCCCGAACCAGAGCGTGCGAGGCTGACAACTGATATGATCAATGCCTTCCTAGACGAGATTCGCCTAAAAAGTAAAGCGGATCAAGAGCGTGGGATGGCAGCATCAGAAGGAACCAAATGCGGGCGACTGAACGAAAGAGTTGAGCTACCCCTGCCAGAGCGAAAGGCATCCGAAATGGACAAGAAAATATTCAAGACAAGGAAAAGGTTCGCCAAAGCCATGTCAATGGGAATGAAGCTACCACCTTCGGAAGGAAATAGGCACAATGGGGCGGAGAGGCACCCTGACTATTGCGCATATCATCAGAAAATCTCACACCCCACGGAGGAGTGCGACGCCTTTAAGATATGGTGGCAAGGATATGTTGCTCGTCGGCAACATTTTAAGCGCATGAAGCGCAAGATCCGTCGGGAGCAAAGAAGCACTGTCGACGGGCTCAACAGAATTACTGGCAACTGTTATATGGCTCATGCAGAAGGGTCACAAGTTCTCACCTTTGGGAGCGACTCTGATGAAGAAGTGACTCTGGGCCCTCTCTTTGAAGAATCCGCGTTAGGGAGAGATGAGGAATCAGAAGCCTGCGGAAACACTCAACTGCGCAATCGCACACTCCCAGAAAAGAATCTCGGGCCTACGAGCAGAAAAGATAAGGGAAAGGAAAAGGTCACCGAAGATATCACTTTGGATGACCAAGTCGCGAAAGAACTGGCTGCCAAAGACCCTCCTAGGAGGGGTAAAGTGGACTATAACATCCTCGCGCATCTAAGGAAGCTACCTTCTCAGCTTAGCATTCTCGACGCCCTCCTATTATCAAAAGAAGCACGGGACTCACTAATTAAGGCATTACAAGAACCTGAGCAATTCCAAGCCTTTCTCGCCACTGAAAAGATGAAGGACGAACTGGAGGAAGTGCATACGGCCGACGTCACTTTCGGTGATGAAGACCTCCTTCTCGGGACGTGCGACCATAACCGTCCCCTATATGTCTCCGGATACTGCCATGACATCAAGATAGGCAAGATCCTGGTGGATAACGGATCCTCCGTCAATCTCCTTAATGTTCGGGTGTTGAAGGAAATCTGCATGAGTGTGCAACATCTCGCTCGGGACAAAATTACTATCTCCGGTTTCGACTCACAATCGTCACGGACTCTCGGGTCCGTGATACTAACGTTACGCTTCGGGCTTCTCGTCACAGACATCAAATTCCATGTCATTGACGCCAAGACCTGCTACAATGCCTTGCTCGGCCGTCCTTGGTTACACGAGTACAACATCGTCCCTTCTACACAACATCAGTGTATGAAGTACTTTAAAGATGGTTTCGAGTATACCGTAACGGGTGAGTTGAACCCATTTTCCGTGAACGAAGTCCGCAAATACGAGGATGCGAAATACTTTTTGCCAGACTTCGAAGATACAGAAAGGTGTCGCAACTCAGAGAACAAAGCCGCCGCCACCATCCCTGTTTTCGGAAGCGATACCGAAGAAGAGGAAGAGATAGTTTATACAGGGCCATCTCAACGCAACAACCGGAGGATGCCCACCCCCATACTGGTCTTCGGAAGTGATTCGGAAGATGAGGTCAATGCCGTATTCTCCAATCGGCTTTCAATGCAAGCACCCCTTGGCGATGGCCGCAGTTTGCAAATCATCATGGTACCGCGAGAACACTACAAGGATCTCGACACGCTCCAAGCTCACAGTGTGCAGGACCTGCAGACGTTTTACGTCCCTCCCAGGCGAAGGGGTGAGAAGATGATCCTATTCTATCGATCCTCAGAGTCGAAAGTAGAGAAAGAGATCTGGCATGGCGTGGATGCTACACTTGACAGGATCCAACCCATCCGTCTGCCTAGATACTATACAGACGGATTAAAGAAGCTGTTGAAGCGCCAAGGAGTACCCTTAAAACAGACTGTTCGGCAGGCTCGGTTCTATAACAAGATTTGGGATGTCCCTGGAACCCAACGCAAATTGCCCAACGGGAAAATGGAGACACTCGGGCTTGGATACGCGAGAACCGGAAAACGAGAGCGGGCCCACAGCAGCTACGCTATATATACCTTTGATGAAGAAGAGGACGCCCCGTCAGGAGATGCCGATCCCTCATCAAAACCAGACCCTGCGATTGAGGCGCCGAATCCGTCATTTCAAGAACGAATGGACAAGCCTATCAGGAAAGTGGGTCAGAACGGTCGGGAAGACCCCAACTACGAAATGACCATCTACGAGAAGGCCAGGACGCAACGTCTATTTCAACAGGCTGCGAAAGGCAAGAATGCTCATCCTTATCGACCCGTCATGCAAAAGGCCCGATGCAGAGACGGGAATAAATCGAGAAGCAGAAAGAGGGGTCGAGCGTACTCCTTCCCCCGAAACAAGACGGAGAAGCTGCTCAAGCTCGCTTTAAAACATCAAATGATCGTGCTTCCAGAGTCTAAACACCCTGAGCAAACCAACAAGGCTTCTCGTTCGAGCTATTGCTCTTATCACCAAGCCATAGGACACCCTACCGAAGACTGCTTCACCTTCAAGAACTGGGTCGAAGACCAGTACCGACGGGGCAGATTCGCTTTATCCAACAGCTGGAGGGTAACGCCGCCACGAAAGCATGAGCCCAAGGCCGCAAAAGCAGAACCGGGCCCGCCTCAGTCTAGAGAGCGGGTTCGCACTTGTTATATGATTACGATAATAGAAGAAGAGCCCGAGAGCGTAGATGACCTTTCCCGGTGCTTTGAGAATGGCGATGATGAGTTGATCTCAGAATTCCCGCCCGCTCCGAAAGAACTGGAAGACGGTATACATACTACTGCAGATAACCTCAGGAAGATTGAGTTGGGATCGGCAGAGGACCCGCGACCAACATTTGTCAGTGAGCTACTCTCTGAAGAAATGATGGCCGCGTTAAAGAACGTGCTTCTACGGCATAAAGACTGCTTCGCGTGGAACTACTCCGAGATGCCGGGTTTAGATCCGGAGGTCGCTGTGCATAAATTAGCAATATCCCCAGATATCAAGCCAGTCAAGCAGGCGCCAAGAAGGATGCGACTCGAGCTTGAGATGAGCATCAACGCCGAAGTCAAGAAGCTGATCGATTCTGGGTTTATTCAAGAAGTCCAGTATCCCGATTGGATCGCCAATATCGTCCCGGTAATGAAAAAGAACGGGACGGTACGTATATGCGTGGATTTCAGGGATCTCAACAAAGCCTGTCCAAAGGATGATTTCCCGGTGCCGGTAACCGAGCTAATGATAGATAACACGTCCACTCACGAGGTCTTCTCCTTTATGGACGGTTCCTCAGGATACAATCAGATAAAGATGCATCCCGAAGACCAGAAGCACACCGCTTTCCGGACCCCTTTGGGTGTATTTTGCTACAGGGTTATGCCCTTTGGTCTAAAGAACGCCGGCGCTACCTATCAAAGGGCCATGACAAAGATCTTCGACGACCTCATACATGACATCGTCGAGTGCTATATCGATGACCTCGTAGTAAAGAGTATGTCATACGAAGACCACTTAAAGCATCTGGAGACTGTATTTCAACGCCTCCGGCAATATAATTTGAAGATGAATCCCCTCAAATGCGCGTTTGGAGTCTCCTCGGGAAAATTCCTGGGATTCGTCATCCGACACCGAGGTATTGAGATAGATCCGTCAAAGATTAAAGCAATCATGGAGATGCCTCCGCCGAGAACCCTCAAACAGTTGCGGTCTCTCCAAGGGAAGCTCGCATACATCCGGCGGTTTATCGCCAATCTTTCGGGCAAGTGCCGTCCTTACAGCCACCTGATGAAGAAGGGAACCCCATTCGTCTGGGATCATAAATGCCAAGGTGCACTAGACGAGATCAAGCGGTACCTGCAGAACCCGCCGGTATTAGCTGCGCCGGTCAAGGGAAAACCCCTCATTCTTTATACAACCGCCCTCGAAGGTTCCTTGGGCGCACTATGGGCGCAAGAGAACGATCAGGGGAAAGAGAGAGCACTCTATTACTTAAGTCGAGTTCTACTGGGGGCAGAAAGCAATTACTCTCCCATTGAAAAACATTGCTTGGCGTTAATCTTCGCGATAACAAAGCTCAGGCACTATGCGTTGGCACACGAAGTCTGCCTCATCTCGAAAGTGGACCCTCTTAAATACTTGATGTCAAAAGCCATATTGACGGGACGACTCGCTAAATGGGCCCTGCTCTTGATGGAGTTCACGATAACATATCAACCTCTCAAGGCAGTGAAAGGCCAGGCCATTGCTGACTTCCTCGCTGAGCACCCGATACCGGCCGATTCTCCTCTGAACTGTGATTTGCCGGACGAGCATGCATTTGATGCGATTAGCGGCAGAAGCACCCAATGGGAACTCTATTTCGATGGAGCGTCCTCCGTAAAGAAACAGAAACAAGGTATCCCAATGATCAAATCGGGGATAGGCCTCATCTTTGTAACTCCACAAGGAGGGATAATGCGTTTCGCCTTCTCCTTGACAGAGCCGAGGACAAACAATGAGGCTGAATATGAAGCTCTGATAGCAGGCCTAGAACTTGCCATCGACATGGGAATTGAAGACCTCCTCATATATGGGGATTCTCAGCTGGTCGTTAGCTAAGTTAATGGTGACTACCAAACGTGCAAGCCGGAGTTGGTGAGATACGGAGAAAAGGTGCAACAACTGTTGACCCAAATTCCCTCCTACACTTTGGAGAACATACCACGCGCAGAAAACAGCAAAGCAGACGCATTGGCTAAGCTTGCTAAAGAACTGGCCGACGAGAACCTCGATGATGTCAGAATCGTGGTACAAAGCCGTCGAGTGCTCACCCCGGCAGAACTACCCCCGGAATTATATAAAGAGGGAGCGACTAAGCAGACAACCCTGCAAATAAAAGACCAAGAGAAGGCCGAAGACTGGAGGGAAGTCTTCATAGACTACTTTAAGTCCCGCCGAATGCCCGAAGAAGCGTCCTCAAGACATCAGCTCATGAAACGAGCTCTATCTTTCGCTTTCGTCAACGATACCCTATACAAGAGATCGCTTGATTCTCTATGGCTGAGATGCTTAGGACCTGACGAAGCAGAAAAAGTCGTTCAGGAAGTTCATGACGGACTTTGCGGTTCTCATCAAGCAGGCCCGAAGATGAAGTTAAAGATTAAACGAATGGGCTACTACTGGCCCACGATGATCCAGGACTGCCTCGAGTATGCAAAACAATGCCACTCATGCCAGATTTATGGAGACTTCATCCACCAACATCCGAATCCGCTACACCCAACGGTGGCCAGCTGGCCATTCGAGATGTGGGGGACTGACATAGTCGGCCCCATTGAACCAGCATCATCTCGGGGACATCGTTTTATCCTGGCGACAACTGATTACTTCTCCAAATGGGCAGAAGCAGTACCGCTGAGAGAAGTGAAGACGGAGAATATCCTCCATTTCTTCAAGACGCACGTCATCTATCGGTTCGGAACCCCACGGCGGATTATCTCCGATAACGGGCCAGCCTACAGAAGCCATAAGATTAGCCGCTTCGTGCAGCAGCACAATATAGACTGGAGGTATTCTTCAGTTTACAACCTACGAGCCAACGGTCTGGCCGAGGCCTTCAATAAGACCTTGACGAAGATCATAAAAAAGACCGTTTCCCGGAATAAGAGAGACTGGCACGAGAGGCTGCAAGAAGCCCTTTGGGCTTATCGAACTACGTTCAAGACGGCCACAAACACAACGCCATACGCGTTGGTATTTGGGACGGAAGCAGTACTCCCCCTCGAGATAGAGTTACCCTCTCTACGAGTGGCAGTCCACCACGAACTGACCGACGAAGAAAATGCTCACCTTCGACTTGAGGAGCTTGATGCCCTCGACGAAACCCGACTCATAGCGCAACAACATCTAGAAGCCTACAAAGCAAAGATGACGCGCTCGTACGAAAGATTGACCAGGCCAAGGGCATTCCGCCAAGGCGAACTCGTGCTGGTGGTCAAAAGACCTATGATCCCCAATCGTGCCAAGCGAGGGAAATTCGAGCCAAACTATGAAGGCCCGTACATCATAGACCAGGTCTACCAGGGTGGAGCCTATCTACTCGTGGACATGCACGGTGAAAGGCCTTTCAGGCCAATAAACGGCCGCTTCTTGAAGAAATACTATGCTTAGTGAGCCACAGCCTGGGTCAACGGTAGATGACGACGACTATGTCCGCTCGCTATCTTCCTAGGCTCAAGCTTTACAAGCAGTAGCTGGCCTTCCCATAACAACGGACCGAAACGTCCTTAAACTATCCACGGACCGAAACGTCCTTAAACTATCGACGGACCGAAACGTCCTTAAACTAACAACGGACCGAAACGTCCTTAAACTAACAACGGACCGAAACGTCCTTAAAACTATCAACGGACCGAAATGTCCTTAAACTAACAACGGACCGAAACGTCCTTAAACTAACAACGGACCGAAACGTCCTTAAACTAACGACGGACCGAAACGTCCCTAAAACTACTACCACAGCATCCTTAGGCTGACGAGATAAAAAAAAAAAAGAAAAAAAAACGGTATGTCCATAAAGCAAAATGGGCACGGATGAAAACCCGAAAGGGCTCCGTGAGTAAAAACAGCAGGACTACCGGCGAGTGTTTGTGAAAACCCGAAAAGGCGCAACCTCGTTAAAAGACACTTATAGGGTCCTCTCGACCTTGTAAGGAGAAATCACCTGCGTGAGATCCTTACGACTCACAAAGGAGCAACACACTTAGGGATCCTCACGATTCCTAAGGAGAAAATACACTTACGAGATCCTCACGACTCGTAAGGAGAATTTTCTTATGAGACCCTCACGGCTCATAAGACTTGAAAGTCTTAAGTTACAGAAACCTAAACCTGTTCTTAAGCGAATCCTCCACAACCTCCGATACTGCCCTACAAGCGGCTCGTACTGACCCTTGTATACAATCCACGGGCGCGAATAAACATTTCCCTAACAAAGTCCCACCCGTGACTGGGGATATATCCATATGGTGAACGACCCTTGTAAGTCCTCTCGACTTATAAGGAGAAAATCCTCTTTGTAAGATCCTTACGACTTACAAGAGAACATGCACTTAAGAATCCCCACGATCCTTAAGGAGAAAACACACCTGCAAGATCCTCACGACTTGTAGGGAGAAACACCTTTGTGAGACCCTTACGGCTCATGAAGTCAAAAGCATTGGTCGGCAGGACCCTTAACCCTGTTTACTAAGCCACCTTTGTTCAAACGTCGACAGAGGCAAATGATGATTCGCTCCTGGCAAACATTCCAGTTGTAGCGGTGCTGATGCCGAAACCGGTATCCAAAAAAAATCCGAGCTTGCCGCGAAAAAGATAGCAAGCCACACATGCATGACAAAATAGCCGAAATGATGGGGCAACTTGCAATAAAAAGCAGCAAGCAAAATCTCGGCGGTTCACAGATAGCTTAGTGATCACCACTGTTGGAGATAGTGCCCTCATAGTCAATTATTGGATCGCAGGTACGTGATTGCAATGATTGCGGAGGACCTATCCCGGTAGGACAGTCTTACTCGAGATGATAGTATGCTATCTGGTTTGCCTTTATCAGTCGTGTACATGTTCAGGTGACTGATTGCATGTTACACTTTGATAGAGCCCTTAGGATCTTGCTTTACTACCAACAGTATGATGGCGATCATATACGTGAGAGTTGGGTAGTTTATATGCATATCCTTAATTGTGGTCCCTAGTCGTGGGAGTTTCGAGACAGGGCATCGATACTCCGGAGTAGACTAGTGTGTACAGTCGAGACCCCGACGAGGGGCGGTGGCCGGTCTCACAAGCCACTGGTATCAGTTGGATCACCTAAGATGTATACAGGTGCTCATTAGGTTATGAGTACACCGGACAGGACTCGCCGGGAATCTGCTAGTTAGTATTATATCTACCGTCAGATAGCAGTTCCCTGGTGACATGTGTACAGGTTAGTTCATCGACCTGAGGTCGTCATTTGTCTCGTGTGAGTTCCCACTGTGCTTTGATTTCTACCCTACCACGGCTCAAAGGAGTCGTGCAAACAGGTAGCTTTTGGGTACAGTCCCGAGCCATATGGAGGCACGTGAGCGGATCGGCAGGGGATTCGTCTCTCCCGGTATTGGGGGCGAGGTCGTGCTGTGTCTAGGAGAGCCATTACACATAGCCCACGGCCGTGGCAGGAGATTTACTGGTAGGTACTCCAGTAGTATCTCAGGGTGTTATTGGGCTTCACTCCGACACGACTTATACTGTTATTGGGGGTCTGACGTTGCTAGCCCCTTAGGCAGATATGCGATACTCATTGACGAACGGACCGGACTGTATATACATTGTCACTGTTAGGCTCAGTAGGGTTTTTCGGAGGAGTTCGCTCATCGGTCTCCCTTGAGTTCGCTCCTCGGCCACCCTTGAGGTCAGTCCATGGGCAGCCGTTACGCATAGCTAGTGCCGCTGACGGTTTGTGGTTAAACCCACTGCCAGGGTGCTGACGAGTCATTAGAGTCCCCCACAGACAGTTTCCCAAGTTCGGGCGAAACGTTGTAGAGGCCGTATGGTTTTATGGCAGGGTTCGGAAAATGCACGTGCGTTTACGCACGTGTTATTTTTCGGGCAGATAATACTGGTCGGCTTTGGTTTAAGCCGGATCCGAGTATTATATTGAGTAGGTATAATATCTTTGTCTCAGTTGCATTTGTATTCGGTCGTAATACAAATGCGGGTATATTTATACAGTTTCGGGGTTGTCCTGAAATTCGTTTCAGGATCACTTTTGGAAGTTGCCAGTTTCCAGTTTTCTATCAGCCGTCTTTTAACATTCGGTTAAACACGGATTTATCTTTTTCTTGAGATGAGTGTAGAAGCTTCTAGAAGTTTCTAGATGAGGTGACTAGGATTATATGGTGTTGAGTTTTCATTGGATGCATTTAATGGTTCATTAATGCATGATGAGGTGTTTAGTGATTCATGCTTTGTTATTAATGGTTTTGGATTGCTTAAGATATTTTCTTCTTGATCTTTTAAGTGAGAAGCTTTCTTGTGGTCACCCCCTTCTCCTATGGTCACCTCCCTCTTGCTATATATGGCTTGCCTTCTCTCTCTCCTCATTCTCACTCTCACTTGTTGGTTTCATTTTAGAGAGAAAAGATTATGATAGGTTCTATCGGTGTATGGAATTTCACAGTCCATTTCATTCCATCACCCGATTCCTTCGGCAACTTCATTAACCGATCGTCCACGGATTTGGACGAAGTGAGACAAAGTGATCTACTCATTCTCTACATCAATCTTGGTCGTCTCTTTTAGCAAACTTGACGATCGAGTTGCCTCGAGTCAGAGGCGGGAGCCCGTTTAAAGAACCGATCATGTGGTGCCACCTCGACGAGGAGATCGGAGATCGACGAGATCGGAGCAGCCGCAACGGAGCGTGGGATGATGGTTGAAGAACGAAGGACTCGGATCGTTCGGTATAACCATTCTACACTCTTTACAGTTTGTTAGTTTAGCAATAATGGCAGATCCGGGTTAAAGTATACGATAGCGCCAAGTTTAAAAGTTTTTGTTCCGCATTTGGCGTCTGTAGACTGCCGGGGCGCTAGCGTAGACTTACAGTGGTATCAGAGCCTAACCATTTTGCTATACTAACTTGTGCTAACGCGTTCAAAACATCGATCGAACCGAAAATCAAAAACGGCAAAATCCTTGCTTGACAGTTTCTGTTGTTTTTAAACGGTCTCAAAATTTATTTATGGATGTCTTAAAAATCCGTGCAGGGAATTCTAAGAACCACGACCAAATTTGGGATCGTGATCCCTCCAGACCGCCGCGGAAGGGCGGCCAAACCCATGGTTTGGCCGCGCAACCGCGGCCACGTGGGGAGCACGTGCTCCCAAATTTGGTCAGTGTGTTCTTTGTTGGATTTTGGGATTTTTGGTATATAAAGTTTTGGCCCAGATTTTGTTACTGTTCACCAGTAAGCAGTGGGGCACACTTTTTGATATTTGGTCTTTGGTCGATCGAAATTTAAACACGTTAGTTTACAGTGCTTACATTATATCTCCGACCGGGAATGTCATTTGATCGGTAAACCGCGTTTGATTGCTATAGTTCTTTTAGACGGGTTTGCGAACGTGACATTCGCGTTGATGTTCTGTGTTGTGCTGTGATGTTGCGGATTTGTCGTGGTGGATAGCAGTGTGCAATGGTAGTACAGTTTGAGTTTATTTGTACATTTGATATTGCGGGGCGAGCGTCCAACTTGTGGACTGCCGTCACTGCCTGTTGTATAATATTCTTTTGGGGCACGACCAGGTTGCGGTCGATGTACCTATTGTACTATTTTTCATTACTGTACTAGGTTTTGCCCCGAGACGGAGTGCACGGATAGCCGGGTTCGGGAAAGCAACGGGTCCGCATCTCATGGCTTTGAGAGGCAGAGGGGCCCCACTTCAGAATTGGCAGACTATTCGCCGCACTCGTAGGGGGTACAGGTTGACCCAAGGAGGGGTGCTCAATTTACCGGATTCCGTGAAGTGCCGGGTGTTCCATTCACTATGCTGTGGGGGACTGCCTCGCTTCAGGTTTTGGCGGGTAACTTGCCGCACCCGTAGGGGTCTAGGTTTCATTGCACAGGCTATCCACACGACAGGGGAACGTCGAGTTTCAGCAGCGGCTCTGTGAAACTCGGGGATCCCAGATTATCTGTATTGTTCTGTGATGCTTATTACTTTTCTGTAATGTTGCATACTATCACGCCTGGAGCGATTATTGTATATTGGTTTATATACTATTAGATGTTGTATATGTTTTACACCCGCGCTAGTCCAGTCCCCGCTCTGTCGTTAGTTAAGTAACCTAACGAGTGATGACGGGACCCAGTGACGAATGCGGATGGCATATACGTACATTTTATTTTCGTTCTTTTCTGGTGTGATTATTTGATGGGACTGTGTTGATTCTGATCAATGCAAAGTAAAACAAACCTGTTTGAGTTGTTGGAACAATTTTAAAAAGTGTTGTTACAAAGACGTTTCCTTTTGTTATGCATAGCGGTATTCAGTGGAATATCCTGCACCTCATTCGACGGGGCAAGGGCCGATATCCCTTCACCGGGACTGACCCCTTGGGCAGAAGTTTGCGTCAGCGTAATAACTTCACTATAGTCGATTACAAGTTGCTTTGCATAGTGGTATTCAGTGGAATATCCTGCACCTCATTCCACGAGGAAAGAGCCGAGATTCCTTTACCGGGAGTGACCTCTTTAGCAAAAGGTTTTCGCCACTATATTTTAAAAAGCTATCAGGTTCCTTCAGCGATATCAAGTTCACTACGCTAAAGGTTTTTCGCCAAAAACCAGCCGTAGCCCTCCGTCACTTCTTTTGGGTATTAAGTAGTATTCAAGCTATGTATTTTGACCTAACGCCAAGGCATAGTGTTTGGTAGCTGCTGGGTATTCAATTGTTGCATAGATAGATGAGTTGGTTTGGGACAGCCGTTCTGCCATTTTGACCTAACGCCAAGGGCATGTGCGGGTGGGTTCAAATTAACAAGATAGTGATGGGTAGAACTTGGCATGTGACTTATGACATTTTGACCTAACGCCAAGGTTATAAGAGCATGGGGCAAAAACAATATCGGGAGTTTCTAAAGAAACTGAAACTTGCCAAGTATGCGCATACCATCTGGAGTATGAGTAACGTGGATGCATTCCATCACGTTATCATGCGATGAGAGTTGGATCCCGATTCCCACTGATGAGTTGGTTTACTCTTCGGGTGATCCCGATTGATTCTTCTTTAGGTTTGGAGGAGAATTTGACAGTACAGTGGGAGGTTTCCGGATTAGATAAAGTGATGACCATTCTGATCTAGGTTAGAGTGCACGCAGAGTGTTTCTTTTCTCTCTCTCTCTTTGGCAGCGACCTTTGACCGACCCTAGACTATGACTCAGTGACCAGGTTGACCGAACCTTCTTAAAATACTGGCTTTTGGATTGTCTGAGTTGCATAAGTCATTGCCACTCCTTCTTTTACCCTTTGAATTTCTCAGAACACCCGTATTACTACGGATATCCACTTCCATTGGATAGATCCATCGTATGGTTATATACGAACTCGAAGGGACTTCTTCGAGGATGGATCCAGGTTCAGGAGAAATAGAATTGGTTTATTCAGTTGTCTTTTATTATCACCTTCTCTCAGGTTGCGAGAGCTCCTTGGTTTAGGAGAGTACACCTATTACGCCTATTGGATAGTCTTATTCCAAACCATAGGCTGGTGCCGAAAGGTAGGGAATGAAGAAAACCAATTAGCCTAAGTAGGGTGTGCAGAAGGTAATATGTCAAGACAAAATAAAGGGATTAGAAAGAGGGCAAAGTAAATTGCAACTGATATCATTCACGACCAAAACCGCGTACTTCATCGCCACTCCTATTTCACCTTTAAAAGAATAAGGTATTATTCAGTTGTCTTTTATCATCACCTTCTCTCGAGATGCGAGTACTCCTTGGTTTAGGAGGGTACACCTATTATGCTTACTGGATAGTCTTCTTCCAAACCATAGGCTGGTGCCGAACGGTAGGGAAGGAAGAAAACCATTTAGCCTAACGATGGTGTACAGAAGGTAACGACTAAAGACAAATAAAGGGATTTGGAGAGAAGGCAATAAAATATACGGTTGAAGTCATGAATTGGATTATGGAAGAGGCATTGCTATGAATACCAGGATACCCCTACGAAACATTTTCATGTTTCAGTGCATTGTTAAAGGAAAAACTGTTTTCCCAATTAGACACTTACTCCAAGGGTATGTATTTACCAGGTTTCATTCTCATATCTGTATGGTTTTACAGATGATGAGTGGGAGTAAGATATTGGGAATTAGGTGATCATCCTCATTATATCGGAATTCGTTGTAATTGGTGATATTTGAGGAAACCGCCAGGGTACAGTTTTCCACCTACAACGCACAGGTTTTGAGTTATTTAACTCAGCGGACTTATACAGAGTATTGTATGTTGTCCAGTGTCCATCAGGACAAAGGGGTAGGTCCTCGTACTATATTCTGTTTACTTATAACTTCTCTAGTATTTAGACGAGTGTTTCGTAGAAATACAAGGTCTAAGTTTTGAGAAGTTGTGGGTATAAGAATAAAGTAGAGAACCAGGTATCACAAGTATCGGGATTCTTCAAAGAGATCGAAGATGTAGATTCTTGTGATTGGTATTCAGATGATAGTGATGGTTTTGAGAAACATCTTTCTTTTTCAGGTTACTCATAATTGGATGGATTCCTAAGTTGAGTAATGCTGATTAGCCTCTTTTCATTAAGTTGAAATGCACTAGAGACAGCTGCATGATTTGAATCTGGTTCCAATTAAATAAGTGCCAAAGTTTCTATATTGGATATAGAATGGATCGTACCTTAAAAGAAATTAAGGTACGGCGAGTTGTCCAGCTTATGATTAAAACCAGACACTGGATAACTCAGGTCACGTTTCTGTAATGGCTATTTGTGGGTTGACCCTGGCTATGACGAGGGTTGATATTCTACCATTTGGAAGATCAATAGTGATATTGTTCTTGACTCGCCACAGTTTTAGTAAAAATGGATCTTTTTCAGAAAACAGTAGTGGGAGTATGGTAGAACTGGAAGTGATTCCAGAACCGCGAACGATTACGGAAAATTTAATAGGACCTATACATTCAATCAAGTTTGACATTCCAATAGCCACTCCGCAGGTATGGTAGGTAACCTCAGACACCCGAGAGGTACTTCGGTAGCCTCAAGGACGGTGACAGGGAGGTTCTTATCTACCAAGACTTGACACTACTGTTGTTCCAGGATATGAGACCCGGTAGGAGGGTTGTCATAGTCAGTAGGAGCAACGGAAGCATAGTGGGCAAGATGCTTATGTCTATTTATAGACTTAGGCAGTTATAGCGGAGATAGATCATCTAATTTTGATGTGACAGTCATGGGTTTGACTTCAATCAGAATAGGGGATGGATCAGTTAAGAAGGTAGTAGGGTGTGATGTCATGGTATCTGGATGACATACACAGAGTATGAAGTAAAATTCCTATACTACGATCGGTTGTACTGTGGTCGTCACACAGTTGTTTCTCCAGACAGGATATGGATATAATATTTGACATTATGGTTTCTGGATCTATGGTTTTAGATCTAGATTTGGGTGGTTTCCCAATGTGGGTACTTTGACAGATATTCTAATGGTTTTTGGAATAGTTGACTCCTAGCAAGATGGAGTCACCCTCTCTAAAGGTGTCTTACAGACTAAAGAGGAGAGGGATGTGCATGATTGGCAGATCACTTGCTTAGGCAATTAAGTCAATCATGAGATGTCAAGTACCACACCAGATGTTGTTTTGCACTAGATGCAATAAGTTTGTATTAATCCAATCCTGGAGAAACATAAGGAAGCAGTTTTAGAACATTAGTACATGTTCTACGGATTTGATGACGGCAGCCTCTTCGGGAGACGATTATCATTCCAGGCTTCAAAGGTGACGTGGATGACAGAGTGACTGTCAGAGTTTTAGTTTTTCCCTCTGACGAAGAGGGACAGTATTATGGACAGGTGGTCCAAGAGGATACTGTGGGAAGCAAGGTGCCCGATACTGATTAGGTTCAGTGATCGATTCAGTCTAAGAAGTTTGGATATAGAGTTCATTTATGAACCAGGTCCCATCAGATATCCAAACATATTCTAAGACAGGTACTACTCAATTCGGGAGATGGCTTTCTCCGCGAACTTGAGATTAAGAGAGATATAGAAAGATACTTCTAGGCGGATCCACTCACTGAGGCTATTTCTCGAACACAATAGTTTTACAAACGGGCTTTGTGAAACTGATTAGTAGAGGAGTTGGATGTTCGGTTTCACACGGGCTGTGAGTAGTCGACATCGCAATATTAGCCTTGAGTGCAAGTGGGAGATTGTTGGAGATAGTGCCCTCATAGTCAATTATTGGATCGCAGGTACGTGATTGCAATGATTGCGGAGGACCTATCCCGGTAGGACAGTCTTACTCGAGATGATAGTATGCTATCTGGTTTGCCTTTATCAGTCGTGTACATGTTCAGGTGACTGATTGCATGTTACACTTTGATAGAGCCCTTAGGATCTTGCTTTACTACCAACAGTATGATGGCGATCATATACGTGAGAGTTGGGTAGTTTATATGCATATCCTTAATTGTGGTCCCTAGTCGTGGGAGTTTCGAGACAGGGCATCGATACTCCGGAGTAGACTAGTGTGTACAGTCGAGACCCCGACGAGGGGCGGTGGCCGGTCTCACAAGCCACTGGTGTCAGTTGGATCACCTAAGATGTATACAGGTGCTCATTAGGTTATGAGTACACCGGACAGGACTCGCCGGGAATCTGCTAGTTAGTATTATATCTACCGTCAGATAGCAGTTCCCTGGTGACATGTGTACAGGTTAGTTCATCGACCTGAGGTCGTCATTTGTCTCGTGTGAGTTCCCACTGTGCTTTGATTTCTACCCTACCACGGCTCAAAGGAGTCGTGCAAACAGGTAGCTTTTGGGTACAGTCCCGAGCCATATGGAGGCACGTGAGCGGATCGGCAGGGGATTCGTCTCTCCCGGTATTGGGGGCGAGGTCGTGCTGTGTCTAGGAGAGCCATTACACATAGCCCACGGCCGTGGCAGGAGATTTACTGGTAGGTACTCCAGTAGTATCTCAGGGTGTTATTGGGCTTCACTCCGACACGACTTATACTGTTATTGGGGGTCTGACGTTGTTAGCCCCTTAGGCAGATATGCGATACTCATTGACGAACGGACCGGACTGTATATACATTGTCACTGTTAGGCTCAGTAGGGTTTTTCGGAGGAGTTCGCTCATCGGTCTCCCTTGAGTTCGCTCCTCGGCCACCCTTGAGGTCAGTCCATGGGCAGCCGTTACGCATAGCTAGTGCCGCTGACGGTTTGTGGTTAAACCCACTGCCAGGGTGCTGACGAGTCATTAGAGTCCCCCACAGACAGTTTCCCAAGTTCGGGCGAAACGTTGTAGAGGCCGTATGGTTTTATGGCAGGGTTCGGAAAATGCACGTGCGTTTACGCACGTGTTATTTTTCGGGCAGATAATACTGGTCGGCTTTGGTTTAAGCCGGATCCGAGTATTATATTGAGTAGGTATAATATCTTTGTCTCAGTTGCATTTGTATTCGGTCGTAATACAAATGCGGGTATATTTATACAGTTTCGGGGTTGTCCTGAAATTCGTTTCAGGATCACTTTTGGAAGTTGCCAGTTTCCAGTTTTCTATCAGCCGTCTTTTAACATTCGGTTAAAGACGGATTTATCTTTTTCTTGAGATGAGTGTAGAAGCTTCTAGAAGTTTCTAGATGAGGTGACTAGGATTATATGGTGTTGAGTTTTCATTGGATGCATTTAATGGTTCATTAATGCATGATGAGGTGTTTAGTGATTCATGCTTTGTTATTAATGGTTTTGGATTGCTTAAGATATTTTCTTCTTGATCTTTTAAGTGAGAAGCTTTCTTGTGGTCACCCCCTTCTCCTACGGTCACCTCCCTCTTGCTATATATGGCTTGCCTTCTCTCTCTCCTCATTCTCACTCTCACTTGTTGGTTTCATTTTAGAGAGAAAAGATTATGATAGGTTCTATCGGTGTATGGAATTTCACAGTCCATTTCATTCCATCACCCGATTCCTTCGGCAACTTCATTAACCGATCGTCCACGGATTTGGACGAAGTGAGACAAAGTGATCTACTCATTCTCTACATCAATCTTGGTCGTCTCTTTTAGCAAACTTGACGATCGAGTTGCCTCGAGTCAGAGGCGGGAGCCCGTTTAAAGAACCGATCATGTGGTGCCACCTCGACGAGGAGATCGGAGATCGACGAGATCGGAGCAGCCGCAACGGAGCGTGGGATGATGGTTGAAGAACGAAGGACTCGGATCGTTCGGTATAACCATTCTACACTCTTTACAGTTTGTTAGTTTAGCAATAATGGCAGATCCGGGTTAAAGTATACGATAGCGCCAAGTTTAAAAGTTTTTGTTCCGCATTTGGCGTCTGTAGACTGCCGGGGCGCTAGCGTAGACTTACAACCACCGCGGCATTCATCTCGATACAGCAGACGCGATACCAGCAAATGAAGCGAAGGACAAATTCCTAGCTTCAATGTCTTGACGACACAACATCAAGCGAAACGGAACAGCGGCAAACCCCAGTTCCATGGCTCGATGACATACATATCACCAAAAGTCAAACCTCCATTCCGTGAGATGCGAATACAATCAACAAAAACTTCCTGGTTACGTGGAAAGCGGATAACGTCACTCTTTGACCCCGTGGAAAACGTCCAGAGCGGATCCTGGTCCTCGCAGAGCATGGCAGTGAACCCGTGCGAAGCATCCAGAGCGGAGCCTAGTCCTCGCCTAACGCGGCAGTGAACCCGTGTGAAGCATCTAGTGCAAACTTCCTGATTACGTGGAAAGCGGATAACGTCACTCTTTGACCCCGTGGAAAACGTCCAGAGCGGATCCTGGTCCTCACAGAGCATGGCAGTGAACCCATGTGAAGCATCCAGAGAGGAGCCTAGTCCTCGCCTAACGCGGCAGTGAACCCGTGTGAAGCATCTAGTGCAAACTTCCTGGTTACGTGGAAAGCGGATAACGTCACTCTTTGACCCCTTGGAAAACGTCCAGAGCGGATCCTGGTCCTCGCAGAGCATGGCAGTGAACCCGTGCGAAGCATCCAGAGCGGAGCCTAGTCCTCGCCTAACGCGGCAGTGAACCCGTGTGAAGCATCTAGTGCAAACTTCCTGGTTACGTGGAAAGCGGATAACGTCACTCTTTGACCCCGTGGAAAACGTCCAGAGCGGATCCTGGTCCTCGCAGAGCATGGCAGTGAACCCATGTGAAGCATCCAGAGCGGAGCCTAGTCCTCGCCTAACGCGGCAGTGAACCCGTGTGAAGCATCTAGTGCAAACTTCCTGGTTACGTGGAAAGCGGATAACGTCACTCTTTGACCCCGTGGAAAACGTCCAGAGCGGATCCTGGTCCTCGCAGAGCATGGCAGTGAACCCATGTGAAGCATCCAGAGCGGAGCCTAGTCCTCGCCTAACGCGGCAGTGAACCCGTGTGAAGCATCTAGTGCAAACTTCCTGGTTACGTGGAAAGCGGATAACGTCACTCTTTGACCCCGTGGAAAACGTCCAGAGCGGATCCTGGTCCTCGCAGAGCATGGCAGTGAACCCATGTGAAGCATCCAGAGCGGAGCCTAGTCCTCGCCTAACGCGGCAGTGAACCCGTGTGAAGCATCTAGTGCAAACTTCCTGGTTACGTGGAAAGCGGATAACGTCACTCTTTGACCCCGTGGAAAACGTCTAGAGTGGATCCTGGTCCTCGCAGAGCATGGCAGTGAACCCGTGCGAAGCATCCAGAGCGGAGCCTAGTCCTCGCCTAACGCGGCAGTGAACCCGTGTGAAGCATCTAGTGCAAGATTCCTGGTTACGTGGAACGTGGATAACGTCACTCTTTGACCCCACGGAAAACGCCCAGAGCGGAGCCTGGTCCTCGCCAAGCACGGCAGTGAACCCGTGTGAAGCATCCAGAGCAAACACCGGACTGTGGAGTCCTTAAAATCCACGGACTATGACGTCCTTAACCTCGACCGCGATGTCTTAAAACTAACGATCAACCACCCCTATTCCTTACAGATTTTTGCCTCGGTTTGAGGGTACATCTCTTCACTCCTTTGATGCCTGGCGTTGTAATTCCTCAACGTCTTCAAAGAGGTGACGGGTCCCTGCAACCAAACGTCGGACTGTGGAGTCCCTAAATCCACGGACTATGAGGTCCTTAACCTTGACCGTGATGTCTTAAAAATAACATCGGACTGTGGAGTCCCTAAATCCACGGACTATGAGGTCCTTAACCTTGACCGTGATGTCTTAAAACTAACATCGGACTGTGGAGTCCTTAAATCCACGGACTATGAGGTCCTTAACCTTGACCGCGACGTCTTTAAACTACAATATCTGGAGAAACCCCTGACTCCGTAGAACACGGACAAGGGTAACCGCATCCGGCACTTACAAGTCCTCACGGCTGGGAGAAAAACTCTTTATGAGACCCTCGTGGCTCATAAAATGTAAAAGTCTCAGGAAGCAGATCTTAACCCTGAATCCTGAGCCATCGCTGTCCCGCAAGGAGATCAAGATAGAATATCCGCAGAATGCATTCAATGAAAAGGAGACACACCATTGAGAAGAAAAATGTATCTTCTATTCATAGACCAAAATGAATACAAAATACAATTCATGAAAGAAACAAAAAGTAAGATACTCTTATCCATGAGTATGTACAAAAAGGGGAGAAAAGATACAAGTCCTTAAGCCGGCGGGCGGTGCAATAATTTCACCAGCTCATCGTTCTGTTGCTGAGGCACGGCTTCATGACGCAAGATCTCCAGAAGGCGAGCCTCCGCCTGAGCTTGTTGGGCCTGATATGAGGCAAGCCGGGCTTCAAGCTCTTTCTCAGTGGCCTTGTGAGCCTCAACCCTCTCCCGAGGAAACGTAGCAGCTTTATCAAAAGCCACCACCTCCTTGATGGACTCCTGAAACACCCGCCAGAGTTCATACGCTTTGTTGACCTTGGTGATAAGGGTAGCGCGAAGCTCGCTCAGCGACTTGGAAGCTAGCTCCCTCTCCGAAAATTTACGGCCGAGCCTTTTTCTCGCATAACGATATGTTCGCTACGTGACCACGTAAGCTCGCTTTCGTGACCGCGGCCTTGCAAACACGACATTTACAAGACCGTATAAATGGGCTTTCAGCCGACGGGAATAGTCGATCTAAAACGCGCTCATATCACCTGACGCGAAAGGCAACAAGAAAGATTTCCGACATATTTCAAGCATGCGTTCGCAATCATATGAGTATTCGAAAAATAATAATAGCGTTTGCAATTGCATGAACATTCATAATGCCCAAAAAAGGTCTGATATGCAGGAAAGTGATGATAGCATTTGCAATTAAAGAAAGTTCTCATGAGAAGAATCCAAAGTTTATTTATGCAAGCAGAAACATACATACTAGTACCAAGCCTACATCGAAGTTCTGCATAAAGCGTAAAAAAGGAGAGACTAATTTAAAAATGCTCTACGCTAACGAAAAAGGTCACCAAACGTGGGATCAACGGCACAGGGGTTAACGAAGCAAAGGACAAAATTCTCCATCTCTCTCTCTGCTCTCTCCAGCACATCGAAGCGACGGTTCTCACGAGGAGTCGCTCCCCACCGATTGGCGCCGTGTTCGTCCGCGAAAGCAGACATAATAGCTCGCCGGGCCTTGATCTGGCCCAGCATATGAATTGAGCAATCCTTCAAAGCCTGAGTAATCAGGTAAGCTTCATGAAAGCCCTCGAGCTTCTCTTCCACCGCATCAAGCATCGCCAGGGTCATCTCTGCTGGGTGAGGAGGGATGTCGGCAAGCACAGCCGTGAGAATCATCCGGAGCCAGAGAGAACCCATCGGGAGAGGAGACCCCCTACGGATCGAGAGTTCATGCATGGCTGAGTCGCATTCGTTGTCGGTAAGGAGGGGATCCACCAACCGAGCGGCAAAGCGGGGGATCATCTCCTCGATAGGCACTTCCCATGGCTGTCGACGAGCGTGTGGGCGGTTGCAGGCCATAGCGCTCAGATACTCCTCAAATTAAATCACGTCGATATGGGAATGAATTTCTCTGTGAAGAGAAAATAGGCTATGGCCTCAAGAATATAAAGAAGTGCATTAAGTGCTATGCGCGGAAAATCTTGCATGCGAAAGATGTTTCCAAGGCCCAAAAAGGAAAGGCATCGAAAATCAAGGAGAAATAACTATTTCCAAGGCTCCTTTTATGCATCTGATAATGCGCGCTAAAAATGCGGCATGGAAAATTTTGTAAACAATCCCATCAGAAGATCTCACGTGTAGAACACGTGAGACCCAAACCTAATGTGCATTTAAAAGAAAGAATATGGAGTGGTACCCTGCATATTAAAGCACAAACGACAATAGTAACAGAATAATAAGATTTCAGAGAAAAAGTATGCAAACACACAGAGACATAACAAAGCTTATCATCCAGACTTCAAGAAGGCGATACAAAATAAAAGAAAAACTTTTACAATGGTAAGGCTTCAGACGCGGGGCATGGATTGAGAAAATTGAAATTAACTTTATCCAAGATCTTCCAAGCATTTCGAACCTCCCGAGTATGCTTTCTCTCACGGTCACAAGCATCGGGATCCCCGCGGATGTCCTCTACCCTCCGGTAGGCGCCCAATATGGCTGATTGTTGAAAAAGCTGATGAAGGAGATCAATGAGATCATCTCGCCTCCTCTTTGAGATCAAGCCCATAAGGTACACTGAATGCACCTTATCCTCGGCAATGTCTAAGTCCCCGAGCGGTATGCCGGCGCAAAAGAGAGGAAGCGCCTCCCGGATCGCCAGCACGATCAGCCTCAGAAGAGAAGAGCGACGGGGGAGTAGCCTGTGATTGTACTCGTCGAAGCGGCCCATGATCTCGGCACACTGAGCATCAGTGAATTCCTGGTTCTGACTGCGGCCCAGTGCACGAATATTCCCGTATGAAATGATTTCGTCAAGACGATACAGATGGGCGTCCATGATACCTGAAATAAAAGTCACGAAAATCATTACAAAACCGCCATTTCATTAATTGCCAGAAGAACAGCTTCGGGCCAAGAGACCCCAAGGAGCCTTTGTGTGAAGAGATTGAGTTCTTCATAGGAATTAAATTCCTTATTAAGAAAAAGGGAATTAAATTCCCAGAAATAATTTTGATGGAATTAAAGTCCAGGGAGTTAAAACGCTGTCATTGTTCCCCCAAAGATCACCTAAAAACCCTAAGAGATCTACAGTTCGAAGGTTCCCTGTTCTTATGAAAAAACTTGAAGAAAAAATGGGTTCTTTGCGAAACCCTTAATATGAATTTGAAATCCCAAGAGTTCTTTCAAAGACGAAGGCGCTTTGGCCGTTCGACATTATTACCTGAGGGAAAGGGATCCGCTGACAGAGTTAAACTCTGGAAAATTTTGAAAACAGAGAACTAAGCTCTGGAAGAAGAGAATTAAATTCTCAAAAGAAAGTTCTCAGAGGAAGAAGACGAGCAGAGTGAAGGCTCCTATGAAGAGACAGCGGTATTTATAGAAAACAGTGAAAACGCTTCATCTCCCAAATCCCTAAATGAATCCAACGGTCGCAAGAGATGACAGCGTTGCACTCACGTGCTGACACGTGAGAACAATGCTGTGGGGGCATTTGTTTCCTGATTTAAAATCAGGAAAGCTTCTGTGAAAAGCTTCAAATAGGGGGGCCACGTGCTTACACGTGACCAGCAGTCACGTGTTGACACGTGACCTATAAAGTACAGAAAAGGCGCACAATGATTCGCTGAACAAAGTCAAGAAAAAGAGCTTCAGAAGAGGTCACGTGCTCCCACGTGACCAGGGTCACGTGTCGACACGTGACGTTCAAAGTAGCAAACTCGCTCTCCAATTGAACCGAGGAAAGAAGTGCCAGACAGGGGTCACGTGCTCACACGTGACCAGGGGTCACGTGGTAGCACGTGACGTTTAAGCAACGATCAGAAGACAGTGCAAAAGAAAGGAAAATGTTCATTCCAAAGGGGGTCACGTGGTCACACGTGACCGGCTTTCAAAGCCCTTTTTGTCAACAGAATTAAATTCTGAGAGAAATGCAAATCTTTCCAAAGGAACGCAACTATATGCATCCAATCAAATTAAAGATTCAGAGGTCATTTATTTATGGAAAATCTCGGGTTTGGAAAGATTTCCCCCTTAAATCTAACCAAAATAACAAGGGAGAATCTCTGGATCTGAAATCCAACGGTGAATAAAATTCACCTAATAATCCAAAGGTCCAGAACGAATGAAGGATGCAAATCAGATCTCTCAACGAAGATTCGTCAAAAACCAACTGATTCAGCTGCTTCTCCTATAAATAGGAGCCAAGAGACACAAAAAAGATATACATGCGCAGAGAAGAGAAAGAAAAAAAGAGGAGAGCTTTGATACTTTGAAAAGACTCGGATCTTCTGCAAAAACCCTAGGTAAGAAAGGGAAAGCCTTTTGAAAGAAAGAGAATTTAATTCTCAACAGAGTTTAACTCTGATACATAAAACAGAAGAGCAGATTTCTTCTCTCTTTGATAGAGGATCTGCAAAGTGCACATCTCCCCTTAAGGTTGAGAATTTAATTCTCAATGGGTCGAGATCCTGCCATGCAGATCCAAAGCATAGAGAAAGAATGCAAGCATGAGAATTTAATTCTCACAGAACTATAGGAATTTAATTCCTCTAAGATAAAAGTAGGGCTTGACCCTGTGTTATGGGAATTTAATTCCCTCAGAACAGAGAAAAACAGGGTTTAACCCTAATTAAGAATTTAGTTCTGTTGAAACAATGGGAATTTAAGTCCCTTAATCATAATCTGACGGGAAACGGAAGCTTGATTCCTTAAAAAGTTTTTATTAGGGTTTAACCCTATTCAGTTCTTCACATAAACGAGGAATCTAATTCCTACAGAAGGTTCAAGGATCGAAAGGAAGTAGGAATTTAATTCCTTTGAAAATTAAAGCCAGAGGAATTTAATTCCTGAAAAGAAAGATCAACGGATTCTCTAAACAACAACATACATGGAGGTAGGGTCACGTGCCACCACGTGACCCTCTCAAAAGAGCTACAGAAGTCCCTTTGAGGCAGCACCCCACGTGATCCACATGACCTTGGCAGAAACTCTAATACATAGGCATTTGAATGCCCATCACGTGATGGCACGTGATGCTTTGAAGGAAATGATAATTTCAGCGGAACAAATGAAGGGAGGGCACTCTCACGTGCTGCCACGTGACCCTTCTTGCCTTAGTGTTTAACACTAAAATTAAAACTCTCAAGCCCAGTGTTAAAACACTGTTGGGCCTTAGCATTCAACACTGATTAAAAAGCCTTATTTGCAGTGTTCAACACTGAGCTGTTTTAGTGTTTAACATTAATTTGAAAAGCCTTATTGCTGGTGTTTAACACCAATTATCTCTTAGTGTTGAACACTAACTCATCAACCTTATTCCCAGTGTTCAACACTGATTGCTCTGAAGTGTTTAACACTAGGCTTTGGCCCAATTGGCTAAAGGGATAGAGGCAAACATTCTCCCTCAATGGACCAACAAAGAGTCAATATTCCAGACCTGACTGGACTTAGCCCAAGCTGGCCATAAGTCCTCAATTTGTGATTAACTGGGCCGATAGGCTCATAACATAATTGATCAGTCTTGACCCAAATTGGGCCAGGGACTATTTAATCCACCCCGGTTCTAGGGTACATCTCTTCACTCCTTTGATACTTGGCATTGTAATCCCTCAATGTCTTCAAAGAGGTGACGGGTCCCGAAGACCATTCATGATATGGACTGTGGGGTCCTTAAACCCATGCATAATACAAAATTCCTGGTTACGTGGAACGTGGATAACGTCACTCTTTGACCCCGCGGAAAACGTCCAGAGCGGATCCTGGTCCTCGCAGAGCACGGCAGTGAACCCGTGTGAAGCATCCAGAGCGGAGCCTGGTCCTTGCCTAGCACGGCAGTGACCCCGTGTGAAGCATCCAGAGCACATACCGGACTGTGGAGTCCTTAAACCCATGGACTATGACGTCCTTAACCTTGACCGAGATGTCTTAAAACTACCAACGGACCGCAATGTCCTTAAACTACCCATGGACCGCAATGTCCTTAAACTACCCATGGACCGCAATGTCCTTAAACTACCCACGAACCGCAATGTCCTTAAACTACCCACGGACCGCAATGTCCTTAAACTACCCACGGACCGCAATGTCCTTAAACTAGAACCATAGAGCCTCCATCTGCTCTTTCGTCGGATCTAAACGGTCCTGTTTAAGTTGATCTTAGCCTCAAAAATGGCTAACGTGTCCTTAAACCTTCAAGCAGACTGGACTATGAATCCCCCATAATTAATTCTGGCTCGAGGGTACATCTCTGAACTCCTCTGACATCCGTCGTTGTAATCCTTCAACGTCGTCAGAGAGGTGACGGGTCCCGACGGCCACACATACGATGGACCGCCACGTCCCTAAACTGGAACATTAGAGTCCAAACACTCTTTTGTAGGATCTAAACGATCCCGTTAAGTTGATCTTAGTCACAAAGTTAGACTAACGTGTCCTTAACAAACGTTTGAGTTGATCTTAGCCTCAAGTATGGCTGATGTATCCTCAAACCAAACCCCCAAACCCAAATTTAAGATAATGCGGATTTGGACCAGTCCATGCCCTACGGGCGACAACATAACTCAGTCTCCGTAAACGATCCACGGGCAATGAAACATAAAACAAGAACACACGACACGAAGTGACCATCTGGAGAAGGAGAAAGTTGTTACCGCAAAGCGGTAGCGTAATTAACTGCAGGGGCTTGCGCCTGCAGGGAAGAGCGTCCCCACAATCAAAAACCCCTCGAACGAGGGGGAATCTGACAAAGTCTGCTACATCGGACGCATCCGTCTAAACCTCCGATACATGGTGCCATGGATCAAATTGGCATCTTCGGAGAGGTGGACGGATAGCACCAATTAGCATCTGCCCCGAATTTCAGGCGAGACGCCACGTCGTCGCCGTCGTTCGGAGGGGAACAGGAGGGATCGTTCGAAGTTCGACCAAAGCAAGAACCGTATGAAGTAATGTCTGGTTGTGGGTACCAAAGTTCGGCAAGAGTTGGTCTATATGGGGTACCCTTGATATGAAGAGAAGAAGAAGAGGAGAGGAAAAAGAATGTGGTTTTTTTTCCTTCTAAGTTTTTATATTAGTTATTAACAAAAGAATGAAATATAAACACAAAAAAAATAATCACGACATAAAACACCACATACCTAATCGGTCTAGGGTTCACCTAGGTCAATTAGACCTGCTCAAGAACTTGATTGTTGAAGTAAAACTGTGTCGAGAAACGGGCTCAAGATATAGTGATCATGAGGCCAAGTAAGTGCAGAGATAAGGAGAGGTTTTACAATGCTTTCGCGAAGGTCCTTAATTAGATAACCCTTTCTCTTTTGGCGGTTTCGCCGTGAACACTTTCCTAGACACTCCGTGCACGATATACCGTTATGCTGTGTTCTAAACACAGTTAACTTCTCCTAATGAGCGCCAAGTCCTTAAATGCTTAAATTCTAGTTTCTTTTAAAATTTGTGCGGGTAAACGTTATACTCAATTTCATGATTTGTGAGCCACGGAAAAGGTGATGAAATCCTTTACCGTATGTTGTGGGGTTCGCTTGCCCTTAAGTCCATATTAATGGATGCAATGCGCAAATCAATGAAAATGTTGTTAAAAACCTAAAAAAATCGATTTTTATGTTTAAGCACGGCACTGCAACAAATACGGGTTAGTCAATTTTAGCGTTTGATAGCGAACTTGCAAAAAATCCTGCAAAGAAAGTATATTGGATGCGTCGGATTTGAAAAAAAGGTATTAGGAAATACGTACCGATAAATTTTCGGGTTAAGAAACCCTCGTTGAATTGAATCCGGCTAGCTTGAAAAGTTCGCTTGCGCGGGTCAAACTACCCGGATCTTTGTCACTATACTTCACAATCACCTTAGCTTTGAATATACACTTTGCTCCACACGATCGCAGTTTGCAAATCCGTCAAAATCTGAAAATGTCGGAAAAACGGATTATTAGTGCAAAAAAGCGATATGAATGCTTAAACTCCTGCACACCTAAAATTATAAAAATCAAGCAATAAAATTAGGACAAAATTTGAACACTGGAGCACAGAAGAAATTTTAGGAGCAAAATGAGGAGAACAGGCCGGCGTCGCCGGAATTTTCAGGGATGTCGCCGGGCTCTTTGATAAATTGGGGCTCCAAATTTTTTCTGGTGTCTTAGTGTTATACTAGTGCTTAATGTTATTGTTTAACTTCTCTGTTTAGTTCCAGAGTGCTTGCAGGTAAAAAATCCAGAGAGCAAAAAGGTTTGGAAAGTTAATTTTTGTTTTTGTTTTGAAATTTTTTTGATTTTTAGTTTGTTTTGAGAATGGCGTTAGATTTATAAACAAGATGTACAGAGATTAACCCGAAATAACAAGAATAAAAACGTTACCGTCTCCCCGGCAACGGCGCCATTTGATTGGTAGCGCGCTTGTGTGCGCCGTATTTTAAGTTCTAAAGTTAACTGCAATCAGGATGGCGTCGCGTGTAGCTAGCCATGATGAGTACGAGTCGTCTGCAGGGAGATGGTGCGTTTTACGTTCTTGTTATAACGAGTTAATGCAAGTAGCGGAATGTTCGTTTCTAACCTAAGTGTAGTATATGCAAAGTATAAGTTGTTAGGATTAGATAGGTTGGTGTAAGTTAGTGAAGTCTGTACTCAATTCTTTGTTCCGAACTTAACCATTGAAGCTAGAGCAATCGGCAACAACGTGGATTATGGTACTTAAGCACGGTATTAGTGAAATCCGGCTTATTGACCCTTGTCCATCCGTTCTTGTCTCTTGCCAAACCGAACGCAACCGGTCGCGGTTAGGGATCACCGATATCTTGGTAGGGTAAGGTGCCTAACAGAGCGCTTGCATAAGATTTGGGCGGAGTTCATTTGGAAGATATCGGGCAAAGAAAATGAGAAACGAAAACCTTAACTTACACAACCATTCTTTTTCCTAACAACACCAGTATTTACAAACCATCACAACAATAAAGAAAAAGAGCAAAGAAATGATACAAAGAAAAGGGTAAAACAACATTGCAAGTAAGTAAATGGCATGAAAATAAAAGATCAAGTAAGTAAATGGAAAGAATGAAAATGCAAGTATGTAAAAGAGATAGAAACTACTAAGAACCCAAAGTGCAAAATGAAAGCTTTATTATGTCCAAGTGATACAAACCATGAGTTCAATAACCAAAACTTAAACTTGCAAACTCAATGAAGAGGTTGCAAGATCAAGAAAAGGCAAAGAACTTAAGGCAAACAAGCTATGTACAAGAACAAAAAGAAAACAAAAGTGTTTTTTTATCCAAGTGTATGACCAAATCAGACTCTTTCCTTGCTTACTGATCTGCCTTTTATAGGCACAAAATAAGAGTAAACAAGTAATAAAAATGAGTTGATGTGACAGCAAGGGAGAGCCAGCAGAAAAATATGGACAATTGGAGCTAGGGGGATCGGTGGGGCCGGGTTTCTAGAGCATGTCGTTGGGCCAATTCCGAGCAATTTGGATCGTGTTTGTTGTGTGATGTTGTGTTCTCTCGACAATCCCACTGGTATTTCTTGATTTCTTTGTAGAAGCCAAGTTTGTACTCAGTAGATTGGAGGGAAACATGATGCTTTATATCACATCATACCTTTTTGCATTTATCATTCTTGTCCCCCACTTGCACAATTCATCATATCATGTGTGCCAAGGCAGCCCCACCATGGTCCATGCCAAAGAGTTGTGTGTACACTTGTATTGTGTTGGACCAAAATTGTGTACACATTTATTTGTTGCAAAATAACTCTTTGGATATCGATCGGTTTGCAGTTCCGGTTGCAGTGTCGGCTCACAAACGTTATATCCATGATTTTTAGTGTGTTTCCAGTATTGTGTCACGGATACCTGTAATCTGTATTTACTGAGCAGACACTGGTTAATAGTACCGATCTATAACAAAATAGATAATGAATGAGTGGTATTGAAATGCAGTTTTCTGTGATAAACATTTCCCTGAAGATATCTCAGGTTTGCCTCCCGACCGAGCTCTTGAATTCAGCATTGACTTAATACCTGGTGCGCAACCGGTGATCAAAGCTTCGTACCGGCTAAGTCCCAAGGGATTGAAGGAGATCCGTACTCAGTTGGAAGAACTCCTGAAGAAAGGTTGGATTCATCCCAGTATTTCAAGTTGGGGATCTCCAGTTTTGCTCGTGAAGAAGAAAAATGGTTCATACAGGATGTGTGTAGATTATCGAGCTTTGAACGAAGTGACGATCAAGAAAAAGTATCCACTACCGCGAATCGATGATCTTTTCGATCAGCTAAGTGGGTATTGTGTATTCTCAAAGCTAAATCTTCGTTCGGGTTATCATCAGGTGAAGGTCAAAGATTCTGATATTCCGAAGACGGCGTTCAAGACTCGATATGGTCATTATGAGTATCTCGTAATGCCATTTGGAGTGACCAATGCATCTGCTATATTTATGAATCTAATGAACCAATTTTTTCGAGAGTTCTTAGGCAGGTTCGTTGTCATCTTCATCGACGACATCCTCGTGTATTCAAAGAATCGGAAAGAGCACGCCGAGCATTTACAGATGGTCCAGGAGACATTGCGACAATATCAACTCTACGCCAAGTACAGCATGTACGGATCTTCTCCCTAGGCCGGCACCAACGGTCACTGTTTGATTGCTCTGCAATCAAACACTGACCCTTCAATTCCCTATTTATCACCCTTTTAATGCATTTTAGTCCACCATTTTAATTCCAAAACCCAAATTCCATACTATAAATACTACCCCATGCCCTAGCCCTTCATCATTATGAAAATTATAGCCAAAACTCTCAAAATTTTCTAAGTACAGGTGGAGTAGAAGAGGAGTTAGCAAACGATCAATTTCCGGTGAAGAATCGAAGCTTTTCCGACGTTTCCAGGACGCCACGAAGTTCACACCTCCCTCTTTTACCTTTTCATAGGCTAACTAACTTGTAAGTCCCTTTCAATCCATTTTCTTTTTCTTTGAAAATTTTATTTCAAAACATATGTCGGTAAGTGGAGTTAATACCGACATCTTCTTCTAAACTCTAGAAATCCCACTATTTCTTAAATATTGTTCATCCATATTCTTACCCAATGTTTGTAATAATAAAACCAATGCTCAGAACCAACTTTTAATCTAAAGTATCATGCAAAATTATTTTAACTTAACTTTTACATTAAAATACCATGAACTTTGTATATCATCTTTTAAGGTTTTGCTTAAACATACCTTTAGGAAAATTCACGAGGTAACAACCTACCTCTCACGTACACGCTTGGTTTCCATAGCACGATACTCTTTGAACGTATTTTTGTTACTAATACCATATTACAAGAAAATACCATTTACTATAAAAACGGTTTTCTTTTAAATTGTATTTTAAATTCCTTTGCAAATATGCTTCTACAACCCTCTTTAGGAGACCCTCTATTGGATGGTGCGGATTATCGCACATCCTTGAGCTAGTAGAGCGAGATGCAGACCTCCTCACGGAACATTCGGTCTCGAAAGGTTTTTAATACAGTTTTTAAGAAAAATGAATTTTTCTACTTAATTAAAATTTAATTTTTAATAATTATATAAATATTACAAATTCATATATTTTCAAAATATAATAACCTTACATTTTGTACAATGAAGAATTACAAGTTTCATCAAAATACCAACAAAAGAAAAGTTTTACATTAAAATACCATGAACTTTCCAAGCTAAGCTATTATCACTAAAATTTCTCAAATCCTTAAAATTCACATCCATGAAAACCCTAAATAATATAAATAAATTCTTAAGGTTTATTTTGAAATTTTATTTAAAATATTTTTCATAAAACTCCATCGAGTTATATAAAACAATATTTAAGGACTTTAGTAAATATAGGTTTAAGCGGGATCAATTCTCTTGAGCCTCAGGGAGCCGGAGAAAGTGAGTGCTTGCCTATTTAAGGTAGAAAACTTAACGGAGTTATCAATGGTAATTGTTTTGGAAAAAAACACAAATCCTGTCGTCCATGTACAGCAGTTGCCGATGACTCCCGAACCTAATTCAAGATCTATATCAGTTACAAGTGTCTGACTCAGTCTGAGTCTAAATCAAACTTGAATTCAAACTCAAACCAGAATCCAATTCAAACATGAATCCAAAGTCTAACATGTATACTTGAACTTGAAGCTGAATACCTAAATTCAAACTTCAATATCAAACCTGAATACTTGACTTGACCGAATCATGGCTATAACTTGGTATGACTACAAGATTACACCTTGAACCTGACTACTTGTATCCATAGTTTCGGCAAGACTTGTAAATATAACCTATACAATACATTACACGGGGATAACGGGGTAGATTGGTACGGAACGTATTAACGTGGCACGAGATGGTCATTAAAAGACACCTACATGAACTCTCGTGCCGTTGTCCCGTGGGTTTTGATGGGGCCTTGTACTTCATGTTACCATAGTTCACGGTATAAGATGGACTCCTCTCGTATACACAAATATCTTTTGTACCAAGTTACAAACTACTACGTTAGATAACAAGCTTATACCTGTACAACTTACCAGTTTCAATTATCATTACTTGTTCTATTCCATTCTTTCGTTTGGGACTTACCAAGCGCTAATTCGCTGACGACATTCCTGTTTATTTTCTCTCTTTGGAATGTTCATCAGGAGGACCGGACTCTCAGGAGATCGAGGTTAGCTAGGAGGACGTGGACCAGCTCACTGCTCAGCAAGGCTACCAGCTTTCCTTGTACTTACTTTTATTTTGTATGCCACTGTTTAGGCATTATTTTATATCATTGTATCTTTTCTTTTCAAAGCAGTTGTATTGTAAAGATGAATGTTAATAAAAGTTGCTATTTATTTTATATCTCTTGTCATTCTTATGCATTTTTACATATATTGCTTAATTATGCTTAACGTATTTATTTCTTAGTAAATACGTTGCAGCCCGCCACGTCACCGTTTCCATACACTGGGAAGCGGGGCATGACAGGTTTGCTTATCTTTCGGCTAGGCCAGTGTAGGTACTTCGGAGGGAGGTCCCCCGTACTTTCACACGGACCTAATTAAATAACCTCTTTTTCCCAGAGGCATAACCCCATTAACACCTTTCTAGACACCTACTTGATTAGCTAATTGCAAAGTGAAAAACTCTCCCAAAGAGTTGCTAATACTCACAGTAGTATCAGGACCCAAGTATCATCGTGTGATAATTTTGAAGGAAGCCTACTAAACTACCACACTCCAGAAGGTATGCAACACTAGAAAGTTTCATTTATGTTTGAAACTCCTGTTGTTTTTTTCCGAAACGTTTATAATCTTGACGAAGCTCAAAACATCATAAGTCGCAAGTTAAGTTCAACCCGTCATTATCCAGCTTAATCTAGATCCATTCGTACAAGTCCTTGATGAAGGTCAAAACAGCTGTACGCCCGTCTTAGATTAATGCATTTATTTGATGGTACAGATAAGTACCCGCTAACTACTAAACACTATATCTTGGCGAAGGTCAAAACGCATAGCATGAATACTAGTTGATACCCATCTGAAATGACAGAGGGCTATGGCTTTTTTTTGGCTAAAACCGTGAATGTAATGAACTTGATGTAGTCGTAGGAACCGAATTGCTTTTGAAAAGGTGTGGTTTAGGCTCTGCTTTTAAAAGTTGTTTTTGAAGAAAATCGAGTGGTTTTATAATTGTTCCAATAACGTCAAATTTTAGGTTTGTTTCTTTGTATTAAGTGAGATTAATTCGGTCCTATTCATTAGCCTTATCACACGAGAAAATAACGAAAATAGAATGTACGTATATGCCATCCGCATTCGCCATGGGCCCCGTCATGTACCGTTAGGTTACTTAACTAACGACAGAGTAGGGGCTGAACTTGCGCGGATGCAAAACATATACAACACACACACACCCACACATATATAACCATTCGTCACAGGCTTGATAAGCATCACAAACAGATATATACATCACAGAGAATGGAAAAATAGATCAACTAGAAATATTTGCATTTCATTGAGCCACCTAAGAAACATAATTCTCCACAGTCATGTGAATAGCCGAGTGTGAATTATCCCAGACCCTTACGAGTGCGGAAAGCTACCCGCCAATCCTAAAATTGGGTGACCCGGGTCTCGACTCCTCAAGATGACCATCCACTGAATTCTAGAACCCGGTAGCTTGTGCACTCCTCCGTGGGTCAATTCTAGATGCAGAAATGGAAAATATAATATACGGCCGGTGACTACATGCTCAACCCGGATTGTTTACCGCCGAAAGACACGACCGGGAATTAGGACGTCTGGCCTGAATTTTGGGGGCAGATGCTATTTGGTTTTATCTGTCTACCTCTCCGAAGATGCCAAGTTGATTTATGGCACCGTGTATCGGAGGTTTGGACAGATGCGGCCGTTGTAGCAGACTTCGTCAGATTTCCCCTCGTTTGCGAGGGGTTTTTGATTGTGGGGACGCTCTTCCCTGCAGGCGTAAGCCCCTGCAGTTAATTACGTTACCGTGTAGCGATAACCACTTTCTCCTTCTCCAGATGTTCACTTCGTGTCGTGTATGTTTGTTTTGTTTTAGGTTGCCCGTGGATTGTATATAGAGACTAATTTATGTTGTCGCCCGTAGGGCGTGGATTAGTCCAAATCCGTGTTTTCTTAGATTTGGGTTTGGTTAATTTAAGGATCGTTAACCTCGTTTGAGATTAAGATCAACTTAAATGTTTGCTAAGGATACGTTAGTCTAAGTTTTAGACTAAGATCCACTTAACAAGGTTTTAGGATCATTTAGATCCAACGAAAGAGCATTTGGGCTCTATTGTTTTAGTTTAGAGACGTTGCGGTCCATTGGGTTTAAGGACATCATAGTCCATGGTTTAAGGACATCATAGTCCATCATTAGATTAAGGACATTGCGGTCCATAGAGTTTAGTTTAGGGACGTTGCTGTCCATTGGGTTTATTGATTGTCGGGACCCGCCACCTCTCTGAAGACGTTGAAGAATTACAACATGTATCAGAGGAGTGAATGGATGTACCCTTAAACCAATGAATTTTCATCAGGGACTTGGTGGCCTTGTTTGGCACTAAGGCCAATTTAGAAGAAGACCTATGGGCTCGGTCGATTTGGGGTTTGGACAACCTTGGGCTTAGCCCACTTGATTATTTATTTGGGCTTGATCCCCTTTTTGTTCAACAATGCTGAGCATTGATATGAGCTTTGATGCTCACCCTTTTCTTTTTGTTTTTTATTGAGTGTTAAACACTCTTTATGGCGCTGGGCTCTATTTACAGAGCGCTCTTTATTTTATCAGCGCCCACGCGAGGGGCACGTGGAGCGCTTGGAGCTGAGCGCCAACCACTGAGCGCCAACCACTGAGTGACACTCTTTATTTCATTAGCACCCACGTAAGGGGCACGTAGAGCGCTTGGCGCTGAGCGCCAACCACTGAGTGCTAAGCACTCTTTATTTCATTAGCGCCCACATGAAGGGCACGTGGAGCGTTTGGCGCTGAGCGCTAACCACTGAGTGCTAAGCACTCTTTATTTCATTAGCGTCCACGTGATGGGCACGTGGAGCGCTTGGCGCTGAGCACCAACCACTGAGTGCTAAGCACTCTTTATTTCATTAGCACCCACGTGAGGGGCACGTGGAGCGCTCGGCACTGTTTCCTTCTTTGTGCATTTTTCTGAAGAGTTCGATTCTCTGTTCTCCCCTGGATCATTAACCCCCGAGAACAAATTCATCCTTTCGAGAATTAAATTCTCATTTGTGGGAGACTTGTCTCATGGATCTCAGATCCAGGGAAAGAACTATGTTCTTTTATAAGGGTTAAACCCTCAGGTATGCCGATGAGATACTATGATCTCTATTTACCTTGAAGAAGGTTCTTCTTCTTTCTTCTCTCTTCAAGCTCTTTTGCTTGCTCTTCTTTTTGAACTTAAAGTTTATGGGAGGTTCCTCTGTGCAAGACTTGAAGTCTTGGGTCCTTTATATAGGGGCGGCTGATTTGTTGATTCAGTTGAGGAAATCTCTCATTGAGAGGTTTCTTAATTGATTTGGGGATTTTATCCACCGCTGGATTTTTGATCCAAGGACTTCTGTTTTACAGAAGACACTTTTCTTGTTTTTAACAAGATTGGGAACATATTTTCCCATACAGAACTTATTCTGTATCTTGGTGATTTTTAATCACCATTGGATCTTTGATCCAACGGTTCTCTGATTTACAGAGTATAATCTTTCTCGTTTGGAAAGATTTGAGGAGTATTTCCTCAACAGAATTTAATTCTGTAATTTGATGATTTATCATATTCGTTGGATCTTTGATCCAAGGGTGGAGAACTTTTAGTTCTGGCGCTGGCGCTCTCGTGCTTTGCACGTGAAGCGCTGCCTTAGAGTTTTTAACTCTTGGCCCCGCCTCAGAGTTTTTAACTCTTGGCGCTCCCTCAGAGTTTTTAACTCTGAGCGCTGGCACTCTCGCGCTTTGCACGTGAGGCGCTGCCTCAGTTCAAATCTTGAACAGAGCCTTGCTCTCTTATTGGGGGGAACAAATGCCCCCCCCACCGTTTCGCTCACGTAGCTTACACGTGAGTGCAGCGGTGGCAAATTTTCCACCGTTGGATCTTCTTGGAAGTTGGATCGTCTTCCGGCGCCTATAAGTAGGGCCTTTGGCCCTTGAGATGACTTCTGTTCATCTTCTTGCTTTCTTATTTCTGAGAATTTTATTCTCCCTTCAGAGCTTAGATCTCTGCCTATGGAAATTCCTTTTACAGTTAGAACTCTGCCTAAATTTGGTAAGGATTGAACCTATTAACAGAGCTTTGCTCTTCTCAGATCATAGATCTTAAAATAAATTTTTATGGTTACTTAACCCATTAATTAGAATATTGTTCATCTTTATGAAGAACTCTTAGAGTTCGTTTTGTAGATCTAAAAGATCTTGGAATTTTTACTCTGTAAAAAGCTTTGCTTTTTTGGGTTCTGATGGGTTACTCCATCGTTTTCACAGAGCATAGCTGTTAGAAATTTTGGGGAATTTTTATTCCCTTCATAATTAAATTTGACAGATGTCATTTCTATTTGTAGAGCACTGCTCTCGAGGGAGTTTAACTCCTTATCCCAATAAGTTTCTCATTAAATGAGAATCTTTTTAGGATTTTCTCCTTAATGATTGACTGTCTCATCAATGACGAGTCGTCACTTTGATTTTGTGGGTCCCCCTTGGTCCCTTTTTCCTGCATTGCAGGCTGGTACAAATTTAAAGTACCGGATGTCAGAATTTGTAATGTAGAATTGACATCTAACCCTTGTTTCTTTTCGCACAGGTACTATGTCTTTTGACTCTTCTTTCCCATTTGTTCGCCCAGAGAGTGCATACGCCGACGCGCTCGTGGATCGGGATGTTTTTGCATTGATTAAAGATCACGACCTGGAGCAGAAGTCTCTTCACTTATGGGAGTTATGGTACAACCAAATTATTCAGGGTCGGTGCAGTTTCTCTTGTGCGGTGCCTTCAGAGACAATTTCCGCCATTCATTATGCTGACTCTCCCCAAGTGAATTACGCTGTGGAGAAGGTTAACTGGATTATGGATGGATGCCTCCAGCCCTTTATAGGATCGATACCTGTATAGCCGCCGATGGCTTTAGATATTTTGGGGCGGTGCATATGTCAAGGCGAGTCGCGCCCTTGGGGACAGGCATACATGATAGGCTTAACTCCTCGCCATTCAGCCGGATATTTGCAGTGGGCTCGATACATCTTGTCGGCCAAAAAGTCGCTGCTGCTGAAGCTCGGGTTGTACCCTGCTATCTATGTGTCTCTTTTCCAGTATCCCGCGCCTCACGTATGGTGGGTCAAGGCTTTCTTGGAACGGTGGAATACTCCGACTCACACCTTTATTTTATCGGATCGGGAGGATTCAATTTCCCTGTAGGAATTCGCAGAAATTTCGGGCCTACCCGTCAGAGGGGATCATTTCGAGGAAATACTTCCCCCTGACGAGTACATCTTCGCCACCAAATCAGTGGTGATGGGTCTTACTCCGGAGAATGCTATTCAAAATTGATTCTCGAGTCTGATCAAGGTGTTGAATGTTTATGAGGGTCTGTTTCTCGAATCCAGAAGGCACGGGGTCAGCTTCACAGATTTCATCGCCCGCTTTCTTCGCCCAGAAGTCTTATCAAAAACACCTGCGAAGTTTGCCAAGCTTGACGATCCTTTTGGTTTTGGCTTGGACAGCCAGCCGACAGCGGAAGCAGATCAAAAGAATTTCTTCCTCCCAGATACCGCGGTCGTCCTCTTTGCAGAGCTCGCAGCTTCAGATATCGATGAAGAGGCGTTCTTTTTGGGGTTCCTCGGCCTATGGTTAAGCTGGTTTGTGCTCCCTATGCACCCTCGCTATATGAGGCCATCCGTCTTCTATCCGGCTCACCGAATAGTTGCCGGGATGCGAGTGGCCGTCGGGATCGCTGGGCTGGCTCACCTGTATCATGAACTCAGCTTAGCGGCAGACACCACACAGCCGGGGGTACAGACCGTAAATCTCCCGCTGCATTATTTCATGTCATGGATCGAGCTGCATGTGCTCGGCGCTTTTGGAGTCCACAAACAGCCCCATTTCTACGACAGTTATAATTTCCCTCGGGTTATGTTCCTAGTTGACGCTTCTGCTTTAGATCCGTCACAGCGAGAGGCTCGGGGTCTGGTCCTTCGCCTGCGTACGGTCGGGGATAGCATGACCTTCGTCGACAAGGTCCTAACTATCAGCAAGGAATCCACTAAAACGGTGCAGCTGCTGCGCGATACCTTCAAAGATAGGGCTCCTACATTGAAAGCTCAGGAGATTCTGCATTTGTATTCAATCAGGCCGGGCATTTTAGTGTTCAGGCAGAACGACTCGGCGTTGTTCATGAGGTACAACCCGCACCGTTTCGCTCAACAGTCAAGCTACGATCAGGGTGTCCCACTAGAGGCTTTTTTAGCTGAGCCGGTTGTTACGGAAGAGGGTATCCGCAACACGCTGCACCATTTCATGCGGCTGAACACCGGGTCCAACTTTTTTATCAGTGAGCCGAGGTGCATTCCGAAAGCCTCGAACGCATACGTGGCGTGGTACCAGCATGCGGCGGGTGCTGTTATTAGGGAAGAAAGGCGGTTACTGCTCGATCGCAAGGGTGCAGTCCCTGCCGGTAATCCAGCTGTCCCCTTAAAGAGACATGCCACTGTTGGTCCTTCCTTAAGAGAAGCTGCCGTAGTTGCGGTCCCGCGCGCCTTTCCTGAGAAGCCTCTATCCCGTGTTCCTGTAGAAACGGTAGCTGTAGCGTCCCCGGAGTCTGTAGTGGGTACGGAGATCGGGACTCGTCGCCCATAAATGCCCGTCAAGCGCAAGCCCGTGTCATCGGCCGCCAGCATTCGCTCACAGAAAAAGAAGAAGTCGCTCTTTTATGCTGACGTCGTATTAAGCTAGGAGCCCCATGCTCCCTACAGCGAAGGCTTATGTGAGTATGGGACCAATGAGGGTTTATTCATCGCGCCTGCGGATGTTACTGATCTCTAGGCTGCCTTTGTGGCTTCCGAGCGACTGGCTCGTGATGAAGCGGCACCGATCACTATCGCGATGTCAGGTATACTTTAGTTACATTCTTCCGCGGCTATCTTCTTTTATTATGCTTCTACTGACGCTTCCTTCTTCAATAGGTATTTCTGCCGAAGAGGCTCTCGCGGCTTCCCTCAAGACATTCGAAGAGGAAGCGAGGCTTCATGCTTCTTTGGGCCTTGGTAAAATTCTGTTCATTATGCCTTTATACCCCCTTTTTTTATTTGTGTTCTGACCCTTTCCTTTATTTTATTGCAGAGACTACCTTGACACAGGTTATTCCGAGTGATGTACCGATCCCGAGCGGTGATGCAGCGACGCTTCTAGAGCCGGCTACTGTGACCCCAGCTCTCCCAACATTACCGCAGGAGGCTTCGCTAAAGCAGCCGATGGCAGACGCCATAACGGCTCCGGAGGCAGAGCTTGGTTCGAACGACGACGTCCCCTTGTCGGAAGTCCTGAGGAGGTCAGTTCTCACGGCTCAGACCGAAAGGAAGCACAGGAGGCGTGCAGCAGAGGAACGTGATGCCGCCTTGGCTGTAGGTGCAGGCTCAAGCCCTACTCCACCTGTCGCTATTCCTTCACAGGGTGCTTCAGCTGCCCTGTCTACCGCTCATAGACAGGTTGCGCGCGCGGCTCGGGAGGAAGCTGAGAATTATTGCAAATTAATGTAATGCCCGGTCTTTTATCAGATCTTGATCTTCGAACTTTGACACATGCAATTTTCTGTAGGGCCAAGTCTTGGCTATGGGATGACGGGCGAAACCCTGACGGTTACCGTGCCCGAAGTTGCTATCCGCTCTCTGGAATCTGGGACTGTCCAGACCGCTGCTCTTTCCCTGTGTGGCTCCCTGGTATCGGCGGGCGTCACAAGCGTCACGACGGCCCTCGTCGAATCAGGGGATGAAGCCATAGGCGCAGAAACCATTCCTGTGGGGGAGAACGAAGAAGCCGCTATGCCTGGTGATGCTTCCGTCGCGGTTTTGGTTGAGGACCTATCAGGTATGTCTTGAGTCACTATTCTCTTTTTATTTCTCAATCCCGTTCAGCTTCTTCTGATGATATTTTGTTTGTAGGTGCAGTGAACGCTGAGATTGTGCCATCTGAAGCACCTCCGGTCGCCGCCATGACGGTCGTTGTTCCGTCGCCTTCTCTTATGTCCTATGAAATACTAGAAGGTATAGGTTTGCGATTTATTTAGTTTAACTATGGACACCATCTTCCTTGTATTGACAATATATTGTCGCAACTCTGCAGGAGTCCTTTTCGACCATCTATACCAGGCGTTGAATCCTCATTTCTCCTTTTAGTCGGAAGTCGTTCCACCTGCTGGTATTGGTTGGTATATTCTTTAGCTAAAGTGTCTCTCTTTCTTTTATGAATAGCCGTGTTGTTGCTAAGTATTTTTTATATTGATCGCAGCGTCACGGATCGGAGGTGGGTACAAGAGAATAGCCGCGCCTCCGGTACTCCCAATTTTGCCATCTGCCACAGCCGGTATAGTAGACTCCATCGCTCGTGTATTTTCTTTACCTCCTGAGTCGACATTAGACCATAATTTATTTTGCAGCAATCGCACCGGCTCCAGCTCCCTTTGAGTCTCGCATCCCAATGCCGGCTGGGCCCTTTGCTAGACGCCCATCTTCCAGGGGTGCTGCGACTAGCCTGCGAATGTTGAGCGAATTTGTCGAGGATCTTGACGCCGAGGCCCTCGCAATCACTGCAGATTTTGCTGCTGAGGTTAATCCTATGCTGGCGATGCTCGTGAACCTCCATGACGAAGGTGTCGTCGAGTCTTGGGTTAATTACTGCAGAAAGATCGAGGCCTGCCTGCATGAGATTGAGCTCAAGCGTCCCGCTCTTGAAGTATCAGCTTTGAACTCCCAGCGGGCTGCGTGAGTCGAGAGTAGTGTTCCTTTCATCCGCCATTTTGAACTGTAGGGTGTTTTTCGTCATCCATTGAGATGGGAATACGCGCGTGCTTGTCAGGCGTACTACAGATTCCCCTGCCTACGGTAGGCTGGGGTTTATTGACTGTGGGGATCCAAATCTCCGGTAGCCGTGGACTAAGCTGCCGTTAATTACCCCTCACCTTTAGAGCGAGAGAACCTCCGATTGACGGGTCAAACAGGTCATGCGAAATCAAAGTGCAGTGTACGTATGTTTTGAAAGGGTTTTGGATATATTGGGGGCCTCGCAGAGTTTTATGGGAGTCCCGCTACTCGGATAGCGGGCTAGGGGTCAAGGGGGCTAGCAGCCCCCTTGCGGGATGCTGGGCAGTGCCCCATTAGAAATTTTTTTCTAACAGGGACAGTGTCGTGGAGTGTGTGTGTGTGTGTATATATACATATATACCTATATATAAAAAGGGGAAAAGTGTCCAAAGGACGCATGAGGGCCAACGCCTCACGTGCGTGGCACGTAGGCGCTGGGCGCTAGCGTGCTGTGCGCTGGGCGTCAGCACCCTACGTGCCTGGCACGCGGGCGCTGGGCGCCAGCGCCCCATGTGCCTGGCACGCGGGCACCAGCGCCCCGCGTGTTTGGCACGCTGGCGCTAGGCGTCAGCAGGAAAAGGGACTTTGTCCCTGCACTGGGAGCTGTGCTCCCGATTTGACTTCTGGAGTTAAAAACTTAAAAAATAGATTAATTTATGGAGTTGAACTCCAACAGATCTTGAATGGAGTTATACTCCTAGAAATCTTTAGAAGTGATCAAAGGGGGCCCCTTTGTTTCTCTCCCCTTTGGCCCTGGATCTTCCCAAGATGGGATTTCTGGAGATGAGTCTCCTTCTTCTTCCTCTCGGTTGGCCGGATCTTGGAGAAAGGGGGTGATATTTAAAAATATCTCCTTGAGATCTAATGGAATATCTGAGTTCCCCTTTGTGGGTTTTGTGGTGAAAAACTATTTATTTTTTGGAAAGGAAGAGTTAAACTCTTGATTTAATTCAAAAGAGGAAGAAGGTTTTAGAACCTTGAGAAAAGAGAAGGAGGCACAAACCCTAGAGTTTTAGAGAATGAAAAAGTTCTCCTTTATTTCTTCATCATGTTGCCTTATATAAGCTTACACATTTACACATAGTTCCTTGGGCTTTACAAAATGGCATTTTGCCCATCCCATTCATCATCTGCTCATTTCTTTTGTACATAAGCCATGGGCTTTACAAAAAATTAGCTTTATGCCCATTTTGCTTACATTCATGCATAAAAAAATTACATCAAAATTATTTAGTACATGATTTTTATTTTGGCATGGGGGAGGCTGGCCGCTTCATGTTCGGGCTCGACTCGGGCATGAGCCCACTTGATCTGGGCTTGGGCCCACCTGGCTTGGGGTTGATCTTGACTTTGACTTGGTCAACCGGGGTGCAATTTTCGACCCCCACAAAGTGCCCCCCATTAATAAATGCACACCACATATGTGGGTCCTGTGCATGAAATTGATGGATCTTCGTACGTGTGGAGGCGACTTGCTTTGGTTCCCACTTTTTGGGACGCACTGCCCTTTTTACGACATGGACGGTCGACGCTTAACGCGTTTCCGAGACGGAGTGTCCGTGGTAGACGTTTTCCTGGCCCGGAGTGATTTGGTTCCTGTTTTGTAGGAAGCCCGCACTACCCTTTTTACGACATGGACGGTCGACGCTTGACGCGTCTCCAAGGCGGAGTGTCCATAGTAGACGTTTCCCTGGCCCGGAGCGATTTGGTTCCCGATTTGTGGGAAGCCTGCACTGCCCTTTTTACGACATGGACGGTCGATGCTTGACGTGTCTCCAAGTCGGAGTGTCTTGTTCGACGTTTTCCCGGCACGGAGTGTCGCTGTTCGACTTGTCCCCGGCACGGAGTGGCGCTGTTCGACGTTTCCACAGCACGGAGTGTCGCTGTTCGACATTTCCCCAGCATGGAGTGTCGTTGTTCGACTTGTCCCCGGCACGGAGTGTCGCTGGTTGACCTGATTCCGAGGCGGAGCATGATTCCGACATGGAGGTCGCTGGTCGACTTGTCCCCGGCACGGAGTGTCGCTGATCGACTTTTCCCCGGCATGGAGTGTCGCTGGCTGATCGACTTGTCCCCGGCACGGAGTGTCGCTGATCGACTTGTCCCCAGCACGGATTGTCGCTGGTTGACCTGATTCTGAGGCGGAGCATAATTCCGACAGGGAGGTCGCTGGTTGACTTTTCCCCGGCACGAAGTGTTGCTGATCGACTTTTCCCCGACACAGAGTGTCGCTGGCTGATCGACTTGTCCCCGACACGGAGTGTCGCTGGTTTTCGACTTGTCTCCGGCATGGAGTGTCGCTGATCGACTTGTCCCCGGAACGGAGTGTCGCTGGCTGTTCGACTTGTCCCCGGCACGGAGTGTCGCTGGTTGACCCGATTCCGAGGCGGAGCATGATTCCGACAGGGAGGTCGCTGGTTGACTTGTCCGCGGCACGGAGTGTCGCTGATCGACTTTTCCCCGGCATGGAGTGTCGCTGGTCGACTTGACCCCGGCACGGAGTGTCGCTGGCTGATCGACTTGGCGCCGGTACGGAGTGTCGCTGATCGACTTGTCCCCGGTATGGAGTGTCGCTGGCCGATCGACTTGGCCCCGGCACGGAATGTCGCTGGTTGACTTGATCCTGAGGCGGAGCATAATTCCGGCATGGAAGGTAGATATCCCGAGGCGAAGCATGATTTTGACACGGGGTAAATTCTGGGACGAAGCATGATTCCGCCGTAGAGGTTGTTGGTTTGATTTAATTTGGGTTGACATCAACATTGCTACACTGGAATATGGTACCTGGAGCGAATCATCATCTGTCATGAGAGGATTTGGGGATTTGGTTTTGGTTTGGCATCTGCATTGCTGCACTGGAATAATGCCAGGAGCAACTCATCATTTACCCCGGGAGGATTTGGGAATTGGTTTTTGTTTGGCATCTGCATTGCTGCATTGGAATAATGCCAGGAGCAATTCATCATTTGCCCTGGGAGGATTTGGGGATTTTGGTTTTGGTTTAGCATCAGCATCGCTTCACTGGAATATGGTACCAGGAGCGAATCATCATTTGCCATGAGGAGATTTCCCTCATTCCCAGTTTAACGACTTAGGGGTCATCTGTTCCCAGTTTAACGACTTTGAGGTCATATATTCCCAGTTTAAAGACTTAGGGGTCTATGGATTGGAGTTTGGAATTTTGGGGTTAGGGTAGGCATCAGCATTGCTAACACTGAAGCACATATGCCAGGAGCAATTCATCATTTGCCTTTGCCTGTTGCGGAGCGATGGCTTAGACGACAGGTTTAGGTCCCTATCACCTAAGGCTTTTCAATTTTATGAGCCGTAAGGGTCTCATAAAAGCATTTTCTCCCTACGAGTCGAAAGGATCCCGCAGGTGTATTTTCTCATCAGGTGTCGTGAGGTCTCCTAAGTGTGTTTTTCCTTTGTGAGTCGTAAGGATCCCACGAAGGTTTGTTCTCCTCATGTATCGTGAGGACACATGAGTGGGTCTTCCCATTGGAGCATAATTCCAAAGGCGGAGACCGGCCGCTGGACTGGTGATTGCGGTGGGGTATGGGTATGATAATAATTATTTGAGCCCATGGATTGTATACAGTAGTAAATTTAGAGACTAACCGTAGGGCCGGAAGAATTTTGGGAAATTGGATTTTGGCTGGCGTCTGCATCGATGCACTGGAATATGGTACCAGGAGCGACTTATCATTCGCCGTTGGGGATTTGAGTTTTGGACGGCGTCTGCATCGCTGCACTGGAATATAGTACCAGGAGCGACTCATCATTCGCCATTTTTTTTTACCTCGATTGTTCTATCATTTCATCTTTTCTTATCGCGAAGGACGCGATTGCCCTATCATTTCGGCTTTTTATTCGCGGTTGCCCCATCATTTCGGCTGTTTATTTTCATTTTTATTTTACTCGCTAATTTTTATTGCGAGTTGCCCCATCATTTCGGCTTTTTATTTTTTTATAATTTTATGTACACACATTTTTTTTACATCCTCAGTTTAACGACTTAGAGGTCGATTGTTCCCAGTTTAACGACGTGGTGGTCGTATGCTCCCAGTTTAATGACATGGTGGTCTGCGGTTCCCAGTTTAAAGACTTAGAGGTCTACTCTTTCCAGTTTAACGACTTAGAGGTCATCTGTTTCCAGTTTAACGAAGTAGAGGTCATCTGTTTCCAGTTTAATGACTTAGAGGTCATATGTTTCCAGTTTAATGACGTGGAGGTCATCTGTTTCCAGTTTAAAGACGTGGAGGTCTACTGTTTCCAGTTTAACGACTTAGTGGTCATCTGTTTCCAGTTTAAAGACTTAGAGGTCTACTGTTTCCAGTTTAACGACTTAGTGGTCATCTGTCTCCAGTTTAACGACTTATGGGTCATCTGTTTCCAGTTTAACGACTTAGAGGTCATCCGACGGGGAGCTTAGAGAAGGTATCCGATTGAGTAGTTGTCAGGGGCATCGCTGGAGCTTGCCCGAGATGCCTTATTACTTTGTCGGTGTTGATGGCCTTGCCCCCAGCTGGGGCTAAGGAAAGTCGTTCAAATACCGACTTGCGTTCGAAGATTGCAGTCGAAAGTCGTTAACCTGCACAAAGAAGCAAGATTTCAGTACCGGTAATCGATATGTATATTGATTGAGTTTGCATTTTACCCGAAATATGGGAGGAAAGATAGGTCCCATCGGGCGTGCCAGAATCTGTAAGGTGTTTTTCGTCACCCCATTGAGATAGGAATACGCGCACGCTTGTCAGGCGTACTACAGATTCCCCTGCATAGGGTAGGCTGGGGTTTATTGATTGTGGGGATCCGAATCTCCGGCAGCCGCAGACTAAGCTGCCGTTAATTACCCCTCTCCTTTGGAGCGAGAGAACCTCCGATTGACGGGTCAAACAGGTCATGCGAACTCAATGTGTAGTGTACGTATGTTTTGAAAGGGTTTTTGATATATCGGGGGCCTAGCAGAGTTTTACGGGGGTCCCGCTACCCGGATAGCGGGCTGGGGGTCAAGGGGGCTAGCAGCCCCCTTGCGGAGTGTGTGTGTGTGTGTGTGTATACATATATATAAAAAGGGGAAAAAGCGTCCAAAGGACACATGGTGGCCAGCGCCTCACGTGTGTGGCACGCAGGCGCTGGGCGCTTCATGTGCGTGGCATGCAGGCGTTGGGCGCTTCACGTGCGTGGCACGCAGGTGCTATGCACTTCACGTGCTTAGCACGTGGGCGCTAGCGTGTTGGGCGCTCGGCGCCGAGCCCCACGTGCATGGCATGCGGGCACTGGGCGCCAGCGCCCCACGTGCTTGGCACATGGGCGCTGGGCGCCAGCGCCCCACGTGCTTGGCACGCGGGCGCCCGCACCCCACGTGTTTGGCAAGCATGCGCTAGGCGTCAGCAGGAAAATGGACTTTGTCTCTGCACTGGGAACTGTTCTCCCGATTTGACTTCTGGAGTTAAAAACCTAAAAAATAGATTAATTTATGGAGTTGAACTCCAACAGATCTTGAATGGAGTTAAACTCCTAGAAATCTTTAGAAGTGATCAAAGGGGGAAACTTTGATTCTCTCCCCTTTGGCCCTGGATCTTCCCAAGATGGGATTTCTGGAGATGAGTCTCCTTCTTCTTCCTCTCGGTTGGCCGGATCTTGGAGAAAGGGGGTGAGATTTAAAAATCTCCCCTTCTTGAGATCTAATGGAAAATCTGAGCTCCCCTTTGTGGGTTTTGTGGTGAAAAACTATTTATTTTTGGGAAAGAAAGAGTTAAACTCTTGATTTAATTCAAAAGAGGAAGAAGGTTTTAGAACCTTGAGGAAAGAGAAGGAGGCACAAACCCTAGAGTTTTAGAGAATGAAAAAGTTCTCCTTTATTTCTTCATAATGTTGCCTTATATAGGCTTACACATTTACCATAGCTCCTTGAGCTTTACAAAATGGCATTTTACCCATCCCATACCTCATGTGCTCATTTCTTTTGCACATAAGCCATGGTCTTTACAAAAATTTGGCTTTATGCCCATTTTTCTTACATTCATGCATAAAAAAATTACATCAAAATTATTTATTACATGATTTTTATTTTGGCATGGGGGAGGCTGGCCGCTTCATGTTCGGGCTCGACTCGGGCATGAGCCCACTTGATCTGGGCTTGGGCCCACCTGGCTTGGGGTTGACCTTGACTTTGACTTGGTCAACCGGGGTGCAATTTTCGACCCCAACATGAACAAGAGGCGACCCTGAGGTGAAAGGAACATGAAGTAGCTTCAAGCGAATCTGCCCGGTTGCGCGCCCAGGTTGAAGCGAATGCTGCGCAGTTGAAAGCTGTCTTTGACCATTTCCAGCGATGCATTTCGGATGGGTTGATGCTGAGACGGGCGCTTGAATCTGCGGAGCGGGTCGTGCAGGACTGTGAAGCTGTCATGCTGGGAACCGATGAAAAGCTTTCGTCTTATTTGCAACAGCGGGCCCAAGTCGAAGCAGAGCTGGCCGCGGCGGCCGATTACGAGAAAAGATTGAGAGGAGCGTGCGAGCAGCTGGCTGATTTGTTGAAAACGCCTCCTCCTCAAAAACCGTCTTTGTATCCCCCTTCTTTTTTTATTGTAAACTTGCGGTCTATGAATAATTTGTATTCATTTTGATTCCTTTATGAAATGTATTTTGTATTCACTTGAATATATGAGTAAAAGACATATTTTATCTCATACTATCATCTTCTTTTCTATGTCGTGTCATTGGCATGTGACTTTAGCAAATGTGGCCTGTAGATAATAGATAACGGTTCATCTTGAACTCCTTGTAGGGTAGCGATGACTTAGGAAACAGGTTCAGGTCTGCTGCCTAAGACTTTTCAACTTTATGAGCCGTGAGAGTCTTAGAAAGACTTTTCTCCCTACGAGTCGAGAGGATGTCGTAGGTATATTTTCTCCTTAGGAATCGTGAGGATTCCTAAGTTCGTTTTCTCTTGAGAGTCGTAAGGATCTCACAAGAGAATTTTCTCCCTTACAAGTCGAGAGGACTCGTAAGTGGTTGTTTCCCTTCTTGTCGATATTCGACTTGGGAGAGTATGGCCCCGTGGATAGTATACAATAGTCCATCTTGGACCTCCTTACAGGGCAGCGATGGCTTAGGAAGCAGGTTCAGATCTGCCGCCTAAAACTTTTCAATTTTATGAGCCGTGAGGATCTCGTAGGTGTACTTTTCCCTTAGGAGTCGTGAGGATTCCTTGTTAGGTTTACCTAGTACCTCATGAAGGGTTTGAAAGCATCACATGTGTCAAAATCAATTTTTTAAGGTGCTAAGTGAACATACAAAGAACCATCACTAGAAATTTAGGGTTTCATATCATAGACATCATCATAAGTAATAAAAGCTAGGGTTTTGAGAGTACAACCTTTGTAGCTCCCTACGTTAGACTCCTTGGCTACTTGAGGGTTGGAAAAAAGTCCGCTTGAGATCCTCTAGGTCCACGATGATCCACCCAGAGTCCTCTTTGTCCAAGCTTGAAACTTCACAAGATCAAGAGATGAAATGGAAGCTAAACACTCTTCACTAATGGGCAAGACTAGTGTAGAATGGTGTTGTGGTTGGTTTTCTCACTTCAAAATCCTAACTTGGTAACTCTTTTGCTCACTTGAGAGAACTAGAGAGCAAGAGAAAAAGGAGGAAGAAGATGATGGCTTTTTAAACTCAAGATAATGATAAGCTTGTAAAGAAAATGAGAAAATGAGAAAATGAAAATACATATATTTTCACTCTCTCATTCTAAACCATGGTTGTAAAATATCTTAGATATTTTGTTTGGAACAAAAATGACCATAGAAAACGAATCATGGTTAATACAAGGGGTTAGTGTAAGAATAATAAAGTAAACCATGAAACAATTTCCATTTCATTTTCCTTTTTCCAAATAAATAATATCCATATATTTTACATATGGTGTGAGTCTTATATTGCTACCATCTACTATATCAACAACCATGATAACCATTATGTATGTATGTATGTGAGCATGCACATCCTATGTGCATGAATGAGAATGAATGCATACATGCATGCATACAACATAAAGACAAGAAAGGATTTCAAGTGAGAAACTAATGGTTAATGATAAATCAACACTTGATTTAGCAACCCGGTTGTATCACATACGACCCGACCAAAAGCAAGCCGCTCGATTAATATACGGTATCTTATATGTGCATTTTAACCGGGTCCACGCGCATATCGCATATGCGCACCACATCATTTCGCCTGGACTAGATTACTCCAATGTGGGAATCTAAGACTCATCAATACGCCGGCAGTGGGTGATGATCATATCAAGCACCCCCAAGCTGCAAGTGGTCAGCTAAACGTAACGGCCACCCGGGTATTGAGCGATCAGAAGAAAACAAGCGAACCTGTTACAACTCCCGTCGAGCCAACCGACAACACTACCGTACAGTCTGGTCTCTTCGTCTGATATGCTGCATATCGAGTCTAGGGATGGTAACGTCGACCCCAATAACTCAATAAGTCATGCCGATGAATGGTCTATAACAGATCGAGAAACTACTGATAACACTTATCAGTAAATCTCAACAGCCATGGGCAGGGAATTACTGATATAGCCAGTCGTGCACCGCACAACATCAACTCCCAATACCGGGAGAGACGAAACCCCTCCTATCGCTCATCGCCTTCGTGTATCTCGGGACTGTACCCAACGGCCACCTATTTGCACGACTCAGTAGAGTCGTGGTAGGGTGGTAATCAAAGTACAGTGGGAGAACACACAAGACTCTATGACGATCTCGGGTCTACAGACTAACCTGCACCAGTGTCACCTGAGAACTGCTATCCGACGATAGATATAATTCCATATAGGAGTTCTCGGTGAGTCCGTCCAGTGTACCCAGTCACCACTGAGCACCCGTATATGATCTCGATGTCAAACATCGATGAATGTGGGAACATCCATCGCCCATCATATGGGTCTAGTATCATATACGCTAGTCTACTCTTGTATATCGATGCCCCGTCTCGATACACCTACGACTAGGGACATTCCAGGATATGCTTATAAACTACAGATGTCCTACTAGTATGATCTCTATCATAATCTCAGTAGTCAAGTCTATATCCTCAGGGCTTTATCAACATGTGTGAATGAATAAAAGCATGATCAAATCAACATGTCTGATAAAGAAGAACCAGATAGCATACTATCATGTCGAGCAAGAATGTACACGGAATATATATATATACATGTATAAATACATCCACTATCATATAATGGCCTCTAGGGCATACATATATCCAACAATCTCCCACTTGCACTAAGGCCAGTTATTGGCGTATCTCATACCCAACATCTCAAAAAGTCGCTCATGCTGTGGCTGAGGGAGGGCCTTGGTGAGTGGATCCGCGGCGTTATTCTTTGTGTCTACTCTCCTAATCTCGATCTCGCGACGATCTACAATCTTCCTGATCAAATGAAAACGCCTGAGGATGTGTCTGGATCGCTGATGGGACCTGGGCTCCTTGGCTAACGCTATAGCCCCATTATTATCACAATACAATGGTATTAGATCAATAATGGTTGGAACTACTCCTAGTTCCGAGACGAACTTCCTCATCAGACGGCTTCCTTGGCGGCATCATTTGCAACAATGTACTCAGCCTCCATCGTAGAGTCTGCAACGGTATCCTGTTTGGAACTCTTCCAACTTACCGCCCCTCCATTGAGGGTAAATACAAATCCTGAGATAGATTTGCTATCGTCTTTATCGCTCTGGAAGCTCGAATCGGTAAAGGCCTCCATTTGGAGATCTCTATTACCATACACCAAGAACAATTCTTTAGTCCTTCGTAAGTACTTAAGAATGTTCTTCACAGCTATCCAGTGATTCTCCCCTGGGTTGGATTGATACCTGCTTACAACACTAAGTGCATAAGCTACATCTGGGCGTGTACATAACATCGCATACATTATAGATCCTACTGCCGAAGCATAGGGTATAATGCTCATGCGAGCTCTCTCTTCATCGGTCTTTGGGCAAGAGTCCTTGGGGAGAGTGACCCCATGGCAAGCGGGTAAGGCACCCCGCTTGGAGTCTTCCATACTAAACCTTTTTAGGATGGTGTTGATGTACCTGGTTTGGGACAATCCCAATAACTTTTTGGATCTATCCCTATAGATCCTAATGCCCAGAATATATGTGGCATCACCCAGGTCCTTCATGGAGAACCTTAGTGATAAGAAAGATTTGACCGACTGTAGCATAGGAATATCATTTCCTATCAGAAGAATGTCATCCACAAACAATACGAGGAATGTGACAGCTCTCCCTACAGCCTTCTTATAAACATAAGGTTCATCTGGATTTTTGATGAAATCAAACTCTTTGATAACATCATCGAAACAGATGTTCCAACTCCGTGATGCCTGCTTTAACCCATATATGGATTTAAGTAATCTACATGCTTTCCCGCTGCTCCCACTGTCAATGAAGCCCTCTGGCTGATCCATATAAACGCATTCTTCTAAATCTCCATTTAGAAATGCCATTTTAACGTACATCTGCCAAATTTCATAGTCGTAGTCAGAAACAATAACAAGTAGGATCCGAATGGATTTAAGCATGGCTACGGGCGAAAAAGTCTCGTCATAGTCCAAACCTGGTCTTTGACGAAAACCCTTCGCCACAAGTCTTGCCTTATAGGTCTCTACCTGCCCATCTACACCAATCTTTCTTTTAAAGATCTATTTGAATCCCACAGGTTTTACCCCAGGAGGTACAACGACCAAAGTCCATACTTTGTTGGTGTACATAGACTACATTTCGGATCTCATGGCATCCAGCCACTTCACAGAGTCTCTACTCGTGATAGCTTGCTGAAAACTGGTAGGATCATCATCCTCCATGATGCAGTCTTCTCTGTCACCATCAATGAGGAAACCGTAGTACCTCTCCGGTGGGCGAGAAGTCCTACCAGACCTACGGAGTGGCCGAGGTTCCTCAGTTTCTATTGCAACAGCCGGTTCAACCAAGTCGTCATTTGTAGTTTGTGTCTCTAGAACCTCTTCTAGATCCACCACATTGCTATCATCTTTATCTGTGAAAAACTCTTTTTCTAAGAATGGGGCATACTGAGAAACAAACACCTTTTGTTCCTCCTTATGGTAGAATAGATATCCATAAGAGTTCCTTGGATATCCCACAAAGTTACACATGACCGACCGTGTCTCGAGTTTGTCCGGATTCTGCTTTTTAACATAGGCCGGGCAACCCCAAATCTTAATTCTCTTAAGAGATGGTCTCTTCCCATTCCATATCTCATATGGTGTGGTAGACACAGTTTTGGTTGGGACCCTGTTCAGTAGAAACGCTGCAGTTTCCAATGCATGCCCCCAAAATGAGACGGGTAACTCAGCATCACTCATCATGGAACGGACCATATCTAATAGGGTCCGATTCCGTCGTTCAGACACACCGTTGTGCTGTGGTGTGTAAGGAGGAGTGAGCTGAGAGAGAATCCCATTCTCTTTTAGGAAGTTCGCAAATTCTTTACTGAAGTACTCACCACCTCGATCTGATCGAAGCATTTTGATACTCAAGCCGGTTTGTTTTTCTACTTCAAGTTTATATTCAGTGAATTTCTTGAAAGCTTTGGATTTGTGCTTTAATAAAAATACATGACCGAATCTTGAGAAATCGTCAGTGAAAGTAATGAAGTAAGAAAAACCGTCTCTAGCCTGTGTAGACATTGGCCCACATACATCACTATGTATGAGTCCTAGGAGCTCGGTAGCTCTTTCTCCGTGTCCGGTAAACGGAGTTTTGGTCATTTTACCCTTGATACAAGACTGGCAAGTCGCATAAGATTTATATTCAAAAGGGTTTAAATATCCATGTTTGTGTAACTTGTTTAGTCTTGTTTCGTTAATATGACCAAGTCTACAGTGCCAAAGAAAAGTTTCATTTATTTCTGAAAGTTTTCTTTTATTAGTGTGTTGTATGCTGAAAACTGTTTGTTGATTTAGGACGTATATCCCGTTATTAAGCGTACCATACCCAACCAACATTTGATTCAGGTGAATGCTCATAACATTGTTCTGCAATGCAAAATTATATCCTTCATTGTCTAACAAAGAAACAGATATTATATTACAAAGCATACTTGGTACAAAATAACATGGGTTCAAAACCAATATACACCCAGATGACAACCCCAAGTGATACTCTCCCACTGTGACTGTATGTACATTGGAACCATTTCCAACGCGGAGAGTATGGTCACCTGTCTTCAAAACCTTGCTATTTCTCAGCCCCTGCATAGAATTGCAAATGTGAGAACCTGAACCGGTATCTAATACCCAGGAAGCAGAGTTTATTGAAAAACAGTTTTCTGTCACAAATACACCTGAAGCGGAAGCATCCACATGCTTCTTCTTGAGATTTAAGTACTCGGTATAGTTGCGCTTCCAATGTCCTATTTTGTGGCAATGAAAACATTCCCCTTTCCCCGATTCTCCAGCTTTGGACTTGTCCTTCCCCTTAACCTTTTTAACTCCACCCCTAGGCTTGGTGGGCTTCTTCTTGAGCTTTCCCTTAGCCTTAGTCTTTGGGCGAGAAGAAGAAGATTGCCCAACACTCAAAACGGGAGTTTTCACTGATTTCAGTGTGCTCTCTGCACTCCTTAACATATTAAGGAGTTTAGGTAGTTCCTTCTCCATGTTGTGCATGTTGAAGTTAACTATGAATTGAGCAAAGGTGGAGGGGAGGGACTGCAGAATAATATCCGTATATTGTTTATTGTCCATCGTCCATCCAAGATCCTCAAGCTCTTCTATGAGAGTTATCATCTTCAGAACATGGTCTCCTACTAGTGTGCCAGGGGCCATTCGCATCTGAAAGAATTTCTTTCATGCTTCGTATCGTAATACGCAGGATTGCTCTCCATACAACTCCTTTGTATGGAGGAATATGGCTTGAATGTCCATATTCTCGTGCTGCTTTTGATGTGTGTTGTCCATCGATGCAAGCGCGAGGCATTTGGCCGTGGCACAGTCAGCATCCCATGTCTTGTGGACTTCAATATCCTCAACTGAGGATTTTGGACTTGAGACGGGCGGGGCTGAAGCCGTGAGGACATATGATACTTTATCATAAGTCAAGGCAATTTTCAGATTCCGCAGCCAGTCTTTATAATTGGTCCCATTCAGTTTATTTTTATCTAGTAGAAGCTTGAGTCCAGTCATTGGTATCTGCCATTAAGAGAGAGAAAAGAATACACTCAGCGAAAGCTCTTGCAAAGATCAGATTGGTTATTATCTTGTCTAATCGATGTCTCCCACTGCTTTAATCAAGTTTTTCTTTCAAACCTTAAAAAGAAAACTAGCCAGGATTAATTACAGTCTACAACTTCGCTAACCGTTCAGCCAGGCCAGTGTCGGTACTTGAGGGAGGTTCCCCATGCTTTCGCACGGACCTAATTAAAGTAAACCTCGTTTTCCCAGAGGCATAGCCCCGTTAACACCTTTCTAGACACCTAATGAGTTAGCTAATTGTAAACTGCAAAACTCTCCTGGGAGCAACTATTGCCCACAGTGGGATCGGGATCCAACCATCATATGGAAGGTATGCAATCTCATTGCAAATCTCAACACTTGAAATTCCCGATGGGGTTTTTACCCCTAGTACCTATGACCTTAACTATGGTCAACAAATCATAAGTACCAGTCAAGTTCTACCCGTCATTTCTTGATTAATTAGACCCACTCATATGACCCTTAACTATGGTCAACAAAGTCGCATGAATGTCCTAATTAATCTGCATCATATGCAGTGTAGGAAGACATCACTTAGCTACCGTACACTACGCCTTAACTATAGTCAATAAACGTAGCATGAATACTAAGTACTCTACTTCCTAAAATGACGGAGGGTTGCGGATGATTTTTAAGAAAATCTTTAACGCTTTGAACTTGATATCGTCGTAGAATCAAATGGTTTTCAAAAGGAGTGGCTTGAGCTCCGCAGTTTTGAAATATAGCTTTTTCATAAAGAGCCGAGTGGTTTTCAAATCCGATTCTACAACATCTTTTTAGGTTTATTTTTTTTACATTAATCATATTAATGTAGTCCCATCATTTAAGTCCTTAAGCCAATCACAGAAAAGAAACGAAAATACAACGTACGCTTATGCCATCCGCATTCGCCGCAATGTTCTGTTATGCACCGTTAGGTTACTTAACTAACGGCATACCGGGACGGGACTAGCGCGGGTGTAAAACATAAGCAACGTCTACTATATATCTCATATATAATATATCATTCGTCTCAGATATCACATCACAGAATACAGGCAGCAGAAATACAGATATAATGTGGGATATTCTAGGACGTCCGTAGTTAGTATTTAGCCAACAATAGAAAATACGGATTCCACAGTCATGATGAATAGCCAAGCCCACACCCCTAGACCCCTACGAGAGCGGCAAGCGACGCTACCAATTCTAGAGTTTAGGAGACCCGGTCTCGACTCCTCGAGATGGGCTTCCACTGAACCCCAGAACCCGGTCACTTGTGTTCCCCTCCTTGGGTCTATCCTAATGCGGAAAAGTAAATAATATACAACACTGGTGACATCAACCTCAACCCGGAAGTACCCCAAATAAAAGAATATTACATTACATTTGAATTTTACATGAATGAAAATAAAACTCTCATCTCACATAAAACCCCCCAGCTATTCAATCGCGACAATCCTGCACATCATATCTCAGCAACACATAATATCATATATCATAAACGTAAGTAAGTATGCGTACCCCGATTGTCGTTGATGTATAGCAACGAAACCGGCGATAAGCGACATACTACACTTACGGTCACAGAAAAGAAAGTGTAAAACTACAACATTTGGAATCTACATTCTCTTTAGACATCGTAAATCCGAAATATCACATACTTCGCATTTCATGCCTAACTATATGAATTCCACATATTGTATCACATTCCAGATAAATAGACAGTATTAAACTTTTCGATCGAATAATCAAATACCCAAAATTTCTAAAAGCTCAACACTTGAGCGGAGTTCAAAAAACCCGGAATGTGTCACAGTAGCAGCGGTCCAGCCGTAAAAGGGTCAACCCAACGCCTCACATGTGGCACGCCATACTGCCCCAAACCCTAAGCTTCAGAGGCATCAGACGGTCACATAATCGAGTTAAGGTTTGTGTTCTTCTAGAGGGTCCACCACTTAACTTGCACGTATTTCCGAAAGATTTAAACCCGAGAAAAAATCAACACTTGAAAATTTTTCGTGCCGGGAAAAAGTGAGTTAATGATATCCGTTCGAACTTTTTAATACTTTCTAAATTATCCGAAAAAGGCACGAAATTAAAATTCCGATCGAATCACCGAATCCAAAACAATCCCCAGAACATTCAACACTTGAATCAGATTAAAAATACCCAAAAATATGTACAAGCAGATACTAACATTACTGTATAAAAACGAGGCCATACTTCTCCTATACGGCCGCGGATCCGCGGCCCAAGCAAGGTCTGGCCGCGGTTCCGCAGCGGTATGTACGAATTATTGCGTCGTTTTTTACAGTGTTGCTTAGATTTCCCTGCTGAATTTTTTACGTATTTTTAATTATGAAAATAACACAGTTTCAAAAAATGTCCAGAGAGGGTTAAAAAATCCGTATTTTTGGTTCGATCGGAGTTTTAACTTTGCTAAAGCATCGCCTAAAGCTCTAACCTGGCTCTGATACCAATGTTAGGTTTACCTAGCACCTCATGAAGGGTTTGAAAGCATCACATGTGTCAAAATCAAATTTTTAAGGTGCTGAGTGAACATACAAAGAATCATCACTAGAAATTTAGGGTTTCATATCATAGACATCATCACAAGTAATAAAAGCTAGGGTTTTGAGAGTACAACTTTTGTAGCTCCCTACGCTAGACTCCTTGGCTATTTGAGTGTTGGAAAAAAGTCCGCTTGAGATCCTCTAGGTCCACGATGATCCATCCGGAGTCCTTTTTGTCCAAGCTTGAAACTTCACAAGATCAAGAGATGAAATGGAAGCTAAACACTCTTCACTAACGGGAAAGACTAGTGTAGAATGGTGTTGTGGTTGGTTTTCTCACTTCAAAATCCTACCTTGGTAACTCTTTTGCTCACTTGAGAGAACTAGAGAGCAAGAGAAAAAGGAGGAAGAAGATGATGGCTTTTTAAACTCAAGATAATGATAAGCTTGTAAAGAAAATGAGAAAATGAAAATATATATATTTTCACTCTCTCATTCTAAACCATGGTTGTAAAATATCTTAGATATTTTGTTTGGAACAAAAATGACCATAGAAAATGAATCATGGTTAATACAAGGGGTCAGTATAAGAATAATAAAGTAAATCATGAAACAATTTCCATTTCATTTTCCTTTTTCCAAATAAATAATATCCATATATTTTACATATGGTGTGAGTCTTATATTGCCACCATCTACTATATCAACAACCATGATAACCATTATGTATGCATGTATGTGAGCATGCACATCCTATGTGCATGAATGAGAATGAATGCATACATGCATGCATACAACATAAAGACAAGAAAGGATTTCAAGTGAGAAACTAATGGTTAATGATAAATCAACACTTGATTTAGCAACCCGGTCATATCACATACAACCCGACCAAAAGCAAGCCGCCCGATTAATATACGGTATCTCATACGAGCATTTTAACCGGGTCCACGCGCATATCGCATATGCGCACCACATCATTTCGCCTGGACTAGGTAACTCCATTGTGGTACTCTAAGACTCGTCAATACGCCGGAAGTGGGTGATGATCATATCAAGCACCCCCAAGCCGCAAGCGGTCAGCTAAATGTAACGGCCACCCGGGTATTGAGCGATCAGAAGAAAATAAGCGAACCTGTTACAACTCCCGTCGAGCCAACCGACAACACTACCGTATAGTCTGGTCTCTTCGTCTGATATGCTGCATATCGAGTCTAGAGATGGTAACGTCCACCCCAATAACTCAATAAGTCGTGCCGATGAATGGTCTATAACAGATCGAGAAACTACTGATAACACTTATCAGTAAATCTCAACAGCCCTGGCCAAGGAATTACTGATATAGCCAGTCGTGCACAGCACAGCATCAACTCCCAATACCGGGAGAGACGAAACCCCTCCTATCGCTCATCGCCTTCGTGTGTCTCGGGACTGTACTCAATGGATACCTGTTTGCACTACTCAGTAGAGCCGTGGTAGGGTGGTAATCAAAGTACAGTGGGAGAACACACAAGACTCTATGACGATCTCGGGTCTACAGACTAACCTGCACCAGTGTCACCTGAGAACTGCTATCCGACGATAGATATAATTCCATATAGGAGTTCTCGGTGAGTCCGTCCAGTGTACCCAGTCACCACTGAGCACCCGTATACGATCTCGATGTCAAACATCGATGAATGTGGGAACATCCATCGCCCATCATATGGGTCTAGTATCATATACGCTAGTCTACTCTGGTATATCGATGCCCCGTCTCGATACACCTACGACTAGGGACATTCCAGGATATGCTTATAAACTACAGATGTCCTACTAGTATGATCTCTATCATAATCGCAGTAGTCAAGTCTATATCCTCAGGGCTTTATCAACATGTGTGAATGAATAAAAGCATGATCAAATCAACATGTCAGATAAAGAAGAACCAGATAGCATACTATCATGTCGAGCAAGAATGTATACTGAATATATATATATATATATATATATATATATATATATATATACATGTATAAATACATCCACTATCATATAATTACCTCTAGGGCATACATATATCCAACATTCCTAAGTGCGTGTTCTCTTGAGAGTCGTAAGGATCTTACAAGAGAATTTTCTTTTGTACGAGTTTAGAGGTTCGTGGGTTGACTTGTTTCCGAGTCGATGTATTGCTCTGACGGGGAGGTCATTGGCTGTCGGGGTTGACTTGCTCCACTTTCTGCGGTGTCGGGGTTGACTTGCTCCGCTTTCTGCGGTGTCGGGGTTGACTCTAGGTTGTCTGTGAACCGTAGAGTCTTGGAACCTGAGACTTTTCCGTGGCTCCGATTGGTGATGTTGCGTCCGTATCCTGCTGGAATTAGGAGGAACGCCGTTGTTGGTCTCTAGGCTGTAGATGTGGACGTCGAGATTTGACTCTTCCTTTGATAGAGTCTGGTGGGGAAATGTGGTTCCCTTTTCGTTTATGCCCATGGATTGTATACATGGGTTAGTATGGACTCACCTGTAGGGCAAAAGTTTCATTCTTTCATTTTTTTATTTCTTTCCGCGATGCTCTATCATTTCAGCTTTTTATATCGCGAAAGTCACGATTGCCCAATCATTTCCGCTATTTTTCTTTTTACTCGCTGCTTTTTATTTTGAGTTGCCCAATCATTTCGGCTATTTTTATATGTATTTTTGGCTCGCTGATTTTGTTGCGAGTATGGACTTGAGATCTGATACCAATCTTAGCATCAACATCGCTGCGACTAGAATATTACTAGGAGCGAATCATCATTTGCCGTGAAAGGACTTGTAATTTGATACCGATTTAGGCATCAGCATCGCTATGACTGTGATATCGCCAGGAGCGAATCATCATTTGCCTCTGTCGATTTGAACAAAGGTGGCTTAGCAAACAGGGTTAGGATCCTATCGACTATGGCTTTTTGACTTTACGAGCCGTAAGGGTCTCATAAAAGTATTTCTTCCAACGAGTCGTGAGGATCTCGTAGGTGTATGTTCTCCTTAAAAGTCGTGAGGACTTCTAAGTGGTGTTCTCTCTTATAAGTCGTAAGGATCTCATAAGTGTATTTTCTCCTTATAAGTCGAGAGGACTTACAAGTGTCTGTTCACCAAATAGGGGGATTTCACGCCATTGGTGGAACTTGGTAGGGGAGACGTTTATTTATGCCCGTGGATTGTATACAAGGGTCAATATTGACAGTCTGTAGGGCAGTTTGGGGGATATGATAGCTTAAGAACAGGTTCAGGTTCCTGTATCTTAATAATTTTGAATCCTGTGAGCCGTAAGGACCTCATAGGGGGGATTCTCCTTACAAGTGGTGAGGATCTCGTAAGTGTAATTTCTCCTTAGGGATCGTGAGGATTCCTAAGTATTTTGCTCCCTTGTGAGTCGTAAGGATATCACGCGGGTATTTTCTCCTTACAAAGTCGAGAGGATCTTGCAAGTGCACAGGAAAAAAATTTCATGAGTCTGCGCCCTTTCGGGTTTTCATCCGTGCCCATTTCGTTTATGGACGTACTTTTTTTTTTGCCACGTAAGGAAGTTGTGGTTCATAGTAGTTTCAAGGACGTTTCGTTCCATAGCTAGTTTTAGGACATTGCGGTCCATTGTTAGTTTAGGGACATTTCGGTCCGCAGCTAGTTTAAGGACATTACGGCCCCTCGTTAGTTTAGGGACGTTTCGGTACATTATTAGTTTAAGGACATTACGGTCCGCTGTTAGTTTAAGGATGTTACGGTCCGTAGTTAGTTTAAGGACATTACGGTCCGATGTTAGTTTAAGGACATTACGGTCCGTAGTTAGTTTAAGGACATCTCGGTCCATTGCTAGTTTTAGGACATCTCGGTCCGTTGTTAGTTTAAGGAAATTACGATCCGTAGCTATTTTAAGGGCATCTCGGTCCGTTGTTAGTTTAAGGACATTACGGTCCATTGCTAGTTTAAGGACATCTCGGTCCGTTGTTAGTTTAAGGACATTACGGTCCATTGCCAGTTTAAGGAGCTGGATACTACTTATAGAGTTTGGACTCAGGAAGACAGCGAGCGGACATAGGCGTCGTCATCTATCATTGACCTGGGCCGTGACTCGTTAGGCGTAGTATTTTTTGAGGAATCGGCCGTTTATTGGCCGGAAGGGTCTTTCGCCATGCATATCTATGAGCAAGTAGGCCGCACCTTGGTAGACCTTGTCTATGATGTACGGGCCATCATAGTTTGACTCGAATTTTCCTCGTTTGGCATGATTAGGGATCATAGGTCTTTTGATAACTAGCATGAGTTCGCCTTGGCGGAATGTTCTCGGCCTAGTCAATCTTTCGTATGAGCGTGTCATCTTTGCTTTGTAGGCCTCCAAGTTTTGCTGTGCCATGAGACGAGTTTCATCGAGGGCATTTAGCTCTTCATGTTGAAGATGAGCATTCTCTTCGTCCGTTAGCTCGTAATGAACCGTCATTCGTAGAGAGGGTAGCTCTATCTCCAAGGGGAGTACAGCTTCCGCGCCGAATACCAATGCATACGACATTGTATTTGTGGCCGTTTTGAAAGTGGTCCGATAACCCCAGAGAGCTTCCTGAAGTCTCTCGTGCCAGTCCTTTTTATTTCTGGACACCGTTTTCTTTATGATCTTTGTCAATGTCTTGTTGAAAGCCTCAGCTAGACCGTTAGCTCGGGGATTATAAACTGAAGAATATCTCCAATCTATTTTATGCTGTTGTGCGAAGCGACTGATCTTATGGCTTCTATAGGTTAGCCCGTTATCAGAGATAGTCCGTCGCGTAGTGCAGAACCGATAGATGACGTGTGTCTTGAAGAAATGGAGAATATTCTCCGTCTTCACTTCTCTTAGCGGTACTGCTTCTACCCACTTAGAGAAGTAATAGGTTGTCGCCAATATGAACTGATTTCCTCTGGATGGCGCTGGTTCGATGGGCCCAATTATGTCGGTTCCCCACATTTCGAACGGCCAGCTAGCCACCGTTGTGTGTAGCGGGTTTGGATGCTGTTGCATGAAGTCTCCATGAATTTGGTACGAGTGGCACTGCTTCGCATATTCGAGGCAGTCCTGAATCATCGTGGGCCAATAGTAGCCCATCCTTTTGATCTTCAGCTTCATCTTTGGCCCGACTTGATGAGAACCGCAGCGTCCGTCATGAGTTTCTTGGACGGCTCTCCTTGCTTCTTCCGGTCCCAGGAATCTCAACCACAGAAAGTTGAATGATCTCCTATATAGAGTATCATTGACGAAGGCGAAAGACAGAGCTCGTTTCATGAGCTGATGTCTTGAGGATGCATCTTCACGTGTTCGACGGAATTTGTAGTCTATAAAGACTTCTCTTCGATCCTTAGCCTACTCTTAATCCTCTATTTGTAGGGTTGTTTGCTTGGTCGCTTCCTTTTCTTCAGACGACTCCGGAGATATTTCTGCTGGTGCAAGAACTCGACGGCTTTGTATAATGATCCTCACGTCATCGAGGTTTTCGTCAGCCAGTTCTTTAGCGTGTTTGGCTAGTGCGTCCGCTTTGCTATTTTTTGTACGCGGTATGCTTTCCAGGGCGTAAGAGAGAATTTGAGTTAGTAACCGTTGCACTCTTTTTCCATACTTTACCAACTCTGGTTTGAACGTTTGATAGTCACCGTTTACTTGGCTAACGACCAGCTGGGAGTCTCCGTATATAAGGAGATTTTCGATCCCCATGTCAACAGCAATCTCAAGACCTGCTATCAAAGCCTCATATTCCGCTTCATTGTTTGTCCTCGGCTCCGTTAAGGAAAAGGAAAAGCGCATTATCCTTCCTTGCGGAGTCACGAAGATAAGGCCTAGCCCAGATTTGATTATAGGGGTGTTGTGCTGTCGCTTCTTCACAGAAGATGCTCCGTCGAAATAGAGTTCCCATCGGGTATCACTCTACCCTTTCTCCCCGTCGATCGTGTCAAACGCGTGCTCGTTTGGCAGTTCGCAATTTAAAGGTGAGTCGCTAGGTATCGGGTGCTCAGCAAGGAAGTCGGCGATGGCCTGGCCTTTCACTGCCTTAAAAGGTCGGTATGTTATTGAGAATTCCATTAAGAGTAGGGCCCATTTAGCGAGTCGTCATGTTAGTATGGCTCTTGACATCAAATACTTGAGAGAATCCACTTTTGATATGAGATGGACCTCATGCGCCAAGGCATAATGCCAAAGCTTCATTATCGCGAAGATTAACGCCAGGCAGTGTTTTTCGATAGGGGAGTAGTTGTTTTTGTTAGTTATATGTATGCCCTAAAGGCCATTACTGTACATAGGATGTATATTGTAGTGGATGCTGGGAAATATATATGGAGGACTTTCTTGCTCGACATGATAGTATGCTATCTGGTTACTCTTTACCTTAACGTGTACTCAGATTGTCTCTCTATTACATGTTGGTAAAGCCCTTAGGATGTGTACTTGACTACCTGGACTATGATGCGGATCATACTAGTGGGGACATGGTAGTCCATAAGTACATCCTTCAAAGTCCCTAGTCGTGGGTGTATCGAGACGGGGCATCGATATACCAGAGTAGACTAGCGTGTACCTTCTCGACCCATACAGATAGACGATGGATGATCCCATATCCATCGGTGTTTGACATCAGAGATGATATACGGGTGCTCAGTAGAGACTGGGTACACTGGACGGACTCGCCGAGAACTCCCAGATGGTATTATACCTTACGTCAGATGGCAATTCTGTGGTGACACTGGTACAGAGTAGTCTGTTGACCCGAGATCGTCATAGAGTCTTGTGTGGTTCCCACTGTGCTTTGATTTCCACCTTACCACGTCCAAGAGGGCGTGCAAAACGGTGGCTTTTGGGTACAGTCCCGAATCACATGGAGGCAATGAGCGATAGGAGGGGATTCGTCTCTCCCGGTATAGGGAGTAGATGTTGCGCTGTGTTCGATTGGCTATAACCGGAAATCCCTGGCCAGGGTTGCTAAGATTTACTGGTAAGTGCTACCAGTAGTTTCTCGAACTGTTATAGACCTCATATCGACACGACTTATCGAGCTATTGGGGTCCGATGTTTACCACCCCTAGGCAAGATATGCGACATATCAGACGACGAGACCGGACTGTACGGTAGTGTTGCTGGTTGGATTCACTGGAGTGTGAGCGGGCTTGCTCGTCGATCTTCTGATCGCTCAATACCCGGGTGGCCGTTACGTTTAGCAGACCGCTTGCGGCTTGTGGGTGTTTGATATGATCATCACCTGCTGCCGGCGTATTGACGAGTCTTTAGGGTCCTACACAGAGGTTTCCTGGCTTAAGCGAAATGAAATAGGAGCGCATATGAGATATGTGTGGGACCGAGAATGATTCGTGTATGTGATACCGTATTCCTTTCTCGCGACGAATGTGTCGAATGGTTGTATGCGATATAACCTACTTATCGAATCAAGGATTGATTCGATAAGCCGATACATTGTATACTAGTCGGTTGTGTGCGACATGACCGGATCATTGAATCAAGTGTTGATTTAATGATTTAATGCATAATTATATATTTGATATATTACTTTGCATTAACTAGTATCGGTTCATTTAAGATGGATTTTCTCACTCGAATGTGCACATTGTATATGTGATATATTTTGTGCACTTGATTGTATCATGTTTGATGATATAAGATTGCTAGGGTTTTGTGTAAAGAATTAATCCTTGGTTAAATAAATGGTTAGGGTTTTTAATTTATCCATTACTTATTTATTCATTCATTTATCTTTATAAATTTGGATTAAAAGAAATGAGAAATGAAAAGATAATGGTTGCTTTCATTCATGATGCTTCTTGAAGCTTCATGCCACTTTGACCAAAGTGACCATTTTGTCTTCATCTCCTTAACCCTAACCATTCCTTTAACCTTGGTCAATTCTCTACACATAACTATAGTTAACATTATGATAAGAATTGATTTTTCTTTTCTATTGAATATTCTTATCATAATAATTATCTTCATCTTCTTCTTCTTCTTCACTTGAAGAAAACATTTCTTCATCAATGGTGATTGATGAAAATGAGTGAGAAATCCAATTCTAAAGTGAACCCACTTCCTATTTCTTCATCCTCTACCTCTTGCCAAGTAGTAGAGTGTGTTTTCTTCACAAGTTTCATCACTTGATGAAGTGGGAGCTTGATCTAGCGATACCTCGACGTAGATCATCTTCGGCATCGTCGTCGATGACCTAGCCCGTCCATTCTCCGATGAAGCCGACGCTAGAGCCCGGGGTTCGACTTGGACAGCGAGAAGACTTCATTGCGGAGCTATGGGGGTGGAGGACCGGATCTACAAAGGTTGTATTTCCGTATTCTAGTAGTTAAGTTGTTAACTAGTTGCTTTTTCGCCTGAACATCTAGCCAACGATCTAGTCTAGGGTTTCTCGGCACCGTATGTTTGAAATTGGCATGGTTGATGCCTTGTGAGACCTCTTGGGAGTGCCTAGGAACCCTACAGAGGTATCAGAGCTACTAGGCATTGGATGTCGACCTATGGGGGGTTCTCACTGTGTGACAGTGTGGCGAAGCATAGGCTCTTACCCCCAGGATGTCCCGAGACCGGAAGGTGTTCCGGCTGGTTGTAGTCCTCGCGAGGGGGCATGCGTAAAAAGTAGCGGCTGAGGGACCCGTTGGTGCCACGGCGACCCCATTGGATGGGGTGGCTGCCTGACCTACAGTGGTATCAGAGCCTAGCTAGATCCTTAGGCGAAATCTAGACGACGTTTGAAACCCGATCGAACCGAAACCCAAACCCTAAAATGCTCTCTGTACTTTTTCTGAAATCGTGCATTTTTGTCAATTAAAAATATGCAGAAAATTAAGCAGGGTGTTATTTGAATTACTGTGAAATACGAGGGCCTAAGTCGACTTTTCCACCGCGGAACCGCGGCACGTGCTATGCATGCTGCGGCGGTTCCGCGGTCGTACTGTTCCCTTGTATGATGATTTCTGCACAGTAACTCATATAATTTAATGCTATATTTTCTGGGATATTTTTGTTGTGACTCTACAGAAGAGTATTCTGGGGTACTATTGGGAATCAAAGTTTCGATCGGATTATCAAATTTCGTCTTTGTGTATTTCCGGATAATTTTTAGAATATGTTAAAAAGTTCGACCGGATATAAATACCCAATTTTTCCCCTGTCGGGAAATTTCCAAGTCTTGGATTTTTCCGTAGTTTAACGATGTTCTAAGCAGTGCAAGTAACGCGATGGACCCTCTAGAAGACAACAAACCTTAACTCGATTATGTGACCGTCTTGAACTGCCCTTTGAACCTTCGGGTTTGGGGCAGTACGGCGTGCCATATGTGAGGCGTTGGCTTGACCCTTCTACGGCTGGACCGTTGGTACTGAGGCACGAACTGAATGTTGTTAGACTTATTTCATGTGTTGAGCTGTATCGGGAAAACTTGGGTATTCGACTGTTCGATCGGAAAGTTTAACATTTTCTGTTTATCTGGAATGTGATACAATAATTGGAATTCACAAACAGTTATGAGATAACTGAATGAATGTTATAAATCTAGCGGTTTAGTTTCACTTGATATTGAAAAGAGTTTTCTATAATGAGACTAAAATGCGGGGTTTATAATTGTTAGGCATGTGATGTCTAAGTATTTCATTTGATTAGGCATGTGATGTCTAAAGAGGTTGCGGATTCCAACTGTTGTAGTTTTACACTTTCTTTTCTGTGACCGTAAGTGTAGTATGTTCATATCGCCGGTTTCGTTGCTATACGTCAACGACAATTGGGGTATGCATACTTACTTACGTTGATGACATGTGATGTTATGTGTTGCTGGATATGTTATATTGGATCATCGTGTTCGAATAGCCGGGGGTTTTTATGTGAGATGAGTGTTTTTCATTTTCATTCATGTAAAAACTTGTATGTAATATTCTTTTTATTTGGGGCACTTCCAGGTAGCGGAAGTTGTCACCTTTTGTATATTATTTACTTTTCCGCATTAGGATAGACCCAAGGAGGGGAGCACAAGTAACCGGGTTCTGGGGTCCAGTAGGAGACCAACTCGAGGAGTCGAGTCCGGGTCTCCTAACCCTAGAATTGGCAGGGCTGCTTGCCGCTCTCGTAGGGGTCTAGGGGTGTGGGATTGGCTATTCATCACGACCGTAGAATCCGTGTTTTATACTGGCTCGTATTGAAAACACGGACGTCCTAGTATATCCAATATTTCATATGTTTCTTCTGCTGCGATATCTGTGATGTGATCATGTGATGTTCTGTGATAGATACAGTATATAGTATATATGATATATTATATAGACGTTACTTATGTTTTACACCCGCGCTAGCCCTGCTCTGCTCTGCCGTTAGTTACCTAACCTAACGGTGCACGAGGGGACATCGAGGTGAATGCGGATGGCATAAGTGTACGTCGTATTTATCTGTGATGTTTAGGTACTTAAATGATGGGACTTCATTAATGTGATTAATGAAAGAAAAGAAACCTAAGATGTTGTGGAATCGAATTTCCAAATAAAACAGGTAGCTACAGTTCTTGCTTTGCACAGCGGTATATGTGATATATCCTGCACCTTATTCGATAAGGAAAGGACCGAGATCCCTTCACCGGGAGTGACTCCTTTAGCAATAACTGGCAGATGCTACACACTCGGTTTGTCTTTTGATTGCTTTTAAGTGTTTTTGCTTTGCACAGTGATATATATGATATATCCCGCACCTCATTCGACGAGGAAAGGGCCGACGATCCCTTCACCGGGAGTGACCCCTTTAGCAAAACTAGAAAAGCCTCAAAATCACTCTATTTCTAAACTTCATTTGATTCTACAACGATATCAAGTTCATTACGCAATAGGTTTTCAGAAAAACCTGTCTAGCCCTCCGTCATTTCAGATAGAGACTAGTTAGTATTCGTGCTGCGTTTGTTGACCTTAGCCAAGGCGTGGTGTACGGTAGCTAATTAGTATTTATCTGCTAAAACATGAGATGTGATTGAGTTAGGGTTGTCGTGCGACTTTGTTGACCTTAGCCAAGGGTCGTACGGGTGGGTTTAATTCAATCAGGAAATGACGGGTTGAACTTGACTAGCGCTTATGATTTGTTGACCTTAGCCAAGGTCATAAGTTGCTAGGGGTAAAAACATTATCGGGAATTTCAAGTGTTGAAATTTGCAATGAAATTGCATACCTTCTATAAGATAGTTGGATCCCGATACCCACTGCGAGTAAGAGTTACTCCTGGGAGAGTTTTACACATTACAATTAGCCGATCAAGTAGGTGTCTAGAAAGGTGTTAACGGGGTTACGCCTCTGGGAAAACGAGGTTTACATTAATTAGGTTCGTGCGAAAGCACGGGGGACCTCCCTCAAAGTACCAACACTGGCCTGGCTGAAAAATTGGCGAACTTATAGTGTGTAATTAATCCCGGCTAGTCTTTCCTTTTAGGGTTTGAAGGAAGATTTGATAAAAAGCAGTGGGAGCCATCCTGATTAGATAAAATAATAACCAATTTATTCTTGCAAGAGCATACGCTGAGTGTTTTCTTCTCTCTCTCTCCAGGTAGCGACCATATCACGCCTTAATCAAGATAATAATACGGATAATTGACCGAACCCGCTTGTTATACTGAGCTGGGGAACGTTGGTCCCGCTCCAACTTATAATTGTTATAAGACAGAACAGGAAATTGGGGAATACCAGATTTCCCGTGCCGCCCAAACGAGGAAAGTGCATATGATGCATCATCTTCGGGTGTGTTCATTATACAGAACTGTTTCTCAAATGTCCTTTACGTCCTGGGTATATGATACCGGATCAAGATCCCGCATATGTAATCTGTTACATGGGCTATAGATAGGTAAAGAACTGAGAACGGGTGATAAGTTTCATGAGCCAGAAAACGGGGCAAGTGTTGCAGCCAAGTCTGTCGGTCACTGTCACCCTGTATTACCAATACATTGATTCTGAATGAATGTTATTAGATACCGAACCTGATATACAAAATCATATCAGTCTCTTTATTAGTAAAGAAATGATAAAATTTTGTATTGTTGGATAATGTTTTGAACATTTCCTATATCAAAAGTTGATCTATTCAGGCACGTTATCTAAAAGCATTAATATTCTAAATCAAACTACAGTTCTTCATATACAGAACACACACAAGAGAAAGAGTTCAGAAATGAACGAATCCTTCTTGAGGTATTGTAGACTAGGTCATATCAATGCGACCCGACTAGCTGAAGTTACATATAGATGCATATTTAAATCAGTTTGAATTTACATCTTGTGAAACTTGCCAGTCATGTCACAAAGATATAATGACACCAGCTCTGTTTATTGGAAACAGAGAAAGAGTTAATGAACTCTTGAGATTGATACATGTTGATGTATGTAAGGTCCCCTGTCTACACATACCAAGACCGGTTCTTTTTACTTCATTACATTCTCTGATGATCTCTCAAGATTCAGACATATGTTCTTGTTGAAACACAAGTCCGAATCTTTTGAGATATTCACAGAATATAAGTTAGAAGTAAAGAACCAAAATATGGGTATAAGTATTATGTCCTTTGATGAGATCAAGGAGGAGAATACTTGTGCATGGAATTCCTGGACTATTCTAAAGGAGAATGAGATTCTCTCTCAGCATTACTCCTCTGTATACACCATAGCACGATGGTATATCGGGGCGGAGCAGATACACCCTATTTGATATGGTGTGCTCTATGATGAGTACTACTGAGTTACCTTTTTCCTATTGGGTGTTATGCACTTGAGAAGTTGCATACCTATTGAATAGGGTTCCAATCAAATCAGTTGCCTACCACTCCATATGAGATATGGAAAGGGAAGAGCCCATATCTTAAGTTAGTTAAGATTTGGGGTTGTCCGGCTTATGTCTAAAAGCAAAATTCGGACAAGCTCGAGGCAAGGTCTGTTATATAGAACTGGAAATGTTCCATCCATACAGACTGCAGCTAATGATTTGACAGAACCGAAGGATTCAGTAGATTCCAACGAACCTCAGCCTCTCCGCCGATCTAGTAGGGTTCCTCACCCACCTGAGAGATACTTCGGTTTCTCTATGACAGTGGGAGCGAGGATTGCATCATAAGATGATGACCCAACTAGTTTCGAGCTGGCCATCAGGAGTAAGACTCTGTAAGAATGGCTGGATGCTTAGTGATCTGAGATGGAATCCATGTACACCAGCAAAGTATGGACTTTAGCTGCTATATCTGAAGGGTTAAATCCCCATCAGGAGCAAGTATATCTTGAGAAGATTACTTGGTGTAGATGGAAAAGTTGAGACTTTTAAAGCTAGACTTATTAAAGGTTTTCGTCATTGACCAGGCGTGGATAATGATGAAACCTTTTCCAGTACCTATGCTTAAGTCCATCCAGATACTAGTTGCCACGGCTACATACCATGACTACGATATCCGGCGGTTGGGTGTCATGACTGCTTTTCTAAATACTGATTTAGAAGAGAGCGTCTATAAGTACACAGCCAGAGGGCCTCGTAGACAGTGGGAGCAGCGGAAACGTGTGCAAGATGCTTTATAGGATAAAGCAGGCATCGCGGAGTTGGAACATCTGTTTTGATGGATGAGTCAAGGAAGTTGACATCATCAAAATGGTAGATGAACCTTGTATATACAAAAAGGTAGTAGGGAGTATGGTGGTGATCCTCGTAGAGTACGTGGATGACATACTCTTGATAGGGAAGGAGTTTCCTATGCTATGATCGGTCAATCTCCGCTTATCACAAGGATTCTCCAGATAGGATCAATGTGATACCTCCTCCATCCTGAGTTTTCATCTATGAGATAGATGTTATTTGGGTGCTAGTATACTCACTAGTTGTAGTGAGATGGTATCAATCGATCCTGGGGAGAATCACTGGAAGGGTTCCAGGGTGATAAAGACGACTGAATGTCAGTCGCAGGCATTGTCTTTACCCTCAGTAAAGGGACGGTATGTTGGAAGAGTTCCAAGCTAGATACCATGGCATACTAGACGATAAAGGCTGGATACATCGCTACTTAAGATGCTACCAAAGAGGCTGTTTGGATGTATATTAGTTCATGAGATGAACTTAGTTCCTACCATTGTGTGACAATGGAGTTGTGGCTTATGCCAGGAACCCCCGTCCCATCAGTGATCCAGACATATTCTAAGGCAGTATCACCTGATCATGGAGATGGATGATCTCTAAGGGATCGAGGTTAGGAGAGTAGACTCAGAGGACAACACGGCGGATCCACTCACGAAGGCCTATTCCCAGAGAGAGACTTTTATGGGATGGTTGAGTATGAGATACTACAACCACTGCTACAAATGGCCCTAGTGCAAGTGGGAGATTGTTAGTTATATGTATGCCCTAGAGGCCATTACTGTACATAGGATGTATATTGTAGTGGATGCTGGGACATATATAGGGAGGACTTTCTTGCTCGACATGATAGTACGCTATCTGGTTACTCTTTACCTTAACGTGTACTCAGGTTGTCTCTCTATTACATGTTGGTAAAGCCCTTAGGATGTGTACTTGACTACCTGGACTATGATGCGGATCATACTAGTGGGGACATGGTAGTCCATAAGTACATCCTTCGAAGTCCCTAGTCGTGGGTGTATCGAGACGGGGCATCGATATACCAGAGTAGACTAGCGTGTACCTTCTCGACCCATACAGATGGACGATGGATGATCCCATATCCATCGGTGTTTGACATCAGAGATGATATACGGGTGCTCAGTAGAAACTGGGTACACTGGACGGACTCGCCGAGAACTCCCAGATGGTATTATACCTTACGTCAGATGGCAGTTCTGTGGTGACACTGGTACAGAGTAGTCTGTTGACCCGAGATCGTCATAGAGTCTTGTGTGGTTCCCACTGTGCTTTGATTTCCACCTTACCACGTCCAAGAGGGCGTGCAAAACGGTGGCTTTTGGGTACAGTCCCGAATCACATGGAGGCAATGAGCGATAGGAGGGGATTCGTCTCTCCCGGTATAGGGAGTAGATGTTGCGCTGTGTTCGATTGGCTATAACCTCCCTGGCCAGGGTTGCTGAGATTTACTGGTAAGTGTTACCAGTAGTTTCTCGAACTGTTATAGACCTCATATCGACACGACTTATCGAGCTATTGGGGTCTGACGTTTACCACCCCTAGGCAAGATATGCGACATATCAGACGACGAGACCGGACTGTACGGTAGTGTTGCTGGTTGGATTCACTGGAGTGTGAGCGGGCTTGCTCGTCGATCTTCTGATCGCTCAATACCCGGGTGGCCATTACGTTTAGCAGACCGCTTGCGGCTTGTGGGTGTTTGATATGATCATCACCTGCTGCCGGCGTATTGACGAGTCTTTAGAGTCCCACACAGAGGTTTCCTGGCTCAAGCGAAACGAAATAGGAGCGCATATGAGATATGTGCGGGACCGAGAATGATTCGTGTATGTGATACCGTATTCTTTTCTCGCGACGAATGTGTCGAATGGTTGTATGCGATATAACCTAGTTATCGAATCAAGGATTGATTCGATAAGCCGATACATTGTATACTAGTCGGTTGTGTGCGACATGACCGGATCATTGAATCAAGTGTTGATTTAATGCATAATTATATATTTGATATATTACTTTGCATTAACTAGTATCGGTTCATTTAAGATGGATTTTCTCACTCGAATGTGCACATTGTATATGTGATATATTTTGTGCACTTGATTGTATCATGTTTGATGATATAAGATTGCTAGGGTTTTGTGTAAAGAATTAATCCTTGGTTAAATAAATGGTTAGGGTTTTTAATTTATCCATTACTTATTTATTCATTCATTTATCTTTATAAATTTGGATTAAAAGAAATGAGAAATGAAAAGATAATGGTTGCTTTCATTCATGATGCTTCTTGAAGCTTCATGCCACTTTGACCAAAGTGACCATTTTGTCTTCATCTCCTTAACCCTAACCATTCCTTTAACCTTGGTCAATTCTCTACACATAACTATAGTTAACATTATGATAAGAATTGATTTTTCTTTTCTATTGAATATTCTTATCATAATAATTATCTTCATCTTCTTCTTCTTCTTCACTTGAAGAAAACCTTTCTTCATCAATGGTGATTGATGAAAATGAGTGAGAAATCCAATTCTAAAGTGAACCCACTTCCTATTTCTTCATCCTCTACCTCTTGCCAAGTAGTAGAGTGTGTTTTCTTCACAAGTTTCATCACTTGATGAAGTGGGAGCTTGATCTAGCGATGCCTCGACGTAGATCATCTTCGGCATCGTCGTCGATGACCTAGCCCGTCCATTCTCCGGTGAAGCCGACGCTAGAGCCCGGGGTTCGACTTGGACAGCGAGAAGACTTCATTGCGGAGCTATGGGGGTGGAGGACCGGATCTACAAAGGTTGTATTTCCGTATTCTAGTAGTTAAGTTGTTAACTAGTTGCTTTTTCGCCTAAACATCTAGCCAACGATCTAGTCTAGGGTTTCTCGGCACCGTATGTTTGAAATTGGCATGGTTGATGCCTTGTGAGACCTCTTGGGAGTGCCTAGGAACCCTACAGTTTTCTGCCCCCAAGAGAACTCGACTCAAATAGTAGAGAGCTCTCTCCTTCCCTTGATCGTTTTCTTGTGCCCATAATGCGCCTAAGGAACCTTCAAAGGCGGTTATGTACAGTATGAGGGGCTTTCCCTTGACTGGTATTTCCCCCAATCAGAGCAAAGCTGTGTTTGAAATTTGAATTTCAAAAATTGAAGCAACGCTTCAGATCGAGCGCTAGGCGCGCTGCGCGCCACGTGTCAAACACGGATGCGCTAGCGCCAGGTGCGCTGCGCCCTAGACAGTGCACCATGTGTGCGCTAGCGCTAGGCGCGCTGCACGCCACGTGTCAAACACGGGTGCGCTAGCGCAGGTTGCGCTGCGCTCTGAGCAGCGCACCACGTATCAAACGTAAGTGCGCTAGCGTAAAGTGCGCTGAGCTCTGAGCAGCGCACCACGTGCAAAGCATGGGTGTGCCAGCGCTGGAATTATAAAATTCCCCACCCTTATATCAAAAGATCTAATAATAATGATAAATCTTTAATTTATCAGAATTAAAATTCTGATATGGAAAGATTTTCCAATCTTTTTAAAAACAAGAAGATTGCCTTCTGTAAAATGGAAGCCCTAGGATCAAAGATCCAATGCTGGGGAAACATCCCCAAATCAATCAGAGAAAGATCTCTTTAACTGATTTAACAAATCAGCTTGCCCTATATAAAGGCCCCAAGACTTCAAGTCTGATATAAGGAAAAAAAACCCATAAACTTTGAAAAATTAAAAGAAAGAGAGCAAGCTCTTGAAAGAAGATCATTTCTTCAAGGTAAAGAGGATGAATGATGAGCACAGAGATGAAATCATCTCATAAAAAGAAGAATTATCTTCTTAAAAGATCATAGATCTACAAAGACCAAAGTCTTTCATAAAAAAGATCAAAAGATCTCATCACATAATAAAAGAAGAACATACTCTTCACACAGATCATTGATCTATAAAGGCAAAGCCCTTTCAAAAATAAGAACTATTGTTCTTGAATCTTGAGACAAAGAACATAAATTTGTTCACAGATCATAAAAATTGATCAAATGCGCTTTGCGCTATTGAAATGCACCTTGCGCTATTGAACAACGCTTCTGCGCTCTCTGGACCGGTGCTCAGCACCAAAATACGCCACGTGTCAACCACGTATGCAACTTGCGCTTTGCGCTTCTGAAACAGCGCACTGCGCTCATGGGCCGGCGCTCAGCGCCAAGCGCAACACGTGTCATTCACGTATGCGCCAACGCAATGCGCTCATGGACTAGCGCTCAGCGCTCACAAACTGGCATCTGCGCTTAGCGCGGAGTGCAACACTTACATGCGCGCCACGTGGCAGAAGCGCACTGCACTTTTTGATTGGCGCAAAGCGCCTAACGCACCATATGTTGCGCTGAATGAACACAAATTGTTCTTAAATGAGCCAAGTCTTCGATGAATGTTCTGCATTCAATACAGGACAAAAAGAATGTTAAGATCTAATGCTCAGCATTATTAAAAGGGCCAACCCAAATAAAGGCTCAATAGCCAGAATAAAAATGTTAAACATTTTTTGGACTTAGCCCAAGATTGGCCATAAATCCTCAACTCATATTTAATTGAGCATATCAGCTCATGAATATTTCAACAGATCTTAGTCCCAAATTGGACTACAGATCTTTTCAACCAACTTACACCGGTTCGAGGGTACATCTCTTTACTCCTATGATAAATGTCGTTGTAATCCTTCAACGTCTTCAGAGAGGTGACGGGTCCCGACAACCACACATTTCTATGGACTGTGGGGTCCTTAAACTCATGGACTATGATGTCCTTAAACTTTATAGACTATGACGTCTTTAAACTACGGACTGTGGGGTCCTTAAACTCACGGACTATGATGTCCTTAACCCAGACTGTGGGGTCCTTAAACTCACGGACTACGATGTCCTTAACCTGGACCGAGATGTCCTTAAACTAACAATGGACCGAGATGTCCCTAAACTAACAATGGACCGAGATGTCCTTAAACTAACATTGGACCACCATGTCCTTAAACTGGTAATCGACCGCAATGTCCCTAAACTAAACAATAGAGCCTAAATGCTCTGTTGTTGGATCTAAACGATCCCGTTAAGTTGATCTTAGTTTAAAATTAGACTAACGTATCCTTAACAAACGTTTAAGTTGATCTTAGTTTCAAATGAGACTAACGTATCCTTAAAACCCCCAAACCCAAATATAAGAAAATACAGATTTGGACTAATCCACGTCCTACGGGCGACAACGTAAATTAGTCTCCGTATCAATTCACGGGCAACCAAAAAAAAACAAACACCCACGACACGAAGTGACCATCTGGAGAAGGAGAAGGTGGTTACCGCGATGAGGTAGCGTAATTAACGGCAGGGGCTTGCGCCTGCAGGGAAGAGCGTCCCCACAATCAAAAACCCTTCAAATGAGGGGGAATCTGACGAAGTCTGCTACATCGGCCGCATCCGTTTAAACCTTCGATACATGGTGCCATAAATCAAATTGGTATCTTCGGAGAGGTGGACGGATAGCACCAATTAGCATCTGCCCCGAATTCAGGCAAGACGGACCTGCGCGGTTGCGTCTCCGTGTTCGGCGGGGAACAACCGGAGCGGTCAGTACTGGCGGGTTCTGCAGGTATTGCTTGATTTCTTCTAGTGCACCCTGGCATTTACGATCCCAAACGAACGGGGTTCCCTTCTTCATCAGGTGACTGTTGGGACGGCATTTTCCGGAGAGATTGGCTTTGAACCGTCGGATATACGCGAGCTTTCCTTGTAGAGACCGCAGTTGGTTGAGAGTTCTTAGAGGAGGTATTTCCATAATCGCCTTGATCTTTGACGGGTCTATTTCGATGCCCCGGTGTCGTATGATGAACCCTAGGATTTTTCCCGATGAAACTCCAAACGCGCATTTGAGAGTGTTCATCTTCAGGTTGTATTTCTGAAGACGCTGGAATACTATCTTCAGATGCTCCCAGTGTACTTCGTACGATCCGCTCTTCACCATAAGGTCATCGATATAGCATTCGACGATTTCATGTATGTGGTCATCGAAAATCTTTGTCATGGATTTCTGGTAGGTAGCGCCGGCGTTCTTCAGACCGAAAGGCATCACTTTGTAGCAGAATACGCCCAGAGGAGTCCGGAAAGCGGTATGCTTCTGGTCTTCGGGATGCATCTTTATTTGATTGTACCCTGACGAGCCGTCTATGAAGGAGAAGACTTCGTGAGTGGACGTATTGTCTATCATCAGCTCGGTAACTGGTACGGGAGAATCATCCTTCGGACAGGCTTTGTTGAGGTCCCGAAAGTCCACGCAGATGCGTACCGTCCCATTTTTCTTCATCACTAGGATAATGTTGGCAATCCAGTCAGGGTATTGAACTTCTTGGATGAAGCCAGAGTCGATTAGCTTCTTGATCTCGGCGTTGATACTCTTTTCAAGCTCGAGCCGCATTCTTCTCGGTGCTTGTTTGACTGGCTTGATATCCGGAGATATTGCCAATTTATGCACAGTTGTTTCTGGATCCAACCCCGGCATCTCAGAGTAGTTTCATGCGAAGCAGTCTTTATATTGCATGAGAACATCTCTTAGCGTAGCCACCTGTTCTTCGGACAGCAGCTCACTGACAAACGTAGGTCGCGGGTCGTTTGCCGCGATGTTGATCTGGGTCTACTCTTGCTATATACGTTGCTTTGGGCACATGCTTTTTTGGTGGGGCTACCCTCTAACCGTCAGATAGAGCGAATCTGCCGAGTTGATATTGGTCTTCGACCCAGTTTTTGAAGGTGAAGTAGTCTTCAAGAGGATGTCCTATCGCTCGGTGATAGGAGCAATAGTCCTGATCATGAACCTCGTTTGCTTGATCGGGGTGCCGAGACTCCGGGAGTGTCACATTTGATGTTTCATGATAAGTTCAAAGATTCTCCTGGTCTTGTCTCGAGGGAAAGAATATTCTCGACCCATCTTTTTCATAAGAGACGGATTCCGGCTGAACTTTTCTCGATCGCGTGGCCTTTTGGATCCGTTTTGCCACTGTCGAACGTTTTTTCCATTCTTTAACTTGTTTTTGCTTCCGCATCGGGCCTTTTTCTTATCTTGGGAATGCATGGCAGGCTGACGGTGAAGGGCATTGTCATACTCCGTAGCATGCTGAAGGAGGAGTTGCGTCTTGGTTTTCTCGTAAATGGCCATTTCGCGGCTGTGGTCGTTCCGAACCTTTACGAGGCTGGCTGCTCCAGCTCCCGTTCCTGCTCAGAGGTCTGTCTTTGACAGACTGGATACAACTGCTCAACGGACGTCGGTCTTCAAGAGGCTGATACTAGCAGCGCCTCACCAGAACATGGGGCATGACGAAGTCACCCCTAAAGCTGAAACAATCCCAACGGCTCGACAAGCTCGACGTCGCCACTGGAGCCGAGTAAGGAAGGCTGGGGGCAACTCCCCCTCTGGGCTAACTCCACCAGCCCCAACGGTGGAAGTCAATGCTGCTGTTCCAACTGGGAACAGCTTCGAGCTGCTTAATAGGGTGTGCAGGAATTCACCCACGCCGTACTGAAAAGATCTCCTCCAGCTATGGAGAATGTTACAGAAACGAAGCCAGAGCAGTCCCCTCAGCAGCTGTCCTCCAAAATTTACAAAGTCTGGCGACAGGTTCAGGACTCAGTAATTGATCAAGATTACTCTCGCCGACAGAAAAAGGCGAAGGTTCAGCAGGAAGAGGACCGTCCTGTCAAGCCACGAAAGACTATAGCTACTTGGGTTCCCGCTGCAACGGCCCCCTCGACTTCAACTGCTCAAAAAAGAAGGATGCCAGAGAAAGCCACTGTGAATGTGGCAAACCATAAAAGCGCTGAATCTAAACACCCCAAGTCTGGGGGCATGATGGTACATACCGTTTATATGTCTTCCGGAAAAGAGGAATGCCGTGCTTCTATGGGTCATCGACCGCTTACCCGGTCAATAACAAGGGCTCAGGAACAACAGCAGCAGAAGCTTCAGGAGATGCTGACTGCAATGGCCTCACTCATTGGGCCAAAAGAAAATCCAGAGACCTCGGAGCAACGTCGGGAACAAGAAACTGATGCTGATTTCTTCCGAAGAGTGATTGAGAAGAAAGAAAAAGAGGCTGCGGAGCAGGCAGCCAACATCAAACGAATGGCTCTGTTGTTCCAGGATATGGCCGGGATGATGTTACAGCCGGAACCTCCAGCTGAAGACCCCCCGATTATCATTGAAGACGATAGAGGAGAGACATCGAACCCTCCTCCGGCACTTTCAGCAGCCAAGGAGGAGACCATCTCCAAGGCCGCTCTAGATGATTACATTGCTCAGCAAATACGAGCTCACCAGACGAATGAAGCGGCTGGACAGATCGTTAAGACTGGACGACCCTATCCGGGCTGGTATGACCAAATAAGGTACCCGCCGGGATATATGATCCCTAAGTTCCATGTATATAAAGGGACGGGCAATCCTCACCAGCATATCGCTCAATTCAGAGACTTGTGAGGCAACACTGGAGGTGATGATAAACTTCTGCTCTGCCAGTTTGTTGGCAGCTTGTCGGAGACGGCGTTCGAGGGGTACTCGGAGCTTTCCAACGACTCCGTCAAGACTTTTACAGAGATGGAGCTGCTATTCACCCAGCGTTTCGCGAGTGCTAGTGAACGCACTCCGATTACCGCACTGATTAACGCCAGGGTAAAGCCAGGCGAAAAATGGATGAAATATGCAATACGGTGGCGAAATTTATGTTCAAAATGCGAGCAGTGCATCGAAGAAGTGCCGACGGTGGGCATGTTCGTGGGCACTCTTGATCCGCAGGCGACCATCTCCCAGTTCATGGTGTTTTTCAAGCCGACTACTTTCCAGGCCTTGATTGACAAGCTGGCCCAAATGGACCAGATGGGGCATATACCATCTTCCTCGAAAACAGAGCCTCGAAACGAAAAGGGAAAGGGGAAAGCGACATTCGTCGCCAATACTCAACAGCAGCTTAGTGGTCCAAGACCAGTTGATCGCCAAAATGATAGAACACGATCTCTTGGAGATAAAATGAGACGCCCTTACTCGTTCCCGCGGGACAAGACGAAGAGATTATTCGAGCTAGCACTGCGCAACAGGGTCATCACTCTGCCGGAGCCAAGACGTCCAGCGCAACCAGGCGACATTAGCAATCCTAACTATTGCCCTTATCACCGAATGTTGGGCCATCCGATCGAGGATTGTTACATCTTCAAAAGCTGGATAGAAGATCAGTACCAGCGGGGCAAATTCGTATTATCTGAGAATTGGAAGGTGAACCCGCCTCAGCCACACACTCCCAAGAAGACGGATACACCCGGGGCATCATGCTATTTCGTAGAAGAAGCTCCATGGGAGGTCGCTCTCTCAGCCAAGATGAAAAGAATGCTGAAAGACCTCCAAACATGCCCGGCGATCAGGTGGAAAAATCCACTCGAACCCGAGATCATCAAAGGAATGTTAAAACCGCGTCCAACTCCAAAGATCGATGGTGATAGGCAAAGCACTCACACCCAGCCGTCAAAATCTTCGAAGAAGAAGAAGAAATCCAAGAAGCTCATGAAGCCTGGTGACAGGCGCACGGACCTGCAAAAGCATATTGACTTGCTGGAAGAGTATAACCAGAAGGCGCGGACTCCGGTCACACTTCAAGAGTTTCTCAGCCACGTCCTTGAGGACGGAGATGATGACAATGAAGGAGACTCGTCGGACGAGCCTGAAGATTATGTGGTAAGATGCTATGTGATCTCTTACTCGTCGATAAACAATGAAGAAGCTCTTTACGCAGAGAAGCTGGGGGCAGATCCTGAGCCGAAACTTCTAGGACCATCAGACGAAGTGATTGATGCATTCCTGAACGAAGCCCGTCTTAAAAGCAAAGCTGATCGAGAGCATGAGATGGCCATATTTGAAAAGGCCAAACGCCGGCGACTGGACGAAAGGGTTGAAACACGCCTACCAGATCAAAGTACATCCACCGCATATAAAAGCAGGCTCAAAACGAGGAAGAGGTTTGCCAAGGCCATATCAATGGGAATGAAGCTGCCACCTTCCGAAGGAAACATTCTTGGTGAAGCGGAAATACACCCTAGCTACTGCTCATATTATCGAAAGATTGCGCATCCCACCGAGTAGTGCAACGCTTTTAAAAGATGGAGGCAGGGATATGTTGCTCACCGGCAACATTTCAAGCAGATGAAACGCAAAACTCATCGGGAGCAAAGAAATACGACCGAGGAGCGTAAAAGAACTACCGGAAACTGTCGCATGGTCAACTCCGGGGGATCGGAAGTTCCCACCTTCGGGAGAGACTCTTACGAAGAAATGACTCTTGGCCCTCTCTTTAAAGAGTCCACCTTGGGAAAAGAGGAAGAACCGAAGACCTGTGAAAATATTCAGCTGCGCAATCGTACGCTGCCCGAAAAGAATCTTGGGCCCTCGAACAGTGGGTCAAGTAGAAAAGATAAGGGAAAAGAAAATGTCCCTGAGGATATCATCCTCGATGATCAAGTCGTCAAAGAGCTTGCAGCCAAGGACCCGCCCAAGAAAAGTAGGGTGGATTACAACGTTCTGGCACACCTGAGAAAGCTACCTTCGCAACTAAGCATTCTCAATGCCCTCTTGTTATCAAAAGAAGCAAGAGATTCTCTGATCAAGGCGTTACAAGAGCCTAACCAGTTCCAGGCTTTCCTCGCCGAAGAAAAGATGAAGGACGAGATGGAAGAAGTGTACACAGCTGACATCACTTTCGGCGATGAAGATCTTCTCCTCAGGACATGTGAGCACAACCGTCCCCTTTATGTCTCCTGATACTGTCATGACATTAAGATCGGCAAAATCCTGGTTGACAATGGGTCATCCGTTAATCTCGTCAATGTAAGAGTGTTGAAGGAAATCTGCATGAGCGTTCAACATCTCACTCGGGATAAGATTACTATCTCCGGGTTTGAATCCCAGTCATCACGGACGCTCGGGTCTGTGATACTGACGCTGCGCTTTGGGCTGCTAGTCACTGACATCAAGTTTCACGTTATTGACGCTAAAACCTGCTATAACGCTTTGCTCGGCCGGCCTTGGTTACACGAGTACAACATCATCCCTTCTACACAACATCAGTGTATGAAGTATTTCAAGGATGGTCTTAAGTATACTATGACAGGGGAACTAAACCCATTCTCCGTGAACGAAGTCCGCAAATATGAGGATGCCAAGTACTTTCTGCCAGATTTTGAAGACACGGAAAGATGTCGCAAACCCGAGGACAAAACCAAAGCTACCACCACCATTCCGGTCTTCGGGAGCGATACCGAGGAGGAAGAGGAGATAGTTTATTCAGGTTCGCCCCAATACAGCAAGCCAGGACCGTCCACCTCTATACTGGTCTTTGGCAGCGACTCGGAAGATGAGGTCAATGTTGTATTCTCCGCTCGGCCATCAATACAAGCTTTTGCTGATGAAGACCAAAGTTTGCAAATCGCCATGGTTCCGCGGCAGCACTATAAAGAGCTTGACGCACTTAATGCCCATACTGTGCAAGAACTGCAGACATTCTATGTCCCCTCCTGGCGAAAAGGTGAAAAGGTGATCCTATTCTACCGATCCGGTGAAACCAAAGTGGAGAGGGAAATTTGGCATGGTGCTGATTCTACACTTGATAGACTTCAGCGCATCCCTCTGCCCAGATATTACACAGACGGATTAAAAATACAGTTGAGGCGCCAAGGCGTATCCTTTAAGCAGACTGCTAGACAAGCTCAGTTCTACAACAGGATCTGGGATGTCCCCGGAACTCAACGAAAACTGTGCAATGGGAGAATGGAAACGACCGGGCTTGGGTATGTTCAATCCAAGAAACGGGAGCTACCCCGCGACTGCTATGTCATACATGACTTTGATGAAAAAGGAGATGCTCTGTGGGATGAGGCTAACCCTGAACCAGAAAGAGCTCCCGCCGTGAAAATGCCCAGTCCGTCGTTCGAAGAACAAATGGACAAGCTTATCAGGGAAGCAGGTCAAAAGGTTTGAGATGACTATAATCGCGAAATGGCCATCTACGAAAAAGCCAGGATGGAAAGCCTCCTTCAGCAGGCTGTGGAAAATGAAAATGCTCCTCCTTGTCAATCCGTTGGACAAAAGGCCCGACGCAGAGGCAGAAATAAACCAAAGAACGGGAAAGGCGTTCGACAGTGACAAAGCGGGTCCAAGAAGCCACGCAATCAGGAATCGAGCAGTCCGGATTCGTCTCTTATGAAAAAGATGGGTAGATCATACTCTTTTCCCCAAGACAAGACAAAGAAGATACTTGATCTTGTTATAAAACATCAAATGATTATCCTCCCGGAGTCCAAACACCCCGAACAAGCAGGAGAAGTCTCTCACCCGGACTATTGCTCCTATCATTGGGCAATAAGACATCCTCTTGAAGACTGCTTCACATTTAAGAACTGGGTCGAAGACCAATACCAACTAGGCAGGTTCGCTCTATCCAGCAGTTGGAGGGTAACCCCGCCGCAGAAGCATGAGCCAAAAGCCGCGCATACAGCGAGAGCAGAACCAGATCAATATCGGTCTTGGAAGCGAGCTCGTACCTGTCATGTGATAATGTTGTCAGAAGAAGAGCCCGAGAATATGGATGAATTCCCCTGGTGCTTCGAAAACGATGATGACGAGGTAATCTCAGAATTTCCACCGGCACCAAAAGAGCTGGAAGATGGAATACATACTACTGCAGATAACCTTAAGAAAATTGATTTGGGGACAGCAAGTGACCCATGACCGACATTCGTCAGTGAGCTGTTGTCTAAAGAAAGGGTGGCTACGCTAAAGGACGTACTCAAGCAGCATAAAGATTGCTTCTCATGGAACTATTCCTAGATGCCCGGATTGGATCCAGAAATAGCCGTCCACAAATTAGCGATATCTCCGGACGTCAAGCCGATCAAACAAGCACCGAGAAGAATGCGGCTCGAGCTTGAGATGAGCATCAACGCCGAAGTCAAGAAGCTAATCGACTCTGGCTTCATCCAAGAGGTTCAGTATCCTGACCGGATCGCCAACATCATCCCGGTGATGAAGAAGAATGGGACGGTGCGCATATGTGTCGACTTTCAGGATCTCAATAAAGCCTGCCCGAAGGACGACTTACCAGTACCGGTCACCGAGCTGATGATAGACAATACGTCCACTCATGAAGTTTTCTCCTTCATGGACGGCTCGTCAGGATACAATCAGATAAAGATGCATCCCGAAGACCAGAAGCACACCGCTTTCCGGACCCCTTTGGGCATATTCTGCTACAAGGTGATGCCCTTCAGTCTAAAGAACACCCGTGCCACCTATCAGAGGGCCATGACGAAGATCTTCGATGACCTCATACATGAAATCGTCGAATGCTATATCGACGACCTCGTAGTTAAAAGCAAATCATATGAGAAACATTTAGAGCATCTGAAGATCGTGTTTCAGCGGCTTCGGAAATACAATTTGAAGACGAACCTTCTCAAGTGCGCGTTCGGAGTTTCCTCGGGCAAGTTTCTAGGATTCGTCGTCCGACACCGAGGCATCGAGATAGACCCGTCGAAGATCAAGGCTATTATGGAAATTCCCCCGCCAAGGACTTCAAGCAATTGCGGTCTCTCTAAGGAAAGCTCGCATATATCCGGCGATTTATAGCCAATCTCTCAGGCAAGTGTCGTCCTTACATTCATCTGATGAAGAAGGGAACCCCTTTCGTCTGGGATCGCAAATGCAAAAGCGCACTGGACGAAATCAAGCAATACCTGCAGGATCCGCCAGTACTGGCCGCTCCGGTCAAAGAAAAGCCTCTTATTTTGTATACAACCGCCCTTGAAGGTTCCTTAGGCGCATTATGGGCACAAGAGAATGACCAAGGGAAGGAGAGAACCCTCTACTATTTGAGTCGAGTTCTCCTGGGAGCAGAAAACAATTACTCTCCCATTGAAAAACACTGCATGGCATTGATCTTCGCAATAACGAAGCTCAGATTCTATGCGTTGGCGCATGAGGTTTATCTCATATCAAAAGTAGATCCCCTCAAATATTTGATGTCGAAGGCCATATTAACGGGACGGCTCGCTAAATGGGCCCTACTCTTGATGGAATTCTCAGTGACATACAGACCCCTCAAAGCAGTGAAAGGCCAGGCCATCGCCGACTTCCTCACTGAACATTCGATACCTGCCGACTCTCCTTTGAACTGCGAATTGCCAGATGAGCATGCGTTTGACACGATTGACGGGGAGAAAGGAGGGAGTGATACCCGATGGGAACTCTACTTCGACGGGGTATCTTCCATGAAGAAGCGCAAACAAAGCACCCCTATAATCAAATCTGGAGTAGGCCTCATCTTCATAACTCCACAAAGGGGGATAATGCGCTTCGCCTTCTCTTTAACAGAGCCACGGACAAACAATGAAGCTGGGTATGAAGCTTTGATAGCAGGTCTTGAGATCGCTGTCAACATGGGAATTGAAAACCTCCTCATATACGGAGACTCCCAGCTGGTCATTAGCCAAGTAAACGGAGACTATCAAACATGCAAGCCAGAGCTGGTGAAGTACGGCGAAAGAGTACAACAATTGCTGGCTCAAATTCCTTCCTACACCTTGGAAATCATACCTCTTGCGGAAAATAGCAAGGCGGATGCGTTATCCAAACTTGATAAAGAATTGGCCGACGAGAACCTCGATGATGTATGGATCATTGTGCAAAGCCGTCGGATTCTCGCACCGGCAGAAATATCTCCGGATTCGTCTGAAGAGAAGGGAGCTACCGAGCAAACGGCCCTATAAATTCAAGACTAGGAAAAGGCTAAGAATTGGAGAGAAGTCTTTATAGACTACTTCAAATACCGTCGAACACCTGAAAATGCATCCTCGAGAAATCAGCTCATGAAACGAGCTCTTTTTTTCGCCTTCGTCAATGATACTCTGTATAAGAGATCATTTGATTCTTTATGGCTAAGATGCTTGGGACATGAAGAAGCAAAGAGGATCGTCCAAGAAATTCACGAAGGACTCTGCGGATCTCATCAAGCTGGGTCAAAGATGAAACTGAAGATCAAGAGGCTGGGTTACTACTGGCTCACGATGATCCAAGACTGTCTCGAATACGCGAAGCAGTGCCACTCGTGCCAGATTCATGGGGACTTTATCCATCAGCATCCGAATCCGCTCCACCCAACGGTGTCTTGCTGGCCATTCGAAATGTGGGGAACTGACATAATCGGCCCCATCGAACCAGCATCGTCCAGAGGACATCGGTTCATACTGGCAACAACCGATTACTTCTCTAAGTGGGCAGAAGTAGTACCGCTAAGAGAAGTGAAGACGGAGAATATCCTCCATTTCTTCAAGACACATGTCATTTACCGGTTCGGCACTCCGCGACGGATTATCTCCGATAACGGGCCAGCCTATAGAAGCCACAAAATCAGCCGCTTCGCGCAACGGCATAACATAGACTGGAGATACTCTTCAGTCTATAATCCCCGAGCTAACGGTCTAGCTGAGGCTTTCAAAAAGACCTTGACAAAGATCGTGAAAAAGACGGTGTCTCGAAATAAGAGGGACTGGCACGAGAGACTGCATGAAGCTCTCTGGGCGTATCGAACTACGTTTAAAACGGCCACGAATACAACGCCGTATGCGTTAGTATTCGACACAGAAGCGGTACTCCCACTTGTGATAGAGTTACCCTCTCTACGAGTGGCAGTTCACTACGAGCTAACAGATGAAGAAAATGCTCACCTTCGGCTTGAGGAGATCGATGCCCTTGATGAAACCCGGCTCATAGCGCAACAAAATCTGGAGGCTTATAAAGCAAAGATGACGCGCTTATATGAGAGACTGACTAGGCCGAGAACATTCCACCAAGGCAAACTCGTACTAGTGGTCAAAAGACCTATGATCCCCAATCGTGCTAAACGTGGGAAATTCGAGCCAAACTATGAAGGCCCGTATATCATAGACAAAGTCTACCAGGGTGGAGCCTATCTACTCATTGACATGCATGGTGAAAGACCTTTCAGGCTAATAAACGGCCGCTTCCTTAAAAAATACTACGCCTGAAGAGTTACGACCTAGGTCAACGATAGATGACAACGCCTATGTCCGCCCGCTATCTTCCTAAGCCCTAACTCTATAAGTAGTAGCCGGCTTTCGGAACGAAACGTCCTTAAACTAACGACAGACTGAAACATCGTTAAACTAACAATGGACCACTATGTCCTAAAACTGGCTGTTGACCGAGACATCTATAAACTACTACGGACCGCAGCATCCCAAGGCTGACACAAAAATATATATATATATATATATATATATATATATATAAAAGGGAACGGTATGCCCATAAGCAAAAAGGGCACGGATGAAAACCCGAAAGGGCTCCGTGAGTAAAAACAGCAGGGCTACCGGCGAGTTTTGTGAAAACCCGAAAGGGCGCAATCTCATTAAAAGACACTTGCAAAGTCCTCTCGACCTTGTGAGGAGAAACCACCTGCGTGAGATCCTTACGACTCACAAGGGAGAAACACACTTAGGGGTCCCCACGACTCCTAAGGAGAAATTACACTTGCGAGATCCTCACGACTCGTAAGGAGAACCCTCTTATGGGACCCTCATGGCTCATAAGATTCAAAAGTCTTAAGCTACAGGGATCTGAACCTGTTCTTAAGCGGCCACCACAACCTCCAATGCTGCCCTACAAGTGGCTCAATGCCGACCCTTGTATACAATCCACGAGCGTGAATAAACATTTCCCTAACAAAGTCCCATCCATGACAAGGGATATGCCCGTACAGCAAACAACACTTGTAAGTCCTTTCGACTTATAAGGAGAAAATACTCTTGTAAGATCCTTACGACTCATAAGAGAACACACACTTAGGAATCCTCACGATTCTTAAGGAGAAAAAGCACCTACGAGATCCTCACGACTTGTAGGGAGAAATACCTTTATGAGACCCTTACGGCTCATGAAGTCATAAGCCTTAGTCGACAGGATCCTAACCCTGTTCGCTAAGCTACCTTTGTTCGACGTCGACAAGGGCAAATGATGATTCGCTCCTGGAAATATCCCAGTTGTAGCGATGCTGATGCCTGAATCGGTGTCAAATCCCAAGCTTGTAGCAAAAAGCCCGCAAGCCACACATGCATACGAAGTAGCCGAAATGGTGGGGCAACTTGCAACAAAATCAACAAGTAAAAATGTATGCATGAAAAATAGCCGAAATGATTGGGCAACTCGCAATAAAAAGCAGCGAGTAAAAATAAAATAAATAGCCGAAATGATTGGGCACCGCGAAAAATAGCCGAAATGATTGGGCAATCGCGACTTTCGCGATATAAAAGCTGAAATGATAGAGCATCGCGAAAAGGAAAATAAATAAAATGAAACTTTTTGCCCTACAGGTGAAATCACATCGATCCCTGTATACAATCCAGTGGAACAAACAAAGAGGGAACCATACCTTCCTACCAGGCTTCATCGAAACGAAGCCAAATCTCAACGGTTCGTAGACAGCCTAGAGATCATCAACAGCGTTCTTCCTCATTCCAGCAGGATTCAGACGCTGTAATCAACCTTTGAGTCATGGCAAAGTCCCTACTCCAAATCTTGACAGTTCACAGACAACCTAGAGACCACTTCGATATTCTTCTCATTACAACAGACGCTACGTCAACCATATGACCCCGTCGCGGAAATACGTCATCCATATGACCCCGTCGCGGAAATACGTCATCCATATGACCCCGTCAAAGAAATACGTCATCCATAATACCCCGTCGCGAAAATACATCATCCGCATGACCCCGTCGCGGAAATATGTCATCCGCATGACCCCGTCGCGGAAATACGTCATCCCCATGACCCCGTCGCGGAAATACGTCATCCATATGATCTCGTCGTGGAAATACATCATCCATATGATCCCGTCGTGGAAATACGTCATCCATATGACCCCATCGCGGAAATACGTCATCCACATGACCCCGTCGCGGAAATACGCCATCCACATGACCCCGTCTCGGAAATACGTCATTCACATGACCCCGTCGCAGAAACACGTCAGCAAACGACCTTCGTCGCGGAAATACGTCATCCACATGACCCCGCCTCGAAAATAAGTCAACCCCTTCTGGTCTCGTGGAACACGTAAATACGTCAACCTTGACCCCGTGAGAAGCGTCCAGAGCAACCCTTAACTCCGTGAAATACAGATAATGTCAACTCCATCAATCACTTACGGGTCCACTCGACTCGCAAGTGAGAAAACTCTCTTATAAGAACCTTACGACTTATAAGGGAAAACGCACTTAGGAATCCTCATGATTCCTAAGGAGAAAATACACCTACGAGATCCTCTCGACTCGTAGGGAGAAAGTCTTTATGAGACCCTCACGGCTCATGAAGTTGAAAAGTCTTAGGTAGCAGATCTGAACCTGCTTCCTAAGCCATCACTACCTATCGAAGGGTTCAAGATGAAATGTTCTTTATATCTACGGGCCACACTTGCCAGAGTAACATACCAACAACACAGCAAAGGGAAGAAAACGACAGTGGGAGATAAGAAAAATGTGTCTTTATTCATGAACTCAATTGAATACAAGATACATCATATAAAAGAATAAAAATGGATACATGTTATTCAAAAATTACAAATGTTTAATTGATACAAAGGCAGCTACTGAGAAGGAGACGTTTTCAATAAGTCAGCCTGTTGCTCGCGCACTCCTCTCAACTCCTTTTCAAGGTCAGCCGCCGAAGCCAGCTCCGCTTCGATTCGAGCCCGTTGCTGCAAGCACGATGAAACCTTCTCATCGATTTCCCGTTGGGCAGCTTCGCAACTCTGCGTAACCCGCTCAATGAAGTCGAGTTTCCGCCTCAATGCCAGCCCGTCCGAAATACATCGCTGCAAATTGTCAAAGACGGCTTTCAGTTGCGCTGCGTTCGCTTTGACCTGGGCACGTAATTGGATAGACTCAGCAGAAGTCGCCTCACATTCCTTTCGCTTGAGGATCGCCTCTTGTTCGAAATGACGAAAGAAAAGGGCACTTTGCTCAACCCACGCAGCCCGTTGAGTGTTCACAGCCAGAATCTCAGGAGCAGGACGCCTAAGCTCAAGCTCATGCAGGCAAGCCTCAATTTCCCTGTAGTGATTAACCCAAGACTCAACGACTCCCTTACTATGAAAATTCACGAGCGTCGCCAGCATAGGGTTAACCTCCGCAGCAAAATCCACGGAGAATGTGGGAGTCTCCACGTCAAGCTCCTCAATGTAGTCGCTCAACATGCGTAGACTATTCGCATCACCTTTTGATGATGGACGTATGGAAAAGGAACCGGCCGGCATTATGATGCGAGACTCGAACGGGGCTGGAGTTGAGGTGACTACTACAAAACAAATCACAATCAACTGTCGGCTTAAGAAATAAAGAAAATACACGAACAATAGAGTCTACTATACCGGCTGCGACAGGGGGCAGAGCTGGGAGTACTGGTGGCGCAACGATACCCTCGTCCCCTCCTTCAATTTGTAAGGCTACAAGCAATGCAAAGAAGAATTAGCAATAACGTGGCTGCCCGTTAAAGAAAGGACGTCGGTTAGAAAAGATACTCACCGACACCAGCGGGCGGACTGATCTTCGACTGGAAAGAAAAGTGTGGGTGTAGCACCTGATACAGGTGATAAAAAAGGATTCCTGCAAGGACGCAGTAATGCAATGTTAGTACATAAATTATACAGCCTAGAAATAAAACTGATGGGTCACAAGTCCGCACCTTCCAACATCTGAGATGATACGAGAGAAGGTAGAGGAGTGGTCACCGTCAAAGCGGTAACTGATGGCGCTGCCCCGGGTAGCGCAACCTCAACGCTCGCCACACCTGCATTAGAAATGAGATAAATACTGTCAGGAAAGATTGAAAGGGATTGCAGAATAAAGAAAAGCAATGACCCAAAATCTACCTGGAGAGTCGCCAGTCGGAACCGCGACGAGGGCGTCACTAGATACAGCAACTGCTTCACCTTCCTCCATCGGAATGGTTTCACCACCCATGGCCTCATCCTTCGACTCCATGAGAATCGTCGTGATACTCGCAGCGCCCGGCAGCGGCAGGTGGCCGCAAGGGGAAAGAGCGACGATCGGGGCAGTGCCCGACTCTTGCGAAAGAGTGACTACCTCAGGCTCGGCGACCATGGCTACCTCCTCTACCGCCATCTCGGGCTCAGCAATTGTAGCCATCTCACCCGCTGCTACCTCGAGTTCGACAATGGTAGCCATCTCACCTACCGCCATCTCGGGCTCGGTGATCATGACTGTCTCACCCAACGCTACCTCGAGCTCGGCAATTGTAGCCATCTCGCCTACCGCTACCTCGGTTTCGGCGATCATGGCTACCTCCTCTACCGCTACCCCAGGCTGAATGGTCGTCGCCACTTCTTCGGTAAGACTCGGCCCTGCAAGATAGGATATATGAGAACTGAAAGTTAGAACTTTGACAACAGAACCCAATGTCACATTACCTTGAGTTGGTCTTCCGATTGCTTCCTGAGCCGCACGTGCTGCCCGTCTGTAGGCAGTGGACAAGGCAGCTGGAGATTTCTCTGAAGGAGTAGGGACAGGGGTAGCGGTGCTTGAACCCGCACTCGCGGCCAAGGTGGCACTACGTTCCCTTGCCGTGCGCATTCTGCGCTTCCTTTCCGCTCGGGCCGTCAGAGCGGATCTTCTAGAAGCCTCCATCAACAGGACTTCATCGTCCGCGCCGAGGGTTACCTCTGGAGCCGTCAAGGCATCCGTCATCAGTCGTTTGAGTAAGTCCTCTTTCGGTAGTGCGAGGAGGCCAGGACTTCGATGGCTGGCCCGGAAAGAATCTCCGCATCACCTTATAGGATTGGCATTATAGTCCCTGCGATAAGATAAAGAAGGGGCCAGATTGTCCATAAGAAAGGAGAATGAAGATGCAATGAGCCGAGACATACCAATGCCCAACAAAGCGCGATTCCTCTCCTCCTCCTCGAAGGTCTTAAGGGAAGCCGTCAGAGCCTCTTCAGTGGTAAAGCCTATTACAGAAGGAAAAATGTCAGTCAAGACATGATAATAAAAATAAAAATATAATGCAATAACCAAAGTTACAGCTTATACTCACTTGATTGCGCGAGGATGGCCATTTCCGCTATGTGGCTTGCGGATCGCATAGAAGCTGCAATAGCGGCCTCGAGATCAGTATCTTCCGGCGCTATGAAGAGACCCTCATAGGTCCCTTATTCGCTCAGGCCCTCGTTATAAGGAGCATGAAGCTCCAGCCCGAGTACAGCGTCTAGAGAGAGGACCGACTTCTTCTTCCTCTTCTGCGAGCGAGCTCCGGTCGCAGCTAACACCATCTTACACTTGGTAGGCACCTTGGGACGACGAGTCCCGATGTCTGAACCCACGCCAGACTCAGGGGAAGCTATATTTACCGTCTCCACGGGAGTACGGAGCACCGAAGGTACATCCACCGTCTCCATGGGAGCACGGGGCACCGGTAGCTCAGGCCTGTCGCAAGGGACTTTAATCATGACAGCTTCTCTTAGCAGAGGAAGGACAATGGTCTGTCGCTTCAAGGGGATATTTCGATCACCAGCAGGGGGTGCACCCTTGCGGTTGAGCAGCAGCCGCTTCTCCTCCCTGATAACAGCACCCATTGCATGTTGATACCAGGCCACGTGTACATTAAGGGCCCTCGGGACACAACTTGGTTCGCTGATAAAGAAGTGAGACCCCGTATTCAAGCGCATGAAATGATGCAGCGCGCCCCGCATTCCCTCTTCGGTGGCAGCGGGTTCTACCAAGAAAGCCTCCAGCGGGACTCCCTGATTGTAACTCAGCTGCTGGGCAAAACGATGGGGGTTGTATCTCATGAATAGCGCCACATCATTTTGCCTGAATACAAGAAAGCCCGGCCAGATGGAGTATTAATGAAGAATCTCCCGGGCTTTCAACACGGAGGCCTTGTCCTGAAAAATGTCTTGCAGTGACAGCACCGCCTTTGAAGTTTCCTGGACGATGGTCAGGACATTGTCTGTGAAAGACATATCATCTCCGACCATGCGCGGACGAAGGAGCAAACCCCTATCTTCCCGCTGTGACGGACTCACGATGGAGGCGTTAACCAGCCGCATGATTCGAGGGAACTTGCATCTCTTGTAAAATGAAGGTCTCTTGTGAATGCCAAAGACCCCGAGCACGTGCAGCTCCATCCATGAAGTGAAGTAATGCATCGGGAAGTTGGCAGGATGCACCCCCGGTTCAGTGGTATCCGCCGCTACGCTAAGACCATGGTATAAGTGGGCTAACCCGGCGATCCCGATGGCCACTTATATTCCGGCAACCATGCGATGCGCTGGGTAGAAGACGGAAGGCCTCATGTAACGAGGATGCATAGGGAGTGCGAACCAACTCAACCATAGCCCAGAAACCTAAGAAAGAACGCCTCCTCATCAATACCCAGAGCGGCGATTTCTGACAGGGGGACGATCGCGACGTCAGGAAGGAAGAAACCCTTCTGATCAGCTTCCAGTATCGGCCGACGGTCCAAACCAAAGCCAAAGGGATCGTCAAGTTTAGCGAACTTTTCATCTTGTCGCGACAAAATCTCCGGGCGAAGAAAACGGGCAATGAAGTCCGCAAAATTGACCCCCCGACCTCCGGATTCAATGAAGAGGCTCTCGTACATGTTCAGCACCTTTATCAGACTGGGGAACTGGTGCTGAATGACGTTCTCTGGCATGAGGCCCATCACCACTGGCTTGGTGGCAAAAACATATTCGTCTGGAGGAAGCGGCTCCTCGTAGTGCTCCCCCTGACCGGTAGACCAGAAACCTCGGCGAATTCTTCCAAGGAAATGGAGACCTCTCAATCCAAAAGAAGAAAGGTATGGGTCGGGATGTTCCACTACTCCAAAAACGCCTTAATCCACCATGTGGGAGGTGCAGAATATTGGAACAACGAAGCGTAGACCGTAGGGTATAAGCCGAGCTTTAGCAGCTGCGATTTCTTCGGCGACAAGATGTACCGGGCCCACTGCAAGTACCCAGCCGGATGACGGGGAGTTAGCCCAATGTTGTAGGGTTGTCCCCAAGGGCGCGACTCGCCCTGGCATATGCGCCGCCCTAGGGTGTCCAAAGCCGCCGGCGGCTGCACGGGTACTGCGGCGATCGAGGGCTGAAGGAGACCCTCCGAAGTCCAATTAACCACCTCCACGGCATAGTTCACCGGGGGTGCATCTATATACGGGATCGCCGAGATTGGCTCCGAAGGCGTCGCACAAGAGAAGCTTCGACGAACTCTGATAATCTGGTCAAACCATCTACCCCACAAGTGAAGTTTTTTGTGTTCCGGGTCATGGTCTTTGATGAGCGCGAGAACCTCCCGGTCCACAGATGCCTCAGGGAATCCTCCCTCTGAACGGACGAACGGAAATGAAGTATCGAAAGACATGTCGCCTGCAAAAAAAAGGGGACAGAATTCAACTGTCGGTGCTATAATTTAATTTTAAATTCTGACACTTGGTACTTTAAAATTTGTACCACACTGCAATGCAGTGGAAATGGGACCAAAGAGGGACCCACAAAATCTAGATGACAATGCATCAATTAATAAAACGGTCTCATCATTTGATGAGACTGTCATTTAAATGAGGAAATCCTCAGGAAAATTCTCATTAAATGAGAGATCCCTCGGGAAAAGGAGAAAATCAACCTTTGAAGAGCAAAGCTCTATGACAGAGTGACACTTGTCAAACTCTGATCATGAAGAAATAAAATTCCTCAAGAGCCTGGCTCTGCAATGATAATGGAAAAATCCATCAGAAAAGATTTAATTAAAATCAATTTTTCAGGGATCTTCAAGATCCTTGAAAAAACTCTTAAGAGTTCTTCACAAGAGATTAAGAAATCGACATGTTATCAAAAGAGCAGAGCTCTGATTCATGGGCTAAGAAACCCCAAGAAAAGATCTCTTTAGATCTATGGGTTCAGGAGAGCAAGGCTCTATTAATGAAACCCTAAAAGGGTTTTTCTTTAGATCAAAGATCTATGAAGAGCAAAGCTCTGTTAATGGGTAAAACCCTAATTTATAAATTTTACCTAAAATTTTAACAGAGTTGTTACTCTTGGAAAGTTCTTAAACAGGAGAGCAATGCTCTGAAGAAGAGATAATTCTCAAGAAGAAGATGAAAATCATCTAAGGGACCAAAGGTCCTATTTATAGGCATTGAAACGCCTCTTCAACTTCTGAGTTGATCCAAAGGCGCAGATGCTGCCACCGCTGCACTTACGTGTGGGCCACGTGAGCGCAACGGTGGGGGGATATTTATTTCCCCCAATCAGAGCAAAGCTCTGTTTGAAATTTGAATTTCAAAAATTGAAGCAACGCTTCAGATCCAGCACTAGGCGCGCTGCGCGCCACATATCAAACACGGATGCGCTAGCGCCACGTGCTCTGCGCCCTATTCAGTGCACCATATGTGCGCTAGCGCACTGCACGCCACGTGTCAAACACGGGTGCGGTAGCGCAGGCTGCGCTGCGCTCTGAGCAGCGCACCACGTGTCAAACATAAGTGCGCTAGCGTAAAGTGCACTGCGCTCTAAGCAGCGCACCACATGCAAAGCACGGGTGCGCCAGCGCTGGAATTATAAAATTCCCCACCCTTAGATCAAAAGATCTAATAATAATGATAAATCATTAATTAATCGGAATTAAAATTCTGTTATGAAAAAATTTTCCAATCTTGTTAAAAACAAGAAGATTGCCTTCTGTAAAACAGAAGCCCTAGGATCAAAGATCCAATGGTGGGGAAATATCCCCAAATCAATCAGAGAAAGATCTCTTTAACTGATTTAACAAATCAGCTTGCCCTATATAAAGGCCCCAAGACTTCAAGTCTGATATAAGAAAAAAAAAACCCATAAACTTTGAAAAAATAAAGGAAAGAGAGCAAGCACTTGAAAGAAGATCATTTCTTCAAGATAAAGAGGATGAATGATGAGCACAGAGATGAAATCATCTCATAAAAAGAAGAATTATCTTCTTAAAAGATCATACATCTACAAAGACCAAAGTCTTTCATAAAAAAGATCAAAAGATCTCATCACATAATAAAAGAAGAACATACTCTTCACACAGATCATTGATCTATAAAGGCAAAGCCCTTTCAAAAATAAGAACTATTGTTCTTGAATCTTGAGACAGAGTCTCTTTTAAAAGAACATAAATTTGTACACCGATCATAAAAATTGATCAAATGCGCTTTGCGCTATTGAAATGCGTCTCGCGCTCTTGAACAACGCTTATGCGCTTTCTGGACCGGTGCTTAGCACCAAAATGCGCCACGTGTCAACCACGTATGCAACTTGCGCTTTGCGCTTCTGAAACAGCGCACCGCGCTCATGGGCTGGCGCGCAGCGCCAAGCGCAACACGTGTCATTCACGTATGCGCCAGCGTAATGCGCTCATGGACTAGCACTCAGCGCTCACAAACTGGCATCTGCGCTTAGCGCGGAGCGCAACACTTACATGTGCACCACGTGGCAGAAGCGCACTGCACTTTTTGATTGGCGCAAAGCACCTAGCGCACTATATGTTGCGCTGAATGAACACAAATTGTTCTTTAATGAGCCAAGGCTCCGATGAATGTTCTGCATTCAATACAAGATAAAAAAAATGTTAAGATCTAATGCTCAGCATTATTAAAAGGGCCAAGCCCAAATAAAGGCTCAATAGCCAGAATAAAAATGTTAAACATTTATTGGACTTAGCCCAAGATTGGCCATCAGTCCTCAACTCATATTTAATTGAGCACATCAGCTCATGAATATTTCAACAGATCTTAGTCCTAAATTGGACTACAGATCTTTTCAACCAACTTACACCGGTTCGAGGGTACATCTCTTTACTCCTCTGATATCTGTCCTTGTAATCCTTCAACGTCTTCAGAGAGGTGACGGGTCCCGACAACCACACATTTCTACGGACTGTGGGGTCCTTAAACTCATGGACTATGATATCCTTAAACTTTATAGACTATGACGTCTTTAAACTACGGACTGTGGGGTCCTTAAACTCACGGACTACGATGTCCTTAACCTGGACTGTGGGGTCCTTAAACTCACGGACTGCGATGTCCTTAACCTGTACCGCGATGTCCTTAAACTAACAATGGACCGAGATGTCCTTAAACTAACAATGGACCGAGATGTCCTTAAACTAACAATTGACCGAGATGTCTTTAAACTAACATTGGACCGAGATGTCCTTAAACTAACATTGGACCACCATGTCCTTAAACTGGTAATCGACTGCAATGTCCCTAAACTAAACAATAGAGCCTAAATGCTCTGTTGTTGGATCTAAACGATCCCGTTAAGTTGATCTTAGTCTAAAATTAGACTAACGTATCCTTAACAAACGTTTAAGTCGATCTTAGTCTCAAATGAGACTAACGTATCCTTAAACCCAACCCCCAAACCCAAATCTAAGAAAATACGAATTTGGACTAATCCACGTCCTACGGGCGACAACGTAAATTAGTCTCCGTATACAATCCACGGGCAGCCAAAAACAAAACAAACACCCACGACACGAAGTGACCATCTGGAGAAGGAGAAAGTGGTTACCGCGATGCGGTAGCATAATTAACGGCAGGGGATTGCGCCTGCAGGGAAGAGCGTCCCCACAATCAAAAACCCCTTAAATGAGGGGGAATCTGACGAAGTCTGCTACATCGGCCGCATCCGTTTAAACCTTCGATACACGGTGCCATAAATCAAATTGGTATCTTCGGAGAGGTGGACGGATAGCACCAATTAGCATATGTCCTGAATTCAGGCAAGACGGACCTGTGCGGTCGTGTCTCTGTGTTCGGCGGGGAACAACCGAAGTGGTCAGTACTGGCGGGTTCTGCAGGTATTACTTGATTTCTTCTAGTGCACCTTGGCATTTACGATCCCAAACGAACGAGATTCCCTTCTTCATCAGGTGACTGTTGGGACGGAATTTTCCGGAGAGATTGGCTATGAACCGTCGGATATACGCGAGCTTTCCTTGTAGAGACCGCAGTTGCTTGAGAGTTCTTGGCGGAGGTATTTCCATAATCGCCTTGATCTTTGACTGGTCTATTTCGATGCCCCGGTGTCGTATGATGAACCCTAGGAATTTTCCCGAGGAAACTCCAAATGCGCATTTGAGAGGGTTCATCTTCAGGTTGTATTTCCGAAGACGCTGGAACACTATCTTCAGATTCTCCCAGTGTTCTTCGTATGATCCGCTTTTCACCACGAGGTCATCGATATAGCATTCGATGATTTCATGTATGTGGTCATCGAAAATCTTTGTCATGGCGCTCTGGTAGGTAGCGCCGGCGTTCTTCAGACCGAAAGGAATCACTTTGTAGCAGAATATGCCCAGAGGAGTCCGGAAAGCAGTATGCTTCTGGTCTTCGGGATGCATCTTTATTTGATTGTACCCTGACGAGCCGTCCATGAAGGAGAAGACTTCGTGAGTGGACATGTTTTCTATCATCAACTCGGTAACTGGTGCGGGAAAATCATCCTTCAGACAGGCTTTGTTGAGGTCCTGAAAGTCCACGCAGATACGCACCGTCCCATTTTTCTTCATCACTGGGACAATGTTGGCGATCCAGTCAGGATATTGAACTTCTTGGATGAAGCCAGAGTCGATTAGCTTCTTGATCTCGGCGTTGATACTCATTTCAAGCTCGAGCCGTATTCTTCTCGGTGCTTGTTTGACTGGCTTGACGTCTGGAGATATCGCCAATTTATGCGCAGCTATTTCTGGATCCAACCCCGGCATCTCAGAGTAGTTCCATGTGAAGCAGTCTTTATATTGCATGAGCACATCTCTTAGCGTAGCCACCTGTTCTTCGGACAGCAGCTCATTAACAAACGTAGGCTGCGGGTCGTTTGCCGCGATGTTGATCTGGGTCTACTCTTTCTATATACGTTGCTTTGGGCACATGCTTTTGTGGTGGGGCTACCCTCCAACCGTCAGATAGAGCGAATCTGCCGAGTTGATATTGGTCTTCGACCCAGTTTTTGAAGGTGAAGCAGTCTTCAAGAGGATGTCCTATCGCTCGGTGATAGGAGAAATAGTCCGGATCATGAACCTCGTTTGCTTGATCGGGGTACCGAGACTCCGGGAGTGTCATCATTTGATGTTTCATGACAAGTTCAAAGATTCTCATGGTCTTGTCTCGAGGGAAAGAATATTCTCGACCCATCTTTTCATAAGAGACGGATTCCAGCTGAACTTTTCTCGATCGCGTGGCCTTTTGGATCCGTTTTGCCGCTGTCGAACGTTTTTTCCATTCTTTAACTTGTTTTTGCTTCCGCATCGGGCCTTTTTCTTATCTTTGGAATGCATGGCAGGCTGACGGTGAAGGTCATTGTCATACTCCGTAGCCTGCTGAAGGAGGCGTTGCGTCTTGGCTTTCTCGTAAATGGCCATTTCGCGGCTGTGGTCATTCCGAACCTTTTGACTCAATTCCCTTACTAGTTTGTCCATCTGGTTTTCAAACGACGGATTCGGCTTTTTTATGGCAGGACCTCGTTCTGGTTCAACGTCAGCGTTTTTTAAAAGAGCATCCCCTTTTTCATCGAGGTCATTTATGACATGGCAGCCATGGAATTGTTCCCGTTTCTTAGAGTGGACATATCCAAGCCTGATCGTTTCCATTTTTCCGTTGGGCAATTTTTGCTGAGTTCCGGGGATGTTCCAGATCCTGTTGTAGAATTAGGCCTGTTGCGTGGTTTGCTTAAAGGGTACGCCTTGGCATCTCAATAATCTTTTTAATCCCTCTGTATAGTATCTGGGAAGACGGATTGGTTGGAGCCTGTCAAGCGCGGGTTCGGCACCATGCCATACCTCTCACTTGACTTTGGTTTCCCCAGATCGATAAAATAGGATCGACATTCCACCTCTTCGCTTGGGAGGGACGTAGAATGTCTGCAGCTCTTGCACACTATATGTCTCAACCGCATCAAGCTCTCTGTAGTGCTGCTGCGGAACCATGGCGATTTTCAGACTCTGATCATCTCCAGTGAGGGCCTGCATTGATGGACGGACCGAGAACACTGCATTGACTTCGTCTTCAGAGTCACTGCCAAAGACCAGAATAGGGGTAGATAGTCCCGGCCTGTTGCATTGGGACGGCCCCGAATATACCATCTCTTCTTCCTCCTCGGTATCTCTCCCGAAGACCTAAATAGTGGTGATAGCTTTTTGCTTATTCTCCGGTTTATGGCATCTTTCCGTGTCTTCAAAGTCTGGTAGGAAATACATAGCGTCTTCATACTTGCAGACTTCATTTACGGAGAATGGGTTTAGTTCCCCCATCACGGTATACTCGAGACCATCTTTGAAATACTTCATACAATGATGCTGTGTAGAAGGGACGATATTGTACTCGTGTAACCAAGGCCTACCGAGTAAAGCATTGTAGCAGGTCTTGGCGTCAATGGCATGAAATTTGATGTCAGTGACGAGCAACCCAAAGCGTAATGTCAGTATTACAGACCCGAGCGTCCGTGATGACTGGGAGTCAAAACCGGAGATGGTGATTTTATCCCGAGCGAGGTGCTGCACGCTCATGAAGATTTCTTTTAGTACCCTCACATTTAGGAGGTTGACAGAGGACCCGTTGTCAACTAAGATCTTTCCTATCTTGATGTCATGGCAGTACCCGGTGACATACAGGGGACAGCTGTGCTCGCACATTCCGAGGAGGAGATCTTCATCGCCGAAAGTGATGTCAGCTGTGTGCACTTCTTCCAGCTCATCCTTCATCTTTTCTTCGGCAAGGAAAGCTTGAAACTGCTCGGGCTCTTGTAATGCCCTGATCAGGGAATCTCGTGCCTTTTTAGACAGGAGAAGGACATCCAAGATACTCAATTGTGAGGGTCTCTTCCTCAGATGTGCCAGGACATTGTAATCCACCTTGTTCTTCTTGAGCAGGTCCTTAGCCGTGAGCTCTTCGACGACTCGATCATCGAGGGCGATATCCTCAGAGACTTTTTCCTTCCTCTTATCTTTTTTGTTCGATCCCTTGTTTGTAGGTCCGAGATTCTTTTCGGGCAACGTACGGTTGCGCAGCTGAATATTCTCACAGTTCTTCATCTGTTCCTCTTTTCCTGGGGTGGATTCCTTGAAGAGAGGGTCGAGGGCTACTTCTTCATCAGAGTCGCTTCCAAAGGTGAAAACTTGCGATCCCCTGGTATCAACCACGTGACAGTTGTCGAAAGTTCTTTTTTGCTCATCTGTCGTGTTTTTCTGCTCCCGACGAGTTTGGCGCTTCATCCACTTGAAATGTTGTTGGTGAGAAACGTATCACTGCCACCACTTTTTAAAGGCCATGCACTCTTCGGTAGGGTATGCAATCCTCTAATGGTATAAGCAGTAGTTAGGATGTACCTCCGCTTCGTCAAGGTGTATACTGCCAGGAGTATTTCCTCTGAAGGATGGCAGCTTCATTCCCATTGACAGGGCTTTAGCGAACCGTTTCCTTATCTTAAGCCTGCTTTTGTCTGCCGCGAGCGTGCTTCTATCTGGTTGGAGTGCTTTGTGACTTATCCCTACCATGACACGTTTAACTTGATGCCGACGCTTGGCCCTTTCGAATATGGCCATTTCACGCTCTCGATCAGCTTTGCTCTTCTAACGGGCTTCGTTCAGCAGCATGTCAATCATCTCGTTTGACGGTTCTAAGGATTTTAGCACCGACCCTGCCCCCAGCTCCTCTATATTATCTTCTGATGCCGAGTGAGCTTCTTCGTCATTTATTGGTGAATGAAAGATCATGTGATAACTTGCCATATAATTCTCGGGTTCTTCTGACGAGTCTTCTCCCTCATCATTGTCATTATCTCTGCCCTCAAGGATATGGTTGAGAAAATCTTGGAGTGTGACCGGAGTTCGCGCCTTCTGGTTATATTCCTCCAGTGCGTCAATATGCCTTTGCAGGTCCGTGCGCTTGTCATCAGGCTGTGCGGGCTTCTTGGTCTTCTTCTTTTTCTTTGATGACTTTGACGGCTGGGCCTGGGTATTTTGTCCATCGCTACCAACTCTCGGTGTTGGGCGCGATTTCAGCATCCCCTCAATGATCTCTGGCTCTAGCCGGCTTTTCCATCTAATTGCCGGACATGCTTGAAGATCCTTCAGCATTCTTTTAGTCTTGTCCGAAAGAACAACTTCCCATGGAGCTTCCGCTATAAATGAGTATGATGCCCCCGGCCTGTCCACCTTTTTAGGAGCGTGCGGTTGTGGCGGGTTTACCCCCCAGTTTTGAGACAACGCGAATTTGCCTTGTTAGTACCGGTCCTCAATCCAGTTTTTGAATACGAAGCAATTTTCGATTGGGTGGCCCACTATTCGGTGGTAGGGGCAGTAATTGGGATTGTTGACGTCGCCCGGTTGCAGTGGGCGTATCGGATCTGGTAGAGTGATAAGCCTGTTGCGCACCGCCAATTCGAACAGTCTTCTCATTTTATCCGAGGGAATGAGTAAGGACGTCTCAGCTTTTCTCTGAGTGATCGCTGTTTATCGTTTTGGCAAGCAGCTGGTTTCGGATCACTCGGCTGTTGCTGAGCGTTGGCGAAGAAGGTCGCTTTCCCTTTGCCCTTTTCATTTCGAAGCTCCGTTTTCGAAGAGAGTGGTCTATGGCCCATCTGGTCCATTTGGGCCAGCTTGTCGATCAAGGCCTGGAAAGTGGTCGGCTTGAAAAACATCATAAAATGGGATATAGTCGCCTGCGGATCGAGGGTCCCTACGAACATGCCCACGGCAGGAGCCTCTTCTATGCGTTGTTCGCATCTTGACCATAGGTTCCGCCCCCGAATTGCATACTGAACCCAAGTCTCTCCTGGCTTCGCCCTGGCATTGATCAATGCTGTGATCAAGGTGCGTTCACTGACGCTTGCGAAACGCTGGGTGAATAGTAGCTCCATTTTTGTAAACGTTTTGATAGAGTCGTTCGGAAGCTCCGAGTACCATTCAAATGCCGTCTCCGCTAAACTGCCGACGAACTGGCGAAGTAGAAATTTGTCGTCACCTCTAGTATTGCCGCATAGAGCCCTGAACTGAGTGATGTGTTGATGGGGGTTGCCTGTCCCCTTATATACATGAAATTTAGGTATCGTGTATCCTGGCGGGTACTTAATTTGATCGTAGCCGCCTGGATAGGGTCGCCCAGTTCTGACGACTTGGCCAACGGCTTCGCTTGCCTGATGAGCTTATATTTGTTGAGCTATGTAGTCATCAAGCGCAGCTTACGAGATTGTCTCCTCCCTGGCTGCTGATAAAGCCGGAAGAGGGTTTGATGTCTTCCCTCTGTCGTCTTCAATGATTATTGGGGGATCTTCGGCTGGAGGGTCCGGCTGGATCATCATGCCCACCATATCTTGGAACAGAAGCGCCATTTATTTTATATTAGCCGCTTGTTCCGCGGCCTCTTTATCTTTTTTCTCGAGCATCCTTCGTAGGAACTTGGCGTCGGTTTCTTGTTCCTGACGTTGCTCTGACGACGATTCCAGGCTTTCTTTCTACCCAGTGAGTGCGGCCATCTTTGTCAGCATCTCCTGGAGTTTCTGTTGTTGCTCCTGAGCCTTTGTTACGGACCGCGTAAGTGGTCGATGACCCCCAGAAGCACGGCTTTCCTCTTTTCCTGAAGCCATGCAAATGGTGTGCACCACCATGCCCCCAGACTTGGGGCGTTTAGGTTCAGTGCCCTTGAGATTTGTCGCAGACACAGGGATCTTCTCCGGCCTTCTCCTTTTATGGGTGGTAGAAGTTGAGGTGGCTGTCGCAGACGATATTTTCCGTGGTACGACGGCGGGATGGTTCTCCTCTTGCCAGACCTTCATTTTCTTTGATTTACGGGAGTGGTCTTTGTCGATTGCAGAGTCTTGGACTCTTCGCCAGACCCTGTAGATTTTGGAGGACAGTCGCTGAGGGGGCTGCTCCAGCTTCTCCTTTGTGATGTTTTCAGCAGGCGGAGGAGACCTTTTTAGCACGGCAATTGGAGAATTCTTTCGCACCCTCCTGAGCGGCTCAAAGCTGTTCCCAGTTGGAACAGCAACATCAACTTCCACCATTGGAGCTGGTGGGGTAAGTCCAGAAGGGGAACTGCCCCCAGCTTTCCTCACCCGGCACCAGTGACGACGTTGAGCATGTCGTGTAACTGGGATCACCTCTGTTGTCGGGGTAGCTTCGTCATGCCCCCTGATCTGATGAGAAGTTGTTGTCGGTGTCAGCCTATCGAAGACAGACGTCCACTGAGAGGGAATAGTCAATCTTGCGAAGGCCGACTTCTGGGCAGGGGAAGCACTTGTAACGATGTAACACCTTAGGATAAGGGTTAGTGGATAATTATAATTAAATAATGATTTTTAATTAAAAGTTTACCAAATTGTGTTTTAAATATTTTTCCTAATCTAATAAATATTTTTCCAAAATTTTCCTAAGCTTGCACACACATGTGCATGTAAACTAGGGTTTTTAAATCAAGGAAATACCATAATTATTAACCATGGTGGGTTAATTGTAGGATTAATTCTTTTGGATTCTTAAATGGGTTTAATTAATTAGTTAAACTAAAAGATTACTTTAATTCAAATGGTAAGGGTGTTGACTTGTGAGAAGGAGAGAGAGAGAGGGCATCATGGCTCAAGCCATGCTTGCCATTAATGAGGTGAGAGAGAGAGGGGGGTGACTTTTGTGTGTGATGATTAGGGTGGCTCTCATTTCTTTCTTTGGTTTTCTCTCAAACTCTCACACTCTCACATACACAACACACCAACACACTCACACACACACTTACCTCTTCAAGCAGCAGCAGAAGCAACTGAAGCAGCAGCAAAAGCAACAGAAGCAGCAGCAGAAGCACAAGCAGCAGCAGCAACATTCAGCAACAGCAGCACAGTGTGTAGCAGTGAGCACCAAGCTTCACAACAGCAACTGCAGCCTCTTCTCTTCTCTTCTCCACCTTCCTGCAGCTCCCTAAGGTCGAGAGTGAGGTATATTTCCTATCTTGCTTCACTAGTTTGCCTAGTTAGTGTAGTTTTGCATCGGTTATTGGATATTGGTGCGTTTTAGTGCGATATGGGGTGTTTAGTGTGAACTTTGTGCTAGTGAGGTGTAGATTAGTTCCAGTAGGATGATTGTGGTCTGTTGAGGCCATTGTAACTTAGTCGAACCCCGATTACACTAAAATACCACCAGTTTCATGTTTGATGCAAATATCGTATTTGGGCAAAATGTGAGTTTTCTGGAACTGCTATCAACTCGGTGAGTGCAGATTGATTTTGGGAAGACTGTAGTGTAGTGGAGTAGAGATGATGCACCAGGTGAAACCCGACCCCCATACAGCTACAGTAGGCCGCCAATTTCCTCATTCTGGCCGCCAATTGCGGCCAGATGGGTAGGGTTTGGGTTGGGGTTTGGTCCAGTGGGTGTCTGCTACTGTGGGTAGTGTTTTGGTATATATATATTTTTAAGATCAATTCTGTAGGAAAATCTGGGACCAAATACCTGTTTTGCCGTTTTTCTAAACCTTCGCGACACGCGTGATACGTGAGTAGGTTTGAGTTCTGCGTATCGCGGCGCGTCGGGGTAGTTTTGTGGCGCGTGAGTACACGTTTTAGCGTATCGCGCACACGCGCGATTGGTTTGCGACACAGGTTTCTCGTTGGATTATAATGTCGCGTTTTGTGACTTAAGCTTATGTGTGATACGTGTATGTGATTCTAGGTTCGCAGGCCAGTGAGACGGACGCTGCGAAGAAGGGCAAGCAAGTGGTTGGATACACTTAGCGCGAGACACGGTGAGTAGATTTCACATCTACGGGGATATCGCCCGCATGGCGTTATGCGTCAGGGCTGATAGGATCTCAGTATTACATATTGTATTTACCTATGGACTGCCATCTCATATTGCATTTCCCTGCTATGTGTTATTGATATATGCTAGAACTGATAGAACACCACACTATTACTAACGGTTTATGTTGCACGAGCACTATTTACATGCTACACACACACCGTTAGTAATTGCCATGCCACACTCACTGTAGAACTGCCATGATTATACTGTTGTGTTATTGCTATAGTTCACCATACATGTGATTGACTATGATTTCCTGGACATTGGGAGCCGCATGACATCTTTAAAAACGGAAACTATTTTAAAAAGCGGCTTTCCATTATATACCTGCCATGGATTGATTATATTGTACCTCGCATTGGATTGACTTATTGATGATGGATTTTTCATGTGATTTCTGTTTTGAGGACCGTGGAATTATTTAAGGTAAGATATGCTATTTTGAAAACCCGGTACCTCGTGATATGATATTTTGGTGTGTCCACCACGCGTTTTCTCGGTGCTGAGACGTGTGCTTGAAACCCGATTCGAGGAGTGGATGTTCCGTTTGCGGGTTCGTGGTGGGCCCGGTATGGTTCCCCTCGGCGAGATGATCGATGGGATTTGCCGATTGAGTCTGGAGGCGGGCGAGTACCTACCGGTGATTGGTTGGACCTGGCAGTTGTCCGGAGGATACTGACCAGAGTCGAGTGATGGTTGCGGGATGACCGTGCTGCCGGGGCCGAGGGCCGATACCGCAGACGGACCCCGTAGGGCCGGTCCAGATTGACGGCGCCCGATATTTGAGGATTTACGTGTCGATGCTGGACACGGGTATTTTATGATGTTTTGGGTGCCGATGTTGGGCACTCGTGACTCCTCCGAGATATACAGGATTTGAGGGCCGATGGGTGTGCCGGCGCCTGAGTATATGTGGGATTTGGGTGCAGTTTGAGGCACCGATCACTGCTTTCCATGTTGACATAGTCCATGTAGATATTATTTATCCCATACTCAGTATTGATTACTATACATCTCATCCTGTGGCATTTACCTGTTAGAGTACATGCATTACTACTGTATCCACTGTTGACATGCATTGATATCATCTGCTGGCATTAGTAGAGCCACGCTATATGTGCATGCCTGCGATCACCTTTATATGTTATCTCTATTCACGAGTTGGCAACTCACCCCCGTTGTGCCACAGTGTTTGCAGGTTGCCCTTGGGAGTAGTCACGGCTGGCTGTTTCCTCATCTTTTGGCACAGATACCCCTTTTGAGCAGAGATAGCCCTTTTGCTGTTTAGGTGGGTTTTGTACGGTACCTGTTATCTTTCAGTTGTATATTGATGTATCTAGTACTCTCCATCTACCTTATGTATTGACTTAGAGACAGTTGTGAGGACGATATGTATGATTTTATATTCTGGTGTCGAGCTCGCATGTGAGCCGACGTTACCTTATGCAGTCTCATCTTTTATGATATTGTCCTTGTTTTACTGTGTATTCTTCGCTGCGGCGTCGTATATCATATTGTGATGCTTTATTCATGTCACTTGTTATTTCCGCTACACCTTACTTTTACCCGACTTTCGGGGCTCATGTTTTAAAAAGGAAATGTTACCAAAATTATAAAACTCATAACTTTTGAACTTAAAAGGGATTTCTACTAAATAAATGGAAGTTTTTCAGACATTTACTATTGCTTTTACGAAATGCTTTAAATCACTCTATATTTATTGGTTTTGATTTCTGGGTTCGGCTTACTTAGCCGCGTTACGCCTGTAGACGTTGCGTGGTTAAGTGCCGGTCACGAGTCGAATTTCTCGGGTCGTGACAAAGTTGGTATCAGAGCGTAGGTTTTACCTTCGGAGTGTAGGATGACCCTGGTATGATGGAGTAGGTAGCTGCGGCAGGGTAGCGTAGCGTGCGTATGTTCCGCGGCATACTCACGACACGGTACTCCGCTTACGCGACCTTAGGGCTTGTTGATTGATTCCTCCTTATATTCTTGTGATTCGATTTCCGTGTTCTTATCGAATCCAAATTTTCTTTCAGCCAATATGCCGCCTAAGACTACGAGGGCACAGAGAGCGGCCGCGAGGGCCGAGATTCGTGTTGACTCGTCCGAGACGAGGACTGATCCGGGCAGTACGCCGGTTGTACCCGAGCAGGCTGTTCCTGCCGTGACAGAGCAGATCGCCTCGTTAGGGGCTGGTATGCAGGAGATGCGCCAGATGATAGGATCGCTAGTTGAGACGCTTCGAGCGCAGCGACCAGAGGTAGCTCCACCAGTTCCAGAGACCGCGATGGTGCCTACCGCACAGCCAGTTGCCCCTGCAGCTACGGAGGTGATTACAGTATCGCTATCAGAGTTCATGAGGCTGAAGCCTCCGGTTTTCACAGGCACCGATACAGCCGAGGACCCACAGTCTTTCATAGACAGGATGGCCAGGATATGTCGTTCCCTCAGATGTGCAGATGCGAGATGGGTTGAGTTCGCGAGCTTTCGCCTGGAAGGTCTTGCGCAGAAATGGTGTGATTCAGTGGAGAAGGGCAGAGCAGCAGGTCTTCCTCCTATGACCTGGACGGAGTTCGTGACCATATTTCTAGCCCGTTTCCTTCCCCGGAGTGTTAGAGATGCCCGAGCACGCAGGTTTGAGTCTTTGCGCCAGACGCCAGGGATGACAGTGGCAGAGTATGACGTACTGTTTACAGAGCTAGCAGTCTACGCCCCACATCTAGTGGCCACCGAGGAGTTGCGAGTCCGGAGATTTGTTCGAGGCTTGATTTCACCAGTGTTCCTCGCGATCAGTGCGCAGCACTACGAGACCTATGCAGCAGCTGTAGACGCAGCCCTAGTGGTCGAGGAGCACCTTGTTGAGACTTTGGTATTTCCAGAGCCGAAGAGAGTTCGTACCAGTATTTCCGCACGGAGGCAGTCATTCAGACGCCGCGACAGGTATCGTTCCGGTACGAGGGGTAGCAGAGATTCGAGACGGGGTCGGATGTTTAGTTCGTATCCCCAGGACGGTCAGCAGTCGCCGCGGGGTTGCTACAGATGTAGCAGCCTACTTCACCTCGTTCGAGATTGTCCAGAGACACACCGGAGGGAGGCGGCAGCACCGCATGTTACCTTACCACCTTCACCACCCCAGAGGGCGTTGCCCGCTGTGCCTACCGTTGCTCCGCGCCAGACTTATGCTCAGAGAGGTCGTGGGCGTGGAGGAGTTGCTCAGAGAGGACGAGATGACCGAGGCAGAGGTCAGTCAGTTACAGGTGGTGGACAGGCGAGGGTCTTTGCTTTGACACATCAGGACGCGCAGGCGTCCAATGCAGTGGTTTCAGGTATCCTCCCTGTATGTTCAGTTGATGCACATGTATTGTTCGATCCCGGATCCACACACTCGTACGTATCCACACACTTCGTGCCGAGTTTGGGTAGAGAGTCCGGCTTACTTGATCAGCCGCTTGTGGTGACTACTCCTGTGGGAGAGTCGTTTGTGGCTAGGCACGTGTTCCGATCCTGTATCGTCTGTATTGGCGAGAGAGAGTTGCCTGTCGACTTGATCCTTCTGGAGATGTTGGACTTCGACGTTCTTTTGGGCATGGATTGGTTAGCCACGTGCTATGCTTCTGTGGACTGCCGTGAGAAGACAGTAGATTCTGTTTCCCCGGTGAGTCGATTTTTGTTGTGTTGGGGGACCGTGGTGCCGCCCCTCACAGTGTGATTTCTTCTTTTCGCGCTGGACAGCTTTTGAGGAAGGGATGTCAGGGATTTCTCGCTTATGTTCGCGATGCTCGCGCTACGGAGGTTCCATTGGATCAGGTTCCGGTAGTTAGCGAGTTTCCTGATGTGTTCCCTGACGAGCTTCCTGGGTTGCCGCCCGAGCGCGACATTTCTTTCTGTATTGATTTGGTTCCTGGTTCGGGGCCTATTTCTATACCGCCCTATCGGATGGCCCCGGCGGAACTTCGTGAGCTGAAGGGTCAGTTGCAAGATTTGCTGGACAAAGGACTTATTCGACCCAGTGTTTCTCCTTGGGGTGCTCCAGTCCTGTTCGTCAGGAAGAAGGACGGCAGCTTGCGTCTTTGTATCGACTACCGCCAGCTGAACAGGGTGACAGTGCGGAACAGGTATCCTTTGCCGCGTATCGACGATTTGTTCGACCAGCTTCAGGGGGCAGGGTACTTTTCGAGGATCGATTTACGATCGGGCTATCATCAGCTGCGGGTTCGACAGGAGGACATTCCCCGGACAGCTTTCCGTACGCGCTATGGCCATTACGAGTTTTTGGTGATGTCGTTCGGACTCACCAATGCGCCAGCAGCCTTCATGGATTTGATGAACCGTATTTTCCGGCCTTATTTGGATCTGTTCATCATAGTCTTCATCGACGATATCTTGGTGTATTCCCGGAGTAGTGAGGAGCACGAGCAGCACCTGCGGGTTACATTGCAGACATTGAGGGAGCACCAGCTTTATGCGAAATTCTCCAAGTGTGCTTTTTGGTTAGACAGCGTGGACTTCTTGGGTCACGTGATTTCACGAGACGGTATATGTGTTGACCCGAGGAAGATCGAGGCCGTTCAGCGTTGGCCCAGACCCACATCGGTGACGGAGATTCGCAGCTTTTTGGGATTGGCCGGTTATCACAGGCGTTTTGTGCAGGACTTCTCACGTATTGCTACACCGTTGACCGGGTTGACCCGGAAGGGAGTTCCCTTCGATTGGACGGAGGAGTGCGAGCACAGTTTTCAGCAGTTACGGACTCGGCTGACGACGGCACCGGTGTTATCTTTACCTTCCGGATCGGGTGGATTTGTGGTCTTTTGTGATGCTTCTCGAGTGGGATTGGGATGCGTTCTGATGCAGCATGATAGGGTGATCGCGTATGCCTCGCGACAATTGAAGAAGCACGAGCAGAACTACCCCACTCATGATTTGGAGATGGCAGCAGTGGTCTTTGCACTTAAGATCTGGCGACATTACTTATACGGTGAGTCGTGCCAGATATTTACGGATCACAAGAGTCTGAAATACATATTCCAGCAGCGGGACCTGAACCTTCGACAGCGTCGATGGATGGAGTTAGTGAAGGATTACGACTGCGAGATCTTATATCACCCGGGCAAGGCAAATGTGGTAGCGGATGCTTTGAGCAGGAGGCCCGGGAGTAGTTTATCATGTTTGCGCGCAGTGCAGGAGCAGTCATCGGCGGATTGGCAGATATTATGCGACAGTCGAGTACAGTTCGAGTTCACGCCGATTGGAGGACAGATAGCGCACGTCCGTGCACGCCCACAGTTGATTGATCGTATACGTGAGGCACAGCTCAGTGACGACCGATGTTTAGAGATCATGGCACAGATGGGACAGGACCGATTTTCCGAGTTCGTGACCGATGATCAGGGGATACTACGGTTTGGAGTCAGACTGTGCGTACCTGATACTGAGGGACTGAGGCGTGAGATTCTTGAGGAGGCACATCGATCGGTGTATAGCGTACATCCCGGTTCCACCAAGATGTATCATGATATGAGAGAGGTTTACTGGTGGGACGGAATGAAGAGGGATATTGCAGATTTTGTATCGAGATGCCTGACTTGTCAGCAAGTCAAGGCTGAGCACCAGAGGCCCGCGGGGGAGCTACAGCCGTTACCCATTTCGGAGTGGAAATGGGAACAGATTTCGATGGACTTTGTGGTGGGTCTACCCAGGACTAGTAGGGGGTATGACTCCATCTGGGTGATCGTGGATCGTTTGACGAAAGCGGCTCACTTCTTACCGGTGAAGACGACTTTCGGATTTACTCAGTATGCCCAGATCTATATTGACGAGATAGTGCGACTACACGGAGTCCCGACGTGCATTGTGTCCGACAGAGGCACCCAGTTTACTAGTAGACTATGGCAGAGGCTTCAGGAGGCTTTGGGCACTCGCTTGAGTTTCAGCACGGCATTTCATCCGCAGACCGACGGACAGTCAGAGCGGACCATTCAGACTCTCGAGGACATGCTCAGAGCTTGTGTACTAGATTTCGGAGGTAGCTGGGATCATCATTTGCCCTTGGTGGAGTTTTCCTACAATAACAGCTACCAGGAGACTATTCAGATGGCACCGTTTGAGGCTCTTTACGGGAGGAGATGCAGGTCACCTACTTGTTGGACAGAGCTCAGTGAGAGCAGTATCTTAGGGCCACAGATCGTTGAGGAGACGACCGTGAAGATCCAGTTGATTCGCGATAGGATGAGAGCAGCGCAGAGTAGGCAGAGGGCTTATGCAGACCGTCGACGACGCAGACTTGAGTTTTCTGTTGGTGATCATGTTTTCTTGAGGGTCTCCCCAATGAAAGGTGTGATGAGGTTTGGCAAGAAGGGGAAGCTCAGTCCCAGGTATGTGGGCCCCTTCGAGATCCTCGAGCGTGTCGGTGCAGTAGCTTACCGGTTAGCCCTTCCGCCCAGCTTTCCAGACGTGCACCCCGTATTCCATGTTTCGATGCTCCGCAGATATCTACATGATCCTTCGCACGCGATTCAGCATCCGACGATCCAGCTTGAGAGTGATCTTTCCTATGTAGAGCAGCCAGTGATGATCTTGGATCGACAAGTGAAGAAATTGAGATCGAAGGAGATTCCATCAGTTAAAGTGCTTTGGCGTGGTCAGAACCGTGAAGAGATCACTTGGGAGACCGAAAGCGAGATGATGAAGACGTACCCCCATCTTTTTGAAGGTAACCTTAGTTAGATTTTTGAAATTCGGGGACGAATTTCTTTAAGGGGGAGAGATTGTAACACCTTAGGATAAGGGTTAGTGGATAATTATAATTAAATAATGATTTTTAATTAAAAGTTTACCAAATTGTGTTTTAAATATTTTTCCTAATCTAATAAATATTTTTCCAAAATTTTCCTAAGCTTGCACACACATGTGCATGTAAACTAGGGTTTTTAAATCAAGGAAATACCATAATTATTAACCATGGTGGGTTAATTGTAGGATTAATTCTTTTGGATTCTTAAATGGGTTTAATTAATTAGTTAAACTAAAAGATTACTTTAATTCAAATGGTAAGGGTGTTGACTTGTGAGAAGGAGAGAGAGAGAGGGCATCATGGCTCAAGCCATGCTTGCCATTAATGAGGTGAGAGAGAGAGAGAGGGGTGACTTTTGTGTGTGATGATTAGGGTGGCTCTCATTTCTTTCTTTGGTTTTCTCTCAAACTCTCACACTCTCACATACACAACACACCAACACACTCACACACACACTTACCTCTTCAAGCAGCAGCAGAAGCAACTGAAGCAGCAGCAAAAGCAACAGAAGCAGCAGCAGAAGCACAAGCAGCAGCAGCAACATTCAGCAACAGCAGCACAGTGTGTAGCAGTGAGCACCAAGCTTCACAACAGCAACTGCAGCCTCTTCTCTTCTTTTCTCCACCTTCCTGCAGCTCCCTAAGGTCGAGAGTGAGGTATATTTCCTATCTTGCTTCACTAGTTTGCCTAGTTAGTGTAGTTTTGCATCGGTTATTGGATATTGGTGCGTTTTAGTGCGATATGGGGTGTTTAGTGTGAACTTTGTGCTAGTGAGGTGTAGATTAGTTCCAGTAGGATGATTGTGGTCTGTTGAGGCCATTGTAACTTAGTCGAACCCCGATTACACTAAAATACCACCAGTTTCATGTTTGATGCAAATATCGTATTTGGGCAAAATGTGAGTTTTCTGGAACTGCTATCAACTCGGTGAGTGCAGATTGATTTTGGGAAGACTGTAGTGTAGTGGAGTAGAGATGATGCACCAGGTGAAACCCGACCCCCATACAGCTACAGTAGGCCGCCAATTTCCTCATTCTGGCCGCCAATTGCGGCCAGATGGGTAGGGTTTGGGTTGGGGTTTGGTCCAGTGGGTGTCTGCTACTGTGGGTAGTGTTTTGGTATATATATATTTTTAAGATCAATTCTGTAGGAAAATCTGGGACCAAATACCTGTTTTGCCGTTTTTCTAAACCTTCGCGACACGCGTGATACGTGAGTAGGTTTGAGTTCTGCGTATCGCAGCGCGTCGGGGTAGTTTTGTGGCGCGTGAGTACACGTTTTAGCGTATCGCGCACACGCGCGATTGGTTTGCGACACAGGTTTCTCGTTGGATTATAATGTCGCGTTTTGTGACTTAAGCTTATGTGTGATACGTGTATGTGATTCTAGGTTCGCAGGCCAGTGAGACGGACGCTGCGAAGAAGGGCAAGCAAGTGGTTGGATACACTTAGCGCGAGACACGGTGAGTAGATTTCACATCTACGGGGATATCGCCCGCATGGCGTTATGCGTCAGGGCTGATAGGATCTCAGTATTACATATTGTATTTACCTATGGACTGCCATCTCATATTGCATTTCCCTGCTATGTGTTATTGATATATGCTAGAACTGATAGAACACCACACTATTACTAACGGTTTATGTTGCACGAGCACTATTTACATGCTACACACACACCGTTAGTAATTGCCATGCCACACTCACTGTAGAACTGCCATGATTATACTGTTGTGTTATTGCTATAGTTCACCATACATGTGATTGACTATGATTTCCTGGACATTGGGAGCCGCATGACATCTTTAAAAACGGAAACTATTTTAAAAAGCGGCTTTCCATTATATACCTGCCATGGATTGATTATATTGTACCTCGCATTGGATTGACTTATTGATGATGGATTTTTCATGTGATTTCTGTTTTGAGGACCGTGGAATTATTTAAGGTAAGATATGCTATTTTGAAAACCCGGTACCTCGTGATATGATATTTTGGTGTGTCCACCACGCGTTTTCTCGGTGCTGAGACGTGTGCTTGAAACCCGATTCGAGGAGTGGATGTTCCGTTTGCGGGTTCGTGGTGGGCCCGGTATGGTTCCCCTCGGCGAGATGATCGATGGGATTTGCCGATTGAGTCTGGAGGCGGGCGAGTACCTACCGGTGATTGGTTGGACCTGGCAGTTGTCCGGAGGATACTGACCAGAGTCGAGTGATGGTTGCGGGATGACCGTGCTGCCGGGGCCGAGGGCCGATACCGCAGACGGACCCCGTAGGGCCGGTCCAGATTGACGGCGCCCGATATTTGAGGATTTACGTGTCGATGCTGGACACGGGTATTTTATGATGTTTTGGGTGCCGATGTTGGGCACTCGTGACTCCTCCGAGATATACAGGATTTGAGGGCCGATGGGTGTGCCGGCGCCTGAGTATATGTGGGATTTGGGTGCAGTTTGAGGCACCGATCACTGCTTTCCATGTTGACATAGTCCATGTAGATATTATTTATCCCATACTCAGTATTGATTACTATACATCTCATCCTGTGGCATTTACCTGTTAGAGTACATGCATTACTACTGTATCCACTGTTGACATGCATTGATATCATCTGCTGGCATTAGTAGAGCCACGCTATATGTGCATGCCTGCGATCACCTTTATATGTTATCTCTATTCACGAGTTGGCAACTCACCCCCGTTGTGCCACAGTGTTTGCAGGTTGCCCTTGGGAGTAGTCACGGCTGGCTGTTTCCTCATCTTTTGGCACAGATACCCCTTTTGAGCAGAGATAGCCCTTTTGCTGTTTAGGTGGGTTTTGTACGGTATCTGTTATCTTTCAGTTGTATATTGATGTATCTAGTACTCTCCATCTACCTTATGTATTGACTTAGAGACAGTTGTGAGGACGATATGTATGATTTTATATTCTGGTGTCGAGCTCGCATGTGAGCCGACGTTACCTTATGCAGTCTCATCTTTTATGATATTGTCCTTGTTTTACTGTGTATTCTTCGCTGCGGCGTCGTATATCATATTGTGATGCTTTATTCATGTCACTTGTTATTTCCGCTACACCTTACTTTTACCCGACTTTCGGGGCTCATGTTTTAAAAAGGAAATGTTACCAAAATTATAAAACTCATAACTTTTGAACTTAAAAGGGATTTCTACTAAATAAATGGAAGTTTTTCAGACATTTACTATTGCTTTTACGAAATGCTTTAAATCACTCTATATTTATTGGTTTTGATTTCTGGGTTCGGCTTACTTAGCCGCGTTACGCCTGTAGACGTTGCGTGGTTAAGTGCCGGTCACGAGTCGAATTTCTCGGGTCGTGACAAACGACCTCACCCGAAATAGGAAATGGGATGGCCAGTCTTGCAAAGACCGATCCCTTAGTAGGAGAAGCCCCTCTGATGACTTCGTTTACCGGAGATGGAATGGCTATCCGCTTCGGGATAACTCCTTCGGGTATTGCAGGCTTCTTCACGGGCCCACTTGAGTTTTGGCCTAGTCTGTTAAAGACCGAGGCGTTGGACTTGGACGACCCGTTGAGAGGGGCCGTGGTAGTGGTAAGCCGATCAAAGACCGACTTCTTTGGAGCTTCCTGTGACGACATTGGAGTGTTGAAACTCATTGGCGGAAGCATGGTCCCGAAGAACAACCCAGTGGTGGCCTGTGTCACTTGTTCCACCGGCATTGTGAAGATGGAGGCCGCTTGGGGCCTATAAGTTACTCCTCCAGATGGGGCGGAGCGAGAGTTGCTGTTGCAATTGGTGCAGTTGGAGGCCATTGACATCATCTTTACTTCTGCACGGAGCAATACACCAAATCTTAGTACCTCGAATCCAGGTGCAACCATATTAAACCGCGATTCGTTCGCGAACACGACACACGAAGTGTGGAGTGGAAAGAGAAAAAGGTCCCACCGGGCGTGCCAGAATCTGTTTACCGCCGAAAGACGTGACCAGGACGTTAGGACGTCTGGCCTGCATTTTTGGGGGCAGATGATATTTGGTTTTATCTGTCTACCTCTTCGAAGATGCCAAGTTGATTTATGGTACCGTGTATCGGAGGTTTGGACAGATGCGGCCATTGTAGCAGACTTCGTCAGATTCCCCTTCGTTTGCGAGGGGTTTTTGATTGTGGGGACGCTCTTCCCTGCAGGCGCAAGCCCCTGCAGTTAATTATGTTACTGCGTAGCGATAACCACTTTCTCTTTCTCCAGATGTCCACTTCGTGTCGTGTATGTTTGTTTTGTTTTAGGTTGCCCGTGGATTGTATACGGAGAGGCATGGATTAGTCCAAATCCGTATTTTCTTAGATTTGGGTTTGGTTGATTTAAGGATCGTTAACCTCGTTTGAGATTAAGATCAACTTAAATGTTTGTTAAGGATACGTTAGTCTAAGTTTTATACTAAGATCCACTTAACAAGGTTTTAGGATCATTTAGATCCAACGTAAGAGCATTTGAGCTCTATCGTTTTAGTTTAGGGACGCTGCGGTCCATTGGGTTTAAGGATATCATAGTCCATGGTTTAAGGACATCATAGTCTATCATTAGTTTAAGGACATTGCGGTCCATAGAGTTTAGTTTAGGGACGTTGCTGTCCATTGGGTTTATTGATTGTTGGGACCCGCCACCTCTCTGAAGACGTTGAAGAATTACAACGACATGTATCAGAGGAGTGATGGGATGTACCCTTGAACCAATGAATTTTCATCAGGGACTTGGTAGTCTTGTTTGGCACTAAAGCCAATTTAGAAGAAGACTTATGGGCTCGGTCAATTTGGGGTTTGGCCAACCTTGGGCTTAGCCCACTTGATTACTTATTTGGGCTTGATCCCCTTTTTGTTCAACAATGCTGAGCATTGATATGAGCTTTGATGCTCACCCTTTTCTTTTTGTTTTTTATTGAGTGTTAAAAACTCTTTATGACGCTGAGCTCTATTTACAGAGCGCTTTTTATTTTATCAGCGTCCACGTGAGGGGCACATGGAGCACATGGCGCTGAGCGCCAACCACTGAGTGCTAAGCACTCTTTATTTAATTAGCGCCCACGTGAGGGGCACGTGGAGCGCTTGGCGCTGAACGCCAACCACTGAGTTCTAAGCACTCTTTATTTCATTAGTGTTCACGTGAGGGGCACGGGGAGCGCTTGGCGCTAAGCGCCAACCACTGAGTGCTAAGCACTCTTTATTTCATTAGCGCCCACGTGAGGGGCACCTGGAGCGCTTGGCGCTGAGTGCCAACCACTGAGTGCTGAGCACTCTTTATTTCATTAGCGCCCACGTGAGGGGCACGTGGAGAGCTCGGCGCTGTTTCCTTCTTTGTGCATTTTTCTGAAGAGTTCAATTCTTTGTTCTCCCCTGGATCTTGAACCCCCGAGAACAAATTCATTCCTTCGAGAATTAAATTTTTATTTGTGGGAGACTTGTCTCATGGATCTCAGATCCAAGAAAAGAACTATGTTCTTTTATAAGGGTTAAACCCTCAGGTATGCCGATGAGATAATATGATCTCTATTTACCTTGAAGAAGGTTCTTCTTCTTTCTTCTCTCTTCAAGCTCTTTTGCTTGCTCTTCTTTTTGAACTTAAAGTTTATGGGGGGGGTTCCTCTGTGTAAGACTTGAAGTCTTGGGTCCTTTATAAAGCGGAGGCTGATTTGTTGATTCAGTTGAGGAAATCTCTCATTGAGAGGTTTCTTAATCTTTGATCCAAGGACTTCTGTTTTACAGAAGACACTTTTCTTGTTTTTAACAAGATTGGGAAAATATTTTCCCATACAGAACTTATTCTGTATCTTGGTGATTTTTAATCACCATTAGATCTTTGATCCAACGGTGCTCTGATTTACAGAGCACAATCTTTCTCGTTTGGAAAGATTTGAGGAGTATTTCCTCAACAGAATTTAATTCTGTAATTTGATGATTTATCATTTTCGTTGGATCTTTGATCCTAGGGTGGAGAACTTTTAGTTCGGACGCTGGCGCTCTCGTGCTTTTCACGTGAGGCGCTGCCTCGGAGTTTATAACTCTTGGCGCTGCCTCAGAGTTTTTAACTCTGAGCGCTGGCGCTCTTGCGCTTTGCACTTGAGGCGCTGCCTCAGTTCAAATTTTGAACAGAGCCTTGCTCTCTTATTAGGGGAAACACGGATGTACCCCAATAAAAGAATATATATCAATTATTGCAGGAATTACATAATCCACTCACATCTAACATCTAAATTCACACGACAATCCATCAAACCATTACCAACACAGAACATCACAGGATATTTGCAACCCCTTCTAATCGACGTATACCGACCAGAAGATGTTTAAGAACACATATACGCATCATAAAAGAAATTAAAGAAAACTACGACCTTAGAGCACAATTAGCAAATACTTCCTATTTTCCAACAACTGAAAATCTCGTTTTTCTAAAGTCCCCAAAAAATCTCGTTTTAAGCCAATCCGAGAGTCGAAACAAACTCGAAACCCGTCCGAATCATCATGGAGAAGATCACAAAATTAACGTACGCCTAGGGGGCCTAAGAGGGTACCCACCTCCTGGGGCCACCATGAGGTGGCCCCTAGGGGCAGGCAAACCCGAGAGCACCCACTCCCACGACCACCTCTTGGTGGTCTTGGGAGGGGGGTGGGAGTAACATTTGGTCCCCTCGGGGTTTCCCCGAGGTATCCAAGCATGACCCCTCGGATTCTCGGTTCAAACCATGAGCTCGCGGGTTTGTGCAAACAAGCTAAAACTCAAATTTTTGGGACTGTTTTTGTCGACAGTTCGTGCGCGACAAAAACGACGGATTTCGAACGTCGCTATGAGCTATCTAATGCTTATAGAGTGGCTCTGATACCATGTAAGTCAATGTCGCACACTCTACAAAGTTTGTAGAGAGGAGGAATTTTCAAAAAACAATTTTAAAGCATGCAACATCGACTATAATTCCAAGAACTACCATAGTCCCTAGATAGCAAAAACTTCATAGATACTAATCTATTATGAAAGAGACTATACCTATGAGATCAAGTCCTTCGGGTCTTCAAAGTGCCCTTCCTTGGCTCCTAGTCCGCCGGGATCGAGCTTAATTGTCGGTCTCCTCTTGTCAAAGACGATTCACCCAAGAGTACGTGATTCAAGCTTCAACCTCAAAAAGGAGGTGACTAAAAGACCTAGTTTGCTAATCTAGATAGTTTAGACGATGTAGAGAGTGTTGATTGGATTAACTTATCTCAAATACCCTATGATTCTCAAGTCGTGAGAGGGATTAGGGTTTGAGGAAGAAGAACTCAAGAGAGGAGAGAGAATGTCTAAGTGAGAATGAGAGAAGAAATAGCTAAGGAAAAACTATTAAGCATTTCTTTATACAATATGATATACTAGCAATACTTGAATAGTTTTCACAAATGAATAAAGAAAACTAATAGCCATGCTTCTCATCATGCTTAAAAACACCTCACCCCTCCACCTCATTTTCTTTTTCTAATAATTAGAATATCACAAAATGAGGCGTCCTTGTTTACCGCTGAAAACAGAGACAAAACCGTGTAGGTCATCTTTCCTGAATTTGGGGGCAGTTGCTATTTGGATTTATCCGCCCACCTCTCCGAATATGCCAAGATGATTTATGGCACTGTGTATCGGAGGTCTGGATGGATGCGGACGTTGTAGCAGACTTCGTCAGATTCCCCCTCATTTCTGAGGGGTTTTTGATTGTGGGGACGCTCTTCCCTGCAGGCACAAGCCCCTGCAATTAATTACGTTACCGCGTAGCAATAACCACTTTCTTCTGCTCTAGATGTTCACTTCGTGTCGTGCGTGTTTGTTTTATTTTTGGTTGCCCGTGGATTGTATACGGAGACTAATTTGTGTTGTCGCCCGTAGGGCGTGGATTAGTCCAAATCCGTATTTTCTTAGATTTGGGTTTGGTTTGATTTAAGGATCGTTAATCTCGTTTGAGATTAAGATCAACTTAAATGTTTGTTGAGAATACATTAGTCTAATTTTAGACTAAGATCTACTCGGCCGGGGTTTTGGATCTTTCAGACCCCAAAAAAGAGCATTTAGGCTCTATTGCTTTAGTTTAAGGACGTTACGGTCCATAGATCACAATTTTTGGTATGCGGGTTTAGTTTAGGGATGTTGCGGTCCACAGCTAGTTTAAGGACATTATGGTCTATAGCTAGTTTATGGACATTGCAGCCAAGAACTGTTGGCCCATTATGATATGCTCATGGGTTTGGGAATGTACCCAAGAACTGTTGGCTGTCGGGACCCTCCACTTCTCTGAGGTTGAAGAATTATAACGACATGTATCAGAGGTATGGAGAGATGTACCCTTGAACCAAATTCCAGATTTAAGGGAAAGATCATGGTAGAATGAACACCATTTTAGATACCATCTGTTAGGAGATCATTGGTCATCTTTGGAACTAAGATCGATTTGGGGAGACCTGAGTATAGGAGGGCTCGGTTGATTGATGATCAAAGGGGTTTTGGCCTCGGAAGACTTGGCTAATTTGGGCTAAGATTGGCCTCTCACAGTGTTACACACTGATATTTGCTTGGCGCTTACGTGCTTCCACGTGAGGCTCTAAAGCAGTGTTAAACACTGCAATTTGGAGCGCTCACGTGTGGCACGTGAGGCACCCGAGGGTTGGTGTGGTATCCTTGGGTTCAAATCCCCGTCTATACATATAAGTGTTAAACACTTAAATCTCGTGGCCATCACGTGTAGACACGTGAGGCGCCCCAGAGTTGGGAACTGATTCTTTGGGTTTATTCCCTTTTCCTTTTAAAAGTGATAAGCACTATTGGGGGTTACGTGGGATCACGTGAGGCGCCCCAGAATGGGAATTGTCTTTTGAATTTTCCCTTTTTCATATGAGTGTTGAACAACTGTTTGGGGGTCATGTGGGAGCACGTGAGGCGCTCTAAAACGGGGACTGTCTTTGGGTTTATTCCCTTTTCCTTTTGAAAGTGCTAAGCACTATTAGGGGGTTCACGTGGAATCACGTGACTCGATCTCAGTCGTTCTCTTTTTTTTTATGCCAGGGTTAAACCCTAGTTTTTTCAGAGAAATCAAATTCCTATATCTTTTAGAAGAATTAAATTCTTCAAACTTAGTTCTTTCCTCTAAGTTTTGGAACTGCATGACAGAATCTCCCCGATGAGAATTAAATTCTCAACTTGTGTGGAGATCTGCTTTTGCAGACCTCAACCAGAGGAAGAACTAAGTTCTTGTTTGGAAGAGTTAAACTCTTGTATGAGGAGATAAAATGATCTCTAGGTCCTTTTTTTTACCTTGGGTTTCTTTTCTTCAAAGAGAACTCTTTCTCTTTTTTTCTCAAATCTTATGGGGGGTCTCCTCCTCTTCTCCTTTCAGTCTCGGGTCCTTTATATAATAGAGGAAGGTTTGTTGATTTAGTTAAGGAAATCTCTCGTTGAGAGATCTTAATTGATTTGGGGATTTTATCCACCGTTGGATCTTTGATCCAAAGAGTTCTATTTTACAGAAGACATTTTTCTTGTTTTTAGCAAGATTGGGAAAATATCTTCCTATACAGAGCTTATTCGGTAGCTTGGTGATTTTTAATCACCATTGGATCTTTAATCCAACGGTGCTCTGTTTTACATAGCGTAATCTTTCTTGTTTAGAAAGATTGGGGAAATATTTTCCCATCCAGAGCTGATTCTGTAGCTTGGTGATTTTTAATCACCATTGGATTTTTAATCCAACGATGCTCTGTTTTACAGAGCGTAATTTTTCTTGTTTAGAAAGATCGGGGAAATATTTTCCCATACAGAGCTTATTCTGTAGCCTGGTGATTTTTAATCACCTTTGGATTTTTAATCCAACGGTACTCTGTTTTATAGAGCGTAATCTTTCTTGTTTAGAAAAATTGGGGAAATATTTTCCCATACAGAGCTTATTCTGTAGCTTGGTGATTTTTAATCACCATTGGATCTTTAATCCAACGGTGCTAAGTTTTACAGAGCGTAATCTTTCTTGTTTAGAAAGATCGGGGAAATATATTCCCATATAAAGCTTATTCTGTAGCTTAGTGATTTTTAATCACCATTGGATTTTTAATCCAACGTGCTCTGTTTTATAGAGCGTAATCTTTCTTATTTAGAAAAATTGGGGAAATATTTTCCCACACAGAGCTTATTCTGTAGCTTGGTGATTTTTAATCACCCTCGGATTTTTAATCCAACGGTGTTCTGTTTTACAGAGAGTAATCTTTCTCGCTCAGAAAGATTTGAGGAATATTTCCTCAACAGAATTTAATTCTGTATTTTGATGATTTATCATCTCTGTTGGATCTTTGATCCAACGGCAGAGAACTTTTAGTTCTGGCGCCGGCGCCCTCGTGCGGGACACGTAAGGCGCTGCCTCAGAGTTTTTTAACTCTCGGCGCTGGCGCCGTCGTGCAAGACACGTGAGGCGCTGCCTCAGAGTTTTTTAACTCTCGGCGCTGGCGCCCTCGTGCAAGGCACGTGAGGCGCTGCCTCTTTTCAAATTTTGAACATAGCCTTGCTATTCTATTATTGGGGGGAAACAGTCCTCTTCTAAAAGCATTCTTGTATAAATACAAGAATACAAAAACCGTATATACATACCCGTATTCGTCTATAAAAAATACGAATACCAAGAGATAAATTAATCCAGTAATATAATACCAGATCATTATTAGATCAATACTTGATTCAATAATGCGGCTTAATCCTAAGCCCGCTAGTATTAACCGTTCGAACATAAATCTGTATAACTAGTATACGTATATGATCAGAACTCTGCACGTAAAACCATATGGCCAATATATTGTTTCGCCTGAACTAGGAAAACCCTCTATGTGGGACTTTAAAGACTCGACAGTACGCTGGCACTGGGTTTAACCACAAGCACGTCAGTGGCACTAGCTATACGTAACGGCTACCCAGGTACCTGTCAAAAAGAAGGACGACGGGAAAACTCTTCTGAACCCCTACTGATCCTATCCGTGACAATCTCCATACAGTCCGGTCTATTCGTCTAAGAGTATCGCATGCCGGGTCAAGGGGATGGAAAATGTCAGACCCCTAATAACCCGACAAGTAATGTCGATGTGCCTCAAGATCATCCAAGAATCTACTGATCTAACTATCAGTAATTCTTAACAGCCCTGGCTAGGACTTATAGTGTTGGCCAACCGAACAAAGAACGACATCGATTCCCTATACTGGGAGAGACGAATCTCCAACACTCGCTCACTGCCTCCTTGTGGCTCGGGACTGTACGCAACGAAAATCTATTTGCACGACTCGGTAAAGTCATGGTAGGGTAGTAATCAAAGCACAGTGGGAACTCACACGAGACAAATGACGATCTCAGGTCGACAGATTATTTGTACTCATGTCACTAGAGAACTGCTATAATACCATCTAGCAAGTACTCGGCGAGTCTATCCAGTATACTTGTAACAACTCTGTTTCAGTGTACAGAAAATTGATTAAAAATTAATGTACAAATAGAGTATTTGAAATCCTGTGTATGCTATAAGTATTTAAATTCCTTTTGCACAGTAAGAAAGCACTTGTAGCTCATTGGTAAAGCCGTGCACTGCTGTGACGTAGCCCCTGTGTTCGAATCCCCCAGGCCAGATATATTTTTTTGTTGATTTTCTTTTAAACTTTTCGAATCTCAAAAGTTTACACGTGCAAAACACATCAAATGAAAAGTCACATCAAAATCAAACATGAGCGCTGAGATATACCAAGCGATAGGGACACGTGATCAAAATCCAGAGCCCATCCCACCGGATTGGACCGGCGAGATGTGTTGAGGAGGGCGGCACTGCCGGGCATATCTGTAGGGAATGCGCTGAATTTTTAAACCCTAGTCTGTTGGCCTCCCCCCTTAACCCCAGTACTGTTTGTTTTTACTGAAAATAAACAGAGAATTAAACTAAAGCATTAAACCAAATTTTAATGCATATTTTTAATTCTCAATTCATTGCCCTAAACTCTAATTTTCCCTATAAATACCATACTACATTTTACCCCTCCTCATTCAAAAATCTCATACAAAAACTCTCTAAAATTTCCAAGTCCAAAGTTATACAAGAGGAGTTAGCAAAGGTCAAAGTTCCGGCGACGTTTTGGGAAGATTCCGGCGACGAAACGACTCCCCGACGCCTTCCTAAGTTCACCTTACCTCTCCCCTTTCTTTCTAATCTGTAAGTCCCACCTTCCCTCTTCTACTCCTATTAAAACGAAGTCTATTTTCAAAACTAGTCGGAAGCGGAGTTAATCCGATTTCCGTTTCTAATTTAACTTAAAACACCGTTTATTTTAATAAAAAATTTACAATCTTTTTGTATATTGTTTAGAAATCATAAATAAACAACAATAGAACAAGTTCTTCTCAAAATAATATGTATTGCAACTTCTATTTTATTTTTACAGTAAAATTCCATAATGTTTATATACGACATTGCTTATTCATTTTACCCATATTACCTTTAGAAAACTCACGAGGTAATGACCTACCTCATCACAACACATATTCTTGACATAGCACGATGACTTGTGGAAAATTAGTTTGTGGGAAAATATGAGTTTACATTTAAATTCCCTAAACATTCAAAAACCGTTTTCTTTAAAAAGTATATTATTTAATTCTTTGTGAATACGTCTCTACAACCCATTTTGGGGAACCCCGATCGGGATGGTGTGGGTTATCGCACATCCTCGGGCCTAGTAGAGCGAGATGTAGACCTCCTCACGGAGCATTCGATCTCGATGGAATTTTTAATGTAATTTTGAAGAAAAATGTGATTTCTATTTAATAAAAAAAGTTCTATTATATATATATATAAATATTATCAAAATATCTACTTTAAGTATACAATATATATTCCATATTTTCTAAATCAAAAGAATCACAAATTTCATGAAACTACAATTACAAATCAATACAATTCCAATATTATATTAAAATACCATATACAATGTAATCTAGGTTCTATTCACAAGAAAACATTATATTTTAAAATATATATCCATGAAAACCATAAAGACGATAATTAAATACTTGAGGTGTATTTTGAAAAAATATCAAAACTATTTTTCATAAAACCCCCTTAAATTATATTAATTTACAATAAGGACCCTAGTAAACATAGGTTTAAGCGGGACTAGTTCTCTTGAGCCTCAGAGAGCCGGAGAATATGGTTGCTTGCCTATCTAAGGTAGAAAACCTAAAAACGGTGTTATCAATACGGTAATTGTCTTGGAAAAAGACACAAATCCTGCCGTTCATGTGCAGCAGTTACCGATAACATCAAAACTAATTCAGAACTTCAATTTCTTCTAAAGTGTCTGACTCAGACAGAGTCTCAGTCTAATATGAAATCAACCTGACTTGAATTCAATTCAAGTATAATTACAATACAACATGAATCCATTTATATCAGAATTCATTCTATATCAATATGACTTGATTGAACCGAACCATGGATATACTCTGTTTACATGACTATCCATTCAATTTACTGATATCATGGTTTCGGAAAGTCACACATCTATTAAACAAAACAATACAAATCAATACAAAAGACATTACAGGGTTTTAAAGGGGTAGACTGGTAAGGAATGTGTTAGAAGTGACACGAGACGGTCACTTTAATACACATAACCTGAATATCCATTGTTGTTGTACCATGGATTTACGGTTCCTTGTGCTCCGTATACCTTAGTCTCCGGAATAGTGGGACTCCTCTCGTATGCACTGGCATATTCTGTACCAAGCTACAAACAACTGCGTTAACATAACAAACTCACCAGTAATATTCTCATATCTGTCTATTCATCTGTCTATTCTTACCTATTTTTGGGATTTACCGAGCGATTGTTCGCTGACGATATTCTTTCTCTTCTTTCTTTAGAATGTTGTCAGGTGGATCAGACTCTCTGGAGGTCGAGCCCAGCACTGAAAACTTGGAGCAGTTCGCCATTGACCCGGAGCTCTAGATACTTGTATATATTTTCTTTTCAGTCCATGCCGTTGTTTAGGCATTGCTTTCCATTCCTGTATTTACATTTTCAATTGTACTTGTAAAGAAATGTTTAATAAATAAAAGTTGCTATTCATTTACATTTATGTCTCTTTTGTATATTTTACATTATATTACTTAGATACGCTTAGCGTGTTTACTTCTGAGTAAATACGTAGCGGGCCTCGTCGCGTCTTCTTACCCGTACACTGGGAAGCGGGGCATGACAGTACTCACCCCTAGTGAGCACCTGTATACAATCTTAGAAGAAACACACCAATGGTTGTGGGACCAACCACCGCCTCTCGTCAGGGTCTAGTAATGTATACACTAGTCTACTTTGGAATATCGATACCCAGTCTCGATACTTCTATGACCAGGGACATTTAACAATGTGCTTATCGACTATCTAGATCCCATAAATATGATTGTCATTACAACGCTGGTAGTCAAGTAAGGATCCTACGGGCTTTATCAACATGTATTGGCGATATGAAATAACAAGTAAAACATATACATATGTTAAAATAAAGTTAAACTAAATTGCATACTATCATATCAAGCAAAATTGTCCTGTACATAAATACCCCTAGCATCCTATACAATAAAAACCTCTACGGCATACATACCCAACAATTTTTAAATTCTTCTCTCATTCCTAAATTCTATATTGCTCCTATTCTCTATTCAAAAGAAAACTCTTGTGATTACAATTGGGAAATAATCTTTTAAAAGGGTTTTCATAATCTTCATCACCGTGCTTAAAGTGGTTTCTGTTTCGACTAATTAGAGTAAATCTTCAGTGCTTTACAAAGGTACTCATTTATCTTTTAAGAGATTCAATATTTTGCCTTTCAATTATTATTTTATCTCTCAAATATTTCTTAGAGATTCTCTTACGCATTCTACTGTTCTAATTTATTGAGATCTTTAGGATTTAGAGTGGGTCATTTTGTAAAGAAACTTTTTATTTGTAAACCCCTTTGCAAGTGTGGGATTGTGTACACTTGTTTCGTAAAAGGTTGAGACATAAGCCTTGGTGAAAAGTCTAGACGATTCATTGCCTGTAAGTGTAAACTGTTTCGAAAACTTGGGCCTTAGTGAAAGAGTCTAAATGTTCACCGTCTGTAAATGTAAAATGTTTCGACGCCTTTGGATTAGTGAAAAAGTCTAAGTGTTCCCCACCTGCAAGTGTAAAGATTCTAAGATCTGAGCCTGGTAAAAGATCCGGGTTTTACCACCCGTAAGGAGTTGTTTGGATAATGGATTTTCTGAGCAGTAGATCTCAGAAGGGAACTAGCCACTGAGAGTGGTGAACCCTAGTGAACAAACGCTTGTGTTATTGTACTTTCCATTTCGTACTTTTAATTATTTGTGACTTTAATATTATGTATATTACTTATACTCAATCTAGAGTATTTTTCTTGTCATGCCAGCTTCCCAAAAGAACGGCAACGAGTACATGACGAGGCCCGCGGCGTATTTATTTCGAGAATGCCATTTTTCGCAAAATATACATTAAGCGTATATAAGCAATATAAAGTATGACAAGAATAAACAAGAGAATAAAATCCAACTACTATATATTACATTCAAGATTTCCACATAGTTTTAAACTGATACATGATATCATAAACAAAGATACAATAATAAGGAAGCCTTAAACAAAAGGCATACTGAAATAAAACTGAAATGAAATAGAAGTCTGCTTGTAATGCATGTTGAGAGTACTCATCTTCCATCCCTAAGTCACCTGACGGACATTCCCAAGATAGAAAAGAAAACATGATGGAATGCCCTCTAGTAAACTTGCGCTCGGTAAGTCCCCAAAATATGTGTGGAATATATAAATAGGTGTAAGGCGACATGTGGTATAACATGAATGGAAATCATGAACATGTGAACAAGTGTGGTAATGAACATGGAAACAAGATGATACTTAAGTATGGAAATATAGTATAGTATGTATTGGTCAACATAAGTATGAATAAGTGTATATAGTGAACATGAAGTGAATGTTAATGTGTCCTAAAAGGTCTCTATAAGAGTAGACAAACTAACATAAGTTCAAGGGTGAATGTCAACCAATATCACGAGTGTTTTCAAACCCAAGGGTAGTGTTTCAGGGGAAAGGAACCAAGGGCCTGAACAACGGGATCCCAAAATGCAACGACTCTGAATTTACTGTACTGAATTTTCCATTTTAATGTATAGAAATGAGTTTTATAACCTGAGCTTGAGTTATAAGTTAGTTTTGTTAAATAACAGCAAGAAACAACTTGTAGCTCACTGGTAAAGCTTTGCACTGCTGTGACGTAGCCCTTGTGTTCGATTCCCATTAGACACATTTTTTTCTGAATTTTTTTTAATTTTTGGAAGCCCAAAAGATTGCACGTGCAATACACAGGGAAATGAAAAGTTTAGAAAAATCAAACAGGCGCGAAATGGAGGAAACACTGAACAATACACATGGCACAAATCTAGATACCCTATACCCTAAATCCACCGGCCAAATGCCCATTAAGGCTGGCACCGACGGTCGGATGGAGCCCAAAGAGCCCCATGCTTTACACACACAACCCTTCACCTACCCCTAACTCCCCTGCACTGTTTGATTTCCTTGCAATCAAACAGAGACCTTTCATTTCATAATTAAACCATATTTTAATGCTTTTTAATCCACCATTTAATTCCAAAACCCTAATTTTCCACTATAAATACCATCCCCTATCTTGACCCAGCACCATTCTGAAAATTATAGTAAAATTCTCTCAAAAAGTTCCTAAATACAAGTGGAGTAAAGAGGAGTGAGCAAGCAAGCAACTTCCGGCGAAAATCGAAGCAACATTCGGAGCTCCCGCGACGCCACGAAGACACCCTTCTCTTCTTCTATCTCTTCTTAACATAATCAAACAGTAAGTCCCTCCCAAACTTTCCTTCTCTTCATTGAAAATTCTTTTTAATCAAAATCAGTAAAAGTTGAGTTATACCGATATCATCTTTTATAAAAGCCATAACTCCAATTCCTTTTATATTTTGGTCAAACAAACTTTACCACTTCACTTGTAATTTTAATATCAACATTTAGAATCAAGATTTAACCTAGAATCTCATGTAACACAACCATATTTGAATTTTTTCATTAAAATACCTTAAACTTTATAAACACTACTTTTAGTATTTGTTAAAACGATACCTTTAGAAAAAAATTACGGGGTAACGACCTACCCCACACGCACACTTGGATTTATAGCACGATATCTATTTTGTAAGAATATTTGTTACAAAGATAATATTACGATAAAATACCACATAACTTTAAAAACCGGATTTATTTTAAATTTATTTCATATCCTTTGCGAATAAGCATCTACAACCCTCTTTAGGGGACCCGATAATGGATGGTGCGGATTATCGCATATCTTTGGGCTAAAAGAACGAGATGCAGACCTCCTCACGGAGCATTCAGTCTCGAAAAGATTTAAATACGGTTTTTTAAGAAATTCTTATTTTCTAAATAAAATAAAATTATTTTTAAAATTAAAATTATATAAAATTATAAATCAATATTTTCAAAATATAATAAATCTATATTTTTTTCAAAAATGAAAAGATTAACAAATGATAATAAAATACTATCAAGATACCAAAAAGGCAAGTTTTATAATAAAATATCATGACTTTCCAAGCTAAGCACTTATCACTAAAATACAAAAAATACTTAAAATCAATGCTCATGACAACCTCAAATAATACGAATCACCCTCGAGGTTTTTTTTAACTATATTAAAATATTTTTCATAAAACCCTCTCGAGTTATATAAAAACAATATTTAAGGATTTTAATAAATATAGGTTTAAGCGGGATCAATTCTCTTGAGCCCCAGAGAGTCGGAGAAAGTGAGTTCTTGCCTATTTAAGTTAGAAAACTTAACGGAGCTATCAATGGTAATTGTCTTGGAAAAGACACAAATCCTGCCGTCTATGTGCAGCAGTTACCGATGACTCCCGAACCCAATTCAAGATCTAAATCTGTTTACAAGTGTCTGACTCAGTCTGAGTCCAATTCAAATATGAAGCCAATATCAATCATGAATACTTGAAATGAACGTGAATACTTGAAATCAAACATCAATACCAAACATGTATACTTGACTTGACTTGACCGAACCATGATTATAACTTGACTTGACTACTTGAATACTTGACTACATCCTGAACAAGACTACTTGAACAATTTGTATCCATGGTTTCGGTAAGTCTGGTAATTATAATCTATATAATACATTACGCGGGGATAAAGGGGTAGATTAGTACGGAACGTATATCATGGCACGAGAGGTCACTTAAAAGACACCTATATGAATTCTCGTGCCGTTGTCCCGTGGGTTATGACAGGGCCTTATAGTATATGTTACCATAGTCCACGAGGTAAGATGGATTCCTCTCATATACATGAATACCTTATGTATCAAGCTACAAACAACCACGTTATAATAACCATCATATACTTGTACAACTCATCTGTTCATTTGACATTACTTGTTACATTCTCTTTCTTTTGGGGCTTACCGAGCGGTAGTTCGCTGACAGCGTTCCCTTCTATTTCTTTCTTTGGAATGTTCGTCTGGAAGACAGGACTCTCAGGAGATCGAGCCTAGCCACGAGGACTTGGACCAGCTTGCGGAAAAGCCTGACTTCTAGTTCCTTGTACTTACTTTCATTTCCTGTATGCCATTGTTTAGGCACTGCTTTATATCATTGTATCTTTTCATTTTCAAACAGTTGTATGTAAAGATGAATGTAAATAAAGTTGCTGTTTATTTTATACTCTTGTCATTCTTGTATATTTTATATATTGCTTAATTACGCTTAACGTATTTATTTCTTAGTAAATACGTTGTGCCCTGTCACGTCATCGTTTCCGTCTACTGGAAAGCGGGGCGTGACAGGTTTTGTTGGCGGCCCATTCAGGTCAGTTCTGAATGAAGTCTTGAGCAATATATCAAAAGAATTATAAGAAGAAGAAACTATACATTCTTTACATTTCTAAGTTCTTAAATCTATCCTAACCATTACTTTTCTATCAAGGTCATGAATTCACCGAATAACACTAGCACGAACGTCAATGGTAATACTCCACCGCTTACTTTACCACCACCACCTACTGTTGCAGCTCCTATCAATGAGAAAATGGTACTGCTTGAGGCGATCAAGAACCTTCTGGAGGGTCAGCAGCAGCAGACTGCTATCCTCATGCACCGCCCAAAAGTCGAGGCGCCCGGATTCAAGAAATTCCGGGCACTGCATCCGAAAAATTTCTCTGGGAAAGAGAGCCCGCTAGAGGTGGAAGAATGGGCTTAGTCTATCGAAGATGATCTGGCAACAGCTTGAGTGCCAGATATTGCTTGGGTGAGAGTTACGAAACTGCAACTAACAGACAACGCCAGAGTATGGTGGAAGACTGAAGAAATCCGTCTCGCCCAACCGATAGAATCGAAGACATTTCACAATATGTTCGATGCGAAGTACTTCCCTGAGACTGCCCGTTTCGACATGGAGCAGCAGTCTATTCATCTACAATAGGGCTCGATGTGGGTCAAGTCTGTGGATGAATACGATGCTGAATTTACCATGCTTAGCAAGTAAGCTATTGTCTCAAATTCAAATTCTTTATTTCACTCTTTACACTGCTAACACAAGGTCGTAACAGGTTTGCTGCAAACCTGATTCCTACTGCTGAGATCCGGGCACGACGATTTTAGCAAGAGTTAGACCCGGAAATCCAAGCTGCACTCGCTACAGGGGATTTCCCAACCTATGAGCTTGCTCTGAAGGCTGCCCAACGCTATGAGGCAGTTGTGAAGAAGAAGGGCAGACCGTAAACGGCCGGTGTGAAACGCCCTGCCACTCAGATGATAGGAGGAGCTTCGTCTCGGCCGACATTTTCGCCCTAGAGACCGGGTGGAACATTTAACCGGTCCAGTACAGACATTTTCTTCTATTGCAAAAGGACGGGACACCTGGCGAAAGACTGCAGGCGTGCAAATGGCCTGTGTTTGGTTTATAGCGCATCCACTCACGCCATTAGAGCATGTCCATACCATTTCAACACAGTCCCAACACCCAAACCCGCAATCAAGATTCCACGGTGGCCAGCCATTCAGGCTCATGCACCTCGCTTAGCTCTCCCTGCACCTGCTCCACGTGGACCTCCTGCATAGCCTCAACGTCAGTTACATCAGGAACAGAGGAACATGCCTCAAGGGCAGATAAACATGCCCCAAGGACAGAGGAATGCGCCTCCAGCAAGGAGGAACGTACCATGACGTCAGGCTTTCACAATGAAAGTCGAGGAGGCCGAAACCACATGCCAAGTAATCACTGGTAATTCCCAATCCTTTCAATCCTTGAATATCACTATACTGTCATATATTTAAACCTATCTCACATAACTTAGGTACTATACTAGTAGCCTCCTTACCTGCTCTAGCACTCTTCGACACTGGAGCATCACATTGCTTTATGTCGCAACTGTTCGTCCGAACTCATGCGATTCCAGTTAAATCGCTCATATCCAGCTGGAATTTCAGTTCAGGGAACGATGTTTTAAAAGCAACTCTGGGATACGATCTGTGTCCAGTGGTCATCTGCAGTAGAGAATTTTATGTGAATTTCAAGGTGCTGGATATACCAAACTTCGACATAGTCTTGGGAATGGACTAGCTGGGAACTTTCTTCGCTACCATCGACTGTCGCCAAAGGAGGGTTGTGTTTGAAATAACAGATCATCCAGTATTCTATTTCAAGAGTGGAGATCATACCTTGGAACCCAGCGTATACAAGCAAAACCAAAGAAGGCAGTAGTTGCAACATTACAAGCGGAAGAATCGAAACCAGAAGTAGTTCGAGAGTTCGAGGATGTATTCCCGGAAGATATATCAGGTTTGCCTCCCAATCGAGCTCTTGAATTCAGCATCGATTTACAACCTGGTGCGCAACCGGTAATCAAAGCCCCGTACCAGTTAAGTCCAGAAGAATTGAAGGAGATCCGCATTCAGTTGGACGAACTCCTGAAGAAAGGTTGGATTCGTCCCAGTACTTTAAGCTGGGGATCTCCGGTATTACTAGTGAAGAAGAAAGTGTTAGTTATATGTATGCCCTAGAGGCCATTACTGTACATAGGATGTATATTGTAGTGGATGCTGGGACATATATAGGGAGGACTTTCTTGCTCGACATGATAGTATGCTATCTGGTTACTCTTTACCTTAACGTGTACTCAGATTGTCTCTCTGTTACATGTTGGTAAAGCCCTTAGGATGTGTACTTGACTACCTGGACTATGATGCGGATCATACTAGTGGGGACATGGTAGTCCATAAGTACCTCCTTCAAAGTCCCTAGTCGTGGGTGTAACTAGACGGGGCATCGATATACCAGAGTAGACTAGCGTATACCTTCTCGACCCATACAGATGGGCGATGGATGATCCCATATCCATCGGTGTTTGACATCAGAGATGATATACGGGTGCTCAGTAGAGACTGGGTACACTGGACGGACTCGCCGAGAACTCCCAGATGGTATTATACCTTACGTCAGATGGCAGTTCTCTGGTGACACTGGTACAGAGTAGTCTATTGACCCGAGATCGTCATAGAGTCTTGTGTGGTTCCCACTGTGCTTTGATTTCCATCTTACCACGTCCAAGAGAGCGTGCAAAATGGTGGTTTTTGGGTACAGTCCCGAGTCACATGGAGGCAATGAGCGATAGGAGGGGATTCGTCTCTCCCGGTATAGGGAGTTGATGTTGCACTGTGTTCGATTGGCTATAACAGGAAGTCCCTGGCCAGGGCTGATCAGAGAATTGCTGGTAAGTGTTACCAGTAGTTTCTCGACCCGTTATGAGCCTCATATCGACATGACTTATCGAGCTATTGGGGTCTGACGTTTACCACCCCTAGGCAAGATATGCGACATATCAGACGACGAGACCGGACTGTACGGTAGTGTTACTGGTTGGATTCACAGGAGGGTGAGCGGGCTTGCTCGTCGATCTTCTCATCGCTCAATACCCGGGTGGTCGTTACGTTTAGCAGACCGCTTGCGGCTTGTGGGTGTTTGATATGATCATCATCTGCTGCCGGCGTATTGACGAGTCTTTAGAGTCCTACACAGAGGTTTCCTGGCTCAAGCGAAACGAAATAGGAGCGCATATGAGATATGTGCGGGACCGAGAATAATGCGTGTATATGATACCGTATTTCATTCTCGCGATCAATGTGTCGAATGGTTGTATGCGATATAACCTAGTTATCGATTCAAGCGTTGATTCGATAAGCCGATACATTGTATACTAGTCGGTTGTGTGCGACATGACCGGATCATTGAATCAAGTGTTGATTTAATGATTTAATGCATAATTATATATTTGATATATTACTTTGCATTAACTAGTATTGGTTCACTTTAAATGGATTTTCTCACTTGGATTGTGCACATTGTATATGTGATATGCTTTTGTACACAAGTTTGTATCATGATTGATGATGCATGCTTATTTGGTTAAGTGTAAAGATTAAACCATGGTTATTTAAATGGTTAGGGTTTTGTTTTTCATATCTATTTATTTATTCTTTATTCTTTTTTGAAAACTATTAGCATAAAGAATAAATGGTGGCTTTCTTTGGATGGATTATGAAGCTTCATGAAGCTTTTGACTTTGTGACCATTTTGTCTCATGCTTAACCCTAACCATTCCCACTAACCATGATTTGTTCTCTACACTTGACCATGGTTGAGACATGATAAGTATTCTTATTATTTTCTTTTTACATAATACTTATCATATCATCATCTTCTTCTTCTTCATCTTCTTCAATGAAGAAACCTTCACTTCATCAATGGTGTTTGATGAAAATGAGTGAGAAATCCAATTCTAAAGTCTACCCACTTCCTATTTCTTCATCCTCTATCTCTTGCCAAGTAGTAGAGTGTGTTTTCTTCACAAGTTTCTTGACTTGGTGAAGTTGGAGCTTGATCTAGTGATGCCTCGACGTAGATCATCTTCGGCATCGACGTCGACGACCTAGCCCGTCCATTCTCCGATGAAGCCGACGCTAGAGCCCGGGGTTCGACTTGGACAGCGAGGAGACTTCATTGCGGAGCTATGGAGGTAGAGGACCGGATCTACAAAGGTTGTATATCCGTTCTTTTAGTTTAGCTGTAAACTAGTTTCATTTTATCGCCTAAACATCTAGCCAACGATCTAGTCTAGGGTTTCTCGGCACCGTATTTTTAGAAATTGGCATGGTTGATGCCTTGTGAGACCTCTTGAGAGTGCCTAGGATCCCTACAGTGGTATCAGAGCCTAGCTAGAGCCTTAGGCGAAGTCTAGACGGAGTTTGAAAGCCGGACGAACCGAAAACCTAACCCCAAAATAGCTCTCTGGACTTTTTCTAAAAACTGGGATTTTTCCAGATTAAAAATTGCCAAAAAATTTAGCAGGGAGTTGTATGAGTTACTGTGAAGCACGTGATGCTAACTCCACTAGAGAGGCGCGGAACCGCGGCCCCCACCATGGGCTTCGCGGCGGTTCCGCGGCCACTTTGTAGAGTTACACCACGTGGCTTGCACAGTAATTCTTGTCTTGTAGTGCTGAGTCTTCTGGAAATTTTTAATATTTTATTCAAGAGTTGAATTTTCTGGAGTTGTTTTGGGGATTCGGTGTTTCGATCGGGGTATCAAATTTTGTCTATTTGGCTTTCCGGATAATTTTAGAATATGTTAAAAAGTTCGACCGGATATAAATACCCAATTTTTCCCCTGTCGGGAAATTTCCAAGTGTTGGATTTTTCCGTGGTTTAAAGACGTTCTAAGTAGTGCAAGTAACTCAATGGACCCTCTAGAAGACAACAAACCTTAACTCGATTATGTGACCGTCTTGAACTGCCCTTTGAACCTTCGGGTTTGGGGCAGTACGGCGTGCCACATGTGAGGCGTTGGCTTGACCCTTCTACGGCTGGACCGTTGGTACTGAGGCACGAACTGAATGTTTTTAGACTTGTTTCATGTGTTGATCTGTATCGGGAAAACTTGGGTGTTCGAATGTTCAATCGGAAAGTTTAACATTTTCTGTTTATCCGGAATGGGATACAATAATTGGAATTCACAAGAAGTTATGAGATAACTGAATGAATGTTATAAACATAGCAGTTTAGTCTTAAATGATCGGTTGCCACGGAATTTTGATGTGATCAAAAGTCCGTCGCAATCACGTAGCGTACGCGGATACTCGCCGGACAAACTTAATAGACAGCCTCGCCCCATAGCCCCGACCAAGTGACTGTAGGAGAACCCCGTCGCCGAAAGCATCCGTTTGGGTGCTCGCGGCAGCGGTGTTCCGCCTTGGTGCACTTCGTCGACGGCGTCGGGGGTGCGGCCGCCTACTAAAGTTTGCGACGAGCATTCGATCAGACTGTCAGGAATCTTGTTGAATTGCCCGACTTGATATTGAAAAGAGTTTTCGATTTTGAGACTAAAATGCGGGGTTTATAATTGTTAGGCATGCGATGTCTAAGGAATTCATTTGATTAGGCATGCGATATCTAAAGAGATTGCGGATTCCAACTGTTGTAGTTTTACACTTTCTTTTCTGTGACCGTAAGTGTAATATGTGATATCGCCGGTTTCGTTGCTATTTGTCAACGACAATTGGGATGCGCATATTTACTTACGTTGATGACATGTGATGTTATGTGTTGCTGGATATGTTATATTGGATCGTCGTGTTTGAATAGCCCGGGGGTTTTTATGTGAGATGAGTGTTTTTCATTTTCATTCATGTAAAAACTTGTATGTAATATTCTTTTTATTGGGGCGCTTCCAGGTTGCGGAAGTTGTCACCTTTTGTATATTATTTACTTTTCCGCACTAGGATAGACCCAAGGAGGAGGGCACGAGTAACCGGGTTCTGGAGTCCAGTGGGAGACCAACTCGAGGAGTCGAGTCCGGGTCTCCTAACTCTAGAATTGGTAGGGTTGCTTGCCACTCTCGTAGGGGTCTAGGGGTGTGGGTTTGGCTATTCATCACGCCCGTGGAATCCGTGTTTTATACTGGCTCGTATTGAAAACACGGACATCCTAGTATATCCAATATTTCATATGATTCTTCTGCTGCGATATCTGTGATGTGATCTTGTGATGTTCTGTGGTAGATACAGTATATAGTATATATGATATATTATATAGGCGTTACTTATGTTTTACACCCACGCTAGCCCTGCCCCGCTCTGCCGTTAGTTACCTAACCTAACGGTGCATGAGGGGACATCGAGGCGAATGCGGATGGCATAAGTGTACGTCGTATTTATCTGTGATGTTTAGGTACTTAAATGATGGGACTTCATTAATATGATTAATGAAATAAAAGAAACCTAAGATGTTGTAGAATCGAATTTCAAAATAAAACAGGTAGCTACAGTTCTTGCTTTGCACAGCGGTATATATGATATATCCTGCACCTTATTCGATGAGGAAAGGACCGAGATCCCTTCACCGGGAGTGACTCCTTTAGCAATAACTGGCAGATGCTACACACTCGGTTTGTCTTTTGATAGCTTTTAAGTGTTTTTGCTTTGCACAGTGATATATATGATATATCCCGCACCTCATTCGACGAGGAAAGGACCGACGATCCCTTCACCGGGAGTGACTCCTTTAGCAAAACTAGAAAAGCCTCAAAGACACTCCATTTCAAAATTCATTCGATCCTACAACGATATCAAGTTCATTACGCAATAGGTTTTCAGAAAAACCAGTCGTAGCCCTCCGTCATTTCAGATAAGTGGTAGTTAGTATTCGTGCTACGTTTGTTGGCCTGCGTCAAGGCGTAGTGTGCGGTAGCTAACTAGTATTTATCTGTTTATGCATATGATGAAGATTGGATTAGGGTAGTCGTGCGACTTTGTTGGCCTGCGTCAAGGGTCGTGCGGGTGGGTTTAATTCAATCAGGAAATAACGGGCTGAACTTGACTAGCGGACTATGGTTTGTTGGCCTGCGTCAAGGTCATAGGACGCTAGGGGCAAAATATTATCGGGAATTTCAAGTGTTGAAATTTGCAATGAGATTGCATACCTTCTATGAGATAGTTGGATCCCGATACCCGCTACGAGTAAGAGTTACTCCTGGGAGAGTTTTATACATTACAATTAGCCGATCAAGTAGGTGTCTAGAAAGGTGTCAACGGGGTTACGCCTCTGGGAAAACGAGGTTTACATTAATTAGGTTCGTGCGAAAGCACGGGGGACCTCCCTCAAAGTACCGACACTGGCCTGGCTGAAAGATTGGCGAACTTGTAGTGTGTAATTAATCCCGGTTAGTCTTTCCTTTTAGGGTTTGAAGGAAGATTTGATAAAAAGCAGTGGGAGCCATCCTGATTAGATAAAATAATAACCAATCTATTCTTGCAAGAGCGCACGCTGAGTGTTTTCTTCTCTCTCTCTCCAGGTAGCGACCATATCACGCCTTAATCAAGATAATAATACGGATTATTGACCGAACCCGCTTGTTATACTGAGCTGGGGAACGTTGGTCCCGCTCCAACTTATAATAGTTATAAGACAGAGCAGGAAATTGGGGAATACCAGATTTCCCGTGCCGCCCAAACGAAGAAAGTGCATGATGATGCATCTCCTTCGGGTGTATTCGTTACAAAGAACTGTTTCTCAGTATCCTCTGCATCCTGGGTATATAATACCGGATCAGGATCCCAGATAAGTAATCTGTTACATAGGGCTACAAAAGGGTAGAAAAACTGAGAACGGGTGATAAGTTTCATGAGGCAGAAAACGGGGCAAGAGTTGCAGCCAAGTCTGTCGGTCACTGTCACCCTGTATTACAATACATTGATTCTGAACGAATGTTATTAGATACCGAACCTGATATACAAAATCATATCAGTCTCTTTATTAGTAAAGAAATGATAAAATTTTGTATTGTTGGATAATGTTTTGAACATTTCCTATATCAAAAGTTGATCGGTTCAGGCACGTTATCTAAAAGCATTGATGTTCTAAATCAAACTACAGTTCTTAGTATACAGAACACACACAAGAGGAAGAGTTCAGAAATGAACGAATTCTTCTTGAGGTATTGTAGACTAGGTCAGATCAATGTGACCCGACTAGCTAAAGTTACATTTAGATGCATGTTTAAATCAGTTTGAATTTACATCTTGTGAAAACTTGCCAGTCATGTCACAAAGATAAGATGACCATAGCTCTGTTTATTGAAAACAGAGAAAGAGTTAGTGAACTCTTGGGATTGATACATGTTGATGTATGTAAGGTCCCCTGTCTACACATACCAGGATTGGTTCTTTATACTTCATTACGTTCTCTGATGATCTCTTTAGATTCAGACATATATTCTTGTTGAAACACAAGTCCGAACCTTTTGAGATATTCACAGAATATAAGTTAGAAGTAGAGAACCAAAATACGGGTATAAGTATTATGTCCTTTGATGTGATCAAGGAGGAGAATACTTGTGCATGGAATTCCTGGACTATTCTAAAGGAGAATGAGATTCTCTCTCAGCATTACTCCTCTGGATACACCATAGCACGATGGTATATCAGGGCGGAGCAATCACGCCCTATATGATAAGGTGTGCTCTATGATGAGTACTACTGAGTTACCTATTTCCTTTTGGGAGTTATGCACTTGAGAAGCTGCATACCTATTGAAAATGGTTCAAATCAAATCAGTTGCCTACCACTTCATATTTGATATGATATGGGAAGAGCCCATGTCTTAAGCTAGTTAAGATTTAGGGTTGTCCGGCCTATGTCTAAAAGCAAAATCCGGACAAGCTCGAGGCAAGGTCAGTTATGTAGAACTGGAAAGGTTCCAGCTATACAAACTTCAGCTGATGATTTGGTAGAACCGAAAGATTCAATAGTAACCAACGAACCTCAGCCTCTCCGCCGATCTAGTAGGGTTCCTCACCTACCTGAGAGATACTTTGGTTTCTCGATGAAAGTGGGAGCGAGGATTGCATCATGAGATGATGACCCAACTAGTTTCGAGCTGGCCATCAGGAGTAAGACTCTGTAAGAATGGCTGGATGCTTAGCGATCTGAGATGGAATCCATGTACACCAGCAAAGTATGGACTTTGGCTGCTATATCTGAAGGGTTAAATCCCCATCAGGAGCAAGTATATCTTGAGAAGATTACTTGGTATAGATGGAAAAGTTGAGACTTTCAAAGCTAGACTTGTTAAAGGTTTTCGTCATTGACCAGGCGTGGATAATGATGAAACCTTTTCGAGTACCTATGCTTAAGTCCATCCAGATACTACTTGCCACGGCTACATACCATGACTACGATATCTGGCGGTTGGGTGTCATGACTGCTTTTCTAAATACTGATTTAGAAGAGTGCGTCTATAAGTACACAGCCAGAGGGCCTCGTAGACAGTGGGAGCAGCGGAAACGTGTGCAAGATGCTTTATAGGATAAAGCAGGCATCGCGAAGTTGGAACATCTGTTTTGATGGATTAGTCAAGGAAGTTGATATCATCAAAATGGTAGATGAACCTTGTATATACAAAAAGGTAGTAGGGAGTATGGTGGTGATCCTCGTAGAGTACGTGGATGACATACTCATGATAGGGAAGGAGTTTCCTATGCTACGCTCGGTCAATCTCCGCTTATCACAAGGATTCTCCAGATAGGATCAATGTGATACCTCCTCCATCCTGAGTTTTCATCTATGAGATAGATGTTATTTGGGTGTTAGTATACTCACTAGTTGTAGTGAGATGGTATCAATCGATTCTGGGGAGAATCACTGGAAGGGTTCCAGGGTGATAAAGACGACTGAATGTCAGTCGCAGGCATTGTCTTTACCCTCAGTAAAGGGACGGTATGTTGGAAGAGTTCCAAGCTAGATACCGTGGCATACTAGACGATAAAGTCTGGATACATCGCTATTTAAGATGCTACCAAAGAGGCTGTTTGGATGTATATTAGTTCATGAGATGAACTTAGTTCCTACCATTGTGTGACAATAGAGTTGTGGCTTGTGCCAGGAACCCCCGTCCCATCAGTGATCCAGACATATTCTAAGGCAGTATCACTTGATCATGGAGATGGTTGATCTCTAAGGGATCGAGGTTAGGAGAGTAGACTCAGAGGACAACACGGCGGATCCACTCACGAAGGCCTATTCCCAAAGAGAGACTTTTATGGGATGGTTGAGTATGAGATACTACAACCACTGCTACAGATGGCCCTAGTGCAAGTGGGAGATTGTTAGTTATATGTATGCCCTAGAGGCCATTACTGTACATAGGATGTATATTGTAGTGGATGCTGGGACATATATAGGGAGGACTTTCTTGCTCGACATGATAGTATGCAATCTGGTTACTCTTTACCTTAACGTGTACTCAGATTGTCTCTCTGTTACATGTTGGTAAAGCCCTTAGGATGTGTACTTGACTACCTGGACTATGATGCGGATCATACTAGTGGGGACATGGTAGTCCATAAGTACATCCTTCAAAGTCCCTAGTCGTGGGTGTATCGAGACGGGGCATTGATATACCAGAGTAGACTAGCGTATACCTTCTCGACCCATATAGATGGGCGATGGATGATCCCATATCCATCGGTGTTTGACATCAGAGATGATATACGGGTGCTCAGTAGAGACTGGGTACACTGGACGGACTCGCCGAGAACTCCCAGATGGTATTATACCTTACGTCAGATGGCAGTTCTCTGGTGACACTGGTACAGAGTAGTCTGTTGACCCGAGATCGTCATAGAGTCTTGTGTGGTTCCCACTGTGCTTTGATTTCCATCTTACCACGTCCAAGAGGGCGTGCAAAACGGTGGTTTTTGGGTACAGTCCCGAGTCACATGGAGGCAATGAGCGATAGGAGGGGATTCGTCTCTCCCGGTATAGGGAGTTGATGTTGCACTGTGTTCGATTGGCTATAACAGGAAGTCCCTGGCCAGGGCTGATCATAGAATTGCTGGTAAGTGTTACCAGTAGTTTCTCGACCCGTTATGAGCCTCATATCGACACGACTTATCGAGCTATTGGGGTCTGACGTTTACCACCCCTAGGCAAGATATGCGACATATCAGACGACGAGACCGGACTGTACAGTAGTGTTACTGGTTGGATTCACAGGAGGGTGAGCGGGCTTGCTCGTCGATCTTCTCATCGCTCAATACCCGGGTGGCCGTTACGTTTAGCAGACCGCTTGCGGCTTGTGGGTGTTTGATATAATCATCATCTGCCGCCGGCGTATTGACGAGTCTTTAGAGTCCTACACAGAGGTTTCCTGGCTCAAGCGAAACGAAATAGGAGCGCATATAAGATATGTGCGGGACCGAGAATAATGCATGTATGTGATACCGTATTTCATTCTCGCGATCAATGTGTCGAATGGTTGTATGCGATATAACCTAGTTATCGATTCAAGTGTTGATTCGATAAGCCGATACATTGTATACTAGTCGGTTGTGTGCGACATGACCGGATCATTGAATCAAGTGTTGATTTAATGATTTAATGCATAATTATATATTTGATATATTACTTTGCATTAACTAGTATTGGTTCACTTTAAATGGATTTTCTCACTTGGATTGTGCACATTGTATATGTGATATACTTTTGTACACAAGTTTGTATCATGATTGATGATGCATGCTTATTTGGTTAAGTGTAAAGATTAAACCATGGTTATTTAAATGGTTAGGGTTTTGTTTTTCATATCTATTTATTTATTCTTTATTCTTTTTGGAAAACTATTAGCATAAAGAATAAATGGTGGCTTTCTTTGGATGGATTATGAAGCTTCATGAAGCTTTTGACTTTGTGACCATTTTGTCTCATGCTTAACCCTAACCATTCCCACTAACCATGATTTGTTCTCTACACTTGACCATGGTTGAGACATGATAAGTATTCTTATTATTTTCTTTTTACATAATACTTATCATATCATCATCTTCTTCTTCTTCATCTTCTTCAATGAAGAAACCTTCACTTCATCAATGGTGATTGATGAAAATGAGTGAGAAATCCAATTCTAAAGTCTACCCACTTCCTATTTCTTCATCCTCTACCTCTTGCCAAGTAGTAGAGTGTGTTTTCTTCACAAGTTTCTTGACTTGGTGAAGTTGGAGCTTGATCTAGTGATGCCTCGATGTAGATCATCTTCGGCATCGACGTCGACGACCTAGCCCGTCCATTCTCCGATGAAGCCGACGCTAGAGCCCGGGGTTCGACTTGGACAGCGAGGAGACTTCATTGCGGAGCTATGGAGGTGGAGGACCGGATCTACAAAGGTTGTATATCCGTTCTTTTAGTTTAGCTGTAAACTAGTTTCATTTTATCGCCTAAACATCTAGCCAACGATCTAGTCTAGGGTTTCTCGGCACCGTATTTTTAGAAATTGGCATGGTTGATGCCTTGTGAGACCTCTTGAGAGTGCCTAGGATCCCTACAGAAAGAAGGTTCATACAGGATGTGTGTAGATTACCGAGCTCTGAACGAAGTGATGATTAAGAACAAGCATCCACTACCGCGCATCGATGATCTTTACAATCAGCTAAGTGGGTCTTGTGTATTTTCAAAGCTAGATCTTCGTTCGGGTTATCATCAGGTGAAGGTCATGAGAGTAATGTGACTCCTGAGATTCCGTTGGATTCATACTCAAACCACCCCAACACTGTCACAAGTTTTGCCTAAATACATGAATACAAATGAAAGAGTACAAGTTCAGGTTTCGAGTTGAGTTCATATAAAGTGCATGTATTCATATCAAGTTTCAAGTGTTCATGGCATGTCCAAGTATTCGTGTCAAGTTGTATTCATGATTCGAATCAAATCAGGTTGAGCATGCAATATGTTTTTATCACACAAGTTATGTAGTTAACAATAAATAAGCAGTCACCGAGTATGAAATGAGACAAGTATATTATTCAAGTACTGATAAGAAACAATGCTATAAAGAAATATTATGTACGACCAATTACTCAAGTCAATTGGATTCAGAATATAAACGGAAAACATAACCCTAAGTGTTATGCAAACATGAGTTCAAGTTCCACCTAAATACGACTACTGTTTTAAGAGATATACGCATTTTCGTATCGTGACGCAGAACAGATCAGAATTTGTCTAGCTCCGACACACATTTTAAAAACACAGTTTACGTTAATTTCCGTCGGTTTTCAGGTTTCGGAAATTACTAGAAACTTGTAGGTATTTCGGTTTAATTATCTAAACAACTAAGTTTCGCGAAATTTGGATTCCAGAAGTTCTCGTTATGGTCAGTTTAACGTCAGGATTTAAAACAGAAATTCTGATTTCTGGACAGCCACTATAGGGTGTATTGTCGAGCATATATCGGGTCATTATATGGGTTTCTGGGTCACCAAGTATATAGTAAATTCTAGGTCTGTCATTTTTGCATCTATACATCTAAATTTTATCACGAACGGACGTCGAAAACTCAAGTTATGTCGTATTTAAAAACAGTGTACGAATCAAGACATGTTCTATTCAAATTCGTCACTTAATTTTGTAACGATGTTTTCTATATTTTACGACGATTTTTAGGAAATATATATAACTAAGAAATTCTAGATCTTTCGATCTAGATTTCCAAAACAATTGAGTGTGCTCAAATTAGATATTGGTAGACCGAGTTATATACTCGAAGATGTCGATAAAATCATTTTTCTGTTCTTAAAAACAGTGCATAAAAAGATGACGTAAATCTTAAATCGTTATGTGATTCGATCTGAAATTTTTACAGCGCTCATAGAAATATGTTTAAGGAATTAATAAATTTTCTTGGGTTTTACAGGTGTCACGATTAAATTATAAAAATTTATTTGAAGTTAAATATGTTATGGTTGTATTTTGTAAAAGGACGAACACCATGGTATTTATTTGTAAAATTTATTTTCTTTTATGAAAAAATTAAATATAAATGATTATAATTTCAGCGAAAAATAATATGAGTTAACGTATGTGAAGCAAGCTTATGAGATGGTGAAATCTAAGCGGAGACAACTACTAGCATATTATTTTATGGGTATTATTTAAACGAGAGATTAACCGAGCATAACAAGTATCAACATGATGGAGACATGTAAATGAGGAGGTAGCATATAGCAAGAGGGCAAAGGAGAGGAGGAGGATAAGAAGGGGAGTTACTCGCATAAGCCGGTATCGTCACCGGGTTCGTCTATTCGCCGATTGTCTCGCGTTACTAACGAGTCTTCGAAACTTGAGGGAACATCAACGTCTACTGATTTTTTTTAGGGAGCTAAGATTTTGAGGAAGAAGAAGAAAGGAAGAAGATCCAAATAAAATGTGAAATGAAGAAGAAAAGAAAGAGATGACTAAAATATAACAAGCGGTTTATGTCACCATAATTCCACTTTATATTCATAACCATTCTCGTTATTTGGTAGTTAAAAGAAAATTGAAGTGAAAGTTCCATTGTAGATTATGAAAGATAAATAAAAAAAATTGATAAAAATAATTGAAAGACACAAAGTTCAAACGTATAGCCTATGAGCCAGTAATGCAATGACTTAGCCTATGAGCTACAAAGTTACTATTGCATATGATTAAATAGAAATAAATATATGTGGAGTTTCAAAAGAGAATAATTTAAAAGATAAATGGATTTTCTTAAAATAATATTTTTTTCTTTCAATAAAACAAATTCTTTTTTTTCAAAATCTTCTTTTCAAACAAAATCGAACAAATACTTTATATCAAAATGAATCTTTTTTTAAAAAATCTTTCAAAACCTTTTCTTTTTACAGAACGAACCAATTTGAAACAAATATATTTTTTTGTATTAAAAACTATTATAGTAAAAAATAGGGTCGTTACATTTCCACAAGTATAATTCGTCACTTTTCGCAAAAGATTTTAATTTGCCATATAACCTATTCATTTCACATTTTATTTAGATCTTGAAAACCATAAAGTAAAACTTGAAAATTTGAAAACTTCATATCCCTAAGATAATAACCTGAGAATTTGAAAACGAAAACTTGAAAACCCTAAGTAAAAGCTCAAAAGCTCGAAAACCCTAAAATAAAATCAAGAAAACTTGAAAACCATAAAGTAAAAACTTGATAACTTGAAAATTCTAAAGCCAAAACTTTGAAACTTGAAAACCTCAAAATCAAATTATAATAAACCAAGAAATGATGATACAAAAACCCTAAGTAATAACTACGAAACTCTGAACTAAAATTTGAGAACTTCAAAAGAGAAACGAAGCCCTTATCCAAGTGTAAGGATATAACTCGATGTTAACATAGAAATCCATATTATCATCAAGGATTTTAACAAATCACTACACGCCTTACTAACCCATCTAACAGTTATATGCGTGACATAAAACTACTTGATGGTTGTTAACATCAAGCATTAATTGTTTTTTTTACAACCATCATCTAGTTTATGTGACGAGAAAAGTAGTCATACTATAACCGATAGATTTGTCCAGTGTGGACAAGTTAAGAATTTATAATACAAACACCTCATGCATTTGTGCTTTCACTCGTTTCGAGATTAGTTTCGTCGGCACCTTTTTGTTGGTTCTCTATGTACAAATATAGAGGGGATGGTCATTTCAATATTGATATTTAGTATTGAAATGATTATTATCCTTCTTATTGTAGTGTACTCGGAAAACAGCAATGAAGTGCTACTTGAATTTTTCTCGAAACGAATGAAAGTACAAATGCAGAGGTGTATACATTATAAATTCTTAATTGGATAGAAGCCTTACCCCCGATAGCCGATGTGATGTATTGATGGATCAAACTGAAATATTAAACCTAACCTACAAGTCATAAACTAAATGTAAAAATGATATGCTAATTATGTAATACATGATGTCATAAATCAGAGAGTAATGGATAGGATTTAGATGAAACAGTCGAAATTTAATGATGATTACAAGGCTGGCGTTGAAAAGTTTATGGAATTTGCATTGAGAGACCGATCCCCTGAAGAATTGATTTCGTGTTCGTGTAAAAATGCGTGAACAGCGTCGACCTTCATCGAGATATAGAGTATGACCATCTGCTGAATAAAAAGATTTTGCCTGGGTATACAAAATAGAAGTACCATGGAGAAGATGCACCGAGAGTCGAACTTTGTTTGGGTAATTGGATTAGAAAAAATGATCCTCCTCGTATGTGTTTTAGCGACACAGGTTTGAATAATATGCTGGAAAAGCTCCGAACTAGCATGCATCCTAATCCTGATATTATTCCCGAACCTAATGTCGGGGAGGAAGATATCCTTAGTCTCCCTAATATAGAATCGGCGAAATATATGAAGTATCTGGATGATGCGAATGTACTCCTTTTCAAAGGTGAAAACATCTCTAAGTTGGGTTAGATTATCAAAATGTTTCATATCAAACACCAGAATAATTGGACTAACACGTCTTTTGATCAGTTTCTTGATGTGCAAAGGGAGACTTACCATAAAACAATATTGCCAGAAAATTTCAGATAGATAGAGAAGATCTTGAAGGAGATAGGTTTTGGTTATGAGAAAATCGACTCGTTTTCGAACGATTGCATGTTATACTGGACAGAGGAGGATAAGAAGTTAGATAAATGTAAAATTTGCAACTTATCTAGGTGGATCGTCTCTCGAACGAATAACGGTAAAGATGAATCTACACTCAATACTTCTAGACGGATTCCGGTAAAGGTTTTGCGAGATTTTTCAATCAGGCAAAGTCTTCGGCGATTATTTCTATTATCAAAAATTGCTGAAAATATGGCATGGTATGAAAATGGTCCCACTATGGACAGAGTCTTGCGGCTCCAGCCGATGGTGAAGTGTGGATATGCTTTGATGCCCTGTATGAAGGTTTTTCTACGGATGCCCGTAATGTGAGGCTTGGTTTATCTTCTGATGGCATGGAATCGTTCAGCCACGGTGAAAATCATATTATATGGCCAGTTACTTTTATTGTTTATAATCTTCTTCCATAGATGAGTATGAAGTATTCTTACATACAAATGCCCTTGTTAATCTCATGAAGTATCTCTCCTTCAAATAACATCGATGTATACTTGAAGCCGTTGATTGAGGAGCTGAAAAAGTTGTGGGAGCAAAGCATATAGGTTGACAATACTTACAAGAAGGAGTTATTTACACTTTATGCGGCCCTTTTGTGGACAATCAAAGATTTTCCAGCATACGATATGTTGTCTGGATGGAGCACAAAAGGTTACAAAACTTGCCCGGTATGTCTAGAGGAAACCGTATGTGATCCTAAAGTAGGCGCGTGGAAGATCAAGTATTACACAGGTCACTGTCGATGGTTAGATAGAAACCATCCATATCGTCGTAATTGTAGTAAGTTCAATGGTAAACAAGAGCATATGCATGCTCCACTTAAGCCGACGGGTTTGAAGTTGTGGGAGGCCACACAAGCTTTCAATATTGTTGTTTACGGGAGGACGACAGAGAATACAATTCTATGTATTGCTGGCAATCACCGGAGGAAGAATTCCATTTTCAACGAGCTAGTATATTCGCGCGATCTCAATCTACGTAATAACTTAGACTTCATGCACATTGAGAAAACGTATGCGAGCTACTTCTTAACACCTTATTGAATGTGAAATCCAAATCTAAGGATACAATCGTGGTGCGACAGTGATTCTTGCAAGAGAGGTTGCGTCCTGAATTGCATCCACGAGAAGCGGGGAACGGTAGATGGTCAATTTCTGCAGCGAAGTACACGATGTATGCTAGCGAGAAGGGTGCTTTCCTCATTGTTTTTGAGCAAGTAAGGGTTTCTGAAGACTACTCATCAAATCTCTTTAAGTGTGTAGACATGAAACATACAAAACTTTCTTACCTTAGAATTCACGACTGTCATGTGAACATGCAACAATTATTGCTCGTTGCAATTAGGGCATTAAAGGATAAGAATGTTGTCTCGGTTGTGACAGATCTTTGTTATTACTTCCGAGATTAAGCCCTAAGAAATATAGGGCATATGATTTTAGAAATCTGAAGAATAAAGTTCATATCATTTTCTGTAGATTGGAGATTTTGTTTCCATCTTCAATTTTCACAATCATGCTGTATCTCACAGCTCATCTTGCAAGAGATGCGTGTTTAGGTAGATTCGTAAATTATCAATGGATGTATCCATTTGAGAGGTAAGCAATGGTTACGTTTTTATTAGTGGACTTTAACTTTCGAATTATATTTATTATATCATTAATTAAAATTATCAAATAAAACCCATAGGTTATTTTTAAGATAAAATGATATATCCGTAATAAAGTTAAACCTGAGGGGTCGATTGCTGAAGGGTTTCAAGTCAAGAAATGTATGACATTTTGTTCTATGTATCTTGAGGGGACTGAGACTGTATTCAACAGGCCACACCATAACGAGGACATCATGGGTTACGAAGGACAATGATTAATGTATGTCTTCCATGGAGACGGGAACATAATAAGTGCCGTCAACTATGTCGCACTTCGTAGTGAGAAACTTGACACAATACATAGATATGTATTCTTTAATTTTGACGAGTTCGACGTATTTCAAGAGTATGTATATAGTCTGGTTTATAGTATATTATATGATTTCAAGCTAATATTTTTCTCAACACATAAATATGAAATTAACTAACCACATTGCTTTATACTTGGATTATGGAAAGCTCGGTACAGACTACCAAGGGGTCAATCGCTACCGAGGTATATCGATAATGTTCGAAATATTTGGAGGCCAAGAAACAAACGGCCTTAAATGTGATTTTGGTAAGATTATTTAATTAAGCATTCATTTATTACTTTCGTATATATATGTATGATGCTAATACCTTTTCGTTGTTTCTTCATAAGCACGCTTTACCGTAGTTTGGTGGATTGACAACACTATTATACCTTTGCTCACATCGTCCGAGGGAGATTGTTTATATACATGTCAGGGAGTTGCCGTGATCATAAACACTCGGTCCATAAGAAATGGAAGGATGCTCCCACCGATGCGGTGAAATGGGCGACGAAGACCGTGAATTAGACATGTGAGTACTCGGATGCCATGATAGAACACTTCTGTACGGATGAATTTAGGGTACGTATATTGCTTAAACTGTAAAAGCATTAGACATTAATTTGTCAATTAGTATGAGATGTTATATCATATCTAAATGACAGGAGAGGAGCGATCGAGGAGTAGTGGCGCAGACTCATAACACTGGTCATTGGTTGGGCGGAGAGATGAACTCCTCCCAGTATGGAGTTGTTCATGTAAGATCAAATCAAATATTCTGAATTTGTCTATTTCTTAAACTTGATCTAAATCGAATTTTCGTCTAAATGGCAGGCGAGATAAACTGGAGAAATGCCCAACCGTGTAGAAATTTATAGTATGGGGTTTGCAATTCAGTCCAATTTCCCCAGCATGCAGGAGGCGATTGGACATTACGTAAGTATGCTTCTATACGGATTTCTTTTAGTTATTTAAATTACTTAATTTCATTTTTAGTAATTGACTTAACTTGGTTTATACTGTAATTTCGTGCAATAAGAGATGAGCAGAGAGATTGATGAGCTGGTGGCGGCGTTTTTCAAGGAGCATGGCCGAAATCCTACTCCCTTTGAATTTCATGGAATTAACGAGGATGTCATCTGCGACATAACCCGGATCGGTATGGAAGAGTTCATTTGGGTGGCCAAGACTTTTCGCCTACAGTATATCACGCCTATTATGGCCTGGAGTTGCATCCTTCTCAGATATGTGCAGGGATATTTATTCAGGAGCCCGCGCCCCCATCCGCAACTCCGCCCACTCCGGTAGTCCGTGGAGAAGGCTCGTCTCCTCATAACCCCACGGGTTCTCCAGCACGCGTCTTCTCATCTACTCCTGCATCTGGACCCTCGTCAGTTTCTGGTTCATGACGGAAGATGACTAGTGAAGAAGTTGCTAGGTCACTTGAGACGAGAATGCAGATCATAGATAGCTTGTAGTCTCAAAGGAAGCAGATACCGGATGTAACTTTGATAATGCATGGTTTCAATACATTTTTCATGTGACTATTAAAACTGTGTACTAATAATTGCCTATTGATAACACTATAGTACCTGCTCGATTTCAATGACTTTCCGGACGACGGCGGCGGCGGCGGCGGCGAAGAGTAAGCTCGAGATGGAGATATTTGAATCACTCCATTTCTCACGTTTTAAAAGTTTTTTTTGACAAATACATTTTAAAAAGGTGTAAAATACTATTAGGCGAATGCCATGTTAGTTATATATATATTCTGTATCGGATTCTCAGATTCTATTATTTCGTGAAGTTGTTTTAAGTAATGAACTTTATTTTAATATCGTATCGTAACATATCAGATTTATGTCTATTATATAATTTATGTGTTATGAATTGATCATGAAATGGATTGATTTTGTATGCGGCACGACCGCGATTATTGTGATGTGTATTGGTTGTTTGTTGGTTATGATTTTAGTAAATGAGTTTAATTTGTATCGGATTGTCGAATTAAACCAAAAAAACATGCTCATTGTTTTTTTTTATCTGTATCACACTTATTTTGTCAGGTAATATTCGAAGAAATAACTTATTCCGTCGGAAATTACCCGACGAAATAGGTCTTGTACAGGAAATTAATCTCATTTTTTGCCCCCTTTATTTCGTCGGATGTACACCGACGGAATAGACTACCTGTCACGCCCCACTTCCCAGTATACGGAGAAGTAGACGTGACAGGCCGCGACGTATTTACTCAGAAGTAAACACGTTAAGCGTTAATACGCAATATAAATGAATACACAAGAATAACAAGAGATGTAAAAATAACAACAACTTTTATTATCATTCTTTCTTTACATTACAACTGATTTGAAAAGCAAATGTACAATGATAAAAGCAATGCCTAAACAGTGGCATACGAATGAAAAGGAAATAAGTACAAGTAAAAAAAAACTAAAATTCTGGCTCCTCTGTGAACTGATCCAAGTCCTTTTGACTTGACTCGGTCTCCTGAGAGTCGGGTCCTCCTGACAAACATTCCAAACAAAGAAAAAAATAGGAATGTCGTCAATGAACTAGCGCTCGGTAAGTCCCAAAAATAAGAATGGAATAGAACAAGTAAAAATGAGAGAACTGGTAATATAAACAGGTATATATTTTTTATACTAACGTAGTTATTTGTAGTTTGGTATAGAATATATCTGTGTAGACGAGAGGAGTCCAACTATCCCTTGGACTATGGTAACATGTAAGTATAAGGCCCCGTCAAAACCCATAGGACAACGGCACAGGATGTTCATGTAGGTGCCTTTTAGTGTCCTTCATCGTACCACTTTTAATACATTCTGTACCAGTTTACCCCTTTAAACGCCGTAATGTATATTGTATAAATTGTAGTTATCAGACTTGCCGAGACCATGAATATAAGTTGTTCATGTAAACAGTTTCAGGATTGTATCAAGTAGTCATGTAGTCAAGTCAAGTCATAGCCATGGTTCGGTCAAATCAGGTCTTGATTGCATGTTGATATTGTTCTGGTATTCAGGTTCAGGTTCAAGTATATATATTGGATTCATGTTAGATTTCGATTCATGTTTGGATTGAACTCAGATTGATTTGGACTCAGACTTGAGTCAGACACTTAGAACTGATTTGGATCCTGAATTAGGTTTAGGATTTATCGGTAACTGCTGTGCATGGACGGAAAGATTTGTGTCTTTTTCCAAGACAATTACTATTGATAAATCCGTTTTAGTTTTCTACCTTAAATAGGCAAGCACTCGCTTTCTTCGGCTCACTGAGACTCAAGAGAATTGATCCCGCTTAAACCCATATTTACTAAAGTCCTTAATTGTAATTTTATATAACTCGAGGGGGTTTTATGAAAAATATTTTATATACCTTCAAAATAAATCTCGAGTAATTATTTATGTTCTTTAAGGTTTTCATGGATGTGAATTTTAAAGAGTGGCGTATATTAGTGAATACTTACATAGCTTGAATAGTTCAAGTTATTTTAGTGTAAGACTTATCTTGTATTGATACTTGATAGTATTTTGGTGGAATTTGTCATTCTTTTATCTTTTAGAAAACATGGAATTTTATTATAACGTGAAAATATGTGGTTTGATAATATTTATATAATATTAAAAATTAAATTTTATTATTAATTAGAAAATGTCGTTTTTCTTGAAAATCGTATTAAAAGTCTTTTGAGACCGAATGCTCCGTGAGGAGGTCTGCATCTCGTTCTACTAGCCTGAGAATGTGCGTTAATCCGCACCATCCAATAGCGGGTTCTCCAAAATGGGCATAATTGCAAAGAATTTTGATAATACCATTCAAAGAAAACCGAGTTTTTATAATTTATGGTATTTTGATGAAATGTTGTAATCGCCACGATATATGTTTCAAAGAGAATCTTGCTATGGAATCATGTGTGTTGTGAAAGGTAGGTCGTTACCCCGTGATATTTTCTAAAGGTAATAGCAAGTAAAACAAATAAATATGGTCGATATAAAGTTTATGGTATTTAAAGGCAAAACTCAATTTAAAATTGTTTAGAACGATGATTTAGGGTGCAAGTTGTTCTAAACTTTAGTTTTATGATTAATAAGCAATGCATACGAATATGAATGAGCAATTCTTAAGAAAAATTGTAGTTAAAAGATTTTAGAATCAATTGTCGGTATAACTCCACTTACCGATATGTTTTATAAAAGAGACTTTTTATGTAGAAAGGGAAGAAAGGGGTGAAACTTGTTAGCTTGAAGGGTGAAGATAAGGTAGAAGAAGGTTTTGTAGTTGCCGTGGCGTTACGGGGTCGCCGGAATTCCTTTTTTTCCTCGCCGGAAGTTGACCTTGGGCTAACTCCATTTCTACTCCACTTGTACTTAGAAAAATTTGATAATTTTGGTTAGGGATTTCAGAATGAGGAGGGGCTAGGATATGAGGTTATATTTATAGTGTGGAATTAGGGTTTTGGAATTGAGAGAATGAATTAAAATGCATTAAAAATTGGATTGATTGGGAAATTGAATTCTTTCTTAAATTGCAGAGAAAACAAACACTGCAAGGATAATAGAGATAGGCCAATCGACAAGTGTGCAAAGCCCGGGGACTTTTCCCTATGGACTGACCGGTGTCGCCGGCCCAAAGCTTAATCTCGCCGGCCAAGTTGTGGGTGTTGGGGATTGGATGATTGCCACGTGTCCTCTTTAGTACATATAACATTTTGCACATGTTAGATTTCGCTGACTTTTCATTTTTATGTGCAGTGCACGTGTAAACTTTTGGACTTCCAAAAAGTTTAAAGAAAAATCAGAAAAAAATAATAGATGGCTGATGGGATTCAAACACAAAGGCTACGTCACAACAGTGCAAGATTTTACCAATGAGCTACAAGTTGATTCTTGCCGTTCTTGAACAAAAATAACTTTTATTTTATAGTCAGGCTTGCAGACTCCATTCTGTACATTAGCTTAAAAATTTTCGTACAGTTAAAATAGAGTCGTTACACTATCCGACGAAATATATTAAGTACCCGACGGAATAAACTTGTTACGTCGACATTTATTCAACCCGACGGAATAATATTATTCCGTAGGGAGGAGTTTATTCCGTCCGAATATAACCGGACGGAACAAAGGGGGGTTTATTGTAGTGGATGACTATGGACATTGCATGACTAATGCAAGCCAGTACTGTTGTGCCAATGAGGTTGCATGAACCCTTCTACTACCCTATAGTACTTGAACTTGAAAGGCTTCTCATGCCTTCTTTTTCTTTTTCTTTTTTAAATGATAGTTGCATATGAGCTAAGATGCAATAATCAAACCCTATCCTGAAATGAGCTGACAATGAACTTGATAGGCCCAGTGTTTGGCTTATGCAAGACAATTTGAGCTGCTCAACTTAATTATTTGAACTGTAGCTAGTTTTATTAATTGAAGTGCTTGGATCCAGCTAGCTATTTACTTTCCAGGGATATATATTCAACATATAATGCATGGAATAAATATTTTTATGTTGTTGGGAGTGGGCATGCACCTTCAAGGTTCCCTCATAACAAAAAAAGTACAACTCATGTAACTCATGTAAGCGTGTCATTTTTGTGTCCCGTTACCTAATAATGTTTTGATGGGAAATTGAAGGCAATTGCCTAGTTTCTTTTGGGAGCAACAAGACAAAATGACTGTAGGGGCACTTTAAAAAACCATTTTCTAAACAATATTATTTTAAATATTTACTTTAGAAAAAGAGCTTATAAAAATTTCGAAACCGATTTGTGTCGTGGTGCCAAATATACGAATCATGCAGGATCTGAACTTGTCCACTGTAGATTCAAATCCGTGAAATTTGGATTTATTTTCCATCTTATATTTGCTCAAAACCAACATGTATTGATTTGAAATTTATAATGAGTTTAAAATTATGCACAAGCTCCGGTCTAGATGATTTAAGGACGAGTTTGAACTTTTAAGTCAGGATTTATATATACATTAAAACTGGATGCGCGGCCGGTGTATAGATTGGAGGGAACGTAGTTGTTCATCTGTCTTGATCATGTGAAGCAAGTCGAATTAAAAGATCTCTCTCACACACACACATAAAGCTTCTAAACTATTAGGATATGGGATGGATTAATGGGAGGTAGACCGAGTGGGACTCCCAATTGAGAATTGATGGTACCTATGGGTACAAGATTTTGAAAGAAAGAGAATCTCTCATGAAACCTCCTCCAATATCTTTACAATGCCCCCTACAGTTGTCCAAGCTTTTAGAGGACTGTATAGAGATCTTTATTTAGATCTTTTGGACCACTAACAACTATCCATTTCAATGGAGGCCACGCCATGGCACTAGCTATAGCATGCATTCGAGGTCTAATAATTATTGGAGTTGAAGATTAATACCTCTAAATTAATCTCTGCTATTATAAATAGAAGGTACCCAACAGAGTCACATGGCATATTGTTCTTTTTTCTAAACAGAAATTGAAAAAAGTATTAATTTTTTTTCAATTTATTCTAAATTATAAAGGTGTTCATATCATCATCGATCATCGCTTTCTCTCTCCATAAAGTATCTAAGAACCTTGGAACTTGAAATCAAAAATTTATACGTAAGTACTTCTGGATGAGGATCGGTCTCCGGCTGCATCAACTCCCTAAATATTTATTAATTTATATGTATTCTATATCTAATAATCCAATTATCTTTTATGCTTCATGTGCACCGCACGTGCATAAATTCAAGTAATGGATAATGATGAATGAAGCATAACTACATCCTGAAAATCAGTGCTAAACTATTTCTAACACGCGGAAATGTATAATCCTGTTTTAGCTACTCTGGTAGATTCCACGTATAACATCTATTTAAGTATTATTCTTTGCTCTGTAATACAAATAATATTATAAGTATTCAAGTTGTTCATTTATCGTGCATGTTAGTTGATACTATGCATGTTCATCATCATTGTCGGAGGGGTCTAGGCATATATACAAAAATTCTTGTGCTTTTTATGTCATTTGCTTGTAGATCTGAAGGTGTAAGATGGTCTTTTGAAAAGCCTTTAATTTTACGACTATCTGATGAAATCTTGAAATTCATGTAAATCACAATATTTTTTGTGTATATATAAACTATGTAGATCAATATGAATGGTGTTAACATCTGCATAGAAAGAGTAAACATGCTTTTTAGCCGTTGTATGAGGAGAGTTATGTTAAGGCTATCAAAAATTCTGCTTTCTTTTTATATTATTCTCGATGCATACGGTCACTACTACAATAATGAGTTGCCCCTACGGAGATATCCGTAGAGACATAAAACTTCACCATAGGTCTAAAGGCCGCAGGTGCAAGTCTTCGTCCTAAATATGCTCCTACGGAGTAATAATTGCCCCTACGGCTTATGCCGTAGGAGCATTTATCCCTACGGATTACTCCGTAGGAACATAATCTTTATTTAATTTATTGGTTTATAGAATAAAATACTTGCCCGTGTATCCTAGCACCACCACAAGGTTTTAACCGGCATCAAGCATGTAATTTTAAAAATTTCTTCGTGCTAAGCTATACTAACCTAGAATCTAACTAGAATATTAGGGTTTAAAGTATGATATCATAAGAACTAAACTAAGTGATAGAGATTACAACCTTTGTAGACCGTGTCCTTCACTTCTATAGCTCCGGGTAGTAGTTCCTACGACTCCTCTAGGCTTCACTTGAAGAATGAACAAGCTTCTTTCACGATCTTCGTGTCGGAGATGATCCACCCGAAACTCCTTTAATTCAAACTATCTCTTTACTAATCTCTCGCTAGTGAAGGAAACACCATAATTTAAATTGCTAATCTAAACTAGGATGATGAAGTAGGGGTTTATATGGTCACTTAGATTAACTATAAAGTCCTAGAGTTCACAATTCATGAGAGGGTTAGGACTTTAGAAGGAGGAAGAAGAAGATGGAGAGAGCTAGAGAGAATGAGCTAGCATGAACTCAAATAAGTGAAAAAATGGCTCAAAAATCATCTCATTTATTGAAGCATGGAATAAAAAACCAATAATAAATCCAACCATGCTTCAATAGTTAATGCAAATGAATAAACAAATAATATGTGCCATGCTTCATCCATGCCCAAAGTATCTCCCCATTTTCCACCCCATTTTCTATTTTCTTAAAATAGAAAACCATGCTTCATAATACATATATATTTATATATATATATATATCACACACACACACACACACACACACATATATAATAGATATATAAAAAGAAGAAAATAATTAGTGAGCTATAATATTAGTTATTATATAATTATATCAAATATAAATATATATCATATTATTAAGTCAACACTTGATTCAATAATCCGGTTATATCACATATAACCGAATAATATCATTTATCTGTATATCAAATTATCAAATCAACACTTGATTCAATAATCCGTTTATATCACATATAACCTAACTGATATCAAATTACCGCCAGATTAGAATACAGTATCACATACTCGTATTTAATCAGGCCCCCCGCACATATCAACATATGTGTCATATTTCGTTTCGCTTGAACTATGAAACCTCTGTGTGGGACTCTAAACACTAGTCAATACGCCGGCAGTAGGTGATGATCACATCAGTCACCCACAAGCCGTCATCGGTACTAGCTGGACGTAACGGCTATCCAGGTATTGAGCGATTAGAAGATCAACAAGCAAGCTTGTCCAAACTCCCATGAAGCCTATAAGTAACACTTACCGTAGTCCGGTCTCTTCGTCTGATATGTCGCATATCAAGTCTAGGGGTGGAATCTTCAGACCACAATAATTTGATAAGTCATGCCGATGTATGGCTCATAACAGTTTAAGAAACTACTGATAACACTTACCAGTAAATCTCATCAATCCTGGCCAGGGACTTACTGTTATAACCAATCGAGAATAGCGCAACATCAACTTTCTATACCAGGAGAGACGAAACCCCTCATATCGCTCACTGACTCCATGTGACTCGGGACTGTACCCAAAATCCACCTGTTTGAATGACTCTTTTGAGCCGTGGTAGGGAGAAAATCAAAGCACAATGGGAACCACACAAGATACTATGACGATCTCGGGTCTATAGACAAACCTGTACCGGTGTTACCAGAGAACTGCTATATGACGATAGGTATGGTACCATCTAGGAGTTCTCGGCGAGTCCTGTTCGGTGTACCCATTCTCTAATGAGCACATGTGTACAATCTTTGATGTCAAACACCAATGGCTATGGAATCAACCATCGCCCCCTACAGGGTCAAGAAACTTACACACTAGTCTACTCTGGAATATCAATACTATGTCTCGATACTCTCTCGACTAGGAACATTTAAAGGATGTGCTTGTGGACTACACAAGTCCCAGTAGTATGTTCCGCATCATAGTCCTTGTAGTCAAGCAGATCCTAAGGGCTTTATCAACATGTATCAGAGAGACAGTATAATAATACAAGTGTACATGTTAAGATAAAGAGCAAGCAGATAGCATACTATCTTATCGAGCAAGAAAGTCCTCTATATATATGTACAAGCATCCACTATATCATACAAGAATGGTATCTAGGGCATACATATTTCTAACAGTTTTTAGTTTAGGGTCAAGTTTTCTCACGTTTACGGTAAAGTTGTACGTTTACGTTATCATTGAAAATCCTACTGAAGGAACTAGTGCATCCTAAACCCTAACCCTAATTAACCCAAATTAACTTAATTAACCCAAATTAACCCTAATTATCACCGTAACTCAAATTATCCCTAATTAATACAAAATTAAGCTAATTAAACCAAATTAACCCTAATCATCACCCTAACTTAAATTATCCCTAATTAATCTAAAATTAAGCTAATTCAACTAAATTAACCCTAATCAACACCCTAACATAAATACACTCTATTTTACCTAATTAATCCAAATTAAGCCTAACCCTAACCCCAATCATCACCCAAATCCAAATTAATCCTATTTAACCTAAATAACCAAAATTAACCCTAACCCTAATCATCACCCAAACCCTAACCCAAATTAACCCTAGGTCAAACCAAATTTAACCCTAATTAATCTAATTAACCCTAACCCTAATCATCACCAGCCCTATTTTACCTAATTTACCCAAACTAACCCTAAACGTCATCCAAACCCTACCTAATTAACCATAATCCTAATCATCACCTAAACCCTAACTCTAACCCAAATTAACACCCAATTAACCCGGCCTTATAATCCTAACCCTAAAATCAACAATAATAACACCAAAAAAGCATAATTAGAAATTGAACTTTAATTAATTAACTCACCTCATTAGTCACCGGCCGGCGGAAAAGAGCTCAAGGAGGTGGAGAGCAAGAGCTCGACGAGGTGGAGGAGGCCGGTTTAATGGCGGCGATGAGGTACTCGCGGCGAAAAGGGGCTCGTGGCGAGAACAGGTGGAGACGACGAGAGTGTAGTAGCAACGAGGAAGTCGACGATGATAGATGTGGTGGCGATGAGGAAGTCGACAACGATGGATGTGGTGGCGACATTGCGCGTGGAAATCGACGACGATGGGTGCTCGATCGGAAAATATTGGTGGGAAATTACTTAACTTTATTTTTTTTATAAATATCCTTTTGTTGCCCCTACGGATTAATCCGTAAGAATTTCTTTTGCGGCACCGTAGGGCCAAATAAAAAAAATATGTTTATATTTTTATATTTATTTATGCCCCTACGGTGGGCACCGTAGGGGAAAACAATGCCCCTACGGATTAAGCCGTAGGGGCAATAAAAAGTTGCCCCTACGAATTTCTTTATCTGTAGGGGCAATCCCTCATTGTAATAGTGGATAGAAAAGCATTGATTTTGCAATTTGTTTATATATATATATATATATATATATATATATATATATATATATATATATTGAGAATACTGGAGGAAAGAGGCTTTTTGCGTTAGGTGGCGGCTAAAAATACGTTCTCCATCATTTCATTCAACGGTCGACACCTTCCAACTTGATCTTCATACTCGAATTTGTCGATACACCAAATTTCGTATGATTACAACACCATTTCATCGTTGATTTAGCAATGTAAGAAGTTCTATTGTCAGGAAACCGTTAATTTTGCACCAACTAAATCAACGGTGAAAAGGTGTTGGAATCATTTGAAATTTGGTGTATCAACATATTAGACGATAAAAATCAAGATGGCCGGTGCCGATCGTCGAATAAAATGGTGGAGGACGTGATTTGTGCCACCACCTAACGCAAAAAGCCTCCGAGGGTTTCATTCTTCCATTATTCTCATATATATATATATATACACACACACAGACACACACACACATGTTGAACAAGTGTTCTAATATAAATATTTCACTTCTTCTGTCCAAATGCTAATGCTTCTCATTTTCATTTTCCTTTGGTTTCAAGTGTTCTAAACACATGATTTCTCATCTTTTGGAAACTTCTATCATCAAATCACCCTCCATGCATATATTGTTATAGAGTGTTTTTTTGTCGCCATGTTGTGTTGGATGCGCTCGCTTGTCAGGAGGCATGTACAGTGTAACATTTCAGAAAAATAAATTAATAATTTTGAGAATTTAAATGATTAAAATAATAGTTTCTACGAATATTATTAAGTATGAGAATTAGTTTTAATGAAAGGGTATAATTATATACCGATAATTTAGAAAATATTTGAAAAATTAATAAGAATTATTGTTTTTGAAAGGATTTATGTGAATTGGATATTTTATAGATTATTATATAATTAATTATATACAAGTTTAATACTAAACTTGGTTAATATTTCACTAATTTTGCATTAGGTTTGATTGTGCATGGAATTCAACTTATCATGTTGCAAAAACACTTGTCACATTTTATTTTTGTTGAAACATGGTTTCCTCTTTATTTAAAAATGATTTTTTGTTTTATTAAAAAGAAAAGAAAATAAGTGTGAAAGAGAGAGAGAGTGATGGGACAATTATCATGGTTGATGTGAGAGAGAGAGAGAGAGTGAGAAAGCTTTAGAATTCCCATGGTTCTTTCTTTGTTCCCATTTGTTGTTCTTCACCTTCTTCATCTCGTTCTCCTCCTCTTCCTTCACCCTCTACCACCTTCAAAGCCATCTCAAATCCATACCAAAACCTTATAAGCTCTTCACAAAAATTGTGCACAAGCTCACTACAAGCATGGTGGACCAAACAAGTCAAGATTTTGAGCACTTGGGGCAACTCAAGAAAAATCTTGATTTGCCAAATGAGGTAATCTCTACACCCATAGTTTATAATTTGAGTTTTTTTAACCTCTATAGTAGTTTAGAGCTTAGTAATTGAGATTTAGTGATCTTGGAAAATTCCAATATGAGGGTTAGGAGATTTTATATGAGTTTGTGAAGTGTAATTGAGATTAGTAGAGGCCATAAAACCCATCTACTGTTAAAAATCCTGGACCAAGTGAACTTTGAAAACCCATGACTTGGACTTTAGAACATTCCGTGTCGGTTTTGTGGTTTGTGATGCCTACAGGAAATCTGGAGCGACCTGAGACCCTTATAAGAAAATCAAACATATACATTAACCTAAATAGAACCCCAGGAGACCACCACCAAAATACGAACCCATTTCACCTTATTAAAACCGGCGAAATCGGGAATCTGGGATGTCTCGCCGGGCCAGTTGTGGCCATTGGTATAGGGGCCTTGACAGTAGCTCACACACCTTGTTAACTATCCTCTGTTTTGTTTGTTTAGACCCTAATTTCCCGAGTCAAAATCTGGAGCTAGTTTTCTAACTTATTGTTTTGAGTTTTGTGGATTTTAATAACTTGAGTTTTGATATTTGTGTTTTATCTCGATCGATTGGCGTTTGTACATCAATATCGAGAGTTGTTGGTTATTCTTGCACGTGTAGACAATAAGTTCTAACCTATGGGTGTTTCGTGTACCGTTCTGGTTTCGTATTCGATTCGTGTTACGATATAACGTATTGAAAACTGTAGGTACCCTGCGTGGACATCGTACGACAAGAGAGAGCGTGGCGTCATTGACTTCGGTAAGCGATGATCAAGGTGAGTAGATATATATCTACGAGAGAAGTCGGGTGGATGGCGTATAGCACCCCCGCAAATTCGTAGATTAGAATGTGTATGGTATGTATATGGCTAGTGCGGATACTTAGCAATAGGGTTCTCTAGGGGACCTTAAGTGAGTTGAAGTGTACTTGAAAGAAGATAACTCTTAGTTAGTTTCTAGTCGCGGACTCGCAGTGTATAGGTTGCCACACACACACGCACGCACACACACGAGATATGATGTCGGTGTATATGTATATATGTATATATAGAGAGAGGTTAATGGAGGAAAGAGGCCATAGGAGGGAATTTCCTCCTATGGCGTCGAAAAAATACTTCCTTACTCATTTTTTCCGACGATCGGCACCTACCATCTTCATCATTATCATCTAAGATGTGGATACACCAAATTTCATGTGATTCTACAACCTTTTCACCGTTTTAGTGGGTTCAAAATTAACGGTTTACCGACAATAGAACTTTTTACATTGTTAAATCAACGGTGAAAAGGTTGTAGAATCACATGAAATATGGTGTACCCACATCTTAGATGATAAAGATGAAGATGGTTGGTGTCGATCGGCGGAAAAAATAAGTGGGTGTATTTTTTCGACGCAATAGGAGGAAATTCCCTCCTATGGCATCTTTTCTTCATTATTCTCATATGTATATATATGTATATATGTATATATGTATATATATGTATATATGTATATATGTATATGTATATATATATATGTATATGTATATATGTATATATGTATGTATATGTATATATATGTATATATGTATATATATATATATATATATGTATGTATATATATATATATATATATATATATGTATGTATATATATATATATATATATATATATATATATATATATCGATGCGTTGATATATATATATATATATATATATAGTATACATATACGTATAAGATGAGGATATGAGATGTTAAATGGATATGAGTCGATATGATCGGGCATGATGTCGTGAGTTGTTGATATGTGATTGAGTCATGATATGATATATGATATAATATTATAATGGATTGTTGGGCGATGTGTATATTTTTACATACGATAATATGTGTTTGATGATCTTAGAATGTACGGGACTGTCACGATCCAAAGTTTGGATGTGACCGGCACTTAGATTGTATAATATCTAAAGATATCTACACAACCCGAGTAAGCCAAAAACCAAGATCAAAACCCTTTTTGCGGAACTTTAAGAAAATTTAGTTTTTTTGTAAGTAAAAATCGCAGTTTTAAGTATTTAAGATTTTAATCGTAACTTCCTATTGAAATAATAATAAAAACAAGTACTAAGTGTTTAATTTGGTTGCATCCCTGGTTGGGATCAACAATATTAACAGCGGAAATAAAATACAACTTTATGCGACATTAACAAGAATCTCAGACACAAGTAAAATAAATATCATATAACATAACTAAACGATCTCGGCTGTCAAATAATATACATACAACCACTTCTCGTTCTAAGTCATAATACAGGGTCTGATGGAGATACTCTAGATTCAATATACAATACCAAAAGAGAAGGTTACTACATAGGTAACCCACCTAGCAAAAGATGCGATAAAAGATGATAAGTGGATCTGCACTGCGGCTAACCGTCCACTCTATCCCTGCAAGGAACTGTGGCACAACGGGGGTGAGTTGCCGACTCAGTGAATATGACTAACATAACGGCTGATAAAGTAAATATGACGAACTAGAACTAATTTAAACAATAGAGAATGCGATGTATGATAACAGGTGGAGGAATGAATATGTAATACTCTATGTATGAATCAAAACCGAAATCTTATCAATTATTTTCCAAATCATATCCATTTTTCCCTGCCTAACATCGACACAAATCTTCGGTGTTTCATCAGGCATCATTTCTCGAACGATCCTGTAATCAATAACACCGGTCGGTATCATCTAGATATCCGCCGTGTTCATAATTGTCTCCGGAATCGAGTATCCTCATTAGGCTCCCCGACTAAAGTGCGGCTTTCCTGTCCCTGGGTCTCGACCGGGTCCACCATGTATCCAACTGTATGGCCACCAACTCAGTCTGGATAAAATTGTAAATCCGTAACCTTATGACCCCCAACTCGGTCCGGAATAAAACCAAATCATAAAAACGACATATCATGGTGGACGTGACGCATAATCATGAAAATCACTGATTTTTCGTAATAGTATAGGAAAACTTAAAACCATAAATCCTCAATAATACAAATGCCTCTTATATCAACTACTAATACTTGAATAAAAAATATGATGTCATATATGCTAAATACTACGACTATTGATACTTACGGTATGATAAGAATCATTTTAACAGAATAATTTCTAAGTGTGAAGTGACATGTTAATATCGACGAGGTGTAGTGTAACATGTAGATATGTGCATGTGCGGCATAACTCGTCGATAATGGTGCAGTGTTCTAACAAGTATTAATCTTGGAGCTATGTATATAGATTTAAGAATGCATATGATAAATTTAACATACAAAAGCAAACTTGTATTTAAACCTAACTATGGGCGTATCACGTCATCCTTACAAAATCCCCCGGTAGATGTTTAGTCTACTCACCAGAATACGTCGTAAACTACTCAGAAATCGCCAATCCTTTTCCTTTCCTTGCGGCCTCCGAAGTTTCCGTATTCGAATCTAATATTGAAATTAGCTTGTATAAGAAACGGCTAATTCCGATACGGCAAAATCATGAAAACACAAGTTGTACGTTCTAATTACACTACGTACGACTATTGCAAACGATCTAACACTTATTTTAACTGGAATTTAACCCAAAGTTGTTTCGTAACAGAAAACAGGACGCGTTACGAATTACCCGTGTCGTAATTTAGAATTTTGATTTCCTTTTCCGATATTAGTTCCCAGATTTTATATACTGTTAATCTGACTTAAATAATCAATACCAAAATACCCCAATCCATACACAGAGACCTACCCAAAAACCCAAAATACCAAACTTCCCTAAAAATTCGACGACGCCGGAATTTCCCTTCCTCTCGCCGGCCAAATTCCGAGCTCATGGGTTCGTACTCCTAGGGTTTGTTCTAGGTCCAACATACAATATTTAGGCATTGTTTGGTAAAGTTATTTATTACCTGGGTCATAGCATATTAACACAGAGCTAAGTTTTACCAAAAAATACGATATTCGATTTCTAAATTTTACAATTTTAGAACTAACATCTACTGAGTTAGAATTATACCTACTGAGAATGGTTGAAAAGCTTCCTCCAAGACACTCAAACCCTTAGCTCCTAGCTTGATGGTGGAAATCATTAGCCTAGTTCTTCTTCTTCACTTCTCTTTTCTTTTATTTTTCTTTTGTGAGTTCTAAGTGTTTTCCTTCTCTTTGTTTTGAAGTTTCAGAAATATTAAATTGTTTATAATGATCTGAACACATAATATATGGTCAAGCGAAAGAGTGAGGTGTAGGAGGAGGTGTCACCAAGCAAGATGTGGTTGTTTCATGCAAGGAGGAGGTGTTGTGCATGAAGTGTACATGCAAGTAGGTGGTGTCAATACATTATCACTCCAATTTATTTTGTTTTTATGATAAATTCTGAATTAAAACCTTATCTACCCTTTTTCACTTACACCCTTTACATTTCTTAGTTTGCACAACTTCCTAAATTTTTACACAAAGACCCTTCACTATATGAGTTATTATATAACATTATTCTAATTAAAATGAAGCTAAATTTCACACTAAAACCGTTGTAATTTATTAATGTTACCCACTAAAATTTTAATTTAATTAGTTTCACATAATACTTATGAAAATGTCTTATTTGTTTTTAATAACTTTTTAATTTAATCATTTTATTATTTAATTAATTAATTTTATTTATTTCCCAATTTTCAAAATGTTACAGAGACTTTAGAACAGTACCCCTGATCATGATATTGTACGATGATAATACTATATGAATGATGATGTATACTTGATATTTGACCCGCACCCCCGATTTTGGGATGTCGTACGATGGGTTTTACCGTACGGGGTATATATATGATGATTGATCCACACTCTTGACTCGAGAATGCCGTACTATGTATTATACAGTACGTGACGCTATGAGGCTGGATCGCCAATTACTAGGTATATCGACTCGAAATTTAGGTAGATTTTCTTACCCTTCTGACTAGATTCTTAGTTTAGTCTCTTAGTTGTTTAGGTAGATGCTAGACCTGACTTGATTCATACATATTTTCAAAACTAACGAATCATGAGTATTTTTAAAGACAGCCCGAGGGATACTACGGATTTTTCTAAGGACATAACTTTTCTCAAAAACCCGGTAGCCCCTACTTTTCTAAAAACCACGATTCGTGCTATTTCAAAACACTAAAACCGTATGAATCGTACACTGATACGTATATTTTATAATGCTACATTTACTATTCACTTGTTCTGTTATTTTATGTTGTTCTCATTGCATTGCATATTTATTACATGTACTTTCTTTAGTTGTTATGAATCCCGTCTGTTAGGACACCAGCACCATTACCGATGATGCGTATGTTCCACGTACACTTGCTTGCCAGCTCACACACATCATTATCGGTAATTGCCATGTCACTTACACTTTAGAAAACATTACTTCATTGGGATAACCTGCTAGCTGGTAGTTTCAACATAGTACTAGTATGCTTACTCTCATATGCTAGTTTAGATATTGCATTACTTACTTAGATATCCCATGTATTATATATTCATTCTGCTATGCAATATTGTGGGGCTTTATGCCGGTATTCACTGCTTATTGACTCTTGATTTTGGGATTTCGGATTTTCCATGAGATTTCTGGATTTGGGGAAAACCGCAAGAATTTTATAAACTCATTATCATTTTAAAAATGCAAGTTGCGGTTTTCTCGTAATATGATGTATATGGCGTCCACCCTGAGTTTTCCTGATTGAGTTGGTTTTCGAGACCCGATTCGAGGAGTAGGATGAACCGTTTCGGGTACATGGTGAACCCGGTAAGGTACCCCGGGGCAAGAAGTTCGAGTTGTAGACGATGAGCCTGGCAGGGGCAGACTACCTACCGTTGATATTTGGCGCGGCGGATATTCGGTGGATACCAACCGTAGTCGTGAGATTTGATGATATGGGCCGATCCGGACTGACGGAGCCCGGGATATTGAGGATTTTGTGTCGATGTTTGACACGGATTTCTGTTGATTTCATTGATGATACTTCAGTTCTTACACTAAAATCTTACTGAGATAAGAACACAGCTTTCTTATACAGATATATTCTGATTTCATTCTTGATGCATTCGTACATCATATATATGACATGTTGCTACTTGAGGCACTGACACGAGCACTTGGTATTACACTTATGTTTAGATGATTACCCTTGCCACTACTAGATGTTTCAGTGTATATTATGAGTACATTATGGTATGACTTAGAAGATCGTTATACATTCGGTTTCTACTCGGTGATGTCTTCTACTCACGAGTCGGCAACTCACCCCGTTGTGCCACAGTTTCTTGCAGGTTTAGCCGTACAGGTTCCATGACGGCTTCGCTGGCACAGTACTTCCTCCCGGGTGATTGCTTTGGTGGGTGGGTTCACTTGCATCGTGACCACCGTTGTACTTTTATTTATTTCAGTTGTATCTAGTAAGCTCCATCAACCAGACTTGTATTTTTAGTAGATTTAGATGACCTCAGTTTGTATATTCTTTCGGCCTTAGAGTCGCGCTCTTGTATTCTTTATTATTGTTTCTGGTTTTCTTTATGATGCTTAGTTTTCTCGCTTTCTTTCTGAGTTTTAATCCTCACCCTTCGGCGTTGTATATTCATTTTATCTTGTGTGGTTGTTCCTCCATTTGGCGAAGAGCTAGATCCCGCTTGGGGATGCCTTATATATTATTGCTTATATTCGTTTTTGAGTATAAAAAAATTACAAAGAAGGTGTTGTCCAAATTTCAAACGACAAAAGGGTTTTCAAGTTAGATACAAATATAGTGCTTTCATATACTACTACTTATGTATATATATATATATATATATATATATATATATATATATATATATATATATATAAGAATAAGTTTGATTTTCAGTAAACCTTATTTCAAAACTGTACCTCCACTATTTCCCCCTAAAAAGGTTTAGATTTCTGGGCTTTTGGCTTACTTGAATTAGGTGGGGTCCTATAGACTTCACATGATTCAAGTGCCAGTCACGTTCCATTTTCGGGTCGTGACATACAGATTCCCTATTTCTAAGATAGGCAGGAGTTTATTGATTGTGGAGATTCTAATCTCCAGCAGCTGAGGAACAAAACTGCCGTTAATTACCCCTCGCTTTGAGGCGAGTGAACCTCCGATTAACGGGTCGTATAGGTCATGCGAACTCAGTATGCAATATGTGCGTGTTGTATTTTGGAAACAATTTTGAGAGTGGTTTAGGCATATCAGGGGCCTCTCAGAGTTAACGGGGTTCCCGCTGCATAGTCATCTGGCTAGGGATCAAGGGGGCTTGCGGTCCCGCTGTAGGGTGTGTGGCAACGTCTCGTTAGAAATTTTTTTTGAAGGAGAGAAGTGTTTTGAGTGTGTCAGATGATTTCTGAGAAGGGAAAACTAGAGGAAGGGAGAAGATTTGGTGGTCTCCTGAGGCAGCGGAGATCCCTTAGGGGTCTCGAAAGCGGGACCCCTAGAAAAGAGGGGTCCCAAAGACAGGAACCCCCTTTCAAGAGAGGTTCCGAAGGCGGGACCCCTCAATAAAGGGGGTCTCGAAAGAGGAAACTCCTTTCGGGCGAGTTCCAAGAGTAGGAACCCCCTTTAAGGGGGGTTCCGAAAGCGGAACCCCTGGAGGGGAGGTCCCGACGGCGGAACCCTTCAATAGGGGTCCCGAAGGAGGGAACTCCCTTCCGGGGAGTTCGGAGAGAGGGAACCCCCTTTAAGGGAGGTTTTGAAAGCGGCACCCCTGGAGGAGAAGTCCCGACGGTGGGACTTCTCAATAGGGGATTTCGAGAGTGGGGACCCCCTTTAAGGTGGGTTCCGAAAGGGGGACCCCTGGAGGGGAGGGAGTCCCGAAAGAGGGAACTTCTTTCGGGGGAGTTCCGAGAGTAGGAACCCTCTTTAAGGGGGGTTCCGTAAGCGGGACCCCTGGATCTCGCAAGATCTCCATGGTCAAGTGATGAAAGCCTAGGGCTTTCATCGAATCTACATGTTCGAAAATACTTGCTGGGGGTTGTTGAGTGTTTTTCGTCACCCATTGAGATGGATGTGCTTTCTTTTCAGGCGTGTACAGATTCCCCATGCTTGATGGTATGCAGGTGTTTATTGATTGTGGTGATTCTAATTTCTAGCAGGCGTGGACTAAGCTATCCTTAATTATCCTTCGCTTTGACGTGAGGGAACTTCCGATTAACGGGTCATACGTATGATGCGAACTTAGTGTGTAATATGCGTGTGTTGTGTTTCAAAATAGTTGAGGGTGCTTTGGACTTACAGGAGGTCTCGCAGATTTTACGGAGGGGCCTGTCGTCCAGTCAGTAGGTTAGGGGTCAAGGAGGCTAGCAGCCCTCTTGCGGGGTGCGGGGAAGCGCCTCGTGGAATTCGTTTTGACGGGGGAGGTGATTTGAGTGTGTCTGGAGCTCGCCGGGGGGAAAAGAGAAAAGATTTGGTGGCCTCCCGAGACGTAAGGCCCCTTTTGGGGGGTCCTAACGACAGGAGAGGCTCTATGGGGGGGATGTCCCGATAGAGGGAACCCTTTTAGGGGGTTCCCAACCACGGAATCCTCTTTTAGGAGGCCCCGAACGCAGAAACTTCGCATTGGGGGGTCCTGTAGTTGGGACCCCTCCTTATGGGAGTGACGATGGAGGGAACCCCTTTAGTGGGGTATTTACTGTGGGAGCATCTTTTGGGAGGGGTCCTGTCACGTCCCGAAAGTACGGAACATGACCGACACTTAAACTACGAACGTCTCGAGGCGTACGTAATCTAAGTAAACCGAGAACCCAGAAATCCAAACCAAGAAAAGTAGTAGAGTGAAGGAAAACCAATTTAAAACAAGTAGTTTCAATAGCATAAGCCGAAATTATGCGGTTTTTTAAAAACATCAAAAATTTACTGAAAATTTCGGCAGAGTCTCCTTTGTAAATACTGGCCCCCAAACGGGATACAACATGAATAGTATACGAAATCAATAAAAGGCATCCCCAAGCGGGAGCTAGCTCTTCATCAATCGACGGTCACAACCACACAAGCAATATAATATACAACGCCAACGGCGAGGATCAAAACTCAAAACCACAAGAAAACCACAGAAATAAAACGCGCGACTCTAAGGTCGAAAGAATAACATCACTGGTCTCTATCTCTGAAATAAATACATGTTTGGTTGATGGAACTTCTAGATACAACAGAGTAATAATATACAAGTTATATAATGGGGGGTACGATACAAGTAAACCCACCTACTAGCAAATCACCGAAGGAAACTATGCCCGCAAGCCGTAATGAAAGCTGTACGGCAAACCTGCAAGAAACTGGGGCACAACGGGGGTGAGTTGCCAACTCATGAATAGAAAAACATCTACGCATAGAAATCGCATAAATAACGCAACCTAGGTCAAAGATCATAATATAACCTTAAATATATAACATGCAGCCTATATCAATGGCTAGGGTATACCTCTAAGCAACGGTAATACCAAGTGCTCGTGTCAGTGCCTCAGGTAGCAATATATCATATGAATAAGATATGAATGCATGAAAACAGAATACATGTAAATGAAGAAACTGTTTTCATAACTTAGTGCGATTTCCCTTGTATTTTTTAAAATGAGGTATCATAAATGAAATCAGTATCAACAGTGTCTAGTATCGACACAAAACATAAATCTCAATGTCTCAAAATCTCAGGCTCCGGCTATTCGGACTGGCCTGTATCATCAAATCTCAGTACCTCAATATCTCGAAATCTCAAAATCTCAATCTCAATATTTAGGGCGCCGTCAGTCCAGACCGGCCCCTACCATCCATCTCAAGACCACGACGGTATCCTCCGGATATCCGACGCGTCGGGTAAAATCACCGGTAGGTAGTCTCCCCCTGCCAGGCTCATCGTCATCACCACGAGCTTCTTACCCCGGGGTACCTTACCGGGTCCACCATGTACCCGAAATGGTTCATCCAACTCCTCGAATCGGGTCTCGAAATCCATCAGCAAATTCATGGTGGACGACTCATACATCATGGGAAAAACCGCGCTTTTTATTTAAAAAGAGAAAGAAGAAGTTTGTATATGTTTTGCGGTTTTCCCCAAATCCAGAAAATCTCATGGAAATCCAAATCCAAAACCTCAACAACATGTAAAAAGTGAATATATGCATGAGAATCCATGAATGCGGCATAACAATGAATAACAGTATGCATGAAGTAGCAGGTAATAACTACAATGTCTAACTAACATGTAAGGCAAGTACACTAATATCATGTCTAAACTATTAGCTAACAGGCTATGTCAAGCAATAATATTTTCTAAGGTGTACATGACATGGCAATTACCGATGAAGATGTGTGTGAGCCGGCAAGTAAGTGTACGTGGTACATACGCATCATCGGTAATGGTGCTGGTGTCCTAACCACAGGATATCAACAGTAGAATATGAAGCATAATATAAGCATGTGATGCGGAGCAAACAACAATAATGAGCGGGAGCTGAATACTAGACGCAACGATAACTAATCTGCTTTAACCTAATTTAAGTCATACAATGGTGCCTTTTGAAATAACACGAATCGTGGGGTTTTGAAAATAGGGGCTACGGTGTTTTTAAGAAAAGATACTTTTTTTTTTGAAATATCCGTAGAATCCCTTGACTTGTCTTTTAAAATACCCACGATCCGCTAGTTTTGAAATAGGTAGGAGTCTAATCTAACCTAACAACTACACTAAACTATACGGCTGAACTAACAAGCTGAACTACAGGTAAGGAAACCGCCTATCATCTGAGTCGATACATATACATACCTGTATACGTATAGTCGGTGATCCCGCCTCAATAATATCATATTCGATACCCTATCTATAATCAGGCATCCCAAATCAAGAGTGCGGATCAATCATCAATATAGCTCGTACGTAAATCCGTCGTACGGCATCCCAAATCTGGGTACGGGTCAATATCACATTCATCATACTATTCACCTGGTATCCTCTTTATCAAATATCATGATCGGGGTACTGATCTACGTCTAGTACAATACCGATACCGCCTAAGTATGCATGCACGTGTGTGAAACACTACGTCAAAACCCGTTACAACGTCATGTCGTATCTCAAATACGAACCCTGCTATATCACCGATCTCACGGCCTCAAATCAAATCTCATCGACTCATCTTAAATCCCAAGTACTATCCCCATTATCCATGCATGTGTATATGAATGTACATATGCATAGTCCCATACCCACGCATATATACATATATACACATCCCAATCGGCGCACAAGAAAGTAATGTATGCAAGTCTGTGTGTGCGTATGTGGGTATAACAACTACTCTAGGGTTTCGCAACTAACCCAAAGCTAATCCAGGAACACATAAACATAACATGAATACACATTCTCGTATCATAAAACACCTATATAAACATATAAATATAAGCTACACTACGGACTGTGGGGGTGCTATACGCCATCCACCCGACTTCTCCCCGTAGATATAAATCTACTCACCTGGTCCTCGCTAGCCGGTGTCGACGTCGCCACGCGCTTGCTTGTCGTCCCGAAGTCCACATGGGGTACCTACATATCATAATGTACCGTGTCGTATTAAAATCCGACTCATGACCCAAAACGACACGTGAATCCCACGTAGGTCAAAACCTATGGTTGCTTTCACAAATCAACCCAAAAACCCTCGACGTCGGCGTACAAACGCCAAACCATCTTGAAAAACTCAAACGTATCAATCGTGGTTTCACAACACCTTAAATATATATATATAAAAAAGTTAAAATCACCAAAACTTCAAATTCGCTTTAAAGCTATTTTTCCGAAAACCTAATAAGCAAAATTATCCGCTTTAATACAACATATTGATGTTTAAACGAATCTAGCGGCCACAATTTTCACTAAATATCATAACAAAGTCATATAAACCATTCCTATAATTTATTCTCATCAAATTCCATAAATTCCAAAATTCTAGTTTACAATATACCCAAATTTAACAATTTTATAGCAAAAATGCACAAACAACAATTTAGCTTGGATTTTTCATGAGCTAAAGTATTAAACTATATTTTATAATGTTAATGAAGTCATGAAAAACCTAATCACATTTTTAAACCCAATATTTAAACAATTTTCAAAAACCTAGTTTGTTAAAACTCCAATTTTAAAAATTTTAAGTGGCAATATACAAAACAACTACTAGACTAGATTTGCATATCATAAGATGCTAAAATACATATCACAACCATCATCAATTTATCACAACCCTAACATGATTCAAATCCTTCTCTTGAATTTCACAAACCCTCACTTTAAATTAGAAACCCAAACAACTTTTAACTACTTTAGCTTAAGCAAAATACCAACAGTTTAACCATTTGGACAGGATTTATACCTCCAAGACTTGTAGATCTACATGCAATTTAGCCTCCCAAATTAGCTTCTATGCCCCAAGATCCATGCTAGATGGGATAAAGAATAATGGGTAGGAGTTAGATTTTGATTTCGGTGAGGTTTGCTTGATTTTTCATGGAATTTTTTTGTAGATTTTTGGAGAGAGATGAGGTGAGGAAATTAAGAGGGGAGGGGCTGCAGGAATTTACAGTTTTCGGCCAGAATGGGGAGGGGAAATGAGTGAGGGAGGAGAGAGAGTGAGGTGGAGAAAGTGGGAAAGTCAAAGTCCACATTTTCTTTTATCATTTTCTTTTCTTTTCTTCTCTTTTCTTTGTGATTGGAGAGAGAGAGGGGGAGGGCTGTCATGGTGGGGTCGGCCACATGGGGAGAGGGAGAGAGGGTGAGTTATGGGTGTATGGGTTAGGCAAAAAGATAAATGTATTACCCCAATTCCCATTAACATTAATTTTACCGAAAAAAGCCTTTTTTCTTCAATAATTTCTAAACCGTTTAGGCAAACAATTTCGTTTCAAAAACCACATGATAAAATTTTATTTAAAGTTTTATGATGCACAAAATTTGTTTCAACTCATTCCAATTTGTAATTTTCCCTAATTAAATATATTAGTGACGGCTTAAAATAATATTAAAATAATAAATTTCAGAAAATTTTTCAGAAAATTTGAAATTTCACCAGTGGCTCAATAAACACCAAATACTAGCAATTACATAGCTAGAATATGTATATTTAATTTTTATAATAAGATATTTGCATTTTGACTTTTTACAGAAAACCACCCTATTTTACCGATTTTCCGAAATTTCACCGAAACGTTTTTCAAAACGCTACAGGTCCCGAACGCGGGAACCCCATTATGGGGGTTTCTGAAGGCGGGAACCTCTTTAGGAGGGTCCCGACCGTAGGAGTCCCCTTTTAGGAGAGTCCCGACCTCGGGAACCCCACTATGGGGGTTCCAAAAAGGGGTAACTCCCTTGAATGGGAGTTCTGCAATGGGAAACCCCTTTTGAGGGTGGTTTCGAAGAGGATTATGGGTTACGATCCATATTCCCATGGATTTCGCGGAAGATCCGACCAGCCCTCGAGTTCTTTTGTTCAAATTTGTATATTCGGGATGAAAGCCTTAGGTTTTCACCCCAAGAGTCCTTATCCTTTCTTGTTCTTCAAGTTTACCATCAAGAAGCTCTCTTGATTCTTCAAAACTTAGGATTCAAATCTTGAATAATGGAAAAGGATACTATTTACGACATAAAATTGCATTTTAATACCATCCATTCTTTATAATATTGTCTATAAAATTGGTGTTTTTAATCCAAATTTGCTATATAAGTGCAGGAAACAGGTTTAAAGCAAACAACAGACTTTAGAGATAAAACTGGACCAATCCAGTTAAATTCAAAGTTAACTTACTCAACCCTGCAAATTTCAGTGTCAGCGAAATTGAGATATTATGTGCTCAGAAACCATCTAAAATAGCGAGAACACAAAACAAAAAGTTTGGAAGACCAAACCCAACAATTGACCGTGGAACCGCCGCCAAAACCAGCAAACGACTGCGGAACCGCCGCCACCTCAGCGCCGCACGAGTTAGGGTTTCGGGGGTAGTTTGGTCTTTTCGTGTATAGCGACTTCGATGCTAGGGTTTCAGATTTCAAGACCCATAAATAGCAGCGAGAGCACCCAACAAAGAGGCATCTAGGATTTTAAGTTTTTAGGGTTTTATTTCCTTTTCTTAGAATTTTGTAGCCATTTTTCTAGTCATTGAAATTTGTAATGGAGCTTGAAGGTAATAAAAATGGTAGTTTCATTTTATTCTTGTCTCCTTTAATTTCTGCATTTTAATTCCTTGCACTATATTATGTCGCTCGTTACTTTTATTAATTAGGTTGATGATATTTTCAATGTTTTCTTTCTCTCTCACAATTATTCTCTCAATGATTTTTGAAACGATGATACTCAAAGAATCTCCTCGCTATCATGAGGGATCTAGTAGCTAGTTTTGTTGATTAAAAGAAAATTCTTTTCTCCTTTCTTTCTCAATTTAATTATTTGTATGCGATGATACTCAAAGGTTGTCCCTCGCTATAGTGAGGACCCTAGTAGTTAGGATATATTATTCTTCGATCTTTCTTCTTTATTCTCTTATTTTAGTAATGAGCGAGTAAATTCCCGCTTGTTAGGATTGTAGGAAAGGGGAGTATATGGGATGGTAAATTATTCATATTTCTTTTATATTTTGATTTTTTATAAACTTCAACAAAGTGAGTATTAATCCCCTATTTGGACGCACTATCAATTCATGATAGTTACGACCCCGATTTCAGAATGAGTTAATACTTGTTTTGTTGGAGGCTTGAGTTTAAAATGGATCAATGGAAGAACAAGGATCAATAGAGGGAATCCCTAATACCCTTCTAAATACCCTAATCCATATTCATTCCTATTCCTCAACCTATAAATAATTAAAAGATAAAAATATTCATTTATTTAATCATCATCCCTTAACTATCTAATCCTAAAATCCTAATAAGCATTTTTTCTCATTGTTATGTCACTCTTAAAATAAAAAAATCAAATCCACTTTTTCTGAATCAACTCATCTAAAACACTAAAAATAAGGTTACAGTCTTCCTGTGGATAACTCATATTCACACGGCTAGCTACTGCAAACCGTGTTGATTGCGGTATTTAAAACATTAAAAGACTCATTTTTTCACAACAAGTAAATGGCACTGTTGCTGGGGAGACGACAGTATTATTTTTCTTGTTATTCGGGTTAACCTCATAAAAAAATATATAAAAAATATATATAAAAAAGAATTTTAAACCGCGTCTTGATATGATTTATGATGTTTGTTCGAGTTGTGCAGGAAATCTGGAGTATCTGGGTGAGCCTACGGTGAATATAATTGCCTGAATCAGAAGAGCAGAGGATAAGGAGTGCAGTGCCAAAGAATTAGGAAGTTCGACCCAAAGGAAGCGGCGGAACCGCAGTCGAAAAGAGTATTTGGCGACTGATATGCGGCGTTTTAGAGGTCTCTCCTCTCCAAATTTTTCTGGTGACTTTCCTTCTTCCTTTCACCCCCTCTGAAACCTCAATAAACTGTTTTTACCTGCAGAATTCTTTGCAAACAACGCCGCAAATAAAAATATATCTTTGTGCGTGTTTTTGGTGTGTTTTTGCTTTGCATCATTTAAATGGATATTAAGAGGCAAGAAACCCAAATTCAGATTAGGTGGACCCTTCCTAAGCCCCAAAAATCACAAACGAGAAAACGCATCACCCTACATTAATAAAAAATATCTAGACCAAGCCTCTAAGGACAATCATGCTCAATTGGGTCGTGAGTAATTTGTTACTTATCAGCATCTTTCTTGTAGTGTGTAAAGCAAGTGTGTCTAAGGCAAGTGGTTTATTTAATTAGGCCCGCTATTTCGGTGATTCGTATAGCGGATATCTCCCACTTACTTGACTGCAAGAAAGATAAGGAGGTGATAAAAGATTTATCTTACGTCTTTTCCTTTGGAAGTTTAGGAGCTATCTAGTGATTTGACCTAGGTGATCCTAACTCTAGGGACTGTTTGTGCATATTTTTGTGATTGGTTGAGTCGAGTCTTGCATCTATTATTTTGCCAAAGCAAAACATTCTAAAAATCTTTCTCCCCACTTCTCCACATGCTTCCACGTGCACTAAACTCACTTAGTGCATATTCGGTTGGACACGGGATTCTAGCGCCCGTTTAGTCCGCGTTTTTGCTATCGACTCCGAGGTCGATACTTCTTCACCTTCTTCTTCTCCTTCACCTACCACGTCTCTCAAGATGGAAGGACTTCCACCGGGTTTTAATGTGAACAACCCCACGATGCCACCATCTCTTGGTGCGCAAATTCTACCTCCTACACAAACACCACCATGCATCATTCTCTACGACCGATACTACTCCACACACGGACGCCTTCCTACATATCTGTCTCTTTCACCAGCCAATGGGGATAATTTCGAAATCTCATCAACTTGATGCCTAAATTTCATGGGGCTTGAATCTGAGAATGCCTACGTTTTTATCACCAAATTTCAAAATGTATATGCAATGATGAGCACCACCCAACTGTCAGGGGATGCTATGAGATTACGTATTCTTCCTTTTACCCTGTGCGATCATGCAGAGAAGTGGTTTATAGCACCTCCTCACATTCTATCACCACTTGGGATGAATTTTTTAAGGCATTCCTTAAAAAATTCTATGCTAATCATAAAACTGCACGTATTAGAAGCGAGATCAATCAGTTTGCCCAGCTTCCCACCGAACCCTTTTAGGAATGCTTTGAAAGGTTCAAACATCTCCTTATCCAATGCCCTCATCACGGATTCGAAAAATGACAACTTTGCCAAATTATATATGAGGGCGTTAATCCAGCGACAAAACAAATGCTAGAAATCATTTGTCAATGTCATTTCATGTCAAAATACGACGAGGGGGCGTGGTAATTTCTTGAAGATCTCGCCAAGCTAATACTATAGTGGGAGAGCACAAGACCGACGACATCATCTTCATCTTCATCGAGGGCAGGTGTCCATCAGCTCGACGCTTCCATCGCAATTAAACCCGAAATGGCTGCGATGCAAAAGAAACTTGAAGCTATTGAGAGCAAATTCTCTTCAGCCTCCATAAACCAAGTTTTTCTCCCCAAAACCATATGTGGTTGTTGTTTTGACCTTCACATTTGATTGAAGAATGTCTTTTGAATTCTTCGTCTCAAGGTCAAGAACAAACTAATACTGCTTTTCAGTAACGACCTAGAAACGATCCCTATTCTTCTACATATAATCCGGGATGGAGTAATCATTCTAATTTTTCTTGGAATCAAAACCAAAATCAGTTCCAAAATTAACAACTATCAAAGGCTTCCTCAACAACAACAACAACAACCACAACAACAAATTCAGTTGCCCTTTCAACCGCAACAATTTCAAAATCCGGCCAACAACTTTGCTCATTATAACAATTCTTTCTAACCACAAAACAATGTTCCTCCTGCCGGCACCGACAAAGTCTCTGCACTCGAGAGAAGCTTAGAAGCCTTCATTAAACAATCCGCTCAAACGTCGACTGGTCTAATTTCTTCTATCCAATCGTTAGTACAATACACTGCATCCTACGGCGAAAGCATCAAATCAATCGAAGCACAAATAGCACAGTTGAACGCAGCAATGAGGGAAAGAGAGAATGGGAAACTTCCATCTCAACTTTTACCAAATCCCGGCCCTGAATCACTTCTTTCATCAGCAACTCAATCGACACTTCAGATGATCCGGTTGGAGTACTTTGCAAGGTTTCTTCACCTTACTCGGCTGAGTTGTCTGCCATCCAAGTATCCTCCCTTTTGCTTAAGACATAACAGCTATGAGCTCGCTCCCTCTTCTTGGGTCGGACATAGCCCAAACCAGTGGTATCAAACTTTCCATGAGACGCTGCTTGGTGGGTCCCTGGCACTTCCCAGATATTCTTATAATAGTAAGCCTGACGGACAGTCTGTTCGAACCGTATTCCCTGCTGATGAAGGAGTTCTTTTAAACTCTTTGTATAGTATCTTGGCATAGGGATTGGTTGTAATCTATCGAGATTCGGCTCGAGTCCATGCCAAATCTCTTTCTCCACCTTGGTCTCTTCCGATTTATAAAAAAGAATCCCCTTCTCTCCTCTATATCTGGAAGGCACGTGAAAGGTAACTTGCTCTTGCACGCTGTAGGTGCTGAGTATATCGAATTCTTTGTAGTGATGCAGCGGAGCCATTGTAATATGTAGGGCTCGATTGGCTTCATCGGGGACCTTCACCCACAGATGGATGGAGAAAACCGTATCAGTTTCTTCTTCCGAGTCACTACCGAAGATCGGAATAGCATTTGACGAGCTTGGTTTATCAATTTCCTTTGGAGGCTGACCCATGAGTACTATTTCTTTCTATAATTTGGAGTCGCTTTCGAAGACAGGGATGGTGGCCGCTTGCACTTGTTTGTCCTTCGGTTTGCCGCACTTCTCTGTCTCTTCGAAGTCTAACAAGAAGCACTTTGCATCTTCATATTTGCATACTTCGTTTAACGAGAATGGGTTGAGCTCGTTTTTGATGGCGTGTGTTTACCGTCGAAAAAAGAGACGAACTGGGATAGAACGTCTTGCCTGAATTTAGGGGCAGATGCTATATAGGACATATCCATCCACCTCTCCGAAGATGACAAGTTGATTTATGACACCGTATATCGGAGGTTTGGACAAATGCGATCGATGTAGCGTGACTTATCGGATTCCCCCTATTTGAGGGGGGTTTTGATTGTGGGGACACTCTTCCCTGCAGGCGTGAGCCCCTGCAGTTAATTACGCTATTGCATTACGATAACAACTTTCACTTGCTCCAGGCAGATCACTTCGTGTCATGTCATATTGTTTCTTTTGGGGTTGCCCGTAGATTGTATACGGAGACTAATTTATGTCGTCACCCGTAGGGTGGGGTTTAGTCCAAATCCATACATATCAGACTTGGGTTTGAACCTAGGTCATATGTTCCATTAGTTCAGGAGTTTTAAGGATCGTTAATCTTGCTTTAGATTAAGATCGACTTAAAATGTGGTTAAGGACCGTTAATCTTGTTTTAGATTAAGATCGACTTAAAATATATGAGCTTGATTGATTTTATTTTTAAAATCAAAGAAGTTAAAAAAAATCAGGGATTTAGTCTATTTTAGACTAAACATCGGGCTTTCTATTACCCAACAGTACTAAGCAATAGGCCATACATTTTGTTTTGGGCTTTACATAACCAACAATACTAAGCACTGGGCCCAGAAACTTAAGTTTTAACATAGAATATAATATCCTTCCGGCTTCAGTGATCACGTGAATATCACGTGAGTACTTTGGTTTCTTTGGCGCTCACATGGTATCACATGAGTAGCTATTCCTTTTGGTGTTCACGTGTCTTTCACGTGAGTAGTGCTAAGCACTCGTTCATATGGCACTCACGTGGATATCACGTGATATGCACTCTCTGTTTAGCTTTAGGCACTTACGTTCTTTTCACGTGATGCACACTTTCGTTTTAGCTTTAAGCACTCAAGTGGTTTTCATGTGACGCGCACTTCCGTTTTAGCCTTAAGCGCTCACATGGATATCACGTGACGCGCACTTTTGTTTTAGCCTCAAGCGCTCAAATGCTGATTGATTCGATTTCTCGATGTCGTGTTTTTAGAAATGATGTTTCACAATCAAAGAAATTTTTGACCGCAATCAATAACGGTGTCGATTGTAGCGCGTTAGCGAATGCGGATCGCCCACAGGGAAAGTGAGATCCGTTCGTAATTTGAATTAGATGAATTGAAAATTAAAGAAAAGAGAAAAGACAATTCAATTCAAGATTTATAAAATTGAAGTTCAAGAATTATCTAGATCTAAATCTAAAATCAAGAAAACATTTAAAAATCAAGAATCAAGAATTGATGATATCCAATCCAATTAGTAATCAAGAGAAGTGAGGCTCGTAGGAATCGATAGACGTGATGAAATCTATTGATTACGTTTTCTTATCCATTAATGATTTGATACTAGATCGATGACGATTAATCGAGGTTTAAGGATCTTTCGAAGAAACTAGGGTTTCTTCATCTCATCCTTTGTCCATTCGATGAATCTCATTCAAATTCTAGCCTCTAGTAAATTCAAGAATCGATCGTGGATCACTAATTAAGAGCGAACACAATCAAGAAAGTATCGCTCGAAACTAGGTTGCCGATTCTTCAATTTACAAGAGTTTACAAAACTTATAAGAATTAAGAATCGTTTCAAGATTTGTAACATCATCATCTATTGATTCTCTCGACTCCTTCACGAGCGGAGTTTTACTCAAACATCACATCAAAGAACACAATCACAAATTGAGATCTAGTCATGATGCAAGAATATAAAGAAAGCAAGATTAAAGAATTTTCACCTTTATTATTCAACAATTCGTTACACTTCGCTCAAACACTACAAGAAATTGAGGAGAGAACGAGATCGTCGAATTGAGTGTAGTATCATCTTCGTGAGTCGCGGATCGTCTTGGATCACTTGCTCGGTTGAAGATCGGCTTCGCTCCAAAAGGATGGTTGAATTCTCGCTTGATTTGTACTCGGTGTTCTTGATTTTTGGCTTTGGATTTTGAATTGGGGATTAGGGTTTACAAGTTGTGTCACTCAACTTGTGTTGGGAATTGATGTAGGAATCAACAACCTTGAGATAGAAGCCTTAGAGTCCCTTTTATAGCTTTGATTAGGATTAGCTTCCTTTAGAAGCTAGGTTTAGTTTAGCTTCCCTTGTAAGCTTGGTAGTTAGGTAGAAGGTTCTAGAGGTAGTTAGTTAGGGTTAGCTTCCTTCATAAGCTTGGAGGTTAGGGAGAAGCTTCTAGGCTTAGGTAGTTATGTAGCTTGCTTTGGAAGCTTGAGGGTGTTTAGCTTGTACAAAGGCCTTGCTGTTCTGACAGAAGATTCTGGAGAATTCTGGAGTTTGGAGTATCTTAAATGAGTGTTAGCCTTGAAATCAGAAGCCTGAGCCAAATATCTGCTGACGTCACTATCACGTGACCGCGGATCCGCCGCGCAAGCCCTGCTCCGGCCGCGGATCCGTGGTCCTTTGATAGCCTTGGGGCTTGCAACTTCCTGGGTGAATTTGTGCTGACATTTTGGAACTTTTCTGATGTGTGGAATTTTCTGAATATTTCTTGTTCACTGCCAGATCTCAAGTCTTGGACTTGGCGTATTTTTATCAGCTCTTTTATCGATTCCGGCTCTTTTCCTGGAATTTCCTGCACAGATTCTCGAGACAAGTGTTGCGCTATACAAAGATTATGCGATGCAATGATAAACACTCAATTTCCCTCCAAATGTCGATTTTAAAGTATAACACAAGCAACTTGGTATTTTACGGCTGTTTTTCTAATATGTGTTATACCAATACCGAATACCTATAGATGAGTGCAAATGGTAGGGAAATTGACGTATTAAAAATGCAATATTTTCGACTGATCAAATTCCCCCAAACTTATTTTCGGTCGTCTCGAGTGAACTGTTTTATTAAAAAGAGAAGGAGAAAATAAAGAAAGAGAAAAACTAACTAGCACACTTTCGTAGGCAACACGATTGCACTGAGCACGTGCAACAAGCCTTTAAACCTGTAGGTGTCCCTGGTAGGAGGAGTGTTGTCTCTTGACGGTTTTCAGCGGATTGCACCCACAAAATCCAATAATAAAAGGAAGATCGTGAAAGTTACATATAAAGACAAGAATTGTAAAAGAAAGACTTTAAAAATTAGATTTTCCAACTATGCTAGCTTTTCGGTTGTCATGAGCCCTATCTTAATAATCATGAAAAGATGTCAGAAATCACATCATCCCTCAATAAAACATCGTCTTTATTCTTCATTCATATCTTTCTTCCAAACATGGATCATATAACCCTACGTGTGTGTAATAGACATCCCTACACCCAGAGAATTCAATTCAAGCTATCATACTCTTGTCCATCTGCCTCGGTACTTTTTAATTTGATGAATATTAGATGAGATTGCTCACACACTTTCATGCGACCGTTAATACTTCTTGAGGTACTAACCGACCGATTACTCATATGCTTGCTTATTAGGTGTTTTTCCTCGTCTTGCACCACCTAAGGCTTAGCAGTGACTCCCAGACCAGTTGGTCTAAGGCACTAGGTGAACAGGCACCCTCACTATATTTTTTTTATTGCTGCCTAGGCGATAACAAAACCAGTGTTCATTTTTCTCACCATTTTATATTTTTATTCATTTTTTTATTTCCTTCATACTTTTGGCTTTTAGACAAGAGCATTTCAAGGTATCCTCTACTATCCCGAGCTTCAAGACGTGTGTAAGTGCGTATAGTAGGGTATCAACGTTCAAATGTTTGGCTTCCAGAATAGAAACTATTTTTCAGACTTATTTTTATCCTCAGATTAGTGACTTCCTTCATCTTACTAACCCTTGGGACAACGGCTCATAACTACTTATTACTAGTTCGTATAAGAAAACTTCTAATTTTCTAGGTTTTCTTAAATTTTTCCAATCTTTTGGATGTAATTTTTCACTATCTAATCTTTTATTATCTTATTTATGTACAAAAATATTTATTTTTTTAATTTTTTTTATAAATTTTTATAGGTTTTGAAAATGTTTTGATGCAAAATGATATGCAAATGATGCGAAAATAAGCACAAACCTCCCCCAAACTTGTTTTCAACAGTGTCCTCACTGTTGCCTTCTGCTATATCATAAAACCTGTAAGCCTGGGAGGAAATTTATTAATGGGGGCAAAATATTTAAGTGAAAATTCTCCCCCAAACTTATTTTTGGGTCATCGTTTTGTGTAAAAAATTTCTTTTCAAGAGCCAGAAAATATACTCCCCAAACTTGAGTTAAGCCATGTTAATCTTTGAAAATCACATGAGGGGGTCAAGAATCATTGGTCGATGCCAAGCTTTGCAAAGACCGAAGGTCAACACGAACCATTCGAAAATTTTATCAATGTAGTGCTCAAGTTGGTGGAAGAAGAAGTGGGGAAAGGGTAAGTTGTGAAATGGAATGTGTTTGCGTCTCGTTTTGGAGAGACGATGCAGTGTATGTGATGGATTACTCGCATCCTTTTTACAGTTCAGAAGAAGGTGTGGAGGTTCAATTTCATTGTATTGAGGTGGATTCATCTCAACACCTGTGTCATTCAAAAATGCAAGTTCATCAGCGAAAATTTCCTCAAAAGTCTCATCAATACCCCGAAGAATAATGTCATCAGAAAGTGCGGGGTGATCTTCAGACTCCAAAAACATTTCATAATCAGTGTTAGTTGTTGACCCGGACAACTCGGTGGAAGAGTCCGTATGTGTATGATACATAGTTGGGTCAAACAACAACATATGAAAAGAGTCTAGATCAGTATCATGAGGATCATCAAATTCGCTGCTGTCGACATCCATTAATTCGACAGAACAGACCTGAGCAGTAGGTTCGGAGGGTACACTTCCCAACTTGTAAATGTTCAGCTCAATTGACCTATTCCCGAAGGATAGGGTCATAGAACCATTACGACAGTTGATGATAGCATTGGAAGTGGCCAAAAAGGGGCGACCAAGGATCACCGGAATTTGATTCCGTGGGTTTGCTATAGGCTGTGTATCAATTACAATAAAATCTACAGGGAATACAAATTCCCCGATTTTTATTAACACATCCTCCAGTTCACCCCTAGGTTTAATGCTTGATCGGTCATCCATCTGGAGAGTTATGCTCGAGGGCTTTAACACTCCGATCCCTAACTGCTCGTAAACCGAGAAAGGAAGTAGGTTAACACTTGCGCCAAGGTCAAGTAGAGCACGGTTAATGTGTTTTTCCTTAATAGAAATGGAAATAGTAGGATAGCCAGGATCCTTACGTTTCCTCGGTAATTGTTGGGGGAAAGCTGTGTCTACTGTCTTTGCCATGAATATCTTCTTGGGCACTTGAGTCTTCCTCTTTCTAGTGCACAAGTCTTTAAGAGTTTTCGCATAAGCGGGGACTTGTTGGATTGCATCTAGAAGAGGGATGTTGATGTTAACCTGTTTCAAGATTTCAGTGATCTTCTCCATTTGTGGATTTGGTCTGTTTCCCCTTAACCGATTAGGGTCAGGAGCTTGGGCAATAAGGTCGGGGTCCAACATTGGAGAAGATCGTGTGGGTGGAAACGATCTAAGAATAGGAGTGGGGATCGTTTTCGGTGGACTAGAAGAGGTGGGCTGAGGTGTCGAGCCTTGGGGAAAACGGAGAATAGGCTCGGAAGAAAATGGTGGGGTAGAAGAACTGGGGTCAGAAACAGAAGTAGAAGTGGAAGGAAAGGTCTCAGCCGGGGTGTTATTGATAGATTTTTCAGTATCATCAATCTCTTCCCCAACGTGATTGTCAAGCACTCTTACAGATCTCAACGTGGTGATTGCATTCACATGATGTGAATGGCCAGGATTGGGCAAAGGTTGAGCTGGAAGTTTCCCTTTCTCTCTTGCACTCATTTCAGCTTTTAATCGTGCAATTTCTTCCTCCATCGATTTTATAGTCTCGCTTTGGGACGCAGAGTTTTTCTCGATTTTATTGACGGAAGACTTTATTGTCCAAAGCAAGTTCATGAATGAAGAGAGGATTCATCAGTACCGGTTAACTGCAAAGGATTAGAAGGTGCAGGTGTGTTGACCGGATTTTGAAAGTTTTGTGCTTGGAAGGGGTGCTGACTCAATTGAAGTGGTTGTTGTTGTGGTGGAGGAGCCCTTTGAAAATTATTTTGGTTTGGAACCGTGTTTTGAGATTGTGATTGGTTCCAAGCAAAATTAGGGTGATTCCTCCAACCCTGATTATATGTGGAAGAAAATGGATCGTTCCTAGGTCTTTGAAAAGCAGCATTGGTATGCTCGTGACCTTGAAACGGAGAATTCAATGGACATTCTTCCGTCAAATGAGAAGGATCAGAACAGCATCCACATACAGTTTTGGAGAGTGACATTTGATTTAGGGCGGCGGCTAAAAATTTATTTTCCATAGTCTCGAGTTTCTTTTGCATAGCTGAAATGTCAGCTCTAACTCCTATGGAAACTTCCGATTGGTTATTGCCACCCCTAGACGATTGACTCACACCCTCCCACTGTAAAGATTTTTCAGCGAAATCTTCTAGGAATTTCCAGGCTTCCCCATCATCTTTGGTCATGAAGTTTCCTTGACACATGGATTCAAGGGTCTGTTTTGTGTTAGGATTAATGCCCTCATATATGATTCTGCACAGATCCCATCTAGGGATTCCGTGATGTGGACATTGAACTAACAGATCCTTGAAGCGTTCAAAACACTTCGAGAATGTTTCATTTGGAAGCTGGGTGAATTGATTTATTTCGCTACGGACTCGAGCCGTCTTATGATTGGGGTAGAATTTCTTTAGGAATGCTTTTAAGAATTCTTCCCAGTTTGAAATTGAATGTGCGGTTGTGTTATAAAGCCACTTCTCGGCTATATCGCACAAGGTAAATGGGAGAAGACGAAGACGCATAGCATCCACAGAAAGCTGTGAAGTACCCATCATTGCGCATACATTTTCAAATTTGGTGATAAAGACATGCGTCTTCAGACTCGAGACCGTGATATTTGGGTAGAAGGTTGATGTATTGGGGTTTTATTTCAAAATTGTCCCGGTTGGCAGGTGGAATGGATAGACAGGTCGAAAGAGGACCTCGCATAGGATAGCACCTCTCTTGGAGAGAGATGCGGGGTGGATTCTGAGCACCTGCGGATGGCGGAAGATTAGTGGTAAAGAAGTTCGATTGAGATGCATCCATCGAAGTGGGTGTGGTGGTGGGTAAAGAAGAAGTAAATGTAGAAATACCGACTTCGGAGTCGATCGGGATAACGCGGACTAAATGGGCACTAGAATCCCGTGTCCAGCCTATCTTGCACTAAAAGGGTTTAGTACAAGTGGCAGCGTTAATATAATTAGGGGAAATGAATGAAGTGGTGTTTGTTTTAAAAAATATACGGATTTTTGAAAAAATGATGCAAATCACAACAAATGCAACAAGCAACCCTAAGTCTAGTGGTCACCTAGGTCAAGGCTCTAGACCGCTCCTAACTGCCAAAAGACAAGTCGCAGGATCAATCCTCCACTGCCTCTTTGTCTCTCCTGTGGCCAGGTAAGTGGGAGGTTCTCCACTACGTAAGTAGTGGGCCTAATTAAGTAACCACTTGCCTTAGACACACTTGCCTTAGACACCACAAAAGAAACGCGGATAAGCAATAGATTACCCACGGCCTTCTCCTGTCCTAAGTGAGTGCGACGGTCCTTAGAGTCATATCTAGATTTCTTTTAGTTAATGAGGGTAATGCGGATGCAATTTTGTGATTTTCGGGGCTTAGGAAGGGTAATGAACTCCCCACCTAATCTGAATTTGGTCGTGCCCCTTAAATTCCGTATTAATATGCAAACAACCAAGAATCAAAACACGCACAATTTTATTGCTTTTTGCGGCGCTGCGAATTATTCGCAAAGAAATCTGCCGCAAATTCGTTATTAGAGCAGATAGAGGAGGAGATAAGAAAGTTAGGATTTTACAGAAAAATTTCCGTGCAGCGAATGAGCAGTGACGCCGCGGTTCCGCCGCGATAAGCTCCTTAGGTCAAGGATCCGCGGTCTGGTAGAGGAAAACCTGCACAAAAATTCTTGGTGCTGCTTCTTTTCAGTCCCTGAGTCCTCTGGAATATTCCAAATATTTTTCCAATTGCACAGCAGACTCCAGATTCCCTTGCAACAAATCACAACGAATAGTTTAGTGTTTTTGCGAATTTTGATCTCAAAATTATGATGGAATAAACTTTTCAACTCAAATTTCAAAAACAAACGAATTAGCGCACTATCCCCGGCAACGGCGCCATTTGATTGATTCGATTTCTCGATGTCGTGTTTTTAGAAATGATGTTTCACAATCAAAGAAATTTTTGACCGCAATCAATAACGGTGTCGATTGTAGGGCATTAGCGAATGCGGATCGTCCACAGGGAAAGTGAGATCCGTTCGTAATTTGAATTAGATGAATTGAAAATTAAAGAAAAGAGAAAAGACAATTCAATTCAAGATTTATAAAATTGAAGTTCAAGAATTATCTAGATCTAAATCTAAAATCAAGAAAACATTTAAAAATCAAGAATTGATGATATCCAATCCAATTAGTAATCAAGAATCGAAGTGAGGCTCATAGGAATCGATAGACGTGATGAAATCTATTGATTACGTTTTCTTATCCATTAATGATTTGATACTAGATCGATGACGATTAATCGAGGTTTAAGGATCTTTCGAAGAAACTAGGGTTTCTTCATCTCATCCTTTGTCCTTTCGATGAATCTCATTCAAATTCTAGCCTCTAGTAAATTCAAGAATCGATCGTGGATCACTAATTAAGAGCGAACACAATCAAGAAAGCATCGCTCGAAACTAGGTTGTCGATTCTTCAATTTACAAGAGTTTACAAAACTTATAGGAATTAAGAATCGTTTCAAGATTTGTAACATCATCATCTATTGATTCTCTCGACTCCTTCACGAGCGGAGTTTTACTCAAACATCACATCAAAGAACACAATCACAAATTGAGATCTAGTCATGATGCAAGAATGTAAAGAAAGCAAGATTAAAGAATTTTCACCTTTATTATTCAACAATTCGTTACACTTCGCTCAAACACTACAAGAAATTGAGGAGAGAACGAGATCTTCGAATTGAGCGTAGCATCATCTTCGTGAGTCGCGGATCGTCTTGGATCACTTGCCCGGTTGAAGATCGGCTTCGCTCCAAAAGGATGGTTGAATTCTCGCTTGATTTGTACTCGGTGTTCTTGATTTTTGGCTTTGGATTTTGAATTGGGGATTAGGGTTTACAAGTTGTGTCACTCAACTTGAGTTGGGAATTGATGTAGGAATCAACAACCTTGAGATAGAAGCCTTAGGGTCCCTTTTATAGCTTTGATTAGGATTAGCTTCCTTTAGAAGCTAGGTTTAGTTTAGCTTCCCTTGTAAGCTAGGTTTAGTTTAGCTTCCCTTGTAAGCTTGGTAGTTAGGTAGAAGGTTCTAGAGGTAGTTAGTTAGGGTTAGCTTCCTTCATAAGCTTGGAGGTTAGGGAGAAGCTTCTAGGCTTAGTAGTTATGTAGCTTGCTTTGGAAGCTTGAGGGTGTTTAGCTTGTACAAAGGCCTTGCTGTTCTGACAGAAGATTCTGGAGAATTCTGGAGTTTGGAGTAGCTTAAATGAGTGTTAGCCTTGAAATCAGAAGCCTGAGCCAAATATCTGCTGATGTCACTATCACGTGACCGCGGATCCGCCGCGTAAGCCCTACTCCGGCCGCGGATCCGCGGTCCTTTGATGGCCTTGGGGCTTGCAACTTCCTGGGTGAATTTGTGCTGACATTTTGGAACTTTTCTGATGTGTGGAATTTTCTGAATATTTCTTGTTCACTGCCAGATCTCAAGTCTTGGACTTGGCGTATTTTTATCAGCTCTTTTATCGATTCCGGCTCTTTTCCTGGAATTTCCTGCACAGATTCTCGAGACAAGTGTTGCGCTTCACAAAGGTTATGCGATGCAATGATAAACACTCAATTTCCCTCAAAATGTCGATTTTAAAGTATAACACAAGTAACTTGGTATTTTACGGCTGTTTTGCTAATATGTGCTATACCAATACCGAATACCTATAGATGAGTGCAAATGGTAGGGAAATTGACGTGTTAAAAATGCAATATTTTCGACTGATCACATGCTTTTCACATGATGCGGACTTTTGTTTTAGCCTCAAGCGCTCACGTGGATATCACAAAACGCGCTTCTATTTGCTTTTCTTCCCGGTGCTCACATGTTTTTCACATGAAATTTTAAGTCTCGGATGGTTTCTTCTGGAGCGCTCACGTGGATATCATGTGAGGTGCTTATTCATGTTTTTCTCTTGAGCGCTCACGTGCTATTCACGTGAGTCGTTATTTTCTTGGGTTTTCACATGCTTTTCACGTGAGCCTTTCTTTTCTAGGGTGTTCACGTGTCTTTTACGTGGGACTCTACCATATTCATGCAGAGATCAACTGCAAGAACTAAATTCTTTTTTTTGTGAGAACTAAGTTTTTAGTGGGATAAAAACCATATCTTTAGATAAAAAAAATTCTTAAAGTAACAAAGTTCCTGGAATAGAAATTCCATCTTTTTCTTTCTTTCTTCCATGTTCTTTTTCTTGTGTTCATATGTGGGGTGATAAAACATCATAGTTTTCTCCTAGATCTTGAGTCTGAAGAACAAGATCTTCCCGATGAGAATTAAATTCTCACCTTGTGGAAGATTTGTCTTGTGGATCTCAAATCCAAAGGAAGAACTAAGTTCTTTTGAAGGGTTAAACCCTTATATATGTATATGATAGGTAAAGGAGATTCTTTTATCTTTATATTTTCTTTACTTAGGGTTTTGGAAGGAGTAAAATGATCTTTCTTTAAAAAGAGAATTAAATTCTCGGTTTTTTTTGTGGGAGTCTGTGGAGTGGATTTTCTCTCTTGCAGAAGCTTATAGAGGGTTTTCTGTATTTGAGACTTGAAGTCTCGGGCTCTTTATATAGGGGAGGAAAAACTATCAATTAATTTGAGAAAATCTCTCATTGAAAAATATCAATTGATTTAATTGATCTTATAGATCACTCGGGGAATTATATCCGCCGTTGGATCTAAGATCCGGGGAATTTTGTTTAACAGAAAACATTTTCTGTCCGTTTTAGCAAGATTAGGAAAATATTTTCCCAACAAAGAGTTCGATTCTATCTTCTGATTTAGTCGGTGATATTATAATCACCATTGGATTTTGAATCCAGGGGCTCTCTCTAACAGAGAAAATCTTTCTAGTATTAAAAAGATTAGGGGGAAATATTTCCTAAAATAGAATTTAGTTCTAAATAGAATTTAATTCTATCTGAAACTAGCACTTCAAACTGATGCGCTCACGTGGCTTTCACGTGAGGGCTGTCATATATATATGGCAGCAGCACTAACGTGTTTAACATGTGAGGCCCGTATGGGTTTTAATTTTATCTAAATTCGGCACTCACATACTTTGCATGTGAACGCTCATGTGTTCAACACGTGAAGGCCATATCATAGGATTTAATCCTTCTTGAAGCCAAAGATCACATGCTTTGCATGTGAGCGCTCACGTGTTAAATACGTGGGAGGGTTTTGTTTCATCTTTTTCTTTTCTTATCTTTCTCTTTTTTTATAAGAGAACAAATACCCCCCAACGTTATGTAAGTGCAACGGTGTTAGCCTTACAGTCGTTGGATCACCTAAAGAAATGGGGGAGTCGAACAGATCCCATTACACCCAATAAATAGAACCTTTGGCTCTGAATTGACCACTGTGTGTTCATCTTCTTCGTTGAATTTTCTTTTTCTTAAGAATTTAATTCTCGTTAAGAGCGTAGTTCTTTGCCTTCAAAAATCCTTTCGAACAAAGTCGACTCTGCCAAATTTTTGGAGAGGATCATGAACAGAGCTTAGCTCTAAACATATTTTGGGTATTATCGGATTTTAAATCCATTAACACATTCATCAGAGCATGGCTCTTGATCTCAAACCAATCTCTTGGAGATCTCAAAAAAGGTTTTTTTGTAGATTATAGATCTTGATGTCCTGATCGAGGGTTCAAATCGATAGACATTCCTGAGTTTAACCCCGATTTTTCTTCTTTAGGGATTTTACCCCACTGTCAATCTTGATGTTTTAGGGATTTCTGGAATTTAATTCCCTTGTTCAACCCATGAGCTTCCTAAGTGGGAACTCTGGAATTTAAACCCATTATTAATTTCTCGTTTGCAGAGCATAGCTCTGATTCGACACTTTGAAAAGTTTCCTTATTAGGAATATTGGGAATTTAATTCCATCTTGATTTTCTTTCCTGTTCTAGAATATATATTCTTCTATATTTTTAGGGGTTAAATCCTTGTTTCACATATTTTAACATTTTGTTATTAAAAAAGACCTACTTTTGGGATATTCGGAGTTTAACTCTATCTGTTCATTAAACGAGAATCCTTTTTATTCCCACAATGGGCTTATGTTCCATCATTAATTAGCCGCCACTTTGATTTCGAAGGGTCCACTAGCTTTGGAGCTAGTAGCTCCACAAAATGAACTCACATCTCTTAGCCGATGCTTCTTTTCTCCATTCCCAGGTACAATGGCTTCAATTCCTTTCTTTCCCTACACCCGTTCGGAAGTTGCTTTCCCACAGTCGCCTTCAGATGAGGAAGTGATGGCAATAATCAGAAACCATGATAGGAATGAAGAGAGTCTTCTCTTATGGGGGACCTGGTATGGTCACATCATAAGGGGCCGTTGTAGCTTCACCTGTGGAGAACCAACACAGCCTATCCGTTCAATTCGGCATACGGAGTGTCCGCGTACTGCTTATGCGACGGAAGCGGTTAACTGGACCCCTGAAGGCCGGCTTGAGCCATTGTCGGCGGAGATACCCAACCAACCTCTAGTGGCTATTGACATTATAGGGCGCCAAATAAGCCAAGGAAAAGCTCGACTCTGGAGGCAATTCTATAAGATAGGTGTCACTCCACAGCATCCAGTGGGCTACCTTCATTGGGCTCGCTACATTCTCTCCACCCAACGATCACGATTACATTCGTTGTTTTACTACCATGCTCCCCACGTCGGGTGGGTCAAGGCTTTTGTTAACCAATGGAATCTTCCTACCCATACATTTCTATTAGGGGTTCGGGTAGTTTCCATTTCACTGGAAGAATTCTGGGAAGTTTACGGACTGCCGATCAAGGGAGAGCACTACGAGAAGCTGCTACCCCCGGATTAGTATGCTTTTGCCACAGTGCCAGCTGTGTTGGAGGGCCTAAGACCGCGCTGTTCAGCACAAATATCCAGGCTTGCTCAAGGTATTAAATATTTATGAGAGCCTATTTGTGGCATCCGGAGGGCAAGGAGTCAGCTTCGAATATTTCATTGCTCACTTCCTTCGCGCCGATGTCTTATCTAAAAAGGCCCCAAAATTTGGAAAGATCGAAGATCCTTTAGGGTTTAGCTTGGAGAACCTACTAGCCAATGAGGAGTTGCCACGGTTCTATATTCCAAACACGTCGGCCGTAGCCTTTAAGGAGATCGCTACTCCTCGTATAGACGAGGAAACGTTCTTCATAGGTTTCATCAGCCTCTGGCTCAGTTGGTTTGCGATGCCTATACATCATCGCTTCATGAAGGCATCTGTCTTCTACCCTGCTCACCGCATAGCCGAGGGAGTACGTCTAGCTATTGGCATTGCCGGGTTGTCTCATTTATATCATAGTTTGAGCACCGCTGCCAACACTTCTAGTCCGGGCGTAGACCCCGTGAACTTCTCTCCCCATTACTTCACGTCTTGAAATGAGATGCACGTATTAGGTGCATTCGCTGTTCACCAAAGTCCTACTTTTTATGAGTGCTATACTTTTCCGCGAGTTATGAAGCTAGTTGATGCTTCCACTCCCGATCCGACGCAGTTGGGGGCTTTGTGTATGCTGCTCTGCCCATACTTGAATGAAGGCGGTATAGTTTTCACCGATGATTTCTTTCCATGCCGGCGGAGGCCACTCAGCAGCTTTTTGACGTGCTGAAGAAGGGAACGTTGGCCCTAAAGCATAAGAAGATCATGCATCTTTACTCGATCAGACCTGGCTATTTGTTATTCCGGTTGGATGACGCTGCACTATTCATGCGGTACAAACCACACCATTTCGCTCAACAGTTAGATTATGATCAAGGCGTGCCCCTCGAAGCATTTTTAGTTGAACCCGTTGCCATGCTGAAAACTGCCCGTGATGTCTTTCATCACTTCATACGTCTGAACACCGGTTCTCATTTTATGATCCCTGAGCCTAATTGTATTCTAAGGCCTTTGCGTCCCTGCAAGGGATGGTATCGGCATAGGGTAAGCCCGATCATTGCGGAGAAAAAATGGGTGCTCCTCGAGCATAAGACTCCTATGCCCGCCCGTGATGTCGACACCTTTCCACGACCACGATCGGTCGTCTGTCCACCTTTAAGGGAGAGTGGTGCGGTAGTTATTCCGAGAGCTCCTCTAATGGTGTCGGTCCCTCATGCGGCAAGTATGCCAATTCGCAACAATCTGGTGTAGAGACTCACAGTGCCGCAAAGGATGTGGTATTATCCGAGTCGGATCATGAAGTTGAGATCGGGCAACGCCGTCCGAAGATTCCAAAGGGGAGGAAACATTCTTCTACAAGCATTATCTTGGGTACCCGAAAGAAGAAGTCCGCCGTGCGTCTGATTGATGAAATGCTCGGGCCCGAGTCTCATACTCTTGATGGTGACGACATGCCTGAGTATGAACCAGACGATGGCTTTATCTTTCCGGACACGTCCACCAAGGAGGCCGCTTAGCTTGCTGAGGCACTCAAAAGGTTGCAAGATGAGACCGAAGACGTACACCCCCAGAGGGAAAGCCTCGCTCGCGTTGGTAGAGGAAAGGGATCTGAAACGGCCGGTATCAGCTGCTTCTGAGGATGAAGCTGCTCGGAGGGCAGGTAAACCTCCTTCTTCATATGAAGCCCAGCGGGCGTGGTTAACAAGAAAAGAGCAACGACTTGAGGAAGCTATACTCCAGGCTCCCTGGGGCATCGGTATATATCTTTTCATTTTCTTGAGCAGATAACTTATATTGCTTTTATCCTTACATTCTTTTTTTCTTCTGCAGGGACTTTTGCGGTGGGTGCAGTTTCGAGCCAAGAGCATGTCCCGGAAACTCCTAAAACGGCTCTGAATCCTGGTGATGCGCCAGAAGATATGGAGGATGTTCGTGACACTGCCGCCCCTTCGGCCCATGTTGGGTCTCAACCGGTCTTCCCTAAGAGTGGGAGGAGTATCGAAGGTAACCCCATCTTTTACTTCTTTTCATTTGACAATCTTTCAATAAACCTGACTCTCTTATGGTGCTTTCAGAGTTGCAGGAGTTGGCGTCTTCCATATTAGAACGTTCTCCGGAGGAGACCTTCTCACGTTTATTCGGTATGGAGGCCCCGCATGTAATACCTCCCCAGCGTATCATCCTCTCTTCTGGACATGGTTGGTATCTTTCTATCTCTCTCTATTATCCTTTCTGGAGCGATACTGACGCGTTTACTTAACTGCAATCTTGCAGGCCGACGACGAATTCGAGATTTTGGACGAACATGGGGATCTCCCAGATTTTCCCCCGTGACCGTGGTGAGTGACGCTTTGGTCCTTGTATTCTTTTGTCTATCTCCCATCTTGGAGACGCATCTAACCTTCCTGTGTTTTCCTTACTTTGACACAGTTCTACCAGCCGTGACCCTGTTTAAGTCTCATGTTCGTATGCCCGAGGGTCCTTACGCAAGACGTATGTCTCAAAGGATGGCGAGGAACAGCTTACGCTCGCTGTCCGATCTCATTAAAGACTTTCGCACTAAACTTCATTCAATGCAGAGGAGTTTGTTGCTGAAGCTAACGCTTCTTTATCTGTTCCCGCCACCTTTAATGACGAGATGCCGGTGCGTACTTGGGTTGAATATTGTCGGCGAGTAGAAGCCCTTCTTCATGAGCTTGAACACAAACGCCTTCTCTCGGACATCTCATCTCAGAGGGCCAGGTTGAATGGGTGGATTAAGAGATGTGGCGCCAATCTCTGGTCTTGTAAGAAGAAACTGACTCGGAAATTTTCAGAAAGGGAGATAGCTTCGAAGGCCTTGGAAGATTTCCAAGCTCAACTAGAGGCCAATGCCACACGGGCTTATGATGTCTGGTGAGCTCTCTAACAAGTCGTGACGGAAGGGGTGGCTCTTGATAGAGCCGTTAACTTCACAAAGAAAATGGTGGAGGGTCACAAAGTTTCCAAGGGGGAGGTCAAGCGCCAATTCGCCTTGTATCAACGACAGCAAGAGCAAGCAAGAGCTTAGCTTGTTGCGCTGATAGAGCTCAAGATGGAGGTTCAACGGAAGAGCAATAATCTGGCTGGCCTGCTGAATAATCCATCGTCCTAGGCTTTTTCTTTGTTGTACTCCCCCTTTTTTAATAAACATCTTTGTATCCACACTTCAATTTTGATAGATGAATAAAAGATATTTTTATTTGCATATTGTCTTCTTGTTTTAATCCCACGTTTTTAATCAAAGCTGGAGGGACGTCGAGATAATCTCTAGGCTGTAAATGTTGCCATCAAGATCTGCAGCTAAGAATATGCCATTGTTCCACTTTTATTTGACCCTTGGGTCCTTACTGGCGTCGTAATTGCACTTCACCGGAGTGAGTCAGACATACTTGAACCGCCTACAGAAGTCGGGATTCGAACTATCTGCAGGGCAGCGATGGCTTAGAAAACAAGTTTATATCACCGTCACTTAAGGCTTTTCAACTTTATGAGCTGTGAGGGTCTCATAAAGATATTTCTCTCTGCGAGACAAGAGGATCTCGCAGGTGTATCTTAACGTGAAATATAGATAACCCCTTTCGATATAGGAGTCCATTAGGTTTGTGGTACTGGGTTAAGTCCATCGTACCGACGCGTTGGCAGATATTTTCTAGACATGCAGTCCCTTAGGTTGCGGCTTGAGTAGCCCCGCGTCTGTCGTGTCTCTGATCCCTTCTGAGGCTGGACAAGACATTTTCAAGTAGCCTTCTTAGGTTAGAATATTCACATTACCGTTGGAATATTCACATTATTATTAGAAGATCCAGCATTAGGTATTTCCGTGGCGCTTTACTTGAGATTAGGCTCGATTTGGAGCCCCGATAAGTCATGAACGCACCCTTCTAAGGTGGGATGACATGCAATGGTTTTTATGCTTACCATCATGACCCAAAACTATGCATATGCAGTCACTTCACTTTTGCTTTGATGTCGCGCTGAGCCTTCGCTGAAGTAGGGTAAACATCCGTATGACCTCTATGTTGTACGTATCGCCATCGAGATCTGGAGTTAGGAATATGCCATTACTCCGATTTTATTTGAAAGTTGCACCCATATCCTGTTGGAATGAGCAGGAACGTCGAGATGATCTTTAGGTTGTAGATGTGCCGTCATGACTCAGTTCTTCTTATGACGAAGTATGATGGGAAAATTTGGTTCCCTTTCTTTCATTTGTGCTCATAGATTGTATACAAGAGTCATTATGGACCTACTTACAGGGCAGAATTTCTTTTATCTTTTTCAATTTTTTATTCTCCGCGATACTCTATCATTTCAGCTTTTCATATCGCGAAAGTCGCGATTGCCCAATCATTTCGGCTATTTATTCATGGTGCCCAATCATTTCAGATATTTCATTTTATTTTTACTCGCTGCTTTTTATTGTGAGTTGCCCCATCATTTCGGTTATTTCATATATTTTTACTCGCTGATTTTTATTCCGAGTTGGGAACTTGGAGTCTGATACCAGCTTCGGCATCAGTATCGCTACAATTGGAATATTGCTAGGAGCGACTCATCATCTGCCGTGAGAGGACTTGGAGTTTGATACTAGATTAGGCATCAGTATCGCTACAACTAGAATATTGCCATGAGCGACTCATCATATGCTATTGCCAATTTCGACCAATGGTGGCTTAGGTAGTACATTTAGATCCCTGCTCACTATGGTTTTTTCAACTTTACGAGCCGTAAAGGTCTCATAAAGGTATTTCTCCCTATGAGTCGTAAGGATCTCATAAGTGTATTTTCTCCTTCGGAGTCGTGAGGGCTCCTAGGTGTATCTTACTCTCGTAAGTCATAAGGATCTTACAGGAGTACTTTCTCCTTACCAGTTGAGAGGACTTGCAAGTGTCGTTCACCTTTTCGTGCAATATTTCTCGTTTTTTTGTCGTACTTGGTTGGGAATATATTTATTTACGCCCGTGGATTGTTGATTAGTCAAATATATTGCATATTTGTATGGACAATTTCCCTATTATTATTGAATAATGAAAGGTGTTAATTGAAAATAAAGAATATATGTGGGTTTATTTGTAAAAGTATTATTATCATATGTTTCTTCATATAAGTAATATAATTAGGAAAAATATATGCATATAATATTTAAATGAAATATTAGTAATTAAAATATGCATATGCATATCAAATATTCCTAATCAATATTCTTAAGATATTATATCATATAAATGGTTGGAATAATATCTTAAAAATACCAAATGCTATTAACAAGATGAATTTGAGATATTGTGCAGGTATTAGCTCAGGTCTGAAATCTATGTAGGAGATCCAAGTCAAATCGGGATATCGAAACCGAATCTCCCAAATTTTAGAAGCAAATCGAGGAATCTAGCAACGGTAGAGACTCAGAGCAAAATTTTCAGAATCTATATATCAAGAGAATCTCCAAATATCAAGAAGAAAAGCTAGAAAAAAATCCAAGACCTAAACCAACAACATAGCGGTGGTTCCATGGTCCTTTAGTGGCCGTTAGATCTGGGATTTTAGGGGCATGATCGTAATCACACCTAATCCAACAAGGAATCTAAGGTTTGTACTTTCATGGGCTATATAAAGGACCGAGAGCTGTGCATATAAAATCATAAAAATATCCCATAAAATACCATCTAATCATCTATTCATCTACCTCCATAAAGAGAGATATCTACGAGCGAAAGTAGGGTTCTTGTAATCTACTTTTGAAGGAGAAAAGTTGTAAAGCAATAGTTGATTAATAAAGATAGTTTTGTTTTAATTCTTTTTTTCATTTACTTTACGCATTACTTTTCCGCATAACTTTTCTGCACTTTTAATTATGATTTCATTCATCTTCAACCTTTCTTCTAAATCGCTACTAACCATGAGCGAGTAATTTCTGCTTGCTAGGGTTTGTAGGATAAGTAAAATAATGGATGAAATATCGCACAACTTCTTTTGACATTTTGATGTTAATGAACTTTAGCAAAATAAATGTTAACCCTCTTATCGGGCGCACTATCAATTAATGATAGTCATGACCACGATTTGAGATCAGTTAATAATTGTGTTGTTAAGGGCTTGAGATAAATAGAGATCAATGGAAGGACAAAGGTCAGTGGTGGGAAATCCTAGTTCCCTCCAAGAACCCTAATCCACATTCATCGCTATCTCTCTAAGTTTTAAACTATTAAAAGATAAAAAGAGATATTTTTGAACATTCATCCACTAACTACTAAGTCCTATAAACCCTACAAACCTTTCTATTATAAATTTTATACCCGTCTTAATAATAAAATGACAACAACCCCTTCTTCTTTTTATCAACTCGTCTAAAGTAAGAAAATAATTCACGTTTCCCTGCGGATGACTCGTACTCATCGCGGCTAGCTATTTGCAACACCGTCTTGATTGCGGTTATTTACAAAACATACACACAATTACTTTTTCGCAATACAATCAAATGGCGCCATTGCGGGGAAAACGGTCGTAATTATTTTTCTTGTTATTCGGGTTGATTTCTAATATAAAACCAGAGAACATAAAAATAAAAATAACCGCATTTTGTATTTTTAACAACTTTTGTGCGAGTTTTGTGGAAATTTGGAGCACTTGGAGCGAACCATCAGAGAATCAGAGACTTTCAAATTGGACCAGAGGAGCAGTTGAGTGGTTTGAAGAAGTTTGGAGGGAAGATCACATCACACGGCGGCGGAACCGCGGTCAAAGTAGGCATTGGGTTGCGGAACCGTGGCCCTATTGAAGAATTGGGCCCCTAATCTTCTCCGGTATTCTCATATTGCCTTCCCCTCTCCTCTAAAGCTCCAATAAATTGTTTTTGCCTATGGGATTCTTTGCAAACATCGCCGCTAAAAAAAATTTTTTTTGTGTTTTGATTTCGGTTTATTTTGCATATCTAAAACGGATTTTAAGAGGCAATAAACCAAAATTAAGATTAGGTGGGGATTTTATCACCCTTCCTGGGCCCCTCAAATAACAAACGAGCATATTATCACCCTAAATTAATAAAAAAATATCTAGACCTAGCCTTTAAGAACAGTCGCGCTCAATTAGGACAAAGGAAGGTCGTGGGTAATCTATTGCTTTTCCTCATTTCTCTTATGGTGTTTAGGCAAGTGTGACTAAGGAAAGTGGTTACTTAATTAGGCCCGCTATTTCGGTGATTCGTATAACGGATACCTCCCACTTACCAGGTAATTACCTGGCCGCAATATTGATAAGGAGGTGGTAGAGGATTAATCCTACGTCTTGTCCTTTGGAAGTTTAGGAGCGGTCTAGTAACTTGACCTAAGTGACCCTAGCCCTAGGGATTGATTGTGCATTTTGTAATTGGTTGAGTCAAGCCTCACGTCCAACATTTTTTTCTTTTCAAAACAAGTCTTCTTAAAATCGTTCTCACACATATCACATGCTACCACGTGCACTAAACCCGCTTAGTGCATGATCGGCTGGACACGGGATTCTAATGCCCGTCTAGTCCGCGTTTTTGCTGTCGACTCTAAAGTCGATACTTCTTCATCTTCTATTTCTTCTCCACCTACCACATCTCCCGAGATGGACGGATCTCCGTCGGGTTTTAACAACACCACCTTGCCAACACCCGTAGGTATGTAAAATCCATCACGCATCACTCTTCAAGACAGATGCTACCCCGTATGCAGACCCCTTCCTACGTGTCTGACTCTTCCACCAGCCAATAGAGATAATTTCGAAATTAAACCCCACTTCATCAACTTGTTGCCCAAATTTCACGGGCTTGAATCTAAAAATGCATACGTTTTTATAATCAAATTCGAAAACGTATGTGCAATGATGAGCACCACCCAACTTTTAGGGATGCTCTGCGATTACGTCTTCTCCCTTTTACTTTGTACGATCTTGCAGAAAAGTGGCTATATAGCACCGCCGCACATTATATCGCTAAATGGGATGAATCCGTTAAAGCATTCCTTAAGAAATTTTATCATCATCCCAAGACTGCTCGTATTCGGAGCGAGATTAACCAGTTTGCCCAACTTCCCAACGAACCCTTTTGGAAATTCATTGAAAAATTTAAAGATCTCCTTGTCCAATGCCCTTATCACGGAATCGACAGATGGAAACTTTGCCAAATTATGTATGAGGGAATCAATCCAGCTATGAAACAAATGCTAGAAACCATTTGTCAATGTCATTTCATGTCAAAAGACAACTGCGAAGCATAGCAATTTCTGGAAGATCTCGCCGAACAGACATTACAGTAGGAGAGCACCAGACCAACAACATCGTCTAGGGCAGGTATCCATCAGCTCAACGCTTCCAACGCAATGAAAACCGAAATAGCTGCGATGCAAAAGAAACTCGAAGTTATGGAAAGCAAATTCTCTCCAGCCTCCCTAAATCAAGTTATGCTCCCCAAAACCGTGTGTGGTTGCTGTTTTGACTCATCACATTTAACAGAAGAATGTCCTTTAAATTCTCCTTCTCAAAGTTAAGAACAAACTAATGCTTCTTTCCAGCAACAACCTAGAAACGATCCTTATTTATCCACTTATAATCAGGGATGGAGGAATCATTCTAATTTTGTTTGGAACCAAAACCAATCTCAAAATCAAAATTAGTTCCCAAGCCAAAAAAACTATCAAAGGTTTCCCCACAGCAACAACAGCCACCACAACAAATTCAGCAGCCCTTTCAACCGCACTCTATCCAAAATCCGGCCAACAACTTTGCCCCTTTCCAACCACAGACTAATATTCCAACGGCCGGTACCGATAAAATCTTTGCACTCGAAAGAAGCTTAGAAACGTTTATTAAACAATCCACACAAACGACGGCTAATTTAATGTCTTTTATCCAAACGCTAATGCAACACACTTCTTCCCACGGTGAAAGCATAAAATCGATTGAAACACAAATTGCACAGTTAAATGCCGCAATGAGTGAGAGAGAGAAAGGGAAACTTCCATCTCAAACTCTACCAAATCTCGGCCACTCACAAAGCGTAAATATCATCCTTCACCAACAAAATCATAACGTGAGCGTCGTAACTACGTTGAGATTGTGAAGAGTGCTGAATAACCAGGTCGGTGAACAAGTTGATGATTCAGATCATACCCCGGCTACTACTTCTACTCCTATTTCGTCTAATCCAACATCTTCTTCCGAGCCTATTCTTCGTTCTTCACTGGGCTCAAACCCTCAGCCCACTTCCTTGAATGAATTACTATCCTAAGTCCAATTTTGGGATCCATTCCATCCCCCACAAACTTCTCCATAAGAGTTGGACTCAACCCTTGTTAATAAAGCTCCTTTTCTAAACCGGTTGAGGCCCAACAGAACAAGTCCACAAATGGAGAAGATTGTGGAAATTTTTAAGCAAGTAAACATAAATATTCCTCTCTTAGATGCTATGCAACAAGTTCCATCCTATGCTAAAATTCTAAAGGACTTGTGCACTAGGAAAAGGAAAACTCAAGTGCCTAAAAAGATTTTCTTAGCGAGTAATATGAGCAATGCACTTACTCAACATGTGCCCAAGATACATAAGGACCCCGGTTGTCCTACAATATCTATTACTATTGGAGGTAAAAACATCAATCCCGCTCTACTCGATTTAGGTGTTAGTGTTAACTTGCTCCCATATTCTGTTTATGAGCAATTAGGCATAGGAGAGTTGAAACCTGCGCACTGCACTCTCCAGATGGGCGATCGATCTATCACCAATCCTAGAGGTGAGCTAGAGGACGTGTTGATCAAAGTCGGGGAATTTATATTCCCTGTGGATTTTATAGTTTTAGATACACAGCTTATGGCAAACCCACAGAACCAAATTCTGGTGATTCTAGGTCGACCTTTTCTAGCAACTTCCAACGCGATAATCAATTGTCGTAACGGTTCCATGAACCTATCTTTTAGGGAGATGACAATTGAGCTTAACATTTACTGGATAGGAAGTCAACCCTCCGAACCTTATGCTAAGATAATTCATATATGTTCTGTCAACGAGATAGCTTCCGAGAGTTGCGAATTTGAGAAGCTTCACGATACTGATCTCGACGCCACTAGTGTGTTATTGTTTGATCCAGCTATTTATTATACGAGCGAGGACCCTTCTGACGACAAGTCCACCCCCGAGTCTGAATCCTTTGACTTGTCAAATGAGTTAGTCGAGCTATCCAAGTCAGACCCTTACACTAGATATGAACCTCTTATGAAGTTCGAGTATCATTCTTTTCTTTCCGATGAGATAATCATTCAACATATCGATGAAAGTTTTGAAGACATTTTCACCGAAGAACTCGCGTTCCTTAAAGACTTGGATGTTGTGATGAATCAAACTCCACCCGAAGAAGTTGAACCGCCACCCCTTCTTCTTATCAAGTACGAGAATGCGACTATTCCATCTATTCCTTATCTTTCAAATTCTCGTTTTCGTTCATACTCACTTTTTCGTCTCTACCAGCCGAGACGTAAAACCCTTCAATTACACCTCTTATCTCATTCTCACTTCTTCATGTCTATCTGTAACATGATTTTCTACCAACCATAGTGTTACATTGATAAAATATTCGAATGGTTGGTTTTAACTTTTGGTCTTTGTAAATTTTTATGCGGACCGATAATATTTACCCCCCTCTTATGATTTTTAATGCTTAGAAATGAAAACACTGTTTTACTCAAATTTGGGGGGAAAGAAGAAAAATAACTGGCTCTTGAAAGAATAGAAAATTTTTGCACGATTGTGAGCCAAAAATAAGTTTGGGGGAGAATTTCTCTGTCTTTAACTCTTGTCCCCTTTATTAATCATTGAAAACTTTTCCTCCCAAGTTTACAAGTTTTGAGCTTAAAAAATTACATAAGTGAGAATGCTGCTGCAGATAGGTTTGGGGAAGGTTTGTGCTTATTCATTTTGCATTATACTATAAAAATAAAAGCACTAAATAAATTTATTTTTTTTGAAAATAAAAATTAGGAAGTGAAAAATACATATGAAAGATAGGAAAAAAAAATTAAAATGCGAGAAAATTAGATATTTTAAAACGAAGCTAGTAATATATAGTCATGAGCTGTTGTCCCAATGGTTAGTAAGATGAAAGGAATTACTAATCTGATAATAGAAATAAGTCTGAAAAATAGTATCTATTCTTGAGTCCAAACTTCTGAATGTTGATACCCTACTATATGCACTTGCACACGTCTTTGTAATATTTCAGAAAATATAAAATAATATTTTTGGAATTTAAATAATAAAATAATAAGTTTCACGAAAACTATACGAGTATGGATTTGAGTTTTCGTAGGATGGTATAATTATATACCAATATTTTGGAAAATATTTAGGAATTAATATGAATTATTGATTATGAAAGTGTTTATTGGATTTGGGTATTTTATAAATTATTATACAATTATTTAAATACAAGTTATGTTAAACTTGATTAGTGCATTACTAATTATGCATTAAGCCAAATCCATTTTTGTTAACCATGACTAATGTGCCTTGACACATTGTGTTTTGATTCATGCATGGTTTCATTTCTTTTTGTTTGTGGTTATTTTTGTTTTAAAAAGAAAATGGAAAAAGAGAAAAGAAAAAGAAAAGAATGATATGAGAGAGGGAGACATGGGATGTGATTTGTATTTATGAGGAGAGAGAGTGAGATAGAGAGAGAGGTATGGATACTAGACCCTTCTCCCTTCATCCTTTTTCTTCACCTCATTCTTCATTTTCTCCTCCTCCTTCCTACTCCTCTACCATCTCACTACCACCACAAATCATCCCCAAAACTTCTTCAAAACCCCACACCACCTTCACAAAAATTGTGCATAACCTCACCTTACACCACATGGTGAGATCAAGTTAGAGTTTTGAGCATCTTGGACCACCAAAGAACTTTCTTGAGTTGCTTCCATGTGGTAAAACCTTCACCTTTCACCAAGTCTTTAAGTTCATAAGCTTAAGAGTTAGTTTAGAGTTAAGAGGATAAACATTTGTGAACTTGGAAAATTCTAGGATGATATTTAGTGGATGTTTTGAATTGTGGAGATGCAATTGAGGTTTAGTTAGTGACCACAAACCTATTAGTGATGGAATTCTGGACCAAACTTGAGATTAGAAGTCCCAAACATGAACTTAGAATTTTCCGATATCGGGTTTTTGCTGAAATGTGATGATCAATTAGGATCTGCTATGACTCGAGGACTCTAAAAATTAAGTTGCAAACACAGTGAGATGTGCAGGCTAATTAGAGTCTACCCTAGAAACCCGAGCCCCCAACTCCCACTTTTGGCTGCCAAAATAACCATATTGGCCGCAATTTGCGGCCTGATCTTGGTGATAGGGTGTGGTTTTTGATCCAAAGCTCACTTATCTGATATTTAGGCCTACCTTATATGAAAAATGTCCTAATTTCATCTAGGGTAAAATCTGGGAGAGTTTTTCTAAGTTGCTGATTTCGTTTTGTAACTTTTGAAAACTTGGTTTTGGTATTTGAGTTTTGACATGGTTGTTGGACGTTCGTACGTCAACGCCGAGGGTTATTTGGTTGTTCTTGCATGCGTGGACCATAGGTTCTAACCTATGTACGTTTCGCTTGCCGTATCGGTTTTCGGATTTGTTTTTGATCACGTTACGATATGTATTGATTTGTATGTACCTTTGCGTAGACTTCCGAGACGACGAAGAAGAGCAAGACGTTCATCGACTTCGGCTAGAGCAAGGATAGCAGCTCAGTAGATATATATCTATGGGGAAAGTCAGGTGGATGGCGTATAGCACCTCCGCAACCATAGTATTAAAAGATCGGAGATATAGTGTGTGTGTGTGTGTGTGTGTATATATATATTTATATATACATGCGCTTACATCCATATGGATATAACCATAAAGATAATTACGAGACGATGCATGAGATGAGAATGTGATAGAATAATATGACAAAAGTCAATAGATTTGATATGAGGATGCGAGGCGGTATATTTATACTCATATGCTAAAATATGATATGAGATGATATAGATATATGAGAATATGAGATAATAGGACGTACGTGACCATAGATCCGTACTTCGAATTGATGACACCGTACGACAGATTATACCGTACGCGATATTATGTACAGGACTATTGTAACACCCTAGTGCATTTATACGATATTTTATTTGGGGTTTTCCAAATTTTGCGACAGATTTTTGATTATTATTGTTTTTGGGTGCGGATAGTGCATTTGGTATCTGTGGTTGGTATCCGACCCGACCCGCATGCTTGAAACTCATCATGGTTTTAGATTACGTCATATATTGACTAGGACAGAGGATCCGTGCACATCTAGATTCTATATACATGTATAAGGTATTTTTGTGTCCGCATATCATTTAAATAATACAAATAATAGAAAGATAATATTTTTAAATATCTAGAGTGTCATGTTATCATACCTCATATCTTGTGAGTGGATCCATATATCGTGTTCATGTCCAGATTGATAAAACAGACTTGTTTGGATCGCTACGTGTATTTACGTGTATCCGTTCTTGGGGGTATGCATTTTATTTAACCGGACATCGCATTATGGTTTTGGCTGATACGTATATTATCCATATTTTAAAATTAGAATTTTAGAAGAGACCCGGGTATTTTTCGAAGTAATTTGATAATAGCTGTATAATCCTAGAAAATATATTATAATATTCTTTCAATATATAACAGTTATATAATCGAATATATATATATTAATATATTTAAACTAATTATTTTTCCTTAGATTCTCGTACTCTCTCTCACTCTTCTCACCCTCTCTCGCGCGCGCGCGCACTCTCTCTCTATCCCTCTGCCTCTCTCTCCCCCTATATATATTATATATCCTAATATAATAAATATACAACACCTCACTCTCTCCTTCTTTCTTTCTCTATTTTCTCGTGACGAAAGAAAACCCAAACCCTAGCCTCATCCCTCATCTTCGCCGCCGACCTCCCCACGACCTCGTCAACCTCACCTCGACCTCCTCAACACCACCTCCACTTCCTCCTCTCCTCCTTCATCCCCGATGAGATCCCCACAACTCCCGAAAACCCAGCAACCGACCCCAACACCTGAGAACCCAAACCTGGGGATAAAGGGGAAATCAAGAATGTAACCGAAACGTAACTTGAGACGATATTATTACATGTTTGCCGTTTCTTCGAGCGTTACGGAATAACTACCTGTTTGCCGTTTTTCCGGGCATTACTGAAAAATTACATGCTTGCCGTTTTTTCAAGCGTTACGGAATAATTACTTGTTTGTCGGTTTTCCGGGCGTTACGGAATAAATTATGTTACCATGATCTCATGGGGAATGAACGGGATATATTCTGTTGGGTTACGATGAGGATTACATTAATTGATTTCAAAAACTTTTAGAATAGATAACCTAGAAGCACAATTTTAGGTTACACATCACACATCACATACATACACATACCTCATTGTTTATATCTATGTTACTCAGTTATATTCATGTTTACTTATATCGTTACATCCTGGTTATCATTGTTATGTTGATATTATGACGCACTGACGTCTGGATTTTACATGGCACAGTTCCTCTATCTCTATCGCAGGCTGAACATGAGTACTTTAGCCATCAAGCCGAGCAGTGAGGAATTGAACGATTGTTATTTAGAGATGTTTAGTTTAGTTATTTGTTTCCGTGGTTTTATTTCTTGATGTGAGCCCATATTAGGACAAGTTTTCGGATGTTGTTTATTGGATTTAATTCGTTTCCGCTTATGCATTTTTCTTGACTCTTTTTAATGTGGCAAATGGACATGTACTAGATATATTTTATATTTTTTTTGTTCTTGATAACCTATAGATAGCCGTAATGTGACTGTGGAGGGATGTTTGCTAGCCACAGGTAGCATGGTTGGCTCTGTCATATACCGTAGTTTGCACACTCTGAGAAGCAGGGCGTGACAGGGTTTGTTTGGTATCAGAACCATAGGATTTAAGATTAATCGGGTTTGGTTCTTTTGTAGTTAGGTATTGAACCCAATAAACTAACCAGGAAACCCAGAACATGTCCTGCCACATTACTATCTTGCCAGTCTTGAATCTATAGCTATCTTGCTTATTTAATCCTGTTTACCATTAATAATCCTCTTCAGTATCTTGGCTTCAGAATCATGGCGGATAGAGATTTGCGATCGTACCAGAGGCGTGTTGATGACGTCGCACTGCTTGGAGTTATACGTGGAATGCTGGAAAACCAGAAGCAAAAAACTGAGCTGAATCAATGGCAGGCCGAGGCTTTCTAGGAGGGTCTGTGAACAGTCCAACAGTCCGTAGTTGCAACAGCACCCAGGCCAGCACAACGTGAAGGCACCGTGGCGGACTTCAGAAGGCTCGGTCCGTCCACATTTACAGGATTGGAGGAGCTATTGCTAGCGGAGCAGTGGCTAATTTATACGGAGAATCTGCTTGCCGCCATGCAGATTCCAGATGAGAAAAGGGTGGATGTAGTACGCATCCAACTGGTAGATTACGCTCACGGGTGGTGGCTCGTAGAGGAGACCTGTCTGCCTAAGCCGATCAATTGGTCAGCGTTTTCGCGAAGTTTCTTAAGGAAGTTCTTTCCGCAATCTTCTCAGGAAGAAATGGAAGAAAAGTTTATTAACCTGAAGCAGAATGGCAGATCAGTTGATGCGCATGCGGGTGAGTGGACTCGGCTCAGTCGATTTGCGGGGCCTTTGGTTGCCGACGATGCAGATAGGGCACGAAGGTTTATGCGTAGTTTGGATGTGGAGATCTAGAGACATATTATATATTTGGGATTGACCACCTTTTCCTAAGTTCTGAAGGCAGCCAGGGAGCAGCAGAGCTTATCGGAGAAAGCGAAGAGTACGCAACAGCAAGCCGTCGTAGTACGGCAGGTGGCGTTTACGCCAAACCGAGCTTCTGTACGCAGTGGCATCCTGGTAAACAAATGAGGCATTGTGCCTTTGAAGAAGCCTGCGATGTCCGATCAGAAAAGAAGTGTATTTTGTGACTACTGCCAACGACCGGGTCATTTCCGGAAAGAATGTCGAAGGAGACTTGGACTCTGTCTTGTTAGCGGATCAGCTGACCATACCATCGATGCTTGCCCTTCAAAACTACGATTGATGGGTGATATGCAGAAGCCACTACAGAAGCAGATTCATGGGCAGAAGCAGGTTACTCAGGGGCCTAATCAAGCATGGGCATTCACTTTGACGGCCGAGAAGGCCAAGGCTTCAGACGAAGTTGTTTCAGGTATCCTGCTCGTTTATAATTTTCCCTCATTGGCATTATTTGATTCAGGTGCATCCAATTGCTTTATGTCGTCCAAGTTTATTAGTGCACACTTGATTCCACACGCGGCCGTGTCTAGTTGGTAGGACATACACACTGGGAATGTGAAAATTATATCTAGTAGTGAGTGCAAGGATTGTCCGATTGTTATTTGTGGACGAGAATTATTCGCGGATTTCTTGGTGATCGATACTAGCAGCTGTGATGTTATCTTAGGAATGGACTTTCTTGGCACTTTCTACGCTCACATCGATTGTAGAGCAAAGAAAGAGATTTTTCAGATTCCCGGACATCCAGAGTTTATATTTTCAGGAGGTAGCAGATCTGTCGGGCCAGTCGAATATAGGGCTAGGCCGACAAGTGCCGTTCTTTCGTCGATGAAAGTAGATAAGGAGAAAGCGCCAGCAGTAGTTCGAGAGTTTATGGATGTGTTTGAGGACATCTCGGGTTTACCACCAAAACGAGATGTGGAGTTCGCGATTGATCTTATTCCTGGAGCGGCGCCGATTTCAAAGGCCTATTATCAAATGGCACCGGTGAAGCTAGTAGAGGTAAAGAAACAAGTTACCGAATTGCTAGAGAAGGGTTGGATTCGTAGCAGCAATTCACCCTGGGGAGCTCCAGTTCTTCTAGTCAAGAAGAAAGATGGCACGCGGAGGATGTGCATCAATTATCGAGAATTAAATCGGGTGACTATTAAGAAAAAGTACCCAATCCCTCGCATCGGTGAATTATTCGATCAGCTCAGTGGTGCGAGGGTATTCTCGAAGCTAGATTTGCGATTCGGATATCATCAAGTTCGGGTGAAATCAGAAGATATTTGCAAGACAGCGTTCCGAACTCGATATGGGCATTACGATTACTTAGTGATGTCATTCGGAGTCTCGAACGCACCGGCAATATATATGGACTTGATGAACCGAATCTTTTCACCGTACTTGGACCAGTTCATAGTGGTGATTATTGATGACATTTTGGTCTATTCTAGGAGCAAAGAAGAGCATGCAGAACACTTGAAGATCTCACTGCAAACATTGTGGAAAGAAAGGTTATATGCTAAGATGAGCAAGTGTGAGTTTTGGCTTGAAGAAGTGCAGTTCTTGGGTCATGTCGTATCCAGAGATGGAATTGCCGTTGACCCTGAAAAAATTGCAGCAGTTCATGATTGGCCGATTCCAAAGAACGTAGCGGAGTTCAGAAGTTTTCTTGGACTTGCCGGATATTATAGAAGGTTTGTGGAGAACTTCGCTCAAATAGAAGAACCATCGACTAAGCTAACCCAAAAGGAGGTCTCGTTCGTATGGACGGAGAAATGTGCGTTATCTTTTGAAGCGTTAAAGCAAAGATTGAACACCGCACCTATCTTGACAGTGCCAGACGGTTCTGGAAGGTTGGTTATTCACAACGACGCATCTGGGAAAGGCTTGCGATGTGTTCTAATGCAGAATGGGAAGGTTATAGCCTACGCGTGCGTCAAGACAATTGAAGACTCATGAGAAGAACTACCCAACTCATGATTTGGAGCTAGCAGCAGTGATTTTTTCTTTGAAGATTTGGAAACACTACTTATTGGGCGAAAGGGTAGAAGTATTTACCGATCACAAGAGCCTAAAATATGTGTTCACGCAGAAAGAGCTCAACATGAGGCAGCGTAGATGGTTAGAGATGATGGCTGGCTATGATCTTGATCTAAAATATCATCCAAGGAGAGTTAATGTAGTGCCGGATACTCTAAGTCGGTTGCCAGTGATACGGATGTTGACTGCATAAAAGGAGATTATAGATGATTTTCAGAGACTCGAATTGGAGATTGTACTGGCGCATTCTTCGGGACAGTTGATACAATTTCAAGTACAGTCATCCTTGATCGATAACATTAAAGAAACGCAGTCCCACTATCCAAGGTTGCAGAAGTTTCGAGAACAAGTTGAAGCGGGACTTTGAACGGTCTTGTTAATTCATGAAGATGGTTCGTTATGATATGAGAGCCGTTTATGTGTGCTGAAAGGAGAAGTGCGTGAAGAAGTCGTGAAGGAGGCTCATAGTTCTGCATATTCCGTACATCCGGGAGGCACAAAGATGTACAAAGATCTACGACAACATTTCTGGTAGGAAGGCATGAAAAGGGAGATTGCTCGTTATGTATCGAAGTGCTTGGTGTGTCAGCAAGTCAAGGCTGAACATCAAAAGGTAGATGGTTTATTGCAACCACTTCCAATTCCTCGATGGAAGTGGGAACATAAAACCATGGATTTCGAGACAGCTTTACCGCGGATTCCAAAGGGCAATAATGCAGTTTGGGTGATTGTTGATCGATTGACCAAGGCAGCTAATTTCATACCATTTCGAGTTGGTCAGTCGACGGAGGCTTGAGCAGAGCGGTACATGCAGGAGATTATGAGATTGCAAGGAGTACCTGTGAGCATCGTTTCCGATCGTGATACCCGATTTTTATCGCACATTTGGAGGAGTCTACAGCAAAGTTTGGGGACTCGATTGAAGTTCAACACCGCCTATCATCCTCAGACAGATGGCCAGTCCGAAAGAACAATCCAAACTCTTGAAGATATATTAAGAGCATGCATGTTAGAATTCAAGGGTTCATGGGAAGATCATTTTCACTTGGTGGAGTTTTCTTATAATAACAGTTTTCAGGTGACTATACAGATGGCTCCATTCGAAGCATTATATGGTCGTAAGTGTCGCTCGCCCTTCTGTTGGGATGATGTTGGAGTTGGGACCAGATCTTATTGTGCAAACCGTGGAGAAAGTCAACGTGATTCGAAATCATATGAAGGCGGCACAAGATCGACAGAAAAGTTGGGCCGATACATGACGAAGACTTATGGAGTTTGCAGTTGGTGTCTTGTATTCCTAAAGATATCACCGACCAGAGAAGTGATTCGATTTGGTAGTCGAGGCAAGCGTAGTTCTCGATTCGTGGGGCCTTTCGATATTATCGAGCGCGTTGGAGAAATAGCTTATCGATTGGCTTTACCACTATCCTTGGCGAGTGTTCATGATGTGTTTCATGTATCTCAACTACGCACGTATGTTCGAGATGAGACGCACGTCCTAGATCACTCGGAGCTGATAGTAAGGGAGGACTTAACATATGAAGAACGACCAATGGCGATTGTGGATCGACGAGAGAAAGTCCTCAAGAACAAAGTTATCCCTTTAGTATTTGTTTCATAGGGGAATCGTTCGCACGGAGAATCTACTTGGGAACGTGAAGACGAGATTCGACAGAAGTTTCCACATCTATTTTCTTATATTCATTTTTTCTTGTCTTTTCTTGTTCCGGGAATTTCGAGAACGAAATTCTTTTGTAGTTAGGTATAATGTAACACCCTAGTGCATTTATACGATATTTTATTTGGGGTTTTCCAAATTTTGTGACAGATTTATGATTATTATAGTTTTTTGTATGGATAGTGCATTTGGTATCTGTGGTTGGTATCCGACCCGACCCATAAACTTGAAACTCATCATGGTTCTAGATTACATCATATATTGACTAGTACAGAGGATCCGTGCACATCTAGATTCTATATACATGTATAAGGTATTTTTGTGTCCACATATCGTTAAATAATACAAATAATAGCTAGATAATATTTTTAAATATCTAGCATAGCCTGTTATCATACCCCATATCTTGTAAGTGCATCCATGTATCGTGTTGATAAAACAGACTCATTTGGATCGCTATGTGTATTTACGTGTATCCGTTCTTGAGGGTATGCATTTTATTTAACTGGACATCGCATTATGGTTTTTGGCTGATACGTATATTATCCATATTTTAAAACTAGAATTTTAGAAGAAACCCAGGTATTTTTCGGAGTAATTTGATAATAGTTGTATAATCCTAGAAAATATATTATAATATTCTTTATATATATAACAGTTATATAATTGAATATATATTAATATATTTAAACTAATTATTTTTCCTTAGATTCTCGTACTCTCTCTCTCTTCTCACCCGCTCGCACACTCTCTCGCTCTCTATCCCTCTGCCTCTCTCTCTCCCCTATATATATTATATATCCTAATATAATAAATATATAACACCTCTCTCTCTCCTCCATTCTTTCTCTGTTTTCTCGCGACGAAAGAAAACCCAAACCCTAGCATCATCCCTCGTCTTCGCCGCCGACCTCCCCACGACCTCGTCAACCTCACCTCGACCTACTCAACACCACCTCCACTTCCTCCTGTCATCCTTCATCCCCGATGAGATCCCCACAACTCCTGAGCACCCAGCAACCGACCCCAACACCCGAGAACCCAAGAACCCATCGCCGGAGACTTCACCGTCGCCATCACCCTAGCCCCAGCCTTCACTTCGTTTCACTATCTACTCCCCGAGCACCCTGACCACCACCAACAACTAACCCTGCACAACCCTGACCACGACCTCCTGCAACCTAAGAAATCCCCACCGCCGATCACCAAAACCCCCGTCGTCGTCTCCTCACTTCCTTCCCCAACTCCCGACACCATCACCACCATCAACCCTACATCCCCGACCCTAAATGATAGACCCTACGACCACAACAAAACCCAGAGATCCTTCTTCCCATCGCCATTAAACTTCGTCGTCGATGGCAGTCGTCGTCGTCGCCTTTGTCCTCTGAACCCACAGCCGAGCCAACCCCATTCCTCTTCTTCCTCTTCTTCTTTCTTTCTTTCTTTCTTTTCTCTTTTCTTAATTTCTTGGTTTTCCGGCTGTCTCACCGGAGTCGCACGCGTCGCCGACGATCCGGACGATCCAGTCATCGTCGTCGTTCAGCGTAGTCACGTCTTTGATCAGCCAGGTCCAGTCCTGCGTGCGTATGAGTTTGCATCGCGACGTTTATCCGTCGTCGAACGTGACGTACGTACCCCGACGTAAGATCCAATTAGGCAAGTTTAACTTGCAACATGCAATGTTAATATATCTATTTATATAGGAATAAAAATAGTACATGTGTTTCATTATGCAGCAAATATTATAGTTTTACCGTTTTACAGTATCTGTTCGTATCCGTACCGATAATAACATATTTAATTGCATGCCGGAATATCATGATATCATTATACTACTATATTAGTACAACATGCTTTCTAGTTTGCATCATACTTGGTAATGGATATATAAAGGTTATCACAGATAGATACATGTGCATCCGTGCATTAACCGTGTTCCGATATTCGTTATAGTTTCATATTGGATATCTATTTGATACATATACATGACATGACATGTCCACGACACACTACTTGATTTGTTAGTTGGATCTTGTTACTAATGCCAACGATATTGACGTATTATCCTGACGGACATAACTTTTTGTCTGCATAGACGAGAACTGCACCTGCTTGATCCTGTGTTGGCATTAGATCTCTCTAGGTAATACCTGACTTGAACACAAACCTGGGGGTAAAGGGGAAATCAAGAATGTAACAGAAACGTAACTCGAGAGGATATTATTACATGTTTGCCGTTTTTCTGGGCGTTATGGAATAATTACCTGTTTGCCGTTTTTCAGGGCGTTACGAAATAATTACATGTTTGTCGTTTTTCTGGGCTTTACGGATTAATTACTTGTTTACCATTTTTCCGGGCGTTACGGAATAAATTCTATTACCGTGATCCCGTGGGGAATGAACGGGATATATTATGTTGGGTTACGATGATAATTATATTAATTGATTTCAAAGACTTTTAGAATAGATAACCTAGAAGTACAGTTTTAGGTTACACATCACATACATACATATACCTCACTGTTTATATCTGTGTTACTCAGTTATATTCATGTTTACTTATATCGTTACATCCTGATTATCATTGTTATGTTGATATTATGACGAACTGATGTCTGGGTTTTGCATAGTCCGGTTCCTCTATCTCTATCACAGGCTGGTCAGGAGTATTTTAGCCATCAAGCCGAGCAGTGAGGAATTGAAAGATTTTTATTTAGAGATTTTTAGTTTAGTTTTTTGTTTCCGCGGTTTTATTTCTTGATGTTATTGGGACAAGTTTTCAGATGTTGTTTACTGGATTTAATTCGTTTCCGCTTATGCATTTTTCTTGGCTCTTTTTACTGTGGCAAATGGACATGTACTAGATAATTTTTATATTTTTCTGTTCTTGATATCCTATTGACAACCATAATGTGACTGTGGAGGGATATTTCCTAACCACAGGTAGCATGGTTGGCTCTGTCACGTGCAGTAATTTTCGCACTCTGGGAAGCGGGGTGTGACAGGGTTTGTTTGGTATCGGAGCCATAGAATTTAGGATTAATCGTGTTTGGTTCTTTTGTAATTGGGTATTGAACCCAATACACTAACCAAGAAACCCGGAACATGTCCTGCCACATTACTATCTTGCCAGTCTTGAAACTATTGCTATCTTGTTTATTTAATCGTGTTTACCGTTGCTAATCCTCTTCAATGTCTTGGCTTCAGAATCATGGCGGATATAGATTTGCGATCATACCAGAGGCGTGTTGATGGCGCCGCACTGCTTGGAGTTATACGTGGAATGCTGGAAAGCCAGAAGAGGCAAACTGAGCTGAATCAACGGCAGGCCGAGGCTTTCTAGGAGGGTCTGCGGACAGTCCAACAGTCCGTAGTTGCAGCAGCACCCAGGCCAGCACAGCATGAGGGCACCGTGGTGGACTTCATAAGGCTCGGTCCGTCCATATTTATAGGATTGGAGGAGCCATTGCCAGCGGAGCAGTGGCTAATTTATACGGAGAATCTGCTTGCCGCCGCGCAGATTCCAGATGAGAAAAGGGTGGATGTAGTACGCATTCAACTGGTAGATTACGCTCGCGAGTGATGGCTCGTAGAGGAGACCCGATTGCCCAAGCCGATCAGTTGGTCGGCGTTTTCGTGAAGTTTCTTGGAGAAGTTCATTCCTCAATATGCTCGGGAAGAAATGGAAGAAAAGTTTATTAACCTGAAGCAGAATGGCGGATCTGTTGATTCGCATGCGGGTGAGTGGACTCGGCTCAGTCGATTTGCGGGGCCTTTGGTTGCCGACGATGCAGGTAGGGCACAAAGGTTTATGCGTAGTTTGGATGTGGAGATCCAGAGACATATTATATCTCTGGGATTGACCACCTACTCCCAAGTTCTCAAGGCAGCCAAGGAGCAGCAGAGCTTATCGGAGAAAGCGAAGAGTACGCAACAACAAGCCGGCGTAGTACGGAAGCCGGCGTTTATGCCAAACCGAGCTCCTGTACGCAGAGGCATCCCGGTGAACAAACGAGGCATTGTGCCTATGAAGAAGCCCGCGGTATCCGATCAGAAAGGAAGTGCATTTTGTGACTACTGCCAACAACCGGGTCATTTCCGGAGAGAATGTCGAAGGAGGCTTGGACTCTGTCTTGTTTGCAGATCAGCTAATCATACCATCGATACTTGCCCTTCAAAACAACAATTGAGGGGCGATATGCAGAATCCACCACAGAAGCAGATTCATGGGCAGAAGCAGGTTACTCAGAGACCTAATCAAGCACGGCCATTCACTTTAACGGCCGAAGAGGCCAAGGCTTCAGGCGGAGTTGTTTCAGGTATTCTACACGTTTATAATTTTTCCGCATTGACATTATTTGATTCAGGTGCATCTCATTTCTTTCTATCGTCCAAGTTTATTAGTGCACACTTGATTCCACACGCGGCCCTGTCTAGTTGCTGGGACATACACAATGGGAATGGGAAAATTATATCTAATAGTGAGTGCAAGGATTGTCCGATTGTTATTTGCGGACGAGAATTATTCGTGGATTTCTTGGTGATCGATACTGGCAGCTATGATGTTGTCTTAGGAATGGACTTTCTTGGCACTTTCTACGCTCATATCGATTGCAGAGCAAAGAAAATGATTTTCCAGATTCCCGGACATCCGGAATTTATATTTTCAGGAGGTAGCAGATATGTCGGTCCAGTCGAATATAGGGCAAGGCCGACAAGTGCCGTTCTTTCGTCGATGGAAGTAGATAAGGAGGAAGCGCCAGCAGTAGTTTAAGAGTTTATGGATGTGTTTGAGGACATCTCGAGTTTACCGCCAAAACGAGTTACCGAGTTGCTAGAGATGGGTTGGATTCGTAGCCGCAATTCACCGTGTAGAGCTCTAGTTCTTCTAGTCAAGAAGAAAGATGGCACATGGAGGATGTGCATCGATTATCGAGAATTAAACCGGGTGACTATTAAGAACAAGTACCCAATCCCTCGCATCGGCGAATTATTTGATCAACTCACTGGCATGAGGGTATTCTCGATGCTGGATTTGCGATCCGGATATCATCAAGTTCGGGTGAAATCGGAAAATATTTGCAAGACAGCGTTCCGAACTCGATATAGGCATTACGAGTACTTAGTGATGGCATTCGGAGTCACGAACGCACCAGCGATATTTATGGACTTGATGAATCGAATCTTTTCACCGTACTTGGACCAGTTCATAGTGGTGTTTATTGATGACATTCTGGTCTATTCGAGGAGAAAAGAAGAGCAGGCAAAACATTTGAAGATCGCACTGCAAACGTTGCGGCAAGAAAGGTTATATGCTAAGATGATCAAGTGCGAGTTTTTGCTTGAAGAAGTGCAGTTCTTGGGTCATGTCGTATCCGGAGATAGAATTTCCGTTGACCCTGAAAAGATTGCAGCAGTTCATTATTGGCCGATTCCAAAGAACGTGGCAGAGATCAGAAGTTTTCTTGGGCTTGCCGGATATTATAGAAGGTTTATGGAGAAATTCGCTCGAATAGCAGAACCATTGACCAAGATAACCCGAAAGGAGGTACCGTTCATATGGACGGAGAAATGTATGTCAGCTTTTGAAGCGTTAAAGCAAAGATTGACCACCATTCCTATCTTGACAATACCAGACGGTTCCGGAGGGTTGGTTATTCACAGCGACGCATCTGAGAAAGGCTTGGGATGTGTTCTAATGCAGAATGGGAAGGTTATAGCCTACACGTCAAGAAAATCGAAGACTCATGAGAAGAACTACCCAACTCATGATTTGGAGCTAGCAGCAGTGATTTTTGCTTTGAAGATTTGGAGACACAACTTATTGGGCGAAAGGGAAGAAATATTTACCGATCACAAGAGCCTAAAATATGTGTTCACGCAGAAAGAGCTCAACATGAGGTAGTGTAGATGGTTAGAGCTGATTGCTGACTATGATCTTGATCTAAAATATCATCCGGAGAGAATTAATGTAGTGCCGGATGCTCTAAGTCGGTTGCCAGCGATACGGATGTTGACTGCACAGAAAGAGATTATAGCTGATTTTCAGATATTCGAGTTGGAGATTGTACTACCGCATTCTTCGGGACAGTTGATACAATTGCAAGTATAGTCATCCTTGATCGATAACATTAAAGCCGCGGAATCGCACGATCCAAGGTTGCAGAAGTTTCGAGAAAAAGTTGAAGCGGGACTTTGAACGGACTTGTTAATTCATGAAGATGGTTCGTTACGATATGAGAGCCGTTTATGTGTGTCGAAAGGAGAAGTGCGTGAAGAAGTCATGAAGGAGGCTCATAGTTCTACATATTCCGTACATCCGGGAGGCACAAAGATGTACAAAGATCTACAACAACATTTCTGGTAGGAAGGCATGAAAAGGAAGATTGCTCGTTATGTATCAAAGTGCTTGGTGTGTCAGCAAATCAAGGCTGAACATCAAAGGGTAGATGGTTTATGGAAACCACTTCCAATTCCTCAATGGAAGTGAGAACATATAACCATGGATTTCGTGACAGTTTTACCGCGGAGTCCAAAAGGCAATAATGCAGTTTAGGTGATTGTTGATCGATTGACCAAGGCAGCTCATTTCATACCATTTCGAGTTGGTCAGTCGACGGAGGCTTTAGCAGAGCGGTACATGCAGAAGATTGTGAGATTGCAAAGAGTACCTGTAAGCATCGTTTCCGATCATGATACCCGATTTTTATCGCAATTTTGGAAGAGTCTACAGCAAAGTTTGGGGACTCAATTGAAGTTCAGCACCGCCTATCATCCTAAGACAGATGGCCAGTCCGAAAGAACGACCCAAACTCTTGAAGATATATGGAGAGCATGCATGTTAGAATTCAAGGGTTCATGGGAGGATCATTTGCAGTTGGTGGAGTTTTCTTATAATAACAGTTTTTAGGTGACTATACAGATGGCTCCATTTGAATCATTATATGGCCGGAAGTGTCGCTCGCCCGTCTGTTGGGACGATATTGGAGAAAGAAGATTATTGGGACCGGATCTTATTGTTCAAACCGTGGAGAAAGTCAACGTGATCCGAAATCATTTGAAGGCGGCACAAAATCGACAGAAAAGTTGGGCCAATACAGGAAGAAGACCTCTGGAGTTTGCAGTTGGTGATCTTGTATTCCTGAAAATATCACCGGCTAGAGGAGTGATTCGATTTGGTAGTCGAGGCAAGCTTAGTCCTCGATTCGTGGGGCATTTCAATATTATCGAGCGCGTTGGAGAAGTAGCTTATCGATTGGCTTTACCACCATCCTTGATGAGTGTTCATGGCGTGTTTCATGTATCTCAACTACGCAAGTATGGTCGAGATGAGACGCACGTCCTAGACCACACGGGGCTGATAGTAAAGGAGAACTTAACATACGAAGAACGACCAATGGCGATTGTGGATCAATGAGAGAAAGTTCTCAAGAATAAAGTTATCCCTCTAGTACTTGTTTCATGGGGGAATCGTTCGTACGGAGAATCTACTTGGGAACGTGAAGACGAGATTATATAGAAGTTTCTACACCTATTTTCTTAGATTCATGTTTTCTTGTCTTTTCTTGTTCCGGGAATTTCGAGGACAAAATTCTTTTGTAGTTAGGTATAATGTAATACCCTACTGCATTTTTACGATATTTTATTTGGGTTTTCCAAATTTTGCGACAGATTTCTAATTATTATTGTTTTTGGGTGCGGATGGTGCATTTGGTATCTGTGGTTGGTATTCGACCCGACCCGCATGTTTGAAACCCATCATGGTTCTAGATTACGTCATATATTTACTAGTACAGAGCATCCGTGCATATCTAGATTCTATATAAATGTATAAGGTATTTTTGTGTCCGCATATCGTTTAAATAATACAAATAATAGCCAGATGATATTTTTAAATATCTAGCATGGCCAGTTATCATATCCCATAACTTGTGAGTGCATCCATACATCGTGTTCATGTCCAGATTGATAAAACAAACTCGTTTGGATTGCTACGTGTATTTACGTGTATCCGTTCTTGGAGGTATGTATTTTATTTAACCGAATATTGCATTATGGTTTTGGCTGATACGTTTATTATCCATATTTTTAAACTAGAATTTTAGAAGAGACCCGGGTATTTTTCGAAGTAATTTGATAATTGTTGTATAATCCTAGAAAATATATTATAATATTCTTTATATATATAACAGTTATATAATCGAATAGATTTATTAATATATTTAAAATGGTTATTTTTTCCTCAGATTCATGTACTCTCTCTCTCTCTCTTCTCACCCTCTCGCACACTCTCTCACTCTCTATCCCTCTACCTCTCTCTTTCCCCTATATATATTATATATCCTAATATAATAAATATACAACACCTCTCTCTCTCCTCCTTTCTTTCTCTGTTTTCTCACGACGAAAGAAAACCCAAACCCTAGCCTCATTCCTCATCTTCGCCGCCGACCTCCCCACGACCTCGTCAACCTCACCTCGACCTCCTCAACACCACCTCCACTTCCTCCTCTCCTCCTTCATCCCCGACGAGATCCACATAACTCCTAAGCACCCAGCAACCGACCCCAACACCCGAGAAACCAAGAACCCATCGCCGGAGACTTCACCGTCGCTATCACCCTAACCCCAGCCTTCACCTCGTTTCCCTCTCCACTCCCCGAGCACCCTGACCACCACCAATAACCAACCCTGCACAACCCCGACCACGACCTCCTGCAACCCAAGAAATCCTCACCGCTGATCACCAAAAACCTCATCGTCGTCTCCTCACCTCCCTCTCCAACTCCCGATACCACCACCACCATCAACCCTACATCCCCGACCCCAAACGACAGAGCCTACGACTACAACAGAACCCAGAGATCCCTCTGCCCATCGCCGTTAAATTTCGTCATCGACGGCAGCCATCGTCGCCGTCGCCGTCGCCTCTGTCCTCTGAACCCACAGCCGAGCCAACCCCATTCCTTTTCTTCCTCTTCTTTCTTTCTTTCTTTCTTTCTTTTCCCTTTTCTTGATTTTATAGTTTTCCGGCCGTCTCTCCGGAGTCCCACGCGTCGCCGATGATCCGGATGACCCAGTCATCGCCGTCGTCCAGCGTAGTCACGTCTTTGATCAGCCAGGTTCAGTCCTGCGCGTGCGTGAGTTTACATCACGACATTTATCCGACGTCGAACGTGACGTACCTACCTCGACATGAGATCCGATCAGGCAAGTTTAACTTGCAACATGCTATGTTAATATATCTGTTTATATATGAATAAAAATAGTACATGTGTTTCCTTATGCAGCAAATATTATAGTTTTACCGTTTTACAGTATCCGTTCGTATCTGTACCGATAATAACATATTTAATTGCATGTCGGAATATCATGATATCATTATACTACTATATTAATACAATATGCTTTCTAGTTTGCATCATACTTGGTAATGGATATATAAAGGTTATCACAGATAGATACATGTGCATCCGTACATTAACCGTGTTCCGATATTCGTTATAGTTTCATATTGGATATCTATTTGATACATATACATCGCATGACATGTCCACGACACACTACTTGACTTGTTACTTGGATCTTGTTACTAATGCCAACGATATTGATATGTTGTCCTGACAGACGTAACTTTTTGTCTGCATAGACGAGAACTGCACCTGCTTGATCCTGTGTTGGCATTAGATCTCTCTTGGCAATACCTGATTTGAACACAAACCTCGGGGAAAAAGGGAAATCAAGAATGTAACCGAAACGTAACTCGAGAGGATATTATTACAAGTTTGTCGTTTTTCCGGACGTTACAGAATAATTACCTGTTTGCCGTTTTTCCGGGCGTTACGGAATAATTACCTGTTTACCGTTTTTCCGGGAGTTACAAAATAATTACATGTTTGTCGTTTTTCCGGGCATTACGAAATAATTACCTGGTTGCCGTTTTTTTGTGCGTTACAGAATAATTACATGTTTGGCGTTTTCCCGTGGGGAATGAACGGTATATATTCTATTGGGTTACGATGAGAATTACATTAATTGATTTCAAAGACTTTTAGAATAGATAACCTAGAAACACAGTTTTAGGTTGCACATCACACATCACATACATACACATACCTCACTGTTTAAATCTATGTTACTCAGTTATATTCATGTTTACTTATATCGTTACATCCTGGTTATCATTGTTTTGTTGATATTATAACGCATTGACGTCTGGGTTTTGCATGGCCCAGTTTCTCTATCTCTATCGCAGGCTGAACAGAAGTACTTTAGCCATCAAGCCGAGCAGTGAGGAATTGAATGATTGTAATTTAGAGATATTTAGTTTAGTTATTTGTTTCCGCAGTTTTATTTCTTGATGTGAGCCCATATTGGGACAAGTTTTCAGATGTTGTTTATTGAATTTAATTCGTTTCCGCTTATGCATTTTTCTTGACTCTTTTTACTGTGGCAAATGGACATGTACTGGATAGTTTTTAAATTTTTATGTTCTTGATATCCTATAAACAGCAATAATGTAACTGTGAAGGGATGTTTCCTAACCACAGGTAGCATGGTTGGCTCTGTCACGTGCCGTAGTTTGTGCACTCTGGGAAGCGGGGCGTGACAACTATAGATCCTTACTCTGATTTGATGACACCGTACGATGGATTATACCGTACGCGATATTATATACATGACGATAGATCCTTACTCTGATTTGATGATACCGTACGCGATACGATGGATTATACCGTACGCGATATTATGTACAGGATGATAGATCCATACTCTGATTTGACGTTACCGTACTATGTACTATACCGTACGCAATATGATATACCAGATGATTGATCCGCACTCTTGACTTGAGGATGACGTACTATGGATTGTACCACATCTGATACTATGAGGCTGGATCACCGACTTATGGATTATCTTGATTTGGAAAATCATTGCATTCTAATCACTTGGTAGATAATAGATTGCATTTGAACTATACCTATTTTCAAACCAACGAATCGTTAGGCACTTTAAATGACACCCTCAAGGGACGCTACGGATTTCCAAATGGTATATCTTTTTCAAAACACCGTAGCCCAGTTTAAAAAACTATGATTCGTATTATTTAAACTATAACCGTATGGTTCATGTGTAGTCACGTATCTTATACTGTTCATGATTACGCTGTATTATTTCCTCGCGACATACGTACTACGTTACCGGCACTTATCTTTATATGGCTTCGTCTGCTAGGACACATTCACCATTACCGATGATGCACATGTTGCACGTACACAGATTTGCCGGCTCACACACTCATCATCGGTAATTGCCATACCACGCACACTTTAGAAAACTGCTATATCGTTGTATTGTTCCCTAAATTGTAGAAACATAGTTATGGTTTCGTACTCATTACCACATATGATAGTTAGATATTGCACTTCTTTACCCAGTTACATGACATGCTTACATGAAAACCCTTGCAATACTTTATAGTACTATTATGTGCTTGCATTTACTGTACCTTTATGGTTACATGCATATGAGATTCTGTTTTCATGAGATCTCTGGATTTGAGAACCACGGATATATTTTAAAAGTCTTATGATTGTTTTAAAAACGCGTTTTCTCTTGATATGATTTGTGGCGTCCACCATGAGTTTTCTTGGTTCTGAGCTATGTGTATACCCGATTCGAGAAGAGAGGAGGCACCATCTGCGAGTACATAGTGGACCCGGTACGGTACCCCGGAGAAAGAAGATCGTATAGAGAGACGATGAGCTCATCATGGGAGCACCACCGATCGATGATAGTTTGGGCTCAGCGGATATCCAGAGGATACCGACCGAAGTCGTATGATCAGATGGATATGAGGGCCGATCCGATGAGACGGCGCCCGAGATATGAGGATTTACGTGTCGATGCTGGACACGAGTTTTTATGATATTTTCGAGTGTCGATGCTGGACACTTAGGTTTTATGATGATTTTATGTGTCGTTGATGGACACACGTTGGAAGATACACATGTATGCATTGTTGGGAATTCACCCGCACGCGCAAACGCGTATGTTATGGAAACGGATATGAAATGAAGGAAACGGAATGCGCACGCTAGATCATTCTCGTTTTAAAATTTATAAACCGCAAATGCACGTCGCGTTGTAACAAGCCGGCAGGTACGGGTCAATCCGCAGGGAATTGTGTATTAAGTCTTATGATTTAAGGTTCAACAAATAACGAATGGTTGGTTTTGTCACTTAAAAATGAAAGAATACGAAAACAAGAAAAACAAGCAAAGAAGTTAAGGAAGAAATTGGTCGTGGCTTTGGCTCGGAAGGTTGAATCGCGACGATTCCCTCGACGTTCCCTTGATCATGAGTGGTTCGTCCTTACGTCGATCCCGGCATGAAGCATGACTTGTCAACGCGGTTACGGAGCACAAGTCATCAAATTCTGATATTCGCCGCAAAGCACGAAACGATACCGTTTTTTCACTTACCGTTTGTATGTCCAAACTTTGGATATCAACACTAAACACAAGGGTTAGCAAGCATACCATAACATCAAAAACACAAAGTAGTGAGTGAGAGCAAATGATTTCAGTGTTAAGTGTTCTAAGAGTTTGTGATGGTATATGGTATATGAAACCAAAAGATTTGTCAAGTCAATTAATCAAAAAATACCACATCCAAACTTAGCAAACTTAACACCAAATTGATTCTAACCTTAGGCTTGCAAGATGGGGTTTGTGGGGAGAATATGGTATGTGATGAGGTTACAAAGTAACCATGAAATCAACATACCATATCAACCCATCCAAGTTACAATACTAAGTTTATAATCAAAATTAAGCACATTAAACATTAACAAGAGGAGGAAGAGGCAAAGCCTTTCATCTCACTTCCTTACCATAACCACAAACAAAGAAGATTTGTTAAGCATCATAATAAAAAGAAAAGAAAAGAAAGTAAAGAAAAGAAAGCAAATAAACAAAACAACGCAAATATTATTAACACTTGAAGAAGAGGTACAAGATATTGGTAGCTTGTTCAACCTCCATAATGAAGCTCTCCAAAGAAAGATTCATGAGGGAAGAAGAAGAAACCAAGTGATAGCCCACTCACTCTCAAGCCTAAACCAAAAACAAAAGAAACTAAAACAAAATGTATACAATATGTGCGAGAATGAGAGAGAACCCTTCCCTTGCTCATAGGTCTGCTTTTATAGGCACAAAAGAAAAATAAACAAGCAGTATAAATAAGGTGACATGGAAGCAAGGGAGGGACAGTAGAAGACTAGGGGTTATTAGAGCAAGGGGGCCGGCCAGCTCGGCCAAAGAGGGGATGTGGCCGGTCCTGTCGATGAGTCATGGGCTCGTGCTTGTTGTGTGGTCTTGTGTGCATCACAATATCACTCTGGTGCTGCTAGTTTTGTCTGTAGAGGCCTTGGATGCACTCAGAGATTTGGAGGGAACAAGATGCCACACATCACATCAAAACTTTTAGCATTTATTACCCATGCCCCCCCATTTGCTTTGGGCATCCCCCTCTCTAGGTCCATGTATCAAAGAGTAAGTGCACACATGTTATGTGTTGGACCAAAATGTGTGTACACTTGTTTATTTGCAAAAACTCTTTGAATATCGGTCGGTTTCCAGTTCCGGTTGCAGTGTGGGTCACAAACGTTATATCCGTGATTCTGAATGTGTTTCCAGTATTTTATCACGAACACTTGTAATCTGTAATTACTGAGCAGACACTGGTTAAAAGTACCGATAAATAACAAAATAGATCATGAATGAGGGTATGAAAATGCAGTTTTCTGTGATGAACAAATACCCCCAAACTTATCTTTTACTCGTACCGAGCAAAACAAAAATCCTAGCCTCACTTTCGCAGGGAACGCGATTGCACTGAGCATGTGCAACAAGCCATTAAACCTCTAGGTGTCCATAGTAGGAGGAGTGTTGTCTCCCGAGGGTTTTCAGCGGATTACACCCACAAAATCCAGTCAAGTTAGCGTTGCGCGGAAACTGTTGATTCTAATCTTAAGGTTAGAGATCAAAGCTAGAAGTTCTATCACCCTAATATAGAAACATCAAACCCTATTTTTCACTCCTCACAATTTGTTTAACATAAGCTCATATGCGTCATAACGTGATAGTGCGGATAGTGTCCATAAGATTTTTAAGAACTTTGATTAGGGTCATCATGTCATAATTACGGACCAGGATAAACTGCTAAAGGATCACACGAGTTTGAAAGGAGTTAAGATTTTCTCAAGTTTTTGTTCTCAAGTTAGGTTTTAAGTCAGAATTTCTATTATTTTTAACAAAGAACCTAAGTATTAGTTTTCCCTCCTACCTTTCACCTGTTCTAGTTCATACACACCTTTCTTTATCGTGCAAAACGTCTTTATAAATACAAAACATCATATCTCGGCAAAAAAACCGTTTTAATAGAAAATTCGTCTCCGCCAAGATTATTCTCCCACAAAGAACCGTGAGGACTTTTAACTCGGAGAGAACACTTGCTTAGATTGTTTTATTTGGCGATTGGAAACTTAGCGAGCTTTGGGTCAATGACTCCCAAACCAGATGGTTTTAGGGCATTAGGTGTGGAGACACCCCAAGAACTTAATTACCCAAGTTACCAAGGCCACAAAACAAAAGACTCATTTTATTTTAAAAAATTATGAACTCAGTGAAAACGGAGATATAGCCAGCTTTTTCTTTTAAATCCGAAGACGTTACATGTGGATAAGGTGTGTAATTACTCCAATAAGGTTTCAGATGGGTTATTTTTCAGACTTATAGCTTCTGTTAAAACCTCAATAATATCATTCATATTCACCTTACTTTATGAACTATTCTTGATATTACTTAACTCAGAACAAACCTGTTTGATCCTAAAGATGTTTATCAATTTTAAAAGTTTATAGACATGTGTGACTTTCATCAAATTCTCAAAAACATATGACACGTGTAAGTGATATAAAAGACGTATATTAGCAACGGTTAAACACAAGGGATGGTTATCTTTCCGGTCGTCAATCTCACAACAAGGATTTAGTTATTTCTAACTTATCAAACGAACCGTCAGACTTCGAATCTAAGTTTCCCCCACTATCTAACATGAAAAAGTTTTTATATTTTTAGGAAATTTTTTCAATTTTTATGGGTTTTTTAATATGTATGCAATGCAGAATATACAATATACACATGATGCAGCAAACTAAACGCGGTGCTCACCCCCAAACCTAAGTTTTACGATGTCCTCATCGTTGCCCCCGTCTCCGGTAGCTAGACTTAGACATCAGGGTGAGAATTTTATTCAAAGAAAAAGAAAAAACCTAAGACTAATTACAACATATACATGTTAAAAGATTGGGTTAGTCCAGAAATTAATACCAGCCATTTAAAATTTTTGTCTATATAGTGCAATGGCTGGTAAAAGAATATGTATATACAAAAGAAAAAGAAAATGTATATGTTAGATGTTAGTAAAGGGCATGGGCGTGTAAAAGTAGGGATCAGAAGACGCTGAAGATGAAGATGAAGTTTTGAAGAGGTCAAAGAATTGTTTTCTGAATGAATTGAATGTTCAAAAAGCACGTGTTGAGTTCCAAAGTCAAGTTCGTATAAAAACTGGAGTTCATCCGCAAAAAGTTCGGCAAAAGAAAGATTCTTAAGATGTTCCCAAATTGATCATGACTCAAACTCACCAAGAATATCAAGTTCATCCGCAAAAATTTCCTCAAAACTCGATATGAAAGAATATTTTTCAATGCTGTCTTCCTCCCAATGATTTTTCACAATCCTATTCTTATCACTATGGTTTTCTAACTCTCCCAATACCATTTCTTCCTCATCACATTCACAAATGGGTAGGTATATGTCATCCAAAAAAGTAGGTTCCCACACTAACATTTCTTCCGAAACAATATCACTAGGTGATACAAAAATTGTGGGTTCCTGATCATTGATCTCTTCTGAAAATCTATCCAAACCATACCCGTAAAAATGACAAGATTCCTCCTCTAAAATTGGAATGCAAAAATCATTCGGAGGTTTTTCTTGTGTGTCCTGATAACATTTAGTCAATTCAATTGCATCGTCATCTATGAAATCATCAAAATTCAATTGATCGTTTATCTCACTTGGATGACTTCCTAGATGACAGACATTAACATTATTGGGTTCCGATTGACTGTGTTCACTCCCTGAAATCCTCTCAGCTAAATGTTTCGCTTGTTCTTCTATTCTAACCAAAGATTGAGCTTGAGCGTGAAATAATTGCTCAGACTATTGTATACACAGGGCTAGCGTAGCAGCCGTTTGATTCTCGACCTCAATCATCTCTTCAATACCCTTTTCTAAAGCGGTCAACTTAACATCCATCTCACTATCATACCCTAATGATGTGTCAAGTGTTTCAGGTAAGGAGGGTTGTGATGGTGGTGATGCTAGAGCAGTCAATCTGTCGATCTCTTTGTCTAAATCTTCAATCATTTGGTCTCTAATTGAAGTGGGATTGGGTTCAAGAGTGCTAGGTGGGTGACCGTTATCAAAAATTTGGGCCGGTTAGTCATCCCCTAGAAAAGGACAATTTTCATGAATACGGGAAGAATTTTGGCAATTTGAACACGTGAATTGGGACTGATTATAAACAAAAGAATAAAAATCATGATAAATTGAATTAAATCGTGTATCACCCATATTAACAAGAATTCACAAATATCATAAAAATAAAGAATATCACACCCCTAGCAATCTATGGTATGCTAGTCAATTAGACCTGCTCAAGAACCTGATTTTTGAAGCAAAACTGTGTCGAGAAACAGGCTCAAGACATACGGATCACGATGCCAGGTGAGTGCAAGAGAATGGGAGGTTTTCCAACGCTTCCGTGAAGTTTCTTAATTAGATAACCCTTTCTCTTGAACACTTTCCTAGACACCCCGTGAATGATATACCGTTAAGCGGTGTTCTAAACACAGTTAACTTCTCCTAATGAGCACGAATTCCTTAAAGTCAAAGTTCTAGTTGATTTTAAATTACTGTGGGTATGCAAAAATGCAGTTTTGTGATTTGTGGGCTACGGAGAAAAGGTGATGAAATCCTTTACCGTATCTTGTTTGGTCTTTTTGCCCTTAAATCCGTATTAAGATGCAAATGCGCATTCAATAAACGAATTTAAGAAATCAAGCAATTTAAGCAATTCTTTTTCGTTTAAATTTAAGCGCTGCAAAAAATACGGTTAGTTTTCTGTGCAATTGGTGGCAAATTTGTGCGAAAAATCCTGCATAAGATAGAAATATTGGAATGCGTCGAATTCGAGAAGAATGTGTTAGGAAATACGTATCGATGTGATTTGGATTAAGAAACCCCTTTGAAGTGATTACGGGTATTTGAGTGTTCGCTTGCGCGGGTCAAATTACCCGGATCTTTGTCACTGTACTTCACTAACGTCTTGAAATTGAAATTGAGCCTCGCTCCGCACGATCGCTGGTCGTAATTCCTTAAAAACCTGAAATGTCGGAAAATACGATATTTAGTGTCAAAAGCGATATATATGCCCCAATTCTTGCACACACAAAATTACAAAAATCAAACAATACCAATAGATTACTGAAAAGGCACTGGAGATAACACAAAAAGAAAAAATCACAAACACCCATATTGGGCCGGCGAGCTCGGATTTCCCATTGATGTCGCCGGCCAGATTCCGAGTGGTTGTGCTCGAATTTTGTGTGGCTCTTCCAGGATATATTAGTATTCTAATGGTCTAACTTGATTTTTTAGTTGAATCACAGAGTGCTAGCGGGTTGCAAGGACAGAGAACAAAGTGAAAGAATTTGTTAGTTTTGTGTTAGTTTTAAAAAAAATGAGTTAAAAGTTAGTGAGTTAGTACGAACCAGAAATAACAATTCCTAATAACTACCAACTCCCCAGCAACGGTGCCAAAAACTTGTTGGGAATTCACCCGCTCGCGCAAACGCGTATGTTATAGAAATGGATATGAAATGAAGGAAACAGAATGCGCACGCGAGATCGTTCTCGTTTTAAAATTTATAAACCGTAAGTGTACGGCGCGTTGTAGCAAGCTGGCAGGTACGAGTCGATCCGTAGGGAATTGTGTATTAAGTCTTGTGATTTAAGGTTCAACAAATAACGAATGGTTGGTTTTATCACTTAAAAATGAAAGAATACGAAAACAAGAAAAACAAGTAAAGAAGTTAAGGAAGAAATTGGCCGTGGCTTTGGCTCGGAAGGTTGAATCGCGATGATTCCCTCAACGTTCCCTTGATCATGAGTTGTTCGTCCTTACATCGATCCCGGCATGAAACATGACTTGTCAACGCAGTTGCGGAGCACAAGTCATCAAATTCTGATATTCGCCGCAAAATACAAAACGAGTCCGTTTGTTCACTTACCGTTTGTATGTCCAAGCTTGAGATATCAACACTAAACACAAGGGTTAGAAAGCATACCACAATATCAAAAACACAAAGTAGTGAGTGAGAGCAAATGATTTCAGTGTTAAGTGTTCTAATAGTTTGTGATGGTATATGATATATGAAACCAAAAGATTTGTCAAGTCAATTAATCACAAAATACCACATCCAAGCTTAGCAAACTTAACACCAAATTGATTCTAACCTTAGGCTTGCTAGATGGGGTTTGTGGGGAGAATATGGTATGTGATGAGGTTACAAAGTAACCATGAAATCAACATACCATATCAACACATCCAAGTTACAATACTAAGTTTATAATCAAAATTAAGCACATTAAACATTAACAAGAGGAGGAGGAGGCAAAACCTTTCATCTCACTTCCTTACCATAACCACAACCAAAGAAGATTAGTTAAGCATCATAATAAAAAGAAAAGCAAAGCAAGTAAAGAAAAGAAAGAAAATAAACAAAACAACACAAATATTATTAACACTTGAAGAAGAGGTACAAGATATTGGTAGCTTGTTCAACCTCCATAATGAAGCTCTCCAAAGAAAGCTTCAAGAGAGAAGAAGAAGAAGAAACCAAGTGATAGCCCACTCACTCTCAAGCCTAAACCAAAAACAAAAGAAACTAAAACAAAATGTATACAATATGTGAGAGAATGAGAGGTAGCCCTTCCCTTGCTCACTGGTCTGCTTTTATAGGCACAAAAGAAAAATAAACAAGCAGTAAAAATAAGGTGACATGGCAGCAAAGGAGGGACAGTAGAAGACTGGGGGTTATTGGAGCAAGGGGGCCGGCCTGCTCGGCCAAAGAGGGCATGTGGCCGGTCCTGTCGATGAGTCATGGGCTCGTGCTTGTTGTGTGGTCTTGTGTGCATCCCAATATCACTCTGGTGGTGCTAGTTTTGTCTGTAGAGGCCTTGGATGAACTCAGGGATTTGGAGGGAACAAGATGCCACACATCACATCAAAACTTTTAAAATTTATTACCCATGTCCCCCTATTTGCTTTCGGCAGCCCCCTCTTTAGGTCCATGTATCAAAGAGCTAGTGCACACTTGCTATGTGTTGGACCAAAATGTCTATACACTTGTTTATTTGCAAAAACTCTTTGAATATCGGTCGGTTTCCAGTTCCGGTTGCAGTGTCGGCTCACAAACGTTATATCCATGATTCTGAATGTTTTTCTAGTATTTTATCACGAACACCTGTAATTTATAATTACTGAGCAGACGCTGGTTAAAAGTACCGATAAATAACAAAATAGATCATGAATGGGGGTATTAAAATGCAGTTTTCTGTGAAGAACAAATACCCCCAAACTTATCTTTTGCTCGTCCCGAGCAAAACAAAAATCCTAGCCTCACTTTCCCAGGAAACGCGATTGCACTAAGCATGTGCAACAAGCCGTTAAACCTCTAGGTGTCCCTAGTAGGAGGAGTGTTATCTCCTGAGGGTTTTCAGCGGATTACACCCATAAAATCCAATCAAGTTAGCGTTGCGCAGAAACTGTTGATTCTAATCTTAAGGTTAGAGATCAAAGCTAGAAGTTCTATCACCCTAATATAGAAACATCAAACCCTATTTTTCACTCCTCACAATTTGTTTAACATAAACTCATATGCGTCATAACGTGATAGTGCGGATCGTGTCCATAAGTTTTTTAAGAACTTTGATTAGGGTCATCATGTCATAATTACGGACCAGGATAAACTGCTGAAGGATTATACGAGTTTGAAAGGAGTTAAGATTTTCTCAAGTTTTTGTTCTCAAGTTAGGTTTTAAGTCAGAATTTCTATTATTTTTAACAAAGAACCTAAGTCTTAGTTTTCACTCCTACCTTTCACCTGTTCTAGTTCATACACACCTTTCTTTATCGTGCAAAACATCTTTATAAATACAAACCTTCATATCTCCGCGAAAAAACTTTTTTAATAGAAAATTCGTCTCCGCCAAGATTATTCTCCCACAAAGAACCGTGAGGACTTTTAACTCGGAGAGAACACTTGCTTAGCTTGTTTTATTTGGTGATTGGAAACATAGCGAGCTTTGGGTCAATGACTCCCAAATCAGATGGTTTTAGGGCATTAGGTGTGGAGACACCCCAAGGACTTAACTACCCAAGTTACCAAGGCCACAAAACAAAAGACTCATTTTATTTTAAAAAATTCTGAACTCAGTGAAAACAGAGATATAGCCAGCCTTTTCTTTTAAATCCGAAGATGTTACATGTGGATAAGGTGTGTAATTACTCTATCAAGGTTTTAGATGTGTTATCTTTCAGACTTATAGCTTCTGTTAAACCCTCAATAATATCCTTCATATTCACCTTACTTTATGAACTATTCTTGATATTACTTAATTCAGAACAAACCCGTTTGATCCTAAAGATGTTTATCAATTTTAAAAGTTTATAGACATGTGTGACTTTCATCAAATTCTCAAAAACATACGACACGTGTAAGTGATATAAAAGACGTATATTAGCAACGGTTAAACACAAGGGAGGGTTATCTTTCGGGTCGTCAATCTCACAACAAGGATTTAGTTATTTCTAAATTATCAACCGAATCGTCAGACTTCGAATCTAAGTTTCCCCCACTAGCTAGCATGAAAAAGTTTTTATATTTTTAGGAAAAAAATTCAATTTTTATGGGGTTTTTAATATGTATGCAATGAAGAATATACAATATACACATGATGCAGCAAACTAAATGCAGTGATCACCCCGAAACCTAAGTTTTACGATGTTCTCATCGTTACCCCCTTCTCCAGTAGCTAGACTTAGACATCAAGGTAAGAATTTTATTCAAAGAAAAAACCTAAGACTAATTACAACATATACATGTTAAAAGATTGGGTTAGTCCAGAAATTAATACCAGTCATTTAAAAATTTTGTCCATATAGTGCAATGGCTGGTAAAAGAATATGTATATACAAAAGAAAAAGAAAAAGAAAATGTATATGTTAGATGTTAGTGAAGGGTATGAGCGTGTAAAAGTAGGGATCAGAAGACGCTGAAGATGAAGTTTTGAAGAGATCAAAGAATTGTTTTCTGAATGAATTGAATGTTCGAAAAGCACGTGTTGAGTTCCAAAGTCAAGTTCGTGTAAAAACTGGAGTTCATCCGCAAAAATTTCGGGAAAAGAAAGATTCTTAGGATGTTCCCAAATTGATCATGACTCAAACTCACCAAGAATATCAAGTTCATCCGCAAAAATTTTCTCAAAACTCGATATGAAAGAATATTTTTCAATGCTGTCTTCCTCCCAATGATTTTTCTCAACATATTCTTATCACTATCGTTTTCTAACTCTCCCAATACCATTTATTCCTCATCACATTCACAAATGGGTAGGTATATGTCATCCAAAAAAGTAGGTTCCCACACTAACATTTCTTCCGAAACAATATCACTAGGTGATACAAAAATTGTGGGTTCCTGATCATTGATCTTTTCTGACAATCTATCCAAACCATACCCGTAAAAATGACAAGATTCCTCCTCTAAAATTGGAATTCAAAAATCAGTCAGAGGTTTTTCTTGTGTGTCCTGATAACATTTAATCAATTCAATTGCATCGTCATCTAGAAGCCTTAGTATGAAGAAAAAATATATAAAAAAATAAAAAATAAAAAATGACACATAAAATATAAACGGTGAAGAAAAATGAACACTAGTTTTGTAATTACTTAAGGTAGCATAAAAAAATATAGCGAGGGTGCCTTATCACCTAGTGCCTTAGACTAGCTGGTTTGGAAGTCACTGCTAAATCTTAGGTGTTGCAAGACTAGGATATTGCTAATTACGCCTTAATAAGTGAGCATATTTGGTAATCGGTTGGTTAGTACCTCAAGAAGTATTAACGGTCGCATGAAGAATGTGTGAGCAAATCCATCAAAAACATCACCGACTAAAAAGTACTAATGAATAAGGACAAGGGTATGATAGCTTTAATTGAATTCTCCAAGTGTGGGGATTCCTTTTACACACACATAGGGGTATATGATCGATGTTTGGAGGAGAGATAGGAAGGAAGACTAAAAACGATGTTTTATTGAGAGATGATGTGATTTCTGACATCTTTTCAAGACTATTAAGATAGGGCTCATGACAACTAAAAAGCTTGTATAGTTTGAAACACTTATTTTCAAAAAAAATTCTTTTCTATGTCCTTATCTTTATATGTAATTTTCATCTTCTTTCTTAAATTTTGGGATTTTGTGGGTGTAATCCACTAAAAACCCTCAGGAGACAACACTCCTTCTATTAGGGACACCTAAAGGTTTAAACGCTTGTTGCACGAGCTAAGTGCAATCGTGTTGCCTACGAAACTGTGCTAGGGTTTTCTTTTTCCTTTTAATAAATAGTTTTCTTGGGACGATCAAAAATAAGTTTGGGGGTATTTGATTAGTCAAATATATTGCACATTTGTATGGACATTTTCCCTATTATTATTGACTAATGAAAGGTGTTAATTGAAAATAAAGAACATATATGGGTTTATTTGTAAAAAGATTATTATCATATGTTTCTTCACTTATAATTAATATAATTAGGGAAAATATATGCATATAATATTTAAATAAAATATTAGTAATTAAAATATGCATATCATATCAAATATTCCTAATTAATATTCTTAAGATATTATATCATATAAATAGTTGGAATAATATCTCAAAAATAGCAAATGCTATTAACAAGATGAATTTGAGATATTGTGCAGGTATTAGCTCAGGTCTGAAATCTATGTAGGAGATCCAAGTCAAATCGAGATATCGAAACCGAATCTACCAAATTTTTGAAGCAAATCGAGGAATCTAGCAACGGCAGAGACTCAGAGCAATATTTTCAGAATCTATATATCAAAAGGATCTCCAAATATCAAGAAAAAAAGCCAGAAAAAAATCCAAGACCTAAACCAACAACATAGCGGCGGTTCTGCGGTCCTTTAGTGGCCGTTGGATCTTGGATTTTGGGGGCACGATCGTAATCACACCTAATCCAACATGGAATCCAGGGTTTGTACTTTCAGGAGATATATAAAGGACCGAGAGCTGTGCATATAAAATCATAAAAATATCCCATAAAATACCATCTAATCATCTATTCATCTACCTCCATAAAGAGATAGATCTACAAGCGAAACTATGGTTCCTGTAATCTACTTTTGAAGGAGAAAAGTTGTAATGCAATAGTTGATTAATAAAGGTAGTTTTTGTTTTAATTCTTTTTGCATTTACTTTACGCATTACTTTTCCGCATTAATTTTCCGCATTAATTTTCTGCACTTTTAATTTTGGTTTCATTCATCTTCAACCTTTCTTTTAAATCGCTACTAACCATGAGCAGGTAATTTCTTGCCTATTAAGGTTTGTAGGATATGGTAGAATAATGGATGAAATATCGCACAACTTCTTTTGACATTTTGATATTTATAAATTTTAGTAAAATAAATGTTAACCCTCTTATCGGGCACGCTATCAATTAATGATAGTCACAACCACGATTTGAGATCAGTTAATAATTGTTTTGTTAAGGGCTTGAGATAAATAGAGATCAATGGAAAGACAAGTGTCAGTAGTGAGAAACCCTAGTTCCCTCTGAGAACCCTAATCCACATTCATCGCTATCTTTCTAAATTTTAAACTATTAAAGATAAAAAGAGACATTTCTAAACATTCATCCATTAACTATTAAGTCCTATAAACCCTATAAGCCTTTCTATTATAAATTTTATATCCGTCTTAATAATAAAACGACAACAACCCCTTCTCTCTTTTATCAACTCGTCTAAAACAAGAAAATAATTCACGTTTCCCTGCGAACGACCCGTACTCATTGCGGCTAGCTATTTGCGGCACCGTCTTGATTGCGGTTATTTACAAAACATACACACAACTACTTTTTCGCACACAATTAATTGTATACAAAAGTCAATATTGGACCACTTGTAAGACATAAATTTGTGGAGTTATGATGGCTTAAGAACAGGTTTAGATCCCTGTAACTTAAGGCTTTTGAATTTCATAAGCCGTGAAGGTCTTACAGAGTGTATATTCTCCTTACGAGTCATGAGGATCTCGTAAGTGTATTTTCTCCTTAGAGATCGTATGGATTCCTAAGTGTGTTTCTCCTTTGTGAGTCGTAAGGATCTCATGCAGGTGCTTTCTCCTTACAAAGTCAAGAGGATTTCGCAAGTGCATCTTTTTTTCTTTCAACGAGTTCGAGCCCTTCCCGGTTTTCACAAGCACGCCGGTAGCCCTGCTGTTTTTACTCATAGCGCCCTTTCGGGTTTTCATCCATATCCATTTTGCCTGTGGATGTACCGTTTTTACGTTGCCGTAGATGATCCAACATTGCTCGAGGAGACAGGCGGCCCGTACGGTAACGCACTATCAGCTGTTGGTCATGAAATTTTTCGAAGGACCGCATCATTGGTAAAACTTCCCGGCCGGTGAAGATTTCAGGTGCAGCCTTTCCGATGGGACCTAGGAGAGATATGGATTGTGTATGCCTGTATATTGTATACGGTCGATCATATGACTCGTACCGTAGGGCCAAACATATTAGTTTAAGGACATTTCGGTCCAACATTAGTTTAAGAACATTTCGGTCCATCGTTAGTTTAAGGACGTTTCGGTCTAATACCAGTTTAAGGACGTAGCGGTCCATCATTAATTTAGGGACATTTCGGTCCATGGGAACTTAGTATGGGGTAATATTGTTTGTGCCCGTGGATTGTATACGGTGATCAATATGGAGATCTGCCGTAGGGCAACATATTAGTTTAAGGGCATTATGGTCCAACATCATGTATATCATGAAGAATATGTGGGGTAACATATTAGTTTAGAGACATTTCGGTCCAACATTCCCGTGTTTGGGACATATGTTAGTTTAAGGACATTTCGGTCCAATACCAATTTAAGGACGTGGTAGTCCATCATTTGCATAATGGGGCGCATACGACTTTAAGAGTTTTGACTCAAGAAGATAGCAAGCGGACACAGGTGTCGTCATCTATCATTGACCTAAGTCACGACTCTTCAAACGTAGTACTTTTTAAGGAATTGGATGTTTATTGGCCAAAATGACTTTTCTCCATGCATATCTATGAGCAGGTAAGCTCCACCTTGGTAAATCTTATCATTGATCTACGAGACTTCATAGTTTGGCCGGAACTTCCCCCGTTTTGCATGATTGGGAATTATTGGTCTTTTGACAATCAGCATGAGTTCGTCTTGACGGAATGTTCTCGGCCTGGTTAGTCTTTCATATAATCGCGTCATCCTTGCTTTATAAGCTTCCAGATTTTACTCTGCTATAAGGCGGGTTTCATCGAGAGCATCGAGCTCCTCAAGCCTAATATGAGCATTTTCTTCATCCATTAGCTTGTATTGAATTGTTGTTCATAATAAGGGGAGTTCTATCTCCAGTGGGAGTAATGCTTCGGTGCCAAACACCAATGCATATAGTGTTGTATTTGTGGCCATCTTGAACGTTGTTCGGTATGCCCAAAGAGCTTCATGCAGACTCTCGTGCCAGTTCTTCTTGTTCCTAGGCACCATCTTCTTTATAATCGAGGTCATGGTCTTGTTGAATGCTTCAGCTAAACCATTGGCCCGAGAATTATAGACCGAGGAGTATCTCTAGTCTATCTTGTGTTTCTATGCGAAACGGCTTATTTTGTGGCTTCTATAGGCTGGTCCATTATCCGAGATTGTCCATCGTGGTGTTTCGAACCGGTAGATGACATGAGTTTTAAAGAAGTGGAGAATATTCTCCGTCTTCACCTCCCTTAGCGATACTGCTTCTGCCCACTTAGAGAAGTAATCGGTTGTTGCTAGTATAAACCGATGTCCTGTGGTTGACGTCGGTTCGATAGGGCCGATTATATATGTTCCCCACATCTCGAACGGCCAACTAGCTACTGTCGGATGCAACGAATTTGGATGCTGATATATGAAGTCCCCATGTATTTGGTACGAGTGACACCTCTTTGCATATTCGAGGCAACCCTGAATCATCGTGGGCCAGTAATAGCCCATCCTTTTTATCTTTAGCTTTATCTTTGGACCTACTTAGCGGGAGCCGCAAAGTCCATCGTGTACTTCTTAGAAGACTTTCGTTGCTTCCTTCAGCCCTAAGTATCTTAACCATACGAAGTCGAAGGATCTTCTGTATAGGGTATCATTGACGAAGGCAAATGACAGAGCTCATTTTATGAGCTGATATCTAGACGACGCATCTTCAGGTATGCGTTGGGACTTAAAGTGGTCAATAAAGACTCCCCTCCAATCCTCAACTTCTTCCTCATTTTCTATTTGGACAGCATCTTCTTCGGTCGCTCATTTTTCCTCGGGTAGCTTCATTAGAGTATCTGAAGGTATATCTGCTGGCGTCAAGATCTTGCGTGTTTGGACAATGATCCTTACGTCATCGAGGTCTTCGTCGACCAATTCTTTAGCCAACTTGGATAACGTATCCGCCTTGTTGTTTTCCGCTCACGGCACGTTCTCCTGGTTATATGAAGTGATTTGGGTTAGCAGCCGTTGCACACTTTCGCTATACCTTACAGTTCTGGCTTGAATGTCTTGTAGTCGCCATTTACTTAACTGACAAACAGCTGAGAATCTCCATATATTAGGAGGTCCTCGATCCCCATGTCAATAGCGATATCAAGACCGGCTATCAAAACTTCATATTCCGCTTCATTATTGGTTCTGGATTCCATCAAGGAAAGAGCATACTATTGGCTATAGTTCCCTCAAGTCAATTATTGTAATCGCAGGCACGCGATTATGATGATTAAGGGGGGACCTATACGGGTAAAACAGTTTTACTCAAAATGATAGTATGCTATCTGTTTTGTCTTTATCATCATGTACATGCCTTATGTGGTATTACAGATCACTATTACATGTTGATAGAGCTCATAGGATTCTTGCTTGACTACCAGCATTATGATGGCGATCATATACGTGGGAGCTAGGTGACTGACTGACTGACACTTTCTCTATACCTTACAGTTCTGGCTTAAATGTCCTTAGTCGAGGGAGTATCGAGACTGGGCATTGATACTCCGGAGTAGACTAGTGTATACTTTTCGAGAAGACGAGGGGCGGTGGGCGGTCTCATAAGCCATTGGTGTTAGTCAATCACCTAAGATAGTATACAAGTGCTCATTGGGTTATGAGTACACTGGATGGATTCGCCGGGAACATGCTAGTTGGTATTATACCTATTGTCAGATAGAAATTCCCAGGTGACATGGGTACAGGTTAGTCTGTCGACCTGAGATCGTCATTTGTCTCGTATGAGTTCCCGCTGTGCTTTGATTACTACACTACCACGGCTCAAAGGAGTCGTACAAACAGGTTTTAGTTGGGCACAGTCCCGAGCCACATTGAGGCAATGAACGGATCGTCGAGGATTCGTCTCTCCCGGTATTGGGGGTTGATGTCGCGCGATGCACGGGTGGACATCACCAGAAATTCTTGGCCAAGGTAGACGAGAATTACTGATTTGGATCAGTAGTTTCTCAGTGGGTGATGGGCTTCATACCGACACGAAATATCGCGTTATTAGGGGTCTGATTTTATCCACCCCCTAGACTCGATATGCGCTACTCTTAGACGAACAGACCGGACTGTAAGAAGATTGTCATGGACAGCCTCAGTAGGGGTTCGGATGAGTTTGCTCGTCTTCCTTCCTTTCGCTCAATACCTGGATAGCCGTTACGTACAGCTAGTGCCACTGATGTGCTTGTGGTTAAACCCACTGCCAGCGTATTGACGAGTCTTTAGAGTCCCACACAGAGGGCTTCCCTGGTTCTGGCGAAACGATGTAGTAGCTGTATTGCATACGTGCAGAGTTCCGATCGATTGATTGTACTATGTACTAGGACTTTCAATCGGATGGTTGATAATACTAGACGGCTCGGGTTTGAGCCGGATTATTAAATCAGGTATTGATTTAATAATTTACGTATATGTATTTCGATATGTATATACTAGTATTATGTTCTTTGTGTTATTCTATCTCTTCGGGTATTCGTATTTCGGTACGAATATAGGTATGTATATACAGTAGAATGTAATCCGTATTTATACGGATAACATTCTAGAAGGTGGACACCTCATTTTGGATTTGACCATTTATTTTAAATGGATAATGAGGTGGATAATTGAAAGAGGAGAGTATGGTGAGAACCATGCTTGCATAGTGTGCACAAGTGAATTATTAATTCATTTGTGCAAACTATTCAAGCATGGGCTTGATATTATATTGAAAGAATATGTTTTACAAAACCTAGCATGAGATTTTCTCTCTCCATGGATGGCTCATATTTTTGAGATGGTTCATTTTCTCACTTGAGTTGAGCTCTCTCACCATTAGCTTTACTCCCTCTCTAGATTTCTTGAGCTTCCTCCACCTTCATCTTCAACCTCCTCTCTACCCTCTCATGTGTTGAGAATCAAGAGAGGAGGTGAGATAGAGATAGACTTAGAACACTCTACTGCATCCTAGGCATTCTAGACTAGCCATCTAGAATCCCTAGTTACTTCACTTGATCTTTTATGTGGAGCTAGAGCCATGAGCTACATCTCTCGGGTGGATCATCTTCGACGGGGGAAGAACGGCGACCAAGCTCGATACAAAGGACCTCAAGGAGCTAAGAGAGATGGTGGAAAATCGAAGGACATGATTCGTTCAGTATAACCTTCTATTTCAGTTGCTAGTGCTTCTTTGTAGATTACTAGTAAAGGTTTATGGTTCGATCTAGACGGATTCGTTATCGCCAAAGTTTTTTAAACATCGTTTTTGTTCCGCATCGGCCACGGTATATGGCCAGGGCGCTATCGTAACCCAACATGGTATCAGAGCTACTAGGCAGGGATGTCGACCCATGGAAGGTTCTCACTGTGGTGACAATAGTGGTGAAGCGCAGGCTCTTACCCCCAGGCTGCCCCGTGTGGTTATATGGTCCAGCAGGTTGTAGTCCGTCGCGAGGGGATTACGTAAAAAGTAGCTATTGTGGAACCTATGGGTGCTACGGCCAGTTTCCACTGCGCTGACTGACCCAACATGGTATTAGAGCCAGCCCATAAACCCTAAACTAGCAGTTTAAACAATATTTAAAGTAACGAAACCGAAACAACTCCGAAACAACCAAACAATATTCAAGTTTCTGTTGATTTTAAAAAGTCTTCAAAAAAAATTTAAAACAATTGCAGAAGGCCACGCATGTTGTATCTAGAACACCCTTAAAAAACGAGCCCCAAATTCCAAAAAATGGCCGGCGAGATTTCTTCTTTTACCGGCCTCACCGGTTTTACATGGGAATTGGGTCTTAATTTTTTGGTAGGGTTCTGGAATCTTGAATATTGGTTTTTAGGTGTTGTTTGTTTTTGCCCAGATTACATATTCTGTCATCTCATGGTTTGGGGGCAATACGGAGTATTTCGTAGTCGCTATTTTTAACACCGTTTATAAGTTTCAGTACATACATTACTATCTGTGACCGTGAATGTCATTAGAGCGGTATAACCCGTCTAACTGCTATATATTATTTTAGACGAGTTTGCGAACATGACATTCACGTTGATATTCTGTGTTTGTGCTGATATTGTGGTTGGATTGTCGTGGTGGATAGCCAGTGGTGCAATGATAGTTGTACAGTTCAGATTCATTTGTATATTCGTTATTGCGGGGCGAGCGTCCGACATGTGAACAGCCATCTCTGCCAGATTATATATTCTTTTATTGGGGCACAACCGGGTTGAGTTCGATGTCGCCATTGTATATATGTTTTTCTTTTCTGTACTAGGAATACCCCATGGTGGAGTGCTCGAATAGCCGGGTTCTAGAGAGCAACGGGCCCGCATCTCATGGCGTTGAGACGGAGGGGGCCTTACTCTAGAATTGACGGGCTATTCTCCGCACTCGTAGGGGGTATAGGACGACCCATGAAGGGGTGCTCAAGTTACCGGATCCCGTGAAGTGCTGGGTAGCCCATTCACTTTGTTGATTGGGGTTGCCTCACTTCTCGGATTGGCGGGTAACTTGCCGCGCTCGTAGGGGTCCAGGTTTTCATTGCACGGGCTATCCACATGATCGGGAATGTCGGGTTTCATTTGCGGTTCAAAGGAAACCCGAGGCTCCAAGATTATCCACCATTCTGTGTTGCTTGTTGACGTTCTGTAATATTTCTTATATCATACCTAGGACGAATGTTATATATATATATATATATATATATATTTATATATATATATTTATATATACTAGTAGATGTTGTATATGTTTTGCATCCGCGCTAGTCCAGCCCCCGCTCTGCCGTTAGTTAAGTAACCTAACGGTGCATGACTGGGCCCCATGGCGAATGCGGATGGCATATACGTACATTGTATTTTCGTTCCTTTTTCTGGTGTGATATGGATTAATTGATGGAACTGCATTAACTTTGATTAATGCAAGGAAAAACAAACCTATATGATGTTGTTGGAACCAATTTTGAAAACTGTTATTACAAACGTTTCTTTTTGCTTTGCACAGCGGTATTCGGTTCTGAATATCCAGCACCTCATTCGACGAGGAAAGAGCCGAGATCCCTTCATAGGGAGTGACCTCTTGGGCAAAAGTTTGCGTCGGTGTAATAACTTCACTATAGTCGATTCTTTTGTTTTGCATCGTGGTATTCAGTTAGGAATTTCCTACACCTCATTCGATGAGGAAAGAGCCAAGATCCCTTCACAGGGAGTGACCTCTTTAGCAAAAGTTTATGCCACTATATATTTGTAAAACTGCTCAGGTTCCTTCAACAATATCAAGTTCATTAAGTTTTTTCGCCAAAAACTAGCTGTAGCCCTCCATCATTTCATATTAGTATTGCTTACTATTCGTGCTACGTATATCGTGCTTAGCCGAGGCGTAGTGTTCGGTAGCTATGTAGTGCTTTTCTATTGCATGGTGATGTGATTGGTTAGGACAGTCGTACGGTCATTTAGGCTCAGTCAAGGACTCGTGCGGGTGGGTCTAATGCAATCAAGATAATGACGGGTTGAACTTGACTAGGACCCTTTGATATGTTGGCTCAGTCAAGGTCACTTGGGTCCTAGGGGCAAAAACCACATCGGGAGTTTCAAATATACAGGAAACTTCTCAGGCATGCGCATACCTTCTGGAGTGTGGTGACTTGAGTGGCTTCCATCAAGTTATCATGTGATGATAGTTGAATCCCGATTCCCACTAATGAGTAGGTGTTACTCCACGGGTGATTTTAGATGATCTCGACTAATTCTCCTTTTAGGGTTTGAAGGAGAATTCGAGGAAACTGTGGGAGCAATCCTGATTAGATAAAGTGATTAACCAATCTAATTTAGGTTAGAGTGCATGCTGAGTGTTTCTTTTTCTCTCTCTCTTTGGAAGCGACCATGGCCTGACCTTAAAAACTCATGAACCAAGTTAACCGAACCTTCTTAAAACACTTTGGCTATTAGATTTTCATTTAGTCACATATATCATTGCCACTCCTATTTTCCCTTTACATTTTTCCAGAACACTCCGTATCACTACGAAGATCCACATTTCTTGGATATTCCATCGTATAGTTACATACGAGCTCGAAGCAACTTGTTCCAATTCGAGGATGGATTACGGTTCTGGAGAAATTGAATAGGATTATTCGGTTGTCTTTTCCCTTTACCTTCTCTCAGGTTGCGAGGTCTCCTAGTATTAGGAGAGTACACCCATTGCGCTTATTGGATAGTCTTCTTCCAAACCATAGGCAGGTGCCGAAAGGTAAGGAAGGAAGAAAACCAATTAGCCAAAGTGTGGTGTACAGAAGTTAATAATTAAAGACATATAAAGGGATTGCAGTGAGGGAAAGGAAGTATACGGTTACTGTCATGAATCTGGATAGTAGAAGAGGCATTACGAGGAATACCCGGCCACCCCTTCGAAACATTTTCATGTTTCAGTTTTTCTATGCGATATTAAGTGAAAACTATTTTCCCAATTATATTCTAACTCTAGGGTATGTATTTACCAGACTTGATTCTCACATCTGTATGGCGTTACAGATGATGAATAGGAGTAAGATATTGGGAATTGGGTGATTATATCCTCTATATATCGAAATTCTTTGTATTTGGTGATATTTGAGGGAATCACCTGGGTTTTGCCTGACGGCAAATATTTGGTTTTGAATATCCATTGTTATGCACCAATTTCAAACTGATATATCTGTACGTTTATTTTATAAAGTGAGATATAACTTTTTGAAATTATGTCTATGACATTTACCTATATCAGTTGATGGTTAGGTAAGGTGCATTCAACAACGGTGTAATTCTTCTTAACCATAGCACAGTTTTCAACCTACGATGCACAGGCTTTGAATTATTAAACTCAGTGGACTTATACAGAGTATTGTATGTTGTCCGGTGTCTGTTAGGACAAAGGGGTGGTACTCGCACTATATTCTGTTTACTCATGACTTCTCTAGTTTTAGACAAGTATTTCGTTGAAATACAAGGTCCATATTTTGAGAAGATATAGGTATAAGAATAAAGTAGAGAACCATATATTGCAGGTATCAGGATTCTTCAAGGTGATCAAAGATGTATACTTGTGTTTGGTATTCCGTTGTAATTAATAGTTTTGAGAACTTGCTTCCCTCTCAGGTTACTCATGCGTGGGTGCGCTCCTTGATGAGTAATGCTGATTGGCCTCCTTCCATCTAGTTGATATGCACTGGAAACGGCTGCATATTTTTATTTTGAATCTGGTTCAAATTAAATTAGTGCATTTGTTTCTATATTGGATATATAGAATAGATTCATATCTTAACGATGTTAAGGTATATGGAGTTGTCCGGCATATGCTTAAAACCAGAATCCGGATAAATTCTAGGCACGTTTCAGTAATGGAAGTTTGTGGGTTTTCCCGGGCTTTGACGAGGGTTAACATTCTACCATATGGAAGATCAATAGTTATATTGTTCTTGATTCGCCACGGTTTTAGTAAAATGAATTCTTTTCAGAAAACATTAGTAGGGGTATGGTAGAACTGGAAGTGATTCCAGAACCACAAACGATTACTGAAAATTTAGTAGAACGTAAAGATTCAATTGGATTTGACGATCCATTAGCCACTCCGCAGATTTGGTGGGTAATCTCAGCCACCCAAGAAGTACTTCGGTCTCCTCAAAGACGGTGACAAGGAGGTTTATGATTACCCAAACTTGCCACTACTGCTATTCTAGACTATGAGTTCTGGCAGGAGGATGAGTATAACGTCGTTCTAAATTAGCTTTAGAAGTGCACGTGTATATGACTCTGCCAGAGAGTTGTTGTAGTCGGTGGAAGCAGCGGAAGTATAGTGGGCAAGTAGCTTATGTCTATTTATAGACTAAAGCAGGTATAGCGGAGATAGATCGTCTAGTTTTGATGTAACAGTCATAGAGTTTGACTTCATCAGAACAACAGATGGACCTGATAAGAAGGTAGTATAGAGTGATGTCCTGGTATTTGGATGACACGCTCTTGATAGGAAGTGATTTTCCTATACTACGATCGGTTATACTGTGGTTGTCACAAAGTGTTTCTCCATATAGGATCTGGATAAAATATCAGGGATTCCGGTAACTAAATTTATGGTTTTAGATCTAGATTTTGGAAGTGTCTCGATTCGGGTACTTGACATTATTCTAAAGTGTTTTAGAATGGACGACTCCTGGCGTGGTGGTGCTGATGAGGAGAGGGATTTGCATGATTGACATATCACTTGCTTAGGCAATTGAGTTAATCATAAAATGTCAAGTACCACACCAGATATTGATTTTGCACTAGCTGCAATAAGCGTATATATTAATCCAATCCTGGAGAAACGTTGGGAAGCGGTTATGAACATAAGTGGATGTTCTTGGTATATGGTAACGACAGACTTATTCAGGAGGCGGTTATCATTTCAGGCTTCCAAGGTGACCTGACAGAGTGGTTGTCAGAGTTATAGTTTTCCTTCTATTGAGGGGCAGTATATTGGACAGGTGGTCCAAGCGGATACTGAGGAAGGCATGGCGCAGGATACTGATTAAATTTAGTGGATGATACGTTCTAAGAAGTTTGTTGGATTTGGAGTTCATTTATGAACTGGGTCCCATCAGATATCCAGACAAATTCTAAACAGGTATTGCTTATTTCAAGAGATAGTCTTTCTCCGCGAATTTGAGATATAAAGAGATAAAGATAGAAACATTGGAGCAGATCCACTCACTGAGGCTATTTCTCGAACGCAATAGTTTCGCAAACTGGCTTTGCGAGACTGATTAGTAAAGAAGTTGGGTGTTCGGTATCACACAGGCTGTGAGTATGCAACACTGCAATAATTAGCCTTAAGTGCAAGTGGAAGATTGTTGGCTATAGTGCCCTCAAGTCAATTATTGTAATCGCAAGCACGCAATTATGATGATTGAGGGAGGACCTATACGGGTAGAACAGTCTTACTCAAAATGATAGTATGCTATCTGGTTTGTCTTTATCATCATGTACATGCTTTATGTGATATTACGGATCACTATTGCATGTTGATAGAGCCCATAGGATTCTTTCTTGACTACCAGCATTATGATTGCGATCATATACATGGAAGCTAGGTGGTCTATAAGCACATCCTTAAATGTCCCTAGTCGAGGGAGTATCGAGACTGGGCATTGATACTCCGGAGTAGACTAGTGTATACTTTTCGAGACCCCGACGAGGGGCGGTGGCCGGTCTCACAAGCCATTGGTGTCAGTCAGTCACCTAAGATAGTATACAGGTGCTCATTGGGTTATGAGTACACTGGACGTACTCGCCGGGAACATGCTAGTTGGTATTATACCTATTGTTAGATAGCAGTTCCCAGGTGACATGGGTACAGGTTAGGCTGTCGACATGAGATCGTCATTTATCTCGTGTGAGTTCCTATTGTGCTTTGATTACTACCCTACCACGGCTCAAAGGAGTCATGCAAACAGGTTTTAGTTGGGTACAGTCCCGAGCCACATGGAGGCAGTGAGCGGATCGTCGGGGATTCGTCTCTCCCGGTATTGGGGGTTGATGTTGCGCGGTGCACGGGTGGCCATCACCAGAAATCCTTGGCCAAGGTAGACGAGAATTACTGATTTGGATCAGTAGTTTCTCAGTGGGTGATGGGCTTCATACCAACATGAAATATCGCGTTATTAGGGATCTGACTTTATCCACCCCCTAGACTCGATATGCGATACTCTTAGACGAACATATCGGACTGTACGGAGATTGTCACGGACAATCTCAAAAGGGGTCCGGATGAGTTTGCTCGTCGACCTTCCTTTCGCTCAATACATGAGTAGCCGTTACATACACCTAGTATTGCTGACGTGCTTGTGGTTAAACCCACTGCCAGCGTATTGACGAGTCTTTAGAGTCCCACACAGAGGGTTTCCCTGGTTCTGGTGAAACGATGTAGTAGCCGTATTGCATACGTGCAGAGTTCCGATCCATTGATTGTACTATGTACCAGGACTTTCGATCGGACGGTTGATAATACTAGCCGGCTTGGGTTTGAGCCGGATTATTAATCAGGTATTGATTTAATAATTTACATATATGTATTTCGATATGTATATTCTAGTATTATATTCTTTGTGTTATTCTATCTCTTCGGGTATTCGTATTTCGGTACGAATACAGGTATATATCTACTGTAGAATGTAATCCGTATTTATACGGATAACATTCTAGAAGGTGGACACCTCATTTTGGATTTGACCATTTATTTTAAATGGATAATGATGTGGATAATTGAGAGAGGGGAGTATGGTGAGAACCATGCTTGCATAGTGTGCACAAATGAATTATTAATTCATTTGTGCAAACTATTCAAGCATGGGATTGATATTATATTGAAAGAATATGTTTTACAAAACCTAACATGAGATTTTCTCTCTCTATGGATGGCTCATATTTTTGAGATGGTTCATTTTCTCTCTTGGGTTGAGCTCTCTCACCATTAGCTTCACACCCTCTCTAGATTTCTTGAGCTTCCTCCACCTTCATCTTCAACCTCCTATCTACCCTCTCATGTGTTGAGAATCAAGAGAGGATGTCAGGTAGAGATACACTTAGAACACTCCACTACATCCTAGGCATTCTAGTCTAGCCATCTAGAATCCCTAGTTGCTTCACTTGATCTTTTATATAGAGCTAGAGCCATGAGCTGTATCCCTCGGGTGGATCATCTTCGACGGAGGAAGACCGGTGCCAAGCTCGATCCAAAGGACCTTAAGGAGCTAAGGGAGATGGTGGAAGACCGAAGGACATGGTTCGTTCGGTATAATCTTCTATCCCAGTAGCTAGTGCTTCTTTGTAGATTGCTAGTAAAGGTTTATGGTTCGATCTAGATGGATTCGTTAGCGCCAAAGTTTTTTAAACGTCATTTTTGTTCCACATCAGCCACGGTAGATGGCCAGGGCGCTATCGTAACCCAACATAGAGCATACCGCAAGGAGTCACGAAACTAAGACCTACCCCGGCTTTTATTATGGGAGTGTTCTTCTTTCGCCGCTTCATAGAAGATGCTCCATCGAAGTATATTTCCTATCGAGTCTTATTTTCTTCTTTCTCCTCCTCGACTGTTGTTTCCCCAATAAAAGAGCAAAGCTCTGTTCAAAACTCAAGAGGCAGCACCTCACGTGTTTGTCTCGAGGGCGCCAGCGCCAGGGTTAAAAAAACTCTTAAAAGAGCAAAGCTCTGTTCAAAACTTAAGAGGCAGCGTCTCACGCGTCTACCACGAGGGCACCAGCGCCAGAATTAAAAACTCTTATTGGCGCCGCACGTGCACAGCACGTCAGCGCCGGCGCCTAATAGAATTAAATTCTACTCTCTGTTAAATAGAGCTGTTGGATCAAATATCCAACGGAGATGATAAATCATCAGAATGCAGAATTAAATTCTGATTGAGGAAATATTCCTCAAATCTTTCTAAACAAGAAAGATTACTCTCTGTAAAATAGAGTACCGTTGGATTAAAAATCCAATGGTGATTAAAGAATCACCGATCTACAGAATAAATTCTGTATGGGAAAATATTTCCCTAATCTTGTTAAGAACAAGAAAAATATCTTCTGTAAAACAGAAGCCCTTGGATCAAAGATCCAATGGTGAGTAAAATCCCCAAATCAATTAAGATCTCTCAATGAGAGATTTCTTCAACTAATCAACAGACATACCTCTACTATATAAAGGACCTAAGATTTCAAGTCTAATACAGAGGAAACCCCCCATAAGCTTTAAGAAAAAAAGAAAAAGCTTCGAAAGAATAGAGAATCAAATTCTCGAGGAAGAAGAAATCTCTTCTTAGAAATTTTAGGTAAATAAAAGTAGATAAAGATCCTGTGAATCATTCAAAAAAAAAGAGAAAACTTAGGAGTGCTTAGCACTCGGTAGGCGGCGCCCGGCGCCTCACGTGGGCGCTGCAAAATAAGGAGTGCTTAGCACTCAGTTGTCGGCGCCCAGCGCCTCACGTGACCCCCACGTAGGCGCCACAGAACATAAAGTGCTTGACACTCATCATTCAGCGCCTAGCGCTACACGTGCTTCGCACGTGGGTACCATAAAGAGTGCTCAGCACTCCATATAGAGACAAAAGAAAAGTGAGAATAAAGTGTGAGCATCAGAACTCACATAAGTGCTCAGCACTTTTTGCAAGAAAAAGGGGACTGAGCCCACACCAGTGCTTAGCACTTCTTTTAAATAAAAGAAAATTGAGTGGGTCAAGCCCAAGGTTGCTAGGTCCCTAATTCAGATCAACTGAGCCCATGGGTTCATTGCTTCCCAAACATGACTGATGATGTCCAAAACGATATTCATCCCACATTCCCCCAAGGAAATCGTAGTCTCAAAATACGACTAATGATTTCTGGGTTGACCACCAACTTCATTTTTCTCTCGAATAGGGAAATTGGTTCAAGGGTACATCTCTCCACACCTCTGATACATGCCGTTGTAATTTCTCAACGTCTTCAGAGAGGCGGCGGGTTCCAACAACCAACTGCTTTTGGGTGCACTTCCCAAGCTGATGTGCACACCTTAAACCAAAACAGACCCCAAATTGGTGTATCACAGATCATCGCCATACATCCCGTAACGTAACAAATATACGGGCATAAAATGGTGATCTGCGGACCGTAATGTCCTCAAACTACTACGGGCTGTAACGTCCTCAAACTAAAACCCCACCTCAAAAATGGTGATCTACGGACCAAAACGTCCTTAAACTAACAACGGACCGTAACGTCCTTAAATTAAAACTATGGAGCCCAAATGCTCTTTTGTTGGATCTGAATGATCCTAAAACCCCGTTAAGTAGATCTTAGTCTCAAATTGGACTAACGTATCCTTAACAAAAATTTAAGTTGATCTTAATCTCAAACGAGATTAACGATCCTTAAATCAACCTAAACCAAAATCTAAGATATACGGATTTGGACTATTCCACGCCCTACGGGCGACAACATAAATTAGTCTCCGTATACAATCCACGGGCAACAAAAATAAATCAAACACACATGACATGAAGTGAACTTCTGGAGCAAGAGAAAGTGGTTATCGTGATGCGGTAACGTAATTAACTGAAGGGGATTGCGCCTGCAGGGAAGAGCGTCCCCACAATCAAAAAAACCTCGCAAACGAGGGGGGATCTGATGAAGTTTGCTACAACGGCCGCGTCCGTCCAAACCTCTGATACACGGTGCCATAAATCAACTTGGCATCTTCGAAAAGGTGGACGAATAAACCCAAATTGCATCTGCCCCCAAATTCAGGCAAGAAGATCCATCCCGGGTTTCGTCTCTGTTTTCGGTGGTGAACAACTGCGTTGAACATGTGTTCATCCAGTAACTCGCAGTTTATAGAAGAATTGGCTGTTATCGTATGTTCCGTAAGAAAGTCGGCGAAGGCTTGTCCTTTCACCGTTTTGAGGGGTCGATGTGTTATCGAGAATTCCATCAGCAGGAGGGACCGTTTGGCAAGCATTCTCATCAGTATGGCCTTTGACATCAGATACTTAAGAGGATCCATCTTTGATATGAGATGAACCTCATACACCAAGGCGTAGCGTCTGAGCTTTGTTATTGCGAAGATCAGCGCCAAGCAGTATTTTTCGATGGGAGAGTAGTTGTTTTCTGCCCCCAAGAGAACTCGACTTAGATAGTAAAGAGCTCTCTCTTTTCCTTGATCATTCTCTTGTGCCCACAACGCGTCTAGAGAACCCTCAAGGGCTGTTATATATAAGATAAGGGGATTTCCCTTAACCGGAGCGGTCAATACCGGCGGATTTTGCAGGTATTATTTGATTTCCTCCGATGCATTTTGGAATTTCTGATCCCAAACAAATGGGGTCCCCTTCTTTATCAGATGGCTATAGGGATGACACTTTCCAGAGAGATTGGCTATGAATCGCCGGATATATGCGAGCTTTCCTTAGAAAGATCGCAATTGTTTGAGGGTTCTTAGCGAGGGCATATCTATAATTGCCTTGATATTTGAGGGATCAATTTTGATGCCTCGGTGGCGGATGATGAAGCCTAGGAATTTTCCTGAAGAAACTCCAAACACGCACTTTAGAGGGTTCATCTTCAGATTATACTTCCGAAGACGCTCGAACACGATCTTTAAATGCTCTCGGTGCTCCTCATAAGATCTGCTTTTTACCAAAAGGTCGTCAATATAGCATTCGACGATCTTGTGTATGAGGTCATCGAATATCTTCATCATGGCCCATTGGTAGATAGCTCGGGCATTCTTCAAACCGAAAGGCATCACCTTGTAGCAGAACACGTCCAACGATGTCCGAAAGGCGGCATACTTTTGGTCTTCAGGATCCATCTTTATTTTGTTGTATCCTGAAGATATATCCATAAAGGAGAAGACTTCATGGGTGGATGTGTTATCGATGATTAGCTCGGTAACGGGCACTGGGAAGTGATCTTTCGGGTATGCTTTGTTGAGGTCCCGAAACTCCATGCAAATCTGAACCGTCCTATATTTCTTTAACATCGGAACGATGTTAGCGATCCACTCGGGATATTGAACTTCTTGGATGAAGCCGGAGTCGATAAATGTCTTGACTTCAGCATTAATACTCATCTCAAGTTCAAGCCGCATTTTTCTTGGTGCCTGCTTGACTGGCTTTATCTCTGGTGATATGTCCAGCTTGTATACCGCTACCTCTGGATCTAAACCAAGCATTTTGGAGTAGTTCCAAGCGAAGCAATCTTTATACTGCATAAGCACATCTTTTAATGTGGCTACTTGTTTTTCGAATGGAAACTCACTGACAAACGTCAGTCTCGAATCATTCTCCATTCCCAAGTCGATTTTCCTTAGGTTGTCTGCCGTGGTATGTATCCCATCCTCCAGCTCTTTTGGTGTCGGTGGAAATTCTTAGATATCCCCGTCATCGTCTTTGTTTGTGAAGTATCCGAAGAGGTCAATCATATTCTTATCATCTCCCTCTTTTAAGAGTGTTATCATATGACAAGTACAAGTCCGCTTCCATTTTCACGGTCGAGCCGGTGTCATCCTGATGGTATAGGTCTTCTTCGGCTCATGCTTTTTTGGTGAGCTTATCTTCCATCTATCGGATAATATGAACCTGCCTTATTGATATTGGTCCTCCATCCAGTTCTCGAACGTGAAACAGTCTTCAAGTGGGTGACCTATTGCTCGGTGATAGGAGCAATAATCTGGATGATAGACTTCATTGATCTATTCGGGGTGCTGAGACTTCGGAATCGTCATCATTTGGTATTTCATGACAATGCTGAATATCTTCCCTGTTTTTTCTCGAGGGAACGAATACTTTCGACCCATTTTCTTTATGAGGGACGGACTCCAACCGAACTTTCATCACTTAGAAGGCGTCTTGGACTTGTTATGTCATCATTGAACGTCACTCACGATCCATGCCTTATTTTTGCCTCCGCTTCAGGATTTTACTTCTTCGCGAGAGTACATAGTGGGCTGTGAATAGAGAGTATCATATCTACTTCTTCCACTGATTGTTCACTGAGATGATGTGTCTTGGCCTTTTCATATATGGCCATTTCGTGACTGTGGTTGTCTCGGCTCTCTTAACAAGCTTTCTTTATTATCCTATCAATTTACTCTTCAAGTGACGAACTTGAGGTTCTTCGAGCGAGACATTTCTCTCGTTCGGTGACATAGCTACTCGGAGAAATCTCTTCTTCTCCATTCGAGCTATTTTATGGTGTGGCAGCTGTAGATTTGCTCCCGTTTCTTGGACTGAACATATCCCGACCCAGTTGTTTCCATCTTCCCGTTAGGCTTCTTTCATTGAGTCCCGGGAATATCCTAAATCTTTTTATAAAATCGGGCTTGCCGAACAGTTTGTTCGAAAGGCACACCTTGACGCTTTAATAACTCCTTTAATCCCTCCGCATAATATCTTAGCATACGGATGGGCTGGAACTTGTCTAGAGTCGAATCAGTCCCATACCAGACTTCTTTTTCCACCTTAGTCTCCATAGATTTATAGAAGAGAATTGCCTTTTCACCTCTTCGCCGTGGAGGCACATAGAAAGTTTCCAGCTCTTGCACGCTATAAATATTAAGCGCATCAAATTCCTTATAATGTCTAAGTGGAGCCATCATAATATGTAGGCTTTGATCCGCTTCGGCAAGAATCCGCATCAATGGACGAATGGAGAACACTGTAATAGTTTCATCTTCGGAGTTGCTGCCAAAGACCAGGATAGGGGTCGAGGGCCCGGTTTTATTGTTCTCTCACTGAGGCTGTCCCAAGTATACTATTCGTTCATCTTCTTCAATATCACTTCCGAAGACCGGGATGGTCGCTATGGATTTTGCTTATTTTCCGGCTTGTGGCGCCTTTCAGTATCCTCGAAATCCGGCTGAAAGTATTTTGCATCTTCATACTTTCGCACCTCATTTACCGAGAAAGAATTGAGTTCTCCCGTGACGGTGTACTCCAAGCCATCTTTGAAATATTTCACACACTGATATTGTGTAGAAAAGATGACGTAGTACTCATGTAGCCATAGCCTGCCGAGCAGAGCGTTATAAGCAGAGCATCAATATTACGAACCCAAGCATCCGTGACAACTGCGAGTCGAACTCCGAGACAGTAATTTTGTCTCGGACAAGATGCTGAACATGCAGGGTTGCCTAGCACAGTAGCAAGGTTTCGGGAGGCATCTTTCATGCCATATTAAAATTTTAGCCGTTCTAGCTAACCCTAACATAGAATTGTATACTAGAAATCCGACGAAATAAAATGCAAACACTTTGCAACTAAAAGAGAACAAGGAATACAACCTTTGTAGACCGATCTTTCACTTCATTAGCTCCGTGTAGTCGTCCCTTCGCTGCGATCATGAACTTCCGGACTCTAGAGAGGCTCCCATGAAGAAACGAACATGCTTGCATCGAAGTCTTCGAGGTCGAAGATGATCTACGTCGAGGAGACACTAACCCAAGCTATCTCTTCACTAATTGTGGAATTAGTGAAGCAAACACCCTATACTAAATGGCAAGTAGTAGAGGATGATGAAGTAGGAATTTTGTTCACTTTAGAAATCATTTTCTCACATTATTTTCTCACTCACAAAAAGCTAGCAAGCTTTTTTTCATGAAGAAGATGAAGAAAAATCACCAAGAGAGAATGAACTCATGAGGTGAGAATATGAACCATGGGTGAGTTAGTGTCATACACTAACTCATGTAGAGACTTAACTAGGGTTAGTATAATGGTTGGGTTGACAAATATCTACAAGTGAAACAAAAAGAGAAGACTTTGGTCAATGCATCCATAAGCTTCTACAAGCTTGTAGCCTTGCCAAATATGCATCCATTTTTTGAATTACTTAGATAATTATAAATCCTAGATTATATCAAGCATGGTATAAGTCTCATACACCCTTGTATCATGTATCATTAAGCATGACACAAATCTTTGTACATTAATATATATCACATATATACACATGCACACAAGTGAGAAAAAGAAATCATAAGTGAGAAAATATTAGTTAATGTAATGTAATATATCAAATATATAATTATACATTAAATTATCAAATCAACACTTGATTTAATAATCCGGTTATATCACATATAACCGACTAATATCAAATGTAACAACTTATCGAATCAACACTTGATCCGATAACCTGGCTATATCACATATAACCGACCTATGTCACATATCGCGAGAATAGAATACGGTATCACATATCGTATTAATCTCGGTCCCGCACATATCCCATATGTGCTCCTACTCCGTTTCGCTTGAGCCAGGAAACCACTGTGTAGGACTCTAAAGACTCGTCAATACGCCGGCAGTAGGTGATGATCATATCAAACACCCACAAGCCGCAAACGGTATGCTAAACGTAACGTCCACCCGGGTATTGAGCGATCAGAAGATCAACAAGGAATCTTTCTCATACTCCTGCGAATCCAATCAGTAACACTACCGTACAGTCCGGTCTTTTCGTCTGATATGTCGCATATCTCGTCTAGGGGTGGTAAACGTCAGACCCTAGTAACTCAATAAGTCGTGTCGATATGAGGCTCATAACAGGTCGAGAAACTACTGATAACACTTACCAGCAGATCTCCATATCATCCCTGGCCAGGGACTTCCTGTTATAGCCAATCGAGCACAGCACAACATCAACTCCCAATACCAGGAGAGACGAAACCCCTCCTATCGCTCATTTCCTCCATGTGATTCGGGACTGTACCCAAAAGCCACCGATTTGCACGTTCTCTTGAACGTGGTAAGCTGGAAATCAAAGCATAGTGGGAATCACACAAGACTCTATGACGATCTCGGGTCTACAGACTAATCTGTACCAGTGTCACCAGAGAACTGCTATCTGACGATAGGTATAATACCATCTAGGAGTTCTCGGCGAGTCCGTTCAATGTACCCAGTCTCCACTGAGCACCTGTATACTGTCTCTGATGTCAAACACCAATGGATATGGGATCATCCATCGCCCATCTACATGGGTCGAGAAGCTATACTCTAGTCTACTCTGGTATATCTATGCCCTGTCTCGATACACCTACGACTAGGAACATTTTAAGGATGTACTTATCGACTACTCTGTCCCCACTAGTATGATCTGCATCATAATCCTGGTAGTCAAGTACTCATCCTAAGGGCTTTATCAACATGTAACATAGAGACAATTAGTGTACATGTTAAGATAAAGAGCAACCAGATAGCATACTATCATGTTGAGCAAGAAAGTCCTCCATGTATATGTCCAAGTATCCACTACAATATACATCGTATGTACAGTAATGGCCTCTAGGGCACACATATAACTAACAATCTCCCACTTGCACTAGAGCCATCTGTTGTAGTATCCCATACCCAACAATCAGCAGTGGTTGAAGTATCTCATACTCAACCATCCCATAAAAGTCTCTCCTGGGAATAGGCCTTTGTGAGTAGATTCGCCGTGTTGTTCTCTGTGTCTACTCTCCTATCCTCGATCTCCCTGGAGATCTACCATCTCCATGATCAGGTGATACTGCCTAAGAATATGTCTGGATCTCTGATGGGACGGGGGTTCCTAGGCCTAAGCCACAACTCCATTGTCACCCAATGGCAGGAACGAAGTTCATCTCATGAACTAGTGTACATCCAGACTGCCTCTTTGGTAGCATCCTTGGTAGCGATGTATCCAGCCTTTATCGTCTAGTTTGTCACGGCATCTAGCTTGGAACTCTTCCAACATACCGTCCCTCCACTGAGGGTAAAGACAATGCCTGTGACTGACATTCAGTCAACCTTACCACCCTGGAAGCTATCCAGTGATTCTCCCCAGGATCGATTGATACCATCTCACTACACTTAGTGAGAATCCTAACATCCACTTAGATCTATCTCATAGATCCAAATCTCAGGATTTAGGAGGTATCACCTTGATCCTATATGGAGAATCCTTGTGATAAGAGGAGATTGACCGAGTGTAGCATAAGAAACTCATTTCCTATCAAGAGTATGCCATCCACGTACAATACGAGGATCACCACCATACTCCCTACTACTTTTTTGTATATACAAGGTTCATCTACTATTTTGATGAAGTCAAACGCTTTGACTATCACATCAAAACAGATGTTCCAACTCCGCGATGCATGTTTTATCTCATAAAGCAACTTGCACACGTTTCCGCTGCTCCCAGTGTCTACGAAGCCCTCTGGCTGTGTACTTATAGACGCTCTCTTCTAAATCATTATCTAGAAAAGCTGTCATGACACTAAACCGCCAGATATCGTAGTTATGGTATGTAGCAGTGGAAAGTAGGATCCGGATGGACTTAAATATAGCTACCGAAGAAAAGGTTTCATCATAATCCATACCTGGTTAGTGACGAGAACCTTTTGCAACAAGCCTTAGCTTTGAAAGTCTCAACTTTTCCATGTACACGAAGTAATCTTCTCAAGATATACTTGCTCCTGATGGGGATTTAACCCTTCAAATATAGCAACCAAATTCCATACTTTGTTGGTGTATATGGATTCCATCTCAGATCGCTTAGCATCCAGCCATTCTCACAGAGTCACCACTCTTGATGGCCTGCTCGAAACTAGTTCGGTCATCATCTCATGATGCAATCCTCGCTCCCACTGTCATTGAGAAAACCGAAGTATTTCTTAAGTGGATGAGGAACCCTACCAGATCGGCAGAGAGGCTGAGATTCGTCGGGAACTATTGAATCCTCCGGTTCTACCAACTCATCAGCTGTAGTTTGTATTGCTGGAACTCCTTCCAGTTCTACCTCATGACCACTAATTTCTTCACAAGAAATTCCCTTTCCAAAAGGTGGCATGCTGAGAAACAAAACACCTTTTGCACCTCAGTGTGGTAGAAGATATTCCCTTGCGAATGCTTGGGATATCCAACAAACTTCCACAGAACTGACCTTGCCTCGAGCTTGTTCGGATTTTTTCTTTTAGACATAGGCCGGACAACCCCAAATCTTAACTTACTTAAGAGACGGGCTCTTTCCATTTCATATCACATATGGAATGGTAGGCATCTGATTTGGTTGGAACCCTATTCAATAGGTATGCAGCTTCACAAGTGCATAACCCCCAAAAGGAAATAGACAACTCAATAGTACTCATCATAGAGCATACCTTATCACATAGGGTGCGATTGCTCCGCCCCGATACACCTACGTGTTGTGGTGTATACGGAGGAGTAATGCTGAGAGAGAATCTCATTCTCTTTTAGAATAGTCCAGGAATTCCGTGCACAAGTATTCTCCTCCCTGATCACATCATAGGACATAATACTTATACCCGTTTTGGTTCTCTACTTTTAACTTATATTCTTTGAATTTCTCAAAAGGTTCAAACTTGTGTTTCAACAAGAACACATGTCCGAATCTTGAGAGATCATCAGCGAATATAATGAAGTACAAAAAACCGGTCCTGGCATGTGTAGACAGGGGACCAACATACATCATCATGTATCAATCCCAAGAGTTCACTAACTCTTTCTCTGTTTCCAATAAACGGAGCTATGGTCATCTTATCTTTGTGACATGACTGGCAAGTTTCACAAGATGTAAATTCAAATTGATTTAAATATGCATTTTTATGTAATTTAGCTAGTCGGGTCGCATTGATATGATCTAGTCTACAATGCCTCAAGAAAGATTCGTTCATTTCTGAACTCTTCCTCTTGTGTGTGTTTTGTACGTTAAGAACTGTAGTTTGATTTAGAACGTATATGCTTTTAGATAACGTGCCTGAACCGATCAACTCTTGATATAGAAAATGTTCAAAACATTATCCAACAATACAAAATTATATCCTTCTTTACTAAATAAAGAGACTGATATGATATTGTATATCAGGTTCGGTACCTAATAACATTCGTTCAAAATCAATGTATTTGGTAATACAGGGTGATAACTGCCAACAACTTGGCTGCAACACTTGCACCGCATCCAACTCTTGAAACTTATCACCCATTCTCAGTTCTCTACCTGTCTGTAGCCCATGTAACATATTACATATGTAAGATCCTGATCCGGTATCTCAAACCCAGGACGTAAAGGAAACTGAGAAACAGTTCTCTGTAATGAACACACTCGAAGAAGATGCATCATCATGTACTTTCTTGGTTTGAGCGGCACGAGAATCCTGGTAATCCCCTATTTCCTGCTCGGTCTTATAACAATTATAAGTTGGAGCGGGACCAACGTTCCCCAGCTCGGTATAACAAGCGGGTTCGTTCATTACATCCGTATTATTATCTTGATTAAGACGTGACATGGTCGCTACCTGGAGAGAGAGAGAAGAAAACACTCTGCGTATGCTCTTACAAGATCAGATTGGTTATAATTTTATCTAATCAGGATGGCTCCCAATGTTTTAGTCAAATCTACCTTCAATCCCTAAAAGGTAAGACTAGCCGGGATTAATTACACCCTACAACTTCGCCAATCTTTCAACCAGGCTAGTGTTGGAACTTTGAGGTAGGTTCCCCGTGCTTTCGCACGGACCTAATTAAAATAAACCTTGTTTTCCCAGAGGCATAACCCCGTTAACACCTTTCTAGACACCTACTTGATCGGCTAATTGTGATGTGTAAAACTCTCCCAGGAGTAACTCTTACTCGCAGTGGGTATCGGGATCCAACTATCTCATAGAAGGTATGCAATCTCATTGCAAATTTCAACACTTGAAATTCCCGATAATATTTTTCCCCTAACATCCTATGACCTTGACGAAAGCCAACAAACCATAGGCTGCTAGTCAAGTTCAACCCGTACATTTCCTTATTGAATTAAACCCACCCGCACGACTCTTGACGAAAGCCAACAAAGTCGCATGACTACCCTAACTCAATCGCATCATATGCTTATGCAAATAAGCATAAATAGCTACCGCACACTACGCCTTGACGAAAGCCAACAAACGTAGCACGAATACTATGAAATACTTATCTGAAATGACGGAGGGCTACGACAGGTTTTTAAGAAAACCTTTTTCATAATGAACTTGATGTCGTCGTAGAATCGAGTGATTTAAAATGGAGTGTTTTTAGGCTTTTACTAGTTTTGCTAAAGAGGTCACTCCCGGTGAAGGGATCTCGGCTCTTTCCTTATCGAATAAGGTGCAGGATATTTCATAAATACCACTATGCAAAGCAAAAACTATAAAAGCAATCAAAAGACAAACCGAGTTTGTAGTATCTGCTAGTTTCGCTAAAGAGGCCACTCCCGGTGAAGGGATCTCGACTCTTTCCTTATCGAATAAGGTGCTGGATATTCTACAAGGAATACCGTTATGCAAAGCAAGAACTAGAGCTACCAGTTTTAAACAAGTTTCTACAACATCTTTAGGTTTCTTTTATTTCATTAATCTCATTAATGAAGTCCCATTTATTATGCTTCCTAAGCATCACATATGAAACGAAAGCAGCAATATTAATTATATCTCATATATATAATATAGGAATTCGTCTGAACATATCACAGTGATCACATCACAGAGCAGCAGAAGATAACATATGAAATATTGGATACACTAGAATTTCCTTGTTTTAAATTAAGCCTGTATAAAACACGGATTCCACGGTCGTGATGAATAGCCAAACCCACATCCCTAGACCCCTACAAGAGCAGTAAACAACCCTACCAATTCTAGAGTTAGGAGACCCAGTCTCGACTCCTCGAGATGGTCTCCCACTGGACCCTAGAACCCGGTTACTTGTGCTCCCCGTCTTGGGTCTATCCTAATGAGGAAAAGTAAATAATATACAATGGTGACATCATCCTCAACCCGAAAGTGCCCCAATAAAAGAATATTACATACAATGAATTTTACATGAATGAAAATGAAAAACTCTCATCTCACATAAAAACCCCGGCTATTCAAACACGACGATCCAATATAACATATCCCAGCAACACATAACATCACATGTCAACAACGTAAGTAAATATGCGTATCCCAATTGTCGTTGACGTATAGCAACGAAACCGGCGATACACCACATATTACACTTACGGTCGCAGAAAAGAAAGTGAAAAACTACAACAGTTGGAATCCGCAACCACCTTAGACATCATAAACCCAAAATATCTCATGCTTTGGATTTCATGCCTAACCAAATGAATTCCTTAGACATCACATGCCTAACAATTATAAACCCCGCATTTTAGTCTCGATCTCGAAAACACTTTACAATATCATGTCGGGCAATTCAACAAGATTCCCGACATACTGATCGAATGCTCGTCGGAAACTTTAGTAGACGGCCGCACCCCCCGATGCCGTCGACGAAGTGCACTAAGGCGGAACACCGCGGCCGCGAGCACCGGAACGGATGCTTTTGGTGACGGGGTTCTCCTACAGTCACTTGGTCGGGGCTATGGGGCGTGGCTATCTAATAAAGTTATCCGGCGAGTATCCGCGTACGCTACGTGATTGCGACGGACTTTTGATCACATCAAAATCCCGTGGCAACCGATCAAATGAGACTAAATTGCTAGATTTATAACATTCAAATTAGTTATCTCATAACTACTTTTGTGGATTCCAAATATTGTATCCAATCACATGATACCCGGACGATGTTAAACTTTTTGATCGATTCATCAAAGTCCCACAATTCCTTGACAGCTCAACACTTGAGCACAGTTTAATAATACCCAGAATATGCCACAGTACATATGCACCAGCCGTAGAAGGACAGACCCAAGCCTCACTCATGTCGCCACGGAACTGCGGCAAACCCTAGGGTATGACCGTGGTTCCGCGATCCAAAAAGTCGAGTTAGGGTTTCATTCTTCTATAGGGTACACAAAATAACTTGCATGTTTTTCCGAATACGTTAAAGTTGGAAAAATAGGTTTTTGACATTCGATCAAACTTTTTAACTTCGCCTAGACAACATGCGAATACCCGAAACAATGTTAAAACTACGAATACGAAACACTCCAAATTGCTTATAATGTAAGATCGCATCACATGCAAACTTAGAAAAAACAAACAACACCTGAAACACCAAAACCCAGATCCTGGAACACACCCAAAAATTTAACCCAAAATGCCACTAAGTGGCCGAGCAGGCCGGAAAACCTAGGCATGTGGCCAGCCATTTTCCGAGGAGAGAGGATAAATTGTTTAGTGTGTCCGTGTTGCATCCCATACAACATTCTGCAGTTGTTTAAAAAAATTTAGAGGACTTTTTAAAATCGACAGAAAGCAAGTTTTGGTGTTGCAAGTTTCGGAGTATTTCGGTTTCGTAATCTTAACAAAATCCGTCTAATTTTCTAGCATAGCTCTGATACCACTGCAGGGTTGCCTAGCACGGCAGCAAGGTTTTGGGAGGCATCTTTCATACCATATTAAAATTTTAGCCGTTCTAACCAACCCTAACATAGAATCGTATACTAGAAATCCGAAGAAATAAAATGCAAACACTTTGCAACTAAAAAAGAACAAGGAATACAACCTTTGTAGACTGGTCCTTCACTTCATTAGCTCTGTGTAGTCGTCCCTTCGCTGCGATCATGAACTTCCGGACTCTAGAGAGGCTCCCATGAAGAAACGAACATGCTTGCATCAAAGTCTTCGAGGCCGAAGAAGATCTACGTCGAAAAGACACTAACCCAAGCTATCTCTTCACTAATTGTGGAATTAGTGAAGCAAACACCCTATACTAAATGGCAAGAAGTAGAGGATGATGAAGTAGGAATTTTGTTCACTTTAGAAATCATTTTCTCACATTATTTTCTCACTCACAAAATGCTAGCAAGCTTTTTTTCATGAAGAAGATGAAGAAAAATCATCAAGATAGAATGAACTCATGAGGTGAGAATATGAACCATGGGTGAGTTAGTGTCATACACTAACTCATGTAGAGACTTAACTAGGGTGAGTATAATGGTTGGGTTGACAAATATCTACAAGTGAAACAAAAAGAGAAGACTTTGGTCAATGCATCCATAAGCTTCTACGAGCTTGTAGCCTTGCATTATGCATCCAATTTTGAATTACTTAGATAATTATAAACCCTAGATTATATCAAGCATGGTATAAGTCTCATACACCCATGTATCATGTATCATCAAGCATGACACAAATCTTTGTACATTAATATATATCACATATATACACATGCACACAAGTGAGAAAAAGAAATCATAAGTGAGCAAATATTAGTTAATGTAATGTAATATATCAAATATATAATTATACATTAAATTATCAAATCAACACTTGATTTAATAATCCGGCTATATCGCATATAACCGACTAATATCAAATGTAACAACTTATCGAATCAACACTTGATCCGATAACCTGGCTATATCACATATAACCGACCTATGTCACATATCACGAGAATAGAATACGGTATCACATATCGTATTAATCTCGGTCCCGCACATATCCCATATGTGCTCCTACTCCGTTTCGCTTGAGCCAGGAAACCTCTGTGTAGGACTCTAAAGACTCGTCAATACGCCGGCAGTAGGTGATGATCATATCAAACACCCACAAGCCGCAAGCGGTCTGCTAAACGTAACGGCCACCCGGGTATTGAGCGATCAGAAGATCAACAAGCAAGCCTGCTCATACTCCTGCGAATCCAATCAGTAACACTACCGTACAGTCCGGTATTTTCGTCTGATATGTCGCATATCTCGTCTAGGGGTGGTAAACGTCAGACCCCAGTAACTCAATAAGTCATGTCGATATGAGGCTCATAACGGGTCGAGAAACTACTGATAACACTTACCAGTAGATCTTCATATCAGCCCTGGCCAGGGACTTCCTGTTATAGCCAATCGAGTACAGCGCAACATCGACTCCCAATACCGGGAGAGACAAAACCCCTCCTATCGCTCATTGCCTCCGTGTGATTCGGGACTGTACTTAAAAGCCACCGTTTTGCACGTTCTTTTGAACGTGGTAAGGTGGAAATCAAAGCACAGTGGGAATCACACAAGACCCTATGATGACTTCGGGTTTACAGACTAACATGTACCAGTATCACCAGAGAACTGCTATCTGACGATAGGTATAATACCATCTAGGAGTTCTCGGAGAGTCCGTTAAGTGTACCCAGTCTCCACTGAGCACCCGTATACTTTCTCTGATGTCAAACGCCAATGTATATGGGATCATCCATCGCCCATCTACATGGGTCGAGAAGCTATACGCTAGTCTACTCTGGTATATCGATTCCCTGTCTCGATACACCTACGACTAGGAACATTTTAAGGATGTACTTATCGACTACTCTGTCCCCACTAGTATGATCTGTATCATAATCCTGGTAGTCAAGTACTCATCCTAAGGGCTTTATCAACATGTAACATAGAGACAATCGGTGTACATGTTAAGATAAAAAGCAACCAGATAGCATACTATCATGTCGAGCAAGAAAGTCCTCCATGTATATGTCCAAGCATCCACTACAATATACATCGTATGTACAGTAATGGCCTCTAGGTCACACATATAACTAACAGAACATTCATACATATCTCCTTCAGCACTCTCACATTAAGGAGGTTGACGGAGGATCCATTATCGACAAGGATTTTCCCTATCTTGATATCGTGGCAGTACCCGGTAACATACAGCGGTCGATTATGCTCACATGTACCGAGGAGTAGATCTTCCTCACTGAAGGTACTGTCAGCCGTGTGGACCTCTGCAAGTTCATTCTTCATTTTCTCTTCCGCGGGGAAGGCTTGAAACTGATCAGGTTCTTGTAAAGTTTTGATCAAGGAGTCTCGTGCCTCTTTGGATAAGAGAAGGGCATCCAATATGCTCAATTGTGAGAGTATCTTCCTCAAATGCGTAAGGACGTTATAATCCACCTTGGTTTTCTTAGGTAGGTCCTTTGCGGCGAGCTCTTTGGCCATCTCTTCATCAAAGGCGGTCTCTCCAGGCATTTTCCCCTTCCCTTTATTTTTTTATTCGAATTTTTGTTTGCGGGTCCGAGGTTCTTTTTAGTCAAAGTACGGTTGCGCAACTGAATGTTCTCGTGATCTTTTTCCTCCTCTTTTTTTTCAAGGCAGAGCTTTCAAAGAGAGATTTTAGGGGCATTTCATCCTCAAAATCACTCCTGAACTTGAGAACCCGAGATTTTTCCACTTTTGAACTGGTACCAACCATATGACAGCTGCCAGTTACTTCTTTATGCAATGTCGTCTCACTGCTCTCATATCGATGAGCGCGAGCCCTGCGATTCTTCTTGTTGAAATGTTTTTTTATGGGCAACATATCCTTGTCACCACTTCTTGAAGGCGTTGCATTCCTCGATGGGATGAGCGATCCTTCAGTGATACGAGCAGTATTTTGGGTGTCGCTCTCCACCATCGAAATATGGAACTCCAGAAGTGTACATACTGAGTGGTGGCAGTTTCATCCCCATGGATAGGGCCTTCGCAAATCTCTTCTCGGCTTTAATCCTGCACTTATTCTTTGCAGGCATGCTTTGGTTTGGTCGGAAAGCTTTATGACTCGTCCTTACCGCGGCTTCTTTGTTCAAACGTTTTCATTTGGCCTTTTCATATATTGCCATCTCGCGTTCCTGATCATCTTTGCTCTTTTGAAAAACTTCTTTCAGCAGCTTTTCAATCGGGACTTCTTCTGGCGGTTTCAGGATTTTTGATGTTGATTCTGCCATCAGTTCGTCCATGTCGCTTTCCGACGCTGGCAGGGCTTCTTCATCATATATGGATGAATGGGAGACCATATGGAAACTTGCTACACGTTCTTCTGCTTCCTCCGATGAGTCATTTTCCTCATCATCGTCCTTGTCCTTGTCCTCGAGAATATGCTGGAGGAACTCTTCAAGTGTAACAGGTATTCGTTTTCTGATTGTACTCCTCCAGCGCGTCTATATACTTTTGGAGGTCTGTGCGCCTATCGACATACTCCGCTGGCTGCACATGCTTCTTAGTCTTCTTTTTTTTCTTAGAAGGTTTCAAAGGCTTGACTTAGGGGGCTTTTCCCTTTATCAGCGATTTTCGGTGCGGGACGCGGTTTCAACATCCCTTCTATAATCCCGGGCTCAAGCGGACCTTTCCACTTGATCGCCGGGTGTTCATCTCAGAAAATTGCATTTTAATACCACTCATTCATTATCTATTTTGTTATATATCGGTACTATTAACCAGTGTCTGCTCAGTAAATACAGATTACAGGTATTCGTGACAAAATACTGGAAACACACTTAAATTCACGGATATGACATTTGTAAGCTGACGCTGCAATCAGAACAGAAAACCGATCGATATCCAAAGAGTTCTTTTGCAACAAATAAAGTGTACACAATTTTGTTCCAACACAATACGAGTGTGCACATAGCTCTTTGGTACATAGACCTAGGTGGGGGCTGCCCAAGGCACAAGTGGGCAAAAGTGGGTGTGATGTGTGATAAATGCTAAAAAGTTGTGATGTGATTTGAAGATACCTTTTCCCTCCAAAAGCTACTGAGCACAACCCAAGTTGTTATCAATAAATCAAACATTACCAGTGGAATTGTGGAGAGAACACAACATCACAGAACCAACACGAGCCCAATTTCTCAAGAGTGGCGAAATGCTTCAAAAACCCGATTCCACCGGCCCAATCAAGTCCAATACACCCCATTTTTCTTCTGACTATCCCTTGTTGTCATATCATCCTTACTATATTCTTTGTTTATTCTTATTTTGAGACTATAAATACCAGATCAATGGGCAAGGGGAGGGGACACTTTTTGTGGCTTTGGTTTTAGTTTAGAACAAGTTGTAATTTGTAGATGTTAACTTGTCTTTCTTTTGAACTCTTGAGCTCTTGCCCTTTATCTTGACCTTGTAACTTCTTCATTGAACTTACAAGCTTAAGGTTTAGGTTCTAGAATTCAAGATTAGTTGTATCTCATTTGAAAATCAATAAAAAGTTCTCATTGTTCATTACATGTGTCTTGCTTTCTACAAACATTGAACTTGTGAAATCCTTGTCTTGCTTTGATCTAGCAACCTCTTAAGTGAGCTTGCAAGTTTAAAGTTTAGTATTTTGATTTCATATTGGTACGGGTTTAAAGAACACTTGAAGGAATTTTCAAGTTGGATATATCGGTTCTTAAATTTCTAACCTTGACATTACTTTTCTTGCAATTTTTGTTATGTGCCTTACTCTTTTCTTTTTTTGTATTTGGTATTGTAAATATGTGTGAGTAATTGATTTACTTGTTGAGGGTAGAATATGGTTAGTTTGTTCTAGGAGATGTATTTGCTAAAACCTTAAAAACCTTAACTTTGTAATTGAAACTCCGACCAAACGACTCGCAATTTTGCTCCGTTAGGCTCCTTATCTTACCACGATAGCGGTGAATCCTAATCGTGACCGGTTGCGAGTGGTTTGCCGAAGGCTAAGGTCAAGAGACAATAACGGAAGGTCAAAAGACAAGAAATACGAATTTAGCACACAATCGCAAATACTGTATTTCAAGTTCCCTAATCCACGTTATTGCCTATTGCCTTAGTGTCAATTTCAGAATTATGTCTACAAGGAAACGGCAAACATCATCCTAACGCAAGCTAACCTAAAACTACCCCTAACAAGTTTTTTTATTGAACATATCGTAGTTACGACTCTTAGTATAATCAACAACTCAAGTTACGGTATTAACTCGTTAGAACAACCTTAAAAACCTACCATCTCCCTGTGGACGACCCATACTCATCGCGGCTCGCTACATGCGACACCATTTTTTATTGCGGTTATTTCAAATTTTTTTTAAAACGACATGGTGAAAACGTGCTAATCAAATGGCGTCGTTGCCGGGGAGACGGTAACGCTTTTACACTTGTAGTCTCGGGTTAATTTGTGAATATTTTGTACAAAACTAACTTTCTAACAGATTCAACGAAAAAAAACACATTCTTTTTTTAAACCGACACGAGAACTAAAACCAAATATTATGTTCTATGGATTTGTGTTCTGCTAACACAATGTGTTTTAAAATGAAAATCAAAGTATAAGAGTGGAATACTATTGTTACATATAGGAAACACACAAAATTTGAGCACCAAGTTCACAAATTAGACCGGCGAAAACTTGCGTTTTCCTGATATCGCCGGTCCCTTAGTGGGGTTTCGAGAAAAAAAATTGTGTGTTGGCTCTAGTGTTCTATTAGTATCCCATTTTTATTGTTTGATTTTCTTAATTATTTGTGTTCAGAATTTTGGCTATCTATATCGCTTTCTAGCTCTAATATCCGTATTTTTCCGACAATTACAGATTTGACGGATTGGCGAGCAGCGATCGTAAAGAGCAGGGGGCGTTTTCAAGTATAAGAGGATTGAATACTGTAGTGCCAAAGACCCGGTAGTTTGACCCGCGCAAGCGAACCATTCAAACACTCGGAGGCAATATCAACACGAGTTTCTTAAAACTCGACTCTTTTGGTACGTATTTTTTCTAAACTTCCTCTTCTCAAATCCGACGCTCCATTATTCTTATCTTTGCAGGATTTTTTGCAATATCACCGAAAAAAGCCAAAGAAAAAACTAACCGTATTTTTTACAGCGCCACATTTAAAGTAAAAAAAATCTTTGATTGTTTGATAACAAAACCTTGTTGATTTGTGCATTGCATCATTAATACGGACTTAAGGGGCTATAACACCAATTCAGATTGGGTGGGGATTTCATCACCCTTCCTAAGACCCCGGAAATCACTAATTGCATAAGTGTCACCTCAGGCTTAATAAAAAATATCTAGACTCAGCCAATTAAGGACTTGTCGCGCTCAATAGGACAAAAGAAGATTGTGGGCATTCGGTCGTTTATCTAAACATGACTTTTGTGATTCCTAGACTAGACAAGTGAGGAGGTAACTTTAAAAGGCCCATCTCATGGTGATTCGTGATCGGAACCCTCCTCACCTCACTTGTGCTTACCTGACCACAACTGGCTGTGAAGAGGCGATTTGAGCGTCATCTCACAATTTGTCACTTTGGAACAGTTAGGAGCAGGTCTAGTAGATTTCGATGACCTTAGTCTAGGTATTGATTGTGAATTTGTGACTGTGCATTTATGATTGTGTTTTTTGAGCTGTAATTTCATTTTCACATTCTTACGAAACAAACACAAATTTGCCACTTTTACCACCTTTACCCAATTTCTCTTTATTTATGTTTTCTTACCCTCACATTCTACGCTTTGACTACACTAAACTCGTTTAGTGTATGTCCGTTTGGACTAGGGACCCTAATGCCCGTTTAGTCTGTATTTCGTTAGTCGCTACGGAATACGCGATCGACTCCGATGTCGAAACTCCTTCCATGCCTCTTTCACTGCTACCTTTGCCGGTCAACTCCGACGTTGACCGTAATTCTATCCATACTTCTTCACTTCACTTTCACCAAGCTCTTCTTCCGAGATGTCGGGATTTCCTCCTAACATCACTTTACCTCCGCCGGGAATAATTCCACCTCTATTAGGTGCGAATAACCCGTGACCACCTCTTGTTGAAGCGCCACAGCGAATCATACTCCAGGTTCATTTCTATCCTACCCGCGCTGCACTCCCTACTTGTCTTTCACTTCCACCGGCCAATGGGGATAATTTCAAAATTAAGTCCGACTCCATCAACATGTTGCCCAAATTTCACGGTCTTGAACCCAAAGATGCCTACATCTTCATCAATAAATTCCAGAACGTATATGAGATGATGAAGAAAACCCAATTGTCTGATGATGCGATACAGCTACGAGTTATTCCTTTGACTCTGTGTGACCTTGCTGAAAAGTGGTTGTATAGCACCGCATCTCATTCGATAACCAGTTGGGACGAGTTTGTAAAAACGTTTCTAAAAAAATTCTACCCGAATCATAAGACCGCACGGATCCGAAATGAGATAAATCAATTCACCCAGCTTCCAATCGAACCTTTTTGGAAGTGCTTTGACCGGTACAAGGACCTCCTTGTTTAATGTCCTCATCACGGTATAGAGAAATGGAAACTTTTCCAAACTCTGTACGAGGGCCTGAATCCAGCAACCAGAAAGTTGATGGAGACCATCTGTCAAGGCCACTTCCTGTCCAAATCTGACGAGGAGGCTTGGAAATTCTTTGACGATCTTGCGGAACAAACGCTGCAGTGGGAGAGCACCCGACCGAACACCTCAACTTCTTCTTCTTCTTCAGGTCTCTCTAGGACAGGAGTTCATCAACTCGATATCTCAATTGCAATGAAGGCCGAGATGGCTGCGATCATGCGGAAACTGGAAGCAATTAAGAGAAAATTCTCATCTCCTTCTCCTGCCCTTGTTCTTCCCCCTCGTACCATTTGTGCTTGTTGTTCGGATCCATCTCATTTGACCGAAGAGTGTCCTTACAATCCACCATCTCAAGGACAGGATCAGGTTAATGCTGCATTTCAGCAAAGACCAAGAAATGATCCATACTCTTCTTCATACAATCCCGGTTAGAGGAACCATCCCAATTTCGCCTGGAATCAGAACCAGCATCAATTCCAAGGCCACAACAACTTCCAGAGGCCTCCTCCTCAACAACAACAAGCTCAACAACAATTTCAGCAGCCTTTCCAACCCCAACCTTTTCAGAATCCGACGAACAACTTTGCACCCTGCAACAATTCTTTTCCTCAAAACAACTTTGTTCCGTCAAATAACGATAAGGTTTCCTCGCTAGAATGGAGTCTAGAGGCTTTTGTAAAGCAATCGACTCAATCCACCGCCAACATCCAGTGTTCTATTCAGTCTGGTGCAACACACCACTGCACACGGGCAAAGCATCAAGACCATCGAAGCCCAGATTGCACAGCTGAACGCGGCTTTAAGCGAGCGAGAGAAAAGAAGGCTTCCATCTCAACCACTCCCAAATCCTGGTCACCCACATAATGTACATGTTGCTCTTGAACAACAGAACCATAATGTGAGTGCCATGACTACATTGAGATCTGGAAGAATGCTGAATAACAACATCGGCACACGAATTAATGACGATGACACCCCGGCCGTTTCTTCCTCTACTCCTTCTTCTTCTTCTGAGCCTATTCTCCATTCTTCAAAAGGCTCTTCTTCTTCAACCACTGCTCCGAACGGATCCACATCTCACTCCACTCAAACTCCAGTTTTGGGTTCCGTTCCAACTCCACAATCTTCTCCACAAGCATTGGACTCAACCAATTTAAAAAATGTTCCATTTCCAAACCGGTTGAGGTCCAATAAACAAAATCCACAAATGGAGAAAATTCTGGAGTTGTTCAAACAGGTTAACATCAACATTCCCCTCTTAGATGCAATTTAGTAAGTCCCGTCTTATGCAAAAATCTTGAAAGACTTGTGCACTAAGAAGAGGAAATCTCAGGTACCAAAGAAAGTTTTCTTGGCAAGTAACGTGAGTGATGCTCTTACCCAAGATTTACCACAAAAACGGAAGGACCCTGGTTGTCCTACGATTTCAATAACCATTGGGGATAAGAACATCAACCACGCTCATTTGGATCTTAGTGCCAGTGTTAACCTTCTTCCTTATTCAGTATATGAGCAACTCGGTGTAGGAGAACTGAAACCTACACATTGTACTCTTCAAATGGCTGACCGATATATCACCCATCCTAGGGGTGAGCTAGAGGGTGTGATAATTAAGGTTGGGGACTTCATATTCCCCGTTGACTCCATTGTTTTAGATACACAACCTGTAGCTAACCCCAGGAATCAAATTCCAGTGATTCTCGGTCGCCCATTCCTTGCAACCTCAAATGTTGTGATCAATTGTCAAAATGGTTCCATGAACCAATCTTTTGGCAACATGACAATTGAACTAAACATTTTTAGATTAGGGAATCGGCCATCCGAACCGAACGCTCATATACTGGATGTCTGTTCCATTCAGGAGATCAACCCGAGGACTGTGAATTTGAGGAATTCTTGTTTGATCACAGTAATCTTGACGTCACTGGTGCGTTCCTCTTTGAACCTGCGGCTTCCGCTTCCAACAATGATTACGAGTAATTCATATTTTCAAACGATCTTGGCTTATCACCGTCCGAGTTTGAATCTTTTGAATTTTTGGATGCGTTAGTTGAACCATCTGACTCAGTCGCATACACTCACTTTGAGCCCCTGTTGGAATCTTTTGAGTTCGAGACATTTTCTCCAATCTTGCCTTCAGTTATTTCACCTCCTACACTCGAACTCAAGCCTCTACCGTCTCACCTCAAGTATGCTTACTTAGGTGAAAACGAGACCCTCCCAGTCATCATCTCGGATTCTCTAGCTCTAGAGCAAGAGCAAGCCCTTCTCACGGTCTTGCAATCCAATCGGCAAGCATTCGGCTGGACGATGGCGGACATCAAGGGGATTGTCCCCTAATCGTTGAACATCACATTCATATGATGAATGATGCCAAACCAGTTAGGGATCCACAGAGGCGATTAAATTCAGTCATGAAGGAGGCTGTGAAAAAGGAGATCGTCAAATGTCTGGAGTGTGGTATCATTTACCCAATTTCAAACAGCCAATTGGTCAGTCCTATACACGTTGTCCCTAAGAAGTCGGGCATTATGGTCATCACAAACGAGGAGAATGAGTTGATCCCTACTCGCACCCAAACCGGGTGACGAGTGTGTATTGATTATCGGAAACTCAACGCCGCAACGCGAAATGATCATTTTCCGCTACCTTTCATTGACAAAATGCTCGAACGATTAGCTGGACATGAGTATTACTGTTTTCTGGACGGTTACTCAGGCTACAACCAGATCCCCATCACCGAGAAAGACCAGGACAAAACCACTTTCACTTTTCCATTCGGCAAGTTCGCATATCGCCGCATGCCCTTTGGGCTATGCAATGCTCCCGCTACCTTCCAGCGATATATGATGGGAATTTTCTCTGACATGATTGAGAAATTTTTGGAGATATTCATGGATGATTTCTCCATCTTTGGCGATTCTTTCGACGAGTGTCTGCAACATCTTGATGCTGTCCTTACTCGATGTAAGGATAAAAATCTCACTTTAAACTGGGGAAAATGCCACTTCATGGTGCGCGAAGGTATTGTCTTAGGACATATTATTTCGCGAAATTGCATTAAGGTTGACAAAGCAAAGATTGATGTCATTTCCAACCTCCCTCCTCCCAAATGCGTCAGAGATATCTGATCCTTCCTTGACCATGCCGGTTTTTACAGACGGTTTATCAAGTACTTTAGCAAGATTGCTAGACCCTTGACTCTTCTTCTGGCCAAGGATACCACGTTCAACTTTGACTCAAGTTGTTTGACTGCTTTCAAATCCTTGAGAAGCTCACTAAAGATTGCTCTTGTTCTTTCTTCACCCGACTGAACGCATCCTTTTGAGATTATGTGCGATGCATCCGACTTTGCTATCGGTGCGGTCTTAGGACAGCACATCGATAAGATGCCGCACGTAATCTACTACGCGAGCCGGACCCTGAATGATTCCCAAATGAATTACACAACAACCGAGAAAGAGTTCTTGGCTGTTGTGTTTGCTTTAGAGAAATTCAGGCCCTATCTGATCGGCTCCCCAGTCATTGTCTATACAGATCATTCCGCTCTAAGACATCTTTTTTTGTGAAAAAGGATGCAAAATCCCGGCTAAAACGTTGGATCCTCTTACTTCAAAAGTTTGACCTCATCATTAAGGACAAAAGAGGATGTGAAAACATAGTAGCCGATCATCTTTCATGACTTCCTTCTTCGCCGACGCTCCCTCTCCCAATCGATACTTTCCCAGATGAACAACTCTTGATGATATCTTGCGAACCCTGGTTCGAAGATATTGTGAACTACTTGGCGACTGGATTCATACCTAACGATTGGTCAAGTCAGGACAGACTTAGATTTTTATCCCAAGTAAAACACTTTTACTGAGACAAACCCTACCTGTTCAAGTATTGTCCAAACCAAATCATCCGCCGGTGTGTTCCGGAAAATGAATTCAAGAGTGTGTTGCCTTTTTTCCACGATCAAGCATGTGGCGGGCATTTTGGCCCAAGAAAGATAGCTGAGAAAGTCTTGCAATGTGGCTTTTACTGGCCAAAACTTTTCAAAGATGCACATGAGTACTGCAAGACTTGCTCCCGGTGCCAACATTTGGGCCGGATTTCCAGGAGAAATGGGATACCGCTCCAACCAATCTTGGTTGTTAAGATGTTCGATATATGGGGGATAGATTTCATGGGCCCGTTGCCAAACTCTTTTGGGAACCTGTACATTCTCTTGGATTTTGATTATGTCTCCAAATGGGTGGAGGCAGGGCCAAACTGGACGAACGACAACAAGGTTGTCGTTAAATTCCTGAAAGAAAACATATTTTCTCGGTTTGGGCACCCTCGCGCTATTATTAGCGACAATAGGACACATTTCTGCAATAGGTCTTTCGATGCCTTGATGCGGAAATACACGATTAATCATAAGCTATCCACGCCCTACCACCCCCAAACATGTGGGCAAGCCGAAGTTTCAAATCGGCAGATCAAACAGATATTGGAGAAAACGGTTTCAAGGAACCGTAAAGATTGGTCTGTGAAATTAACCGATGCCCTTTAGGCATTTCGGGCTGCATATAAGACTGATCTTGGCATGTCTCCTTATCAGCTTGTGTACGGAAAGGCTTGCCACCTTCCTGTGGAAATCGAACATCGTGCTATTTGGGTGATCAAAGAGTTGAATCTCAATCTTGAAGTCGCCGGCAGCTATCGGAAGCTACAGCTTAACGAACTGAACGAGCTTCGGGATGAGGCTTACGAAAACGTGGTTGTTATAAAGAACCGAACGAAGGTGTTTCATGATAAACACCTTACGCGCAAAACCTTCGCGCCTGGACAACAGGTACTTCTTTATGACACCCGACTCCATTTCCATCCCTGTAAACTTCGATCTCGCTGGAAGGGACCTTTTCTTGTGCGGTATGTGTACCCGCACGGTGTGGTGGATTTGGAGAATCCAAATGACGGTTCGTTCTTCAAAGTGAACGGGCACAAATTGAAACCGTTCCTCAGCGTAGAGCCATCAGAGGAGCTCCTGATATTGCAGGAGCCGGTTTACCCTGCATAATCTTCCTCTGTTTACCACCAGACTTCGGTTATCCAGCCATAAACAGTGGAAACACTGTTTTAAAAAAGTTTGGGGGTATGTGCATACTATTATTGGTATATATATGTGGATATTCTTGTCCTGTGCATATCCATTTTTCTTTTTGACAAGAAATCTTGTCTGGTGATGCTCAGTCATTGTTCATTAAAAAAAAGGAACCGACGATTTTGACCCTTCAACAATTTTGCCCTCTTGATATAGAATGACAGTGAGGGCACTGTCCAGTTTAAATTTGGGGGTGTGCTCGGTACGCATTTCTATCCTTCGCATTCATTTATATATTCTGCATTGCATACATATTAAAATAAAATAAAAAAACCCATAAAAATTGAAAATTTTCTTTAAAAACATTTAAAAAAAATCGTCATGTTAGCTAGCGGAGGAACTTAGACTCGAAGTCTGACGGTTTGGTTGATAAGATAGAAATAACTAATTTTTAAGAGATTAAAAACCCGAAAGATAACCCTCCTTTGAGTTTAACCGTAATTAATATACGTCTTTTATATATCACTTTACACGTGTCATGAGTTTTCGAGAATTAGATGAAATGTCTGACATGTCTCAAACTTTTTGAAAATTGATAAATATCTTTAGGATCAGATAGGTTTGTTCTGAATTAAGTAATATCAAGAATAGTTCACAAGGTGAAGTGAATATGATGGATATTATTGAGATTTTAATAGAAGCTAAAAGTCTGAAAAATAACCCATCTGGAATCTTGTTGGAGTGATTACACACCTTATCCACATGAACACGTCTTCGAGATTAAAAAAAAGCTGGCTATATCTCCGTTTACACTGCTTTCAGAATATTTCAAAAAAAACGAAACAAAACGAGTCTTTTTGTTTTGTGGCCTTGGTAACTTGGGTAATTAAGTCCTTGGGGTGTCTCCACACCTAATTTCCTAAAACCATCTGGTTTGGGATTCATTGACCCAAAACTCGCTAAGTTTCCAATCGCCAAATAAAATAAGCTAAGCAAGTATTCTTTCCGAGTTAAAAGTCCTCACGGTTCTTTGTGGGAGAATAATCTTGGCGAAGACGAGTTTTCTATTGTAAACAGTTTTTTTCACGGAGATATGAAGATTTATATTTATAAAGACGTTTTGCACGATCACGAAAAGTGTGTATGAACAATAACAGGTAAAAGGTAGAAATGAAGAATAAGACGTGGTTCTCTGTTAAAAATGATATAAATTCTGACTTGAAACCTAAATAGAGAACGAAACTTGAGAAAATCTTAAGTCTTTTCAAACTCGTGTGATCCTTTAGAAGTCTAGCCTGGTCCGTATTTATGACATGATGACCCTGATTAAATTCTTAAAAACTTATCGACACTATTCGCACAACCACGTAAAAACGTGTATGAGCTTATGTTAAATAAATTGTGATGAGTGAAAAAATAGGGTTGGACGTTTCTAACTAGGGTGATAAAACTTCTGGCTTTGATACTTAATCTTAAGATTAGAATCAACAGTTTCCACACGACACTAACTTGACAGGATTTTGTGGGTGCAATCCGCTGAAAACCCTCAGGAGACAACACTCCTCCTACTAGGGACACCTAGAGGTTTAACGGCTTGTTGCACGTGCTCAGTGCAATCGCGTTCCCTGTGAAAGTGAGGTTAGGATTTTTTTTTTTGCTCGGGACGAGCAAAAGATAAGTTTGGGGGTATTTCTTCATCTCAGAAAACAGCATTTTAATATCACTCATTCATTATCTATTTTGTTATATATCGGTATTATTAACCAGTGTCTGCTCAGTAAATACATATTACAGGTATTCATGACAAAATACTGGAAACGCGCTTAAATTCACGGATATGACATTTGTAAGCCGACGCTGCAATCAGAACAGAAAACCGATCGATATCCAAAGAGTTCTTTTGCAACAAATAAAGTGTACACAATTTTGGTCCAACACAATACTAGTGTGCACATAGCTCTTTGGTACTTGGACCTAGGTGGGGGCTGCCCATGGCACAAGTGGGTGTGATGTGTGATAAATGCTAAAAAGTTGTGATGTGATTTGAAGATACATTTTCCCTCCAAAAGCTACTGAGCACAACCCAAGTTGTTATCAATAAATCAAATATTACCAGTGGAATTGTCGAGAGAACACAACATCACAGAACCAACACGAACCCAATTGCTCAAGAGTCGGCCGGCGAAATGCTTCAAAAACCCGATTCCACCGGCCCAATCAAGTCCAATACACCCCATTTTTCTTCTAACTATCCCTTGTTGTCACATCATCCTTACTATATTATTTGTTTATTCTTATTTTGAGCCTATAAATACCAGATCAATGGGCAAGGGGAGGGGACACTTTTTGTGGCTTTGGTTTTAGTTTAGAACAAGTTGTAATTTGTAGATGTTAACTTGTCTTTTCTTTGAACTCTTGAGCTCTTGCCCTTTATCTTGACCTTGTAACTTCTTCATTGAACTTACAAGCTTAAGATTTAGGTTCTTGAATTCAAGATTAGTTGTATCTCATTTGAAAATCAATAAAAAGTTCTCATTGTTCATTACATGTGTCTTTCTTTCTACAAACATTGAACTTGTGAAATCCTTGCCTTGCTTTGATCTAGCAATCTCTTAAGTGAGCTTTCAAGTTTAAAGTTTGGTATTTTGATTTCACATTGATACGGGTTTAAAGAACACTTGAAGGAATTTGCACGTTGTATATATCGGTTCTTAACTTTCTAACCTTGACTTTACTTTTCTTGCAATTTTTGTCATGTGCCTTTCTCTTTTCTTTTTTGTATTTGGTATTGTAAATATGTGTGAATAATTGATCTACTTATTGAGGGTAGAATATGGTTAGTTTGTGCTAGGAGATATGTTTGCTAAAACCTTAAAACCTCTAACTTTGTAATTGAAACTCCGACCAAACGACTCGCAATTCCGCTCCGTTAGGCTTCCTATCTTACCACGATAGCGGTGAATCCTAATCGTGACCGGTTATGAGTGGTTTGACGAAGGCTAAGGTAAAGAGAAAACAACGGAAGGACAAGGGACAAGAAATACGGATTTAGCACACAATCGCAAATACTGTATTTCAAGTTTCTTAATCCACGTTGTTTCCTATTGCCTTAGTGTCAATATCAGAATTACATCTATAAGGAAACAGCAAACATCATCCTAACGCAACATAACATAAAACTACCCCTAACAAGTCTTTTTATTGAACATATCGTAGTTACGACTCTTATTATAAACAACAATTCAAGTTACGGTATTAACTCGTTAGAACAAGCTTAAAAACCTACCATCTCCCTGCGGACGACCCGTACTCATCGCGGCTCGCTACACGCGGCACCGTTTTTTATTGCGGTTATTTCAAATTCTTTTTAAAATGACACGGTGAAAATGTGCTAATCACCGGGCATGTTTGTTGATCTTTCAGCATCCTTTTAGTTTTTGCCGAAAGAAATACCTCCCATAGAGCTTTCTCCACAAGCGAATAGGATGCCCCCTGCATATCAACTTTCTTGGGGGTGTGCTTTTGAGGCGGATCTACCCTCCAATTATCTGACAGTGCGAATTTGCCCTACTGATACTGGTCATCGGCCTAGTTTTTTAAGGCGTAGCAGTCCTCAATTGGATGGCTTACTACCCGGTGATAGGGGCAGTAGCTAGGGTTGCTGATATCACCGGCTTGTGCTGGTCGCCACGGTTCTGACAATATTATCAAATTGTTTCGCATGGCCAGCTCGAACAATCTCCTCATTTTATCGTGTGGGAATGAATATGCACATGTCATCTTTTTTTCTAAGGTTGGGCGTGTATGGTTGTTGTTTTGACGGACGGCTGTTTTCGGACTGCTCAGCCGTTGCTGTGTATTGGCAACAAAGGCCGCTTTCCTCTTTCCTTTATTATTTCGGGGATCCTTGGCGGAAGAGGAAGGACCATGGCCCATCTGATCCATCTGGGCCGGTTTATCAATCAGCGCCTGGAATGTGGTGGGCTTGAAGAAGGTCATAAATTGAGATACGGTCGATTGGGGATCGATAATCCCAATGAACATCCCCACAGCTGGAGACTCCACAATGCGTTGTTTGCATTTAGACCACAAGTTTCGCCATCGGATCGCGTATTGGACGCATGTTTCCTGATTAGGTGCGAAAAGGTGTGTATGTGTGTTGTAAATAACTGTAATCAAGACGGTGTCGCAAATAGCTAGCCGCGATGAGTACGGGTCGTCCGCAGGGAAACATGAATTTTTTTATCTTGTTTTAGACGAGTTGATAAAAGAGAGGAAGGATTGTTGTTTTTAAATTAAGATGGATAGAAAATTTATAATAGAAAGGCTTGTAGGGTTTATAGGACTTAGTAGTTAATGGATGAAGGTTTAGAATGATTCTTTTTATCTTTTAATTGTTTAAAACTAGAGAGATAGCGATGAATGAGGATTAGGGTTCTTGGAGGGAATTAGGGTTTCCCACTACTGCCCCTTGTCCTTCCATTGATCTCTATTTATCTCAAGCCCTTAACAAAACAAGTATTAACTAATCTCAAATCGTGGTCGTGACTATCATTAATTGATAGCACGCCCGATAAGAGGGTTACCATTTATTTTGCTAAAGTTTATAAACATTAAAACTTTTAAAAAGAATCTAAAAATTGTTTGCCATCCATTATTCTACCCTAGCAAGCAAGAATTTACTCGCTCATGGATATTAGTAAGGTAGAAGAGAGGTGGAAGATTACTGAAACCATATTGAAAATTTAAAAGTGCAAAATGTAATGCTGAATATAATGCAGAAAAGTAAAACGAAAAAAGTAATGCGAAAAGTAAATGCGAAAAGAATTAAAACAAAGAACTACCTTTATTGATCAACTATTGCATTACAACTTTTCTTCTTAAAAAGGTAGATTACAAGAACCCTAGTTTCACTCGTAGATATCTGTCTTGATCGATGGGGAAATGAATAAATGATTAGATGACTTAATTAGATGATTTTGGAATGCACAGCTCTCGGTCCTTTATATAGCCCCTGAAAGTACAAACCCTAGATGCCATGTTAGAGTAGGTGAATTTACGATCATGCCCCCAAAATTCCACATCCAACGGCTACTATCCAACCGCGGTTCCGCCGCCCTTGCCACCTATTGACCGCGGATCTGCCGCCTCTTAGTGGGTCTGGGACTTAGGATTTTTCTGCCTTTTTCTCTCGATATATGGAGATCCTCTATATATATAGATTCTGAAAATATTACTCTTAATCTCTGCCATTGTTAGATTCTTTGATTTGCTTATAATATTTGGCAGATTCAGCTTGATATTCCGATTTGACTTGGATCTCTTACTTAGATTTCAGACCTGAGCTAATACCTGCACAATATCTCAAATTCATCTTGTTAGTAGCATTTGTTATTTTTGAGATATTATTCCAACCATTTATATGATATAATATCTTAAGAATATTGATTAGGAATATTTGATATGATATGCATATTCTAATTAATAATATTTCATTTAAATATTATATGCATATATTTTCCCTAATTATATTAATTATAAATGAAAAAATATATGATAATAATGTTTTTACAAATAAACCCATATATGTTCTTTATTTACAATTAATACATTTTAGTTATTAATAATAATAGGGAAAATGTTCAAACAAATGTGCAATATTTTTGACTAATCAAATACCCCCAAACTTATCTTTGATCGTCCCGAACAAACTATTTATTATCAAATGAAAAACCTAGCACACTTTCGTAAGCAACACGATTCCACTTAGCTCGTGCAACAAGCTTTTAAACCCTTAGGTGTCCCTAGTAGGAGGAGTGTTGTCTCCTGAGGGTTTTAATCGGATTTCACCCACAAAATCCCTAAAATAAAAGAAAGAAGACAAAAATTACATGCAAAGATAAGGAACATATAAAAGAAAGAAAAACTTGAAAAGAAGAGTTTCAAACTACAGTAGCTTTTTAGTTGTCATGAGCCTTATCTTAATGGTCTTTGAAAAGATTTCGGAAATCACATCATCCCTCAATAAAACATCGCCTTTAGTCTTCCTCTCTATCTCTCCTCCAAATATCGATCATATACCCCTACGTGTGTGTAAAAGACATCACTACACTTGGAGAATTCAATTCAAGCTATCATACCATTTGTCCATCTTCCTTAGTACTTTTTAGTCGGTGAATATTTTAGATGGATTTGCTCACACATTCTTCATGCGACCGTTAATACTTCTTGAGGTACTAACCAACCGATTACCAAATGTGCTCACTTATTAAGGTGTAGTTAGCAATATCCTAGTCTTGCAACACCTAAGGCTTAGCAGTGACTCCCAGACCAGTTAGTCTAAGGCACTAGGTGATAAGACACCCTCGCTATATTTTTTTATGTTGTCTTAAGTAATTACAAAACCAGTGTTTATTTTTCTTCACCATTTATTTTATGTGTCATTTATATTTTTTGATTTATATTTTTTTGCATATTAAGGCTTCTAGACAAGAATATTTCAAAGTATCCTCTACTATCCCAAGTTTCAAGATGTGTACAAGTGCGTATAGTAGAGTATCAACGTTCAGAAATTTGGACTCAAGAATAGAGACTATTTTTCAGACTTATTTCTATCCGTAGATTAGTAATTCCTTCATCTTACTAACCCTTGGGACAACAGCTCATGACTACGTATTACTAGTTTCGTTTTAAAACATCTAATTTTCTTACATTTCTTAAATCTCTTCTTTTTTTCATATGTATTTTTCACTTTCTAACTTTTATTTTCTAAAAAAAAAATTAGTGCTTTTATTTTTATAGTATAATGCAAAATGATACATGAATAAGCACAAACCTCCTCCCAAACCTATTTGCAGCAGTGTCCTCACTGATGTCATCCTTTAAGCTCAAAACCTATAGACTTGGAAGGAAAAGTTCTCAATGATTAGTAAAGGGGTCAAAAATTAATGACAGTGAAATCCTCCCCCAAACTTATTTTTGGCTCATAATCGTGCAAAAAAATTATTTCATTTAAGAGCCAAAAATATTTTTCTTCCCCCCAAACTTAATTAAAACAGTGTTTTCATTATTTAAGCATTTGAAATTTAACATAAGAAGGGAGAAAATTACATTAGTATAAACAAGGCTTTACAGAGCCCAAAAACCAACACCAAACATTCAAATATTTTATCTAGGTAACACCATAGTTGGTAGAAGATCGTGTAACGGATGGACGTGAAGAAAACTCGAGACTGTATAAGAATGGAGGTTGTATCATGTCTCGAGTAAAAGAAACAGAAATGAGAGTAACAATAATAGACAATGTGGGGAGGAGAGAAGAGGTGTAATCGAAAGGTTTTACGTCTCGGTTGGTAGAGAAGAAAAAGTGATGGTGAATGAAAACGAGAATTTGAAAGATAAGGAATGGATAGAATATTCGTATTTTCGTACGTGATAAGAAGAAGGGGTGGCGGTTCAACTTCTTCGGGTGGAGATTGATTCATCACAGCATCCAAGTTTTTAAGGAACGCAAGTTTTTCGGCGAAAATTCTTTCGAAACTTTTATCGATGTTCCAAATGATGATCTCATCGGAAAGAGAGGAATAAGTGGAATAGGCAGATCCACTAGGAAGGTTGAAAGTTCAAGGTCAATGTGTTGCGCACCAGAATTCAAAACACTCGATTCGTCAGAAATTATGGAGGTAGGAGACTCAAAAAGCTCATTTACCTTATTTTCAAAAGAGTCGAACTCGAATGGTCTTTCAAGAATTATAGAACTCGAAATATCTGAGTGTGGTTCATCAAAACTTGGTGGAATTGAAAGAAGATGAGAAGAAGAACTAAAGAAAGTGGATAATGAAATGGGTAAACATACTTGGGTGTCGAGTATTGTTGAACTAGATGTGGGAGATGAAGGCGGAATATCGTTTTGCATATCGGATAGGTCGGTGGTAAGAATAGGATCGGTTAAATTTCATTTGATTGGATGCGAAAAGGTGTATGTGTGTGTTGTAAATAACCGCAATCAAGACGGTATCGCAAATAGCTGGCCGCGATGAGTACGGGTCGTCCGCAGGGAAACATGAATTTTTTTATCTTGTTTTAGACGAATTGATAAAAGAGAGGAGGGATTGTTGTCATTTTTAAATTAAGATGGGTAGAAAATTTATAATAGAAAGGCTTGTAAGGTTTATAGGACTTAGTAATTAATGGATAAAGGTTTAGAAATGATTCTTTTTATCTTTTAATTATTTAAAAATAGAGAAATAGCGATGAATGTGGATTAAAGGTTTAGAGATGATTCTGCCCCTTATTCGTCTAAATCGCTTTCGGACGCGGCTGGAGGCTCATCATCATAGATGGAGGAGTGAAAGATCATGCGGCAGTTTTCCGCACGGTCTTTTGCTTCTTCCTCTGAGTCATCATCCTCATTCTCTATGCTATTTTAAAGGATGTGTTTGATAAACTCCTCAAGAGTAAAGGGCGAACACCCTTTCGGATTATATTCTTCTAGCGCGTTAATATACTTTTGGATATTTGTACGGCTGTCGACATTCTCGGCTGGCTGCATAGGCTTTTTCGCTTTCTTCTTATTTTTCTTTTTGGAAGACTTCTTGACTTTGGGGCTTTTCCCTTTATCAATAGCCTTCGAAATGGGACATGGCTTCAACATCCCTTCTATGATCTCCGGTTCAAGCGGGCTTTTCCACCTGATCATAGGACATGCTTGGAGATCTTTTAATATTCTCTTCGTTTTGGGAAACAACATCACCTTCCATGAGGTTTCTTCGACGAACAAGCAAGATGCCCTCTGCGTATTGGCTCCTTTAGAGATATCTTTCCGAGGAGGATTCACCTTCCATTTATCGAAAAGCATGAACTTGCCCTGTTTGTTCTAGTCCTCGACCCAGTTCTTGAAAACGTAACAGTCTTCAATCGGATGACTTGCCATATGGGCAATAAGTTTGACTATTGACGTCATTGGCTTAGGCCGGTCGCCGTGGCTCAAGCAAAGTCGTAAAACCACTCTTCATTGCAAGGTCGAATAACTTCCTTGTTTTATCACGAGGGAACAAATATTCTCGTCCCATCCTTTCTTCAAGAGTTGGTCCCGTGCGGTTGTTATTTTGACGACCAGACGCTTTAGGACCGTTCGTCTGTTGTTGCGTATTAGCGACAAACGCTGCCTTACCCTTACCCTTGAAGTTTCGCGAATCTCCATTAGAAGAGGTAGGACCTTGGTTCATCACATCCAGCTGAGCTAACTTATCGATAAGCTCTTGAAAAGTTGCTGGGCTGAGAAGAGACAGATATAGGAATGCTTAAGCCTTTTTATCGAGAGCGCTCACGAACATACTTATGGCTAGAGCTTCAGCGATTATCTGTTCGCACTTGGACCAAATATTTCTCCATCTTATGCTTAAGCCATCTCGTTGACCAAAGCGGTCACGGTATTGCGCTTGTTCACACTAGCGAATCTCTGGCAAAATAGGAGCTCCATCTCATCAAAGGTTTTGATCGAGTCATTAGGAATCTCCAAGTACCATTCGAAAGCCACGTCTGCTAGACTGCTAACGAACTGTCAAAGGAGCAATATATCGTTACTCTAAATGATTGCCGCATTTGGACCTGAACTGGGTGATGTGCTTCTTCAGGTTTATGGTTCCTTTATATATGGGGAACGTCGGGATCGTATATCCTGACGGGTACTGTATATGGTCGTAACACGCCGGGTAAGGTCGGCCAGTCTTTGTCAACTTACCGGCGGCTTCACAAGCTAAGTGAGCTTTGAACTGCTGGGCGATATATTCGTCCAGCAGTGATTTGGAGATTATTTCCTCCTTTGCCGCTGATGAGGGTTGGTGGGGATTGAAAGTCACTCCTTTATCTTCAATGATGACCACTGGCAGCTCATCTGCTGGTGATTCGGGCTGAGCTATCATCCTGATCATATTTTGGAATAAGTGGGCTATCTTATCCATTCTGGCATCCATTTCCACGGACTTTTCATCCTTCTTCTGGAGCATGCATTTCAGATATTCAGTATCAGATTCCTGCTCCGTTCTTTCTTCGGAAAAGTCGTCCAAATTTGCATTGGACGGAGGACTCATAATTTCTGCAGCTTGAGACATCAACTCTTGCAGCTTCTATTGATGTTTTGTTACAGACCGTGTGATTGGTCTATAAGAGATGGAAGCCTTGATTTCATCCTTTTTAGAGTTCGTCATATAAACGGTATGAACTATCATGCCCTCGGACTTGGGGCATTTGGAGTGTTGACCTTCGGAGTTTGTCTTGGGTCTTTGAATCTTCTCTGACCTCTCTCTTTTGTGAGAAGCCGGTTTCGGAGGAACCATCATAGCAGGAGCCTCCTTTGGGTAGTGGGAAGAGTGTTCATCATGACTCTTCGACTTCTTGGATCAGGGAAAGCAATCCTTGTTGATTACTGACCCTTGTACTTCTTTCCAGACCATATGGATGGTCGAGAAAAGTCGTTTCACCGATCGAACCTCTTTTGGCTCATCATACATCTCGGTAGTAAGTGGAGTTTTCTTTAGTATAGCAGTTGGGGAGTTGTGCTTCACCATTTTCTGCGCCTCGAATTTGTTCCCGGTAGGAACAGCAGCCTGGATCATTGGAGCTGGCGGGGTCAGTCCAGATAGAGAACTGCCCCCAGTTTGCCTTATTCGGCACCAGTATCGAAGTCGAACATTTCTAGAAACAGGAGCCTCTTCAGCTTTGGGAGCCTCTTATATCTTCCCCCTGCGTTGGTCTTGTCCTTCGGCAGGTGACAATCGCTTGAAGGCCAATTGTCTGAGTGGAGTAGCAGCAAAGACTTGAGGAGCCAGCCTGTGGAAGACAGACTGCCTCGATAGGGAAGCATTCTTGGGAGCCTCAGGGGTAGTAGTTAATACTTCAAAGGATAAATGCTTGAAGATGGACTTCTTTGGAATCGTAGGCTTTTTTGATGGGCCCACAGAGCATGCTCCCAATCTTTTGAAAATGGAGCCTTCTGGTTTAGCATCAGAGCTTGGAGTAGTAGCCAGCCGATCAAAAACCGACTTCTTCTGACTTGCAGCACTGTATGTAGGGAACGTAGGCATCGTCCCAAACTGAAGGCTGTTAAGTGTCTGCATCACCTGAGCAGTGGGTATGCAGAGCAGAGGGGTCATAGCTTGACCAGCTATGACAATGCCGGATGAGGTGGTGCTTGAGTAGCATTGGTGGCACAGTCACACTTCTTGCTGGAGGATCCCATTGAAATCTACATAGAGGTGAAGCACCAGTTTTACTATCCCAAACATCCAAGGGCAACATAAGATACCGTGATTGGTTCACGAAACACGACACATGAAGTGTGGAGTGGAAAGAGAAAATGGTCCCACCGGGAATGACAGAATCTATTTATCACCGGAAACCAGACTAAGGCGCGGGGAGCGCGTCCAGCCTGAATCTGGGGGCAGATGCTATATGGAACATATCCGTCCACCTCTCCGAAAATACCAAGTTGATTTATGGCACCGTATATCGGAGGTTTGGATGGATGCGACCGTTATAGCAGAATTTTCAGATTCCCCCTCATATATGAAGGGGGGTTTATTGTGGACACGCTTTTTCCTATAGGCGTAAGCCCTTACAGTTAATTACGTTATCATTATATGATAACAACTTTCACTTTCTCCATAAATATCACTTTGTGTCGTGTTATATATATTGTTTATTTTGGGGTTGCCCTTAGATTGTATACGAAAATTAATTTTGTCGTCGCCTGTAGGGCGCGGATTAATCAAAATCCGTAAATCTCAGATTAAGAATTGAACCTATGCTATATCTGCCATCAATTCAGAAGTTTAAGGATCGTTTGTTTTGTTTTAGACTAAGATCGACTTAAATATGTTTAAGAATTGTTAATCTTGTTTTAGATTAAGGTCGACTTAAAATATATGAACATATGAACTCCATTGATTTTTTTAAATCAAAGAAGTTTAAAACTTTAGGGACTTAGTCTATTTTAGAGTAAACATTGGACTTTATGTTACCCAACAGTGTTAAGCATTAGGTCATATATTTTTTTTTTGGGCTTTACATAACCCAACAGTGCTAAGCACTGGGTCCAGAAGTTTAAGCTTCAATATAGGATATAATATCTTTCATGCTTCAGTGCTCACGTGATATCATGTGAGTCGCTGGTTTTCTTTGGCGCTCACATGCTATCACGTGAGTAGTGCTAAGCACTCACTCATATAGCGCTCACATGGATATCACGTGAGTCGCTGTCTTCATGGGCGCTCGTGTGCCTTTCACATGAGACTCTGAGTCTCTGGTGCTCACATGTCTTTCATGTGAGAATCTGTTTCCTTGGGTGCTTACGTGATTTTCATGTGAGACGTTGTTTCCTTGGGTGCTCACGTACTTTTCACGTAAGACTCTAAGTCTCGGGTGCTCACGTGCTTTTCACGTGATTTGTTGTTTTCTTGGATGCTCGCATGGATATCATGTGAGAGCTGCCAAAGTAGTGCTAAACACTCAACCTCCTTATTTTCTAGCGCTCACGTGGATATCACGTGAGGTGCTCAAACTTTTGCGTTCACGTGGATATCACGTGGGCGTCGCCATATTCATGCAGAGATTAACTCTGAAGTTAGAATAGAGTTAAACTCTTCTCAATTTCCTTTGTAGATCTTGTTTATACGAGAGCTAGGTTCTTTCTAAAATCATATCTTGAAGGAACTAAGTTTCTGGAGTATAAACTCCATCTTTTTCTTTCTTTCCTCCATATTCTTTTCTTCTGTCCATCATTGTTTTCCCCCGAAACTTGAGTCTGAAGGACAAGATCTTCTCAATGAGAATTAAATTCTCTTTTTTATGGGAGATTTGTATTGTGGATCTCAGATCCAGAGGAAGAACTAAGTTCTTTTAAATGGTTAAACCCTTGTCTCATATGTAAAATAAGCAGAAAAGAGATATTTTTATCTCTGTTTTTACCTAGGGTTTTTCTTGGAAGAAGGAAGATAATCTTTCTTCAAAAGAGAATCAAATTCTCGATTTTTTTGTGGAAGCTTATGGAGAATATTTTCTATCTCGTGGAAGCTTATGGGGGGCTTCTCTATGCGCATATGTGAGATTTAATCTCCTGGATTCTTTATATAGGAGAGGAAAACTATCAATTAGTTTGAGTAAATCTCTTATTAATAGATCTCAATGGATTTAATTGATTTTAAAGATCACTTGGGAAATTTTATTCACCGTTGAATCTTTGATCGGGTGACTTTCTGTTTAACAAAAAATATTTCATGTTCTTTTTAATAAGATTAGGAAAATATTTTCCTAACATAGAATTTAATTCCATCAGAAGATCTGATCGGTGATATTATAATCACTGTTGGATTTTAAATCCAAAGGCTCTCTGTTTAACAGAGAAAATATTTCTATATTAAAAAGATCGGGGGGAAATATTTCCTGAATAGAATTTAATTGTATCATATAGAATTTAATTCTACTAGAAGCCAACACTCCAAGCTGAGGCGCTCACGTGTACAGCACGTGAGCGCTGCCATATATATGGCCAGGGTACTCAAGTGCTCTGCACATGAGTGCTCACGTGTTTAACACGTGGGTGTACTATAGAATTTAATCCTAACTACAGCAGGTGCTCGCGTGCTTTGCACGTGAGTGCTTACGTGTTTAACACGTGGAGGCTGCTATAAGATTTAATCCTAACTGCAGCAGGTGCTCACATGCTTTGCATGTGAGTGCTCACGTGTTTAGCACGTGGGGGCTGCTATAGGATTTAACCCTAACTGCAGCAGATGCTCGCATGCTTTGCACGTGAATGCTCATATGTTTAGCACATGGGTGCTATTATAGGATTTAATCCTATTTGAAGCCGGTACTCACATGCTTTGCATGTGAGTGCTCACATATTTAACACGTGGGGGCTACCCCTTCTATTTTTTTTATAAAGGAACAGGTATGTGAAACAAAGAGCCAAGAGACCAAACAACTCGTGCTCACAGGATGAGCATGATTGGGCTCCCTATGACCGCCCGAAGCGGTTCCTTGGCCGCCTGAGTCGATCGGGTCTCGAGCATTTGGCTCGAAACTCGATCCCTAGGCTCCGGTCGATGTTTACGGTCCAAAAACATACTTTGTTTCTTTTATAAAGTTTTGTAACTCTGTACATCGTTCGAGAATTTCTGGGGATCGAAATCGTCAAAAAGAAACTAACAGAAATAAAAGGGGCTGCAAGGATTCAAACATGCGGACTATAAGACAGCAGTGTAAAGACTTAACTAATGGGCTACAATCTGATTCTTGCATGAATTCAACAAGTATTAAATATATGCCAGATTCCGAAAGAAAAACAGTATTTTATTAGAGAAAGAAAATACGAAGGTATAAGAATTTTAGGGTCGTTACATTCTACCCTCCTTAAAAATAAATTCGTTCTCGAAATTACTCAAGAAAGATGTTGCAAAGGATAAGAGATAAAGATGAGGATAACACAGTCACATAGGTCGGCATCGGAACTAGTGGTATCCAACCTAAGTTGTGTGGGGAAGTTCAGGTAAAAGAAAGAACAAAGAATGCAAATTTTTGAAATGGCTGAGAAAAGAAAGAGGAAATTTACCGGTGATAACCTGACCCGTGGCTTCGGCTGACATAATGAGAGCCTGGCGTCTCGGCGCATTCATTTACGTCTATTGGTACACTAGTTGCTGAGGGGGCAAAGGCGGTCCGCGCTGAGGTGGTGCAGGGAGAGCTAAACGGGGAGCAGGAGCTTGTATAGCTGGTCTTGGTGCAGGGGCTATGCTAGTTCTTGTAGGATATAGTGCTCTCAAGGCAATTATTGTAATTGCAAGTAGGCGATTATGATAATTGAACGAGGACCTATACGGGTATAACAGTTTTACTCGAGATGATAGTATACTCTCTGGTTTGCCTTTATCATTATGTGTATATGTTTTGATAAAGCCCGTAGAACTAGTATCGAGACTGGGCATCGATACTCCGGAGTGGACTAGTGTATGCTTTTCGAGACCCTGACGAGGGGCGGTGGTCGGTCTTATAAACCATTGGTGTTGAGTCGCCTAAGATAGTATACAGGTGCTCACTGGAGGTGAGTACACCGGACGGACTCGCTGAGAACTTCTAGATGGTATTATACCTATCGTCGGATGGAAGTTCTCTTGTGGTATGAATACAGATTAGTCCTTTGACTTAAGATTTTCATTTGTCTCGTGTGAGTTCCCACTATACTTAGATTACTACCCTACCACGGCTCAAAGGAGTCGTGCAAATAGGTTTTAATTGGGTACAGTCCCGAGACACATGGAGACAGTGAACAATCGTCAAGAATTCGTCTCTCCCGGTATTGGGAGCCGATGTCGCGCTGTGTTGGGTCAGCCATCACCAGAAATCCTTGACCAAGGTGGATGAGAATTACTGACGTGATGTCAATAGTTTCTCAGTGGGTGATGAGCTTCAGACCGGCATGACTTATCGGGTTAGTAAGGGTCTGACGTTATCCACCCCATAGACCCAGTATGTGATTATCTCAGACGAAGAAGCCGGACTGTATGGAGATTGTCCTATACAGGCTCAGTAGGGGTACAGATGAGTTTGCTCGTCGGCCTTCCTTTCACTCAATACCTAGGTAGCCGTTATGTACAGCTAGTGCCGCTGACGTGCTTGTGGTTAAACCCACTGCCAGTGTGTTGATGAGTCTTTAGAGTCTCATACAGAGGGTTTTCCCATTTTAGGCAAAATGATGTAGTGGCCGTATATTGATACGTGCAGAGTTCCGATTAGGTATGTGTGCTAGCCATGTGAACTTCAATCGGACGGATGATAATACTAACCGGTTTAGGATTAAACCGGATTATTAAATCAAGTTTTGATTTATAAGTTACATATATATATTTCGATAAGTATATTCTAGTATTATGTTCATTGTATTTTTCTATCTTTTGGGTATTCATATTTTGATACGAATACGAGCATGTATTTGCGGGAACGTATTCTTGTATTTATATAAGAATACTTCTAGAAGAAGAAGAACTCATTTCAAGGTTTTTCTTTTTAAGAAATTAAGAAATGAGATGGAAAAGAGAAATGGTGGAGGGTATGGGCAAATGAATTATAAATTCATTTGCAAATACTATTCAAGCATGGTTGTAGTTTTAAAATGGAAAAATTATTTTTACAAAAGTGTTGAAGCATGCTTGATTTGTAAAGGATATTATTCATTCTACCATGTGGTTTTCTCTCGCTTCCATGGCTCCTCCTCCTACTTCTTCTTCTACCTTCTCATGAATTGAGATTCAAGAGGATTCAAGAGGATTAAGAGAAAGAAAAATCATTAGAACACTCACACACATCACTAAGCCTCCTAGATTAGTAACCTAGGATCTTTAGTTACTTCATTATGAAGTTGAAGCTTGAACTTAGTTACTTCATTGTTCCATTTTGTTTTAAGGGTCACGTGTGAGCACATGAGGCATTGCCTCCAAGCTTTTTTCTTTTTCATCTTAAGGAGTCTATTTAAAGGTCACGTAGGGACACGTGACCATGTCTCATTCTTTCTTTTTTACTCATTGAGGAGGAGGGTCACGTGTTACCACGTGACCAGGTTGGGTACTGATCTCTTTACGTGCATGGAGAGTTTTAAGTCTCTTGTTTTAAGAATTAAATTCTTATGTAGGATTAAACCCTAGTTTTGTTTGGAGGAATTAAATTCCTATGAATTTGGAAGAATTAAATTCTTGAGTATGGTTAAACCCTAGTTTCATTTAAAGGAATTAAATTTCTATGAATTTGGAAGAATTAAATTCTTTAAACTCAATTCTCCCTCTGAGTCTTGGATCTGCATGGCAGAATCTCCCCGATGAGAATTAAATTCTCAACTTATGGGGGGGATCTGCTTCTGCACATCTTCAATCAGAGGGAAGAACTAAGTTCTTATATTAAGGGTTAAACCCTATCTTTATTGGAGGAATTAAATTCCTATGTGTTTTGTGGGAGAATAGAATTCTCTAAACTTAGGTCATCTCCTAGGCTTTAGATCTGCATAGCAGAATCTCCCCGCTGAGAATTAAATTCTCAACTTATGGGGAGATCTGCTTCTGCAGATCTTCAACCAAAGGAAGAACTAAGTTCTTATTCAGAAGAGTTAAACTCTTAGATTGAGAATTAAATTCTCTTTTTATTTTGTGGGAGTTCATAGAATGATCTCTCACCTAGGATTTCTTTCTTTTTTTCAAGAAACCTTCTTTCTCTCTGGAGAATTAAATTCTCTTATTTTTTATCTCAGAATTTCTCCTCAAAAATCATCCTCCTTCTTTTCTCTTCTTGGCTCCTATTTATAGGAGAAAGAAAAGAATCAGTTTGTTTAGTCAATCTTTCATTGAAAGATTTTGATTGTTTTTGTAACCAACATGATCTTTTAGATCACTCAGTGAATTTTATTCACCATTGGATTTTTAATCCAAAGATATTTTGTCTGTTATTCCTGACAAATTTCAGGGAAATATCTCCTTGTAAAGAATCTTTCTATAAATTGTTGATTTTTAATCACCATTAGATTTTTAATCCAACGGTGCTCCACTTTACAGAGCACAATCTTTTTGTTTGGAAAGATCTAAGGAAATATTAGGGTTTTTGATTTCCTTTAATTAGAATTTAATTCTATTAGTTCAGAAGGTTTAAATGCATGTCACGTGTGGGCACGTGACCCCACTGTTTAAGCTTTTAACCAGAATTTAATTCTGTTGTTTTAAAGAACTCGGGAATTATCACGTGTCAGCACGTGACCCTTGGTCACGTGTGAGCACGTGATGCCCCATTGGGGTTTTTCCTTGTTGCTTTATTATACTTTTAATTCTTTTCAGTGTGTTTAAAAGCCCATCATGTGTGGACACGTTACTCCACTGATTGATTGTTTGATTAGAATTTAATTCTATTAATTAGAGAGCTCAGGAACCCATCACGTGTCTGCACGTGACTTCTGGTCACGTGTGGACGCGTGATGCCCTATTGGGGTATTCCTTGTTGTCTTATTATATCTTTTAATCCCTTTCAGGGGGTTTAAAGGCCCATCATGTGTGAACCGTTTCCCATCACATCCTATAAATGCAAGGGTCTCTTCAGAATCGCCTCCACTTTTCATCTTCTTCCTTGCTCATTTTCCTCTGAGAATTTAATTCTCTTCCTCAGAGCTCAGTTCTCTGTTCTAAAAAAATCAGAGTTTAACTCTGTCTAAGAAAGAATCTTTTCTTCAGGTAATGGTTTTGTACAACCGAAGAACTTTTCACATATAAAAAGAACTCTTTTTGGATTTTAAATCCACACACAAGGGTTTTTCCCCTTTCAAAGAACCCATTTTTCTGATCTTTAGGAGTGCACAATCTCTGGGTAGCAAACCCCATTGTTAGGCATTTTTCTGATCTTAGGGGTTTGATGACGGTCTCTGTTTCTCTATGGAATTTAATTCCATTTCCAAGAGCTTTGCTCTGCCAATTTTCTGGGAATTTAATTCCTCTAAAGAACTCAGTTCTTCACAGAGAACTTCTTGGGATTTTCTTGTTCTGAGTTGTTCTTTGCAAAAAAGTTTCCAGAGAGATCCCTCATGATTTGCATAGGGTTCTGCAGTGGGTTTTTCTCTTTAGGGAATGTGTAGAGTTGTTTGAAATCCACTGTTCATTTATTGAGAATCTTCCTTTTGTTCTCATAATGATTACCCTGCCTCATCATTAGTGAGCCGCCATCTTGATTTTGTGGGGCCCCTGTGTTTTGTAACCAATGGTCCCATAAAATAAGTTTTTTGTCGCTTTCTTCCACTGTCTTTATATATATATATATATATATATATATATATATATATATATATATACACGTGTTGGCTTCACTAACAGTTTCCCCTTCCTTTATTTCAGGAACAATGGCTTCTCTTCCATACTTTCCCTTTACTCGCTCGGAGGCGGCTTTTCCTCAATCACCATCGGATGAAGAGGTGATGGCGATGATCAGGGCTCATGACCCGGATTGCACCAATTTACTTTTATGGGGGACCTGGTATGGTCATATCATCCGCGGTCGCCTCGGCTTTCTTTGCGAGATACCAACAGAGCCTACCTACCCATTTTTGCCAATGGAGCGTCCACGGACCGCCTTTGCTGTGGAGATGTTGAATTGGACCCCTACGGGACGGCTTGAGCCGTCGACAACTGGGATTCCAAACCACCCTGTGCCAGCTATAGACATCTTAAGGCGTCGTATCTTCCAAGGTGAAGCCCAACCCTGGGGGAAGGTTTACAAAATAGGGCTTACTCCTCGACATCCCACGAGCTACCTTCTCTGGGCTCGTTATATCCTGTCTGCCCATCGTGCGCGACTGCAAAGGGTTGGGCTCTATCAGGCGGTGTACGCGTCTCTCTTCCACTATCAGTCCCCCCACGTCTGGTGGGTTAAGGCTTTCCTAAATCAATGGAATCTTCCCACCAACACCTTCTTGCTAGGGGACCGCGAAGTTTCAATTTCTCTGGAAGAGTTTCGTGATATCTCGGGGTTGCCGATCAGGGGGACGCTCTATGAAGAACTGCTGCCTTCTGATGAGTATGTTTTCGAAGCTGAGCCTGCTATGCTTGACGGCCTGTCGACTGAAAATGTCGTCCGCCACAAGCACCCAAGTCTAATCAAGGCTCTGGGCATTTTTGAGAAGCCGTTCACAGAGTCAGAGGAACAGGACGTCACATTCAAAAGCTTTATCGCCTGCTTCCTTCACGGAGACGTTTTATCAAATACGGCTCCGAAGTTCGCGAATATCAACGACCCCTTCGGGTTCGGTCTAAATAAGCTACCGGCTAAAGAAGAGGATTTGCCGCAGTTCTACATTCCAATCCTGTCGGCTGTACCTTTTGAGTCGATCGCAGCTCCTGGCATAGATGAAGAGACTTTCTTCGTGGGTTTTATCAGCGTCTAACTCGGTTGGTTCGTTATTCCAACGCACCATCGATTCATGAGAGCTTCGGTCATTTACCTTGCTCATCGCATCGCCGGAGGGACGCGACTAGCCGTGGGCATTGCGAGGCTAGCGCATCTGTATCATGGGTTAAGCAGTGAAGCCAATACCTCAACCCCAGGCGTGAACGTAGTGAGTTTCTCTCTTCATTACTTTACTTCATGGATTGAGATGCACGTGCTAGGGGCATTTGCCGCGCATCGGAGACCCAGCTTTTATGATGCCTATACTTTTCCGCGGCTTATGAGGTTGGTGGATGCTTCTGCTCCTGATCCGACTCAGTCCGGAGCTATTCGTGTGCTGCTTAATCCCTATGCCAATGTGGGCGGGATGGTATTTAACGATCGAGTCCTCTCTGCTCCTTCAGGACCGATTCAGCAGCTTTTTGACTCGTCAAAAGAGGGAGCACCTTCCCTGAAGCCCAAGAAAGCCATGCACTTATATTCGATCAGACCGGGTTATCTGGTGTTTCGTCAAAACGGTGCAACCCTTTTTATGCGGTACAACCCACACCGCTTTGCTCGGCAACTGGGATATGACCAGGGTGTCCCTTTTGAGGCGTTTACAGTGGAGCCCAGCCCTTCGTCGGAAGTTGTTCGTGACACCGCTCATCACTTCATGTGGCTGAACACCGGCTCTCTCTTCGTTATTCCTGAGGCTGACTACATTCCTCGATGTGTGGGGGCTTTCACGGGCTGGTACCTCCACCGAGTCATTCCCATTATTGCTGAGGAGAGGAGGATGCTCCTTGGATATAGGGCTCCCACTCCGATCCAGGCTACGGGAGTCCCGCCGCGACCACGGGCAGTGGTTCGCCCTCCCCTGAGAGATACTGGTATTGTGCTTATTCCTGAGGCGGCGGAAGTGGATCTAACTCCCACAGATGGTATGCCACTGCGCACTAGAGCTCAAGCAAGGGCCAATAAGGCGCCAGTGGCAGTATCATCAGCTGCGGCGTCAGCAATGGCAGTGTCGTCATCGGTAGCACCGTCGAGAGAAGATATTGAAGGCGAAGTGGGTCAACATCGCACTAAAGCACCGAGGGGAAAGAAGCGATCGTCTTCTGGTGTTAGTTCTGGGTCCAAGAGGCGAAAGAAGACGGTCACCAATCTGCTTGATTTTTTAGTGGAATCAGAGCCTATCTTTCAAGATGAACCACTAGCTATGCAAGAATCGGATGGTGGTCTTCTTTTTCCGGGTTCATCTGCCGAGGAAGCCGCACAATTGGCTAAGGCTATAAGACGCTCACAGGATGAATCTGAGAATGTAAGGGTCCCGAAGAGGCCTTATCCTGCCGTCATCTTCTACGAAGATCCTCCATCGATACGGCGGATATTTATAGGTCCTCTGGAAGAGGGAGGCGAGATAGCCCTTAAGCAGCCTATCTCGGACGATGCCGAAGATGCACTGTCGTTGTGGACCGGCGGCCACTAGTCTACCCTCGAACCCCGGCGAGCATACCTCCTCAGGAAGGAACGTCGGCTTGAAAAAGCCATACTAGAAGCTCCTTTGCGCATTGGTATATTTATATTTCTTTTTGTAGTATTTTGCACTGCTTTATATATATATCCTTATCCTCGTGAAAACTTTGCAAGGACTTCGGCAATGGTGGAGGATCTGAGTTCGAGTCGCGCCTTGACTATGGACTCTGTAAATATCCCCGATAAGACGCTAATAAGTATGGATGGGGTCGATACAGCTGTTCTTCCTGCCACGGAGCTCCCACTGGTGATTTCCGTTCCCCCGGTGCTTGCTCTCCCGGAAGAGGCATCTTCATTGGCCGCTGGTTCAATGGATCTTTCTGGGGACGGCCCAGAGACTATGGGACAGGTAGTCGAGGCCACCGTCCTTTCATTGGAGCCTGCAGCGGTGGCCGCTGCTCCTCAATTGGGAGTTGTTATACCGGCCCATGCCCCCGATGATATGCCTGGGGGTATGGAGGAAGCCGCTGAAGCTGCTATCCCTCCAGCCCAGAGCGGGAGGAGCATCGAAGGTAGCCTTCTATTTTTTATTTTAATAATCTCTTCATTATCTGAACCCTTCTGCCTTTTCAGAGCTACGAGGATTGGTGGCGTCCATCGCGGACCTGTCCCCCAGGGAGTCTTTTCAGCGTCTGCTAGAGTTGGCCGCTCCGCATACAATATCCCCTCAACGCATCATCCTATCTTCCGGGCAAGGTTAGTGTTGTTCGCCTTCTTTACGGCATTATCATTATTCCGTATAACGATACTGATGTCTTCTGCAGTTCTGGAAGCCGATTACGAAGTTGAGATTCTTGACGGGCCTGGGAATCTTTTGGACCCTTCTTGCATGACTGTAGGTAAGTAAAGTTTTGATGTTGTTCCATCTGCTCTTTACTTGTGAACCTCGCTGACTGTTTATGAATCTTAACAGCTTTGCCAATTCTTACCGTGCTGGAATCTCGCATCGTCATGCCACCCGGCCCCTATGCTCTACGTACCTCTGAACGGATGGCAAAGTTAAGCCTTCGCTCTTTGTCGGCTTTGATCAAAGACCTTCGTGCTGGCAGTCTAATCACGGCCGAAGTATTTGCCGCTGAAGCCAACGGTTCTCTTCCCTTTCTTGCTACTTACCATAATGAAACATTGGTGCAAGTCTGGGTTGAGTTTTGTCGTCAGGTGGAGGCTTGCTTGCATAGTCTTGAATGTACGCGCCTTCCTTCAGAGGTTGTGGCTGCGAAGGCGAGCTTACGGGGGCTGATTGAGCGGTGCGCTACGAATATGCTGTCATGCGAGAAGAGGCTCAGCCGAAAATTTTCGGAGAGGAAGCTGGCTTCAACTGCGCTGGGGGAACTTCAAGCTAATCTTACGGCCAACACCACTCGGGCGTATGAACTCTGGCGGGTGCTTCAAGAAGCTATCAAGGAGGTGGTAGCCATTGATAAAGTCGTCATTTTTACTCGTGAAATGGTCGAAGCTCATAAAGTTACCGAAAAGGAGCTTGAAAGCCGGCTTGCCTCATACCAGGCCCAACAGTCTCAAGCGGAGGTCGTCTCTTAACGATAATGAATCATGAAGCCGAAGCCCAGCGAAAAAAGGATGAACTGGAAAATCTATTAAATCGTCTGCCGGCTTGAAGAATTGAATATTTTTCTTTTTATTCTTCTTTTGTACATACTCCTGAATGAGAGTATTTTTTGATTCTTTCATAAATTGTACTTTGTACTCATTTTGATTCATGAATAAAGACATATTTTGCTTCATGATGGTGTGTCCTTTTTAGTAAATGCATTTTGTGGATAATCTATTTTGATTTCCTTATAGGACAGCGATAGCTTAGGAGTCAGGTTCAGATTTGCCTCCTTAGGCTTTCCAACTTTATGAGCCGTGAGGGTCTCATAAAGGTATTTCTCCTTACAAGTCGTGAGGATCTCGTAAGTGTAATTTATCCTTAAGAATCGTGAGGATTCCTAAGTGTATTTTCTCTTGAGAGTTGTAAGAATCTCATAAGAGAATTTTTCTTGCTTACGAGTCGAGAGGACCCGTAAGTGATTGATGAGTTGACTTGCTCCCGAATCAAAGAATTTCTTTGACGAGGAAGTCGAGGGTTGACTTTATCCACATTTCACGGAGTCGGGGGTTGACTTTATCCGCATTTCACGGAGTCGGGAGTTGCTCTGGATGTTTCCGACGGGGTCAGGATTGACATTAGCCGTGTTCCATAGGACCAGGATATGCTCTGGACGCTTCCTACGAGGTCAGGATTGACATTAGCCGTGTTCCACAGGACCAGGATTTGCTCTGGATGCTTCCCACGGGGTCAGGATTGACATTAGCCATGTTCCACAGGACCAGGATCCGCTCTGGATGCTTCCCACGGGGTCAGGATTGATATTAGCCGTGTTCCACAGGACCGGGATTTGCTCTGGATACTTCCCACGGGGTCAGGATTGACATTAGCCGTGTTTCACAGGACCAGGATCCGCTCTGGATGCTTCCCACGGGGTCAGGATTGACATTAGCCGTGTTTCACGAGACCAGGATTTGCTATGGACGCTTCCCACGGGGTCAAGATTGACATTAGCCGTGTTTCACGAGACCAGGATTTGCTCTGGACGCTTCCCACGGGGTCAGGATTGACATTAGCCGTGTTTCACGAGACCAGGATTTGCTCTGGACGCTTCCCACGGAGTCAGGATTGACATTGGCCGTGTTCCACAGGACCAGGATCCGCTTTGGACGCTTCCCACGGGGTCAGGATTGACATTAGCCGTGTTTCACGAGACCAGGATTTGCTCTGGACGCTTCCCACGGGGTCAGGATTGACATTAGCCGTGTTTCACGAGACCAGGATTTGCTCTGGACGCTTCCCACGAGGTCAGGATTGACATTAGCCGTGTTTCACGAGACTAGGATTTGCTCTGGACGCTTCCCACGGTGTCAGGATTGACATTAGCCATGTTCCACAGGACCAGGATTTGCTCTGGATGCTTCCCACGGGTCAGGATTGACATTAGCCGTGTTTCACGAGACCAAGATTTGCTCTGGACGTTTCCCACGGGGTCAGGATTGACATTAGCCGTGTTCCACGAGACCAGGAAGGGTTGACTTTATCCGCATTTCACACGGGGTCAGGATTGACATTAGCCGTGTTTCACGAGACCAGGATTTGCTCTGGACGCTTCCTACGGGGTCAGGATTGACATTAGCCGTGTTTCACGAGACCAGGATTTGCTCTGGACGTTTCCCACGGGGTCAGGATTGACATTAGCCGTGTTCCACGAGACCAGGAGGGGTTGACTTTATCCGCATTTCACGGAGTCAGGAGTTGACTTTATCCGCATTTCACGGAGTCGGGGGTTGACTCTCGGTTGCCTGTGCACCGCCGAGTCATGGAACTGGGAATTTCCGCGGTTCCGCTTTGCTGATGTGGCGTCTGTTGTAATGAGACGAATATCGAGGTGGTCTCTAGGTTGTCTGTGAACCATCGAGACTTGGCTCTCTTTCGGATGGAGCCTGGTGGGAAGATATGGTTCCCTCTTTGTTTGTGCCCCTGGATTGTATACAGGGATCGATGTGATCTCACATGTAGGGCAAAAAGTTTCATTTTATTTTTTTTTTTTTCGCGATGCTCTATCATTTCAGCTTTTATATCGCGAAAGTCGCGATTGCCCAATCATTTCGGCTATTTTTCGCGGTGCCCAATCATTTCGGCTATTTGACTTATTTACTCGTTGTTTTTTATTGCGAGTTGCCCAACCATTTCGGCTATTTTGTATGCATACATTTTTACTTGCTGATTTTGTTGCAAGTTGCCCAATCATTTCGGCTATTTCATATGCATTTGATTTACTGCGAGCTTGGGATTTGATACCGATTTAGGCATCAGCATCGCTACAACTGGGATATTGCTAGGAGCGAATCATCATTTGCCTCTGTCGATGTCAAACAAAGGTGGCTTAGCGAACAGGGTTAGGATCCTGTCGACTAAGGCTTTTGACTTCATGAGCCGTAAGGGTCTCATAAAGGTATTTCTCCTTACGAGTCGTGAGGATCTCGTAAGTGCGTTTTCTCCTTAAGAATCATGAGGATTCCCAAGTGTATGGTCTCTTATAAGTCGTAAGGATCTTACAAAAGTGTTTTCTCCTTATAAGTCGAGAGGACTTATAAGGGTTGTTCACCGTGTGAGCATATCCCTAGTCGCTGATGGGACTTTGTTAGGGAAAGGTTTATTCGTGCCCGTGGATTGTATACAATGGTCGATATTGAACCGCTTGTAGGGCAGTCTGGAGATTGTGATGGCTTAAGAACAGGTTCAGATCCCTGTAGCTTAAGGCTTTTGAACCCTGTGAGCCGTGAGGGTCTCAAAAGGGAATTCTCCTTACGAGTCGTGAGGATCTCGTAAGTGTAATTTTCTCCTTAGGAATCATGGGGATCCCTAAGTGTGTTGCTCCCTTGTGAGTCATAAGGATCCCACGCAGGTATTTTCTCCTCACAAGATCGAGAGGACCTTGCAAGTGTCTTTTAACGAGATTGCGCCCTTTCGGGTTTTCACAAAACTCGCCGGTAGCCCTGCTGTTTTTACTCACGGAGCCCTTTCGGGTTTTCATCCGTGCCCATCTCGCTTATGGACATACCGTTTTCTCTTTTTTTGTGTCAGCCTTGGGATGCTGCGGTCTGTAGTAGTTTATAGACGTCTCGGTCAATAGCCAGTTTTAGGACATAGTGGTCCATTGTTAGTTTAAGGACGTTTCGGTCCGCTGTTAGTTTTAGAACATCTCGGTCCACTGTTAGTTTAAGGACATTTCGGTCCACTGTTAGTTTTAGGACATCTCGGTCCATCGTTAGTTTAAGGACGTTTCGGTCCGAAAGCCGGCTACTACTTATAGAGTTTGGGCTTAGGAAGATAGCGAGCGGACATAGTCGTCGTCATCTATCGTTGACCTAGGCCGTGACTCGTCAAGCGTAGTACTTTTTCAGGAAGCGACCATTTATTGGCCTGAAAGGTCTTTCACCATGCATGTCCATGAGTAGATAGGCTCCACCCTGGTAAACTTTGTCAATGATATACGGGCCTTCATAGTTCGGCTCGAATTTCCCCCGTTTGGCACGATTGGGGATCATAGGTCTTTTGACCACTAGCACGAGTTCATCTTGGCGGAATGTTCTCGGCCTAGTCAATCTTTCGTATGAGCGCGTCATCTTTGCTTTATAAGCCTCCAGATTTTGTTGCTCCATGAGCCGGGTTTCATCAAGGGCGTCGAGCTCCTCAAGCCGAAGGTGAGCATTCTCTTCGTCTATTAGCTCATAGTGAACTGCCACTCGTAGAGAGGGTAACTATATCTTAAGGGGGAGTGCCGCTTCTGTGCCGAATACCAATGCATACGGCATTGTGTTTGTGGCCGTTTTGAACGTAGTTCGATATGCCCAGAGAGCTTCATGCAGTCTCTCATGCCAGTCCTTCTTATTTTTGGACACCGTCTTTTTCACGATCTTCGTCAAGGTCTTGTTAAAGGCCTCAGCTAGACCGTTAGCTCGGGGATTATAGACCGAAGAGTATCTCCAGTCTATGTTATGCTGTTGTGCGAAGCGGCTGATCTTGTGGCTTCTATAGGCTGGCCCGTTATCGGAGATAATCCATCGTGGAGTGCCGAACCGGTAAATGACGTGTGTCTTGAAGAAATGGAGGATATTCTCCGCCTTCACTTCTCTTAGTAGTACTGCTTCTGCCCACTTGGAGAAGTAATCGGTTGTTGCCAGTATGAACCGATGTCCTCTGGACGATGCTGGTTCGATGGCGCCGATTATGTCGGTTCCCCACATTTCGAATGGCCAGCTAGCCACCGTTGGATGTAGTGGATTTGGATGCTGGTGGATAAAATCCCCGTGAATTTAGCACGAGTGGCATTGCTTCGCGTATTCTAGGCAGTCTTGGATCATCGTGGGCCAATAATAACCCATCCTTTTGATCTTTAGTTTCATTTTTGGCCCGGCTTGGTGAGAACCGCAGAGTCCGTCGTGAGTTTCTTGGACGACTCTCCTTTCCTCTTCAGGTCCCAGGCATCTTAGCCACAGAGAATCAAATGATCTCTTATACAGAGTATCATTGACGAAGGCAAAAAATAGAGCTCGTTTCATGAGCTGATGCCTTGAGGACGCGTCTTCAGGTGTTCGACGGGATTTGAAGTAGTCTATAAAGACTTCTCTCCAATCCTTAGCATTTTCCTGGTCTTTTATTTGTATGGCCATTTGCTCGGTCTCTCCCTTTTCTTTGGAAGACTCCGGAGATATTTCTGCCTGTGCAAGAACCCGACGGCTTTGCACAACGATCCTTACGTCATCGAGGTTCTCGTCGGCCAATTCTTTAGCGAGTTTGGCCAATGCATCCGCCTTGCTATTTTCCCGCGCGGTATACTTTCCAGGGCATAGGTGGGAATTTGAGTCAGCAGTTGCTGCACTCTCTCGCCATACTTCACCAACTCCGGTTTGCACGTCTGATAGTCGCCGTTTACTTGGCTAACGACCAGCTGGGAGTCTCCGTATATGAGGAGGTTTTCAATTCCCATGTCGACAGCGATCTCAAGACCTGCTATCAAAGCTTCATATTTGGCCTCATTGTCCGTCCTCGGCTCTATTAAGGAGAAGGAAAAGCGCATTATCCTTTCTTATGGGGTCACGAAGATGAGGCCTACCCCTGATTTGATTATGGGGGTGCTTTGTTTGCACTTCTTCATGGAAGATGCTCCATCGAAGGAGAGTTCCCACTGGGTATCATTCTCTCTTTTCTCCCCATCGATCGTGTCAAACGCATGCTCGTCAGGCAATTCGCGGTTCAAAGGAGAATCGGCGGGTATCGGATGCTCAGCGAGGAAGTCGGCGATGGCCTGGCCTTTCACTGCCTTGAGAGGACGGTAAGTTATCGAGAACTCCATCAAGAGTAGGGCCCATTTAGCGAGACGTCACGTTAATATGGCCTTTGACATCAAATATTTGAGAGGATCCACCTTTGATATGAGATGGACCTCATGTGCCAACGCATAGTGTCTGAGCTTTGTTATTGCGAAAATCAACGCCACACAGTGTTTTTCGATGGGGGGTAGTTGCTTTCTGCCCCCATGAGAACTCGACTCAAATAGTAGAGGGTTCTCTCCTTCCCTTGGTCATTCTCTTGTGCCCACAGCGCGCCTAAGGAACCTTCGAGGGCAGTCGTGTATAGGATGAGAGGCTTTCCCTTGACCAGAGCGGTCAGCACCGGCAGATTCTGCAGGTATTGCTTGATTTCGTCTAGTGCGCTTTGGCATTTGCGATCCCAGATGAAAGGAGTTCCCTTCTTCATTAGGTGACTGTAAGGACGGCACTTGCCGGAGAGATTGGCTATGAATCACCGGATATACGCGAGCTTTCCTTGGAGAGACCACAATTGCTTGAGAGTCCTTGGCGGAGGCATTTCCATGATCGCCTTGATCTTCGACGGGTCTATCTCGATGCCTCGGTGTCGGACGAAAAATCCTAGGAACTTGCCCGAGGAAACTCCAAACGCGCATTTGAGAGGGTTTATCTTCAAATTGTATTTCCGAAGGCGCTGAAACACGGTCTTCAGATGCTCTAAATGTTCCTCGTATGATTTGCTTTTAACTACGAGGTCGTCAATATAGCATTCGACGATTTCATGTATGAGGTCATCAAAAATCTTCACCATGGCCCTCTGATAGGTGGCACCGGCGTTCTTTAGACCGAAAGGCATCACCTTGTAGCAGAATATACCCAAAGGGGTCCGGAAAGCGGTATGCTTCTGATCCTCGGGATGCATCTTTATCCGATTGTATCCTGATGAGCCGTCCATGAAGGAGAAAACTTCGTGAGTGGACGTATTATCTATTATCAGCTCAGTGACCGGTACTGGAAAGTCGTCCTTCGGGCAAGCTTTGTTGAGATCCCGAAAGTCCACGCATATGCGCACCGTCCCATTTTTCTTCATCACTGGGACTATGTTGGCGATCCAGTCAGGATATTGAACCTCTTGGATGAAGCCGGAGTCGACTAGTTTCTTGACCTCGGCGTTAATGCTTATCTCAAGCTCGAGCCGCATTCTTCTCGGCGCCTGTTTGATCGGCTTGACGTCCGGAGATATGGCCAATTTGTGCACAGCAATTTCTGGATCTAGTCCCGGCATCTCGGAATAGTTCCATGCGAAGCAGTCTTTATACTGCATGAGCACGTCTTTAACCATAGCCACCTTTTCTTCAGGCAACAGTTCACTGATGAACGTCGGCCGTGGGTCGTTTGCCGTTCCCAAGTCGATTTTTCTTAGGTCATCTGCAGTAGTATGTATCCCATCCTCCAGCTCTTTTGGCGCCGGTGGAAATTCTTAGATCAACTCATCTTCATTGTTTTCGAAGCACCAAGAGAGGTCATCCATATTCTCGGGTTCTTCTTCTGACAGCGTTATCGTGTGATAAGTACGAGATCGTTTCCAAGACCGATGTTGATCTGGTTCTACTCTCATCGCATAAGTGGCTTTTGATTCATGCTCCCGTGGCGGACTTACTCTCCAACTGTTGGATAGAGCGAATCTGCCGAGTTGATACTGGTCTTCAACCCAGTTCTTGAAGGTGAAGCAGTCTTCGAGAGGATGTCCTATTGCTCGGTGATAGGAGCAATAGTCTGGGTGAGAGACCTTATCTGCTTGCTCGGGGTGCTTCGACTCCGGGAGTGTCATCATCTGATATTTTATAACAAGATCTAATATCTTCTTTGTCTTGTCTTGGGGAAAAGAATGTGCTCAACCCATCTTCTTTATAAGAGACGGATCCTGGCTGCTCGATTCTCGATCGCGTGACTTCTTGGACCCGCTTTGCCGCTGTCGAACGTTTTTTCCGTTCTTTGATTTATTTTTGCCTCTGCGCCGGGTCTTTTGCATGACGGGTCGGCGACGAGGAGCATGGTCATTCTCCGCGGCCCGTTGAAAGAGGCGTTGCGTCCTGGCTTTCTCGTAGATGTCCATTTCGCGATTATGGTCGTCTCAAACCTTTTGACCCGCTTCCCTTATCAGCTTGTCCATCTCTTCTTCAAACGACGGACTTGGCATTTTTTATGGCGGGACCTCGTTTTGGTTCAGGGTTAGCGTCTTTTAACAGAACATCTCCTTCTTCATCGAAGTCATGTATGACGTAGCTGCCAAGGACTCGCTCCCATTTCTTGGATCGAATATATCCAAGCCCGATCGTTTCCATTCTCCCGTTGGGCAACTTTCGCTGAGTTCCGGGGACGCTCCAGATCCTATTGTAGAACTGAGCTTGTCGAGCAGTCTGTTTGAAGGGTACGCCTTGGCGCCTCAACAGCCTTTTTAATCCTTCTGTGTAGTATCTGGGCAGACGGATGGGCTAAAGCCTGTCAAGTGTAGAATCGGCACCATGCCAAATGTCACGCCCCGCTTCCCAGTGTACGGGCAGAGGACGCGACGAGGCCGCTACCTATTTACTCTGAAGTAAATACGCTAAGCGTATCTAAGCAATATAAAAGAAATGTACACAAGAGACAAATGTAATGAAACGGCAACTTTATTTATTCACATTCTTTTGTACAATGCATGGAAAGTAAATACAACTGAATAAAAGCAATGCCTAAACAATGGCATAATAGAAAAGGAAAGGTACTGAAATAAAAGTGTACAATGAACTAAAGCTCTGGGTCTTCAACGAAATGGTCCAAGTCTTCAGCGCTGGGCTCGATCTCTGACGTGTCCAGATCACCTGACGACATTCAAAGAAGAAAGAAGAGAATGTCGTCAGCGAACAGATCGCTCGGTAAGTCCCAAAGATAAGGGAGAAATGGAATAGACAGAATAAGAAGGTAGCTTTTAAAGTTGTATTATGTTGTTATAATGTTGTGTTAACGCTGTTGTTTGTAGCTTGGTACAGAAAGATGCCAGTGTATACGAGAGGAGTCTCACTTGCCCCGGAGACTAAGGTATCAGAAACTCAAGGAACCGTTGGGCCACGGTACAACAACAACGAAATATAGGTTAGGTGTCTTATGGTTGCAGTCTCGTACCACTTCTAACACCTTCCGTACAAATCTATCCCTTAAACCCCGAGATGTCTTGTTTGTATTGTTGTATTGTATTGTCTTGTATTGTAAACTGTATAGATTGTATAATTGGATAACTTACCGAAACCATGATATCAGTAAATGGATGTAACTGTAGAATCATGGATGTAACTGGAGAATCATTTAAATGGAAGTATATCCATGGTTCGGTTCGGTCAATACAGATTGAATAGATTGAATATATGGATTCATGGATTCATGTTGAATTGTAATATTGTAGGTTGTACTTGAATAATATTCAAGTCAGATTATTAAAGAGACTCAGTCTGAGTCAGAAAATTAGAAAAGTAAATTGAAGTCCTGATGGTTTTGATGTTATCGGTAACCGCTGCACATGGGCGGCAGGATTTGTGTCTTTTTTTCAAAGACGATTACCGTGTTGATAACACCGTTGTTAAGTTGTCTACCTTAAATAGGCAAGCACCCACTTCTCCGGCTGCCTGAGGCTCAAGAGATTGGTCTCACTTAAACCTATGTTTACTAGGGTCCTTAGGGTAATTTATAGAACTTGAGGGGGTTTTATGTAAAAATAGTTTTGTATAATTTTCAAAATACTCCCTAAGTATTTTATTATCATCTTTAGAGTTATCATGAATGTAGATTTTATAATTGTGATATTTCTAGTGAGAATATCCTAAATTCATAATAAAGGGTATTTATTTGTAATATTAGCTTGTATGGAATTCATAGTATTTTAATGTAAAACGATTCTTGTGATTTTTGAAAAGAGTTGGAATATTATATTATTTCAAAATAGATATTTTAATGTTACATCTATACATAATTATATAAAAATAAATTTATATATATTTTTTATATTTCTAAAAATCTCATTTTCTTAAGATGTCGTATTTTAAATCTCTCGAGACCGAATGCTCCTTGCGGAGGTCTGAATATCGCACTACTAAGCCCGAGGATGTGCGATAATCCGCACCATCCCGAACGGGTTTCCCAAATTGGGTTGTAGCGGCGCTTTGCAAAGATTTGTGTAAAATACTAATCTTTTAGAAAACGGTTTTAATAGTAATGGTATTTATTTGAAATGTTTCGTTTTCCCGTATTCTATGTTCCCGAAAGGTATTGTGCTATGTTGCATGTGAGTGTGTGAGGAGATAGGTCATTACCTCATGATCTACTTAAAGGTATAGCAAGTTTATGATGGTTTAAATGTCGAAATGAAACTATATGGTATTTAAATGAAAAAGTACGGTAAAATGAAAATAGCAATTTCTTTTGATATGGAACTTGGTCAATATGATTAGTTAGTGTTTAATAGTCAACATGTAATGGTTTAACAAGATTGTATTAAAGAAAAGTGAGAGTTTTAGAAAGAAACCGAATCGGAAATCGGATTTGCTCCGATTCCGTCGGGTTTTAGAATTTCGTATTTTCAGATAGAGTAGAAAAATGGGAAGGTGGGACTTACGGGTTAGGACTTAGAGGAGAGGAATAGGAGTCGGGAGGAGGCGTCGGTGCGTCGTTTCGTCGCCGGGATCTCCTAGGGTTGTCGCCGGAAATTTGCCGGAGTTTCGCCTCTTTGCTCACTTTCAAAACACACTAGGGTTCTAAGAATTTTCTTGAGAGTTGGCTCAGAATTTTGAAGTGAGGGGGTAGTGTGTAGGGGTAGTATTTATAGGGTTAGGGTAGATGAAAAGCTTAAAATGAAAAATGTGATAGAATGTAATAAAAATGTATTAAAAGTGGAGTAATTGAGGTATTAAGAGGCCTTTGGAAATGGTCTGAGGATAAAATTTTGCAGGTGTACAGGAGAGACCAAAAGACACATTTTTCATGTTGGGGTCGTCGCCCGAATCGGCCGACTTGACCGTGACTCGGTCGGAGGCCTGATTCGGCCGAGTCGAGGCCGAGTTGGCCGAGTTCCGGCCGAGTCATGCGGCCAGAATCCCCCCCGACGGTTCATCTATCCTATGGTAATGTTACATTTTTGGGTATAGTGGGGTTTTTATGAGATATGCACGTGTAAACCCTTGGTATTCTAAAGGTTTTTAAAAAAATCAATATTAAAAAATAATGTGGGGTATGGGATTTGAACTCTGGTGGCTTGGTTCAGTGGTGCAAGGTATTACCAATGAGCTACAAGCTCTTTCTTGTAATTATGGAACTAAACAAATATTTAACTTGTGCTCAGGCAAAAGTACCCCTTTCTTTAAATTTTGAAAAATTTGCACAGAAAGTTGTACAGGAAATTTGGGGTTGTTACACCAAATTTCTTTCTCCACTTTGGTTTCCCCGGATCGATAGAATAGGATCGCCTTTTCGCCTTTTCGCCTGGGAGGGATGTAGAATGTCTGCAGTTCTTGCACACCATAGGTATCAAGTGCGTCAAGCTCTTTGTAATGCTCTCGCGGAACCAGGGCGATTTGTAAACTCCGATCATCGCTAGCGAAGGCTTGTATCGATGGTCGTACAAAAAATATGGCATTGACCTCATCCTCTGAGTCGCTGCCAAAGACCAGAATATGGGTGGACGGTCCCGGCTTGTTGTATTGGGGCAGCCCTGAATACACTATTTCTTCTTCCTCCTCGGTATCACTCCCGAAGACCGGAATATTGGTGATAGTTTTGTTCTCCGGTTTATGGCATCTTTCCGTGTCTTCAAAGTCCGGCAGGAAATACTTTGCATCCTCGTACTTTCGGACTTCATTCACGGAGAATGGGTTCAACTCCCCTGTCACGGTATACTCGAGACCATCTTTGAAGTACTTCATACACTGATATTGTGTAGAAGGGATAATATTGTACTCGTGTAGCCAAGGCCTGCCGAGCAAAGCATTGTAGCATGTCTTGGAGTCAATGACGTGAAATTTAATGTCTGTGACTAGCAGCCCAAAGCGCAGCGTCAGTATCACAGACCCGAGCGTCCGTGATGACTGGGAGTCAAACCCGGAGATAGGGATCTTATCCCGAGCGAGGTGCTGAACGCTCATGCAGATTTCCTTCAACACTCTTACATTGAGGAGGTTAACGGAGGACCCATTGTCAACTAGGATTTTTCCTATCTTGATGTCATGGCAGTATCCGGAGACATAAAGGGGGCGGTTATGCTCGCACGTCCCGAGAAGGAGATCTTCATCGCCGAAAGTGATGTCAGCGGTGTGCACTTCTTCCAGCTCTTCTTTCATCTTTTCTTCGGGGAGGAAAGCTTGAAACTGGTCAGGCTCTTGTAACGCCTTGATCAGAGAATCTCTTGCTTCTTTCGATAACAAGAGGGCATCGAGAATGCTTAGCTGCGAAGGTAGCTTCCTCAAGTGTGCCAGAACGTTGTAATCCACCTTGTTTTTCTTTGGCGGGTCCTTGGATGTCAGCTCTTTGACGACTTGATCATCTAGGGCGATATCTTCAGGGACTTTTTCTTTCCCCTTATCTTTTCTATTCAACCAACTGTTCGCGGGCCCGAGATTCTTTTCGGGCAGCGTACGATTGTGCAGCTGAATGTTCTCACAGGTCTTCATTTCTTCCGTTTCGGATGTAGGTTCTTTGAAGAGAGGGCCAAGGGCTATTTCTTCATCAGAATCGCTCCCAAAGGTGAGAACTTGCGATCCCCCAGCGTCGACCATGTGACAGTTGCCGGTAGTTCTTTTGCGCTCCTCGGTCGTATTTCTTTGCTCCCGACGAGTTTTGCGTTTCATCTGCTTGAACTGTTGTCGGTGAGCAACATATCCCTGCCACCAGTTTTTAAAAGCGATGCACTCTTCGGTGGGGTGCGCAATCCTTCGATGATATTAGCAGTAGCTAGGATGTATATCCGCTTCATCAGGAGTGTTTCCTTCGGAGGGTGGCAGCTTCATTCCCATCGATATGGCTTTGGCGAACCTTTTCCTTGTCTTGAACCTGATTTTATTTGCGGCGGATGTACTTTGATCTGGCGGGAGTGTTTCGACCCTTTCGTCCAGTCGCCAGCGTTTGGCCTTTTCAAATATGGCCATCTCGCGCTCTCGATCAGCTTTGCTTTTCAGAAGAGCTTCGTTCAGGAATGCATCAATCATTTTGTCTGATGGTCCTAGAAGTCCCGGCTCAGGGTCTGCCCCCAGTTTCTCTGCGTCAGGAGTTTCTTCACCGTCCATCGACGAGTGAGAGATCACATGGCATCTTGCTACATAATCCTCAGGTTCATCCGACGAGTCTTCTCCATTATCATCCTCTTCGTCCTCAAGGACGTGGCTGAGAAATTCTTGGAGTGTAACCGGGGTTCGCGCCTTCTGGTAATATTCTTCCAGCGCGTCGATATGTTTTTGCAGGTCCGTGCGCTTGTCACCAGGCTTCACTGGCTTTTTGGTCTTCTTCTTTTTCTTCGAAGACTTTTGACAACTGGACCTGAGCGTTTTGATTATCGCTACCAATCTTTGGCGTCGGGCGCGGCTTCAGCATTCCCTCAATGACTTCGGGTTCCAGCGGACTTT